>JAWNPM010000087.1:7229642-9880714 GCA_035047505.1 Drosophila parthenogenetica
ACACCATGCCACATGCCACATGGCACTTTGCTCAGTTTTTCTACCTCACCCTGTCTCTGTGTCAGTTTCACTGCCACTCTCTCCCTCTGTCAGCTAATATGCGCTTAAAAAGCATGCGACGATAACAAAAACTATAATTTAAATTAATTTGCAACAACAACGACAACAATATTCAAATGGCAACACCTGCAACACTACATTTATTGCTGTTGTTGTTGTTTTATTTGTTGTTGTTGCCATTCCACTTTTGTCAACGAGCTCAAATTCAATGAAATTTCACACTTTGTCGTTAAAAGCCGCGCCGCTTGCAACAGCAAAAGTGGAAGGTGGCAGCTATCTGCTGACTGTAGCGGCATGGTGTGGCAGCGGGACAGTGTCATGGAGAGGGCGTGGGGGGCAGTGGGAAGCTGCAGGGGCAGTTAACTGGCAGGCATAAGGATGCAAATATGCAAATGGATTTTGTCAAGCATACAGAGTTAAGGAGGGGCGAAACTCTTAGGGGGTAGGGACCGTAAGGGGGACGAACGACTGGAGTCGAGAGTGTTTGACAAGCAAGCGTGACTGTTGAGCTGGGAGTTGGCAGCTTGGATGATGTGCATGTGCTGAACTGAACTGAGCTGAGCTGGAAGGCGGCATCTTCATTTAGACCAGCGCCCAAACACGACAGTGTTGCTGCATGTGTGTTGCAATTGCAGCAGATACCCTGTACTAAGCCAGTGGCGACTACGGCGATACCTGTTAGACTGAAGTAAACAGTTTTTTGTATCTTTTAAGGAAAATGTGTGGCCAAAGAATAGTGGGAAGTACTATTTTCTAGGGTAACCACACGTCTATTCCTTATTTGTTGTAACATTTTGGGTTATTGTTGCCCATGTTGCTGCTGCTGTCAAGTAACACGTTCGGCTTCGCTTGTACGAGCACCATGAGCAGCAGCGGCAAGGGGCGTGACAAGGGACTAAAGTGGAGAATTGCCAGCGAGGTAGATGGAAAATGACTATGGAAACTGCGGACGATGCCTCGTTTGGTATTTTCATTAACAGAGTCGCGGCGAAGAAAGCGTCTGTGTTGAGAACGACAAATGCAAATGCAGCGACAGGGCAAAAACGAGCCAAGACACGCGCCGCAACAGCAACAGCAACAACAACAACTGCAGCTGCAGCAACAGCAACAGCAACGTCCACATTAGCAACTGCTGCAAACATTACAAGCAACTGCAACAGCAGCAACATCTTCTACTGCTGCTGTTGCCGCCACGACAGCTTCAGTGTCAGATGCACTTCCAATTTATCAGCTTCTGGCCTCAGTCTACCCCACTGTACTCCCCTCTTCCTGCTCCTTGTTGCATTTGCAATGCGAGGCAACTTCAAAGCAGCGATATTGCTGTTGTTGTTGCTGCTGTTGCTGGCGTAGTCGTCTGTTTCCCATTTATTGCCACTTTGGAGGCGGCAACTGCACATTAGTTGCATATCTGTTGAAATTCTCGGCAATTAGTTGCCATGTTATTGTTGTTGCTGTTTGTTGCTGCTGCAAAAGGCATTATGATATGCCACGAATTGCATTTAAATAAGGACTCAGCTATCAATTACTGCCTGCACTGATAAAATGCACTTTCAATTATGCAAATGTCTTTCTAAAACTAGCACAACAATTTTAATGAGTTACTGAGTATTATTTCAATATTATTTCGCATAAGATTGTACAGCTGTTTATAGAATTTGAGCGCTTGGAGTAGAAATTGTTAGGTCTTATTTAACAAATAGTAGTAGAGGCTCATACTAATAAAAGGCAATCACATAAAATACTGAAAGATAATTTAAATTTGGACTTCAAACTGATGCCTAATACATTTCTTAATGTATTCAGTTACAGGGTCTAACATGAATACTGATTTATTTTTCCTAAAATACACATTAGTTCAAAGCTTTTTTCAAACTTGTCTTCATTAATTCAAGTCAATCATTTGCTGGCAATAAAACTATTTACAGCTTATCTGTCAGCTCTGTGCACTTTTCCTACCCAATTTGTGTTATAAAAATAATTTATTTTGCTAGTTTCTGTTGTTGTTGTTGTTGCAATGCCATCAATTTTAATAAACCCAAATTGTTAAAGTCTGCTTTCTTCTCATTCTTGTTTATTTAGCAGCTCATAATTTTGATCATCGTTCAACGCTTTCGCCGTTTGTCATATCCTGTATAATTTTTCTTGGCAATGCCAAATTGTGTCACAACTATTTCATTATCCTTTTATTCCGTTCGAGACAAAGCGGCGTCATCTATCCGCTCAGTTCCCCTCCCATAAAAGGGATTCACTGCAGTATATTTTTTGTGCAAATGCTTGTGATTGCAATGAATAATATTTTTAATGCAAATAACCGGAGGAGCACTAGGAGTGCGAGTGGCGAAGAGGAGTGAGCAGTAGGGCAGTGAAGACAGATGTCGAAACGACAAGTTGACAGTCGCGTTGACAGCGACAGCGACAAGTCGAGTGACGAAGAG
Organism: Drosophila parthenogenetica; assembly: GCA_035047505.1. Lineage (NCBI taxonomy): Eukaryota > Metazoa > Arthropoda > Insecta > Diptera > Drosophilidae > Drosophila > Drosophila parthenogenetica. Next base: position 7,232,138 of record JAWNPM010000087.1, read on the forward strand.
GTTGAAGATGAGGTTGTGCATGGAGCCGAAGCTGGAAGATGAGTACAGTGCTCTGAGTTTGAAGATGAGGCTGAAGATGAGCATGACAGCATTGCTGTAACCAGGCGAGAATGGATTGAAAGCCGGGAAACTCAGTGTCGTCGTCGTTGTCGTCCCATCATCGTGAGCACATTTCATTCATTTTCTTTTCCATTTCAATTGTCGTCAAGATTGCAGCAAGTTTCCCATTCCTTGCACAGGCTTCAATGCCATCCACAGGCGCAATGAATCGTCCATAGTCCGGTAATGAAATTCTGCTCATTGTTTCAGCTTGGCCAAGGCAATTTTTTGTTGCTGGCTGCATTCTGGCAAGTAAAAAAGCTACAAAAACGCCTTTTTGGCGGGCAAATTAAGGAAAAAGTTAATAAAGTACCTAAAATTTAACACTTTTTTGGTCAAATTGGTGAATTTATTCCCATTTTAAACGCTTTTAATTCTGTTTCAGAACTTGACAATACTTTTATAAATATATATATATATTTACAACTATATATGCAGTAGTATGTGTGTGTGTGTTTGGTTATTTTGAGTCTGTGCGCATCTTTTATGTTCATCGGCTTGTCAACATTGTCATCGTTGTCGTTGTCGTCATTGTCATCTGAAATTCTTTACGAGCTTTGTCCTGGACGGACATGGAACATGCTCTTGGGCGTGGCCGTGTCCGTGTGGGCGCTACTTAGTTGTTACTGCACTTTATTATTATTCATGGCAAGTAATTTGTTATCTGTGCTGGCTTTCTCTACCATTGCCATTGTTTTGGCCTTATGCTATTAATTCGTTTGTTGCTAAATGAAATTGCACTTTTGCATGTGTCTCTCAAAATTTAGGTCATATTCCCTTTATGCTATTAAGTGAATGGTGTTTAACACACATACATATTATGCACATGTAAAACATATTTGTGTACGAACATGTACTCAGTATCTTAACCATTTTGGTTTATTTATTTTATTTTCCACAACATTGACGATGTAACCTAATTTGTAGTTACCCCTTCGTCTTTCCCAAAACTTGTACCATTTCTGTCTGTCACTAATTTATGCAAAAATCGACCCTAACAAGCCAACTGGCCATATTTTAACTATTCAGCACACAAAACACAAACACACACAGTGATACACACATTGAAATTATGTAAATTTTTTATATTAGAACACAGGTTTACATGTCGAACATGACCAAATTCACATCAGCAGGCAAACCAAACACAAGTGACATATTGTGCACACACACACTTACACATATGTAAATATTTTCTACATGTGTGTGTGTGTGTGAGTTGACCTAATCTACCCATATATAAATATATATATATATTTGTGCATATATTCACAGGGTCATTTAATTAGCAAAAACAGATTAATATTTATTGGTCGTTTTAAGAAAGTGCTGAGAAACCAAATTAATATTAGTATTTCCCCCTGTCCAATACATAAACTAAAACAGGAAACTGCAAATTACTATAACTTATGCCAGTTATCGCCTCTAAATCACTTTTTTTTTTAATAAGTTGCTAATACAACTGCCAAGCAGCTCTTGTTTAAAATTAGTTAAATTATGCAATTGTTACTGATTTTCATGACGTTCACCTTGACACCACTGATTGGTATTTGAAATGCGCAATTTAGTTGCAAATTTAAGGTGTGAATTGAATAAAAATCAATAGCAATTGAATTGAAATGGAAATTGTATTTGTGGCTGTTTGTGATTTACAATGGAATAAATGGAATGCAAATTGCAATTATTTGCCAATACAACAATGAGCAAAGGCACAATGAATTTAATTAATTAAATGAATGCGGGGTGACAGAGGTTAATTAAATATCAAAATGGTAATTTCTTAAAGGTTAAATTAGGCTGCGCTGAAAAGTAGGCAACGGAAATGAAAAGTTAAGGTCGTGGGCGTACGTGTATGTGCGCTTATGTTATTAGGCAATGAAATCGATGGATTCTACTGTCCATTGTTGTCCCCAGTGATAGATTTATGCATAAACATATACGGGAAATGAATGTGCGCATTTCAATAAAATTTATGCAAGAGAAAAGCAGGATATATTGTTATATGGCCATATACACAAGGATAAACACGAGGGCAGACATGCAAAGCATGTGGGAAATATAATAAAGAACTATTTTAATATAAAACCAATACACACAAGCACTCACACACACACACACATACACACACTTGAATATATGCTCATTTGATGTTGGTGGGACGATATGCAATATGAGCACGAGTCGTTGGACTCTAGAGACGAGGCTTTAAGTCTGTGTTGTGTGTGCAAGTGCTTTTTCCAGTGTTGAGTGTGTATGTGTGTGTGTGCAGGTAAACTGCAACAAATTTCATACTATTGAGTGGTTTTTGAGTGCATTTGAAATAAATGTTATCAATGAAGTTGCATACTTTATGGCGCAACGTCGAACAGATGAATTTACCCCCGGGATTGCCAACGGAACGAGCAAAAACCATATAAAATGAAATGTTTTTAACTTAAGTGCAAACGTAGCTGAAGAGTCCGACGAAACGTAGTCGTAGCCGAAGCCAAAACCGAAGCCAAAGCAGTGTCCAAGCGTTGAGTGTTTCAATTTGTTTGATGGAAAACCAATTGTGGTTCGACTCTCGGCTGTCTGTCCTCACTGTACCCACTGTCCCCAGTACCCCCACTTTCCTCAACTGTCTGTTCGTCCATCTGCTACGTTTCGTTTCATTTTCATTGTCCGAATAACATGAAATCACTTAAACGCTCTGGACACCATCTCCGGGGCCATTAAAGTGCAGCTGCGTTTGTCAATTTCCGATTAAAGTTCAATTTTAATTAAAGCAAAAAAACAACAAAAAACAATTTTATGTGCCAGTCATGGTCGCTGCTGTTGTTGTTGTTGTTCTTGCTGTTGTATTGCTTTTCCGAGCACCAAATAAATCACAAAGAACGCTAAATGCAACGAGCAAAAAATGTACAAGTGTGTGTTTGGAAAAACTGGGGAAAAACTCACAAGCGAACGCAATTTACATGGAGAATACTTTTGTGCTGAGAGTTTTTGATGTGTTGATTGAAATGCCCTCGCATTTCAGGCCCTTGTCTTGTTTATAAATAAATGTTTCAATTTAAACCCAAAAAAAAACAGAAACTGCAATAAAATATGTATGTGCTAACAGTGCAAATACCCTGTATATGTGCGCTATATTGCAATGGGCAGTGTTGGTAGCATTTCTGAGGTCAATAGCTTAGCTCCGCTTAGCTTTAATAGCTTACAGACTCTGTAGAGCTAGTAGAATTATTTGTAGATTTTTACTCAACAGCATTTTAGAAAATTCACCAACACACCCCTTAAAAAAAGCTAAAATGCCAGCACTATAAATTACAGCCAAACACAAAAGAGTTTTATTTTCAAATTTAGCAGAGAAACGGCATCAAACACGGTTTTTTTTTTTGGCTTTTTCGCGGAACGCACTTGACCAATTTTCCAATAGAAATTTGCGCTTTGGTCTAGTGTTTGATTACATTTAATTTAAAACTCACGCATCAAATAATTGATACAGATTTTTCAACACGTTTGAATTTTATGAAGATCAATTTTATAACACAAAAAAACAGCAAAACAATTTATAATTTAATTGTTAAATGTTTTTGCTAAAATTATGAAAGTTTGTATAAAAATGTACTAAAACTTAGACGCTTATTTAAAATGTTAATTAAAGTTTAAACAACTCAAATAGCTGTATAAATATTTATAGAAAATGTCATTAGAGCCACACTTAAAAGCAGCAATTAAGTTGCCAATTAAATACAGCAACAACAACAACAGTTTTCTATAATTAGCATGAGCTTTAATGCTTTAATCTGTGTGCGTTTCAGTTAACAAACTAGTCTCTGTTTGGTCTAAACACGATGTCGGCTCAATTAAGTTGAGATTCAGTGACAAATCCACAACTTCGATTGAGCACTCAAGGTGTCCAGTTGTGTCTTGTGTCTACGCTTAATTGAAGCCAATTATGCGCTTATCATTTTTTGTGTTGTTGCTGTTGATTGTTGATATCACTCTCTGCCTCTGGCAATAATTAAAATGTCTCTGGGCAGCCGCAAAAAAATAAAACGCTGGACAACCACAGCAGAACGCATGAATAAACACCGCCAAAGTGGGGCCAATTAAGAGAGTCTTTGACTCCACCTGTAGATGGGGCACAAAAAAGCATTAAATCAATTCCACTGTCAGCAAACTGACAAGCAGCCAGAAACTGTCCAGTGTACAGTGGGTGAAAAGCATGAAATTCTATCATATAATCTTGGTAAAAGAAATTTAAAATAATAATTTTGTAGTTTTTAAACCAAAGTAAATTATTTTATGCATTAAGAAAATTTAAAATATTTTTGAAGCTCAAAAAAATACCTGTCTAGCCCACTGTGCAGTGTTCACTATACAGTCTCCAGTGTCCAGCCTCCACTGTCCACTGAAATGCTCAAAAGTCACCGCCAGCAGCTGGCAAATCCGCAAGAAAAAGCGGCCCACAAATGGCTGGTCTTGGCCAACACGAAGTTGGTTAAGCGCGCCGAGAGTTGGAAGATGGGGATTTGCTGCCTTCGACGTGCTTGTATTTTGGGCAGTAACTGCCTGGCGCTGACTTCAACAATTTTAACACAGCGAGCACACGAAAAAAAGCCAAGAAATTTCCGCAATTCTTTTGGACAGTGAGAAATGCGACGAGGTTACGCTCAATCAATCTCAAAGAAGCGAAGAATTCTCAATGCCACCACAGGAGACACTCAAAGGCAGACACTGAACACGATGTGAGTTGGCTTAGAGGCTACCTGGTGTTGTGCCAGGTGTTTGAGTTGTGTGTCAGCTGTTTAATGACTTTATCGAAAGGGTTTTGGGCAGCAGAAATTAACTGGAGCTCAAATAAACTAAGAAAAGCTAATAATAATAATTTAAATAATTTAATTTAAGTAAATAAGTGTTTTATTTAGTTAGTTTGTTAATAGTTTCTTTTAAATTTCCTTTAAAATTAGCGCTTAAATTAACGCTGTGCAATTTAAGCTAATAAGCCCAAACTAATAGCCAAGTTAATGGCATTGTAGTTGCAGCATTTGCTGATTACGTGCCAATTTCTTTATAGCAAAAAGCTTTTGCCACGTCTCCCCACATTATGATCAGCTGTCCCGCTCTCGCTACCTATCTCCCTGCCTTTCCCTCTCTCGCTCTCTCTGTTTCTCTTTCGCTTTGTCTATCTTAATTTCCTCGTTATTTCCGCGCTGCTAATTCGCAAAGAAAGTAATTAAGCGAACTTCTTTTGCTGCAGATCCGATTTGATTTTGAGTGGAAACGGATATGAAAAAGGAGTCGTAGGGAGTGGTAAAAAGAAGACAACTTCTTCTTCTTCTTTTTTTCACTAATACATCATTCACACTTTATTTTTTTGCAGCACTCGCAGCTGCTTTGCTGCTTGGCAGCCACAACTAATTAGTATGCCATTTCTGCTTTGCTCATGATTTGAAATTACCTTGAATCCCATGTCCAACGTCCGATGTCCGACGAGTTGTCTATATCCATTATATTGAATTTTTCTGTGGGGAATTTAGTGGCGAACTTTGTGGGGGATTGGGTGAGTGGTTTCTTGGACTTGGTTCAGCTGTAGTTGCAGCTTTCGTTGTCTAATTAAAACTCGTTTAACAACGTTTTCAATTGGTTCAAGAACCTGTTGCCCAATGCCCTTGCCACGCCCCCTTGTCATGCTACTGCTTCCCCCAGTTACTGTAGCATTTACTGAGTAATCATTTCACTTTTTGTTTCCCCCCATTTAATGTAACAAGGTTTCCATTTCTGTCTCTTTTGCTGCTGTTTTTTGCTGATTGTGTAATTTTAATGTAATTCGCTTTTATTGTTTTTTATTCTTCCCCGTCTGCCACTCCCTTCTTCTCTCTCTTGGCCCACTTGTCGTCTGTGTGTCTGACATTAATTGCAACTGAAAGAGGTTGGGGAATAACGATATATAATAATTTATTTTCACCAACTTTTTATGCATGCTTTATTGATTCAATTCTGCCACTATAAGTGAGTGCTTGGTGGGTGAGAACCTACAGTCAGTACAGCCCATAAATCAAACAAATCGGTTTTCGGGGCGGTAACTCCTTTCACGCTCCTACCCTCCACAAAGAGCAATTAAAGTTTTTGAAGAGCCTTGCTGCAATTATGGACATTACAAGAGCATTTGCAACACAAAGCAGAAGCAATAATTGGAAGCGAAGGGCTGAAGGGCTGCCAACAGTGGGTGGAGAAAGCATCTGACAGGTGCTCAGACAAATCTACGTTACAATGATAATTTATTACCACACAATCGGGGCAGACTTAACCAAATATCTGCCAGGAAAGCAATAAACTTCTAACTAATGGTTTACACTTTAATTGAAAACAGTTTGCCACAAAACTTACCTGTACAGGTAGGCAGCAAATAATTCTACTCTAAAGTAGAAATTCAACTAGCAACAGACCAAACTAATCAAAGGCAGCTTGCCAGGCTTGCTGGCTGCTGTCAAAGTACAGGGCATAATGTTTTTAGCAATCGCATTAAGGAAGGGGATGTAGTTGGGTAGTGAGAGGGGTTAGATAGGAGGCAGTGAGGGTAGGGAGTGCTATCAAAAAAGTGCAGACAAACACGAAAACGTTGAGTTCATCAAAAGGGGATTTCCAAATACAAATGAATTTTTCGGCAAGCTAAGGGACCAAGAATAGAGCCAGCGCCAGACACAGAGCCAGCACCAGTAACAGGCCCAATACCAATACCAATAGCAGCAGCAGCAGCAGCTGGTAGTGAAACTCGGAGAAAAACATGTTCAAATAAACACCCACAAGGCCAGCAACAGAAACGGCGCAGACAAAGGCTTAAAGTCTGCGAGACAACGAGTACATGTACTCGTACTCGCACTCGCACTCGTACTTGCAATCAGTCCTAAAAACTGATGCCAGTCCCCGTTTGGTAGGTGTTGGCCCAAAAGAAAAACAGCAAAGCAAAAAAAAAAAAAGGGATTTTTTGCTTACTTTGCGAGAAATGCCAATCAACCCTTTCTGTGCCTCGGCATGTGGAATATGCACGAATGAATGCCTGATCTGAGGCGGAAAGGGGTTAGTAAGGGGGAGTACAAAACGCCAACTCATTTGTATTTCCTTGTCTCCATTCTCTAGTCACTGTCTCCGTTTACTTCTCTGTCGCCAGTCTGTCTCTGTCTGCTTGTTGTACATTTTTGTTGTAATTTTCCAAATCATTTCAGCGATTCAGTCGGCAAACTTTTCAAACGTTTAACTAGCCGACATTCCGTAACGTTTAGGATGTGGCTGAAAACAGTGACAGTGCCACCAAAAAGTGTTGCACGCTCCTCCTGCTAACAGTGTCGACTATGAAGCAAAATGAGCGAATGCTCTCAAGTAAAAGGCAGCGACGCGGATTTAAAAGTTTAAATAACTTTTACGTATCTCATTACTCAGCAAGCGAGACAACTTCAGAGAACTCCAGAGCCTTCCTACTCCCCTTTCGGCCATTTAACTATATATATATACAGCCGACATCAGTGTTTGTGAAGCCCTGAGCTCTGAAATAATCACAATAAAATCGCATAATTCAATTACAAGCCTCGTTAAGCCGGCTCAAGTGATTTTGTCACACTATGCCCTGCACTTTTTCCCAGCTCCCACTCCAGTGCTGCCACTCCACACTTCAACTCTATGCCGTTAAGGAAGCAGAGGAAGAGCAAAAAAACAACAATATCAACAGCAAGCTATGTAAATAGTAGACATTGATTCAGCGAATGAACGGAAATGGAATGAATCCATTTAGTGATTTATGGAGAGCTTTAGGCTAAAGATTATCGGTTGTATTGGAGGCTAAGCCAAGCGAGCATATGATAAATGTTGAATCAAAGGCTTAAGCGGCACAAAGGTTAAGTTTGAACAAGTTGTGAAAGCGGAACAAAGATCAATATGCATATTTTATTATGCATACGCACTGTATTGCCAGTCGAGTTTGGTTGAAACTTAAAGACAAGACGAATAAGTTAATTATTTCATATAGTACAGTAATTTTGTTAATCTAGGGAAGTCATCTCAAGTATACGCCTAAATTTACTTTGGAAACAATATAACGCATACGCCTACTTAAACCAACCAAATTTACTTGAAGACCTTAAGAAATTCTGCTTCTATTCAGCTCTTTTACAACTGAACTTCTAGCTGATTAAGTCCATCAAGTATACGCTTAGTACTCCTTAGCTAACTTGCTGCTATTTCTTAGAAATTTAAGCGATTTTTTCTTAACTGATTTATTTGTCTGTCTCGCGCTTCACTCACCACTTGACTCGAAACATTTGGCTTAATTGAGGTGCAACTTTTTGACCAACAATACCGAGTTTCCATTGTTCTCCACGTACTTTTCTCTACTTTTTTGCCGCTCATCAAGAATTGAACGAGTTGAGTTTGCCCGACTTTCGACTAGTTCACTTTTTAGCTGTACTAATTGTGGAGCTTGGTTTTTGCACCGTAGAGAACCGCAACCACTTGCAGCCTCATTTGTTGGCCAGGAGGTATGGCTGGGGGTGGCAGTGAAAGAGAAAATATGCGGCAAATAGTTTGTGCTATTGTGTTTGCACCTTCGTTTTTGCAGCACTCGATTTTTTTTGCTTCTTTTCTCAGTTTTTTGGCCTTTATTCGTAGCGGATTCGTTTGCATTTTTAGTTTCTTTTTAAGTGAAATCTAAATGCTTTTACTGCAGTTGTTTAACCCACCTTTCGTCTACCTGGTCTCTGGTCATTATCAGTGCAAGCATTTAACTTGGCTATCGGAATTCGTTTTGTTACGTTGTCGCCCTTTTATTTGCACCGCAGGAGAGACGAACAGAGAAAGGAAAGCAGCGTTGGGTGGAGCGAAAGTAAGAAGCTGGCTCCATTTGTAGACTCTGTACTTGAAATACTAGGTGGTCTCTTCGAATTGTAATACATTAAATTGCATAAGACCTGAAGCTACCCAATTTGGCTTTAAGGTCCGTCTGCGCATATGAAGCTACAGGGTCTTTTACAGTCCCCCCTCGCATATGAAGTCCTCACTGCCATTATCTTTTCTGCCCAGTGTAAATAGCATTTATTTGTCTTTCCTTTGTACTGTGCTTGACTTCAACTTATAAAGATAAAAACCCATTTGCATTGCGTTTCTTCCCTGTTTGCTTCGTTCCATTTCGATTCGTTTCATTCTTGGCCAAGTGGCTTGCTGACCCTGTGGCCAAGTTAACGAAAGGCCCCCAGTAACCAAATTCCCTGGTCATTTGTAATTTTCGAACCAACAAGGCAGCGTCACCAACCAACAGGCCATGAACATTTACATTCATTATAAACCAACCACATTGGCCACTTGACTTTTCGTCCACCGAAAAAGACTTCGATGTACAGTGGGTCAATTCATTCATTGTCGCGCACACATAAAATTTATATCTCTTTTTGTCTCCCACTCTCCTTCTCACTCTTTGTCTGTCTTTTATGTATATATGGCATATATATTTTGTTAAATAAAACGCACAACGAAAATGTTTTCATTTTCATTTCGGCTTTCGCTTTTCTGTTCTTTTATTTTTTTGTTGGTTTTCTTTTAGTTTGATTCCTTTGACAATTTCCGGTTTGTTGACTCCTTTTGCTGGCTTGGTTGGGGCTTTTATGGCTTGTTATTTAAAAGCCATAAAATTCAGCACATGTCTTCAATTTGTGCGTCCCACAGACGCCTGTCAAATTGGCCAGTTCCGCTGGGAACTGGTAACTTGGAACTCAGAACGGGGAACTGAGAACTGAGAACTCTGATCTGTTGAAGCTGCGTGAAAATTTTTTGTGGGCCGTAAAACCAAGTGCTCAAAGTTGAACGAAAAGCATCACGAAAATTGCTGGATTGGCCAAATCAACAGAAATTGACAAGTGACTGTCACTGTCTTAAGGGATAAGAGACCAACAAAAAAAAAAAAGGCAGACGGCAAAAAAAACAAACCACAAAAAATAAAAGAGCTGAGCTAAGTTGAATTTTATAATTATAAAATGCTCAAAGAGTTAACTAAAAGTTAAGTAAATCATTTTTATACACAGAAAAGAATTGGGGAGTCTATTTAAATGACAAAGTATACTTTTCTGATTCCCGCTGTGCAGTTTATAAACATCAATCAAAGTGTTTTCACGCTTTCCTACTATATAATTAAATATGTACACATATGTGTAGCTTTATTTGTGCAATTGCTATGGCCCAGATCTTGAACAAAAAGCCATTTTCACAAGTGAAATAAATGGTCTTTAAATTTCCACATGCCGCACTTTAACGCTAACAAAACAAAACAAAATAATACAAAGCTAAACCTAAAGGCCTACAAAAGCAACAAATGTGCTGCAAAAATTCACAGTTGAATGCACTTTGAACGGCAAGCCACGGCACGCCCACAAAAGGCAAGAACAAGAGCCAAACTGAACTGAACTTTACCCTCAACACTTGAGCATGTGGATATGCAAATTTTTCATTAGTTAGTTGATTTTGCCAGCACTGTGTGAAGAAGGAGCCTACAGACTTGAGGGGCCTTTGTGGACCCACAGCTCTTTCATTATGCTCAGGTCTCCTCACCTCTACACTCCACTCTTCCATTCCTGCTCCTACTGCTACTTCTGCTCCATCCTCCTTTACTCATTTTTCTTGTTGTTCGTTCGTCGCGATGATTGTGCGATTTTTTAATCAAATCGGCGCTCGATTATAAGGGGCAAGTTGAGTTGCTGGAATGTTGAAACTATAATTCCAGCATAATGTGCCAAAGAGACCAAAAGGAGAGGGGAGTGGAGGGGAACGAGCAAGGGGGCGTAGCAAAGCTAGTGGGAGCAATTTGTTCGCTAAAACAAACTTGCACTAAAAAAGAGCTCAATTTAACACATTTCATATGTAAATACCGCAAGTACAACATCACGCATGGCACCAAAATAAAAAAAAAAAAACACGAAGAACGAACTTTGAGACCCGTTGAGACCCATCGAGACCCTAGGGAGACTATGGGGCCAACTCGTTTTGGCCCACAAAGGCCAGTAAATTACTGCAACACGCAAGTCCAACCAGACAGAGGCGGCTTCGAACCAGGCCATAATAATCGCCTTTAATAAATTATCGGCTTGCGCGGCGCGAAAACGCGAAACAGCCCCAAGTGCCAAACAAGCAGGGGCTGGACAGTACTTGCCCCACACTCACCCTCTCTTTCATGCCCGCTTTCTGTCCCTCTAACCAATGTTGCTGCATCACTCAGTGGTCAACAATGCAAACGGGAGCATGTCCGCACCCAGACGCAAACCGGACCCTGACGTTGGCCGACATTTAAATTGCACTACAATTCCCACACGTCGCACACCCATCTCTCACCCTTTACACTCCCCCCTCTCACCTTTAGTCCTTTCTTCCCTTTGCTACGTTTAACTTGCGTGAAATTTCAATTCGCGGCTTTCAATCCGCTCTTGGCTGAAGGTACTGCAAGCAGCGAGTTCCGAGTTCCGATGGGGCAATTGCAGTAATGAAGTGCTTGAATGCCAATCAACGGCAGCCAGACGCCTTACATGTGTGCGAGGTGTGCTCACACAGTTGTGTAATACTTAAAAGTGTTGGAAAATACCTCAGAAGCACGGAGACAAAAGATATGATGAAATAAAGCACTCAATTCTCGACTTTTGTTTGTTTTAAAGCTCCCTACTTTACGAACACCCCTCGCACTGCTGACTTAACCTTAACCCGTCAATGGTCCACTCCTGAATGTGTGGCATTGGCAAGCAATTTTGTCATAATTTTGATAAGTTGTTAACAAAAATGTCTGCCAAATTGTTGAGTAAATAAATGTTGATTTTTTTATCCTTTGCGCTTCCATCACGTAAGCAAAATGTACATAATTCCTGGTACTACCTACTATACTACACTAGTTGTTGTTGCCCAATTCATAAAGCAGGTAACAATTTGCAATTACTTTGGTCAACATGTTCACAGGAACGGCGCATAAAAATAATTATTGTTGTTCGCGTTGTTGTTTAAATTTATGAGGTGATTTTTCATAAACGTTTTTGCCAACATTTTTACATATTTGTAGCACTTTTCGTATGTGCCAACATGTTGAAATTAATTTATGAATTATTTTCTTTAAAATACCAAGAATAAACAACACGAAGCGGGCAATTAAGTGGCTCCTTTGCTCTCCTTCTCTCTCTCTCTATATACCTCTCTTCTTTTCTCTTTGTAAAGCCGTTTGCGAGGGGAGTTTTCACAGTGAAAGGCGCTGCCTTCCGGCTAAAACCGCCAAGTCAATAAAGCGGCTTAAAAAATACAAGTTTTTAATAGGCAAGTGTTGAAAATGATTAAATTGATTTATAAACAAATGTCTACACACAACACCCTGTAGCTATTAAGACCAGTTAAAGCTAACAGTGTTGAGTAAGGGCGCAAATAGTAGCTAAATATCTAATTTTACACGCTAAATTAGCTTTTAACTGGCTGTGAAAACTTTAATAGTTTTATGTGGTTGTCAAAGGCCGTTTGATATGATCTGATTTACTAGAAAAATGCTCCTATATTGACCCAAATGAAGGGCACTCAATTTGGCCTGAACACAGCTGCAAATGCCGGCAAAACTATCAACAAATTGACGATCGGTTTCACTTCATTTACGCATTAAATTGCAGCGCAACTCATTTCGTTCATGTAATCAATGTGCAAATTACATTCTGGCCAAGAAGATTGACACACAGATGTGGCTAAATGGGTGAGCAGACAGTGGGGAGTTGGTATGGCCAGCCAAAAGGGCGCTTTGATGTAGTGCGTCAATCTGTTGCCGTTGACGTTGACCTCCATTTAAATCGGCGTTGAATTTGATGAGAGCTACGAAGTTGGCAAAGCAAAGAACAAGAGGGTATTCGGAGAAGATGAAGGCCCAAAGTCTGCAGAGGAAACGCACTGCAAACGTAATCAAGTAATCAAAAGACCAAATCATGCCATTGACAGAACCAAACTCAGGGATAGCCTGAGGACGCAGAGGGGAGAAGGGTGGGGGCATGCAGAGGTGCGCAGCTCCTCGAACAACGAATGTGGAGTCAGTTGGATGACAGTTTGACAGACTGCGGGGTGAAGGAAGGCAGGCGAAAGGAAGTGGGAGACATGCAAAGATGGCACTTAACGAAAGCAGTCGACCGACAACTGATTGAAGTGAAACAAACCAACGAACATCCACGCATAAGGAGAGAGAGATTAAAGGAAAGAGAGCGGGTGAGAGAGTATTGTACGTTCGAAGCTGCAAGTGCAACAATAAGAAGCTTGCTCAGTTAGACAGACAGTGGGACAGACTGACAAACAGACAGATGTCCATACACTTGGACACGTAGTCTTAAAACTGAATTGACATTAGCAGCAAAACGATAGACAAATGATGAACTTTGACTTTTGGCTCGGCTGACAATATACAATCTGCTGAAACACTTATACAGGTAGAGCAGTGCTTACAGTAAATTAAAAAAAAAAAAAAGGGACTAATACTTTTTGTATTCTAAAGCCTCTTTAATATTAAAAGTAATAAAATTCAGGCACTTACTCTTTAATGTCCAAGCGCCACAGCAATCTGTTAATTAAGGAGAAAAATGAGCTAAGAATATGTACAGTGCAACCACTGTAAGTAAAATATACGTACATAGTTTGCTGATGACTTTTTTTCTTCGTGAGCAGCAGTGTCCACTTACACACACATAGAAACACACCATCAAACGTGCCTGTTCTTGGGCTTCGCTGCGCTGCAGCTTGCCGGCAGTGACGCCGGCAGAATTATAAGCTCAGGTCACGCGGCGCTGCACTGCAGCTTTTGTAGCTTCGGCAGAGACGCCGGCAGAAGATCAGGCCATTCTTATGATGCAGAGCTCTCACAAATACACACAACACAACACTTTAAAACAAATTACTTAAAGCACTCAAAAAAAGAATAACAAAACATTTCAAATTTGTGAACTTTTCGCGGGCAGCTCACAATTAAAACTGATTTAATAAATATAAACTCACAGACAAAACCGCAACACCAAACACTGGCACACATCTAACGGTTGTTGGCATTCTTGAGCAGATGTATAAGGAAATGTGAAAAATTGTTTGTGTAATTTGCAAGGCTTGCGCTGAGAGCAATGCATACATGCACAAATACATACAAAGTAGTTCTATTTATAGACAAAGAGAACGCAGAGAGCTGTGAAGTGGGCAGCTGAAAGTAAGCTACGAATTGCGCTTTAACTCACTGTGGCTTGAGTTGGACTTTGATCAGACTGAGAGAGTGGCCAAATAGTTTGGTGTGATATGAGCATTTAAACGCCTTTAAGCTAATATGATCAGAGATTGCTTATGTGAGTTGCAAACTGGCAAGTTCTTGTTGCTGGGGTCAGGCCAATTGGCCCTTATTTGAGCCGGGCTAACAGAGCTACAACAATCTGACCCCCATGACCTTGCCAACACTAGGATTGCTTTGAACTTGTAACAAGAGCTGGCACGTAGCTGCAAGCTCGCTAGCGGAGACAGTGTGTGCGAAAGGTACATAGGAACGAGAAGGGGAGAGAAGGAAGGTACGAATAGCGGAGGTGGCGCAAAACTACGAGAGCAAGTTGTGCAGCAGTCAGCAAAAAAACTATTCGTCAAGTCGTGCGAATCGTTTATGGTTTTGTTGTATTTGCTACGTGACGTTGATTTGAAACGAAGGCGTGGCCGACGCCTTAAAGGTGACATTGCCAGTGGAAGGACGCAGACAACATCATAAAATGTCGCAGGATTTGCTGCCAACTCGCATTTGGCTACAGTACGTCTGGCCAACAAGTATTGAAAATGGCAACAGTGTGCTGCTTTAACCCCTACCATCCGCCCTCTGGCCACTTTAGTGCTGCTGGGTCATCGACGTTTAGCTGTTTAACGCCGCAAAATCACTGCAGCTCTCAGCTACTACCATCAGCTCCTACTACCCGCAGCTTTGGGTCCCAGCAGTCGATCTAATTGCAAATGCAGCCGGTTCGAGACTGCAGATGAACGTGCAGCGAATTGAGGCAGCGATTTAAGCAGCTGAATTGGCTGCACGTAGCCCGGATCACATGCCAGACCGCTTACCCCAACCGACTCCCTTCTGTCACCACCCATGGTGCAAATGCAGTGGCGTCCGCATGACGTCAGTTCTCGTTATTAAAGTGCTCAACTTTGGAGTCCTTTTATTTTTGGTTATTTTTTAAACTTAACGTCTGACTCACGACTCACTTGTTTCTCACTTCTTTACGCTCATTTAACTGCTCGCCTTTGGCTGTTTTCAAGCCAGCCAGCAAAATAAAAGGGCAAGCGAGTAAAAATATGCTAAAAATGAAAGCCAAACGAGATGAGAGTGGGCGTTCTCCTTTTCTTGTGGGCGTGACTTCATTTAAAAAATACAGAAAATAAAAAAGAATTTAATTTGAATGCTATTGACATTGGCCTCGCCCTTATTCTCTTTGTTTTGGCGTTTCTTTTCTGGTTGATACCCTGTAAAAAGCGGAAAAGGCTTAGAAAGTGAGTCGAGAATAGGTAAAATAAGTTCAAATATAAATTATATAAAATATATATAAAAAAACAATAAAATAAAAATAATAGTTGTAAGAATTTGTACTTAATTTCTCGTAAGTTAAAAAAATAATAATAAATTAATAAGTAATCTAAATTTTATAATTAATAATTATAAAATTCATTTTTTAATTTATGTGAATTTATTTTTAAGTTAGCTGTGTAAAAAATAGTTTAATTTTATTATTAATAAATAAAAAAGTTTTTCTTTTATATTTTAAATGTATTATATATTTTTTTAAAACACATTTTAGTTTTAGTTAATTTTTCTTAGCGCCTGTATACAATTATTATTTTTTCTCTGCATCCTGTGAGCTTTTGCAGCTTCCAGGGTAACTTGTAGTCGTTCTTCGTTATTGGTTTTTGATTATTTGGAGCATAGGATTTCTTTACACATTTCTCTTCTTGTTATTTTTTATTTTTTTTGCCCGCAGGTGCTAATGAATTCATAATGTCAGCGTATAGTTACAGAATTGGGCCAGACCATGAATTATAAATGGGTTGCACTGATTTCTGAGCTTCTCTATTCAAGAAGTAAATGAAAAATATGCTCCTTTTTCTGTAAAGTATTAAATTTAAATCAGTGTCAGACTCTTAAGCCGTTGAGAAGTATTTAATACACTCGTTCTGTGTGGCAGTGCTGTTTATTTAGCTTTTTTAAAGCAATACAACATTTATAATATTATGAGTTTTATATCTAAGTCTGTTTTATTAAAATATACATTAAATTAAATATTTTGAAAATATTTTTTAAGATTTATCATACACTTTTTTAACTTTACTTTTAACTTTTAGCTATTTTTACCAACTTTTTTTATAGCCTACCTATTTTGACCTCAAAAATTCTTTCAACACTGCTGTCTATGTGTGTTGCTTGTTGACTTCTAAGCTGCTTTCAACTGTTTTGGCCTTAAACTAATTGACAGTTAATTAATAATTCCATTTACGCTTGCTAAGATATTTATTTGATTTGCAATGCAATTTCTCTGATCAACTTTCCATCTCCAATGACGATTTCATCAACGACTCGACTACGCTCGACTCTAATCCAATGCCAATTTCAACAGCTATGTTTCCGCTGCTGTGTGAAAATATTTGCAGACAGTGTCAATTGAATGAGAGACAGACGGACAGATGGACAAACGGACAGACGTATGGACATGATGTAGAAATCTTTTATTAATTGAATAAGAAAAATGCATTTACAAGGACTTAAATCAAATAGTCAAATGTGGAATGTGGAATGCGATAAATTGTGCAACTGCCGCGCACCACAAAACCAATTTCATTGGAATTAAAATTCTAAATAAAATAAACAATGTGAGCTGGACAAGGATATGAATGTGGACAGGGACATGGACATGAACATGGACAGGAAGTCGTACATGGAAAGGGATTGTTTGGGCCATAAAATCACCTCCAGCTGCTGCTTATGGCCAAGAAAATGGCGCAGCTTTTGAGTAGAGTTTTACTTGTGCTTTTAGTGCAGCAAATCCCAATGCCAATCCCAATCCCAATCGCAGTGCCAGCTTCAGCTGCAGTCTGCGTTGCCGTTAGCATCAGCGTCGCCGTCCTGTTCATCTGCAGAGATGCTAAAGCTGATCCTGAGATTGTGTTGTAACAAGTTAATTGAATTTGCACTCAGCCAAGCGTCATGCATCGGCATCACAAGCTGAATACAGAAAGAGTCAGAAAGGAAGAGCGAGCGACCAACGGAAGAGATTGAGTAAGTAGCAGAGAGTGTAAGTATAGAGGAAGGGGGGAGCGTGCACAGCGGTTGAAAGACCGATACAACTTAGTTTATGGCAACACCACTACAAATAGCGAAGCTCACTCTCTTCTACTCCCTCTCTCTTGGCCTCTCTCTTTTGCTTTGTGTCCGGATACCGGATTCGATTTCAGCTTCCACTTCCTCTTCATTTCACACACACACACTCGCACACTTGCTCACACACACACACACAACCAAATTCAAGCCCCACTTTTCAGTGCCTTCATTTTTCGCCCTACAAAAATTTTGTGATTTGCACAGATTTTTGCTTGTCGTGCTCAAGTTTTGCTCTACTTCAGCTGCTCAGACTCAGCGTCAGCCTCTGTCGCTGCTTTTGCCTCTGCCTCTGCCTCTGCTTCTGCCTCGGTCTCAGCCTCCGGTTTAGTTCAGTTGAGTTGAGTTTTGTTTTTATGCCCTTACAGTGGGTAGTTTAAGCTTGTCACGAGATTTGTAACGCATTGAACCAGGCGTATCAGACCCTATGGAGATTATATATGCTCGATCAGCTTAAAGATCTGATTTCATAAGGTCAGTTCTGTCTGTTTCTATGCAAACAGTAAGTCTTTTAGCTTGAAGCTTTATCTAGCTGAAATTTTGTATAGGCTTGTCTTACTTCTGAAAGCTATACTTATTTTATAATAGGCCAGATCGGTTCATAAAGAATATAGCTGCATCAGAAACTCTAGGCTGAAAATAATGCTTTGGATAAAACTTCATTGTTTTCTAAGATATCTTAACTAAACTTGTGATAAGACTGAAGTTTTAATGTTCCTAAATTATAATCACACTTTAGTCAAATCAGACGTTTATATCTTATAGCTATGATAGACTGTTTAGCATCAAAATGTGCTAGAATTCTATTAAGAAAAACTTTTTTAAACGCTGAACATAATGACTAATTATGAGCTTAATCAAAGCGTATATATCTTATAGTTGCTATTGGAATAATCAGCTTAAACCCAAATTCAAATATAGAATATTTTAATATAATACTTTTTATGCTTTACTTACGTAAAAATTGAGTTTTAAGCTTAGAATTCACTGCCAAAAATACTTTTAAGAAGGTCTATAGGGTATTAAACTGTTTGGCATTTCACTGAAAGCCCCTTTTCCTCATTTTTCTTTCTTTTTTTTGCTATTTTGTCGAATCTGGCGCATTTTATGCTGTGCAACATTGTTGTAGCTGCTGTAGCAGCTTCGGAGTTCATTAAGCGCATGTGAGCCGGTGCCAAACAATGTCACACCCTCTTGCTATTATTGGTACTGCTACTGCTACTGCTACTTTTGCTGCTGTTCTAGCTGCCACTACTGAGCTGAGAGCTTGCCAGGCACAATGTTGATCCTTGCAGACAAATGAGCCTCGAGTAGAGTACAGAAAACAGAGAACAGAGAACAGAGGAGAGCTCAAGCTTTTAGCAGATTAGTTTTCACCATTTTAGCATTTCTAATTAATGACGCCTTTGTTCAGGGCTCAGTGTTTAGGTGTTGAATCAAAGACTTTGGCTTTACCTGTACCATTTACCTTTACCTTTTAGCCTGACATGCATGCATAATAACTAATGGCTTGCACAGATGAGTTTCCTATGACAAGTTGATTGTGTTCTTCTTGGGATGCTGTCACCCAATCTGAGCTCATTAGTTTTGCTCTTTGCCAGCCGAGTGCAGCAAGTTTTTCCCCGACTGAACTTTTCAAACTTTGACAACTGAAAATTGTAAAATTTTTTATTCTTCACAACTACAATTTTAATGCGATTATTTGGCAGAAACTTGTTAACATCGCTCTTAATTATGCGTATTTTCATTTGTTTTAATCACACCCGAAATGGGATTTGTTATCACTCTCACAATGAATACAATTTCCGTGCCTAATGTAATCATAATATGCATGTTTAATTATGATTGTACCAAAAACCAGTAAATAAGTAGTTCATAAAACTTGTACACTGAAACATGGCCAATACAAAAGACCATAAATACGCGAACACCAAAAAAAAAAAAAAAAATATGTGAAAAGCGAATTACGCAAAAGTTTGTAAAACTAATTTCCTAGTGGGAAATGTCAAAATGTTTTTGACAAGTCCAATTTTGTGCAAATTTTTGGAAAATTTTTCAGCCATAATTAACTTTGGGTGGCTAAGGCAATTAGCGGCATACAGTAACTAATTTATTTTATGTGCGCATTTGTATTACTGTGTTTTTTGGGCCATCTGAAAGGGAAGAGCGAATACTGAACCCTTTCTGCCTATTATGTCAACATTGTGAATGAAAGTTGTGTTGAACCAGTGCATATTCTGCATAATAATTGCGTGGAGTACAGGAGTGTAGGCCGAAAATGGCTAGAAAGTCATTACTTTAAGGCGTAGAAAAGTTTTCTTTGCAAAAGACTTAACAAGTATTGTTTTAAAATTTATTTTTATTTTTTTAGACTTTAGTTCTTTATAAACTTAATAAAAATTTAGAGTTTTATTGTACATTTTCTTCAAATTTTCTCTTTCTAAGCTACGGCCCTTTCCTACCCGCAATGCGCTCCTGTGCGGCTATAGAGAATAAATTGCAAATATCGAAATGAGCCGAGTGTCGTTTAGCTGCCATGAGAAATGAGTGTATATGAATAAGCGAGTGAGTGATGAAGCCCGTCACGTTGACAAAGCAGAAGCTGGAGCAGGAGTTGGCGCAGGAACAGTAGCAGGAGAGGGCACATAGCTGACGTCCATAGCTGGCAACAGGAGCAACAGGAGCTGAGTGTTGACTGACATTACGCTTGTCAACGGGTAGTAATTGCGTTGACGCCATGAGTGTTGCTGTCTTTGACTGTGGCAAAGTAACACAACACACTAGAACCAGCAGTAGTAGCAGTACCAGTACCCAGTACCCAGTACTAGCACAATAATTGCCAACTGACAACGTTGACGCTGACGCTGATGATGGTAATGGCAATGGAGATGGAGACTGCTGCACTGTCAGAAAAATGACATAAAAATAAATAAAATATTATTAACAATTTATGCACCTAAAAAGCATTTAAACGGGGATTAAAAGCTTTACTTAAATTATTTTCCTTGAAGTCTATTCATTTTTACTATCAAGGACTTTTAGTATCTTTTCTCTTGTCAAGAAAAATCAAAGCTTTGAGTAGTTATAAATAGTATTTAAAAGAAAATTAAACATTTTCATAAGTTCTGTTAAAAGAAACATCCTGCTGCTCAGCTTAAGCATATTTTTTTGTAAATAAAAAACTTTTTTCTGTAGGCTGCATGTTTTATAGCGGAAAACACATTAATTTTTGTCAGTGTGCGCATCAATAATGCGCCGCAACGCTTACTAACTTGGCCAAGTGGCTGGCAGCAAGTCAACTGGCAACTGCTGGTTGAAAATCACACCCATTTATCAGTGGCAACAGGGGCACAAACGGTGGCAAAAGCTACAAGGAAAACAGGGGACAGCAACAGGGAGATAGAGGGATGGAAAGAGAGTAGCAAAGACAGCGACAGAGACAGCTAATTGCAGTTCATGCGAAAAACATCGTTAATCAACTCATTGACAGTTTGTTATTTGTTAAACAAAGCTAATGACTTAATGGCATAAATGGTGTGGCAACGGGCAACGACTAGTCTACAAGCAAGGATATCCGACAGTCAGGACAAGTTCCACTACCCCACTCCACTACATAGGAACTGAATAAATGACACGCCAAGGATCGAGCATGTGGGTAGGAAATAGTAGAACTTCCCACCGCCCACGTGTCGTATACGTATTTATGTAGATAAACAATAAAATGACAAGCGAAGGTAAAATTAATTGTGTTGGCCAACTCAAGGCATGGCTGCAGTAAAAGCCAACAGCTGGGATCAGGTTAGTCAGCTGAGACGCTTAAAATGGTTACTAAAAATATACAAAAAAGTGTAATAAACAAAATATTGAAAATAAATTAAAAACTATCAAAATAAAACCCAAAAAAAAATAGTTTTAAAGCCTTTATTCTTGGAATACAACAAATAATTCACTTGCACAACATTTCATGCTAATTTTACACTGAAAAAAACATTTTAATTTTAAGATAAAAGAAAATAAATTTTAAAAAATTTGTAGTTTTTATAAAATCTCAATTTTTTGCTATAACAAAAGTTTGTTTTATGTTTATGAGCAATCTTTGAAGTACTCACATGTGTTTTCTAACAGTGTAAAACCTAAAATTTCCCATCCAAGCAAGCGCCGACTGCTGACAGCTTCATTTGAATTGCTTTTACACACAAATTTCTTTAGTTAGTTTTTCTTCTCATCTTCAGATCGTAATAATAAAAAAAAAAAAAAATTTTTTTTTTTAAATATTGTAAATTTTTGTCCAAATTTCAAGTGCTATAAACTATATAATTTTCGAGAATCTTTTAAAGAGTTTTTCCAATATGAACGCAAACTATTTTCAAATGCCTTACGAATCGGACTACTCCGAAGATAAGGTGAGGTTTTGGCCCAGTTTGGTTAGTCTACTTACCAATCTCCTACTCCTACTAGATGAGTGGCATGCCACAGGCCTTTGGGCAACGCACGACGTCCATGCCCATGATGAGCATGCCGGGGCAGGGCATGAATATGAACATGAGTCAAATGTCGTTGCCCATGGGCAATGCGATGCAGCCAATGGCATCAATGCCCATGTCCTCAATGGGCCAAATACCCTCGTATCCCCTGCAGGCAGCTGGAATGCAGCCACAAACGATGGGCATGATGCAGCCGCTGTCGCAGGGACAGGGCCAGGGTCAAGGGCAAGGTCAGATGACCATGTCGCCAATGTCCATGCAGACCATGTCTCAGCTGCCACCTGGAGCTGTGACACCGCTGAGCAGCATGACCATGATGCCGGTCATGTCTGGTGCCGGTGCCATCGACGGTGGTGGCATGAATGTGGTTGTGCCCGATCTGCAGCCACTATCGGCCATGTCCCAAATGAGTCCCAATGGCCAAATGTCCCAAATGCCACAAATGTCACAAATGCCCCAAATGCAGCAGCAGCAATCGCATAACGGCCGATTATCTGGTGGCAACAGCAACAACAACAGCTCCAACTGGATGTACAGCAGTGGCAATGCTGCTCCCATGATGCACAACAATATGTGGAACTATGCCCAGAGCTATCCCAGCATGCAGAGCATCACCAGCATGTCCCAACCGCATCAGCAGCAGCAACAGCAGCCTCAGCAGCGCATGAAATCGCAGTATGATTATGCCAGCAACAACGCGAGTAGCTACAGGGAGGCTCGCAATGGATTAAAGTAAGTGATACGTGGGGGTGTAAAAGAGGACTTCAGCTTGAAAATTCATTCTTCACTTTCTGTATCTCCCCACAGCTCCCCAACCATGCAGGATTCCATGAGATACACCAGAAGTAGCAGTGATGGTAAGTCTACAACAAATCAGCCTATCCCAGCCCATAATCCTTTTCACTTTTTAGGAAAAAAACTGCCCCACTGGCGTTAATTTGAGCTCTAGAACTTTTTCTCGTTTTGTTCGATTTTAGTTCGTAAGCAAATCACTTAACGGCTATGAAATGTCCCACTGTGCCAATGTCAGACTCTATACAACTAAGCATAGTATTGCGAATTTGTTCATATTTGTTAACAAATTTTGAAGGAGATTCTCATGCAGATGCTCAAACAATAAACTTTAAAGATATCAACACAAATATTAGCTCTTATTTAATGGCTAAAACACAATTAGAAATAACGCAGCCAAGAATATTTAGCGGGAAAATAGCCTGTTGGGAATTTGTAGTAGGTTTTTCCAACGAAAACCGCAACCGCGACAGCGTTGGGAAGAGTTAAAACATGTTTTTGGGGGGAAAAGCCAAGAAAAAGCGTTCGGGGAAGTAAAAGTTTACAGTTTATGCTGTGGGGCAGCAAATGCATTTGGCGTTGGGTTTTCTCTTTGGC
Organism: Drosophila parthenogenetica; assembly: GCA_035047505.1. Classification (NCBI taxonomy): domain Eukaryota; kingdom Metazoa; phylum Arthropoda; class Insecta; order Diptera; family Drosophilidae; genus Drosophila; species Drosophila parthenogenetica. The sequence goes on from JAWNPM010000087.1 coordinate 7,255,508, forward strand.
TTTAAACGCTTTGATTTATGGCATACAGACATCAAAATTGGCAACATGTTGCAGCTAACCGTAGACCGATATCAAGACATTTCAGCTAACAAAAAAAAAATGGCTAAAAAAGCCAAGGCGGCAGCAAGCGATGAAAAATTTATGCTGACCACATGATGAACGCATAAAAAATGCTGCCAACTTATGGCCAAAATGCAATTCAACTCGTTGCCAAACGTATATAAACAATGGCTTTATCGCTCCAATGGCATCAGCTCATGGCGCTACGAGAGTCCCGTGCCCATTCTATCATAGCAGACCAAGAGTGTCTCACACCCAAGTTAGGGCCATGGTGTAAGTCATTTTGGCCAACAACGAAGGTGTGAATATTTTATGGGACACTCTCTTTTTTTGATATGCATAAATCTTTTAGTTGTTTATTCAAGCGAATTTGCTTTTGACACATTTTATAGTGCACTCATTTCTAGGCCACAAATAGCAGTGCAGACAACACTAACTTGGCTTAAATTTTAAAATTGTAACCAAGTTGTTAGAAGAGATCAAGTTAAGCTCTAGTAAAAACACATTTTCATATCAATTGCCTGCTTAAAAACTAGAATTTTCCAAGTTGGAAAATATGTTTTCCTGTTTTGGGCAAAAGGTTTTCCGTTTGCGTCTGCTGCTCGTACATTTGCAGTAAAATTTCAACTATGCCAAAACTAAAATAATCTCATTTAAACTGCCATCCAGCTGTACACACACACACACAACAAATACTTGCCATGGAGTTCCATCTGAGGCGAGTCCCAATGCGCACATAAAATGCACATGCCCAAAATTGTTTTGGTTGAGAATTTTGCAGAAGCAGCTCCCTCAAGTATTTTACATTTTTTGTTTCTCAGTTTTTGGGGCGGGGCTAAAGGGCAGTGGGCAGTGGCCAGTGGGTGGTAGAAGGAGCTGCATTGTATGAGGCATCATTAAAATTAAAAAAAAAAAAAAATTTAGGAAAACCCAGAAAAACAGACAGCTGAATGGACGTTGAATGCTCCACGAATGGACATTTGAAAACTTTGCGAGCAAAACTCCAAGGAAACTGACGCACACAATGACAATGTGAGTGCACTGGGCAGGCTGTGTGGGCGTTCTGTGGGCGGTAAGGGCGTGCCGCTCTAAGGCTGTGTCTGTCAAAAGTTGGAAAACCCTACGTCGTCGTCGTCGTCCTCATCGTTGCGTACAGCAAATTTTATTCATGACGGAAGCAATACTCAAAATTTTGTCTATTAATATCTAGGCAATTCTAAGGATCAAATAGTCAGGGAGTGAGTGCTTCAACTACGGTTGGTTAAATAATGCTACACTGAAAAAAATTAGTACGCGGAAATATAGGGAAAAATTAGCTTAAATTTATGAATTTTAGTTAATGTTCTTAAATAAATTATTTTTTATTTGCGTTTGTATTTTTGTAATTTTTTGTATTTTTGTATTTAATAAATAAATAAATAAAAAGGAAATGTCTTTAAAAATATTTAAAACCATCAATTAATATCTACACAAGAAATTATAAGTTAAATTAAACTCATTTTTTAAACTAACTCATATAAATAATATACATAACCTCAATAAGGACCAAAAGTATAATTTATATTATAATTTAATGTTTTTAGGACAAAAACTTGTAAGAAATGCGTGTTTAATATGCGCTTATATTAAAAATAATTCAATTTATTTTTTCAGTTCGTTTTGAAATAGATTGCATATTTTTCGCAGTGTACTTGGTCGTCAGCTGCATCTGCATCTCGCATCTCGCAAGTTGCATCTAGCATCACACAGCTGTCCAACTGCCAGAGCAACTGTCTGTTTGTCTAACTGACACACACATATTACAAATGCGGTTGATGCGGCTGGATGCTGTGAGGGGGACAGGGGCGACTACCGGAGGCTACCGGGACTACCGACTAAAGATCTGCTTGGGCGCACATTGCCAACATAACCTCAAATTGCATTCCTAATTCCTTTTATACTCCAAGCACACGCACACACACTCATACACTTCTCTCTTTCTGCAAAATGTGCAATTTCTGCTTGAAGGCAGCAGAGCCATGGAATAAGTGTATTGGAATATTTCGTAGCACAAAATTTATTAGAATCATTTTATTATTTTGCGGACTAGTTCTCTTGTTGGCATCAACATATGTCATATCTCACTCTCTCTCTCGCTCCCTCTCTCTGTGGCCAAACTGGAACAATAGTAAGAGCAAGTAGCGGTAGGAGGAGCTAGCAGCAGCTGCAGACAGGTGCGCTGCACTGCAATTCACCTGCAGAATATCATTTTACAAATGCTTTGTAAACTTGCTCGTTGACTGCTTAATGAAGTGGAAACAATGCTAAATATTTAAAAAAAAAAATAAAGTATTTTTTTGATATACATTTTATAAATTATAATATACACACGTATAAAGAAATATTTCCTACAGTTAACATAACATGAATTTCTCTAACATATTATTTAGTTTCATGCTCAATCAATAATTTGCTTTATCTAAAATATAATCAGTTTGTTGCACTGAAAAACTCCCAATTTATTAAACCAAAATATTTATATCTAGCTCCCCGTAAGTAACTATTATTAACTTAAACAGTTATGACAAAAAGTTAACTAACATGTGCTCGAAAAACTCTTTATTTAATAGGAATAGCTCACTTTAATGTTGCTTTTAATAATGAAAACATTTCATTATAAACTCTTAACTCTTCACTTCTTAAAACTCTTTTTTTAAAAACCTCTCCGTTTAAAAGAATTTTAAGCATTAAACTGCTCAAACGGCACAAATTATAAGAATCGAGTTGCATTACAAGCTGAAAAGTCAATCCGAATTGAAATTGTAGTTTTTTGTTGCATTTATTCGAACATTTGCAGCTTTGACTGAGCCTCGGACTGAGACTGAGGACGAGAGACTCAAAGGACGAGCACAGAATGCAGTTGTATTTCTTGTGATTGCTGTATTTTTTGTCTGCTTCTTTTTTTTCTGTGTCCTTTCGTCCTGTTGGGCCTTGTGCTACGACTTTTTTGATTGTTGTCTGTCTATTTACTGTCCGTTTTTTTCGGTTCATTCTTTTTTGTAAGACTGTGCCAACATTTTGTCGGTTTTTGCTGATAACTTCATCATGGGGCTGGGGTTGGGCTATGCTTGGCATATTTGCAATGAAAAACAACAACAACAAAATGTTAAAACTCGTTGTCATGATTTCCGTGTGTGTGTGTGTGTTTTTAAACTCTGCTTTTAGCCTTGTGCTGTTGGCCCAGTTTGTCGCCAGTCTGGACTATCGAATGGCCAATGGTTTGATAATGGTTTGGAAAGGGACTCCAAATGAAATTGACTTCACCTGAACTGAGCTAATGGCTTTTTGTTTTGCTCATTTTGTGGGCTTTGAGTAATTAAATTTATGGCCCAAAACCGGCACTGGCAACCTGTTCGCTTCGATCTCAATAGATATATATATATGCACAAAAGCCGCAGATGCTGTTCAAATGTTTGACTTTTTGGCCCCACTGTTAAAGGGCCTATTGTTGGCTGGTTGCTCGAACCAGTTGGCTATTAATTTCGACTGGACGTTGGACCATTTCGGTGGCGCCTTCTCCTTCATATGTACACATGTTTGGGCTTGTAAAAATGTCATGTTAATGCTGTGGATGGTGCGGACCAGTGTTCGTACAGTGGGGCATGTAAATAAATGTACCGCTGCCTGACAGCCACCCACGTTCAAGCCAGAGGAATTGCCTCTTTTGGCTCTACTTCTTTTTTTGTCTTCTAGCAGATTTATGAGCGTAGCTGATAACTGCTGCCAATAAATTTCTCTTTTTCCGCCCTCTTTTAGCCATGAATATAAGCCACAATAATCAGCTAGTATTTGGCTTTAATTTCAAATAGAAATATTGTGCACAAAGTGAGCAAACTGTTTGTTTTGGTCTGCATTGTTGTTAAAATCCAAATGTAGAATAGTCAGTCAGTTTTGGAAGCCAAACGTACTCTTTTGTGGGCCAACAAAAATACAACAAAAGCCACAAGAAATCAGTGAATTATACAACATTTAAACAAACACAAAACTCCTCACACACACACGCTCACACACACTGGCACAGAAATGCATAGAAATCCACAAAATTAAGTTAAGACGCTCACACAATGACGAGAACAAAGTTGGCCAAAAACTTTTTGATGGAGCACTGTGTAGTGATAGGAGGGCGGTTGGCTGGAGGCGTGCCACATGAAATGGCAGAAGAAAACTATCGCAGCAAAAGTGAAGTAAGTTGAATGTAAGCAAACAAGTTGAACCAACAAACCAAGTCTCTAATTGTATTTGTGCATGTGTGCATACGAAGGAATAGAAGTAGGAGTAACTGAAGGGGGCTGCATTGTGGCCACGCCCCTACTACCATACTTCAACGAAACAGTGTTTTATGCGGCAGACCGGAACGCACCACTTTGGCCCCCCTTTAAGCCCCTTTAGCTCGCCTGCCCAAGAAAATATGAAGAACCAAAGGCGAATCCAACAATACGTGAAATGCAACTTTTTCGGTATGACGCTCGAGCACAAAAGCTCTCTCCACGGAGTGCCGAACAAAAGCACAATCACAGCAGGCAGCCAGCAACGACTAGAGTATACCCTGTAAATACGTATTGTGAGCAGTTGGGGATTTTGGAAAGAGTTTTTTCAGCAGGTTTTAAGGAGTTCCCCCAAAGATAAGTCTCGTACTCGACTTTCTTTTGCTTCAGCAACTACTTCTAGTGCTACTTTTTATCTAGTGTAGCTTACACTGCTAGAAAACATGGTTAAGGGAGCCAATAGGACGCCCTAGCACACTGTACCAAATAAGCTGTGAGGACACCAGTAAGCTGCAACCCCAACCAGTCCCTATTTAAGCAGAAACTAGACATACCAGTCGTCTACTTCCAGAAACCAATAATATAAGTGTGTGAAAAAATGTGTACACTTGCCCACTGTGCTAGTAGTAAGCAGAAATAGAGAGCACAGTGGGCACAATAGTAAAAATTGTAGTTACTAAAACCAGCAAGCGGCAAATAGATTTGTTTATGCGGCACGGCAAGCAGTACGCCGTAAAAGAGCGGAGAGCAGACGCCGAAGTACACAGAACGAAGAACGGAAGATGGTAGATGACTTGTGCCTGCTGCTTTCTACTGCTGAGAGCGTTGAAATGGAACAAATGAACTAAGTCGAGAATTGCCAACTGCACACTCAAAAGACAAAAGAAGCAGTGTAAGTGGTGTGTGTAGGTGTGTGTGCGTGTGTAAGCAAGCCAAACAAATGATTTGACTCGTTAGAAGAAAAGCAAAACTTGTAAATTCAAATTTCACATTTGTCTGAAAATTCGCAATTACATTTTTGGCAACAACAAACGATAAGGCCAAATGCAGTGCGAAAGGAACAGAGGCAGAAAGAGAGACAGAGAGAGTGAAAATGCCGCCCACTTCATGGCTCATTGTGCAGGGAAAAGCGCCGCAAATGGAGCATAAGAGAGCCAAGGTACAAACCCCAAAAAAAATATAAGAAAAACAAATATTCTTAGCCAAACGCTGCTAAAGCATATTGCAATAATCCAAATGAAATTAAATGTACCGTAAACATTTCAAATTACAGCCAATGGTAGCAGCTTCAGGCGCAGTACAGTACATATGGCTTTCAGTTGCACTAAAGCACAGCCAGGTGCCAGCCAGTTCCGCAGACAATAAAAAGCTCGAACATAACTCCGAAACGAACTGTTTGGGTTTAGGCCAAGTCAGAAACTAAACACAGCATGGAGAAGCTTCTTAAAGTAACTTAATTCATTTCTAATACGCAGCAAGCCATATACCATCAGCTAATCAACTCTATTGGCCATCTACAAGCCCAGTTATTTAACAAATTAGACACATATTTCAATCAAGCCAACTGCAAATCAATTGCTTTGCTTTCCTGTATGGCAGCCCATTAAACAAGTGCTGAAAAAAAGAGAAATAATAACGATGATCGGCTTAAGTAAAAGCCACACACCAGTGCAAATTGCACAATTTACAAGTTTACAAGGCTATAAATGATAAAGATGAAGTTCTCCTTCAAGCCGACATGCACTAAGCCTTGGGGATTATTTATTTCTAAAACAACTCTATCGCGATCACAGAAAAAACTCCCAATAAAGCGCTGGATTTATTGCCCTGGTCTGCAACAATTTGACAAGCAAATTGCTATAATTTCAGTTAGCGAAAACTATGCGAGACATGCAAATGGAAACAGAGTTGAGTTCTTTGCTGTCTGTGCAACATTTTCGCGCTTTTATCTGAGGAAATTTATGTTTGCGATAAAATCTCAACTACTACCGTCTGCAGCTAAGAAAAGCCCCCAAGACTTGGCGATCCTTCGTTAAATTGCCATAATTTCTTCTGCTAAAGTTGGCTTATTAGGTGGCCAGTTGGCCCATAGCTTGCTTACTTGTGGCTTATTGCATTACTTTTCTTTTGGCTAATGGAAAAATTGAATTGCTGTTATTTCGACTGATTGCAGGCCATACAAATAAAGCACTTGCAATTAGTTAAAACTTTTGCTTCGTGTGGACCACACACGATCTCGGTGCTGTAAGGCCTAATGATCGTTTGGGGTCGCTCCAAGTGTAATCATCATTAAATTGTTGAAAAAACCCATAAATCCCTTAACAAAGTGCGCTGCAATTTTTTCAGCGAAACTCATAAAAATTAAAACAAAATCATAATTTGATTTTCGTCAGTGACAAAGTCAAGAAAATGGAATTTTTTATAAATATTACTTTACGTTGCTGCATCAAAAACCGAAAGAAAAAAAAAGACCTTGGCATATGAAATACTCAATTTTATAGCGATTTTAATATGCCACATTGGACTAATTGTTGGCCAGAGAGTACACTGTGGGGGCCTTTGATGGCACTTAGAAAGCCGTTAATCCTAATTTTATGTACTACGTTTGTTTGCCTCAATTTAATGGCTCACTTCATTCTGGCCTGACTCTCTCATATTCTCAACTCTCAATTCCCAGCTTAATTCACAGCATTCTGTAGTGCTTAAGTACCTTAAAATCTGCTTTAAGGCTTAAATAACTTTTAATTTCGTGGGTAGCAGGCGTGTTTTATGGGAATTTTTAATTTCCTTGTACTCAGTTATCTCGAGGAATCAGTTGCTGCGCATTTACAGGGAATCCCTTTAGTTAATACTAATTTAAAATAATCGAAACTTAATTTTTTTTTAATAATTATTAAGAAACTTTGTTTAAAAATGGTTTTAATGTATCTTAATTCAAGTAATTCGACTTTTTTGTGCCTTAAAAATTATTTTCTTTGCCTAAATATCACTAAAAATAGCTAAGCATCAGCAAAATTTTAGCTGTTTTGGATTTTTAGCACTATTTAGCTTATTTTCGTTGCCAAAAAGAGTTTTCATTCATCATAATTCAAGTCCTTTGACTTTTTGGGGTCTTAAAAATTATTTTCTTTGCCTAAATATCACTAAAAATAGCTAGAGTTTAGCTGTTTTTGATTTTTAGCACTATTTAGCTTATTTTCGTTGCCAAAAAGAGTTCTCATTCATCTTCACAACTCTCTGCTCGAGCTGCTCATTAATCGTTTATCGAAACTAGTTCCAACTTGAAACTTTCAAGGAATCACAGCACTGAACTACCAGCTTTCGTTTTCCAACACTGTTCATTGTGCAAGTCACTCGTTTTCGAAGAGCATCAAAGAGCACAACTTCATTAAAAGTTTTACAATTCAGCAAAATGTCTGACGTATTTCCTAAAACTTTGCTGCGCATAACTGAGGTACAATATCAGGGAAGTAATCCCAACTCCTCTTATTTTATCCACATTATCTTCCCAGCTCGCCATCGAGGACTGTTTGGGCTGCAAAAGTGCTAAGCTAACATTCCCGGACACGCAGAACGTGCATCTCTTGCTCTATAAACTGGCCAAACCGACCGAATGTGAGTTTCCTGCTCAAACGATCACCCCAGTAGGACTGGCACTGAAACTGCTCTGCTCCATGGAGTACGCAACCGCTGAAAGTTTGCAGTTTGTGCCTAATTTGCAAATTGGCAGCAAGGGCTTTGTGGGAATGTCCTTTAGGCTGACACGCGTCACTGATCCCAATGAGCCATACGATTCGGGAGAGGAAAGCGAATTGGATATGGAGCCATCGACGTCCAGGCAGGCGCTAATCAAGCAACAATTGCGCAACGAGCGACGTCAGCAAAGACGTTTGGGCCGTAATATTGCCTACGAGCTGAATGTAGTGCGTCGTTTTGATGATTTGTGCTTTCTTGATCGCATCGATATACAAATTGATCATGGAAAATGGCAACAGTTTCTGTTTGCCGACTATCATGAAATATTCTTTGTGCAGCCCTTGAATGCACCGCATTTTCTGGACACCATGAGAAAGAAGAATTGTGTCAACAATTGGCTACACGTATTGCAATCCGATCCGGTGGCCTATAACAAACTCAAGTGAATATTGCTCACTTGTTTTCTAGAAAACTAAGTTAACTTTCTTTTGACTTCCCAGAAATGTTGACAATCCATTTGAGACCTTTGCCAAGCTGTTTGCTCATCCGGACTATGAGCAGCGTGAGCTGCTGGAAAAGCTCACTACCAACTGTCTGAAGGTCAATGAGAAAATGCGTCTGAGCGAACGTCGCTTTGTTTTGCGCATTTTTGAGGAAGTTCGTCAGTATTTTGAGTTTATTACACTGAATGAATACACCGTTTGGTTCTTTGTGCCACGCCTGAATCGCTACACGGAGCTGAGCAAGGTGGTAAGTGCTACATGTGGCTCAGAGTTTTGAGAGCTTAAAGGAGCTGGTACTGGGTATTTTACAGTCGGTTCGTTTGACTGTAGCTTTCCTTACTAGTTGTTATTTGAACTAGCTTTAAATACCCTTTCATGCTCTGTTTATAGCTCGACTAATGCCTCTTCTACTAACTTCTATTCATATATTTTAACCCAGAATGTAGATGACTTTGACTTAAGTCAAGTGCGCACCAGCATTCACTTGAGCAGCATTAGGAATCCAATATTTTCGGCTCAGGCTGATCACAACATCATAGACATACTGCTAGTGGCTTTTCAGCTGGCCCTAGCCAAGGCTAGCCATCAGACGGTGCTGATATTGGGCCAATTGGATAAGGTAACAAAAATCAATCATACGTACAACTAAACTAATTTATTTGCCACACAGCTGGCCAAGTTTGTAACCATGCAGTATGTAAAAGCATTTTTCATGAACTTTATGCATGCCAATAACGGCAATTCGCCGGTGAGTACAGTTGGGTGTAAGAATTTTAATCAAAAACTAAGTGAAATTTATGCAGACTTGGATTTGTACACGTTATTTGCATCGCATTATTGAACTGTCCACAAGTTTGGACTTCACGGTCTTCATTGAGTATCCGAGCGGCATTACTCTATTGCCAGAGAATCGGCAGACTGTCAAGTGCGTCGAGGAAGTGGAGGAGAATGGCGATTTTCGCCAATGGAAGATTTTCATGGATGTTACCAAAAGAGCTGACAGTGGCGTGCAGCAGCTCAAAAAGATCATGAAATTCAACTAAACGGGCAGAAAAGTCTACACAAAATGCTAAAATAAAACCTTTGGCATTTGAAACTTATTTTAGTTTCATTCTCCACATGACAGAATCATTCTTCTTTAGCTGTTTCAATTAGTTTTGCCGTCTGTCAGAGGCCATGGCCAAGAGCAGCAACAGCAACAGCAACAAATAGTTGTCAGTTAATGGAACGCGTCATTTGCTAGTGAATTGCATTTTCCACACAAACCCAAAAAGAATTTTTTTGTAGTGCTCAGGCTAAGGGCTGCAGCTGACAGCAAATGTTTCCTGCATCCACTTCCGTTTCCGCTAAACGCCAGGATGACTGTATGAATGACTGTCTGACTGACGACTTGACTGATTGGTGGCTGTTTTGTGCAACATTTAGTGGCACGTTTGTTGTTGAGCCCAGCAACTACTTGAACTATTGCTATTCTTTTAAGTTTCCTACACGTTTTTGCGCGTTTAGCTGATAAGACAAGTTGTCGGCTGTGCATCGCTCATACGTCATGTGGGCGCGGAATTAACTTTATAAAGTGAAGGAAGTTTAAGAGTATTTATCAGAATTTAATGGACTGCGAAGGACTTTAGTTTAAAAATACATAAAACGTATTTAAATTATATTTTTGTGTTTATTGTTTTATATTTTTAACTCATTTTTCAAATGATTTTCTTAATAGCAAACTTTTTACCTTAATAGTTGATTTTTATAAGCTTTTTTAAAGTTTATTTTATTTTAAATTGAATTTTTTAATATGTAAAGACAGTAAATAAAATAAATATCACATTTTCTAGCTATAAACTTAAACTTTTCATTTTGTAATTAGTTTTTTGTAGCCGCTGGACATTTAGTTTAAGTAACTGTAGTAAAGGATAGACAAGCACTACTCAGAGTGCAGAGTGCAAAATCAGTCAATTAATTTATGGCCGCGATTTGTTAGACATTTTTTAGCGGGGTCAGCAGTAAAACAGCTGCGATTTCTAGCTGGACTCACTGGACAAGTTTCACTTTACTTGGCTGCAGGCAGCATTGCGTGCTAGTTTTCGCACCTACATAGACGTGAGATGCGAGTGACAGCAGCACTCAGTGAAATGACAGACGAATCAAGCCACGCCCCCTCTGCCTTACTGCCTCCCACCCACTCCTTTGGCAATTTGAATAATTGCGCAACGCTGGCGAATTAATCCAAAGTGAACGTGAACTCAGAGATTTGCATCTCAGTTATTGTTTTTTGCATTTTCTGCTTCGGCAATCGGAAAGCAAACACATCAAGGACTTTGAGGCCAAATTGAAATGAGAACTTACATACTGAGATACTTTCGCTTACACTAAAGATAAATTGTTTGAAATATTTTTTTTTTTTAGAGCTTAGCACAGCTGAGCAGCATCAGCCTTTGGGCCATTAAATGAAAACAGTCAAAATTCGAGTGAAAGCGCCCAAAAAAAAATACACAAAAAATTATATATATAATCTACTATATATTTATAAAAAAAAAAAGGTCAAGCCTTCTCGTCTTTGTCATAATTAAAAATTAATAAGCGGCGAAGGATTCAAGGATTCGAGGATTCAGCTGCTGGAACAGCTGCTTGACTCGACGAACCATGTTGGAATCGCAAACTGTAATTATGTAAGGACGATTTCGCGCAACGAGACGAAATTTTTCTGGCCTTTTTTGTGTGGACCCGTAACCGAGCCGTACCGACCAGCCCAGAATACGACGCCCAGAAAATATAATGCTTCTCTTTTGCATTTAACCATTTCCCACTCATTCTCATTTCGTCCGTTTGCCGCTTTTCCATTTTCCATATTCCATTTTTGCCATTTTCACATTGCCAGCTGCTAAAAGCGCAAATGAGCATTAAAAACTCGTTTCAACTAAATATTTAAACAGTTTATTATGCTGGCTACGGACGGGCGGGCGGTCGGTCTAGCAGTCTTTGAGGCACATATGGGCGTGGCAGACGCTAAAAGCCGCGCATGATTATGCCCACCTGACCGACACGCCCACAGCGCCCCAACGCCCACACACATGTCTCGCCCGTGTAGGAATAGCGCGTGCGATGCGCCAAAGGAAATTTAAATTTGAATTAATTATGATGCCGTATTACAGTCCGGGTAACAGTCCGGGTACGAGTCCATGTCCGTGTCCTGGTAGTGTTTCTGTTGTGTGTACTGCACCTACGTACAACTGCCAGCAATTAGTTGCGGGTTGCATAGGTGTTAAATGCACCAAACAACAAATAATAGCACTTAACACCCCAAAAAAGATGTGTAAACAATTTAACAAATGACATAAATGTAATCCAATATAAACCGTGTACACTGCGCTGCAGTCCCGTTACCTAACATGCATTTTAACTGCGCATTTGCGATTTACAGCTATTTAAAGTAAGAATTGTGCACTAAAATAACATACAGTGGAAAGATATCAAGTATATGTCGCCTATAAAATTCAAGTTTACTACGAAATTAGTTAGTTTATTAATAATTACTTACGTTTATTGTGCACTTTGTTCAATTTTTCCTGCTCTCCACACACTTTTTCAATAAGAATAACTTTAAAGCACTGATGAAGCTCACATAGAGAGCCTTTTCGTACCACGCGGGGATAGCGCTAAAAATTCTGCTGGCGTCGCTGCAGCGCTGCTCTGCCTGCGGTTTACATGCAAGCGCCGCTTACACTGCGTTTAGCGCGCTGCCCGCGTCTCTGCCGTCTGCAGTTGCCGACTGCAGCTAAGCTCAAAAGCAGAGCGCAGTCTTAAGTTTACAGAAGAGCGACGCTCTCACTGTTCTTTGCGCTCTCACTTTAAAAGTACGTATGTACACACACACGTGCAGGGCTTTCAGCATAGACAAAGCAATTGACACAAACAATTTTTCACATTTGCTTTCTTATCTTTGTTCTATGCCGATGTCTTGCAGATCGCCAACAACAATTATGTGCACTTTTTTTGCTGCTTGCTTCTGCTAGCTTACACTTCTAAAAATTTGTTGCTTTTAAAATATGGAGCATAAAATAAGTATTTTAACTTAAACTTACTTTCGTATCGTTACATTTTTTATAAACTTCCCTGCTTTCGAAAAAATGAAAGTAGCTTGTACTACAATTAAACCAGCAATTAACTTGGTCTAAAACTGAAACCACTTTAAAAATCTCAACCAATCGAAAAGTAAACAATTTGGCTAACAAAATGGCTTGTAGAATTGCCAATGGGTCAACAAGCGCAGTTACAAGCAAAGTGGAAAGTGAACAAGGTCATTAACATTTCAAGAGTGCGATTGCGAATGCGAGTGAAAATTGGCAACTGGTAAAATGGGAAATTTGTCAAACACAAGGGCACAAGGTCAGCGCAGTGACCCATAGATAAGGCACTGGTGAACGGAAATGGAATTGCGAGGCTTAAAACGGTATTCGGGCAGTGAAATCAAGCATTCAAGTGTCATTAATTAGTCAGCAAACATGGCCAACAATCGAGTCGGTACTGTGGCCAGTGGAGAAAAAAGCAGCAACAACTTTTCTGCACTGCCACGCCCACGCTTTTACGCTTCATTTGAGCGAGAGGGCGAAAAAGTTACTCCCAAATGAGTTGTGGAGGGCGCCAAGTGGGCGTGCCTGGTGCTAGATCACTGGCCACTGCATTTGCGTTTAATTACGAAATAATTCAGAGAACGGTGTGTCTGTGTGTGTGTGTGCACTAAAATCGATTGAAAGTGGGAAATGGGTTTCCAATTGGGATTGAAATTGGGATCGAGTTGGGATTGCCACTAGAATTGGCGGCTCTCAACTGGGCTTTGCTCCACTCAACTTCATTCTGGCTGAAATCGGCTCATGACACATCAGCGCCAATGATCCGTTGCTGTTGTGATGCTGCTATGCTCAACGTTGACGTTGCTAACCCAATTAAACTGTAGTACTCCCCCAACCACCTATCATTCGATACTCCCCACCAACCCTCGACAAATGCTGCAACTGTTGCCTCCACTTGTTGGCTGGCACTTTGCCCAAACCGCAGTAGCAAAAGCCTCACAAATGCTTTGCTTTGCTTTGCTCCGCAGCGCATCGCATCGCTTCGCGGGCTTCAATAGCAATTTGGGTAAATTCCTTTTTAATTTCAACCGCAACCGCCCAGTCTCTAGCATCCTGCATGTCCTATTAGCCGCTTGGCTTAGAGATGAGCGCGTGACACGCTCAACTTGATGTGAGTTTCTTAAGGGAAACTTGAACTTTAGCTAGCTACACCCATTTACCCACTCGATAGTTGTTGGCTCTGCGTGCTCACGCTGCCATCTCTAGCTGGTCGTGCAGCTGGCTAAATTGCTCTCAGAAAGATGAGGCGGCAAATTGAATTGAATGCTAGTTTTAGTTATCGTTTGGTTTGGGTTGGAGTTGGGGCTTTGGCTGCATTTTTGGCAGTCTGCTCATGGAAAAACAATTTTCAATGCCATAAAGCCTGAAATTTCATTAGCAGACACACCAACACACACACACACACACACCCTACTCGACAGACATGCATTCTGTCGAGCGTTTGGCTAGACATAATAACATGGCATATCTTGGGCATAAAGACATCTTTTTGGCTTTATACTTTGTCTGGGCTAAAATCAGATTTCTACACAAGCTGCTGCTGTTCTTTTGAGTAAAGTAGCTGCAGCAGTAGGGGGCGTGGCTAGACAGCTGTTTTGTTTAATTGTGTTGTCTGCAGAATCTGTTGCCTTATCAGCTACAGAAAAGTTGTCACAGTAACATTTTCCCCCATCGTTAATTGCGTTGCCTGCCAAGCGCTCAACCTTCCCCCCTGAGCGCTTCCAAAAATAATCTTCATATTTGATATGCAAATATGGCAAAAGAAAAGCCTTGCGAATTTTCTTTTATAGCCCATCATCACACACCAAACAAAATTTTCTTCATTTTTCTGCTCGATTTTTCCAAGAACTTTTTCTTCTTTGTATTTTGACGTGTTGACTTTTGTCAGCGGCTTTTGGCGCTTTTCTCCACACACCCCTACTATGTTTATCTTCATAAAAGTTATACCCAGCGCTCAGTGCATTTTCCTTGTGCTTATGCAATTATTCCTTAAAATGTAATATTTCCACTTGAGCCTAAAACGCTTTTGTTTATCTTGTGTGGAATTGTTTGCACAATTGGAAAATGAATAACGGAAAATTGCCTGCGTTTTTTCAGCACAATTTTTTAATTAGTTTTTTTTACTATATTTTATGCGCATTTATTTTTTCTTTTTTATGTCTGTAACAAAGCGTTGGCGGTTTATAAATGCAAAAATCGTTTAAAATAATTTTATATAATTTTTAAAGCGCATTTATAGTTTAAGTTAATACGCTGTTAAGTCAAAATAAGTTTTTTAAATGCATTTAAAATCATATAAAAACTCTCCCAACTTTGATATTATTTTTAAAAATAATTTTTAAGCGTTTTTAAAAAAATGTATGTTTTAAAAACTAATTTCAGATGTTTTTTAGTCAAATTTAATATTTTTAAAATTAGTTTATTGTGCTAAGGAGCGAAATTTAATTTTTAAAAATTGTTTCAATATGTATTTAAGTAAAATTTTGATTTTAAAAATTAATTTCATATCTTTTTGGGCCAAATTTAATTTTTTAAAATTAATTTTTATATGTATTTCAATGAAATTAAATTAAAAAAAAAACATTTTCCTATTTTATTAGGCCAAATTTTAATTTTAAAGTGTTCTTTAATCATTTATTAATTTTGAAAAATCTGTTTCATATTCTACATATTAAAAAATAATTTTTTTTAAACCGATTCCATGTCTTCTTAACTCAAATTTAATTTTTAAAAATTCATTTTGTATTCTAAAATGAAGTGGAATTTTTGAAAAATATTTTTACTGGCGAAACTGAAATTTGGAACAGTTTTTAACTGTTGACTTAACTATTTATTTATGCAGCCATTTTTTAACTGCCATCAAACAATAACTATTAAACGCTTAAAGCAAGTTAAGCGTGAAATTATTAAATTGAATTTAAATTAGTTAGTTTGCTTTGTTTTCTGTAGTTTTTTTTTTGCCACTTGCTGAAATTAATCAAGCTACAAAAATACATTAAAATGCGATAATAAACTATAACATACGAGAGAGAAAGAGAGAGACAGCAATTTAATTTGTTCACTGAAATTACAGACAGAAATTACAGAATATTACAAGCATATTTGATGTTTTTTCGAGCAACATCAGAGATTAGAATTCAAACGATGCCGATGGCAAAACATTAATTCAAGAAGCTTTCCAGACATGTGTGTGGTGTGGGAGTGAAGAAGGGAGAGGGAGTAGAGAACTCTCAGCTAGAGATACACATGCTTGCAGCAACATCCTTTGTTTGTAATTAATTTCAATATAGCGAAACATTACAAGTAAAACTCAGTAAATTTCAAAGTATGCTGCGAGGCCAATAACTTTAGACAGTTGCGCGGGTATGGGGCGTGGGGCGTGGCACATGGTGGGCGTGGCTGTGCACAATTCGCAACACATTCAGTATATTGCACACGCGAGACGCGTGAGTTGAAAGGAAATGTTGAAATTTTCAGCCAGGAAGTGGCAAGTAGAGAAAGAGGACGAAAAGTGGCATGAAACGGTAGCAGGAAAAGGTGCAGGAAGAGTAGCAGTATTGGTAGGGATAGGAGCATGGGTTGTGTAGCGTAAAGTCCCGTCATGGCTCTGTCGGGCATTACTTTGGCCATAAAAGTAGTGAAATTATGTTGACTGAAACACAGCGCCAGGCTTGCCCGCCGGCAGCGGCGTGGCAGAGGGGTGTGGGCGTGGCATTTAACGGTGCCACACAAATACTCATTCTTATTTGCAACAACAGATAAAAGTAACTCGCTGGCGTTTTAGTTAAAATATTTGCACATTGTCTGTAACTGTATCTCTGTGTGTGTGTGATTGTATCTTGTAGATACTTTTGGCGCGCATATTGACTGGGGAATTGTTTTTCTTGGCAAACACAATAGCAAAGTAGATTGGAAAACTGAAAATTAAGCACAAATTCGCAAACATTTTTTAAAAATATTTAACAATCAAATAGCTCGGAGTTTCAGTGTCAAAAACTTTAGTAAATTAATAAAAAAAAATATTAAATTATTTTAAGTAAATGTAGCTTAACAAAATTGCTTAAATTACTACCACAAAATAGATTTTTAAATACCAAAACTGTATTCAAAAATATTCTTTCTTAGTTCCTACCCACAACAAACTCTTGTTTATGTTTTAGTGCAGTTTTCTGTACTTTTTAGTTAGTTACTTAAATTTCATTATGACATTTGAGGTGAGCATGCCACCCAGTGATACCGTTTCGGCATTAGAATTCAGTCCTGGGCCGATGAATTGGCTGTGTGCCGCCAGCTGGGATCAAACTGTGCGTTATTGGAATGTGGAAATGCATGGGAACACAGTGCCCAAGAGCAGCTGTAGCCTCAGTGCTCCAATTTTGGATATCAGCTGGAGCGATAAGTGCGACAAGATCTATCTCTGCACAGCTGGCAATGAGGTGCAGGAATGGGATCTGGAGTCGAATCAGTTGAATCTACTGGGCACACACGAGGCGGGTGTGCGTAGCTGCCACTGGATTCACTCATCCAAGTTTTGCTGCCTGATGACTGCCTCCTGGGATAAGACAATGAAGGTGAGAGAGTGCAGTGAGAAAGCGGGAGTAAAGGTAAACTTAACTCTATCCCCGCAGTTCTGGGACATACGCAGTCCCGAGCCGCTGCTCAGTCTAAGCCTACCCGATCGCTGCTATGCCGCCGATGTGCTCTTCCCACTGATAGCGGTCGTCTGTGCCAACAACACCATTGTGACCTACAACGTGGACAGCATAACCTATGACAGCAAGTGTGTGGAGAGCAAATTGAAGCAGCAACTGCGCTGTGTGAGCATCTTTGAGGAGCATGAAACTCCCACTGGCTACGTAGTCGGTGGCATCGAGGGACGTGCAGCAATACATTATCTAGCGGGTAACAGGGATCCCTTTACCTTCAAGTGCCATCGCTCCACTTGTCCAGCGGGTTATGTCAATATATATGCCCTAAACGATATCAAACATCATCCCGTGCATAATACGCTAGTTACCGCTGGTTCCGATGGCGTCTATATGGTCTGGGACACACAGCTGCGCTCTAAGCTCTACACTAGTGACGTCAAAGATCAGGCACTGACCAAATGCTGCTTCAATTCCGATGGACGTATCTTTGCCTATGCCTTGGGCTATGACTGGACGCGAGGACACGAGCACTTTGATCCCAACATAAAGCCAAAGATTATGTTGCATCCTTGTTATCAGGAAATGAAGAAAAAGTAGTTGATTTGTTTAAAAGTTTGTTCAATTTTAAAATTGTTTAATGTGTTGAATAAAGAAAAGATTTTAATAAGCTCCAAACTGTGCCCTAAATTTACCAGAAAAAAACCAACAGGAAAGGTTACAGTTGAGTAAGTCCGTTGTAAAAGACCCAGTACTCCTTCTAGTGCGTATGTTTCGATTTGTCGTATGGGAGCTATAGGCTATAGTTGTTCGATGCGGATCAAACTTGGCGGAGATACTTATAATGGTACTACACACGTAAATTGGGAATTTGGTTACGATAGCTCTAATATTTTCCAACTTTTGGCAATGTGAAAATAGTTTTTTACAATTTGCGTGGGCGGTAGCGGGCGTGGCATCAATTTGAAATTGGCTTGATCTGCTCGCGAAGGTGATGGACTTTCATTCCAATTTTGGTGGGCCTAGCTTTTATAATCTCTGAGATCCAGGTGTTCATACGGACGGACAGGCAGGCGGACAAACGGACATGGCTCTATCGTCTCGGCTGCTAATGCGATGGGGTCGGAGATGCTTCCTTTCGCCTGTTACGCACATTCTGTGCTCTGAGAGTGGTCTACCCTCTATTCTCTTTTAGACTACAGGGTCTAAAAAATTATTTTTATTAATTTCCTCCGCGTGTGTGTGAAATTTCGCACATTGTCGCCGTTGCAAGTGTTGAATTTTTGCTGTTGGCACGCGGCAGCAATCGCGTGCCAAAAGAAACTGAAAGAAGCTGAAAGTTGTTGCCAAATGTAGCAGAACTTTGGCAACTGGCCCAGCTATTGGCCAACTAATCTATGTTGAAAACGGATCCAAACGGATTTCTTAGTCTTAGCCAGCGTTGCGTGTAACTTTTTCAATTAATTTGGCTTAAACTGAGACGCGAGTAGAGCTTAGAGCTCGTTCTCAGTGCTTTGTACACATTTACGGCTGAGTTATTTCAAAAATGTTTTTGCATATCAGATTGAGCTTTGCAGCTTCGGGCTGCACTTAAAAGCGAGCGTTTTAATTTAATAAGAGCGCGGCACAAGCGCTGCATCCCAAAACTAAATGGAAACGGCAAAAAACTGAGAGTAAAAAAGCTAAAAAAATGCTAGTAAAAATGCTAGCAAAACACTCGCGAGTCGCGCGGCTTTGATCTGATTGTGATGGTAAGTTGAGACGCAGTTGGAGACGAAGACTGAGACTGACTTCGCTTTGCTGTCAAATTTGAATTTAGCTGCAATTTTTACAACTGTTGCAAGAGTTGCCACTGTGGAGTAGAAGGGAAATGGAAGTGGTTGCACTACATGTAGCATGCCACATGCAGCAGCAACTACTGCAGCAGCAGCATGTGAGTCAGCCAGACAGTTGGCAATTTGCATAAATTTAGATTAGTGACATCTGACGTGAGCCTGTGTGATACGACGGCAAGAAGCTGCAGAGCAGTTAAAGGGAGGGGTAGAAGAAGCTAGCAGAGAGTGGGGTTGCCAAGCGGAAATATTAAGTAGGCGACTGCGCGATTGCCACCTCCTAATTCTCAGTCAAGATTAGCTGGCAAGTCGGCAAACTGGCAAACTGGCAAGCTGGCAATGACAATGCATATGATTTATGAACTAACGACGATGTCTTGGCTACACTCTGCTCTGAAAATCAGCCAGCTCAAGTGGAAAATTAATCGCATGCAAGCTCATTATGACCATAAGTCGTGGGTAATTGTCGACGACCAAAACGATTGCAATCCCAAAGTTGATTTTGTGTTTCAATTGCTAGTTTCTAGTTTCTAGCGGCAAACTAACAATTTATAAATTTAACTTAAAATTCCATGGCATTTTGTCTTGAAAAAGATATTACAATTCAAGCTATTATTTATTCAGCTAAATCCTTTCGCCAGCCACTTACAGTCTTAGGAATAAGCAGCGAAAATAAATTAAATGGAAATCATTTGTCTTGCTCAACAAAATATCTGGCTAACTGCGTAGCGGGGCCAAGATGAATGTAAAGCGAGCACTTGACAGTCAAGTCACAACAACAACAACAACACCAACAAGTGACAGCAGTTGAGCTAAAATTTGCATAAAGAAATAATATTCATTCGTGCCGTGTACGCGCCAAAGGATGACAGCATGTCAAAATCGTCCTTGTCCATTCCAAAAAAATGGTAGAGGATAAAATAATTTCACAGCATTAGATCAAGTACATGTCGAGAAACGTTTCGCTTAGCAGCTTAAAGCTGAAAGACTTGGAATTTGCCAGTCGAGTTTAAAGACGCCCATAAGTATGCAATGAATTCGGACAAAGACTTATTTATTTAACTATTTGCTGAAAGTTACACAGCGTAGTGCTGACAATTTAGCTGGTTTATGGCCAGTAAAGCTGTTTTAGATATTATAATTAATTTAAAATAAAAAAAAAGTTGAAAATAGTTAAGATTTCTGCACTTTTCAGACCAAATTTGTTGCTTTGGCTAGGTATATTTAATTACATCGCTGAAGTTTTGAGGGCGCTTAACTCTACTAGTTGTGCAGAGTCTATAAAGGTATAACTTTTGAAGATATTCCGCCATTTGCCTGAGTTATGCACGACTCCAATTCAAAATTTAAGTATCGCATAAGTTTTTTTTCTAAAATTTCTTTAGCTTTTTCAAGCCAACTGTTAGCTATTTCTAGCTATTTTAGTTCACAGAAATTCCGGCAACACTGCGTATTTGAATTAAAGATGGCAATTTCAATGGACACGCCTTTGGTAACGCCCCGCACATAAACATGGACGAAACTAGCTGAAATCTGCGCTAACCAGGCAAAAGGACGATTAACAAGATTAAAAGCGCCATTAAACGCTTTGATTTGGCTACAAGTTAAGACCACGCAACCGCAGATACGCAAATTGTGTTGCTGTTTTTGAAGATTCGAGTTTGGAGCATTTACAACACACACCCAATAATTTATACGGACCCAAAGTTGTTGGGCACTACTTAGAGTAACACATGTTTTGTGGGACAGAGGTGGAGATGGAGGAGATGGAGGAGTAGGAGCAGAAACAGCGGCTGTTTCCATTGTATCTGCTGGATACAAGTATCTGCAGCTTGTTTAAACGCATATGTTGAATTCCTGGTTAAGACGTAAATTACGTTAAATTGCTGTTAAGTAGAATTGTGCTAGCGGGCAAACACACACGCACACGCACACTCACACTCCATCGCAAACTCAGCTACAAATGTATCTGCGGCTGCAACTGATTTGCGTGCCTGTATTCACATCCTTCCGAGTGTCTGTGTATTGGTACTTCGCCTCGCATATTCGCTTGATTGATTTAGGTTGGTTTAAGCCCCACAGGGAAAAGCGTTAACGAAACCTGCACACACTTAATCCCAATTTGCCAGCGTACAAATCAGTTTTAGTTATTCATCTTGGCCACAGCAAAACTAAACTAAATTATATACAACATTGGGTTACAGTTGCCACAGGCAAAGCTTTTTAACCAACTTGATCACACGACAAGGGTTTCAATTAATTTGTTTATCCACAAACAAAGCCAAGGAATTGCTTAAAAAAGTCAAGTTTTCTGCACTTTAAAATTCAATTTGTTAATAGTTTTGGGCTTAAATTTTGTGTAAATTCCATTGAACAACAAACAAAGCTAGCAAACTAATAAAATATTAAATTAAATTGAATTTAAACTTGTAATTCCTAAAATGAATTTCATTACAACTGAAAAGCTCTGAAAATTTTAGCAAAACAATTTTAATTTGCTTATAATTCTGCACAATATGTGAAACAATAAACAATAAAATAAAAGCCAGAAAAAAACTTTAATAGCAGAGTTTTGTGGGGCGGGTATGGGTTAAATTTGAAATGCATGGAATATTTTTAAGTAAAATTTATTGCAATGCTCAGAACAATTGGACGAGTTTAGCATTAAATGCAATTAAAACCCAAAAATAGCAACAATAAAAACAAAATTACCAGAATGGAATTGCATTCAGTCAAACAGCCACAGCAACAACAACAACAACAATTGGTAACTGAAACAATGGCCAACAAAGAGCAGGCAGCAATACAAATGAGCAAAAATAATTTTATGTTCAATGCAGTGGCGTTAAGTTGGCTGCGGTTGCTAAAGAGGAGCACACGCAGTGGGGGTCGGTACAGCAGCAACTAATTTAAATTGAAATTAAAATTGATTGTTTTTTAAATGCGTCGCATTGCCAACGAGGCACGTAGCCAAATGTTGACCACGAGCCGCCCACCAAACGGGGCGGGGCTTCAGAGGGGGCTTCAGTTAACATTAAGGGTATGGCATGCGTGTCAAACCAAAGCGGCAACGACGGTGGCCACGTCATTTGCAACAATACAAATACAGCGAACAATAGGCCAATGCGTCGGAGCAGGCGGCTCAAAATGTGCAACAAGCAAACAAAAATATGTTAACAAATGTTGCCTGTTGTCCACAAGGAAGTTGGGCATACTGAGAGCCTGAACTTGGTTATAGTCAGGCACACACACAGCCATACACACAGCCATACACACACTCATGCAGGCACTCAATTATATGTAGAGTGTTTGTTTGCCTTGGTTGTTATACCCTGTAGTGGAGTAAAAGGGCATATATGTACACATATTGATCTGGTTTACTTGTCTGTATACTCAGAAACCATCTTTTGCCTGTAAATAGATCTATTTTGTTTATACAAACCGGCGTATACGTAATATACACACTAGAGCCAAGTTTAAAGCTGCTCTGTGCGCTAAAGCCACCAAATTTAGCTAATACCGCCTTTATAAACCCACAAAAAGTCTATCAAAATATCACACAACCAAACTATAAGAGCTACAGACTGTAGACAAGCCCCTTTTAGCCCCACAAAATATTTAAAAATAATTCTAAGTTAGAGAAGCTAAATAAAATCTAAAATAATATATTTTAAAGCGTATTTCCTAGTCGCATGCCTTACGTCTCTGCACCACAAGCTGGTCTGCTGGCACATATGGCGCTCTTTTATTTATTTGTAGAAAATTGTTGCTAATTTTGCACATAACCAAATTGAATTTGCAACAACAAGAACAACAATGCGAGTCGCACGTGCAGTTGACCCGCGGTTTGTTAGCCGCTGCCCTTCCTGCTGCACCGCCTGCCTCTCCACCTCTTACAGCTTAACCATAATTGCCACCATCATTGTACATGAACGCACTAATATGGTCAGCCTGCCATTGTGCCATGCTGGTTACTGGCAACTGGTATCGGGTATTGACCAATTTGAAAACTACGCTCAATTAAGTGACTCACCGCCGTCGCGACGCGTCGAAGCAGCGTTCAATTTGCCTAAATGCCAAATGTGTCTTCAACGAGTTGGCTTAAGTATTGGGTAATAAAGGTGTTTGTGCAGGAGTTTATTAAGTAGATAACTTGTGGCTTAAATCAAGAAATTTGGTCAACTTTTACACAAAAAATAGAGCTAGAACTGCAACACTTTTGTTCCTTAAATAGTTATATATACTTTAAATATTTGTAATGAATTTAAATTATGTTACTTTCAAGCTAATATAACAAAATGTTAACTGTTTTTAAATAGTTTAACTTTTGCTAGAAATTTTAAAGCTATTTCGCCACAAAAGCTGTTGGAAAACTCACAGAATTCAAGCAAAGCTTAGTTTAAAAATGCTCAACTTTAGCGTGTGCTAAAAGGTAAACACAGCAAAGTAACAGTTTGTTAGAAAACTGTTAAGTTAAGTACAACAAAAGTTTTATTCATTTATTTCAAATTTTTTTCTACTTTACTCCCTTTTTTTTTGCTGACAGTGCCATCAATAGTTTCTTAATAATTAAAACTGCGCTAAAGCAATTAATTTTAAATTTTAGCTGCTTACACACCGTAGGGTTTTGTGGGCGTGTCCAAACGTTGTCGATGTCATGGCTGTCGCTGTGGTTAGAAAATATTAAACATTAGGCGAAAGAAGTCTGGCAAATGTCACTTAAAAAATTGAAAGACTACCTCACCCACACCATTGCACTCCTTTGGGGCGCCTTGGGGGGTGGAGTGGTAGAAAACTGGGCACACACGGGGCGTATGCGCAATGTTGGCAAAGGCGAAACTTAATTAATTTGAGTAACTTGGCAGCCAGCCGCTTGGTTGCCACTACCCCCACCCCCACTCCAACTCCTACACCTACACCTACCCCTTCCCTATCCTTTGACTCTCCTGCTGTGCACCTCTCGCCGTCTGTGGCCTTTGCTTGGCCGTGGGCGTCTTTGTAGCGCCGGGTGTGGCATGAATTCTTAATGCATGCTGTGTGTGTGTGTGTGTGTCTGTATGTGTGTGAACAGCTGTGTGGGCGTGGTCAACGCTTTTCAACAAAAAATTAAAAGGGCTGCGAATGGGAACTGGAACTGGAACTGGAAGTGGAACTGACTATGTCAACATAATTAACTTTGAAGTGAGAGCAACGGCAGACAGGCCACTCATAGAATCCTTTGCTTTTTACTTCCAAATATTCAAAAAAAGAACACAAAACTCATACATAAGTAGCCGCACTCATATCCTGTGTTGCATGTGCCAAAAAATGGCAGAGTGCAGACCAAGAAAAGCAGCAAAAAAACAGTTAAAAACATTAAAAAGTAGAAACGCTGGAAATGCAAATTACGGCGAGTGTTGCACATGATTAATTTAAATGCATTTGCCTTTAAAATGTACAGTGCCTTTTGTGAAGCACTGTGTGTGTGTGTGTTTTTCTGAGCTGATATAAATGGACTTTTTATGGCATTGCAGTCACAACTTAATTGTAGCTGAAAGATAGCAAATTAAGTAATTGTTTTAAAGTCCGAAGAGCGAGTAGGTAATGAAGAAATTATGGAGCAGAAATTTAGCTCATGTACAAGTAAAAAAGGCTAAAGTCGAGCAAGCCGTCTCTAAAAGATCCCGTACTCATTATAGTGCGCATTTTCCCTACAAGTCAGCAATTTTTAACTGATTTATCGTATAGAAGCTATAGGCTATAGTTGTGCGATCTGCATCAAACTTGGTGGAAAGAGGTACAATGACATCATACACATAATATGTAAATTTGGTTACGGTAGCTCTAATATTTTCCAAGTTAAGGCGATTTAAAAATAGTTTTTTAGGATTTGCAGGGGCGGCAGGGGGCGTGGCAAAAATTTAAAATAAACTTCAATTACCTGACAAAAACACGGACTTTCATTCCAAATTTGATGGCTCTAGCTCTTGTAATTTAGAAGATCTAGGTGTTTATATGGACAGACGGACACACAAACGGACATACGGACAGACGGACAGACGAACGGACATACGGACAGTGCTATATCGTCTTGGCTGTTGATGCTGATTAAGAATATATATAATTTATGGGTTCGGAAACGCTGCCTTCTGTCTGTTACGCACATTTTGCTACTTACAAACCTAATAATTTCTTTAACTTATATTTAATATTAAAATATTAGCAAGATTTATGAACTTAACAAATATAAGAACTGTCTGTTTTATTATTAAAGCATAGTTTCTATAGTTTGTTACTGAAATCGAATTTTCTTCTTTTTATCGCCGCAATTTTTAGACAAAAATCTCTTTTTTCCCTACTAACATCTTTTCAGCTTAAACTTACTACTTTTGCTGATTGATATGACATTTAGAACTTCTTAAATTTAGTAACCACACACGCTCCTAATTATTTATTGAACCCAAAACTCGCTGGTGTGCAACTTTTGCGCATATTTTCGCACAATTTCGCTTAAAGTTTGCATCATATCAGCGCATTTCAATTTAGCAGCTAAAACTTTTTGATTGCTCAATTTGCAACAAGAATGCAATCAGGGCCAAGACGAAGGTGTGAGAATTTGGCCATAAGCGTAACTTAAATAGCGACACTGACTCCACTTAAAGTTCAATCCAAAGAGCAGACGGTGGCTGAGTTAGAGAGAGGAGTTGAGAGACTGTGGCTAAGACTGTGTTGACCAGGGTCCAGTATACATTTTAGCCACATGTGGCTGGGGCAGCAACAGCAACAGCTACAGTTTCAGCAAAATAAATGA
Source organism: Drosophila parthenogenetica (assembly GCA_035047505.1). NCBI lineage: Eukaryota > Metazoa > Arthropoda > Insecta > Diptera > Drosophilidae > Drosophila > Drosophila parthenogenetica. Next base: position 7,281,466 of record JAWNPM010000087.1, read on the forward strand.
AGAAACTGACAACTCACTCGGGAGATAAACAGGAAGAAAGCGAGAGGTAGAATGGTGTGTTAGAGAGCGAGCGACGATGACGATGACTTTTAAATTGTTTTATTGAGGTGCCAGTGTTGGTCAGAAAGTTTGGCAAGTGTAGAATAAATGAGCATACAAGTCCATTTTGGAGCATTACAAAGCTGCTCCTGCTGCTGTCGGTGCAGCCTGACAGCTCGACCTTTTATCCCAACCGTGTCCGCATGTGTGTCGGGCATATAAAGTCAAATTGGGCTAGTCTAGCGAGGTGTGGGTAACGGTAGCATTTTGTGCCTGTCACGTTAAAACTTTTGGCCGACGCTCAATATGAGCGCTGACATGTCCTGCAGAGCATCAAAGAGAGAGAGAGAGGGGAAGAGTGGACATTCTGGTCAGCAAATATGCTCATAAAATGTCGCCTGCCAGAATGAAATGTAACACTAAAGATCGGCACACGGCATGGGGCTTTAAGCTGCTGTCAATTGGCATTAGCTGGCACAGTGCCCCCGCTGCAATGTCATTCTACTACACTGAAGCAAATTTAGCTGCACAATACATACCTTTGTTAGAGTCTAGCATACAATTTTAGCAGCAGTAGCCTGCATTTCGCTCAGTGTAGCATCAATTCCCCAGCGCAGCTACTCAAACAGTTGGACAGTTGCGTTAATTTAAACTAAAACTTATTTAAATTTAGTTTAAGTGTTTGCTGCTTTCGATCAGTGTAGCTGCTGACACGAGCAACTGTAAAGTTAATGCTCTCGCTGTGCAGATTAAAAGCAAAGCATTCAAGGCAGTTGCCTGAGGTTGTGCCCCGTCCATGTGTGTGTGGGCCAGTGCTGCCTGTGCCGTTAGTCACTCGTATTACCGTGTGTGTCATATTAGCTCAACAGATTTCTGATTTAAGGCAATTCGTTGGGTAATGCAGCTCACAGCTTCTGACACGTGTTGTTTGGCCAAAGTTGGCGTTGGCATGTGAAAACTGTGAACGGAAAATCTTTGCTAATATATTAATTATAGCGAACACTTTGGTAGTTAGACCCTGTACTTGAAAAGGGAAGGGTAAAAGGCGTGGCAGTTGCTAGAACGGGTATATAGCGACTTAGAGACGCTTTCCTCTACCAAATTTTTCAAGGATACTCTTTGTTAATCTGCTAATTATAGCGAACACTTTGGTAGTTGGACCCTGTACTTGAAAGGGGAAGGGTAAAAGGCGTGGCAGTTGCTAGAACGGGTATATAGCGACTTAGAGACCAAATTGTTCTAGCTTTTTCTCTACAACTTTCAGTTATTAATCCTTTAGGGACTTCAACTTTCATTCTATTCACTCTAGTGACTCAAAATCGCATTGTTTGCAGTTTTGGCAAATAAAACGCTGAAAGCCAATTAAATGGCAATCATGACGAGTTGGACGTGTTACAGTTTCGCTCAATTAGCCGCTGTTCCAAATCAATAACCGCACCACACACAGCAGTAACTGGCCAATAGCTAGCTGGCTAACTGCTAACTGACAGCAGACAGCAGACAACTTGCAACAAAGCGATGCAATGCGATGCGACGCGACGTCGTCAATCGAGCGCTAACAAAGATAAATGGCTAAAGCCACAAAATTGATTTGGTTGACAGATGAATTGTGGAGTCAGTTGACAATCGGATGAATTCTAGTACGTCAAAGCTAAGGACGAGCAGCAGCAGCAGCATTTAAATGACAGCAACTGTTGCCGGTCAGCGACAATAAAATCAAAAGCATATTTTTCAATCAGCAATTGAATGGCAGCAATATTTCGAATAAATGATAAACTGGGGTACGTAGGGCGTATAGAGGGGGGCGTGGGGTCATGTGTTTGCTTGTGGGTGTGCACTGAGGCCAACACAATACAGCTGCTGCACTCGAATATTGAATGAAGCACTTAAACGCGTTGCAGGCCGACGAACGTCCAAATGCAATTACGCATACGCCATGCCGGCCCAGCGACGCATCAGTTGCTGGCAGTACGCGCTGTCGCTGTCGCTGCCGCTGCCGCTGCTGCCAATTGACACTTTGACGCATAAATCAACTTTATTGTTTATTGATTTTTATGTTTGTGCTCTGCTGGTTTTTGTGTGTCATTTTATTAAATCTTTGTCGGAGGCCGCATGCAAACCGATCTTTCAATCTTTTTCACAGCTCCCTTGTTCCCTTGCTCCCTTCTCTCTTGTATTGTTATTTATTTAAATTTATGCGTTTTTAATGAAATTGGTTCATTGTTGGCAGTTGAACGGCATCAATCGCAAAAATACAACACGCTACGCCCCACGGCCCTACGCCCCGCGCCCACACATTGTACACGCTGAACAATTCATAAATCGATTAAAGATGTTTTTGAATTCATTTATTTTGGTTTTCATTTTTTTTTATGTATTTTCCAGATACGTTCTGGTTTGACAAACCAGAAATGTCAGTCCATAAATAAAACACATCTCTCGTTTGTCTGCATTTTTAGTTATCTGCATGAAATCTGGGCAACGCTTAAAAATTCCCATTTTATCGTTTGACACAAACAGTTTAAAGGATTTAAAATCTTTTTGAAAATTTATATTCAATTTCTGCTTAATAATTTATGGAGGCTAAGGATTAAAAGCGTAAATGATTTTCAAATAAATAGTTTTTATTAAAACCTGTCTAAAAAGTGCTGCTTTTAGCCTGGTTTTGTTATTTAAACTGGAATTCAGTCAATACTCAACCGACAGTCAAAAAGTCAAGTGGCAAAGGCAAAAGCTTTGAAATATAATGCGAATTCCTTGAAAGTTTCCACAGCTGTCAGTTTAGAACTGCCCATTGGTGTGGGTGAGTACAATGGTGCTGCGAAACGAAATCCAAATTAAAATTTAAATGAGCTGCCGCGAGTGTCCTACAGCTTGCGAAACAGTTCTGCCCACTCTCAATATTGACACGTGACACAGTCGCGAGGCCAATAAAAATATATACACTTTGCTCTCTCTCTGTATATATGCAATAAGCTGAAGGCCACGCCCAGGAAGGCGTAAAATGTTCGAAACAATTTCAATAATCGTTTGCCAAAGCGCAGGAAGTGATAGATAGATAGAAAGCGAAAAACTTTGACAGCAGGCGACCCACTAGCAAAGGAAGCAGAAGACAAAGTAGAAGTAGCAGAAGCAGAGGCAGCGACAGCGGCAGCGGCAGCGGCAGCGCCAGCGACGAAACTAATAACATACAGTGCCAGCAGCGACGTAAACGTCAACGCCAGCAGCAACAGAACGAAAGAGCGTGAGAGCGATGGCACGGAAGAGCGGCGGAACAACTGAACGTAAGAACAACTGAGCGGGTGAGCAAGAGAGCGGCAGAGCGGCAGAGCGACTGAGCGCCAGCTAAGCATTAAATTGATAAAAGCAAAAATGTTGCATTTAATTGAAAAATGCTTTCAATGAACAGCAAGCAGAACAGCAGCGCGTACGCAAATCGATTTCATTTTATTGAATATATTTGCACAATGTTTTTGTATCTTTGTTTATTTTTGGTTGTAGTATTTGTTGCTAGTGTAAACAGGCCGTTAAATTGAAAATGCCAAGAGGCTAAAAATTTAATTGCGTTTTTATACAGTTTTGTGGCCGGTTTTAAAAAACAAAAATAGTTTAAAATAATACCACCTACTACATAAACAAATGCATGGTAAAAGGCTTAAAATGAGGCTATAAATATTTATGCTTATTATGGTTACAAGCGATTTGAAACGATTCAAATCGATAAATGGTTAAATAAAATCGTTAATCAACTTTACCCCAGGACCAGTTCAAGTATTTCTTCCCTACAACAGGTAAATATTTCGAAAAAGGGTCCAAGTTTAGTTCAAGTCTATGCCGCAACCATTTGCCAGACAAAAAACTGCAATTCATCAAGTGAAACCAGCGGAGACATGGCAACAACAATGGCCCTGACATCTGACGTTACGATCCTCGCGTGCCACCCACAGTGACCGCAAGTCAACGAGGTAATTTGCATGCAACAACAACAAGAAAAGCAACAAAAAGAGTAATACAAACAACAACATGTGGACTGAGACGGTGACGGGATGCAGATTAGGCGCTGATTGCTTGGGCAGCATGTGGGTACAGAGGTGAAGTCGTGGCTGCTCCTGCAGCTCCACTTGGGTCCACTTGGGTCGCGTCAAGTGAACACATTGCGAATGCACTGCAGCATAAATAGCGTTGCGCATTTTTCTTGCCGCTGTCCAGGCAGAGCTTAAGGCAAGTGGAGTAGGCTAGAGAAAACCCGGTACTTATGGGCTGTCGATCGAATTGTTGAGAAATAAATTACATACTGGCATAAGCATGGAATAAACGATTTTAGGTATCAAGACAAACTACATTCATACAACCATGCATACATATGTACATACATCACGAAAAATATGTGTTCATGTGTACATACATACATACATACTTACCAAAGTTGCTGTGCCAACAGCAGAAGCAAAGCTTCCCACTACTCTCTCATTCTGTCTCTTGCTTTTACTCTCTTTGTCTTTGTAACTGCTCACACCTCATGCACCTCTCACTCTCATACACTTGTGTGTTGCTCTCATCATAGGCAATGCAATTTACACCAACAATTTGTCACACTTCACTTCCTTCATTCCACTTCATTCAATGCTGAAGCTTATGAAGATCGCCAACAACAGTTATATGTAAGTTTTTTTTTGCAGCGAAGCTAAGCTCAATGTAATTTTGCTGTTGTCTTCTGTACACATTTACACTTGTAAAAATCTATTTTAATTATGAACTGTCAGCGAAATGTAAAGCAATTCGTAAGTAAAAGTAGATCTACTTTTTGCGACAGTGCATAGATTTTTTTGTTCTGTTACGAGTTTGTGTTTTCGCTTAGAATTTTTCTATGGCATGTCCATACATGTTTATTAGAAGTAAATGCTGACTTATCTAAGAAGTCGCTGACAAATAAACCACTTTTGTTTTTCAATTACAGGGTCGCTTAAAGAAAACTTCAAAAAGTAAAAATTCGGCAATTCTCTGTGAAGCAGAATTTTGCATTCCCAGTCTCATTTCCATTGCCGTTCCCGTTCCCATTTCCATTCCCATTCGGCATTCGCCATTCGAGCATCGCTGCATGCGTTACGCAAATTGAATTCGTTCACTGAAATTTATGCACCGACGCGTCTGCCGTACCCCCTAGAAAAGTAGCGAGATGGAGAGTTGGTGATGGAACTGAAACTGGAACTGTAGATTGCGAATGCTGAAATGGAGGACGACTACGTTCGGTACAGTTCGATATCAAGAGCGATGCATTCGCATCGCTGTAGCTGTAACATGCGACGGGCAACTGGCAACTCACAACTGGTAACTGGTAACTGAGAAATTTATGCTTTGTTTTGCCTGGCGAAACATGCAACATCAATTCTCGTTAACTTTTCATGCACGGCTGGACTTGGTTACATTTATAAAATGGACACACTCCATTCTTCAGGCTACAAATGACCCAGTCACCAAAAATATCAAATGGAAAAGCCCAAGAAAAGTCGGTACTGCGAGTGCAGCGAATTTTATAGTACAGTGGTGCAAAATACTCAATAAGTTATAAAGTAAAAAAGTTCTTTTCGGGGTTTTAAATATAAAGCTTTAAGATTTTTAGTTCTTTTAAGTTAAGGACTAAAGTCGCAAACTTAGCTTATTGAAATCGTGTCTATATAATCATAACGATTAGTCTGTTTACCTTTCTGTCACTTTCCGCGACTTTATGCATAATTAAAGTCAACCTAAACCACAAATGCTTTTGATTAAAGAACATTTGTAGCATAAAATGTAAGTAACTGAACACGGGTATTACCTACATATATATAGAAATGCTTGCCTTAGGTGTGGAAATTCCTAGAGTCAAGTTTCGAAATAATATGCAAAACATGGGCTGACCTGACCTTCATGTCGAGACGCAACAACAACAACAATTGCCAGGTCCATTCAATAAAAATGTAAATTAACTTATCAATTACAACGCCAAACAACAATATAAGCTCGCTGGGGATGGGGTGTGGGGGTGTGGGGGTGGCAGTAAGGTAACTCTGCGCGTGCCACATACAAATTTTTGCTTTTTTGGTGGCATCGGTGGCGAGTTCATCTTGTGGCCACTGTTGAGTGCCAAGCGACGGGCCTCTTAACGGTTTTCTTATGCAAATCGGCCAACGTTAAAATATTCGTGCTCATAATTTTTATTTCCGTTATTCAAGTTTCAAGATTGTATTGCATACTTTCTGGCATCGTTGTCGCCTCGCAAGAGCAGCATGCCTGGATGCCTGCCTGGCTGCTGACCAAAATGCTCTTTACTTTCGAGCAAGTCCTTGTGCCACCTTTCCTGTTCTCGTTACACGAAATTTGCCTTGCTAATAGACTCAAACTGAAGGCCAAAAGCAGCACGAAGTAAGGCCAGCCAGTCAGGCAGTCTGTTGGCCAGGTTAAGGACCCTGCACCAAAAATGGCACACAGATAGCACACGACATTGTGATGCCTTAAACAGGACATAAGTTACGACTGTCGGGGGTGCATTTATTTTAATATTTAGCTGATAAGACACCGCCAGATATCTTAATTAGATAAGTGCGCTGTTAACAATGTCCTCAACTTGTATACGCTGCTTTTATTCCTGTCTCTTGGCCTGGTCTCTTTCCTTCTGTCTCCCAAATCCAATAAGCTCTGCAGGCTTTTTGTGGCATCAACGCTTTTGATCGGGCTAAGAACACAAAAGTGATTGAAATTGCCCTAAAAATATTTAGATTTTTATCTTGGTGTGAAAATATAAAAAATATATGAGTAAATATAAAAAATGTAGTAATTTATTATTACAATATTTGTAGATAAGCAAATGTTTTTAAAATTATTTTTAAGGGCTCTGAAATGAGTTATCTGTTGGTAAAATACATAAACAGTGAAAGCTTCTCTCGCTGACAGCGGACATCTCCCTTAGCCGGACAAATTTTAGAGTCTCAAGAGCTTGATTTTCATGCTTAGGCGGACAACTAGCTTTAAATAGCTAACTTGGCAGCACTGCTGCTACAACTAACCATTTAAAATTATGTAGCATACTTTCTGGCGCCACAAACCCAATCAATTACTTATCAAAAACATACAAGAATTTTAATAAAATTATTAAACATTGACATTTATTTAAAAACCAGCTAAACACCAGCCTAACTTAAAGCTATTTTGGCCAAAAGTCTCTGTTAGCATATCTGCTTAAAGTCTAGTTGATGGATAGCCACTTTGCAGCTAGTTGTGCTCTTGCCCACTTTATTAGGCACTGCAGCTGCAAATGCAAGATATACTCATCAGTTAATCTCAGAATTTTCTCACAAACACACACACCCATACACACATACACCGTGCGGACTTAGACACACCTCACCGAGGAGTTCGGAGAAATTGAACCATCACAAAGTGCATAACCATCATATGGGCATAATCACATGCCGGCAGCTCTCTCACTCTCTATCTAGTTTTGGATGGACTAGAACTGGCAATGAATGGACATGAACTGCATCATAATGAAGATAGTGACGATGATGATCATGATAATGATGATGTTGATGGTCGTCTTTTCACATTCACACAGTTGCGGCCAACTGTGGAAAGGCTTTTCGGCCAGGCCAGACAAATTATGGCCACGATTGCGACTACTTGTTGGACCCAGAAGGCCTCTTAGAAAGGAGACTCCACTGATGGGGGCCGTTACTGTTGCTGTTTCTGGTGCCCCAACGATAAGCATTTGCGTGATTAATGAAATTTGATGCCAGTGCCAGTAGAAGGGCAAACGAAAACACTGGCCAAAAAAACAGTTAAGAAAGAAAGAAAGGGACTGAAGTTTCTATGCTCTTACAGTTAACTATAGACAGTATATATCTGATTATATAGTACTTCGATCTATGCTTGGCTAAGGTAGTACCTGGGGTTTTTTGTGCGATGTAGGATTCCCATTTTTTTGTAATTGGCCACATATCTTCATTTTTAACCTTGAGTTCCTATGGCAGCTGTATGTTATAGTAGTACGATTTGGTTAAAATTAAGGCTGTACTGAAAGCATATTAAGCTCTAGCTTCTGTTTGAATTTTGTTAAGATAGCTCAGTAAATAAGATGGTTTTTGGTACTTAAACTTAGTTTTCAGCCCTGATTTTCTATAACAGCTATAATATATAGTAGGCCGATTTGGTTTAAATGTGGACAGTACATAAGGAATATTAATACCAGCATTCTGTGTTAGTTTTGTTGAGCTAACTCGGTAATTACAATTGTTTTTCATACTTAAACTTTTTTTCAGCCCTGATTTTCTATGGTAGCTATATTATATAGTTGGCCGATCGTGTTGATTTTCAGATATGAACTACATGCAGCAATTAGAAGTATATATACCAAGTTTCATTGGCATAACTTCGAAACTGTGGGAGTGAGTTGCATAAAAACATACAGAACTGTCTCTTTAAACTCGACTACTGTTGCTGATTAATAATATATATACTTTAAGGAGTCCACTATGCCTGCTGCCTAAGTGATGCTACCCTCTTACAGGGTATAAAAAGAGTTGCAAAAGAATTTGCCAAAAGTCAGGGAAAGGAACCTCGCACACCTTTCCACAAAAACAATTACAAACGCACACACATAGCATGAGTTATGCCCACACACACAACACTTATACACACACACATACACAGTGGGTGGGCGCACACACTACATCTAATTGGCTGTCCCGTACTCCAATTAGAATTCGTAATCGCGCACGCTTCAACCATTTGAATTTATATCGAAATTTAATTTAATTAATAGTGCCCCGAAGTGGACAAAGACCAGGTGTTTGTAGGCCCTCCCTCTCTCTTACACCCATGCTGCCACTCACTCTTTCTCTCTTTTCCACTTTTCTTTTGGCACACTTTGCATTGTTATTGGCCAAGTCGCCTATCGCAGCGGGAAGTGTCAAAAAGTCAACTCAATAACTGTTTATTTTACTGGCATATTTCCAATTTCCATCTGTGGCCTACTTGCAACTTACCGCCGCACACATTTTGAGGCACTGTAGCACAGTGCTGTTGGGCTGTGTTGCTTACGCTGACTCAACGCTCCATTCGAGCTACACGTGGCGTTATTTGAGCTGCTTTTGCATATTGGCCAATGGTTTTTTCTCTCTTATCTTGCCAACTTCAGTTTGGCTGTTTATTGGCCAACTTCATTTGATTCCCCTGCCTATAACTGCCAATCGCTGGCGATAATTGAGGTACTATAAATTGTTAAAAATCGGCAAAACTTATTAAATTGAAGGGTTCCATGGGAGAGCTTTAAATGAATTTGAATTGGAACTGTCTTGTCATGGCTTTAGTTGGCTTAAAAGTGGTCAATAAAAATCTGTTTAAGAGATTTTTAAGCTTTATTTGTGATACGCGCAGTTTATTATTTCATTAACCAAATTTTTTTGCAAGTTTTAACAGTTTTAAGCGCATTTCGCAGGCAATTTTAACAAGCAAAAATTAATAAATTCTGCAGATTATTTTTTTTATTTTGCAGCTTGTTTAATAATAAACCTGCAGTTAATAACAAACATTTTTTTAACAAATTTTTGCAGCCTTGAAAAACTGCTCTACTGCGCTGTAAAAGGTTTTTGCTGGTAAGTTGTATAATTAAGTAAAAGTGGTCTATTCAAATTGTTTACATTATAAATGTAATACTTAAATTATTTATGAAAAATAAAAAGCTTGAAAAGAAACTTATTTACAATTTTTTAAAGCTAACTATTTTAACAGCAAATTAAACAAAAATTAACAAAATTAAAGCTAATTTTATAAAATATTTTATATAAATTTTATATAAATATTTGTAAAATTAAATACAACAATTTGTTGTGCTCTTAGACCCACTTAACTGCTAATGGAAAGCCTCTGTAAAACGCTTTTCTTTGCGTTATTTTGCCAACACTTCACTTTCAATTTGTAATGCGTTAGCTTTTAGCCTTTTTGTGGTCTGGCAAAAAGCCGCCAACGTTCAGGCCCACGCCCACCTGATAGAGTGATCGATATAAATACAAAATAGCGTTATCTATAACGACGACTGCGGGAGCTCTTAGGCTGCTACGCCTACACCAGGGAGTACACGCCCATTTGCTACCGTTTAGCCAGATTGATTTCATGGCAACCACTGCACGACTCGATGATCATTTTGCGGTGCTGCATTTCCATTTCCACACAGTGGCTGAGAGGCTGTGCAACCGCCCACAATTTTCCCTCATGCAGCATATATATAAAGCACTAACCCATCAATCAACTTCGAGTGCGACTGCTAGGACGAGGCTGAGAAGCTGTGAAAGGGATTGGCTGTAGGAGCAGGGTATGTGGACCGCCAGTTGGACGCACAGCGCTTTTGGTTGTTCAAAAATTGTAGCGGCATCATTTTTCATATACACTGTAAAAAGTAGCAAGTGAGGCTAGAGTAGAGTAAGCACGGCTGTGGAATACCCAACAAAGCATTGCTAAATAGATAATAAAATGTAGAAATAAAATTTAAAAATATTTTTTAAGGCTTAACGAGGAGTAGCAAATCTAATTTAAGCTCGTTGTTAGGCAGCTAGGCAGCTGCTTCACTAATTTGGTGTAACTAGCTATCAAAGTTACAGGATATTATAAAGAAATGTTGGTAAACGCACCAGAAGTTCAATACTGTTCTTTAGGTATACAAATATTCAGAATTTAATACAAGACTCTATGCAGCTACAACTCTTTACACAAACCCATCACACCCCTTAAACCAAAAGCTTCCAGCGCACAGAAAGCCAGAAAAACAATATGCAAGCGAATCAACAACGAAGTCAGGGAAATCGAGTAGCAGTTAACAGCGGGAGCTGTGCCAATCGCACATGGAGCAGGCAACACAAACTGGACCTGCAGCTGGAAACTAAGCACGAAACGGGCAATGAAATTGGCTACAAAACTGGGCCTCAAACTGAAGTTGTGAATCTGTTGAGCTCTCCACGTGATCGTAGTTTTGTTGTGCTGCAAAAAAAAAGCGCTTTGTTTTTTGGTTTAAGCAAACTATGCACCCCCTTAGATCCCCTTAACCCCTTTGTACTCCACGTAGCATCCATTGAACACCTTTCAGCCATAGCCTCCCCCATCGCGTTGTTGCGTTGCGCGCGAATTTGTTGCAATTTCTCATTGTCAGCAACGCGTTCGCCGGTAAATTTTGATTAAACGCTCCACGGGAATTCACTTTACTGGCCCGTTTCGCGTTTCGCGTTTCGAGTTACTCTTGTAGTTTTTTCTTTTGCTCGTTTTTTTTTTCATGAACATTCTTTGTGTTTTGTTGGCTCGCCGATAGCAGCGGCCCCGTGTCCTTGTCCTTGCCCCTCCACTACCACTTCCTTTTGAATTTGATAAATGGTGCTCTTGGCGGTACGATATGTTATGCAATTTAAGGATTTGTTTTTGGCTCTGCGATACCGCGAAATAAATAAAAATTGTTGCTTAAATGCTTGCACATCTTTGTAATAAATGAATAGGGCTTTCGAAAATCAATTAGAAGCTTTGTTCGACGCAACTTTCGCGGACATGCACATTTATTTTTTCATTTTCGTGGACAGAGTCCGATTGGGCAGTTGTTTTGGCTTGAAGTTTGTTAAGAAAAGTGTTAATTTGAAAGCTTATTTTGATCAGTTTAAGTAGCTATATCAATAAACAGCTCATTGAGACTTTTTTGGGCTAAATCGCTTGTGTTTTGAGCAAGTTATGCCGTTTTTGGCTGCAAAGCAAAAATTTTTGAAAACTTTTAATCGTGCCGAATTCTGAATTTAAAAAGGCTGAACTCGTTTAAAGTTAATAAATAATAATTAAATTGAGCTATAAAAAATTTAAAATGGAGAAGAGTTTGAAATTTTTGATAAAGTTTAAAAAAATCAACAAAAAATTTCAAATTTGTAAATATATAAAAATTTTAAATATATAAAATATAAGTATATGGCAAGAATTCTTAACAAAAACTGACATTTTGTATAAAAATCGGTTGAGTTTTGAGAAATGATACTCAGAAAATGTTTAAAAAATACCCATGCGGTAAATATGCAAATTAGTGACATTTTCTTAAAAAAAAAAAAACGAAATTTCAAAACAAAATTTCTATAAAAAAGAAAGAATTTAAAATATTTTCTTTTAAGCTTTGCAAAACTAAAAAACTTGAAAGGAAAGTTAAGAAAAAAGTCAAAAATTTGCATATTAGCTCTCCAAAAATGTAAAAAATTTCCCACACAGAGCAGACAAATTTAATAACTCCATGGCCATCTATATAACAAAATGAGCGATAAGTAATACGTCCAAATATGGCGCAGATAATTTTAATACATTTGCACATTTTGGCGTCGCCAGTCATGCCGCCGCTGCTGTGCTACATTACAGGGCGAACAATGAAGGAAATCCGATTAAAATGCAGTAAGGAAGGGTAGAGGAGAGTATGCCGAACAAGCCGGAGGAGCGACAGCTTCAATAACATGCTGTAATAATAATTTTGCTCCAATTAATCAGCGTTAAATCAGCGATGCCGACAACAGTACGACGTTGTTGTCCGATGAGAATCCATTCGAAATAAACCAATTTCTGCCTTTGTTTTGCTGCGTTTTTTCCTGCTTTTGTTGTGAAACGAACTACAGTGACTGCTGAGTGTTGTTGTGATGCGGATCAATGTCTGGGAAAGCAGCAGATGCCCAGAAGTCGCTGTCGGCTGTCATTAAGCTTAAACATTAAAGTGCAAACATGAAAAGTGAATTTCGTAATTAAAGCAAAAAATAAAAAATAAATTAACAAATTGTATACATTTTAATTGAATTTTTTAGAGCACTGTACTTGAAATATATATTTTATATGACTACATTTATGAGTTAACTACAGTGCCTCACAAACGTGTGTGCCAATAACCGCCAGTCGATTGACATTTGATGTGCCTGAAGTGACTTGGCCCTCTGCTTACCTGTTTTCTTTATTACCTTTTTGCGCTTTTGTAAATACTTCAAAATTGGCCCCAAAAGAGCTGTGCAGACTGTTTTGTTGTTTTCGATGCTTTTAGCAACTGATTTCCAGCTTAATTGCTTCGTTGTGGGTCTCGTTTTTTTTTTTTTTTTACCCAGGAAGGAGGAGCATCCATCGAAGTGATTTCAATTGTCTGTCTTCCATTCGTTTGGTCTGTCTGTGCCGTAGGTGGTCTCCATAACGAGCTAATGAAATGTGAGTTGAAACTAAATTGTTGGGCCTCTGTCAAAAGCAACATCTTCAACTGGCATCAAAAAATAACATAAAAGACATGCAAATTGTGCGGTAATTGCTGTCATCGTTCAAACCCAAAGTGTTTTGCTTGCTCTTCACCAGTTTTACAGCAAAAAAAAAAAAATTATAAAAAAATACAGAAAATTTTACAATGAAAACCAAATAATGGTGTAGGGCAGTGCTGGCAGAACAGCCTTTTATTTTTGATAGCTGTGCTCTTTTGGGTGGAATTGGCTAAGAACTCTGAGAAATACTTTGTAGAAAGCTGTTACAGCTATTTATAAATAGCATAGTATAGTATAGTATATACATTCTTGATCAGCATCAAAAAACGAGTCGATATAGCTTTGTCCGTCTGTCCGTCTTTCTGTCCGTTCGTCTAAAATTGCAAAATTGCTTATCCTCGACTTGGGAACGAGCGAAATCGAAACACTTTAAAAACTCAACTATTAACAGCGCGCTGTTAATAGCATTACAGTGCAATGTTAAGTGCTTCTGTTACTGTTAAAAGTGAAGTTCGCTGTCAAGCGGTGTGAAACTGTCTTTTTAAGAAGCAGCAGAGCACCAAAAGCACATTTTTACCACATCACAATTTTATGGAATTAAATGGGATTATTATTAGAAACTTCTGGGTTTTCTGGTCTGTTTTATTTGATGTGCCCTTTATCTTTAATAAATCTGGCTAGCTTTTCAGTGAATATTATTAGCAGCACTATTACAGTGTTGTAAACTTTTATCAGTTCTATAAAAACTATATCGATATAACCCACACTTTCCATCGCTAGCAAATGAAGCTTTTACTCTGACAGAGTTAAAGTAAATCAAAATAAAATTTATGAAAAAAAAAAAAACTGCTAACAATTAACTAAAATAAATAGGCAATTAAACTGTGCGGACAGCTGCTTTAAGCTGCAAATATATGCCCACCTTTTACAACACTACTCCGCAGAGGCAAAGCAAAAGCACATGTAATAAAATCTGTTGATACGAATCAGCAATTAAGTACCAGTTTGCAAAGCATTTGGTAAGTCCTTTTGGTTAGTTGTGGGCCCACTGGATTGGCTAATTAACACATCGGTAAGCTCGTGTTGGCTTTAATTAATGATGCCCATTGAAAATTTGCATGAACTGTGCCTGGCGTACTACTGGTCTTGGTCTTTTAGCGAAAAACCAGTTTAGTTGTTTTATATTTAGACCAAAAGACAAGTTGCAGCTGCCAACTTTTTTAAAGAACGTTTAATTTGGCTCTTAACTTGGCCAAAAAGCAAACCAGTTGCAGCAAAATCAAACACGAACTTGGCCTACGTAGGTGTTGTTGTCAACACGGTTTTAAAATGGCCTTGAACGTGTCAATATCGCTTACATCATAGACAACAACAACAAAATACCAAGGGCCAATGTCCGCTGTGTGGTCCGCTGGGCTCTTGTTAACGTATCCGACAGCGAGCCCATGTCACTGGCCACTTGGCTGTCACTGACATAGCCGCGCGGCGCCTGCGGTTGACACTTTTTTTTTTGGTTTTCGCGTCGACACGCCCGCTAATCTGCTCATGCATAAACGGAGGTCGTCGTCTAAGCCAAGTGATGACTTGACACTTTGCCTGACTGAACCAGCTGGTGGCCCAAAAGCCATAGCCAAATGTTTAGACCCAAACAAAATATCGTTTACATTAACTCGAGTGTTTACAGATCATTTAAGATGTCCAGTCCTCGGTCGAACAGCCAGAAGAGGTGAGTTTCGGCTTAATCCACAGCAAAACAAACAAATTCATTTAGCTTAACCCTCGTATGACCTTTCACAGTGGCAGCGTGGTGGGCGTTACCTTCGACGAGGGCGTAATACTGGCCTGCACTATGCCCAGCTACCTCATTTACTATCTGGACAATCGCATATAGTAAGTACTTGTGGTACACTAGCTCTACAAAACTTGGTCTAAACCTTTCCCTCTTAGCTGCTGTGCCACCAATACCAGCGTGGATCGTGAGCCTCTCATGGATGTGGCCACCAAACTGCAAAATGCATCGCTCAAATCAGCGGGTGTAATGGTCAGACAGGCCTTGGATGCGGTTACCAAGAAATACGAGCATTCGGAGCGCGCTGAACTGCTGGTAGCTGGCGAGGATGTGTCTGGTGTGCATCTGGTGACGATAAAACCCTTTGGCGTGCAGACACCTGTCTGTTATGCAGCTCAAGGAGCTGGAGCTGCTGAGGCTTTTGATTTGCTGAAACAGGAATGGCAGGGCCAACTTGGGGTTAGAGACGCCGAGAAGTTGGTCCGTAAGGCCCTTAGCTTGGTCAACATACACAGATCGAAAGTGGATTTATTTATAATATTCAGGCGACAGAAATAGACGTCTCCTGGTCTGCTCAGATCGTAGCTACAAAATGACTGATATTTTTATACAAATAAATGAATTTTTGATGTCTTGGACTTTAAATAATTAAACGCATTTCTCAGCTAAGCGACTGCTTGGCTTATCTGCAACTTTAATGAACGTTCTGGCCATGGCCAAAAGCATTTGCTGCAGGTAAATGCAGAGTAAGCACAAATGATTTATGCGCCAGGGCAGCATATAATTAATAATGATTAAAAGCTGGCGCCCATCAACAGCCACAGCATTGGTCTCCATGCCCACTCGCTCCACAGCGATTCCTGAGCCTGCACTAATCGCTCGGGACTTTTCTACGAAATGAAAAGTGGTATAGTCAAGATCAAAAAAAAATTGTATCCACTGTAGACGACCCGCTGTGTGGATTAACATGAATTTTTTATGCTCTAGCAGAAGGTATTTTAACTTGGTTAAGAGGTCTGTCGGTTCGCTCCGATTTAAGGCAAACTAGTCTATTAATTTGATGTAACTTGGTATAGGGTTGTCTTACTACAGCCTGCACTTCCTATGTTAAAATCAGCCTGATCGGCTTACTATATCCCAGAGCTGCCATACGAATCCAGGGCTGCTAATAAAGTTTTTAATTAAAATCATGCCTGTTTGTGGAGCTTTCGTAACTAGAATAACCACAAACGCTAGTCTGGACACTACTAATAAACTGACTGAATATCGACCAAATCGAACTACTATGTCATATAGCTGCCATAGCAATCCAGGGCTACAAATAAAGTTTTTGTATGAAAAGCGTGTGTGTTTATTGAGCTATCTTAACCAAATTTGCACAGCACATAAAAATTAAGATTCCTAACATATTTCCTTAGTTTCAGCCAAATCGGACCACTCTAACATATAGCTGCCATATTAATTCAGGGCTGCAAATATAGTTTTTGTATAAAAACTGTGCCTGATTGTTGAGCTATCTTAACGAAATTTACACAGCACATAAAATTAAGATTCCTAACATAATTTCCCAAGTTTCAACCAAATCGAACCACTCTTACATATAGCTGCCATAGAAACTGAGACATAAAAAGGTAGGGTATCAAAACTTTGCCTTGCCAAACTCACTTATTCCCTCCTCTATATAAATATATACAACTTGGCATTTGAATATAACTGCGCCTCAATCTTGTGCGTGACCAGGTTTCATTTTCATTAGCCTCGTTGGCAACTCTGGAGCGCCATCAGCGTATGGCGTGTGTGTGGTCCCTACAGTGACAGCCGACAGGGTGGCATTATGTTGTCAGCATCTTTCCCTCTCTCTCGACAAAAGAAATCTGTTTAGTTATACATACATTTTTTTTGGCGTGTCATAATGGCAATTATGTTTAATAATCTTCAGTTTATTTATCGGAACCGTGTGTTTGATAGTGACGATATTCCTCTTTCAGTTCCCACATCTGTTTGTGGGCTGGATTCTTGCTATAATCACCAATATCCTTCAGTATGGTCTTTAGCACGAACAGCGACTGTTTGGTAATGAATGCCAAATCCTTGAGGGAATAATATTGATGCTTCTCAAAGGCCTGAAACAGCAGCTCCATAATGGCATCCTTGCTAAGCGCATTTGAACCCGCTTCCTTCTTACGCCTGGCATCCTCCAACTGAAATTAATTTCAAATTATTAAATTTAAGCAGCAAATGAATAGACCGTTAGTTACATTGTGTATGTGATTATTCACTGGCTTGAAGTTCTTGACTATATTATTCAGGGGTTCCGCACAACGCTGCGGTTTCATGCCACGTATCGACTGTTGTTTCATGCGAAAGTACTGAGCATTGCACACGGGATGACACTCCATTTTGTGTGTGACCCAACCCTCCATTGTGGGCTCGTGATCGTTCACAGTGGAGAAAATACCCGTCACTTGTGTTGCCTTTGCCGATTTCGATAACTTAAACTCATGTTCACGGGTCAACATTTTCTCTGGCTCCAAATTTATGACCTCCTCACTTAACAGCAGTTTCACCTTGGCCGCCTCTATGCCATCCATTGAATTCTCCATACGCAGTGTGGCCACCTGCATATCGGAGGGGGATTTCTCCCAAATCTGTGCCACATAATTGGGCACTTTGACTAGCCAACTGCCCCGAGAGGCATTTGACATGTCCATTTTGCGTTTTTTCTGATTTTCTTGCGACATTTTGCAGCAAGAGAATAGGAAAAATCTTTTCAAACTGAAGCAAATCAGCCTAGGAAATGGAATAGTCATGGGAGCAGTTCCAAAACGCTTGCTTTGATAGAGCATAACATTTTTCTAGGTATCTTTGAATATACATTTTGGGTATTACAAAATTTAAACTTAAGTTTGTTGCCAAAGCGTGGAATAAGAAGGTTTTCCGCTCTTTGTCTTTTATAGAAGTATGGTCATACATAATGTTCAAGCTTATTTTGCCCTTCGAATCAAGCTCTAATTAGAATGTTTAGCTTCTTTTCATTAAACAATATTCTCCATATCTTCAAAACTCCCCAAAGCTTTACAGCACTGTTATATGTTTTATGGAAACATGGTCACCCAAAATATTCAAGGCTTTTTTCCATTTCAAGCCCAACAACTCATTAGAAAGATCTCACCAGTTTAGCTTCCTTTTATTAAACAATTACTATCGAAAAAATCCGAAAAATACCAACGCTGTACAACACTGTTTTATGTTTTATAGAAGTATGCTCAGCCAAAATTTTCTAGCTTCTCCTCTTCAAACCCAACGAACTCATTCGAATATTGGCCCCAGTTAGAGCTTTTTTTTACTTAACAATACTAGCGATATCCCCAAAACTCCCCAACGCTTTGCAACACTGCTCTATTCCGTTCTAGTAATCAGTGACTTTAGACTATCGAGCTGTCATTGAAACTAACTTGCCTATAATTCAGTTGAAATCATTTTCTATAGCCGAAAAAAATGGGAAAAAGGAAAGTGGTAACCAGACAGGTGAGTAAATTGCCGTGTTCTAAAGACTCTCCTTCGCTTAAGCTCCACAAATTCCAACAGCAAAGCGTCGCTGAACGCGAGATGTATCAGCAGTCGGTGGAAAATGCGCATCCTCAGCCCCCACCAGGTGAGTTTTTATCCTTTTAGTGGCTAGTTTTTAAATTACCCAAATTTCCACACCAGCTCCCATTGTCAGCACCTATGAGACGGAGAGTGTGCCACGCCAGCGTGTGAGTATAAACTGCGCACACTCACTGTAAACACTTTTAACGATTCTGCTTTTCTTAGGGTCGTCCGCGCAAGATTCCTCTGGAGGACATTAAGGAGGAGAGCATTGGCAGCATTGTCTCCAAGGCTCTGCACTTGACCAAGACCCACAACAAGACAGTGGTCACTCATATGAACGGTTTCTTTCGTTCCATCAAAGCGGATGGCGTCATGGGCGCCTTTCTGCATGAGGGCGAACTCATTTTGGGCATTCGCTTCAAAGGTCGCAAACTGCCGCAATTTGTGAATGCTCATGAGGTGAAAGTTCGTGCGCCAACTCTGTTGATACAGTACTATTTGGCCAACATTGAGTTTCCAGAAATGAACCGTAAATAAAAACAAATTTATGGAAATTTGTTAATCACGAAAAGCTCAAATTAATTGTCCTTTTGCACATATAGTAGTCGCTGCCACAGGTTGCCAACTATTTGCTTAAACTCCCCACAAATTGGCGAGGTTAACGTCGCATTAGGGTAACCATCACGAGGTCTGGACTGGCATATAAATCCACTGCTTACACCATGCACATTTTTCAGTTTGTCCGCGTGAACAGCGGACGGTAGGCGGCGTCCGGGCGTGACGGCAGGCGGTACGCGGCTGTCTTGTGAATGCCACAGATAAATTTTCATGTTGTCACACCTGTGCCGTAAATATACGAAGCCGCCAAAAAGTTGGGAATGCAACAATTTCAGTCGAAATAAGATATCACCTTCAGTTCGCACCCAGTGAGAGAGAGAGAGAGAGAGAGAGAGAGAGATAGGGGAAGAGTGAAGCGAAATATTATTAAAATGCCGCATTGTTGAGTGTCCTCCAGTGGCAGATGCAGACAGACAGACTGGAGTACGTAAGGACTGCAAGACGGACAGCTGCAACGCCCGAGACTTGAGCTTCTTGGAACTCGCGTTTATTTATGGCGAATATTTGATTTTCGAATTCGCGTTTTCGGCGCTCGCGTGTCTCCTTCAATTTTTTTTTTATCGCAGCCAATGGCAATGACATTTTCACAGCACAGAACTCACTGCATAAATATTTGCTTATTTATGCACAAAAGTCAACACTGAGTACACAAAGTACACACACACACACACACACAGTACACAAGCTCCGGCGACGGCTCATCGCTTCAGGGTTTCAGGGGGAACTTTTGTGGCTTCTCGATTTTTGGAGTGCAGCGCAGTGCAACAGGTCGCAAACAGATAACGGTGAATGATTTAAGCTGCGAGATAAACACAACATGCCAAATTTGATTTCTGTGTAGATAAAAAGACACTAAATATAAATAGAAAGTTCGATATTGAAGGCGTTAAGTAAACATAGTAAGCATACGCAGTGGTGTACGAGAGTTTTGATGAAATATTTTAGTAAATCGGAGTTTGCTATGTGTGAGCAACGGTAGCATTAACTTAACAATATTGGCTAGTTAGTGCAGGTAGTTTTTTAGTGTCTAAGCTTAGCTTATTGTGCTTTTTTAGACCCTGTACTTTACACAAAGTGATCTGTTGGCTTATGAAGATAGGGTAGAAAATATATGTAGTAGAGGTCAGCATGAGCATACCACACCTTAAAGCAAATAGATTTTGAATCAGCGTCTGTTCATTAGTATATATAGTTAAATAAAGACTTTTGCCACGCCTACAAGGCCGTCAGATACGGATTTAATGCCCTTTACCCATGGACTTAGACAAGGAACTTCAGCTCAAACAAGATTTCATTTATACTTTACAATATATTTCTGTAGAAAACTCAAAAATCGTTGGTTCATATAAAAAACTTGCCGGTTTTTAAACTAACTAATTTTTTTTTAAATGTAATTAATCCCGTTTAAAGCCTTAACTCAATTCCTCTCTGCTCTTTTGCATTACTTGCTTTAAATAATTATTTTTTGCTATAATAACTAAGGAATTCTGTGCCGATCTCAGTTATCGCCCCGCTCCTCACTGCTGCTGACTCCCTGTACGAATATGCAGGCGAGTCTGCTCTCCATTGTTATGCACAAATTAAAAATTGTGTGCATCGGCAGTTAATTATTGCATGACGTCAGTGGTCAGTGGTCTCGGGGTTCGGTCGGTCTCGAGTCTGGCTACGAATCCGTGTTCGTTTCGCTTAACAGCCCCAATCATAATTCACTTGCCCAGCGCAAGGATAATCGTGCTGTCTTCCTCTCTCCCTCTCCTCTCACCACGCCCTTGCCACACGCTTTCGCCAACAAACCAACCGCAAGCCTTTGCGTCTGGGAGTAATAATTTAAAAAATTGCTCTATTATTTATTTGAGCATATGTCAATGAAATGTATTTATTTATTCACAGCAGCAACAATAAACAAAATGCCAGTAAAGTCAGTGTGCTGTTAATGAGCAGCAGCAGAAAAGTGTTGGAAAGCGGGAGGTACGTCGGCTGGGCTAAGGGGCGCTTGCTGCCGCTGTTGACGTTAATTGACCGCAACCATTTTTTTTTTCTTTCTGCTGCAGCGTGCAGTAAATTTTAATGAAATTGCTGCCGTGCAGTGCAACTTGTTTGCTGCCCGCCTCGAAAGTGGGCGGGGCTACAACTGCAGCAACAGCAGCAGCAGCAGCATCAGCTCAAAGTGCTGATGACACGGCTGTCAGCGACACTTTGTGCCGCTTGTTGCATGCCAGCATTTATAAAATAAAATAAAATAAAGCGAAATAAAATAAATATGTAAAAAATGTAAATCGAGAGAGAAATATATAAAATCATGCAAATTGCCGAGGCTTAATTTTCGACGCCCTGACAACGGATAAGCTTGACGGTCTGTTGTTGTTGTTATTATTATTATGTGAGACCCTGTAGTTGAAGCAAAAAGAGTGGACTATGGGAATTGCAAGCAAAATATGTGCATAGCTAGAGAAGGGAGCGTTAAATGACCGCTATAAGAATATATACTCCAAATCAGCTTGCATAGGTCAGCTCACTTAGTACAGATCTCAGAAACTATAAGAGCTAGAGCTAGCAAATTTGGTAGGATGTAAGTTCTATGCTTCACGCAGATCAGGTATATTTTATTTTCCAACTACGACTTCTTTTGCTTAAGAAAAATGGTAAAAAACCAAAGCAAACGCAAACAGTATGAAAAACTTTATCGATTGCAGAGTTAGCTCTACGAAGTTGACATTTTCAATTGAAAATACAGTGCTGTATGCGCTAAACTAATTTATTACAGATTGTTGGACTATATACTGTAGTTGACATAGCACTTAACCTTAAAAATGATATGATTAGTGTTGAAAACTTTTGTGTTTACTGAGATATCTTAACCAAACTCACACATCGTGTATATAAACTGGTTTTATATAAGCTGATCAAATTTTATACGAATCGGTTGTCTATATCATATAGCTTCCCTAGGACTAGACCATAAAAACTCAGTGTTTGCTATGTCAAACTTGCATATAGTGCGATCCTATATATATGCGATTGTACAACTATAACTAAAGTTTGAAGAAAGCTGCCCTACAGGGTCTTTCTACGTCTCTTCCCACTCAAGACTTTGCCACGGGTAATATTACGATTCTATACACTGTCGTTCAGCTACAGGGTCTTTCTACGTCTCTACCCACTCAGACCTTTGCCACTAGTTATTATTATTGTTGTTGGCGCGAGAGTCTGTTTAATGTTTTGCTTTCCGGCCAGGCTTTCATTTTTGATGCCGCTGCATTTATAAATTAATTAAAAATAAATTACTTTATGTTGCATGTCGAATTTCATTAAATTTAGCAGGCGACAACAACAGCAATAAAGACTTTGATGTAAAAACGCTTTGTGCTGTTTTGTTGTTGTACAAAATAAATAATTATGCTGGATTTTAAACAATTGATTGAAGTCATTTGAAGCGTGCATAAAGCTGAAATACCCTACAAAAAATCAATTGAAGGGTATCAATTTAAACAAATAAAGTCGTTTTACTAGAAATGAAAAGAATTTAATTAGACCAACTGACATTTGGCCAAAACTAACAGAGTACGATTTTTGGCTAATTTCGAATTTAATTTGAAAGAGACTTGAACCCAAAAGGGGGCGGTTACCGCTGCGGCCTGTTGGGCGTGTCGAGTTGGTTAAGTGGCAAAATAACAAAGAGTCTTGAACTTGCCAGCGACTGCCAAGGAAATTACAGACACTCTCAACTGGACTTGGCTCGCAACAAAACCGCAAATTAGTTGGCTGCCTCAACGGACCACAGATGGCACAACAAAAACTTCAACTAGAGGAGGAGCAGAAGGAGCACGGGTAACAAGAACGAAAAGTACAGTTGAGCACGCCCGACCGTATAGTACTCTGTGAATAAAAACAGCATTATATATGTATGTATGATTTATTGCGCCCTCTTAAGCTTTGTCGTCTGAAACGGCAGCAACTGCTGATAGGGCCTCTGCGCCTGGTGAAGCGGGTCCTTGCTCAGGCAATTCACCAGAGTTCAGCATTAGGAGCCAACGCGATCGGTCCTCTTCTAGGGCCTAGCGACATTTGAAGCAAGCAACGGAGACGCCAGTTCTTCTTTTGGCAATGCCATCATCATTGGCATCGACTGCAGTTCCAAAAGTGGTTGAATTGTGGATTGGCCTCATAGTCGTAGATATGCTCGACGGTTACTTTACCGCTTCCAACTAGGATAAGCATAAACTTGTTTTCTTCCTTACTTATAATCTTTGCTGGCCATGGTGGATAACCCACGGATTTAACGATTATAAAGTCTCCGTTTTCAAATGATTTTACAAATTTTATCCTTTTTTTTTTTGCAAAAAAAACTAATTGAAATTATTTGATTTTGCTTGTGCTCTTAACCTTAGGGCGTCGAAGAGAATTGTGATTTTGTAAAAATTTGCTTTCGGTGCTCTGCTGCTTCTTAAAAGTCAGTTTCACACCGCTTGACAGCGAACTTCATTTTTAACAGTGACAGAAGCACTTAACATTGCACTGCAATGCTATTAACAGCGTGCTGTTAACAGTCGAGTTTTTAAAGTGTTTCGATTTCGCTTGTTTCCAAGTCGAGGATAATCAATTTTCTAATTTTAGATGGACGGACAGACAGACGGACATGGCTTTATCGACTCGGCATGTGATGCTGATCAAGAATATACATACTTTATGGGATCTGGCACTTGCACAAACTCAATATACTCTTGCAGAGAGTATACAAAGTACAAGCAGCAGAGGAAACAACAAAACAAGCAAGAACATGCAAGTTGCCCCCAATGTCAAGCACAAACACAAACAAAAAACCAAAGCGAAAGAGACAAAATAAATATGAAAATATTGTTGCTGCTGCTGTCGCAGTCGGCGTCGCCGTTGTCGTCGTCACTGCCGCAGGCATCTTTCCTGGAAAGAGCGCACACATCAGCACCCGTGACTGGCAGCAGCTTCCAGTGCCTTTCCCCCACCCCCCAAAAATTGACGCGCGCTTCGCTCCAAATCGTCGTCAACTTTGTTCGTTGTCATCGGCATTTGCCTTTATCGACTGCATCTGCAGCTGAGCGCTCTCCTCGCTTCCCTCTCACACACACTCTCGCTGCGTTGCTGTTGTTGTCTCTGAGATCTGCAGCATATGTACGTGCATGTGCAGTTAGATGCCAACGCCAGATAAGCCAAGTTCTCTTCAGTGAAGTGTCCAACGACGACGTCGCTCTGCCCTTTAAAAACTTCCTCTGCTCTCAGCACTGACATTGGCATTGCCTCTTTGTTCATAAATTATAATTTTATGATCACGAACATATTCGTGGAATATGTTGGCGTTACCAGTGCAGCTCCATTGTCGCCATCGTTGGCAAGCAGCGCTGCCAGCGTCTGCGCCCAAGCGCGTTAAATATTAGTGTCCACGAAGAAAGAAAGAGAGGAGGAAGCAGGAAGAGTGTGTAGAGAGAGGAGCGTTGTGTGAGCTAGCGATGGGGTAGTCAACGATGTGATTTTAATTATTTCTGGTTTTAAAAAATAAATCAATAAAGACTGTGCTTAAGAAGCGCATGAAAGCAGTGCAAATATACTAAAATTAATTTATAAATATTAAAATTAAATATTCTTTAATATATTATTTATGTTTTTTACTCATAACTATCGTTCCTTGCCCATCTCTAGTTTAAGCAGACTGAAAATTGGCTTCGCTTGGGTGTCATCGTTTGTGTTAACACTAATTGAAGAGCTCGAGATGCGGTGGACACTGAGCACAGCACTCAACAGTGACTTCGTCACAGCCATGGACACTTTAACACCAATTCCAGCTCCAACTCCAACTCCAGCACCAGCTTCAACACCAGTTCCAATTCCTCCAGCTGCAATCAATGTCAAGCAGCTTCCGTGGCCTGTGGCGCAGTCGCATTTGCCGTTCGCTTGGCTTTAATCGTTAAAATTCTTTATTGCCTGCCAACCCCTTCACCCACACACACTCTCTTTCTCTCTCTCTCTCTCTCTCTGTGGAGTAGAATGGAAGAATGATGTTGGGATCTTGCCTAGACTGAAATTAGTTTGTTTAAGTTTGCCGACTTGGAAAAAAAGAGCAGTGGAAAATGACGAGACGCACTCGCGCCTTTATTGAAACTCGTAAATCAATTAAGTTTGCAGACAGCTGAAGTTCAAATATTGCATTATTTATGTCTTTTAATTAGCATACTCGAAGATTGCTTTCACAGTTCCACACTAACACACACTCCCACACACACACATACACACAAGTCCATTGGTAGCACCCCAAAGACATTCAAATATAAATTTCAAATTCAAAGTCCGCCGCCCGATAGTTAAATTTTGGAGGCGTTGCCAGCCGCAATAAAACCAAAAAAATGGTTTATTTTTCTTACTTTTCGCTCTGTTGGCTCATATATCTTAGCCGCTGTCAGTGTTGCCAACTGCTTGGTTATAGTAAAGGGTTTTTATTTTTCAGACAGATAAACTTGAGTTTTTGAAACTATAAACGGATTTTACTTTAAGGCTTTAAGGTATAAAGCAGATACAAGAACTAAGTATATACTTAAGAAAGTACTGTGTTTTAAAATATATGTATATAGTCTGTAATAACAGTTTAAAATAATTTATTTTTACCTCAACGATGCCTTTCATTTGTAACCTATACAAAAAAATTATATGAGATTTGTAAAGCTTTGCTAAAATAGCTCACAGCTTATTTAATAGTGTTACTTTTGCATTAATAAAATTTTAAGCCGTGACCTCTTGTAAGAAAATTGTGTATATAAATCCTTACAAATTTATAAAAATATGTTTTTATAGTAACTAAAATTTCCAATTAATTTTTTTATAATAATTTATAATAAATCTCTTTTCCTCACGGGCTTATATCTGAACTTCAAGACATTTGAGCTTTAAATGTTCCCACAAAGTAAATTTCAGACATGCTGATAGTTCCCTTATTTTCCTACAAAATCAATTCCATAACTTCCCTTTTCCTTAACCCAATTTACCAGCAAACTATAGAGTTACTAAACATAATTTCATTTAAAGCTCCGCGTTTTATTAATTTGCCACAATTTGTTTTATGTTTTTCAGCATTTTCCGACGTTTTCCTTTTCCCTATAAGAATACATCGTGTTGTTGCTACGTTATTGTAGTTAAATTTGAATTTGCAGCGCATAATGAACTTTAACATGCAATAAAATGAAATTTAATATTGCTCTAAACGTTGTGTGTGTGTGCGGAGTAAAATGGGAGTTTATAGCGAGGCCTCATCGTGAGTTCGTCCTGTAGTCCTAATTAGTTCCTTCCGCATAATTGTGCAGGCAACGAGTCATTTTAAAAATTTAACAGCAACAACTAAATTAATTTAGTTACTCAGCCTTTTAGTCAGTACTACAAATTATGCAAAAAATGCAAAAATCAATTTCAAGCCAAAAAATTACTCAATTAAAAGTTGCAAAACTCTTTTAAACCTTTTTTTTTTGTCGGATTTCTGAACTTTAACGTCATAAATCTCCATTTGTGCAAGATTTGACAAAATATTTTGTCGACTGGCAGATGTATCATCATCATTATCATTGTTATAATCATCATTATCGTCGAGTTACAGTCGACTGCTGGTTTAATTCCCTGGAAATCCAAGTTGAAAGTTGAAGGCAAATTAGGAAAAGCGTCAAAATTGCGCGGCAGCGTGAAAATTAGAATTAAAAGCGCCAAAAGTTGCCAGGCAACTGGAAGAAGAAGAGAAAAATGAAGAAGAGAAAGAAACTTTTGGACTCGCCAACAAAATTAGCCAAAAATGGAATTACTGCTTTAATTACAGGGTGAGTAGATGCGTGGGTTTTGCTGTGTGCCAGAGTTTTCTCAAGTGTGTAAAGAATTTTGTATAAAACTGTTACTAAATAGTTAAAAGAAAACTGGTATTCAACGATTTGAAAATTGTTTAATACAGAGTTTGCTTTAGTTGGGTTTCACTGTATGTATTTATATACAAACTGTAGTTTTATGAGTGATCAATTATGAAATTGTTTTCCATTGAGTTTCCTGCTGAATTGCCTCCTCCGTTCCCACTTCACACCTGAGAAAAGCTCTTGAGTTTGGCACCACAATGCACAGTAGCTGCTATAAGTACACTCCGACTGTCCTTATACAAAATTGAAACCAACCCCAAAATTCTGCAATTTCTTGTGGTTTCTGTGTGAGGATACTTCAGTTGTCCTCCGATTGGAACTTCATTAGTGTGTGCGAAATTTTTAAGTAAATTTGGAGAAGTAAAACTAAGAGTTTGAGTTGTTTAATACCCTGTAAGCATTGAAATTTTTCGAAAAGAAATATATATATGTATATATTATATTTTTTACAAAAAAAAATTATTTTAATGACTAGAAAATTGGGTGCTTAAAAATTTATTTAATAACCAATTTTAGCTGCTGTGTTAAATTTTCGTTTCATCTACAGGGTATCATTTTAAAGGTCTTCACGACTAGCACACCCGCGCATTTTTGTTTTTTTTTTTGTGGGCTTCTTGTATTTTATGACAACGCTTTATGGGAGTGAGCGAGCAAAAGGCGAAAATCTGTTGCAGCGAAATTAATTAAAAACGCCCACATTTCAACGATAAATCAGTGGCGGATGCGGCGACGGGAACGTCGGACCAACGTTGGAG
Source organism: Drosophila parthenogenetica (assembly GCA_035047505.1). NCBI lineage: Eukaryota > Metazoa > Arthropoda > Insecta > Diptera > Drosophilidae > Drosophila > Drosophila parthenogenetica. The sequence continues at coordinate 7,309,439 of JAWNPM010000087.1, forward strand.
ACGACGATGAAGACCGAGGGCAAGATTAAACGACATCAGCAGGCGAAGTTTGCAAACACACACACAGCACACACAACACACAACAAACACCATACACACCACACACACTACTCACACGCGCGGATTTGTTGTGCTTGTGCGGTGCCATAAGTCGACCCTTGCCCCACAACACCCCCGCAGCAGCACTACAAATACAACTACTACCGCAACCGGCGACGAACCGTGTTTGCTTAAGAGCCACTAATAATCCATTGTTGGCTTTTGTCCTTGCCGCTGTTGTTGCAGCTGCTGTCGAGTCGACTCCACTTCACTCCACTGTGAACCACAGCAATCGAACGCAGCGCAGCCTAAAGAAATTGCATGTTCAACAAGCAGCTTTAACCAGGGTTGCCACAACAACAACAACAACAGGAACAACCTCAACAACTATAACAGTCACACAGAAGTTTAATTCTTTTTTTTTCGCTTTTTTTGGTTGTTGTTTTTTGGGAAAACAAAAGTTTGTTTATTTTTCTTTTGCTTTTTATAAGTCGCAAACAGCTTTTATGTGTGTTCCACTCGGTTTGCCGAATGACAGAGTTCCCTGTACCACAGCCAGCCCTCCTCTTCGCCATCCCTGGCACTGTATTGCTGCGAGCTTTTATTTTTGAGTGCATAAAATTTCAGATTTATTTATGTTTCACTCGCTGTTGCGGCCTCTTCCGCACTCACCTCCCTTCCTTCTGCTCTCTTCTTCCTTCTTTTTTCTCCTCTATTCTTTTTGCATATAAAATGTGTTTTAAATTAAAAATTTACTTGCAAAAATTGTCGATTTTTTTCACTGTTTTTTGAACATCAAATTTATGCAGATACTTTTAATGCTCTGACAGAGCCGCAAACAGTGACAGCGACGCCAGCTGCGACAGCGACACAGTGGTTGACCGACGGAATAATTTCAGAATTTCGCTTTCGCAGTTTTTGGCGCCAAGTGGCAATTTGGCAAAAGGCGGCCCAGTTCTTCATTCAATACTGTTACAGTGCATATCATAAATATTGGTCCAAGTCTTGTTTCTGAAATTGTTGACGGCTTTACGATCGAGTTTCAGTTGTAGTATTCGGAATGACGACAAAAAGCGGCTTGGAAACGTTTCGATATTGGGTACGAGATTGCAAATGGCATTACAATTGGTTGAAAGCTTCGGGGTATTACTTAAAAGACATACTTTTTGCTAAATTGATTGTTTTATTGCCGTAAAAAGAGAAATTTGCAAATATTTTACTTTTTTACAGTGTGGCAACGCTTGTAACTAGCTCAGCAGAACAACTGGTTCACGTACGCATGCGTAGCGTTCGTGGGGCTGCCACTTGTAGTAAAATTTTAGCAAAAATATATATTTTACTTAAAACTATTAAATTTTTCTTTTTTAAATTTTTATCCTCAACCAAATAATTATTTCTAATTATTCTCTTACCAAAATTACCACTTTTTCCTTTAAAATTATTTTTTTACAACAGTTGGCAGCCCTGTGCCTTACAAAGCCTTTGCAGGCCATAACTTTCTATCATAAAATAAGACAATTTACACATAACTTTTAATTTAGCAGGCAACAAGTATCTAGATACCATCTAGTATCTATATACCTAGCTATCTACGTAATACACACACGTCGCAGCCCGGATCTGAGATTATGTAATGAAAATGAAACGACCTCGGCTGATATACGATCGATATGCATTTTAAATGTTGTGTTAAATGGCGTATTTAGCTCGTTCACGGCTAAAAGTTATGGGACAACTCCATTGGCGGCGATGCAGGAGGTCGAGACGACAAACCGCGACGATAAATATCCAAGTGTAAATGGATACGAGCGCCAAACAAACCAAAAGCCAAAGGCAAGAGCCAAAGCAGTCAAGCAATGAACTAATAAAGGACAGCCATGGCAACAACAACAACACCAAGAAGTAGAATAGCAACACCAACAACAACTACAACAAGCACATTGGTAAGCAAGAGCGACAACGCTGACGCCAACGCTTTATTAGCCAGACTTTGTTATACACTTGCTGCAGGTACTATAATTTTGTCAAACACTGTGACAAGGAAGCTAATTGGTTACAGTGGTGTCTGTTTTAAAGAGATCAGATCCCATGCCAATTTGTAAAAACACAAACACATAAAAGAAAACAAAATTCTTACTGCACTACAAAAAAATGTAGAGCAGCATAAACTTTCAAACTGCTTAACTTTTCCACGGCAGCTCATAATTAAAACAGATTTTTACAAGTGTAAATGCGTTGCGAAGGCAACAGCAAGTTTACATTGAGCAACGCAAAAAAAACTGCACATAACGGTTGTTGGCGAGTGCTTCGACAAAGAATAGAGATAAGGAAGCGAAATAGCAAAAATTGTTGGTGTAATTTGCATTGCCAAAACTCCAAGCAATGCACATGTGCGTGTGTGTGTGTATGTGTGCGGACTGCTATAGTGAGAGCAATTACACAAAGAGAGCACAAAGTGCAGTGGAGTGGGAGAGCATTCTGCTTTGAAGCTTAGTTAGTGAGCAGCACGCAGAGTATGAAGTCTTCGTTGTGCTGAAGTTGATATTGTCTACCTGTTGTTGTTGTTGGCGTCGGCGTTGGCGCTGCCATTGCTGTTGTCCGTGGCATTATGTACGTAAGCGCGCGCCGCAAATGCGTTGCCATAAATTTGAAGCTTTAGAGCGGCGGCAGAAGCAGCAGCAACTTGAAGGCAACTCCAACAATGTCTATAAAGACGTCGACGGCGACCACGGCGACGTCGGCATCGGAGTCGGCGTCGGCACTGCTAATGAAGATCAACGATTGGCGGATGCCGACATTGCCGAGATTCCAGCAAAGGCAACAGCAAAAACAACTACGACATAGAGAACTGCAGGCATGCTTCACGTTCACCTTTCGTGTCCATTGTGGGTGTCCGCATTTCTATGCGTTGCGCGCAAATAATTCATAAATTTCATTCAATTTTTATTAAACGCAAGATGTACGAGCTGCCGCAGCAGATGTAGTCATTGCGATAGCTAGCGGGCGGAGATTAGGGGGTGGCAGCGAAAAAAAAGGGCGAAAGGTAAGCAAAAAGAGAAGAAGAGTATGAGAGAAAAGAACGTAACGGAAATCCGCTCATTACGCAAGGCTTGTAATTAATCTCGAAAAGTAAAAGAATTTATGAAAAAAGTTTTGAAAGCCGTCTTTGTGCATTGGGGTCGTCACCGTGCACCTGTTACACGTTGGATTTGGGATCCTCATCCGCTGCGAAAAAGGGTTCCACGGTCTCTCGATTTGTGTGTAAATATTTGCAAATGAGTTTGAAATTAAGCCGCTTGTATTATTTATGGTTGGGGCTGGGTACAGTACCCAGCTAAACATTCCACTAAGACCTGGACACAGGAAGCGGCGTGGCACAGTGGAGCGAAATGACTAAGCAGGTGGAGTAAAGGTAGGTGATATTTTGGGAATATATTTAATATTTTTTAAATAAAATATTTTAAGACTTTTATACCAGAAACAGTGGAAAAAAAAGAAAAATTCTGGAAATTAAAGCAAATAATTTTTTAAAATATTTGTACAAAACTTTATTATATACAAAAATTAAAAATAAATTAATTTAGCCTTATAAAACTCTGAAGACATTGTATTTAATTATTTTTAAGCACCTATCCGTTAGATAAGACCCACTGTAGCGACAATGAAAGTGGATAGACAGCGGAGTAGCAGACTACAGATTGAATGCTTGCTTCGGTCAAGACAAGAAATATACATAAATTATTATAATTCAGATTCCTTTCTTTTCTGATTTCCTTTTTTTTATATTTTTACTTTTTTTTTGTAGCACCAGCGTGTTTCGCATGTCGGCTCATGGCCAGGCAGAGCACTAGATCCGGCTGTTAAGCGATTCAAATTCCGAGCAGGAGAACGTGGCAGCGCTTCGCCGGCAGCATCTGTAAGTTGGCTCCTTCCAATGTTTGCTACTAAGCTGTGCGGGCGACACTTGAAAATGAACCTAAACAAATAAGTCAGAAAGATTTAAAGGTTCCCGCGATTAGCATATTCATAACTGAGCTGATTTCTGATCCATTTATTCATCAATTTCAATTGAAAGCTTGTAACATGTCAAACATACTGGGCCACTACAGAAATTGTTTAGCATATAAACAAATAATTATGCAAAAATGTGTAAAACATGTGAACAAAGTGGACAAAAAAACGTAGCAGGGAGATATTTACCTATATTGAAATTGATTTGAGTAGACGCGCCCATGTTTGTGTACTAATTAGAGCCAAAATGACAATGGTAACGTGGCTAACAAGAGTGAATCGTGTAATGCGGCTCATTACAACATCATTTTGTACACTGATGTTGTTGTTATGGCCCCAAGATAACAACACTAACAACATGACAAGCTAAAGGTGTGAGCGCAATTCAAGGTAATAAATTGTCGTAGATGCCCGCATTGTATCTGTAAGATACACAACAGCAGAATAGAAACGCTTGCATTTTCTATAAAACTATATTATTCAAAGTGCAAATGAACGGTGTGTGTAGCTGTGTGTGTGTGTGTGAATTGGTGTGCGTGTATTTGTGTGTGCTTGAATTTGGTACGGAAAATTTTGGAAAGCTATGAGCGATTGGGTTGCGGATCAAAATTGAGCACATCGAAGGTTAGGATCTTGTAGAAGGATATCGACCAGCCAGGATCGTTAATACGCGACAGGACGCTCTCCAGCGAAAGATTCGATGATTGCTCTGCTTGCGAATCCAATGATTTCAAATAATTTTGATGCTTCTTTGACATAAGCTTAGCAGCGTCCTCCTTGCGTCGCCATTCGGCCGTATAATCCCGTCGAAAACGTATAAAGATTTCGGCAAATACAATTCGATGCGGTACTGACATGACCTCCGTTGGTGTCTTCAGTTCCGTGTCCATGCGTCGCAAGACTTCATTGATTTCAACCAATTCGCTGGGTGAATCAAAATCCTTGGTATTACGTAGTCCCACAAATAGCATATCGATGAATGCATATTTACGGCCATAATTCTGTCGCGTTGCCACCTTCATGGGTATGGCGCGTCGGAGATGCTCCTTCTCGAAACGCACCAGCTGCAAACGTGAATCGTTGCGGGAGAGCAGCATATCCCGTGTGATCTGCTGGAAGCCCACCGGTGTCGTATATTCACCAATTTTATCCGAACTCTGTTGCCGTATGATGTCCGTCATCACAATGGCCGCCTGCTTGGAGCCCTCCACAAACTCAGCCTCACTGAAACTATAATCCCATAACCATTTTAATTTCCACATATTGAATTTGGTTACCAGATACTTCCATGGATTATGCAGATATACCAATTTTGGTATTATCTTACGCATCTTTTCGTTCAATGCCTTCGGTCGCTGCCATTTCCGATCATGCAACTGCCTCAAATGATTCACATTGTTGTACCGCAGCAACAGCAATTGAGGTGAAGTTTCGGTGACATTTGCTGCTGGCCGTGTTCTGCAGGATATGCAGGAGGCAATGCAGCTATTTAGGGCTAGCGTACGCAATGCGCCATTGTTAACGACTCTTATTAGCATCTCGGCTCTAGGTGGAAAGCGATTTGCATTTTATCCGCAAATTTTGTTTAACCAAAATTCGTCTCAGTTGATTTACTTATCCCAATTACTCCAAAAAGTTTAAAAAAAAAACAACAAACTTCATAGATAGAAACACAAACAATTTTGACAAGCACAGCGCAGTTTACTAGTCAGACAGGGAGCGACTGAGTTGGAGTGGAATAGGAAGACAGGAGAGATAAGATTTTTTTTTTTTTTTGGCTGTTTGTTACCTGCAGATCGTTAAACATTATTTGTCCGATACATAAATTATATGCGTCTCACAGTTTCGTGCGTCTTTGAGTGTATCTCTAGAGTTTCCGAAAGTATCTGAGTATTGCGTGGGTTCAAGTCGCTTTTTCCCAGCGGAGACGCGCTGATCACAACCAAATGACATAAAAATGTACAAACGGAAAGCAAGAAAATGATCAAAAATAGAGAAAAAAGTTATAAAACGCAATTGTTGTCTGGCTGGCGATGTATATTTAAATGGCGAGGCGAATTTAATTATGTGTAAGTTGTTTAATGGAAAATTAAAGAGCAGCTTTTGCAATGCACTGAGAGAAAAGTGTTGTTGGCAAACCCTTAAAATTATATTTAAATTAAACAAGTAAGAAAAGTACAGTCGAACACGCCCGACCGTGTAATACTCTCTGCTTTTATTCCCAATTATAATGCTTAAATCGGTATCCGGATATTACAATAGATAGTTCTTGTATTAGAACACGTTAAAACAAAAAAAAAGCTAAGCATAATCGAACATACATGTGTTTGTCTGTATGTACATACAAATTCGTTTGACGTTAAATGTATGCACATACATATGTGTGTATGAATACTATTGGTCGGCACGACTAGCGCTGTCTCTCTCGCTCTCATTGCTCTCGAATAAAGTCTTTGTTGCTTCATTTCTTTCTTGTTTATGGTCGGATTCTTATGAAACTTTCAAGAGAGTTTGGCATGATACGTCTTCAAACGAATCATAAATAACAACACTATACGATAAGAATAAATGCTTTAAAAACGGCATGCAAGTTTGAAATTTTCTTTTAATTCTTGCAGAAAAAGGGGGCATGGCAGCCCAAAATTTTTGATGTCATTGCATTTATGCCATCTCTTGGAACACGTGTACTAAAATTGGTATTCCTAGGTGCCATAGTTACTGAGATATTCGCCGAAAACATAGATTTTTTTCGAGGTGTGACGGGTTTTTTACTCATTGTGGGCGAATGGGGCGTGGCATCGAAAAAAAAAAAGATTCTTGTATTGACTGACTAAATATCGAGTCGATTGAGACTAAACTCGAACTTGTAGCTCTTACCATCTCTGAAATCTGTGTGTTCATACGGACAGACAGACAGACAGACAGACAGACGGACAGACGGACAGACGGACATGGCTATATCGACTCGGCTTGTGATGCTGATCAAGAATATATATACTTTATGGGGTCTGCCACGCCTCCTTCTGCCTGTTACATACATTTGCACAAACCCAATATACTCTTGCAGAGAGTATAAAAATAGTTAGTAAGAAAATTATTTATTAGATTGGAGTTTTAAAATTTTTTTTGTATTTTTGGGTATTTTTTTGTATTTTTAAATATTTTGTTGCATATTTTCTGCTATTATTTTTTATCTAACTTTTTTTTTAAGCGCAAGTGCTCTAAGTACCAACATTTCATTGCTGGTCTTTGCAGCGTTTATTTGTATTATGGAAATGCGTATCACAGCAATGATCAGCGCTGGAAACTTCAATGTCTCAGTATGTATTTTTGTTGCCAACTACAGCAACAACAACTTGAGGCAACATTAGTTTATCAATTCCCAGACCGTTGACTGGTTGACACAAAATGCGTGGTCGAGAAAATGACGAGGCAGGAAAAAGAAATATACCAAAAAAATACAATATGAAAAGGCCGCTACAGTGTTTAAGACCCTGTAGTCAAAAAAGAAACACGAGTGTGCTAGGTATGTGAGATAAAAATGTGCGTCAGTGGCAAATAAATGGAAGAATATATAATTCGGTTCGGCTTCGACAACCGAAACGTTAAAGCAATGATCTCAGAGTCTATAAGAGCTAGAGAGACCAAATTTGGTATGGTTATCTAGCTCTGCGTGAAGTATATAATGCTGCTTGTCGATTTTTGCCACGCCCACTAGCGCCTACGCAAATCATAAAAAGCAAAGGTAACCTCTGTAAAAAATCAGAGTTATGTATGAAAAACTTTGTACTGCTTAAAGCTATATCAACCAAATTGACGCAGTATATAAGTAGTAAGGTATTTTATAGGCTGAGTAAATTTGAACAAGTTCGGACAACTATATCTTATAGCTCCTATAGGACTTACCCTTCCAAATCCGTGATTTGTATGAACAACTTTTGTGCTAGCGGAAATATCTGAACCAAACCCAGACATTATATATGTATTATAATCTGCCATGTTTATACAAACTTTGATTAGGATCGTTCAACGATAACATAACCTAAACTTACTTATTCTGCAAAGTACGGACTACGCGGTCGTCTACATTCGACTCACTCACCTGCTGCCCCCACTCTACTAGTGATTTTTTCGAGCTGCATAGATAAGCATCTTTTGTGGACCGCCGTGTTACAACAATTCAACAGCAACTAACAGATACTTATTTGAACAGCACTGTGAACACACTTTGCGAGTGCCTGCCTGTGCGTGAAAGAGAGATAGATGCAGAGCAAAAGATTCAAATTGAAATTCGAATGAAAATAAGTAATTCATTTCGCTGCGGTTGGCAATGCAGCGAACAAACCAAGCATCGTTTATCTTGTTGCTCATTAAATCATTCAACTGTCAATCAATTTTACCCCATACTCATACCCATACTCTCCCCATACCACAACTGTACACTCATCTATCTCATCTCGTCATTCAATTGGATTCGTTGCGCTGCTCGTGAGCTGCATCTAGTTTCAAGTCGAGTCGAGTCGAGTCTCGTTTTAAGTGCAATCGCGTCGGGTCCATTCTTTGAGACAGTCGTCAATTGTCTTCGGCATTTGGCCAAAAGGAAATACATGTCTCTTTGTGTTGGCCAACTCTTTTTAGGCCATAGCGGTGCCTGTCTATTACAATTATTCACATCTACTGTTCAAAACTGCACGCATATCAGGCATTTCTTTCTCTTGGGCTACAACAAAGAGAAACTAGCGGTAAATCTACCATGATTTTGCTGCACAAAAATGTTCTAATAATTGTTAGTTACATAGATGCATTGTATAAGAAATTTGTTTGTGGAAGAGAAGCTTTGGGAAATTTTTGTGGTGTGTAAGAAGCAAGGAATTTTTGAACCCTTTTTGGCTTGGATTTTTGGGGGAGGAACTTTTTTTAGATGGCTAAATATTTAGTAAAGTAGAGAAAAAAGCTCGTTATTTCTTCTTAGTTAGTTAAATATCTTTTAAAAATATCTTTAAATAAGTAATTTATGTTTATTTTATAACAAATTATCGCTGACTGAATGGCTTCAGTTTTTAGGCATAAAAATTATTTTTAAATATAAAATAAATTACTTTTTAATCATTACTTTACTGCCTACAATAATTGTGACAAACTTCATTAATTTGTTTTTTTTTTTTTATATTTATTTTGTTTTTTTCAATACTTTTTTATCAGGCTTCAATTTAAAATTCCTCTTTGATTCTGAATAATTATTTTTTCCAACTATCTCCTCTCTGATTTCTTTTGCAAACAATTCCAAGCTACACAAAGCAGCTATGCAGCTAGAAATATTCTATTGAATTCATAGTTATACGATATGAATATGTATAAGATATTTATTGTGCATAACTCTAGCGTGATCGACAGTTGTGAAGTTGACAACTCTTGTACCGCCCAGATACAGTTTTTTTTTTTAGCATAAGTATTTCCATATTGTATGTAAGTATGCTGTATAGTTAGAGCTTGATATGGGCAGGCCAAAATGCTCTGGTACCTGTCAGACGATTCAGGTTAAATCAATCAAAAGAGAGCTGGAAAAACGAGAGCTGTCAACACGGTTCATTGTTTGCATGCGCCGCGTTTAATGAAAGAACTGCCTCGAAACAAACACAAAAAACACACACAAATGAATGCAATACAAAAAGTTGAGGGGTAAGGGGTTAGGGGACAGTGACAGCAACATGAAGGCGTGGCTGTAGTGTAGATTTATGCGCGTATCTCACAGATACACACAAATACAGTGAAAAAACGTCGCATACATCGCATTTGGCATTCGTGCAGTTATTTGCATTTTTAGTTATTTCCAAGCTGGTAAACTATTGTCTGGCTCATACGGGTGGTCATATTGCATATTTTGATATTGAGATTTATTGACAAGATAGAAATGTGCACGTTGTTTGTCGGCAAACTGTGCAGACAGACTGTATGCGGAACGGAAACATTTAAAGGGAAACGCTTATTATGTCAAATGTTAGTCGGGCTCAAATTAATTGTGTTTTTTTTCTTTCCCTTTGAAACTGATATGACTTGTAGTTGGTCAAGAAAGGGGCGCCCACTTAAACAAGTTGACCACAGCAATCATTTTGAGCCACAAAAGTGCAGCGATGCACTGAAAAAATTAGGGTAGAGTGGGAAAAATTGGAAATTTTTCAAAAGAGTATTTTCTAGCTATAAAATACCTAAAAATCAAATACTAAAAACTAGTTTTTTAAAGCGTATTGACTATTTTGCTCAGTGTAGCCCTGGCAAGTGGAAATCTAGATGGAGTTTCTTTGTGGAAACCCTGCAAAGCGCGGAATGTGGTCGCGTCATTGAAATGCGATACGCGAGGGCAGCACAAGCAAGAGACAACGTATAGTAAGACAGAGCGAGAGAGCGAGGGAGAGCGCATTAGTGAGATCGTCAGGTGATCGTCAGCTTAACCGCAAATCGAGGAATCACTCAGGGTTTGCCAACTTCTAGGGTTTCAATTGTCAGTCACAATCCAACTGCGGTGAAGGTTTCAGCCTCGGCTGCTGCTCAATTTGTTCATGCAAATTGATCGTCACTAGCGTTGATTCCCTACCGCGGAAGCAGCCATAGCAGGTTCAGCTAAGTTCGTTCCGATTTCGATTCGCATTTCAGTATTTGGAATCAAGTTCGCTTTGTTTATCGTAACTAAATACTCTCACGCATTGTTGTTGATCCTGCTGCTAATGGTTGAGTCATTTTAAATTCGAGTGCGCGCTTTGGCTGCCAAACTGTCAGTGCGACACCTAGCGAGCAACACCTGCAACTGTCAGTGGCACACCACCACGTGATGTGCCTACTTTATGGCCACTTAAGTCCATCCACCGACAGTTGACACTCGTCCAACTCTGTTGTGCGGTGTGTGTTGAGTGTGTGTGAAACCTCTTCTCGCACTTCCAAGAAAATCGCCTTGTCACTTGGGTGTGCTACCGCCGCTCTTCACGCCCCCTTTACTCCCTCTAGCTTTCAGTAGCAACTTGCAACCGTCGATTCGAAACTGGGCGAATCGTCTAATTTATGGCATTAGATTTTCAAATTTTACGGCTATACTCTAACACAAAAAAGCTATTAACTGTTGAATGTTTGTGATAGGAGGAGTTAGATCGGGGGATTGAATGAATATCTTTAACTATACAATATATTTATATGTAAAAATTATTTTAACACAAATATAGAACATTAACTAAAGTATAGCTATGTTTTTAGGCAGAATTTTAGTCGACTATATGTTTATAAATAATTTTATTGTTGTTTATTGTTTATATTTAATTTTTTAAGCTTAGCTTATGCCTAACTTAGCGAAATTTTAAAGTAAATTTTGATAATATTTAATAAATTGTGTGTTTAAGAATTTATTTTATTTTTAAACAAACTTACTACTACTTTAAATTGTTTTTAAAAATGCATTTCTTAAACTTATACCTTAAAAACCCCTACCTATTAGTAAGAGCATTCATACTTCGTTGTCTCTGCTCTACACGAATTTTCTTGAGCATTTCCAATGCAGTTTGTGTAGCTTGAATGTGCCCCCATCAGTTGTCAAGCCGAAGTGCCACCCAAAAATGTAGACAACCTGTCAAGTTGCTTGTTTACGGGGCCATAATGCAAATGTGATCGAACTGGGCACAAACTGGCATTCATTTTCCACTCCCTTCTCTACACCTGCTCACCAACTCAAAGAGCGCTTTGTGGAGCTCTTTCGGCACACAAGAAAATAACAAAAAATTCGTACTGCATTACCCAGTAACCCAGATACAAAATACAAAACAAAATGAGTGAGACATCAAAGTAAAGTTCAGCCAAGTGAGGGATTTTGGGATTTGCTTTTTTAACAGCCACGTGTGCACTTGCCACACTGACTCTTGCACTCGCACACACACACACACACACAGACAGAGTACATTCTTATGTACATATGGCATAAGCATAAATATAACTCATACCCTGTACTACCAACCAACAAAATAAAATGCTCAGAACGTTTAAGCGAGGATGCAAACAAACCCAAACAACTGACAGTAGCCAAAAAAATATGTCATAAAAAGATATGGTCTGCGTCAATATTGACACAAGAGCAGCAGCACCAGCAGCAGCAGCAGCAGGTAGAACACAGTGGGCACAGTGGGGCAGGCAGCAGTGGCAAGTGCTCAACTGTGTAGCTAATAGTTAGTTTTTGGCTTTGGTTTTTTTTTTTTTGGGTTTTCTTTTTGTTTTTGTTGTCGTCATCAGCTCAGTAATTTACATTGTTCTGTGGCAAAGGCCGCAGGCAAAGCTGCCACACTTGCCTGTGCAGTTAGTGGTACAGAGTGCCCACAGCCGCACAGTGGTGTGAGTTAAGTCTTTGGTGGCCAAATGAGTATCGATAAAAAAAACTGTTTGCTGCCTAGAAGTAATTATTTTCTGCTTAAAAACATGAGAGTTATAGAAAAATATGGTCTTTAAAAATCAGTTTAACTTAATTTGCTTTAAAAATTTAAGTTAAGTTACTAATTTAACCCTTAGCTGGGTTTTGGTGCCAAGAAAAATCCTTTTTTTTCGGCCGTACATGTTTTTGACAAACTTAATGCTTTAGAATCGCAACTGCTGTTCATTTTAACCTTAATTTTGTTTATTAGTTTTAATGAATAAATTATTAAACAAACTATATATAAGTTTCAGTTGAACAACCGCTTTAAACAGTGACTAACACTGCATAATTCTGAGAAATTCACTGCTCTATTCCTGACTCATGCTGCACTTCTTTTTGCCCCTCTTAAACCACCTTAAAATTCTGTTAAATTGTTGACTCAACTGTTGTTTAAATAAATGCTTAAGTTACCCCTTTTTTAAGTAAGTAATTCTATATGTTTTATTTAAGCATTTTTTTTTGGCTAATGTCGGACTACATTGCTATATATATCCAGTCATTTTATAGCTCCTTTGACATTTGCACTCTATGCTTAAATATGCGAGAAAACCTTCCGTACCCCTACTCAACCCCTTTTACATTCACTTCCCCTAATTCTACACTCTTGGCGTCATTTGAACTGGCTTAGGTTAACCAAGTTAAATTGTGCTATTTATATACCACGAAAATAACCCAAATTCTTTTATCGCTGGATAAATATTTATGTTCCCAGCGGAACCACAAGTTACCCCAAAAATTCGATACGCTCATAAACAATGAAAGGGAGACGAGAACAAGACCAGCGACTGCAGACTGTTGACTAAAGTAGCAAAGCCAAACTGACTCCCAACTGCCCACTGTACATTACAGAATTGTCTCGTGTCGCATATGGGGTAAAAAGGGAACTGTCTAAAGGGATAGGAATTGAGAGAATTGGGTTTGGAATTGGGCATGGAATTGGGGCTGGGATTGGCGTAAAGTTTTGGCTTTTTTGGGGTTGTCTGTCGAGCAGATGTGGCCTAGAACCAAATTGTTCTATGCTAAGTTAGCTCGTCAGCTGTTTGTAGATTTGTTGAATTATTCAAATTATAACGTTAGTTGGAAAACACTAAAACGATTGCATGCACGTGCATGCACAATACATCAGGTTGAACTATAGTATATATATATAAATTTTGTGACAATCTGTTGTAATTGCGCTAATTGCAATTCATTATTCAGTGTCTCAGTTGTTTTCATCAACATTATGGGCACAGTGGAGTGTAGCTAAGGGAGCTACAAGTGTGTAGGGTGTGTGTGTGTGTGTGTGTGTGTGTGTGTGAGTGACAACGTTGCCACTGAGAACTGACAAAATGTTGAGCAAAAATATCCGCAGGATATGTGCTTGTTGATTTCGCTTGAGACTTTGACATTTTATCTCTGTGGTGGGAGTGGGCCGTAGAGGGCGTTGAGCGTGTAGGGGGTGTGAAACATGACTAAATAAACAAACATACGGATTCACAGTTATGATATTGCCACAGAAACCGTAACAGATACAGCAACAGATACAGCTACAGCTACAAATGCAGATACAGATACAGATACAGTTACGTATACTTGTTATTAATAATGAAACCACGCATTTATTAAATGTATGTTTGTCTCTCCATGTGTGTCTGTCCATATTTGCCTGTTTATTTATTTTGTATTTTATTTGCACAGCCACAACACACACGGCACACACATGGCACACACACACACACACACCTCCAGCTCGGACTGTCTGTTGTGGTGATAATTTCGCTGGAAATAAATATGCAGAAATCGTAAGTAAATACTCGTAGTTTATTGCATAATATTGAATAACATTTATGGCATTTTCGCAAGGATGCTTCTATCATTATCCAATCACTTGAATTAAATATTATTTATATTTTTAATTTAATTAAGTGGCAGTCGAAATTTTTTCGGGAGTTTTTCTTTTTGACTTCCCTCAGCTGCTTTCGATTTCAATTGGCAATTTCGCAATTTATTTTCGTAATTTGGTGCAATTCAATTTAAGAGCTCGCAACGATTATGGCTTCTGTCGTTATGCGTATACGCAATATTATTATTAACGCGACTTTTATACACTTACATATTTGGTATTTGTATTGCCAAGCAATTCAGTTTGTCAATTAAAATTTGTGGGATTTTTAAGGCAATCACTTTTAATTGTAGCTTAAACGAAATCATAGGCTGAAATGCCACGACTAAAAGTATTAAAAATTCAGGAAAATATAGAATTTAATTTAACATAATCGTATAGCACTTAAGCTACTGTTAGTTAACTCTGAGCTTATGTTAAATTTAAGCTTAAATTTTGTAGAATTGTTTTAAGCACACGGCCTTGAAACTTTGCATGCTAAATGAGCTTTGTAACTGCAAAATACATTCCTTACATTTATGATTAGTTGACTATTCCGGCTCTTAAAAGTATTTCCTGTACTACACACATAGACACAGTCACACACACACACACACACAGACACACCCCCACACTCAGACAATCATACAAATAAATTGTAGTCTAACTTTTGCAGGTGTAACAGGTTTCTTTGTCAACTGCTGGAGTGCTTGACCCAATTAGCATTACCCTCAAGAATTTAACCCTCATATAAACACACACAACCAACCATTTACACCCCCACACACACACAGACAGTGGCACACTAATGCAACAGCTGCATAAATTTTGGAAGTTTTGCACAAATTGCGGAAAAACTGCTAGCAAAAATAGTCTTAAAAAAACAAGTAACTAACGAGAGCTCAAGGAATAAGTGAAAGGTAGAATAAGTAAAAGGGACAGAGCAGAAAAGCTGAAATGAGAGGGGGTGGGGAGAAACGGGGAAGTGTTGTAAGTATGAGGTCTAAATAGTCGTAACACTAACTTAACCTCATTTAAATATTTTGCTGTTAATGCAGCGTCTGTTATTGTTGTTGTTGTTGTTTTTTGTTGCTTTTTTTGTTGTTGTTGTTACTTTTGTAGTTGCTATTGTTGTGCTAGTTGTTATTGTTGGTCTTACTGCTGCTGCTGTTGAGTATCATCTTGTTATTTTTTGGGCTTCCAGCTCTTCTGCTAGCGCTTCAGCGGGCAACTCCCCCTCCCTACCACCTGCTACACTGCAGGTGCATCAACATACAACACTCTGCTGTTGCTGCTACCTTTTTTTCAGCTTGATGCTCGCGCACTCGCATAAACTAGCACACAGGGCGTATGAAAAACTTGTGGGACAAAGGGAAGCAGGTGCTGCTGGGGGAGGGGGACGCGTGGCAGTGTTGCATTTTGTATTCAAGTACAACGAAAATTGTTGTAAATTAGTATAAATGTAAACACACACACACATGGCCACAAAAAGGTGTGCGAAGCAAAGATGAACAGTGAAAATGTTGAAGGTGGTGGGTTGTGGGGGGTTTGGGAAGGTTACGTTCGTTTGGGCGCAAATAGGGCTCTGACTGTGGCTCTGGCTCTGGCCACAGGGCCCGTCGAGTGCCCCAAAAGTGAAGTACTGCAGCTTCCACGGCTGCCACAGCTACCAACCTACGCAATTAAGTGACGATGACGATGATGATCATGATGGTAGTGATGATGATAATGATAATGACTGTAGTGGAGACTGAGTGAAAGGCCTCACTCTAAATGTATATACTTTTAGCAGGTTGTATGGCTCCTCTCCCCACCCACTTTCTTCTAGGCCTCTCACGCGAAGTCTTTCTCTCTCTCTCTCTCTCTTTCTCACTCTCTTTCTCTCTGTCGCTACACAGTTAACCTGCTTTGTTTGCATTAAAGTCGCAACTGAAGCAACAGCAGTTGCAACTCACCGCTTCCAACCGCTCTGCCACGCCCCTTTGCGCCTTTCGTTTCTTACTCTTGAGCACTTGAACGGCTGCTTCAGTTTTCGAAAGCCTTTCGGTAACTTTGTTTCCATCAGCATTTATTTTTAAATGCCCTGTAGGGCTTTACTTCAAGGGTTGGCCATGGGAAAATATAAATTTAAAATTCGTTTAATAATAACAATCATAGAAATAATAACAGCAGTTACAGTAGTAGGACAAATAATATTAGTAATAAAAACTGCAATAATAATAATGATAATAACAATAAAAGTTTTAATTTTTTTTCAAAATATTAGTTTAGTGTAATAATAGTAATAGTAATAATAATAGTAATAATAATAATAATAATAATAATAATAATAATAATAATAACGATAATAATAATAATAATAATAATAATAATAATAATAATAACAATAATAATAAAAATAATAATAACAATAATAATAATAATAGTAATAATATAATAATGAAAATGATAATGATAATTACAACGAAAATAAAAACAATAATAATGATGAAAATGATAATGATAATGATAATAACAATAAAAATATCAATGAAAGCTTTAATTATTTTTGAATTTATTGCTCATTCCTTTCAAATTATTAGTTAAGTGACTTTACTTCCAACCCTCAAAAACTAAATTATTGCCACAAAACCGCCAAATCTTTTCCAACGGCGAGTTAAAACTCTCTTCAAACAGCTTTACTTCTAGGTAGAGTATTCAAACCTCTGTCTCTGCAGCTGCTTGTGGTTTGCGCTCTTTCTTGTTAGCTGCCTCGTGTTTGCATTTACCTTGGTTGCTGCTACATAAGTGGGTTGTCAAGCGTTCTGCCGGATCTCAAGAGAAGTTGTAAAATGCGTTTCATACCCGCAATGACAACAACAATAGAAAACAGCAACAATAACAATACAATTTGTAGCTGCAAGTGGAATTGTATAGAAATAAAAAAGAAGACGACGAGGAGAAAGAGTAAAAAGCTGCTCACAAAGAAAATATTTTGTTTAGCTTTTATTTGATTATTTATTTAAATTTACAAACGCATGTAATGCTGAGTGAAAAGTGCAGAAGCTTTGAGTAATTTCGTCATATACACACACATGAACAATACAAATAAATTTAAATAAATATTCTGTCTGTGTGTGCCAACAAAAGAAAGAGTTCTCGTATCTTAAAGATACTTTGCTTAAAACTTTATTTCATTTTATGGCAACATTATAAATTGATAATCCTACTCGGACGAGTCTTTCATTAGATAATCCCTAACCAAATAGATCTTTCTCCAAGCTCAGTTTAAGCGTGTGAAATTCAAGCTCAGAGTGTAAAAGATACTTTAGCTGTAGCTGCATCTGTTGCTGTCAGCTTTATGATATCATTGGTATTCTCAAAATAAAAATCAAAGTTAAGTCGTTTTTATGCCCAACGCTTTTGTTGGCTAATGCAGCCGATTAAGCTGGCCCAAAAGAAACTGAAAGTATCTGCGTGGACCGTTGATATGGTTTTGTATCTTATTTTATCAGCACGATAAGCCGCCGCATCAGCATCTGCATCAGCACCAGCACAGTTTCATGATGAGTATCTGTGTATCTGCGTATCTTTGTATCTTGTAAGGTGTGCAAATTGCGTGGTCGATTTATGACCGTATTTATGGCTGATCTCTCTGGCTAAAACTGGCAATAGCAAACAATGCGTGGCGACAGCCAATAAACACCCACAAAACACACAACTTGTTAGATTAAGGTGTCAAAAGTTTCCATTTGGTAATACTTATTAACAGCTTGTCAGATTGTCAAGTCGCTTTCTGCCTTTTCATGGCTGATAACACTATCAAAATCAAACACAATTTAAATGATCTGAGCTGAGCTGAGTGTGTTTTAGAGCGCTTGATTTTGTGTGTCATAAAAACAGTTCAATTTATGCGATTTTAATTTTTGTGCACACGAAAAGATGGTCATAAAACTTGGGTTTTTGTTGCCTTCGCAGGATGGCAAATAAATATTTGAAATGGCCATAAATATTGTTGATTATACTAACGTTGTTTTGGGGTCGAGTGTGGTGTGTGGAGTGTACCTGGGCAATCTTTTAATTAAGGTCATAAAACGGAAATCGACCACGTAACCTAAGGAAAACATAAACTTTACATTAAATCCACTTAATGTTCGAACAAAGTGCCATGAATGTCTTCTTTATCGCCACGTGCCTCAGCTTGGCTGGGGGTAGCTAAAAGCAGCCGCTAGGTTCGTGTCCTTTAACTCTGCGAGTACTTGGTCTTGGACTTTTGCTGCATGTTTTGCTGTGGGCTGTCACATGGACAGTAGTGATGAAAAGACAGACAGTTGGGTAGATGGGCTGTAAGACAGACACTGACAGGCTCTAATTCAAAAGCGTTGCCACTCAACTGAGCCGAGCAGCACACCAGCACCTGCACCTGCACCTGCCGTCGCTCCATATTTGATTTTTATTAGCCGCCGGTTCAAGATCTGAACAGCACAGAAATTGGCGCCTTCGGCGTTTGCTGCTTGCCACTTGGCACTTTGCTACTTGCCACCCGAGTGGCTCATCAGCAGACAGTGGTCCATAAAAGTACTCGCTCATCTAAGACTCGAAGGCTTTGGCTGTAAGTATGTATAAATTAAATATCTCGTACATTAACGCTCGAGTGTTTATTTTAGCCTGGCAGCGTCAAAAAACTCATTAAATTAGCCCAAGTCGATTTTAATGTCCTTTTTCTTCACTGCTCTTGTAGCTAATGAATTATTCACACGTGTGTTCATTTGACAACTCGAACTTGAACTTTAGTTAGCTGCAAATCATTCAATTCTTCGTCTTTTATTTATAACACAATTTCGTTAATGGTTAATTGCATTTCGTGTAGACATTTTTTTTCATTGACAGCATCATAATTGCTGCACAGGAAAACTGTGCGGAATTCAGCACTGACAGCTCACGTAGCGCTGCACAGTGGGCATTGGTCAGTCTGTGTACGGTCTCTGTGGCTTAAGTTAGAGTATCTGCATTTCCTAGTGACCTAATGACACTTTGACTAATTGAAAACTGTCAAATTGCGAGACGAGTGCTGCTGGGATCATGCTAGAATTTTATCTAACCTTTGACCCCGTTCCCTGCCTCTCCCCTCTAGCTTGCTGTGTGGTTTTCTTAATTGAATTAACTCATTAGTCGTAAATATCTGTGCATCTAGCCATGAGTATCTTTGTATCTATGTATCCACATGTACAGCTGCCAGTTACCTGACGAATTTTTCATGAACATTTCCAGTTCCAGTTGTTGTTGTCTGTCATTTGTTTATGATTTTGCACACAGTCTGCTCGTCTGGGATTTATTAATGACATTTGCTATTGAGGCTAACTCTCATTTCATTTATTTGAAAAGGACCAAGTACCACTCCCCCTTCCTCTTTGATTGCTTGCCAATTTTAAGTGGCTATAATTTGTGCATTTCATATCAACTGACAGCACACTACACTAGCTAACTGTTTATTCAATTAGAGAGCGATTGCCTTAAGCTAAAATTCTACACTCGTGTGCCAACTGTCAAATCAATCAAAATCAAATTGAGCATAGAAATCAGACAATATACTAAAATTATCTCAATTATGCCGCTTGAGTTTCAGTTACGTATGGGATAAAACTGTTTAGTATATAACTTAAGTTTTAGTGGGCTTACGGTGCGTATGCGCACATAAATGTCATGTAAGAATTGGTTGTATTTAAGTGTGCACGGCTAGAAAATTAACTGTTGCTTAAAAAATGTATTGAAATGATGTCTTTAAATATTTATAGTTAAAAACTTTAAGTTAAAGTATCTTAAATTAACTCGAATTTCAAATATATTTTTGCTGACGGTTTAAAATATTTTCTTAACGTCTTAGCTGCATAACTGTATGTAGCTTTGTTAACTGGCTTAATCATCATTTTATCTTAAAACTAAAGTTTGATATCTTTCGAAAAAACAGATCAAAGTAACTAAAATACTTTTGCTTCATAAAAATGATTTTTGTTTGCTTGTTAAACTTTTTCTTAACTCTTAGATTTTTTGAGATAATTTTCTAGGAATTTTTTTTTGTTTATATAAGAAGTTTTCTATGTTTTAAGTAGTCAAATATTGAACTGAATTTTATTTTTTATTGTAATTAATTTTTAAACATTATAGTCTTGGAAAAAATCTGTGTTTTCATAAGCTGATAAAATTTCTTTTCTATCTTGAAGCTGCCAACTTTTATCTGTATACAAAGTCTCTGCTGTCATAGCTTATTTCGTTCAGTGTATGCATACAGATGAAACATTCTATTGAATTTCAATGTCTGTCATAAAATCTGTTCACATTATTCAAATAAATGAGCTTTCCTTTTATTGCCAACTCTCTCGCTGTATATATCGCATATATTTTCTACCCGCTCAAACCGACACCCAATCAAATTGCAGATACTCATATGTCTGTCTGTCCGTACTGTCCTCCTATGCTGACTGTCTGTCTGTAACTCTGCTTTCAGCCAAATCCCTTCAGCAGAGAGACTTCGGGCTTCACTGTAGTTAAGTGCGTGTATTACGTCTGTTGGTTTGGGAGCTATAACTGATGATGATGATTCCATTTGTGGTTTGAATAATTTTCATAATTTAAGTAACAGCAAAAACGGCTTCAATACTTTGTCAGTTTGTCAGTTCGTCAGACAGTCGAAAACGAGAGTGTAAATCACAGTGGGAGGGTAGAGGAAGGAAGATGGGGACTCTACCGATGATAAATGGAGCAGCGACTTGTTACGCATAAATTTAGAAGGTCCTGGCAAAGTGGGCATTCTTTTTCTTTTTTTTTTTTTGGGTACGTAGTAACTAAGTAAATCCTTGACGTCACATGCGTGTGAGCGAAAGCGTCGCCGACTCTTTGTGTCTTTTGTCCTTTGCGCACCGACAGCGAAAACAATATTTCATTACATTTACATATTTTCACTCAATTTTCATATTTTCGCATTCGCCAGGGAAAGTGGGGAGTGCTGAGGGAGTAGCTGAAAAGTATGCGGCTGGGTAAGGTGGTGTTGGGAGCGCTCTGCTGCAATATTGTTGTCGTTGTTGTTGCCGGTTTGCTGCCTTGACTGAAAGTCGCGCCTTTTGTTTTTCATTTTATGGTAATTCGCTCAGTTGTTCGCCTCGTCGCTTCTCTCGCTCTGACAGTGTCATGCTTTGTCCTGCTCTGCCGCTGCACTGTGGCGCCCTCAAGTGTTGAGCGGCTCAGTTGATTCGTTCCGTTCGCATTTCGTATGTCAGCATTTTAAATAGGCTTTTCATGTTCGAATTTTATTGTATTTTTTTATGTTTTGCATTTGCTCAGTTTTCGTGCTTCTTCTTCCCCCATTTTTTTTTATGCTCGTTCTTTTCTGTTTTCATTTTTGCGCTTGTTGTTGTTAAGGACCTATCGCAGGATACATTAAATTCCACAAGTCGTATGCAAAGTCAAGCAACCCAATGCCAACCACTTACCCTGGCTTTATTAAATACAAATATTTTGCCCCTTTTGGGGTCACGGGGGTGTGAGTGGACAGTTTGAGATTGTTTTGGCCTCGATGGACTTACTGTGCGCAGGGCTTACGTTAAGGACACTTCCAGCTGGAGCTTACCAAAGCGGCAAGTAGCACGAAGCTCTTTCAAGAGCACATCTCACAATTATAATAACATGTTTCTCATCTGTCTCCATCTATCTCTTTGGGCAGAACATTCCGTAGTCGTTGGGCGCCATTTCGTTGCGACATTTGATCCATGGGGATTTGCGAGTTTTATTTAAAGCAAATAAAATGACCAAAGGCTTAAAAATCACCATGACATCGAAATGGCATCACCGTGTAAACAACAAGAGAAAGGGAGCGGGACTAAAAAAAAAGTTTTATATATGTATCTGGTCACACTGGCCACTGCGAATGCAAATAAAATAATGCCGAGCAAATATTTTGCTGCTCATAAAAACATTGAGCACATCGGGCAGTCCGTGAACAACTCGGGATCAGCGGTCTATAGCGTTAAGTAACTGTAGTTTGTATATTGAACTCGCTGTTTGCAGTTTGTTTAAGTTCTTGCTGTAGTTTTGTTGTTTTAGTATCGTTTCCAGGCAACGTAATCCTTTATAAACTTGCAAGTTCCAAGTAACAGCCAATCGACCCCATTTTGGTCAGCTATGCCCTGTAAAAGTCGGCTCAGAAGGGGTAGTTTTGTACGTAGTACAGCCTAGTTACTGCTTTTTAGTCTGCTGCTTCTACAGGGCAGCTGTCTGTCGAGCAGGCTTAGCTCAAGTGCGGCTCTTTGAATATTTCTTGCTGCTGGAACTTGAGTTGCCATTACCTCAGTTTAAGACCCGAGGCCGTCAAGTCAAACCCTCAATGCTTGCCTCTCTTCCTGCTCCTTCTTCTTAACCACTCCCAGCTGTCCCTTGGCCAAGCAGCTTCCCAGCAGCTTCAATAACAATTTCATAAATCTCGTTTACTTTCGTGTTGGCCCTTTGTCTTTGTACCGTTAAGCATTTCACTTGTATTACAATATTTTCCTGTTTTGTTGAACCCTTTACACCCCAACCACCTAACTCCTCAATTTCCTTGACACTACCTACTCCGCTCTCCATAGTACTCACCCCTTTGAGCCCTTGAAGCGAGCAACCGATGTACTTACCTCTACTAAGTCCTTTTTCCTTGCTGTTGGCCAAGTACTGGGCCCACTTGAGTTCTCCTCTTGTGGCTCAAGTGTCTCCGCTTGCTGATTTTATGCTAAAATATTGTAGTTTACGGTAGTTTACGTTAGTTTTCATAGCTTGACATGCCCAACCGAATGTCATTTTGAGTATAACTTCAGTTATTAAATTATTCTGCATTTAAATTTCAATTTTAATTGATTTTTCAGTTTTAATTTTTGGCAAATAATTTGAGTTTTTGATGGGGTACCCCTAACCACTACTTTTAGGAACTTTATAAATTTGCCAATTGGTCAAAAATTATGTACTATGACCTCTGAAAAGACTTGGTCCTCCCTGACGCTCCATCTTTGTACTTACCTGCCACAAATTCTACTGCCTTGCTCTTGGCCAAGTACTGTGCCCACTTCAGTGCTTCTCTTGCTCTGCTCGAGTATCTCGCTTATTGATTTTATGGTAAAATACTATGCTGTAGTTTTCCATAGCTTGGTATGCCAACATTCCTCAGCATGGAATTTATGTTGGATCGAATATGTAAGGTTGAATTTTCCAAAGGGGCACGAAATAAGCATTTGCTTTAAACCCTTTTTGATGAATTTTCAAATCATTTTCCATACAAACTTTGTCAACATATTTTACTTAGTTCTTTAAACATGTTGAAAATCAATTTTGCGACAAATATTTAGGTAATTTCAAGAAATCTGTGGAACATGCGTGAAATTTTGTCTGCATTGTTGGAATTTCCAATTCCATTCATGTAATTAGTTAGCTCAAAGTCTGTTATTCGTTTTCCACATTCATTCCATTAGAGGATGCAAAAGTCGACAAAGAAACCGCATTCGAAATCGAGAATTTTAAACACCAAATGCGTCATTCAATGTGCCTAATGAGTCCAAATCCCTGCCAATAATAACACAGACAGACACGGACACAGACACAAAGCAGTGTCCACTGTCCGTTGTCCGTTGTTCAGACTTACAGTGAACTCCGGTAACTGTCGCCAGTACAATTTGGCTCAGCGATATGATCGAAACTGACACTCGGACGGTAAAAATGTTGTGCCTAATTGAGGTACGCTGAGCGGTCCTCGACCACTGTCCCTTCCGTTCCATTGTCTATTCTGTCCCACTGTCTATGCCACATGTCAGGTCTAAACAAAAGATTAGCAGCACTTTAGCGAGCGCTGAAAACAACACGAACTGCAGTCGATACACAGTGAAGTGAGTGAGGATGTGCAATATGTAGCCATACACAACTGGACCTGGTTGACGGTCACTCTGTATGGTCCTAGGAGCTGCACACGCTTTTAATGGCTGCAAACAGTGCAAACGTTGCATGCTTCATACAGGGCAAAAACAATTGTCAACAGACGTGGAAACGTGACCAACGAATTTTACGCACAATTTCACTTTATGCGGCGACTGCGACGACGGAACAAAGCATACAGTGAATACTCGCTGTGAATACCTGGAGAGTCATTCAATGGGTTCGTTGTGTCTGCACATTCGTGCCACATTTATTGTTTAGCAGCGCCTCCTGCTGCTGCTGCCACTCCCTCTATGCTCCGACCTCTCCATATGTTGACCACTCCGAGGTGCACACTCAAAGTACGAAAAAAAAATCCAATTAGGCGTCGCATGCGCGCTGTTTGGCGCTTAAAAAATCATCGCTTTTTTCTTTATTGTATTGTCGTAGCTCTCTTGTATTGTATTCGCATTGCGGATAGTCCCCAATTGGTTTCCTTTCACTCATGAGCAGTCTTTAAGGAAGTGCGTATATAAGTATGTATGTATATACACGCGATTAAATAAACCCGATAAAAATGTTATGAATCATGCGCACTTTAAGTTGATTTATTCGATAGTTGCATTCTAAACATAAACAATCATAAGTGCAGTGAAATTTAAGCGGTATTCGCACTGTTTAAATACCCTTACAAACTGCAGCGAGTACAGAGATCAATTGAAATTAAAATGGAGTTCTTAATAGAGTAGTAAATATGTATGTAGAAAATTTGCTCTCTTTGTTTCCCACTCCGCTGCTCTTTGTTTTTGCAATTGCTTCCACTCTGAGAGCATGCACACACACACACACGCTTGTGCACTGCTCCCACTCTGAGAGCATGCACACACACACACGCTTGTGCACTGCTGCCACTCTAAGTGCATGCACACGCACACACATACTTACAACTATGCTGGCTACCAGCTTAGGCAATGTAAATTACACAAACAATTTTTCATATTTTGTTTCTTATCTCTCTTCTATGCTGAAGCTCTTGAGATCGCCAATTACAGCTGTGTATGTGTATTTTTTTTTGCTGCTCAACATAGAGCAATGTTATGTTGTTGTTGTCTGCTCTAAGCATTTACACTGGTAAAAATCTGTTTTAATTATGAGCTGCCAGCGAAAAGTTGAACAATTTGAAAGTATATGTAGTCCTATTTTTTTTTGTAGTGCATAAAGAGTGTGTTCTATTTTATTTCGATAATGCTTTTTGCTTATGAGCTACAAATGTGTTACAAATTTCATGACCAAGTTAATACACCTTTAGCTAGAGTATATAACTGCTTGTAAAGGCGCTTAGACGATGACTACTTTAGCGATTCAAACCGAACGACTGCAAATAACTGGAAAAGATACTTTGTTGTTGGCTGTTTTTTATGCGTTAGGACTTCCGCAATGCTTGACTGACGACTGGAACTACTCGGAACGTGGTCATAATTGTAATTGTAATTGTTGGTGGTAGGTCTGGCTCTGGCTAAATAACTCATAGCCAAGTGCTGCAAATGAGGGATTACCTATTGACTCCACACATACAAGTTCATTGAACTGCATGGTTCAAACGAAATCGAATGGAGATTTCAGATAGAATACAGTCAAACAGCTGTACAACAGGATTCCTTGGGCTTGTTAAGTATGCCATTAACATTGCAAATGTTTAAACATTGTCATACACATGTTTGTTTTTAGCAAATTCCCAGTTGAGCATAGAAAACTTCCATTTGATGGGCATATCAGACTGTTATCCATGGCTATGCTGCTAATGATCATGTTGACACAAGTTGTTAACAGAATAATTTATGCGACTTGCGATGCTTTCAAAGTTTTTGAGACAAGTGTGCAAAAAGGCGAATCTATTGCATATTTAATGGCAACACTGTGGTCGTCTTTCAGTTCCAGCTCCGACTGCGGCTACGACTCCGACTCCGATTTTGTGGCGGATACGCGTGCTGGATAAAATTAAGAGCAACTTGGCTCCCGACTGAGCACTGAGCTCTCTGAAAATGGACGCAACGCTGTTTTTTGTCATTTGTCAACGTCGCCAGTTTCAAGATTTTTCCAGCTTCCAGCAAAAGCGTAAAAAATGATAAACGCATTCGCTTATGATGTGTAGAGTTTCATAAATCATCTTAAAGTTTCTGTTGTCGCTGCGATGTTGTAGAGGAGATCACGAGGTCGCCTACCATACGCAGGGCTTGGTTTTGGGGTCTCTCTCTGTCTCTCTACCGCTATCTCTGTCTAACCTCTAAGGTCGCCACGCGACAGCATTTAGACAAACAAGTGTCACTAGAGATGATGAAGAGCTGAAGATAGGAGACACTAGACAAGGAGACAAAACAGAGTAAAGAGTGCCGACCAGAGTTGTCATTGCGATTTATGTATGCAAGTCCAAGTGCAGCTAAAGTCAAGACTCGCATGCAGTTCTTGGCGTTAAGATTATGACGAATGATTTAAGGTCTTTTATAACTGTACCAAGCAGCGACTAAGGTCAAGGCTAATATCAGCAGTTAGCTGGCAAGTAAATTAAGAGCTATGAACTGCGAACGGGGTTAAAACTAGTAGCCAAAAGAAAGCCAAACAGTTTCAAGGTCTAAACAGGTAGGTAGTTTTGAGTGAAAGTGTAGTCAAGTACTGTTTGCTGTTCCTTTTCTGATTTCAGACAAATTTACAAGTTTTTTGAAAGATGAAGTTATGGCAAGCAACCTCTTAATTGACAGTTATATGAGGTCAAAATGGGATAAGTTGGTTTTATAAAAAGTCCTTCAGAAAAGTACAGAGTACAGAGAAAGCTCCCTTGGCCGGATATTTACGGTTACAGTATTTTTGCACGCCTAAGTGAACAGATTTGATATTAAATTCGTGATCTTGGGGCTGTAAAATACGTCGGACTAAGGGAACTGTCCGCCTGAAAGAGCTGTCCGCCTGAGAGAGCTGTCCGCGAGTAGATCTTTCACTCTATTAACTTTTTTGTAAAGGTTAACTAGTTTCTTTGAGATAAATTTATGAGAAAGGGATACTTTTATACTTTACAACTTAAAATCTAGTAAATTTCCTTACTACATCCCATACCAAACTATAGAAACTTCCATCACAAACAATTTGTCAGCTGTTTCAGCAGTTTTCCCCCTCAAAAACTGCTTTGTGCTATTTATGTCAGAAAAGATGCTTAGGGTTAATTTAAGTATGATTTGCCCAGCTTGTTTTACAATAGTAATTGGCCCTGAATATGTGTGCTCATTATAAATCAGCTTTCAACTTATAAGCACAATTCCCAGACGCCAATCAGAGCCCTAAGCCCTGGGTAACCATTATTTATTTTGAACTCGAATCATCGGAATCGAAATCGATAACGTTGACTTGAAAGGGCGTCTAATAATGTGCTCGGCATGTCAACTGTTTGTCGCCCCTTTGAGTGCCCCCCACATATAGGGATAGTAAGTAGTAAAAAAGGGTGGTTAGTAGGGAGAAGGGAGTGCGGGAGGCGTATTAAAGCTCAGTTCGGTGCTGAGTCAACAATGGACTTGACTTTCCCCCCTTTTGGCACTTATGAAATTGAATGTAAACAGTATGAAACGAAGAGCTAACCAGGCACCACCCCCCGCTCAACGCCCCCTCACTCACCGCTTGACAGTTTGACTGACATATCGGCGCCAAGCAGGCAATTAACATGCAATTGTCATAAATTTACCCAGTGCACAGATTATTAAACATTCATAAAATAAATTACAAGCCAAAGCGCATAAATTCCGAATTGATTTTAACGCAGTTGAGTGCAGGATGTCGCTAGGGAGGCAGAGTGCTATGAAAAGGAAATCAGAACAAAGGAATGACTAGGAAAAGGGGGCGGCCAAGGAATCTTGTTATTGAATTATAACAATTTCGACCATAATGGCTAAAGGAAAAACATAAATTTAACAGCAAAGTCTTTTTACTGAGGAGTTGGTCTATGCAGGGAGCATTAGGGCAGAGGGAGGGGTAAGCAGACTTCCCCTTAACCACAACAACAAAGCAGAGAAAACAATTTCTGGAGTGCGTTCAAGGGTTAAATTCGAGCGGGCAAAACACCAGCACACCAGCAAATAAATATTGTAAATGCAGCCAGAGAAATGAAATCCCAATAAAGACCACAAAGGGACTGACTCCCGGACTGACTCTCTGACTCCCCGACTTCGACTCCCTGGCTTCGTATTGCACTTGTGGCAATCCAGAGTTGAGCGAGGGGGTTGAAAGTGCGTGCAGATGTGATTTGAGACGCCATTAAATGCACTCAATGGGTATATTAGCTGTACAAAATTCAAGGGTGCGTTGCCAGACATAACCTCACTTATGTTAAAGCTTTGGGCAACTTGCTATTAATGTTAAGTAGGGAAAGTATAGCATATGAGTCATAGAGTCATTAAAAAAGTTATGGTTTGGGTTAACTAAAAACCATTTAAGCACAGCACATAACCTCACTTATGTTAAAGCCACTTTTATGTGCGCGTATTGAAGAAATTTATTGAGTTACGCAAACATGCAATGTAGATTCGTTCCTACAGTCTGCCTTTAACTAAATTTAAGCCACAGCTGCAAAAACAAAACAACCTAACCTCACTTATGTTAAAGCAACACGCTGTAGAAATGTCAAAACGAGCGGCATGACAATTGGTTAAGGCATAGACAATGCCATAGCTTAAGCAAAAGTCGCATTAACGAAAACAACGCGACATAACCTCACTTATGTTAAAGCTGCAAGCCGTTTGCGAGCTTTGCAAATGCAATTACCAGTGTGCAGCTACAAGATATGAACACAAACACACACAGAGAACTGAAGGATGCTGTCTCTGGATGTTATTGGATTACCGAGTGCTCTAACAGCATTTTGTCGCATTTCGCTGTCAGAAGTTCAAAAGCTCTAAGCAGATAATTTCGGCGTCTTCCCGAATACTACTTCCCCGTACCCCCCTGTTTCCGAAACGTCATTAGAAATTCTCTCTCTTGCAAGTTGGCGCGATATGGCAAGCGCTTTAGTTTTAATTTTTGCAAAAAGAAAAGAGATTCATAAAATATATATATAGACTATATACTATATATACTTTAAGTTGACAAAAACAAAATGCAAAAACTAAAGGAAGCAAAAGGAAAATCTTTTATGACATTGCTGACAATTTATGATGCAAATTCCTTGGAAAAAAATGCAGGGAATCAAAAAAAAGGATGCGCAGACTGTTTTCGGTGGCTGCAGTAACGACAAATTGTCGAGAAATTGCATAAAAAAATACATATCAAAATAAATTGTTATGCTGAAATCTGTAATCTGAAGTAGTTGCGGATGCACTCGAAAGATATTTACGAGAGAAATGAGGCAGAGAGCAGAGTAAAAAAACCAAAAAAGTACAAAAAATACAAAAGAGGAGACAGAGCAGTGAACAGAGAGAAATGCAGCAAAATGTCATTGCGAATTGTTTTTCTGTTGATTCATCAGAAAATAAATTGAAATATTCTTGTTGACATTTCATCCCAAAACAAAAACTCCAAATAAACAAGTAGAGGGAGAAAGTGGGGGAGTGGTTGAGTGAGAGAGCGATAGAGTTGAGGGATTTGTTGCCATCGTTTGCTCTATTTGCTCTGTTGATTTATTTAATTTACTAAAACTAACAGCATAAAATATTTGATAATAAAATCACGTTCACACGCCTGCGGCCACAAATCAATTGAAACACGCATCAACCGAACTGAGAAACCAACAAAACCAAACTAAACCAAAACCGAATCTCACCGAACCTAACAAAATAATCCATTCAATGCCAAACCAAAATAACCGAACTAACTGACCAACCAAACAGTTCATTAAAAACTTTTCATTCACATATGTTTGACAACAAAAAACTCTGCGCATCCCATTTTCGTGGAACTCATAGCAAAACCGCAATCCGAAACTCTTCAATTCCGGATTTGACCCTTTTTTCAACTATATATAATATTATAGGTATATTGATTTGCCCCTGGGTTAAATAGCAACCAATTCGCTTGCTCCCATAACCCGCTAACAACTGCGCTCGTTCTCTCTGTGTGTGGTCAACAAATTTTACATATCATTTCAAACTTTGCCATTTCATGAAATGCGAAAAAAAGTATACATTTTAATAAAAACATCAATTTGATCAACATTTTATGCTTTGCGACAACAAAAATGTGAGAGAAAAATGTGAAAAGGAAACGTCAACACTAATAAACCCGCCAACATTTGAGCCGCGTTTGGGTCATATGGCCAAGTGACTAATGCCAATTGTGTGGGAACTTCAGCAGCATGTGTAAATAGCTTCCAAGAATTCTAGCTTCATTTGAGCCATAACTATGTGAAACTTACTAATGTGTTTATGAAATTGTAGGCAAAATGTAGGCAAAAGAAATTCCGCTTTTAAAACGACATTTGAGCGTTTATTGAGGCAGATTTGCAAGTAATTTGTTCAAGGAATTGATAAATAGCATGAACAGTTGCAAAAAATGCTATTGAATGCACTGCCCGACTGCAAGAGACCGTGTAAGTATTCGGCAGAGCAGATGATTTTTATAAGAAATTGAAAAATATTGCAATAAACTAAAAAACAATAAAGTTTTTTATACTAAAACAAGAACTTTATTTTATTTTTTTGCAGCTTATGAAATATGTTTAAATACTTTATTTAATTGTGAAGTTATTTAGTACTTAAAACAAAAAGTAGAGGGGTCTATTAGGTTTGAGAGAAGCATTGCAGATCCCATATGTATATGATTAGCATCAACAGCCGAGACGATATAGCAATGTCCGTTTGTCCGTATGAACACCTATATCTTCTAAACTACAAGAGCTACAGCCACCAAATTTGGAATGAAAGTCTCTTTATAGATGAAATGTATGTTTAATTTTTGCCACGCCCCCTAACCCTTTCATAAATTGTTGAAAGTTATTTTCACATAACTAAGTTAGATTCTGATCGTACAACTATAGACTAATTTAACACAATTTTTCCCCCGACAGCTTTACATATATTAAACTTGTCCGTAACGGAATACATTTTAGATATTTTAAAAATTATTTTAACACATTTTGGAACGCTAAACTTTATTTTAATTCCTTGTTCTTTAAGCTTCATTTTTTCTACTCACCAAATTTTGCTATAGATAAAATCACTTCTATTATTTGCCTTGATTTTTAATTCATTTTAATATGCCATATACATTATAATAAATTTCATTTCCCTGCCTCGCATTGTTGTGCATTTTTATGGCGTTTTCTCAAATAAATACCCAAAAAACAAAAAAAAAAAAAATATATAATATTTCGTTGTTTGATTTTAATTTATCGCCTTTCAATAACGAACGAACCAAAATCGAGGCAAACGATCAAAGAATGGGAATTTTTTTTGGGTAACGATTTTTGATTTTGATTTTTGATTTTCGATTTCGGGGAGGTTTCGTCACAACGTCAATGTCTGCAGAAGCGTTGCCTGAATTTAAATGTTCAAATTAATTGCGTTTGCCAGGGAACTGGTTCTGACCAAAAACCAACAAAACAAACACTTGGTAAGAGGAATTAATTGGTTTTTCAGTCGCTTGTTCGGACAGCGATGAAGTGTATTTAATTTAGCATTAATGAAAGGAGATTCCAGTGTCTCGCACTTAACAAGTGCCAATTGGAATTGAATTATTGGAGTTTTTGAAATGGTAATACTCGTAAATCTCTGGACTATCTGTTGCAATCGGCGTCTGGCCATCAAATGGCTATTAAACGGTTGCATACTGGCAGTATCCTAAGGATTTGTGGATAGAACCCTAAAGAAAAAACCCCTTGGGATCCCGTATACTCTGAACATTAATTATCACACAGTTTGAGTTTTTCGATTGAATGACTTTTGTGATACACGACAAACTTGTTTTACTGTGTTACCTCTATCCCACTACTCTCTTCTGCTTCTCCTTTCCCCTCGCTCTGTGTAGGAGGATCGTTGTTGTAGCACTCCTTCTTCTTTGTCTTCATCGGCTTTTGACATTTTGATTGTGTCGCCTTTTCTGAATTAATTGAGTCTCTCAGTGTTTTTTTTTTTTTTTTTGTCTCCACCGCCAGCGAAATAAAGTCGTTTCCCTGGAATGCTCAACGCCTGCAGCCCTGTGTCCCGCACTCCACTTCTCCCTCTATCCTACTGGGACCACACATGACGTCTGCCCAGTGGGACCTCAGCTCTTGCGCTCTCTGTCTGTTTGAAAATAGGCATTCTCTATTTAAAAGCACCCTGCGGCTCCCTTTTGGCCCTATCAATTATAATTGATTAGCATTATTAACTGGAATTATCATGATGATTATTCGCATGAAATTATTGCGTTTGCACCCGCAGCTAAATGTTTTTTGTTCGAGACCCGGCAATGAATAAAGGTAGGGGGTGTATTCGTTGGGTGGTAAAGAAAAATTTTCTTAATGGACTGAAGGAGGCGGAGAAGGAAGAGGAGGACTAAGCCGGTATACAATAAATAATTTTATTATTTAATTTTAAATTGAGGAGAAGCGTTTTCAGAACTCTCTAACTTGAAAACTGCTGCAGATGTTTCAAAAAAATTTACACGTGATATGACGTTTAGTATTATGTGCATGCCCATCAAATTTGATGCGGAATGCACCGCTATATCATATAGTTAACATAGAACCAATCGGTTGGTAATCAAGGATTTGTATGAAAAAAATTTGGTATTTATTGAGCAAAAAGTTTTTTTGGAAACAATGGTTCAAAAATAAGCTCCTTCATAAGTACAGGGTCTATTAAAGTCGGTTCACTTGACTCTACCCATCTTTTGTATCAAATTCTTTGTTTAAACTGCCGGTTATAGACATTAGTTTATCATAAATATTAAACACACGATTAATGATCAACAACTTAATTGTGCAGCTTTCAGCTCTCGACATTTTTGAGTCGTTCCAATTAACATTTCAACGAATTAACGAATTAACTGTATTGGAATTTGTCTTTGTGTTGTCATCAAAGTTACCTTTGCCTTGAAATCATTTGTCTGTCAGTTGAACAGGTTTGAAAATTTGATTTACAATCACTTTTGTTTGCTGGAAGTCCAACTAGTAAAAGGTTTCAATTTTCCCCATGGGTCGTGAACGCAAAGAGAAGTCGCATAATCGCAACAGATCCCGTAGTCGATCTCGCTCTTGTTCCCGTTCCAGCTCGCGTACCAAGCAGCGTAACAATTCCAGTGAAGCCGGCAAATGGCAACGCCGTAAGCAGCGCAAATCCTCGGCGTGGGACATTCCACCCATGGGCTACGAGCATCTGAGCCCTGGGCAGTACAAGGCCATGCAGGCGAGCGGACAGATTGCTTCTAGAATAATACCAGATGCACTGCCCACGGGTGAATCGGCGGCTATAGCAATGGTGACACGACAGGCACGACGCTTGTATGTGGGCAACATACCCTTTAATACCTCCGATGTGGACATGATGGCGTTCTTCAACGAGCAGATACAGCGCAACAATGGCGGACTGCCGCACGATGGCAAGGCCGTGCTCACCTGCCAAACGAATCTGGATAAGAATTTCGCCTTCCTTGAGTTCCGCTCGATGGATGAGGCCACACTGGCCATTAGCTTCGATGGCATCAGTTATCGCGGGCAAACGCTGAAGATCAGGCGACCACATGACTATCATCCCGTGGCCTCAGTCTCCTCCTACGAATCCTCTGAGGGCGCCAATCAGTTGGGCATCTCTGCTGTGGTGCCGGATACTCAACACAAGATCTACATAGGTTGCCTGCCCACCTGTCTGAACGATGAGCAGGTCAAGGAGCTGCTGGTGACCTTTGGACAACTGCGTGGCTTCAATCTGGTCAAGGACTCCGTCACTGGACAGAGCAAAGGATTTGGCTTTTGTGAGTACATAGATGCAAGCATTACGGAACAGGCTATCGCAGGACTCCATGGCATGCCCCTAGGGGATAAGAAGCTGGTGGTGCAACGCGCTATTGCCGGCGTGCGCAGTTTGGTGTCCACGCAGCTGCCAGTGGTGCAGGTGCCGGGTTTCTGCACGGAGAACATTCCAAGCAAGGCCACGGAGGTATTGTGCCTGCTCAACATGGTGCTGCCGGAGGAGCTGCGTGACGATGAGGAGTACGAGGACATACGCAAGGACATCAAACAGGAGTGCGCCAAGTACGGCAAGGTCAAGAGCCTCAAGATTCCCCGTCCCATTGGGGACTCACCGCAGAGCGGCTGTGGCAAGGTCTTTGTGCGTTTCGAGTCCTCCGAGGACTGCAAGAAGGCTCTAAGCGCCCTAAGTGGCCGCAAGTTCAGTGGTCGCATTGTGATGACGTCATTCTACGATCCGGATAAATACAAACGCAAAGATTTTCAATAATAAGGCAATACCGAAATTGGTTTATAATCGTCTTGTTGATCAGCTTAAAAGAGGAAGGTCTGTACTTGCGGAACTAAGTGGGTGTGATAGGTTTGTGGGTGAAAGTTGTGCTTAACGTGTGGAAACTAAGTACAAGGACTTTTGCGTGCTGTAGCCTTTTAGCTAGCAATGTTTTTGGAGCAGGAGCTTCAAGGTTAGACCCTGTGCTTGTAAAACTAAGCGTGTATGCTAAGTATGTCGTTAAGAAAATGTTGCGTAGTGTACAAGGACTTTAGCAGACTGTTTGCTCTACTTTTAGCGCCTTCCTTAGCCATATCTTAAAATTCCTTTGCACGATTTATTTTTGTCGATCAAATCATTCTCAAGCCGCTTAAATTTCGCACGTTTCGCTGCTCAATTGCGTTAAGAACTGGCTTTTAATTCTGTGCGAATAACTCAAATCTCTGGCCTGTCAAAACAAGTCTAAACAGTGGCTGCTGTAGCTATAGATACCCTGTAAATGGAATGGAATGTAAATGAATGACCAAAGTCTTGATTTTGGCCGTCTAGTTGAATACAGGGTATCTCCAAGTCGTTCATTAGCATTACTCGCGCTTCAACGCGCTGTCATATCAACTGTTTAAGGCCGATTGAAGCCTTGGTGGGCAGCAAAGGACACGCCTTCTTCATCTTTCAGCAACTGATTCAATTAGACGCAGGAATTGAGTGCGCAATCCTTAAAGCCCTCAGCTAAGAAGCTGCTACTCTGTACTTTAATTAAAAATTTAGAGCTGCGTCGTCTTATCGCTCACAGATTCACACCTATCGGCAGACGAGACGAGCTACCTTTACAAGCTGTGAAATACCTTGAAGGTAACACTCATTACGGCCGACAATGTTAAGGCTTTTTCCATAACCGAATTCGATACCAGAGGGCAACTGTGAGTGAGCTGGGAAGAGAGAGAGAGAGAGGTAAGCTTATCGCGTCGAACGGTTGCATTTTCTCAGGTCCGAAGTCTTGTTTTTTTCTTTCCTTTCCACCGATCAGGTCTTATCTTTATTTTGGTCATTTGCCGTCATCAATAATGAAATGCAACTGCAACGAAACAGCGGCAAAGCTTCAACCGCTCGGCGATTTATCTAAAGCTAAACGCTTTATCGTAAGACTGGTCAGGAGTGGAAGGCAGAGTGGGAGAGTGAGCAGGAGAGCGAAAGAGAGGAAGGTAGAGCAGCAGTGAGTGAGTAAACCAACTGGACACAAATGAATTCAACGCCTTGGATTTGTCATTTCGAGGCTTTTAGGTACACTGGCAGAAAAAACATAAAGCCAAAAGATTTTTTTTGACCAGATCATAGTACGATTCCATTATTTTCGTCCGCCAGAGGGAGTTGTCCGTCTAAGGGAACGCATTTTGTATGAAAATTATGCAACTTGGGACTATAAAATTCGTGCGAGTGTCCGCCTGAGTGAGCTGTTCGCGAGTAGAGCGTTCACTGTACATGATTTTGGTATACAAAGCTCAAACCCTTTTGAAAGTGTTTATAACAAGAGCTTCAGAGTCTCTTTGGTTAAAGTTCTTAGACTAAGCACTTTGGCTAACTATTTTGTAACTTTTTAAAAGCAAAACATATTTCTAAATCCTCTTCTATTCTACAAACTACTGCTTTTTGAACAGTGTTTGTGATATCTGCTTGTCTCTCGTGTTTCGATAAAAAGCATTTGCCGCCGACTGCTCAGAAAATCAATGCTTCGTTGGGTAATTAATAAACGCCCATAAAGATGCGGATACAATAAAAATTCCAGGCAATGTGGAAAAATCGTTTGCCTTTGTTTCGATACAAAAATGGGGAAGAGAGCAGGGAACGGTGAACAGGGAACAGGGAAAAGGGTTCTTTGATTGGTGGGGAAAAAGGGCGCTCTGGAGGTTTTTACGATGCTGCAGCTGCCACACCAGGGATTAACTGGATTGGATTGTGTTGGGGATCACTCTGAAAGTATCTTTGTATCTTTTATGCTGTCGCTTCTCTTTTTTTGGTGTCTAAGGTTAGGGCAACGCACGGCTTTTATGACTTTAAGCCCAGCTCGCATGTTAGGTAATCGACGCGACGCGACGCGACGCGATAAGAAATTAAGAAATCAAATCCATGAGTCTTCAAAAAAAAGATACTTCTACGCATCTTTAATTGCATGCTCATTCCCCAAGAATTTGAATATGATGTAGTAGATAATTATGGGTTACAGGATGAACTTGATGCTATTAAAAGAGTTGGCTACGGAACCAGTTCATTTGATCAGCTACTTAAAGCATTTGTAAGTTCTCTATAATTTGCTAAGACCCAAACTGGCTTTTAATGAGGCACCCACAACAAGTTTTAACGACTGCACCGATATGTATCTGCGTTTAGCTAAAT
This sequence comes from Drosophila parthenogenetica, assembly GCA_035047505.1. NCBI lineage: Eukaryota > Metazoa > Arthropoda > Insecta > Diptera > Drosophilidae > Drosophila > Drosophila parthenogenetica. The sequence goes on from JAWNPM010000087.1 coordinate 7,346,502, forward strand.
GTATCTTTTAGTAGCCTGAATAAACAAATTAAGAAATCATCGATTCAAAATTTGTGTTTGTTCTAATGACGAACAAATTTATCTGATCAATTTGTTTGTTTTCTATGGGAGTTTTTTTTTAATGAAGAATTATTAGACAGAATCTATAAAAATAAACAGAGACAAGTATGAAGCTTAAAGATTTTATGGAAAACTGTTGCCGATACAATCTGAACTTTGGCATGAACTTTGCCAGTCTCATACGCTCTCTAATTTCTGACCCTTTTTTTCGACTGCTCCGCAATCCAATCAACTTTCTTCATTAAGCCTATTAAAAATGCTTTTGTGTTGATAAAAAAAAAGGGTAAATATTTTGATAATAACAAACAAATTGAAAAGTTTTGCACAAAACGGAAATTAAACCAAAAAAAAAAAAAAATCACATTCAATTAACTGAAACCTGTTGCTATAGATTCATGTTGGCCAAACCCGTTTCAATTTGCATTTCCCGGAATAAATATATATATCTATGCATAAAAAAACAAATCAAATAAAACAAATAAAATCACATTAAAAAAAATGTAAATAAATAAACAAAAGTGTTTTATAATTTCTTTCGCTCTTTTTTTTTTTTTTTGGTCTTCTCTTTTTATTTTCATCCAACAAAGGCGAAAACAAATTACACGCAAATACTCGTAATTTCGGCGAAAATGTTCGTCGAGGGGGAAATTTTGGCAGGAGCGGGGTTAGCAGGGGGTGAAGCGGTTGCACCCGCACTCTACAGGGCCTTTTGTCAAGTGACGTTCCTGTCTCTCTGACTCGCTTCGTTAATGGCAGCGCAATTAATTCGAGCAAATCGTCTGTGAACCCTTTTTATGACCTCCAAGCGGCACAAGAGCGTTGCGGGGGCGTTTAGGCGTTTGCCTAAGAGGGTTCTCCACGGCGGTACCTAAATAAAAATTCATTAAACGTCAAGTCGCGCGCGCGGCACTTTTGTTTGGCTTTTACTGCTCGTTCGTTCGCTTTGAACTGCGTCGTCTTTGTCGCGCGAATATAATAAATGCGAAATAGGCGCACAATTGTCAAATTTGTTTTAAATGCTTGCTCAATTTGTGCATGAATAGAATTTTGGGCAAAACAAACAGCAGCAACACCATCACAATGATATAACACTTTAAAATAGACTTACTTCCGCCCAGAAACGAGACATTTATGGCGGCTCATAAAGTCTGACAAAGTCTTAACTTTGGGAAAAACATTCCCGTTATTTTTATTTGGCTATTTTTGGGCAGGAAACGAAAAGAAAGCTAAGTCAACAAACTACAAAGTGCTTGGAGGCTTTTTTTCATCAACTTTCTCCTTCAGATTTCCTTAGATTTTTGAGTTATCCTACAGTCGGCACCATAAATTTTCCTAACTTAACATTTTCTAGGCTGATTCTACACCCTAATCGGGTGTAATTTGAGCGTCTTTAAATGGAATACTCCTACTGAATTGTAGATTTCGTTTTAAGTTTCCATAAACTCAAGTTTTACCAAAGGTTAAGCCACATTTTGTACAGATCCCTGCCTTTCTAACCTATCCCTGAACATTTTTGCCTAATATTGCTCTACTAAAGTAACTTTTTTCTATTTACCCATGACTAAATCATAGCTTTTTTATAAAAGTTCATTTAACTCCTATTTTACCGAAGATATAGTCACATTCTATGTAGATTTATACCCTTTTCCCACTTATCCTTTATTTTCCTTCGACATTTCCCTCTAATATATCTCTACCAAAATAACTTATTCCAATTTCAGCTATAACTACATCATAGATTTCCGTTAAAACTTTTATAAACTCCAATTTAGCGAAAGAACCGTCACATTCTATACAGATTTATACCTTTTCCTACCGTTCCTCTACTTTCCTCCGCCATTTCCCTTAATATTTCACTACCAAAATAACTTCTTCTCGTTTTACCTATAACTCAAAAACAATTGCTTTATTAAAGTGCCAAGAAAACAAGTGGAAACCGATTGCTTACTTACCGTAAGCGTTGTTTTTAGAACCCATTCGATACCGATGTCCGCATGACGGAAAGAAAGCAATAAAATTAAAATGCTAAACAGAATGAAATTTTTCGGACGCGAAAAATACCTAAAAACTGAAGAGAGAGCGAACCGTATTTAATGAGGGCCATAAAATCGAAGCGCCGGGACAATTTTCCGACGGATTCCCGTCGCTCCCAAGACAAAAAGCAGCAAAAAGGCGCTCGGAAGAGAATGTGTAACAGGTGCGATAAAAACAAAAAAGAGAAGAACAAGAATAAGAAGGAAACACCGACTGGCAAGACAATGAAAATATAATGCAGATTATGCATAAAACTCGAGCACGATTTGGTAGGTAGCAGAGACAGGACACTGGAACATTAGGATACTGAGACACTGGGACCTTAGGTAACATGTGGAAAGCACTTTAAAGCTGGTAACAACTTAAGGAGCTAAAACATTTTTCAATCTCTTGACATTTTCTTTGATATTTTACCGACAGCAAAGACCGAAAAACGGCTGGAAAACTGGAAAAAAAAACAATGATTTTTCCGTCGGACTATGCAAATGACGGTCATTTGCGGGGTAGTGCTAGGAAGGCAAAGGAGGCGTTCTAAGTGACTGGGAATGCATAATCCATGGACAAAAACACAGCAAATAAAAGCGTTAAAACAATTTAAGCGGATTTTCGGCTAAAACTGGCGGCAATCTTAAACGTAATCCCAACTTGGAATCAGTACGGGCTGCTACACTGCCAAAAATTCAGCTACCACTTGAGTATTCTAATCTTAGCTCAAGCATTTGAGTCAGGCTTGTCAGGCCAAAACGATGACTGACAAGTTTATCTTTTGTGGCAGTTGCATTGCTTTCATTATGGCCACGTCAGTGGCTGTGTACTGAGGACTGCACACCAAATGGGTCAATGAACTCAGCGCAGTTCCCTGCTGCCCCCTCCACCCACTCTATTTGGATAAGGGCCAGGAATAAGTTTAGCTCTGCAGTTCTCTTTTGCTTCTTCTTCCTATTCTGCTGCTGCTGCTGCTTCTGTTATTTTTTTGTGCCGTGTAACGCGTATTGTTGGCTGCTGATGAATGCTTCGTAGTCATTCTCTATCCACTATACATTTTGCCTATTCATTTGTCCTGCCCTCTCTCTGTATGTTTGTCTGTCTATCTGTCTGTCTGCTTTGCACGCTCTCTACCCCCACGCTTGCTGTCCCGCTCGCACAACTTCAACTTTTGATACCCATCTGAATTTGCATTATTTTCTTTCGCTCTTCATTTCGCTGCTCGCTGCTGTTTACTGTCATTCTGATTTTAATCTTTACAGCTCCGTTTGCTTGCGTTCGCTCCCTCTGTCAGTTCTCCCTCCCCTCCCACTTTCTGACTGGCTCCCTTACTACTCACTCTCGCGCTCTCTTATTTAGTTTTACATTTTTTTTTCACTTCTGTCCAGCACATTTGCTGTTGTTGTTGTTGCTTCTTTTTCTGCTACCTGCCGCGTGCCCAAGCGAACAGGTTCCATTTCTTTGACTGTTGCTGCTGCTCTTTCACCTCTCGCACTCCTCCTGCTGCCTACAAGTTGAACTCTGAAAAAGTATCCTAATTGGTATTAAAATCGCTGTTATTTTTTGCCTTCTCTGCTACCTTTATTGTTGACGTATTCTGATACTTTAAAAGCCAGATTCAAAATGCATTTTTCTGCTTTTATCCACAATCCTATTCAAATTGCATTCATCGAAAAACAAACAAAAAATAAATAAATTCCCGACTTTGGTTGCGCACTTTCAGATTTAATCGCTTATATTACTGATAAAAATCAGCGTACTCTGGTTTCCCCAACCCTTAGCGAGATTTAAATATCCGATAAATTTTTTTACCTGGAATATTTGTTAATGGACAGAAGAGTAAGTAAGCAATTTTTTTCTGGGCTTATAAATCAGTTCTAATTGACATTTTTCACTTTTTTCATAAAGTAAAATTCTTGTTTTCTTTTAAATAATTTCAGTTAGTGATGTTATTAATATTTATAAACATAAACATTGTTTTTATTGTGTAGGTCAGTAAAACATTAGGCAGATTAGCTGTAATAACATAACATGAGTCCGAAATGTGGAACATGTTATTCCGAAAAAGTCATTAACAGTGTTAGCCACTGTGTGGTTTGAAGTGCTCTTAAAAATGCTCAAGCATTTGATTTGAATTTTTAACAGTAGCAAAGTAAATAAGTTTACACTTTGTCTTCGTCTACATCAAACGTATATTAATATCAAAAATAATAATTTAACTGAAACTCACTCCGAAAATAGCATTCAAAAATTGCCCCATTAGCATCAACTTCCACTTGACGCTTAACAGCGGGAGAGAGTCACTTAGCAGTGGCTGAGCGCAAGAGAGCGGCACTAACAGCTTGTCAGGCTGTTCAGCAAATGTGGAATGCATGTCGGAAAGTATGTCATTCGGTTAAAGTTAAACTCCACTTTACACACACATATTTACCTATGTACGTGTGTGTGTTGACAATTTCCACAAAGTACTTCCTTGTAAATTGACATCATATTAATCAACTTTTATGCAAATAAAGTACATACGAGTTGTTAGTTTACATTACAAATTAATGACAGTCAATTAGTCAGCTCTAAATGACAAAAAACGACTCTAAATAACGCCTAATGATTATGATGATGATGATGATGACAGTTTTAGTGACTGACGCGCTAATGATCAACATATATTAGCTTTTAGTAGACTGCCTGTGCTCCACTTTGTTTTTGTAACTTTAGTAACTAGCGCGTTTAGTTCAAACCGCTTCCTTGGGCGCTGTTAAGTTAACAGAATGCATTTGCAAGAGAGCGCACTGTTATTGGCTGGGCAGCGCATGCGATGAGAGCAGAATCCACAAGAGCCGCTGTAAGCGACCACTGTTATTTTACATTCGTTTGTCTTCGTGCGCTGGTGCTGCAGTCAGTGTTGCCGAGAGTTTCAAGCGTTGTGGTAGTTGTAGCGGCTGACGGAACTTCCAGTAAACGATTCGCGTTCGTTTTGTTCGCTCGCACCGCACGTTCGCCGTCTTCGCCAACGTCGTCGTCGTTGTGGTCGTTTTTCCAGCAAAAGCTATTAAAAGATCCAGAAGCGGCAACCAGTTGACCATTCGGGAGTTACGCGTCCCTTTCCCCTCTACGCGCGGGTCGTTGATTTTTGATTTAAACCAATTTAAAGTCGATAAATCTTAACGAGAACAAAAGCAAAAAGAAAAGAAAAAAATACACAAACACATTGAAAGCTAAAGCGAGTGTCCTTTTTTGTGTGCCGTTATATTGAATGCAGATTACGGACACTGCAGCTGCTTACACGCACACACACAACAAAGAGTAGTGCGTGCCTGTATGCGTGTGTCGGTGTCGCTTAATAACCCAAAGTGGGGTTCTGTGTGTGTGTGTGTATTAGTGCGTAAAGTGTAAAAATATTCAAATATTTAATTAGCGCTCAGTGAGAGTGAAAGAGAGAGAGTGAGAGAACAGCAAACAAGTGTGTGGGAGCAAGACAGTGTGGGCGAAGAAGAGAGTGTGTGAAGGAGAGAAGAGCAAACAGCACAGGATACGGTTCCTTGGACAGCGGATTACAACAAGGATTAAATAACAAAGTAATTTGCATATGTTGAAAATAAATTAAAATTATGAATGCCCATCAAGTTGTACACAATACTAATTAAGCATTAATTTATGCCTGACCCCTGACCCCGTACAGCTCTACCCACACACCCACTGTAATGCCCCTGTGTCGGTTGAAACCCGCAGACGGATGTCCGTCCGTGTCCATGTTGCGAGTCAATGAAATTTTTAATTGTGCACGCGTGTCGAAAGTGACCCCCAAAATCCAGGGTGTGGGAGCGTGTGTGTGTGCTGGAGGGGCGCAGCGCTGCAGCGTATCCTTTATGTCGTGTCGCACCCGCCCCAATCCAGTGAGTGCATGTTTTGCGCATATTTATCACGCGTATTTCTTGCCAATGTTCCCGATTCCCTACGCTTCAAATACTCCCAAGAAATGCAACTCCCCTGTAATGCGACCAGTTTCCCTGGAAGCACACTGAGTGGTTTGGCACTCAGGAAAGGCATTTGTTTAACAAATTTGTTGGTCATTTGGAGGCAGCTAAGTAGTTACAGTGGCCTCGCGCAAGGTAGTGCCTTGTAAAATCTAAAGGAAAGTTTGGCTTGTTGCAAAATCGACGTAGAGCTCATTAGTAAAACGCTAGAGGTCTAAAAATTTAAGTGAATATGAACCTAAAAAAAATGTACTGAACAAATATCAAAATTTCTGAATGGTAGAAGATAGTTTTCATTGAAAATTACCGATGTTAAAGGGTTTAACATACTTTTAGTTACTTTTGTCGATTTGATAAATGTATTTTGGAGCTTAAATATAAACAATTAGTTTAAACTTAAAAAAAAAAACAATTTAGATTCTGCCCAAAAAAAAATTACAAGATTTTAATTTTCTTTTATGAACTAATCGACTTGCTAAAAGTCATTATAATCATGTGCCAAAATTATTAAAACAACTTAAACACCGACTTTAATTGAATCAAACTCCCCACCAAATCAATTTCCAATTGCTTTGCTCCTGTTTCCTTTCCATTATTTGCTCCATTTTCAATTGCCTTTACTGTTTCACTTAAACATTTTGCAAAGGTTCTAATTAACATATCAATTTGTTTATAAATCTTCGCTAAATAAGTTAATTTTCGTAACGCTTTAAGCTCTGCTTAGCTCACAACTTATTTTCAATTTAAGTTTTCCACTTGAGCTCGCAACGTTTCAAATTAATTCTGGAATTGGTTCCCGTCTTCGATACTTCGTCAGTTTGCTTTTGTGTGTGCACTGAAAAAAATAGTGTAAAGTAAGGAATTATATAGATTTTAGCATTTTTTTTTTAAAAGAAATCGTTGTCTAAATCAGTTGTTCCCTTGGTTTAAATATGTCCTGGTTTATCCTTCATAGCTTAGTTATGTTTCTACTGTGAAATCAATGTTTATTTTTCAGTGTATGTGTGTATGTTTGCCAACAATTGTTGAACCACTTGGTGGTGTCCTTCGTTCTACGTTTCTCATCCCTCATTCCTCGTCCTTGCTGCTTTTTATGTTGTGGTCAGTTTGACGCGTGCCGCGTTTCTGGTTCGCACGTGAAAAGGACATCACACACACACACACACACATACACAATGGCGTGTGTGTGCCAAGTAGCAAACACACAAAAGCCAAAAAGAAAAAAAAATAGCAGACCACAAAGCTGGGTTAGAGTGCGGTGTGGGCGTGGCGAAGAAGCAAGTTGGTTAGGTTGCTTTTTGGGGGCAGAGTTCAGAGAGTCCACGTTGACCTCGCGTCGCCTGCAGCGTTAATTTATAATTTACTGTGCTCACTGAAACCGTCGAAACGCGGGCCAAGGCACCCAGGGCCAAAACTGGGGCTGGGGCTGGGGCTGGGTCTGTGGCCAACAACCACCTGTGCCACCCCCACCACCACCTGCCTACATTTATTATTATTATTTTTGTGTGCGTTCTTCTACGCGCTTTTTCCATGCCATTTTGCCACACTGCCCCCAAACCGCCTCAATTTTCCATTCCCTTCAGAGTTTTGACTTTTTACATTTGCCGTCGGCGTTGTCCCCACTGTGGTGCTTGTTCTACTTGTTGTTGTTGTTGTTGTTGTGGCGGTTGTTGCTATTGTTGCGGTGTCCCTTCATTTACTGTTGTTTCTGCACGGCCCCGCACTGCTTGCTGCTGTCCTGTAGTCCTGTAACTCCTATGCCGACAGGCGCTTCTGAAAATTGCCTTTTCAACTACTCGGTGACATTTGACTTCTTCTTGTTTTTAGTGCCTTAATTTTGTTTTCATTTTATACATATAACTGTGTCTATGTGTGTATTGCTGTGTTGCTTTTGCGGTGTTTTTTTCCGACGTGATTTTGACCCAATCCCTTGAAAATTTCTGCGACTTTAGCTCGTCCTTTTTGTCGCCGCGTCTGTTTGTTGTTTTAATTAATTTGGCAAATTTACTTTACCAGCTTAAAAAATAAAAAAATAACTAAAGTCGCTGGCAAATTAGCCCAGAAAAATAACAAAAAACCTCTGCAAATTGTGCATAACTTCAGTTTAAAAAAGTTTTTAGCCATTTGCGCCTCGGATTACAGCTTTTACTTACAATTATGCAGTGAAACGTCGCTAAGACAAACAGGCAAACAGTCAGTTTTATATGTGTTTGTTTTGGGCTTTAATGAAGGCATAAAACCCGTTAACTTGGCTTAAACACACACAAAAGAACTTGTGCTAAAATGTAAATTAACTGCCAAAATTTAAGCGTTAAATTTTAAGTATTTAAATTATTTTATAAAATTTTGTTACAGTCAGATATTTTACAGTATTGTAGGGCAAAACTGGCTCTAATCCTAAGCGGATTATTTAGCCAATTAGTGAATTTAATCAATAAAGAGCTGCAAACAAAAGCTGGAAATTAAGTTGTTCAACTAAGCGTAGATTAACTATGTGTAAAATATATATATTATATATAAATATATATATTAAATATGATTTATGATTTATTGTCTTTTTTGGGTGTAAATTCTAGTTTGTTTGCTAATAAATTCAATTTCCTTATTCAGGCAGAAGTAAAAACAAGTGTAAACACAAATTGTGGAAAAGCCAGTGGAAAACGCCTGTGGAAAAGCGTTAGCCTAACGGCCATTAATCGCTCATTTTTCGCATAAACAAAAAAACAAAAGCCTGACGATGTTTGCCCAGTCAAAACGACAACAACAACAACAATTTTGGTTGTTAAAAACAGCTGTTTGCAGCGCTTGTTGTTGTTTTTGTTGTTGTTGCTCAAGTGTTTAACTTTTGTTTCACTTTCGAGCACCGCAAAAGCCCAAATAAACTTTGTCATTGTCTTGCCGGCAACAAGGTTTTTTGAATGCCAAATGTCGATGAAGTTGTCCCGCAAAATGTAGCTAATAAAACGCCAGAAAAAACCCAAAAATAAAACAGGAAGAAGCTAAAGAAAATCGCGTGCACACGAATTTCAAATTAAATAAACAAAAAAACAGCAAGAAAAACAAAAAACAAAGAAAATTTCTATACATATTTTTATATTTTTTTATGTTTAACAAAAAAATGTGCTCCCAAATGTGCAATTAAAAAATTTTACAGTCATAACTTTTTATTATTGTACATAATTCAGTTCTCTTTTAATGCACAGTGTTTTTTCTTCTTCTCATCTCTTTGCTTTCGTTTCATTCTCCATTTCGTTTCATTACATATTCTCTTTTCGCTCATGTTTTCCAATAAATTTTCCCTCCACTGACAAAATTAATTTCATTTTCATAAGCAAAATTGCATTAAATTTTACAAACTTTTATTTTTTAATGTTTAACAAAATCATTTTTGTTACATTATAATTATAATTATAATTATTTCTCTACTTTGATTAAGTTTTAGTTTAATGTGTGGAACTAAAAATACTTTATGCTTTTTATGGAGTACTGGCCATAATTAGACCCTGTACTCTACAAAAGAGTAAAGTCTGTATAGCGATGTCCGTCTGTCTGTCCGTTTGTCCGTATGAACACCTGGAACTCAGAGACTATTAGAGCTATTGACACCAAATTTGAAATGAAAGTCCGTATACTTTCCAAGTTTATTTCAAATTGCTGCCACGCCTCCTAACGCTCGCGCAAATTGTAAAAAACTCCATAACTTGGAACGGACAAAAGCTATCAGTACTAAATTAACACACTATGTGTATGATACCATGCTTACTGTCCTCACCAAATTTGATCTGGATTAGACAACAATAGCCTATAGCTTCCATGTGAAAAATCAGTCAAAACTTACTTATTTGTAAGGAAAATGGGCACTAAAATAAGTACAGGGTCTTTTAAAGTCGGCTCACTCGACCTTAGCCTTGTTTTTTAACTGCCTTTAAGTTAATTTCCTAACTAATTACTGGCATTCAAATAAGTTTTTGCTTAGAGATTTTATAACACAAATTTTTAGTTAAAATAAATTTATTTTTTAAATTTTATTCGCTTTACTAAAAACACTCCAAATTTATGTATAAATTTTTGAAGCTGGCCCAAAAATTAAATTTGTGTCTTGTGCATAAATTGAGGCTTTTGTGTGTGTGACTGACAAAAGGGTTAAAAGGGGCACGCCCTCTTGGCGCTTGTGTGGGCGGCTTATCCTTGGGGAGTCTCGACTCAACTTATGTCTCACACATGTCTCACATTATACAGGACTCATAAAACTTGGCAACAACCTATAATTGTCGTTTCGACTAAATAATGCATAAATAATAAAAAAAACACACACACAAGGAAAACACAACAAGAGCAGAGAAAATGGGGAAAAAGGGAAAACTAAGTGCAACAACAGACACAAGGCGGGTGGTAATACAGGACAGGGGGCGGAGTTTAAAGGGCTAAAGGGTAGCCAAAAGGGATTGAGAACAACAGGGAACTGGCAGTGGATTTGTTGGCCAACAAAGTGAGAAAACCGCGACATGAAGCATAAAAAATGCATAAAACGAGGACAAAATAAAGTCATAAAGTAAAAATTGCTAAAAGAATGCCGTACAGACCCACAGAGAAAAAGAAAGGGAGAAGAAGGGAGTGTGTGTGAAAGAGAGCGCATATGCATAAACATAAAATGAAAGAGGAAGAAAGAAAGCATGAAAGGAGTGTGGCATTTTCCTCGTGTGTTGCACAACCGATGGCAAAATGATGAAATGAGTTATAGGGAGAGCGTAGGTGTTGTAATGGACGTCTGTATGTGTGTGTGTGTGTGTGGTGCTTTGTGGTGCGACTTGTTTGAGGTTTCAATAGGTCATAATTCACGCCTAGTTCCCTCTGTGACCCCTACCCCGTTGTGCGCCAGCTGAAAGGGACTACAAATGATCCCGTAAAGGGGTGCAGAGGGAGCAGGGATTCTAGCTAGGTGGCATCCACATGACGCTGGCGCCACACTCAACACATGTGTGCAGTGCAGTGCAGTGTGTGTGTGGGTGTGTGCACAACCAATATTTTAAATGCAGAACAAGAGCAAACCACTGTTGAATGCTATGACGCATCAGTGCACGTACAGTGGGCAAGAAGTGCTAAAAATTTAAATCTTTTGAGTTACGTACAAATTGTCAGCTTTTTAAAACAAAAGAAGAAGGAAAAACCGATCTGAAAATAAATATTGAAAAAACATACTGAAATAAAAAGATTACTTAAATTGTTTAGAGTTTTATATATAAAATAGGGAGAGTTTCCAGCACAAATTTAGCATTTACACAAAAATAAACGAAGTTTTTATAAAATTGATAAAGTTGACTAAATTAGCACATTCAATATTTTTTTAGTACAGTATATAAAAAAAAATGCATTTTATTTTAAAGATTTTATTGAATTTAATATGCTTTAATTTCTTTAAACTATGTTAAATAGCTAAAATTTCCTAGACTTAACTGAAAAATATAATTATTCATACATTTAATTATAATATTTCATATAAAGAAGTCTCGCTACAGTATTTACTCCAGAATGTATTCAATTAAACATTTTTGTTTTAAAATTTAACAAAATAAAAATATATTTATACTTGCTTAAATATGCTTTCTGAAGCGCTTTTCTTAACAAAAATTATTAATCAGAGGAATTAATTAAAGGAGCTTTGTTTTTTAATTAATCCCTTTTCCATAGCCTCTCGCACCACTGTGCTAGAGCCATGAATGTTCTAACGAATTAATTGTGGAACAGTTTTTTTTGTTGTTGTTGTTGCTGTTGTCGAATCGCCTTTAATAATTGGCGCAAAAGTGTAAAATCGACAACAGCCACGAAGCGGAGCAGCCCAAAGCTGCTAAGCCGACAAAGAGAAAGAAGAAGAGTGGGGTAGGGGTGGGGAGCGTAGGACTAGCTGGTGGAGTGGAGGTTTGTGTTGCGGATAATAATGGAAATAAAAAACAGCAAACATGTGTTGTTGCAACTATTGTCGTCGTCGTTGTTGTTGTTGTTGTCATTGTCGCTTGTTTTGTTATTAGCAGTTGTCTCCTATATTTCCCCCTCCCTCTCTCCTACTGCTTTACGCTGCCATCCTTTTCCATATCGTTTATCCTCTTCGCCTTCTGTGTGCATTGTGCAAATTTGTTTGGTTGCTGTGTTTGTTTTTGCATTAGCTGCGGTCTGACGCTCCACGCCTTCGCCCCCTCTAACCAAAACCCATTGTAACCCCTCCCTGCACCTTCTTCTGACCACTCCAACTCGTTTGTTCCCTCGACTCACTGTTTCTGGCTTTGTAGTTGGTATTTTGCCTTCTTTTTTTTTTTTTTTTTGTTTTTTGCCTGTTAACGATGAAAAATTTGCGCGCTGTGCGTGACCCAGCAGCTGCCACGCCTCCCTCCGCTGCCGCCTTGGTCTCTGCCTCTGCCTCTGGCGTTGCCAACTCTTGCCATGGGATTCTCAGCCTCAGGATCAACTTTGGCCTGCGTGCTGTTGTTACGTGTTTCTCAGTGCATATGTCAAACAAAGTCTCGTAGTCGGAGACACAAAAACGCAATATAAACTGTACACACGAGTGCTTACCCTGTGAGTATATGGAGCTAGGGTATGCTGTGTTTGGGTATAAGACAGAGAAAGGTGTATGGTAGTCAAAAAATAACAGAAATATTAAAAACTGTAAGAAATTCCAGCTTAAATCGTTTCTGAATCAGAACAGACTTTCTATCAAGCATATTAAACTTAAATTGAAGCATAACTTTCTTCCAGTGTACTTACTGCAGCTGCCATAACTACAGGGTAACTAGTAGTCTACCCTTTTAAGCACAAGCAAGTTGCGAGGCTTTTGCTACTTGTTGTCGCCATTGTGGGTTAAAGTTAATCTCCATTAGTGAGAGACGGGGGCTTGGCTGGCGTCAGCTTTAGGGTTGTGCATGTGTGTGCGCGTGTGTGAGTGTGTGTGTGCATGTGTGTATGTCTGGTCGGTAAGTTAGGGAACTTTTCCGTAATGTCCAAAGTGCCGACTACAACGACGACGTCGAAGTCGCTGCGCCCAAAGTGTTCTGTGGTTGTTTATGTGTATGTTATTTACAGGTATTACTGTGTTTCTTGTTCTTGTTGTACACATGCCACACGCATCATAATTCAAAGTACATTAACACAGTGGATAGCTAGAGGAGAGGGTGGTGGGCAGATAACAGTTAATGGTCCCCAGATAGAGTTCACGTGTTGCTGCCAATGTTCATTTACTTAAATAAAATCGATAACTTGACAAAACTTTGGCTTGTTAAGTTCCCCAATTGAATTTGTTTTGTGAGGGGGACGCTAACAGCCAACAGTGTCTGCAGTTTGTTTACTTACACGTGGTAATTAAAACATGAATAAAGTGGGTTACACAAAAAAAAGCCAATTAAATTCACGCGGCAAACAATTAAATTGACATTTTAAGATTCAATTGTAGAAGCATTTTTCACGCACACAACGCTATACACACACAGGTACACACACACTCCACACACACACAATTAACCCAAGCTGATTGTGGCACGTGCGTTGGCTATGAAAACCGCCAAGTGTGTAGCAGCCAGACAAAAGTTCTTTTGGCCAATAGCTTCACAGTCTGTGTTTTCTCAGTCCCCAGCCCTCTTTCCACTCCCCCGCCTTTGCTTTTCTCCTGTGTTACCTTTGGTTGTGCAACCCTAGAAAATAAATTTATGAAAACACGCGAGCGGCCCAATAAAACATGTTTTAACCACTGTCTAAGACTTCCCTTAGACTCGCCACTTCCTCTAACCCACACATCACTCCTTGCTGTGGAAAACGACTGCAAGTGGCGCAAGCCAGACGCTGAAAATTCTCTGGCGGCACATTTGAAAATAATTTTCCAAGCATTTTGTAATCCATTTGAAATACGCAAAGGATCCCTTGAGTTCAAGTGTGTGCCTGTCTCTGGGTGTGTGTGTGTGTGTATGCCTAGCTCTAGGTGTTGGTGTGTGTGTGTGTATGGGTGTGGGTGTCATGTGTGTGTGTTTTAAGTCTGGCGCACCTTTTGGCTCTTTACACGGCATTTTGCTCTGAAAATCCCCCAGAGTTTTGTGCTCTCTGAAAAATACAAAAATCACGTTTTTCTTCTTTTCTAACGTAAACAAAAGTGACAGTAAGGCAGTGAGAGAGTGGGAGAAGGAGAGGGCAGGGAGAGCGTCAAGTAAAAAGTGTAGCACATTTTGGATCACAGTCGGGGTTCGACTCCATTACAATATAAACAATATTCGTTATAGCTATTTGTATATATTGGATGCCTGTATGCATTTTTTATGGTTTTCAGGTGTTGTTGTACTGAATTACCCTGTAAAAAGGGAGTGAAGGTAGTGCAGAGCCTTGATTTTGAAAGCAAGGGTTAAACAAACTATGCTAAAGGCCTTATTTATAGGATATCCTTTAGTTTTTGAATGTTAGCTGGGCATTTTGCAGTCTATCAGCTGTGTTTTGCTTGCTTAGGATCTAAAGATCTGACTAGTTGACTGCTGACTTCTTATTTACAAGGTAAGACTCTGGATTTTTTTATGCCCCGCCCTTTTTATAGTGTATAAATCAATTTTTGGTACTTTTTGCAGGGCTTTTAGCAGTCTATCATCTGTATTTTGTTAACTAGGGATTGAAAGGGCTATTTAGCTCCGCTTCACTTTTTATTTACAGGGTATAAGTGCGCGCCTGTATGACTGACTCGTTTTTTACAGAGTATCACTTAGTTTTTATATGTTAGCTGGGCTTTTTGCAGTCTATCATCACTATTTGGTTTATACTACTTACTAGCTTAGCTTTCATCTTCACTTACAGGGTATAACTTAGTTTTTCTATGACCAAATCTTGATTTACAGAGTATTACTTCATTTGCATATGTGCTGGGCATTTTGCAGTCTATCACACATGTTCTGCTAACCATTTCAGGGCCATATCCTGTTGGTCTACCCCTCAGGGGCCCCACGGACACGCCGCATTGGCTTTTTACTTTTAATTAAAAAAATATATGCTGAAATAATAATTTGGCTATATATATTTTCTGATACATATTTCATATATATATAAATTCATGGCAAATGTTTTCATATGAAACACTGTATAAATGCCGTGAATTGTTTTGTTTGCAATTGCATTTTTCATGGCAAATATTTTCACACTGAAAATTTGTATGCAATTTGAATTTATTTGCTTTTCATTTTGCAAGAAATACAAAATGCAACATGTGAAACATGTTTTCAGCGCTATTTAAGTTTTTGTCCAAGAATTGCTGTGGTCAACCACAGCAGAGCATAGTCCAGAGCACCACAAAATGGACAATGCCAGTGATATAGAATTTAAAAATCATTTTGTAATAAAATTCTTTAGCTTCTTTTCACTTGTGTGGCTTTGTTGGGTCATGACATTCAAGTGGTTTAAAAGTTGCTTAAATTTCGGCTCGAATTTGTGAGAATTTCATTAGGGAAAATGTTTGCCAGAAAACCCAAAAGATGCCAAAAATAAATTTAATTAATTATCTCAACCGCAGAATTTAACACTGATTTGATGTGGTGTAAACTGCGCAAGATACAGTTTTGATACAGCATCAAAAATGCATGAGTATTTGTATTTATTTAAACCAAAAAGGGTTGGAGAATGAATGAAAAGTAATGGGAATTTGACAAATACATGGCATTAAATATTAAATTCAATTATTTAAATGACAAGTTGGTGCTCAACTCACCGCTAAACCGGTGAATCCATTACTCACTGTACAAAGTAAAAGAAATGAGGAATATTCATTTATAAAAGAAAATTTGTCAAGTGGCAAAACAGAAGTTATGTGAAAAGTAAAAAAAAAGATGGAGGAACTGAAACTGAAACTGAACAGAAGAAACAGAAGTTGTAGCAGAAAACTGAAAATGAAACAGAAACTGAAACTGAAAGAGCAAAGTAACCTCTTTCAAAGAAAATTCCCAGCAGACTCAAGTGGAAACAAAATAAAGAATAAGTGCTTATTGTTGTTGCTGTTGTTGTTGTTTGTAACGCGAAACGAGCAAAAATAGAAGTAAAATTCTATTATTAACAATGCGCGCCCAGTTCTAAGGCGACGTGCAGATATCCTGGCACTTCATAAACAGCAGCAGAAGGACGACGTCGTGCTGACGATGAGAAGAGCAATATGAAACAATGACAGCCAACAATGGACAGCAGAACGACAGAAAAGAGCTGAGCAGCAGTAGCAGTGGAAGAAGTAGTAGGAGTTGGCATGGGTATGGCTATGGGTACGGAGACGCAGACGACGTCATCTTCTTGAACAAAGTGTTGACATCTTTTTGCCCATTCATTGTGTGCTCGCTTAAGTCTGTGTTCCATCCCAATCTTTGTCACCGTGTCGGTGTCCTGCTGTCTGCCACAGACTGGCAACAATCCTTGACTAGCGCCATGCGTCCTTTTTAATTAATTTCACTTACTGCAACAGCTTCCCACATGCTTTCCTCCCTCGTCAAATAACAAACTAGTTGCTGTCAATGTGACAACGTCCAGTTGAAAGCAAAAAAGAAATGAAACTCAACTCAGTACGTCATTTACTTAGCATGTGGAGATGCTGTTCATAAATTTGTTTGGCGTCACGTTGTCCTGTTTTGACGCAGTTTTACCTCAATCCCTGGCACAGTGGAGATCATGTGTAACGAACTGAAACCCAAAGCAGCAAACATTATACAACTCAAACAGCAGCAGCAGCAGTAACAGCACCAAATCACTTATGCAAATTGTCTTGTGTGTGGGCGACTCAACTTAAAGCTTAAAAAAATGTACAGCACTTAAAGCCCAAAGAGACAACATTTTTACAGTGTACTGTGGGCGTTTTCATGAATTTCTGTATAGAAAAACTTTTTCCCCAGAGCAGCAAACAAAACGTATTTCAATTGTGCAATTCTGTGCGTATCTTTGTATCTTTTGCTCCTGCGGGACTGCGTACTTCCAATCACTTTGGCCAATACAAATCTTGCTTTGCTCGACAATGGGCCCATAAACAATTGGCCATCTTACGGTGGGCAAAAAGGAAAGCCAGAAATTTCTGGCCATATATTTAACATGTGCACTTACATAGTCCTGACAGCGGCATAAACCCAAATTAAATACCCATGTGCTGCTTGAATTTTCCACAACATGCCGCTCTCCCCCGCCTCTAGCGTTTTCCCCTACGTTTTCCCAACTGCAGGTGCTGGCATTGAGTTATGTTCGTGCTGCTGCTGCTTTTGTGGGCGTTTGCGCAAATTGTGACCTGAAATATTCGGTTGCCGTTAAATTTGACTATATTTACACGTAGTAGGCCTCGGTTTTTGGTAAGGATTCGCAAGGATTGAAGGTTCGTGCATGAAAATTGGATTTTCAGCCAACAGGTTTCCATTATTTGGCAATGTCTACAGAGTCAGAACACCACCAACACCAGCGATGCCATGGGATACTACGCATTTCGCTTTGCATAATACATAAATATTTTCTATTTGCGCTAGATTCAAATGGAGCAAAGGGGGAGTAGTGAAAGGAGATAGACAGAGTGGTAGTGGGAGAGGTCTCGAGTGGCGCCAATAGGCACAGCATAAATAAGCAGAGTCCTGTCAGTTGCGTGCCTTAGTTATCCTTGCTGCTCCGTCTCTGTTTCTGCCACTCACACATTTACCATTCAGACATCATTCATGTGAATATTGTGAGTGCCTGGATTGAATGGGGGGAGACTGACTGAGAGGCTAAGGTGCTGCGACTCTCGTTTTTATTATTTATGTTACTCATTCGACTCGTATCCTGCTTGTTGATTGCTTTGCGTACACGTGTAGTTTGTGGCACACTCTTTCCTGCCACTTTTTTTTTTTTTCTCTCGGTTTCTATTTACCAATTCGTTGTTGAGCCCACAACACATCGTCCTTGCACATGGCTCGAGCCTTTGTTAGTGCCACGTCCTTGCTGCCAACATCGTCGTCGTCGTCATCGCCTCAACGCGCTAATATTATGAATGGCAACTCATGCATTGTAGCCAGTTGCCAGTTCTTTCCACAGCTTTGTTGCTGCTCCCTTGCCTGCTCTGCTCCTGGCTCCTGCTGCTACGTAAATTGTAGCTCACCTTAGACACTGTATAAGCCACAGTTTGACAGGAGCGGAGCGAGGGTTAGTTGTGGGAAATGATATAGGCAAAATCTATAGCCGAGCAGGGCTACTTTGGCTTTTACTTATACTTTTCAGTACTAAAACTAAACATTTTCATAACTCTCAGTCATCTTTTACTTACCTGTCTACAGAAACCTTACGAAAATTGCATAAATTTAATTAAAATTCATTGATTAATATTTTTATTATGGATAAAATCTATGCGGAACTGGACAATTGTGTCTTTTGTCTGGCGCCGAAGACAGACGAGGTGATACTTCGTTGCAAGCACTCGTTTTGCCTGGAATGCATGAAGAATTTTTGCAAGATTGTGTCCTACAATCGTCGTTGTCCAGTTTGCCGCATGGACATAACTTATTATACGAATAAATCTGGAGATCCATATGTCGTGATTGTCGATAGTGACGACGAGGATGAGCTCTCCGATGATTCCGAGTACGCAAGCGATGAATAAAGCGCTTAAAAGTCTTATATAAATTAGGGAATTACCTGCTTGTTAGCTGTTTTCTTCTTCTTTTTTTGTTAAATTGTTGAATAAATTTGTTATGCGTTGTGTTTTGTGATTTGCCGAGTTTTAGGCCACTTTATGCCCCTACAGCGCTCCTGTGCTCATTGACGCCTTCACGTTCTGGTTGTGTGTAGTTGTGCTTGTATTTGTATTTGTGTTAGTGGAATTACTGTTAAGTCTCGTAACTGGAGAAAATCTTGCGAAATTGCTTCAAGCAGAATAGAAGAAATAAAGTAGAGCATGTCGAGGGGCCCTGATTGCTACTTAAATCTTTGTATTTACTTCATATTAAGCAATATTTCACCTGCCCAGACACACACCAAAATACACCCCCTAAAACGCTCTCTGTGTGTGTGTTTATTGTGCATTCACATTTGGTTACATTTGCTGCCTTTTGCCGAGCGGTACAACAAAATTGAGGTCAATTTGTATTGTCATGTTGAGAGGTTGACAAAAAAAAAGTTGCCTTCATTTTTTGAAGCCCCCAAGTGCATGCTCAGCATGTCTTCCTCTTCTTATACTGCTTATTTAATATTAAAATATAAATATTTGTTTAGTTATTTATTTATTTAGTATTTACTTGGCCCCAAACAGCGTTGACCAGTCAGCGCCCCACTGTAATCTATCAAAAAATATTGCTCCCATGCTGTGCCTGTCGAGCACTTTGTACGCTTTTTGGGGGCATTTTTAATATTTAAATAGTTGCCATCAAAAAATGATTACATTAGTTTTGCCAGGGCTGCCCAGATCCCCATGCAAGCCAATTCTGTCGAGCTCAAGTCATTTTTTGGGTAATTGCGTGTCAAATTGTTGTTTCAATGCCTCAAAGAGGCTTGTTGACTTAAGCCCAGTTATGAGTGGTAAAAGTGGCAACTTTACTCCTTTTTCTGCCTTTATTTTGTGTTTAATTTCGTTACTTATTTCCCCTTTTGTTTGATTTATATAGCTCTAAAATCATAGCTGATTGATACACAATATCCCAAAGGCATGAAAATATTGTTGCAGCAGACAAGACAGCAAATCGCCAACGCAATGTTTAATAAAAGCGCAAAAATGTGTTGCATGCAACATAGAAATTTATCCAAAAATACAAATACAAAAAGTATTTACATGCATTCTTTGAATCATTTCATCTGCAATTCAATATTTTCACAGAAATTCTACTAGTTGTTGTTGTTGTTGTGGTTATTTTTTGTTGTTGTTATTGCTATGCATAAATGAAAACTAATTTGTGAAAATGTTTTGCTTTCTATTTTCTATTTACAGTGGCGCACGTCAGTGGCAAAAACCTCATGCAAATCAAATCGAATTGAATTGTTGAAAAAACCGCATAAAACACTAAACACTGAACACTGAAATAGCAACTGAGTGACAGAGACAGTACGACAGTATATTGTGTGAAAGAGAGCGAGAGTGATGCAATACGATGAGAACAAAACAAACATCAAACCGTAAAAGTTTAGCGAGTAACTCGGAAAAGCTGTCTGGCGCAATGAAAAACTTATGAAAACCCGCTAAATTAACAAAAGCAAAGCGAAAAGTTTCAACTCACACACAACACACGCACACACCCAGAAGAGGGACCCGGTGAGCGGCCTGTCCTGACTGACTGTCAATAAAAAAAAAAAAAAAGCAGCCGAAATCATAGATTGAACCGAAGAAAACTCGCTCTGAACCAGTCGCATTGCGCAATTGCCACAATGTGCACGAGCAGCAGCAAAAACAACAACAACAACAACAAACAGCAATTTTGCCCACTCCTGTGGTGCTCCTTGACGGCTCTCATGCTAACGCTAAGCGTGCTTGGAACTGGGGCAGAACAACACCCGGCGACGGCTGATGAAGGTGAGTCCTTAGATCAATTTTATAACAAACAAATATATACTCAGAACCGATAGGGTTACAGTGTATCGACCCATACAAAGTATGTGTGTCTGAGTGTGTGTGTGTGTGTGTGTGTGTGTGTGTGTATAAATAAAACATTCACAGTCATTGACGGAATTGCGTCAAAACCTCAATTGAAAAATAAACAGCGTAACCACAAAAACACAAGTCTAAATGTTTTCAAATGAAAATGGAAATGTTTGAAAAGTGTGTTCGTCAGGGTTGCAGAATCAAACCGTAGCCAGAACACTCAACCCCAAACCAAAACCAAAAGGAACCGAAAATGTGTGGAAAAACATGCAACAGTCATACAAAATTACAAATGAAAATGAAAATGAAGAGAAAAATAAGTAGAATGAAAAGTAATTTAGCCATTAACACTTTAGTCAGGGTTGCGTCAGTTTTATGGAAGTTTTCAGTTATTTAAAATTGATTTAAAAGAGAAGCGTAAAATTTTTGGTTAGAGTTGTTGCGTTAGGATTGGAAGAGGGTAGTAAAAATTGAGATATGTGGAGAAAAATGAAAGAATTAATACTGAAAAGGATTAATAAAAATAATGTTATAGTCAAGCTCTATATATATAAATCATTAAATAGTATTTTACATACAGAATTTTTAAGAATTTTTTAGTTTTCCGGTATTAAAAGTTTTTCTACTTTCGAAATAGTTAAAATTTTATGCCAGATTTAAGTTTTACCATAAATTTTCTTAAAGGAAACTTGCTAAATTTATTTTTTAGTTGCCAACGGTCCACTCTAGTGCCACAGAACTAAAAATATTCCAACAAACCTACAATATAACATAGAAAATCTTTCAATTTTGAAACGTCCTTTGTTGTAATTATACACAGTCACGGCACTCGATCTCTCGACCTTTAATTAAATGTTTGAAATTCGAAAAAATGTCAATTAAATTTAGTTTTTGTAAGGAATTTTAGGGTTTTTGGTATACGAATCGAAATTTTACGCTTTTTGTGTCGATTTTGTGTTGGGTTCATTACCGCTAACTGTGATTATGTGTGGCCTTTGCTGGCAATGTTTGTTTGGCTTTTCCGTTTGTGTATTTTGAAACAGAGGCGTAACCTTTCAGGTCAAACATCTGGCATCGAAATTCACTCAAACACAAATACACACACATACACACACAGTGACTGCACCGTTAATTACTAGGGACTGGAAAATAGAAATGCACTTTCCCAGTTTTGTGCTCGTAATGTTGCGCTTGGATAGCAAAAGCAATTGGATGATTGCAACTGCAACAGTAACTGTGACCGAGGGATGCAGATGCAGTTGCAGATGCGGATATACAAGCGGATGTGGATGTGGATGTGGATGCCATTGCGGATGCGTATGCGGAGCGATTTGTCCAAATTTCAGAGCGAAGCAATCGCCTGTCGAATTTGTTACCCTCAAAAGTCGAAACTCGACACTCAAATTGTGTCATGTGTAATTGGATTTATGTATGTTGCTGACAAACTGTGACAATCACTCCCACTCCTCTCCCCACCCCTAACAATGTCACACTGTTATCGATGCCATCTTCAGCACATTATCATCAACAAGATTATGATGTTGATTATGTTGATCAGCGTCAAGTAAATGTGATTTAAATTTGATTATTTTCAATTATATTGAAACATGCATTTCATTTCAATTTCATTTTCATTCCCAGAATGCTCAGTTTCATGCTGAACCCCCGCCTCCAAGGCTTCTTCTTCCCCGCTACACAACACTGCTTACAGTTTTTTGACTTTTGCTTTTTGGGTTCAATACGTTTTGTTCCATGTTTTCTTTTATTGGTTCACTTGAGTGGATTTTGATGCCTGAGCCTCTCCTCGGACGGTTGCATTTGTTTGATTGAAATTGATTTCGTCTCTCTCGGGGATTTAACTCCAAAGACTTTTCTACTTTTTTTCCTCTTGTTCATTTCTTTTTTAAGAGCCATAACCATATTGTTGGCTTATTTTCAAGTACCCGACTTAAGTGTTAAAGTTATAAGTAGTCTCAGCTCCAGTTTCCAGTTTCAATTCCCCTATTCAGACATGTGCTCTCTTCTCTAATAAAGATCAAGTTATGTTTAATGCCATTTGAGGCTGAATGAAGTGCTTTCTTCATGTGAGGGTAAGAACTCGGCTTCATTATATAAAATTGTCATTATCTTAATTAGAATTACAAGTGCATCTTCCTGCTGAGTATGAGTTCGAGCACTTAAATAACAAGTATCAACTTCAATTAGCCATTGAAATATCAAACGAGCTATAAATAAACATTAAATTTGTAGCGGAAATATATATGTTGTCCTTTGGAGGTCAAAATGAACCCAAAAAGGCTTAAAGCAAAACCAAAACCAAAACCGTAACCGAAACCAGTCTAAACAAACCATTGCCGTTGCTATCTAATCAAATATTCAACCTTTTTTATTTCGTTGAACTGATTTCATGACTGCGATAAGCAAATATCTGCCATTCCCCGACAAATTACTTGTTAACAAGTGCATTTTAATGCGCTACAGCCAACAACAGTCTCGATTTTTCCTTTTTGGCCAATTTGCGGTATGTGTTTAGACGCCCACTCCAACTGGGCTTCAACTGAATGTGGCCAATAAAAATAAAAACAGGCCTACAACTGTTGACTGCCCCTCTGGCCCCTCTGGCCCCACTCTCTGCACGTTTCGTATGTATATTTTTTTGGCCAATTGGAATAGAAAATTGACATGGTTTTTAGCTGTGATTGTGGACGGTTTTTTTGTGGCTAAAATGTACTTGTTATGTAATTTGAACATGCAACAAACTATTTGGTGGAAAAGGGCTAACAATTATGTGTACAAAAAACGAAAGCGGTCAATAAAAAGTGGCATTTTTTTTTTAAAGTACAGACCCTTTGACCCCGGAATGATTAGCCTTGAAAAAGCTATTAAATTATTGGCTTGAATTTAAACTCAAATAAAAATTAGTTTATTTAATTTATGCAGAAAAAAACGACAATTAAATAAATATGCCAGGAGTCAAAGTGTTTTGCATAAACAATAAACACAACACGGGTGTGTGTGCTGGTGTGTGTTGGTGTGTGTGCAAAGCGCAGATGTTTTCACACTGAAATAATCCATTAATTCAATAAATGCGTAGCGGGTATTGTTTTTTTTTTGTCTTTTTTGCTTTGTTTCTTTATCTCTCGGGTTTTTTGGGTTGGTCAAAATTTGGTAGGGAATCTGCTTGTCCTTTTTGGGTTGCGATAACTTTTTGAATTCCAAATATTTGTACAACAATTTGTAAAAATGTTGGCATTGCCGCAGCTGAGGAGCATCCTTGATGCTGATGGAATCAAAACCCTTGACGGCGCTAAGCGCGAACGCAAATAAACAGATGGAGAGAGAGCGAGAGCGAGTCGTCCTGGCGGATGTTGCTCATTTTAATCCTTGTGATTTCTGGCTCCATGTATAGATTGGAAAAGCAAAGGAGCCGAACACAAACCAAACAAAAAATAAACCCATAAAACACACATAGGAAATCCCGGACACGGGCCCGCACCCGCACCCGCAGCCGTACAACTCGCTGCGCTCTCGGAGAACAGAAGCTGAGCAAATAGCATTGGAAACATGGCAGCAAGTACTTGAAAAATTACTCACCCGCAACAGCATCCTGTCAATGGATATGGTATAGAAAAAATCGACTGAAAGGGGGTGGGCGGCGGAGTAGGGTAAGGGGGTAGGAGAACTGCCATCGATGTGAATGTGAATGGATTGCTGCGGCCTTTGACGCTGCGCGGCCTGAATGAAAATGCAGAAAAGTCTGAAATATTTTTAAAACAAATACATACACGTCTACCGAAAAGTCAGACGGGCTGTAAAGAGGGTGTTAACGAGGGGCAGGAGGGGTGGAAATAGTGGGAAGACGTGCTCAGCTCAAAAATCAATGGGCTCAATTTGAAACCGCTCGAATTTCATGTTTCATGTTTGGCAACCACCTACAGCTGTGTGTGTGTGTGTGGGAGTGTGTGAGTGTGCCCGGGTGTGTATTGATGCGGTCAAGGCACAATCCTGGCTTTGACTGCGCGCCCCCACACCCAACGCCCCTGCGGACTCTTGACTCTCAATTGAGGATTGCGCATTGGCGTCGAATGCCTTTTTCGATTTGCAAATTGTAAATTGGCACTCGATGATTTTCGATTTTCAAAGCTGACTGATGGCCGCTGCGACATAAAGCGAGGGTAGTTTATAAAGTTAGGCAAACAGGCAGTGCATAAAAAATGAGCTAAAAGTGGTGACTGGTAGCTAAAGGGGAAGTAGAGTATTTAAAAGTGTAGAATTGTTTAGTTTAATAGATATTGTATTTAAAAAAAAATAAATTTATTAGTTAAGTAAATAAAACTTGCTGGAAATAAATTTATTTAAAGTATTCAGAGTCTAACAAGCTGCCAAAAATTAATTTTCCGACAAAGTTTCTAATTTTTTTACCAAATTTATTTAGTAGTTAACGCACTTTGATAGCAGACTAAATTTCAATTACTTAGCGCAAGTTTTGAGACCACCGCGCTGGGGATTAAAGTAGTTGTGGTACTTTTGGCTGGATTTAAACATGGTTTACATATACTCACATATGTGCAAGGATTTTCAACGAATTTGGCATTCGTTTTCAATGTACTTGACCTGCCCAGCGATATCGGGGCGCTGGGAATGCAGCGAGCGCTATCTCTGTCTTCCTTACACCCTCTGGCTGCTCTGTGCTTCCTGAAAAAACTGCAGCTACTGGCGGCATATGGCCATGACTCTGACTATGCGAATGTTTGTTTTTTTTCCCAGTGTATGTGCGATTGTGTGTGTGTGTCACTGGCATGCTCCATTTATGCGCTGATATACGGAATTATGCTCAAATCACGTTCCCACACAGCACATCTAGTAGAGCAGCAGCCTGCAGAGTTTGAGGATAAGAACTCAGAGCTCTTATCCTTGCAGCAGTCGATGTTGCTGCCGCTGCTGCGTGGAAAATCTCAGCAGGAGCCTCTAAGAAAAGTGCTTCCTGCATAAGCGATTTTCACTGCTTATACTTAAAACATGTGACTGTGTGTGTGTTCTAGTGTGTGTGTGTGTGTATTTGTTTCCTTTGATGTTCTCGGCTGTTCTTGGCCCGTTGTTCTTGCCACTGCCGCCTTCAAAGCATACTATTTATTTTCACTTGAAATGCTTTTACTATTCTGATGCTCTCTCATACTCTGGTGGTGCTCATGTTCTTGCCACTGAGCTGATTTCATGAAAAACAAATTGTCTGCTTTGCTTACTTAAAGAAATCGATATTAGACGAGTGCCAAACTACACATATATCTTCCACATAAAGTATGTATCTGTAGCTGTAGCTGTAGCTGTATAAAAAAAAGATACATTTCAGTTTTTTTTTTGCCTCTGGCACTTTGCGTGTTCAGCTGATTTAAAAATAATTCTATTGATTTTAATAATATCATTTCCATTTGGATTTCCATTCGTTTATTTAATTAGCTGCTAAATATAATTGCTTGTCGTTTCACTGTTTTCCCAAACAGAATTACACTTTTAATTACCCACAAACTTTAATAATTTCTATTTGTTTAAATGAATAATGAGTTTATTTAGGCCAAAAAAAAGCTTTAGTTGGTTTCAACTAAACTATAAATCAATTTGTGGTATTAGTTTTTGGCTTAAAACAATTGGCAGCAGACACCTTCAATCAATTGAAGTTGGAATTTTATGACTTTTGTGGCCCGTTTAACGATGACACGTCGACTGCTATTTCCCACTTTGATTTTTTGGCAGCTGAGCCCAGCCTTAGTGGTGTCAGCCCCATCTGCATTTTCGGTTATCTGCTGTAAATGGTTGTGTGATTTGGTTAAAATGCCATCATTGATGCCAATCAATCGACTATTTTATGGCTGCTGCATTTTTTCTTTGCTTTGTTTTGTTGCTTTTGTCAGGCACTTACAATCAGAGAAGTGTTTGTGCGACATTTAGGGCAGTGCTAGTCAGTGTTGGCAGTAAATAGCCAAAAAAAAGCTAGATTTTAAAGGTTGGGTAATAGTAGAAACTTGAATTCTAAGTAATTAGTTCGTAAGAAATGAGTTGACTAAAATTTAGAGTGTTTTCAGCTAGTTTGGGCAGCGGAAAAATGGCTACATTTGTGATTAGTTACCCATGAAGGTGTATGCCAAAGTTTTGTCTAAATCTAGCCTTAAGGAAGCTATTTTCACTCTAGTTACAGTTAAAAATCTACTATTAAATTCCAGTTGACAGCACAGTTTAAACACCTTTTGAAATGTAGCTCCAAAACAGCTAAATTGTCAGTTTATTGATGGCCGTGTACCTTGTCATTGGGTCATGACAAATGAAGAAGCAATTGGTTAGCAGTTGCTTGGCAGCTGCTTGCCAGTTAAATGATGATTGGGCGTATACTGGCAAACACCTCAAGTCAAGCCAAGCCAAAGCCATGGCCAAGACCAAGTGAGAGAGACTGTGGATGACAATGACATGGCTAAAATCAAATCATTGTCTCACTGACTTCAAATTAACTCTCGGCGGTGTCGATGTCACTGCGAAAAAGGATGTGTTGCCGTAATGGAGATTTATCAGTTGAATTATCTAACCATCAATCTTGTCAAAGGCAAACGCTCTATATATCTATACATATAGCTATATATCCAGTTGTGAGACAAATGTGTTGCCTACGATGAGTTTGATATTTACAAATTACAAAATTTTGACACGATTGATGACAGAGACCGAGCCGCACGAGGCCCAAACAGTCACTCAATTAAGTTAATATAAAAGCAGCAAACAAAAGACTAAAATAAATAAAAAACACATCTTAACAGAGCTACCAACTTGAGTAGCTATATATATATAAACTATCTATGTATATATATAGAGTGACGGCGCAGCAATAAAATATATAGAAATTTAAATAACAACTTGTGTGCAGCAAAAGGCAAATTTGATTTTCATGCATATTTAAAAGGCAGTGTCGGAAAATTTACGAGTTCATCAAGTGTTTGGGATTCGATGAATATTCATGAGTGAGCACCAGCACCAGCACCACCAGCACCACTTGCTGCATACATCAAAAAAAGCTAAGATATGAAAAAGCGACTAAAAGCTGTTAAACTATTAAATTGTAAATTGTCTCAAAGACCAAATTTGTTAATTAACTTAACAGCGATTAAGACGCGTTTTCAAATAACTTTTAGCTGTCATTTTGGGTCGGCCTTTTTTAGTCAAGTTTCCCATTTTTTTTTTAATAATAAATGTGTTCTGCAGTTTAGTTTTATGTTTATAAGTCTCATAATCTACTTTTATAGTTTGTTTACTCAATTCTGTTGTAGCTTTTTGACATTTCCCATTCCAAATTGAACGCAAACAAAAGCTAAAGAAGCACAAGCCATATTTTATGGACCCCGCCAACAGGCACCTACAGTGGACTGGGGGGCCCATTCCCTATTGCCAGCTAGGCAGCTTCTATTCCCAAGTGCAGTGTTAAAAAAAACAGACAAAAACAAAGCCAAAAACTTTGGGCGGAAGTGGCCAAAAAAGCAGTGAATGCGTCTAAAATGAAACTAACAAAACACAAAAGAGCTGCAACGAAAAAAAATACGAAAATGGAAAATTGCTGTGGCTGTTTGATAGTGAGAGCAGCGAGAGAGAGAGACGGTGGGACTGTGGGACAGCTGGAACATGAAAAAGTGAAATGAAATAAAGAAAAAAAGAAAAAAGTTGAACAAAAATATGCACATGAATTCTGTTTCAATTCCACATAAATCGCAGAGGCTTAAAAATGCCATGGAGTTTTCTAAAAATACACAACAGAAACTCAATGGAAAATGCAGACAAGATACAATTTTTCTCAGTTTGATGGAGCATTGTTGGTTGATTGAGTTACGATTGATGCGATTGATTAAGAACTTAAATAGTTTATGATTAAGAGGAGTTTGTGAAAAACAAACTAAAGCAACAATTGATAGAAATGTGTGGAAATAAGTCTCAAAGCGTAAAAAAGCGTTTGTAGCAGCTAAAAGTTCTCAAAAAACAATTGTTTATATTTAAATTTAATACAGCTAACAATTTCTTACAGATACCCAACTCCTAAGCAGCTCATGCTCTAGACAACTCTGTCTAAATTTATCTAAAATAAAGTCTGTTTTGTTAAAAACCCCTGGGAACTGATAAAACAGCTGATCGGCTGTCTGCAGCTATTTTTGTATCTTTTATGCTCCACGGTGTAGCTCACAGCGATTGCATTTTTCATTAATTTCTACTTCTGTTTGGCTGTGATTAATTTTTGCCATTTCAATTTGATGCCACAGCTGCACGAAGTAAGCATACCCTGGCATTTTAACGACTGTCTGTCTGTGTGTTGTTTGTGTACGCCCATTCATGGCTCCTAAGTGGCCCAATGCGTTTATACTTTTTGCTGTTTTGTGTGCGCTGTTATTAATGATCTACAAATTCCCCAGACATTTCATTTCATTTGAAGTTGACACACAAAACGCATGACAGCGTGCGGGTAGGGGAAAAGTAGGGGAACTAAAACCAAATGTTAAAACTGTCCAAACACGCAGTTCTATCCAAATTCTAGCCCATTCCAAACTATACAATTCTATTCTATTTCTCGTATTCTATTTTATTTCATTCTCCATTCTCCATTTCTAGCTATTCTCATACTTTTCTCTACCATTCTGTGTGGTTGCGATAGTGAAATGTGAAATGATTTTGAGTAATTTATTTTATAGTTGCGCTGAAGTATTTATTATTTTGAAAAGCGCTGAACAATGCCGTGATTAATTTGACGTATAGCCCCGACGGGTTCCCCTACATTTCCTCTGGGCTCTGCTCCCTCTGCATTGAGCAAGTGGCGCACTAATCCCTTTTCGAAATTCCTTGTGGCCAAAACACAAAAAAAAAAAGTCGAAAACGAAACCATCTTTTTCGATTTTCGGCTGCAACATATTTGATTTTATGTGGCACCGTGTTATTTATTCGTATCGCTTTCGCTTAGAGAGCTTCACTGAAACATATTGCGGCAAAAGTGGTCTTTGAGGGCGTTACTTCCTTTCCCCTGTCCCTACGCTGCTTTTGGCTATAATTCAGAATCAATCGTTATGGTTTTGGCAGCTTGCAAATTTTTCTTTATTATATCATATTAATTTTATGAGTGTTGTTTCTGCTAGCCCCGCCCTTTGTGCTCCCCTGCTTTATAGCATTTAAAAGATATTTTTCATATCAATGAAGCTTTATTTGGCCAGAGCCAAGATCCAAGTATAACACAAA
The DNA here is from genome assembly GCA_035047505.1 of Drosophila parthenogenetica. Lineage (NCBI taxonomy): Eukaryota > Metazoa > Arthropoda > Insecta > Diptera > Drosophilidae > Drosophila > Drosophila parthenogenetica. The sequence continues at coordinate 7,376,376 of JAWNPM010000087.1, forward strand.
ACAACCGACAACAGAAAAAAAAGGCCAGAAAAAAAACTTTGCTAAATTTGCTAAAGTCATGCAAACATTTTTTACATATATCGATTTTTGGTCGGTTCACTTTTACTGCTTTTTGTTGTGCGCCAGTTTCATATTTTCCTTTTGCTTTTTCACAACATTTTCCTGGCTGGTGGGGTGGAGTGGTAGGAGGCGTGGGCTCTTATAGGGCATACATATTCAGGACTTGTTTCAGCGCATTTGTTATGACAGGCTCAAATTGGGTGCTATCAAAATTATATATTATTTTGCATAATATCTTCTTTCTGGCTCGAATTGTGCCTGTGCCTGTGCCTGCCTCCGATGTGGCTGCCAAAACGACGTGGCTAGAAGAGCTAATTTGATGCGGCATGAATATCATGTTACCCAGCGATTAGTTCAGGGCTGCACAACAACAACAAGAACTAAAGGGGAGCAAACTTGAAGCTTTAACTTGTGAGCACTTGCCACATTTTATTGCAACTATTTGTCAAAGGTGTCGAGGCACTTGAAATAACTTCAGAACTTTAACATTAGCTAACTGAAGATCACATCCTGAACTCTGTTAGACCCTTGGGCGGTACAAACCCCTTTTATGAGCTGCCATAAACACGTGTAAATCCCGTTCATAATGAAAAAGTCACGATTTCTAGTGTCAATATCGTAAAACTCTAGAACAGGGACAACAAGTCATTGGCATAAAACATTCTCATGCCCATTTCTATGCCCATAAAATCGAACTAATTGAAGCTCCCACATATATACTATATATATATATACGTTATGTCTGTACTTTTAGACAAATAGCAGAGTTCTGGCGCGGCTTTACTTATCTCCTCAACTATCTATACAATTCCATTTACTGGACGTGCCCATTGGTATGATCTAATCACTTTGAGTGATGTCTCTAACCATTGATATTGTCTTCCGGGGACCTTTGTCCAAATTCGAATTCAATTTCGAGTCCGAGTCCGTTTATGGGTAATCTTTTAGCCTTTTAGCTGCGTGTTTTGTTTGCATTTTACAAATGTCAACAAAAAAGGTAAAAAACGCGTTCTTGAGCTCTCTATTAACACTAAGTTTGGAGTGTGTGCAGGCGTGCGTGTGTGTGATAAGCGTGGCGAGCCACATGCTGCACTGCGTTTGATGGACGGCGCAACGAATGCGATAAGTGCAGCACAGTGGAACCTCCGTCGAGAGTTCCTCGAACTGTTTACAGTGCAGCGCAATGTAATCAATCATAAAATTAGTTGCTCTACAAAAGATTTTTGAATTTAGATTACGCTTGTTATAAGTATAACATTATTATTATTATTATTATATGCGCTTGTTTAAATATTCACATAAAAGTCGTGTGCACTACGTGTCGTATGACTGATGTGGCCCAGACATGCCAGTTAACGGCTCAATCTGACCCAAAGTTGACTTATGATCTGTCTAAAAGTTGTCTAAAGTTATGACTACCGACATTTCCTGTGGGTATAAACCATCAAATCTTAATAATTTATTGGTTAAACATTTATTTCTGTCATATTTTATAGCTTCCTCTGTAGGCAGGAAATCTACAGTGCACATATGACGACTTTGGCTAATTTTGGAAGTTAATTTAGCTGAAATTGTCATTGGAAGCGGTTCGAGAAAGTAAAGTAGTTTGGAGTGAGAGGTCAGGGAGTCCAGGGAGCTCAGTGATGCCGTTTTCTATGTGAACGAGCTGCCAGAGCAATTTGAACATCCGCCAATGCTTTGATGTTGTATATACACAGAGACCCTAAAAAGCCCCAACAAATGTGCCTGCAGGAAATATTAAAGCTCAAATCGACGACAACGAGTAAACTTCTTGGCTCAAAAGGGCGGGTAGCACAGGGGCGAGTGTTGTTGGCCCACAGTCAAATAAACGACAGCAAAAATGAAATAAAAAATCCACTCAACAGCAGTGAGGAGTGGAGCAGGGAGACAGGGTCATAAATGGGCAGCAGCTCGAGTCGCAAATTGTCATTGGTCACGTGCAGAGCTCTGACTTTTAGGATTGCTGTTGTTAGTGTTGTTGTTGTTGTTGCAAAATATAGAAATAAAGGAAAAATCAAAGACACATTTACGTTACACTGTTGCCATTTTGTAGCTGTTGCCATCAAGTGGCGCCTACTGTCAGCAGGCAAAGGGGCCCAAAAGGGGGCGCGTGAAGGGGCGTGCCAGTGGGCGTTTAGACAGCACAGACGTTTGCTTGACTCATTGCCAATTTGTCGCCAGCAATTGTTGCTGCTGACATGTGGCTTAAAAGGCAATTGAAGTCTTGGCTTTATAAATAACTCATTGTTGGCAAATAAGCAAATTGCCTAATGACAGACATTGATTAGACGCAGCTAATCACAGTCACTAGTAAATCAATCATCAAAGTAGGGGAGTTAAAGAGGCAGATTTTGAATAAGCATCAAATTAAAATACTTTGTAATATTAGTGTGCAGCGAAAAATAGCTGCATGAAAATTAATAGTATTTTTTTAGTATTTTTTTGGTATTCATTAGTATTTTTAAATGTTTTTTTTATTATTTTTGTTGTTTTCTTAGCTTATTTAGAAAATTGACAAATTTTTAACACGCTTGAATTTTTTATTCATGTTATCTTTATCAAATAAATTTTTGTATTAACCTTTAGTTCATCTAAAATCAGTTTTATTCCCAAACTTTCCACTTTTCCTTTCTTTCAACTATTTTTCCCTACACTAAATTTTATTTATGCTTTCCCAAAACATTTCCATTTTCAGTCATTCATTTCCTCTATGTCGAAAATAAAAAATGAACATAAACATTATGTTTGATTTATTTGGCGATCTGTTTGGATCGTTTGTTTGTTTTATAAAAGAGGCGCCAAGTTCTTGTTGCTTATTTATGAATGCGACGAAAAGCTCCCGAGGGCAGTTTCAGTTTTAGTTCCATTACAAATACCATTTTCATTTCTATTTCCCCAGCCTGAGGCCCACCCGGGGCATAGCCCAGAGGCGGCCAAACAAATGATCTAAATAATTACCTCGTGCTGTAAGTACAGTATGGGGCATAAGTATGCAACCGATTGTCAAAATATTTTCATTTCAATTTCAAACTGCAGGCTAAATAAATAAATAAACGCAAGTTTACAACACTGGGGCTAAAGGGGCTGAAAAAGCTGACTGACTGAATGACTGATTGACTGGATAATTGCCAAGCACTTAGAGATTTGCTGTAAATATTCAAACTAATTTTGAAAAAATAGATAAACTCCAAAATGACTGAACATTCTCGGCTCTTAATAAACTCTATCAATATTCCAAGAATTCGCTGCAATCGACATGCATTTCGAATGTTCCCAGTTCATAAATTGACTCTGCAGACTCAATGAAAGTGTTATGAACTCTTCTTGGCTCAGCATATTTTCATGTTTTTCTTGAAAAATAAAAAAAATAATGTAGTCGTAGAGATGAGGGAATCGGAAACAACTTGGTTCGCCTCATGTTGACGCCCACATTAAGTGGCACAATTATGAGGCGAGAACATTGGGGCACAATGTTGGAAAAGCTTGGGGATGCAGGGGTGGAAAGAGGGTCTGGTGGAGCTGGCATCATGTTGCTGCTTAATTATAGAATACATCATGCAGGAAATTTGTTGCATGCACCATTAGCAGCCAAATGTCTCAGTTGGAGCGCAACAAATTTGTCAAAATATTTTGCTGGCTAATAAAACTAGGCCGACAGAAAAGAGATCAAAGCAGTTCAGAGCTGTTGCCCATTATGTTGGCTACAGAACATTGAAATGCACTTTGGCGTCAGAAGTGTCAGTCATTCAATCAATGCGTCCAATTCGGATCGTGTGACAATAAATCTTTACCCTCCTACAATTTCCTTTCAAACTCAATTTCCGCTTGGTTTTTTGTAATTCTAAACGACCTTCTCGACACTTGACAGTTGGCAAAGCTCGAAATTGTACAAATCAGACAATTATAATGAATTGAATTCGTTTTGCTGAGTGTGTGAACATTTGTTGTGCGTTTGCAATTAGCAATTGCCCCCTAAAATTCAGCTGAACTCAACTTAACTCATCCTCAACTCATTCTCATCCGCAACTCATTTGCAGCGGCACAATTTCTAGTTGCTTTTGATCTGTTGACCCCAATTTTTCTGCTCTGTACTGAACAATAAATTGCATTTGCCCTCAATGAATTAAATCATTCGTTCCAATCGTTCGATAACCATTTTGATTTGAATTGCGGTCATACTACTCATTTATTTGGCGCCTCACTCCCGTAAAGAATTCCATTTTCCTATTTTGTATACAAATAAATGTAGAATTGTAGTTGTGTATTTTCAGGAAGGGGCCTACAATTTGTTATACTGATTTGACACATCTTTCTTGGCCTTAACTAATGGGGTTTTCTCCTCCAATTTGTTAGCATAGCCGTTGCCTTGACTGAATGTATAGCAGATGTTTTGGGAGATGGAAAACAGTTCAACCGATTCAATTTTCATTTTGGGTCTGGAATTAGTTAAATGTGTTTTGCAGCCAAAAGTTTCAATTAGTAATAATTAAACATCAAGTTGTTAATTAATCGACTTGAAAATTGTTCACAAAAAGGATTGTATTGTGCAGATGTGCAGTTGTGTTCGATTGTAATGTGCGTTTAATTCAGCAATTAGAAAAGCTAAAGAATTCAAATTTATAATTAGCCAGAAGGCAATTTTTTGTTTAGTAATATAATGTGAGCTGGAATTAGCTTGAAAAGCGGATTATAAGCTTAAGCAGCGCATTTGTAGTTCCTAGAATGGGCACTGTGACGACACTAGATCAAAGAAAAAATTTTAGGGAGTCTTAACTCGTTTTATGCACTGAAAAACAGTTTAACTCAGAAGAAACTTTATAATCCTGGAGTTAAGGTGTGCTTAAATAAAATCCTTTGCTTAAATTTAGTATGACATACTCTGTTTAAGACTTTTTATTTAATCTTACTCCTTTTCCTCTATTAGAACTACCAAAATACCAACTTTAAATACCAACATTTCAAACCATATACAACTTTTCATTAGCTAATAATATTTCAGTTACCTACTAGGCTAATTCAACGCCTAATTTCATATGCAAGCCATGCCATATTTGTCGCTTATTACAACAATTAATTGTGCTGTGTAATAAAACTCACAGTTATTGAACCCAACTCCAAACCTGGCTAATATGTGTGTCTGTGTGTTATAAAGCCAATTGTGTAGCTGGTAAAATTGCATTTAATTAATTAAATTGCAGCTAAATGATGGAAATCCATTTTGATAATCTACTTAAAAGATAAAAAATTTCTAATATTTTAAAAAGCTTAAAAGCAAAGCAAACAATAAATGTTTACACAGTCGAGGCATCAAAAATGTTGATAAGCGACTCATTTCTGGAAAAGGGAATGGGCGGCAGTGGAATAGTGGTAAAGGGGAGGGAGATGAGTGAGGGGGACAGCGTGGCATATAGGCACGTACGACACGCCCTTTGCTCGTTGGTGTAGCAATCGAAAATATGGAGAATATAATTTGTATAATTACAATGCTTTGATAATACCAAATACCAATCAACAATAATAACAACAACAATTGTCAAATGGACTGAGTTACACCCAGTCACAGTCACAGTCAGAGGCAGAGTCGTAGTCACAGTCACAGTTACCCCCCAACCCAAAATTGTGCGCTCTCTGTGAGCAACAACAACTAATTGTCCGCCCAGTCAAGCAGCTCAGTCAGCACCACAGCAGGCGGCACACGCACAGCGCGACGTCAGAGAGCAAAGTAGAAAGAGGTGTGCGAGGAGAGAGTATGAAGAAGCCATCGATGTCGACACCACGTCGCTGTGAGCTTTTGAGGCGCCACACGACGCCAGTGACACTGCCCATGTACTAGATGCATAGATGATGATGATGTTGATAATGACGATGACGACTCCATTCATTTGCTATCTCTATTCCAATCAGAATTCTGGCCTCTCCGTACCTCACTCTCGCTCGCTGCGTCTACCCTTTTCAGCGCCAGCTTATTATCATCAAAGGAAATCAAGCTGTCAGTCAATTTATGGTTATGTAACACACACACACACACATACACACATCAAAACACACAGACATACACTCACTCGCCTACAATGTCATAGTTCACATATTTCAATTAAATGCGACCTCAAATGAAAGCAGCAGCAACCAAATAAAATAGTTACAAAATATCTTGCCCTTTTGTAATGTAACTAACAATTCGCGCCCGCTAGTGACAAAAACAGACAAAGAAACTAATTTACCGTTTGACATTAATTTCTGATCACATTTATTGTTTTTGTATATTTCAGGTCCTCTATCGGAGGTTCTTACTGCTGTTGGTTCGGAAGTTGCGCTACCCTGTGATCTAATGCCAGGCAGCATGATCGCCGATAAGGTGCAGCTGGTCATCTGGTATCGTCAGGGCAATGTAAAGCCCATCTACACGTAAGTAATCTCTTATTTAATAAATAACAAACAGTAATAAATATTTTTCTGCTAAAAAAAATAATACTGGGTATTTAGCTGCCTACACATTTAATTATGAAATGTACACAAAAACACTGCAAGTTCAAGAAGAATCAAGCATAACATAAAAGGAAACAAATTTGTTGCACTACAAAAAATAATAGGTCTAATTCTACTTTCGAATTGTTCAACTTTTCGTTGGCAGCTCATAATTAAAACAGAATTTTACAAGTGTAAGTGCGCAACAGAGACAACAACAGGCTTACATTGAGCTTAGCTGGGCAATAAAAAAAACTGCACGCATAACGGTTGTTAACGATCTCAAGTGCTTGAACAAAGAATAGAGATAATAAAAGAAATAGCAAAAATTGTTTGTGCAATTTGCATTGTCAAAGCTGTAAGCAGTGCGCATGCATGTGTGTGTGTGTTTGTGTGCGTGAGCTCGCTCTGAGAGTGGAAGCAATTAGAACCATAAAATGAGCGCAAAGAGTGGGGTGGGCAACTCTGCTACTGCAGACTCTCCTTACAAGTATTTAGTAGAGTCTGTGGCTTTGAGTTGACTGCATAGAATTTTTGGTGCTCGCAGCTGTTAACGCTGATCAAGCATACAAATACTTTCTGTTTCCATTACATACATTGCCACAAACCTATAAACTCTTTGCTCCATTCGTCTACTGGGCCACAAACCCATAACCTGCTTTCATTAAGCTCTTGATTAAGAAAGCACTCCGCAGGTAAGCAAAGCTCTAAGCCTGTCAGCCTAACATCATTTTATTGGCAACACACACAGTCTAATCTCACGAATAAGATGCTATTAAAAGGTGACACCCTAAAAAATTAAATAAACCATTTGGCAGATACCTATTTTTTATGTAGCCTACAATTTTCAATAGCAAAAAATATATATATGTTTGTGTATATATATAGAAAAAATTGGCGCCACGGGTTGCCAGATAATGCTGGCAGGTATAATTCAGCGTTATTCGGTTTTCCGCTTTTCGGTTCGATTCCCAGCGCTCTCTGGGGCCAATTATGAAAAGCTGTAGATGGCGAGACACGCGCTCTAGGTGCGCTCATTATAAATTCTATTAACGTAAGGCATTTATGTTGAATTTGACAATATATAAACATTACTTACACACATACTATAAGTACATAAAGAGCGCCAAGCAAAATACGTGCAGCAGTTGCCCTGAAAAAGTAAGGTAAAATTTCAGTGGAAGTGGCGTCTGTAAAGTCAAAGCCAAAATAGCATTAAAGGGCTTTCAGTTAGCAGGTGGGCGGGCAGTTTTGGGTGGCACATATACGAAAATCTTAGGGGGGAAACTGTAAGTTGAGCAGTTCAAATGCTGTTTGAACCAAACGCGCACTAGACCATAAATTGATTTTACATACGTTGGCAACTCTGGCGTAGTAGAACAACAGAAACAGCACAGTGATGCGAAAAACGTAACCAAAATCGATTATAGCCAAGTCAAAGTGTCAAAGTTGAATGTGCATTCATGTGGTTCAATTGATTCTACTACAGTGGTACAGTGCTACAGTATACACTCGCTGCGGTGACTGCAATTACAGCTGTGAGTGCTGCTTTTATGGCCGCATAAACTTTATGGCTCTGCACACCAAAAACACAGAAAACAAAAAAAAAATAACAGAAAAACACTCATCACACCTCGTGGCTCGCACCCACAGAACAGATCTGTCAAGCTACCAAATAAAGCGCGCTTTTTTCTCGATTTTCTCGCTGTTCTTGTTTTTACCCCCAACCGCCCGCATTTTCTTTTTATTGTTTTCCATCAATTTTAATTTGCTTTTTCTACACTTCATAAATTTCTGGTGCGTTGCTGTTGTTTCTAGAACGCTTTAACACGAAACAACACGAATGAAATTTCCATATGCCAAAGAGGTCGCAAGATTAATTACATGAGAAGTTTCTTGCCCAATTGCCCGAACAGCGACCAGGTACAAGCACCTCACAGCTCGAACTTCCTCCTCCAATGACCTTTGACTGCCTTGGAGGCTGTCCTGCACTTATGAAAGTTCAGTGGAAAGTGGTGGAGGGTGGGGTGCAGAGGTTAGCTGAACCTAATTTAATTATCTTTAAATCCATTAACAAATAACCATCCATCATGTAGCACTTACCCGTACTACTCACGCTCCCTACCTCCCTCTTTGTCTCATTCTGTTATTGCAATCGCTTTTAGGGATTTTGGGAGTCTGCTTAACTCGTGGGTGCATTTAAATGTTTTCCCCAGTGATAAATCACCCGTCTCATGAGGGTATATCTACGATTCGTAGCTGATATGCATAAGCTTTTGATATATTCAAGAAGCGCGATAATCCCATGAAAATACTACGATATCAGGCGATCATAAATAAACCAGAATTGGTTACAAGTGACCACAAGTAATGCTAAGTAGAACTAGGCTCAATTAACGAAGTTCTCAGTTTTGCTAAAGTTACAAAAAAAAAACCAAATTTATACCTCTGCTCCAAGTTGTGGGTGTAAAGTAAAATGCTTCTGGTTTTGGTCTAAATAAAGCTGCTGGCAGACATTCTGAGGAAAAAAACGTGTAATGCAGACAAATAAAAAAATGAATATAAAAAGCGGAATGTAAATGGAAGCGGCTTAAAAAAGTACACAAAAAATGATAAAAAAAAAAAAAAAACGGAAAGGAAATGAAGAAACAACCAGAGCTAAATTGATCAATTAATTAATTGAAGCAAACTATAAAATGAAAAACTTTGTCCGAGCCAACGAATTAACATAAACAGTGAAATTTATTTTGGTTGCCAACATTTTACAGCAAGAGGGGGAGTAGTAAGAGGGAGTGGCTACACAAAAAGGGCAACGCGAATTTGGGAACAAAACAAAAAAGCAAATTAAAAATTTACAAGTGTCATCAAATTAAGTGCCGCACACATAAAGAGCCAAACTAATGTGCCACAGGGAAAACCAGAAAAAAATTTAGAATGAAAATGAGAGAGGGTGAGAGACAGAGAGTGTAAGAGAGATAGAGACAGTGCCGGCATTTAAATGTAACCATTTAAAATGTTTAAAAAGCAAAACTGAAATTCTGACAACACAAAAAAAAAACAAAAACAGGAAAAATCGAAAGTTCTGAAATGCACTTTGGGCCATTTACGATTTACGATATACGATATGTTGGCTGTAACTTTGGGGCGTTGACATTTAATGCGGTATTTTGTCAAAATGCATAGACTCGGCCATAAACAAAAATAAGCAGAGAAAAAACCTTTGGTAATAACAATAAAATAAAAACCGTTTTATCGTTTCCATTGTTTGCATTCGATTCTGTTTTCTGTGTTTTTCCCGACTCGGGGAAAGTTAATTAGACATTCTATTTTTAACGTTGTGTTTGCGTTGTGATTTTGTTGCATTTGCAGCGATTTTAATTCTCTTTTAATTTCCGATTTGACACAGTTTTCAATCCCCGACTTAATTGCTAGCGAATAAAATTGATTGTTGACAGTGAAAACATGACAAATCTGCTAAACTACAAAATAGCCATTTGTTTATGTACCACGATTAAGTTATTAAATGCTAAAGATACCCTCTAATCTTTTGTTATTTATGTGCAAAGTATAAACATTTAGTTGAGTGTAAATATTTTCTAAGCTAATAAATTAAATTGATTTACTGGAATTCAATTGAAATATGCAAATAATCGTTGACAAATAATTGAATTTTTTGCAGCTTTGATGCTCGTGGTCGTCCCCTGCATCAGGCCATACCCTGGGCCGATGAAAACGTCTTCAACAAGAAGGCCCATTTCTACTATGACACAAATCCGCCGGCTTTACGCATCAAGAACATTCAAACCTCGGATGCTGGGCTCTACAAATGTCGCGTTGATTTCCATAAATCACCCACTCGCAATTGGCGCATTAATGTGACAGTTTTGGGTAAGTTCGTGTAGAGGGAGACAAAAGCTCTTTTTGTACTCAACATTTTAACTCCCTTTCTCGTACAGTACCGCCCACACAATTGACCATTTTGGATCATAATGGCGCGGCGGTAAGAGATCAAACCGCCGGGCCTTATCTGGAGGGGGATAGCATAAATCTAACCTGTCTGTCGAGCGGTGGTATACCACCGCCGCGGGTCTCGTGGTGGCGTGAACACGCCCTCGTCGATGACTCCTATCAGGTGCTGCCCGATGGTTCAGTGCGTAATGCTCTGCAACTAAAGAATATACAACGCAAGGATCTGTTAACGGTAAGTGGCCACATGACGTCACAAAAACGCTACAAAAAGCAACCAAAAAGCTACGAACAGAACAGAGAAAAAAAAAGAAGCCGTTCTTAAGCCTTATTTACGAGCCATCAACAAAGACGCTTTTCGGTCGCATTCAATGCTCTAAGCCAAGCACAATAACCAAAACTGCTGCTGGCCATTTATTTCGGTTAGCCACAAAAGCAGCGCCTCCCATTAATGACACAGCATCGAGCAGTGAACAGCGTACACGGCACATTGAGCACCACTCACGGTGTGGTCGAGTTGAGTTTTTCCATTTTCCCGCTGCCGCACAATGGCTAATAGAAATCAAAGTGCCTGGGAAATGAAATGAATGCAGTCCGCGGACTGCATTGGGGAATTACTCGTATTCAATGTTAGAGCTGACGGTTGCTCTCTGTCTCTCTCCCTCTCTCACTCTGTTGATTCTAAGCCGATTTTGCTTTTGCTGTAATGAACAATATTGTTAGAACGCTAATCCAGCGCTTCCTAGACCCCCTAACTCCTACTGGCCACACCCCTACACGTAACGGGCCACTTGTACAAATTGTTGGCCATTGTGAATGCTGCTCTTTGTGCGCCACTAGAGACCATTGTGAACGAAACTAAATTAATGTTGGTCTTAAAATCACTCGAACCTTGTGTGGTGTAATACCCAAAATTATGGGATCACAACAAAAAGATGCTGCTCGCTGCAGTTAACAAATAAACTGCAGCGCCAAAGGAACCAAAGAACAGCAGATGATTTCATTAGGATTTGGTAAACTTTATTAACCAAAAGCTGTAGTACAGAGCAGCTCAAGTAATCAATTTTTAACCAAACTCAAACGCTTTAAATGCTGTTAGCCGCCTTTAACTTAACTAAAGTCATTTTAGTGCCAAACAAGTCGGCACAGTTTTAATTTCTTAACATAGAAGCAACAATTTGTATAGGAACTAGAAGAACTGCAGCGTAAATTAGCAATAAACACATCAGGGACAACGATGACCCACTGCGACCCCAACTGGCACCTGGCGGCGAGTTGTGTAACCGATGAAAATTTATGACCCAATTTCCTAGCCAAAAACGACAGTTTGACAGACTGCGCAGGGAGGGAGTGGAACAAGTGAGCAAACGAAACGTTCGTCCCGTTTTAATTTTCCCCAAGTTATGCAAATATTTTTATTAGACATCGTTACAATATTCGTGCCTCAATAAAATGTCCCAATTGGTAACGTATATGGCCAGAAAGTATCATATTACCAATAACAACAACACGAGCCACAACTTTGTTACAGAATTTATGATATTAATACAACGCAAGTCGGACTTTTCCTATGGAACCAAACATAATTGATTAGCATTTTGGGTGGCTAAACAAGGCGGTGGGTCAAAAGTGGCGTCGGTGGTTCGCGTTGTGCGTGTTCGGCGAGCATTTCAGGCAATTAAAATTAAATGTTCACCTATTTTTTTTGTTTTTTTGTGCTGTTTTCTATTGTTGCTGGTCAGTTTGGATGATTTATAAGCTTCAAGACATTCTCTCATTATCGACAATATTTTATCGCATATTGTTCTTATTAATAGAAGACCAATTATCGTAAATTCGCATAAATCAAATAAGTGTTTTATTCTCTTTCTTTGCAGATGTACACCTGCCAGGCGACCAATGGCCATGTGGTTCCGGCACTCACCAAGAAAGTTATTCTGGACATGAACCGTAAGTGGTGACAATTACCCTTTAAATATCGTACGCTATTTCCGCTCTCTGAAAGTTTAAGCTTAAAACTTCTGTCAGTTTTGTTTTTTTTGTTTTGTTTTGGTATTTATAATTATGTTGATGGCTTAGCGTTGCTGGCTGGCCAAATGCCAAAAGTTCAAGGCCGTCACGGCAGTGGGCGTGGTCACTGTTTTACGTGTTGGCTTTTACATGGAAATTAATGTAATTAAAGTTTTTGTCATTGCGGAGCGCCCTAATACCCATACACTCGGATGTTTATGCATTTATGACATCGCAACAAAATATCGCAAGTGGGAACTGCTCCGCTCTGCTCCGCTCTGCTCCACTTTTGCTTTGCGAATATGCTAATCGCGTTGTGGCTCCCAGGAGCGAGCGAGGCCAGTGCAATAATGTGCGAGAACGTACGTATCGTTATATGCCGGTTGTAAAGCGGCTTCGAGAATACCCAACAATGGATTAGGGAAAAATGTCCTTCAGTAATTTACATTTCTCATGGCACTAAAACTTACATATGCTATAAAGATAACGAGCATTGAATATGCTTGACAAAAGCCGTGTTGTTTGTTTAAGTGGAATAATCTTAAACAAAATTTTTTTGAATATCGTAAATCGAATATCGTAATAGCAAGAAAACGTTGAATGCAGAAGTAATGTGAATACCGTTTATTGAATATCGTAATTTTTTCCTCTTTTAACAGTTCCACCGCTGAGTTTGCTGCTCCAAGGCCTTAATCACGCCGTGGTCGCCGGCACACGCACACATGTGACCTGCACAGCCATAGGAGCGCGTCCTCCACCGCACATCATCTGGTCTAAAGCTGGTCAGATAGTAAAGGGTGCCACTCAGTCGGTAAGTCAGCTACAACTTCCCCAGCTCCACGATCCATCCACAATACTGTTTCTACTTTCACCGTAGACTGCCACTGATGGCAACACGACCATTTCGGAGCTGATGCTCATACCTGTGCCGGAGGACAATGAACGACAGGTGGTCTGTTCCATTGCCCTCAATACGGGTATTACGTCACAACAGCTACACGAGGGCGATACCACGGTAATGACTACGATGGGCAATGGCAATACGGGACTGTACCTAAAGGACTCCCGTGTGCTTAACGTAACGCGTAAGTTGAGATTAAACTTGAAAGTGAAAAATTTTAGGTAATGCTCCCGTTTCTATAGATGCACCGATTGTTAACCTCAATTTGGGGGCTCCACTTGATCCAAACAATCTGCTAAAGGGCTCTGATGTCTATCTGGAGTGCGATGTGCGCGCCAATCCTGGTATAACACGCGTCGAGTGGTATCACAATGTAAGTATTGCTTAAAATTAATATCGTAAAACGAATATCGTAAATTGAATATCGTACATTGAATATCGTAAATTGATTTTTCTTTAAACAACCTACAGGACAAACAATTGCACTCCACACGCGGCATTATTATCTCCAATCAAACACTGGTACTGCAGGGTATCTCCAAGTCCTCACACGGCCAATACTTCTGCCGGGCCACTAACCTACAGGGCAGCGTGTCCAGCAATGAGGTTTACCTCGATGTCAAATGTAAGTAACCAGCACTCGAAGCACTTGACTTTATCCTGCACTCATGTGCCTCTGCTTTGCTTTCTTTCTTCCACACTTTCCCCCTCTCTTTACCTGTTCGGCTGTCCAGATCCACCTGTGTGCAAGTCGGATTCAACGATTATACGCGCCGCACTCAAGCAAACAATCAACATTACCTGCGAGGTGGATGCCAATCCACTTGACAATCTAAATTACAAGTGGCACTTCAACAACTCATTGGAGAGTCTCATCGAGTTGCCGCAACTTGGCCATCTAGTTCCAGCCACGTTAGCTCTGCAGCTGCCATCCGGCAATGGCGGATATTACCAACGCAGCAAGCGGAAGCACATACACGGCACACAGCACTTGCTCCATGGCCGACACGGACGTGTGGCCAGCATTGTCGACATGACGGAGGCAGACGCCGTGCTCTTTGAGGATGAGTACGAGGAGTCCGAGTTCGATAACTATCAGGATTACAGGGAGCCACAAATGGTCTACTCTAACATGGTGCACAAGAATCACATGGAGAACAAGCAGCCACAGCGCAAACAACAACAACAACAGCAGCAACAACACGTTCAGTCCGGCGACTCAAGTGTTCATCACAGTGGAGCCTCCATCAGTGCCCAGTTGGCCGAACGTAAGCGACTCGCGGCGTTGCACAAACAGCAGCATCATCGTCAGCAGTTGGCCACGCCCTCGACAACGAGTACGCCTCCGTTGAACAACGTTTACAGTTATCACGTGGAAAGTTACGAGAGCTTTGGAGCCATCTCCTGTGTGGCCAACAGTCCCATGGGCCACAGCCAGCCCTGTTGGTACCACATACAGCCCGCAGGTGAGTGCAACAAGGTAGCAACTTGGCTTAGCCCAAAGTTGCAAGCACAACAGAAAAAAAATTTATTTTAATTAATTTCGCAACGCGTGAGGTGTGGAATGAGCGATTTCAACAACATGTTTGCTCAATTTGGCCAACAGATAATTGTTGCACGTAACGCGGCCAAGTGGCAGCTATTCAATGCGTGTGCAACATTCGCTAGTTTTTTCAACCAAACTGCTCCTCTCTTCTTATCTCTCTGCATCTATCTGGCTGTTATTTACATTTGGCCATGACGATATTGCAATTTTACGCGTCGCAATTGTTTGCCATTTGCCACACTGTCCGTCCGTTCGTCCGTCTGTCTGTCTGTCCGCTTGTTTAACCGTGCCTGTGCTGTTCGCGTGTCCTTCCGCTGCACATTGTCCTCGACAGCAGCAGCAGTGGCAGCCATGGCAATAAAAGCCACGTTTACCATTTACCAACGTCCATTGTTGTTGTGACTTTGTTGATGCAACTTCAATCTGTGTCGCCAATAATCTGATAATCAAATGCAATAAATTGTAAGGCGCATCATTTATTTACCTATCGCCAATGCATGTTGGCGTTAAATTAAAACACACAAACACACACACGTATACATACACCCAATGGCCATGGCCTGAAATGTCACAAGGATAATGCAATAAAAGCTGCAAAAACAGTAAATTAAACAACGGACAGATATGTGCACGCTGTGTACTCTTTCGAGACAGGAATCAGTTGCGTTTAATTAAATGCTCTTACAACTAATTTCAAGTGTCTAATGAAATTTGTAATGATTGAGAGGTCAAGGAGCTAGAAAGACTACGAGAGGGAGTTTCAAGAAGCATTAAGAGGCTAAACATAAATTAAGTAAGCGTTTAAAGCTTTGAAAAAGTGTTCTAATGAAAACTCTAATGAAATATTTAATACGCATTAGAGTCTAATGAAATGTGTGATGAATAAGCTACACCATTTTTGCAAATGGATCATTTTAATAGCTGTTAAAATAATAAATTCTTATAGTTACGATGGAAATAATGATTTTATAATATAAATAAAAATATTAATAATAAATAAAATTATTAATGATAATTCTAATGAAACATTTAAGGCAAAAAGTGGGCTTTATAAACCAAATTAAACACAGTTTCTACCATTTTCCGCTTCAACAGTTTACACAGAACAAAACTGACATACTATTGTACTCTAATAAAACTTATAATTAATGAGCTTAGACTGATTATCGTATGATTATTAGGGCCACATGATGTAGTTTCATTGCGTTGAAACACCAAGTATGAACATGCCATTAACTTTGAGTGAATCATTTGAATGTGAATTGAATTGTAATAATTAATGAGTTAACTTAGAATTATATAGTTACGGATATGAATCAATTGACAATTGATATTTGTAATTAAAGTTTGGATTGGAAATAAATAGTTACACGGAAAGTTAAATTATTTCTGTGAAACGCCCTGTGTATTAGACGTATCGTGACCCAATTGTGTGACTAAACACACGTTCGTGACCAATTTATTGATTTAGTTGAACTATCAGTTATTTAGTTATGTCAACATTTTTGTTATGTGGTTTGCAGATCTGCCGGAGCCGGTTAAAAACTGTACGGCGTATAATGCGACAGCGAACTCACTGCAGATTCAATGCATTCCCGGCTATGATGGAGGAATTCCGCAGCATTTTCATGCACAGGTGTACGATGAACTGACACGACAGATACTCTATAATGCATCGTACAAGTATGCAGAGTTTACAGTGAAACGTCTGCCAAGTGACTCGGCCTTTAACATACGCGTGACGGCAGTGAATGCCCAGGGAGCCAGCAAAATGGCGTATCGAGTCCGTGGACGAACACTCTCCGCTCCGCTGCTTCGCACAGGTAAGCGAAACAAAAGGGAATAAACCAGAGAATCAGAAACGATTTCGTTGGTTATTCAATTTCCCTCTTCCCAAACGAGACTAACTTTTGTATGTGTGTGTGTGTTTGCTTTTTTTTACCACTGTATGTTATAGCATCCTCGACAGCGGTGTTGGTGCAATTGACACCGCTTTTGGGCGCACTAGTTGGTGTGTTTGCCACACTCATTCTGGTGGCCATCTGTGTGGTGATCTTTATTAAATTCCGAAGCAAGCGAAATCGCCGACATGTGACTGGTGATGCCACAACAACGGAGGCGGACAAGGGCAGTGCAGAGCCGCTGTCACGTAACATGGGCAGCCATTCCAGTTTGGAGGACAAAAACCCGGATGTTGTGCCACAGGAGGCAAACAGCGAGGATGAATTTCATCTGGAGGAGAAGGCATTCGACCGACTGAATATGGAATCACAGCGTATACTCTATACACCGCCAACGCGCATTAACACCGCATCGCCGCCACCGCCCTCGTTGTCGCCCACATTTGGCAAACAGGTGAGTGACGCAAAGATTAATAATCCAAGTGTTTTTGGCACTAAACAAGCGCGTGAAATCAATAAAAAGCTGTAACCTGAAAAGAGTCCTTTAATTTGAAGTCTTGGAGCATATACGCGCACCTTTAAAAAACTGTTGCATACTTTCGAGCTGTAGTTGAAGTAGCACAAAACTGCTGCATGCTTTTAGGGATATTTGGTGTTCTAAGGGTTTTGCTGCCCAAAAAACAGCTAAATAAAACCCGACACAACAAGTTTTCTATTTTATAGCATTTTAAACAAATTTCTAGCTACAAATTAGCCAAATCCACGCCACCAACTTCAACTTGAGTTAAATGAAAAAGTTTCCGTCTTAAAATAACTGTTGAAAGACATTGTTTAATTTTAGATATTGACAGATTTCTCTTCTGCTTGTCATAATAAATCCCCTCAGGCCTGCAGGCAGAGTTTTCCTTAAGTTTTTGAAGATTTATTTACACATTTCACACGCGAAACAAAAGCGTTCTGACAGCATTTGCTAATGGAAATCTAATTGGAATATGATAAGAGCTCAACATTCACTGAACTTTTGTGTGTCTACTCGTGTAGAATCACAGCACGAGTCGTAGTGGCAGACAAAGTTTCTATAATTATTGACAAACCGTCAATTTGATTTAGGTATTTGAGTATAAATAGGTGAAATATTTAATCCACTTCTCTAGTTTAAGCAGAGTTACATTATTTTTATCCATTTTGGCCACGCATTTAATTTTTGATGAGCTTTAAATGTTTTTTTTTTAATTGTTTTTTGACTTTGGTTAGCCAAGTAAAAGTTGAATTTGGGTTTTTTTTTTTAGTTTATGTTGTGGTAACTCCATTTGCTGCGTTGCTAACAAGCTCATTAGAAGTTAAAGCTGTTTTTGTTTGATTCTCTGCTGGTTTGTAACTTTTTAACCACATGTGCAAAAATTTGTTATCAGCTTTTAAATATGCAACAGCCAAAAAATAAATGAAACTTGCACTTTGAATTTTAAATATTTATGAGCTCCACACAAATTTCTCTCCCTAAATTTGTTCTACAGTACGGCGAACTGTCGCTGACAACCAATCCAGCGTTTAGTTTGTACAACACGCCACAGAGGGCGCCAGCTGCCCAGCGACCGGTTTACACGGCACCACCAACGCTGCTCTCCACACGCACACCACCCAATATCTACACTAGAATTCCGGGCAGAGGCAGCAGTGGACCCAGCGGTGGTGCCACCACCTATCTGCCCGCCTACGAGACCCGCACATCACCCACCTCGCCCTACGGTTCGACGACCACCTGCACCATGCCGCTGCTCAACGGCCAGTCCAATGGTTCCTTGCAGACCAACAGCAGCCTTGGAGCAGCTGGCATCAGCTGCAATACACTGCCGCATCCGGGTAGTCTGCATTCCGGCGGAATTTCAGCAGCAATGACCAGCTCAGTGACCAGCGGGAATATAACCATAGGAGCTGCCCAATCTCTGCTCACCTCGCCGCGAGCACAGACCGCGTACAGCACGTTGGGTGGGGTGGGCGGTACACAATCACCGCTGCTCAGTGTGGGCAGCTCACTGATGGGCGTGGTCGGTGGTGCCGGTAACTATGAGACGGTGAGCTCCTGAGAGTTAGCCAAAGATGACATCAAATGTCAGATTGTCTGTATAGGGGGGAGCAGTACGTGCACAACATCCGGCGCAGAGCGCACCACCATCGTCTAGAGAGCTCCACCCGTATACCACCCCGAACTGTAATCCCAAAATGTATTATAGTAATGTAGTTAAGCCGTGCTTTCGTCTAGCTTTTCGGGAAATGACTTCCAAAACGAGAGATTTGCATGAAGCGAAACGAACAAAATTTATAAGACTTCCACAACCGACACAGCAGAGAGATCGTAGAAAGTTATCTTAGACATAAGCAGAACTAAAACCGATATAGAACAAAACTGAAGAAAAGAAAAAGCATTTAAAGTTGGTGAAATCTGAGAATGCTGAGAGTTAGTTAAAGCCTACATGTCTGTACCAAGAGTCAGTAATAAACTGAACCATACACACAAATATATACACTAGTATACATACTACTTATAATACAGATACTACGATATGTGCGCAAAGAAAACTAAGAAAAAAAAAAAGAATACTTCAGTGAAATAAATGAGCTATGCTTCTGAATTCGAACAAGAAACTAGTTTAAATCAATTACTTAACTACAATAGATGTGTATGGCTAGAGTATGGCCAGATTTGTATATATATATATAGACTAAGTTTCTGATTAGTTGTAGTCTTTTAAATTAACTGTAGTCTAAACTGAAATTAGTTAGTCACATTGAATCTACGAAAAGACTATCCCCCTTTCAAATAAATGAACAAATCCTGAGTATATATAATTGAATTACTGAATATATGGCATACAAACAAACAAAAATATCAGTATAACTAATTATATTATTATACTATATATACATACATATAGCACAACATTAAAGCAAACTGATTAGGCGCAAATTGTAATTAACTGAATATAATATATATATATGAATGTATTCTACGATAATATTTTGTTAAATGTGAAAGAATTTTATGCAAATCTGTTGTCGAATCTATCCAAATATATATATATATTATATAGTAATTTAAATCCAACTGCCCGCATCATCAATGTTCAATGTGTATGTAAAAAAAATAAATAACAAACTTTGCCACCCGCCCAATTTTCAAATTATATAGAAACCTCTAAGAAAAAGAAGACAAAAGCACGAACTCCAAGTTTTGGCCAGTCTTAAAACTTCTACAAAAATAAAATATAAATTGCAAGTGCTTTTTCAATGGACAAAATCAAATTGTATTGTGACTCGAATTGTAAATTAAACTAAACGAAATTAATATTAATAAATATATATTGTATAAATAGTTAAACTCGATCGATTTAATCTTTGGTTATATTTCTACTTTCCACTTAAATTGGAACTAAACTTAGATTTACTTTCTACAATATTTCTGTCAATTATTTAAGTTGTAAGCAAAAATATTTAATATTTATTTGGATTTATGATTTGCAAAGAATAAAAAAACGTTTTTACGTCTAATACAAATAAATCTTAATATTAAAGTCATGAAAAAAAAAAAACTGAAATATGTGCAAGAGTAATTAAAGAACTAAATCTGAAAATAAAAACAAATTTGTTTTTCTCGGTTGGAAAAGGAAAATCAATTAAAGAATTTCAAATGTTTTAGTTGCTGGACTTTGACGAATGTGGAAATTTTTCATAATTTTGGGCACAAACACACATGACTCTCGAGCCGCTGCTAATGACAACAGGAAAACAGTGGGTGTAGTGGGTGGTATACCCGCACCACAGAACACAAATGACATGAGTTCGTGTGCGCATATTTGTCCTTTTGGCAGGACACGCAATACACTTTTGGAATTAATTAACGCAACGCAACAAAACCCCAGACAAAGCAACCAAAAAGCCCCCAAATTAAGCAGCTACACACATGTCTCCCTCTGTGTGTGTGTGTGGAAAACATCTCCTCCTGTGTGTGTGTGTTGTCGACTTCCTGAGGCGAAACTTGTCACAGACTAATTTCGTGTCTCAGCTCATAAATTGATATTAATGAGTGAGCATATTTTTTCGCGTTTGAATTTGACTTCGGTTCGTTTGACTCTGACAGTTACAAAGTGGCTCCCAAGTATGTGTAATTTGAGTCGTCGACCAATGTCCTGTGGTTATTTAACATGACTCGACATTCAAATGAACAAACAAACATACACTGAGGCACACACACTAACATATTATGCTGGTGTGTGTCCTTAGTCCCACGGCGACAGCAGAAAGACAACATTGACAACGTAGCTACGCTGGTACAGACAGGGAGAGCGGTACCGACTGACTGTCGGGCTGTCGCTTTGGGAGTTTTCGCAAATAAATTGAATGGGAAATTTCTGTTTGCGCATTTGTTTCACCTCGGGGGAAATTTAAAGAATGTGTTGAGCTTGAGTGCAAATGACAACATTTACTGCACATCTATTGACATTTTCTGAATTTATGACATTTAACACTAAAACAATCAACATTTCCCTTAACCCTAACAGATTTCTCTATTTGAACTCAACTGATTTTAGGCTTCATGCTTTTATTTCACATATTTATCAACTTTTGTTTTAAATATAACTTTCTTTTATATATATTTCTCACTTTTTCTTTTCCTTGTCCTTTGGTTCGGAGCTGCTTTCTCGGCTGTCGCTGCTCTTCTTTTTCTTGGACTTGTGCCTTCGCTTCTTTGACTTTTTCTTTGAGTGCTTCGCATCTGGCGACTCAGAGCCGTCTTTATCTTCGCCTTTTGGGCTTATTTTTTGCTCCAACTTTTCTGGTTCTTTTTTCAACAGAGCTGCTTCATTTTCTACCTTATCGGCTGCTACAACTGGCGGCTGATCAAGTGGCTTTGGCTTAACCGAGGGCTCACGTTCCAAGCCCTTGGGTTTGATAGAGTTCTCACGATCCGACAGCTTGGGTATGGTGTATGAGTCTCTATGGAAAGTTTTGGGCTGCACGGAGGCCTCTCGCTCCGTAGGTTTGGGCTTGACGGAGGGTTCCCTGTCCAAGACTTTTGGTTTAGTAAATTCCTCCTTCGATGCTGCTGTTTCCAATGGTTTTGGTTTCACGGAAGGTTCTCTTTCGGGAGCCTTTGGTTTGACAGAAGCCTCTCGTGGCTTTACAGAAGATTCTCTCTCCATAGCCCTGGGCTTCACCGAAGCCTCTCTTTCCATAGCTCTAGGCTTCACCGAAGCATCTCTTTCGGAGGTCCTTGGCTTAACCGAAGCCTCTCTTTCGGAGGTCCTTGGCTTAACTGAAGCCTCTCTTTCGGAGGTCCTTGGCTTAACCGAAGCCTCTCTTTCGGAGGTCCTTGGTTTAACTGAAGCCTCTCTTTCGGAGGTCCTTGGCTTAACCGAAGCCTCTCTTTCGGAGGTCCTTGGCTTCACCGAGGCCTCTCTTTCCGAGGTCCTTGGCTTCACCGATGCCTGTCTTTCCGATGTCTTTGGCTTCACCGATGCCTCTCTTTCCGAGCTCTTGGGCTTAATCGACGATTCCCGTTCGGAAGTCTTCGGTTTTACAGACGATTCCCTATCGGATCTCTTGCGTCTTGTGGACGGTTCTCTGTCTCTCTTCCGCTTGGTAGACTGCTCTCGTTCCATCTTTGGTTTGCTAAACAATTCTTTTCTTTTTTCAAGCTCTTTTTGCTTTTCAAGCTCCAACTTTCTTTGCTCTTCTTGTAGATGCCAAGTCTTGAGTTCAGCGGGCGCTTTACTCAGTATCTGACTGCAGATATTCGCCTCATTGCTGGCCGTACCCAAAAACTTGCCTTTCTCAATCACAAAGTTGAAGAAGCTGTAGGAAAAGGAATGGTTGAAAAAGGATTTTAAAGGCAATTCGGTTAGACACACCCCTGGGCCAATTTGATGTCGAATTCGGCTTGCTTTAACTCCTCCAAGTTAGCAGTTTTTCGCTCGAAGGTATTGCAGCCATCCTGCCTCATGACTATGGCCATATTGTAGTACAGAGTTGGATCCTGAGGGGTGATATGTAGCGCCTTCATCAGCCACTCCTTGGCTTCTTTGAGACGTCCGGCGTGGTAAAGCGATCTGGCCAGCGATTGCATCACTTGCACACAGTTCACAAATGGAACAATACTCAAATAGAGTTTATAGGCTTCAATAGCGTCCGAAAAATGCTCCAACTGTAGGGACGCGTGGGCGGAGTTAAGCAACGCATCTGGACAGCGTTTGCTGGACTCTGCAATCTGCTTGAAGATGGTTTCCCCCTCAGCCAAGTAGCCATGGCTGCTCAAGACCACGCCTATGCCATTAGCCGCCCACAAATTGCGTGGATTCTTCTCCAGAGCCTAGAGAAAGGACATAAAAGATGTGTGGTAGTTCAAACTGCTTTCACTTACCTTGCGGAACAGCTGGAGCGCATTCTGCACTTGCAGTTTGGTCATTTCCTGATCACCGTCGTCGATGGCTTGCTGCAGATTGATCAGTCCCACATTGCCCATGGCCACGAGCATATAGGAATCCTCAAAGTTGCTCTTGCGTTGTATGACTGCGTTGTACTTGCTCATGGCCTGCTCCAGATGGCCTTCGCGTATTAGAACGTTGCCCATCAAAATGCTAGAAGAGGCGGATTTGGTGAGCCCAGAGTGCAGCCCTGATTTACTCCGTACTTACTTTGCTGCTTCATTCTCTTTGTCCAGTTGCAGAACTGCCTGAAACTGCTCCAAGGCCGCCTTGGGATGATTACGCTTGTAGGCCATAGTGCCCAGTCTGAAGTAGCAGTCGTAGTAGCTGGGATACTCCACGATCAGCTGCTGATAGCTGCTCTCGGCCTGATCAAGCAGACTCAGCTCCTCCAGCACACGAGCCCTATTGTACCGAAGCGTAAGCAGATTATTCTCGTAGTGCTGCTGGGTGGCATCGGGTGTCATGGACAGCGCTCTGTCCAGCGTCTGCAGCGCTAACTTGACCTTGCCCGTGTGCAGCTGCAGCGCGGCAATATTGTTCAACCAGGTGAGTGGTACATCGTGTGTAAAGCCATGCATGCGCTGATAGATGCGTATGGCCTGCTCATAGGCTTCCAGTGCCTGCTGCCAGAGTTGTTTGCGCTCATAGGTGGCAGCCAAGCCCAAGAAGCTCTCGTAGTGCTCATCCGTGGCGGCCTTGGTAAACAACTGCACGGCCATGTCCCGTTTGTTCTCCAACTCCGATTGGTAGAAGAGCATGCCCAGCATGCGCAGTGCCTGCGTCTGATTGGGCAAGATCTTGAGCAGATTACGAAGTGAAATCTCAGCTTTATCCAGCTGCCCGCGGCGTATGTACATCTGTGCCACGCCCAGATGGGGCGGTGCATAGGCCGAGTGGTGTGCTATGGCCATGCCATAGAAATCAAAGGCTCTGGCGAAATTCTGCTGCGCATGAAAACTGCGTGCGATTTGAAAACAATTCTGCGATTTGAGCTGCTCATTGTCGGTGGCTGCATAGGCATTGCCTGCGATGGAGTTCAGTGTATTATAGTCTCGAGCGTAGTACAGGTAACCCGACAGCCAGGTGAGCACAATGGGATGTCGCTGATTCAGCTGGAAGGCGGTACAGAGTTTGTTAATTGCCTCCATGTTGGTGGGCAGCGTGTGCTCATTGAGCTTCATCTGCGCAATGCCGAGTATTGCATTCAGCGACTGTTCGTTGCTGGCCAAGGCCAACTCAAAGGCGGCTCGAGCGTTGGCCAAGTTACCCAGCTTAAGAAAACAATGGGCAATGGCCACACGTACGTCCAGTGGCCCCTCGGGATGATGGAGCAGCAGGTGCTTAAAGTATCCCAGTGCCAGGCGATAATCCTGCCGATTGTAGGCCAAACAACCGCGTCCCAGCAATGCGGTCACATCGTGCGGTACCTGACGCAACACGTTCACAAAACAATTGTCCGCCTCCTGTAGACGCACATCGAGCAGTATGTGGGCAAAGCCACGGCACAGTGTGTGCTGCAGCTCACAGACATTGGTCTGCATGCCGTCCACAGCCTGCAGCAGATTGGTCACCTTCTCCTTCCATACAGCGCGCTTGTTACTCGGCTCCGAGCAGCACAGACGCACAAAGTAGGCCATCAACATCATGTGGCCACGCAGCAGATCGGCCTTGTAGTCCACGTAGGACTTGGAGCCACGCGAGAGTGAGCTCTCCAGCAGCTCAGCGAAGCTCAACGTCTTGTCCTGATTGTAGTAGGCCCACTAGCAAGAAAGAAAATGGCGAACAAGGGTACAAAATGGCGGCAGACATTTGATTTTTTAGGTTATGGATAGGGCTAACTAAAGGGAAACTAAAGGTCCTTTTGGAGAACGTGGTTAGCTGATTTCTGAAAAAGGCTAAGACTTGTAGGCAGTGCCTTCATTTTTTTAGCTACTCAATTTAAATGAAACACAATTAAACAGCTAAACTTGTCTGCCTTAGATCAAGTTAAGACTTACGGCTTTTTCGATCCAATCGCGCAACTTGACACGCCTTCTGGTCAGCAAAGTTATATGCTCCTGCACCTCTGTTAGATCTTCGGTGGTATTCGCATTATCCTTGGACTTGAGAGTCGCAAGAACTTTGTCTATTTTAGACATTTTTTACACAGACTTTTTCACTTCCATGTGCACTTTGGCGAAATGTCAGAAACTGCAAAGTGCACGCCACTCTGAAATTTATCGATATTTAAATAAAGCTTCATATCGATAACTATGTTATGCTTGTGAGCCTAAAGCAACTCTGGGGGAACAGTGGAATTGGAATGCTAAGTTGTTTCATCTCAAGTGTTTCATAGAGTAACAAATGCAGTTGCAAGTGCTTGATTTTAGCTATTTTTAACCAAATATTTGACCCTTAAAAGCCAGCTAAACCCCTTTAGTTCCAATATAATCAAACATAATTTCTCAATAATTTCATAGAGTAACAAATGCAGCTGCAAGTGCTTAATTTTAGCTATTTTTAACCAAATATTTGACCCTTAAAAGCCAGCTAAACCCCTTTAATTCCAACATAATCAAACATAATTTCTCAATAATTTCATAGAGTAACAAATGCAGCTGCAATTGCTTAATTTTAGCTATTTTTAACCAAATATTTGACCCTAAAAAGATAGCTTAACCCCTATAATTCCAATATAATCAAACATAATTTCTCAAGCAGCCAAACTGGAGTTGTTTGAAGTATTTTCAACACCTATCATTATCTACGCCTCAACTCGTAGCTGTATCTGTATCTCAATTCCAATCTGAGGGTCAATGTCAATGCCAAAAATACGAATTGTTGTTAACAAAAGTTCATGACGTAAAGTACATTAAACGGCTTCCAATTGTGCGGCTACCCAAAGTGATTATTATTTTTATTTTCATTTTATTTTTGTTATTATGTTTTTCGTGCTTGGTAATGTTGTTTGTCACCTTTTTGGCTGAGCACAAGAAACGACGCAATGAAAACGAAATCAATAAGCCTAACAAACACACGTTACCTCCTATTCCCTAACCACTCGGAGCCGCAATAATTGTTAAAAATAGACAAGAGTAATGAGTATGAGCACAAGCCGAACAATGAAATTCCATTTGATGTGGCTGAGATTAGTGCTACCTGTTTTTACCTGTGTTTTACATCCGCAACTTGTTTCTCTACACTTTTGGCTATAAATGGAGCAGTTAGACACTGCAGTAGTATCAGTCAACGCACTACAATCTTCAAGAACACAACAAACCCCAAAAAAAACCCAAATCAACATGAAAGTAAGTTTTTTTTAGACTTGAGAAAATGTTGGAAATTTATTACATTTATTTTTTTTTTATATGTTTTTTCTTGCAAACAGGTCCTCATCTGCTTTGTCGCTCTCTGCGTGGCCGTCGCCCAGGCTCATGTTGTGGCTCCCGTTGCCACCTATGCCGCTGCGCCCGCTCTGACCTACGCTGCCGCTCCCTCGGTCTACTCCGCTGCCATTCCTCGTGCCTACTCTGCCTATGCCGCTCCTTCTGTGTACTCCTCCTCCTATGTGGCTCCTTCAGTGTACTCCGCCTATGCTGCTCCGGTGACCACCTATGCCGCTGCTCCCGTTGTTTCCTCCGTCTGGAAGAAGTAGATTGCTGTACCTTAAACTGTTCCCAACAATAAATTGAGCTGAAATGAAGAATTTAAAATAAAATTTTTGTTAAACATTTATGGAAAGCGTATAGATAGTTCGTATATAAACAGAAAAAAATGTATAGAGAGATTTTAAGTTAAAATCATTGTATACAGGGTATTTTTAGGCCACTCTCATTGAATAATTTTAGCCAACAGCGTCCACTGCGGATTTTCAAAAATTTGTAGTTTCTTCAAATTTGAATGCTCATAACTCAGCCAAAAGACGTCGTATATTAAAAAGTTATACCTTTCTACACTCTAGACAAATAGTACAATCAATCGCACTCAAAATTTAGAATTTTTAAAATCGACCCATTTTTCGCAAAATTTCATGATGGTACCCCTTTGCATTTTTTCAAAAAATCAGCCAAAAATTTTTTTCGATTATTTCAAAATATTTTAAGTTAAATCGTAAGTGCTAGTTGTATAGAGTACAAAATGGCCACCCAATGCCAAATCGGCTGACAGACTATCAAAATATCCGCTATCAAAGTTTGGTACCTTTGAGTGGGTGGTTTGAAGGTCTTAGGAGGAAATGCCTAAAATTACCATTTAAAAACCTTTTAAATGGCTTTTAAAAGTTTACTACTTCATTTATAAAATGTTCTGCTAAAAATTCTAGCTAAATTCTGCATTTTAAAGCCAACATATTTAAGCGATAGTTTTTTTTTGGGGGAGCAATGCTTGTAATGCCCTGTGGCTCTCCATATTTAAGCGCTTAAGTGTAGTGGATAATTCGTGGCACACATATATCATTTAAGCCCAGTTGTTAGCCCAGTTATTAGAGCACTTCCAACAAACTGCTGCTGCATACTCGGCCATCCGGGCAGTTGTTAATGTTATGCAAATGAATTATGCTCATACTGTGAGGGCGAATTGAGGCACGTGTTTGCTTGCCCCACACACAACCATACACGCTCAAACACACTCGCTTCAATCGTCACATAATCCTCCCATAAATGCTTTACACACAATCAACACACACACACAACTAATCACCCGAGTATTTACTTATTTACTTAAGTACTTATTGATTTTATTTTCTTGGTAAAGCGTTAACTGCAGTCAAAGTCACATAGCTTATGCAGAATTTTACATCTAACTAATGCTAAGCTTAATACCCTTAAAAAGGACCAGACTTTGCTGCTGTTCTTTTTTTTTGAAAAATTCATTTACTTAAAATACAGAAATTGAGTTTACTTTGAGACATTTCCGTTACGCCGCGCAGCGATTATGCACAACAAAAGTTTGCCACTCCCGTTTTGTGTGTGGTGAAAACATTTCCGGCGCAAACTTTTACCTAAATCACTTAGGCCAAAAACAAGTGTCGGCATGTCGAGAAATCACGGGCAAAAAGACTCGAAACTCAACTCAAGTCGACTGCAAAGGGAAAACTTTGGCAACTGTTGCGAAATGCTTCATCAGAGCCAAACCCAAACTCAAACCCAAACAAATATGATGATATTTATAGTAACAAGTTGTTGTGCCTAGTTACATGCCAAATATAGCTAAAGGTCTGTCTGCAGTTCGTTTTGGGGGTCTTGAGTTCATAACCCTCACAATGTGAGCCAATTAATTTAGAGCAGCTTATGTTGCATGCTTTCCATTCAATTGTTATGTCACAAAGTCTTTTGCAGCGACAACGAGGCGTATGCTTAATGTTCTCTCAAGACAGTCAAAATAGCTTAAAAGCAAATCGCATATTCATTTCTCGTATACGTTTTTCAAGTATTTATCAAAATTGCAATTCCTTGGCAACTCAAGGATCTGCACGACTTAAAGCTACCCTTTAAGCTGCCTAACTTGTTTTGCATTTCTTGAGCTGCTCAACTGTCTAATAATTAAGCCTACGGCGAGTGAAGTGCATATCAAACACGTTGGCAGCGTCTCAAGTGCCTGCCACGCCCACTTACCTGTAAATTAGGGGCGCTGGGGGGGTGGTAAAAAGCAACCCTTTTACACGTTCGCCATTTTTTATTTGCTGATTCGCGTTTGTCTTTCTCTTGTGCTGTATCAAGCACACTTGACAATGGCCACGCCCACTGTCCTGGCAGCCCTTGACAGTGGCTGTACGTGTGCTCCAGACAATGGACAAATCAGTCTGAAGTGCAGCTGTGCAGAAAGTCAAAAGATTTTACGTGGAATTTAAAGACGCACCTCAAGTTAAAAATAGCAAGAAAAAAGGTTTCTTATTTGCCCAAATACTTGGGAACGAACTTACCTTTGAACTTTGAACTTTAAGTCTATTTGAAGTTAAGTCAATTTGTTTAAATTTTTAATAATTTATTAAACAGTCAAACGCATAAATGATGTCCAAAATTTTGCTTAAGTGCCGCATTAAATATGCAGTTTAGTTCCTGTGACAAACACACAAAATTGTTTATAAATAATGCACAGCAGTTAAGTTGTGACTTTTTTTAAATAATTTACGCATTCTTACTCTAACTGTGAACCCTTTTCTTGATTCCCTCGTTGAAAATTGTTTGCGCCACAGCAAATCAAATGTCGATTATCGGCTAGTTAGTTGCACTCCGTGGGAGCTGAGAATTGAGAACTCTTCACATTAGCAGCCGGCAAAATGGCGCCAGGCAGTGAATGTACACTGAACTTCCGCCTTTGATGCCATCTTCCACTTCCGTGGCAGCCTCAGGGCAAAGATACACTTTTCCGCTCCCCCTTTGCTGCTCCTTTTCCTGCTTGTTTTCCTTGCCACACTTCCACTCGCACTCATTATCGGCGTGTTTGTTTTATGAAGGTCGTTTCCAACAGCCCCAACAGAATGAGCACAAAAGGATTCAAGGCACGCACGCACAGTTCTCCCAGTATAGCAGCCCCTGTGCTGCTCCCTGCCCTTGCTGCCCCTGCCAAATAGCTGCTCCTTGTCGTCAACGTCGTCATCATTCTCACCATTTTCAGCAGCGTCAAATACGCCGTTTGCCATTGTTATCTCCAGCTCCAGTTACTACCACTGCCCCTACTCTCGCACTGCCTACACCCACTGTTTATGTGCCTTTGCTTTATGACACTTTTGTACAAGCAGTCAGCCGCTCTACTCTCGCCACTCCCCCTTCTTATTGTCCATCTTTTGGTATATCTTTTTCGAAATCAAACATTTCGCTTGTCCAGCAAACCAAAAATTTGTTCTTGCTTTACAAAGTGCTAATAGCATTGCTGTCAGAGGATCTGGATGAGCTGCAAGTTCATCATAATTACGTATGACAACAGTCAAAGCAAAACTGAAAACAACTTCAGGCTTCCCACCCCCCACTCGACTTGTGTGTGTGAAGAGAGGGAGCAGGGTAGGGGAAAGCACATTAAATTATGGCGCATTATTGACAGTTTATCAAATTGATTTAACAAAGCGTATTGTTGTTGTTACTGCTGCTTGTTTGGCTTACTTCCTACACTTCTCTAACCTCCCTTAGACAGCTGAAATCATGCCCCAATCATTCCCTTGGCCATTCCATGCCAGAGTTGGGTGCGTGTGCTCGCCTCTTGTGTATTTTAAGCATCCTTAAGTGGTCATGATAAATGTTATGGCTCTTTCTCTAGTTTTTGTCCCACTTCCCTTACCTCCGCCCAATTCAGTCATTCCAT
This sequence comes from Drosophila parthenogenetica, assembly GCA_035047505.1. Taxonomy (NCBI): domain Eukaryota; kingdom Metazoa; phylum Arthropoda; class Insecta; order Diptera; family Drosophilidae; genus Drosophila; species Drosophila parthenogenetica. Next base: position 7,407,003 of record JAWNPM010000087.1, read on the forward strand.
TCACTTGCTTTCTGCTCTGTGTTTGTGTGTGTGTGAATTTATGTAATGCGCAAAGTTAAAGCATACTTTTCGGCTGTTTGCTTAATGTTTTTTGCTGCCGTTGCTGTTGCTCTGAAAATTTAGTTAATTTTAGTTTGTTTGCACGACAAAGTACGTTCAAATTCTCTGTTGTTTTATTAATTTAAACAAAAGCTGCCAGAAAAAGTTAACAAACTTTTAGGCAAGTCCACCTACCACTCCCTAGCAAACCATGCTCATGTGTGAGCTGCCTTGATTTGCGATAGAACTGAAAAGTAGCAAACAACTAAAGCTAAAATCGGTGTTGGCCGTAAATCTCAGAGTATAAAGTAGCTAAAAAATATTTTAAATCAAAATTTAGTTGTTTTACTGCTGCAGAGCAGATAAATCGGCCAATTTCAATTACTTTTAACTCAAACTACAGGAAAATTGAATATTTTCAAGCCTTTAATTGACAACTAAAGCGGCTATAAACAAGCTAAACTGCCAACACTAGCTAAAACACTGAGCGCTACATGTTTTAGCTAAATAATGAATAGAGTTCTGCGCAGATAAATGAGATACAACATCTTGCAGCTTTCAAACAAAGCAAGTTACACAACAAATGTGCACTCTGTACCTTTTTACTTTTGGTGGGTGGTTAGGAGGAGTGGGGGGCCGCTGTTTTTAATTTTTGTTGCCTTTGCTCTCGAATTTAAGCCAGTTAGGCAGCGGAAGTCATGTTGGTTCGGGTACGCCGCCCCCCCGTTTAGCCCTCAGCTGGCAATGTGAATTTGCATAAAAGACGCTATTTAAGCAAAGGACCAAACCCGAAACATACTTCACTTGAGCTCTAGCTGTAATAAAATATTTTCATTTTCCTCTTTTTCTCCCTTTGCTTTTTTTTTTGGTGGCCCAAAGCGCAAAAGGCGAAAACGAAAATGAAAACTGTGAAAAGAAAAAGTTAACACTGAAAAAGGCGAAAAATACAAAAGGAAGCAGCAGCACATGGAGTTACTGACTTTGTCTGTGTGTGTGTGTGTGTGTGTGTGGGATTAAGTTTGCGGAAACGGAAATGGAAATGGAAGCTACACGTCGCCATATTGCCGTGCAGATGATCGCTGCAAGCTGTTGTCCGTTCTCTACCTTTCGCTACCTCGCTCTCACTCTCTCTTTCTCTCCCACTCCTGTTCATTGTCTTTCTTCAGCTTCTGCTTACTTTTATTTGCTAAAATATCTCTCGCTTAACGGTTTCCTGTGCCCAACTATTCACATCGCTGACCAGTAACCCCAGCAAGCAGCAGACTCTGCTCCAATTCCGATTGCTCCGCTTCTTTCTTCCACACGAAGGCTGCTCTACGCCTTGGTAATCGCAGCAGTTCGCAATAATTGCAACAATAAATGAAAACACCTGCAACTAAAGGCACTCTATGAATTGTCAATTAAATTCTTTGGCCTTAACTTACTTATAAAACTGAGCAATAGCCAGGTTAAGGTGGCAATTTTGACCAACAGTTTGTATTTGCTAGCCTCTTCGGAGTTTTCCTCTGTGATTACTATAAAGTCTTTGTCTTTAATGGTGATCATTAGAGCCTTTTACAGCAAATTTACCTTCGATTTGTTGTGTTAAATTGAAATATACATTGTTCGTCGCTTGTGTAGTCATGACTTATCACTTTCTATACGCCCGAAAGTTATGGAACGACTGAAGGAAAATTTGTTTAGCTAGTTTCGAGTACAACTAAAGGCATTTGGCCTTACTAAAACAGTTGTTAAGTAAAAACAGCTAACAACTTGTGCTTAAAACAGCTCAGAATTCTTTAAAATTATTTCTACTTTGATAACTTTTTATTTTTTCTGCTCGCAAACTAAACAACATTTATTTGACTTGAATTGTTTTTTTCCGTAGCTGTTGAAAAAGACAAAACAATTTATCATTTACCGCATTGCATGTCTATTGTTCATATATCAATAATCGTTGCACGTGCAAAAAACTTTCATTTATTTATAGAGCAAAAGCAAACAAAAACAAACAATAATATTGACGAAATTATTGGCGGCGCCCCAAGAAATTTGTAATATGAAATCGAGACGAATTTGAATTACTGGCGTTTCCGTTGACTTGCGTGCCAGTTGAGCGAGTGAACCCACAAACCACTGAACCACCAGACCACCACAGCACTTACAGTACTACTACAATTGGCTATAAGTAACTTATGTAAAAAAGAAATTCCTTTGAGTAAAGAGTTCAGTCGAAAAGTAGCTCAAAAGCAGCGCAAATTAGAGTACAACATTTTTTTCGTTTTAAATATGAAGATGAGTACTCATACTCGTACTTATAGAGCAGCAACAAGTGTAGGTATGTGCTTATATCTAAATGATTTCATTAGACATGTGTATGAGTAATTTACATAGACATAAGTATCAGCTTTTTCATAATTACGCTGCATTAGACTTAACGGTTTTGTGTTGCCCACTTTGAGGGCCACTTGCAAAACTGAAAGCAAGCATGAAATGCAGTACACTGCTACACACACACACACACACCCACATACACACAGTTGTACACACAGTCATACGAAATCAAAGAAGCTTCAATGACAGGTAGCCATAGAAGCGCATCCCTTTGATAGTCCTTTTGGTATGCTTTTTCCCCACATTGAGCTTTGTGTGGTTGATCTCTTCCTTCCGCTGCCCTTCCTCTGGCTTCTCTCTTGTCATTCCCTAAACATTTATCCGCGTGAATCCACCGCGCTGGTCGCCTGACGTAATGAAATTAAATATTTAAGCTCGCAATGCCTGAATGAGTCCTTGCCGCATCCTCTTGTACTGACAAAACTGTGGCACTGACACCGGATTTGAAGCTGCGTTTTTTGTATGTGAACACGCAACAAAAGCAGCGTTTTAGCCGCGACTGTGGGCATACACAAAATACTCTCTTTGCATAGCTTTCACTGCTACAATCATATCAGTGACATTTGGTTTAGGTTTAAATTTTATTTGAAATATTTTTTGGGTAACTTTTGATTTAGAAGATGGTCTATTATTTAATCTTTTAGTTATTTATCTTAGTGTTTATTATGATAAAATATTTTTGGACTTGAATATAGTTGGTCTAGCTTAGGGTTGGTTTTTATGCTACTTAGTCTGAAGAGCATTTTCTTTTAAGCTGTGCATGCAGGGTATAACTAGTACAAAAGACTGCAGTTAAGCAAGCGGACTATAAGAGACCCTGTACTCATGCTAAAGCAAACACTTACAATCAAATCAGACACTTTATACAAGAGTTTATGAAGGTTTTCATACAAATCAGACATTTTAGAACCATTATACATATGGCAGCTATATGAAACACTTGGCCAATTCCAAACAAATTTGGTTTATTTAAATAATATTATGCTGTTAACATAATGTCCAAGTTTCTTTAAGATATCTCCAAAAGTTCTTTAGTTATGCAGTTTTGAAAACGATAACATCCTGCCTGTTCAAGCTAACACTTTATGACATCAGACACGTCTGCTGCCCACTGCCACTCACTTTTTACTCCCACAAACCAATCATACCCTCTACTTTTTTCATAGGTACAGGGTCTAAGAAGTGCACCTAACTTTGTGGCATGTTTCATAACACGTTACGATTGTCGTTGCCACGACTGCAGCTGCAGCTGATGTCACTGCTGTTATAGGGATTAGGATTAGGTCTTGTCCCTGGCCAGAGCACAGCTTGCAAAACTGCGGCGGATTTTTGCGATGCTACTGTTACACTGTCCTCAACACTTAGTCCATACACACGCATACATACACACACAAACTGAAGTAGAAATCGCGGCAATTCTGTGCCTGGCAGCTATGTCATCTGATGTTGCTTTCAGCTTTGTTGCGCTTTGCACTTGCCCCTGCCGCGTGTTCAAGCCGCAATGCCAGAAAACGTGCTGACGTCTCACAAAAGTTGCCATTCTCTCGAACATTGCTGTCAAATCAAAATTTATTTGCCAGTGCATTCGATTTTGGCAATTTTGCCGGAAAACACACACACACAGATACACAAAAAAAAAACAGCAGATAAGAAGTGATAGAGAAGGAAAAAAAATGTTGGTGCACGGAGACGGAAGTGCCGAGCTCTACGTGATACGGTTCGGTTAGTTGGTGAAGCTGTCGCATTGAAAGTCGCTTTCCAAATTGAAAATAAAGTGAAACATTTCATGCAAATTGCTGGTTGGCTTTAAGCTGCCAAAACCTTTTCAGCTTCTTTTTGTTATATGCTCAAGTGCAGCTAACATCTTTGACTTTAAATTTGCTACTAAAATGAAGTGAAAAACAAACGCAAATTATAAAAGCGCCAAACTACATAAATATCAGACGCATTCGAGCGGCAATGCAACAATTTTTAATTACCATTTAGGCGCTTGAACGAGCACAGAAAAACCCCCCGAGAACTAACAACACAGCGAACTGTGAGCTTAGAAGTGAGAAGAGGGAATAAAACAAGAGACAGCAAAAAGAAAAAAAAAAACAGAAAAAGCGAAAAGAAACCAAGAAATATACACTGAAATCAGCCAAATCGCTGGCAGCGTTTTGCAGGCTCATTCTGCCTCGATTTTGCCTCTGTATTTTTTAGGTATTAAAAAATTAAAAAGCGCACGAAAAAAATTGAGTCTGAAGCAGACAGAAATAAGGGCAGGCAGCAAATAAAAGCAAAAAAAAAAAACACAACAAAAAAAATAAACAGCGAGAAACGGAGAAGGCAAAAAAATACCAAAACGAGAGAGAAAAAAAAAAACGCTGGGGAAATTAAGTCAATGTCCTGCGGGGTCAGTTGCGTTTGGATAAATGTAATTAACCTTCAGGATAAGCATTGAGTTGGGTCCTTTGATAATGAACGGCAATGGCGAGTGTGAACTGAGACAAACAGAAACAGATAAAGAGAGAGAGAGAGAGAGGCATTTCTCAGTAAGTGAAATTTTAAACACTGCAAACAGTTGGACACTTACAATAATTTTATGAAATAAATTTCTATTTTATCTAACAGCTGAGATTGATATTGATATAATCGCATAAGTTTTAAATAGTAATTAAAATTGATTAGTAGTTGAATTTGTGACAGCAAAAAGCTAAAATGATTTAAATACAAATTCAATTTAAATCCAATAATTTTAATATTTAATTAAGCCCTTAACTACCACTGACCACTACTAAATGTAACTCATTCCAAGACCTTTTTCGACTGTTAATTACCTGTGGTCATAGACGCATATGTCATGATTAAAGTTAACTCAAATTTAAGATCATGAAGCGCAGACACTGGAGCCAGTTATTGAGTTGGAGTGATGAATTTGCAAATGACTTGTGCTTAATCTGATGGGCGGATTTGTTGGGCGTAGCTCGAGACGTAGACCGAGACAGAGACCCAGAGAAAGATATTCATCACCGTAAATAGACCAAACCACATCATTAGGGCAGCCGCCTTGCGAATTAATTACAATGAGGCGAAGGTGTAAAACTCGAATGGAGAACAAGGCGAACATCATTGACAACCGAACCGAAGCTGCAGCCCTACAATGGAAATGTTGCTGTAATTACCTTTGGTTACACACGCACACCAGCACACACACACTCACCCATATACTGTCTGTAGATGCTCACACACACAATAATTAACTTGATAATGAGGGCAAACTCGTAGTCGAAGCCGTACTCGGACTAGGACTGGGACAGGACTCAACCCAAGTTGTCGCAAAGGCGCAAAATGTATGTAATGGTGTGTTAGTTGTTGTTGTGCTCATCCCCACTGCCATTGTTGTTGTTGTTTGAAGTGTTGTTGTAACTGTGGTTTGCTGTGGCTACCGTCTCTGTTGCGCTTTGTTTGCCATGATAATGACTTCCGGTTCGCCAGCAAAATGACAGCCGGAATTCGTAATTGCTTTTAAGCGTTTGAGGCCTGCTCTCAATTTGGACCCTTTGATTTGCAATTTGCTGGCAACCAGAACCCACAGTAAAAGACACAAGAAAAAAGAAAAATATCTAAGCAAAATAACACTAAAACCAAGTGCTTAGCTTATGGTCAGTTTCAGTCCGCTTCAGTTCAGTCTGGCTCTTATGGTGTCCAGTCTAACCAGCCGTACGAAAAGTTATCGTAATTCTTACGCATTTGACCCAATTGAGAACGACAGCAGGAGGTGTGAAAAGTCTAAAAACTATGCGGCAAATTGCAATGTCTTTTGTTATGCAAATTTGGAACAGGTAAACAGTGTAGCCAGTACTTAACAGAGCAGTATAGCCAGATCGATAAGAAAGCTAGCTGAAAAGCTAAAAAAATATGTGGTTAAGAGAAATAAGCTAAGCAGAGCTCTGCGTCTGCCTACTCTGCTGCTCTTGGGCTGAGTAGGAGTCACATCTGCTAAGTTAAAATACTTTTAACTCTAACTAATAAAACATTCTAAACTTTCTGTTATTTCTCTACTCCCAAAAGTAGCTAGAACTGCTATAAAATAGCTAAATTGCCAGGCACTGCCAGCAACATGCTTGAACCCACTGTAAAATCTAAATTTTACTCAGTAGCAACAACTAAGATTAGTTGTTTTTCAAGCCTTTGGAGTGCTATGAACAAAATTGTTTGCTTTGTAATGGAAACCAGGGGAATTTGTTGAGCGTCAAACATTTTTGAATTTAGCCATATTTAATTTCAAAAGCACGCACCGTGGAACGAAAACAACTCGACCTAATAAATATTTAAAGCTGCCAGCGTTAAATGATAATTAATAGCGTTTCCTTACCAATTATTTCCGGCTAAAAAAACTTTTATTGTAATGGACTTAAAGGCACAGCTGATAACTCTTTAACGTGGCTTAAATATTAATAGCAGATTACGTATACGCGGCGTGCTCAGCCGCTTGGGAATTTGTTGGTCTTAAATTTATATAAAACGTATATATAAATATATTTTTAAAAACGTAGCATTTGGCTTAATATTTATAACAAATCCCTGGGGTCAATGGCTTTTGTGTCTATTTGAGAATTTCGAGCACGCAAAAGGTTCGCATTTTAAATGGACCAACAACTGACGTTATCATTCCTGGCACTCGCTACGCACTGGGAGTGTCCTTCAAGTGTGTTACGCACTTCGCAAAAAGAGATACAAAATGGTCATTAATTGATTTAATGATCTTGCAGCTAAGCTCGAGCATAATACACTAATTTGTATAAAGTTCTTTTGAAAAGAACTGTATTTCATATTTTATTTACTTTTTTGCAGTTCCACTTTGAGCCATAATTCCTTTAGACATTCTCTTTGACATAACTGCTTTTCATGCTACGCTTTATGCTGAAATTGTCGCACACATAAGACTTGTTTTTTTTTTCCAATGCTTATGGCAAATTAATTACATCCTCTTTCATTTTCTATGTACACTCGATACAGCCATTGATTCATAGACATCTCAATGCAATTCACCCAGTTTCCGTGCTACTCTTTGAACCCTCTCTTTCCCTCACCTTTTCTCCATTGGTTTCTTTCTGTTTTGCAGTTTGCTCGATGGCTGGTTGGAACTTGGCTGACAGGTTTGCATATTTCATAGTAGCTACGCATAAGTGACACTTGTCAAAACACATTTTGCACACCTTCCCCTTGTAGTCGCACCCATTTTGCTGTGCCACTGTACCACTGTACCACTGCCTCTGCCACACCCTCTCCTGCCTCTGCTCAGCGCTTGCCGGGGGCAAAAAAGCATATTTCAAGTGCGGCACTTCATATGCGTCAAACAGAGAGCCGAGTGTGCATAGTGTGTGTGTGTGATAGAGTTAAACAGAGCGACATACACTAAACAAAAATCTTTAACGAAAAGTTATAGTATTTAACAAGACTTTTTTATATACAAACTTAGGGTATGCTTTTTTCTATAAGAAATTAATGCTAAGCTGGCAAACGATCAATCATTTCTAAAGGAAAATAGTGCTAGTTTAAGTCATACTCAGCCCTTATTCACTACCAAACTTCCTACTTCCTTTGGGGACTCTTTTAAGCCTAGTTTACCAAATTTTTTCCCAGTGTACTGCTGAAAGAGAGAGCGCAAAAGCGAAGCGAACAGAAAAAGTGCTCAAGTCGAAAGCCCTTGAGTTGTTTTGCAACATTTGAACACGTCAAGTTTTTAAGGTCAACATGTCGCTGGCAGTCGCAGACTAAACACAGACTAAAATATTAGTTTGGATCGCACTCAGTGCTTAAAATCCTTTAAAACTTTCATTGGCCACTGCTGCTAATTCTTGACAATTAAAAGGAGTTCAAGTGCATATTTGTTAGCAATTTAAGATACTTTATGGCAAACTATATGCGTATTATTATCTACTTATGGTTCCATTACCATTGTGCCATAGCCAAACACTTTCCCACAAGTATTGAGCTGCTTGCTGTTACTTTAACCATGCTTATCTAGTCAACTCTTTGGCGTTGAAAGCTTTTGTATCTATGTGAGTGGGTGTGGGTGGCTGGGAGTGGATGTGGGTGTGCCTGCGTGGGTGTATTTGTTTCTCGTTGGTAGCAAACACTTTTTCGTACAATTTTCTCAAAAGAATGTTAGACAAACCGCTTTGTTGGCAACAATTTGGGTTAAAACTTAAGTGTTTTGCTTCAAGCAGCCACCTTCCGCATTGCCCGCCCTTTTTCAAAGTCTAGCTCTTAAATTCTTTGCCACTACAGTGTGCTTTGCCTGGTCTAAAACCAACCTAAACAGCTAGGGAAAAGGTTACAAAAATATCAAAACAACAACAACAAATTGTGTAACGAAAGCCAAAGCTAGCTAGCTCCTGCTGTATTTAGTTGATTTTCTCTATTTTTCTATTTTTTCTTTAGATTTTCTCTGCTTTTCTTTGCTTTTCCCTTTCGTTTACATTCTCTGAAATTGTCCTTTGGCCTTTTGTGCTGCGTAAAATTGGTAAAAATGTACTTTCACTTGTTACTTGAAAAGTATTTTAAACACAAAATCAGTTAAGCAGATTCTCTCTCAGCAGAAAAAAATAATTAACATAGAGTTTTAGTCTCTAGAATATATATACATATAACTCTTTTTGCTATTTGTTTTTTGTTGTTGTTAGTTTGCGTTTGTTTGGCATTTAGGACAACGTGTCTGCTAATTTGATTGAAAGTTTGATCAAGTTTAGCCAAAAGTTGGCAAATGCCGCAATGCCGAGGCCACATCAAAGCGTGAAGAGCAACCAAAGTTGATCCAATTACATTCAACCAAAGCTTTAACCAAATGTGTACAACAGCAGAGTGTTTGTCTCACTGTCTTCCCGTCTCTTTCTCTCATTGTTTCGCTTTCTTTGTCTAATCTCTGGAGCCATAAGTAGATAAATTTGTTTGTTCACACTGAATGCAGCTTTATATTGGTATCTGCTGAACGTAACTTAACTAATTTTAAAGTTTTTGAAATTAGATCTGTGTGTGTGTGTGTGTATGTGTGACTTGGGTGTGTGTGTGACGTCTGCTTACAGAAAGTTTAGTGCACAACTGATTTGGCTTTCGCATCGCATGAAATTAGTTGCAATTTTGCGCATCTGGGGGAAAATCACACCATTTGGATGCAGCACTAAGTGGAAAAGCAGGAAATTGTCTACAGCAGCTTGCGGTCTAGAGTCATCATCATCATCATGAGCATCATCCCCATCATCATCATTAACAAGCATGACACTTTCAAAGTTTAAAAGCATTTTGCTTCGTTTGCTAAATATTTTGTAAGCACTTTTCTGCATTTAACATTTCTGCATCAAATTCTTCCCTTTTTATGTTTCAAAATCAATTTAATTTTACTTTTTTTTTTCTTGTTTTATTTCATCGTTCCGATGGCTTAGCTCACAAAGTTTTCTATTGATCCCTTTGCAACACTGGCAACTTTTAACACACATAAGCGATAACAGCGTGACTATCGAACTGAAATCTTCACAAAATTTTTTTGCAAAACGTCAAAATGTTGGAAATTAAAATGGACAAAGCTGCGCTGGTGGAAAATCGTGAAGAAATGGGAAGACTGGTCATAAATGGTCACTCAAATATGCTCAAACTACAGGCACCGAGGACTGGAGGTATCACCATCAATGGCAACAACACGTGCATTTACCTGGACGACAATTTGGAGCCGCAGACGGAGCAGCACATCACGTGCAACGATCTGATCTATCAGTTAGTGGAGGTCGTGGAGCTGCTTATAATACTGCTGATATTCTATGTTATCTTTAACAACATTGACTATTAAATCGGAGTATAAAATCTAGTATTAATTTGCTTACTTTAGCTCTTTTCTAGCCAATTTTCTTAGCTTATTTCTTGCTTTTGTTCAGTTCGCCCCAAAACGCTTTATTGCCGTCAAAGTTTTTCTCGCAACTTTGGCTGCCGTGATGTGGGACCTACGCCAGTTAACCAAGTTAACAAATCCACACCAAACTTTAGCTTTTTTTCCCATCTTTTTTGCCGTCTGCTGTTGCCTTGTTTCACAGACTTGATTACACTTTGGTCGCTCATAAATTTGTATCAGAGGGCAAAAAACTGCTTTTTTGTTGTGTGGACCATAAAGACCAATATAAATAAAGGGCAAAAAGTTGACATTTTATTTCACCTGAGCGATTTGAAGTGAAACTTGAGCACTGCAGTGAGAGCTTGAAGAAACTTTTGTCTTTTAGCAAAATTTACATTTTATTTTAGCTCAATTAATGTAGTTTTAGAAAAGTTTGGGTTGATCTAAATTTAGAGCAAACTATCATATAATAAACTATGATAGACTATAGACCGATTTCATTGAAACGCGATTCTACTTCATAGAACTCTTCCTCGGAAGATTTGTCAAGCTCTTGCTCCTTCTCAAGCTCATAGGTCTGATCTGTCTGACTGCTTTCCTCCAGCTGTGGATTGAGTGCACGCACACAATCCCAGGGTATCTGTTTGCCCATCATTTTGAAGCCCTCCTTCCAGGACACCATAACTGCATTCAGTTCATTATGCTTGTGTATAACCTGAGCGGTGTGTACACGTCCATCGGATCGGTTGATTGTTATCTTCTCACCCAGCAAAAGACACTCCATGCTGATACTCCAAAAAATTTCAATTTCTTTAGTATTTGTTGTGTATGCTTGAAAGTGTGCTCGTTTGATGTGTTTGGAGTTCAGGGAGATATGCTTAAAACAGCTATGAAAACCTGATCAAATCTTCGTTTCGTCTTAACTCTTTGCATTTGGTGACAAACTGTTAAGACAGCTGCTTCAGTTGGCTGTCTCTTTGCAGTTTCGCAAAAGACTTTGGACATTTATGTTCACATGGCTTAAACAACGACAAGGAGAGGAAATCATCTGGCTGCCACTCTAACCAGATATCCGCAATAAAGCCAAAACCAGCTGCCCAGACAAATTTTATAGCCAACATTTTCGGGGCATCGCTTGGACGCGCTCGTAAATTCGTAGAAATCTCCGAGCAGTAGCTAAAGGTAAACTCAGTGGTCCTCCCTGTCCACCCTCTAACTCTCCTTCTGCTTCTCCTTGTCACACCCACTCTGATTGTGTGTCTGCTACTCGCTTTTGATATATGGCTATGGCTACGTTACGGGTTAGTACTTTTCAAATTAGATTTAGGAACGGTTTTTGGCCAACTCAACTGCCATAAAATGTGAAGCGAAACCCAAAAACCTTTACAATATTTACACACAACACAATTTAAAGCAGTCTGCATAACATTGTTGCTTACGTGACGTCTATAATCGAAATAATTTGCTGACTTGGTGTAAAGTCTAGACCTGATGCTGCATCTTCGATTGAGTTACAATTCCATTTAATTAAGCCAAAAATCAAACACACACACACACACTGAGATCGATTAAATAAAGTTCACGCATCGAGGGATCAAACAACATGTGTCTCAAGTTTAAACTGCGCTGCTGGCCATGGCTAAAACACACACACACAGACTCAACGCACACCTGTAAATAGCCAGCAAAGTCAGTCAGGTGTAAAAACTAATTTACAGGGCACAATGCGTACGTTGAACTATGCAAGCAGGCAAAAACCGCAAACACTTTGGGACCAAGGACTAAAGGCCATTTAAGGACGTGGCCATAAATGCAGATGAATGGCCCAAAAACTTTTCCTTTTCTATGTGTGTGAATAGCCTGCTTCCTATGCCAAAAAGGTTGCCACGTCGCGCTTGAAAGCCTAAATGGAAAATCGAAAGAGGACACAGACTCACACACAAACACACCTACACACACTAAAACACACATATATTTATATAGTTCATGAAGACAACGACGGGTCCTTCTCTGCATTTTTATGATAATTTTCCACTTAGAGTGCCGAATTTTGATGGCATTTGTAAAATGCGCAGCGCATCAATAAATTATTTAAAAGGCAATGCCACAAATATATATATATCTATATCTATTTTAACTAGTCTGATTTGCAATTTAATTCAAAATGATTGGGAGTAAAAAGAAAATTTAATGTGCCTTCAATTAAATTAGCCAAAAGTTGTCCAAGTAAACAAACTGCTCTGAACTTGTCCAATTGTTTAGCTCTAGAAATGTAGAAGAATTAAACAAAACTTGTTGAAATTTAAGTAATAAGATCATAAATATCGAAACTAATTTGATTTATAATTAAGTTTAGTATGATTCCAAGTGTTTTAAGTCAAATTTGTCAGGCTAAAAATTAAATTAACAAAACTTTACTAACATAAACCAAAATTACTACCGTATTGTTTAATTGTTTTACCACAGGAAACTAGAAAAATTTGTATATATTTTCAGTTATTGGTTCATCAACTGCTGCGCGAACTGAATAACATGAGAGCACATAAATCTCAGGGCTGCAGCAATCAGATTCAGTATCGGAATTTGAATCAGAGAATGTAACAGAAATCAGTGCCAACTTGTCAGCGGGGTAGTAGGCAAGGGGGCGTGGCATAGCGGGGCACTGCTGGCAATAGATAGGATAGTGGAAATAGCGAATGGCGTCAAGGGCGCCATAAATGAGAATTTCCGAGCCATTTCCGTTGTTTGTGTGTGGTTCATTTGTGGCACATAATGAGCAGGACGCAGGCAGGCAAAAGACAAGTTAAAGGGGGTAGAGCCCCGTCAAAATAAAAAAAGAAGAAGGGAAGAAACCGGTAGGGGCTGATAATGTAGGTTATGGGACAACACACACACACACACACGTATTGATTTTCATTTAAAGCGGCAAAGTTTGCCAGGACGAGTCTCCTTAATGGCATTTACCCTGACAAATATTACAAAATTTATGGCCACTGTGTGTACCGTTGTGCCTGTCTGTGTGTGTGTGTGTGTGTGTGTGTGTTTGTGTTTTGGGAGTGCAATTCTCATCAGCCACAGCTTGACCTTTAACCCAACTGCAGTTGCCATTTGCCATTTGTCAACATTAGCCACAATTAAAGCCACAATTGTGTCAAGGACATTCATAAATGAGAATCACAGCCGTGTGTCGTCAATCCTGTCCCAAAAACACAATTCAATTAAATACAGCTTCAAGTGAAATTTATGCCAAACATACCAGCAGAAAGTCTCTCTAAAAACAGAGAGTTAAAAGCTAAAATCGTTAGCTCGTAAATTTTAGGCAGCTGCGATAAGCGCGAAACATGTTGATACAAGATTTCAGGCAGCTAAATAATGTCTCCAAAATGGAGTACATGGGTTTCACTCCTCGTGAGATTTATGTTACCATAAGGGAGAGATTTATACCAATAAATTACCCTATGCGCTGTGTGCTCCAAATTCTCCACAAGTTAGCTTTGATACACAGCTCACGCAGTGTGTAAATAGTTTGCCAGTACAGTAAACACACAGCACACAAACAACACACAACGTAGACCAAACTGAAAAAATACTAAAAAAAAAATAAACGATACACAAAACAAATACATAAAACCCAATTGCTAGATAAGAATTTTAAACATATAAAAGCTAAGCCACAGCTAACGGTAGTTATATATATCTTAAGATGTCTGACAAAGTTTTTCGCGACAAGTTAAAAAATGCGCGCACAAGTCGCCGCTTCACAGATTTATCCACCTCGTAAGTAATTACAGGGTATGCTAAATAATTGATTTAATTTTTTTTCTCTTCGAAAGCAATACCACCAAGCCAACTTATGAGATGCTTACTGAAACCGACTCGGAAAGTCTGTCTCTGGATGCATTAATGCCGCGGTAAGTTACTAAAAGCAGTTTGAAAAGTATTTACTATTTACCTACTAGGTAAGAAAATTTTGAGATTTTTGGCATAAATAAATTTATTTAATTTTACAAGCTTTTGTTAGTAGAAATTGGGTACTTTTAATGGTATTATAGTCCGTTTTTTTCATATATTCATCAAATGGCTGGAAAGCTAAAGCTTAAATGTTATCTAAAATTAAGTTTTTGTACTTAGAAGTTTTATTTTAAAATAACGTCAAGCACAAAGTACAATATGCATTAAATAAATGAAGCACCAATTTTATTAAATTATTAAATAATTACCTAAAATTTAATTTAAAATACAATTTATACAGAAAACAAACTAATCTCTATGAAAAGTTGATATTTCTGTAAGCATACATGGAGGACCATCACTTTAAGACCATAATTACATAACACTCGATCTTAGTGCCTATTTTATAGCGTAGTTTCAGTAATTCCGTGCTAACCAAAAAGTTTTAAAATGTATGAGTATGTATACGTGCATTAATAGTTCTTAATTTGAAGACCATAATATTTTTACGCTCCCGATTTATGTTCCTCTTTCCTAGAGTAGTTTACCCTACAACTCCCTTTCTAGCCTAACCACTCCACACTACACCACAGCACCCCATTGCTGATTTTGGACTACGTGCAGTACCTGGCTGCTCGCACAATCCAGCGGAAGTGGCGCAGTTATGCGAGGCGCTTGCTGAAAGGCAGCTCCATACAGGCAGCGATTACAATACAGCGCTGGTGGCGTGGCTATCGAGTGCGCAGTCAGTTCACAATGTTTGTGGAGCGAAAGCTGCAGAGCATCTTGGTCAACATGTACAATAGGGCAGCCACTAAGATTCAGGCAACGTTCCGGGGTTATATGATACGGCAAACGGTGCACGATGTGAGTGCACTGAAAAAGATGCAGAATTGTGCAGCACAGGAATTGCTTAATTGTGTGGCATTTAAGCTGCATCACCTGCTGCGCACCTATGCGATTCCAGGTGTTTACTCCCTACGTGAATCACAGTGAGTATCAAGTATTTCTTACTCCATTAGCTGCTTATTAAATGCATTTTTTAGTTGCCTGTCGCGTGTGGAGAAACTTTTGACCAGTTTGCGGTTTCGCTTTCACAATGCCCGCGTGACACGAGCCATGATGAAGCGCGAAACGATAGACAAAAACCAAAAGCAAAAATTCCATGAGAATAAGTATTATACCACTGTGCCGTACACTGGGCCCAACGACAAGCAGGCCTGTAAGCCACACTGTGAAGAATTTCTGACTCGATACTCCGATTTAGACAATCGAATGTATAAAATAATCGCTGCCTACGATGAATCACAGCGTGATGCCATATCCAGAAGAACTCAATACAATTTGGCTGAAAGTATGGCTAGAAAAAAATCCAAATTGGCATTACCAACTAATCAACTTTCTTTTGCAGGAAAACGTCGTCGGCAAATTCGACTGATTCTAGAGCAAAAGGCACGACACAACTGTGACTTTTGTGCATCTGTAGTGGCCAGCATGTGTCGCTGGCAAATCTGGGATACTGAGAATCTAGTTATAGCCAAAGATGTCTTTCGTAACCCTGCAAACTTGGAGCAGTTTCTGAACGAAGCCGCCGATATAATGGATGATGTTCAGGGACGTTGCCATTGCAAAATTACCCAACACGACATTGTGCAATGTCACTGAATGGGTCAGTTGAGTTTCGAAAGGGAACGTAAATTATTGTATAATGAAAAGGGAATTGGGTCAAATAAAAAATATACTTCTTTACTTATATCTATTAAGTTTTTAATTTATTTGCCAAAGAGTTTATATACAGCTTGAACTTAAGAGAATACAGCTCTGAAACAGTCCACTATAGAGAAGAAAACAAGGCATTAAGGAGAGCTTAGTTGAGCTGCATGTCTTACCAAATATGTTGGCAAAGAAGCGTAGCAGAACTGTGACAAAAGAGGGTCTGTCGGGATCAATCCAGCGCTCCGTTAGCTCATCTAAAAGGCGGTCTATAGAACCATTTCTTAAATGTAATTTTCCTTAAAAATTCACCTAGATTTTCGCAGTCCAATCGCTCGTTGTTCAAGTTGATGGTGTTCGCTCCTCCTATCACTTCAGTTGAACCTATGCCAGCATCCAGTTCCGAATCCATTTTATTCTTTTATTGTTTAATACTATACTCAAAAAATTAACAGAAATTTGTAGTTTAACTGAACTGCTACAGTAAACGCTTTTACACTAACAAAAACTAGAATTTTTACTTGGGGAAATGATTGTCAAGGCAGCGACTACTGAATTTGTAGAATTAAAGTTTCATTGGGGTAATTTTGGGCTGTTTGGCGTCAGTGTCAGCAGGATTCAGACTGGTCAGGACATGCTTTTAATTAGAGGCCAAAAACTTGACATACACTCGGTCTGGGCACAAGATGAAAAGCCGCTCAGCTGGAGATTTAACTAATTGTAATATACCCTTGGTCTGCAGCTAAGTCAAGACATCATCATCATCATCATGATCGTTATTGTCATCATTAACAGTCTCGCATTGCCTTAAATATGCAATTACCAAGTGACGAATAATGTGTTGTGTGTCCAGCTAAATGTCTGGGGACAAATATATAAACAACTATATATATTTGTAGACGGCAGAAATTGAGGAAATTTATCATTTAGTTAAACAGACCAGAGTATAAACAAAAATGCAACATTTTTTGCGGCTAATGATGAAAATTTAGCTGGCCATCATCATCACCATGGGCAACCTCTTTCGTCATTAGGTTAATTGCTTATGTACATATATTGTTGGTTCGTTCCTACGTTCGTTTCTTCGTTGTTACTTGGCTAACAATCAGAGCCATTGGCATTCAACTCGACTTGCTGGTCATAACGAGCTATGTAAGTTTTAGCCAATTAATTTGTAACGAGGTTTCACTTCATGTTTGTGACATATTTCCCTTGACTCTTGCTTAATTATGTATGTATGTGGTTTTCGACCATAAACAAAATATCAAATGTCCGCAACAGCATGACAACTTCAAAGCCAGTTTTAGTTTTAGCCACAAAATGAAAACAATTTGCTTTTCAGCGGCAAATTTATTAAATTCTTTTACGTTGGTTTATTGTCTGCGGTAGGAGGCGTGAACAGGTGCAAATGATGCTGTAAATTTATGTTCATGTAGCTAATAAATTTGTACAAAAAAGAAAAATAAAAGTTTCAAGTTGGCAACTCAATTGTTTTTTTGGGCCAAAAAAAAAACATTTTTATCGCTTGAACTGTGTTGACAGTCAAGCAAATTAATTGAAAAGTTTTAAATTTCAGAAAACGGCGGGCTCATTTAAGCCAATTACACATGCCGTTAAAAAGCCAGAAGAACATGGCACAATGGCGGCCATTTTGCTATGCCGGAAGACATTAACACATAACGGCAGAATATACTGTACGCTGTCTCTCTCTCTCTGACTCTCTTTATCAGTCCCTGTCTCGCTCTATTTGGCGTTGCCGTTATCATTAAGTTAATTATATGTTTGCGGGTGCCAAGAGGTAATTACAACTCGGATTTCGGGCATTTGAAATGCCGATGTCGATGATGATGTCCACGAGTGACTTTGGGTCGACCAAGTAGCCAAGTTGTAATTAATTTGAAAGCAAACATCGCAAGGCACCCTCTGATGTGGTTACGGTTACCTCATTCAACTTTATGGTTTCACTCTGAATAACTGACATATGTCTGTGTGTGAGTGTGTGTGTGTGTGTGTGGGGTCTTTGAAAACTTATTAAGGGCAGCCAGTAAATGGCCCAAAAGCATTCCATTCCTTGGCCTAACTATATGTCCCGGAGATGTTTATAGATTATGCAAAGCTGGCGTTAAACTCTTCAAACTGTCCAAAAACTTTGTGGGCCCTATTTTTGCATGGGCTGAAAGTGGGATCGTATTTTGGCCAAAACCAAGTGCTAACTTTACTCTTAGCACATTTAATTAAAAAGCGTAAAAAATGCTAGTTGAACAATCCATTAAAACTGACCAAATGAGTTTGATGCAACTTTTCATCTCATTTCTGTAACGTTGCGAATTTTTCTCCTCTTTTTTTTTTTGTAAATTGTTTGCAAATCTGCTTGAGATTTTCCAAAGCTTTTTCCAAACTTTCCAGCTACTGTTTTTTTTTGTTTTGTTCTCTGTTTTTGTTCTTTTTTTTTTGAGCTGCCAAATGTTGAGGAATTTTAGTGTTTTTATTTGAATAGTTTGATGGAAAGTTTTTAATAAGCTTAAGTTAATTTTTTGTTTGTTTCTCCCATCAATGGGGGGTATTACAGCATTGACAAGGACACTCAAAATCTGCCACACATGTGCAGCAAAGTGAATGATAAATGAGCAACACTCTCGCTCATCAAATGCCTTTTACTAAGCAATGATTTTAAATAATTAAGTGTGTTGTTTAAGGAATAGAAAAAGAACAAAGTAACTGATTATTGATAGTAACAAACTTTGTTTAATCAAAGCTTCTAGCGTTTTCTAACATGTGCATAAAGAACCGAATTGAATTTTTAAATAAAATAGCTAAAATGTCTGCTCTAGTGCTCCCCACTTTTTAATTACGTATACGCAATCTTAAAGGGTTCACGCCACTGCCTCCTAGCTCGCTAGCAAAACAACTTTAATTTGCATTTAGTTTTTCATTGTTGACTTTGAGATTCCGAGACTCGGAAAAAGGGATGTCAATGCTTAGATTTATGGCTTGGCCATGTCGATTACTTGGCCATAAATCTTGGCATTTGCTTGTGGTCAGCAGCATCTGGAGCTGTAACACAACTGGGACATGTGTTGGCATTGGGTTTGGGGTTCAACTGTAATCGGTTGTGAATATACATTATATTCCTGTCATGCTGTTGTTGTTAACCCATGGAGGTATCTGTTGGCTGACATCGGGCTTTAACGCTTAACGCTGAACGCTTTTGCTTTCTTCGCTTGGGCATTTCTTTTGCCATTATTACACCATTAACGGCTTAACTCATTTTAAATGTAACGTCCACTGAGCGAAATATAAATATGAAATGCAGGCTAAGCAAATAAAATGTGTATAAAATGTTGCCTTAGTCTCCCTAATTCGCAAAGTTTTTCGCTTGCTGGCTGAACTTTAACCTGCTGTAGCCGCTGCTGTAGCAGTTGCCGCAGGTGTTAAAAATGATTTTCAAAATGTAAAAGTTTTTGTTATAAATTTTAGCACTGCAAATGCCAAAGAACTTAAAATTGCTCAAGTTTATTGTAGTGAAATGTGCGAAAAGTTGTATACATTTTGGTGACTCGCAATGCTAAATAAATTCTCATATATTTTCCAATTCTCATTTTTATTTGTTTGCATTATTTTTAGCTTAACTATTGCCTGCTGTTACAGCTATGTAAAGTGCAACAAAAAACAAGCAAAGAAATGCAAGAAATATTATGCAATTTTGGCTAAATAATAGAAATAAACGGTGGAGAGTAATAAGATGGAAATTTAGGAAGTCAGAGGTAAATTTGTCAATGGAAAAGGAATGAAAATTGATTGAAGATTCCCCTTTAAATTTTTCAACATTTTTAAAAAAATTTTAAAACATTTTGAACAGCAATTAAAATTTCTATACACTTTGTAATAAATCTAAATAGTTATCAAAGTTTCAACTGAATAATTTAGACATGATGCGCGTGAATTTGAAATAACTCACAGAACAAACAAAATGCACATGTATCTGACGCAAAGCAAACAGCTTTTGTCAGCGACACATGTACCCAGTGCAACCCATGTGGGGCATGCAACACTTTGTGGCCTGCAGGTGCTTTGTCATAAATCTTATCTCTGGCCATGTGAATGTGTGAAAGCCCAAAACCGTCAGCAAAATTTAGTGCAAAAATATTTAAAAGTCTATTTGTTGGACTGTGTGTAAGTGTGTGGTGTGTGAGTGTGTGTGGTTATGATGGAGCATAACAAAGAAATACTCGTGTGTAAAACCAAAGTAAAAACAAAGAGAATGGAAATGAAAAGAATAAACAAGCGTAAAGAATAGATGCAAAAAACCGCACAACAAACTAAATACACACACAGTCAGCTAACATGTGTGCGAGTGTGTGTATGGGTGTGTGTCTGTGGCACAAAATGGCAGTGCGAACAGCGACCTGAGCGCCACAAAAAATCAAAAGAGAAAAAAACACATAAAAGACAAGACGGAATAACTAAATTGTGCAAGCCAAAGATTAAATACACTAAAAAACAGTTGGCTCAAAGCTTAGTAAATTATGTAGGGTATACAAAAGCAGTAACTAAGCTAAGCTACCCGCTCTGTTGGGGCAAACAGTGAGCCAAATGCAAACCTCAAAAGTACAGCCAACAATTTAACAACTGACTTCATGTGAGTTGAGCAAAAACACACAAAACCAAGATAAAAACATTTGTATGAAAAAACTTAATGTATCATGCACAACTTGGCAGATATCCTGTAAATAAGTTTTTGTATTTAAGCGCCACTCAGCTACACTCTTTCTACTACACTCTTTCACCTTTTGGCAGCGCTTAACAAAGAACAAGGCTTAAAATAAGTTAAAGGTCAAAGTTCAAGGCTTCACGTGTGCTGCTTTAACTCTGCTCAGATCAAATTAACAATTAATATTAATATAATGCCCAAAATAGCACAAAACTCGTCTACTTTATGATATTTTTATAAGTATTGTTTGCTTAAATATTTTTCCAAGGTAACAAACTTGACAAAGAAACTCGTGCACATACTTACAGCACACACTGTTGAAAAAACTTTCGAAATGTGGCGAAGCAGAAGAAGTTCATTGAGTGCTGTTCGCGACTTTGACAGCGTCGATTTACATTGTGCGCGTTTTAAAACGCGTTCAATGCTTTCAGCGCACACACACACACACACACACACACACATGTAGACAATCTCATAATTGTGAATATATGTGTGGCATATGTCCTTTCAGGTCAGAGCACAGAGCACAACACGCAAAAAAAAAGTGGGCAACAAACATATGCAAGGCACGTTTCGGAATTATGTGCCGCGACCAGAACCTGAAACGGGACCAAGGATCAACAGCCAGGACAGGGACACAGACACAGTCACGGACACGAACACGAACACGAACACATGCCACAAGCAGAGTCAGAGCAACTCACTCTCAGCACAAAATAAATAAAATATCCGCAACACACAACCACACACACACACACACACACAGGCGCACAACGCACAACAATAAGCTGAGAGCATTTTCAGCAGAAGCGTCAGAAAAACCCGTTGAAAATATCTTTGCTCGCTTTTGTAAGCTCATATTGTAGTTGCCACGCCCACTGACGCTAATCATCACTCGCCTGCTACCCCCTACTCCTTCCCCCACCCCCACTGCTCTTCGCTCTCGGCACGGAAATTGTGCGCCGATTAAATTGGCAATCAACTCAAACGCAAAAGCTGCATGAAAAATGTCACAGTCCGTTGATTCTGAAACGCAGAACTCACAACGCGCAACGCGTCCATGAAAATACTCATCATAAGCCAAGGCCATCTATAGACTCCTTCCAGCTCACACCGCGCCATCTCTTTAGCCCATTACTCAGCTGGCCGGGCACAGGGTAAATGGAATAATTACATGAAACTAGCCAAAAAAGTTTACATTTATGAGCATCGCGGCTGTTACCTACAAACGATGCAGAGGGTGGAAGAGAGCAGCAGTGGTAAAACTCTCCCTTTTTATGCCAACATCAACGACAAAGTCGTGCAAAAAATGTAAGCTGCTAGCAGCAGCAAATGGTTGGAGTAAATAGCTCCATTGACATTGGATCCTTAAATAAAACAGTCCCAAGGTGCGAGAATCGGATAGGTTGTGGCGTTTGTTAAAGGTTAAGAGCAGGTGCAAAGGCGGAAGCTCTTAAACATACCAACTTTGGATCATTAGGGCAGGAACTACTGAGAAATTAGATTAATTGTCAGTTTGAATAATCAGAACTAAGCTCAATGAAGTTAAATCTAGAAAAATCATAGCTTTGTGGACTCTAGACAACTGCTGAATTGATCTTGATCAAAATTTGGACCCTTTTTCAACCAATTTTATACCACTCAACATATTCTGATTCTACCAAACTCAAAAATCACAGAATAAAGTCCTTCCAATCGATATAATCAGAATAGAAAAGGACCATTAAATTTACTTAATTAAATTTTAAAATTAAATTAAAGTTAAATATATTTTAAATATTATTCTTTTAATTAAAACTCGATTTTAAATTCAAAGCTCACTTAAATTTCGTATTAAAAAATAATTAATGTTAGCAAATTTATATGCAAAACTTTGCATTATCCACGTTTCATTGAGAATTTCAGTTTCAATCGAGTTGGTAAACAGATTCAGTTTCTGTTCATCCAATTAAAATTCTCGAAAATTATCCAGCGGGAATTGAGGCAGCAGCAGCAGCAGCAGATTCAAGTCAAAGCCGAGAGCGAGGCAAAATGCTAAAAGCAAAAAGCTGAAGACTGATAAAGATGCCGTTAGATGTTAGACGCTTTCGCACCACAAAAGCGCACTTTGATTGCAGTTGACCTCGCCAAACTCAAACCAAATTGTAGACAAATGAACGGAGAAGACAAACAAACAGACGGAGAGACAGACACACTGTAGACAACAAAATTTGTGGGTGTTGAACTGTGGACAGTGGTCTGTGTCCAGACTGTCCCTGGGCATATTTTAATTACCATTTAGGCGAAAGTGAAAAAGAACAAGAAACATTAAAGCGAAAACTCGAGACGAACAAAATTGGCCCAAATGTGCAAATGACCAAAGCAAAACCAAAAGCCAAAAAAAGTGAGAGATACAAAAAAAAAACCTTCGTCTGACTTTTTAATTTTGAGCGACGCGACTAAGGCAATAAATTGAATAAAAAACTTGAAGTTAAGTGTATTTTGTGCAGCTGGCTTTAAGTATTCTAATTCAGAGACATTTGCAGGAAATCGATATGGCTAAGAGCATAAAAGTTTGAGAAAACAGCTAAACAAAACGGCTAAGGCAGCCGCATTTGTTTATTCTTTGAACTTCTCCAATTAAAAGTAAATATTGTGAGTAGTTTATCTAGATTTTAGTCCTGGCAGAGGTTGAAACAGATACTACACTGAGAGAAATCAAGGAGATTTGTGATGGAAATGTAAACTAGAAGCAGTGAGAAGTAGAAATATCAGGGGTATTATTAAACAGAGTTGGAAACATTCAACAAAACATTTAATATTTTATTTTTGCACTTTACTTAAGTACTATTTTTGCCAGTACACCGAAGCTACTCTTACTGCCAGTTGTAGCTGTATCTGTATCTGATTAAACTGTAGAAACTTTTGGCCAACTTTCGTTTGCCGCGTAATTTAATGCCGTTTAAAGAAGACGTTCCGAAAAACTTTTGAGATACTTATTTAAGTGCTAGCCACGAGAACTTTGTTTTAATTTGCTTAGGCAATGCTGGCACATGGCAGCTAGCTTTTGTCCGTCGAACTGTTGTGGAAAAATCGCACGCGTGTCAGTGCTAAAAATGAGTCATAAAGTGGCACAGTGCCACACATTTGTATGTGCACACCACCAACACTTGTATTTGCATGAACCGAATCGGTTCTCATGCGCCGCACACACAGACACTGCGAGTTTTCCCTCAATTTTCCTCAGTTTTCCCTACTCTATGATATTTTATTGAACGTCGTTTTCTCGAATTATGATTGTTAGTTTTGGGCTTCGCTTTTTGCCGTGCACACAGACAAAATCACGTACTCGCATACAAAATGCTGGCATAATTTTATTTACGATTCAACTTTGTACTGCAAAACATCAGGCTGCCACGCCCCCTAACCGGCCCCTACCCATCTGAAAGTCTTTGAAGCAACTTGGCGATTTTAATGCGTGTGTCGGTGCTGGCAACGTGGCAAAGGGGCGAGGGCGTGGCAAGTTTTATTAGCCCTAAATGTAATAAAATGCAAACACTGGCGCAGGCAGAGAATTGCAAGAGAATGTGCGAAGGGAACAAAAAAAAAAGAAATCAGAGAATGAAAAGCAGAGAAAACTGAAAAGAAAAGCACATAAATGAGTGGCAAGTTTATGAGAGTGTGTGTGTGGATCGTTCTGTTGCTTTTTTCACAGCGCCCAGCACCCAAACTGCCCATGTTAAGTTTTCTTTATGCCACAACCAACAAAAAAGGAAAATATAAAAATAAAAACTGAAATTAATGCGCGAGTTTGTGAGTTTTGTGGAGCAAACAGATGTGAGAATTCCATACGATATTCCATATGTTAGCGCTTTATAAGGGGACTCCCAGACGCTGTAATATGTATGGGATTAGCCAAATGCTCAACAAATTTATGCAACATACTAATTATATTTCTTCAGAGTTTGAGCATCAGATCAACGGATACAATAAACTTACGTGAGAAATTTCAAATCATTACATAAAAATAAATAAATATCGAGAATTACACCGTTAATTTGTATTGATTCATTTGACAGCTTGGCCAGTAAGTTCCGCCTCGATTTCCTCAAGAGATTTGTTTTTTGTCTCCGGCACCAGAAAGAGGGTGAAGAAGAATGCCAGCAGCGAGGCGGCAGCAAACAAACCGAATGCACCATGCACACCCATGGCATCTACAGGGCACAGATAGTTCAGGTACAGTACTTACACGCTAGCCGCTCTCACTTACCGATCAAATCCTGAAACGATTTGGTTACCACAAACGTGACGCCCCAATTGAAAGCGACTACAAAGGAAGCGCATGGTGCACGTATGCGAGAGGGCAAAATTTCACCCAACATCAGCCAGGGCACAGGACCGTACCCTAGTGCAAATCCAAGTACATAGATCATTGTACAGGTGAGTGGTAGCCAGCCAAAACTCGACGTGTCCTTGCCGATGGATTTGCAGTAGAAATAGACGGTTAAAATAGTCAACATTATAGCCATGGTAAGTGAAGAAACGTAGAGCAGAATCTGCAAAGTTATTTTAGAAAAGACTATGGTTAGGATACCCCACTATGAAAGACCCTGTACTTGGAATATGTTATAGTAACACAGGGTCTTCAAATATGCTCACCTTCCGACCCGCATGATCAATAATTAAGGTGGATATAATGGTGCCCACAAAGTTTGTTGCGCCCACAAGGATCGTGCACAAATAACTGTCGACAGCACCGCCAGAAAGATCAAAGATCATAACGGCATAGAACAAGACTGCGTTAATGCCGCAGGCCTGCAGGAACAGAAAGAGACCCAGTGCTACGATAATGGCCTTGAGATACTTCTTCTGAAAGGCTTCCTTGCACAAATTGGTGCGTTCATTGGGATCAGTTTGTGTGCTCTTGATTTCCTTCAATTCCTCGGAAATGTCAGCATCTTTACGCCTTAACCAGATGAGCGCCGCTTCGGCCTTCTCTATTTTACCTTTGGAGGCCAGCCAACGTGGTGTCTCCGGTACCAGAAGAAACATTATCAGGTACGGCAGACAGAGAGCACCAAGTACAAAGGCTAGCTGTTGCCAGTCGGTGATACTGCCAATGGCAAAGCTCATGAGTATTCCAAAGTTACACCAGACTGTCATCATTACCCCAAATGTGCCACGTATAAGGGGATGGAGGACTTCACCGATATATACGGGCAGGCATATGGATGCAATACCCATGCCGATGCCGGTCAAGAAGCGTCCCACGAGTATCAAAATCACCGAGTTGGCAAAGCCGATGAGCACCCACGAGGCTATGTATGGCCCAGCCGAGATTAATATAGTTATTTTTCTGCCACAAAACGTCATCAGTGGACCGCCGATAATGGCACCAACGAAGCCTGCCAAGGGCATTATGCCACCCACCCAGGAACCCTCCTGTTTGGTCACCTCAAAGTTGGTAATATTTCGATCCGTCATCGAGGGCAGCGCGGGTGAGGTATAACCAAGAGCTGCGCCAACGCATAAGGCGCTCATTGAAACGGCCATGGCAGCCAGTAGCTAATCGATAGTCGATACCGATAACTTCGATAGATTCCGATTAGACATGCTCACCTGCGACAGCGAGACCACTGACATTTTCCCGGAACCTTCTGGCATCTTACAAAGCTTGGTCGATTTGATTAAAACAATTAGAAGCAGGATTGTCGTAAAAGGATGTAACAAATCAAATTATGTAAATAAATTCTAAAATTTCGCATCAAATATTAAAACATAAAAGTTAATAAACAAAAAAAAAAAAAAACATTTGAAACATAAGGCAAAGCTTTTTCTTAGACATTTCAATTGAAGGATCTCTTTTATAGGGTATCTGCATGAGCTTCCTTTTTGATTAGTTAATCAAATTGTCATTTAAAGTGAAATGTTCGGCTGTTCGTTTTTGGCATTTAAAGTGCTGGCTGGCAGTCACAATCAGTTCGTGGTTCAGTTGGTGGCCGCGCCCATTTGACTGCAGTAACCGCCCACAATGGCGGCTTGGTTGCCATTGTTTTCCCAGCTCGGTTGGCCTTTGCCTGCGCCAACTCATTAAAAATTCCATTTTCATTTCGCCCATCATCCATTTTGATTTCATAGTCGAGTGGATGACGCGGGGGGAGGTGAACACAGTGTGTTGGTGTGTAGCTGGTGGGCGTTGGGCGTGTCGGCAATTCTTTACGTTCTGCAGCTACGTCGCTGTCGGTGCACAATTTCAAAGTGTTTACTTTACTTTCTTGCACATTGATTTCGTTGAAAGCGAATGGATGAGGGAAGTGAAGGGGGTAAAAATTGTACTTTCACTTTGGCTTTCGGCCTTTTTGCATTTTAACGCTGGCAATTTAATATTTTATTTATTCTGTTGCCATCTTTTTCATAAATGTGTAAGCACTTGTGCATCGAACTTTAAACGGGAGCGTAATTAAAAAAATAAATATGAATTCGAATGCGAATGCCAAAATGGATGAGAATGCGAATGCGGATGCGCCTACGTATACTTAATGTGGAATGCAGTCTCATATTTTACGTTGTAAATATTTTTTTTGAATGGATAGCCAACAGCAGCCGAATGTCAATGTCTGTGTCCATTTCCGTGTCCCTCTCCGTCTGTCCAGCATAAAACTTTGGACTGGTTGGAGCAACGAATTGACCACAGTTAATTATTTGCCAGCCAGTTTGGCGAACGTGACGTATGCGTAATTTTTCACCCATCGTTGCGCTTATCAGACCTCAGGAGGCAAGTAGCTGAGTGTGTGCACGTGTGTGTGTGTGTGCAGACATTAATGTATAGAGAGTATCTGTGTTGTAAGTGTGTAAGTTTGTATTGTGTGCATACGCTGATGAATTATTTGCCCAGCACTCAATCAATAAGTAAGTGTGTGTGCTTGTGTGTGTGCGTGTGTGTGCTTGGCACACTGCCTGCATTATTCAACTTACTTATACGTATAAATATTGTATAATGTTGCCAAAATAGTTAAACATTAAAACAACTTTAATGAGCATTTGAAAAGAACATCAAACTTGCAGTTAAATTTTTATATAAAATTCTATTTCTTTGCTTTTTGTTGTCCATCACAAATGGCCGACCGCTTGAATGTGTGCATCATTGGGTCTGGTAACTGGGCCACAACCATAGCGCGAAATGTTGGCAACAATGTGGCCCACTCGCAGCTGATGGAGCCCAAGGTGAACATGTATGTCTACGAGGAGATTATCGATGGTCGTAAGCTAACCGATATTATCAATACGACGCACATAAATATCAAGTATATGCCAGACTTTGTGCTGCCACCAAATGTGGTAAGTAAAGGCTGTTTACTCAACTATAAGTTGGCTAAGAGAATGAGTTTTCTAGGTGGCCTACGATGATGTGGTGACCACCGCACGTGATGCGGATATTTTGATATTTGCCATACCGCCTACGTTTGTAAGCAGCTGCTGTAAAACTCTATTGGGCAAAGTTAAGCCCATGGCGCATGCAGTGTCGCTGATCAAGGGCTTTGAGCGCAGCGATGATGGACAGATTCTACTCATATCTCATTTAATTATGAGACAGTTGAAGGTAGTTTATTAACTATTTATGTACAAGTTTAAATACCCTTTCTTTGCTTTATAGATACCCTGCTCTGTGCTCGTGGGCTGCAATTTGGCGCATGAAATCTCCAACAATAATTTCTGCGAGGGCACCGTTGGTTGTCGTGATCAGAAATATATGCGAATTCTGCACGATCTGTTCAAATCAGAAACATTTCGTGTGGTTGTCACAGACGATGCCGACTGTGTGGAAATTTGCTCCTGCTTGAGAGTGAGTTGTGAATCAAATTCTTAAACTTTTGGTTACCATTTCTTTGCCAGAACATTATTGCTTTTGGTGCTGGTCTGGCGGATGGCCTGGAATTAAATGAGAACACCAAGGCAGGCATTATTAGACGAGGTTTTCTAGAAATTCTACAATTTGTGGATGTGTTTTATCCCGGCAGTCGATTGGCTACTTTCTTTGAGGCTTGTGGCTTGTCCGATTTGGTCACCAGCTGTTATGGTAAGTAGTAAATTCATTTAAACTTAGTGTATTTCATACCCTGTATACTATTTTAGCCAATCGCAATCGCCGACTGGCTGAGGCCTTTGTCAAGACAGGTCAGCCCTTGAGTGAACTGGAGCACATACTCATACCAGGACATGAGCCTTTGGGCCCAGTTACCTCAGAGCTCATAAACATTATGCTGCGTAAGAAGGGACTGGAGGACAAGTGAGTTAAAGTACTACTTAAATTCTAGTTTAACTAATTTCCTCTTAGATTTCCCCTATTCACCACTGTCTATCGCATTTGTGCTGGCATTTATCCGCTCTCCCGACTCGTGGAAACGCTGCGCTTTGCGCGTGAGGATATGTAAGACAAAGTAACTCATAAAATATATCAAATCAACTGTAAATTTATGCATTCCACAGCTATCATCCCAATCACATATTCCAGCTGTAAAAATTCGTATTATTCTTGTACAAAATTGTAGTAGTTTGTTAATGATTTTGGAAGGCAGTCAATAAAGTGAAACTTGCACAGATTTCTGGCAATATTTTAGAGCAATTCTGTGAAAAACTACACGTATATTGTATGCAAATGAGAGAAACAATGGCAACGAACTGACAAATAGGTATTCGAATTCGACTACGAGTACAGGATGCAGGATGCAGTACAACTCGATACGAATATTCAAACAAAAGAGCTGTAAAATTCTTTTTGTTATTCGTTGTTGTTTTTTGTTTTATTGTTGTGCGTCTTTTCTTTGGAGTTCAAGTATTTCTTGCGGAAAGTGCACTCCATTGAATGCACTGGCGCTCGAAGCACTTGCCAGGAACTGTGACTACAGAACAACAGCGGAAATCACTTCACTCATAAATGGGTGAAGCAAAATGGATAAAAGGCACAAAAACCAACAAGAAATACAAAATACTTTATACATATAGAAAAATATACAGCAGAAGAAGAAGTTGTGGGAAAAGAAACCACATGGCCATTGTTTCTCAACTATGTATCGAATAGTTTTCTTCTTTTTTTCCTTTCGTTTTGAACGATTTTTTTGATTTGTTTGGTTTGCATACTTCAGCTGAAATTGAAGGGAAATGGGAGCAGCTGCTCTACAGCTGAGGGCTGTTATGTTCTGAAAAGGCAAATGGTAAGTACTTGTCATGGCTATAACAATGCAAACTGGACAGACTGATTGACCCACATGCTCGGTTAACACAATATTTAGACACTTTCCATGTGAAATTTAATATTTTATGCATATCAATTTAGAACTTAGTTGATTAAACATATTATTTTAGATTGCATGTGAAATGTAAAATGCTACATAAACCAGATTACAGATTACAGTTTACAGTTTGCCCTTTGGCATCATTGTTCTAGCCCAAAAGTCAATTGAAATTTATTAAATTTAATTATGTATGCAATTCATTTAGTTTTAGGATTTACCTTTATGATTGCATTTATATTTATTGTTTATTGTTGTAGTTAAATTTCAGCATAATTAAATCAAATGACAAAGAAGCTTAACGCTGATTTCGTTATTTGTTGTGGGGATTTGCAAAATGGATTAGTTTATATCCAGAAATTACTCAATTGGATTGCATTAGCGACAAACGAAGCCACAGGCAATGACAACAATTATTTTGTTTGATTCGATAGAAATATATAAATTTTATAGTTTACATTTTACACACACGGCGTATGCGCAACTAAACATATAATTGCAAACTACCATAAATAAATAGCATAAACTAGAAGATTATTTTTTAATAAATAGTTTCAGTGATTGGAAATTTAAAATGTATTACTTTTTGCGTAAGTCAATTGGAAATCATTGGACATTTATAAAGATGTAAACGAATTTTGGTATCACAAAATGGCAATGCCTTTATGGCAATTGGATTATTACCTCATCGCAGTTGATTCAGTCAACCAAATTGCTGCTTACGTGATAGCTGATAGGCGAATGAGCAAAATCATATGGAAATAGAAATGGGAATGGAATGAAAATTTCAAATTTCAAATGAAATTCGTACGTTTAGACGGTTCGTTGGACTGCTCGGTCGGTCCGGCTAAACAAATACACAGCAGTTAGGTAAACAAACGAGGCCAATTCAGAGACACACACACACATACACACATGGTAGACAGATACACGTGCATATCTATGAAAAGCTACAAAATTTGCATATGAGCAGACTGCGAATGGGGGCTTTAGTATTTGCACAATTCTTGTTGCATTTGTTGGGTAGCATTAAACGCGTCTTTCTCTCTCTCGTTTTTGCTGATAATTACACGGTAAATTTGGCAAATGCGACGACGAATCGTAACTAGATACTAGATGCAGCTGTGTGTCTGTGTGCTGAATGTATCTGCTGGTATGCAGACAGCTATAGATACAGATACGAATAGAAACACACCTGCTGCTCGCTAGCACCATCACACGCAGCAGATACAGCCATGAAAAAGTAGCACTTCAAAAAATAAATAACAATTTCGTACGATACACACGTCGTGCTGCTTATGTAAACGTAGAGCTCATTCGCTCTCAGTCTCTGTGTCTCTTGTGCTTTGCGTGTTCGTTGAGTGCGCCTAAAAGTATACTTCATTTCCTGTTTAGCAGTGCAGCCGCCTACGTGGCGCATACTTCATACAGCCAAGCAAACAAATGGGCGCTAGTTTTGTTGTCTTGTTGATATTTATACGCATTTCTACACGTATTTGACTTTCTCCCACATCAAATTTCCCAAATAGCTGCAAATAGTAAAAGTCTTTAGTTATTTTCTTGCCAACAATTAATGGCAAAACTCAACTACAAATGCTTCTACTTTCTACGTGAAATTAATTAATTACTTACATGATTTCCATTACTTTAATTTGTTTAAATATTTGAGAGCATAAACCAATTGATTTTGGGTTAACTCCCTTTTGTTATCAGAGACTTGATTCACATATTTTAGTTTAGCTGTAGATTTTCTCACGTCTCTGTTTTTGGTCTGTTTTCTAATTGTTTTCACCAACAACTTTTGATGTGGCATCTCACAATTTGAAGCATATCAAATGTAAAATGTGATGTACTGCTTTGGCTAATGAATTTGTAAAAAGTTTAGTCAGCAAAAGCAACTGGGGAATAGCAAAAGTTATACACAAGGATACTCAGTTTATTGTAGATAAATGTGTGCACACACACACACACAATTACTTATGGACACGCACAGAGGCGAACTTTCTGACCACTTTTGAAACCAAAAAAGTGGAAAACCTTAAAGCAAAAGCAACAAAAACAACAAGTTTACAGTTTTTGTGGCCAAGTTGGTCGAGATGAGATGAGAACATTTGTGCAACTTCTATGTCTGTTCGTCTGTCTGTCTGTCTGTCTGATGATGGGGCATTGTTTGGCAAAGCGTTTAACTATTTACAAGACCTAATTGACGGCATTAGAATCCAAAAATCGACAGGCTTCAACGCCCGTGAGTATGCTTTAAAATGTCGTGTGTCTGCAAACATTTGCAAATATTTTATGAGCACTTAACTTGGCCCACACATACACACCAACACACCTACTCATAGATAGACTGGCACATATATGCAATAAAAAAGTCACATGCTTGCTAACTATAGGAAAACTCGAGTTGTGATAGCTAAAGTGGCAGTGGAAAGAGACCGGAAGTGGAAAGAGGGGAAATTGGTTGGGGGAAACTGCCTGCCTTTGTCATGGAAAGTTGTGCGTGCGTCCCGAACGATGAAGTTAAGGATGATGAAACCAATGACGATGCAGCATGACATGTTTGTTAAATTCTAAACGAAATCAATTTAATAAACTGTCAATAATGCAGCACATTATCGTCAAAATGAGCTCAAGCAGCTGGAGAACGTCAATGCGAAGTCAAAGTCAATTGAACGACAACTGTAAAGTACACTGAAAAACATTACTGCTTAAAAAAAAACTCAACTAATTGTTTAAAAAGAAAAAGTTAACAAACAACTTTAATTATTAAACTTCTTTTTAAATTAAAATAACGTGTTTATCTTTCATTTCTTTCAGTGCAGTCTTAGGTGCCAAGTGAAGCACATTTTACCGATGATATCTACAAATTTGCAGTCAAGACTTCACCTGCGTAGGCCGCACAAAATGTTTGCTAAGCCCAAGTAATTTTCCTTACCATGATCAAGTGAAAATTCGCTTTGGAATGCGAGAAATGAAGCGCATTAAATACCTTAAACTATGAGTTGCACATTAAACTTGTATAAAATATGACAGAGCTCAGTTAGCTAAGCTTTAGCAGAGCTTATATGCCAAAAAACACAGGCTTAATTAAGGCAAGTTTTATACACTTAAGCTGCTTTTAAAGACAGCTACACATTAGATTCTTTGTGAATGTTTTTGGCCAAAATTGTCTCAGACTTTTCTTTAAAAATATTTCGATTAAAAAAAACGTAGGCAAAGGCAACAAAAGATAGGTAAACAGCCAGAGAGACCAACATTTTGTATGCCTGAAAATATTTTCATGCCAATGTACGATATTTTTTCTTATCTTTGGGCAAACGTGATATTCATCCATGTGCAGAGGCTTGTCTCCACTGCGATTACCATAACTATAAATATCGATTACTTTAGCTTGGAGGCATCGACAACGAGTGCTTAAAGCAGCACACACACAACTAGAGCTAGACATACGTGTCACGCCTCCGCACACACACAGAAGATACCTCAATAGGAAGCAACTTAAGGCTGTCATTGTTTTCGCCCTCAACCGAAGCTCTTGTATCTGTGTGACTCTTTTATGTTTCAGCTATTGCTATTCCTATTGCTATTGCTACAGTTACTGCTATTCCTTTAGCTACCTTTCAACCTGCTTGCCACCTTACCTCTAGCTTCACCTGCCTTTATTTTTCTCTTTGACAAATAAATTGACATGCCACATTGCGAAAGCGAGAAAAATACACACACACACAAAAACCAAAAACAAAAAAATGAAGGCAACAATGAAACTTAATACATATTAAAGCAGTTGTAGCAGATACTCTAAATTAAGTCAGAGCTAAGAATAATTGAATTTTTTAAGCAAGGCAAAGAACTTTATTTATTTTGCCAAGCAGCTTAACTTTAGTATTAATTAAACTACAAAGAGTTGACAATTACACTTCAAAAATACCAGAATTACGTCTAATTATATCCCCGTCTGGCCAAAAGCACTGACAATGGCTGAATACCCAAAGTATTGAATAAATATTTAGAGCAGCAGCGAAGCAAAACGAAAAATGTATCGACAACGGCATCGACTCAGTTTAGAGGCGACATTTGAAGGTTGCTGCCATTGATGGCACCCCTGCGTCCCCTCATCGAACTCTGGCAGTCACACCCGCAGCCCCAGTCGAACAATGAAATGTCAGGCACGTACAAAAGGAATTCGTTCGTTTTCGGCTGCCTCTCATTTTGTTTTTTCTTAGTGTTTGGCTTGGCGAAATTGACGTGCGAAGAGAATGGCGACAGCGACGGCATGAAAGAAATAAATATGCCACAATATGTTAACGACAAGCACACACCCCCTCGTGCTGTCTTTACCCACAGACACACAACACCCAGCCTCACCTAGGCGAAGGTGAAGTACGTGCAAGTTTTACTTTTGACGTTGCCGGTAAATAAATATTATTTAAGCGACACTAAAAAATGGCATTCGATTATTTAGGAAATGTTTTCGGCCAGGCCCGAAAGCTGCAAATGCTTAGATAAATGAAGCCAGTGCCAAAGCCGAGGGGAGCTGGCTTACCACGAATTATGTGCAATAAATGGAATGTTGTCACATAAATCATTAGAGTGCGAGTAGATAGATAGCTTAGCTGTTGTCCCCAACTCTCAGCCACCTAACTCGCTCTTTATTTCTTTTCTGCTCCAGCCGAAAAGTATGCAATCATTTTTCAATAAGCTGTATTAGCTTGTCAGCTGCCAGATGTAAGCATTACACATACGCCATGTTGTGCGTCGGCTTTGTTGTATCATTGCTCGAAATCAACCGCAAGCATTTAAACATTGTCACACAACAACAAACAAACAGATAAAAATGTTTATTTTTCTACATTTGAAACAATTTTTACATTAATTTTCTATTAATGCGAAAAGACAATTAAATTTATTTTAGTATTTGCCACATTATTTGGTCATTTGCACTGTTTGTTGGTTTTGAAAACAAATTGCAATCAGCGTACAATTGTCGCAGCTGCAATTCGATTTGATTCTCTATGGTGCTCCCAATGGGACACACAATAAACCAGGCAATAATGCTGCAGCATCGCTAACTAGCCATAATTACAACTTAATGGTCTTCACATGTAAGCTGTTTCCAGTCGAAGAACCCGTCGGAGGTAATAACTTTATTAATTACGCACTGGACATGACCGCCTGCAGTCCAAGCGTTGCCAAGCCAAGCCAACCCCAAATCCCGGGCAACAGCTGGCGACTCCCTCAGACTTTGAGGCCAATATTAATTTATTCTATTTCCTTTTACGGCCCCAAGTGAATTAGAGGCAGAAAGTGCTTAAGCACTTTTACTTCAGACTGCTCTTTCAGTCCAAACTTCCCACTTCCATACTGTGTTTAGTTTATTATGTATGCGACAGGAACAATTAAACAAGGTCCCACAAGTTGGCTAATTGCTACAGGGAAAACTCAAAAGTATCTTCATTTTGCTGCCCCCCTAGCTGACTCTCTGTTTGTATTTCTTTTTCAGTTTCAACCTATGGCAACTTTAACAAATTGACTGTGAACACTTTAAATAATGTCAAACTAATTTCAATTAACTGTACGTGTAGTTTTATACAAAAAGCACACAAAACAATTCAAATGAAATACAATATCAACAATAATTTATGAAGCACACTGTCAGATGAAATATATTGTTTAATTAACAATTTTCGATTGCATGGCAGCTACTGCATATGCAAATAAAATTATTTATGTGCGATATTTTGCACTTTTCTATAATTATTTATGAATGTATGCATTGTAAATGGTATACGTGTTTGCACGCATCAGTGCTGCCAAAAATACGAAGGTCACCGTGGCTGGTTGGTCAAAAATAAAGCAAACAAAGCCAAGAGCTCAACCAATTGACGTCATATCTTGATAAGTTATACAGCTCTGGAAAACTGATCGTGTTTTAAACATACTATAAACCAGCCAAACTGGCACTCCTGTGTAATATTTTGATAAACGAGCATATTTATAGTTTGCTTTAATATTTGTAACAGATTAATGCGCATAAAAGGGGGAAATCCAACAGATCATGCTAGCAAATGAATCACTTAAATTTGTATTAGAAGCTACGCCTCAATCCCAATGCGGACATAAACTAACCGAGAGTCTTAAATGTGTGCGGTGGTCAATGGTTGGTAGTTGGTGGTCGCCTGCTGCTTACATATGGCAACTATTTGGCTCAAATTGGTATAAATGATGGGGATAAACCGTAACGTACGCAATAAATAAAACCTCAGCACATAAACAAATACACATATACATACAAATACAAACACGTGTGTGTGTGAATCAAAGACGAAGGCGTAGAAAATTCCCCTGGGGCAAAAGACTGCGCAAAAAAGTAGGCAATGATTTTTATTAATTGATAAGCATTTGCAACAAGTTGCCATCCATTTGATCCTTGTGTTTATTTACAAGACGTGTGCCAAACAGAAGGCATTTATGTTCACAGCTGAGACCGTTTTCCTACCCACCCCCTCATCAGTCAGACAGTCAGTGCTGTAGCTGCTGCCTAGATTAAGTGATAAATACTTTCATATTTGACGGCATATGTATCTGATTATCGCAGTGCGATAAGCTCTGCATGGACATTGAAAAAGTAGCACACATAAAGCTGAACGAATCCAAAGTAAATTGAAAGCGACACTGAAAGAGAAACACAGTTTTGTAATTGCAATAGCAGGCAGTGACTGACATCAAAGGAAAGTCTCGTTGAAGCACCTGAAAGGCCAGCAGAATTTACATAAATTTAAATAGACTATTTAAATTGTAAGCCTTGAAATCATATCTATTGATACGCACAATAATTACGATGGCTAATTAATTAAAAATTCAACTTTCCAGCTCAAAAATGTGAAAACAGAGAATCGAAAGCATCCAAAGAAGAAGAAAAGCCAAAGAGGCACTTTGAAAAGTGTTTACGGCTGAATAATTTGAAAAGCTAACAGAGCAAACAGAGAAAAAAATGAAATGCATCATTCTTCAAACTTGGTCGATACTCAAAAGAAGGAAAAACGAAGAAAACATTTTCACTCCCCCCGCCTGAAGATGTAAAAAAGTTTTCGTTTTTTTTTTTTTTTTTTTATTTTAAAGCGAAAGAAGCAGCACAAAGTTTGCTTTTTCTTGAGCAATAAAACAGCGAACGTCGTATGAGTGTGGCTTGGATTGGAGAGAGTGAAAGAATGGGCTGGAGAAGGGCGAAGGTGGATGAAAAATGTGCACTTGTCAGCGAAAGAAAAGCAAAGAACATCACTGAAAAGCGGGCAAAGTACAAGAAGAAAACGAGACTGAGGCCAAAGGACTCAACTGCGCTCTTAGCAAAGCCGAAATCATTAAAAAGCCAACGTAATTGATAAAGGCACATCACGTTGAGCAGCAAAGAGAAGTAGAGAGAGAAACAACGAGAAAAAGAGAGAGAGCGTGTGGATAGGGGCATAAGTTTATTGCGATGACATCGTTAAAAGTCTACCGAGTACTTTGTCGTACTTCGTACTTTGCAGTACTCTCAAGTACTTCAAGACGACCGAATTAGTGGCCACAAATTGGCTGCCAGGGTCTTGAGATATTTGCAATGTGTGGTTAAGTTTTCAACTCTCTGTCTCTCTCTCTCTCTCGCTCTTTACCTCTCTTTCTCTTAGTTACTTCTCTCACTTCCCTTGCCATTGTTCACATAGTTTGACTGGCCCTTTTTTTTTGGACAAAACTGCAAAATGCAAATGAAATGCAGCAAAATATTTTGCAGCCAAGGCGTTTGAGTTATTTGTGCATGCTACCAAGCTCAATGGCGCTTGTATTTTTATGGCAACGTCTTCGACTGCCACTCCCCCATTCCACCCACTCGACAATCGTAAAACAAAGCTACCATGAAGCATTCAAAGAACTGACCTCATACTAAAGCGCTGCCTCCGTTTGCAATTGCTACCACCAACCTTTGCCACGGCACTTAAGCCAAACTAACAAAAGTTCGCATTTATTTGACTTTGCTTCTGGCCCATAGAACGCTGGAGAGAGAGAGAGAGAGAGAGAGAGAGCAGAAATGGTGGATCAGAAGAGAAATGTGCTGTATAAGTCATTTGCATAAGTTGCCTGCTCGGCCAGAGCCAAACAGTTTGCAGCAGTAAGTAAAGTCAAATTTTTGTTTTCGCAATTGTGCAGAAAAGTGCCGACCGCATATTAAATCAGTGGGGAGAGCACCAAAAATAAAATAATAATGAAAAATAGAAAATCAAAAAAGAAGAAACGGCAGCAGCAGCCTGGAAAAATTACAAAGTTTTTGCAGCAGACTTACAAAAGTTTTATTCCGTTTGAAAAATATTTTTGTGTTTAGAGAGAATAACTTAAAGTTCCAGGGCGAATACTTAATATATCGCTGAAGTCGGTAAATAAATTAAGTATACGTCTAATGACATAGGTTATGCGTGCGTGTGTGTGTGTGCTTTGCCGTTGATAACAATAACTTTTGATCAACTCATTCAATAGATGTGTGTATACGGCTTTGTTTACCTGTCTGCGAGTGTCATCCCAAATTGTTGGCTGTCAAAATTTAATGTCTACAATTTAATTCAGGCTGTGAGGCTGTGCATCGTTAATCAAAGCGTCTTTAATCTCACGTCAGGTTATGTAAATAAACAATTACGAGCATTTATGTGGGCACGCACACAAGAATAAATACACACACACACAGACAGAGTGTGAGAGCAACACACGGGCACAAATTTTGCGGCTTAAAGTTAATTCATTTCGTAAGTGTTTACCTTACCTGGCATTAAAACGGCTAGAAAGCTCTCACATTTAGCTCCAGCGAAGATGCCTTTGCTACCTACGCAAATTCGATAAGCACACACACACGCACACATAGACACAGAATTACACCCACTCAAAATAAACAAATACATAAACAAACAGGCAGACAGACATATAGACATACGAGGCAGATAAACAAGCCCCAAAAGCTACAACAACAACAACAACAAGAGCACCGGAAGGAAACGTGTGCGGATTTATCCAAGTGCAAATATTTCAATTTGAAACTGATAAGTCCCATTAATGTGCAAATGTATCTAACAGCTACACAACTGTACTTAATATTAGCTCAAGACTAGTTCGAAATTTTAAAGAAAATCAAAGTTTAAAGCACTTGGGAACCACGATGAACCTTTTAAGAACTTATTTCAAACAGCAGTGTCTCTATGTGTGTGTGTGTGTGTGTGTGTGTGTGTGTATCGATTACTTTGTCTAATGCACTTTGCAACTCAAACTGAAGACCCAAAACCAAAACCAAAGCGAATCTGCAACTGCAACGGCAACAGTAACTGAAACTGCTGCCAAGTGCTGCAAAACTGAACTCAATTTAGCTCAAGAACTTGCCGCTGGCGAAGCGGAGTTTGCCAAATGGATAGTTGGATTCTAGATGGCTTGTGCTTCAAACTGATTGAGGGAATGACACAGTCAGAGATTGAAAGCAACAGCGGCAGCGAGCAAAAATATAGCCACTACACTTGTAAGATTAATGCTCAGCGAGCTTTGATTTACAGCTGCGTTTGAGAATCTGCTCTCCAAGCTGTCAACACACCATTCTATGGCACTCAACAAAATGTTTTAGCTTTAACGTTTAAATAAATAAACTAAACATTTTGCCACAGAAATTATAGAGAAAATTATATACAATTTTATTACGTATACGTCATGTGGAAACTTTTTATATGTCTGTTTTTAACTACACTTTGTCATAAGCCCCACTTCCACTCATTTCACTTCTCAAATTACACTACATATTATTGTGTATTTAAAATTTTATTACGCATACGTCGTGTGGTCTTTGCTTGCCTGTCTTTAACTTTAGTTTGTCATTAGTTTTGTCCTTCTGCTCTTCTGCATATTGAATATGTTCTTGCCTGCTTTTCATTTTGAAAGTAATAAATTTGTTGTTCTCTGACTTTGCGCCTAAATAATTTAGCATGAGAATTGTAGTTACAACTGAATAAAATGCTGACAGTGCACAGACTCAATCAAGCTATTAAATAAATAACATTTTATGGTCCACAAAAACAAAGGTTTGTTTAAACGTTTACCGTAAGTTAAGGCTTAAAGCAATGCATATTAAATACTACATTTATTACCATAACTACAAAACTGAAATAAAACAATTCGAGCAACTGAATCTGTGTGGAATTTAAATCGATTTAAATGTGAAATATTTTCTTTATTGGTTTCCAGTTTGCAAATAGTTTTTACTGCCCACTTGCAGTTACTTTCCTTGTCTTAACCCAAATCCTTATCCAAATCGTGCCGTCAAATGGAAAACATGCTAAGCGTTAACTGCACTTTGCGTGAGAGAAAATGGCAAATAATAAAAAAACATTGCTGAATAATTTGCATATTTAACAGGGCTGACAGTGCCAGATATAAATTTTCTAAGCTTGCAATTAGAACAGACCAAAAACTTAATACATAAAGATATTTAGAACAATATCTATTTATTCCCCAAAGCAAATTAAGTTATTTATTCGGGCTATAAGTTAGTCTTTAACATTTCCGACAGCAGCTAAATTTAATTTCCGATCTGGAATACACACACACAGATCCATTCAAGACCCCTTCACATAAACGTTACGAGTTCGCAGCACTCATGAGAAATGCCAAAGGCAAATGGAAAAAATAAAGGAAAATAGTACACTTAAAGAAAAATAAGTAAAAACTGCAAATAAAAATGGTCGCGAAAGTGTGAAATGAAGTCAAGTCAGAGAACTGTGAGTGTGATTCTGACTTGGCCAACAAAAAGAGCTAAAGCAACCGACTGAAAACTATACAAACATAAACTTTGTTGCATTAAGACGTGTGTGAGTGTGTGTGCGAGTGTGCGACTGTGTGTGTGTGGCTTGGTGTCACGCTAACCTCAAAATTGCCGCTAACAATTTAACAAGCAGACGTTGTGTGAAAAATATGTCAAACAAGCGGGCGAAGGCGGCAAAGTAGTTGGCGAGAATCGCATTTTTTCTTCTTTCTGTTGAACGAAAATTGCGTTAACACGCACAGACACACAGAAACACACACTAGGGTGTACACCCACACACATGGTCGGTCATACACGTCCCCGTCGTCGAATTACCAACATAAAAAGTGGCCACCACACGAGGCAACACAAAAATATTCCCGCCACGTTTTGAATTATGCATGTCTGCCAAGCTCACACGC
Source organism: Drosophila parthenogenetica (assembly GCA_035047505.1). Classification (NCBI taxonomy): domain Eukaryota; kingdom Metazoa; phylum Arthropoda; class Insecta; order Diptera; family Drosophilidae; genus Drosophila; species Drosophila parthenogenetica. The sequence continues at coordinate 7,448,149 of JAWNPM010000087.1, forward strand.
TCTCTATGTCACTGTCTCTCATGCTCTGACTCTCTCACTCTCTCTCTCTTTGTCTATCTCTCTCTGTCGCTGTGCCTCTGTCTCTGCTCGCCAAAAAACCACAGTCGTGCGACATCAAAAATACGTATACGCAAATAAAGCAAACTCACAAAAAGAATATGAAACTTGCAGTCACAAAAAGCAATCGTTAGATAGACTATAACATATCACGTACAAATCTTGATATAAAATAAAATCTAACTGTATTCAAACATGCTAAAAATTTACTAAGTTTTAGCAACAAGTGCAACAAGGTGTCACAAGACCCAACCAACTTTTGGTGCTTTCAAAACTTTATTAACCATGTTTATGCCAACTAATATGCCCAATAATACCCTCCAAATAGTAGCCCACTCATGGAGTAGTTTTCCTTACCCCTGCTAAAGTGAAAAACATGCAAATACGCTGCAGGAGTTCTGGCGACAACCAGCTGGAAGGATATATTTGTGTATTATGCTCTTATAATGACTAAATTCGTTGCCACCAAAATCAAAGGGACGCATTTATAATACCGCGGAGCACTCAGCAGTCACACAGGCGTACACATATACATTTTTGTGTGGGTGTGTGTGTGTTTGAGTGCACTCACATGAGTTATGCAAGTGCAGCGAAACGAAAGGATTATCAATTTCGGTTTAGTTAAAAGTGGATTCCTCTTGTTTCACTCACAAAATCCCCACAAAGCATTCGTTTGAATACACCCCACCACAGAGACGAAAGGAGAGAGAGAGTGAAATGTATCCATTAGCATTATGATTTCTCATTGTGTAATTTTAAAACATTATGTAATTTTTGGGCAGGGACCACATTATAACAATATCACGCAACAAATATTAATTAACGTTGACATTTCATTAATTATTAAGTATTATTCGCAAAAGTTTTAGCTTTTTTATAGAAAACTTTCTCTTTTTTTGTGTATTTGGTTAATATACACTGCAATTAAAGTGTAAGTACTTATTATTTGCTATTCATTGCGGTGCAATCAATATCAAATGCCAGTTCCCAGTGCCCTCAGGCAATGAGTATTACGAATATAATTACTAGAAGCCAGCCAAACAGTAATTAAATGAAAAATACTTGAGTGAATCGCGTGACTTTGACTCGATTGAGCAAAGGGGAGTGAGAGTGAGGGGGAAAAACGGTTTACATCATATTTAGGACAAGTACACTATATAATATATAAGTTTACTTATTTTTTTTTTAATTTAATTTTAATTTGTCGCTGCACACTTGACCTTGCTGCAAGTTTGCCTTGGTTTCTGTGGCGTCATAAATTTCATATTGATTTCCTTAACCAACTGCGACCAAGCTAAACTAGTGGGCGTGGCAGAAGGGGGGGTAAGTGGTACAGAGCGGGGGAGTGTACAGAATCAGGCCCAAGTGTACCATGAACAATGAACAATGAGCTGTGAAACTTTATTGACTCTTTTTACTGCTACAAATTCAGTTGATAGCACCCGGTACCCGGTGACTGCAAAGTTTTTGATGCTTTACGATGCTACCACTTGCAGTTGTTGTTGTTGTTGGTATTCCTGTTTCTTAACATCATTTACCAGACTCATTTCCAGAGTAAACCAAGTACAACATAATTTAGCCAAACAACAATAAACTGTTGTACAACTCGAGTTGTTTTCTAGGGGGACCACTACAGATATTCATACAAAACAACAATATGTGCACAGACATACGGAAGGACTGACAGAAGGACAGACAGACATATGCCAGACAAGCGGAAACCGTTGCGGAAACTCCAAGTGTAACTGAGACTTGGGGAAATTCTAGTAGCAAAGTTTTTGTTTGTCAAAATGTAATAAAGTGAACACATAAAAATGCGTCAAGTTTTTATTCGTATCAGCTAACAGACTTTGCTTTCCTTTCCTTCCCTTTCCACTTCCATTTCCCTTTCCTTTCTCTTCGCCTACTCCATTTGTTTATTGTTTTATATTATTTACCCTTTCGATGAAAGTATTGTTGAAACATAAATTTTGCTTATCACAAAGTGAGAGACGAAAACTTTGCTCACGGCTCAAAATCATAATAAGTGTATTTAATTGGTGAAACTTTGAAATCAGCACAAAAGATCTAAAGGGTTCTTATGAATCCATTCAATAGGCAGGCCTTCTTATATATATTTTTTTTAGGTAAAGCTCCTTGGCAAGGACATCAAACTGACAGCTGTTTGAGCTACAAATTAATGCCCAGAAATTAATGAGTTGTAAAATCCGAGGCTTATTTCAAATAATTGTGACAATTCGTTGCTTCATTAAGTGCAAAGCTCTGAGTGACAGTGTTGGCTAACGTCAGACAGTCAACGGCTAATGAAACTTTCACGACAAATTGTTTTTGGCCCAAAGGCATTTTTCCAACGACTGTTGACAGCTCATTAATGAGAAAGAGACAGCGAGAGTGCGAGAGTGAGTGAGGGGAACGTGTGAAGAACAAATGTTTTTATGCCAATCGTGAAACTGATTGTCTTGTGGCGACCTCGACCTAGCACGGGTCACGTTAACACAGCCCCGGGTTCATTCGTAAATCGAATAATGTTCGCTGCCAGACACTTCTTATAAGATTTGCTCAATCGTCCCTCGCAGTTATGAGAAATCCAACGACTCATTTTGCTTCGAACACTTGTCACACTTGAAGTCACCAACCAAGTGGGCGTGGCATTGACAACCATCGTTGCACGCAGCCGCTGGCGAAAAATGTCTACTAAAAAAAGTTGGAAAAGCAAACGGGAAATCAAATAAAATACGCAAAGCTCAATTTATTGTATTGAATTTTATTATTTCAGACATTTTCTTTGATTTAACTTAGCTTTAAAAATGTAAGTACAAGTTATTAAATTCAAAGCTTTAAATTTATGGAAGTGTTTTTGAGTTGGCTACTTTAGCTCTCCTTTGTGGCAGCTTCTTATAATGTAATTATGGAAAGTTTTGCGTTATTTGCATTACAAACTTGCCATTAAACTAATACACACAAATACTAATACCCAACGCTAGATGGAGCTAATGTGCGCGCGCGATAGAAAGAAAAAAATGCAAATAAATTTCTAGACAAGATGAAAATTATGACTTCAGTGCAAATACTCGTAAAGCAAAATTAACTTGAGTAAGCAGTGTACAAAATACAGAGAGAGAAAAAAAAATGTAATTAAAAGCATGAGAAGAATGTGGGCGGCGGTGGGCGTGGCAAACAGTTGCTTTTTAATTAAAAAAGATTTCCCTTCATCAGCTTTGTTAAGTGTAAGTTCTTTACGTTTATTAAACTTGAGTTACGCCGTACGCTCGCTGTAAGGAACACAGCGGCGCACGGTGCGTATGAGCAACATCAAGCGGATGCCATAAAAAACACCCAAACACACACAACAAAATACACACTCGAATGAATAAATAGAGCAAAAGAGAGAAGGAAAACGAAGGCAACTAAGATAGAGATGTTGTGGTCTGCCTTCTAGTTGATTAAAGTAATTTTAATTGGTTTTTAATGTTAATGGCAAAAGTTTCAACGGCTGCACAACTTTTATAAACAAATATTTTGCTTTGCGTATATTTATATAAACATCTATATATATGTGCTTGAAAATATTTGTGTGCTTGCATAATGTAATTGAAATGTTTACAGTTGAATGCATTATGCAAATGCTCTCAACTATCAATAAACAAACGCTTTTGTTGCAAAACAATAACACACAACTTTTATTAGGGAATATAAAAGCTATTTTTTTTAAATATTCAAGCCGCAATTAATATCAACATTTGGGTCGGAACCTGACCTGCCCTCTATTTGACATTTATTTACGGATTGGCGCGCCGTGCGAAAAGCCAAAAAGTTGAATGTCGTCACTAAGTCGTTGTTGTCCTCTTCGTCCTCATGCTCTTGGATGTCTTTGGTGTTGCAGGAAAGCCTTTAAGCCATAATTTAATATATTGACACAAAGCTTTTTTCGTAAGACGTGTCTTTACCATCATAATCCTCAATATTGTATATTGACAGCTGTCACTGAAGCGACCCACTGCCACGCACTCTACACCCTACAGCCCTCCCTGGCCATCACAGCTACTTGTTCTTTGGCTGCGCTGATGAAAAACTGAAGGGAAAAGTAAGTTTTTGGCTTAATGCGCAACTATGCGGAAAATATTTGCCTTCAGTTCAAGTTCGAATATGACATAAGTATAAGCACATGTATAGGGAAATACCTGCTTAAGTGTGTGTAAGTGCACAGTTATATATATGCTACCGGTAGACAGACAAGTGTGTGAAATAAAAGTAACAAAAATGTTGGAAAACAATTTCAGTTTTCGCTTCACTTGCTGCAAAATAAACTTGATCTTTAGTCAATTTAAAGGCACTTTATAAAAGTATATAAAATAATCAAGTCGTTAAGGTATTAAATAAAATTGTCTACCTTTCAAACTGTTCACTTTTTATGCCTGTGTTAAAGGTATTAAAGTTTAGGAATGTAACTGAAATAATTCTTTTTTACACCTACCAAATTAACTATATTTTTCCAAATTTTACCCTTAATAAAAACACCCTTTTCTACCTTAAAAGACTTTTGTATTATGTGCATTTGAATAACTTAACGAAACGTTGATATGTTTTCCCTCAAAACATGAATAATTTCCATTAAGTTTCCTTCGGTTTCAATACAAAATTTTGCTTTTCATGTGTGTAATTTTGTGTGTTTATAAAGATTTTTAGATTTTAAAAGCGAAATACTTGAAATCCACCTACGATTTCTCCACATTTGCTGCTCCATTTGCTGTGCTTTCCAGCGGCTGCACATAATTGTCGGTGGCTTGGTTGAAGTACGCCAGATTATCGTCCTCAAGCGCACGACTCGAGCTAAAATCATTCCACATGCTGCCCACATCGTTGGCAACTGGCAGCGAGGCGCTGGAAGAGACGCGGTTCAACTGATTCGCCTCTTGGACAATATCTGGCAGGGAACTGGACTGAGCAAGCATCAGGGCGTCGACTTCAGTCACTGGTTTGCTACTGCTTTTGGCATGCAAATGCGGTGTTAGTTCCTTGACTCGATCCGCATAGCGTAGAGTGTTCAGTGTATGCTCCACAGAACGCAATCCGGGTGAAATGGTGGCTATCATGCAGGTCTTTACCTTCTTGCCGCCAATAAATGAATCACGCAAAACTTGCGTTAGCTTCGAGCCACGGAAAGGCAAATGCGTCGACTGGCGACCCAAGGCGCGTATGCACTCCTTCAAAGCCAAAAGAGATTTATTGATTTCAGCCCCTTCGAGACGCGTCAAACGATTGGCGGAACAATTGTCGGCACCTCGTTCGTTGCCCGCCAAATCAATCAACGAGAATTTGCCATGCAGTTGATTCTTGATCGTCGTACGCAGCACTATCTGGAACACGGCATGGGAACGCGATGATTTCGAGTTGGCCGACGTTTGACCCGAGGTGCGTACACTGTTGCCCAGCTCCAGTAGCGCTAGCACTGCATCTGTGCTGCCCACCGGCTCCTCGGTGAGTCCTACCACCTGCACATGCTGCTGTCCATCCTCCAGCACACGCAGCTGTGGTTTGCCAGCGACGAGCAGATCATACACACGACTCCCATAGAGCTCAAAGAAACTGCAGCTGATCTTGAGACCAAGCTGAGCATAATTGGGAGATTCCAGGTGGGCAAAGACATCGCGAGTAGCCAGAGCATAAATGCCATCACGGCAATTCTGCTGTTTGCCCGTAAACTCACCGCCCATGGTGTGAGTTTTTCCACTGCCCGTCTGACCGTAGGCAAAGCAGGTGGCCATGCCGCCCTCAAAAACATGCTGGACAAGTGGGCGTGCCGTCTGCTCATACACCTGGGCATTGGTGCAGGTCTCGTCAAAGGTGTGATCAAAGCGAAAGTGATGATGCTCCAGAAACTTGGTAAGATTCACCTGTTTGCGTGGCTCATGCACAACAAGCATCTCCCTGTTTGGCACCGTGATCACATCCAGTTCATGTTCACTTAGTTCACGCCGATTTAGCGGACGTTTACGCACACAGACCAGAATTTGGTGCTGTTTCGTTGTTGATCGACGGCCAGAACTCTCCGACGGCTGGATGTCCATTTGCAGACGATGCAGGCATAGCATTCGTGCAATTTCCCAATTTGGATTTCCAGGAAACGAATTTTTGCACCATTGCCGCTGGACACGAGCCTGTGCATTCAGCTGACGACGTCGTTCGCGTTGCACACGAAGACGTTCAATTTGTTGCACGATTTCGTCTGGCGGTATCGCGACAATTGGTTGACGGGGCGTGGCAGTTACAACTGCTGAGTGGGCGGTGTTCCCAGCCGCAAGTCGTGGCGCCACAAAGCCATTCACATTGAGAGGAAAGTGCTGTGGATTATTGGCAGCTGGCCGCGGAGCTATGGACACCAAAGCATTGATTTGAGCTGTTGCTGCCGTTGCTGCTGCCAAAGCTCGTGTTGTACAGGGCGTTCCATAGATCTGCGGATTTAGCCGTATGATTGCATCCAAAGCCATCTCCTTGCCACGTGTTAGCTCGCCCTCCTGCCATTCCACGGTCACCATGGGCCTATTGCTGCCGTCCAATTTAACAATCCGGGCCAGGTGTATGCGACCATCGGATCGATGTATATATATCTTTTGATTTATTGATAGGACATCCATGCTCGTTGTCCTTTGTACAGTTAACCGAAAATTTTGATAGACTACGACAAAACTTATTGTCTTTGTGTATGAATTATGTGTGTGTGTCTGTGTGTGTGCGAATTGTATTTGAAAATTTTCTCACTTACTATATTGGGAATTTAATTGTTGCTTTTTGAAAAGTGTTCAGTCCAAAATGATCAAGACATTAGATGCAAATCACAAATTAAAACAAACAAACAATTTTTTATGGTTTGCTTTTCTTCAACAAATTTTATTCCAATCTTGAGTTGAGCTACTCCAGAGCTCTTAAAGCACGCTAATTAGTCATATTTCAAGTAGTGTCTCCAGCCATCGAGGGCAAGACTGCCTGCCACTCAATAAGCTAGTGTCAATATGGTTAACCTCCCCACAGGCTGAATGATTACAAGTGTTAAACATGAGAACCTAGTTCACAGTTTGACAAATATGCCCCTATTTCCCATGGGGGAGAAAACAAAGATGCTGCTGCTGCAGCTGCTGTAGCTGCAGAATTTCTATAACCATCAAATGTTTGCACAACACTTATTTTCTGTGAAAAGCCTCGCAGCAGCAATAGCAGCAGAATCTACTTGTATTCGCCTCGCATAGGTACAAGTATCGCATTATGGAAGACGGTGCAAAACTTTGGCAGTGTTGGCATTCGAGTGCAGATTAAACAGTGCCCCGAGCATGTCCCGAGTGTCGATGCATCTTGAGCAAACATTGAGGTAGACAAAGGCCGAAGGCTGCTGCAACCTCTATAATCTTTTTGCCCAGCACCAACCTCAACTCAACTCCACTCCGCTTTGCCTCTGAAATTCATGCATATTTGTGTCCAATTTGTTTGCTGTCAGTGGCAGTGGCTTGAAAACTGCTTCTTCTTTCAATTAGTGTCAGATGTCAGCAAAAGTCAGCATATTTTTGCATTTTTATGCATTTGTCATTTCGTCAAAATGACAGAAACAATTGCAAAAGAAACGAAAAACGGAAAAAAATTGTGTTTTGAATTTAGCCGACAAATCAAATTGCAAAACGAAACAAAACTGACGAATCAAATGAAAATTTAACAAAAATATCGAATTCCCAAACAGCCATTTCGGTTCAGCGGCGGAAACGGAAGCGGCCATGGCAAAAAACATACATAAAAACATGGCTGCCATACAAAATTCAAAACAAACAGAAAAGTGTTGCATACTTTCAGGCACTCAATTTAAATCACTTCAATTTTAAACGGCACGAAAATGAAATTCAACAAATTCACTTTGAATTCATTGCAAATACAAAAATACGAAATTACTTAATAATTAAACACAATTGATTGTTATAAAATTCTATACGAATTTCTCACAAAATTTCAAATGGAATTTTACGTAATTACAAATTCAATAAAACCCAACGTGGGCTTTTCACCATTTAAATAACCATTTAAACGCTTTAGTTAACTGCATTTTATATGAATTTTAGCTAAACTTCGCTTTACTTTACTATTTTTACTACGACTTATGTTAACTGAGTCGAGTGCAGACGTCATTAATTAATGTGAATGCCTCTAAACGACATAAACTCGCGTCTAATCACTTAGCCAAGTATATAAATATATACACCGTATACACAGACAGTGAAGTTGAAACTAAACTCTAATGTGCTCGTATACAAACATGGGATGTCATTAAAAAATAAGCAAAAGTGCCTCTTAAATTACAACCCATAATTTTCGCATATTAGTTGGAGCAGCTGCTTGGCATGAGTAACACAGGAATCATATGCATTTAACATGCAATTGCGTGCCAACAGGACCAGAAAGCAACCCCAAACGAGTTAAATTCGCAAAGGCCTGAAATTAAAACATTATTCAAACGGCAGCCAAATAGGGTTGGCTGATTCCAGTCAAGGATCTGACTGGTTTCCAGTTTACAACTTTTGCAATGTGAGTCTTAAAAGTCTCCGTACGCTGTGTGGCAAAATTGACGTGCTAGAAACCAAAAATTAAAGTCCGAGAACTGAAACCACATCAGAGACTAAATCAAAATCCCTATCGTGTTTCTAATGAACCCAAGTTTCTTTTGTGTGATTTGGTTTCATTTCGTCTTCTGCTTCTTTTCAGTTTTTTCATGCACTCGAATTTATTGAGCTATAAAGGTGTCAAAATGTCTGCCTTTCCCATACAGAGCATTGGTTTAATGCCATATTCGTTCATTGAGCATAATTAAGACAGAAGCTTGCGTGTCTTTAGTACACAAGCTGTCTCTTTCTGGCCATCATCATAAAAAAAAAATCTCATTAGTCCAAATGTATAATATAATGACTTTGCCTTCAATCTTGCGGCTGTTCTGCTTTGCTGTTGTTTCTTTCTTTTTTTTTGCCAAGTTTAAGAAGGTTTTGCAATTCATTAAGCACTCGACCAGGTGAATGAGTGCGGAAAAGCTTGAAAAAATGTAAGTGCAGGGTAACTGTGACTTCTTAGTTCATTGATTGGTTTGCTAAAAGAATTTAAGAGTACTTTTGTAGTAGGCGTTGGGCTACTTTGGATTTAAAATAAGGCCCTGAATCAGTTTGTTTTCAATCGCATATAGAAACGGAGCTAAACAGTACTAAACACAATATTTATTGTTGATAACAAAACACAGACAAGATGAGTAACTTGTAAGTAAGCGGACACAATTTAAATGTCAATTTTAAGTTCCAGTTTCTTCTTCTTTTAAGTATTGTCACCTGGATGAAGTGCCATGGCACAGAGACTCCCCCTTTTAATGCACCACGCGCTGAGCTGCTGCGTCCCATGACCTTGGAGCTACAGAGTCTACAGAAGCTGGCCAAAGCAGCCAGACACGCTCAGATGAGAGGCCTGATCATCCAGGAGAAGGCCAACTATGATGCGGAGCTAAGAAGCACTTTGGGTAAATCCTTTGTGCAGGACGATGTCTGTGATCGCCATATCTGCAATGAGTGGGGCAATCAGCGCGATAGACGCACACTATGAGAAGCCATATTTCACCTGCCAGTGTTGTAAAACTGTTTTTGTTTACTGCTTTCTGCCAACTGCTAGGTATCTGCTAGTCTTAGTTACTTTCTGTCGATTCTCAGGCAATAAACTGCTTTTAGCTTCAGTTCGCCGTTGTGCAACACTGGCTAATTAGTATTTAACGCGAAAGAAAAGCGTAAATGAAAAAAAGGTAAAACTAGTGCCTTCATTTATCAACATTAATGCATACTAATTGTGCCGCCTTTGAAACTTGCGCAATAGTCATTAACTCAAATCTGCAATCTTCATTCTTCTCCCTATCAAATGGGGCCCAAAAGGGGCCAATAGGGGCCTAACTGCTTTAATTACGCACAAATTATTTGGCAATGAGTCTGCAAGTTTTTCTTTGGCACAAAATGAATTGCAATTCGTTTAGTCACCTTTCACCTTTTGCATTTTACTCCACAGAGCTCAACTCTTAGGCCGACTAGTGACGAAAGTTTAAATTGTGTCTATAAATGGAGTGCAAATGGGATAAACTGCGGTTGCTTGACTCTCTACAAATAGATTTGTATCTAAAACTGGAAATCTGAGTAGTATTCTGTTCGATTTTGGATGCCTTGCGGTCAAACTGGGCGTGTCCGGTTGCTCTTAATGTGTGTGTGCACCCCTTTCAGTTTAAATGTGTGAACTGTGTGTGTGTGTGTAGCACTTGATGTGCCACACCCAACGCCCACAGGCACACAGGTAAGGTAAGGTAAACCCATTGTTGTTTGTTGGTCAAATTGTCGTAAATTAGTTTTAACACCTGACTGAGTGGCTTTTCAAGTGGTTGCTCTCACTCTGCCTCTCTCTCTCTCTGCCTCTGTCTCTGTCTCTGTCCCCTTGGAGTTTTCTCAACAAGTTTTTGGGACTACTTGGCAGCTTGTGGACAAGCTAGAGTTCCAGGAACCAGGAAACGACAACCCTTTTGTATTGCAGCTCAGTGCTGACTTTGTCATCTGTTTTGTGGTGTGTGAAATTAATGTAATCGCATTTTAAGCATAAACTATGTTGGAACATTGCTTTTCAATTAACCTGAATGCCGCACAGCTGTTCATTCAAGGATTAAGCCATTGAGTGGATACGTTTTTCCACTGCTCCCCGTGCCCCGATCCCTGCTCAAATTGCCACTCAAAATGCCAACGAACCAATGGAGCTAGATGATGCCAAAAATGCTGTTGGCCTGGCACATAATGAGCTGGCAAGTGCTTTCAAATTCACATTGCGAGATTTGCTGGATTGTTGGATTTGAGGATTTGAAATTGTTGACTCGATTTGCTGCCACTGATAGGTTTCGTGCAGGTAAAAATGGTTAAGGATTACCCCAAAAACAGCTGATGAGTAGCTTAACCTTGCTGACACAGTGCCATTCCAGTCATTTGGATTCCCATTCCGATTCCAATTCCAATTCCAATTTAGACAAGCAAATTTCGTTAAAAATCCCATCATAAAAACGGCGAACCAGAAATCCAAATACGAACACTGCAGCACTTTTTGGGTCACTCCAGTTTTTGGATTCCTCTTCTTCTGGTTTTTTGGTTTTTTTCTTGGTTTGTGTTCGTTTATTTTATGGCAGCTTTCAAAGTTTTTACTCATTGCCTTGGCTGTCAGTTTGGTCGAGCTGTCCACGTGGACAAACGGTACCTGGAGCAGCTGCAGCCGCAGTCACAGCCGCAATAGCACTCGCCAAGGTGGCAATAAAATAAATGGCAGCACTTTCAGTTTTACCCGCACAAACCAACTGCCAAGGATGTTAAGAATGTATATAGTATATACCCACGTACATATATATATATATACTTATATTCGTTTGGGTGTTTTACACTACTCGAAAAAGAAAAGAAGGAGCAGGCAATTTGGAAAGGTGAATGCGATGGCTTTGGCCATATATCAAAAGACGAAAGAGTAAAGCACATAAACCTAACAAACCCAACGAGAGAAATCTAGAAGATGTGGAGAGTGAGAGATTTGCTGGCAAGTTGGTTAGCGGCAAATATTTGCGGTATTTTCACTTGGCCACTGAGTGGTTTATGACTCCTTATGGCTTGTAGTTTTGTGCTCGTATTCGTACACTTATTATTGTTGTTTCTTGGTAGCGAAAAAAGAAAACACTAAAAGGCACTACACCTGGGATACTTTTGGGGCACAAGCATCTATTGCCTTTGGGCAGCTCAGGTGAGTGGCATTGCGCTTAAGATTAATGCCACGACGACAATCCACATTTGGTAGTCGCAAAGCGCAGCTCTCATTGTTCAAAATATTGACAATGTAGAGGGTGAGGGGGTGAGAGAGAGAGACAGAGCTAAACATAATATTGAAAAGAGAAACGTAATTTCTGAAAGGATTACGAAAAGCTTTAAAGCAAAGCCAGCGACAAGGACAACAACAAGGACAAAGACCACTACGACGTTGGCGACATGAAAAATGAATTGCAAAGAAAATGAAACGAAATGAAATGAAATGAAAAGCAAAAGGAAACGCAAGCAAAGAGAGTTTTCATTTGCGCAGCACTTGCCGAGACTTTTACACACACACTCACACACACACAGTGACACACATGAACAAAGTCTCGACGCCGTAAAATATGTGAAAAATGAACGGAAATGCCGCAACGCCGAAGCGGAAATGAAAAATACACGTATAAGGATGGCGGAAAATGGCCGACGAAAGCCTCAAATCAAAGCAGTAAACGAATCTCATGTGTGTAAGTGTGTGTGCGAGTTTGCGCCACTGTGTGTGCTAGTCTATGTATTTGTTTGTGATGAAATACTTTGGCTGGTCGCTTGGGAAAGTCATTGTCGCATATGACAGCAAAACTGAAAGTCGCTGTTATTAATGACAACCAAACTGTTTCGCTTTATGGTTTAAGCACAAAGCTCTCAACGTGTAATACATCAAAATTTGGCAATAACAATTCGTGTTTTGTGCAATGAGTCGATTATGTCAGTTTAATGTTATCGATTGTCAAGGAGTAAGAAAGATTGAGCAGCTTAAGAGTAGAGAAAACAAATTGTGCTTCATTTGGATGAGCGGAGAACTAGATGCCACAGAACAGCTTGAACTTGAACTCACCTAAAAGAAGATTCGTTATAAAAACTAACAGAAATTTTCGTATTGAATTAAATTAATTACTAACTTTTCATTCCTTAACTCAACTCCCTCTGGAGCTACTTAGCGTATCACAATGACCTCATAATATCTGCTCTATTATTCACAGATATTATGGTCATTAGCTGACATTTCAATCGTTCCGATTGATAACAATTTAATTAGAGCCGACATGCTCCGTTTATTATTTGGTAACAAGTGGACACTTGTGTTTAGTACATCGGAATGTTTGACCTGGTCAAGTGTTTGCTGCGCTACAGTTTCTACCAAGCCCGACTGATGGGTGTAATCAACTTTGACATCGATGTGCGCACGGGTCGAGCACGCATCAGACGCGGAACGACTGTCTATGTGGCCCTAATAAATATGCTAATAATTGGCTCAATACCATGGCTACTAACCAGTGAAGTGCTTCACTCATTCTGGCGACGAGCTGGCAATTTGCATGAAAATATATTTTTATTCATGTTTGGCGGTTGCATCGCCTGTGTGATCATCACTTTGATACAACGATGGTATCACCGTCGTGACCTTGTGCGTCTTGTGAATGTTTTCCAGCGATTGGCAGTGGAGAAACCGCAAGTGATGCGTTTGCTAAGACGTGGAATCATTTCCAAAGCAGTCAGCTTTATTATGCAGACTTTATTTCAACTGATGCTCACTTTGGTGATCTTCAGTGAAACGTTTACAGTGGAAATGTTAATTGGTATCGGACTTGTTGCAGCAATCACAATTCAAACCAGTTTCATTATGTCACAATACTATTTCGCTCTTTTGAATGTACATGGACATTATTTGCTCTTAAATGAGGAATTGCGGAAGCTTTTGCTGGAGACACAAGCTCTGGAAACAGAACAGCGAAAGGGTATCTTTATGATCAAATGCTGTGCTCTGGCTGATCAGTTGGATACCATAGCCATGGCACAGTATCGTCTGCAGTCTCTGATCAATCAGATTTCACTGCACTTTGCCCAGCCAATCATGTTCATTATGACAAGTAACTATATGACATTAGTTGGCTTAATTTACTTCATCTTCTCCGAGCTTAAAGCTTCAACTATTACAATGGCTTGGAACAGTTTTGGTTTACTAATCATAGCATTCGAATTTGTGCTCTACTTTACCGATGTGTCTATAATAGTTGACGTTGTTTGTGCCGTTACCGATGCACACGAGTTGATGAAGGATCTGCTCTCCGAGCATGTGATAATGGCACATGGAATAGATGTGCGTCTGGAAATGGCAGTAAGTAAGCAGTTTATAAAAGAAACTTATAGTTTAAACACTGCTTTTTTTTTTTTGCAGTTCGAGCGCTTTAAGCTGCAGTTGGCCTGGCATAAACTAAAGTTCTCTGTGCTGGGTCTTTTCCATCTGAAGAAACTAAATGTCGTCTCCATTTGCAACTCCACACTTGCTAATGCCTTGGTGCTCATTCAATATGATATACAACATTTATAAATAAAGTAGTTATGGAAAAGTGTTCGAAAACTAGTAATTAGTATGATAAACTTTGTTGTTAAGAGGAATTTCATAACCAAAGACAGAAACGTAAGTCTATATGCTATAGCTGCTTTAGGCATGAACGCTTAAATACTACAGAGTCGTTTGCAGTCGGTTCTCACGTCTTCAGCCCTTTCTACCTGCTTGTAATTGATTTTTTTAATTTCGTAATTGAATCCCTCAGGTATTACCATATCAACATATCTTATCGTCGCATCAACAGTAAAGCAATTTCAATTTGCTCGTCTGCTCGTCTGAACTCAAATTAAAATTCCGCCTCAGTTCATCAGAATGTTCGACATAGTGCTGTTTATGTTGCGCAGTAACTACTACTACTCGAGGATACTGGGAGTGATAAACTTTGAGATCAATGTGAAAACCGGAAAAGCGCTCATCACGAGACGTGCCACCATATACGCCGCTACGGTTAACTTGGCTATATTTTGCATGCTACCTTGGCTAAGTAGCAGCGATCTTATACACATGATGTGGAAATATGCGAATTTCCTGCATGAATATGTTTTTCTAACGGTCATGGTACTGCGTATCGTCTGTGTTATAGTCACATTCTACAGTCGCTGGTGGCAGAGACGAAAAATCGTTAAATTGGTATTTTCCCTGCGTAGCCTGGCACTTCGTAGACCAGAGATAATGCGTATGTGGCGCTGTGGAGTCATCATTAAATTCACAAGTATCTTCCTAACGGAGGTCATACAATTCCTGGCCACAGTTCTCAGTTTTCGCAACTATCTGAACCTAAATATTATCTTCAGTATTATGTTGATGTTCATGGTGGCAGCACTTTTGAATATCATTATATCACATTTCTACTTCTCTATGCTGAACATACACCTACACTACAAGCTACTGCAGCAGGATTTACAGAAAATACTCAGGGAAATCGAGTCCTTAGAGAGCGAGCATAGAAAGGCGACTTTTATGATCAAATGCTGTGATCTAGCTGATCGTTTGGAGAACATAGCCAAACGACAGGCTAAGCTGCAATCGCTGAGCAAAAGCATACTCCACATCTTTGGCCTGCAGGGTCTTTTTGTATCAACCACCACATATGTATCTTCCATCGGATCGATCTACTTTACATTCTCAGCTCTACAACGCATGAAAGAAGTGAGAGGCAGTGTCATATTCTTTTCTGTACTTATCGTGGAACTTGGCGCCTATTTTTTTGACGTGCTGGTCACAGTTTCAAACATCTATCGTGTTCTGGATGACCATGTGGAACTGGTACAGGTACTGGATGAATATACTTCATTTACACACCGTTTGGATAGGCGACTGGGACTAGTCGTAAGTTAAATATTTTGTATATATTCCATTGGTTTTAAACAAGTCAATGATTTAGATGGAGAGTTTCCAGCTGCAACTCAAACGCGATCAATTCAAGTTCCTTCTACTTGGCATTTATTCGATGGATAAACCAAAAGCTGTTATGATGGTCAATTCTGTTATCACCAGCGCTATTGTTCTCATTCAGTATGAGCTCAAAAATGCTTTAGAAGTTAACTTGTCTAAAAAATGATTTAATTTTAAGCAGCTTGAAAAAGATTTGGCTAAAAAAGCCTTAAGCCAAGTTTTGATTACTGTTTCTTTAATATAATACAACATTTTTTGCACAAAACTTGCTTAAAATTGCCTTAAATCCATTTGGCCTTAAAGGCTCCCTTATCGATTTGTACACTTTGATTGTGCGAAGGTGTCTGGCCGAAAGTGTGTGTGTGTATGAGTGTATGCGCGTGTAGTTACAGTTTTCAACATGAATGAAACGCAGCTTGAGGCAATTCAGGAGACAGCCAACAAAGAAAACACAATATAGTTTGGACAGGCAGACATCACACACACACAGACAGCTTGCAGCTGGCTATAACTGATTTTTGAAGTAGCTGAGAGTTCTGCTGATGTTCATGAAGCATTAGTTGTCAAGTGAGTCAACTGTAAAAGACCCTGTACTTGTTTACAAGCAATTACATAATTTTAGAATAATATTTCATACTAAATGCTGCATTTAGGCGCACTGTTCCTATGACAGCTTTACTCGATTCTTATCAATTAAAGACGCAGTACATTTGTTCATCCAACAAACCTATTATACCCTCTACTTTTCCTAACTACCGGTTCCAAAAAGAAGCCACAAGATTGTAGCTCTTCCTAGCTTCCACCCAATGTATCTGTAGCTGTTTCTGTATCTGTAGCTCTGTGTATGTGCTTGTGTGTATCTGTGTCAATGGCATGTGTAATTGCAGGCAAGCTAACCGATAATGGCAGTTTCATACAGTGAATATGGAGTATAAGGACAGTGGAATGGAATGGTTTGTGGGTAATGGTAATGCCTTTGCCGGGATTCCTTTGTGTGTGGCGATTGTGAGGCATTTATAACTTGGCAACTTGTACAAAACTCCCACTCTCCCTCTGTTTTTCACCCCCACTTTCTCTCCCACTACCAAGGACACTGACAAATCCTGTCGCATTGCTTCACATCGCTTCACTTCGCATCGCATCGCATTGGATCTCTCTCGGTGTAGCGTCAATTTCTTCTTGCCACAATGGCAAATGGCAACAAAATAAACGAGCTTCCATTCAATTTTCCACGACGACTATTCCGGCTCCGGCTCTGACTCTGACTCCGGCATTTTGCTATACGTTTGGTCTGCTGTCAGTTTAGCATAAGTCGCTGTTTCATCCGGAGGCCAATATGCACTGTCAATGGACTGAGGGCGTGTCAAGGAGGGGTGGCATGGACGGATGAAGAAACGGGGTGTAACGCCAATAAGCTCCCAATGACATTTTAGCATAATGCATTGCAGCAGCTTCAGTTTGAAGCCAAAACCAACAGAACGACAAGGATAACAACAACAACAACTGAGTGTTGCCTTCCAACACTCTCGAGTGATTGGGCCAAAACGGAAGCAAGTTGGCTAAGGAAAAGAGGGCGAAGAGGGTGTGTCCGTACGCATGGTTGCATCGTGTTCAAGTGGTAAATGCAACTTCAATTGGGTCTTATCTGTGTGTATCCAAAGCCTCTGAGTACATGTCCCGTAAAATGGCTTCGATTGTAATAATATGTACAAATGCTTTACATGAAACGGTCAGACATCTTTCTTGGCCCGTTTTCAATTGGCCTTAAGTGTCAAATGGGCTTTCACTGGCTTGCCTTGACTTGGCTAGTCTTTGTAATCAATACAAACAAACGCTTGGTTTGATCTGGCAAATAAGCCAGCAAACATATAGAAATTGAATAGAATAACATAGGAATAAAGGCATTAAATAAACTAAAAATCTTTAGCTTATTTTAATTTCAATTTAAATTTGTGTTTAAACAATTTTATTTATTTATTTAAATATTTCGCCTAACTTGTCCTTAATTTGAAGAAAACTTCTATAGAACTTCACGAAAAGAAGCCAAGGAAGTAAAAGCATTTTTTAAAACATTTGAAACCAGAAAAATCGGAGAACTTAAGAGACGCAGCTTTAAAATAGTATCTGAGCTCAGCACATGAGTTTTATTGTTCAAAAATATATCCACTACATACAGCTTGCTGCATAGTTTTAGCTTAAATTAAAGCTACTAAATAAAGCTATTTTTTGAAGCGAAAAAAATCACAGACTTGCCTACCAATATTTGGCAAACTCCCACACAGTTTCATGCATTCTTTTTAAACTATTTCTCTAACAGTTTTGTTCATTTGTTTCTGCTTGAAATAATACTCAAAAAATCAGCTCCAATTAAAAAAAATCTAGGAGCAGCAGAAACTGAAAGCTAAGCGGTGAAACTTTGCCATAATTGAATTCCAATTTGGCTGAGCTAAAAATACATAAGTATTTTTTATTAATATTTCTGCCACAGTTCTATTAATTTACTGGACACTTCTGATTGAAATTGAGGCAAAGTTTATGGCATTTAAAACTTTGGCAAACTCAACCTGTCACAATCTGAAAGGTTCGCTAAAAATTTCTGACTGCCTGCGACTGCTGGCCGAAATCTTCAATATTGCTGGCCTCCGCAAACTGCAGAGCCTTCGAATTTGGCTTATAAGTTACAAAAAATATGAGAGAGCTACACCGCGCACACCGGGACCGATGCCGACACCGAGGCCGAGGTCTTTTCAAAAATTCATAGGAAATCCCGCAGCCCGTGCAAGAAAAATGAAAATTAAATTGAATTTCCAAAAGGCACGCACATAAATCCGATGGCAAAACCGTGGATACACGGAGCGAACAGCGAACACTAAAAAATAAGACCAAGCAAAGCAATAAGAATGCGAAAAAAAATAATATATATATATAAGTATATTCGTGTATAAAATCAGAAAGAAAACGCAGTGAAATATACGAAAGATGGCGCCAGATGAAAATTTGTAGTTTGCCATTTGCCGAAGGCCAAAAATTGTGCTCAAAAGTATCATAAATATTTGATTTTCACATTTTACAACGAGCATCTCTTCGTCTGCCCGTATGTCTGTCTGTCTCTCTGTCTCTGTGTCTCACTGTATTCCAAGAGCATTTCTCGCTTCTCAGTTTGGGTGCCAACAAAATTGATAAGTTTCAATGATTACGTTTTAAAATTGATATAATTTGTGCACAATTTTGCAGCAATTGGCAAATGTCGCGAACGTGATAAGATTTTCATAAGCGATTTTCCGTAACGTTATCAAAATGCATTCGACAAAACATCAACTGGAAAATATCTCTGTATATATTCAATATTTTTGCAACTTTAATGATACGGAAAAGACCGCTCAAGTATTTTATTGATTCCACCGGTTTGAAGCAGCTCAAAGTGGAGGAAAATTTGGAAAACTTTAAAAAAGTTTAAAATTATATTAGTCTATAAGTGGACTTACTTTAAGTGGTTTAAAACTTATCTTAATCTTTGCTACTATTGATTTAGTTTAGCATAAAACTGAAATTGGCTAATACTATTTCATACCATAAAGCATACAGTGTTGCATATGGCCAAAACGTGTAAGAAAAACGGCTTATAAAAGTATGAAAAGTGGAAAATGTAAAGTTATGTGTGTGTGGCTCATAGTCTTAATGCTTTCATTAGGGTCTGCCAAATAACTGGCCAGCGTTACGTATACGTAGCGTATACGTAATACGCATAAGAGAAGGCCTCTTATATGGGATTCTTATGTGGGATTCACATTGGCACAAGCAGGTGCTCGTAAATACTTTTTATGTACACCTGCACATTACAAACTTTAAAATTTATGTCTGTGTACAAGTAGCATACAGGGCTGTACAGAGTTTTGCTCACCCCAACTCACCTCACCTCATATATGTATATGTACATATATATTTATGGATGTGGCGTCGTGAATGTTGCGGCATATTTGGTTTCGGCGTGCGAAATGCATTTTATGAATCTTTTATGGCTTTTAATGTGGAGACACCTGCAGATACAAACACACACACAAACACCCATACACCCGTAGGTGTATGCACGCCCACACACAGAGATTGGCGCCACCTGGCGCTGACTTTATGCGGCACTGGCGTCACACAATCAACGCCAACGGAGTGTCCTCGCCCAAAACGGCAATGGAGTTCATGTAGCTTGATGGGCGTTGTCATAAAAAGCGGAGAGATGTGCGGGGGAGTGTAGAGGAGTGAAACACCTTTAGCGTTACCTTTACCGTTATGCCATATAGCTGGATGCGCAATCTGCTCACGCGCCAGCAGCGTATATCATCCTGGCCTAATCCTTGCTGGGCATGGCTTTCACTAAGCGCTGCACATGAAATATTCCCACCGAAATAACTTAAAAACTCAAGCAACAAAGTTGCTGCTGCATTTTGATTTATGTGTTCCGCTCTTAAAGTACGAATACCACGACCACGCCCACTTATTAGCCCATGAAAAACACTATGTGTCTGCTTATATCCTGGTGGATATCAAATTACGATGTCGTTGTTAACCATCGAAGATTGTAGCGCCTTCATAGCCTTCGTGCAGCATTAATAACAGCACAACTGAGCCGAAGTAGCAGCAAATTCACCAGCAAATTCAGCAATAAACTCTCAAGTGCACTTCAAGTTAAATTATTTGCATCCCAAGTGCAGCTCAGCCAACCCAGCAAACGCAAGAGTCGCACAAAAATAAAAAAACTACTCGAAAGGGGAAAAAATCAGTACGCAGCAGATAATAAAATTGTTCAACGACAAATTGTTGATATTAAAGAAAAATCATTCAGTGGAAAATATTCACTGATAGAGACAATAACTCAGCAGTGAATGAAAGAGTTTTGAAATACACAAATTGAATATATATATAATGGAACTATAGAGATTTTAAGCTGTGATCAAATGAGTTTCGTTGTGGAAATCGGTAGAGTTTAAATATGACTTGGAATCTATAACTTTTTTTGCAGAACATGTCATAAGGTAGATACTTAAAACTGTTGAAAAAACACCAATTCAAACTATTTAAAATAAATACAAGCTTTCATGAAAGAACTCCTAAGAATCCCAGCCACATTGTTATTGAAAATCTCTTGTTAAAAATTGGCAAAGATTTTAAGTTACACAATTGACAAAGAAATCAAAAAGAAATAAAGTTTAAAAGAATTATTAAAGAGTTAAGGCAAATCTATCAAACTTTAATAACCCTTTCTGACCATTTAAAGCATTCGAATGTCCTTCAAATCGAATTGAAAATCATTTAAACTTGACTTGTGCTGTCAAAACTAAAAACTATAACAAGATTGTTATGTACTTAAGACACAAGTATGTGTGTAATGTAATGTAATTCAAAAATTTCTTATCTCTCGAAAAACACTTGGCAAACAACTCAAGCAAAATGACAACAAAATGCTACAAAATGTACGAAATACGAAGTGAGTAATTCAGCAAAGTCTGGCAGCCAAGTGGACCAAGTAGGACAAATTTTGTGCAAAAAGGCTTATCGAAATGTCATCCATTGAATGCGCACTCGAATCAGTTAGTGTGTGTGTGTGTGTGTAATCAATAGCCAAATGAATCATATGGAATGCTGCGCATTAAAATAATTACATTTACTGTCAGATGTGAGCAATATTTTGAGTGTGCTTAAGAAGCCTTAAGTGTGCACTGCTTGACCTAAATTCACCAACAAAAAGGGAGAGAAAAGACAGAAAACATGTCAAAAGTAAAAGCGGGAAAAATCACTTGCACTTTTTCTTATGAACACACACAAAAAATACATACACTCACACACCCACAAGAATCTCATGCGGAAGGATCTAATTGCATCTGATTGCTGTTCCCTGTTGCCAGTGCCCAGCTCCCATTTCCCAGTTCCCTGTTGGCATTTCAGAGTTAAGGATGACACTGACAGTTGCTAGACTCACATCCGTTTCCATTGATTTTCAATTCGCGTAATTTCTTTCGCTGCATTTCGGAATTCGCATTCGCAAAGCAAAACGTGAGCGAAATTTAAATGGCGCTGACTTCGCAGCTGACTGAGCTGAGCTCAGTTGAGTGACAAGAAGCACATCAAACGGTAAGAAAAGACTGTGGGAGCAAGTGACTGATTTAAAAATACCCTGTATACTTTGATTGCTGGCGGTATTTTATAAATTGTCTACTTATATATAACACTTACGAGTTTCCATAGAATTTATGTGTTAACATGTGAATGACAGCGTTGAATAATCTTGGAGACCACAAGTTGAGCTAGAAAATAAAGAAGAATATGTAAAATTCAATTTAAAATAAAATAAATAAAACCTTTTATTTATATACTCAATTTAAAACAATTTTTTGTCTGCGCTCAACCTAAAACACCCTCTTTCCCTACTGCCTACAGGGTAAAAAACAAAACGTATATTGAGCTGCAAATTGAAAATGTGCAATCAACAAATGATTTGACGATAACTGCAGCAATTGAATATTTTCTATTTTAGCAAACGACAGGACCAACAAATATAAAGCAATAAAACAATGCGGCAAATTACAATTGTTATGGCCAAGATGTGACAGAGATTTGTGTTTTTGGATAAGACGGCAATCATATAGCAACTAGCTATTGTTTGACAGCTCAAACGATTGGTAGCCGCAATTAAAAACAGCTAAAACATGATGCATAACAAACAGTTTGCCTGACTTTAAAGACAGCTAAGAAAAACTAGGAAAACTCGGAGCCAAGGGAGAGTGGACTGTGAAGTGATGCGGTGTGAAATAAGGGGAAATGCGGCGCTTTGAAGTTCATGTTGTTTGTCAAGAAAATGAATTTCACTTGACGGCGATTATGTGGCAGCCATTCAGTCAACCAAGTTGTAGCTGGCAAAAGTTTTGTAAAACATTTCCGATATTTCAAATACAACGCTGAACCGAAAGCAGCTGCATACCGCAAACGCCCACTTACCCACCTCTCCCCCAGCCCCCAAAGTACATGTCGAGCGTGTCGTCTAACCAAAATGCCAAACACGAATACCAAAGGCGCTGCAAGGGTTGGGGCAGGGGGAGGCATAAGGCGAAGGGGGTAAAACTTTTGCCTAAATCACTTAACAGAAAACAAGTGTTGGCATGTGCCCTTCTACCAAGAATTTACCAGGCGCTACAACCCCCCAAAACCATCTCATTTCTATCAGAAAACTTACTCTGCGCTTTCTCAATGAAAAGTTTCGTTGCTTTTCCACATTTTTTGTAGTTGTTTTTGCAATTCGAATACGAAGGCAATGAAATATAATAACAAGAAATAACCGGAAGCAGTACACAGGAAGCGTGCTGTTTGACATACCGCACACATACACTGGCACACACCCTCCGTCTGCCCCTCCCCCCGTTGCTGCTGTCATCATGTCAGTTCGTGTGCAACCAGTTGAGAGTGCGTAAACAGAAAATCAATTACATGTGCATACAAAGTGGCGCCCACCAGCGGACTGCAGTGGCAACTCACACACACACTGACATAGTAGTGTGTGTATTTGTCTGTGTATATAGTTCGAGGATTTACATTAATTACGGCACGAAAAGCTTTTGACTTTTATTGTGACGTAGGAATACAGAATCATATAAAACCTATGAATATTTCAGTCTCCACGGGAAATGCCCAAAACTTTTAAGAGTCACAAATTTTCAAAGCTCCATTCCCCATACTCCCACATACTTCTGAGTTGGGTCAACGACGAACCTTTCGACTTTCGCTTTTGTCAAGTCGACAAAACTATGAAAAACTTTGGGCACACTTCGATTTTGAAATTGCTTGCATAATTTATCAATGACATCCCGATATTTGGTAATGGAATCAGAGACTATATGCCCCTTCCCCAAACGTCCTTCAGTTTTTATTTAATTTCATGCAAATCTCTGTCGTTGGTTATACCCCTGTTGGGGGTATCGTTTTTTAATTAGCATTTTACTTGGGGCTAGCAACATGTTGCATGATTCTGGCCATATCTGTTGCCATGTATCTACATGCTTGTAGTTTATGTTGGCCAAACCTCCATAACCGCATAACACAAAAAACACCGCAAAATGTGGTCTCGCCGCCATTGGCAGCTCTCATTTCATATTTATGCAAATTAACAAACATGCACGAACTTGTCGAAACTTGTGTAAATTGAAAAGAGTTCGACAATTAGTTGTACATTTATGTCGATTATATTTTTAGCCAAATTTAACATATTTGGCAGTCAAAAAAGTCAAGAGAAAATTTAATTTGAAACTGTGTTAATTTTTTGGTTAAATTTCTTTCTAAAAGAAAACAATTTTTTATGTGTAAGTCGAGTATAGAATGTCAGCTACGATTTCCATATAGATAAACCTATTTTCAGATGCTCTGGATTCCACTTGTAGTCCCCATAGAAAATGGCAACTTTTCTGCACCAACTAATAGAAAGTTTTATTTGTTGCATACTTTTGGGAGCGGCAATAAAAGACTACAATTTGGCATACAATTCTTCATAGTACATCCGAATGGCATGTAATTTCAGAAGCTGCCATAGAAACTCATACAAAATGGGCGTTTCACAAAATTATTGAGATGCCTGTCCGTTGTCTGGAACATTCCTTCCTTCCTATCCGTCTCTGCCCACTCTACTTTCCTTTCTCTCCTGCTTCTCTTTCCATCCAAACTTCCCTTCTTCCGTAGTTGCTTCCGTTTTTACTTTCCCCATACCAATGGACATGCCAAGTGCAGTTACTTTCTGCTATCTGACAGCATTAAAAGTGTCTGCTCAAATTTCTAACTTGCTGGAAGAATTTCTACAGTCTTTTTCGCTATATTGTATGGGGTGTATGAGTGTGTGTGTGTGTGTGTTTGTGTGTGTATAAAAAGTACTCCTTTCAGTACCACGCGAGAAATGTTTCGTGACAAAGAATTTCAAAACTGAAAGAGAAACAGTCGAAAAACCCCGTCTAGTAGAGACATTGTAAACCGTTGCAAGTACCGCGCAAAACTTTTTGAAGTTTTATTAAAAATACACACACACACACACACTCACTCACCCACACACACACACCGCAACATTCTTCAAGAACTTTGCACACGGCAAACGTGAGATAATTTAGAAAGTCACTCACTTGAGCTCAAATTCTAGCAAAATCCCTTCTCACCTATTTCGGCTGGACGGTGTTATACGGGGTAAAATTTGTCGTACCTACACCGCAGAGGAGTGTCAAGTAGTTTGGATAAACTTTTGTGACAGCTCAATTTGGAGACTAAGAAATCGTATGAGGTTGTGGTTATGTCACGAATATTAGAATATTATTTGATAGTCTGTTGGCATCTAATGAGCACCTGTAACTAAAAGTGCGGACTGCTAATGACAGCGTAATTAACGCTATTTGGCTTTGAGGTAAGTTAAAGAGAAGACAAGGCTTGTGTTTTAAAAAGGGCTGTAGAAATGTTATTAGTTCTTTAAACTACTTTTCTTATATTTAGTTCAATATTTCAATAATAAAAGATTTATTTCTTTGTTAAAGATGACTGAGAGTAGGCGGAAATGACTGCTGAACTAGTTCTGGTCTTAATTAGAGTCTGTCTGTTTTTAATTGAAGCAACTATTTCTGCTCCTGTTCCTGTTCCTGTTTTGTCAGTGTAGTTGTATCAATTTTGCTGCACACACTTATTAAGGACATCAATTATGAGGCCACAAATAGACACATTTCTAGGCAAACAGCGCTCCTGTCTCTTAGTCAACCCCTGCTCCCTCCCGATGAGCTGCAATTGAAACTTAACAAGATGCACTTAACTGGCATGTTCCTCGTATCGTCTATCATACACCCTGTACCCGTGTGTGTGTGTCTCAGTGTGTGTGCAACATTAACATGATGTTGTGGTTATGGAAATTAGCCTGAAAGGATGACAAACATTGTGCGTGCCAAGATTTATGCCCAGCTCGAAATTCAAGTACATCATGCACCACTTTTCGACCATATCCTGTGAAAATGGAACAACAACAGTTGTTTTGTTGTGGGCGTGGCTGGCACTTAATTGCTATTTATTGTTATTTAAATGAAATGACAAACTTGTTGCTAGTTTTCACCTCGTATTTCATAAGATTTTCCCAGCGACAACGCCCACAAAAAATGTCGGATCGACAGAGCAGAGAAAATTTTCAGTTCAGCCAATGGCAGCAGACTGCTATAATTAGCAGCGATCTGTAGCAGACTACAGAGTGATCGAGCGAGAGAGAAAGAAAGAGCAAAAGAACATATGCTGCGTTTGGTGTGTGAATGGATTTCTTGCTCAGATCTTGAGGCTAATTTCAGTGGGCACACGACTTTGGCACGGTTTAGTATCGTCGCGACAATTATCGTAATTAACTCGTTTATGTGTTGTGTGCTAATCCAATTAACCAAGTTCGCACAGGATGCCCCCTAAAAAGACACCGAGTGCAGACTGAGAGACTGCAGCAAGACAACAACGAAAACAACAACAGCAAAATAAATTAATTCAATCAGCATTCAATTTAGAGCGACAAATGTTGAAAATTTAAACACAATTCGCATACCTAATTGAATTGTGTGTCTTTTGGCGTAAAACTATTCCCCACATTATCATCATAATCAACGTCATTGTCAACGTGTCTGTGTCTGTGTCTGTGCCTCGGCCTGTGACTGTGTCTGTCAACCAATTGTTCAATTAGCCAAAACACTGATTGATAAACTGATTTAAGAAATTTTAATTCAATTTGCAAAATCATGTTAAACTATCAGCAGCAACTGCACTCTCTGCCCGTCGGCAATCCCGGCAATTTCTACTATGCCGCATCTACAGCTCCGCCGTCGGCAGCCTCCAGCTCAGCCGTACCCGGTGCCATACCCGCATCCGGAACAGCTGCTTCAGTGCCCCATACTTTGGCATCCGTTGAGTACTCCTCACAGCCTCCGCAGCCCATGGAATCCTTTGCCAAGGATAAGCACAACACAAATCGCAGAGAGCTCGACAAAATGCATCGATTCTCCGTCGATAATCTCATCGAGCTAAAGCAGGATGCGTATGCCAAGGGCAAAATGCCACTGGAACTGACTAATAACTTTGGTAAGTCGATTAAGTGGAAAGCTTTTAGCTCGAATGTGGCTAAAAACTAATTTTTGTGCTTTGTTTTGGAGAACTAGTTTTGAATGTTCTTTCTATGTTAAAAAGCTGTGTATTTTATTCATAATTTAAACTAATCATAAAATTTAAAAAAATTTAATTTTAAATTAAAATAAACTTAAAAAATATTTGAATAAAGTTTATGAAGGATAAAGTTTCTTTTTGCCATGTTATAGGTAGTTCAACTTTTTGCAACGAGTTTCAAAGTCAAAGTTTCAGAAAATCATTTTCAAAAAAGTTTGTTGGGAAAACGAATGAAAAATGAGTTAAGACATTCTCTAAAATTTTAAACAATTTGAAAGCCAACAAACACGTGTTCAAAAGTAAGTTTAATTTTTGAGTCAGCTTAAAATGGAAATTTAAAGAAATATATTTAACTGGCAAACTTTAAGGAATATATTTTATGGTAAGAATTTGTTGCTTATAGCTTGTGGAATCGTTTGCCTATATCTACATATGAGTATGTTGTTTTAATTGTATTTTTCCCGGCCTTTTGCAACTTTGTTGCATTTTATATCCAATTTTATGTTTTAAATTGTTTAAAGTTTAATTTCAATACTGAATTAAATTTCTGTTTCCTTTTTCAACCCATTTAAAAATATTTGTCTCTTATTTTTTAAAATGACAGATTCCTGAAATAGTTATAAAATTTGTTGTCTCCTTTTTTTAATGGATAGGCGCAGGGATGTCAGCTTCAGGGTGGCAAACATCAGACATCGAGCATCGAGCATTGCATTCCATGCAATCATTTAATTTTTGTTTCTCAACTCAACTCAACCAAATCTCTTACCCACGCCATTTGTCTCAATTTGTCAGTGGAGCTGTCCACACAGTTGCATCGTAGATCAGCTGAAAGTTATGTAGTAGTATGCCGAGCACTCCACAGGAACAACTGCAGGGTGATCCCGTTCCCCAGGGATGGGATGGGTTTGGGAAGGAAAACGAGATGTGTTTAATTTGAATTGCCAGCGAATCGGGCAACGAGCGATAAAAAACAGTTGCAGCTTAATAAAAAAAAGAATACAAAAAATAAAAGAGCGAACATGAGAAGTTAAAATCGAAAGGGAAACCTCAATCAGAAAAGCATGCAGTGAAGGCTGCAGAAAGGGAAAGGCAAAGGGGGATAGCAAAAGGGGGTAGCAGAAGAGGAAAAGCGAGTAAAACTGAGGCTGGCACATGTTACAATCCCGAGCAATGACAAAAATAAACACACGCCTCTGGCCTCAACCATTTACAGCACACGCGGGATAGAAGAAGCATGGTTGAGCTGGAAAAAGGGGGCTCGCTCGTTCGCTCATCACCTCTCTTTCGCTCTTTCTATTTCCATCGCGGTGTCTCGCTCTTTAGTTGGTCGTTATATGCTCCACTTGGAAAATACAGGGATTGGGCGCTTTCGGTTGTTCAAAGGCATGCAGCCTCTGAGGGAATATCATGTCAGCTTTGATTACGTTTTGTCATGTTGACAATGTTGAAGTGCTGTCTCTCTGTCTCTCTGTCTGTCTGTCTGCCCTCCCCCTCTTCAATCTCTTCATCTGTGTCTCTCTTGTACTCTTTTGCCTACTGTCTGCCGTCGGAAGTGCTGCCGAAAAGGAAAAACTAGCGATTGAAAGACGGCTTCTGATAGCATTGCCATTGCCAGCTATCACAATGCTACGCGCATATTTCATAGCAAATTATGCCGCTGACAACCAGAACAGCAACAAAAACAAGCACAGCAAAAGCAACAAGGGCAAACAACAATAAGAAAAACAACAAGAACAACCGGGACAACAGACAACATGTCGTCTTCATCAGAGTACTGTGCCTTTAATGTTGACAACCTGCCGCCTCCAGTTGAGGCAAGAGGTACGCGCCTTTATAAAACGGTGGCTCAGTCGCCGCCGCAGCCACAACTACCACAACAGACGCCAGTGGTGTGTAGACATTTTTTACAGACCCTGTGCTTAAAGTTTAATGTAGAATATAATGTATTACTCACCACTTTCAGCAGCTTTACCTTCTTTACGCTTTTAAATCCACTACGCGCACAAGTTCTAACAAGTTCACAATTACTACTGATGCTCTAACTCACAGCTGCATCCTCCGCAACTGTTTTGGTTCAATTTGTTTCTGTAATTTCTCTCACTCCCAAAATTTGCACTCACACATACGCACACAAGTGCACTGCTGCCAGCACACACAATGCAAATTACACAAACAATTTTTCACATTTCCTTTCTTATCCCTTCATTCGTTGCGCAGCTCGAGATCGCCAACACAGATTACGCAGTTTTTTTTTACAGTTAAGCTAAGCTCAATGTAAAGTTGTTGTTGGTTTGTCTGTGCGTTTACACTATTAGAAATCTGTTAAGATTTGGAGCTGCCAGGAAAATGTTAAACATTTTTAAAGTCTATGTAAGACTACTATTTTTTGCAGTGCATAAAAGAACTTGGGCTCAATTTTTTCTTTCTTTTGTTTGGCTGGTTTGCTGTAAGCAGCTGCAAGTTCTTTAACAACTTCTTGTTTAATCAAAGTTATTAGTTACTCTTTGTGCCCGTTCTGTACAGGGTCTAGAAATGCAACAAGATGACACTGTCAAACATTTGGATGTGCAATTGGCGGCGGCATAAATGAGCGAATGTCGCCCACATATGGCACCTAAATGTCATGCATGAGCTGCCACCGATACGCACACACATACACTTGCAGTCACCTACATAAATCACATATACATCTATATATACATATATCCTAGTTAAACATATGCGTCCGCATAATATCATAAATTCTCAGCTCATTTCAATTCAAATTTATCATTTATGTGTTAAGCAGCGCCATCAGGCATGACATCTGCCTTCCTTTATGCTATATTCATATAAAATCGCGATTCTCACTCAATTTAAATATACTAGTTTATTGAAAGGTGCGCAAGTTATAGAAATGTTCATAGATAAAATAGTTGGTATAAGGAAAAAAAGAAAATTAAACCTATTAACAGAATCCCAATAAACCTACATTTCTGCACATTTAAATCATTCACTCATTTTTCTTCGGATCACACTCGTTTAATATATTCAGTTTGTATATCTGCAGATATATCTGGTTATTCCACATTTCTTGGAATGCTTTCCAAAAGTGGAAATACTTGGACAGCGTCAACAGATCTGAAATCAATTAGTGAAAGTTGCCGCTCGCTTATTGTCGCTTAATGTCACAATTTCATTTTAATTAATAGATCGTAAATTTGTTGGTTTCTTGGTTTTGTTTGGGATTCGTTGGTTTTTGGTTTTGTTTGCTGTTGTTGCCGGGTTGCCACCTAAAATTAGTAGACAGCTGCCCAGCGATGTCATCGCAGATGAGATGATAATATATATTTTATGACCCATGCCATTTGTTTATGACCTCCCAGATGACAATAACGCCAGGCAAAAGGATCAAATAGAATGCAAAATTTTATAGCTGCTCACGGCCGTAAAAGTAAACCGAAAAATTCCTGAGCTGTCGAATTAATTGATGTACGGGGCTCTTATCGATTATTTACGACGCTCCGTACGCCTGTACTCTGTGTACTATTGCCATCAAAAATTGCAGCATTTTCCACGGAATTTCATCCAAAAATGTCTTAAGACTTAGACTAAATGTTTTTGTCTTTCTAATTGCCTTCCGTTGCAGGCGGCGCCAACGTTGATTATCCCAACAGTCTCCAATCGGGGCATTCGAGGAAACCACGCCGTAATCGCACTACCTTCAGCTCCGCCCAGTTGACGGCTCTGGAGAAAGTCTTTGAGAGAACGCATTACCCCGACGCTTTTGTCAGGGAGGAGCTGGCCACAAAGGTGCATCTCAGCGAGGCAAGAGTGCAGGTAAGACTGAACTGAAATTGAAATTCATTCTCCCCGTATAATCCCCATACGATTTTTTTCCAACAGGTCTGGTTCCAGAACCGTCGTGCCAAATTCCGACGCAATGAGCGCAGTGTGAGCATAGGTAGACCAATTTTAGAGACCTCCACCCAACTGGTGCCGGCGCCTATACCCAATAACATGCACAAATACCCAAATCTGGCCCATACAGCGCCACCTGGAACATACGCACTAAACTTTGGGCCACTCGAGCTGCGTTCCTGCCAGAACTACACCAATTGTTATGGAGGATTTGGTACGAATCCGAACAGCAGCAGCGGAGTGTGCTCCTTTTTTGGAGCACCCAATTATTGTGTGGCTGCCAACTATGCTAAGAATGCGTATCCGTCGCTCTGATGACTTCATCGCCCCCCCTTCAAACTGTATTTCAATTAGCCAAATTGCATTATTGTTTATTAGATTGTATTCGAAATGAATTTATACCTGACTAATATTTATATTTATACAAAATTAAATGAGATATGATTTTATGATCAAATGTGCTATTGTATTACCAACGAGTGTTTACTGTATTTTTAGCATAAATGAATTTATAATATTTACAGACAGAGAAAAATAACAATTTATAAGACCCCGTACTCTAAAGAAGAGTAGAGGGGAGTATTAGGTTTGTCAAAAGCGAAATGTGCGTAAAAGGCAGAATTAAGCATTTCCCTCGAGACGATTGAACAATATTCGTCTGTCCGTCTGTCCGTCCGTTCGTATGAACTCCTAGATCTCAGAGACTATAAGAGCTAGAGCCACCAAATTTGAAATGAAAGACCGTCTCCTTCGTGAGCAGATTATGTTTATTTCAAATTGGTGCCACGCCCCGTACCGTCCCCGAAAACTGTAAAAATCTATTTTCATTACACCATAACTTGAATACTATTAGAGCTATCATGATTAAATTTACACGCTATATATATATAGCTACCATAGCGCAAATCGGTCGAAAATTTACTATTTTTATAGAAAAATTCGCATTAGCACGAGTACGCGGTCTTTTACAGCCTGCTCTCTCGACTGTAGCCTTTTTTACTTGTTAGTTAAACAAATGAGAAACTAAGTTGAAACTTAATTTATGCAAATTTTGGTAACCAATTTGACTTTTACTAATTTAACTTCTAAAAGAGACGAAAACGAAAACGTAGACGCAGACGCAGACGAAAACAAGTTAATTTATTTATGCCAACTATGCATAATTAGCCCTTAAATGAATTCTTTACAAACTTTTGAGCATTTTCAATTATTGTGTTGTCAGTTAGCTGATTTAATTATTTACTTGGATTGATGAATTAATTAAAAAACAAACAAATGTATGCATATGACAGCTACAAGACATGAGTTCAGGTGTGCGTGTGTGCGAGTGTGTGTAGTTGTCTATTACCCGCATGTGTTAATTTGAATAATAAAACTTAATTAAAGTCAAAGCAAACAGGCAAACAAACAAAAGGAAAGCGGTTGGCAAAAACTTTTGAGAAAAGCCACAAAATACGCCATCATCAAAGTACATTTGGTTTTTGTGGGCAACTCGGCGTTAAGCGCAATTAAAAAGACAAATTGGCTAAAATAAATTTAAACTACAATGCACAAAATACTAAAGTAACTTTCTCTGTCTATCTCTGTGTGGGTTTTAAGACCAAAAGAGTTTTCTGGCAAAAAGGAGCAAAGAAAAACACAAAAGGATTCCAACTCAAATCTCTAAATGCCAATGTAATTTATCATATGGCAAAGCCGTTTGCTCTAACTTCTATACCATCTCAAGGCAATAAGGTAGCATTAAGGGAATTCCTGTACAACACACACACACACACATACGGACACCCCTTGATTCTATCCACTTAATAGACAAAAGGTTAACAAGTAGCAAGTTAAAATTTAAATGCAAATAAAATAAAATTCTAGCATTTCCCCATTTCCCATTTCCCAACATGACAGAAGGGAACGCAAGAAGTTGCAGAGAAAAATGCAAATTAACATTTGGAATGTAAGCGGTATCTGCCACTAATTTGCATAAAATGACTGAGCAGCGCAGGGGCGACAAAGGAAGTAAGTGAGAGGAGTAGATAGAGCAAGAGGGATGGCGATAAGTGCCCCTTGTGTATTAAGCATTTTTACAATATTTACAAAATTGCAATAATGCTTGAAAGGCAGCACAAAGGAAAAATGCGTTTTGTCCTTTTGCGATGCGGCAAAATAAATACACACCATGTACCTCACACACACACACACACTCACAGTTAGACACACTCATAGTTGGCACCGGAAAAGCGCACAAGAATGGGAAATTAACTGAGGCACGACATTTGCTGACATGTTACATGTTGCAAAACTTTACATAAAGCAACATAGAATAAAATAGAAATAGCTCAGAAAGGTATAGCAGAAGTTAGAGTACACTTTATACAAAAGAAAGACAGGTAAATGACAACAGTAAAATTAATTCAAAGAAGTTATTGATTTAGAAACGATTTTTAGACCCCTTACTCTAACAGAGAGTAGAGGGGTATATTATGTTTGTCAGAACAGACAGTAGGAAGCATTTCCGACCCCAAAAAGTATATATGATATAGAAATGTCCGTCTGTGCGTACACCCTTTCCTCCGTCTGTCCATATGCATGGATCTCAGAGACTATAAGAGCTCGAGCCATTAAATTTGAAATGAAAGCCCGTCAACGTCGCGAGCAGATTAAGTTTATTTAAAATTGATGCCACACCCCCTACAGCCTCCGCTAATCGGATAAAACTATTTTCAGATTAACATAACTTGGAAACGACTTGAGCTATTGCGACCAAATTAACATATTATGTGTAAGGTACCGAAATAACAATCGTCAGTGAGTTTGGTCCTGATCGGACAACTATAGCCTATAGCTCCCATACAACAAATCGGAAAAATACGCACTAGAAGGAGTAAAGCGTCTTTTTTAGTCGGCTTTCTAACCTGTTTTTATTGTATCAGCCTTTTTATTTTAAAACCTATTATAAGATTTATTCTCTACGCTTTGCAAAAATCAAGCTACCCTCTAAAACTTAGGGTACATAAAATAAATGCCACATATGTTGCAGCACACAACCAGCGAGCGAGAAAAATAGTTACAAAGTGGCAGAGACTGAGAGAAAGCGAGAGAAAAGTGTCAAATCAAATGTCAGGCAAAAGAATTCCTGAGCAAATAGAACGCGTGTCCAAATTCGCATAACTGTGTTTCAACTGTGGAAAAACTGACAGTTTTTATGTCAACCAACACTGGCTGAATACAAATGTATTCGATAAAATTCCCGAACAATATAATTAAGACTGTAAATAAACATTTAAATGCTGAATTACACACAAATCTCAATAATTAGGTGATAATTTTGCGTCTGTTAAAAAGCAATTATTCATGCTCATCAAAACAGATGAATGGGCGAACGCACACACAGATACATACATGTGTGTGTGTGTGTGTGTGTGTGTGTGTATCCCACAGATACACACACTCTACGTTCTCCCACTACTCTTAAGTAAATACATGTGTGTGCTGATGATACGGGAAACATCTTGACATGGGCCACTTTCCGTTCACTTCTGTACTGTCAGATGAAAGACGATCCGAGACGAAGCCGCAACCCTCTTGACAGCTACTCTAGAACTCTGTAGCGCTACTATGATGAGGGCGTTGAGTTGAGATTTGTGAACCTGGCGAAGCAAGTCACGAGTTGGCTGATGACTCAAAACGCTGTCAAAATATCTTGTCAAATTAGGGGACTTTCCCAAAATGATCTTTCATAAATCAGTTGTTTTTTAAATCAGATATATATATACGTTATATATTATATATATAAACCGTTAAGTGAGGTGACAATTACTTAGCACCTATATTAAATAAAATAAACCTGAAACTGATTTTAAACTTGTTTAAAACACACGCGGAATAACAAATTTTTTGAATCAGATTTAAGTCGGGTATAACAAGCTATACCATTTTCTCTCTGCCTATATGTAACTCAAGACCTTTGCTTAACTATTTCCTTGTCTTTTTATTACATACTCTGCTTACATACAGTGTTGTCTTAACTATTGTCTCAGCCGAAAGATGAAAAATAACGAAATCAGTGCTATAAGTAAGATCAGCCAAGTGTTTGTACATAAAACGGAACATCTGTTGTTTGATCTAACATTTTCATCGTCATCTAGTTCATTATATTCAGCATAAACGATTGCCGTGAATTCACTATTCGGCAGATTTCGGGTACTGCAATATGAGACCAGTTCATCGACCAGACTAAAGGAATAATCGATACAGGTAATGCGACTTTTGGGATAGCTGAGAAGTTTGGGTTTTCCGACATCAGCGAAACAATTAAAAGTGGTCGTGTTCACATATTCCAGGGTAACACACTCGGAGACATCGGTACTACGCAGAAATACCAGATAGTGTTTGGGATTCTTCTCCAAACAGTATACCGTATAAGATTCATCCGCTTTGATCCTATATCCACCATATTTACTGTTCATCTCTTCGGGATAATCCCCACTGCAGATCATATTCCAAATTTTATGACCATTGGCATTGCAATGATCGGAACTCCGCCCTCGATGCATCTTCAATACGTTTGCTAATTTTGTTCGTTGTAAAAACTCTATTTCTTGACTATATACGTATAGAATTCATTTTTAACGTTTTGATATATAGTGTATATATAAATTGACTTTATTTTCATTACGCTTATTTCAGACTTTTTATTAGTTTTATTACACTTGGTTGGTTGACCTTTCCAACAGCAAGAAGCAGCAGCAAAAAGCCCAAAATCAATTTGTCAAAAAAGCGGTAACTAAAATAAAAATATGATTCAAATAGAAACCCGATCGAGCGGTTAATTATCATTTGTTTACAAATATGTTTGTCTGTCCGTCTGCCTGTGTGCGAATGTGATAACCAAAAAGAGGCAAAACGCAATTGAATATATAACGAGTAGACTGGACAAGACAAGAGAAGACAAAGCCCCAAACAAAGTGATTCCCCAAAAAGTCCCAACGAAAAAGTAACAAACGTAAGTTAGTACCATAACCTCTAAACCGGTTCCATGCTAAACATGAGTCTACAACCATTAATTAGAAAGAACTAGAGGAATAGCTTAAAAAAGCGAAGCGACTGTAAAAGACTCTGTAGTTGTCATTTTTCATACTTTTAACTGATTTTCGAAGGATTGTTCGTATGGGAGCTATGTTATATAGTACTTTGATTCTAATCAAATTTTTCTGGCTATATAAAATCTTAAACTACATATTAATTATAAATTTGGCTGTGATATTTCTATAAAGTAAGAATTTTCTATGCAAATCACTGATTTTTTAAAGATTACCTATTGACAGACATAAGATATAGTTATCCCATAGTAAACAAAATTGCTCAGGGTATAGCAATTGGTAATATACACACAATCTGCAAGGTTTTTTGAGATAGTTCTAGTAGTTTTCTAGATTTTCTTACTACATTCAAATATATACAGATAGATTTATATGACAGCTATAAGATATAGTAATCCGATTCCAATCAAAATTAGTCTGATTAAAGCTATTGGTGTAATACACATAGTCTGTAAGTTTTTCTGAGATTGTTCAAGTACTTTTCTAGTTATAAGAGAACGCAACTTCTTACTTCATCCAGACTCTTCTGCCTGACAGACCCATACCACCCATTAAATTAATTTGTTACGCGGTCTTAAAACGAAATTTGTACACAATAACAAATTTCGCTGATCATGACGTACTCAAGTTGATCATCACAACTCTAATTCCAGTTCCAGTTCTGCTCGCAGCAAATCAGACAACGAATTTCTCTATAAAAGGGGGCCTACGATAACTGATCAGCAATATTTTGAACGTATAACCCATTGAGATCGACACGCTAGAGAAGATGCGCGCTGCTGTTGCTATCATCTTTGTGATCTTTGCGATCCTGTGCCTGACGGAGGCCTTTCCTGGCTATGGCGGTTATGGCGGCTTCCCAGGTGGCTATGGAGGATATGGCGGTGGCTTCCCCGGTGGTTATGGCGGCTACGGCGGTGGTTTCCCCGGTGGTTATGGCGGCTACGGCGGTGGTTTCCCCGGCGGCTTTGGTGGACGTCGCGGCTATTACGGCGGTGGTTATCCCGGTGGTTATGGTGGCTATGGAGGCGCAGCTGCTTCCGCTTCATCCTCAGCTTCTGCTGGCGGATTCGGACGCTAAAAGCGCCTGTTTTCTTAGTTGTTAAGTTACAATCTGCTAAATAAAAAACACAATTTTAATTTAAAAAGAAAGAAACGGATTTTCCGACTATCTGCTTCAAGTTGTGGCTACTTGGATTCCATCTTAAGTTCATGTCAAGTTCTGCACTTGAAAACAAAACAGCTAAGTGTGTGTGAGTGTGTGTGAGTGTATGTGGTGTGCGTGGGCTGCAACTTAGCAACTTGCCACGCCCAAACCCACAGGAGATTTTTAAAGCAACGAAGTGTAGAAAAATTTGTGCAACTTTTTAGTGCCGTGCCAGTGTCAGCCACAAAACGAACTTTCACTTTGCCTCAGCGAACGCGTCCTGTTGACACATATTCCCCCAGCCAAAAGAGGAGCAGGCCACAGGAGAGCCTGAAGCAGCAGGAAAGTAGCGCTGGGGAGAGAAAGCTGTTAGAAGCGTAGAGTAGTGATAGAGGAGAAGGGAGCGTGGGTTGCGTCGGGAACACTTTAAGCGCTAGAAGTGATCAGGGGTAAAGAAGCGAAAGAAGTTAAGAGATTTAGGAGCATAAGAAGTGAAGGGAGTAAATGCAAGAACGAGGTCTTGAAGAAGAAGCGTTGGGAG
This sequence comes from Drosophila parthenogenetica, assembly GCA_035047505.1. Lineage (NCBI taxonomy): Eukaryota > Metazoa > Arthropoda > Insecta > Diptera > Drosophilidae > Drosophila > Drosophila parthenogenetica. Next base: position 7,485,698 of record JAWNPM010000087.1, read on the forward strand.
TGTCAGGAGCGTTAGAGGTGCTAGAATGAGGGAGTTAAAATAATTCTCATTTTTGAAATTTGAAAAGTACATAACTCAGCCAAAAATTGTCATATACAGAAAAGTCATGCCTTTTTGAACTCTAGAAAGTAGCATAATTAATCGTAATCAAAATATGGCATGCTTAAAAATTTGTAAAATTTTGAAAAATTTTATGATGGTACCCCTTTACACTTTTTCAAAAATTTCACAACAAATTTTTTTTTCAAAGATTGCCAATATTTTAATGCCCATCGTTAGTACTGGTGCTACTGAGTTCAAAAAGGTATACCAAAGGAAGTTTGAGCAACGGAGTCCTAAAAGAATCCTAGTTAATATTGACTAGGTTCCCAGAGGATAGAAATCCTGAAACCACTTTAGGGCAGCTCCAAACCAAACTCTTCAGTGCCATACGAGTACTACAATATATGTAGCTGTAAAGCTCTGAAGTCAGTTCAGCGTCCTGCCTGCATCATTAAAAGAGTTCGTCCTGTCATTGCTTATTGTATGAGCTGTTCAAAGTTTTGCTCGTGCAGCAGAAAAAGAACGCACACACGCAGCCTTATTGTTAAACTGAAATTTACGCAAACTGCAAGTCAGGACATTCGAGTTGACTTCGAGCTGCATTGATGACCACACCCGATGCAAGAGTCCTGGCTTTTGTTGGCCAGTAACTTGGCTACTTGGCCACCAACTGTGAGGCTTGGAAAATGTCGCGTCAAATGCTTTTGAGTTGCACGTCGATGTGGCGCCAACTTCCATTGTGCTTGGCCTGCGACTGGCCTGTCCTGGCTCACATTCCTGCGCTGTGGCTTTTCAAAATCATAATTTAATAACGCATTTATGTCCTGGCAGCATTTTACGATGTCCTTGCCTCCACCACCACACAGAAATTCTGACTAATAACAAATGTCTGGCCACAATTGTTCGCTTTCTGCGTGTAATGTATGGCAATTTGGCACAAAGAATTCTCAACTGAATTCTCAACGGAATTCTCAGCTCAACTCTCGACTGGACAGTTACTTATACCATAAAAATGCTTTATGCTTCACTTTGATTATTGCTTTTTCTTTCTTCATTTATTTTTCTTCTTTGAGTGAAGAAGTCATCGAATTATGAAGTATTTTATGGGTATCTGCGGTTTAAGTCTAGCATAAATTTCTCAAAAGACAAAGTAACAAATATACATATTTTATTTATGTTTTCGTTTTGTTAGGCAAACGCTTTTATTGGTTTTGTTTTTATCATTTTATTGAGGAACAAATTTGAGCACTAAATAAGGTTCATTTTATTGGTTTCCTTTAGGTCTAAAGTTGTGCTATACTTACTGTTGTTTTATATAAAATATATTTGTATATTATAATAATAAAATAAAATAAAATATATTAGAATTTTTAATTTTATTTCTCATTAATTTTAGCGCAAATTTTTTTTATTAAAAACTTGGTGGGTCTTTTTCTTATAGTCACAGACGGACAAATGGACAGACGGACAAATGGACAGACGGACAAATGGACAGACGGACAAACGGACATTGACCTAACTTCTCTACTGCTGATGCTGATCAAGAATATAAACACTTTATGAACTCCGAAAAGCCTATAAAAAATTAAATAATTTATAATTAAGTAATAATTAAGTAATATATATAAATATATATATGTATAATCTGGTGGTTTCTGGGAGCTTAAAATATTTTAGAAATACTCGCAATAATTTAAGTAATTGATGATCATTTTCCATAAATTAAATCAAATTTTTAAGTGCTTTGGTCAGAACAATTGCTTGACATACTGTGTGTAGACTTACCAAAGGGGTTTGACTACCTGTCTGTGCACTCCCTCTCCTCTCTCACTCTCTCTCCCTACCCTCCTCTGTCTCCATCTTTACTGCTTTTGCCTCTCAACGCACATCATTGACATCAATTTTTAGCCTTGCTCAGATGTTTTTGGGATTATATTGTATATATATTTTTGAATTACTGCCGTGGGATGACAACAAGCAAAGGGTGGAGCCATCAGAGAGTACAGCACTACCCCTCCCCACCCTGTGTCTCTGTCTCGAACTGCAAACAAGTTCGCCTAAAATATGTCAATCGAAATGTAAATCATTGCGTAATTTGCATTTTGAGCATTTTGCTTCAATTCAATGACGACGAGAACTCCTTTGTTGTTGTTGTTGTTTCTGTTGCTGGCAACACGTGAATTATGGCGGCAATTTTGACAATTGCCAAGCTCCGGGCCACGCCCAACGCCCACTTAGCACTACCCAGCCTACTGACAAGCTCACATCCGCTACGTGCGTTGCTTCATGTGTGTGTTCCAGTGTGTGCGTGTGTGTGTGTGTGTGTGTGTAGTATTATGTAAGTTGGACCACTCTTCACGTGCACATAAATCGTTGCCGTTGTTATCCAACATAATTGTGTTGACATGTGAATGCTAATTCAAATGGATTTAACTACGTTTCCAATTGTTTGCCATCTTTGGCAAGAACTCATTAAAAACTTATGTGATAGTAGTCTAAAAACACAAACACACACACACACACACACACACAAAAAGCCTACAAATGCACTCGGTATGGAAATACCAAAACATCACAAAATAAAATGAAAATCTGCTAAAATAATTTCGACACGTTTTTTTTTGGCAAAAACGCAAGGAATTCGATTTGCTCAGGCAACAAATTTTTGGCTAACGAAAATTATGTTTTGATTTATTTTATTTCGCAGTTTTACAGTTTTAGCTTAGCGCCTAAAGAGCACAAGGAGCTGATGCTTCTCTGGTGTGTCTCAAAGACTATAAGTTGTAGTAAAGCGGTGGATGTGTTTGGTTTTTGACTGGAAAATGTTATCTAGCTTCAGCCGATTGGCAAGTTTTATGCAGCTTTGGAAAGCTAATGTTCATAAGCAACTTTTCTGCGAAAAAACTAAGGCGTTTAAATGAATACAAAAAGTTTTATGGCCATTTATATGAGGGTTCGATTTAACTAACTAAACTGATAAGAATTTAAGCTTCTAATAGCTTTGAGACGCGCTCTGAACACTTTTTAAGCCATCAATGCTGGGCAACTCACAGTCGAGCAGCTCCTACGTAGCCCACTCACTTGTTATTTATGCTACATCGTTGCTCACCTGCGTTCTAGTCCTAACAAAAAAAGAGTAAGGGTATGCCGTAGTACAAGCATGATATATATGTAAATAAGTGTACAAATTTTGTCTGTGTGTGCTAGTGTGTGTGTGTGCGTTGTAACTTTTCGCACGTACACAGTTTGAGCAGATGTGCATACGCCAAAAAGTATGCAACAGCAAAACGTGATTTCGTTTTGAAATTTTCAACACTTTGCTGCTGTCAAAGGGAAATTTATTTACGAAACGCATTCATTTGAAAATTATCGAACTGGAATTATAGCCTCCACCGGCAAGAAAGAGTGAGCAAGAGCGCAATAGCCTTTTATTGCCATTGTACACAGCAAATAAATTAAATAACAAAAAACGTGAGCAATTTCTTGGCATTTGTTTACAGCGCCAAAAGAAAACTATTTTAAACCAAATTTGATTAACTTAAAATTAGAGACTTTAAAGTGAAAAGTTTTGTTTCATAATCAAATGGAATTGCAGCAGGAGTATAGAGAAACTGACAATGGAGCCGAGAGTTTTGAACCAGCGACTGCGATTCAGTGTGAAGAGACCACAGACCCAAAGCTCCGACTTTGAGCTGTTGGCATACAGCAAAAAGCCATTGATCTGCAAAGCAGTGGAGTTTTTAAAAGACTAAAAGTAGCACATAAACGAAAACTTACCTCCTTAAACCAGTGAGCTTCGCTGACTGCATGAAACGCGCAGCTTTTGTACTGAGTCATCAGATCGCACATGGCATCCAGCAGATAAAAGTCCAACATACGCACACAGTAGCTGAAGCTGCCAAACAAGACCGCGTATTTGGGTGTGTTGGCCACAAACATGAACAGTGCACCCCAATACAGATCGATGACACTGTAGGACAAGTAATCGAATCTCGCTGCAATCAGTAGTAGCTCAAAAATCTTATTTATGCGCAGTGTGCAGCGACCGAGCACCGCATGATGTGACCACAAACGCTGCAGTTCCTCCAGTTCCCGGCGAGTAGGCAAACGGTGGCGAAAGTGCCTCATCAACTGTTCGAGACGATCGTTTATGGACTGATAGACACGTGCAATTTGCCAGAGAGCCAAAAAGTAGCGATAGGTAGCCACAGTGGGTATATTCATTGCATTCTGAAACAAATATGAAATGAGATAAACATTCCAATGCTCCGCGCCCTGCACTAGCATGGACAGTGCCATGCTGTTCAGGCAGACAAGCACTACAGTGCACAATTTGAGGTAGTACAGTTTCTGAAGCCTTTGGGACACCTCGTGAAACTGTTGCTGCATAATTCTGCCCACTGTGCGTTCCAGTTGTAACAAGGCGACGTCCCTTTTACCGCGTGAAATGAGCGTGTAGAATATAGCCGCATAGGAAACCGTGTAGAGTATATAACAAGTAAGAATCAACAAACTGGTCATCTGATTTTTCTTTTCCAGATGCACGGCCGATAGATAGAACATCACTGGCAATGTGGTTAAGGCCAGCACATTCAGTACCAACGTATAGACCCGTGTTAGCCACGTTTGTTGCGCCTTGCCGGCCACCTGTCGATATGACGTCACGCCAAGCAGCAGCGCGTAGCTGAAGTAACATTGCAGCAATCGCTGACGACCCATCATCAAAGGCTTCAAGTGCAGTACTAAAATTAGTAGCACTCGTCTTGCTAGTGCGTCAAACTAACGGTTAATTAACTTGAGTGCCGCTATCTGATGAAAATCTGATGTACACAAAACGCAGGTCCCTGCGCAGGCAACGCAGTCCTGTCGTACACTGGCAGGAACTAAAAAAACTCGTGGTCATTTTAGTTTTATTTAAAATGTGTTTAATTTTTATTACACACACTAAGTACAGGGTATTTAGCAGTCGATACACTCACGATCTTCTCGGTCTTATCAGCATTTGCACGCTCTTCAGCGACGCCGTGTGTGTGGTAAAACTCAGCCAATTGATGCCCTTGCCGAAAGTGCTGTCATTGTATTTGCCCATCAAATTGCTATTAAATAATTAAATAAAATTAGAAATTAAATACTTAAGAAATTAAATAATATTAACTAGTGTAGCACACCTGGTGTGACAGCTGGCATACCACCAGCCACCTGTAAACAACTTGGCGCAGTTGCTGTCTTTGTGCTCGTCATTGTCGCGATCTTGGCTGGTAAACTTGCGTCCCGTGTGCGCACTGAGGGAATCCCCTGCAGTACCGGAGTACTCCCCCAATACACTCAAAGCATAGCCATTCTGTTCGCTATCGATGGCAAAACTTTTGTATTTGGCAAAACGTTTTTCGCCCTTTGAGTCCTCCATAAGAAAGAGCAGTTCCTGATCCAAATCCTTGGTCAGCAGATGTAGCTTCTCCAGGCCCATGAAGAACTCACCGTTGATGTTACCAAAACCATTTTTGTAGTGCTTCCAGAACAGAAAGAAGTCCACGCTGCCATCGAGACGCTGCAGCACAATAGTCCAGCCACCGTCGTGTGCATTCTCAACACAGCTGACCATAAAGGGATGCACACTGAAGTCGGGTATGCGTATCTGATAGATACCCGTGCGACGACTCACGGCCGTAGCCTCAGCACAGCTGCGCGGGAATTCAGCGGGTTCCAAGCTGGTCAAAGTCTTGAATTTCCCCAACAGTTCATCCAGTAAAGCGCCCTGACGCAACTGCTCGAAACTAGTTGGGAGATAAGGTTTGCAAACCCTCAAAAATCATGTGTTTGTTTAAATTTATTTACCGCATCACTTCCAGTTGTGTTTGTATTACTTTGTTGTTCAAGTCCTTGACTTGAAAGCGAATTTCCGTAGAGTTTCCGTATTTTATGGTCAAGTTACCCAATTTGTCCATATTTTGCACGAATTCCTCTCCGCGTACTGTGAGCACAATTGCGCTTAATAATAAAAGTGTGCAACTTATTGTTAAAGTCGAAAACATTTTTGTTTTTCAGACCGAGGGAGATCACAGGCAACTGACAAACTGAGACGTCAACAGGCGATTATAAGGCAATAATCTTGGAGTTTATTTATGTGGCTACAAACCGTTTATTGAATACCCTTACAAATTAACAACAAATTAACTGAGTTTTGTAGTAAATTATTAAATTAAAATTTTATTAAGAGGGGAAGTCGTGTGTCTCAAATAGAGTATACGAGTACTAGTCGCAAGATTCAGTAATCTGCTGATAATATTTGTGATTTTTTGAGTCAAAATCCCCCTGAGTCAATGTTTGCGAGAAATTCTCTATCTCTCTTATCTTCTTTATCCCTCTCCCTTTCAGTTTCTAGCTCAGCAGTGCAGCAGATATGGTCGTCTGAATAGGAAAGTCTCCTCTCTTCTCCTCTGTCATCTCCTCTACTCTAATTTCCTCTCCTATACTCTACTGTCATCTCCTCTTTTCGTACTCTCCTTTCCGTTCCGTTCCTTTCCTTACCCCTCTCCTCTACTCTTTTGGTAAAGAAACGCTCCTCTTCTCCCTTTCTCCTCTACATGACCTCAAACTCCGTCTCAAATCTTCAATGCCATTCCATTTGCCACTTTCAGCTTTATTTAAAAAGTTTATTTAAACAACTGTCATTATTTAAAAAAAACCTTAAACCATAAAAAAAAATCTCCATAGTCGCCTCTAACGTCTTTTGCGTATCATCATTCTGACACGTTTCAGCGACTCGTTCTGGCCGGTAAATGCGCTCCACGTAACGCCCTTGCCATAGGCCGTCTCATTGTAGATGCCCATCAGATTGCTGTAAATTAAACACAATTTAATAGTCTATCAATCAAAGCAGTTTGCTGGCTACACGAACCTGCCGTGACATTTGTTGTACCACCAGCCGGCTCTGTACTCCTGTGCACAGTTACCGCTATAAATATCGTTATCACGATCGCGTGCCGAGAACTTGTAGCTCGCCTGCCCCGTAAACGAATCTCCAGCATCGCCAGAGTATTCCCCAAGCGTATGCAGCGCATATGAATCATTTTCCCCGCCAATGGCAAAGAGATCATATTTGGCAAACTTTGTTACACCCTTCGCGCTCTCCAGCACAAAGAGCAGCTCCTGATCCCGTCCAGCGGTCAGAGCATGCAGCTTATCCAGGCCAATAAAGAACTCGCCATTGACATTACCAAATCCCTGCTTGTAATCGTTCCAATAGCGATAAAACTTGACACTGCCATCCTCACGGCGCAGCACCACCGTCCAGCCACCACCCTGAGTATCCTCCTCACAGCTGACCAGAAAGGGGTGTACACCAAACTGGGGCACAAGTATCTGATAGACTCCAGAGCGACGAGACTGGGCAGTTGCCTCGGCACAATTGCTGGCATAGAGATTGCTTCTCAAACTCTCCAGCGTCAGTTTATCGAATTTTGCATTCAACTCTGCAAACATACGGTTCTGTTCAGCTCTAAAAAAGTGTAAAAATAAACAATTGAATTTTTTAAATATTTTCCAAGCTGTTTTGCTGTACTTACTGCATTGTTTCCAGCTGAGTTTGCAGCACTTTGATGCTCGGATCCTTCAGTTGAAAGTGTATTTCGGTTGTATTGCCATATTTAACTGTTATATTGCCGTGTTTTTCCAAATTTTCACAGCTGCTGACGACTATATTTATTAATAAGATAACGCTAGCGATTCTGAGCAACATCTTGGCACTTGCACAATTCTCAAGAGACTAAAGCGACTTGTTCAAACATGATCAATTTCAAAACTCAGTTCAGCAGCAGCTTATCAGCATTAACACAGACATTGCGACAGATACACCCTGTACTTATTAAGTAGCTGCTGATGACGTCACATCAGTATTGGGGATTTTTAGATCTAGGTAGCTTTAAGCGCAAATTACGTCAAAACAAACGGATTAAGATTTTATGATTAGTCCTTTCGCTGGGCAGGTAATCAAACTACCTGTGCTAACCCTTTCTATACCCTCTCCAACCCCCTAGTTAATGCCTACCTGTCATTTGTATAAAATAGCTTCTTCACAGCTCAACAGCATCATTCGCATTTGGAAACTGCTGCCGTCAACATGTTCCTGTTCCTGATCTACATTTTGTTCTTCGTCTTGCTGCTCATACTGGGCATCAACTTTGTGAATTATCTAATTCAAATGTGGCCAAGATTAATACACATGCTGGAGAGGATGGATGTCAAATCGCCAGTGCCCGCTGCTCGAATTCGCTGCGCCTCCGACTACTATGAGATGCCAAAGTTTTCAAACTGGGCCTATGTGGAAAACAGATACAACTACGAGCGGGATTTTCAGACGCCTATTCAACGCATACCAGGAATGCGACGCTTGAGACTGCAGCATCGTGCTCTAATTATGCCCAGTGTGCGTCGTCGTCTAGATAAACAATTTTAAGTCATTTATTTATAATCAGCATTTTATTTTAAGCTATTTAATTATAAGTTATATTTTGTCTGACATTTTGTAATAAAGCAAATTTTAAATTTAACAAATTCGCCTGTTTATTATTTGATAAATATTTTGAATTTCAGCGCCAAGGTGTGCAGTGCTGCCAGACTGTTGTAAAAAGAATTGACAGGTGGATCTCAAAATGTACCACTATTATGCCAGTCACAAGCATTCCAATACCACTATTAAGCCAGTCACACAGATTACAAGTCCCATTATTAAGCCGGCCAGCAGTTTTTGTGTTGTTTACACATAAAAAGAATTGAATGTTAAAAATTTGTTGCAGTTGTGAGCTGAATTTATCTTCTGTGTGACTCGTTAGCTTCTTATACATGCTAAAATCGTTACGTTTTATACTGCCACACCGCGTACAACTGATGTCAAGCTTCGCGCAAGTAATCAACCCGATAACGGGTCAAAACACATGGCAGGAACGCGGCGATGACTACGATTACCACCTGGAGGTGGCAAATGCTGGATTTGGAGACATGCTGCACGACTGGGAGCGTAATCAAAAGTATTATGCGGCGTTGCGCAAGACCATCACAGCCATGCGACAGGCGGGCAAAGAAGTCCACGTGCTGGACATTGGCACCGGCACTGGAATTCTCTCCATGATGGCTCTACGTGCCGGCGCAGACACGGTGACAGCCTGCGAAGCATTCCTACCTATGGCCAACTGTGCGGAGCGTATTCTCGCGGCCAATGAAGCTAGCCAAGTCCGGTTAATACGCAAACGCTCCACAGACATACAAATTGGCGTCGATATGCCGCATAAGGCCAATCTGCTGGTGGCTGAGCTGCTGGACACGGAATTAATTGGCGAGGGCGCCATTGGCATCTATAATCATGCGCATGATCATCTGCTTACCGACGATGCCCTGTGCATACCCGCTCGTGCCACCTGCTTTGCCCAAGTAGCACAATCTTCGCTAGCCACGCAGTGGAACAGCCTCAAGATCTTGGCCAATCTTGATGGCGAAGTACTACTAAGTCCACCGGCTCAACTGGCACAGTGTCGCGGCGAAGCTGCACTCCACGATGTACAGCTCTCACAGCTGCCAGCCAATTCATTCCGTGTGCTCGCCAATGCCGTGGAGATCTTCCAATTTGACTTTCAGCGCAAGCAAAAGCGAGAAGAGCAGCGGCAAAAACTGCTGCAGTTGAAGCTCACTGAGCCAGGCACAGTTGAATTGGTTTTCTACTGGTGGCAAATCGAAATGGACGATGCGGGTGAAGTGCTACTAAGCTGTGCTCCCTACTGGGCTCATCCCGAGCTTAAGCAACTGCAGGCAGCTTCCACCGACACCAAGCGACCTTTAGCCAACGTAGTGCCCTGGCGGGATCACTGGATGCAGGCCATTTACTACGTACCCAAACCACTGCAGCTGCATGACGTCACAAAGCCCATCTGGCTTAGCTGCAGCCACGACGAGTACTCGCTTTGGTTTGACGCACACGCAGTGCAGCCCTCAAAGATCGCGCCACGGCACAGCTGCAGCTGTGACCTGCACATGACCTATACCCGCAGTCGCATAGGTCAGCTGAACCAGAGCATAAGGACTAAGCGTTACCTGGGCTACCTGGAAAACGAACCGCTCACAACGTCACACCTGCTAATCCTTGGCGACGGCTGCATGTTAGGACTTGCAAGCTCTGCTTTAGGTGCAGCCAGCGTGCGTTGCCTGGAACCGCATCGATTCTCGCGTCGTCTGCTCGAGTCACTAGCCAAGCACAATCAGTTGAAGAACGTTACGTTCCTGGACAGCCTAAAACAGCTGGAACCGAAAGAGCTGGGCACGATTACACATGTCTTTGCCGAACCCTATTTTCTTAATTCGATTCTGCCCTGGGACAACTTCTACTTTGGTACCTTGCTGCTTCAGCTGCAGGAGCATCTGCCAGAGACGGTGCAAATCTCACCATGTGCTGCTCGCATTTATGCGTTACCTGTGGAGTTTCTGGATCTGCACAAGATACGCGCTCCAGTCGGCAGCTGCGAAGGCTTCGATCTGAAGCTCTTCGACGAGATGGTGCAGGTAAAGCTAAAAGAGTTTGACTAAGAAAAACCCAAGTTAATTTAATTTAATCTTGTAGCGCTCGGCAGAGCAGGCTCTGTCGCTGGTAGAGGCACAACCGCTCTGGGAGTATCCATGTCGTGCGCTCGCCAAGCCACAGCAAATCCTCAGCGTTGATTTTGCCAAGTTTGGTCTGGAGCAGCACAAGCAGGGACAACTACAGCTGACAGCGTAAGCTAAACTCATTTGGTTATGTGCACCCTAATCTCTACTGTACTCCTTTGCAGATCTGGCGAATGCAATGGCATTGCTTTGTGGGTGGACTGGCAACTGGTGGACAATGAAAGTCCCAAGTCTGTGGTGAGCACAGGACCCACCGAACCCATTGTGCCCGGCGAGTTTGTCAAATGGGACATGTTTGTGCGCCAAGGCGTTCACTTTCCCGCCAAGCAAGCCACGTCTAGCTCCAAATCCCGCCTGGATTGGAGCACTATGTTTAGGCCCAAGTTGGGTGATCTGAGCTTTAACTTTACGCTCTGTGCACAGCACGAGAAGAAAGAATAAAACGAAGCAGCTTTAAGCACAGGAATTTAGTCAAGATTTGCGATTACATTAAACTTGAAAAAAGATATTGATCCACTAGGGTTTCGGAATCTCATCCTCCATATGGGTGAGTGCTATGTTGCGCTCGGTCTGCCCACTTGGATTAGGCTTTGAACCGTACTCGCCGCCCTTGAGACGACTTCGCAAATCCAAGGCACGTATGTCCGTCATCAACGAGTGCTGTTTGTTCTCCAGATCCACATCGATCTTCTGTGCATGATCCGACAACAGATTGAAATTGGCCCTTGATTCATCGATTTTCTCCTTGAGGCAGCGGCGAATCTCACGTAGTTTTTCTACCTCCTGGCAGAGCATATCGTGGGCATGATCCAGGCACAGCTCCTTGCCACAACGCAATGCCCGATTCTCCAGTCGAGATTCGGCCAACTTCAGTGCATCAGACTTGTCACGCAACGAATCTTCCAGTGACTTGATCTCACACATAGCACTCTCCATCTCCTCCCGCATCTTGAGCTTCTGCCATTCCAGCTCGTTGCGTGCCCGCTGCGTCTCAAAGATGCGTTTACGTATGCTGTGCTCGGCCCGCTCTTGCTGGGCTTGCAACATGTTGCGTGCCTTTTCACGGCACACGAACAACGCCTCCCGTATGGCAGCCGTGTCCGCCAACTCATTCTCCGCCAGCTGCTTTATGTTCTTCACATGCTCCAGCCACGACTCATAGGAGCAAGCGCTGTAAAGGACAATAGAGTTACTCATGGTATTTGGATAAACTTGTGCTTACTTTTTAGGATTCCGCATGGGATCGGGCTTGTAGGAAATGCCGGCAGAATTACGATTCAGAGCCAGTTGCACAGTGTCTAGATCCACGGCCTCCACTTTGTTCTCGATCTCCATGCCAACCTTAAAGCGCACTTCCTCCAGTCGAGTTAGCTTCGCCCAAGCCTTCTGGCATCTCTCTGCCAACAGTCGTTGGTTGTTCTCCAAGATGCGTAGTTCATTCTTGATTTCTGTGTCCGGTTCGTCGTAGGTTATCTCGGAGCCCAAGCGGCCATCTCGCATGGTCAGCACATCGCTAATAACCGAAATTGGTCCCGAAAGTACCGCCAGTTCCCGTTCGGTCAGGTCCTTCTCCTCCTGCAGCGCAAGCATCTCATTCTCAATGCGTTCAAAGGTACGCATAATGATCTGACGCCAGCTATTCAGCTCCGCAATGCTGTAAAGTAATGTAAAGTGTTTGCTGAAGTCGAAGGAAAGGGGTTACTGGTATTACCGATCAGCTAGCGCCTCATTTGTCTCGATGTTCGCCCAGTCGCTTTCAATTCTCGCCTCATTGCGTAGCATACGGGAGGTGTGACGCAAAGCGAAGGCATCAGCCCGTCGAGAATCGGCCACATGACGCAGTCCACTCACTCGGGCATTCCAGTCAGCCAGCGAGATGTGCTGCAGAGGTTTCTCCATGGTCACCACCGATTGAAAAGCCATCGTTTAGTTCCAAAAATACAACTATCTAAAGTTTTTTATAAAATAATGATAAATTTGATATTTAAACAACTTTTTTTGGTGTTAACTACATAAACTCACAACACTAACTAAGGAAAACTAACGATTTTCAGTAAAATATTTGTTTAGGCATTGACTACTAGATCTCCAAGGAGTCGCCTTAGTGCCATTGTCAAGGACAACGGCACGTGTTTTCCTGTCGAAGGGTAAATCCCTAAGATACCCTTTTCTAGAAATATTTACATATGTAATTCTTTAACTTTTGTAATTCCTATTGACCTATAAATATATTTGAAAAAGCTTAAATCAAATGACATATCATAAGGTACAGTGAATACAAAATAAATGCAACGCTTCACTTTACAAACTCCTGCATGTGTGTAAGTTCCACATTGCGATCGGTCTGAGCACTGGGATTATACTGCACTATGCCGAATTCTTCCTCTTTAAGCCGTTTTCGTAGCTCCAGAGCCCGTGTATCTGCCATCAAAGACTGATGCTTGTTCTCCAGATCCACATCGATCTTTTGAGTATGATCCGTTAAGAGTGTATAGTTGGCCTTTGCCTCGTCCATTTGATGCGCCAGACGTCGTCGTATCTCAACCAACTTATCCACTTCCAGGTAGAGCGTAGTGTGAGCATAATCCATGCACAAATCTCTACCACGACGAAGTGTGCGATTCTCCAGTCGTGATTCGGCTAGTTTAAGGTCAGCTGTCTTTTCCAGAAAAGTGGCTTCCATTATCTGCATGGCAGTGACGGCCTTTTCCATTTCCTCCGTCATCTTTGTCTTCTGATACTGAAGTTCGTTGTACGCTCTACGAGTCTCAAATATACGTTTCCGTAGACTGTACTCCGTCTGGTCCTGTTGGGCTTTTCGGATGCTACGTGCTTTCTCTCGGCACACGAACAACGCTTCCCGTGTGGCCGTTGTGCTGGCCAACTCGTTCTCGGCCAACTGCTTCAGGTTCTTCACATGCTCCAGCCAGGCTTCATATGTAAAAACGCTAAAAGAATTCATTTAACATAGTTTGGGATTAGATATGATATCTATCTTACTTCTTGGGAAATCGTTGTGGATCTGGTCTGAAGCATATTTTGTCAGAATTGCGATCAAGTGCCAGTTGTTCTCTGTCCAGCTGCATTGCCTCTGCCTGATTCTCGAGCTCCATACGAATCTTAATGCGCACTTCGTCCAGTCGCTTCAGTTTCTGCCAAGCATCCTTGCAGCGATCAGAGAGCAATCGCTGATTGTTCTCCAAGACGTACAGCTCATTCTTGATCTCCCTGTCTGGTTCGTCGTAGGTTAGTTCAGCACCTAGACGACCGTCTCGCATGGATAGCACCTCACTTATTAGTGCTATGGGTGCTTCTAAAGCATCAATTTCCTTCTCCGTCAGAATCTTCTCCTGCTGCAATGTGCGAGTCTCTTGATCCAAGCGCTCAAGTGCCTTTGAGATGAGCCTACGCCAGGTATTCAGCTCTTGGATACTAGAAAGAGAAGAAGTTAGAGAGTGTATACTAGTTTAGTCTGACCTACCGTTCAGTTAGCGCCTCATTGGATTCCCGATTAGCCCAGAGACTCTCAATCTGGACTTCGTTGACGAGAACACGCGCTGAGTTTCGTATGGAGAAAGTGTCGTCACGTCGTGCATCCGCCACATTTCTAAGACGACCCACTCGGGAGTTCCAATCAGTCAGCGAAATGTGGGCCAAGGGTTTCTCCTGACTCGAAACCGATTGTAAAACCATATTTGTATAGTCACCTTTGTGGGTTATCTGCAAATAATAATTGATATATGTTATATATATTTGAGTTTTGGAAAGTATTCAGAATTGATGTTGTTATGTGGGTTGCACGATCTGTACTAACCTAATTTCAGAGCTTTATATTTAAGGAGAATTGGAAAGGCTACTAGATTAAAGATTGGATGGAAGAAAGGGTTTTTAACTGATGAATATATCATTAATAACGCTTAAACTTATATTCGATTCTTATATATTTAGACAAGTTAAACAATTCTACAGTCTTTAGCTTCATAACCTTGGTGAGAAAGTAAAAGATTGCAAAAATTCGTACAATTTGATCTCGGCGAGGTACTGACGATCACTTGCGCATGTCCACCTGGGTACGAGTAAGTTCAATATTGCGATCAGTCTGTTCACAAGGATTATGATCCTTTAGGATAGCAAACTCCTCCTCATTGAGAGTTTCGTGCAACTGCAGAGCTTCAGTGTCTATTTTCAGTGCATGCTTTTTGTTCTCAAAATCCTCATCGATCTTTTTAGCATGATCAGAGAGAAGATTGTAGTTAGCCCTGGCATCATCGATTTTGTTGGCAAGACAACGACGTATTTCTCTTAACTTTTCAACCTCCTTGCAGAGCAGTTTGTGGGGATCGTCTAGGCAGAGCTCGGTGATGCAACGCATCGCACGGGTTTCCAGACGCGTCTCGGCCAATTTCAGCACATTCGTCTTGCTCAGCAAAGCATTCTCCAGCTCCTGAATCTCACAGGTAAGATTCTTGATTTCTTCTCTGGTCCTTAGCTGTTGCCACTCCAGTTCATTCTGTGCCTGTTGGGTCTGGAAAATACGCTTCCTCAGGCTATACTCGGTACGCTGCCGCTGTCCCTCCAGCATGCTGCGAGATTTAGTGCGACAGACGAAAAGTGCATCCCTTATGGCAGCCGTATCCGTCAACTCGTTCTCGGCCATCTGTTTCATATTCTTTGCATGCTCCACCCAGTGCTCATACGAGGTGCAATCTCTGGGATTACGCAGCGGATCAGGCTTGTAGGATATATTACTCGAATTGCGATCGAGTGCCAGTAAATTGCTATCCATGTCCTCTGTATTCTGTTTGTTTTGCAGCTCTTTGCTAATCTTAAAATGCACCTCATCTAGACGTCTCAGTTTCTCCCAAGCCTTCTGGCAAAGATTCTTGAGCAAGCGTTGATTATTCTCCAAGATGTACAACTCATTCTTAATCTCCGTGTCGGGAGCATCGTGTGTTATTTCGGATATGAGACGTCCATCGCGTATAGACATCACTTTGCTTATAACATCCAAGGGACGAATCTGTGAATCCAACTCGCTCTCTGCTGCTTTCTTCTCCGATTGCAATGTCTCAATTTCAATCTCCAGACGTCCAAATGTCTTGGCAATAAGATCACGCCAGTCCTCCAATTCAGCAACGCTAAAATGGGAGTTCAATAAAACGAATATTTCTCACACTGAAGAGCTCAGTTGTCTTACCGATCAGTGAGCGCTCGGTTTGACTCGTAATTAGCCCAGTCACCCTCGATACGAGACTCATTGCGAAGCATCCGAGATGAGTTCCGTGTGGCCAAGGAGTCTGCTCGACGTGCATCCGCCACTTTGCGAATGCGATCCACGCGAGCCGCCCAGTCACCTAATGCCAGGTGCTGCACCGGCTTCTCCATGGACACCGCCAAATGGAAATACATAATGTGTTTATTTATTTAGGTAAAATCGTGTAATACTGTATTATTTTAAATAAAAGTATGAATTTATGTGAGTCAACATATTTTGTTTAAGCTACTAGATTTCTCAATAATAATATTTAAGCAAGCTCGCCAACGGCCGTTGAAAAAATAACATTTTCAACATGCAACCCTGCGCCGTAATCGATACTTCCGATACGTTCTCGTGATTTCGATGAACAGCTGTTCGAAATCGATAGCTGATAACACTCACAGTGCGATATTTGTTTAAAGTCAGCAAAACTATTGCTGTTTATAGTATTTTATTGGCTCAAAATCGTTGAAAGAAGGATATAAAGGCAGCTGCAAAGCGTGGCGCCTTTGTTTTTAGGAGTAGCATCACCTCTTGAAATTGATTGTACCCATTTGGCGTAGCCTTGGACAATTGGGCTCTTTGGACTGCAGCAGTAGCAGCAGCAGCGAAAGGTGAAGGACAACTAGAAAGCCAGCAGGGGCAAGGACAACGCCAAGGACAGCAAGGACGCCACATAATGGCCACGTGCAATCTAAATCTTAACGACAACTGTGGCAATGCAACAACAACAACATGCCAAACAGCAACCAAATGCTCCACTGCCTCACTAAGCCTTAATGTGCTGCCCGATGAGATACTCGAGTTTATATTCACTTATCTGCCGCCTTACGGAGATCTCGAGCACTGCAGCCTCGTCTGCAAGCGCTGGCAGCTAATTGTCAAGAGTGAGTAGCAGAGTTTATTGCCAGAACCATCAACTAAAGCATTGAATTTTCTCAGATCTTGTGCGTCGCTCCCAAATGAATCTGGACAAGGGTCTGGCCGATTTCCGTCTGCGCTGGGAAGTCTTCTCTCAGCAAACAGCCGCTGCTATGGAGGCCAATAGTACTAAGAGAGCAGAAGGCATGCCAATGCCCATAATTGCTGGCCGTTTCGCCCACTCGGCTGTGCGTCAGGGTAATTCCATGTATGTTTTTGGCGGTGGCTCATCGTCGGATACGACTTTCAATGATCTGTGGCGCTTCGATATGACGCACATGCGCTGGACACGTCCCTTAGCCACGGGCACATATCCATCGCCCAAGGGCAGCGCTTCGATGGTCGCCTGGCGGGATTCACTGGTGCTGTTTGGCGGCTGGCGTTATCCTTCATTGCATCCGCCATATCAGCCTTGGTGTCTATTTGATGAACTGCACTATTACGATCTGGCCAAGGACCGTTGGCTGGCACGCAATTCGCTGCCCTGTCCACCGCCAATGGCTGGACACTCGGCCACAGTTCATGGCAATCGTATGATTGTGTTTGGTGGCTATCAGATCAAGGACGATGTCAATGTCAACTCCAATGATACATGGGTGCTTGATCTGGAAGAGCAACGCTGGTGGCAGCCACTGTTCGTGGGCAACACACGCCCAGCGCCTCGTTATGGTCAGATCCAGGTGGAGCTGGGTAAGCAGCATCTGCTCGTCGTGGGTGGCTGTGGCGGTGCCAATCGTGTCTACACGGATGCCTGGCTGCTGGACATGAGACGCGAGGCCTGGTCCTGGAAGCAGCTCAATATACGTAACAAAAACTTTGGCGCCGTCCACATGTGGTGTAATCCTGGCTGTCGAGTCAATAACTATTTGGTTGTGGTCGGTCCTTCGCCCAAAATTCCGCTGGACTTTCAAATCATGAAGCAGAGTCGTGTGCCAGTTGTGGGCGGCAGCGCTTTACGATTCGCTGGACTTGGCCAAGCACCGCCACCACCACCACCGCTCTATCAACAGCAGCCAGGACAAAGAGTGCCATTGCCGGAGCGACTGCGAGCTGGAGTCGCATTGCCGGAGCAACGGCGTATAAACAATGTGCGTGTGGGTGGCGCTGGAGCTGGAGCGGCTCTGGCGCCGCAGGAGCAGTATTTGGCCAACAGGCGGGCGATCCTTAACCAGCATATGCAGCAGGCCCAGCAGTTTATGCACAACAACAATGTTAACAATAACAACAACAACAATTATCAGCCACGCTCGGGAAGACTCAGTGATCTGCACTCACCACCAGCAGCCGCGGCACCAGCAGCACCTTCACCACAGCCCGCCCCAGCTCCAGCAGCAGACGGAGATGCGGATGCAGCTCAGCGTTTACAGCGCAATCTGGCACTACGATGTCGTGACAATGAACCACTGTTGCCCAAGCGCTTTGATGAGCACTACGAGGTGAGTTTTGTAAACTTGCTTAACTGATTCCACTATAACTGATTGCCTTACTTAGGATCCCTTCCGCATGGTGGCATTCAATGTGCCAGGACGTTCACGTAGCGCATCGCGCGATCATAGCGAGCGCATACGTCGCATGGAGGAGAAAATGAATGCCATACGCAACTCTCGACGCAGTGCACCCGCCCATGTGGAACCGCAAGCTTTGCGCGCTCCCTCGCCCAAGCGCGTACGCTGCAACGTCCAGTCGCTGTTCGTCTGCGACATTTCCAGTTTGCTGCAAACAGATGGCAATTGCGAGCCAACTCTGGATTGGGTGGAATACAAGAATTTTGGAGTACTCAGTGGTGCTCCAGATCGCCTCATACTGTCCAGTCTGATAGCTGGCAATGGCGAGCTAATCCTCTTCGGTGGTGTGCACAAGGAGACGCTGACGGACATAACGCACCATGTGTCCAACTCTATACACTTCCTAAGTGTGCCACGTGATATTATCTGAGCACAGATGCGAGCCATTTACTCCATTTATATATTTATTGGTAGCTACTAAGTAGTAGCCTAAGTTAATGATAGCCCTACAAAAGCTACATCATAGTTTTGACTCCCCCACACACACACCAACACCAAAACCCACACACATCTCCAGTACCCTTTCAAATTAGTTGCTGCGTTTAGAAATTAAATTTGAATTAATGTGTAAATGTCGAAAACAGAACTTTTTCTGTGTAATTAAAAGAGCTCAGCTTGAACAGACTGGACTGCGGCAGGTGCTTCAAATAGCTGTAGAGAGAGGAGAGGAGAGAAGACAGCGAGAATTTCAAGATCGAAGGGACCAGCCTCCATTTCTTATACTTAATACCAGTTTATGAAGCCACAAGCGAATGCCAAAGTTATGCCAAAGCAGTTAAAGACGGCAATAAATGAACTTGGCAATGAGAAGAGGGTATGCCCTTCTCGTTATAGTCTTTCTCAGTTTTCTACTCTTTATAAGTAACTTCTTTGAGAATAACTACTTCTCTTCTCAACTAATAAGCATAAGTGAAACTCTGTTCCATACAGCATCAGCTTAGCTGCAGACTCCAATCAATTATAGTGTATTAAAATGAGTTACAGAAATAACTTTGGCTGCAGAAGAGGCTATTAAAGGGTTCAAGGCTGCCACGATCATTGGCAGACAAGAAAATACATGAGATCGCTTAGTTTGCAGACTGAAAACTTTAATTATGCTGATGAAATGAAGGCAGATCTGGAAGTAACACTGGAGATTCTATCAGTTCCCTTAGAAAGAGCGCAGCTTTATCAATTTCAAAACAACAATAACCTTAAGAGAGCAGAATGCTGAGAGCAGTACCTGCCGGAGACAGTGCTGTCAGCTTAGCCATTTAATAGCAAGTTTAGAGATGAATGTATTGAAATATAAATTGGGCATACATTTAGTTCTGATTGTGCTCTTTACGATCTTCTAAAAGCTCTAATTACCTGAGTGAAAATATTTGAGCTTCAATAATTTCAGAGTATTTAGTTGTAAATAAAATTTACTTAAATTCTGTTATAAACTTTAAGCTTAACATATATTAAACTTTTCTTAAATTAAAGTTTAGAAGAGTATAGTTTTAGTTTCTGCGGTTTAGTTGCTCTCTTCTAGAATCCAGCTACTCTGCCATCACTGACTGGAGCGCCACTTGAAAAGAGAGAGAGAGGAAAAAGAGCGAGAGCGTAACGAACAGGTCGCGTTGTTTAACTCTGATCACGATCATGATCAGTTGAAGGTGGCGCGTTGCGCTCAACGGTTCGTCGTACGCACGTTTTCTGAGCGCTTTTCACCTGTGATCTGTGTGATCCGTCGGTCGTGACCGAAAGCAGCTGTCAATATCGGTCAAGTTCAGCTCCTTTCCAGAGCATCGAGCAATATTTACAATTCTCTCGCAAATGTGAATAAAAAGAACAAAAAGCAAAAGTGCAAAACGTATAAAATTGAAATTATAAATACTCAATATATAAAAAAAAACATTTTTGTCACACTGCCAAATATTCTGCGCAAAATAAGATAAAAGGTGTGCTTTCCGCGCCATCCAAACTGAACAAAAACTATTGAAAAGAATCAAGAACAAAATACACAATTTTACTCCAAAGGTCGCAAAAGATTAGCAACTAAAATAAAAGCTGTTCTAGTGCCCTTACAAATGCTTATGTAAATTTTTCGATGGTATTGCTAATTACAAATTCGTATTCGAATTACAAATAAATTCTAAAGTTAACAATTTGCGCAGCAGCTTAACAAAAAGTCAAAAACAATAAAAACAATTCCGTGGAAGCAATAACAATTAATAAATAAAGGTAAATATTGCAACTGAGTTTGAATTTCAATTGAAAAATAATAAATAAATCAAACAAACTACATTAGTTGTCTTGGTTCCAGCTAGTTGAGTATTATCATATTTTTGGTTCAATGCGAAATTGTTGTGAATTAGTTTCACGTTCCCATAGCTTCCCTGCAATGTCATCCACAGATCTAAGTAAACACTTTAAACCGGTTATTAACCTATGCGAAATATAAATAATGAGAGCCACACACACAGTCTACAGTGTCTCCTAATACACACGCACACACTCTCCTTGTTTCTACTCGCTCTGAGAGGCGTGCCGGCATTAGAACGTAGTATTATTGATAAACAAAGTGTTAGCGTGTGTCTATTATAGAGTTATCAACAGCACTTACGTCACTAGCAGCCCAAATGGTTGTAATTAACTTTTGAGTAGCACTTGTCTTTATCGTTAAGAATATAACAAACATCATAAATTTTGTAAACAAAAAATAAATATTTATAAAGTTTGTAAAACAAGTAAAAGCGAAATATTAGCATATAGAAAATATTTCTTTGTCGATTCATTCGATTTGTCAAAGCGGTAAAAAGTATTTAGAATTTAGCTTTAGCATCGAATTAATTATAAAACCTTTAACAAGTTAAAAAGTTGCCTTAAATACGCTTGCATTTTAAACAGACAAAGACAAGGGTTATTTAGGTGAAGTTTGAAAAAATTCGATAATAATTTAAACTAAATAAAAGGAATGATTTTCCTTAGACAAACAATTTTAGGCAAAATTGGTAACAAATTAAAGACCTTAGCCTAAATCTAAATTCTGATAAAAGCCATGTATTAATACGTTTTTGCTTTCTTAAAAACAGCTAAAAAGCTCAAAAGTATTTACATTTCCGCCTAGTGTAGAGTGATCTTACGCTTGTCTCTGTGTAGAGTATTTACGCTTCGGTGTCTCATTTCGTATGCAAAACAAGGGAAAGGCAGAACGAACCCAGTCAAATTTCTAAAAATGAGAAATAAACAGAATTCGATTAATGATTGATGCTGAAATCGGAGAATCAAACTGGTTTTTTACTTTATGCTTAGCTCTAAGTTTCGCCAAATACGCCATTTATTGACTTTCTGTCCCTTTTCCCCTTCTTTTTCAGCAAGATGAGCACCGCTGCTGTCTCCGCGCTGGAAATGGCCGTGGCCCATCGCAAGGAGCAAGCCAGTGTGGGATCACTGCTGGGCAGACGCTATGCGGATCTCCTCCGATCGGAGAAGCACACAGACTGTGTGTTCCATGTGTGTGAGGAGCAGCTAAAAGGACACAAGCTGATCTTGAGTGCCGCCAGTCCAGTCTTTGAAGCCATGTTCTATGGGCCACTGCAGGAGCTGGAGCCGGAGATTGAAATACATGATATAAGTCCAGCGATCTTTAAGGTGCTCATGGAGTACATCTACACGGGCAGCGTGGACTATGAATGCCTGCAGCTGGAGGCGTCCATAGAGCTGTACTATGCTGCCGAGAAGTATCTGCTGGATCAGCTCATTGCGGACTCCCTGCTGGCCATAAGACGTAAATTGCGCTTCTCCAATGTTCTGCCCGCTCTGGAGTTAAGCGTCTGCATGGGATTGGATAGTTTACTGGAAGTCTGCATGTCCTTCTTTATGCGCTGCTGTGTGAACAACGATCAGTACATGAGCTATCTGAAGGAGCACTACGTACATGTGTCCAAGGAGTGTGTCAAGTCCATCATTGCCGCCTGCAAAGAGCCCCACAAGCTGTTGCTCTGGTATGTCTACGAGTGGACTCAGCGGGAATGCGATGATGTGGGTCTTGGAGACACCGCCAATTGGCAGGTATCAGTCGCCAAAGATGCCGTACACAGTCCTGCTCCAGTGCCTGCTCCTGCACCTGCCACGCTTGTGGAACGCTGCTATTACAAAGCCTGTCGCCCCTTTACAGTGGACGCGGAGTCCCATGTGTGGCGTGTGGGCTTAAGATGCTCCCGCTTCATTTCCGTGCTGGGTCTAGTGCTCAACAGTCGGCTTGCTCCCAATCTCACCTGTCACATGGGTCGCGTGCCACAGGAGTATCGGGAATCCCTGCGTATGGATCTTTACACAGATAGCAGTGAACCCGTCTGGACACATCTTGTGCAGAATCAGTTGACAAAATATAATTGTGATTTGCATTTAAGCTGGAGTCGGGAGCAGGCCTGTGTGCTCACGCCCGAGGTGCAGTACGTCCTGCAGCTGCGCTGGGAGAGCAGCGCTTTCGGGGCGGAGTATCCCTGTAGCCTCCAGTCGTGCCTAGTCGATGGCATCCGGTTCATCGATGGGGATAGCTTCAGCGGCAGTCTGGTCAAGGGTCTGCGCTATGTAAACTTAGTTTAGCTTAGATTTACTCATAATCACTGTGTATTTATTGCTTTAAGTTAATGCTCGAGGAGAGCGTGCGAGTGAGTTGAATAAACTGTGAATTTTATTTAAAATTATTCACAAATCCGGTTTGTTTCCTTCTCTTAGCGGGCAAACACTCACGTGGCGCATTTGTAATCAATTGATTAATGCTGATCATTTCAAGGTTGATTGTAAACTTAATCATTTGTTGATTACTTTTATAGCTCTTAAAATTTGTGTTGCTTGTTTAGCAATGAGACCAAGCGAGTTTACACAAATAATCATCCTTATTTGTAGATGAATACGACGTAATTGCTTTTATTAACACTTATTAAGCAAATGTAGTGATAAATTCTCCTGTAAATGGTCGCTTTTTGTGCGACTGTTCAAAATACCCGCTGACCCTAAAACAACTATCAATGACCGCGATAATACTGCGACGTTTGCTCAGAAACAATCGACAGTTGCCATTCACACAAAACTTGCAAAATCGATCAATTTTGTTTTGCTTAACGCACATCTCTAGTATTTCGCCGCTTCTATTTTGCGGTACACGAAAAAAAAACAAACAAACAAATAAACAAAGCAAAATGACAATATTGTATAAAGTTGAAAGCCGACGCGAGTTTGGCAATGGCAAGGACAGTGTATTTCCGCACAAGATCGTGCTGTGCAGCGTTTCCTCACGTAACATTATCGCGTTTAGTGCACTGCAGAGTCTCTCAAGTCACGTCTACGTGTGCGACATTGTGACTCCTTGGCAATATTACAAAGTCTGCACTTCCAAGTCGCTAATTAATGTGCTAGAGTGGAGCGCCAATGGCGAACAACTGCTACTTGGCTATATTGGTGGCCGCATCGAGATCTGGCAGCCCAAGGAACACGCCCTAAACGTTTGGCAGCTGCACTACCACACCAACATACCCAGCGAGGACATTATCCAAGCAAAGTTCTTTCACAACGGCAAAGGAGTGGTCTTCAACAGCCAAAAGAAAGATCACATGTACTATACGGAGAAATTTGAGCGTCTGGAGCAGCGTCCCACATTGACGGGCTTTGGCGGCGTCGCTGCCGAGGGTTGCATACTGTTGACCTCGTCGGGTCTCTTGGCTGCATTCACCTTGCCGCAGCTGCAGAAATTACCTGCGGGTGGATCCAGTGGCGGCCCCGAGTCCGTGGACAGCAACAACGCTGGCGAACAGATCGAATTGACGCCGTCCACACATAGCATTGGAATCTCACGCAGTTATATAGAGCACTGCAGCATTGTGGCCAGTCCCAGTGGTGCTCTTAACGTAGCCTACAGCATTGGCTGGCAGCAACAGCAACAACTCGTCTACTGCTTTAAGGTGAGTGCGGAAAGGCGTTCTTGGAGTATAATAGTAACCTTTATTTTGTATAGGTTTCACTGCAACTGGAAAGCGAACGCATTGTCATCAAGTCGGAGTCCTTGGCTAGCATCTTTCTGAACACACCGCCCGCTAATCAGGAGAGCCGAAGAATCACACAGCTGCTGTGGACACGTGTGGCCAACGAGGATGTCATCTATGTGGTCTTTGGCAGCCCCGACGGTGGCAGTCTGCTGGAGCAGTGGAAACTAACACGTCGGCATCAGAATGTTCATGCTCTGCTGCAGCAATCCTCGACAGCGGCAAGCAACAACAGCAAACCCGTAGACTTTGCATCCAGCGAGAGCTGGGAGCAGGTGGCCAAGCTGCAGTTGAACTCACAAATCGCACATTTATCGAGCACTCGCCTCGTGTCTGCCGACTGTGGCCAGCTGTACGCCATAATGCAAGATCACAGCGTATATGTGCTAGAGTCTGGCACACTGAAGCAACTGAATCACACGCAGTTCGAGCGTGATAGCGAAACTCGATTTATTTGTGGTGACCTCACACCCACCAGCCAAATGTTGCTCATCTTTGATAGCCACGCACAGTTGCATGCCATGCAAACGCCCATGTTGAAGCAGAGTGCGGGCACCATGCAACTTCTGCTGCTGCTCCTCGAGTACTGCATTGTCACTGGTGTGGATGCCAGCGATGTGTTGCTCCTGAATCTTGGAAATCTTGAAGCTTTGGTGGAGAAACTAAGTGACAATTTTACACGTCAATCATCGCCAGTTCGACAGTTTTATTATGCCAACTTCCTGGCCCTGAAGAGTAATCTGTGCCGTGCGCAGCAGCAGGAACTGGACAATCTAATCATCTTGCACGCCATTTCCAGCACATTCAAGAGCCTGTTAAGGCCATCGGATTTGGGCTGTCAGGACAAGGGGCCGGCAGATAATCTGGCCATGAAACTAGGCGATTCCGTACCCGATGTGGACACGGTCATGTTGAATTTAGACCCAAAGGACTTCACGGTGGAGCCAATGATGCTGCAGAGTCTACAGCAGTTGATTCAATGGGTTACGGATCTAGCTGTCAATATGCTCAATCGCCTGCCCGACGAGGTCATGAAGAGCAAATTGTCCGGCAAGCGTCCCAGCTACGACATCAGCCGAGACATTCGTGCTATTGGCAGTCTGCGGGAATTGCTCGTCATGATACGCATATGGGGATTATTAAATCCCCAGTGCCTGCCCGTCTACACCAAAACAATGGAAAACATTGATGTGCTGGTCATATTGTTCCGACTACTGACACGTCTAGCCCAGAACACCGCTGAGCCGGATGAGATGCTGCTCGATGAGTGCAGCCTGCTGTCCAAGCAGCTGTTGATACCCCAGCTCTCCAAGTACCAGCCGACAACGCTACTCAGCACGCAGGGCTATGCGGCGGTCAAGTCAGGACAACTGACATTTACGTCACAGGTGGAACCCACGGGATTGCAGGACATAGAGATGGAGCAGGTGGTATTCTCCAACTGCGTCAAGGATGGCGTGAGTAATCTGCAGCTTGGTGCCAGTCCTACCACTATTCGACGTTGTGCTCGCTGTGGTTTCGTCAATAGCGCCAATAAAGTGGCTAAAACGTCTGCGCTGAAGGCCTGGTGTAACAAGTGGCTGCATTGCCACTGTGGCGGCTTCTGGAAGCAGATTAATTAGTATTTGAGCTAGAACTAAAGTAGCTAGTAAGAGTTTAATTAAAGTGCATAAATAATACAATCTGCGATTTTTGAAACTTAAAGCG
Source organism: Drosophila parthenogenetica (assembly GCA_035047505.1). Taxonomy (NCBI): domain Eukaryota; kingdom Metazoa; phylum Arthropoda; class Insecta; order Diptera; family Drosophilidae; genus Drosophila; species Drosophila parthenogenetica. Next base: position 7,511,851 of record JAWNPM010000087.1, read on the forward strand.
GGCTTGTGACTTATCTAACTATCGATAGTACTGCCAACCTATCGTTGCATACAATTTATCGCTGCGCAGCCCGACCCTTATCGATACCTGCAGCTCTTATTCATCGATAGGCATTCAGTTTCTTATTGGACTATTGATAAATACAAACAAAAATTGGCTTGCAGAGAATTTTCATTTTAAATTAGCAGAAATCCGTAACAAAATGAACATCAATTTGCCCAATTTTAATGTAAAGAATCTGGTCAAGGAGGCGGGCAGTACAATATCACGCGTGGTGCAGGTAATTAACGTAATAATAGCGAATCACAAATTGTGGGGTGTGGGTGGTATGCGGGTGGGCGCACTGCGTCTGGCTTAATGGGTGGTGTCATAGGGCGGGGAAGGTGAGCTGGGGGTCTGCGCACTCGTTTGACTTTCTTGCGTTTACCCTTTTGCCCTTTTTCTGGCTGCAGTTAACCGAGGAGAAATTGGGCACCACAGAGCGCACCGAATACGATTTACACTTTCAAAATCTCGCCGAACGCGCCGATGTAACCAAAACATGGACGGAGAAAATCGTGCGAGATACCGAATCGGTATTGATACCCAATCCACAGAATCGTGTCGAGGATTTCATATTCGAAAAGATTGAGAAATCGAAGCCCAAGCGACTGAGCAACTTGGAGCATCTAGCGCTGGATATGATCGAGGCAGGCGGTGACTTTGGCCAGGATATGCCCTACGGACAGGCGCTGATCAAGGTGGGTCAAGCGGAGCAGAAGCTGGGGCAGTGTGAGCACGACTTTATTGCCACCTCGGGCATTTGCTTTACGCAACCGTTGCGCAAATTTCTCGATGGCGAAATGAAGACTATCAGTAAGGAGCGGGGCATACTGGAGACCAAGCGGTAAGTGTGTGTGTGCACAGAAGTCTGATTCCAAGTTCTAACTCTTTTTCTCTGTTGTAGCTTGGATCTGGATGCCTGCAAGAATCGCGTAAAGAAGGCACGCAGCATGCTGGGCCAACAGGCGGTAAGTGGGCGTTCTTTTGGGCGGGCGTGGCCATCGGGGGGTAGACAATTCAGTGTCTGCCCGCTCTCTTGGCCATCAAAGATTTGTAGCCAATAAGCTCTCATTATGGATTTTTTGCCTCTGCTTTTTACACCTTTTCTGCTGCTTCTGCAATATATATATAAATGTATATATATATATTTATACTGGATGTATCTGTGTGTTGTTGTGTGTGTTACATGTATCACTTGATTTGTGGCTTATAGAAAGATGGCATATCGCCAGAAGCCGTCTTGGAACAGGTATCGCCCAACGTGGCGCCTTTTTAATGCTCTTTCTTTATATTCCTTGTACCCATTTACGACTGTAACTCATGCAATTTATTTGTTGTGCAGGCCGAACGTGACCTTCGTGTGGCCCAAGCTGAATTTGATCGCCAGGCGGAGATTACCAAGCTTCTCTTGGATGGCATCAGCACCTCGCAGGCATCGCATCTGCGTCATCTTCATGCCTTCATACAGACTCAGGTGCGATACTATAAGCAGTGCACCGATGTCATGGATCAACTGCAACGCGAGCTGGCCAAGTAAGTGGATATGCACGCGTCTAGCGAAATGGACTAGCCATGGATAGTACCTGTCTCTCCGTCTACAAAAATTATATGTATTCTTGTTTAATCCGGTCGTTAGAGCGTTGTCTGTCCGTCTGTTTGTCTAGTTCACCAGTTTAGCAAGTAGCTGCCCTTATGTTGCTTTCTTCTTTCTCTCCGTAGTTTCTATGAACTCTTTTCTATAAGATCTCGAATTACCTTTAGATTTATATAACTACATTCAGCAATTATCAGAGTTTTATATGCAGCACTAATTCATTATTGTATGTAATTAAGTACAGGGTGTTTTGCCGTCGGGTGGCTAGACTGCAGACGTTTCCTGTATATAGTATATAAACCTTCACTCTACTGAAATTCTTGCACTCTTTGTCTGCTGCTGTTGCCACTGCTGCGTCTGTTCACATCTTTTTTCGGTTTTTTGTATTGTTTTGTGGTCTTGCAGAATGAAGCCAGCGAAGCCACGCCTGCGCATCAATAGCGAAGATGTCGATGGGCCTCCCAGCATAGCTTCGGCACATTCCTGTGATTCCGATCTCAATTCCTTCACAACGCAAACACATGCACTAGATAGCGATACCGATGATAACGAAGCGTCTGCTTATGCCAGCATTGATATGGGCCAGGCCGAGGCGTTGACGCATCTGTTGGAAGATTTTGAGATAGAATTCGATACAAGCGCCATAACAACAGTTTAAGACAATTCGAAGTTTCGGATTTTAATCAAAAATGAGCTTTTGTTCAACTTGTCGTATACGTAATAAGCTAAGCATTTTTTACATTGATTGTTATAGTTAGTTGTTGTTGTTGTCCTTAGTGTTTTAGTCTAGTTTGTCAGCGGTTTCAATAGCTAGCACTTCCATTAACAATATCATGTCCATGTCCTTGTCCATGTTCATGTCCATTTCAAAATCAACTCAAACTGACCTCTGCGTCTTCCATCAGCTTGGGAGGCCCAACACCCTATACACCACTGGACGTACAGGATGGTAATGGCAAGTCCAGTGGCGCAGGCGGTGGACATCGTGGTCCTGGCAATAACAGCAATAGCAGCAGCATCGGTGGTTCTGGCCACAAACCAAATCAATCCATGCCAATGACTGTCAACACGGATCAAATGCAGCGTGCACGAGTGCTGTGCTCCTACGATGCCAAGGATCACACCGAGTTGAATCTGAATGCAAATGAGGTAAGTGTTTAATATATTATATCAGTAATAACTAAACATACAGTTGTATCCACTTTGCAGGTGATCTTTGTCACCGAATGCTCGCCAGTCAACGAGGACTACATGTATGGCAAACAGGGTCTCATGAAAGGTCTGGTGCCACGTGCATTTGTCGAAATGCTCGACGAGGAGCACGACGTGACACTCTAAGCTCAGCAATAAGTCACGAATCTCAGCAAAACCTAAAAGACAAAAATCAGTAACAAAAACATACTCAAAAGTTATGAATACAAATTAAACATACTCATTAAACACAATTAGATGAAGGCAATTTGGACAATTCCATAGTTCATAATACACATAATGCAAGAGAGTACAATAATTTATCAATATACAATATATACATAAATATATATATATATATATTAGCTTAGTCCATGTCGTTCGATCCGATCAGTGTGTGCCTCAAGTGTCCCCAAGCATTCCAGCAAACAAAACAAATCAGAAACAAAAGTGTTTTTCTAGCAATTATTGTTCACTAATCCTTGTTCCTTGCTCAGCTTTTAAACACACATATAAATGCTATATAAACACTATTATATACATAATTAATGCAATTATCAAATTATAAGAATCTCGATTATTTTTAATTACTATACTTGAAACTCAATTACCTTAATAAATTACATATACTTATCTTTATATAGTGCAACAAAATGTTAACAAGAATTCCGAAAAATCCTTTATAATTGTTGATAAACTTAATAATTACAAAACTATATTTACTAAGCTTCTCAATCTCACATTGAACAAAGTATTAAATTTTGTGTTATTTTGCTAGTTATTTATGGTTAGTTAAATTTAAATATTTATAAATATATCTTTATTGTTAAAACTATATAGTACTCATATCCAATGTTTCGCATTTCATTTTAAGTTCAAATGTTTTTAAGATAACCAATTAGTAGATTTGCAAACTTATTGTTTGATTTTGGTGCAATTTTCCCCAAGTCAATTAAAAATTGCTTTTAAAGAAATTATAGAAAAGAATTAAACACCAAGCGACTCAAAGCGAAGCCAGACTTAGCGCTTAATCAAAGTAATTAAATTATAATTAAAGTAATAAATCACAAGAATTAACAAATAAACAACGATCTTTAGGTTTTCAACATTGAAATGCGTTTAGAGATGATTTTAAAACTATGTAAAGCAAATGTAACTAAAATATATAAATAAAAAGTTTTCAAAAAGCAACAAAACAACTTGTTTATAGTTTAGTAGTTATACATATGTCTATGTATATATATTTTATTGACAGTACATAACTATTATTATATGATAAACGAAATCACAATTTGTTATTTCAAGATGGAGCGTAACATTGAGTTCTGGCTTTAATATCCAAAATCATAAATGTAGTTGAATTCATCGTCGTAATCCGAATCTGCGCCAAAGAGATCATCAGAATCGTAGCTGCCGAAGCTATTAAAATCCAAGTCAACGTCGTCATCGCTCATATTGGATAACATATCGAACATGTTGACTAAATCAAGGTCAGCTGGTTGGGTGAACGATGCTTTTATGATATTTCCAGCAGCCAAATCTACATTGTTTTCCAGGGTATATTCATTGACACGGGTTCCCGACACACCCAGTTTTATGGGCAACGGACGCTGAGTTGGATTCTTTTGCAGCTTGAACACAAGATCTTCCAGTAGCTTGTCCGACAGCTGAGCACACTCCTCGAGGTGCAGCATTTGCAGTTTGGGACAGGCAATAATCAGTCGGAGTACTCCATTGTCGGTGACATTTGTACAATATTTGATATTAATCTCCTCCAAATTCTGCAGATTAAATAATGACTGAAGGGTATGATCGTTGATTACTTCATTGTTCGGCAAATTCAGTGTACGCAATCCATGCAGCGCACCAATCCTGGCTAAATTCTCGGCATTGAAACAATTCGCATTACGTATCTCAAAATACTCCAGCTGATTGGCTTTGTGCTCCACCAGATTGGTAAGGATTATCGTCAGTGGTTCAACATCAGGTTGTACATTTAGAATGAGCTTCTTTAGGCTTGGCAGCTGGGCAATATATTTGTATTCAATCGATGTGATATCGTCACAGCTAAGAGTGAGAGCCTCCAGGAATTCAAAGGACTTGTTGGTAAACAGTTTGCGAATGCATGGATACAAAAAGATGCCCTTCATGTGCAGCTCCTTGAGCTGCTTAACACCTGCAAACATCTTGCGCAACAAATTTGGTTTCATCTCACGGCAGTTGGTCAACGTCAAACATTCCACGGACTCGGGCAAACGAAAATGACCATTGAGTCTGTCATTATTGGATAAATCCAGTTTCTTCAGTTGGGGCAACATTTTAAGCGGCTGCAAGCTGCTGTCTTCTAAATTGCAGCTACGCAGCTCCAGATTCTCGAGGCTTTCAAGCTTTGCAAACATCTTAAAATTGCCTGATTTGGTCAAATTGTTGGCCACAATTCTAAGCGACTGCAGATTGATGCAATTCATGCCCAGATACTCAGACAGACGCTTGTAATGACGCTGCGGTATAATGCCCTCCATGTGCTTGATATGTGCGCCCGACAGCTTAAAGAAGTCACGCACATCCCAAACAGTCATAAATTCGAATACATCGAATTTAATGAATTTATCCAGCGTCGGTGACATGGCCGAATAAATAGTGCGAAAGCGATTGCAGGTGCGTGCAAAGCGTACACGATCTGGCACATTTAATTTGGATAGTATATGCTTTAGGCAATCATCGTTTAGCATCATTATGGGTGCGGTCGGTTCCTCTGTGTCCGCATCGGTTGCCTTTTGCACTAAATCCTTGGCATCCGGCTGATGCCAGCTATCACTGGGCTGCACACACAGGCGGCGTCCCAAGACATAGTGCACCTTGCGCTGCAAGGCTCTGCAATGCCAGTGAGTATAGTAAGTACACACTATAAACTATTGTAATACTGATAACTTACTTGGCTGCGTGACGTGGATTGGAAAAGGAAACATAACCGGATTTGAGCTTCTTCTGGCCATCGCCCAGGAACAAATGCAAGCGCGAAATGTGTCCGTACTTCTGGAAATATCTACGCAACTGCTTAGCATCCAACTGCAATATTTTTTTTGACTGTCATTAGCTGTATTAAAAATTGTTAGACTTTACTTACGCTTGGTGAAATGCTCATCAGAAATAGACTCTTTACCAAAACATGATCTTCGGTGTATGCCACTTGATCTTTGAGGTAATAATTTTTCCTTGATGGCAAATACGCACACATTTTGTCGACACTTGAACTGACTGCTTTTTATGTACAAAGTGCCGTTATACTACTGACACCCTTTACTCTGTGTCTTCGATTTTGTAATTTTAAAAGGAATTTAAACAATAAAGAAATATTTGCGCACTTTTGCGCAGTTGCACGACACGAGTTGGTCGGTAAATGAAATCGACGTTGGTTGCCTATCTGTTACTGTCACTGCGATGACGGAATGGCAAACTATCGATATGGCTGCTGTAGCCGCTGCACTAGTTACTCGATACTTATACTTTTTACTTGGCATCGATAATGCTTAGAATCGAGTAGCTTGGCGGTCAATTTAAAAACGAGTTAGTTTTTCTTCACTTGTTTTTTAATTTTCGATTTAGTTTAACGTTGATTATAAAGCATACAAAAATTGCTAATTGCAGTGGGTTTCTTGTAGAAAACGTTTATAAGTATCATATCATATATTTTTTATTTACAAAATGTACAAATTAAGTTTTAGAATTTACTAGTTTTCATGTATTTTATAGTACAGATGTGCTACGAAAAGTCTTGATTCTTAATTTCGAAAATCAACAAATAGCATAATAAATATTACGCATCTAACTATGTACAATGATCGCTGCCAGCAGCATAGTTTTTGTTTAAATTTAATATAATTACAAAAGCAAAATGAATCGATTTTTATTAATTTAGTTGTCTAGTTTTTATTATTATTATTAAAATTAGATTGTTGGGCCGACTGTCACGATAGTATCCAGGAGTGTATAATACCTAAAAAAAAATATATATTTATTAAGTTATATATTTTAAATTTTATTTAGTTAGTTTCTTACGATTTTCGCCTGGCGAGAGTGTTATGTGTATGTCCTCACGGTTAAGCAACGGAGCTGTAAAACAATTTAAACAATAAAATATTGAAATATATGTTTTAAGGCCCTTAAACAAGTGCAGAAGAAGCAAAAGCAAACATGGTAAATATTCAATTAATATGTTTCATTTATTTATGCGAGCTGCTTAAAATAATAATAATAAACTTTGTAATAAACTTAGTACTACTACAGCGATATCGCTAAAACAGACATTGAGGCATTTGCAATTCAATTTACATAAATATTATTATTATAAACAATTTATAGATGTATAGTGTTATTTATGTACATCTGATTAGTACACATAAATATGAATGTTAATATAGGTTACATATTTTATATATTTAGTTGTTTTTTTCTTTCTCTCTCCCGATCTAGCGATCTCCCATTCTCCCCCTCTTTTTTGTCGTGTCTTTTAAATGAGCAGCAAATTCGGTTCCTCCAATTTTTGCCATTTTCATCACTTAATTTGCTTAACTGGAAAACTAGTTTAAATTCTATCACAGTTTCAAAGTTTGTCAACAGTACGAGCAGCAAGCCATGCATGTTAGAGAACTTTGGATTGGTTATACATAGAACGATCCTTGTGGACCAACTTAGGATAGAAACAGGCAAGCCAGCAGTCAATCAATTAATCGGTTAATCAATCAAACAATCACGTGTGCAAAGCATATGGCTGTTGGCGATTAGCATCGGTTTCTAGTCCAGCGCCAGCAGCAGAAGCTGCCGCTGCTGATGTTGTTGGCGTGGCAGTAGCAATGGCATTATTATCACCATTAGGCACAATGCGTATCATACCCGGCAGGACCCTAACATTTTCACAGGCTTCGCAAACATTTAATTGCGGATGATTCTGGAATGTACACAAATTGCAGGCCCACATGTCCAGTGGCTCGTCGCCTTCGTCGACCTCCGATTCGGACAGTGATTCCTCCTCCTCCTCCTCCTCTGGGACATGAGTACGGGTGTGTTGTTGTGGCATTGCGGGCGGTACAGACATTGCCGCTGCAGCAGCTGCTGCGGCTGCTGCTGCGCGTTGCTGTTGCAAAAACTGTTGAAATTGATAGTATTGCGCATACGTAGGCGGTGGTTCCTGCATCTGTATTTGCAGCTGCTGCTGTGGCGTCAAACAAGCGGAACTGGGCGCACTGCTGTGATGCTGCACATAGTCCAAATGTGACTGCGTCGGTGGCGCTGGCACCGAGTGCAGACGCAGTGAACTGGGAGGCACCTGACTGCGTGTAGGACGCGATCCACGGGCTGCTGGACTGCAGTTACTCGCGGGCGCCGACAGTTGACGATTCATGGAATTTGGTGCGGCAGCAGCAGTGCCATTCAGCTGCGGATCTGCAAAGGAACAAAAGTGAAAATTAATCAAAAGTTTCTAATAAATGATGAGGATTTCTTACCATTTATCATATTGAGCAGCCGCTGACAGTCTTCAGTCAGTTTCTTGATATCTCTGTCCAGTCTTTCGGATTCGCCTAGTGGCACCGGTTCAGTTAGTATGTTAATCTCCTGCTCCAGGCTGAGAAGACGCTTCTTGTTGTCACGCAGCAGATTTGCTAACTTATCGCGTCGTGTCTTCTGGCGTACGATCGTCTCGGCATGAGCTGTAAGCCAAACACACAAATCAGTTAACACTAATTAGTTAATATGCTAAATATACTTATGTTTAAACATATATATATAGGTGTGTTTTCTCTATTTATACTGACTTAATACCTCACATTTTATTACTCTGTTTGTTGCTAAAAATAATAGCGCGCATTTTTGCGTTCGCTAAAAGTTCATAAACAAATTTAAATTTAGTCAAAATGCGCAAACACACAACGAAAAATCAATCTAATAATAATTTATATATTCTTTTATTTTTTTTCCTTTAGCTTTTCCATTTTGTTGTTGTTGTTGGTTAGAAAATAAGCAGCGCATCGGGCGATTTGAAACGATTTTCATGAATTTGATTTCAGCAAACAAAACAAAATTAAATAAAATAAAGTGGCAGCAAATATTTTTAGACATTTTGATAGATTTCTAGCGGAAATAGCAAAAAACCAAGAAAACAGGGCAATGGGCCAAGGGAGAGGAATTCGCAGTTCGCACCAGACACATACACAGAGCGTATATATATACATGTGTGTATGTGTGTGTGCCATTCGTACGTCATTTGCAAACATTTTAATTGATAAATTTCTTCATTAATGGCTAGCGTGAGAAGAATTCCAAAGTAAAAAGCGAATGCGAAAAACAAAATTTGAAATTAATGAATAGTGCAAGTGTCATGATTATTTCTATTCGTTCTTTATTTTTGTTCTTTGACTGTCGCTTTTGAAATATTTTGGCTAAAAGCAAATGCGTTTGCTTTGGCTTTGAACCGCGTGATTAAATGTCAACATCCATTTTTCTATCCTAGTCTGCCCACGCTGCGTATGCTTAACGTGACAAGAAGAACGCCTTATACGATCTAACGGAATTCTCGTATTTCCCAATCCCATTTGTTTCAGCCTTTTTGCCCTGAACTTGAACGACTCTCAACACAATCAAGAGAGACAGAGAGAAAATAAGAATTGTTGTATAAATAAAATACAATAATTTTGCCAGTGTAGAAGAAGCAGAAAGCACATAGAAACGCAACGAAATGAAATGAAATAGCTGCGCGAAACACAATGGGAAATGGGGAAAATGAGAAACGGGCAAAGGCCAAAGAAACCAGACAAGAGACATTTCGACAGCAAATAATGTGCCGGACTCTGTATATATCTCTCTCATACATATAGTATATATCGAAGCGTGGGCGATCCCATAGGTACATATAGGAAGATAGATAGGTATAGCTATAGGTAAACTGTATTCGTTTCGCATTTGGCCAAAAGGCCGAACGCATAATATAGTAATTGGCATATATGCACACGGGGATTAACTGCGGCTTAATGGAATTTATCATTTATTCGAATTCTAAAAAAATGCCAAATTTTTCTGCATAAATCTATTTGCAACTAAGCCAGTTAATACTAGCATTTAGCATTTAGAAAAATCCAGAAAATCAAAATTAATTTTAAATTAATACAAAAGTTTATTGCAAAAGTAGTTTCCCTCTCTCTCTCTTTCCTTTACTTCCTATCTCTCTCTTATTTTTTGCTTATTTTGGGGCGTAATTCAATTTGTTATCAATTGTAAACAGAGTCGCCTGATAAGCGCCAACAACGCGATTAGGCCACTACAACAAAAGCAACTCATAAATAGAACAGAGATATGGTTTTCGTAGAACATGTGAAACGTGTAAAATACACAACAAAAAATCTATAACTTTTACTTTATATTTGCCAAGTTGTAAGTTAAATATTTTGTACCTGATTTCAGTTTAAACCACTAAACAAGGCATTACTCTATGTTTGTTTAATGATTTAATTGCTAAAAATAGTTTACTTTTCTTATCAAACTAGCACAGAATATAGCTAAAAGTCTGTCCAAATGGCACTGCTACGTAGTTGGAGCAATCGATAAGTTGCCAACTGAAGACACCTGTGTGCACAATGGAAATATTTGAGACCCCGCTAACGATAAATATCGCTGTGATTAAAAATTTCGAAAATGATGAAATGATATAGCCTTTAAGTTGGCTGTAAATTCCTAAGCGCGAACGATAAGCAAGAGACAACACATGGTTATGACGCTGTATGTCTTCTTCTGTTCCTGTAATCTCTATCTGGGATCTATTTACCACATTTCAGCCGTAAGGAACAAGAAATATGCTACCGAAAAGGTCTTTTCATGCAATTGCTGCTATAAATCTAGCCACAAAATCACTCGCCATTCGGACAACACTAGCTCACACAGCAAACCTCACTCCATTGCTCAATTTGTTTTTGTAACTACTACACGCAATGCTGTGTATCTGTATGTATGAATGTATGTGTATGCATGCAAAGCAAAGCGCAATGCACATTACAAAAACACTTTTTCATATTTCCTTTCTTATCTTCTTTCTCTGCTGAAGCCTTGAGATCGTTGCGCTTATGTTGTTGTTGTTGTGTAGCTAAGCCCAATGTAAATTTGTTGTTGTCTCGTCTGCGTGCTTACACTTGTAAAAATCTGTTTCAATTTTGAACTGCCAGCAAAATGTTAAACAATGCGAAATGTTAAGTTCACCTATATTTTCTTGCAGTGCATTAATGCATTTCTTTCTTTGTCTGCCACTGGATGCTCTACTTCTGCGCAGCGCTGCTTTAAAGCTGATGCCAGTATAAAGAGCAACGTAAGTGTATTTAGACTGCGACTTGCCGAGGACAAACTTCTACTCTTGCACTCTTTCTTTCCCCTGCCCTTACTCACCTTCCCGATCGCACTCGGGCACGACGCCCTCGTAGAGAGGCATATGTGTGACGCTGGGACTGTTGTCACTGCTGTTGTTGTTGTTACTGCTGCTGCTGTGCAGATGGTTGTTGTTGTAGTTGGAGGCAACAATGTGATTCTGCGCCTGAGTTGGATATGGAAATACTTCAGGCATTTCTGCTGCACTTGTTCCCGTTGGTTGCTGTTGTTGTTGCTGCTGCTGTTGTTGTTGTACAAAAGAAGACGGCGGTGGCGTGGCGCCATCGGTGCTCAACACTGGAGGCGGTGGACAGGGCGCATATAACGGCACCTGGGGACGCACACAGCCGGCACTGAATACGCTGCCCTCGTCGGTGACAGTTAGCTGGAAATTCTTGTGGGTACCACGGCGTGCATCAAAGCTGCTGCTCGAGTAGGTGATGCCGTTACCGCTGCCGCTGCCGCTGCCACTGCTGGCCAACGGACCGGCCGTAATGTCAATGGTTGAGGGCGCAGCACCGCCCGCTGTTTGCTGCGGTTGTCTTAGTGTCAGATTCAGCGAGGTGAAACTTTTTCGCCCCCCAGCCCCGGGTGTACTCGCACCGGATGCGGATGTTGGCGATGGCGGCGTTAATGGCGTTGTGGCAACGGCAACGGCGTTGCTAAGAAATTCGCGTGCATACGGCGGCTCGGGCTGCAGCGTTATAACTGAGCGATGTCGTACGGGAGAACGTAATTGCGCAGTTGTTGCCGCAGTCGCAGCTGACGTCGCTGCCGCTGCTGTGGGCGATGATAAGGAAACGTTGAGAGAAAATTCAGACTCGCTGGAACTAAGCGGACTGGTGAGACAAGAGGAATCATTGGAGAAGCTGCTCAGTGGCTGCTGCTGCTGCTGGGCGAGCGAGACAGCTGCTGTCTGAGGCTTAGGCGGCAGCGGCGGCAGAGGTGGCGCACGTCTTAACGGTTTGTACTGCGCAGTCGGCGTCAGCTGCATCGGTTGTTGTTGTTGTTGTTGCTGCTGCTGTCGCTGTTGAATTTTCTGATGCAACTGCGCATTGATGTGACGCTGCAGATTTAGTGTTGTGGGTCGGGGACGTGCGGGCGGTACAGGTGGCGTGTCCACGCTGCCATTGGACTGCAATGGGCTGGTAGGCGTGGTCGTAGGCGTGGGTGGCTGTGAGGGCGCCGCACGTGATGGTTTCAGTGGTGTGGGTGGCTTCGCTTGCCGCTGCTGTTGCAGTGACTTGGCTGGATAGGATTGCACTGGTATGGGATTCAATATGAGCTCCTTTTTCAACATTTGTATGCAATTATCACGCTGATGGCAATTCTCATTGACGCATTGCGTCACCAGAGCATCGGGCAATGTGGGAAACTCTTGCTTCATCTCATGAAACAGATGCATAATACTAATATTTGTGCATTGGCAGCTGAGCTTTGATCTTGGCCGGATTTCAGTCTCTTTGGCATCCAGCTCCAGCTGCTCATAGCTGTTGTTGTTAACGTTTTGCTGCTGCTGCTGATTCTCCTTCTGCTGCAGTTGTTCCTCGTTGTTGAGCAGTGTCTTATAATGAAAATGTTGCTGCAGTGCCTCCGCTATACTAGGCGTATTATTATTACACGAATTATTCAGTTCCTGTTGTTGCTGCTGTGTAGAATTGCCATTCAATTGGAAATTATTTGCTCCGGGCGGCGTTGGTGGTGTAGCCGCCATTTTAGGCCATCATTTGTCACAGCTGCAGACCTGTAAGCCAATAAAAAAAGAAGGTACAAAATAATTAATCACTCAACTAATTACATTAGCAATCGATTTTGTGTACAGCTAGAAAATGGCTAGAAAGAAAGCTGCTTTAGTTCTTAGCTCATACCCTTCCATTATCATTAGTTCATGGCCAGAATTAGCACAGCGACTAAGTCGTTGGCGGCAGCAGCAGGCAAATCAAAGAGCTTCAAACAATTTGCTTAAGCAGCGGAAAACAATAAACAAATGACAGAGAAAATTTAAAAATATTTATGACACAATGCTTCCAATGCAAATGGCATGGCATAAAAAATTGCTTAAGTTCCGCAGCAGCACAAAAAAAAATATCGAAAATAATAAAGAAAGAATGCAGTGGAGAGCACGCGACTTTAAAGTACTCAGCTAAGAATGGGTACTGCTTAATTAGGTCTAATAGCTGGCTGCTATAAGACTCCTTCTCGTCCTCAGCGTAGGAGCTAAACTCTCTGCTCTTCCCCTCTTTGAGTTCATTCTAATTATGCCATCGTAGATACCGCCCTCTTTCACACTCCCAACAAACCCATCATACCCCCTCACTCGCCATAAAATCATAACAATATAAGCAAAGTAAAGAGCAAGATAAATAGGTATAATCGTGCTTCTTCTGTCAATCGCTGGCTAGGCCAAAGTCAAGGATGTTAAAAACAGCCAACAAAAGAAGCTAAGAAAGCGCTAATCATTGACATATTGATAGATGGTCAAACAATTTAATAAATTCGCTTTTAAAGCTAATTTATTATCAACAATAATCACTTACATTTTGCTTTCGAATTTAATTTATTATATTCAAAGTATTTCACACGGGCAAACAAATGGAAAATTCTAGGAAAACCGTTGAGAATTTTTTATAATATATTTATGATTGATGATGTTTGTTTTTATATATAACACAAAGCACCGCAAAATGTGTATTTTCTTTTGTTTATTAAGCGACCCTTAATTAATTATTAATATATATATTTTATATTTGAATTCTTATTCGTTTAATTTAGTTTTTTTTTACATTTGTTCACGTAAACTTTTAGTTAGTTACTAATCAATTTGATACACCCTTATTCTGGTCGTTTCCACGCACAATTCAATCACGTATTTATTGCGGCACATACATCAAAATAATATATATAATTCTGAAATTCTTGATTCTTTATCAAAACAGAGCAGAGCAAAGAATTTCACGCTGTTTTCCAACAGTTCTCGATTTCTCACACACACACAAACAGCGAAAGACGACGAGAAGACGCGTTCTTGACGCCTTAAATGCCAGCGATAAACTGAAAACATTTTCGAAAAATTTATTTTCAAAAAGAAGCAACTCACAAACGCCAAAACACATACAAATACACATGTTTTTTTTTCTGTTTTTGACCAAATGAATGCCCTCAAATAACATAACAAATTGTAAAATGTTTTACTCAAAATAATAACACTCAACTGCCTAACGTGACGTATGCGTAATGTACACAAAACTATAATTATCAACAAAGAAAACCGCAAGTTTAATTTAATGCGGGTGGAGTTGTGTTGGTTTAAACGTTACACATTATATTTTATTTATATATATATATTTGAAAAAGTTTAAATAAATACCCTCTAAATACCATTAAGTGAAACGAATCAATTAAATCATTCAATATTTTTGACACACACACACACAGAGACGAGTGAGAAAAATTTATGCAGAATTATTTTGCACTTGTATTGAGTCTTTGCTCACACCCCGCTTTTCTTTCATCTCTCCCCTTATCCCACTCTTTTCCTAGTCTACAACTTTTCGCCCATCTCTCACGCTCTTTTTTGGGTTTTCGTTCTTATAAAATGTTTCTTAAAAATAAACTTTCGTGTGGGTGTTGCACAAAAGCATCGAAAATTGAATGAAATATTTGAAAGATGGCAAAAGATCAGCAACAACAACAAACTAATGCGAAATTTTTGAATGATATGCTAAGGTGCAAAAGTTGTTAAAAATCACACAAAAAAAAAATAACAGAATTAATTTAAACACCAACTAAATTAATAATTTAAAAGTTGCGGCTCACTTAATTGTCACACACATCAACAGCAGCGCTGAGGATTAAATAAAGATTACTTGATAAGTATTTGAACGGCCCTCGATACATATACGTATATGTATTGTGAAATGTTTGGGGATTTTCAGCACACCTGAGCTTGTCTAATGATTGCCAATCAAATGGAAAAACAACTACGACACAACGAATAAAAACAAATAATAAACTTTCGTTGCCAACAGACGCAAAAAACAGTAATAAAAAGCAAACATTTATGCACAAAAAATAACGCATTAATAATAAAGCATTGGCATTAAATTAAAATTTGGCGATGGCACATTTAACATGGCGCCATTAAAGTTGCCACCGGGCATAAATAATATTAATATTTCTATTTGTATATCATATATATATATATTCTCTATATACATATATTTAACAAAACAACAGACAACATTTCTTTCCAGCATTTGTTTATTTCGAAAAGCGGCCAAAAAATCAAAAAAAAAAAAAGTCAAACAAGCAACAGAAATTTTGTTATCTTTAGGTCGAAGATATAATACTCTAACAGGTAAGTCCCCATTCATATCTAATCGCCAAAACACACACTAAACACTGTGCAAATAATATTTCGTGACAAAATTATTATACTCTTGTGCATACTCTATAAAAATACTATAGAAAAAATGCGAAAAATTTTATAAATTAAGCAGCAATTAAAAGGCAAAAACATTGTGAAGAATTCTTAGCGAATATTTCAACATTTTTCATTTGATTTGCTTTTCCAACAAATTCCAAGCGAAAAGAGATTTTCCCACTTTGATTTCTTTAAGATAATAAGCAATAATTCTTGGCTCAAAGTCTTTCCAAAAAGTTTGAAACATTTAACTGATTTAAAAAGAAGATAATGAAAATTGGGTTTGATTCGATGCTTGTGAGGGTGTATCGCAGACAGATAAACAAGCGAACGACTGCAGACGTAAACGACCTTCACAATTAGTGAGATACAGATACAGATACATGTGTATATATGCATTAGATATATACGAGATATGCACGAGTTTTCATCTCGTCTCGAAGGAAAACGCAAAGGAAATCGACGTCAAAATGTGCAGCTAAACAATTCGAGTATATAGAAGAAACTGAGAGTACTCGTGTATGCTAAAAATTATAAACATACACATACTTATATATGTATATAGAAAAACTAATGTATGCAGATGTCTGTATATATATATTCTATAATATATCTATTAGAAATTTTATCTTTTGCACAGGTAAATCATTTATTTTTGTGCAAAAAGCATACAACTTTTGACGAAGCCAAAAATACAAAAAAATAAAAACAATCAAAAGTTTACAAAGTAATTAAATTGATGGCAATACACACATATATGTGTTTTTATGGTACTACATAGACATACATCTATATGCATGCATATAGGGGGACTTCGATCGGAACAGATCTTCTTGTAATTTAACGGAAAGAAAAATTCCATTCATTAAAATGCTTTTGTTTGAAAATTTGTTGCTGCTTCGCGTGCTTTTCGTAATGTTTACAGAAGCGGGCTATGGGTGGGAATGCTGTGCTTAATAAGACCCTGTATTTATGTTTAAATAGCTGTTTGGTGATAAATAATAGGATTTAATGACTATAATTAAGTTACGATTAATATTTTTAAATGTTATTAACTAAGTTTTTCCAGTTTACAAGTTCATAACACCTTCCACTTTTCGCCTACCTACAGGGTATTTAGCCCAATGTGTTGTTGGGTTTTCCGAGCAGTCAATCACTTGATTTAAAAGTGGATCATCTGATGCTTACAGGAAATGGCGCCATTTAGGTTTAGGTTTTTCCGCACATTCTTAGCTGGCGCCATCTATGGTCAGATTTCTGTATCACCTGCTAAGTGTTAATGGAGTTCCATTAAATGTTTATGTGCCTTATCATTACAAATTGACCTTTAACGGTAACTCTGTTTACCTATTACTGATTACATTTTTTTTATTTCTTTTTTTTATCTATAAAAAGCAATTTAGTTTACTATTTTCTGCTGATTTGTTATCAATTTGGTAATCGACATAAATGAGATATGTTCTATATATGTTTGTGTATAGATTACCAGCGTATTGTCTTGTCTGCCTTTGAAGGCCGAACATTTGAAGTATCAATGCATTGGCCGGAAATCTCATTGTCTGCTCTGTCAAAAAAACTAAATAAATAAATAAATTTCGAAACAAAAAAGCAGAAAAGAAATGGAGAGCGGTAGCAACAAAAACAAAAAATAAGACCATATACTATAGATCGATTGGACAAGCAATTCTGAAACAGAAAACATACGGTTTCCCGCAAGACAATGCGTAGAAAAACTAGAAAGCAAATAACTAGATAACTGTGCTACACACAACAACATGGAAAACAACTTTCACTTTGTGTAGGGAAACAACAAAAAATACGAAATGCCCCCAAAAAAATAATAAGGGAAAAGCAAAAGAAACGAAACAAATTTTCAAATATAAACGAAATATTATAAATCAAATGCATAGACATGAAATGGAATGGAAACAACACGCAAAAATGGAACAAAAATAATTTAATTTTATTTTGTATTTTGTTATATTTGTTTCTGTTCTTGTTGTTGTTCTTTTTGTTGCTTTCTGTGTTTTCTTTCGATTTTTTTTTTGTATTTTGTGCGCCCGCTGCTTGCCAATAATTTGAAGAGGCGTTTTGCGGAATTTTCTTGCAGACGTCAGGCCTTGACTGACGTCATTGGCGCGAATTTCGAAATTTTTTTTGGATTTGATTTGGAAACAAGACAGAACAGAAGAAATGCGGATCAGATCATTTCTCCTGTCGTTCGGCCTACAGAATTACTTTGTATCACCGTGTGAAAATACAAAACCAAAATACAATCTACATGCAGACATAAATACGGGTTATTTATTTATTTATGATCATTTTCTTTTTATAGAACCCCTTAAAAGACAAGCCAACAAATGGGGTATAATGATTAAGTGGGAAACATTTGCTTAGCTATCACTTTGACTTAATTTTATACAGGGTATCTTGCCGCCCAGTTCACCAACTCTACTTCGGCTTTACTTGTTCTTAGTGCAAATAATCAAAGGGGAGTCAAAAAGCCAATAACAAAATCAACAACATTTTAAGTTATATTTTTAGACGCTGTTCATTTGGGCGTGGAAAAATAAATAAATGACAATCGGCAATAAAAGGGGAAAACAGAAGTTTGCCCTTATCGCCTGAGAAGACGCCGAAAAGCGACAATTATTAAGTTTTGGTAAATTTTGAATATTTTGATATGAACAATGGAAAATACCCAAGCTTGTTCCAACTATTAGCGGAGTGTTGTGCATTATAAATATGTATTTAATCGCTTATACTATAGAATACGTAAATATGCAGGGAATTTCCCGCAACAACTACAACAAAGGCGCATGCCCGAGATCAGCAGCCGCAGAAAAAAACACAACGCATATAAACAAAGGCGAAAAATGAAAACAACAAAATCAACAGCGAAAACAGCTCTTTATCTTGTGCAAAAATGCAAAAAGTTTCAACAAAATGCACAAAATGAAAGTCAAATATTATAAATAAATCGAAAAAATAATAATTAATCGATTCCTGCACTAGATCGTGACACGTCGTGATGCGTCGCGTGCTCATCTCTAATGGCGACGGTGACGGCGACACAACCTGTCCGTCGACGGCGTCGAGTGGCGAAGAAAAACAGAAACAACAACGGCCATTGATAAAACTATGTTAAAAAACCCCCAAAAGCTCAAACAATTGTACATAGAAAATCAATATTTGCACTTTTAGATTAGAAATTATTATGTGAAAAAAATATAGCAACACAGACAGACAGACAGACACACACATATGGAGCACAAATATATTTAAATATTTTCATAAGAATTACGGCCATTATGGCAAATAGGCAATGCTGCCAGCCAGAACCCGGCAACGCGTTTCCATCCCAACCCTGTCACAGTTTTTTTTTCGTTATCATTCGCGGTAATGGGTTGGGTGGGGGCGAAAATATTCATATAAAATACGTAGCCATTTACAAATGTGTGTATGAATGTGCATACGTTTGTGTGTGTGTACTTAAACACACACACACACGCACGCTCAGTGTGAATGTGCGAAAGAGACACGTAGACCGACAACAGCGACGACGCTGCTGTATTAACGGCAAAAAAAATCGGCAACAACAACAACGAACGACAAGATAAAAACCAGCCAGATCGTCGACGTGTATGTGTGTGAATTAGTGCGAGCGAGAGAGCAAGCGCAAAAACAGGTGACATTGGCAGCAGCGCTACGCAATAATAGATAATACAAAAAAATACATAATTCAAATAAAATGTAAAATGCCAGCTGGGCTAAGAAATTACATTGCAGAAGTGGAAAGCAAACGCAAACATGGCCCAAAATGCACACACAGCACGTAGAGTGTGCACACACACATGCGCACAGCCAGAGCACACAATGAAACACACACACAGGCACGCACATTCATTAGCTGACTTATGAGCGGGGGTTGGGCGGACGCAACTTGTTGCATGTGTAAATTGCACTGTGTATAGTAAATTGTATTTAACACTTACCAAAAAAACAATTACAAAATGAGCGCCCTTTGTTGCTGTGTTTTTATTTATTCCCTCAGCACTTTTTTGGTATTGCATCAACTTTTGTGTGTTTTCACTTATTCTCTTGATGGCCGTTTTTTTTTTTTTTATTGTTGGCCTTTGCGCTTGGCTTTCACTTATTAATTTTTTTTGCACTTACTCCAATACGCACTTGCACTCGCTCTTCTGTTTACCGTTTCGTTACGATTCGTTCTCGCCAAGCGTATTTTATTATTTATTATGGTTAAATTAACAAATGTATTTATTTTGATTTTCGTTCGATTTCTACGCGATCCGACTGATCCGCGAACTTAGCAGCAAATGAAACAGCTGATTAACAAATAACAGAGACAAAAGAGTAACATTACTCGTTGCTGTTAATAACAGCGTACAAAAATTGTTTATCTTAAACTTGCATAAATTGTCTTTTATCCAAAGCAAAGGTGATTTAAAGTTACAAAACTAACTGGAACAGTCGAGTGGGCTGAAATAAGTACCACAAGTGAGCTCTGTAGTTAACAGTAACTATTCAGACGTAAAACAGAGCTGTTAGCAGGTGTTAACAGAAGCTGAACAGCAGATTGATACGTGCGATATGTTGTTTAACAGTAGCGATATGAGAATCGAGTATTGCGATGAATTTTAGGCGATATTTGTTTCCAAATATCGGCAAGTACTTGATGTATCGATACATTTATTCAAATATTAAACCAATTCGTGGTTTTCATTAAATTGTCTTTTTATTTCGCATTTAGAATAAATGAATAGATGTTAAACCAAACCTTTGACAAATTACACATAAATAATTAATTGAGAACTGTTTAACTACAATATATAATATACATTCCCCGATGTAAGAAAAGACTCTAAATCAGTCCAAAAAGATAGTAGAATACGGGCAAGATAAGTGCTGCCTTTGCAGATGAAACACCAGTCACACAAAGGATCAACTTGAAGATACCGTAGTAGAAGGCAAGCTGCAGAGCAACATGAAGACCCAGCAAACTGAAATTTAAATTTTGGTAAGTGAATGGCAATTTAAAGAAAGCTCAATATCGATATATCGATACTATTACACATTACTTACATTTTGTCTTTGCGACGCGCCTTCTCCAGATTCTTGGGCGATTCCTTGCTCAGATATTGACGCACACCTTGAATGGTATTGGCAAAATATTCATCCCAGGTCAGTTCACCGATGTCAATGAAAAACTTCTTCTTGTCCACCGGGTCCATGGCTTTCGAGAGCGCTAATAGACGTTTGCTGTCAAAGTGCCACTCCGTGAATATAAAACGCTCCAAGGTGTTCAACGAGTTCCAAACATTCTTGTGAAGGCGCATCAAACTATAAATAAAAAGGGTTTAAATAAGTTTATAGTACTGGTTAAGGATAAGGGCACATACATGGGTCTGCCACCGCCGAGTTTCGTAACTATATCCAAAAAGAAGCCGGGTATGAAGTGGAAGAGAATCGCTCCAATGCGAAACAGGAAGAGACTCTTGACCAGTCGAAGATTGGGATACCAGACGGCACTGTTCAGTGGATAATCATGCAAGTAGCCGTTGATCTTATCCGTCAGGAACTCAAAACGGAAAGGCTTGTATGTGCTCGAGGTCAAGTGAAAGATTTGCAGCTCAGCTGGACGTCCGCCGTTCTTGTTCCTGTACAGAAATGGAATATTTAATAACCACCTGTTAAGTCTTGAATATACTCACTTTAAGCTGTTCACTTGGAAGCCCGTGGTAATGATGCCATTGACCACCACATCGATGGGAATGTAGTCCATGATTATGGTGGGATCTAAAGGCAGACGACGCAGAATTCCCTTCGAGGCGCCCATGAAGAAGCCTTGGGGTCCATTCTTCGAAATGGTCCAGCCGGGAATGGGTTCCTTCCAAGCAGCCGTGACTGTAAGTAAGAGAAATTTTAGGCTCTGCCCATGTACGGGTTATTGTCAAGAGAAACCTACTCATGCTGGGACGCACAATGCCGCAGGGGAAATTGCTGGCCACTTTGGCCACCTCATGCTCAGCCAGATGCTTGGTAAAAGTGTACGTATTGGGATGATCCTTCAGTAGCCTGTAAAACAATTGAAATCATTCACAATTTTTCTATTTAGGCGAAGCACTTTAACCTACTTTGGTTCAAGCTCCTTGAGTGCATCATCATTGAGAGTCTCCGCCAGCTGTATAATCCTTTCGGGATCATCGGGCGAGGGATAAAGCTTCTCCTCGACGTCCGTGATGTAGGCATTCACATAGGCACTGGACACATGCACCAAAGCATCCAAATTCTTCAATTGCTTGCACAATTCGACAACGCGTCGTGTGCCAAGTAAGTTAATATTTGTCGTCTCTTTGAGGGATTGGAAGAAATCCAAAGTGGCTGCCGAATGGAACACCACATTCACATTGTCCACGAGTGTCTGGCGATCCTTGGGCGAAATGCCCAAATTCTCCAGTCCCACATCGCCCTCAATGGGCACAATCTTGGACAGACGTGACTCCAGTTTCAGCTCCTTGAAGCGATCGAACACGGAGTTCTTCTTGAGCTCTTCCAGGCGCTCCTGGACATTCTTGCCCTTTTTGGCGCGCATCAGTAAATACAGAGTGCCCACATTGGGTATGTCCCGCAGCAGTTTCTCTACTATGGTGACGCCCACAAAGCCAGTGGCGCCCGTGATGAAGACATTTCGTCCCGCATAGAAATCGGAAATTGTTTTGCTGTAAAATGGAAAGGTCAGTAGAGTTCAAATTTATAAGCTTGCTCTTAATTACTGTTAGTACACAGACATTAGCTGACTGCTTTGCGGTTACTACAGGCTAACTAGCTGACTGCTATGTGGTTACTTCTTTCTGTTCAGCTGACTACCATGCAGTGAATCGAATTTTTAAAGTTCCATAACTTTTTTGCTAATACCTCTATTTGAATGAAACTTACAGAATCGTTTGAAAACACTGTACACTTAATATTTACTAAATTTCATAAGTTTACGTTTAGAAACACATGCTAAAACTAGCTAGCAAACAAAAGTTTAGCATTTTGTAAGCAAATGGGGCTTGTTATCTTTAAACTATAACAAACCTGTTATGCCCTACATCTTACAAGTCTACTTACCAAATTTGGTGCACCTAGCGCTAGCCAACAGCAAGATTGATATAATTTTCAACAAAGTATAAAAACATCACATAATCTGTTATGAAATCAACACTACAACTATTTTACATTAATTTACAGATTCTCCTACATGTGGAATGAGCACGAAAAGGGGAAATAAAAGACGAAACAAAAGAGAAAACTTTCCCTACTGCTACGCTATTGAAATCGCTGGAAGCTGCTGGCGATTGTCACTCGCATCGGTTACGACAATAAAATCGTTAGCTAAAGCTAAAGATGAAGCAATTTTTTGGATGCTCCAGTCCAGTTCAGTCCAATGTCCAAAGTTCAAAACCAGTTTGGGAAATAGACCCTATAGTCACTACGGGGGTGTTCTAACTGTTAGTTTGTAGTAGTTTCAAACTATTTATGTAACTAATGAATTTCATTGATCAGTTACAGGTGTAGTGACTGTGAGACTAGATAAACAACGAATCCGTTAAGTGTCTGTCGTATCAAAGGTGAAGTACAAATCTCTCTGAGTACAAACTGGCATAAATTTAGACGAACGCATAAATAAATATCCGTAACAACTAAATTGCAATTAGGTCGAGACTGATTTGCATTCGAACATAAAAAATAAGCGATATATGTATATATATATATTTCTAGTTTTTTCTTATCAACTGCTTGCTTTTTGTTAGCCATTTGGTCACACGCAACGGTAGTTTCAATTAGCCTAATTCAAACTGTCGTAATATTTTCCAGATGCGTCTTCTCTGCGCTTCTCTTTACTCTTTTTGTTCACGACAAATGATTTTATAATGAACTCAGGGCAAATTACAGATTTGTGCGTTATTTCCCCATCAACATTGATGCTTTTTTATTGCCAATTTGTTGAAAGTTTTGAAAGCAGCTGTAGAGACGAAACATGATTTGTTAAATTTGCATTTAAGACACTTGTATGCAATTTTAAACCCTTGAGTTCAGTGCTTAATTCAGTGCAACTCGAAACTTGTCTTGTCACTCCTTCAGTTGCGGATTGTTGAGATCTACGACTAAACCTTTATCTAAGTGGAGCTTTCACTTTGATCACTTGGCCTAAACTCAAAAGTCGAACCTCTACTTCAGCTCCTAACGTGGCAAAAATTGTTGTTTTGGCCAACTTTTTTGCCAAAATTCGCCACGTAACCTTTGCAACTGCTAGCCAATTTCCTACTGGGTGCTATGAACTGTATGATTATTATCTTGACCACGTTGTGAGTTGCTGTGATTAGATTCCGCTACCGGGTTGCTTTCGAATCAAGTCAATTGAAGCATAACACTTGTACCAAGTAATTAATTGAAGATTTATGTCACTTTTGTTGCGACATTAGATTTTAAATGGGTTCGGTTTTGGAGAAGTTGTAGTTGTGAGTTTTTTGCGACTGGGAAGCTCATTTGAAGGAAAGCGTAAAAGCGAGAACCACGCACAAAAGTGCTTTAAGAGATATTTTGAAGATGATCATCGTATAATCGACTCGACTTTATCTACTTATCAAAAACATATATACTTTATAGGTTCTGCTCCCCGACAAACCCCATAAACCCTTTAATTCTTATTTCATACCGGGTCTCAAAGCACTCAGCTCATGTAGATGAGGTGGAAATCGTTTTAGCCTTGATTGTTGGCAACCAAAAGACCAAGTTTTTAAATAATTACTCATTTGCGGTTTTAAGCTGCCGACATAATTGCATGTAATGGAGCTTGTTTCGACTGCACTTAGCTCCCCGATGATGGATCTTATTGTGTCCCATCCACAATGAGTTCCTGCATCATATATCAACGCCTCACTTTGTGCAGGTAACCAGTTTTCTTTTTGTAAGCAACAATTAATGGGATTTGAGTTTGATATTTATGGAAATTAATATTCGCACTTCAGACACTACGTGGGTCAAAGTGTAAGAGGCGTATTTGTTTTGATACTACTGCATTATAATTTACACATACAAATTGGTATTTGTATGGGTTTGTGTGCCTACAACAAATAAAGGTGGGTAATATGAGGTATTTTTGATGTCTGAGGCAACTTAATACTAGCTTATTATAAATTAATTGTGAACAAAAAACTTAAATTAAGACAAACTTCTAGCTGCTGTTAAGTGACTATTAGGCCCTTTAACCTTAATATTACTGCTGAACTGCAATGACTACCTCACGTTTATAAGTAATAATTAAACGTTTATAGAACAATATAACAATTTCGAGCTCAGTTTTTTATACTTTTAAGCTATTTTTAAAAGCCTCTTACATAAACTGTTCACAGCTCTGTTATTAGAAGCGAATAAACTAACATAACTTCTTTATGTAAAGTGCTGGCAGATGCTGTTAACTCCGCTGTACAGAACATGTGGATTCTGTACGCATCTTCGAGTATGCTGTTTTGAACATAACATATTTGTTTTTTTTCTTTTTTTTTGGGAAAATACTTTACACGAAACACACCCAGTTACACACATACACGCTCACTAACAAACTCACTTGTATTATTTGACACATTTGGAGCGCTAGCAAAAGCAGTCAAACTAGGCAAAGATATTAACTAAATGAACCGTTTTGGTCGAGAGCATGTCCAAGTTTGCTTACCTGGCCATTTTTTAAAACGAGAGCAGCTGTTTGAAAGATGCTTTGGCAAATTGCAGTTTAAATAACAAGTTAATATGCGGTTTTGCCGTAAGTATACAGAAATTTGGTTTAGATTTGTAATTAAACAGAACAAACGAAAATTTCTCTTCGCTTTCGTGTGATGTCTTCAAAATTGTGCCTCTGTTTTCGTAGCTCTTCCTCCTTCCAACTCTTTTCTCCTCCTCTTTCACTTTGTTTGTTTTAGCTCTGTTGCTCCGGCAGTAAACAAAATGCACAAACACATCTGTACACATACACACAGGCAAGCATCTATATTTGTAGAAATGTGCGTGTACGTGTGTCTCTCCGCTGTATGTGTATGTATTGCTGAACAGTTACGTTGCTTTATGTGTGTGTAATAACTTTGCTCGCTTGCAAACTTAACGCGGATCGTGCCCCAACAATTCACAACCTGCACGTTTGCCGGCTGAAATGAAACTATTTGTTCGGGTTTGTGGATTCGGCGACTCTCGTGTCGCTGCGGAACGTCAACGTCTAGTGATCGTCATCAGATAACTTCATAATGAGCTTGTGCTCAAACCAGTTATGCAGTGGTGTGCCATACAAGGGGGTTTACGCTGGCATATTATATAAATAAATTTAATATTGAGCTTAAGACTAGGGCAATATGATAATAGAAGAATATTGAAAAATCATATGATAATTAAATCGGTCAATGAAGTTATTAATATTTAATAAGTGGCTATGGAGCTTTAACATAACACAGCGCGTTAAGTGCTCCCCAGCTGAAAAAACTGTGGCATACTTTTGGGGATGATTTTAAAACCAATAAACAGAAAGTTAAGAACCATGAGGAAATCGTACCAAGCTTTTTTGTTAATAATAGCTTTAAAACAATAAATTTTGAACATATCTAGAGTTTATAAAATTCAGAAAATTCCATACAATCTTTTAAAATAAAAAACCCAGTTTATTATTTGGCTTAACATAATAATTGTCATATTTATTTCATTAATAGTTACATAGTTTTTATATATTTTTTGTTTTTTATCGTTTACGTTTGGTTTCGTAATTTACAAGTGCAGAAACATTGACTATTTGACTATATACCAGGACTATTTGTTAATGTGACTACGATTTGAGCTAAGTTTTGGACTTGTTTGCATTGCTTTATTGTGATTTATTTCGATAGATATAGATATATATAGATACTTTGATTTCTTAGATAATCGTACGTACTTCTGAAAGTTGTTGACTTGTACTCGAAGTGAGAACTTATAGTAAAAATACATGATGTAACCCTATGAAGAACACAACGATCTAAAGATGAAGACGACTGAGTAAAAGGTGAAAGTGAAAAGTGAAAAGTGTGCGAATTGTTTTTGTTCTTGTTTTTTGTTTTTCCTTGTTTTCAATTTGGAGACGAAATATTGCACAATGTGAGGTGATCTGCCCACTTAGGGCTCTACAACCAGACCAGAAAGCCCCAAATGAGCAGCGCCAACGTCAGACCGATTTTGAAGCCCAAAATTGGAGTCAGCACAAAGTAGAGAATAGCAAAGATTGCGGCGAAGCCAGCATAATGCAGCACATTGAAGCTAAGGGGGAAATAGATTCAAATTAATATATATACTAGTTAGTTAGTGTAACTAAACTTACACCTTCCAGTAGTTGCGGTGCCATTGTGTGGTCACCGCCGACTCCTTGAAGTAGAACCGCCGAATGCCGATCAGAACGCGATCAATAAACTCAGACCAGTCACACTGACTGGCATCGAAATTGTATCGCTTGCGATCAGTTTCCGGCATGAGGGCGGAAATGCGCAACGCGTTCTTTAGTGAGTAGCGGAAGTCCTTGTCCAGGAAGTAGTTAAATGCCTTCGTGCCGTTCTGGAACACTCGCATGTACTCATAGGCACTGTGGGCGTAATAAACAAATTAGTTGGTAATTTTAAAATTTAAAAAGTATTCGACTCACGTGTGTTGTGGCATGCCAATGCCAAAGAGTTTCTCGGGTATGACAAAGATCATAGCGGGCAGCAGATGGAACAGATAGAAGAACAGATTATAGCGCCAACCATTACGTAATTTTGTCATGGGTTTCCACACAAAAAAGTTGGGCGGATGCCGTTCGACGCTATCGTTGATAATGGTACAGAATTGGGAGAGTGTCAGTGGGTTAACCTCGCCTGATGTGCAGTGAATAATCTCCGGTTTGTCCACGTGATGTGTGCCCACGTACCAGCCCATGACAAGGGAACTATTGATGACATAATCACATGGTATGATGTCTATGACGGCACTGGCACTGCCACACATCGTACGGAAAATGCCCTTAACAAAGCCGGCCAAAAAGCCCAAATGTCCTGAGTTGGCATTGCCCACCCAACCCTTCATCGGGTGCTCCAAGGTGCCATAAACTGAAGGGAGCCAAGAAGGAGAATCGTACAACATAAAAGAGTGTTTAGTTTATTGTTGACTTACCAATTGATGGCCTGACTATGGCTGCTGGTAGACCGGACATTTCTGCCATCAGCAGATTCTCGGATAGATTCTTGGTAAACGTATACGTATTTGGATGATCCTTGAGGTATTCTTTGCACTTGGCTTGAGTAAAATCCACCCAGGCCTCATCATCTTCGGCCATTTTCATCATTTCGTATGGATCGAACTGCGACTTGTAGACATCTTCGGTGATTAGTCCCCGATTGTTGCTGTTACAAAATGCCGTTGAGCAGTAAATGTAGGCGGACAGGTGTTTCAACTGCTTGGCCAGCTCAATGGTTCTCATTGTGCCGGTTAGATTCGTGAAAATTGCCGTACGCAGTGGAGAGTTGAATCTGATCGTTGCCGCACTGTGGTAGATCACGTTTACATTCTCGAGTATCTCCTTTAAAAGTTCGGGAGCGAAGCCAAAGTTCGGCTCGGTTAATTCACCCACCACAGGCACAACTTTGGCTAGAGTTTTTTCATTGTACTTCTGGAAGATCTGTGAGGGGAAAGAAAGTGTGAGTGATCGTTGTAATCAGGTACGTTTAGAATATGGGGATGGAAAAGGTTCCGTGAGCAAGGTCTTGGCACTTGATACTTTGTTTCTTATCATTGCATCATTGGAGATAAAGCAGTGGAAGAGAATCCAATGATTTCGTGCTGATCATCGAGAGAGTATTGAGGATTTAGGGAAATCTAAAGTCAGGATTCGTTTCTAATGGAATTTTATTGCAGGAAATTATGTTGATAAGGACCGATCTGCTCTGAGCATTTGCTAGCGATCGGTGGAAAGGAGAAAAAGTAGGAAAACTTTTCTAAACGGAACACAGGAATGGTTTCTATAGGAGTTTTACAGCTAAATACAGTGTTTGCAGGGACGGACTGCTGAGAAAAGTGTCCTGAGATCAGTGGAAAGAGGGAGAAGCAGCAGGAAGTTGTAAAAGATCAGTGACAAATAAAAATTAAACCACAAATAAGTAGACAAAAAGATATCTTTTATCTAATTTAAAGCTTAAAACTTTACTGCTTTCCGTCGATCTAGCCAATTAGTTTTTGAGTGATCGTGCATA
The DNA here is from genome assembly GCA_035047505.1 of Drosophila parthenogenetica. Classification (NCBI taxonomy): domain Eukaryota; kingdom Metazoa; phylum Arthropoda; class Insecta; order Diptera; family Drosophilidae; genus Drosophila; species Drosophila parthenogenetica. The sequence goes on from JAWNPM010000087.1 coordinate 7,540,805, forward strand.
AAAACAGGAAAGTTCACCAAGCATAAGAAGGAAATGAATCCATAGAGTGCAATAAAACCTAATTGAAAGATCTGCTTAAGACTAAAAGCCGTTTTGACTACCATTGATCTACGCAATAAAATCTTAAAGCGATCAGAGAACAAGAAACCAGCTAAGAACCACTAAAGATCACATTGATCAATAAATTTTGAAAGAAAAGCGCATTAAAGTCATAAATTTAAGAACTGGAAACTCCGTTTTCCACTTCCTCGCAGTAAAGAAAATTTTATGGCGATCGTCTGGCAGGTGAAAAAAGCCGAGTAGTTCAGTTTTTTGGGGTCAGTGGCGAGAAGAGTTTCATGTGTGTTTTTTTTTTGGGTGATACCGCAAATTGAATAAATTTTGTTATTACGCTATTAAAAGTGTGCTTAACAATATAATGAACTAAATAGCGTCGTATAGGAGGTTATTATGGAAATAAAGGGGAACATTACGAGCTGCAGAAAGAAGAAGAAACGAAGGAGGAAACTGCAATTCACTCGAGACTCGGACTCGGACTCGGTTTCGAGACTTTTGAGAGTTGAAACTTGAAACTTGAATATCTGACAAATTAACGCCCCATTAAGATACGACGTAATTGTCGGAGATAATGTTTTGTTTGTTTTGTTTATTTTTCTTTGGCTTAGGAAACGGGTCGTTGTGGTCTTAACTTTAGTGTCAAAGGGGCGTGGCCGTGGGCTGCCACTATACACGGTTTGGGTTTGGACTTACCGGCTTCTGTAGCAAACGATTGATGCGTTCGTTGGGATCAAAGTTGCGTTTGCCTCTGACCAGCACATAGATCGTTCCAATATCGGGATGTGTGTCCAGCAGTGCCTCAATCAACACAGTGCCCAGAAATCCCGTACCGCCGGTAATGAAAATATTTTTCTTGGCAAAGAATTCGGGAACGGTGAGTGCATTGCTCAACTGACGCTGTATGGGATGTGCTTTGGATTCAGTAGCAATGCCATTGCCAATCTTTGGATTGTGGACAATATTATTGTTTTGGCTGCTATTGCCATGCTCCGTTATGACGGCCATGGTGTAGCGGTCTAGATTTGTGGGTGGCGCCAACTTGCTGCTGGATCTGTCCTCGGTTGTAAGCTGCCAAAATAAAAAGTGAAATCACGTTTAATTAGTTAACGGAGTTTAAATCAAAGTCATTAACTGTTGCGCATTTTATTGGCCGTGTTTAAAGACGTTAACAAAGCCAACGGAAGTGCACTGATCATTAAACTGAAAACTGTAGTTTACTCAATCTTTTGACTCGCGAGTTTTCGTGGAAAAGGGAAATCTACTTTGTTTGCATGTGGAAACCTTCAAGTTTTAGGCTGAAATCGGTTCTGAAGAGTTCAAGGTAGAGGAGGGAAGGAGTAAGGGGGCTTTTAGAGGTACTTTAGCTGCTTCCTTTCACTTACTGATCAGCGTGTAGTTTAAAGGAGAAGGGCTATAGAGTTATCCAAAGGTTTCAACAGAAACTAAGAGAGTTTATAGACACTTTAGGGCTTAAACTGGTCGACAGTGGTTATATTAAGTTACTGATCAGCGTGGGTACTAAATAGAAAGAGCTAGAGAGCTGAAGCTTTGGAAGTAAAAAGTTTTTTCAAGCAAATTTATAGATGTTATAGACTTCTTAAGACGAAGCCCAGTTTGTACAAGACTCCTACACTAATTGATCATCGTAGGTCCCAAAAGACAATAAGTCAAGAGCTGAATTTTTTGCTATTACAGCAAATATGAATTCCATACACAATTATATCCGCTTAACAGCTCAAAATAAATCCCACTCAGCAAAAAACTCCGCCAGACACTTCCTAGCTACATTGGAGATTCCAAAAAACTGAGGAGCACGAACTATTTCTAAAAATTCACAGAGCGTGCGATGGGAACTTTATCAATTTAGTTTGTGGGTAGACCTAGAACGAGAAATTCTAACTGCTCAGTGTAAATTCCCTTGTTATTATTTGTTCAGCTCCCGGAGAATTCAGTTCACAAAATTTCGGTCTCAATTTATTAACTTTTTTTTTTTGTTATGAAAAAATAAAACGAATTAAATACCAAATAATAATCCAACAAAAAATAAAAAATCTATTTGGAATCTCTCAAAATTCGGCGTAATATTAATAATTTTTTTTTTTTTTTTTTAAATAAAAACCATTTTGAAGAAACACACAAGGATATACTACGTATAATTAGACCAAGCGACTTGTCGATCCACTAAAGAAACGACGATCCATTTTTGACGACCGCGATAGCGACAATTTTGTCCACAATGAGTTTCGTTCGGGGACTTAAGCGATGCGTTCGGCTAATGAAACAACGTGGCCACAGCACCACAACGGCGATGCTGAAGGATCGTCCGATCGGAGCGATGAGCATGGAACAGCGTCGACATTTTCGTTATGACGATCGCACCAATTGGCCAACTGGTAATCCGGGAGAAAGCAAAGTCTTTAGAGAAGAGGGTTTCGATCCTCGGTACGATGAACGGCACTACAAGAGCTACCAGGGTGTGGGCAGTGGTTGGAGAACTGCCAAGGACCCAGAGTCCAGGCGTCGCATCCAACAGGATACCATCGATCATCAGCGACGACAGGAGCGCATCATTCAAGAGAACAAGCATCGTTGGCAGCACCGCTCCGAGCCCCAAACGGGCATCAAGTATACGTTCGATAAGCCCCTGTACGCCGCCGGCCCTAAGAAACGCGATCCAGCCGAGGACTACAGTCGCAAGCGACCAGGACGCGCGAATCGCCAGCGCGAGGTAAAGCGTCAGGAGCGCGAACTGCGTGAATCGCGTAAGAACTACAATTTGCCCGGCTACAATCGGCCCATGAAGAGCGAGGAAAGCGATACGCCTGTCGCAGAGACCCGCTCGGAGAAAACCGCCAGCAAGGCCTGGCTGGAGAAGCGGGCTCGCGAGGATGAGCTCAAGTACTGGCATACCTGGAGCACCTGTCCGGACCAGCGTGTGGATCCCGAGACGGCGCCCGATGCCAGCGAAGAGATCATGCATGGCTACACGGGACCTCGAGTGTATAAGAGTGGATTTGCCAAGCCCCCGCCCAACTATGAGGGCGGAGTGCGACGCTTTCAGACACATTCCGTACAGATGGCTGATGACAAACCTGCCCCTTCGCCTGCCCCTTCCCCGCCACCACAGCGACGACGCAGTGCTGCGAAACGACGCAAGCCAAACGGCATGGACAAGCAGTATCGCTTGGCGCGCGATTTCACACGCATCAATCGGTTGAGTGACGACAGTGATATGACCCTCGAGGAGTATAGTCGTGGTTTTAGGCGTCCCGATTCGCAGCTCTTTGGCAGCAGCCAGCCGGGCGGGGCAGTGGCAGAGACGGAACGTTTGGAGGACATTGAGCTGCCGGAGCAGCCGCCGCGCATGAAGCTGGCGTGGCAGGGATTACCTCGACCCGTCTACAAGCGGTTCGATGGTATCAAACGCGCCATTGCCCGCAAAAATCGAACACGCACGCAACCGCCACGCTTCCAAATGACCATCAAATCGAAGGGTTTGGGTCGTATTCGGCCACCAATCGACTGCTTCTCCAGCAAACTGGACATAGACACCCGTTACACGCCGGTCAGCGAGTACCTGGGCTACGGACCCACCAGTGTCTGCGATGCCTGGCAAAACTTTACGAACAAAAACAGCCTCAAGTCCATCTACTGAGGACTAAGAACTGCACTGCCTCCAAAAGAAATTTAAATTCTTGATTATATACTTATTTAAAAAGCAACAAAAAAAACATAAACAAAAAAAATATTAACCTATTACATGTGGATTACGCAGCTTAAAAAAAATTTCAATTTTTTTTACTGTATAAAAGCCATTTTTTAATGAATAAACTAAAAATACTTTGGCTATAAAGGGAAGGTGTTTTTGGCAGGGTTGGGGAGTCCACTGAAGGAATAGTCTATTAAATTTCCTAGCCCACGGAAATATAAAAAATGTTTTAGCCAAGAGCACTTTTGGGTACAAAAATGAAGCAGAAAAATTCAAATAAATTATATAAAATTTCTTTTTAACATTTAAAATAGCTCAGATATATATTAACACTCAGGTTAAGAGTTCTTTCGAGTTAAAATAAGAAAGGTAGAGAGGTAGCTGAATTGATATATTAAATATATTCAAAAGCTCGCCAAATATGGAAGATTAATTACCTTAGAGAAACTTTTTTCAGTGAAAAATTTGTCAGTCTTTTAAGAGAAATTATTAACGAACAATTTGCCGGCATTGGTTTTATTTTTAACTTTAAGGTCTTAGTTGAAATTTATTATGGAAATATGAAGTCAATTTATAAAAGGAAATAAGGCAGAATAAGTTTCCTTAAACAATAGGAAAGCTTATAATCAATTTGTTGTATTAGTGACGGTATTTTATAGGTCACGAGTGTGTACAGCCGCCCATTCGGCCCACACACGTATTTGAGTTTGAATAGAAAGCGTTAAAGAAGAGTCAGACAGATAAATAAATTAGTAAGAAAATGAACTTGTTTTAAGCACATAAAATGAAGTATTTATTATAATTATTTCTGTCAATTTGGACAAATATTCCTGACTTTGGTAATGCATTTAAAGAGATTCTAAATAATAATCTCAAATTCGTTATGGGAACTGCAGCTCAGAATTTTACGAATCTTGGCAGCTGCAGAAAATAAATAATTGTTTTAGATAAGAAAACGGATCAAAAATATATTTTAGAGGCTTGGAATCAACTGTTTTCATACCCAAAATTAAATGAAGAAACACAAAAAGTATTTTAAGCAGCAATTCTTTAAAAAACTTTATTGAAAGCATTTTTTTAAAGCTGTCATATGTGCACTTAAATATTTAGAATTATAGTTTTCAGTGCACAAAAGCCTTTTACACACAAAATACAAAACAAAATAAAAATAACTAAAAAATAGCTTTAAAAATCTTGATTTTCTGCAGCAAATAATTATTTATAATTACAGTATTCAATACTTAAAGTGCCACTACACAAGAAAACAAATTTTAATAAATTCAAAATAAATAAAAAATTGTTTAAAAATAGCTTTTAAAATCATGCAATCCTTTTTCAAACGTATGTAGGTTTAAGAAACAAAATTAAAGCGCTTAACAGATGAGCAGAAAGAAACCGAAATTTAATTGGCGATACAAAGCGCAGTAAGAGCGATGAGTAATACCAATAATTAAAAAAACACTGAATGGTAAGTGGTAAATTGTCTATTGCCTTGGCTTTTGGCCATATGTTCGCGGCCCTTTAACACGTTGGCTACCAATTACGCGAATATCTGTAAGATACGAAAGCGAACAAGATACAAATAGACACAGATACATAGCTACAAGATACATGTACAGTGGTAGCATAAAGTATGTTGCCTAAGGTCTGTAACGACAAGAAAAAATGCGTAGTTGTTTTGTCTGTTTTTATAATTTTTTCTCTCTGTTTTTTTTTAAGATTTAGCTTTGATTTTGTTTGGTGATTTATTTGACGCTTGTATTTGTGTCAAGGCCGTGATGAAAAGTAACTCAAAGGCTTACAAATAGCAGCTCAAAGATAGAAAAAAAAAACTACAAACTTTTGTGTAGTTCCAACGATTTCCGAATAGTTTGCTGTAATTAAATCAAAGTTTTGCTGCACGGTCACGGTCATTTTCGTTTTCGTTTCGATTTGGATTCGATTTCGATAAGCAGATGGATTCATTTGTATATGGAGTTACTAACTAACGCTTTAGTTGGCATTTAGTGGTAGCTACATATTTTTTTTATTTTTTTTTGATTGCCCTAACACGTAGTTTTGGCAACTTGTTAATTGAAAATGTGTTGCATTTAATTTGTTTTGGTTTACAATTTTTTGGGGGGTAATTTTTGAGTGTTGATTTTAATTAGCCAACTAATTTGTAGGGCGGCGACGTGAGACACGCAGCAAGGGGGCGTGCTAAATACCTACAAATTTGGCAATATTTTAAAAACCTTCGCTTGGTAGTTGCCACACAAATTTTCACATATGTGAAAAATGATATTTTTAAGGCATTGCATTGGGCTAATTGCCTGAAATGACTTGAATCTTTCTCAAGGCGTTTTCAAATTTAATTTTGACATTGACTTCAGAATTATGTAAACTTTGGTCAATGAATTGTGTATTGCTCCCAATCACAAACGAATCTTTTCAAAACAGAATTCAGTCGTCGAAGTATGCAAACTGGTTTCGAGAGACCACAAACCAGAGACTAGGTCTTGGCTTCCAAAATAAAAACCAGCATAATTCCGCCTGACCCAAAGTTCCAAAAAAAAAAAAAAAAATGAAAAAAGATTAATAGAGAGTGGAAAAAAAGCTGATCTTAGCAACAAAAAAGTCAATGAACTGCGCAAAAGGCAGCCAAGAAATTCCAATTTATTTAGCGAATTTACAATAATTTTTCTAAGCGAATCCCGTCACGTATTCAAGCTGAATTGAATACAATATTTGATTTGTGTTCTCAATTTGCAATTAGCGGAAGCAACTGCAAGTTTATGCATTTCGATTGCGTTATTGAATTGAAGGTTCTGCAGTCAGTCTGGTACAAGCGGCGTATGCTTAATTTTGTTTGAAATGCAATCAAGCGTGAGCCATAACTAACCCAAAAACATACATCTAAAACTATATACACCAATTGATATGAGCATGTGCAGGCCATACAACTATATATATATATATCTATATGTATCTGTATCTGTAGCTCATCTGCTTGCTGAATACATATATAATTTTGGTGTTGTTTAGTTTTCTTTTGAAAGATTTGCATAATTTTGCGACGTTTTGCGTTTCGCTTGCTAATTTCGCTTAACAAAAAAATGACAGCGTTGCGACTGAGCTAGAGTTGTAGTTGTAGCTGTATCTGTATCTGTATCTGTGCTTTGGCTGTATTTGTATCTGTTGTTGTCTGCGCTTATCTGCGCGCTGCTAGAGGCTCCAAAAACCGTTTATGCATATTAAATCTTTTGAAATTTCTTTCAAGTTTCATCTATGCTCACATGTCTGCAGCATTTTTGACCTATTTTGCTAAACTTAAAAAAAGTTTACTACAACAAAAAAGCAGCTAACAAGTTTAAGGGCTGCCAAAACAGCCAAAAATATTTTTTTTATAATCCCTGACGCTTTTTGGCACTTTCTATTCAACAAATATTTTTTTAGGCCTTTTTGTTATAGATCTTATGGCTAGGTTTAGCTATTTATGTGTGTCTTGTGTGACTTCCGTCATGGCAACAAATTGTTACATTTATTTTGAAAATTGTTTTTAAATTTTTTATTTATTCGCGTCATGCGTTAACTGAACTTGATAGCTGTTTTTGCACGCGTCTAGCTATAAACAAAAGAGCAGCAACAACAACAACAGCAAAAACTAAATGCTTTAAGTGCGCGGTAGTTTTCAATCGATATGGCACTTTTTTTTTTGTTTTGCTATTAGTTTTTTTGGGCCTGGCCATTTGTTTTAGCAGCTACTGTCGTATTAGCATATTTGCTGCTGTTGTTGTTGCTTTAGACCTTAACATTGAAACGACAAACGGTCTGACGAGTTCAATCAAATTGCCGTGTGCTTTGCCTAATTGACGCTTTCAATGTCGCGTGCAGATTTGACAGATTTTCGAGAAACAAAAACAAAAGACTTAGGCAACGAACTTGCCACGCCTAAGTGGCTCTCATTGCTGCTTGCTACTCGAGCAATTCGCACTTCTACTTCCAGCTGTGTGTATGCGTGCGTGTGTGTGTGTGTGTGTGTGTTTCTGGTGTGTATTTTGTCAATTGAGTTTGCTTGTTTCGGCTGTCAAGTTGAAAGAAATTTGAAATGATTTTATGAACATTTTACTGAACCGGTTTTGTGTGCCATCAATTCATAGCCTCAGGGCACAAATCAAATAAATCAGCTAAAAATAAGAAGAAAAAAAAAAAGATTCACACACAGAGAAACAGCTAAAAGCAGCGCGAAATTGGCCACGCTGTCGAAATAGCACTGCTTAGCGGGAAAAACTAGCGTAGAAACCTTCAAAAATTCAAAACGAAAGAAGCTAAGAAAAACATGAGGAAAAACCGAGGAAACAGAAAAACATTTTGAAAAGGTTTCAACGCAACGCCAATGAATTTTCCAGCAAGAGCGCGCAAAAATAAACTTACTCAGACTTAGTAGCTTTGCTCAACACACAACAGTCACTCACACACACACGCACACACACACACACCTGTAGCTGTGGAGAGCCATAGGCACACACACCTGTCGCAAACAAAAATACACAAATGAAAATTGTTTTTGGAGGCAAAGAGAAAAGACAACAGAGCTGAGAAAATCAACAAACAAAACTTGGTTCAAAAGATCAGCTAATTTGTCATATATTTAATGCAGATATATAGCCAAAAGACATGGCTATCTATATATATATTTATTTGTGTGTTGACTTGGTTTTTCAATGGAGCGTGCTTCCGTTTTGGTTTCATCGATTGATTTCGTTGCGTTTGGCAATCGATTCTTGAAACGATTTTGATTTGGATTCCGATTTGGATTTCACACAAAGTTTGACCACGTTTTCACTTGAAATGCACTTGAGATTTAAACACTGTTCGAAACTAACCAAAATTATGTAGTTGGATTTAAGCCAAATCCAATTGAAATGTATAAAAAACTTTTTGTGATTTATTGCAGTTGATGAATTTTGTGCTTCCAATGCCGACGCACGCTCAACTCGAACTGAAACCGAAACTGAAACCGAAACTGACTGAAACTGAGCGACGACATGAGGAAATTTTAAATAGCCAACAAGTCAGCCCAAAAGCTGAGCCACTGCCAACAACAACACGTCCGCATGGCTAACAAAAAACACGTAATGAAAATCGGAACACTAAATAATGAGCTCGATAGCAAAAAAGCCCAGCAGTGGAAGCGAGACAGTGTGTAAGTGAGTGAAAGAGCGGTAGCCCAATAAAGAGAGCAAACATTCAGTGAGTGAGAGCAAGTGAGAGGTAGTCAGCACTCCAGAGAAACAGAGAGAGCGAGAGAAAGAGAGAGGGCGCATGCAAATCAAACAACTAAATGTAAATTCCACTAAAATATCGGAAAACTTTGATATATGTTTAGTGCGACTCTTTGAGACGCTGAGCTTTGAGTGATTCCACATACGTCAACAGCAATTTCAGGAAAGTCCCGCTACATTGGCCAACTGAGAAAGCCAAGTCTGCAGTCTTGTATCTTTGTCACTGTAATAACAATTTTTATTACGAGCTCGTCGTATCTATTTGAGTGCTATGAGTCTATGAGGCTATGAGTCTCTTCCGATCAAAACACAGCGGAGTGGCTAGCTAAAAGTGGCAAAGAGAGAGAGGGAGTGTGAGAGGGAGGGCGTTGGGTAAGGTAGAGCGGGAAAGACTGTTGGAGAGCGTGAGCTAGCCAAACTGTCATTGGCTCGATTTATAGTATAACATGTTTGAGTCATGAGTTTGAGATACTTTTCGTACCAAAGCTAAACAAATCACTTTTCAAGCAAATAAATTCATTTAAAGTTGTTCCAAAAACAAATTAATGGGAGTAGAATAATTAAAAAAATAAACAAAATAAATAAAAATTCAATTGGCTGCAATTTTAGCACAGAAGTGTTACATAAAATTCATTTTTTTGAATTTTAAGTTAAGCACAAAAATCTCGTAAATAAAATTCTTTTTCTCTTGTTAAAAATAAATTAAATTAGCTGTTTGTGCAACTCTTTTGACTGTTCAGCAGTTTCTTGAGCTCTAGTTTTAATGAGGTTACCTTCTGTTGAATATTAGCTACAAACTGCTGTTGAAATTGGCTTCAATGCCAGGTCAATTCTTGTGAAAATTCTGCTGACGCCTGCAGAATTTCTTGGCTATGTTATTGAGTCTCAAATGAGTTGACAACACTTCAACGCTGCTCTCGTAATCACTTCGATATTATAAATGATCTGCGACAGGCTCAATTGCAGCTGACCTAAAAAAATAAAAAAGAAAAAAGAAAATAAAATGAAACCCACACGTTTGTAGCCCACAAAGAAATCACAAGCAAAGACGCAGCTCAAGCCTATATATCATAATAATTTTGGTACAAAAACCAACAAAAGAAATGCCAAAAAATAAATTTTGGAAAAAAAAAATGTTTGAAAAAAAATAAACTACACAAAAGCTAAAAAAATGACCAAATTTGACAGTAATTTGTAAGACACGCAAAATAAAAAGAAAGTAGGTGGCTTGTCAGAGGCGTTCGTGTGTAAGTGGGCGTGGCGCTGCCCCCATATGTGTGTGTTTGTGCGTGGGTTCAAACCGTTTCACGTGCTTTCAATGAAGATTTACACAAGGTTATTCAATAATTGTATACAAAATGATTACATATTAACAAAATTACACAAAAAAATTAATTATACATTTGTGCATTTACACGGAACTGTTGTTTTCAGACACTGGAAATGATTCCCTTTTGTTAACAAATTCTTTGCATAGCACTTTGTATGAAATTATCATAGAATTGTTAAGATTTTAATTGCAGTTTAAACTGTGTTTATTGCTGTGTTTACCGTCATGTGCCATGTGCTTTGTTATTGTTATAAATAATTGTTCTAACACGTTTCACTAATTAGTTCTGCTGGGCTATAAGCATTAACATAAACTAACAATTAAATTTGTATAATAAATTTGAATTTCTAAAGGGGCATTTAAGGCGCAGAAAAGCTTTACAAATTTATTTATTTTACATATAAATTTTATTTATTCCCTATTTAGGATCCTGGCATATTTGAGCATGCAAATTTGCTTTCGTGTTAAATATGCGAACCGGAAATGTTTTTATTAACTGTTGATTGAGTGACAATCCATGTCAATTAGTAGTCTATATAGCAGCTCGTTTGATTGATAAATAGATCGCTGAATGGCGATTACTAAGTGCGAAAAAATATTGAGTAATATTTGTAGTAGAGAACGATTTGCTCAGTGTTGACCTACATCAAACAATAATTGTATAATTGGGGGATTGTTTGAATTAAAAATAATGTAAAAAAACGATTTGGCAAACATTTAATTGTATTTTCTCTTTGTAAAATATTCAAAATGTTTCAAAAGCCCAAATTATATAATTGAGAATCATAAAGAGAGGCCTAAGAAAGAGTCTTCAACCAATTTGCTCACGACTTTTTAATCAGTCTTGTTACTCAAGGTTTTTAAAACCGTCAACAAATTAATTTTTCCTCACGACAATTACAAAGAAAGCCAATTAAATAAATCTTTAAACTTGCTTATCACTCTATCTACAATTTTATCTCATTCATAAACATGAGCATCCTGATTTTGTTCGCCATATCGTATAACTAATGGCCCATAACGAAGTTGAATCACCCAATGGCAATAAAAAATTTGCATTAATTTACATTTGAGTGGTAATTTCAAAACCACAAACAAACTTTGATAATTTAATCGAATTTCCAGCAAGTCACCTGCTTCACTTGTTGCACCGCTGCACCACTGCACCACTGCACCGCTGTGTACGTTTGGTGGGGATTTCTCACTGATTTGGCAAGTCACGTCGCCGAGTGGAACCACAACACATGGATGAATTCGCGTCATTGTTGAAAAACGTCTCGATGTGCATAAATTATGAGTTTATTTGTTGTTTACCTTTTTTTTTCCTCTTTCTTCTTCTTCTTATTTGAAGTGATTCGCTACTACAAGCTTGTTTGAAAGTCGCTGCGTTTTATGTTATCATTTGACAAAAAGCTTAACTAAAATTTCTCATGAGTTACAAATTTGAAATAAATTTTTAAATGTTCAGCACAAACATAAAGTTAGAGTTTCGTAAAAGAGAATAATAGGTTAGGGCACTTCAACTATAATTGACAAAAAAATACCCCCAAACCTATAGCAAAGTCGTGCCAAACGTGCTGCAAAATACCCCCTTATTATAGTGAAGCAATTACATATAATCAGTGTAGGTATACCAAACAGTTTTTCTTAGAACCATTAAACCTATACGAGCTACATTATATAGTTGTACGATTCTAACAAAAGTTGAATAGACTAAAAATAAATCATTTAATTTACACACTAAGTTAGTTTTGTTTAATTTGCTCAAAAAACAAAAAGCTTTTCATACGAAGAATTTATTTTCAAACCCTTATGCCTATGACAGCTATGCGATATATAACTACGATCCACCCAAATTGGGTTTAGATACATTAAATGATGTAACACATATAATACATAGGTTTGGTTCAAATATTTAGGGTTTTACTGAAGTTATTTCGATTATTGTGAACCAAACTTAACATTTTATAGAAATACTAAAACACTTTGTACTACATATAAATTTTTACAGGGTATACCCATTGCGGTGTGCCTGGCACTGACTGGACTTTGTTAGGATTAGGCATTGTTTTAACTAAATGAAAATTGATTATTATGCAGAGTAAGTCGTTGGTTCGAAATGTCGACGTGATGACAATGCACTTATCATTGCATCTGGTGACCTTCATGCGCATTGTCCAAATATTTATGGGTCGAAGGTCAAAGCTCTTCATCTTTTCATCTATTTTTAGTTGCTTTTGTTATTAACAAATTGGATTAATTAAAATTGATGACAGATTAATTTAGTATTAGTTAGTTTTGGTATTTTATTGGGGAGTGGGCAGGCAACTGGGTGGCAACGCTGTGCGCACTACATCGATTAAGCTGGCAACGCTGAGAATATTTAAAAAAAAACTCAGCATGCGACAAGTCTTTTTTATGTGCTTTCTGATTCCGGGTGATAAATCGAACAAAAAGTCATAGGCAAAACAAAATTTTTTTTGCTCTCGTCTATATTCATTTTGTATGTTCTCTTTGCTCGGTCTGCTGAAAAACGCATGCGCTGCCAGCAACAACAACAATAACAGCAAGAACAGCAGCAAGAAGAGGAACAGCAACAACAGCAATAACAACAACAACAAGAACAGCGTGAAAAGTGTATTTCATTCAATAGGAAGAAGTCGGCAAACGGTGGTGGATAACTCGGGCAGGGCACGAAGACAAAGCCGAAGGCGTAGCCGAGCGTGCACTGCGCAAACTGCGGGGGAAAAAGAACAGAAACAGACACAAGGAAGAAGCAGCAGCGGAGTTAGAAACGAAACGGCAAGCGGAACGCGAAACGAAACGAAACGGAAAGAAAAAGCACAGCAGCAACAACAAAGTGAAGGAAGGGTGTGTGTGTGTGTGTGTGTGTGTGTGTGAGAGGAGTGAGTGACTGAGTGCGCCTGTGTGTGTGAGTGTTTGCGTGTGCGTGTGTTTGTTTTTGAGCGTTTGTTGTTGCACCCAAAAAAACTCACCACCGAGGCGCGAAAAGAGGGTGGAGTTGTGATAGTGTGTGTGACACTCTGTGTGTGCGTGTTGGTGTGACAGCCCCCTGAATTTAGCTGTGCTCGGTGAGAAATTTGCTAGTGGCCCGGTTTTGTGGTCCCAGCAGTTGCCCGTCGCCAGTCGCCAATCGCCAGTCGTTAGTCGTTTATCGCATTTGTCGAGCTGTTTTCTGTTTTCTGCCCTGTGCCGTGTGCCGTGTGTGTGTGTGTGTTGTTCTCAAGCGTCTGCCGCCAAACACTTTTCAAATAAGTTAAGCAATTGGCTAACTAAACAGCAGCAGACAAACAACTTAAACGCGTCTTCAAGCTCGTCAAACTGCCCAAAAAAAAGTACAAAAAAACGCATTGTTTTCTAACTCCTTAGGGCAGAGGGTGCAGTTTTTCCAAATTTTTGCTCGTGTGTCGCTTGTGTGTGTGTAAAATATTAAACAAAAAAAGGATAAAAGTAAATCGGTGAAGAAACAAGTGAAACTTCCAATATTCTAACTTCGCACGCCCCTCAGCACAGTGCAGTTACAATTACCGTTACAATTGCAGTTACAGTTCAGTTCAGTGCAGCAGCAGCAGCATCCAGTGACGATTCCAACCTCACTTTTGTGCCGGTATGTACAACGCCTCTGGCTCCAAAAAAAAACACACGCCCCCACCCACCCACTGCTAAAAAATAATTATAATAAACATAATTATGCTGTGTATTTATAGCATAATTATGTGCACAATTCTGTGTTGTCAACACACAAAGTATTGAAAATGAAATATAACTTACAGCAGGCATTTATTTTTAGAGCCTCGCCACAGCTTTTGCTGAGAGCATTAGAGGCAGCGAGAGAGAGGCAGAGTGAGGGCTAGCGCGCGAGAGCGAGCACGAGTGTATGAATGAGCGTATATGTATATTAGGGGGAGGTGTTGTTTTTGAATGAGTGGAGGGGGAGTGACAAGGGGGAGCTGCTGAATGTATGTCGCTGGGTTTATTTTATTATTATTATTCTTTTTTTTTTTTCTTATTATTATCTCATCGACAATGCCGTCGTCGATGTCGCTATTGGAAACGGCGGCGCTCGTAAAAAATTTAGCGCAAAATCTGACATTTCCGTTGCTTGTTTCCGCAAACACGCGTAGCAAGTGCACCAACAGCAGCAGCAGTAGCAGCCAAGAAGAGAGAGAGAGAGAGCACACGCGAGAGTGTAAAACCAGAAAGAGAGAACAGGGTGTGAGTGAGCACAGCAGCTGTGGTAGGTAGCAGCAGCAGCTTCTTCAGCCTCATTGCAGTGTTGCTGTGCGCACATTTATTGCCGCAGCCTGAAAGTATGCTACAGTAATTTTCTTACAAACAGCCATGCAAAGTGGCGCGCTCCAAATCTGTTGGCACACACTAAATTCGTATTTAATTAACATTACCAGCACATTTAGAGATTCATTAAAGCTATATCTGCTCCAGCGATAAGATATGTTTCCTTTTTTTATTGTTTTTCCGTTTCTGTATATAGTAGATAGCAAAGTAGTTCAATCAATAGATAGCAAATGATTCACAATGTATATATTATATAACAGGCCACCCTTGTGCCATTGGGGCAACCAAAAGCCGGCAGCTAAAATGTGTAGCATGCTACACAATACAAGTGTAGTGCAAATAGTAGTAGAAAATAGCATATGGAAAAGGTAGTAGTTTCCAGCTGCGCGAGAGCGAACTCTCCGTGTGGGTGTATGTTTGTATATAGCTCTATGTGTGTATTGGTGAGAGCAGGCGCGTGAAAAATCTTACAAAGCAAAAAAAAAGGAGCAGCAAAAAAAATACAAAAAAAAAAGCGAAACAGGCATTTTCCCAATTGATTTTCAAGGCGGCCAACGTTGTGCAAACGGCAAACGGCATACGAAATACTTGTCTGTTTAATACGGTAGTGACACACAAAATAAAACGAGAAAAATAAAAAAAAATACTTAAATATTTCGCAAAAATACGGCAAACGTCAAACAAAAATTAACAACTATTTAATGCAGTAAATGTGATTTTGTGTGTGAGCAAAATAAATGTATGCAAAAAATGGGTGACAAATATTTGGCAAGCCTTGAGAGCAACGTCTCTCAGTCTGAGTGACTGGCGATTGCATAAAAATGTGTGAGTAGAAATTAAAGCACAGCCCTCACGGCCCCTGGTGGCCCTCATGGCCTCAAGCGACCCAAAATTCCGACTTACCGCCCATAGAGTAGTACCACACAAAAAAAGAGTGCTCCATAAAGTATGCTATGCTTCTGCAGTAATCTTCTTTGAGAGATTTTTATTGATGTTTTTCGATAATTTATTGATTGGTGTGCTTAACAGATTTAACATGAGCATTATAAACGGTTTTTATCATCTGATAAAAGCTGCACTACTCACAAACAAGCGACAGGCGATAACATTTCAAGTGCATTATGTCATATTCCTCGCTTTTTGTTGTCTACCTGCCTATCACAGTGTGTGTGTGAGTAAGTGTTTGTCTCTCTGTGTGCTTGTGAGTGTGTGCGTGCTTGTGTGAGTGTTTGCCATTTTGCCAGTCGAGGACGAGGACACAACGCTCGTTGTCTGTCAACAGGGCGCCATTTAATGCCGTAACTTTGTGTAATTAAAAAAAGAACAAGCAACAAGGCGAGGGATTATGTCCACCCTCCCCCCACACACACACACACTTCTCTAAGTTTGTTATTAATATATGTGACAGAATGAAAAAAAATATGAACAGAAATTGTAATTTCCGCCCCAGCAACAAAACTGAAACTGATGTAAAACAGAAATTGAAATTTCCGTTAACGTTATGCGAGCTGAGGCGTCATCATAATGATTTGAACAACTTGACCACCAAACAGCAGCAAACTATATATATATATACAAGTGTGTGCGAGAGTGTCTGTGTGTGTGTGTGCTGAAATATATGGCTCATGTGGCAGCTCTTGACGCTCTGGTGATTGTGGGTTAAAAGGGTCACAGCATGTGGGAACAAGTGCCACATTTTCAGCAAGCCATAGAATATATTGAATTGGCCGCATAAATACGAGTGAAGACAGCATGGAGGTTGAGCCTCTCGCAGTAGCAAAATAACATTAGTTCGGCCTACTTCCGGTTTGATTGGAATTTATGTGCGCTGCCTGAAAGTAGGCAACATATTTTGCTTCTGCGTTTACTCTGCCTTTCTCCCTCTGCCTCTACACCTCTTTCCTAACTCTCTCTCTCTCCCACTGTTTTATGCTGTGCACTGAGCGAAAAGCCCAACTAATGTTTAGTCATTGCCTCAAGTTAGTCAATTGACTGTGTAAACTACAAAATCAAAAAAAGAAAAAAAAAACTACGAGCGATTTCCGTTTTTTTTGGGCAACGTTTGCGCTGTCTCCGTGTGTATTTGTGTGTAAATTCAATTATGAACTCAAATATTAACTAACAGATTAGCAGCGAGGGCTCGTGGCACGTGCCTTTTTCAACATTTTCTGTTTAAATTTACAGAGTAAGAACTTTTACCAAGTTTGACGTTAGTTTGCGGTTGTCCTTGAGTTTAATTCAGTTGGGCAAAATAAATGTTATTTAAGTACTTGATGCCAATGGATTCATTTGATACACGTTTTAAGGTGTGACTCGAGCTTTGAGTTTTCCAAAGTTTTTGTTTTTCAAGCCAAGTTTTGTTTTCGTGTTTACCAAATCAGCGGCAAGCTCAACGTTCAAGAATCCTCCTTTAGTCTCCTTCAGCTGTCCAACAACGTGCTCTCAACTGTCTGAGTGTTGTTCTCCACTGTTGACAAATCAGCTAAGCAATTCTCAGCCGTCAATTGCCTTTAAGAGCAAAACAAAACACAAAAATACAAAAAAATAAAACTAAACTGATAAAGAGAAGATAAAAAAAAAAGTAAAACTAGTGAAAATTCCCAGCGCTTCAGTAGTCGATTATTTGCTATTTACTCTGCTGATGAGGTCAGCTGTGTGTTTTGTGTATTGGTGTGTGTGTGTGTGCGTTTCTCTAAAGTTTACACTAGGTCAATAATTGGGTTGTTGAGCGCATTTTGGAGGTGTCAAAAATCAAAGGTGGAGTTTAGAAATAAATTATTTGCATCAGAATAAATTAAGCCAACAGTCTCAAGTCAACAAAGACGCAAAATTTGTTAATTAAACTTTTATTTATTTTAATGATTTCAGCTTGCAATTTAAAACTTCTGATTCAGTATATATTTAGACCCAGTACTCAACTAGAGTACAAGGGTCGTTTAGGAAGGCGTGATTGACCCCATAAAGTGTATATATTCTAGATTAATTTCGAAGGCCAAGTCGATAAAGCGATGTCCGTTTGTCCGCCCAGAGATAATATATTCCAAAACGCTGCTTATTTGTAAGGAAACTTGGCATAAGTACAGGGTCTTCTACAGTCGGTTTACTCAACTGTAGCTGCGCTCACTGGTTTATAATTTAAGAAAATGTTTAGTAGAAATTAATGACAGAAGATTACCAAAATATACCGCATGTCTTATTCTAAATGATAACAGATCTGAAAGTTTTGGGCTAATAAATTGCAAATTATAAGAGTTAGCGACATTAAAAATTCAACATAATATTTAATTTCTTTCAAAGCTTGAAAGCCACACCTCATAGCAATTATAGCAACTAAATGTCACATTTTTTGCATAGACTTAGCATATAAAAGTTGGCCAGTGGAGACCCTTACACCTACGAAATAAAATGTTGAGCCTAGTTAGCTCTTTTTATATAATTAAACTATTTATTGAAAGTCTTAGTTAATGCAGACTACAGCGTACTCTGCAGTCGTGCGTGCTCTACTTTCTCACTAGCTTCTTTTCTATAGCACAATGAATTTGCATATACATAATTCTATTTTATTCTCAAACTCCACTCTCTACTCGCAAAAGTTAGCCTTTATTGTCTTTTCGCTGCCTGCGCATCTCTAATCCGCTGCATCTGCTACCGATCAGCTGTGCAACTCACTAGCTGTTGACTTTTAGCTTCCTGCAGACATTTCCATTGGTTCATTGAACTGTTGTGCGCTTCTCTTTCTCACTACCTCTCGCTGTCCCACTCCCACTGCCGCTCCCACTGCCCCACTCCGCCCACGTGTGCCTTGACTTTTAATTAGACAGCAACAAATTTTGTGGCTCACTGTGACACCGTTACCAATTGCATGCGAACACTTACACACACACACGCACACACATAACTGTATTGAAAGCTTATGCATGTACTTTGACCTCTTTCGACGTCGCTGTCGTTGTCTCTGCCTCTACCACCGGTGCCACTGCTGTTGCTGCTGCTGCTGCTGCTGCTGCGTCGTGGTCAATGTCAGTGTTGGCCAGTGGCTTTGGGGCTTGAACTGGTTGGTCTACAGATTGAATTTCTTTGCATGCTCAGTCAGTCAGTCAGTCAGGTTTTTCCACACACTCACATATCATTTCCACGACTCGTTTTTCACAGTTCTTTGCGGCTTTTTCAATTAAAGCTTGTTGCATGCCACCAGCGCCGACGTCGTCGTTGTCGTCGTTTACGTGTCGCTCTTCACGAGTCCGCTACACACACACACACACTCGTATGTACATGCACTCCCCCTTTACCCCTCCCACACTGTCCACACTCTCCCCACTACTCCCCTTCCACCTCTCTGCTCTTGGCTTTCTTTTGTGCTCGCTCTTGTTCACAAAAGCATCGCGGTCTCAGTCGCTGCCTCTGTCGCTGCCACTGCCACTGTCGACGCTGGCTGACGCTGCATAAAGTCTTTCACTTCTTTGCCATCAAAGTTTAGTTCAGTTCCAGCCGGCGTACGTAGCGGACGCGTCTTGCGAGATCGATCCGTCAACGGGAATACATATACATATACACATAATAACAGTACATCGTCGAACCGATTAACGATTAACGATAACTACAATAAAATATTACACAAAATAATAATAATAAGCGAGCATAAAGAACTTAACGCGAACTTGCTATATTAACACACACTCAATACTCTCTCTCTCTCTTTCTCTCTTCTTCCCCTCTCTCTCTCTCTCTTGCTGTCTCTTTTCCTTTCGACTCTCTTTCGCTTTCTGCCTGTGCGTGTGTGCTTTGCGTCTGCGTCTGTGTGTGTGTGTGTGTGACAGTGTGCTCTCTTTTGCTACGTCTCTTTTGATTTCTTTGCACATGCGCAACGTTGCGTCTCTGTCTTCGTCTCTGCCTTCGTTTGCGTCTTCGGTCTTCGTCTCCGCGCAAAAGTGAAAATATTTTGGAGAAATTTCTTGAGCAGAATTTCAGACGATCGGCAAGTTTTTTGTGTGTCAACTTTGATGAGTAACAAAACGACAAAAAAATACGTTTAAAAAAATATATAAAAAAATATATAAAATTATAGAAATATAAAAAGATATTATTGCTTGCATTACCTTTACCGTTAACGTTAACGTTGCCGTTACAAAGATTGCCCAGCCTTGATAATAGTGTCAATTTCAAATTCAACAAAACAGCAGACTCGACCCCGTTTCGCCGTCGCCTTTCCCCTCCAACACCACGCCCCCAACAAAACGAAAGTGTTACCAACAAAATACAAAAACAACAACAACAATAACAACAACAAAAATTTGCACACAAATGTCATTGACCTAAATATCTCGATACCGCGCCGGAACAGACAGAAAACGAAAAGACCAAAAGCGAAAAAAAGCAGCTAAAAAGTCAAGCAGCTAAAAACTTCAACAACAACAACAAACAACTTGCAACATTTTGGTACGTGCAACGTGCAACATTTTGCGCATCTTTAGCTACACAAATTTTGGCGGCGATTTGTTAATTTGTTTTTCTTAACTCATTTCTGACAAGTAAGTGTAAGGCCGAAATGCGTGGCTAAAAATAAGCGAACAAAAAATGAGGGGAAACAAAATAACAGCGGCAAATATTTGCCAAGCCAAAGGGGTAGGGCACAAAGGGGGAGTGGCGTAGAGGGGGGATAGGTTATGCTTATGCAACGTTGACGTAATATTTAGTCTAAAACTAAAGTCGTCGCGAGAAAGTTGAAAAAAGCAGCAGCAGCAGCAGCAACAGCAGCGGCAGCAACAACAACAAAAACATTTTCGAAACCTTTTTTTTTTGTATTTGTAATATTAATCACAGCATATTTACAAATAAAATTTGCACACACACACACTAACACACACACATACGGATACAATGTGAACGAAAATGAAGACGCAGCATAATAAGTAAACATGGATCACGGTCAGAGATACAGAGATACAGAGAGCTAGAGAGACCGTAACAGATACAAAGATACATTTACAGATACAGATACAGCTAGCAAGCTACAGCGCTACCGATACAGCTGCAGATACAACTGCTTTTAGCCATATCGCGCTACTACCTCAATCATATTGCAATTCCGTTTCCAAAAGTTGCGAAAATCTTGTTATGATTCGTTGTTTTGTCAATTTTAAGTATTTACTTATACGCTCTCGTTTCGCTGACATTTTGGAGGCTGTTACAACAATTTGAATATATATCTACTATATATGGTATATATACTATACTATATAAAGCTATATATATTTATTGGTCACTGTAATTTGCTGGCACAGTGACAACAACACATTGACCCACTTTTTTTGGACACTGCGCATGCGCAAATGCAGTCGAAATTCCATTGGACTTTCCAACTCAACTTAGCCAACTTTGTACCGTCAAGAAATTTATATATATATCTATATAGCACTTGTCTATACGATTGCTTTCGAGTATAGTCGTTTCTATTGTTTACGTGCCTAGCTTTACAGATCAGCAGCTGCTTTTTTTTTTGGCGAAATTTAAGCTGGAAAACACTTTCGCAATTATGAATACTGAGCTAGAATTCTAAGTGGCAATACATTTGACCACACTTCCCTGCTCAAAGCCAAAATGGCTTTGATTGTTCTATAAAGGCAGTTAAGCTGCCATTTGGCTGCTAACCCGATTAGCATTTTTGATGGCCCAGTTAATGGGCAAGTGACGCGTTTTGATTGCTTCACTGTTACGAACTTGATTTACTAAATTTTCATATTTATTTGCCAATTTTTTGGATTTTATTATCAGAGCTTTAAGTGTTTTCAATGCTTTTCAGTACGAGACCGAGTAATTAAAAGAGTAGAGTAGTGTTTTGTGCTGCCAGGGGGTGTGTTGGAGTGTAAACTATGCTTATATTTTCCTGTTTATATCCAAAGACTAGACTGATATGGGTATAACTCGGTGTCTATAAAAGATAAATTGATGAAATTTGGTATGTAGGACTCTCTTTACATATTACACACGCAGTATGTTATGGATTCTTACCACAAACGCTAAAACCTCCCAAATTACCAAAAACAAACGTTCGAAATTGATCAAATTTTGAGTTTGTTATAGAAAAACTTTTTTGTTCTTGGAAATATTCTATCCAAACTTACATAGTTAAGTTGTGGTATGATTTTATACATACTCACCAAATTTCTTGTAAATCAGACAACTTTATCCTATAGCTCCATTAGAAAATATTCTACAAAATCCCTGATTTATATGGTAAACTTTAAGTTTTTGAAAATCCAGCCACACTTTAGCTTATATTACTGTCTTTCTTTACTACAGGGTCTTTTACTGTCTCTACACTCCATCATAACCCTGCCCACTACTTTGCCTACAGTATCATCACTTCCTTTCTCGTTTGGATTTCGTAATTACTTTAGCACTTTAGCTCAGTAAGAGACACAGTCTTATCGCTCTTATCGCGATTCAAGTTAATGTTTCCCCTTATAATACAGATATATAGTATAGTATATGTTCTCTGTGGCTTAATCAATCTCACGTGCTGTCGCGCAATTCATAAATCTTAATTTTTGAAAATTGCAACGCAATTTCATAAATCACACAAAAATTCCTGAAAACGGAAAAATGTGCGACAAATTTTTCGCAAAAAATTTATATATCTCCGTATATATATATTTATATTTGTATTATTTTGGTTAATTAGTGTGGTTTAGCTTAATTGAGACCGTAGACAGTTTAGAGTGTATTATTGTTCTTGGGGTTCTGGGGTTCTGGGGTTCTGGGGGCTTAGTCTTAGCTCATGCCTAAAAGAGGCTAAAAATAAATATAAAAATATAAATTCTAATTGTAAATTATTTAATACGCGTAGCTAACTTGGAGAGAACGTCAGCTGAGAGGCTCAATTGACGAATGAAAATTGGGGAACAAGTAGCAGGGGATGGTAGAGGGATTAGAGGGGGGTAGTTGTAGGAATGGGGGTACGACAACAACACACAGTTTCACTCTGACGGGAGCCCCATTATACACACTTAAATTTAACTTTTATGCTGTAAACTGCGAAGCGCTTTGTTTGTTAATCAAAACGCAAATTATGGGCTCATCCACAGTCGCTTAGAAAGAAAGAGAGGGAAAGCAGCAGAGTGGAAGAGAGAGAGAGAGGGAGAGCTATAGTGAGCGCATAGTCAAGAGAGTGAGTGAGTGAGTGAGTGAGCTCAGGTCATCACAGCACACAGTTTCCAGCACAGCACAGATTCCATCACAGATTTTTTTATTCAATTACACACACAAAGCATAGATAACTTACGTTAACTGTAAATGCAGTCAGCTAGATACAGGGTGTCCCAGGGGGCTGAGGTGAGACACACTCTCGTTGTAGACTCTTAAAAGGTTCAATAGAATAGAGGGCACAGACCCATTATGAATTGTGCCCAGCATCCGCTTTTGGACATTACATTTACATAATGAGACGAGACCTTACTCGATTTATCCGAGGCCACACACACACACACACACACATATTTATATAGCTGTATACCCGTAGAAAAAAAGTGAAAATTGTTGCTCATTTTTTAACTTTCGTTTAGCCTCTTTTAGTAGCTTGAAAATTGCTAAAACAAACAAAGAACTTAGAATCACAAGTAGCGGCAATTCCACAGCTATTCGATACTTCCGCATGTTTCCCAGAGACCCCGAAAGACCCCAGCGACACTAGAGACCTCAATAGACCCCAGGGAGACCCCGACAGACCCCTTGTAATCCCTACATACACAAGGCCTGGGTAAAGCACGCAGAATCGTAGGAAAGCGAGCTGATAACTGTCGAACTTCTGGCAAAAGTTGGTTTTATGTGCTGCTGGAAAGCAATTTTAGCTCAGTCACCGAAGCGTAAATACACTTACCGTAAGGTTACTTTCTTGAGCATTAAAATCTTTTATTGAGCAACATTTACAGAGCGCAACCAATCAATTTGACTAAGATTTCTGCAAAGTTTATGCGATTTTTTAGAGCATATTTTAGACTAGAAATTGCAGGGAATTGTTAAAGGTATACTGAAAATACAAATAAAACTTGTCAAATATAAAACTTGGCTGAAGTTTGCTTTCTTAATTTGCGACTTTATCAAAATTCTCGATTATTGTTTTCACTGAATAAACAAATGATACAAAGGCTTAGAAAGGAAAAGTGAGCTGTAACTGTAGTCATATCTTAATTTGTCATAATAATATAAGTTAACTAAGTTAAGTATAAAAACAATGGCTAAGATTAACAGTGTAATTAAGTTAAGAAACAGTTTTCAGCCGCAAGTATTTAGAATCTACATAATTTTGTTTCTTTTCCTAAATTTCTAAAATTCTTCTATTAAAAATGAATTACTGTATATTTAAAGTAAAATAAACTTTTTAATTAAAATTTCTGTATCGTTAAAAGTCTCTTCTAACACTTACGAGCTGTTATAACCAGCTTTTTGCAGAGTGTATTGGCCTAAAACGTCTTAGTAGACTTGGTAGTAATGGTCAGACAATGGCCTGTTGTTGTTGTTGTTGTCTTTTCTGTTGCTGTCGCATTTGTTGTTGTCGTCGCTGTCGATGACGCTGACGATGATGATATGCGGCACGATTATAGGAAATGGGTCAGACAATACACGGGCACAACAGTGTAACTACCTTGTCAAGGCAGGTTGAATGTTTACCGTTTAACAGCACACACACAAACACACTAATACACTCATGCGCTGAGTGGTGCAGTTACACAGATTGGTCTTCATGTTTGGTTAACACGCGCAGAGGCGTGGCTCAAACTGTAGAGCGGTGCTGTGCGGTGAACTGCGGTGGTGTGCTGCAGTGGTGCGATGGTACATGACTTGTATTTGCTTAGGCGCGCGAATTTTTCGTTAAAGAGAGAGGCAAAGAGAGAGAGAGAGAGAGAGTGGGAGGGGGAGCAAGCGAGTTGACCAAGAAGTGGATTTTCAAGAAATTTCACTTTAGAATGAGGCAGTAGAAGCAGTACAAGAAAAAGAGCTACGGAAAAAAAAAACTGGATTCCCTGGGAAGGTCCATTGATAAATTTACAGTTACGTGATGAGAGCGCTCGATGGCCCGATTGCTGTTGGCCAAGTTGTTTAAACTTTAATTATACGGCAGCTAGTAGTAGTGGCAGTAGTTTTGGGTCGAAAGACAGAGCGGATATGATTCGATAATATCATGAAAGAGTTTGAGTTGTGCCAATTTCAGTGGGCCATTTTAACACATTTCTTAAATCGAAAACAACAACAACGAAAATGCTGTGTCAGTGAAAGAAACTTAAAATACAAATGATCAAAAAAAGTATAAAAAAATCACAAGAAAAAAATAAAAACGTAAAACAAAATTGAAATCTCTGACGCTCTTTGGGTTGTCTCTTTCTCCCTCTGCTTCTCTCTCGCTGGCTCTCTGAAAATAGATTTCTGTTGTACCTTAAATGAAAACGAAAGTTTTGAACGAAATGGAAAAAAAAATTACCAAAAAATTTAAATACAACAACAACAAACTGAACAGAAAAAAGAGACTGAAAAGACTGAAAAAAGACTGAAAAAAGTCTGAAAAAAAATACCATATTGCGGAATTTAGATATTTTAAAAGTGAAAGCCAATCATGGGCATGGAACTTGGAATTTCTCAAGCGACACCTGAGTGAGATGTTCCCCAGAAACGGCTGAACAGCCGATAAATGGACATTGTGCTCTGCAGTTATAGTTCCTGTCTCACGCTGATCAATATTTGTTTAGTGTTTAATTTGAATTTCAGTCTGTGTTGTTACTTTTTGTCTACGTCTTAATTGTTGTTGCTTTTGGTAATTAGCAAAAGGCAATTACGAGCAGGTGCAAAGTTTTCTCTACGAAAAAACCAAAAAAAAAAGCTAAAAAAAAGCTGAAAAAAAACCGCAAATGCGAAATGTAAATGTGCATTATAAAAGGGGAAGTAACTGATGCGGATGCTGTTCGTAGTGTGACAAGAGTTGTACTCTGTGCGATAAGTACACACAGACAGGCATAGGTGTAGGTATATATATGTACACCGATGTGCGATCATTATATATGCATTGCCCTATTGGGTGTGTTCCTTTCCGAGTTACCATTAGCAGAGCGTTACGACATTTATTTTGTTTCTCACACACACAGTCACTCTTCTAGCGAATTTGTCGTATCCGTAAAACAAAACAATCACTTAGCAACATTTGTATTTGTATTTGTTGACAAATTCATTCATTTATTTTTGTATTTTTGTTGTTTTTACAACTTCCATTTGTTGGTAAAATGACGTTTGTTTGCTTAGTAAATCCGCTAAGCATTTGGCGCTGGAGCCTATCAGCTAAGAGCTCAAAAATGCCACTTTAGATAACAACTTGAGTGGCCTCTTTTGGCTAAGTATTAGTGAGCTTTTAGTGCCCTCTTTGCCTAAGTATTAGTGAGCTTTTGTATTCACTTAGTCTAGCAGAGCTTACGCTAGTACTGGCTCCCTGTACGTGTGAAAGCTTCCCTCAAAGCTTTAACTTTTCAACCACTTTGTAGCGCATTTATACTGCGACTTAGTCCAAACACTTTCTGAAGTGATTCTTAAGTCGTTTCCCCGTATGATGATGTGTGAAAATTTAGCCAAATAGAATCTCGAGTCGCAACAACTTGGACATTTCACTATAGAATGCCGGAGACAAGTCGGCACAGCGCGCATTCGTGAGCTGTCATCGATATCGACAGGGCAGTGTTCCAGTTTAACGCAAGAATTTTTGTTTTTGTTTTGGTTTTCGTTCCCAATTATTTCCTCAATTGGCTAAAGCCTTTCTTAAGCGGCTTAAAGTCTTTGCATACACTTTGTGCTATTGTGCGTTAAATTGATTTGCGGTGAGTGAGCCAAGTGTTAGTTACTTATACCAACATTTCTCAAAAGGATATCAGCGTCAGTGGTTTGTGGCTTTCAAGGACGAAATTCAACACAAAACACGTCACAGCGACTGACATTGGGTAGCCAAATTGATGGGGAATTTTGTGGCAAACGTTTTGGGGCTTCCCATGTCAGACAACTATTTTTAGCACATTTTGATGGACAGCTCGGAGACTAAGCAGAGCTTTAACGAGCACTTATCCCTTTCCACTTTCTCTAAACCTTTTTCAAACATTTTTTCTTTCAATATAAATATTTTAAATATATTTTATTTACTCTGTTCTTTCTCTTCTCTTTGCAGCTAAGCAACTTTTAGAATCTTAGCCGCTTTGTCGCCAGTTTTCCATACACAGTTCTACACATACGTATGCGCACACGGCATAACATTTAGTGCCTGTTCCTTGCTTGATTTTATTCAACAAACACGAAAATGGAAAAACCCTCAACGTCGGTTGCAATATACTCAATAAGCTACTGTGAAATTTAACCACATATATATAGAATTATTGTATATATGATTTCCAATTTGATACTGGAGCCAATAAGCTGAGAGGTGTTCCACGTAAACAACAGATAACTTCCCGAAAACCACAAAAAAAAGACACTTCCAAAAGAACAAAGCGAAACTTGAACAATAAAAATAATAAAAGGAAAATCGCACAACTTAAATGACATAATTGCTTCCTAACTAAAACATAAGCGCAAGGCATAAAGTAAGGATTTAAAAACACACTGAAAAAACACACAAAAATTGCTAAAAGGAAGAGGAACAAGAACGCTGGGAAAATGTCACACGCCGTAGCTAAGAAAACAGATACGGAAAACTGCCTGAGCAGCAGCAGCAACAGCAACAGCAACCTCAAACAGTCGCCACAGCCCGCACAGCAACCGCACAGCAGCAGCAACAGCAGCAGCAATAACAACATTAATAGTCACAACAACAGCAATGGCGATGCTGGTTACTCGCTGCTGAATGGCAATCATTCATCGGCAACGGCAGCGCATTCGCGCAGCAATGGACTCACTGCTGCGGCGCACGCAGCAGCCTCGAGTTACGCCAACTCGGGTAGTGGCGCTGGAGCGGTAACTGGCGGTGGCTCTGCTGCTGCGGGCATCAATGCGGCGCTGCTGAACGCCGTACCTGCCACAGCGCTGCCCAGCAATGGGGGACTGCAGTCGCCGTACGAACGTTACAGAGCCGACGATACCAGTTATGTGCCCATCGGACAGTTCTACGCCGGACGCAGTGTGTTTATCACAGGCGGCACTGGCTTTATGGGCAAGGTGAGTTATCGAATAATCGATTAAACTATTTATAAGCAGAGTAATAACTGGTGAACTGAGTTTAGTTGCTTAAAAGTCTGTAAAAGGTGTATCCAGTGATAAGCCTTGAAGTTAGAAATCTGCGGTGATTAGAAACTAATAATTAATCGATTTATAGCTGAAATTAATTAAGCAATTCATCGATTCGTCCATATTCAAGCGAGCAAACCATTGAATCTGTAGGCTTGAAACTTTAAAGTGCTTAGGAATTTATCGAATAATCGATTGAAGTCACAGCGTCGTGTACATGCATGTTTAACGCTATCCAGTTGTGCATCAAAATTTATAGCAGCAGCATTTTTGAGCTGTTGATTTAAAATTCTTGCAACCCGGTCAACAAATTGTATTGCCTACTTTGCTGGGCAGCGGGCATCACGCATACGCCACGTGCGCCACATGCAACTTTTCGTTGTTTGCATAATTTGCATCATGAACTGTTGAACTCTTTGGCCACGAGCCACGCCTAGTAACCACTTATCAACGAAATTAGCTTGTTCTATAGAAACATATAGAAGTCTATGGAGATATATGTAGATATATTTACTGACTCTGTCGCCTCTTGTGTGCTAATCATCAACAGTGTGTGACGACAGTCTTTAAACAGTGAAATAAACGAGGTGAGCAGTGGCTTAGAGGGAGTTAGTCTATGGGGGGAGTGGCCTAGGGGCGTAAACTGCATCACAAAAACCAAAAAAAAAATAATGAAACAAAAACTGTAAAATGCTCACATGTTTCTGCTGCTCATTGTTGACTCATCGCACAGTGAGTGCGTGCGTGTGTGCCACATCAGCTCTCTAATTGTTCGTCATGTGAACACACACACACACAGGCACACACATGTGTGCGTACACAAAAGGAGCCCCGAGTGCGCCTCGACTTCAAAAATACATCCTGCAGCTTTTGTGCCAATTTCAGCCTATGTTTGCTGTGTTGCATGCCACCGCCTGCCTCCACGCCTACCCGCCCTACCGCCTGCGTCATTATGACATGTAATCGCTGGCAGCGACGGCGCTGACGCTGGCGCCACTCAGACTGCTGCTCGATTGCACAGTGTGGCAAGTGTTATTTGTTTAGCACACACTTGGCGTTGTTTGCTGCCGTCGCAGTCATCGATTTTATAATCGCAGCACTGTAATTTAAATGTCATAACCTGCAACCTGTACGTCACAACATGACCACGCCCCACCCAACGCCCCCTAACCAGTCAGTGTCATTGTTATTATTATTGGGGTGTAGTTTCTCGTTACTCGTATCTCGTTTTTGGTCCCTTTTCCCTGGGTGACACAATTTTCACATCGTTTTTGGGGCGTGTCGAGCTGCGTGCACTTCCTGTCAATGTCCTTCGCACACACGGGCATTTTCTTTGTGAATGAATATTGATAGCACTCAAATTGAGTTAACCATTCATTTGGCTCTCCTAACGGGGGTTGATTGTAATTATAGTTTATAGGTTACATAGCTTAAAGGCCCATTGAAATGGCTTAATCAAACTGAAGTTTCGATTGCAATTAACTGAAAGTAAACACCTGATTACGTTACTCATTAATCTACTGTTTTCCAGGTGCTTGTTGAGAAACTGTTACGCTCATGTCCGGATATAAGAAATATATATCTACTGATACGACCGAAACGCGGTCAGGAGGTCTCGGCGCGTCTCACGGAACTCCTAAATGCACCGGTAATTAAAAATTGATTTCAATTTAATTTATTTTTAACTAATTTAAGTATTTTTCTTAGCTCTTCGAATCATTGCGTCGTGAGAAGCCGAAGGAATTAAGCAAAGTTATACCCATATCCGGCGATATAACATCCGAGGAACTGGGCATCTCTGAGAGCGATCAGGTGGGTTTATTTGCCAGCCATAAGCTTACTCCTTTATTAATAATTTTTTTATTCTTTCAGAGTCTACTTTGTCGAAATGTTTCCGTTGTTTTTCATTCAGCTGCCACTGTGAAATTCGATGAGAAACTGAAACTATCGGTCACAATTAATATGCTGGGCACGAAACGTTTGGTTGAGCTCTGCCATCGCATGATGTCCCTGGACGTGAGTGCTATAGCCGTCAGCTATATACTTTTATTTAGTTACCCCTTTTTTTATAGGCTTTGATTCACGTCTCCACTGCCTATTGCAATTGCGATAGAACCGATGTATCAGAGGTTATCTATGCACCACCCTATAATCCCGACGATATAATTTCATTAATCAACTGGCTTCCGGAAGATATACTCGATCAGGTGAGCATACGTTTTATTTTTTATAATAAATTTAATTAACAATTTATTTTTATTTGTTGTTAGCTGACACCGCGCCTCATTGGCAAACGTCCCAATACATACACATTTACAAAAGCCTTAGCGGAGCATATGTTACTTAAGGAAGCTGGAAATCTGCCCGTTGCCATTGTGAGGCCCTCAATTGGTAAGCTTACATAGTATAAAATACACTAAGAACTTTAACAAAGAACTAAGTCAGAAAATATATACGTGCTAGAGACATTAACAGAGTGGCTATACTAGCATTACCTTTGTAACAGAGCTGCCTCACATTTTCTATTTAACAGACCCAAAGTATGTTAAAAGCTTCGCACTGTTAAACAGTACGAGCAGCGCTGTAACTGAGCTGTCCGACTCTCTGTGAGGAGAGAACACAGGCAGACCAAAGCCTTACGCATTGAGCACTAGCGCTGTCGCTCTCTGTTTCCATAGTAAGGCATCAAGCACTAAGCATAGCCTATGCCGCTCACTCCTTTACCAGCAAGAGCAGCGCGGCGGCATAACAATTTTATATCTGCACTACAAAGAAAAGTAGATCGACATAACCTTTTAATTTCTTTAAGTATTTGCTGACAGTTCAAAATAAAACGCAATTTTTACAAGTGTAAGCTGGCAGACCAGACAACAACAACTTTGCATTGAGCTTAGCTTCGTAGCAAAAAAAAAAACGTACACAATCTGTGTTGGCGATCTCGAGCAGCGAATAAAGATAAGAAAGAGAAAATGAAAATTTGTTTGTGTAGCTTGCATTGCCTAAGCTGAAGGTAAGGCGCAAGTGTGTATGCGTGTGTGTATTGAAAGCAATTACAAGAACAAATTGAAACAAAACGACAGTGGAGTGGGTACTTTAATTTTGGAGCTTATCTTATTGCATAAACTATATAATAATATTTAACTTATTTCGCCCACAGTGACTGCCAGCCTGAATGAACCGTTTGCGGGTTGGGTGGACAATTTTAATGGGCCAACGGGTCTAGTCTCGGCGCTGGCCAAAGGCATGTTCCGCACAATGATGTGTGAGAAGAATTATGTGGCCGATATGGTACCTGTCGATATTGTGATTAATCTAATGATTGCCGCCGCCTGGCGCACAGCGACGCGTAAATCCAATAATTTACTCATATACAATTGTTGTACCGGTCAACGTAATCCCATCATATGGTCTGAGTTTGTCAAATTTGCCATGTCCAGTGTGCGCAAACATCCCTTGGGTAGGTTTAAACAACACTCCCCTATACCCTACAAATATTTCTAATAAATAATTAATTATTTTAGAGGGTTGTCTGTGGTATCCAACTGGTGACCTGCGCATGAATCGTCCAATGAACACGCTGAATTGTTTATTAAAACACTTTTTACCAGCCTACATACTGGATGGAGTGGCGCGCATAATGGGCAAGAAGCCATTGTAAGTACATATGCCCAAAAAGGTGTGTCTATAATAGAGCTTTTAAACAATACTTTTAATACTATTACAGTGTTGTCAATGTACAAAACAAAATTGCCAAAGCTGTCGAATGCTTAGAATACTTTGCCACACGTCAGTGGCGCTTCAAGGATGACAATGTCAATGGATTGCTGCATACGCTCAGTCCCAAGGATCGCGAGATCTTCATCTTTGATGTGCGCAACATTAACTGGGACAAGTATGTCGAGCGTTATGTTTTGGGCTTCAGGGAATTTCTGTTTAAGCAACGTCCCGAATCGTTGCCCGCCAGCAGAAAGCGTATGGTCAGGTGGGTACACATAAAAAAACCTAAAAAATTTGATTTAATAAATTTAAAACTGTTTTCAGATTGTACTATCTGCATCAGCTGGTCAAGGTGGTCGCTGTGCTGCTCACCTGGCGTTTTCTAATGTCGCGTTCGAAGCGCCTGAATGATATGTGGAGCGCATTTCTGGAAAATGCATTGAAAATTGCACGTTTGATACCATTTTTGTAATAATTCGGCTGCTGGGCTATATCTGATCTAAACTGATCTGATCTGACCGAGACGAGACGAGACAAAAAACAAAACAAAATAACTTGTCTGGTGATGTTCTTCTTCTTTGCAAATTTCTAAATGCTTTAAACATGGCGTACGTTTTAGAGGTTTTTAGCAAAAATAATTATAATCATATTTTTATATATGTTAAAATGAGTAAACAAAACCACAACAGCAACAGCAACAATGCATCGGGTGAATAAACACACACAAATATACACACAGACACACACATCACAAACATACACACACACACACACATACAACTAAAAGCAGAACACAGGTGTACCTGTCTGTCCGCTGTCAGGTGTGACGCAATTGTGCAATTTTTGAGATACTTTTATGCCTCTCCAGGGTGTCGGTTCTCTCGTTGGCGAGTTGAAGACGTAATTTTTGTAAATTTTGTGCAGTCAACTAAGTAAAAATAATAAATATATAATAAAGCTAACAATAATAACATATATATACATATATATATATATAAAATAAAATACAAAAAAAAAAGAACACAACTAAATACCTAATTAAATGGTATATAGCATACTTATATACAAATAAATTATTCCACCTTTGCGTAATCAGAAAATAAAACACACACACACACACACACACTACATACACACACACACATACTTGGGACGGCGATAAATTCGTACTAAATCTATTATGGATTATGGATAAACATAACTAAAACTATGTCAAAGATAATGAAGCAATTTGCAGTAATTAGTGAATCGGAAAACAAATTTAAAATAAAATTAAAAACAATTCAAACTATTTAAAAAAATGATTAGAGAAAGAAAATTTAAAACAAAAAAGAAAAAAGAAAATATATATAAATAAAATAAAACTATAAAAATGGCTTGTTATTGCTTTAAATTACATAAACGTAACGTAAACTATGCTAATTAATTAATTATAAATATTATTACTAGTTTTAACATTTTTACAATTACAATTAAGTTTTCAATTTATATATTACAAGAGGAAAAAACACAAAAACAACAAAAAACACAAATTATATACGAAAAACAATAACAAATGAAAGAAATTTCAAAACGGAGACAAAAAATTGAACGCAAAAATTAGAAGAAAATAGAAAAAATAAAAAAAATATACAAAATTAAATTTATGTATATTATGTATGGCAACAAAACCAATAAATAACTAAACAAAAATTATATTTATATAAACATCAAAAATAATTTCTTAGCATTTGCAGCCTAAAAATTAAGCGTAATCAGCGAAAATGAAAGACAAAAACGCAAAACAAAACAAAATTTAATTATACATATAATATGTATAGATATATATATAACTGACCGATGTTTTTGACATGAGATTGTATACACAATTAGCGAAAAGGGCATTATTAAATTTATATTATAAATAAATTAAACAAAACAACTAACAATGCGAAATTCAACAAACAAACAAACAGCAACAAAAACATATAGTAAGAACATTCCATCCAGTTAGTAGCGACACGGGGCATCCAATTCTTCTAGTACTTTCCACATGTCAGCGCCGCATTTCCACCCCTACCCACTACCCCTGCCACAGCTCCTTCCCCCATCTACTATATTGTTTGTTCGAGATTTGATTTAGTTAAGTTTTGGGAAAACATTTCGTGCAATTTGAATAATTTTTATTGTTTATGCATAGAAACTATTTTTAACTTTATTTTAAACGATTGTAAATTTTTGCAGCGCATCAATAAAATAAAAACAAAATACACTTCCAAAATAAACAAAGATTTTATTAATTTTTATTTAAATAATTAACCATTTTCCACTATTACAGCTGAAAAAAGTTTTTTCCTCAAATTTTTTCTTTATATTTTTTTTTATAACTGAACAATTAGACTCTAGACAAAATGAAAATGAACTAAAAAACTATAATTAATAATAAAATAAATAAAAATCTATACAAATCAAATTGTAAAACGCTATTGAAACGTTTTAGTTTTAGTTCTTATTGGCATGCAAATAATTGAATTTAGTAATTTTCCATTAGCGAAGAAGATGAAGAAATTTAAAGAGAAAAAGAAAATATGCAAATAAAAAATTGAATAAAAACCCATTAAGGAAATTCTAAAAACAAACTGTGTTTTTAATTAATTATAGCAATAAAATTAAAGTCGCTTTGGTTTTTTTTGTACACATGAATTCTCATTTATTATAATTATTTATTTTTCACTTCAGTTTTTCACAATTCATGCGCTTACACGCTACCATCTTTAAAATTGTCTTTTACATCGGCTCTCGGGATTTCAATATATATAGTATATATATAGTATTTAGTACTTATATATTTTCATTTAATTTATCTTCTGGTTTTTGTCGTTTTGTGGGATATTCTGATAATGGGAATTAAAAGAGCAATTTCGTTTCAATTCTCACAAATAAATAATGATTCATACAAAAATGCCGTACTTATATTAGATATATATATATTATGTATATATATATATATTGAACTTAACTGTTTGTGTTATCAATTAGATTGCTCCACAAACATTTCAAAAGGGGCAGATGATACTGAGAAATGTTTAGTATTTTATTTTTTAAATAAATGATGTTGGAAATTAAATACTTAAAAACTTTCCTTAGATGTCATTTGATTAAGAGAATTTTCTTCACTTTTTTTCAGCAAAAGTTTCATTATTATTTTTTTTAGTATTTAATGTGTGCTTTCTGCGTGGGTTTTATGCAATTTCAGTATATACTAAATGGACTCATTGTTACTGTAAGTAAGCTAAAGTGCAGATTTTTTACTTGTTCTCATTATCATTGCCCCTACTCCAACCCCTAATAATTCACATTTAACAATTTTCGTTAATGACTTTTTTTTTTCAATTTGCATAACTTTTTTTTTTAGATTATTTAGTATTATTTTTTTAGCACACACTTTTCACTAACTGCCTTTCGATCTAAACTCACATTTCTGCTTACAAAAAATGTTTTGTTCTAGTCTTTACGTTTCTGTTTTCTTCATCTTTATCTTCGACATTATCGTTATCTTTATCATTATCATTACCGTTATTTATTATTTAAACTTCGTCTATTTGTTTTGCTTTAAATGTAACAAAATAAATTACCATTTAAATGAAAACCTTTAATTTTTTTTACTTTATAGCTAGAGCTAATTTATGTCTCAGTTTTTGTTTTTTGGTTATGCACTAATTTGCATTCAACTGGATTCTTTATTAAGTATATAAAAAATACTATTTATTGTTGGTTTTTTATATACTTATATAATTTTTTTTCATTTATTTTAATGTTTTTTTTTTTTGTTTTTTGTTGTATATTTGTTTACATAATTCATAATTTCGTTGCGACATTTTATTGTTGAGAAATGAACTG
Source organism: Drosophila parthenogenetica (assembly GCA_035047505.1). Classification (NCBI taxonomy): domain Eukaryota; kingdom Metazoa; phylum Arthropoda; class Insecta; order Diptera; family Drosophilidae; genus Drosophila; species Drosophila parthenogenetica. The sequence continues at coordinate 7,576,323 of JAWNPM010000087.1, forward strand.
TATCCAAAACTACTGATATTAGTTGGCGGCATATATAAATATACTTTAAAAAGAAATCAAGTAAACTACTGCTGATAAATGTATATGGTATATATATGTTTTCTGGCCTGGGCAGCAGTGGATGGTCTTCAATAAGCAAAGAATTCGATTGGATTCGATTTTTAAACTGTTTTTTTTCTGCACGCCAACAACAGATGATAATAAGTATTATAGTTGTCAAGTTCTGATCTGTATTATGTTTTACTTTTGCGATAAATATGTAACTCTTGTCAGGTTCTGGATTTTAGGTACAAAAAGTGTTTACATCAGGGTACAATGTGGGCTAAGAAGATAAGGAAAGCCCGTTTTGAAAACTTGAATTTACTGACTTTAAATGACTCCATCCACTACATTCGCTAAAGCTAAAATTCAAATAAAAAATTGTAATGAGCAGAAGAGTGTGTGTGTTGTGTGAAAGATACGAATATGAATATTCACTTACATTTAACGCATATTTAATAGGTATGTATTTGTTCGGGGGCGACACGCCCTTACATGCCTCGGCACAACCATAATAGATACACATACAGTACGAGTACATATAAGTATAAGTACATAAGTACATAAGTAGTATTTAATGTTTACTCCATGACATACATACATTCATAAATATGTTATGCAATTTAAATATATTTTTTCTTTACCTTTTCTTTTAAATTGTTTTGGTTTTTGAGCAAAGTAAGTAAGTTTAAAGATAAGTTCTAAAATTTGTTGTTCGTTTAGCTGTGTGGATGTGGAGATATATCTACCATATATATATATATATATATACTTGAAGCATTACTTAGATGACTTAATGTGAAGCAGACATCTCAATTAATGTTTGTACATCGTCTTTTGTTTCATTATTGTGATGTAATCTATGTAATTTACATACGTTTCACATACATATATTTTATGCGCATATATATATAACTGTTGACTGATACATAAGCAAAACATGTACATACATTATCATAGTTTAGCATGTTACGTATACGCATACTAACACACACTGAATATGCTTACATTAAATATACATACATCGTACCTCTTACATCTTTTTTATTAAATATTTCGTTTATATTTCTTAAGCTTGGCGCACAAATTTGCCATGCTTAATTGTTTATAACTTACTTCTTGTGTATTGTATAATTTATTTATTTATTTATTACTTTTTTTTTTGTTTTTCTTTCATCTTTAATGAGTACATTTCTTAATTTTTTTATAAATATGCGTCTTATTTGTTTTTGTTGTATATTTAATGCCATGTGTATATATATTTTTATAAAAATTATATAATTTAAAGCTTGTTTGTTACGTCTGAACTAAATGTAAAAATTTGAATAACCGCCACGGTCGGGTGTCGTTTGTCGACCTTTGACCTTTGACCTTTTTTGACCTTGCTTATGCAATTTAACACATGCAGCAACAACATTATATTCCTTAATTATTTTTTTTAAACAAATGCGAGTTGCACAATTAAAGCTGCGATTTTCGCTGCTCGCATTTATCTCTTCTTCTTTTTGTTTTTGTTTTTTGTTGGTCAACGCAAAAAATGTGAAAATATTTTACAACAATTTTGTGGAATTAATATCCATTTTCCTTAATTTATTTTTTTATTTGAATGAAAATGATGGCGCCCAACTAAAAGTTTACCAAAAACAATTCGTTTCTCTGGGTTGCTTTTCTCTTGTCATAATTTGTTAATGCTAATTTGTTTTTGTTTTTTAAACATACAACTGAATTTTCATAAAAATCACCCTGTAAATTGTAGTTTTCTTTTTTTTTTCATCATTTTAATTTTTGTTTTTGTGTTTATATGTATATCATTTACATGCTACTTTTAGCTTAGTTAAAAAATACATAAGTTCATATACTACGACGGAAGCATTTATTTACAGGTTAACAAAACAAATAAAAAATATATATAAAATAAAATAAAATAAATTAATTAATGCTCGCTGTTTGTATATGGACTACGTTGCATTTAAATTATAAATAAATGTAATTAAATAATTCTAATTTGTTATTGTTTTTATGGGTTCCATGTGGACTGCATGTGTATAAAAATGAATTCAATTTGTTTGTTTTGTTTTTAGGAATATTGTTTAGCATTTCAGTCATTAGCTTAAATTAAAAAAAAAAATACAGAAACTAAAAATTAAATTTGGCAAACTAAAGTTGCATCATATAAGTATTTACAACCTCTCGCATAACTAAAACTAAACTCAACTAATTTATATAATTTATATACTTTAATTATGTGTAAGTATTCAGTTTTTTAATTTAAATTCAATATAATTTTTGTGAACTTCTCACTCGATTTTTGTTTTACGCTTCTTTCTTTTTATTTTGGCCAACTATTTGGCCGCTTTCCACAACACAAGCACTTGGCTTGAACCAGCTCGCTGGCAGCACAAATTTGCGCGGACTTTGACAAACTTTGAGTTTTGCTGACGTCACAGTTGCTCAGTGTCGGGTGTTGATTAGCTGGTCAGTGGAGCACTCTAACAACTGATTTCGGAATGATTGTTGTTGTCCTTGTAGCGCTCCGCATAGCCCTGTATGGTAAAGGGTGAATCATTTGACGCCGTCTCCCCGTTAATCACCATTCCATTGCCGCTGGGTAGCGAGCCGTTCAGCTTTCCACACTCCCGGTCCGACTCGGCGCCCTTGAGCTGCACCTGCACATTGGCATAGGACTGCTTGGGGTTGCCCGTATTGGCTGTGCCATTGGCCAGACTCTTGCCCAGCGTTGAGGGATCCAGCGTTATGCCGTCCAGCTGCGAGGCAAAGGACAATGGCGGCTGTATGGTCGTCGGTGTGGGCTGTGGTGTGTCCAAACTAATCAATTTCGCCTCATCGCTGTGCGTGGGCGAACGCAAAATGGGCGTGGGATGCGTTGAGGCTACCGCTTGCAGATTGCGCTGTGAATCACCGTTGGCCATTGTGGTTGTGGCACCAGAGCTGAGCAGCGGTTGATCACTCTTTGAGTTGGGCAATATGAAAGAGGTTTCCCAGCAATCACCGCCAGCAACAGCCTCCTCCAGGGGATCGGGCAATGTGGGCTTGGGAGCGGCGGGAGAGGTGACAGCGGGTGGAGTGCAAGCATTCTGCTGGCGTTGTGTGCTGGGTGCGTAAGAAGCACCACCAACACCACCAGCTGCAGCAGCACCGCCGGGTGCACCGTGTGGCACACCCGTGCCCGGCAGTGGCACCAGATAATCCGGTACGGCCAGACAGAACTCCTCGCCATTGGGCGGCCGAATGACCGTCTCGTCCCGCTCGGAGGCTGTGGGTCCCAGTATATTGGGCAGCGGTGCATTCATGATGCTTGCATCCTGTGTGCAAGCTGTTAAATGCTCCAGCAGGCTGGTAAATGTGGGTCGATCCTCGGGCGTGGGATTCCAGCAATCGGCCATGATTTTGTATATGGACACGGGACACTCGGTGGGTGAACCCAGACGTCCACCGCGCACCACCAGCTCCATGACCTGTGTATTGTGCTGACCTGGATATGGTGAACGTCCCAAGCTAAAGACTTCCCACAGCAGTATGCCAAAGGACCAGACGTCCGTCTTGGACGTAAAGATGCCATCCAGGAACGCCTCCGGTGGCATCCACTTGATCGGCAGCATTGCCTTGCCACCCTTGCGATAGTAATCCGATCTGTAGATATCCCGGGACATGCCAAAGTCCGCGATCTTTACCACACGCCCAGGGCCTTTGCTGCTCAGCAAACAGTTGCGAGCGGCGATGTCGCGATGTATGAACCGTTTGCTCTCCATGTACCGACAACCCTTGGCCACGTCCAGGGCACAGAACAGCAGATCCTTCATGGTTAGCAGCGAGGGACGCTCAGGAGTATTACGATTCTCACGCAGAAACTTTTGTAAATCACCGCCAGCGAGCAGTTCCAATACAATGTAGTACGGCTGGCGATCGAAACAGACGCCTATGAGATGCACCATATTGGGGTGATTGAACTTGGCCATAATGGCTGCCTCCTTGAGGAAATCTTCCTCCTTTTCACGCTTGGGATCCTCGCGTAGTGTCTTCACGGCCACTGGCATTTCTACGGCATCTCCATCGCGATGGCGATACAGCGCCAGGTAGACCTCACCAAAGGCACCCTTGCCAAGAGCACTGCGGAGCAGGAAAAGAGAAAGGTTTAATATGGGTTTTGGAGGGTTCAAAAGGACTTAACTGTATATACTTCAAGGGGTCAGATACGCCCCTAAAGTAAATACACGGTCAAACAGCTGCCTATACTCACTTGACCAGCTGTAGACTTTCACGAGCCACCTGTGGCAGACTGTTGACATCTATGTGGCCATTGAGTATGCCATCGCAGCCATAATTAGGATTGAAGTTGTTCAGATTGGAGTCATCGATGTTGTGACGTAGGCGACTCAGCTGCAGATCTTGCTCCGCGAGCATCTTATGACGTAGCTTAGCCTGTTTCTTGCGCTGATAGCGATTGTCTAAGAAGGAAAAAAGGAGGAGATTAGGAACCAATCTTAGGATCACACAGCTTGCTAAAACCTACACAACATAAAGATGAGCGCAGCAATGCAGATGAAGAGCACGGCGAGGGAGAACATCAGTATGGAGACCAGATACTGGAAGGAGGATTTGCCCGCCTCTTCCTGCCGCTCGCAGGCGGTGTTGTTGTCACGTTTGAGGCTCCAGCCTTCGGGGCAGATGCAGCGCACCTTGGATCTGAATTCATCCAGGGCTACACAGCGATAGTCACAGCCACAGCCCTCGATAGCTGGAATAATAATGATGGCACCGGGTCCACTGCTAGCTCCAGCCAGGATTTCACTGGTGTCCCGCAAACTGCGACTGCTACTGATGTAGGAGCTGCCTCCCTCGCCGTTCGACTCATTGAGGTAGACGTCTCCGCCAGCGTAACCACCACCACCGCCGCCTGTGTTGCAGCCACCGCCGCCACCACCAAAGCCGCCTTGGCCATGTCTGTGAACGGAGGTGCCATTGTCCGCCAGTTCGACGTAGCAGGAGTGCCCACCACGTCCACCTTGCAGCAGGGCAGCACCGTAGGTCGGACTCAGCGCCTGATCCTCCTTGGCACGCCAACCACCACCAGGTCCAGCGGTCTTTTTATTCAGTGGTTCACCGTTAATTTGTCCACTTTCCGGTGCCTGCAGAGGCTTGGCCTTTTGACCATGCTGGAAGTCCTCGTCAATGTACTGACCGATGCCTAGGCCACCGCCTCCGCCGGCTACGAGCAGCGGAACTGCCTCGTTCTTGGCCTGGTTGAGCAGAAAGACAAAGGAACCACCGCCACCACCACCAGCACCGTTCTCTATGTAAATATTCTTCACCATATCCTGCTTGGAGCGGAAACTGTACTGTCCCAGGTCCAGATCATGCTCCGTGCCACAGCCGGCTTCCTTGTGTAGTCCCATGGATTTGATGCAGGCGTTTTCTCCTTGCTGACCTACCAGGAAGTAGAGCTCCTCGTTCTTGTGCAGCTCCAGCACAGCGACAGCCACAGAACCACGAGAGCTGCCCACGCCACCAGAGCCTAGGCCACCACTGGCACCCTTGGCAATGATTCTAAGGGTAGGAAAAGAAAAGGATTAGGAGTGGATTTTGTAGAAGTGTGGAAATGCGTGACTTACGTGTAGTGACCCTCGTTGGGCACTTTCCACTTCTGCATGCCCTTGTAGGTGCTCTGATCCTCCACGACGTGCACCTCACGTAGTACGTGTGTCTGATTCTGCTCCCTGTAGGCAGCCTCGCACTGCGACTGTGACGGTCCTATCATACCCCGCGTGTCACAGGAGGTTAATTCTAAATCTGTGGCGAGAAGCAGGGAGTTTAGTAGGATTACAGGGTATTTTAGGGTGTATAGCACTTACAGTTCGTATGATCAAAGTCATGATGCGTTGGACTCTTTTGATTGTAGCGCACATCCCAGTAGTTGTAGCCATTGAGGTGTTCCTCCGGTATGTTGAGACCGAAGCACTCGGGACTAAGCGAAAAGTCATCGACGGCTACGTCCGAGAAGATGCGCATTCCCATGCGTGCCTCAAACTGTAGATAGTATCTAAAAGGGTACAAGCAGACCAATTAGACCCTGTAATGATTGTGGAGCAGGGCTACCAACTCACTTGGAGGTTATGTTGGGCAAAACGTATTCGGCGCGCAGCCAATCGCTGCCCTGATTCTTGGTGCTCCACCAAAGCGTAGTGGTAATGTTCTCCTTCTCCTTCATTTCGACCACAGAGAGATTAATGCTGCCCGGATTCTTGCCAAACTGATGTATATAGAAACGCACAACGCACGAATTTCGATAGGGAGAATCAGGATTGCCATGCACTGAGGGCGGAGGGTTAAAAGTCTTGCTCAGCATAATGGCATTGCTGGCAAAACCAATAATCGAGTTCTTTTCCGAGTCATTGATGTGTTGGTTCATGTTGACGAGCATGTAATAACCACCAGTGGTATTGAGTAGATGCTGCTGGGTGTGATCGCCATCGGGGCCGGTGTCGTGGGTGGGAGAGGAGCCCGTGTGACGGGACCAGGTCAAAGTTGTCTTGCCCGAGTCGCGCCAACCGCACCAGTCCTCCTCAAAGTCACAGCGACCGCCATAGGGTATTTTATCTGTGAGAGTGAAGAGTTTAAAGATAAGCGATAAGGTCAATGAACTACACTGAAAAAAGGCACGAAAACTATTTTGCTTTTGCCTCCAATAGACCTAAAGTAATAAACTAGACTGAGATGATGATTTTTTTTCAGTGTATCACTTACCGCATGACTGCAGCTCGTCCTCGGCATCATCGCAATCCCTCGTGATGTCACAAATGCGCGGCAGTGGAATGCAAACCGGCACTTTGTTCATCATGCACTTGACCTGCGATGTGCTGCACTTTTCCGACTTGGTGCCCTCCGGAAAACAATTGACCATGCGCAGATTATCGAGAGCCACATGAGCCTTCTGTCCCGCCTTTAGGTCGGGCACAATCTCAAAGACCAAACGGAAGTCGCGGGAAATGCGACCGAGTCGAAATATGCGATGTGTCCACTGGCGATAATTATCGCCCTGAATTTCAGCGGGTACCCAACTGCTTTCCTGTGGATGCAGTGGCTCAACCACCACACGCGACAGTCCATGACTCATGTCGCTCTGATGCATATACACTTCGAGTAAACACTTTTCCAGGGTAGTGCTAAATGATGGTGACGTCAGATTCAGTTGCTTTGTCATCGGTTGCACGCGAGCGTAGAGGAAGTGACCATTGGCATCGTCTATACTGTCGGCTACCGGTCCAGGTAGCAGTCCCGTCATGTTCTTCTTGGCTAATTCAGTGCCGCTGATCACCTGAAAACCATCAACCAAGTTCTCTGTCCATACCCAGGCACAGGGCGTTTCAAAGTTACACTTGACGCCCAACAAGTCCTCGATTTCGGATGAGGGAGTTGATTCCGTGTGGGGTGCGTAGGTGTTCTAGAAAGGAAAGAAGGGAACAGACCCTGTAGTTTCTTTCAAGAAGGATTAAAGTGCAGACTTACCGGTTTGGGTGCCGTATCCCTTATGCGCTCCTTTATCTGCTGTATGGGATCCACCTGATCTACGTCCCCATCCGCGTCGTCTACATTCCCGTGTGTAACTCCTCCCACTGGCTCGTCTGCCTGATTGAAGCTCTTACGCAGCTTCAGCAACTCACTGATGGAGTTCTTGCGCGGCGAGGTGCGTATGGGCAGATTATCCGCACCGCCGTAGAGCGGCGGAAAGCGCGTGGAGAACGGACCGCCGGCAGGACCTGATGTCATGGCGGCTGCAGCGTTCGGTTGACGCAGCTTCTCGCCATAGCGATCAGCGGTGCCGACGCCGCCCAACCCATCGATCTTGCCAATGGAGGAGGTGCCTGAGTAGGAGGCGTAGCCCGAGCTGCTGCCGGAAATGCCCCCACCAGGACCACCAACCGAAGGTTTTAGCAGCTCCTTGCGCAGCGAACTCATGCCGCGTTGCCCATTGCCACGTTCGGGGCGCGGTAGACCGCCAGCGCCCACCTGTGCCAGATTCTGCCGGCGTCGCGTATCGCGCCGACTGCCCGGCGGTGGTCGTGAACCGTGGGCGGTGCCCTGACTCGTCTCACCCTCATAATCATCGTAGACGTGTACAGGTTGGGCTAAACCTGGCAGCGTTGGCAGCGGCAGAGGCAGTGGCAGCGGCTGCTCATGGAGTCGTCCATTTCTCAGCTGCTTGCCGGGTCCTTGATAAGTGTTGTAGTTGTTGTTGTTGTTGCCGTTGTAGTTGTTGTAGCTGTTGCTCTGATGCTGCGACATTGGCAGCGAGTTGAACGTGTGATTCAGCAGCGGCCGCTGCGCTGCAGTCAGTGCGCCGAGCAGCAGCAGCAGCGCTAGTGGGCGTGGCATGATCACAGCAGCGGCAAACCAACTGTGTCCACGTCGGTGTGTTGTGTGGATGTGTGTATATGTGTGTGTATTTGTTGTGTGTATTTATTAACAAGTGTTTTTTTTTTCTGTTCTTTGTTTTTGCTTCTTTTAACTTTGAGGTGCCGCAACTGGTGGCAAGCTTAACTCTTGTGGCACGTGGTCAATGTAGCACTTGCTGACCGCTGTGCGGACACACGAATCGCGCATTTAAAGTTCTTCAAATGCAGGCAGCACATTGCTGTACTTTGCTCAAATTGGTTCGCTCTTAAAATCAATAGTGCAACAATCTGAAAAATAGATAAAAAAGTTAAAAATTAATTAAAATTTTCAAGTTAATACTCTTAGACCCCGTAGTCCAAATAAGAGTAGAGGGGGTTTGTTAGGTTTGTCAGAAGCAAAATGTGCGTGGCAAGCAGAAGGAAGCATTTGCGACCCCAAAAAGTATTTAAATTCTTGATCAAAATTTACAGCGGAGACGATATAGCAATGTCCGTCTGTCCGTCCGATTGTCCGTTTTTCAATCCCTCCGTATGAACACCCGGATCTCAGAGACTATTAGAGCTAGAGCCATCAAATTTGGAATAAAAGTCCATCTACTTTGCGAGCAGACCAAGTTTATTTCAAATTGATGCCACGCCCACTACCGCCCTCGCAAACTGTAAAAAACTTGTTTTACTTAACCGTAACTTAGAAACGATTAAAGCTATCGGGATGAAATTCAGACATAATGTGTATGGTAACATCATAACTATCCTTACCAAGTTTGATCCAAATCGGACAACTATAGCCTATACCTACTATAGGACAAATCTGTCGCAAATTGGACATTTGTATGAAGACATGTAGTGTTAGTTGAGCTATTCCAACCAAAATCACACATTATGTGTATACCACTGTTATAACTATCCTCTTCAAGTTTGATTTGGATCGGGCAACTATAGCATATAGCTCTCATAGGACAAATCGTTCAAAAATTGATGACTTGTATGGAAAAATGCACAGTAGAAGGAGTACGGGGTATTTTGTAGTTGGCTCACTCAACTGTAGCCTTTCTTACTTGTTTTCTACATATTTTAATTTCTTCTTTATTTGACTTTTGACTTTTTGTGCACACCCATGCGTGCTTCATGTGCCGCCCACGTAATGACATTTTATGCTCAAATAATTGCGAGTCATTTATTAAATTCCTACGCTGCATTGACTTGTTATTCAATATTCTTTTTGGGTTCTGCAGGGATTTGCAATTTCATTTACCATTGCCATTGCCTGCAGCCACTAAAAATTTCAATAAGACAGCGGCTAAAATGCATTGAAATGCAACCGAAATGCAGCCACGTGTGCCTCCCTAGCTGGAATGGCTGACAACTGTTTTGCTCTAGGCCAAAAAAAGTAAATTATCGATTTGACAAATACAAATACTTTTTGTCTGACATTTGACCGACTGCAGTTTTCAATTTGTCTTTTACAAGCTGCACGAATTGCTGCTTATTGGGCTCCAAGTTCCTAGAAAAATGGGTCAATGATGTTACTATGAACTAATTGCCAAAGATCTGTTATATGGAAGTGCATTTGGCAGCAATGTAGCGTAAAGGATTTTAAAAAATATATGTGTATGAGCATAGTTACAAGAAATTTAATTAAGTTGGAAGCTCATATTCGAATCAAAATAGAAATACAACTATTAATTAAATTGTTAGACGTCAAGTGGCTTCAAGTAAGAGATTTATTTAAAAGTTCTGCTTTATGATTCTCACTCTTGATTAATGTGGATAATATATACATATGTATATGTATCCCAGCAAAATTTGTTTTAAGATGGTGCCAAATCAAAGCTGTAAGCCGCTTAGAAGTTGGTTTTAGATAGTCTTTACTCTACAAATATAATAGGATTTTAAATCTTTTGAATTCGCTAGGAAAAAGCCAAAGTATACTAAAAATTTTCCATAAAATAAATATAAATTTAGCTTGTCTAAATTACTTAAACATTTGCCCTAAGTGTTCTATATTTAAACAAGAATAATTGAATATATAAACGTTTTCAGACTTTAAATAAATTTAAAAAATCTTGCTATATGTTACTTATAAATAATCCTAGTTTATGTGAGCATCTGCAGCTACTCGAGCCAAATACGCACAGTTTCTGGGCGTCGCACAATTTCACTTTTAACATTTCGTTGAATACACACACACACTCATAAAAACACACACACAGGAACGTTACTCTTACAATTATATAGAATCTTACTACTATAATGGCATTTTCTCGCGTTTTCCTAAGCATTTTCCTTGGCGGGGAATAGGAAATAGGCAGAAATGCAGTTTGTGTGTGTGGAAATGAAATGAAATGAAATTTTTTGGCCATCATCTTGTTGCTGTGTATAAAAATTCAGTTGTTGTTTTTGTTGTTGTTGTTGCTGTAGGTATTGGCTAGCTGTTGTCGTTCGTCCTTTGACATTCGCTGCTTTTGGCAAGGGAAGCAGACCAAAATGGGAAAACACTGGGAAATTCTTGGCCAAAAAGTGCCCAAAAAAAGATAAAGAAAAACAATGCTGCAAATAGCGAATCTCACTCGGCACACACGCACACTCTCTGCTCTCTTACGCGTCTGTGTGGCTGTGTGTGTGAGAGAATGTGTGTAACTTCATAGTACGCTAAGTATGCTGTACAAAATGGCTGCCGCAGTTGTACAACCAGCAGCACAACGAAAACAACAACAAAACAGAATCGTAAATACACACACACAAACGCTCGCACACACAGTTGTCTAGAAAAAAAAAAAAGGAAAAGCGATTTGTGGGAGGAAATGTGCAAAAGCAACGAGTTCCCTCGCCTCTCGGTACCACGGCGCGTATACGCAATGCCAGCCAGGCAGCGAGTGCAAAACGGAAACGCAATTGAAGCTGAAAGTTATGCGAGTGCCAGAGACATGAGTCGAGATGAGTTGAGAGCCTGCAAAAAGGACCTGTCACGACAAAGTCGAGCTAACTAGCCAAACCAGAGTCAAGCACTAAACTACATGCATGCCAAACTCAAGGGGGCAAAGAGGGGTAGGAGTGAGAAGTGGTAATAGCACTGCTAACTGGGTTCAAAATACGCAGAAGTGCATATGACTAGAGTTGGGGTACCTGATGCCATGAAGTGGAACAGGGAGATCATCAACCAGGACACAGGAACTGTAGCAAATATGTCAATTTATGGCCAAAAGCAAGCAAGCACCGGGGCGGTAGTGAAAGGCGGGAGGAGTGGAAGTATGAGTTGAAGGAGGAGAGGAGTAAGCAAAAAAGTAGCAGTTTGAGTGGGAGTTCTAGTTGCAGGCTGCAGCGTCAGTGTATCTGAAGTCGCCACTTGGTGCAGCTGCAACGCTTTTCCATTTTCTCGACTTAATTAAACTTGTACTGCGGTGCATGGAAAAGTGTTTTTGCTACATCAAACTTATTGCATAGGAAATGCAGGAAATACAAGAATTTGGAATTGATGGCGTAGAAATGTTATGAAGATAAACATAATGCAGCATTAAAAGTTTAGTCCGTGAGTTATGAGCACTCAAGGCTTGCCTAAGCCAAATAAATATACTCTACAAATAACACAAGTTCTGTAAAGAAATTCATATAGCTATACTTCAATTTAAGTATTAAACTGGCTAATAAATAATAAGTAGTTCAGGAGGAAGAATAAAATAGTAGTAGAACATGTATTGTAGCATGTTACATGTAAATAAGCATATGCCCATTGTAGTGTATACAATATGTAAAGTGGTCATATGCTCAATCTCAAAGTTAGAGTAGCCGTCATATGATCAGCCACTTATGTATATGTGGACTGGCCTGCAGCCTGAGATCTGCAGCGTAAGCAGATCAACATTCGTTGACCGTTTAATCCCAAGGGCATTTCAATGTATATGGCTGCTTTGAGAACTCCAAATTTTATTACATACTTTAGGCTAAGTTCATTAGAAATAAAGAAAAACCAATTCATTATGAATTTGGGAACAAACAAATCAAGACGTCTTAATTGTTATTAGAGTATTAAGTAAAGTAGTTTGTTTTAGACAACTCTAACCAACTAATTCATAAGCTTATAATTGTATAATATCGATACCTGATTTTGTAAGTATCGATATATATTATAAGAACACTTTGTAAATAGAACGAACCAATAGTTCCGATAATGGAATAATCTATTGGACCGACAATAAACATCACTTTGAGACTAGTGTTGTAAATTTGAATAAAAACATTGATGTCGAGGCGCATCGATGATTTCAAAATCGAATATCGATGTTGTTCAATGGCCCAACGATGTTTTAAAATTTTCACATTCGTTTAAGAAACGAATAATTTATGATATTTTAGACTGATTCCTAATACATGCATAGCGCAATTATAAAAGCATACAAAGCTTTCACATCAGTCAATTACACAGCTTGCTGTGTCTGTTTCAATGTTTCAAATAGGCATTTTCGATATTTTGCGAAACATCGATGCATCGCGCAACATCGGTATCAGGAAAATCATCGGTAAACACCGACGAAAAAACATCGATGCTCGATATATCGATGATATCTTACATCACTACAATAAACTTTACTTTGAGACGAACGCTTTGTGCAGACTGCAATAAAATTGGTATTCCCAGTGTGAATTTAGTTTAAAGGAATATTAAACCTTGTTCAACAACAATCATGTCCCTTCAAGGAAAAACAATCTACATAGCCGAAGAACGTGAGGAATTCTATCTTCCTGGAGCTCAATTTAATAAGCCTGTACCATATTCTTTGGAATTTTTTACTTCCAAGAATAAGAAGCCGCAAGCAAAGATTCCGATTCATAAGAATTCATCTCTGGACTCCGCTCGTTCCTGGGTATACGGATTCTTGAGTGGAGGAAATTCATCGTCCGATATTGTGATTGAGTACCTATACCAGCTATTCTTAACCATGACAGCAGAACTAACGGAAGACTGGAAGTCCTACAAGGTAACCATTCCAAAGGGAAACATCACACCGTTATCATTTTTGGATGTATCCTTGGACAAACTTGATGTTGATTATTCTGATCCACAACCCAACACTTTTAAGAATCCTGACGACCGGTACTTCTTGATAATGATTGCAGGAATGTTTCGATACGTCAAAGCACATGAGAACCAAAGGACATACATCGCATCGAGGGTAAAAGAAACTGTAGAACCATTTATGTTTTCTCCATCACTTTATTGCGATCTTGCAACATGCAACGCCAACGCTTATACATTTTGGAATCCTTTATTTAACAAATTATTGAGTGCTTTGGATCTGTTCTTAGTGATGTTTCCCAACAACATTTATGCAAAATAGGAACTATGATTTTGAGATATCAGGGTTGTGCGGGATACAACTCGTTGAGTTATCTTGCCAAGTTGTTAGGAATGCCCGATGCACGTGAAATTGTCGATTGGGTCTGGGTCCGTGTCATAGAACGGGAGATTACTTCAATGCTCAAAGCGAGGGACGACCGAGAGATGGAGAATAAACACTCTTACTTCCCATATGCACTCGGATTGGGTTTAATTTACGAAAGCCCATACTCATCAGCTCGCAGTCCAGCTATTCATATGCTTGTTCATATTGTGGGTTCATTGTTCAATTCACCGGGATCATTAAATGCCATCATGAAAGAAACAGCAATCTATGATGTTGCAAAAAATGCTGCATGTATATACGTAGCTCATAGAGCAATGGCAAGACTAGAGACACGACTATTGGGAGCTACTCCTCGAAACTCTTTGGAATGGTTTAAATATTTTAAAGACAGGAAGTTCAAATTGACAAGTGAAGAACTGAAAGATCTCGAATCAGCTATCAATTCCATCAACGAGATTCGTTATGGTCCCGTGGGAAAATGGGTGTCTAAATCCCTGATGGGTTTTGTGAGTCTGTAAGAATAACTACTATTATTATTTGTAAGATCCAAATAAAATTATCTACCAACGAAATGTCTTTAACAATCCAAACAGAATGTGCATTGTGTGTTGTTCATTGGGAACTGAAGTTTTCTATTCCCCAAGTCAGTTTAGTTAATAGAAAATCAACCTTAGTTGATTATTTAAGTTACAGAAATTCATTGGGCATTTAATTTAAATACAAAAAATGTTGCAAAATTACAGCGAGTTTAGAAATGCTGACAACTGTAAGTGTGCGAGTGCGAGTGTGCTGTGTGTGTGCGTATTTTGCAGATACACACACAGCAGTAACAACAACAGTGGCAGCAGCAGCAGCGACGAGTTGTAGCTGCGTCAACGCCGCAAATGTTGCGCTACTGCTGCTCTTGCTCTGGTTGTTGTTGTTGCTGGTGGTGGTGATGGTAATGGTGCTGGTGGTGTCTGTGCTGCAGGGCTCCAAGGCTTTGGACCATCACCAGCCCCAATGTGAAACGCAGCTACAGCTTCGTCGGCGTCGGCTGCTGTGCGCAGGATACACACACACAGTGAGACACTGCGAGTAACGTTCGCTACCAATGGCGCAGACAAATTGTTTTGCGTATCTCACAGATACATAGATACAGAGGCGCACAAAAGATACTACACACAAAAACATACCATACACCGCACACACACTGCCACACACACATACAGATTTTTCCATAAGAATTTGCACAAATTTTTCATGATTTAAGCAGTATACATGCATTAGAATTAATTAATTTTTATAGACTTTTCCGCTGCTTTTCCCGACACGAGTCGAATTGGAAATTCTGTACTTTTGTTACAACTTTTTGTTGCCTTTCCCAATAAGTTTTCCAATGTGTAGCACAAATAATTGGCATTACCATAACGCGCACATTTTGGCCAGTTTCTCAGCGATTTTCAAATAAAATTATTTTTAACTTGGCTTGAAAAACTTTAGCACATTGAAAGATTTTCCTTTAATTGCTGAATTTTCTTTACGTTATTACACTTTTCACATTTTTTGCTTTTTCTGCACTGAACCAACAGAGGAAAAACACTTTTTTTCTTGCTACTCTTACAGCTGAAAATCTTGCTGGTTGTTGTTGCTGCAGTTGTTGTTGTTGGTGTTGTTGCTGTTGTGGCTGTCGACGATGTATCCGTATCTTTTGGATACTTGCGCGCACGACGCTCGGCAAACGAAGACTGAAATTGGGAAATTGGGAAATTCTCGTGCAGCCCGCACAGCATCATCCAGAAGCAGCCCAGAGGCGACTTTTCGCTAACTCTGTCTCGCTCACGCTCTGGCCTCTCTCTTTCTTACACTCGCTTTCTCTGTCTCACTTGTCTCAACGTTTGGGGCGCAGGTTAAACGAATATCCTGCGCTGAAATTGAGCTACGATATATACAGGATACACAGAGACACACTTATACACACACACACTCTCTCTTACTCTGCTGCTACTCGCTGTAATTCTCTCGTTGCTGCTGTAGTAATGGCGGCAAAAGCTGTTGCTGTTGCTGTTGCCGTTGCCACCGCTTGGAAGCTGTGAGGGGCTATAAGGGGGAGTGGGAGGTAGCCTGGCTCAGTGGCGCGCTCTGTTGGTCGGCGTTTGGGAAATTAATGCAAACTGCTGGAAATTTAATTTAGTTGCACGACGGTGGGCGATTATCTGTGACGGTGACTGTGACAGTGACTGCGAGTGTATCACAGTGACTGCCACTGTGACTGTGGGCATGGTCCTGCGTCAGCTTAGCTTGCATTACGTTTCCTTTTTCAATTTGTGTTGCAAGACGCTCAAGTGTTTTGCCCCCCTGCACCCCCTAGTGCTCACACCACCACTCCCTGTGCCCATTATCCTTGTGTGGAGGCTCATGGCTGTCTGCGGCCAGTAGAGGAACTTGCCTTGTTGCCATCTCCTCATATCTTGCTCACATTTAGCCCGCCTCGTGTCCTGTCGCTACTAGCCCGAGGCGCGTGCATCTGTAATTTCATCTAATCAGTTGCACGGATGCGGCATAAATGCATTTATCATAGTGGCATCTATGGCCCGGCTTGCCACAAGGATAATCTGTTGCAATGCCAAGCCAACAAGCAGTTCAACAGCTGCTTTATCCTGTTATCCTTCCTGCATTTGATTGATTTAGCAAATGAGTCGAATTGTCAGCCATATGCTGGATTATTGCAAATTCAACGGAACTTCAGCTGTGTCTTAGTTGGAGCCCCAATAATTGGAAAGTGTTTGCGAAAATGTGTTTATTTCAAGGGGTTAATTTGTATCTTAGACTGTATAGAAGCTGATAAAAAGTAGGAATGATAATGATTAGTTTATATAACTCGTTGTAAGACTATTTTAGCATTCTAATAATCATAAGATCTTTACTTAAGCTTCAGTTCAGTGGAGAGAGATTAAAAATACCTAGTTGGAAACGTTTAGCCAACCGGAGCCTTATAAGAGATATGCGTTATAGCTGTCCGATTCTGACCAAACTTGGTGAGAATAGTTATTATAGTACCGTTTACATAATGTGTGAATTTCATACCGATAGCTCTAGTCGTTTACTAGTTATGGTAGTGTGAAAATAGATTTATACAATTTGCGGGGTGGTATGGGCGTGGCATCAATTTGAAATAAACTTGATCTGCCTGACATCTAGACGTACATTCATTTTAAATTTGGTGGCTCTAGCTCTTATAGTCTAGAAGATTCGATTCATACGGACAGGCTAACGGACAGACGGACATTGATGTATCGTCTGTACTTTATGGGGTCGAGAAAGCCTCCTTCTGCCGCTCATTTCGCTTCTCACAAACCTAATAGACCCCTCTATTCTTTCTTAATATCTTTTTTATTACTTTTTTATGGATTTTTCTCAATATTAAAATACAGAATATTCTCCAAAACTAAAACTAAGCAAGTCAGCTGTATTTACAATGTCTAATCTTTCTATATTTTATAAGTGCAAAGTACAGAAAACACTTCTAATCTGTTGACTATGGTCTACCTCAAACATTTGTAGTTTTCGTTTATTTAAAATTTATGTATTTACTATTCGAAGTCAATCAATTAAGTTACTTAGGAAGCAATTCAAATTCCTGAAACAATTGAATTATTTATTTGAACCAAAGTAAAGTTTATATTACTGCTAGTAAATCCCCATGTAAATTCACATAATGCTCATAAATATTTTTATCTACAAAGTCAAAAGATACAACAGCAAATTTGTATCCATTAGATAGAAATACACCACAAGCAAATCTCATTCCAACACAATTTCAAATGGCAATAAGTCAAAATGCAAAAAACATCAACAACAACAACAACAAAATGATCACCGCAAACGGAAATGAGCGACACACACAAACACACTTGGATTCGCGTATATTTATATAGAATCAACAGAATTATATATACACTATATCTCTAGTGCCCACACACATAAATATATATATAAATATATTTAGAGATCGCGACAGACGCAGACAAGAACAACAATAACAACAACAACGTCAGCGTTGACGACGTCAAAGACCTATCACAAGGGGAACGAGCACTTTTGAGATACTTTTGCAGAATTTTCATGTTAATTTTCTATTTTTCATTTTTCATATTTTTGTTTTGATTTTCGAATTTTAGTTTGTGGTTAGCAAATATTTGCGCTAGTTAACAGCGGCGTAAAGTGTTTAGAGCTGCGCAAATTGCAAATTTCTATGCGAATTGCACATAAAGGCATCAAGATGCGTGCATCTCAAAGATACAAAAATAGGCGCCCATTATTTATAAAAATAAAAACAAAACGAAAACACACACTCACTTCAGTTTTGCGTAAGGGAGCGAGCTGCTTTGGCATGCGACGCGTGTCTGCCACGCGCGCCCTTCAATTCTTGGAGTCGTCTATGGCGTATCCAAAGCTAAAAGTATCTGTATTTGTATCTGTAGCTTTAGCTGTAGTTTTTAGCTATATACGTAGTTTAGTATCTTGCACTTTTCATTCAATTATAGTCGATTAAATCAGCGCACGATAAGAATTTTTTTAATTCTTGCAACTTGCGACACGAGCGACAAACTGAAAGACGCGACTGTCCACTGGCGACTGGCGACGAGTGTCGAATACTTTTCGAGATCGAGCGATTTCTTTGCTCCGACGTAGTTGCTGTGGCGTCTCTTATTTTTCTCACGTTGCTCAATGCTCTCCGCATAGTGTTGCATCCTTGACTTGCCACATTTTGTGTTTGTTTTGTTTTCAGTGGCGTCGCGTCAAGTGGATTGACTTGTGTGTGTGTGTGCGAGTGTGCGGGTGTTTACTGTGTGTGTGTGTGTGTGTGTGCACAGCGGGTGCTTAACTACTTCAACAGACTGTAGGTTACTGCTACTATATCCTTGCTACCTGCCCGACTGTCTTATTAAATCACATTCCCGCTACCTTCACTGCGCTCTGCTCTCTGCCTTCGATCAGCGTTCGCCCCACAGATTTATGTGCTTGTGGCAGCGTCTGTCGCGCAGTTATTTTTAGTTGCTTGCTGCAAATCGACTGCTTGCGACATTATTTCTGCGCCGCAGCTGTGAACAATATTAATGAGCTGCAGTAGCTGCAGCAGAGGCAGCAGCAGCAGCAGAAGTCGCAGCAGCAGAGGCCGCAGTGTCGTCGCTGTTTTCACTCCTTCGCAATGTCTCCATCTTTTCACTCTACTCGCAAGCGGAAGCGAACGACGGCCAAAGATCGTCACGGGCAGCACAGTGGACATGAAGCATAACTTTTGGAAGTAAAAATGTTTTTGAAGGCCTAGAACCAAGTTAAAACTTAATCGATTGGCTTGTGAATTATTATTTGGCACACAGTTTGACCAAAGTCTTGATTTAAAGAGTTTAAATTTTTTCCAAAAGATTTTATTTTTTGCCCAGCTTGCTTTTGCTTATGGGTAGTCATTTTTATAATGGTTTGGCTTTTATAATGAGTTTTTAAATTGAGTTTTTTATATAGCTACCCCTTGATAATTTTTCAGAAATTTTGATTGCTTCGCGTTTGAACAAAACCATTTTAATCTTGTTTTGACTTATATAGTAGTTCAGCAATCAAATTTTAGTTGATTTCTAAATTTTGTGTTGTTCGGAAAACTTAATACACATTAAACATTTTTTTAAAATCATTCAATCCCACCAATTAGCCAAAACCCAACCAGTTTGCTTTTGGGAGACAATTTTATTCAAGATTTCACTTAGTCAAGATTTCTGTAATTGATTTATGAATTTATATAAAAGTAGAATTCCTTCAAAAAAGTTCAGAAACAAGCTTTATAAGTAGTTATAAGAAGCCACATATTTTATTAATAATTTTTATAGTGGTTAAAGACGTTGCACAGCCACTGTGCGTTGAGATCGCTACAAATGTTTCCGTTTTGTGTGGTCTCTGCTACCCCGGCTCATCGTATGTCTCTGTTGCACTCCCTCACTTGCTCTTCCTCTCGCTTCCTCCACCTACGCACTGTTGTCACATTTCAAGTGGCTGCAATCTCAAGTGTTTTGCAGTGTTGTCACCAATTTGTTTGTTTACTTTTTGAGCCCTGGTTTATGCGGTTATCGTTATTCGATGCGAGGCGCCACCGTAAAATTTGACACTGTCGGTGGCAGGGCGCATGTCAAGTGGTCAACAGGACTATATATGCATATAGATATATATTCCTATCGAATCCTTGAGCATTGCGCTCTCAACTGACAACTGTCAAAGTTTCGTTCGCTTTGTTTACGTTTGTGGCACGGCAGCTGCGCAGTGGGGACATAAACAAGAAGCCGAGGCAGTAGGCAGCAGGCAGCAGACAGCAGGCTGTACCAAAGCTGGATGCTAACAAGTGGCCGTGTGGCACGTTGTCCTCAGCACGAAGCACGCGACAAACTGTTGCCCCGACAGCATAGAGAGGGTAAAGCAGAGGGAGAGGAGACGCTTTTTTTTTTGAGATACTCATATCGATTGGTGTTGGACATGCGCAATGTCAACTCCTGACTGCTGCCTGCTGGCTGACATATCGAAAGGAAACTCCTTTTGATGTAGACACAATAATTGCGAGCATAACGGACGCGACGGAAAAACGCACCTACTGCGTCCACAGAACGTTCCTGTGCTTCGTGCGAAACGGTTCATTACATTTCCATTGCGTACCACCGAATTTACTGTGTGTGTGATTGTGTGTGTTTTTCTGAGTGTGTGTGTGTGTTCTTGACTCGAAACAAATTTAGCTGATTAAATAAAAATAAATCATTTAATTTCTTGATTTGTAGTGGCAATAAACAAATGCTTTTTGCATTTACAAGGAGTGTGTGAACGAGAGATACACAGATACAAAGATACAAAAGATTCTCTAGTGAATATTGTGTGTGTATGTGTGTTGATTTCTTTGCTTTCATTGCTTAACACGTACACGTACACGTACACCAATACAGCGCCAAATACACACGCATTGTGAAAAGTGAAAGTGACGCCCCACACACAGTCACACTCTTCCACACACACACACACATTTATATAGACACTGAGAGCGTTTTTGGAGCACTTCGACGAACTTTTTGAATTTTCACACACATCGCAACGCTTTGGCCAAGTAATTTTCCTTTGATACAACATTTTCCAAACACACACAACGGCGCCAAAAAAAAATGGCATTTTCTTAACCCAATTTGATTCCAAGCAGACAACTCTCAACCCCCTCACACCCCCCACGCGCAGTACCACGGCGTCCTCTTATTTATGCGTAGCACATACAAAATTTGCACACACTTATACACAGCACATTTTGAAGCCCCCACTACACCGCCAGTACACCCCCCGAGTACACCCCCGCATGCTGTAAATGAAATAATTCAATAATTTTGCTCAATTTTTTATTCGTCTCTCATTTAAGTAAAATTTTCTGATGAATTTTCCATCCCGTTGTCTTGTATTCGATTTTGTACCGTAATTTTTGGACTTTTCCACTTTTTCCTCTCAACAATTTGCAGTCAAAATGATTTAATATTAAGCTCGCAAACGGATCTCGAAATCCGTTTCAAGTAATCACTTTATAAGTAATAATATTTAAACTGGGGCCAGAAATCGAATTCACTTTGCAACAGGTAAGTCGAATCCGTTTTGAATTTTAAGACATTTTTTTTTAACACTTTGTACGCATGTGTTTTGAGTATTATAATCTCTATAATTCGGCGATATTCAGCACTGTAAGCATACAAATTTATACGACGTGGTTTTGACAACACTAAAACATTTTGTATTATTCAAAACTTTTCAGGTAACATGACTAAATTTTCAAAGTAAATAATTTTCAAAAATTGAAATACATTTTTTAAAGTAATTGTCACTAGCGCGGTTGCCACATTTCATGCATTTTTTGGTTCACATTATTTTTAAGACGTAAATTAGTCAATTTTTAAAGAAATTAAAATCTTTTTCTATAAATTTAAATATTATTTTACACTGAAAATTAACATTTCCTGTACCATATTGTTTTAGTAAAGTAAATTAACAAATTGTTCATCAACATAAAATTGTTTTCTATGAATTCTAATAATTTTTAACACTGAGAAGTATCTTAACACACTAAGCTAATAGTTGATTTTGTTTATAATAAACTCTTCAAAAATTTATAAATGTTTTAAGTTGTGTACTACATAAAATTCTGCAACTTTTGTTAGGAAAAGTTTTCTTTAAAGTAATTTTTATAAAGTGGCAGCCGTGGTCCCCAGTGATGCCCTTAATACTGCATGCCTTCAACTTATTTTACTTCTTGCTGTCGAGTTCGTAATCCTAAAAGTATGCAACAAATTTCTTGACCCAAGACCCAATGAAGTCAACCCAACAACGACTGACTGTACATACTATATATATACAATAAATATATATATAATTCCAACTTGTTGTTGTTTATGTGACAGTGTTACTGAAGTTGCTGTTGCTGTTGTTGTTGTTGTGGTCCTTGTCTCGTGCGCTCTGCTCGACATTGTAAATGTAATTGTAATTTATTTGCCATGCTGCCTTCAAGGACATATCCCCACACAGGTGCTACACGCACGGTTACCCACAGACTAGCACACAGACAACTCGATTGTGTGTGTGTGTGTGTGTGTACTAGTGTGTGTAGGTGTGTGTTTGGTTGTATGTTTTTGTGTCTGTGTTTTCAGAATTACAATTTAATTACTTGCGAGTCCTTGCTGTCTCAAAGGATCATCACAACATAAACCTAGCAGCCTCACTGCGCGTATTTATAGCACTTTTCAATTAAGTTTCCTTTGGCTCAACTAAAGCCAACGACAAATCCTTGCCCCTTCAACCCTTCCTCACTGGCCGTCCACTTTATCGACCCACCGAGCCGTCTCTGTCCATCAAACCCTGTTGTTTAAATGTCAAATCATTGCAGTAAACCCAGATGCCCGAGGCATTGATACTGCACGGTATGGCTGACGCAGAGCCGGATTTATCAACGTTCGAGAATAAAACTGGACTAGCCGAGGACATGAAGTTCCTGGCGTCCATGCCCGAGCTATGCGATGTTACCTTCCTCGTTGGCGACACCCGCGAACCCGTCTGTGCTGTTAAGGTGGGTATGGCAGTGAGTGTGTGCGTGTATAAAATCAGGTCACTGCGTAATCGACGCAGCATCAGACCTCTCTTTCTCTCACACTACCTAACTCTCTCCCTTTTCTCTGTCTCTTTTGCAGGCCGTGCTTGCGTCGCGTTCCCGCGTGTTTGCCAAAATGCTGTACGCGGCGCCATCACCGCAGCGTAAGAGGGAGACAACCACCAAGGAGAACAAGCTGCGTCTCTTCCTCAAACGCTCCTCGGAGCCGCTGTTAAATCTACAGAATGCGGCACAACAGGTTCGTACACATAATCGATTTCAAATGCGGGAAAAATATTCGATAAAAAAATCATAGAATGAAAAGGAAAATTTTGATGACGATGGGTATGGCAATTGTGGAAATGGGAATGTGTTTGCGTATGTGTACGTGTATGTGTTGGTGTCTTTGGGTGCCTGTATGTGCGTGTGTGTGTGTGGGGGGATTACTAATAAAATTTAGACATTTTTTTACATACTATAATTTCTGTATATTTACTGTATATAAACTAAACTTAAGCTGATTAATCAATTTTATTAATATCAATGTAACATTCTGTGTATTCTCTGTTGTAACTCCAATCCTAACCATCCAATATATAACATATATATATAAATATCATAATAGAGAACCGGTTTCACCCAACAATTAGCTCCGATACCCGAGGTAAAAGCTCCGCAACCCAAAGCGACTTATGTGTATGTGTTTGTGTATGTGTAACTGTGTGTGTGTCTGTGTGTATATAAGCAACAAACACGTAGCACATGTGTGTGTGTTTTAATTGGTTATAGCTTCAAAACGTGTGCTGTGTCCTAGTTACTAATACTAAATATAATATGTATACTATCTGTGTTGTCTGTGTGTATTTGCATTCAGGAGCGCAAGTTGAGCTGATTTTAAATGGCTACGTTTAGTACAACTAACCTGCATTATTTCAAACTGTATATAGCTCACATCAAACTTAACTTTCCTTGCCTTTTATCTTCTAACTTTCAGAAAGTTTCAATACTATATTCAAGCACTACTTGGTGTCTGTAATTCTATCTAAAGGCCTCCTTAAACTTTTATATTTTTGTGTATAACTTTTGAAAAGTCTGCCTTGCATTTTCTTCCTACTTTCCCTTTAATCTCCTTTAACTATTTGAAACTATTGTCTTTCTAAGCTCGTGGACTGTGAATTTCCTTACTGTCTTTAATGTGATATATTTGTATTGTATACAAAATTGTTTTAGCATCAAAAAGAGCCATGCACTTGCTTTTAAGACCTTTAATTTTTCTCAGTGTATGTTGTACTGTTTGTATGTTTTACCCCACTGTCTGTAACTACTTTACTCCCCATTCCCCGATTAACAACTCTTTTCGTACTTTATAGTTATGATTGTGTTAGTTGTAGCTCAAGTCCTTAATTATTTCAACATTTAACTAATCTACTAACCTGAATTTATAGCCCTCAGGTCAACAGCATCAGACGCTGATCATTGAGGAGTTCGAGCCTGATGTCTTCCGTCAGCTCATCGAGTACATACACACGGGCTGTGTGACCCTGCAGCCGCGCACGCTGCTAGGTAACATCTTGTCTTGGCAAAGCTTGTATTTGTAATTTAATTTACCTTTTGCCTTTCAGGTGTCATGAATGCTGCTGATTACTATGGACTAGAGGAACTACGCCGCGCGTGTGCTGGATTTGTGCAGTGCTGCATCAATGTGGACACTGTGTGCGCACTGCTGGCCTCCGCGGAGCGTTACATACAATACAAATGCACCAAGACGCTGGTGCAGAAGGTGCTCGAGTTTGTGGATGAGCACGGCAATGAGGTGCTCAATCTGGGCAGCTTTACGCTGCTGCCCCAACATGTGGTGCGTCTAATACTCGCCCGGGAGGAGCTGCGAGCGGACGAGTTCACCAAGTTTCAAGCGGCGCTCATGTGGAGCAAGAAGTACTACGACAACAATCCAGTAAGATCACTTTTAACCCAACCAAAACAGAACAGAGAGCTAAGAGTTTGACATTTTTAGAACATTGACATCAAAGAAATCTTGGGCACTTTTCTGGAGTACATACAGTTCCATAAGATACCCGCTAATGTGCTGATGCGAGAGATACATCCACTCAATCTTGTGCCATATGCGATCATAATGAATGCACTGGCCTATCAGGTGGGTTGAATGCTTAATCGGCTAGTTGTTGTTGGCTTCTTTGGTGTTATAACTCAGTATCATTCATGCCACATCATCCATCTCTGTCTATCTATCTATCTATCTGTCTATCTGTCTGTCTATCTATCTATTTATCTATCCATCTGTCGTCCATCGCCCATGCTATCCATCCTGTTGTCCCCCTTTATGTCTGATTCTACAAATTGCAGGCAGACCCAGAAAGCATCGACCCCGGAAAGCTGTCTCCCAACTCTAGCCGAGTAAGACGTGCCCGCCAAAACCAGGGCAGATCGATGTCCGTGCAGAGCTCCCTGGATCCGTACGGCTCCAACACCACACTCAGTTCCAGCGGCAGCAGCGATCCAACCAGTGGGCCCCATCACAGCAACTAACATAAGTTGAACGGCCCCTCCTCCTCCTCCTCATCCCATAACCAGCAACATCGTCATCGTCATCACCATCAGTCTCTGCCAAAAATCCGCAAGGCAAAATCGCAATCCTTCCGCACTCGCCGCAGTCCCTCCGAACGTCGCAGTCCCAACGCCCCGACGCTCACCCTCAACACGAGCGTGGCGAATGGTGAGAAGAAACGCAGTCCGCTGACGCCCAAGAGTCCAGTGCTGCCCCAGCCGGAGTCCAAGAGTCCCGGCAGCAGTTCCCAGAAGACACCAACCTCACTTTCCCGCCAGGGCACACTGCGTGCCTCGAGTCGTCGCAAGAACAGTGGTCAGCTGACCATATCCCTCAGTGCCCAGAATCAAGGTCGGCGCAGTCCCGTCGGTCTCAACGATCGCAGTCCGCAGGGCCGACGTAGTCCACTGTTTCCTAGCAGCGGCCTAAGGTCTCCCAATGATCAGACCAGTCCCACGGCACGTAGTCCTACGGGAGATTCCCAGCGACGTAGTCCTACGTTTAGCATACAAATACACACTCAGGAACGTCGCTCGCCTTTGGGAGCCGTGGCGCCTATGGACTTTAGCTGTCAGGCGGGTCCGTCCGGCACCAGACGCAGTCCCACGTCCACGGTACATGTGCAGGACATGGCCACCGAGCCAGAGGACGCAGGATTTACTGGTCTAAAACGACCCTCGATTAATCTCTTCACGCCCATCTATTTTGCCAGTGAAAAACGCAGTCCCATGGGTCCCATACCACCCATCACCGTATCCAATCCCGCCGAGACCTACAAGAGCGCCGAACGTGAACGAGAGGCCGCTGAGGCTGCAGCCCGGGAGCGGGAAAAGGAAGCGGCCCAGGCACAGCCCCCACCGGAGAAGAAGAGTGTGATGCGGGAAATACTAGCGTTTGTGCGAAAACCCTCTAAACACATCTCCACGCGCACCAATCGCTTTGCTAATGCATTTACAAGAGCGGAGTCGGGTTCTTCTAGTGGTCCACTGATACGCCAGAGCACCTTCTCCGCCAGCCCCGCAGCCTCGTCGACGGCTGCTAAGAGTGCGGTGCAGAAACAAATGTCCGAGGTGGGATTCGAGCCGAAGATGTCACTGAAGTTTGCCCACTATACGAAGATGTCCCTGAAGCTAAGACGCTCAACGCGTAAGGAGGAGGAGGAGAAGCAGCAACGGACGTCGGCGGTCAGCTCGGCAGCGGGCTCTAAGCGAGCCAGCGCGGACTCAAATGCAGGCACACAGGAGCAGGTAGGTGGATCCGGTGCTGAAGAGGATCTGCCATTCGAGTTGGCGAATGTGCACTTTGAGAAGGTAGGTGAGTCCTATATCAAGCATGAGCGACTCCGTGAATTGGTCGAACCTGAACCCGAACCGGAACATGTACCAGAAGCCAAACCGGTGCTCCCAACCGAATCCGGAGACACAGAACCCGAGCAAGCGGATGCTGCGATGGCGCAGTTTGTCGAGGAGGTGACCAACTCACTGAAGGTCGTGGCACTCAACGGAGACGGTGGCGTTCCCATCGTACATCATTTCACCCGACGTTCAGAGAGTCGCGAGCCCATTGAGCCGAGAATCAGCGAGGAACGCGAATCGGATTCGAATGATTTGATCATACCGGAGGAGCTGCGAGCGGAGCTAGTAGAGATTTTGAAGACCTATGCACCAGAGCCAGTTTATGTTAATCTGCAGGTGCTGCGGCGCGAGATCGACGAAGCCGAGGCGGTGGCTCGTGCCGTTGCAGAGGCAGCCGCTGCTGTGGCCGAAGCTGCCGCGGCTGCTGCAGCTGCAGCGACACCGTCAGCGCCAGAGAAGCTACCGCTGCAGTGTCCTACTATTGAGTTTGAGCCGCCATCACGACGTTCGTCCTTCGATCCGCCGCGTTCGCCATTCCTCGAACAGCTGCGCAGTCCGGGCGGTGACACAGACACAGATTTGATCAATTTACAGCGCTTGGATTCGGGCGGTGATAGTTTTGAGCTGGTAGACGGGGATCGCAAGTCGAGCCGTGCAGAGTCGAGCTTCGATTGTCCTTACTCTTCACGGGACACCAGTTTCGATGTGTCCATATCGCGTTATCAGTCCACCAGCTATGAGGATCAAACCTCCAGTTTTGAAATCGTCGATACCGACGATCGGCGACGGCACATTGATCTGCGCAAGAGCTCCATTGAGCTAGTCGATGCCGAGACCTTTCAGCGTTCGGGTTCCTCCTGCGGTCGCAAGTCCTCGCTCGAGACACACTTTGATTACACGCCTTCGGAGACGAGCGGCATGACGCCTGCCCGATCTCCAAATTTTCCCATGACCAAGAAACAAAAAGCCGAACACTTCCGACAGCTGCACATTTCGCCCTTCAGTGCCTTCTCGCGGGCACGCAGCCCGCTCTCGCAGCAGACATCCTCCAATTATAGTTCCCGCGATAGCTACGACTCCAGCTCATCCTATCCGCATGGCCATGAGCCGCAGCGCAGTCCGTACGCTGACCCAAGCAAGAAACACTTTCCGCTCACCATCAAACAGCGCGAAGAGGAGGTCAAGACCTTCCTCTGCACCGATGTGCGTTGTGCTTCAATTTTTGAGCCGCGTCCGAGCTCTGTGCTCACTCAACAGCTCTCCACGGGCTCCATGTCCACGCCCTCCGCCTCGGGGTACAGTGCACCACGTGTGCCCGGTTCTGCTGCAGTTTCCGGCGTGGGAGGTGCTGCTGGCGGTGGCACTGGTGCTGGCAGCGCAGTCGGCGTTGGCGTCGGCTTTGCTGTCGGCGTTGGCGTTCAGCATGCGAATGCCTCGCTGGGCTCCTGCGGCTTTTCTAGCGGCAGCGAATTTGAGCCGCCTTCGCCGCGTCGCGCCGCCAGCGCCTCACCTAAGCACACCTTTACCTTCCGCATTGTCATGAAGAAGGTGGACAGCTCGCCGGAGGCCTTGTGTCCGGAACGGCATCGATCGCGTATAATCGATCGCTATCGACGCCGGGACAGTCGCCGGAAACGCATACACGAAGCGGGTAAGAGTTTTTAATCAAAGCGACACGATATGACATGTTGTGACACGCTCAAACACGTTAAAACACACTGCGACGCGACGATCGAAGGCACGAAGTAATTCCGAGGCAATCTTAAATAGTTAAATTAATCAAATCACTTTATTCTAACCTCACTCAATCAGGATTAATGAGATTTATGCAAAAAAAAGTAATACAATTTTTGACAATCTAAGTGTTATAATATCCAAGGTTTTTCTATGTGTACATGTGTGTGAGTGTGTGTGTTTGTGTGTGTGTGTGTGTTTGTGTCTCTTTACAAATCAAGGAAAATACCATTTTTATACGCCCACAAAAAGTTTAGCTCTTAATGCGAACATCAAACTTTATAAAATGGTTCTGGTTTTAGGCCGTTTCAAAACTCTATGTTAAGTAAATTAAGTCAAAATTTAAACCCATTGCATTTCTAAATACTTTAAGGCAGTTAATTTTCATGTTTAGATTAATAATCAGCAGCAGTTGAAACAGAGGGAGATCCAAGAAGTTTAAGATCTGATATCAGCTCTGTTTAAAAGTATTACATAAAACTTAAAATCATGCTTGCAAAGGTACAAAAAAATATTTAAAATATAATAAATTTTGTTTTTGAAATGAAATGACATGAAAAAAATTTAAATAAAATATTCTAAAATGTCTACAAATATAAGTGAAACAATAATTCCTCCCACGATTTACCTGATTACTAATTAAACAATAGAGAATACATGATGTACTATATATACATATAAATATATAGATATATATATACACACACATACCTATATTTGCATTCAAGTTAATAGAACTAAATGTTGTAATGTTTGTAATGCATATTATTAACAAATATTACGAGTATGTGCGCATTTTACGTGGTTCCTGTTATTTAGATATATTATGTATTACAAATTTTTGATGGACTAGCATAATTATAATTATACTTAAATTAATTCAAGTACTTAAACGAAACGCATAATCTATGTTGTTCAAATTGAAACCTAAAGATATATATACCATATATATATACACAGATATATGATCAATTCTAAATGTAAAAATGCAGCTATTGCAAGGGACAACGTTTTTTGCTTACTTTTAAGACTCAAAAACAAATTCAAAACCAAAAAAAGATTGAAGATCAGACAAAATTAATATTAGCATTAACTTGTACTTATATTTATATAGTATATATATATAAATCATATGTGTATGTAAATTTAAAGCTGGATTTGGGGCCGTACTTAAATCTTAAATGAAAACTTTTGTGCCGAAAAAAATTACTGTATTTACTGAAAAATGAAAGAATTCAAATGTTCTTTAAAAGAAAACTAAGAAATATTAATGTAAATTTAATGAAATTAATATTTAATGTTGTTTGACAAGTTTTTGGATTGTTTGTTAAATGAGAAATCCTAAATTTAAGCAATCTATGTGGTGTCTAATGATCATAAGTTCTCAACTATTGTCATCCCTCATCATAATTTATAAAACAAAAAAAGAAAGAAAGTTCTTAAACTATAGATATCAACATTTTACAGGTATTTACGCGTATTAAGCATTTAATTATACATAATTATTACTTATATTAATATGGCACATATATGTGCCCATTTACACAATAATTCTCGACATTGAAAACTATAAAAACATCCCACAGAAACAGAAAACAAACATTGATCGTGTGCGGAAAACTAGACATAAACTTATGCATAACTAACCAACTAACTAACATGAATGCAAGTACTTAGTTGAAATGTTGCTATTTTGATTTGTAGTTGCTTGTTTTTCAAATCTAAAAAATCATACTAAACGCTTGACAAATTCGTAGTACTCGAAAGCGATCGATATAACGATATTTATGATTTGCCTGTGAATGCTTGAGAGGATTAGTCTGGAGTCTGGAGGCTCATTGGCCGGATTCATGGAAGCAGCCAACTACAATTTCACAACTGCGACTTTCTTCTATTTACAGACATGTTTTCTAGCGGATTTCTTCCAACCAATACCGAATGCGATCAATGGGATCTCTGGGCCAATGGCATTTCAAATCAAACGAGTTGTAATCAAAGCTATAGATACTTATATAACCACCAGCAGACAAACTATATACATACATGTATATTTCGGATTGTTTTGGCCGCAAGAATACATACTTCCAGTTGGAGTAAAAAAAAGAAAATTGTTTATACTTTGCATTTCTACCGTTTGTGTCGTTATCGTTATCGTTCAAGTTATCGATAGTCTAAGCATTGTATACTGTATTTGAGGGCTCAGCATTCATTTTAGCCAAGTTATTATACTTTATGTGCGATTTATTGTAATTTGTGAAATAAAAAACCGAAATCAATGTCGTTATTTGAACAAAAAAGTCTATGAAAAATCTCCCACCTTTTTCCTTCTTTTCTCCTACAAACGGGCATCGACATGCAGGGCCAAGACACCGTCATACTCATCGCTATTAATGCTGATGTATCCATAACCGTTGTTATCGACGGACACGGATTTGCCCGTGCAGGCACCGTTAACCAGATTGCCAGTGATGACATCACAGTAGGTACCGGCAGGCAGACAAGTCTTCAGATTCTGGGACAGATTGTACATGTTGTTGTTGAAGGCTACGAAGCCCTTGTTGCCGCGACAGAAAGCGATCTGATTGTCGCCATTGTCCCACCAGTTGGTCACCTCTGTGCCGCGTACGGCATTCTTGAATCCGACCATGTTGTAGATCTGACGCCAGCGGTGTTCACAGATCCAGCCGTTGGTGCAGGCGCCATCCTCATCGAATTCGGGCGAAATGATGCGCTCCTGTGAGTCCTGTGGAGGTGCCTGATCGCGATCGTCGAAGGCAAAGGAGCTCATCACCTGACTGATGCCATAGGGGAAGGCCAAATGGAAGGCGGTGGCCATTTTGTATTGCTTGGGTGACTTGTAGTTCAGCTCCTGGCCGCCATCGCGCTGGTTGTCGTGATTGTCCACAAAGGTGAGAGCCTCCTCGGAGGGCAGGAAACCCCAGCCTTCGCCCCAGCTCTGCAGCCATTTCAGTGCGTTGTTACCACGGAAAGCCTTGCCAATCTCCTCAGAGAAACGGAACTCGGTGATGGCACCCAATCCGGTGTACTCACTGGCGGAAACGGTCTCGTGTCCATGATCGATGACCTCTTGGTAGATGAAGGGACGTGCATTGTTGGGGAAACCGTGATCGGTGTTCAAGTTACGCATGTTACTGAAAATATACTGAAACAGGAATTAGGGTAACTGAAATAGTTGAGAGAATAAGTAAACATACGTCCAGGTCATCGGCAGCCATGTGCTTGGCGGCATCCACACGGAAACCAGCGACACCCAAGGTGATCAAATGATCGAGCACTTCAATAAGCTGAGTGCGCACGTAGTCGCGGCTCTGGTCGAGATCCTTAAGGCCAACCAGTTCGCACTGCTGC
The DNA here is from genome assembly GCA_035047505.1 of Drosophila parthenogenetica. Taxonomy (NCBI): domain Eukaryota; kingdom Metazoa; phylum Arthropoda; class Insecta; order Diptera; family Drosophilidae; genus Drosophila; species Drosophila parthenogenetica. The sequence goes on from JAWNPM010000087.1 coordinate 7,608,326, forward strand.
ACCTGGAAGCGATCATTCCAGTCGTAGATCTCGCAGCTGGGATGGAAATCTTGCTCAGTGTAGGGCACCGCTGGGAAGGACTTGCGGCGAGGTTCAGCCACAGAGCCACCTGTGCCATGGGCAGTGCCATCGTAATCACCAGACATGTGATTGAGGAGCACATCCACATAGATGCGCACTCCCACATTGTTGCAGCGACGCACCATGGAGGCGAACTCCATTTCGTTGCCGGAGCGAGTGATCAGCTTGTAAGAAATGGGCTGGTAACGTTCCCACCACGGACGACCCTCAGAGATAATGTTCTCGGCCACCGGGCTCACCTGGACGCCGGCATAGCCTCGTGGAGCCAAAAAGTCCTCACACTCCTGCGCAATATCGTCCCACTTCCATTCGAAGAGATGTACTATGGTGTTCCTGTTGCCCCACCACTGAGGATTGTGCTGGGCCAGAGCCAGACCAGCGCAGGCCAGCAGACAGACTAACGTCAACTTGAACATGTCTAGCAGAAAAACTGTAAGTTATTTGGTTGATACTCCTGCTTATATAGCAGCTACGGTTTAATCTAATCACTCACTGACATGGGGATTTGCTGTCTTCGCGTGGTGCCAATTTATGGCCGATCTGTTGGCGATTTTGTCTTACGAATTTATGATAGACACGCTTCATCGACGTGTTGACCTATGGCAACAGCTGTGCAAGATAATAAATACATTAAAATAATACCCTAACTATAGAAAAACAAAGTTTTTTAAATTCTTAATACAAATTACACGCGCCAAACTGTTAATTGGTTAACAGTTCTATCGATAGTCGTGCCTTAAACGATTAATTTGTCACGCAGGCATGCGTTCGATTTTTGTGTTTTTCGATGTATCGATAGTATGTGAGCGATGGTTGGCCGCAAAAGCGCAAAGTTCTCGCGTTGTGACAAGAATTTTAAAATTAAAATAGTAAAGTATGTTTAATGCTGTCAAAAAGTAAAATTTGTTAACAATTAAATGCTTATACGTGTTATGTGATATATGAAATAACGAAAAACTTGAAATTATTTGGTTGCTAAAGACATTTGCACAGCCGTTGAAAAGTTGCCAACTACAAGCACATGTTGCTGAGCAAAGAAAATGTTGCGAAGCTGAGATAAATGTTGCTAAGCTTAACAACATGTTGACAAGCCGAAGTAAATGTTGCTATGCTTATCAACATGCTGTAAGTGCTGCCAACGAAAGAGCAATGTTGCTAAACGTAACAGAAGGTTGCGACAGCAGAATGTTACAATTATTTCTAAACTAAGGTATGTTATCTTTGTCGCTTAGAAATTAAACTATGATTTATGATGACGCTTTATAGGGTATTTTAACTTCGCAGCTAAAATTAAATACTGTGATTCGTTCATTTATTTATATGCTGCAATTTATGACAACATTTCAAAGTGCTTATCACTTGCTGTTTAGTTATGACCCGAGATATGAAAAACCGATTTCTTGTTAACCGTGCGAGCAAACGGTGGCCATGCAAAGTTTTGAGGTCTACGCAGCAGCTGAAGCTTCTGACGTGCACGACATTCCTGCACATAGTTTCTGCGCAGTATTACGGAGAAATAGTAAATGATTTCCACCAGAGATAACATGCTCATGCCCACAAAAAGGCTAAAAGCGCTACCCAAATTGGCTAGAAAAAATTTCTAGAAAAAGATTGTTAAATAATTAAATGATTGCTTTTACTTACAGACTAAGGTGACCATGCTGGACAGCAGATCAACCCGCACTCGTCTGTACACTTGTGAGTTCAGAAAAATGTGAACGATAGCGTCATTATGCTCGATGTTATGGCTACAAAGGAATTTATAAGGTAGGATAAAATTTTAAATATCTTATTAGCTTACTAGAATGGGTCCACCGTAGGCATGTTCAGCTGTAGTTCAGCATTAGATATCTGCACGTCGTAGTCAAAGTGTTCACAGGTCAAAGGACAATCACACTGGGTTTTACGCTGTCGAGTTATAATATCAGCTAAAAGGCAGTTAGTTAAGCTTACTAATTTCAAATTATATTCCAAACTACCCACGAAAATTGTCTACCAAGCAGGGTATATCCCGAAAGGAGCACACTCGCTCCTTGGTGCGATTGAACTCAAAGAAATAAGTGTGACAGCCACAGAATTTAACCATATTGCTAGCACGACAGTTCAGTTCACAGTTGGGATACACGTAGTCGGGAAAGTAGCGCAGCTGGAACTCGTCACGGAGCACACAGTTCCGCTGTTCAATGGACAGCGCTTTCACTGCGTCAGAGCAGAAAGTCTCCTCGACTCGAATAGTGGCAAAGGACTCCGTTTTAAGGCCCAGAAACTTTATGTGGGCATGGGCACTGGGGAATGCGTCAGTCTCCTGTATGAGTAGCTTAAAGCCGTGGGAATAGGATTTTAGGGCATCGTAGTTCTCATCCTTGTAGCGTAGTATTAGAGATAAGCCGTTGTCCATGCCACCAGCTGCTTGTTCGGCGGTAAAATTGATGCTAAAAATAGGAATTATTATTGGAAAAGGCTACACCGGAACCAAGAGATATTTCTTACCCGCGCTGTCGCAGATTGAAGGAGCAGCAATGACCAAAGAAAGTTTTTGACAGCTGAAACAGTCGATTGCAATTCATGATCTCCCCATGAAACCGACAGCGATAGAGCAGTTCATCACAGTCCCAACGCAGTCCGTCCACGAGTTGAACCATAGATAGGTTGTTCTGCAGCAGTACAGACTCCATTAGGTCGATTTCCTCCTGTGAAAAACGTTCGTCGTCCAGCATGAAGCCATAGAAGATGTGCAAGTGCTGCAATACCTCAGATACCTGCACATTCTGCGATAAATTGCTAAAAAAGAGTATAAAGAGTATATATATATATATAAAAGAGTATACCTACAGGGTCTCTATGAACTCCTTGGACTTCTCCATGTTGAAGAGCACCTCGGGACAGACGGTGATGGGTGGAAAGTAGAGTTTGCCCACCGGCGTGTGATCGCTTTCCACATTCATACGCGTCGGACTCCTACGATAGTCCGCGTAGAAAGTCTGGGCCATGACGATGGCACAAATAAACATTACCAACGAGATGAGTATCCACACAAAGTGCACCACACGATTGGTGTCCCTGTCCCGTGTATACTTCAAGCCGTGTATGCTGCTCGTGGCACAGAAGTCGTTCCAGGTGCGCTCGAGCGCCGCACGCAGTGGCGACTTCTTTGGGTCGATATCATCAACACTTAGTTCCTCCTCGTGACCCATTTTGTAGACTAAGGCTGGCCTATGCTTCGAAGAGTGTTTTTATAGAGGCAGAAGTGGGCGTTGCTGGTAGCGTTTGACAAGCGCATATTAAAATTCAATTAGAGTGAAGATAATTTGGTTTACAGGAATATTTGGGTATTGAGGACCTGTAGCTACTGTGTGCAGGGTTTGATTTGAAATATCCAGATTATTTTTAGTTAACATAGGGTAACTATTTTATATAGAGACCTGAAGAAAAAATGATTTATAAGAAACTCTTTTTAGTAATTTGAAGTAACTCTGCAGTCCTTAAATGATTGACTCCATATTTCAACGAGGTCCTTTGCAGTCGGCAGTGCTCAACTGTTCCCATTGCTTTTACCATTTGCTCTTGAAGTTTTCCTGTGAAACATCTACTTCAATCAATCAAAAGTCTTGTTTTGTTTCGGTTTTTTGCAGGTGTTTTATTTTTGATTTGCAAACTTTTGGTGTCTTTTGTTGTGTTTATGATTTAGAATTGGTTTGCAAAGAGTACGTTTACTATAAATGTATTTACATAGAGTTTATTTTAATCATGGTTTTTACTATCAAGTTACTACTAGTTGCTTTCAATTGTATTGACAAACTAAACTCCTGGCTATCACAATAAGAAACTACTCATTTTAAATGGTAGACAATTGATTATTACACTTAATTATTCTTTTCTCTATATAAAAAAAATACAACAACTATTTAATTAGTGTGACGTTTACAATTTGTGCTCGGCTTTACTAACTGAATGTGCATTTAATTTGTCTATGATTATTGTCTTTTATAAATTGGTATTTTTGGTTGCATTGAGGGCGTGTAGGGGAGGCGTTAAATGATCACTAATAACAACTGTTGGCTTAGACGATTATACTTAACTAAATTAATAACTTAAACTATCGTTTGTATGGTAGTAATAGTATTTAGTAGTGCTAAGGCTAACAGACATTTTACTGCCTCGACTCGCTGCTGCCGCCAGTTATGGCCAACGGCGCCGGTGTCCCATTCCCATTCGCATTGCTCAGCCTTGCAGGTGTGTTGTCAATCCCCAGACTCGGTTTCACCTCATCGTTCTCGGGATTGTCCCAGAACTGGCGTTCGCCGGAGCCAAAGAGATTGTAGAATGTGCCGCAAACGATGTACACCGCGGCGGCGATGAAGAAGACAATCTGCCACTGTCCCATCGTGGGCTGTAAAGTAAAAGGGATAGAAATAAGTAATGTAAACAGTGGGGATGATGAGGAGGTGAACTCACCTTATCATTGATCAGATTGCCCGCAGCAATGGGAGCCAGTAGACCTGCCAGATTGGCCAGACAGTTTGTAATGGCCATAAGGAAACCAGCGAAACGTGGTGTCAGATCCAAGTGATTGATCTTAAAGCCAGAGTATATGCCACCATTGAGACCCACGCCAATGGTGAGAATAGCCAAAGTCAGAGCACGATCACAGCCAGTGTAGGAGGCGGCAACAAGAGCCAGACCAGGTCCATATTGGCCAATGCTGTTGATGATCTTCCTGGTCTTTGTGAGCGTAAAGCGCTTGGAGCTGATCATCCAATCGGCCACCACCGAAATGAACATGGAGAACAGCCACATGGCCAAGTAGGGCAAAGAGCTGAGCAAACCGTTGGACTTGAGGGAGAAGCGGAGCACCTGCTTCATGTAGGTTGGCAACTCTGTCATTAGCGTCTCATAGCCGTAGTTGTGTCCCATGTGAGCGAAGAGAATCGCGTAGAAGGGCAGCGATTTCACGATAGCCTTGAATGGAATTGGAGGACTCTAAAAAGCAAACAATAGAATTAGTTTCATATATATTAAGAGTGTTTAATTAGCCTGCTCACCTTGATCACATCTGTGCCCCAGAGCGAGTCGTTAATGTAACGTTTCTCACGCTCATCAATGCGAGGATGCACCGAGGGATCCTCAAAGACCAGCCAGAGGAAGGCAAGCGACCAGAGTGTGCCCACAATGCCAAACACATAGAAGATCGACGGCCAGCCGCCAGAGAAACCATATTCAGCCAATAAACCAGACAAAGGCATAGAAATAATCGTGCCAAACTGGGCTCCCGCATAGACAGCAGCTCCCATTCTGGAACGTTCATTGGGTGGAATCCACTTGGCTAGCAGCGCGTGAGTGCAGGGCACAATTGGTCCCTCGCCCAAGCCCTGAATGAAACGCACGGCACACAAACCATAGACGCCACCCTCGCGAGCTGCAATGGGCACGACGAAGGCAAAGACCGAGTTGATCAGCATACCCCAGCCCAAGAAACGCAGGGCACCGTATTTCTTGGCCAGTATACCGAAGGGAATTTGGGTGATCACATAGCCATAGAAGAAGGAAGACAGAATGTAGCCCTGGAGACTAGAGCTCCAGACAAACTCGCCATCCTCGCCATTGTCCTGAAAGCAGAAGGAAGGGGAGAAAGAGTTATTAAAACTGACTCATCAACAAGTAGACCCAGAATTTGTAGGCTGAGTTTTAGCTTTGTGAACTTACCACTTCCAATTCACGATCACCGCACTCATCGTCGAGAATCTCCTCACCCTTCTGAAGCGCCGTGTGGTTCACCATGGCCACAATGGCCACCGACATGTTCGTGCGCATCACGTAGGCGTTGGCCATGCCCAGAAAGAGCATGAATGTGACAAAGTAACGGGTGGTTGCCCAGCCTGTAAATAATTAAGGGAATATTTTTAGCAGAGAATCAAGAGAAAGAGATAAACAGAGAGCGAAAGAGAGCGCGTATCAGATTGGATCATCGTTTAATTGCATGTAATTAATGTGCAAAATCTGTCGGCACTAATTTGTGCGAAGGTCGCTTGCAAAAGATTTCAGATGTCTGCGGAAATGACTAAATAGACCTAAAAATACATATAAACAAGAAACTCAAACGAGGTCAAAACTGTGACGCGATAAAAACAGTTAAGAGTTTGGGGCAAACGGAATAAAGTGCGTAGCTCAGATAAGATTTATGTAGATAACCAAACCTATGACTCAATGCCTAGCAGCCTCCTTAACGAGATAACACTGCACCGCAATTAATTGCCTCACGTTTATCGCTGTGATTTCTTTGTAGCTCCAATTACGTTTCTCTTGTTATTTTTGCAGATCTATTTCTAGACACTTCATTCTTCATTGCGAATCCCAGTTGTTTGCTCAACTCATAATTACATTTTGTTATTTCAACAATTTGTTTACATTTGCCGTGTCATTCTAGAGCTCGGCAAACAACACGTGATATATTTACTATATGGTTATATGGTCTGCTGTGCCAGCCGATTCATAGCACGATTAGCGCTTTATTTTGGAACGGGTATTTAATAGTTGTTAAAACAAAGGATGACACATGTCATACTGGGTGTGTTTGAGGTTCAAATGTGAGAAACTTCTACGAAAATGACCTAAGTACAGTTGCGTCTGGCAATTGCCCTTGAGCAGGCCACAGAACGCAGCTGTATTTCTGTATAAAAATTACATCTAATCACGTAATGGAATTTTTTTTTAGATTAAAATTGTTTCAGTTTTATTTCATTCTTAAGCGAAATTCCCTTTCGCCGCTGAACACTTGATCAATGCAGCAGACCGGCAAAATTTTGCTTAAATTTCGAAATGTTCTGTTCTGTTTGCTTATTATTATTTTCCCAACATTTTTTCCATTAAAAAAAATATGACACAAAGTACAGCGTAAAAACCACAGCACAGTCTAAAAAAATAACAAAGAAAAAAGAATTAAAGCAGTGGAAAAAAAACTATGTAAAAACAATTTGTGTACGTTCGCTTTTTATTTGTGCGCACGCAGCGTTAAATCGCGCGATTTGTGAGCAGCCGACACGATTTTCCCTCTCCCCTCACTTGTCCACCGTTTCCGGCGCATTGCTTTGCTGGCAGAGCAAAGAGAAGCACGTGTTTGTCGGGTGTAAGACACAGGCATAGACTAGCGACTATGTTTTCATGAATATTGCGTATACGCAGTGGCTGTTGGGGGCAGTTTTTTAAGGGCTTTACTGCGATCAGCTAATTTGAGTCGCTGCTTACCTCCTGGTTGGTTTTGTCTAAGGTTTTGCTCCCAAACCAGCACATGACCATCTCGATGGCGATGTTTGAGTTTGCTGCGTCGAAACGGCATTTTGTTGTCTTAGATTTAACTTGAAAACTAAACTAAATTCGAGTTCTTTTCGCACTGATTTGAATGCAAATTATGTGCACCGTAGAACCGCATAAACAAAAACTAACACACATACACTCTACACGAATTGTTGTTATTGTTGTTGTGGTTTTACTTAGACTTTTTGCGCACTCGTTTAAACCATTTCATTGTCTAACTGTAAATCGGACCAGGCCTAAACATGTCGCGGGTGAAGACTGAATAACTGTCGCACTCAAGAAGGTCTATACGACTAAAAACTGAAAACTAACAACTAATTTTCGAATAAATCTCGGAGGCAGTAGTGCTCTCAGCTGTTGCTTTTGGTTCTGGGCTGTGCCACAACTGAGCGACAACTGTTGCGCTTTCTGGCTATATAAACTGAGCGAAAACTCTGGACGAGGTGCGAGGCGCCTGCGTCGTGTAGAGCAGCAGAGAAAGAGAACGAAGTAGAAAGAGAAAAGAGAGAGAGAAAGAGAGGGAGTGTGGCGATTACATCAACATTGGGGAACGTGCCGCATGTGGTCAGTGATTTGGTCAAGGCATATGTTTGCCACACAGAAAACTTAATCATCTAGAACTGAACTGAACTTATGTCGATTGAAGTCAATTATTGCTTTCTATATCGTGAATATATAGTATAAAATCAACTATTTATAGCACCTAACAGCTCACATCTCGTGCTGCTCACATGAAGTCTCGAATTCTCCGCTTAAAATATGCACATAGCAAATGTTATTTGTCAAATGCTCTGCCAGACAATAGAAAACCGGCAAAAATTATGGAGAAAAATGTTGAGCAATTGTCGAAACCATAGAAATGTGAGACGAGAGACGTGAGACGTTAAAACTGGAGACACTCGACAGTTAAAAAACGAGACTGGCGCCAGTATAAGGCTAAGGGAGAGTGGCAGGTGTGTGTGGTTACAGGGTATGCACTAAGTGCTGCTAAGTGAACAGCTAACTATTAAACTAAACCTCCTCCCCAATAATTGTCAATTACGCGCTACAATTTGTGGGCATTATTAAAGCGCAATTCAGTGCATTGTCAGCTGCTTGTTAATTTTTTACACAAAAAGTGCAAAATATTCACAAAAAAGTAGTCATAACTCATCACAGGCTGCCACAGAGTTTTATACGCTAAATAATTTAATTTCTGTAGAATTTTAGAGCTGGGAAAAGTAATTTAAGTGAGTTCAGTTAAGAATTTCCAGCGAAAATTAAATTTTAAAGCCACTTTGACGACAAAGTTAATGTACCTTGGCATAGTGTATATAGCAGTCAGCTTATTCACTCTTTCACACACACACACAAACACAACTCTCGAGTCTCGACCAAGAATTGTATTTTTCACGTGTTTCTCGCCTGATTCTCCAGTCTCGACTTTGCTCGTGAATTGAACAAGTTTTGCGAGCAGAGAATGGAGACAGCGTCGACTTGCTAATGAGCTACAATTTGTTAGATGGTTTCATATAGGTGTAGCGTATTCAATGAATTCATTGAACTGTCTACTTTTACTTGTTATTGTTATTATTATTGCCATTGTTGCGACAGTAAAATTCCACAAAGTGTAGAATTTAAGCAAAACTTAAGCATTATATTGTTGTGCTGCTCATTAATGGTATTCAAAGGGGGAAATGTCGAGAGCACTATAATGAAGTGCTGTCATTTTTGTGGTGCTTTTTGTTGGTTTTTGTTTTGTTTTTTGGCAAGCCCTCAAATGGAAATTATATATTTTGGCAAGTACAGTCTGGCAGGTGAGCAATAACTCGAAAGTTCTGACATAAAGCCCAAAATAACACGCTAAATAGTGCTAGCCTAGAATGAACGACTGGCAGATACGCTTTAAATTGCCAAATGTTTTAACAGATACAAATTTTAGAGCTTGTACTAAACAAAAGTTTTTAATTAGAGGCAGCTGCTGACCAAGCGGCATTTGTTCTACTTCCGTTCATCAAAAATCAGCTAACAACAATTGGCAAAAACTACAATGGCGTTGACACTAGTTAATAACTAGCTGTAGTCACTAACTACACGTGACTCAGACGAAGCTTTTTTTGCACAACTTCCGAAGGTTTCAACGCTGACTAAAAAGCTTTGCATACTTTCGGGCTGCGCCTTAAAAGCACTCAATGTAAAGGGTCGGCAAACTACGTAGCTTCACGCAACGTAACGTCACGTAAGCTAGCTACGCTCTGTGGTTTTTGCGTTAGGGCTTATCTATGAAACTGAAATTGCTATATGTTGGTTTTTTACCTGTTATTCTCAGGTAATTAAACTACAATCTGTTCAGATATCATATTCAATTGCATGTGTGGGAACATGACGGGGGCCATTAAATAGATTTTAAGATACACATAAAAAATGCATGAATGCGATTGTATTTTATTTACTGTCTACATTAGATCGTGCTCGTAAAAGGATTTGTGATGCATAAAATGCTTAATTGTTTGTCAAAACAGCTGAACAACTTTTGTTTTCTTGAGGGAGTCTATTGAAACGGGGATTTTACGTCTTTGATCACATAAATTCTCAGAACCCGATATGGGGCATTGACAGGTGCAAAAGTATTGGGCAAATACGAATGTTTGCCAATACTAAAGATGTTGATTACAATCTGTATAGCGCACTAACTGATATGTGTGATGCTCTTTGTGGGCCAAACAAAGGTGTTCGAGTCGAGGCAATGACATCATTGCCACTGTCAGTACAATGATTAGTGGAATATCTCTACCATGATATAGACAAGTGATCACAGACAGTATATACTTAACTGTTTACCCATCATATCTGTGAGCCACAATTTGTTTCCGTTTACAGTGGGCGCAATTAAATTGCTCTACAATCACTCTCCCCTCAGGTGTGTCGTCTGTTTCAATTGCCGATATTTATTTAAATTCTATTTTCGTATAAAACGAATGCTATGCGCTATTTAAGGCTGTCAAATAATCAAATACATTCCAACAATCGTAAAATAAATATAAATAAAAATAACATGCGCAATTTTCAAGCTGAAATGAGTAATTTGGCTTAAATGCTGCGCTGAATGAAATTGAACTGTCAAAAGGAACAGTACAGTATATATTGATAGTCCCCTAGACTTACTCATTCAATTTACCATAAACCTAAATAGTTGCTCGGCAATTTTCTAATTTAACTGCTGTAGCTGTCTGGCCTGTAGATTGTATTACACGCAGAGCAGATGACAAAGCCTCTGAGATCGTCCACTATTACGACTACTTACTATTTACATATAGTATTTGTGATCTCGATCTCTTTACAGTTTCCACTTGTGTGGGCGTTGGGCAATTTTCGTATCGTTCTGTAAAAGCGAAACAGAATTCGTGCGAAAAGTGACGGGTATTTGCGAAAGCAAAACATCTACTAGTTATATCAATACCCATTTCGAATAATCACTCAAAATCAGGCCAAAATGCAATGTCAATGTCGAGGAAAAGGCCAAAAAGAAAAAGATCGCGACATCTACGAAAATTTGTCAAGTTGCCAGACGACAAATGTGGCGCGAATAAAGTGCAATTAAATACCCAGTAAAAGTGAAACAAAGGGTATGAAATGTTTAGCTGAATTCAAGCTAAAAGTGGGAGACACTTAACGACTCTTGGCAGTAGCTTTAAGTCTATTAAACTAGCCCCACTTTCAGCCAAGTTTTCCCCATTTTTCTAGGGTATCTGATGCATTCTAACATTTGTTTATTCACAATGAAAGTAAAAAGATCTTAAGAACGTCAACGTTGGAATGTCAAGGTTCTTGACACTCTGATTGCAAGTTTCCTCGTTCGTTCATGACCTTAACTGAGTGTAATGAAAGCCTCAAAACTTGCACGAAAACTAGTTTCAATATTTGTTGTTATTTTTATTGTTACTGATACTGTTATTGTTAATTTGCATAGCTATAAACACGTCTGTATGTACAATTTGAGTTTTTGTTTTGAATCTGCCGGTGACCGGTTTGACGTGCACTCCAAATCCAAAAACTGGCTAAAAAAAATGGCCAAAAGGAACTGGCCCATAAACTGTGTCAGGCGATCACGGATGATCGCTGTCAAAACTTTTTGGCAAAGTAGGAAAACAAAATTTTTAACCATAAACAGACAATGAGTAAACAATTGAACGCATATAACAGTTGTTGTCTCATTATGCGTTCATTTTATTTATTTATTTTTTGTGTCAACAAACTATTCACGGATTCAATTTGGATACGAACTTGTTGATTGCGAATTTGGCTCACGCGTTGGCGACAATAAACCGTGTCTCTTCCACTCCGCACTTCCCACTCCTCACTCCACGTATGTTTTTTTTTTTTAAGATTTATTTTTGTTTATTAATGAAATTTTCGAGACTTGGCATAATAAATAACTTCCGTTTTGTCGGGACATAAAAGCGCCTGGAGAGGTCAACTCAAATCAAATGAAATCAAATCGAATTAGTTGAAGTAGCAGCAGCCTAACTAATTGAATCAGCGCCAAGTGACACTAACTATTTATTGTAATGCTCTAAATTTATTTCTTTTGAAAATTCAGACTGTTGCGAAATCGCTAAGTTGTGAAATTTTAGATTTAAGTAGAAAGAAAATGACGAAACGTGTTCACTGCAAGTGCTTTACAAAATTCTTAACGATAACTATTATTTAAATTTGTACATTGTTTAAACAAAGTATTTTATGCGCTGGGCTGAACTCAGCTACACTCAGCAAAATCTGTAGTACATTTGATTGCCAGCTACAATTTTAAAGCAAACGAATTTCAGCTTTACTCTGATCACTTTGAATTCCAATCGAATAAAGGCTTAATGTATTTTTTGTTGAGCTCTGCTTATTATGCACTAATTACTCAATTTAACATTTAGTATTTTAATTAATTAATTGATTTAAACTTACCCAATTCTGGCTTCTCGGGCTCCTTTTCGGAACTGGCGCAGATTGCTTCCTTAGATGCAGACATATTTGATTTGTTTAGCTAGTATTACGTTAGTTTAGGTACAGTCTTTTTGCAGTCAGTGTTGTGTTGTGGTTGAAAACAACACGAATTGCTTAAGCAAATCAATGCAAAAAGTCAGAAATGTTTTTGAAAGCACGTCGCTCTGCGGTTTTTAATACATTTTCGGCAATCCACTTGCCGTTTATTACTTTTATTATTATAATACCCTTTTTTTTAGATTTGTTATAAGTTGTATACTTTTAGCGGTTAGTGTACACACGCGTTGCTGCACGTCGGGCAGCTTGAAATGTTCTGAGCGATTAACGACAAGACGCTGCGTCTTAAATAAGCTGCAACAGTGGCTGAGACGGAGACTGAGACTGAAGCCGAGAAAACTGAGTCTGCCTTCGGCTATTTGCACGATTTATTTAATATTGTTTGGGTTTATTATTGGATTGACGATTGAGCTGTTGTTGACTCTCGATCTCGGGAGATCAGCGCTTCCGATCGTCAATGTTTGCACGTTCCGACGCTCGGCCGATCGGATCCAGTTCGGGAACAGAGCAGACACGTTAATCTGTAAGCAGCGTATAAGCAAATTAGTATGATAAATTTAGCAAGTCAATCAAATAAGACGTTAGATATCTACGAGCATTAATTGCTCAGGTAAACGCTAAAAAGTATCTCAATCCCAAATACGAAATGCGAAAAGCCGCACTCACGAGTTTGTCTCTCCCTACGCACGTTCCCATAGTTAACACTCAAATATTTGCGATGATTTGCCAAAAAGTCAGCGGTTTTTGCCCATGTGTGGGCCGCTTATGATTTTCTATAATTATAACGATCAAATTGAAGTGAATTTATATAGCTTTGAGGTACAGTCTGTGCTAGTACATTACAAACTGTTGTCTCTAATTAATTTACATAACTACTCGTACTTCTAGTCGCACTACTTAGTTTAGCTCAATGCGATCTGGCTTTAACATATGTGAACTCAGCTGTTTTTCTGTTTTTCTACTTTCGAATTGTAATTTCGGAATTTGTTGATGATGTAATTTGTTTATCACTTGCCGCTAATTACAAAGCATTTCTTTGTTTGTAAAGGTAAAGTTGTAGTCCCCCCAAAATAAATTCAAAATAAATTCAAACTGGTTAAGAGCGAATTTCGCACACACATTCAAACACCCACAGCTTAAAAATTGTTTAATTCATTATAATTCACGCTCTGTTATCGCCTAATTCTATTGAAATGAATTTCAATATTTTTTGGCTGTTTTGTGAGCCGAATTCCAAACAGTTGTTGAGCGCGTCATAGTGCCAAAAAAAAAAGGTAGAAAAACTATATTTATTTGTGAAAGTATCGAAAGACGCATTTGTGGCTTAAACGAAGTTTTTTGTTTTGTATTTTTGTTTGCTTTTTTGCTACCGTTTGAAACCTGAACTCTTGTTGTTGTTTGTTGTTGTGGGAGTTTTGTTTTGCTGTAAATTTCCAAGAACTTGGAACTTGCGGTTATGGCTTATAAAACAGGTTATATCATCGAGTCGGGAAATGATTAAATTTATTATGCTAATTTAGATTTGGTGGAAGAGTTGTGTTCTTCTGCGATTTCTTCATACTCCAATTTAACAATTGTTGCGCATTTCTTGTGTTGTCAACAGATTCGTTATCAGCTCATGCAATTAACAAGTTTTTATTTGATCTCGATCAAATAGCGCAAAAAAAAAGGGGGAGATATAAATATTTGCCAAAAAATAAACAATGGAATGAATTTGCAGTTTTGCAGTCAGCTAAACGCGCAAATCACGTTTCAGTCAGAAGAACGAGATCAGCTGCTCTAGGGCAACAACTGGAGTATGAAGACTTGAGACTTCCATCAAAAGGGAAACAATCCCAACTGACCCTAAAATACACAACTAATTAACACTCTCTTGCAGCCACTTAATCATGGAGGTCAACTTGCTACAACATTAACTGCCTTGATAATTGCTACCTGTTTTTTGAGCAACTCGAATTTCAAATTAATTTGTCTACACATTTCGCAAAACCAAACGAAAGTCGTGCGCTGCCAATTGATGAAAATGTTTTTCTTAAACTTTGTAGACTAGTGTTAGCCCCTTAGACCTGACTCAGTGTCAGTCAGTTATATAAGTACAGCAAACGACATTTAACTTAATGATTCAATGAGCCCTTGATATGCATCAGAGAATAGACTGCTGTGAAAATAGAAATAGAATTGGAAATTAAAATAACTGGTATTTGTTGGAAAATACTAAACGATTTCCAGGGGAAGTACTACAAATTTTATTAATAAATATAAATAATTAATTCTATTACTCCCTTACGGAACAAGTTGTTTTATGGCGTCGCTGGCTTTAATCAGCCGTTAACAACTTGGCTTATTTGTACATTTATCATGCATTAAATCTTCATTTTCAAATTTATAGAGCCCGCTACAAAAGTTGGCTAATTTTGGAGTACATACAAGAATGTTTAAAAGGAAATTGTTCAAATTAATTTATGATCAAAATTATGGACTTAAACTCTGGCTAAATCGAAGGTTAAACGAAGTGTGTCCGTTTGGGATTTTCAAGTGTTTTTCAATTTGTCGATAGAACATCGTAAAACCTTTACGACCCAGCGATTTCGAACTGATTATTAGCCCAGCTAACTGCCTAGCTGGACACTCTCGATCATTTATGGCCATTGGCAGATTTATAGACACGTCAGAAGACACACGCAGCAAACATTCGAACAGATCCAGAGACTACTCGTAACTGTTATTATTAATAATAATTGAAGTTGTCAAGGGAAGCAGTTTTCGCGCAACTATCAAATGGCCATAAATCAAGCATACACTTATCTGGCCAAGAGGGGAGTATTGACGTACTTATGTATTAGCCACTACTCGTGCCCAGATATATTATAACACACGCTGGACTTTGGGAACGGTTGTTTTTGCTGTGACACTGTTCACACCTGTCGTTATTCAAATTAGTTTAAAACAATTCAAGTTTATGAGAGACTTGGCCCAAACAAAGTCAATTGAAATGTCACTGCTTTGGTTGCTATGATTCTGCAAATTTTCACTAGTCACAGCTAAATCATTCAGCAGAAATATGGCCATTTAGTGTTGGCCATAAACGATATATGGAGGTCGTTTCTTTTCTATTTGTTTGGCCATAAAATCATCAAGTTTATCACAGTGTCATAAGCGCCAGGCCCTCCGGTTCTAGCTTTTATTCAGTATTTTGCGTTTTTATTAATGTTTTAATTTTTTTTTTTTTTTTTGACTAGTCAAAGTCGTCATCCCACATACGTCAGACTGTCATTAACCGTTAACAATCATAAATGTTTGAACAGAAAAATTTTCCACAATTATTTCGCAACTTCAACACTCGAATCACGTGCAACAATTGCGGGATTCGTGTGTTCGACGGTTTGAGTGTTTGAATCAAAGTAAATTTCTATTTTATTTAAATTATCGCAATTTATTATATGTAATTTTATTCGCACGTTAATTGTGCGGCATTTTTATTGTGTACTTTTTCTTTGAATTTTCACTCTGCGACAATTTTAATGGCGCCAGTTTTGAGGTTCAAGTGCAGTCGCGTTATAGACGCTCTAGACACTACACAGTTTCACATTTGATATATAACTATAGTTTATAGTATAGTTTAGTCTAGTATAGTTGTGTCGTAGTGGGCTCGTTTTGGCCGAGTGCCTCTCTATGGGCCATTGTCGATTGGCCAATTGTCGAGTGTTTGATTATGTTCTTTGGGAAATTGTTGGAATTTTTCGTAAGTGTTTTTTAAGCTTATCGTCCCGGAATCTGATCGTTAGTACTACAAGGCGCATTTTAGCTCTTCAAAGCGTTTTAAATGATTCGACTTGATGGCTAAAAGCACCCTTCACTTTCTAGCCATGAGCTTCAGTTGTAATGCAACAGGAATTAAAAAATAATCGATTAATCGATAAGTATCTGAGAAGTGTGTGCGAAAGTTAATGAGTTCTTTGACACTACAAGTGGGAGGGAGAAAGGCTGAGCTCGACAACAGCTTTTTGCCGTGAATAATAAAAATAAAATCTTTTATCTTTTTTTTTAAAGGCTGCCCTCTAAAACTCATTTGCATAAAGTACGCAATTAATTAATTGAAGTTAAGGTGAGTTCCAGACGAAACTCACTCACCTTTGCCAATCGAAATGAAAATGAATGGAAGCGAGACAAAAACACACAAAAATACAAAAATACAAAAAAATTCACATAAACAAAACAACAATTATTTTTGAACAGACTCGCATCAGCTGTTTTTAGCTTTTTAATAGCTGTTGCTTTTGTTATTGTGATTTGTTTTCTATGTGTATTCACTTCACGAAGGTGTGGACAAAAACAGAGAACGGACTAAAACTCTTTGAGCAAGAACTGAAGAATAAAAACCAACGATAACGGACTGCAACGTTGCAAGAATTTGCAACTGTAGTTAACATTTTTAGCCTTCATTTTCCATTAAGTGATAAGAAGTCTTTGTTTCTTAGTGGCTTTAAACACTCACACGAATTAGTTTTTCCAAACTTGGTTAAACACTTTTTTTTCTTTAATCGCGTACAACTTTTCACCACGCGCACACTGTAACTTTCTTATTTGCCTGGAAACTGCGCTGTCGACACTGAATTCAGTGGCAGAGAAGCGAGCTGAGTGAGCGCCAGAGCTGTAATGACTTACTACCTCAGCTAATTGAACGTTTTTATAATTCTGTTTCT
This sequence comes from Drosophila parthenogenetica, assembly GCA_035047505.1. Taxonomy (NCBI): domain Eukaryota; kingdom Metazoa; phylum Arthropoda; class Insecta; order Diptera; family Drosophilidae; genus Drosophila; species Drosophila parthenogenetica. The sequence goes on from JAWNPM010000087.1 coordinate 7,625,452, forward strand.
GTTTGTGTTTCATTCGCGTTAAAACAAAGCCTCGTTGGTGGGAGGCAGCGGCAAATCCAAAAACAAAAAGCAAAAAAAAACTAAAGCACAATAACAAATAAACGAAACACGACGCTGCTCAGCTTGATTCACCAGCTGAGCCGAACGACAGCCGAACGAGCTTCGTCTCTGCACTCTCCGGCACTCTAGCTGCCGATAGTGATAATGACAACGTTTTACTGCTCGAGTTATAAACTATTAAATGATGTGTTTATTACTCTTTTAGCCTGCGCCTAATGCAGTTCACGAAAGCTTTTGCTGTAAGCTCAGCACGTGAGCTTAACGCGCCTGCACAGTGCATGCTAACAGTTGTTGTTGTTGTGCTTTCATCTGCCGTTTTGGTGATTTATGAGCGCAGTTTTCTTAGGCAGCACAGAGAGCAGAGAGCAGCGAACCGGTTGACGCGCTCTCTGCAATTGCAGCATGCGTATGTTAACTACCGTTTTACTGCGCTCTCACACTCTCCTTCGTTCGGTCTTTCTCCCACTTGCACTCCCTCTCCCGCTCTTTTGCTCTTACTCTTTGCTGTCCCTGACATTCACGTGCTCACAAGTGCTGTGGATTGCGTGAGGAACTCATGTGGGCGACAATAGTAACGCTGTGCCGAGTGATAAGTTGACATTGAGTAATTGAAATATCTTTTACAATATTGACAGCACTCTGTTAACACATTTATACACAGTTATTGACGTGTGCGGCGTCAACTTATCAAGCATGCAAATTTCACGCTCGGAGCAACGACATCTTTTAGGGCCGCCCTACGTCTATTTTTGATATACATTTATATAAGTATCGTGATAATTATCATGATAAACCCGTGACTTGCAGGTACTACGATAAGATCAAGTTCAAGTTAAACTCTGAATGTTTCCGCACCATGAAATTGAACTCTTAGTTTAGCCTTTATGAATGGAAACAGTTGAATGTAAATAAAATTCGTCACATGATTTGGATTACGAACAAGTAGTATAATCGTATATAGTGTAAAGTATTTACCCGTGTATCGGACTCTAACTAGGCAACAAAGTGCTAAAGATGGCGATGCTTATCGCACTGATTATTTGGCATTTTGAAGTGCGTTATACAATTTTTTGGAAAAACCAAGGCAATTAAATTTTGTTCTTGTTGTAGCTTTACTACAAGAGCCAGCTTAAGTCCCCCCAATATAATGGTATATTTACTTAAGTAAATCAAATTCGACATTATCTCAAGGGATAATCAGAGTTATGATACTTCTTCTGCTTGTCTGCTCTCTGAAAGATTCAAAAACGTGTAATAAATTATTAAATTCAAAGAAATTAAATTTCAAGATCAGAATTGGGCAATCTAACTAGATGGTATCAAAGTTTTAATTGCTTTAGTTGACGCTTTAACACACGAAAGTAAATAATACTTGTGCCAACTGAAATTACGATAAGCTCTAGGATTAGGGTCAGTATATTCAATGACGTCATTGACACATAATGAAGTCACAACGGTATCTTTTTAATCATCTATGAGGTCTAAGAATATGCGCACGTTGACATGATAGGACCCAATAGGCCTACCACGGATCTCAGATATAGACGCAGCGCCATTTTATTATTCTATACTTTGACGTTATTAATTTTATGGATGTTTATACCGATGTCTGTCTGTGTAGATAATGCAGGTAATTGGTCAGTGCGCAGTTCACATGGATAGAGCGCCATAATTCTGAGAAGTGTGGCAAGCGTTATCGTAGCCAAGTAACAGATTTCAATACAACCTTAATTGGCCAACTTATCAGCCTTTATTTGATATTTCAAGGATAACGACTAGGAGGAAAAGTTTTAGTAGTGGTTTCGGTGGCGAAATCAAAAGTGGGTGTGTTTTTAATAACAATACCAGATTGTGTTAGCTTAATCAGTTACTAGGCAAAGAGTTACATTGTGATAACATTGCAAGACTAGCCCTATAGCTAAAGGGCTCTTGGCCATGTCTGTAATGACTTTCAAACTATAACGACAAGTCAAACTATTATATAGTGCTATGCAAATATTTTTCAAATTCTGTAGATTATATCAGAACAATTAAACTGTAAATCACTTGTTGCCAAAGTTGGCTAATAGCCAAGTTAATCTGCTCTTTACTTAGACATTAGTCATATACACGTAATACACCTGCTTTAGATTGCCAGAGATTTACGAGATGGTTTAGAAAACAAATTGATATGAAATAAATTAAATACTCTTTTTGCGATAAAGTGAAAATAATGATGATGATAATGCCATAAATGTTTAGAGTGCAAACTAATTGATATAAATCAGTGCAGTGCAGAATACGTCTTGATAACCGATTATGATAATGACAGGCTAATATTGTACTAACTATATGTACCAAATGAATGTATGTCCCATATAAACTGGCAAATACCAACAATCGTAAATGTCCCCCTCTAATTGAGTGACACTTGCGTTTAGCTTTCTGTCTGCGATAGGTTTTTGCAGATAAGGAACGTGCTGCGAATCGGCCGAGTGAGCCGATCACGTTCACGTGAAGTGCACGCCGTTCCAGATAGCAGCCAAAGAGCAATAGAACAACAGGAACAACAAGAACAATGCAAACGATTGCAATTAAGTCATGTTGATATAAATCGCTTATCTGAATAATGAATAATATCTAGACGGGCAATAAACTAACACCACTCACTCTCACTCTGATTTCTTCAACCTCCAACGAATTGCTTTGTTGTTAGTTGCCATTTAGGCCACACCCTTCATACCACAAAGTCCACATTTCTAAGTAATATGTATAACTAACAAATTGTTGCTCAGCGCTTATGTTTGAAAAGATAAACAAATGAGACTGACTCCTTAAATAAATCTGAGTAAATAGTTTAGTATAAATAAATCATCTTATTTGCATTTAGCAGAAGAATTGTGTATGGCATATTACGCATACGCTTTGTTGCCAAACTATTTTCACAAGACACCTAAAAGTATGCTACAGTTTTTGTCACTGTCCAAATTATAAAATTAGCAAATGCAGCTAAAAGTATTCAATGATTTTTGTTCTAGCTGCGTGATTTCTTGTCGATTTCCATTTGCCTATGAATTTAATTTCATATTAAAATAGAATAAATAAACTAATTTTCCTATAACTCTAGCTTAGTTTTTCTACTCAAACGTTTTTTGTATCACAGACAAACAAATTTCCAGAGCTACATCGGCTCAAAATACATTTCCAATAATTGTAAAAGTCGGTATAACATATTTTGATAAACAAATCTTGAATGTAATACTCTTTTTTAAACCCCAACACACAGTACAATACAAAATACACGATGCCTTGCTCAGTGTCTAACTTCGAATCGGGTTCAAACCGTTATCGCTCCAAGGTGCGCATTGGCAATTGGTTTGAGGATCACTGCCTGGAGGAGGTAAGTACAAGTGTCCCCTCTGAAGCCCAATTAATTCTAAATTAATTTCGCTACTAGGATAAAATGAGCAGCTTTCGCAAGATGCGTGATCGTGGCGAACTGTTGGTTGAGAAAGCACGCACACTTTTCGACAATTTTCAGAAGGAAGTGCAGCTGGCAGCACCCAAACACGATATAATGATCGGTGCGGTGATCCAACTGATGCCCATCTACATGAACATATTAGATATGGATACCTCTGAGCTGCATCCAGCCTTGTCGGTGGTAATCAACGAACATGCCATACGCTCTAGTCAGACCATAAACGAGGACTGCGAACTGACTGTCGCTCCCTCCGAGCGTCCCTGTGTACGCAACTCCTTTCGCATTGTCAGTGGCGATGAACAGGATCGCGACGGAGAGAGACTCAAGTATGGTCAGCGTTTTCGCCTGGAGTGTGTGGAGTCACAGGATGATCCTATTCTGCTGTACAGTGCGCCCAAACTAAACAATCTCTCGCAGTCCATTACCACCTCTTTCAACTCGCAGAAATATGGAGAACTGAATCTGCCACTAGGGCTAGTGCATCGCAGCGTACGTTTGTAGTCACCAAATTGTAAATACCCTCTAATATTTCCTTCTTTTATTAGAAAATTATGTGTCCAGACGGTGACATACCCAAGGCCTTCACCAACTGGTTTTGCATGCATGTTGATCCCAATAAACGCTTCGAAAGCGAGGGAGAAACCTTGCCCGTAAGTTAAATATATTTTTTAAATTATTTATTTTACATTTTATTTATTTTCCAGAGCAATTCGCCTTTGGTTATTGTCCACGCCGCGACCAATCGCAATTTGGCTGCCGAGAATGTTGTAATACAAACCCTTTTTGGTCCAGAGTTTTTAGTTTCCGTGCAGAATTATCGCAATGTTTTCAAGCGAGAGATCTGGAAAAATGTCTGGATGATTAGCAATGGCCATCATACACATGCTGCGCATTAATGTTGTTTATTTGTTTAAAATTATGTTCATGACACAAATATGCTGCAAGGCTATACCAATTAAATGTTCTATGAACTTGTAAAAACAGCTACAAATTCGCACTTAGATAAGGCCAAGACGAGCCCCCATTGTGCGTAGTAAGCCGATAAGTAGCTGCTTTTTAAACGCCTTATTAAACACTATTTAACTGTTAAATCACTATAAGCTTCCTTGTCAAAAATTCGCACATGAAACTGGGTCAGTTCAAGCCCCTGCGGTTTGGTCTGATAACCCACAATTCAGACTATATAAAGCCAACTCTAACGCTGATTTTCATACACTTTAATCATGTCTTTGGCACTTAATACAATTGTGTTTCTGTTGCTGATTGCCACTGTTTGTGGCAAGGATATTTCCCGCATAATTGGCGGACAGTTTGCAGCACCAGGACAGTTTCCGCATCAGGTATCGCTGCAGTTAAATGGACGTCATCATTGCGGTGGCTCTTTGATATCGGATACTTTGATTGTCACCGCTGCCCATTGCACCAAGGGACAAAATCCTGCTCAAATGAAGGCTGTTGTAGGCACCAATGATTTGAGCGCTGGCAATGGCCAAACCGTTGGCATTGCCCAATTCATTATACATCCCCAGTACAATGCCCAAAGCCAGGACTTTGACATGTCGCTCATACGTCTGAGCAGTCCCGTGGTGTTGGGTGGAGCTGTGCAAACGATTCAATTGGCCGATATGGATACCAATTATGCAGCTGATACCTTGGCTACCATCAGCGGCTTTGGTGCCATCAATCAGAACCTACAGCTGCCCAATCGTTTGATGTTCGCTCAGGTTCAGCTCTGGAGTCGCGACTTTTGCAATGCCCAGAATATTCCCGGACTCACGGATCGCATGGTCTGCGCCGGACATCCCAGTGGACAGGTCAGCTCTTGTCAGGGCGATTCTGGTGGTCCTCTTACTGTCGATGGCAAACTCTTTGGCGTTGTCTCCTGGGGCTTTGGCTGTGGCGCCAAAGGACGTCCAGCGATGTACACCTATGTGGGTGCTCTGCGCTCCTGGATCAAACAAAATGCAAATGTCTAATGGAACTATTGATTGATGACAACTTGTACTTATCTATAATAAACTTATTTATCAAACAATTACACTATTACAATGGAAGTTCTTGAACCAAACAAAAATTTGCTAATTTTTGTAAACTTTGATTGCTCATAGCTCGGTCAAATAAAGTCATATTCTGGAAAGTTATGCCTTTCTAAAGTCAGGACAAACAGGACTACCGATCCTAATTCAAATCTGGAATTTTTTGGATCGACCCATTTTTCGCAAATTTTTGTGATGTTACCCCTTTGCATTTTTTCAAAAATCGACAAAAAATTTTTTGGTCTAAATTTGATTTCTTTTGATGCCAATCGATAGTTTAGGAGCTCCCCAGTTCAAAATGGTGCATCAATCGCCAATCGGACGCCGGAGTCCTTGAAAATTACTAATCAAAGTTGCCTGTTTAAGACGTCATTTGTCCACCAGCTTTAATACTGCCGCCTAAAAGTATGCAGCAGAAATAGTCTGTACAGCAACCCCCTAAAGCGTTTGCAGTCAAATCCAAGACAGCAACCAGAATTTTTTGAGCTAATCAAATTGCAGGGTGACCATAAAACGCAATCAATACACGAAGTGTTTGTTTATTTGTAACTTGTGTAATTGCTTAGTTACTATACAAATACATTCACTACGAGCTTAGATTATTATTATATTTTATTTATTATTATTGTATCATTATCAAAAAGTTTCTTGACCACTTTTATGGCTTTTGGTTTCGTCGTACGCTAAAATGGTAAATGTTGCCTATGTAGGTCTAAAAGCCTAGAAATGCAAATCAAACGTGATATTTATACTTGATTGATGAATTACTCTGATTAGCCAGATGTAAAATAGTTTTGACCATGTTTGATTATTTACATACACATTTACGCTATCAAATTGTACAGTTTATAAATATTTACAGTCGCTTTCTGATTTGTGACCTAAACTAAACCCCATTTAGTACATCTTTTTAGCCAAATGGGATAAACAATTGTGTGTTTTAGTTAGTATAAAGTAGAAGGCACTATTGCATATTTGCTTCTTAGATTAAGTTCTAGCTCTACAGTTTAGTGATATCAATAAGTCTGTCCGGAAACTGATGTGATATATAATATATAAATACAAAATGTATCTACTACAAGCTGGCGTTGTTTAACAAACGGGATATGTTGTCCTAGTTGAGTTCATAACAAAAAGGCAAAAGATACGCACATCTGCATAACTAAATCATTGTTTAAACCACTAAACATAATTTGGCATAAGTTGTGTTTTAAGTAAAGAAGTCGAACACATTAATATTCATATTCATATGTATCTCAATACTTTCACTTATAGTTTTCACTTGTTTTTCTCCGAATTTGCGAAAATTTATGCTAGCAAAAAGACTAACTAAATAAAAAGAAAAGAAAAATGAAAATATGCCATAAAAGTACATAATTCTATAAACTAATTAATTGGGAATGATGAGGGGAAAAACGCGGGAATGGAACAAAAAAATGGGCAAGGAAAATCACCAAACGCTTTCCATTCTACAAACAACAATATGGTAGACTTAAAGCAAGCTTACGGACTAAACATATTTGGAACGCGACTTTTGCAAAGTCATTTGATGTCAGGAAAATTTATAAATATTATAATAAGTACTTATGTAAGTAGGTAAGTATGTAAGTATGTCGGTTTCTACAACTCAGTTATTGGCCTGTCAAATACATATACACACAAGTACACACACTCTGTCTTCCACACACACACTCCTCCACTTTAAGTTCGCCACGTAAAAATTGTGCTAAAAGTTGATAACATGTAAATGCAAAAATTGCGCTACGACTTGTTGCCTGTTAAATCCAAATTGGCTTTAACTACATTATGTATACAGTTATATATGTATGTATGGTATGGTATGTTATGTATGTGACTACGCTATTAAATCTTTTCTCTACTAAGTAACTGTTAGCGGAGTCATTTCCGTTTCCGCTTGGCTTTGAAAACTTAAGATCTACTGTACAACAAACAGTCCAACTCTTGCTAACGTCTGTGCGCTTAACAACTAATACATTTATTTCTTTAAAATAAAACTATAAATCTATAAATTAGTGTGTATGTCTTCATGTGTGTGTGCGTCTCTGTATGTGTGTGTGTTGACGTATTTTGAAGCCATGGCAAATACTTTAGCTACTGCCTATTGCACAACTCTCGTGGGCCGTGTCATGTCGTTACAAAACTAAAATTCAACTTTTAACATCGGTTTCTACTTCTCTCCCTGCTGCTGCTGCTACTTCTTCTGCTCCTTCTTGCTGCTTGCTATGCCCATCTGCTCTGCGACGTGGGCACCAGCAGAGTGCCCTTCGCATAGAAATATCCTCACAATTTCGAGCTATCATAGTTCTCCATTAGCCACTGCTGGCGCAAATGCTTCGAGTCGCACTCCTCCATGATCAGCTTGTCCTTGGCCTCATTGATGGCCAGACATTTGCCCGAGGAGCCATGATGCAGCTGCTTTGTGCCCTCACGATATGTCCAGAACTGTAGCAAAAGATTACTCTTAGCCTTGCTCTAAATTATTTAAAACTTAACGTATGCACTCACCTGATTGCCCTTGGAGCCGTGGCAGCCAAAAAGTATCACCTCCTTGCCGGCATAGTCCATGCAGGCGGTGTCTCGACGAATTTCACCATTTTTGCTAAGCATCCAGTACTGTTTGGGGGGGCGTTGAGAGAAAGTGGGGGGCGGTGTTAAGAGGGGGAGCAGAGAAGAAGGTAAATTAATACAAATTGTGGTGTCAGTTTTGCTTTGTTTCTTTTTGAGAAATTGTTTGCGTAACATTTTAGCCAAGTAGCCGCATTACTTATTATTACATATTTAATATTAAATTAAATGCCAAAGCCAGTCTCTGTCGGGGTATAAGTGGTAGTGTGTTGTGTGTGTGTGTGTACTGCGTGTGTTTGTCTGTGTTTTGTCTGCGGCCTGGCCATGATTATTTATAATTTAAGCCACGTTGCTGCCAATGCCAGCTGCCTGTCTGTTGACTGCCTGCCTGCCTGCCTGCCTGCTCTTTTGGCTGCCTCCTACGCCATTTTGTTTGTGTTACCAGTTTCATTTCCGCTTCTGGCACACACACATACAGCTGCCCGTGATGCGCATTTAAATGCTTTTACTGTTTGCACTTTATTTATTGCCGTTATCAGTTTTGCCAAATATTTTGCAAATTTTTATGGAAAACTGAAGAAAACTTCCGTGTGTTGATTTTTATACATTTGGCCATTTAACTGGCTTAACGGCATTTAACAAACTCCTTTACAGCTGCTTTTCACGCTTGAGCTTTTACCAATTGTAGTTTTTCCCTTAGCTACAGCGCTTTTGCTTTACCCCCCCTGTTCTTTTGGCCTTTTTCCCTCCATTTTCACGGCTTGCATTTGCATTTCCCTTTAGTTAAAGCCTTTTGAGTGGCGGTTTTTTTGTTTCGCGTGATGCATGATACGTTTTTAATTATGTATATATCTTTTTCATTTTCCTTTTCCTTTTTTCCTTTTCGTTTGCATTTCTTTTTGTCGTTTTCTGTTTTTTGTATTTACTTCTTTTTTGCTGTGGTCTGGTTTTTTGGGTTTTGTATCTCATGCAATTTTTTAATATGCATGCGAAACTTTTTTTTTTTTTCGCTGAGCAGAGTTTCCTCCTATCACCGCTCCCAACACTCTGTTTCGCCCTTTTTTCTGTATTTATTCTAGACTCGCGCGTTTAAATGAAAATGAAAATTTTTTCATTATATTGCGTCGCTTTTTGAGCCGTAGTTGTTGCTAGTTCATGCAACTACACAGCACTGCGTATCCTTTGATGTAATGTTAGTCAAAGCATGCTGCTGCAAACTTTAGTTACACCCCTCGCCACTCACGCTCTGCACATGACTGGCTTACGCTATTTGTTTGTAATATGCGAAATTAAAATTTTGCCACGCCCACAACGACAGCAAAATGTTGATTATTTTATGCAGTAAACTGTACTTAAAGGGGTGTATAAGTTGGCAGCAACTAATACTACTGCTTTACAGGGTAACTGCTAGTCGTTAGCCTTGTTATTTCACTGCTACTCTTGTTCTTACTTTGCTGCGGATTTGTTTCGCTTACAACATGGCAAAGGCGCTTGCTGTAGGTACTGCGCCTGTTGTGGGTCTGCCTGTCGGAACGAGGTCAACACTTTTCATTTAATGCTGAATATATCTACAAGCCAGTCCAAGTGTGTGTGTGTGTGTGTGTGTGTGTGTGTGTGCGTGTGTGTGTGTGTGTGTGTGTGTGTGTGTGTTGTGTGTCTGTGTAAATAGTGTTTTATATTTTTTTGATGACATTTGTCGCTTTCAGTTGATTTGTATGCAGTTTTGTTATGCGTTTTTGCTGTTCAAAATGGATGTTATTAAATGTTGCTTAAATTGTCACAGTTTTATGGTTTTCATTGTTATTGCTGTTGTTGTTGTTGTTCTTGTTGCTGGTTTGCAGTACCTACAATGACATGAAAATGATTTATCATTTTTGTCATTTTATTTATGATTGCGATTTAATTAATTTTGCAACGTGGCATAAATCTCAATTTTGTGTGTCCCAAGTGTGTCGAGTGTGTGTGTCTGTTGTGTGTGTGTGTGTCTTCTATGTGTATGTATTGGTTGTGTAAAATTGTCAATGAGTTTTTGTTCTCTGTCCATGGCAAAACAACAAGAGTTGAATACAATTGCTGTGATAAATACTTTCAGTTTGTTGCTACTATGCTAAATGTTAAATAAATTCAAATTTTATTTAAGTATTTTTCGAGAAATACTATACAATTTGTATAATCCACAAACTCCGTGAAATTAGTGCTCAAAACCGCAGGACTGTCAAAAATTCGTTTCACAACAAGATTGATTGCTTTTAGGGGGAGTTTTCTTTGGTCAGGTTAATACGAGTAAAAGTTGGGGTATGAATGGAAAAATCTTGCCGATTTCATTTATCAAAAGGAAACCCAGAAATACCTGCGGCCGGTAGGAAAAATGGAAAACACTCGGCAACAAAACAAAAATCAAATTGAAATTGAATTATATTTAGTTAGTAAATAAGTTGAGGAAACTGAGTTGTTGGCTAGAAGAAGCTAAAATTAAATTGTGGGTAAGAAAAGTGCTAGAAAAAACTGAAATTAATAGGCAAAAATATATAGAAAGTGGCTGAGAGTGTTAAACATGAGTTTAAGGAAAGAATTAAAAGGAAAATTAAACTAGAGTTGCCACCAAAAACTGGCTAAAATTACTAAGTGCTTATTAGTTGTCGCAGAAACATGGAATTGATTTAAAAGATTGTTAATTTAAATGTATTGCAGTCAGTTTATATATACACATAAAAACTCTGCTTCCGTTTAGATAGTCAGGTTGTGTCAATGGGTTAATAAAGCAAGCGAAATTCAAAGTATATACAAAACTTAACTACGGCCAAAAAGTAGCTGTAAGCATTAAAAACATTGAAAAATATTAAGAAGCTGTTAAAAGCGCTCCAAAAAGACCCGAAATCAAGCCGAAACCAAATTTACAATTTGATGTTTAGGCCCAAAAATAAAGCTAGAAAAGCTAAGCGAAAAATCGGAATAAAATTTAGATCCGATCAACGCAACGATGGTAATTTTTGTTGGGAGTTTGAAGTTGGAGCTGAAAGTGGATACCTGATGTCCTCCTTGGCCGTGGCATACGTAAACACCAACGGGTGACTCGTCCTCGGCCTTGCCATCAACATCGATACACATGTCGGTGTAAATGTTTTTAATCTGCAAATTAAGTTTGATTCGTCATTCGACAAAAAAAAGAGAGTACAACAAAACTTAAGGAACAAAAAAATGTTTAAAGGGGCAAACGCAACGTCATCAACGGGATTAGCAACGGAAGTGTTATCGTTATCGTTAATCGCTTATCGCTGGGCTGTAAACTTTGTACAAGAAATTCTGAACCATCTGCCGAGTTGGAAGTTAGTCAAATTAGTAATTAGCACGCAGAGAGAACTGTACAAGGCACGAGTAATCATAAGTTAATTATTTATGTGTTTGTTCTTTAAGAGGGCGGAAAATCTTAACGGTTTTGTGCTTCAACGGAGTTTGTGGCGGTCGCAGTGCTGCTTCTGCTGCTACTGTTGTTGTTGTTGTTGTTGTTGTTGTTGTTGTTGTAACAAACCTGATTGCCACCTTGTTTGTGGCAAGGATACGTGCCGACAGGCCTCTTCAAATTACGCTTTCCGGCAGGTGAGTCCAAGCAGGTGCGACCGCCATAACCTAAGTTTCTTATCTGTGGAAATTTGGGGAAAATATACACGTTTGTTTGTTTGTGTGAGTGAGTGGCACATTAATGAGTTAGTAGTGTTTTCAGTAACCGCAAACTTTAACTGGAACACGGGATACAGATTGCCACATCTCGGGGATAAATCGCTTGCCACATGCTGCTGCAAGAACTGCGTGCTTGTAGTTTAACACAGGCACAACACTTACCTCGCCATTTGCCACCGCATCGCCGGGTATAAAGAGCTCGGGATAAATGTTGTCCAAATACCATTTGAAACTTTTGCATTCCAGATCCTCACTGGGAGAGGAGACAAGAAAAAAGAAGTGCGAAAATTAATTTCTTTCTAGAAGACTCTTCATAAATCATTATCTATTACTTACCGCAGCTTAACGCGTTCACTTATGTCGCCAAAATCGCCTTTGTCGTTGCCAATGCGCTGATAATAATACTTGGAATAGTCATCCATCCAAACTTCAGCCAAACGCACGGAATTTTTCTTGAGCACATTGACACCTGTGCGCCACTTTAAGAACAGAAAAATACCATTAATTATACGTATAAATTAATCGTTAATTAATGAGCTAAGAAGGACTAAAACTAAGTTTATTTGTGCTTGAATTAAGTTGATAAAATGCATTGTCTTCCGCATTACTTTGAGCATAAATGAAGCTAAGCCAGCCTAAAAAATCTTTCATAAAATCTTGACTTTAAACTTTATCCAAACAAAGCTCTTATTTCCAGCTTTAAAATGTCTAAAAAGCTTGATTATTTCTCACTGTGTAGCTCCAACATAAAACTGTTTGATTTTATTTACTGTGCCTTTTAGCTAAATTTGGTAGCGGGTCTTTTAAAGTCAGTTTACCTGAAGTCTAGGCTGATTAATTAGCCAAAAATGTTCAGCCAACCACTTGCAAAAGACTTGCATTGATTTTAAGACAAGAATCATTGGCAAGCCCTGCTTTGGAGCGGCTTTAGAAGGAAACAATTGGGCTGTAACTGGCAGAGGTACAACACTACCAAGGCGAGGCGACGCCAAAAGCCAGTCAACATATTTGGCAACCAAACAGAGAGCAGAGCTTTTCAATGGACACGGCCAGCTGCAGCAGGCAGCGTGTTGCCTTAGGGGTGAGAGGAGAATGGTGGGCAGGACGCAGGACCTACAGAGTCCAGGCTAATTACCTGAATGAGTTGGCTTACATCATGAGTATCTACTTCTGCTGGTTGTCCACTTGCTACAGCTACTACTACTGTTGCTACTGCTGCTGATGTTGCAAGTAGATGCCACTGCTGGTTCTATTGTGGTCGTTATCTGTCTTTGTCCGCCATAGTTGCCGGCGCCATGTTTGTTCTCTTCCCTTCTCCTGACCACAGCTCCCGGCCCCCTCTATGTTTGCTTATTGTGTATTGTTCTTGTTTATGCGTTTACTATCTTAGATTGTGTATGTGTGTGTGGTGTGTGTGTGTGTGAGAGTTTGTAGTAGCTGCCAGCTTTGTGTGGCTTGTGGCAAGCTAATGCGAAGAAGACTGCGCCAGGGGCTTTTCTAAAGCACGCTACAAACAATTTCGAGCTGTTATGACAAGTTATCGAAGCAGCTTTAAGCGTTAACAAAATAAACATTTTAAGGCATCAAATAATTTCTTAGGGGTTAGGAACTCATTAAATTCATGTACTTGACCCCTAAGAGCACACTTCTGTGTTATCGATAAGTTATCGATCAACAAATACGTATAATTTCTTTAAGTTTCTTAAAATTTTAAATTATTTTAATGCTTCTTTCACTGCTCTCTAATTTACCACTCAAAAAAGTAGTCTCTAAGCTGTGTTCTGTGTAAATTTCTCGATATCGATTGCTTATCGATAACTTTAAACGCCTTTTTTATACACAAACTCCGCCGTTTCTACTCAATTCGAACTCTAACAATTCCTACAGTCATTACCATTAAGCAGCTGACATTTATTTCCTCCCCATTACAGGTAATCGTTAGCTAAGTTGCACTGTTCGTTTCATGTGTGGCAGGTGGTAGCCGTAGCATGTATTTAGTTCGTTGCAGCTTAATGTGCCCCATGTTGCAAGGCATTCGCTGGTGTAGAAGCCGTTACGGCATTGGCATTGACAAGACCAGAGTTGCCAAACTTTTGTCAAGCGTAAACCGTTGATAATTGAGGCAGTGTCCCCATGCCCCCATGCCCAGACTGTGTTGTGTGTTGTGCATGCATGTGCATGTATGCATAGTCGAGCAGTAGCTGCTGCATGTGGCATGTGGTATGCGGCAAGTGCAGCATGGGCACTGGCAAAAAGGGATAGACCACAGAAGGCCACTGTTGACCAAACACGAAGCTCTGCCTCAACTGGTGCCGTGGCTTGACACAGAGCACACACAACACATGCGACACATGCAACACACACACACACACAGAGCAGTTTGTGCACAAGTTATATATTCTCTCAATAATGACCACTGCAACTATTGAGCAGAGCAAAGTGGAGTAAGAAAAGAAAGGGTATGTTTGGGGTAACACTGTAGACAGAGTTTCTGAAGCGATTGTTCCTAGGGCAGCTATATAATATAGGAGCTTAGTTTGCTCGAAATTCGTTCTGTATTGCAGTTGCTACAAAAACTAAGTCTTTCATGAACAATGCTTAGCTTCCAGTAGTGTATCGACTCAACGTCGCTACAAACTTCACGACTTAATTATAACACCCTCCATATGGGTACTTTTCCAAGCACACTTACCTTGTACGGCGAACGTTTGCGGAAAATGTGACCAACATGTGAACAGGGCACAATTTCCAGAGTGCCACCACACATCCATGTCTTGAAGGACAACTCGAGATTCTCACCGCCCCAGATATCAAAGCCCGAATCGTAGGTGCCCAAACGCTCAAAGAACTCACGGTCAATGGAGAAGAGACCACCAGCCATCGTAGGTGAATAGACGGGCTCCGAGGTGCTCTGCAAAACAGTAAAGAAAGTAACACAATGAATAAACAAATTGAATGGCAACTGGAGGGCAGTAGAGGGAATGGAGAAATATTGTTAGTGAACCAGAGCCTGAGTGACTGACAGAGATAGCCATAGCCTAGATATTTGGTTAAGGAGCAGGAGGTGTTCAAATCAAATGGTATCTCATAAGGACATTTAATTTTCCTAATTGAAACTCGAGCGAATGTATCGTTGGTCTCTGGTCTCTGGTCTCTCAAGTGGCTCACACCTAAGCAAACTTCTAGCAAAGTGTTGAAAGAGAAGAGGAGAAAAGGAACAAGAGAGAGAGTAAAGGAGAGTGGAAGAGTACAGCAAAGTGTGTGCAGCATGCCACATGCCACATTGCGGCCATTTCATGAGTAAGTTGCCGCAGCTGGCAGCAACTTTGTCTGCCTCACTTGGCTGCCTTTTTCGGATACTTTCAACAGCTTCAAAACACTCGAGGCTACATTTTATTTAGTACACATTTTACTTTGCCTCTACGCTTTTTCTCACTCTCTGTCTGTCTTACTGTCTATATCTCTCTCTCACTCCCTCTCTCTGTGCCTTAGCCATGTCTGGTTTTCCACAAATTTCGGTTGTAATTGAATATTTTGTGCTGAGTATTTGCTTTGCACTTGCTGCTAGCTTCTGCTTCTGATTCTGATTCGGTTTCTACTCTGGCTTTTTTTGGCCAACTGGACTCTTTCATATTGCGACTTTAACTTTATTTCCGGGTAGATCTCCACCCCACTACCCTTTCTCAAACAGATTTTTCATTTAATTGGAGAATTGCATTTTATTTTCATAGCAATTTAATTACAATTTTTGCTTGTTTTTCGCCAGCTGCAAAATAATTAAAAATAAATAACAGTTTTTACTGCAAATATATACAGTATATACAATTATTTATTTATTGTGTGCGAACGAATTGTACAAAAAGCACAGCACAAAAATATGACTCATAAATTAATTGCGTAATGTTAATAAACCAAAGTAAATAATGGCTTTCAGTATTTTATATTTGTTGCTTGCAAATTGTAATGTCATTTTCATTTGCTTCATTCACTTGGTTTCATTTCGAAAGCAATTCATTGATGTCAACATCAAAAGTATGCAAATCTCAAGCAGCATTACGCATACGCCATGAGAGCGACAAGAAAGCAGCAAAAAAAACTTGTTTAAAATGCGACTAAGGGCAAATTCAAAACAGCAAAAGAAAGAAAGAAAGAAAAACATTATTAATGCTGCTGTGTAGAGTAGACGACTAAGAGATACTCTTTCTTTTATAAAAACTGAAACTAACTAGAAGCAAAACACGTTGATTACCTTTAGATACTTTCCTCTACAGCAAATGCCACTTTTTCGGCTTAAACTAAATATAATTAACTTTAAATTTTAAACACTGTAAATACATTAATCAAATTTGAAAACGTATCAAACTAAATTTCGCTTCAAGCCGCGTAAAACTGTTTCTTGCGGGGCATGTACAGACTGTAATTGAGTTTGTAAAGAGAATTCGAGCGGGATGAGCAAATAAAAAGCGAAACTTGAGAATGTTTGATTTTTAAAAAGGCAGCAAAATAAATGAAATTGTCACTCGCAAACTGTCAAGGGAGCCAAGTCTGTGCAAAAAGGCAGGAAAGGCAAGGTAGTGAATGGATGTTTGGATGGATTGCTTAGCAACTAAAAATATGTAACTTTAAGTCGCAGCAAACAAAGGAAAATGTCAAGGCGCAAAAAACAAAAGCGACAACAAGAAATAACAACAAACATGAGACAAACAACAACCAACAAATAAGTAAAAGAAATGTGAAGGCAGCGAGTGAAATCTCCAAACGCGACAAGTGCCATTGTGTTTTGGGAGCGAGCGAGCATCATGGCCAGAACGGAATGCCAGACGGATGTCAGAAAGCACGGCGAAATGGTAACAGGAATATGGCTAAGCAAAGGCTGGCAGTAGGGCTAAAGGGGGAAGTGGTGCAGAGAAAAGTTCTATGGCCGTTGGCAAATTCGCAGTGTGACATTTAATAAACGCTGCTGGCACAAGACAACAATGAGTGTAGCCATGGTCAGCACTGGAACGGGCTAAAAAGCAACAACAAACAGCACAACAAACAGCACAACAACAACAAAGGGAACAACAACAACAAAAATGTTGTAGGCAAATGCATGCGTGACGAGGCGGAAGCAGCATGCGGGCGGCCATTTTCTTTTTTTAGTTTCGCCGCCGGAAGTGACAGAACAAATAGCAAAAGTGAAAAAACTGTCTGTGTGTGTGTGTGTGTTTGTATGCCTGTGTGTGTGTGTGTGTGTAATACATGAATGTGTATGTAAAAGGATTTTATTGTTATAGTTGCGTTTTTACTCATATTGTTGTTGTAGTTATTGTTGCTGCTGCTCGTCCAACATCCTTTTCTATATGTGTACGATCTACGGCATATATGTATATATATTTTTGCATACACGACATTTTCCATTGCTTTTTGTTTTGTTTCTGTTCTTTTTTTTGTTGTTTGCTTGCTGCGCAGCGGAAATGGAAGTAAAAACGAAAATAAGTTTCTTGTGAAAATAAACTGAAATGAAATAAAATTCAGCGCTCTGAATAAATAAATAAACACCGAAAATGATGAGGAAAAGTTGCAGTTGATGCTGCTGGCTGATGTTGGCTGAAGTTGCCATTTTCAGCAAATATAACGTCACATAACTTTTTGTTCTACGCTTTTTGCCAACTGTCGTAGCAGTTGGTAGCAGAGCCGTCTATAATGCCGGCTTAAATGATTCACAAATGTGGTTAAATATGTGCATACACTGAGTCGCAGTGCCACTGACTGTTGACTGGCATAAGCAGTACTTGATTAAGTACTCGCTGCAGCACCAAAAAAATGGCTTAAACTGTCTTTCAGCAGCAAAATTCCCGCTTGATTTATAAACCAATGAATCAATTTAATTTGCTTGTGTTTAAAATAAATATATCTAACACTAAACACAGACTAAAGCATAGTCAATCAAGGTGAGCTTCAATTTAAGCTCTGCATAAAGCATAGAGTTGGTTTTCAATGCTCGCCTAGCAGCTACCCTGCATTTTAGGCTCATTTTAATTGAATTTTCACATGAGGAAAACACCAAAGTCTGAAAAGCCTTTTTTATTTTCAATTACTTTGATTTATTTGCTCAAAACTTTGTGAATTTGCGGTGGAAATTGGAAATTCTGGGAATTATTTATGTGAATTATAGCAAATTGTGAGCAGCACTTGACTAGCTACTACCCTGTAGCTTTTTTAGCTAGTAAACACTTTTTGTTTTAAAGCATACAGGGCATTTTAATAGCCTCATATTACTCACACACGGCTCGAATGGCTTTAAACGACGGCCTATTTAGATATCAAATAAATCTAATGGCATTTATAATGTTTCACTTGGCTGTGTGTGTGTGTGTGTTGCGGTTGACACAATTTATGCTAGAAAAATGATGGGTTCTTTTTGGCCAACAAAGCCATACATCAAGTAAGAGGCAGAGAGGGGCGCAGGGAGATGCTCTCTCAGAGCATACGACACTTGCCGCGACCGCAAATTAAGCAGGCGAAAAGCGAAACGAGAGTGGCTACACTCAGTGTGTGTGTGTGTGTGTGAGTAAGTGTAGGCGTCTGTGTGTGTGTGCTTGTGGGTGTGTGAGCTATGGAAATAATGTGCTAACCTGCGGGCTGCCAAACAACAACAGCAACAGCAACAACCGCATTAATATCAAATAAAACAGTCACGAAACGCAGCAGGAGGCGACCAACAAAAATAAAATATACACACACACACACACACAAAGATACATATGAGCGGTAGGTAGCAGTAGGTACGACTCCCTGGGGGGCGTGGCAGACACGCACAGAAGAGCATAAAGTGCCTGAGGCAGCCACCTTTAGGTTGCTCCTACAGCTAGGAGATGCAAAAGAAATTCAAAGAACATGTCGAAGCAAGGAAACAGAGGAAGGAAATGAGGGAAAGTGAGGAAGGAAAAACGCTGCTTGACATAATGTGAAGATGACTTTTGACAAGTGCGCGCTGACACGCCCACATCCCACACACACACACACACGCCCACACATACCCACACACGACACTATAGAGTTGTGTATCTGTAGTTTGAAGTGGAAAAAGAAGATGAGAAAACTTGAGAGTTTTCATGCCTCTTTGCATCGCATTTGCATGAGTCAAGCGCTAAAAAGTCGCAACGCACTCAAAGTAAATAGTTCCACAAGTTTTAAGTAATACTTGAGCTAAGATCTTTGCAAGTAAAGGATGCATGCAGCAAAAAGTAGAAAAATCTTGGCATGTTTTAAGCCATGCTTTTGGGCCAGGTGCGACTTAGCACAAGTTCTGCTTAACCTGCTTAAAACTGCTGCCTGCTTCAAGTAAGACGGCTCAAAAAAGCTTATTAAAATGTTAAATGTACCATAAACACACACACACCAGCACACACACACACCCAACCGAGGGTGGCCGTAAAAGAAAATGTTACATGAAACGCAGCAAAATTAGCATAAAAAGTTGTTCGTTGCTTAGCTGATTTTGCTTTGATTACCGGTTCACTGGACCGTTAGCGAGTGCTTAACGTTGGTCAGAAGCAACAGCAGCCAAGCAGACATATAAACGGAAATCCAGGACTAACTGAGAGGGAGTCAGCGAGAGCTCAAGTCGACGGTAAGCGTACTTAACTGGACTATCTGCTGCTCAGCACGAGCACAGCGGCGTAGTCAGCACCACCCTCGACAGGGGGCGCTGTGGGTTGAGCTAACAAAATATGCAAATCATTTTCAAGCAGCAAAAAATGTATATTTTTCAAATTTATTTAAGTTAAATCAAGCGTGTGATTTTAGCATTTGTTATGCCAATTCTACAATTCCACAATTCGACAATTCCTTTTCCCATTTGACATTCAATAAGTTCTGTGAATTTTCCAGCACGTGTCAAAATTTCTGCATTAATTTTAATTATTTATTTGATTTATCATCTTGACAAACATGAATTAACAGCAAATTCCACACACAAATCAATTGAAATGTGCAAAAAATTAAATTTTAAATTTTTAAATATTTTTTTGTTATAAAGAAATATTTTATGCTGCACATAACTTTATGTTTTTTGTTGTTTAATGCCTTTAAGTGATGTTTATGGGTTTTCGCAGCCTTTTGCCCGCTTTGCCACTACCCTTATGTGCGGCGCTACTGCTGGCCCATAAAACGCAGCCGAGATTTGCGCGCGTGGAAAACTTTGTTCGTTTTTCCACACAAACACACACACACACACACACAGGGATAGCCGCGCGTTTTGAAAGTGCAATAAAAAGTAAAGTGCAACGCTGCGTATTAAGCAGTAAAATGCGCGCACGTGCAAAGCGCCCTAAAAACGAAACGGAAAATTCTGTAAAGCTAAAAAAACGTACATTTTATGAAAATTAAAAGAAAACGCAGGGAAGACTTCATCCTCTTCCATTCCACACTTTTTGTTGTGTGACTGATACTAACTAAGGTCATCAAAATAGCGACAGCAGCGCGTACCTCAAAAGCGGAAACAGTTACTCGCACCATTTTATTTTTCCCACAAGTCGTGCTTACTTAGACGCTTATTTAATTTGGCCAGCTGTTGGTCTTAGACTTCAAAGTCTGCCTAAGTAGTGGGTGTTTGTTCGCCGGACATAACATAATTACGAGGGGGATGTGGGGGAAAATGGCGGGCATCTACAGTCTATCACCGGAAGTAATGTCTCTGCCATGCCGTCCAGCTGTGGTTCTCAAATTTTCATTTAGCACGTGCTCGCATTCACTTATGCCTGTTTCCATTTCCATTTCCAGTCTCGTTTTCCATTCCTCTGCCTTCCCCACTTCTCCTTTTAATCCCTCTTCCTGTTTCCATCTTCCGCTGCGAGTGAAGTTTTTGGTTATGCGAAACGCGCACTCAATTTGCATGCCAAATGCAGCGAGCGCCATCCAGTGAGCTACGGAGCAACTGCCTCTTTAGGTACGTGCTTATACCGAGTTTATGTCGAATTTGATGCCCAACATCGGTCTATTCTGCCAACCTTAACCCATAAGCACACCATTAATTACAACTACAGCAACTTCAGCTGTTTCTGCATAATTTATGGTCGATATTACAAAACTTTGAACGTGCCAAGTTTGCCGAACGATGGTGGAAAATCAGCAGTCTGCAACTAATCTGGCCACTCTATCAAAGTTGTGCTAACTCTAATAATTTAAGCCTACCATACACTTTTTTCTGCCTTAACACATAAAGTTTGGAAGTATCTTTTCATTATAACTATTGAGCCAATTCGATGTACTCCATCAGCAGTTACTCGCATGCCACAAAGTGCTAAAAGAGAGTAAAAATGGAGGACGGGGGTAAACCGATTCGAGTGGCGCCTGAAAATATGCAGCATTTCTGGCCAATTAATAATGAGCAGCTGCAGGCAGGACGCGTCCAGGCGAATGCAAGCCAAACATTTGCCCCACATTTTGGCCGAGAAGAGCCACACTGCCTGCCTGCCTGCCTGATCGTCATCATCATCAACATAATGCTGATAACAATGATGATGATGTTGGTAATATGGTTTGGCAGGCATAGAGGCAGCAGAACTTTGACTTTTGCAATGGCATGCAAAAAATTGACTCGCTGCAAGCTGTGTGTGTATATATATGTAAGAGCTTACATACATATATAGTTATCTATCTGCATGTCATGGTTGAGCGACAGGGAAATGGAGGCACTGGGAGGGAGTGGAGTTACGACGCCATAATGTTGTCTGCCATGCACAAAATATCGGTTGCGAAAATTGCTTAAAAATGAACCAACTGCTGGCAGTTGATGGATGGGCTCGCAAAGTGGGGCCAGTTGGCACACCCTCTCCCTTACCCCTGACTCCGTTTCTATTTCCTACTCCCTGTGAGGCTTAGCACCAGCTGCAAGGGGCAAACAGGAGAATGGTATCAAATTTTGTGTGCTCTTTTCAAGTGCCAAGCAACGCAGAAAGACGAGACTTTAAAAATTTCATATCTACTTTTAGTAGTAGTTGCTGCTTCTCTGCTGCTGCAGCTTATTTCCATAGCTATTTCTCATGCATTTTTCTTACCACACACACACACACACACACGCACATGCAGGAGTTGTTGTCGTAGCACAAAGAATGTGACAGGACAAGGAATGCATCTGTGTGTGCTTGTAGTCGAGGTAGTCGAGCAGTCTAGCCACAAGCATACTTTAAGACGATGATGCTACAAAAATACACCCAGAGCAACCAAAAAACAAAACACACATAATATCTAGAGATCTGAGAGATGAATAAATTTTGGTAACGAAACAGTGATAGCGTTTTTTGTGTTGCTTTTTATGTGTTCTTTTAGCATTTCATGCATTATAAACAAACAGCGCATATTTAACTTTAGTTGCCTTTAGAAAAATTTACATTTGCTGTGCATTTTACGGTTTATTTTTAGAAAAAATTGTTGAAACTCCGTAAATTTTGCATAAATATGAAACGCCATAAATTTAAAATCAAACATTTTGTGTAGAACACCATAGGCTGTACTGTACGATAGTTTACCCTGTCGATAGTCACGGTATTGCCTCTAGTTTGTGGCTGTTTTTTTTAGCGTGAAGTTGACTTAGTTCATTCCTGTTTTTTTTTTGAGTGTGTTGTGCATTTTTACGAGTCCTTTTTAATAAATCATGCGCCACGTAAACTGACTTTCATACACAAGCAAACAGGCTAGTGTATGTGGGGTGGGTGTGTGTGTGTTTGGTTGGTTTGCGTACTCTTCGCTCGCTTGAGTGAGTGATTTGCATATGTTGCTGTTGATGCTGTTGCTGCAGCTGCAAAAAAAATGGGCGAGCACACAAATCACTTTGGGGCATGGTGCTTTGCTGCCACATCCACAGCATCAGTAATTCCCAGCACACACTCCCACTCCCCCACACACACACACACACACACATTGTCCAGCAGCTTCCAGTGAAGTGGTCGTTAGTCTCGGTTATCATGCGCCCATATTCCACCAAATATTGTTCACAGCCACGTTCTTATGCGCCCCATTCCCTGTACTCCACTTTGGCTGTGTTTTTGCCTGCTTTTCCAGCATTGGGTGCAAATTAATACACTTGCGAGTTGTTTGGGATTGCAGCATGATCTTGTTATTGTGGCTCTTCCTCTTCACACTCGCATCATCGTTATGGTTGCACGGCAACAAAAGTTTCGTGTATTTTTACCCCTCTCTCTTATATGGCTTAATATGCAAAATTATGGGTGAATTTTCCATGCTATCGTTGCCAGGCAATAGCAAAAGCTTGAAAAGCACACTGGCCGTTTTTTTTTTGCCAGTTATGTGTGAGCTGTGCATTAAATCGAAAGGCTTACTGGGCAACCATGTGGCTCGTGTCACGCGACCAGCGCTGTCGTGATGCCATAAAGTGCCTTTTAAGCGCATTAAATTGCCGGCCATTTTATAATTTTCAAATAACATAATTTGGCCATTATTCATGGCGCGCTCGAAAGCGAGCAACAAACTTGTGCTCATTTTTTGGAGCATACTTTCGGGCGCGAGTGTAAAATATCGCAACTGCCACTGCACGTTTAATTAAACAGAGGCCACCGCAAAATACAAGAGTACAAGAGTATATATAGTGTATATGCTGGCATTATATACAGCTTTACATAGAACACAGAGAAAAGGTGAGACGGAAAGAGAGAGAGGAGCGAGCGAGCCATTGCCATGGCAGCTGATGAGCATGAAAATGTGGGCAACTTTAGCTTTTGTTGGGGTTTTCTCTCGTCGAGTTTTCCTCGTTTGCTACCCACTTGTTACAAACATTTCAATTAAAAGTTAAACTGCATGTAATTTTCACAAAATGTGTAAGTAATAACACTGCCTGCTGCTCGCTCTACTTGAGCCAAATTAATTTACAAAATTCAACAACAGCAAAAAAGCAAAAAACAAAGCAAAGGCGAAACCTGAACCCAAAAAAACAAAAAAACAAAGATCAAAAAAGGGGCAGTCAAAGGGATTTTGTTTTAGACCCAAAATGGGCTTGTCATTAATTAAAAAAAAGTAATAATACAGTAGAGTCTGCATACAGTGAACACCAATTTATAGAAGTCCAAGCTTAACTGAGTTCTGTTGGAGCAATAAAATTTAAAATATGTGTTTTCTGCTTAAAAAGCAAACAATTTCTTAAATTAAATTGGGTTTGCTTTACGTAATCTCCACTGTACACAAGCAAGCAAAGGAAATTTTAAGGCCGGCACGAGCAGCAATTGAAAAGCGCAATCTGCGGGTTTGGGGATTAAAGAGGTATTTTTGGGAGCGGATTTCATTGTTGGTTACGGTACTGTTTCAAGGCGAAATTCAATTTGTACACACACCCAAGCACAACCCAAAATACACACACACAGTCAACGTTACACGCTCCATAAGCTGTCTGTAGCCTTTGGGCAGTTTAAGCCTTTCTTTCCTTCGTTCACATTATTTTTTCGTGGCTTATTCGTGCGTATGATTGACTTAATCATAAACTTACAAGCGAAAGTTCGGATGCTGTTTAGACCCCATTTGGGTTGATCGCTTTTTACACTTATCACTTATGCAAATGGTGAGCCAAAGCCAATTTCAATTATCTGCCACGACCCAATTGCCTTTAATTTTAAATGGAAAATGATGTAGGTGATAATTGCTTTTAAACATCAAACAGCAAAAGTTTAGAAGCAGCAGTGGCAAAATAAATAAATATATATTGTATAAAAGGCATGACAAAACAACAAATGTAACATAAACAATTTAAAATTGATATGCAAATGGAGTGAAAAAAACAATTGCAAAATAAAAACCAAACAATCAGCAATAACACAACAACAACAACAGCAGGGAGAAGGAGAAGGAGAAGAACAACAGCAATCAAACAAACGGTGAGCTACTCTCTGACATCGACTTCTTGTTGCAAAGCAATCGACAAGCATTTTATGCAAATAACTCGCAAAGCTGGCAACTGACAGCCTTTGGATGCCTTGCCTCTATGTTTTCCCTATTTTCACTGTTTTCCCTTTGCTCTAAACATTTTCCTTGTCTTTGCTTGCCTTCCCTGGAACTTACGTGGCTGATTGTGCGTGCGACTGTCGTTGAGATAAGGGTCAAGCCAGGGGCAAATTCTATCTATCTATCTATCTACAACAAGCGCTATCTCACTCTCACTTTATGTGTCTCCCTCGCTCTATCTGTCAATCGATGGGCATACCCATGAATACCTAAACAGCTAACGCACACACACGTGTGTGTGTTTGTGTGTGGGTAGTTGAGATCAGAGAGGGCAAGTGTAGAGTATGTAAATGGAATTGTTGCGAGCTCTGAAACGTAGGCAGACAAATGAAATATTAAGCAGAACAGCAGCAGAAAAGTGTGGGAAAGAGGGGAAAGAGAGAGGCAGAAAGAGTAAGAAGTAAGCAGCGAGACACCGAGTGAAAGTAAGTAAGGTGGATTAGGATGTAAAGTGGATCGAAAGACGATTATGCTAAAATCGCTACAACGAATCCAAGCTGTCTTTCAGTCTATCTGCCTCCCTCTCTCACTTTGCCTCTCCTTCTCTGATAACAAAATCCCCTTGGACTTCACACGAAATACGCAACTAAACAAAGACAAGAAAACAAAATTTCAAATAGATTTTAAAACGTAGGCAAATTTACTTACAGTAAAGACTCTTGAAAAACTAAACAGATTTGTTTACTCACTTACGAATTGCACTATTTTAAGAAATGATAATTAACATTAATGTTAATTGAAAACATTGTGTAACACTACAGTAAAAACTGACTACAACAAACGACAGTCTTAACTTTACTCTTAAGAGCTGGTTAATCATGTTTAAACTTGTTTGAATACTAATCAATTGATTTAACATGCTAGTTTTAGGGATTTTATTAGCATTATTCAAATCATTTATAGCCAGTGTTTGCTGTATGTACACAAATATTTATTACTATATAGAGCTTTTGAGTGCCCCGCGATTGCTTCGTTGTCTCGTTTATCAATTCACACTTTACACCAACCAAAACAAAAGCAATAACAAAAAGAACAACAGATCAACCTTCATCAAAAAGCTGCTTCGATCGGCTCTGGAAGCCTCGTTTCAGAGTCTGACTCAAACGTTGACGAGCGACACAAGTTTCAGTTTCAAATTGTCAGCCAAGCGGCGAAGACAGCTTGAAGAGTATTAAATAAATATAAATATATATATTTTTGTGTGAAAATTTAAGCAAAGATGTTCAAATCTTTGGCAGTGTTGGCCCTGTGCCTGGCCAGCGTTTCGGCTGGTAAGATTGGACAGCCGCAGCAGGTGGGCAGACATCTGGTCTGCTACTACGACTCTTCCAGTTTCATCAAGGAAGGTGAGTGAATCAGTACTTAAAGCTGCTTACGTAATACAGCAGCAAAGCGACAAATGATAATTAAATATAACACAAAGTACAGTAAATAATCTCAAAACTTAAAATGAAAACGAAAACGAGACAAAGGAAGTGAGGCTTATCAGTCTCCGTCTGCGTCTACTCCATCTCTACCTCTGTCTCTTTTGCTGTCTCTGCTTCCAATTCCAAGAAATTAGATTTTTTATATACTTGTTTTGCTTTTAAGTGCGAGATGAAGATAACAAATTGAGCTAACATTTATTATGTTCCGCAGCTACACTGAAAAACAATTAATGTGTTTATTTTATAATTAACACATTTGTGATTCACTTTTGTTACGTTTGTAATGACGTCTCTTGATGGATTTATGGCTTGCACTTGAGGAGAATGTATCAAGTGATAAACTGTTTATATAGTAACTAATTACTGTTGGAACTGAGATTAAATTTGCTCTTAAAATGAGTTTCAGACACACTTTTCTGTATTCAGTTTTTTACAGTGTATGTAGACTATGTGCTTATTAATGACCCAACCACACGGACAAAATAATCAACTAAAATTAGAGCACAGACTTTGTGATAACAATTAAGAAACACTCATAAAAAAGATTGCCAAACACATTTCGAGCAGTGTATAATAAGCTTCTCTCTCTCCCTCCCTCTCTTTCTATCTGCCATCGCTAAGGCCTCGGCAAACTGGTGATTGATGAGCTGGAGCCTGCTCTGCAGTTCTGCGATTATCTGATCTACGGCTACGCCGGCATCGAACGTGACACCTACAAGGCCGTGAGCATCAACGAGCAACTGGATTTGGATCTGGGCAAAGGCCTTTACCGCACGGTGACCAAATTGAAGCGCAAGTACCCAAATCTGCGCATACTCTTGAGCGTTGGCGGTGACAAGGATGTGGAGAAGGGCGATGATGCCAAGGACTTGCCTAACAAGTATCTGCAGCTGCTGGAGAGCCCCACCGGACGCACTCGCTTCGTGAACACCGCATACTCGCTGGTTAAGACCTACGGCTTTGATGGCTTGGACGTCGCCTGGCAGTTCCCCAAGAACAAGCCCAAGAAGGTGCATGGCAGCATTGGCAGTTTCTGGAAGGGTTTCAAGAAGGTCTTCAGCGGTGATCATGTGGTCGATGAACAAGCCGATGCCCACAAGGAACAGTTCACTACACTACTCCGTGATGTGAAGAACGCTTTCCGTGCCGACAATCTGCTGCTGTCAGCGACAGTGCTGCCCAATGTTAACTCAACCCGTGGGTTGCATTTATAGCTTAACTTGGAGTATAATTTCTAATGAGTCGCTCTTTTCTTTAGTGTTCTTTGACATCCCCGCTGTGATCAACTATTTGGACTTTGTCAACATTGCCGCCTTTGATTGGTACACCGCGGAACGCAATCCCGAGCAGGCTGACTACACCGCTCCCATCTATGAGCTCAGCGATCGCAATCCCCAGTTCAATGTCGACTACCAGGTTAAGTACTGGCTGCGTCACAACTGCCCAGCCAGCAAGATTAACTTGGGCGTGTCTACCTATGGTCGTCCCTGGAAAATGTCCGATGATTCCGGTGACACCGGTGTTCCCCCCGTTGCCAAGGTCGAGAACGAGGCACCTGTTGGTGTCAACACTCAAGTTCATGGCATCTACAGTTGGCCTGAAACCTGCGCCATGCTTCCCAATGCCAACAATGCCCATTACAAGAACGGCGAGGGTCCACTGCGTAAGGTCAATGACCCCGCCAAGCGTTTCGGCTCCTATGCCTACCGTGCTGCCGACAAGAACGGCGACAACGGCATCTGGATCAGCTATGAGGATCCCGATACCGCTGCCGATAAGGCCGGCTATGTGCGCAACAACAATCTGGGTGGTGTCGCTCTCTTCGACTTGTCCTACGATGATTTCCGTGGTCTCTGCACCGCCGACAAGTATCCTATTCTGCGTGCTGTTAAATATCGTCTGGTTAACTAGAATTTGCTACCAAAAGAATTCTTTTTTAACTCATTTTCATGTCTATAAACTCTGTGTGTAACTAACTTTTCGAGAAATAAATTTTTAATATGCGTAATTAAAACAAAATAAGGGGTATCTATTAAACTAATTATTCCTCTACTTAAGTAAAGAATTTCTGGGCTATAAAGTCGCTTTTCTAATTTGATGTTCAGCCATATGTCGGGCCTTTTTGAAAAGCTTTTGTGTATCGATTAGTTTACTATAAAATTCTTGTTGCCTTTCTGATTGAAAATCGATTGTTATGCGAGTTCGTAGACATGTCTCTACGCCTGCTTTAAAAGCCCTAGATTTAAATTTAAGTTATTGATTTGAATATCTGGCTAATTTCTGCTAAACTCAACAACACAAAACACTCCGCACAAAAGTTCCCTGCTACTTTTATGTTATCCACTGCAATCATTCAGTTAAATATGCTATTTTTTATAGAGATATATGCTTTTCATCGTACATTTGTCGGCGTCTGATGAATGCTCAAATCCAATTGACTTTGGCATAAAAGCGTAATCGGCTTTACCATTTAAGAAGTGCGGCAAAGTAAGCCGCACTCTTCTCGCCCAGACAACTTCTCCCTTAAGCTTGACAGCTACCCACTTTTGTTGCGTCCCCTTTGCCCCGCTTTGTGGCCACTGTGCAGCGGATGCTTTCTAAATTGACTGCTCAACATTTGTCAATGTGGCGCAAAACAGAAAATTTCGCATACGCAGCGTATTACAGGACTCAGAAACCACTCGACGCAACGAGGCAAAAATACTTCTAGCTTCATGTTCTGC
The DNA here is from genome assembly GCA_035047505.1 of Drosophila parthenogenetica. Lineage (NCBI taxonomy): Eukaryota > Metazoa > Arthropoda > Insecta > Diptera > Drosophilidae > Drosophila > Drosophila parthenogenetica. The sequence goes on from JAWNPM010000087.1 coordinate 7,654,418, forward strand.
ACGATTTCACAACAACAACAACAGCAACGACAACAAATAAAACACAGAACAGAAATGCCAAAAAAGAAATAGAAAAACGAAAAATAAGAGAGGAAAAAAGAAAAATCGCACGCATAGGCAATCAGAATGGCATAAACGTAAAGCGTAAGAAATGAAATGAAACGTGCAATGTGTGTGTGTGTGTGTGTGTGTAGGTATGTGTGTGTGCGTGTAGGGTATTAGAAAGCATTTACCTATCCACACAGCCCCATTACACTTGCACATAAAGGATAAGAGACGACGACAGCCAAACAATTTTTATAGGTAAACTTTACCTTTGCCTTTTCTGGCTTTGAGTGAATATATACACACACATGCACACGCATGAGTGTGCGTTAGCGTCTGTGTGTGTAAGTGGCACTTCGTTCTCTTTGTTTCCTTTATGTGCTTTGCCATAAAGTCGATGGTCTATGCAACTATAGGCCCAAATTTAAATGCCTGGCCAACGCTGCGCATGAAGTGCGCATATTACGTATACGCCACAGCAAACACAGGCCTTTTTTTTCTCTTTTTGTTTCAAATAATTGGATTAGTATTTGTAAGCCAACAAACAACCACCACCAACCAACATACACCTTTCTAGAATTTTTATGAAATTGTTGTTGTTGTTGTTATTGCCTATCTACGAGTAGTTTTGTTTCATGAGCTTTGGGTTATTTGAGATTTAAGTGTACCAGCGTGTGTGTGTTTGTTTGTGTGTTTGTGAATTTTTTGTTCTACTTTTTTTCGGGCTTAGCTTTGAGCCAACAAACGCGAACGGATTAGTTGGCAACTCCAGCATTTTCATTAGTTTTAGTTAGTTTGCCGGAAGCCCTCACCGAATTAGTTTTTATGTGTGTCCTGGCAAATTTCCTCGCAGCGAATTCGCTACTTTTAACGAAGGTGAATTCGTTTGCTCTGCATAATTTAAACTTCAATTCAGGCACATTTGTTGCGCCCAGACGTAACTAAGAATGTAATCTCACTGAGAAGAAACTAGAAGTTTGTTTGGCTTAAAACTAATGAAAAATGAAACCAAGTTAAGGCACATATTAAATGTATATATAAACAAAGTAAATATTAAGTGCTTGTTTAACAGCAAAGCTTAAGGCTTCAACTTTATCAAAACTTAAAAACTTTTTATTAAGTAAGAAGCAAATTTAATCATCAAAAAATTCTTTGCAGCAAAATTCTTAGCCCTGTTGTCGTAGAAACAGTCTAGAGGGCTTTTCCTTGCCAAAAAAAAAAAAAAAATAAAAAACACAAAGAGGAAACGGAAACAGGGGAAAATAAAACTAAAACAATCTCTTGTAAAGCTATAAAATAGCAGTTAACATGAGCCATCGAGAAAAGCAGAGAAAAACGACTGTAAAACGGTTGGCAGCTGGCGCAAATGTGCCGTCAGGTAAGTTGAAATGCGACAGGTAAAAGAATGGCAATAAAATTGTTACACAAAACTGGCAAAAAACATGAGAAAGAAACGAAAATAAAAGCTGCTGCTGCAAAGAAATGCGATTTCCACTCATTGTTCAAAAATTATTTACGATGCTGCATTAAAGTGCTCAGAAACAATGACTTAAGCAATTTGGCCAAGGAGTGATTTAGTGTTTTAGCCTCGTTTCCATACTTATATTAACCAGCGCTAAACAGGCAATGGCCAAAGTTGAGCATATTGCCAAATATAGCTGATGAGCTTAGGTGAGGGATGGAAGGGGGTAAGTGAGCAGGCAGCCAAGCGAATGGCAGCTGCCAAGTTAATGCCAAATCCATTAGCCGATGGCACTCACGTGTTATCGGGCTTTATGCTGCGCCTTCCAGTTTCCAGATCACTCAACATAATTCCACACACACACTCGGTTTCCAAATATATTGATTCTAAAGTAACAACAAAAACAAGCACACAACACAAACACAACAAAACTTTTGCCAAAGCCAAAGGGAGGTAGGTAGAGCAGGGAATCCTTAATATGTATTTTTGATTCCCCAAGCTTATTATTGTTATTGTTTCAATTGTTGTTGTTGCTGCTGCTGCCAGCACAGCTCTCGTAACAAGTTGAGCAACTTTTTGGACACACGGCAAAAGTTGGTAGCAGGCTTTAAGACTGTCAACAGTGCTTGGCAGTTGGCAGCACGGGACCAAAAGGAAGTAGAAAAAGGTACAGACCAAGTTGCCATCAGAATTTGTAGGATCTGTGCTGCTTGCGTGACTGCAGATCTTAGCGTATGTACTTATTGTATATTTTATGTATTTCAAAAAGGGCTTTTCAATTTCTGCCGTCGCCAAAAACGGAAACTTTCAACTGTCATTTATGGCAAAAATTCCATTTTTGTGTGTGCGTAAAGTTCCCTTACTTTTTCGTACTTTCCCCCTCAAGTTTCCATGCCATTTTGCTGTGCTCTCTGGCAGCCATTATCATTGTCGACAGACAACATTTATGGCTCATTCACATACACGTTGTCGCAGCCGGCAAATTGCCAATGTGGTGCTCAGGAAATGCTTTACTTGATTTAGCTGCTAAGTGCAGCTTCAGGCGCAAATGGTAGCAACAGCAGCAGACGTAGCAACAGCAACATTTTCCATTTCCTCTGTGAAGTCCTGACATGGATTTTCGGCAACAATGTTCGCATAAATTCTCTTGGCGCTTGTAAAAACAATTATGCCAGATATTTACGCCACAAGAAGCTACAACAAATGTTGCTGTTGTTGTCACAGTTGCTGCTGCTGCTGCTTCTGCTATTTCTACGACTGCAACTGCAATTGCAACAACTTCAGCTACAGCAGGCGAGAATTTGCTGTTAACATTTTTGGCTTTTAATTGCAGTTACACTTGTTCCTCCACTGACTCCTTTTGGTACTCTCAATTGTAATTTCTGCATATTATTTCTGTAGCGTGAACGCGGCGTATACGCAATATCACTTACATATTGCTGGCAGCAATTGCGACGCCAATTTATGCTCATTTTACGCATACAAAAGTCAAATGTTATAATTAAGAACTCGTTCTGAATTGTGTAATTAAAACGTTGAGGCCAAAATGAAATATGGCGCCAAAAAGCGCAGAGAACCAAGAAAATTTAATACAAATTTCTATTTAAATTTTAAAGCAGATGTGAAAAAACAGCAAAGAAAAGCTGAGAGCAGTTTGGAGTGTGTGTGTGTTGAGTGTGTTCTGCATAAAACTAGCAACTAAAATTTCATTTCAAGTGTTTGCCAATCCATTCACAAGGTACACAAAGCACCCAAATGCACGAAACACGATACACGATAGTGGCGTGTCTGTGCTTGTGTATGAGTGTGTGTGCTCTTATGGTATTATGAGTGTATGCCATGTTTTCTCACAAAAGTCTATCTGGCTACCAACGAGAAGATGGCTAACACACACAAACAGGTAAAAAGGATTTATGCTAATACATAAAATACGCACAGAAAATGTTAACAAGCTTCTTTTTTTCTTTCTCTGTTTTCTCCTTTTTTTGTTTTATTTTGCTGCTTTTTGCAAATGCATTTGCTAAAGGCTTACATTAAATAAATAAGCAGAAAAGTCTTTACGCTTTAAATAAAATTTGAAAATAAATAAAAACAAAAACTGTGTGTATTTTCTACCTACATGAGAAAAAATTTCGTTTGTTAGAAATAACTAAAAAAATACGTATTTTGCTTTCATTAAATTCTAAAAATGCAATTTGAAAATATTACAAATTTTTTCTACAGATAATAAAATTTTATTTCAGTTGCTGTAAAAGTCTACAATTAAATGCGGAATTGCGTAATTTTTATAGATAATTGCAGTTTTAAAGCCAGAAATAAAATCGAACCTAGGCAGAAGCCCAAAAATTCCCTATAAATTTAATCACCTTTCAGCCCGGTAATCCCTAACTAAACAAAGCTTCTTTTTTTGTGAAATTATGCAAATATTATGATAGCATCTTTGCTAAAAATTTAATGATACTACGTAATTTCCGCATAAAACCACCATATGAAAGTTTTATAACATAAGCAAATACCACACGGGTGTGTGTGTAGATTATGGTTGTATTACTATGTGTGTGTGTGTGTGTAACTGGGCACGTTCTATTAACAGGGAATGCTTGAATTTCCTAGCCACGTTCTAGGGATTTAAGCGGCTTCATGTTTCCCGCTGTATGCGCGTATTTTGCCAAACGGATTTTTGGTATTTTCTGTATGGGAACTTTGGGTTAGTTTGTTTAACCTAACCATGGCTAAAGCCCATATTCACAATACACACACACACACACAAAGATAATGGCATGAGCTTAAACAAACACGCTGCAAACCACAGAAATCCCTGCCATAGAAACCTTTCCTATTTGAAGTGTTTGAATGGGGAAATTTTTAAAGGGGTGGACAAACAAAGCGTTTGTGTGTGTAACTGTGTGTTAACACACATGACCAAGGGGCTGCAGAGGGGTGTTATTAAGTTTTGTACTTACGTTATGGCGCTTTTTCTCACGTTCCGGCACCGCATGCCAGCTAAACTGCAAATTCCAATCAAAGCCGCCCACATTGACGCCACTCGAATCGCGATAGTGGAATTCCAGTGTTTTGTCATCGATAACATCGATAACTGGACACACAACGGTCGTTGAATTTCTGGCAATGCGGTCGAGCAGAGGCTCCAACCAACCTAAAGGGGAAAAAAGAGTTAAGTAAGTTATAGTTAATATGAATTAGGGCAAAAAGCTATCGATAAATTTATTATAAACTAGTAGGTACTTGAAAATACCGTTTATTGTAAGCTTTTACAGAAATTCGGGCCTGAAAACTATTTAATTTTAAAGCGGAAACAAACCAAACTTAGCTGTAAAACGAAAGGTTCGCAAATTTTTCTTTCAAAACTATCGATAACATGTTTAGTTTTTCTACCACGTATCAGCATAAATTGCAGTTTTAGTTTGTAGCTTGATTTAATTGCTTTTCCGTAACACTTTTTTCTCTTTTACTCACATTCATCAACAGCAATTGACGCTGTTGACAACAATGTGCAAGTAGAGACCAAAATTGTCGTACAGACACACACATAGAAGAAGACACGCACACAACTGTCGCATCTCGTAATCAAGGTTCTTTGACTCGAAAGTTTTTGTTTTTTTCTCTTTTTTTGGGATAATATTTTGTTTGGCAGAAAGTTTTCGTTCGTTTAGTTTTTGTCTTGTTGTGTGTTGCATCGATTTCGTGAGCAATAAACAAAATTGATTGTATTTCCCCTTGCATCATTTTGCTTGAAATGGCCGTCACAGAAAATGAAAAGCTGAATTTTTCGGCACAAAAAAAAAAAGGTTACGAGTACAAAGCAATCTGCGCTATCAACGCTCGAGTGGTGAAGCAACAAAACTGAAGATTAAGTGATTTACTAGTTGGCTTTGTTTTATTGCCAAACATTGTTGTCATCGCTGTTGCTATCTTTGTTGCTCGTGTTATCGAAGCTGCTGTTGGCCAGAAAATTTCATCTTTGGGCCCATCAAATGTTACAGGAAAATTGATGAGAACATTTAGAGCACACTGGGGATTTGCGAAATGCGAAATGCGCTCGAAGCGACCCTCTAAAAATAGCTTTAATTTTATTAAATTGTTTTTCTGGTTTCCCTCTTTTTGCCTTTCGTTTACATTACATTTGGTTAAATTTTTCCCATTTTTCTGCCGCCTGTCAAACATTTTTATCGGCTTAAATTAGCATACGCAAAACATTGACAGTATTTAAGCCGAAATATTAAATTGCCATTTGTAATTTGTGGCGCTATTAATTATTAAACAACTGCAACAATATTGACTGCTATTGTTTTTGGCAGTCCATAAATATATAAATAATTTGAGCAATTTACAAACATTTAAAATGCTTGCATATCAAATGAGTCAAAAACAATTGCATACTTTTAGGCATGTTTAATAATTACCTTCGGCGCATTCGCAGTGGGAATCGAGATATGTTATAACCGGTGACTTGGCATATTTGGCACCCAACAAACGTGCTCTAATCAAACCCTCCCGCTGTGGTCCTCTCACAATCTCCACCTTGGGATACGCAGCGAAGTAGTCCTCCAATTGTTTTTTCAGATGCGCTGCAAAATAAATTAAGCAAATTAAGTAGAGTTTAATTTAAAAGCTTGCCTGCTACTTACGCATATCGCTGTAATCATCTACGAGTATTATCTTGCCAATCAGCTCAGCTGGAGATCTGTCGAGCACGGAGTGCACAGTACGCACTAACACGGACCACGCTTCATTGTGGAAGCAAATGATGACATCGGTTTTTGGTAAATTGGTAAGATAACGCGCCGAATCCTTGCACCAGGCATCACGCGGATCGGGCAGCGATCTATGCACAGATATGAGATCGGAGACGTATTGATTGAAAGCATTATTTGTCCAGCCATCATCCACGGCCTTCTTCATCTCCGGTGGCATATCCTTGGGTAGTATGACAGGTTTGCCCATCTCTCCGGGACTATCCTCGAGCTGATTTGCCGCTGGCGCATCCAAAACATTTGTATCTGCAAAGATAAGAGTGGGATTAATGTTTATTGCTTGATTTGCCTGAAAATTGCCACTACATGTATGTGGATGTGTGAAGAACGGAAAGGGGCGACATGGGGAGACAAATGGTTAAGGGATTTCTTCTTTGTAAGGATTCGGTTGCTGCCTGCTTTGTTGTGCATGAAATTTACGACTGGCACAACATGTGACACGCTGCGAAGATAAATCGCAATGCATTTGACATGAAAAACTGTCATCATCAGCGTCGTGCATGAAAAATGCTTCGTCTTGCAAATTTACTCACCAACAGTGGCACAAAAGTAATCAAAAATCGTTTTGGCCATAAGAATTTAAAAACTTCTGTACAATTTATGCATTTCTTAAGAGTTTTTCAAACAAAATTAAAGTAAAATAGTAATTTTTCATATTTAAGAAGAGCAGAGAGAAAACTTGCAACAAACTTTACATATTTTCTTCCCCCTTTCCCCTAGACACTTCTCATTACCAACTTTTCACTAGACTTCACTGTTGTTATATTTATGATATTCAGCGTATGAAAGCAACTTTTGCAAACATAATGCCAAATAACGTAGAACAATTCAACAAGTCAGCTGCAAGTTTTATTAGCTCTCGTGTCAGTGTGCAACGGTGCGTATGCGTGTTGTATGTAGCGTCTTCCACACACTCAATGGGTTGAAGTTCCGCTCAGTATGCGTGTGTGTGTGCTCGAGTGTGTATGAGAACTTTATATTATCTTGTTATTTGCATTTGCATGGAAATATGATTCTGTCTCGTCTGCCAGTTTCTGCTTTTTATGAGATTTGTCAGCCAGAAGTGACACTTATTGGCGCTGTTCATAAGTGAAGCTTTCCTGCTGCCACTCTCCCTCTCTTTCTTTTATAGACCGTCTCTTTCTGGCATAATGGAAAACATTTCAATTACCACAATCATTTCAATAATCATAAAAAAAAAAAGCTAGCTGCAAAATAAATAAAAAACCATAAAAATAAAATGCGAACCACAGAACGAGCTCGAGTTCGGGCCAAGTCAAGCAGGCTGGCCACATTATGCTGCGGATTGCTGGGTAACAACCGTAGAGGCCAATCAGCAAGCGATAAATTTTTGGTCGCACAACAACAAGAACCATTAAAAGAAAATGGTCATAGGAGCCGAGACTTGAGTAAGGACAACAGAAAAGTAACACAGAAAACAGGCGCATAAATTTTATGATTTGTCGTAGTTACAACTTCATTGCGGGACATTCACGCGTGCTGCCAAGTGGCACAGCATAACAAAGGGGTCAAAGGAGAGTCGGTGCTGCGTGGAAAGTGGGTGGGGAGAGGGCAAGGACTAAGCAGGCACTCGGCTATATACGTTATGAACTTTTTTGCATGCTGCGCGCACACACACGCATCATAATAAAAAACAATAAAAATGGCACACACAAAGGAGTGGCAGGAGCAAGCAGGTAGGAACTGAGAGGGGGTAGGGCAAGGAAGTGTAAAGGAGTGAAGTAGGAGTAGCAAAAGGGGAGAAGTTCTTTCAGTTTTATGTGTTTTATTGATTTACTTATTTATGGCACCGACTTTGGGCCGTGTTTCTGCGCAAACGAAACCACCTGAGTCGCAATCCAATTATAGAATATCGGAATATAAAAACTTTACACAAAACGGCATGATAATGCTATGAAAAGTACAGTGAAAGCAGGCTATGAAGTAGGAAAGCAGCAATAAAATTTAAAGTGAACTATTTTTAAATGGAAGCATTTAATCACCAAAAGGCTTGAATTTATTACAGAACAAAGCACTTTTTAAATAAATACCAGAAAAAGTGGGAGTTTTTAAAATACTGTAAAGGAAATTTACATAAAATATTCAATTTTTTGTAAGTGTTTTTTGGACCCACATTAAATGCTTAAAGAAAATAAAAATCCGCTTATTTCTTTGCCAGCAAAACATATGTATTTGTTCGCAATTTGCCAGTGTCTACTGTACGGGCAAATGAGATGCGGCATACGCGTTATCCATCTATATAATTTTCATATCTATCGGCAGTTTATGGACACAAGCATGTGGAGAATACTCATATACTCGGAGCTCGAGGGACACGCCTGAGCGTGACAGGAAGCTATAAAGCGTTCGTTATGTGCAAAGAGGGAAAGAGAAAGGAAGAGGGAGAGAGAGGGAGTGCCTGCTGTGGGTAGGAGCATAGACAAATGCCTGGGAGGTGCCGCACTTTCCGCTATCCCCGCCCTTAGCCCCGCTGCACAATCTGGCCCGGCATGTTCCAACATAACGCATAAAAGGAACATAATATGCCAAAGTAGCGTTATTTGCAAAATGAATGGCAGTGGGTATGGCACAGGGGGCGGGGTTGAAAGGCAGCAGGGGCGTGCCATAGGGACTGAAACAAGGACAATAGACAGGCAAACACACACACACACTCGAAATCAACGTTATGTTATTAACATGGCAAGGGATTAGCATTGATTAAAAGTAGAGACAGCGAGCAAAAGAGACAGCTAGAGGGAGATACAGAGACAGAGACAGAGAGAGTGGGGAGGCAATCAATCTGTGCAGCAGCTGTTCCCAGAGGCGTTTGCTTTTGGGGGGTGTGGCATTTGCATTGTATGTACAAAATCATTATCGCTGCTAAATTGTAAAAACGGAAGAACAAAAAAAAAATACACATACGAAATACGAGCAGGATGCATGACGGCCACAAAAGCGGGCACAGAGTCAAGTTCAGTGCGAACCTGGCCAAGATCAAGATAGTGCTTGTATTAAAGACATGGCCAGCAGGCAGTTTGACTGACTGACTAACTGACTGACTTGGCTTGGTTTGGTTTGGCTTGGCTAAGGCGATTGCCTGTTTTGATGCGTGCGCGCGATAAACGTCGTGTTGGCCACGTCTTTTGGTGGTAAGCGCCTCAAGGCCAGGCAATAAGTACAACAACACTAATTACCAGCTACGAACAGGCACAGAGCCAAGACAATGAGCCATGTATGGAGTGTATGGAGTGTATGTTGTATGCTTTGCAGTTGTAAATCTACTGGGATCTAGAAACAGAGAAACAGACCACAGACAACCAAAGGCAGAAGACTCCTCATGTGCGTGGTCGAGTGTTGGTAAACGTTGTTGGCTTGCACACAATTTTGACGCCACGGGGCGGCTGCTGCACGACAGGATCGGCAAATAGGCAAACAGTCAACAACTGCAATAACAACAACAACAACGGGAACAAAAACAACTTGTAGCTTTGCCACCTCAATGTTGATGAGGTTGCCGCAAAACAGCAAAAAAAAATGCATAAAAAAATGAGATGCAAACATGATATGCGAAATTGCAAATACGTGCATTGTATGGAACTGGCTGGGTTAGTCAGCGACTGAAGATAGAACCTAGAAGGGTGTCTTACACTGAGCGAAAGTAGAACAGGAAGGAAGGAAAACAGTTAATTCAAACAGTCTAGTAAAAACATTTTTATATAATAAATGTCTGAATTTTTTAAGACTTTAAAATGAATTTAATAGCTTATTTATAACAAGGTTACATTTTTATTATTTAAAGAGCAATTGTTCATAAACTGGATTAAGTTTTGATAAGTTTATCAATCAGTTTACTCGAAAAATTTCTACGATAAAAGAGTAATGCTTAGGGAATAACAATTGCTTACGATAAAACTTAAAACATTTGAGATAAATAAACGCGTCTGTTCTTTTATCTTGCTTTTAACAGCCCTATGGGAAAATTGTTCTACAGCTCTCCAATTCTGTACAGCTGCAGTACAGAATTATTCAGATTTAGGGACTACTTCCCTCGGTCAACGGAAAATTCTCAGTAAGAATTTTACGTTTTACTAGTGCGAATTTCCCGCTGCTCTGTTCCGCTTGCAGTTCACACATTTGTAAACTTTTTTTCTAAGATTGCGCTGTTGGTTTTGCTGCTTAGAACTTGTTGACGCCTAAAAAGAAATTCCCGCAAACAACGGCACTGCTAAACTCCCAAATCCCATTGAAATTTTTATATATCTGGCTGTTGGTTTTGCTGCTCATAAGTTTAAAGTACAAGTGCGAAAAACCCGCACATTGTTAATGTCTTATTTCACAAATTTCTGATATATTTTAACAGCCTAACATATAAGAATTGCTGCTAGGAATAATTATTACATCGAATTACTAATAAAATGATTAAAGTTATTATTATATTTACATTAATAATATGTATGAAATTACAGAAGTTGTTTATTAATGTTAGTATCATAATAACATTAAAATAACAATAAATATTATTAATTTCTATTTATTGAAATTGTAATTTCAGCTATTTTCTAAATTAATACATTTGTGAAACAGTAAATAAGTATTTGGGGAACTAAAACGTTTTCTCATTCGTTTATAAAAACCATTAATTATAGTTGTTGTATGGAATTTTATAACAATTGCCGATAAGTACGGCAGGTTGACTATCGAAAATCGGCCGCACTTTTTTTTATATTTTTGATGTTTCCAAACAATTAAAAATAATTTAATGCATTTTCAAAATTATTTATTAATTTATTTAGTAGTTTAACATGCAACAAATGCATTATTTGAATTTAAATATGTAAAAAGTGAAACGATCACTGTTATCGATAAATACTCAGGGCTGCCAATGCGTGTTTCGCCTTATCGACACATTTTCATTGAGTGTGCAGCCTTTGCTTTGTGTATATGCCGAGTGAATAATATTGTCAAAAATATGAGAAAGGTAAGTTTAAAACAAAAAATTCAACTTTAAAAGTATTTTATTACATTCGTTTTATGAACTTCTTTGAAAAATACAAATTTTTGAATAATAATAATACTTTTTTCATTATAAGCCTGCGTTTGCCATGGGTGGTGAAATTGAAGTTCGCTAATTGCGTCGCTAGCAATGGAGGAATCGTGAATAACACACAATTATCAGATCATCTTGAGATCAATAAGTAAGTTTTGTATATTGTTCTTAATATGCAAATAATAAAAGTTTAAATATTTGTTTCAGATGCAGACTGCTATAGATGGATGTCGGCAGAAAGACTATGCAGCGGACCTGATCCCGTTTTTTAAGTAATATTCACTTGTAATGATTTGTCGTTTTTCTAAAACCCATAATTGTTATTATATAAATTAAATAAAATAAATGAAATTAATTTCTATAAAATTTTTTAATTTTTAATAATTTGATGCAGGGGGAAGGGGGTTCTGGTAAAAACCAACCAAAAATCCAACTGGAATTTGTCGGAAAATCCAATTGGCATGTCGCTGAACAAAAATTCCTAGTGTGAAAAGTCTGTTGAACGGGGTAGCGGCGTGCTCACACAAATGTGTCACAGCACGACGGAACGATTTGTTGGTTTAGATCAATTTCCCAGTTACCTTGATGGACATGCCCACGGGAAAACGAAGTTAAGCGTTCTGTAGTAGGTACTACATCTGTGTGAGTTATTCGCACGAATAATGTACATTTTTCGTACAAATTTTACTACTGGGAGTGTACTACGTTTCCCTTCCCTAATCCCTGACCTCCCCCTTTACTCCTTCCTTTCTTAAATGCTTGTTTCACATGCAATGGCGTCTGACTCGATGCTTAGATAACTGATCTACCTGCATGCACTTGTCCAACTCAGAGACTGCTTCATTGATTTGGTCAGCCAACTGCGCTTCCTAGTCACTCAGTTGGTCAGTCACACAGTTGGTCAGTCAGTAAATCAGTCAGTTATGCAGTTCTTGCCCTAAGTTTCGCTCAATCAGCCCATTGAGTAAAATCTTGTGTCTGATTAGTGCAAGAAGAATCTTTTTTGCTTGTTTTGCTTGCTTTGGTTTTTAATATGCTTAATGCGAATGCCTCGCTTGACAGCGGCATGAGTCAAGTTTTGGTCTCTCTATTTATTCCTGCCTCTGTTACTGAATACCACTACCCGTAATCCCCTCCCCTATTAACGCCCCTTGTTGCGTGCCATTGAAAATGCTGTTTGGCAACAATTGCAGTTTGTGTTAAGTGTTTCTAGTCAAGCTCATTGTGCTTGTTGTTGCTGCTTGTCGCCGTTGGCATTTTAAACATTGTTGTAAAACTTGTTAGAAATTTTTCTTAAACACAAGATGGAGTAGAAGGGGCGGGAAGAGGCCTAAAGCGTCTCTCCAGAGTCTCCATTTAGCAAACAGGAAAGGAAAGCGATATGTGTTATTATCCGTAAGTTTAGTTCGATTTTCTGGCTGCTGACCCAAAAAAACAAACCAGCACAAGTGAAATAAAGCGAGTGAGAAAGAAAGAGAGACGACGTGCGACAGAGATAGATGTACATTGCCTGGCTGGGAATTAGTTGAGCGAGATTGCGTGGAAATGAAGTGCGAATCGCCTGAATGGGAACACAGCGCTCAGATTTATAAAAACTGATTACAGGAATATACAACGGAGCCGAGCAGCGCAAAAGAATCACAAAAAAAATGAACTAAAACAAGTTGAATGGATTGCGAATCAGTTTTGCGGTGAAAAAAGGCAAAAAACTTGAAAAAAAGAGCAACTGTGATGGATGGAGCGAGAAATGTGGATAATCTGGAACTGATTTCAATATAAATATTAATGCTGCACCATTTATTATGGCCATGCCGCAAAGATAAGAGAGGTAAGTAATGTTTTTCAAGTTCGCTTCATTAAAAAAAAAGAGTTAAAGCTAGGAAAAAAGCGACAGAAATAGTCAAAAGATAATAAAAAAAACTATAAAAACAATTTCATTGGAAAGATAATTAAATTCGCTAACAAAAAAGGGTTTAAATCTTCTTCTGCTGCTTTTGTAACTATTCAAAATAAATTAAACTCAAACTCATGACTAAAAGTGCAACAAATTAATTAATTTTGTGTCTAATTTACGCAGCTGTTTTGTGCACAGTTTAGAGCAAACAATATTTTAATGGCCAGCTACGAGTAGCTATGTGTTTTGTAATCGAGAATCGATGAGGCTTCATCTAACTATTTAATGATGCTGCATAAATTTTGTCAGCTGCACTAATTAATTTTCAATAATAGATAACTGGCTAAAAATGTATGTGTGTGTCTGTGTGTGTGACTGCTGGTGTATGCGTAATAAAATATTAATTAAAAATTGCTGCTGCACTTACCATCATCCTTGGCTTCCTGCTTGCTCTCCGACTTGACCTTCTCCTCGGCATGCACCACAACGTTGTGGCGCACGGACTCCTCGGACTTGAGACGTGGCAAGACCTTAACCCTTGACTTGTGCTTGGCTGTGGGCGGCACATCCGCCTCTTGTGGTGCCTCACGATCGGCATTGGCAATGCCCGCATTGCCAGCCAACTCTTCGCCCGAGTCTGGACCATTTTTCAGTGCCAATGCAATGGGATCTCCTCCACTTCCGCCACTGCTGGCTCCTCCACCGCCGATGCCAACACCGAATCCACTGGTTTCCTGTGCTGCTCTCCGACGTGTATCGTCCGTGTAGATGAGAAAAGCAATACAGAACCAAATGGCCAGCATCAAAGCCACCAGCTTGACAATTGTTGTGGAACGTCGACGCCAAATAAAAGCCATGATGATTTTGTATTCGATGGCTTTGTTATAGTATTTCTCTCCTGATTGTTGTTGTTGTTGAAACTGTTGTTGTTATTGCTGTGGTTTAATGGCTTGTGGAAGTCGTTGAGTGCTTCAGTTTAATAGTGTTGCGCCGCTTGGTTGGCGCACGCTGCGTATGCGTAACATTAATCAGTGTGTGCGCTTTGATTTATGCGCCAGGATATGTGCTCCACTCTCCTTGCAGGCTGATTTCAGCTGATTTGGTCTACAATTTAGCTGCTGATATGTTAATGCAGTTACAGTCCTCCCTCAGTTGTTGTTGTTGCCTCTGGTATTGTGTTCATTCCACACGTCTTCACATGGACACGAATTTCAATTTGTTGGCATTTCGCATGAATTGATGTCTAGCTTTCTCTGCTCTACTCTATTTTCCCATAGATTCTGTCTCTCTCTAGGTTTCTCCACTCACAATTTGTTGTGCAATTTGGCCTGCAGTCAGTGAATCAGTCTGAAGTTACGTTATAAAGGAAGCGAGTGTCCTCCTTTTGTGTTTTGTTAAGTCAATTTCACAGTCTCCTTGTGCACTCAGCCTGCAAATGAAACAAATAGAGAACGAAAGAGATAGAGTTAAAGTTAGAGAAAGTGTTGCATTGGAATTGTGTTGAGCTTGACTTGTGTCCCTGCCATCATTTAATCTAATCTGCACACGTTTAAATCATGTGGCTACAATTCCCACTCTTGGCCCGTCCTTCAAACTCTAATTGAGATGGCATTAAGCCATTAAATTGAAACGTAAATCAAATGATTGCCGCATTAAGAGGGCAATATTGATTTTTGATTTTTGCCTTGCACTGTAATTAAATTCATCAGCTTAAATCATTAACAACATGACCATAAAAACGAACGAAGAACATGCAGCTAATGTCAATATTATATAATTGCAGCAAAAAGCCCCACAACTTGCAGAATCCAATGCTGTAGCCCCTTCCCTCTCCTCCTTCGTTCTACCCACCTGCACCTGCTTTTTTTATCTTCTCCTGCTTCTCCCGCCCTCTCTGATTCCACCTATTCTTATTCAATCTCGTGGCTGCCAAGGTAAATGACACGCTACTTGAGCCACAACCTCAGTGCCCAGTGCCAAGTCTCAGTCTCATCTCTGTCCCTCTCCTCCTCCCTCTCTCTCTCTATTACAGTGCCTCTCAGCGTCTCCGTCTTGGTTACCAGAGTGGTTTCCAGTCCACAGTCAAGTGCTTGCCCCACAGCGTGATGTTGCGTGCCAGGTTGGCGCATCAGACCAAACGATAATAATAACAACAGCCACAAGAAACAAACTCAGCAGCTGACGAACTTTAAATACACTAAGAGAAAAGGTTTACGCTGGAAAGCTGATTAGAGTGGGCACTAGAAGACAATGTCTGAGTAGCTACTATTTTTAGGCTAATAGGAAAGAGTTAAAAGCTTAGATTGGGAATAAAAATCTACTCTAACTTTTAAATATAGAAAACTAAGACTTATTTGATCTGCGTGGGGTCAAAACGACAAGTACTGCAAGCTTTAAGTTCGCTCACACGATAGAGAAAAGTTGTTATAGGAATTATGCATGAAAGCTTAGAGTTATATAGAGTAATGTTTCTAGATCGGTTGGGTATAAAGAAGTTAATTGCGAATCTAAGTTCTAACTAATCTTTGTGGAGTCAAAAATATGAGGCTATTAAATCCCTTAAGGGTTTCTTACAAAGTCTTAGCCTTAAGGTTAATTGAATCTTTGACTTGGGCCAACTGCATTGACTAGTTGCAAACACTCAGCTGCTTGCATGTGCTAATAAAAAACTAATAAACATTAACATTAACTATTAGCTGCATCTCTGGCCATGATCAACTGCAGTTTACTGCCCAGTTAATGGTCAAGTCGTAGAACTAAAGCTACGATTATAGCCATGACTGGGCAGAGTTTGATACTCGTAGCATAATATTATATCGCCAGAGTTCAGAGTCAAGTAATTGAATGCACATGCAGGCCAGGGACCACAGACAGCTAACGATATTCCCTGTGCCGCCAGTTTGTCAATTAGAAAAGTCAGCGATGCCAGCTTCCCCAACGGGGGCAAGGGGACAGTTGCACAAAGCCACGCCTCTACTGCCCCTACCAACCCTCCCTTGGTCCCATACTCGAACTGCTGTCAGTTTCAGCTATGCCAACTATGTGTGCATACAATAAATACAAGTTAATTACTTCGTGTGCCTTTTGTTATGGCTCGTTGGGTTCAAGTGGCATCGCCAACCTGGCATTCAGCCCATCATCTAGTTTCCCGCAATCAACCCCACTACACTCTTGCCAATTTCCGTTGTTTCACTATGTGTGTGTGTGTGTGTTTGGTTATATGAAAATGATAGTTGGGAGCAAGAACATGTTGTTCTACTACATGTCATGTCCTCACTCGGCTGTAAAATGCTGCACTCACAAAATAGAGCGATTAAAATTTAAATTTTGCCCACACACACACACACACAACTGGGAAAAGTTTTTAAAGCCGCACAACATGTCAATTAATAAATTAAAACAAACGATCAACAAAAAAAATCAACATTATATAAAGTGCGCTCAAAATTGTAGCGGAAATGAAGCTAAAAGACTGTTCTATTTGTATTGCTGATCTAATTAGGTCGACAGTTGTCAGCAGCTATAAACTATCCAACTGTCTGTCAGTCCGCCCGTTCATTTGTGCCGTTGGCCAAATTGTTTTACCAAACTACGCCCGTGAAATTGTTTTTTGCCCAACAACGCACTCAAATCTATAATTGATGAGATGCAACGCATTTGCCATTTTCCTCTTGATTTTCCCACTTTTTTTGGAGGCATTTTCGCCGCACAGCTAAATGGCACGCATATCCGTTCATTTTTTGGCCAATTGTTTGCATATGGTGGCCATTATGCTCATGTGTTGTTGCCAATTCTTTTAGCCGTAACAAGCGAAATTTTATTGAAATTGTATATTAATTGAAATTCGCGTCTCGTTGATAGCCACACACGGCGTATGCGCAATTCCATTTCATATAACGTGAGCAACAAATTGATTGAAGCTCTATAAACTTTAATTAGAGAACTAATAGTGCTTTTTGTACAAGATTTTTATCAAAATAAATTAAAATTATTTATTCATTTGGCAGCTAAGCGTCACGGCAGATGAGTTTGGGTATTGTTGAAATTTTAATTATGTCAAGGTTATCACTTTAATACCCAAGATAAGAACTGTCTGAGATATGACATAAGTCTTGAGTTGCTTATGCCACTCGAATTGCTCAAAAAGATAATAAAATTCGTTTTTAAATGACATAATAATTTCAGTTTGCAGCTAAATTAAACTAAAAACTTCTACTGGCAAGCGACTTTTGGATTGAAATGTCTAAAATGCAAACAGACAAACAAATTATTTCAATATTCAGCTCGAAATGAATTAGTTTGCGGTGCTAAATGAGCTGCGGCTTTAGCAGGATAATGAATGAAAAGTGAATTGTGGGTGTGTTGGTTTAGTGCTCAACTGTCTAGCACCTGACTAACTAACCAACTAACAAAATGAGTTGATGAATGTCATTTGACAAGACAACAACACATCAGAGAGTAGATCCAAAAGAACGACCCAGTTACGTGCTATGCTTACCAGAGCTTATCGCAGTGGGGCATTAAAGGGGTACAGGGGGACTACCTGCGAATTTGGAGTAGGAAGACACACTTGAAAATTGAAAGATATGCGATGACAGGGCGACTCGTAACTCACAAGCTCGTAACTCGCACGATAAGCGAAAAAGGCAGCAAAGTCAGAGAATTGTTTTTTACCTTCAATACCAGAACTCAAATCACAAACAAGCATTCTACCTTTTCCCTACCACCTGTACTTACCCACACTCCCTTTTGGCCACTGTTTTTTTTACTCATTTGTGCCATGTTCGCGTTGCTTGTTTGCCTTATCTCACGGCTAATTGACTGATAAGCGCCAGAGCAATTTGTGTGCGCTCCCTTCAAGAAGTTTTTCGCTTTTGTGAATTGCTTCGCGTAGATAAGATAAAATTTAATTGAATTGAAGACAAAACTTTGCAATTGCCATTGGCATGCAAATGTTCTAGAATCTGAGCTGATCCCTCTCACTCCAACCTGTCAATTGGTGTCTCCTTTTGCTCCCAAATTCTCTGCTCCAATTTCCATTTCCTGTCGCTCTATTGAATTATTTCCTCTCTCGGTGGGTCAGTCATTTATCAAAGTCCCA
Source organism: Drosophila parthenogenetica (assembly GCA_035047505.1). Classification (NCBI taxonomy): domain Eukaryota; kingdom Metazoa; phylum Arthropoda; class Insecta; order Diptera; family Drosophilidae; genus Drosophila; species Drosophila parthenogenetica. The sequence goes on from JAWNPM010000087.1 coordinate 7,672,742, forward strand.
ATATAATTACTGGCATAATTAGACGCACATTTAACTTGCGAATTAAACCCCGAACAAAACCCAAAACTATATAAAAAAAAAATAGAGGAATGAAGAAATAAGCAGAGAACGAATAAAATCCAAGCATCGTTGCCATTTAAGCCAAATGAAAAATTACAAAAGCTGTAGCTGGAGCAAAAAAAAGATACGTAAATTGCGAGCAACAAAGTCCAAGAATTTTTCCCGTCCCGCAAGAAAAACTTCATTGTCGCGCATTTTCCTTCGCTTCCGCTGATTTTTCCCCCACTTTTCTCAACTGGATACTTTTGCATACTTTTCCAGCACGACTTGAAGCTAAGATACTCGAAGCAGCCAACAACCTTCGCCGATCATTTGTCATTTTCTTATGCAAAAAGTTTTTCCGGGTTAAGGAGGAGGAGGAGTGGGAGTATGGTCGAGGGGCGAGGGGCGGGGGTAGTTATAAGCGTATCTGCTACGGGCTGATGCGCATTTTCATGGCTATGCCAGTGAGTTTATTATGATTATTATTTATGCAGACTTAATCCGTAGTTATTAAAACGCAGCCTCAACGCAGTCTGCGTTTAATATTCATTTGCATTTCTTTGCTAAAAACTTTTCCACAATTGCCGCAAAATTTCCCACTCGCAATGAACTTTTCCTCAAGGCAATTAGAATTTCCCGCAAATTTTAGCTCAAGTCAAGCTGCAAATGGACCTCAAACCAAAGCCACAAAAGATGCTACCCCAAAAAAAAAAAAAAGGCTAAAACGTAAAAAATAGATTAAGTTTACTAAACTCAAAGTGTTAACTAGAATTGTGTTACTGTTTTGTGTGTATTTTTTTATAAAGAAAGTTTTAAGGCAAAGAATGCGAAACAAAAGTTCTTACTACCGTAAAAAGACTTGCAAAAGTTTCACCAAAGTAAAAAGCAATCAAGAAAATGATTCACAAATCTGAAATTAGCTAGATAAATTTCAGAGAATTTAATAGAGAAGAGATTTATGCGGCGTGTAAGTGATAAAATTGGCAACAATGTTGGCTCTGATTTCAAATTATGCGGTGTGTCAGCAAAGGTCACCGCAACAAACAAAAAGACGTGTAGCTGAGAAGCTCATGATAATAATGATGTTTATGATGATGATGATGTTGATGTGAAAACGTGTTTTTATGCAGAAGCAGGAAATGTATTGGTTGCAGCAGAAACCGGCAGCTGCACACGCACGCCAACACATACACACACACACACACACACACAACTACACACATATATAGACATAGAGAACTTGCAGCAGGAGCTGAATGTGGATGCCACTTTTGCCACTTTGGTGCAAAGAAAGTTGCCATGGAGAAAATTTAATCAAAATATTTGCACATCCGCCAACCGAGAAGCTGCCAAAGACGACTAGAATTACCAGTACAACGAGCAGAAATATATCCATGACAACGACAACAGGTCTTCACCAGTCTTCTCCAATCTTCTGCAGTCTCCTCTCAGTCTTCTCCAGAGTTTGTGCAATCTTCACAGCTCTGTAGTCTTCGCAGTGCCAAAGTCTTAGCTCCTTTTTGGTTATTTGGTGCATGAAACCAGTCAAACATCATTTGTGGCTTTGGCTAAAATCATCTTCAAAGCGCTTTTTGGAGCAGCTTTCAACAGCATGGCAAGTGGCAAGTTTTTTTTGCCTGTTGCCGCTGCAGTTTGAAGACAGTTCGTTGTTGTCTTTGACAATTATTTACCGTTGGCTCTTAACTGTTAATTTGCCAGGCCAAAACAAAACAGTTTCCACATGTTTTCCACAGGTTTTCCACACACACACACATAAACACACACACGCGTTGTTGCAGCTGCATCCTCTGCAATTGCAACATGCCACGCATTCTTTTTTATAGCTCTTAATTTGACAGCATTGTAAAACTGTTTGCTACACATGATCAGCTTCTCCGGTGCCACCAACCGCACACCGCCTCCCAACCCTACCCCTGCCAGCAGTTGCAACTATATCCCGAAGTCATGACTCGGTGTGGCAAGCATCGCACAAATGTAATTAAATGTTTTTCTGCACGTTCACTCGACTCCTGTCTGCGTTAAGTTTTCAACTACCCCCCACTTCTCCGCCATGTTCCATTTCATTTTCAGCTTCAGCTGTTTTTGTTATTTTCCTCTCACTGTTTTTCCTTTTAAGCCGCTCTACGCGCTTCTCATTATTAGAAAATAAATTACAGGATGAGCGCGCTATTAAACTGCAATTAAATGATTGCAAAAAATAAATACAAAATGACGGTTAAAAATATGTTTTGAGTTTTTTATCTTTTCTCAGAGCTAAGAAATGATTAATTGCCGCCTGTCTTTTGATTTTTACCCATTTCTCTCTCCTGTGGGGGAAAAATTCTTCGACTGTTGCAGCTGCAGCTGGCAGTTTTCCCATGTTCAATTTGATTAGCAGTGCGAGTGATGAAAACTTTTTGGGGAAAACTCGTTAAAAGTTGGAGGCTTTATTGAGTTAACACCACGGACTGACTACTCAGAGTGTTTAATTGAAAACGCAGAACTTATTAACAAGCAGGGGACAGTGTTAAGGAGTGTGACAGGCCAGAGGATACCCTGTGTAAAGGGCGTCAGAGAAAGACAGCTCTATAAGGTATAAGAAACTCTGGCACACCCTTTTCGTCCCCTACAGGGTATCAAAACTTTGCCAGTTAATTAGAGAAACTAATTCTGACTTCTATCTTTTGGCCAGACTCCCCCCAGCACCCTAAACCTTGGCCTCGCCTTGGCACAAGGTCAGCCGAAATGCGCCAAAACTAATTTCAGGGTCAACACAAACAGAGGCAGTTCAAGTGGGCGGTGCAAGTAGTGGGGGGTGCTCAGGTTAAGTCCACAATATATGGCATTTAAGGCCGAGTGGGTCACAAGAAATCAATTGCTCATTTGCATATGCATGACTTTGATACAACAGCCAACAACAAATGGTCAACAGCAGTCAGTTGACCAGGTCAGTTGGTTTTCCAGCTTTATGCCACGACCTCAATAGTATATTTATATAAATTTATATATGTATGAGCTTGTATGCCTGCACACGGCGCACATTCATTCGGTTATTCGAGTATTTACTCAGGCATTCATTTTACTACGCGTATCCCAAGCGTACAAAAAACAACTCACAACTGTTACCATTTTGACCATTTGGGGCCACATCTTTAGCCGCCGCAACTCAAGAGTTTTTCGCGTATTTTCGTACATTTTTCATGATTTTTAACTTTGGGCTTTCCATGCTGAAAAATTAAAGTTTGTTTCGCTGCTTCTGATTCTGGTCCTTGGCCAACTTTGGCCAAATTGAATAAGAAAACAGAAAAAAATCTAATTTGGCAAACTACTTGGGAAAACGAAAGCAAGAGAAAATCTGTGCAACCGAAATGGAAAAACTACGAAGGGAAAAACATCAAAAGTTATCAGCGTTAATTCGGTTTATTCAGCGTTTAAAGATTAATAAATGCTGCCAAAGTTGGGATCATAAACAGATTTAGATTTAATCAAATGATAGCCCACAGCCGGGATAATAACATCAATATGTATATAAATATATCCAGCTCGATTACAGCAACGGCAAGCAAGTCTGACTGTCAGGGTGAGGGCGGAGAGTGAGTAGGGGTGAGTTAGGAAGAGACTTTCGTACAATGTTGGAAAAATGTTGCTACCACATGAGAAATGGCAACAGATTTCTGCCGCATTCATGTGAAAATGTGCAGGAGTTTGGAAAAATGCTTTTAGCTCTGTATAAACTATCATCATCAGAATTTTCGGTCGCTCTACAACATTTTATGGGCACAAAACATTCTCAACCCTCATAACACCATGTGTGTGTGTGTCAGTGTGTGTGCTGTGTGTTGGCACCACAAATTACACTGTGTGTGTGTTTGTCCGTTTGAAAAGAGAATTTCAGAGAGCGGCAGAGGGGAAAATCGAAAACGTAACGCTCGAAAATTGCCTGTCAAATGACAAAAATGGTTTCATTTCTCTGCTCTAATGGCAGTTGGTCATTTTTTATGACCGTACCCAAAAACATTTTGCTTTAACCCAGCAACAACTACAACTTTTTGTTGGGTTTACCAAGAGATTAGACACAGACCCGATCACCCCGTGGATACAAACATAAATATATATGTATATAGTCGTATACTATATGTATATCAACACATTTGAGGGGGTCATCACATGTTGTGGTCTCAACACAGTTGGAACACAAATGGCTTTGTTTTGCTGTTCTCGCTTCCAAAAGGTTTAACTATTTGTTGGCTCTTTTTTTCAGAGGTCAAACTAGTGGAGAGCAGAAAGAGGAGAAGAAGGAGAATGAAAAGCAGAAGCAATGGAATTGAACTTGAACTTGTCATTCATTAAAAGGTTGTGGGGGGCATGCCTCAAGCCAATTGAACTGTGTTAGAAGTAACGCTTTAATTTGATTTGTTTTGGCAGTGGAATGAAATAAAATTTAGAAAATAAGAACAGCTAAGAAATGGATTTAAGAACCACGAATTTTAATTGAAACTCTATACACTAAACTCCCAAGTCCCAGTTTCATTTCCCACACACATGCCAGTCTTTTTCCATTAAAAATAATAATTGAAATCTTTTCTGCTCTGAGCTAAAATAAAAACTGCCTTCGTTGCAATTGCAAACTATAAAATCGTGGCAATAAATCGCTTCCAGCCAATTGCATTGATTGGTGGTATAACGAGGTCCTTTTTCTGTGTGTAGTGAAATATAAACATTGCCTGGCTATTTAATGAGGCATAAAGATGCTCAGTCAGTTTGGTGTCTTTTAGCCTCGTTATCCTCAATCGGCACCTTGTAGCAGCCCATGGACAGCCAAAGACATAAAACTGTCAAAAAGTCGCCTATATAAATCGCAGAGCTAAATGCCTTTCATAGTTTAATGTCACCTCAGGGGATTTAACAGAGACAGCAGCAGAGAGAGAGAGAGAGAGGAAACTGGGTAGGAAGATCTATAGTTGGCCAGGCCGAAAGGAGCAGACAACGTGTCTCTATCTACCACAAACAACACGGTGGTAACTAGGGAGCTGCTAACTGGCTTTGTCTTTAGTTTACTATGTCCTGTCTTGCCACTGTCTCCACTGTACACACCGTCTCCCTGCTCTTCCATTTGGCGGTTCTCCACTTGGCTGTCATTAAAGTCGCATGAATTATGCAGTAGCCCAAGTGAACTAGTTGCAGTGTCTACAAAAGGGTTTAGGTTTGGGCTCAGATACAGGTTTGACTTTGGATTCGGAATCGGGTTTGCTGTTTGTTGTTTTAATTAACTAATTAAGATTTTTCTATGTTCGCTTGTCGCTGGCAACATTGGTGCTTGTGGTACGTGTGGAATGCTTGCATTATTTGTTGCAGCCAAGTTGCTAAGGACCCAATTAACCTTTTATGGCCATTTGGCACAATAACGAGATGAAGAGCAAACCAGAATCCGGAGGCCAAAGCAAGAGAAAAGCAACAAAAAATACAAAAAAAAAAATAATACAAGTCCAACGAGACCGCAATGAAGACAATGAAGCCACTGAAATCTAAAAGCCAACTGTAAGCATCACAGTAGACAATTGGCCAAGTAGCAACTACCAAAGTTGCAACTGCCACTGCTAGTGCCACTGGCTGAGAGCGAATCAGTTCTAAATTGCAGCACCATACTTGGCGCTTATTAGTTTTGGCCACAGTCAGCAAACAATGATCTTGTTTGTGGCCCACAATGGATATCATAAATTTCCACTACAAATTGACATGGCAAAAATGCAGCACAACGTGCAGGCCCAAAATGGTGAGCTAAGGGTATGATAGGCTGGCCTAGACCAGGTAACATGTAGTGGCAGTTTTAAGACTAAGGCCCAAAGAGTTTTCTAAAGTGTAGACCAAGTTACTCAAAGAAAAATCTGCTTAGTCTTTAGCTACAGGTAGTTTAACAGCCGAGCACACCCTCCTCTACATTATTTTAGTTACTCACCTCCATGCAGCTTTGCTTATCAATTATTTATTTATTTATATAAATGTTAGCTCTATTCCCAGCTCTGCTTATCGTGGTCTAAAAAGAAACAGAAACATAATTATATATATAAATTATCAAGTGTGACAGGTATGGCTAGATAAGCACTTATTATCGACTGATAATGGCTGCCTGATAATAGTTTTTTCTATTTAATTAACCGCCTTGCAGCCACAGGCATTATTTATGGGCTGAAATGTCATGGCATATGGATCTGGCCAAGAAATGCATTATGATTTCCTGCTTCCTCTTGGCCCAAACCGCATAATTAAACTTAATTAATTGCTTTGTAGTTGACAGCAACAATTGCATTTAACAACATTTGCATAACTTTATTTATTTATACATTTTTTCACTCTTTTTTTTGCATTTCTCTAACTCAATTATAAATTTATTATAATTAAATTACATTTGTATCGCTCGTCAGTTTAATTTGCATACCATTTAGAATATGCAATTATTTACAGTGTGTTTCAACTATTTTGGCCATTTACAAAGAAAAATTGGTTTTAATTAATGAATGTGCAACAAAATAATATGTTTATTTGTCAAATAAATGTTGGGAGACAAAGGATGTTATTTGCTATTTGACTGCAAGTTATTTTCTAAACTATTTGCCAAATAAATTGATCTTCATTAACAGTTTTGCAATTAAATGTTAAGTGGAATAAACAAAAGTTTTATTGGAATTTATGGCAGTTTTTATGAGTTGAGAATTTACGTTTAATTACACTAATTTTAGTGCTTCTTTTGAGTTAGAGTATACTACATTTTAGTTCAAATCGAACTGAGTCTTAAAACACTTCTTGGCCATGTTTAAAGTGCTCTTATTTTGAAGACTTTTAATACGATTTATATGTTCTTCAAAACAAAATTGTTATACCCATTGACACCCACATACTTTTCGTTACTTGTGGCCCAAAGAACCAGTTTGAAAGCATAAAAAACAATCAACAAACTAAACAACTAGAAGTGCTTGTCTCAAGCGACCTTTAGATAAAAATCGCATGACGTTATAAACTTGAAATTGGCTAATAGAAGTTATGTCTCTGTGTATTTGTGTGTGCGTTTGTGTGTGGCATGTGCGTGCTGACCAATTGCCCCAACTACAAACAAACACTCACACACATATTTACAGTCACTTCCCCATCACACACGCGCAAGTACATCATTTATTTCTCTTTCTTTTCAATAACTAATTAGAGAAGCCTTGAGAGACGGACAAAGAAACAATGGGAGACCTGCGTATGATGGCTCCAATGTGCATAATATAATTAATAAATGTGCCTCAAGCAGTTGGCTAATCAAACTAATTAATTAATTCGATTAGAGCACAACGTGTGATACAAAGCAAATCTAATTAATGAACCAAGAATTTTGCACATTTCAGTGGCAAGTACAATGCCAATAAATTATTTCATTTACAAATGTGCAATTTATGTGTGTGTATAAAACAGAGGGCGAGTGGAAAAGAGAGGGATAGTGTGTGTGAAAAGCAAAACAGAAGCTACTTCTGTGTCAAGTGCTCAGATCTATTTAAGCGGCTTAAAAACTTGACAACAAATTTCGCACGCTTTAGCGTTGCCCACCAACGGCGACAGCAGCAACAACAAGAACAACCGCAACAAAATTGAGAGCAAGAATAATAATAATGTTGAATGATTGGCGATTTGGCAGTTCATTAAATAAATGTTGGACCAATAAGCTAAGGCAAAAAGCTGCTTATGTGAACGATTTAACAAAAGGGTTCTCTTCGGTGTCTGATTGTAAGCTTGCTTGGACATACCCTATACAAGTGGGGTATATGTGTGCTAAGAAAGGGTTGTCAAGAGTCACATAAGAAACTATTTCGTTTGAATTTATAGAGTCTAGAGAAACTAATACTTTTTAAAACGTTTCTTTTTGTGTTTTTCATAAGCATGTCAGAGAATTTGTTGCCATGTGCTTTTAATTAAATATTTCCACACTCAACACTCAGCAGTTTCTTTAGTTTTCCCACCCCAAATTATAGCGTATTAAAAATTTCATAATCACTTCAATAATTTTGTGTATTTTCATGTTCGATTGCCTGTAAATGGCATAAATTATTTGCTAATGATCGCAAAATGTTGCTAGCCATAAACACACTTAAAAGTATAAACAAAATGCCTTAAGCTGTCTGCAGTTTCGGTTAATAATAAATTTTTTGTTTTTTGTTTTTGGTTCTTCTTCTTCGTTTTCGTTTTTCAATTTTTGTGTAGCCCGAGGCGAGGTTTCATTCTGTTTTATGTTCTGGCACGATGCCCATTAAAATAGCTTCGATTCGTTCAGTCGGCATAAAATGACTTTCTGTTTTCAGTTGACCCTCCGTACACCCCTTTCCCAACTTTTGGCTATATGGAGTTGCTGGCCTGAACGTCTTGATTAAGCGCAATTAATTGCTGCAATTGCTGATTGTAAATCCAATTTATGCCCTTTGCCACTTTGATTGGAGAACACGTTCGACACGCCACAAAAAATAACGTAATGTGTTTGTTGTTTTTATTGTTGTTGTTGTCCATCATCCGCGACGAAGGTCATATGCATATTTATACCCAATGTTTGCATTTGTTGTTGTTGTTATTTATGTTGGTATTAAAGTTGTTGTTGTATTTGTATTTGTTGTACACGTAATCGCTGCTTTTCAATATTAATAAAAAATTTACATAGCCGGTTAACCAGTTTTTCTCTTTTTTCTTTTTCTTTTTCGTTTTTGTTGTGCTCATCTCCCTTTCTCTCAATCGTTTTTTAACTTGGCCCATACAAGCGTGTAATTTACTTGGGCTTTATGTTTATTGATTTTGGCTAGCGCCATGAAATAGCCTTTAGACTAGGATTTTACGACTGTCTAGATAAGGCACGTTGCCATTTTAGTCCCATAGCACTTACAGTGGTACAAAAACACACACATTTCGCTGAAAGTCAGTCAAAAATTAGGCAATTAATTTAAGCACTAAAGAACGCACTGAAATTACTGACATCTGCGTGGAAAGACAGACGAACTGTAACTAAATTCAATCATTTTAGCAGCTGAAATTATCTTTTTGCTGTTTTTTGACTTTTAGTATGAACTAGTTAACTTTTACACTTCATTATAAACTTTAAAACATACAAACTTACTTTAATATTATAGCTTTAGTTCACTAAATTAATTGCCACTTAACACTGCTGATTTTAGCCACTGTATAGGCCAGCCTGTTGTGCATTTTATGGCCAAAAAAGTAACTGCCGCAATTTGTCTTGCATTAAGACAACACTCCAAGGAAAACTAAAGAATCAGAGACTTTGTTGAATTCTTTCGGAATCGATTTTACGGAATGTCGCTGCTTTTGTTGGCCAAAAATTTAATTACAGAACAATGAAAACAGAGACGAAAGAAACAGCTGAATAAAAAAAATAAAGAAACGTATGTTAAAGTCTGGACAATAGCCGGAAAATGGCAACAATAAAAAGCAAATAAAAATGCCAGGCAATAATTTTATTTAAGTTGCAAGTTGCTGTAACTTGCTGCAAAAATGCGAATTATGTGCACAAGTACAACGTGAGGTCTTGAGTCTTAAGTCTTAACAGTCGACTTAGGCAAGGGGAACTGGACAATGGAGAGAGTGTGGAGCAGGCGCTGGGACAGTATAGGGTCTCAAAGACAACGTTGTAGTCGTGTCAGCATCCGGGGAATGCAACAGAAATTGCAAATCATGCAATTTGTGCGCACTTCGAATGCAATCAGCAAACTGTTTGATTTATGATCATTTTTGCTGTTTTCAGTTTTCCAGTTTTCAGTTCAGAGTTTTGTACTAATTTCTCAAATCATACAAAAGCCTGACTCGACACAAAATTAATCAAAAGTCGAGGAGGGGAGTAGAAAAGGAGGGGATAGGCGGACAAGAGGACAGTGGGACAGGCGGACACATACTGCCCGCTCAGTTATCCCAAAAGACGTTACAATCAATAACTCAAATCAATTGCAGTACTGCAGTTGTTAACTTGTCTCTCCAGAGGGCCAGAGAACAACAACATTTCTCAACAGCAAGACCAGTCTCTCGACCTCTAAAAAGCAGCATAAAACTAGTAATTATACAGACCCCAACGATGGGCTGAACCTACACCGATTCTCCACTCTTTCCCCTCTTTTCCACCTCTTTTTGCAAACATTATGATAAACGAGCGCTGAATTGTGGCCACGTCCTTTTGTTGTGCAAAAGGCAACAACTTTATTATGAATAATGCGAGCTTGTGGCTTTATCACTCAACTGACTGCAACATGTTGCAGCTAATTGCATATAAAGCGATACGTGCAACATACTTGCTAATTTCATTTCTTACAACATGAAATTACTAATTAACTGTCATTGTTTGAATCCCCTTACCCCTTAAAAAGACAACCAAAAACTCCTCAGACTGTCGTCTGGGGCACTCAGAGAAATCAGAATAAAGTATCCGCTACCCACTCACAAACTCAGTCAGTTTGAAACTTGTATCTTAAGAATGCAACAACTATGTGTATGGGTATGTGTCTGTGTTTCTCTTAGATACTTTTCCAGTTTGCTGTCTGCCTGCCTGCATGTGTAGCTGACTTTGATTGCATTCAAGTTTATTCAAATGAATTAAAATGAACATAGAAAATCAATAAAACAATAATCTCTTTGGAAATTCATTGTTTGGTCGAGCGTCTTTTAATTCTTACTGAATGCACTCAAAAAACTATTCACTGTATCAATTCAAGTTAAGCACTTGATGCCAAACATTTAAATGGCTAAAAAATAGCTGAAAAATAGTTTAAAGTTAACTGTATTTAATTATTAGATTATGCTATCAGTTTTTCAATAGAATTTTTTTAAATTCCACGAAAAGCCAAACAGATAAAGTTGGCTATATAAAGAATATAAATAATTCAATTTAAACAAATAACTTTTAGCCAGCATAACAACTAAATAACCACAAGTCAGCTATCAACATCATTGTTAATTCATATGTTTAATATTTATGCAAATATGTGTTTATGTGAGTTGTTGACCACATATGCACTGTATTGCAGTTCAATATCCACAACTAAAAATATCACAACATATTTATTTATTTATTAAATACATTTCGTTGTCAGCGCGGTTTTATTTTCCTGTTTTTTGATATTCAACTTTTTATTATTTATTTAGTACATGAGTTTGTATATTTTATTAACAAATATTTGCACTAAAAGTTCCATAAACTTTGAGTCCCTTTTGCTGATATGACACGACAAATATTTCCCTGACATTACCCTGCACTTGGGCACCTGTGTAAACAGAGTATGCTTCAATTGTGGTGCAAGGGTAAAGCAAATATTCCAAAATTTATTTCTACACTGAGTATCTGTTAGTTGAGCACTTTTGAATGCAATACACTGGGACTTTTAGCGACTATTCGTGTGTTAACAAAATGACGCTTCAAAGCTGAAAAATTAAAAAGAATATAATTTCTACCGATGTACATACACATGTACTACAAATTTGTACATATGTACGAACACATATCTACACACGCACACACATACACACACTACTTCGTTTTGTATCTACAAGTATTGTGAGTTTCCGCTGCTGATAACAAAATTGAGGGAGAGAGAGAAAAAAACACAAACGAACAAGGAAAACAATGAGAAAAATAAATACAATTTAATATGTGGAGCATTGTAATCGTCATTGTAAAAAACAACAACAAAACACAAATACACATATATTGTTTTTATTCATTGATGATATCAAAAACCGTTTCAATTCATCTGAGATTTCTTTTCAAAAAATTATTATACAAGAAGCGGGTGAAAAAAGCAAAATCAAAGCAGAGAGAAGAGTCCCCAGCGCCCTGAGGTTTAGCTAGTGAAAGTTATGGCTAATAATCAAGTAATTTGTTGCTCATCATCGTCATCATGATGATGTCAATGGCAAAAATTTGTAAAAAATCACAATCTCACACGAGTTATTCAGTCAATCATTCATTGATGAACACACTGTCATTACATAAGCCAACAAATTGCCAAAAATCTTTATAGAGTTTGCTTTATTTTTGACAACAAAAAAAATTTGCCAAAAAAAACTTTTTACTGCTTATGTAAGCCTGAAAAAAAGTCTTAAAAGTTAGGGTATTTTTTTGCAGAAAAACTGCTGCGAAAAAGGTAGAGAAAAGTACACAAATGAAGTGCGAGATTGCTGCTAAGTTTGGCTAAAATCCCCGTAATTATCTTAATAAATCAAGTGCTTAAAATAATTAGCATTTTGTCCACTTCCGGTGTCTTACCAGCTTCTAGCATTTACCTTTTTTTCCACATCCTTTCATTCGCAAATTTAGCCATTTGTAGCTTTTTTTTTTTGCTTACATTTTTCTGTAATTTGGTTTCGTTTTTGTTTTCTGTTTTTGTTTTTGTTTATAAACAAATTGGTCAAATATAATTAGAGTACTCGTCGGTGGCAGCTTGGAAAGCCATGCAGGTGTCAGCAGCAAACAAACGAAGGGGCGTAAAGAAGGGGGAGAAAGGGAGAATGAGCGGGCAGTACGGCAGAGTGGACTATGGGCTTGAGTAAATAAATAGCTGTAAAAATCTTTAAAAGGCCATCAGACGGTTGTTCACCTGCGACTCTCTTAACTTCTGTCGACGCGCTTCACGTCGTTTCTTGATCAACCTTTTGGGCCGAGCCCAGTCACAATTATTGCTACCGTTGTTGAGTTTTTTTTTCTCCTCTTCTTTTTTTTTTAATTTTTAACGTGCCAAGAATTTTCAGCCGCCCATTTCCATGTCAATTGGCTGCGCACGTTGCGTTCTGATTTGGTAGCTCGTTTTCATTTATTTGATACTCTTTTGACAGGTATTCTAATTATATTAGCAAACTTGTGTCGAACGACGAAAAACAAAATAATTATTTCTGATAGAAAAGTTTGTTTTTCCACTGGCTTACAGTGGTTGTTATCGCCAAATTGGTATGTAATTATGGCAGGAATTCTTATAGTTTTGTTTACAGTGTCTCAACTAGTCGTATTGCTTTTTACAAAATTTCTTTTTGGTCTTTTTTGTGTGTTTCGCGCTTTCTGTTACAATTTCTGGGTGTTAACTTTCAAGACGACCCACATAGGCAGCCAACTAAGCCTAGTTAACCCAATGGCGGTCCGTAATCCAAACTTGGCACACATGTTAAAGATAGCACTCTCTCTTTTCCTCTATCCCCTCGCTCTTTCTCTCCCTCTCTTTCTCTACTTATCTCTGTAAATCTTTCGCTTTGTTTGGGTGTCGTTGCAACTCATTACGTTGCCTAATTACGACTCAATCAACCGACTGACTTCAGCAACTACCATCAAAACAAGCGACTTCCAACTACCATCTACCATTTACCATCTCCGAACTCTGCAGTTTTGCAGCTGCAACTGTTGTAGGGCCGTAGGACTGGTCTGTTATGCTGCTGAGCCTCAGCTGACTGGTTAGGTAACTGCAACTTAATGACTTACTGAAAGTAAAGACATTCGCAACGAAATCAGCGACATGCTCGCGCAAAACTTTTGTGGCATGCCTTAAATATTTGGCGGCACCTGAATGCATTTTACAAATTTTTATGCTGCTGCTGCTTTTGCCAGTTGCCAGAGTTGCTGCAACATGTGATAAATTGCAAGACATCAACAGCAACCACAACAACCACAGCAAAAGCAACAGCAACAACAACAACAGCAAACTGCCTACACTTTGGCAGACGAAGTTACTTTTAGTTGCTGACATTTTTGTTTAGTTGACTCATTGCCTCTGGCACTGCACCCTGACACGGGCATGGCTTTTACGGGCAATACCTATGTGCAGAAAGGGATGCCATCCCAAGGTATTTACTCATTAACATTTGTAAATGAGCCGTTGAAAAAATGCCAAAGCCAAAAAGGTTAAAACTTGACTACAATTGCATTAGATTCGCTTATAAAAGAAACTGCCAAACTCATCAGATGCGTTTCCAAACAACCAATAGATACAAATGTATCTCTATACATCATGTGGCTGCTTGTGTGTGTTGCTGGTTAATGATGATGCAACATTTGCCACAATTGTATAAAAAGCGCCCGCGGTGTTGAGGCAAAAGTTTAATGCCCGAAGGCCAAAAGCGCGTTTGTCTGTCTGTCAGTCTATATGTCTGTCTTTTAGTTTTTCCGTCTGTGCTCAGTGCTTCACAAGTACGTCTCTCTGCCACTCGATGATGTTTTCTTATATCTCAAAGTATATATACTCATACACGATATATATCGAGGGTATAATGAATTTGTCATGAAGTTGAAGACTTGCCGTTTACATTGGATTTAGCAAGTCAATGCGAACTTTAGTTAAAAGTCAAAACTAATAGATGCGAACTTGGCTTTATGCTCCTGTAAACTATGTCACATTTAACTATGTACATTTCAAATAAGGTTTAATAATAAAAATAGCTTTTGTTAGAAAATTTATTTGATAAACAAATAAAACTGGGCATAAGAGTAGTGGAAAAACAACTTTAAGTGACACTGGATTATATGTAGTGGCTATTTTTGTATCAAAAAAATACAAATTAATTATTTAAAATACTTGAATTTAATTTAAGTTCAAGAATTGCTGAATTTAGACTGACTTAACCCATTTTAAACTTAAGAAAGATGTTCAAAAACTTTAGAAAATTTTTATTTAATTACAATGACGAAATTTATGAGACTTTACAAGACTTTAATGACAAATAACAATGAAAATTATTTCTTAATTATTTATTTAATGAACATGTCTATAAATTTTAGTACTTCTACAATATTTTCTAATGACTGGCAATTATAAAAAGATTATTTATTTCATTATAGGTCATTTATTGTTTATACTCTAAGCATTACTAAAATATCTTCAATTATTTCTGTCGATTACACTTAATTACAGGGTATTAAAAACGCACTCGCTGCTGTCAATTTACTAGAGTTCTTTAGAGTTTCTAAAAGCGTATGTCATCTGCTCTGTGCCATCTTTTTTTGCCCATTTTGAGAAAAACTTGCAACTTGAAATGTCACTGCTCAGCAGTCAACTATGAACATTTGCATTGGCATTTCCCGTGGCACAGTTGGATACATTTGTTCGTTGGTTCGTTGGTTACGGTTTAATAACCATTCATTGCTAATGCCAACAAAAAAAAAAAAAAAAACAGAAAACAGAATACAACACAGACTAGACGGAAAGATATAGCCATAGATATAGCCACATTTATAGTCGCATTACAAATAATAAATAAAAACTAGTCAAGTGAGCATAGAGCCAAAAAAACAACAAAAAATGAAACATTGCAACAGGTTTACTTGCTAGCCATTTGCCTTATTAAATCTTCTGCTTTTGCTTTTGTTGTTGTTTTAGCTGTTTTTAGCTGTCTGCTTGTTGTGTACCTTTTTTTTACAATTATTAGCGACTGAAGGTTAGTTCGCGTCATTAGAGACGTCTGAGTTTTTCATCATATTGCTGCTTTAAGTGCGAGCAGTGGAAAACCAATAGAAAATAATGAGAGAAACATGTATGTACCAAAAAGCGATTAGAAAAACTATAACAAATGTATCTTAAAGATACAGATACACAGTTAAGCTTCTGCACACACGAAACAAACAACAATGCACAAAAAGCTTTTGTTAAAACTTTAGTCTGTTTTAGAATTTCGCTTTCTTTCTTTGTTTTCTTCTGCTCCTCCTGCTCAGTTGCTGATAACAACAAATTCGCATACAATGAAAGCCAAAGAAACTTTCTGTCTGCCATTTGATAATACTCTCGTCGTACTCTCATACTCGTTTCCTTCCTTCTTGTGGAATATATCTTTTTGGTGAGTTCTGAAGTTCTTTTCTTTTTTTTTGGACATGGCACGTAATTCATTACTTGTTAAGATTCTTCTCATTGTGTGCTAAAAGAAAACCAGCAAACGAGGAAGTTGCTTCTCATCTACTAGCTGCCTAGTGTATGTGTGTATATATCCATCAAAAGATATAGTACCAACTATTTGTATTTATATTTGCCGGGTTGCTAAAATTTTATGTATTCCTGCCTCCCGACCTCTGCCGGTTCACCACCCCCTCTCTCTGCTATACAAACAATACAAGAGTACTACAACAATATATTCAGCACGATAAGCGTTTTTTATTCCCCATCGTCGTTTTTTGTTCTTTTATAAATATGCTGCCCATGCTGCCACTCAAAAGTGACCCAAGGCACATCATGAAGAGGCACAACAAACTCACACTCACACACTCGCACGCACACCCAACACACTTCCCCTGATGACTATCAACAACAAGTTGAAAGGCGAAAAAACAAAAAAAAATCTACACGCAACAGCAAATTTAAGAGGCGCAAATTAATGTGACAATGGAGGATACGTTGGACTTGCACGTAAATCGCATAAAGTGAAACTAGATAACACTGAAAGATTTGTCTTAGTGTAGGCCATCAAATAATGTGGCGACATAGAAAAAGTGTAGTGAAATTAGATACAAATAGATAAAATGTACATTGACCACAACTAAAAGCTAATAAAGATACAGAGACGCTTCAGAAGAATTCAGTTGTGCCTCAAACAAAGCTCATTAAAGTGACAAAAGAACACAATTAGCTAGAGTAGACTTTAAGGCAACTAAAAAGTATCTTTTGGGTGTAAATTAGAGTAATTTAAATGAACAAATTGTATTAAATAAAGCGATTGATTAAAGTGATCAGAAAATGTAGTAATTCTGTAAGTCAAGCCTTTAAAGCATTTATTTAAAATGGCTAGCATCAAAAGCCTTTACTTATGCCTTTAGCTAGAAAAAAGCCGACTACCTCTAAGGTCAGACCATATATAACTTTTTGTCCATTTTTCCAATCTAATTGAATCAAACTTTTGCGCTTTTCTGTTTCTCCATTCGTCTTGAGATCCTTCAAGCCAATTGTTCCCTTTTCTTTTTTCATTTATTCGTTTGTTTGCTGTCGTTTGGGCCAACATTCTTGTGGGCTGCGTGACATGTGCCAGGCGCACCAATTTATGGCCAACGATACGAGTACTATAAATTATGGCTAGCTATTGATTTGCCATTGTTGTTGTTGTATCTGTTTGTTGTTGTGTGTGTCTGTGTATGTTGACAGTTGAGTTACAAGGTCATTATGTGGCTGGTTGTGCGTTGGCCAGGCTTTGGGCGTGCACACAACTACTTTTATGCGTCATGAGATACAAATGTATCTCAAAGCAGTAGCTGTATCTATGACTGTATATCTGCGTGCGTAATTACAGTTAACTTTTCAGCGTACCAAAAGCTCAACTCCATTTCCGTCTCAATTCCCAAAACTCAAGTCATAGAAACAGAAATTTTTTGATTGATGTCTTGGGCAGCTGAAGCAAACATCTTACCAAGTATCCATCTTCTGGCTGACAGGTAACGCTTTAAAAAACCAACAACAATAAGAACAAAAAGCAGCAGAAGAAGTAGAAGTAGACGTAGAAGTAAAGCGTGAGCATCCATGATCCCTTTTGGTTCAATTGAGCTGTCTTTGTCCATTTCACATACAGATTCAGATACGTATCTTTTGTTTAATATTTTTTTCTTTTCCTTTACTTTTTTTTTGCCATTGTCTGCGCTGATGTCTCGTCTCGTTGTCTGTCTCTGAGTAGCTGACGTGTGTGCGTGTGTCTGTGTGTGGATTTCCATATTTGTTGTGTTGCCCACAGTGATTAGAAGGAGCTCAAAGTCACAACCAAAGTCTGTTGCTGATGAAGCCCAATTAGTATTTTGGGAGTTGTCCAAATATTTGGGCTACTTTAATGCCATCCGTTGCTTGGATGTGTGTGTGTGTGTGTGTGTAGCCGGTACTGATACGATCTGATAAGGCCAACAACCAACAAGCAGCAACCAGCTGGTTCTGTCTGTAAACTGTAAACTGGCTGTGGAAGTGGGTCGAATTGGCTACGAAATTTGTCGTGAAAGATGCGGAGAGGCTAAGTTTTATGGGCAAAAGCAATAATCCCAAATGCGTTGCGCTTTCACCAAACTGCACTTAAGAGAAAGAGACAGAGACAGAGAGAGTAGTAACATGATGCAGGCAGATACACACAGAGATGGAGACTTGAACCTGCTTGTGACAAATGCAGATACAAGACACAAATGCTGACAGCTACTTAATCGAAGTAGCCGCAACGAATCCAGTCAACAGACCAAAGTGAAAACCCAAAAAGCAGATGATATTATGCACTTGCAAACCCAAACGCTCTCTTGACGTATCTCTTTTTTTTCCTTGATTTTTTTTGGGATTTTTGTGTAAGTACCAACAAAGCCAAAAAAGCAAAGATGAGTTTCAATTTCAGTTGGGTTTCAGTTTGAATTTGAGTCAGTCTGAAGATGATGATGACTGCCGCATTCCAGCAGATGCAGGCCCCGAAAAGTAAAAAAACAAAAAAAATAGTAGAAGAAGAAGCATCGAAGACCCAAAGACTATATGGCTTGTGGTCTCGTATAAATCGCTGTTAATGCGGTTGTTGTTCCTGTTCTTGCTGTTGTTTTGCTGCCGAGGCTCTGCAGGAACCAGTTTCAGTTTGAATTTTATGTGTATTTGGTTGAAAATTTACGAGTTTTGGCGAATAAAGCAGCAAAGAATTCAATGAACTCGTCTTCAGCCCGAGCTCTTCTAAGCCAGCAGTTTGCCCAAATACAGACGAGTACATACAGACACATGTATCTTAAACGTTTACATGCATCTTACACACACACATACACCTGTGTGCGTGTGTGTTTGTGTGTGTGTTAGCCACAGGCTCCTCTAGTTATGCAAATGTCCGCTCTGCCCACCCAAAAGGCTCTAAGCAGAAATTGCTTTCGAATTGGTTTAGACTACGAATTTTTATGCCAACCACCAACAACAACAACAAGAACAACATTAAAATTACTAAATTAGCTGCAGCACACCGCAGACTTGATACTCTTTAGGGCACAAAGACTATATTCCTTACAAAGTTTCCTTTAAAAACTTATAGTTGTTCATAAAATGTTGGTACCCACTGTAAGTGTATAAATACTTCGACTTGCACTGCATGCTACCAATTGTTGTTGCTGCTGCTTCAGCTGCAGTCGTGTTGTTGTTGTTTTCATGTATCTGCAGGTTGTAGCAACATTTGTCTTGTCATTGCAGTTGTAGATCCTTCGGTCCCCACCCCTACTCCCCACTCCTCCCTCCCTCCCTGCCTGCCTTCTTTGAGACTATCGCATCAACTGATATGCCTTGGCAATTAGCTACAGCCGTTGGCTAACAACATCTTGGTCCATTGGCTAGATTGCCTAGAATTGCAATTCAGCTTCATTTGATGCTCACATTTCTGTCTCTCTCTCTCTCTCTCTCTCTCTTTCTCACACTATTCCTCTCTCCCTCTCTGTCTAAATTTCTTTGGCAGTTTCTTGAACACTAAATTTTTAATTGTGTGCCACACACAAAAATTTGTTCAGCTCACAAGAGTTATAATTAAAATGCAGCCAGAAAAAAACAATTTATGGCTAAGAGTCTGGTATTTAAGTATTAATTGCCATCATTTGGGACCATTTAAATGCCAAAAAAAATAATACCACAATTAGAAAGACACTAGTTAGACTGAAATTGGTAGCACTTAGAAAACTTAGAGATTTGGAAAGTTAAACATTTGTTTTTAGCAAAAGCAGTTATTATCAATAATATAGCACTTAAGACTAATCGATTAGTTATCGAAAGTTAAAAAATCATTTGAAATTCATATTTTAAGACTATTAAATGTGTTGGAACTCTATTAAGCTGTTGTTTATCAACTAGCGATTACATGTTTATCGAATTTAGTATATCGATTAATTATCGATATTTAAAAACGTTTTAAAGTTATCATTTGAAACTTAAATAAGTTGAAACCTTCTTAACCTTTCGGCACTTCAGTTATCGATTGCATAATTGTCGAATATATCGATTATAATTAAAAGCCAAAACCTATCGAAATACTTTAATCTATTTCTGTTCTAAATTCATTGGCAACTTTAACTTGAGCACACTTCTTTAGCTAAGAGAAAGTCAAGCACTTTGCATATTCGATAAATTTATCGAAGGCAGGAGAAGGCACACAAGTGGAGACAATGGAGACAAGAATGAATTCCCCCTGGTCGAATGCCAACTTGAGTTTATGACTGTGAAATGCGAGACCGTGTCTTAAGTTACTCACAGTTCTTTCACAACTAGACACAGGTTGAGGTTAAGTCTTGCATAAAGAAGCAAGAAGAAGCAGAAGATGAGAGCACTGCAATCGGACACTACGTGCCCTCTACACACCTCCCGTCCCACCCCCAACACTCAACAGCCTCTCGCTCTTAACTCTTTGTTAGCCCTGCCCGTTATCCAAATGGCATTTGGCCATTTGCAGTTTCCGTTTTCAGCTGTCATTCCGAGTGATTCAGTTATCCAGCACAGTGGTACCAACACAAACAGTTATACACTGAAACGTGCTCAATGTTTTGGGACCACATTAGATTACACCAAGTCAACAGACCATGACAAAGAGGAGAGCAGTGATATCTACCGAATAGTTGACATATAAGATAACTACCCTTGAGATACATTGACTAAATGTAAATTCTTTGATCGGATTACAATATCTGAAGAAACGTGGACTGACCTACGACAGCGCAAAAATTTGATTTTATGTTGAGTTTTTTATTGAATGGGAACGTGACGACGTGTGAATTAATTGCATGAAGATTAGAGACAGTTGTGATCCAGTTATATAGTTGCACCTGGTCACATTGTGAGATCAACGTGAGGCAAAAAAACAGAACATAAATCAAGCAAAGTGGACAAGTCATGATGTAATATGTTTGTGATTTATTTATGGAAATTAACATAAATGGCAACAGCTTTAACTTTTACTCGTTTCCCCTTCGCCTTTGCTTTCCCTGCTCTTGGCCTTTTCCCTTCGTGCCCTTCTCTGTCTCTTCCGCTCACTCTTTTTGTCACAGCCGGCCTTTTTGGTCCAGGGCCAGGCCGACATTAATAATTAAATATAATTGCCATTGCTGCTTCTTAATGATGCAGACCAAAAAAATACAACAAAAAAAAGTTGGGAAAAAAGTCGGCAGTCAGGTCGAAACCCAGAGACCCAAAAGTCCCGAGACCCCGAGAAAGAAACCCGTTTTCAAATGGACATGGAAATTAAACGAATGCTGAGTTTTATTAAACAAATAAAACTTAAAATAATAAAAAATGAATGAAAAAGCTTCACTACACTGCCAAGAATGAGACATAAGAAACTTGGGCGTAGTTTGGCGGCACTTTTACTTGTTTTGGCTCATTGCGAATATGAATTGGCCGAGACAGGTTTTTGTTTGAAGCTTTTTTTTTAGCAGGTGTCAGCTCACATAGCTTGTCAAACGAGTAAACTTTATACAGACAAAAAAGTAAATAAACTTATACATGCGAGAATGGTGGGGAAAAAGAAGACTGGAAGCCATGGGGGAATTCCAGCGGATGTGCGAGGAATTTTGGGGGGAATAAATTCAATTACATTTACATAAATTTCAAGTGCAGTCGATTATAAATAATTGTAATAGACCCAAAGACAGCAGAGGCTTTTGGCAAAATTGCTAAAAGGCTACACAGTGAAAAGAAGTTTCAATCAAAATTTTAAAAATTTATTTCAGCTCTAACGTTTCTATAAATAAATAGACTTAATAACCTATCAAGGTTTTGAAACGTTGACACTTTAAAAAGAGAATGTTTTTAGCTGTTTTTGAGCGAACTGTAGCCAAGTGTACACCAAACTACCTAGCTGGGTATTCCAGTTTTTTTCCCCACTCTATTTTAATTATGCAGATTAAACAAACACCAGTCTAAGTCTAATTAACGGATTATAAATTGACCAAATGTTCCACATATCACAATCTTACCAATCAATCCGACTGAAACTGGAACTGGGTATTAAATATTTCCCTTGCGAAAGTGTGTCAACTAACGGTATCTAAGCTTGGCTCTCTCGTGAATTGCCCCATGATAATTAATAAATTTTGGCACGATTCTAGGCCAAAACTGTGAGGAGTTCAGACGGTCCAAACAAACACACAAACAAACAAACTAAAAACACAGACACAGGGTTGCATAGGGCTTGTGTGTGGGGGTTGGGCGTTGATAGCTGCCATGGCAAAGGCAAAAAAGGAAAAACAAAAGGTTTAAACAACTGAGAAGCTTTTTTTTAGCGTAAAAACAAAGTCACAGCTGCGACAAGGCATGAAAATCAAATAAAAATTTATTGATTTTTCGTTGCCGGCGCAAAAACAAAGCCAAGGAAGTGGCCAATAAAAGTAATTTGCAGACAAACACAAAAGAATAAAATAGAAAATAGAAATAAAGCAAACCAAAACTGAGCGAGCGCCAAGAAGAAAGGCTAAAAACAAACATGCAAAAACAAATGTGCGCTGACAAAGTCAATGCACGCCAAAACCCGCAAGAAAAAGAATTGGCCAAAGTCAGAAAAACAACAACTAGAAATAAATAAAGAGTACAACCGAGGGAGTAGAATAGTTTATACCCTTTAATTCAGAATAAAATATGTAATTAAAGTTTCTCATATTAAAGGTTAATTTAAAAACAAAATGGCAATCAAACAAACATAACTCCGTTATGACGACCTTTCTAGCTGATCAAGTTTATATAAATATTCAATTATAATGAGTTTACATATTACATCACGTAATTATGCTACCCGCTTGCACAGGGCGCACAAAGCAAAGACGAAGAACAACAAAGAGCGCAAGAAGAAGAATATGAGCACGCAAGGGCCCAAGCATGTACTGTGTAGTTTGTGGGCGTCAAAAGAGGCAGAGACTGCGGCTGCGACAGCGGCAGCGGCAGCGACAGCAACGTTGGCAGCGACAACGCGTCGTTTGCAGCGTTGTAAAAGTCAGCTCGAGTTAACGGAGCTACGCCAAAGAAATGTTTTGTTGTGGAGCGCCAGGAGCAGCAACAACAACAAATACAGACAGAAAGACAGACAAACTGCGATAACAACAACAACGTGAACAGAGCAGCAGCAGGTGCCGCTGCCGTAGCCCAGGTTCTGTGCGAACCGTTTCGTTGTCTGTCTGTCTGTCAAACATGTTTGTTGTTATTGTTGTCTTGCTCCTGGTCGCGTGGCAGAGACACTTGACGTTCAGATGGTGAGACTTACCCCTCTCTCTTTCCCACTTACTGCTGTGACCGTTACAGCAAGTTCGCTTACTTTGCTTTGATTTTGCTGTCAAAACGTAGACTGAGGATTATACTCGGACTTGAACGGACACGTCAGGCACTCGCGGCACACTCACTGTAAATACACTCGCGCCTTGTGTTCTTGTTGTTGCTATTGCTGTTGTTGTTATAAAGAGCAGGCGTTGAATTTGTGATTGCACGCTTTTATTTGTTTGGCTCAACAGAAAATATTCACGCTAATAATTTGTAATTTATGCTTATTATTTTATAATTTGCATTTACGTTTCACACATTTGTTGCCAAACGACGACAAGAAGACGAAGCAAAACACACAGCTAACTGTGTTTAACGCTGTTTCAACTTTTGATATTGCTGCTGATGTCGCTGCTTCTTTACTTCTTCTTCTTCTGATTCTACTTCTTCTACTTCTTGTTGTTGTTGAATTTTCACGCGCCCTCACACGCACACAACACACGTACAACGAGCACGCACACGCACGCGCACGCGACCACACATATACGGGCACTGACTAAACAAACACTGCACCTGTGTGTGAGAGTTTGTCGTGTGCGCAAAGTGGAGAAATGAGAAATGCAACGACACGTTCAGCACGCGCTCCACGTTCCAACTGCTTCAACGTCTAAAAATCAACTAACTGCAGAAATGACTGAATTGCTTCTTTGAACTTGTCTGAACTGAAACGGTTCGCAGTCACTGTCGCCGCCGCAGCGTTAACCGGCAAACGTTTGGTTAGTTGGCAACGCGAGAGCAAACGCAACCACAACAGCCAACATGTTCGCTTTGGCACCCTGATTTTCGGCTAACTTTAAGTGCGGGTATTTTTAAATTATTTTTCACAAGATCAAGTTAAAGTCTAAATGACGAAGGCACCCGTATATGACCAACTTATCGGAATATGCATATATAAGTGCACACACTTAGTTTTGTATGTAATATTTATAGTTTTATCAGTAACTTTAGTAGAGCGCACACTTAGCGTTATCTCTTGGAAATGGCAAACTAAGTTACATTACAGTGGTATCTAGAAAATAAAAACTGGTATATGTCTTCCAATTTACTATGACTCACAAAAATGAATAAATCTCCAACTTATCACTGTCAATAAATTAAATTTGGCCTTTTTCCATCGGCAAAAATGTTCAGCTCTTAAGTACAATTAACTATTAGTGTTTTTTAGATAACACTACATGTCAGAAAAGGTAAATTGTTCCGGAAATACATGCGCGATAAGGTTTAAAACCAACCTGTTGGCAAATGTTGCTAAGCAGCTCATACCGTGTTGCTAGTGCTTACGCATCACTGATGCAACATGTTCGTAACCGGCATTTACGACGCAACGAACATGTTGGGACTGAAGCACTTGACGCATGTAATGCACGTGGCTCCTTTGCATTTGTTATTGTTGTTGTTGCTGCTGTTGTGTTGTGGTTCGAAGTGGACATTAAATGATAAAGGAAGAAATATTTGCGCGCAAAATTTGAAAGAATAAATATTAGCATAATACAGCAATAACAAAAAAACATGAATAATCCCGCCCCAAAAAGAACAGCTGTGCTTCGTATTTGGGTCAGAAAACCACAAATGAAAACAAATACAATTTATATTTATAACATTTAATGACTGGGAAGCAGTCACAAATTTGAATATAAAACATTTGCACAACTGTTTTTATTTGCTTATATTAAAAACACAAAGAAATAACAAAAATATAACTACAAATCGTTGAACTAGTTTCCAATTTCAATTCGCATGGAAAATGCAGAAAAAACGGCTAAAAAAATAATAAAATAATTTAAATTTTTATGAAATAAAAGCATTTTTTATGCTACAGTGTCGCTAGTTTTAGACCAAGTTATGCCACATCTGCTTGCTGTCATTAAGGCTTATCATTTTTGAGTGCTACCGGGGGCTTTTCCTAATTTTCCTGTGACTAGATTTTCCCATAATTCTCAAATCGATTTTGGCACTTGGCAATTTGCTTTCTGACCGGCCACAAAATTGACAATTTCGACGCCATCAAAACTGCATTTCGATTGCTCCAATTTCCGACACTTTTCCCCCATACCTTCCCCCCACCCATTACCCAGTTGCACTTTTCATTTGTTTGCATTTCCATTGAAGAAAGGAGAACAGAAGCAGCAGCAGCAGCAGAAGGGGATGCAGAAGCAGCGCAGCTACAGAACGAGTCCAGCTCGAAGTGCAATCAACTTTTCTTCTATATTTTGTTTCTTTCTTTTTTGGCACTGCAAAGTTTATCAACCAAGCAAAAGTGATGCCTATAGACTGTCAAAGACTCTGTAGTTACATATCATAAAAGTTTTCTTAGAATTTTTTAAGCAATACAAAGTTTTTGCTACTAAAAATTAATGTAAAGCCGATTTATGCTATGTGAGCTATATCTTTTGGTGGTACGATTAGAAAAAATATATAGACAGTATATACTAAATGCTGCAATGTATTTAGCATGTGCTTTTGGTTAACAATTCAGAAGAATAAACACTAAAAATATAATTAATACTTACAATACTCTACTAAATCAAGCTTTTGAGCCGATTGTTCCTATGACAGCTAAATAATAGAGTTCACTGAAATTAAGTGTAATGTTTTTCTACATATAATGTTCAAATTTGGTTAAGATAGCTCAAAAGGTCAGCTAGTTATAACGTGCTGGGAATCATCGTCGGTTTTTAAATTAAAAATATTCTTATCAGAAATCTATGAGCCTCTAGTTTAGCTTTATCTGAAATACTCGACTACTGACGCTGCTCTAGAAGGTATATTTTATGATATAAAATTATAATTTATAATACTTTTGACTGCCTATTTTTTATAGTTTTCTTAACTCCCTTACTTTCTCGAAACACCACAAATACCCTTCAAATTCAGTTTAAACTAATCGGTCTAAGAAACAAAAACAAACTTGACTCAAAACAAGTTCAAAGTTTTTGAGTTTTTGAGTTTTTGTCTCTTTGCACAGTTTGTTGCCGTCTATCGATAAACTTGTATTTTTGCTTGTTTTGGTCGGGAGCAGAGCACAATGCGGATTCAAGTACCGCATGCAAGTTTCCTTTTGTTTGCCAGTGCTCAATTGCGACTTTTCCGGGAAGGGGAGAAGTGGAAAAAGTGTTGCGATATGAGAATGAATGTATTAGTATAAAGCATAATGAAGATGCTCCCAGTTGACTGAAGAAATCTTATTTTATTTTGCTTTTTGGCTTGACAAAAGTTTCGACGAGCTTCATTAAGTCGCTGACACACTGACAAAACAAACAACTCTTTGCTCTCAACTGAATTTGGGTCAACTTCTAAATTCTGTATGAAACTTGCTGGAGAGTGCTCGAAAGTTAAAATCACAAGTGCTTGTTAAGTTGGTAGTGGCTTTTGTTAAAAGCCATTTGTGATTTAAGCTTAAAGTTGGTAAACATATTCGATATTTATGCTATCGATTAGTATACAAGTTTGGATTAGTTTCATTTTCGCAGGCTTTTATCAAACACACAACATTTTTGACCCACTGTAGCTAAACGGTGTATCGATAAGTTATCGATAAATAACTAAAAGACATGCAAGCTTTTCTTTAACGAGTTAAGTCGTGTATTTTATAGTTTAATTGTCACTTATCGTTCGAAAGCTTAAGCTCTTACTTTTCGATCAGTAATCAAAACTAGTTTTATCGATTATTTTTGATTAATCAGTAAATAAATACCGATAAATATCGGAATTTACTATTATTCATTAAGCAATCCTATAGTTGACGATTTTGAGTGGTTTTATTTAAGGTTTTGCAAAGATTGCACAATCGATAGTTAATCGATTTATCATAAAATATCGAATTATAGTAAATTCAAAAATTATTCAACTGTTTTCTTACAATGGGTCGTTTCTGGAAGCATTTGATAACGACTACACCATCCGTCACAAAAATTATAGCTGAATAAAAAAACAAACTATCGATAAAGTATTCGATAATTTATCGTTTTGACTTAAAATACCACAATTCAGTTTAATCAAGCTTAAACTAACTAAATTCATATAGTTTATGATAATACTAAAAGTTATCGATAACGATATTTCATGGCCTATCGCTGCCACCTGTGGCACTGTAGCAACACTCGATTGGTGCTACCAATTTGCTGGCCAATTGAAAATTCAATGCACGCCTCGGACAAAAACTCATTTGCAACACTTCACGCAATGCTGGCGATTTCGATTTAGCCAAGATCAAGGGCGATAATAAAGCCAAAGCGGTTGTTGTTGTTGCAAGTTACAGTGCTGAATCGTGTTGCGTTGCGTGCCGCATTGCAGCAACTATAAATAGCAGCAACTGCAGCAACTGCAACAACATTAACTTGGCCTTATCCCAGCTGCCTGATCTTTACGCAGCAACAGCGAACAACAAAAAACAGCAAGAAAATTCCTTTCGACATTTAATTAACGATCGCGATTGCAATCAATGCAACGCGTCTTTGACTACGCCCCCGTTTGTTGCATGCCCCCACCAACAGCCGCAGCCACAACCACAACCACAGTCACCGCAGCAGCCACCAACACCACAGCAACAGCAGCAGCAGCGACTTGTGAATGAATGCCGCATTTGGTGGCCTGTTAGCCACAAAAGCTGACAAATACTGTAATTAATTTTAATTGCAGCTATTGGCGCCCGCTTTTCATCTCATTAAAGTTGCCTTTGGGCCGCTGCTACACTGAAAAAAAAAAGAAAAACAACATACCAGAGAAGGGCATAAAAGAGGCAAAACATGCATTGATCATAGTGACCCACTGCCTAAAAACGTTGAGCTCTTTAACTTATTAAAGCTATATTAAGTTCGTGAAGAAATTCACCTGAAAATAGACCCTGTACTAAAAAGGGTTACTAAGGTCTTGAAGGTTTGCCAGACAGATAGCAGAATGGGTTTTTCGGAACCTATGAGTTATATAGGTATATATTCTTGATCAGCAATGTTTGTCCGCTTGTCCGTCCGCTCATGCTTGTAAGCACTGAAAGCTAAAATCATTATTTTGCTCAGTGTAGCACTGCTGCTTAGCAGCTGCTGATAAAGCAGCTAAACAGCCAAGCAGACAGCAGCTGCCTCTGTCATATGCGACTGGGAATGGAGCGGAGCGGGGCGAAGTGGAAAGAGAAGTGCCTAGAGTGAGGGCAGGGCAGCTACGACTTATTGCTACGTGTTTTTGCACCTAATTGCTAAGGCGCGTCGTGCCGCACAATGTTGCACGTGTTGCAGGAATGGGCAAGCGCTGTCTAAATGCAACAAAGCGTCAATGAAGTGTAGCAAAAGCAATAAAATGTGTCATAACAAAAGTAACAGTCAGGAGAAAAGGGGAAAAAGAAAGCAGAAGATGAAGGCAAAAACATTTTCGAATTTTGGCAAGTGCAATAATAAAATGAAGAAATACTTTTAGTGTTCGGTTCATTGAACGTGCACAAATCCAATTAGATTTTGTAGCATTCATACACACACACACACACACACACACGCACGCTCTCTGCCCCTCCCACTAAGCGGTGTACAAAAAGCGTAGCACACTTTTGAGCGCTGGCAAATTATGCTACTCAATTTGCTAGCAAATTAGCATTTAAATGCCTGTGGCTTCGCAGGCACTGACTGTGTATGTGTGTGTATTTGTCTGTTACACACTCAAGTAGTCTTATTGATTTTAACAATTAAATTACATGCGCAACTCAAAGTTTTGCCAACTAAAACTTCGTTTAAATGTAGCGATAAATTTCAAATTGGAATGTTTGGTGCCTAAACATATAGTTAAAGGCAGCTATAGTTGCTCTATGCCAACCATCGAGCATCTATGAGTTACTTATTCCATGCACAAGTATCTTGGCTTCAGTTGAGACATCTCAAGTAGTTAAGAAGTGTATTTAGTCCTTCAACTTGCAGTTATGCCTATTTTTGATTCGCAACACTCAATTGGCTTAAAATGCCTGCAAATTGTAGTTATAACATTTGATATGGTGGAAAGGTATAAAATGCCGCATTATACCTAAATTAAAACATTGTTTTTTTGCTGTTACTCTTATGCGGTGCTTTCTTGGATTATTTTTGCTAGTGGCCGTTGGCCTAAACTGGAGCCTGGCCGACGAAGTAGTGCTCTGTTCGGGCAAAACCTATATGAGCTGTCGTCACTATTGCAATGAGAATTGCCATGAATTGGGCGCGGACTGTCTTTACCAGTGTGATAACGGCTGTGGCTGCAGGCAGGCATTGGTGGCACGCAACAATGGTGGCTGCGACTTGGTCAAGAAATGCCAATTTGAGGACCAAACCAACGAGGAAGAGGACCTTGAGTCAATGAACTGTAGCAGTCGCAATAGAGGAGGGCATAAAGAAGCCAAAACTAGCTCTGATCGTAGTGACGAGCAGTCTAAATTCCTCAGATGGCTTATGAAAAAGATTCCGGAAGCAATTAAAAATGTAATTGAAACACCCATGCCTTTTCCCCTGTAAAGCACAACCCGCAGAAGGTTTACTAAGTTTGTCAGAAATTAAATTTGTAAAATTCAAAATAAATTGAAATGAGCAAAATAATAATTTTTTTAATTTTTATTATATTATAATAATTATTAAAAGGATAAGGTAAAAACATTCGAAAATAGAAATAAATTCTTTAAGATCTTGGCAGAAAATAAATAGTTAATATATAACACGTCGTACATGTATGTTAATTTAGCTTTAGTACTCGATTTAGTTCCAGTTTATAGATATTTGTATATATACAAGAGCAGGCAATGACATGACTTGGCAGCAATTTCTGTTTGTGCAAGAACCAAATGGATTGTGACAAATGTGTCTGGTCTCAGCCAGCTAAACTGTGGCAGAAACAGTGTAAGGGGTAGTTGGCAGGGAGAGAGAAAGAAAAAGAGACAGAGAGAGAGTGACGTTAGAGACAGGTGTTTTGCGGTAAAAGTTGGCAAGGTGTGAGACCACGACCGGTGCAATCGGAAAGCATTTGACTATGACTCAAATTTATGGCATCGACTTGAGTTTTTTATTGAATATCGCAAATAAAAAACAAACTGGCAGTCAAATAGACAGCAAGAAGAGACAGGAGAGCACAGGCAGCGTCAACTGCAGTTTTATTGGCGTTGATTTTGCTCACAGTTCAGCGCAAAAACTTGCAAATATTTGACAAAAAATTCCACACAGGGAATTTTTTAACTTTTATTAAAATAAAACAAATTTTTTATAAATAAAGCACTACATAAATTGTTAAAAAACAATTTTTTATTTATTTAAAAATTTTCTTTAAATTTTAAGTTTAAATACAATTAAAAAATAAATTATTTGAGTAATTGATATCATTAAAAAATGAAAGTTTTAGCTGCCGCTAGCTAGTATACATATTAGCACATTTTAGTACATATACTAAGCTAATTTTAGTTAAATCTTGATTAGATTTTGTGGATTTTGTGAAATGTCTTTAACTTGGCTCAATTAATGTGATTAATTTTGTGGAATTTGCAATCCAGTTATGTCAAAATGTGTGTTATGCACACACACACACACACACACATACATACAGACCACAAGCACACACACAAACACACACACTTAGCTACTTGTTGTGCTTGCTTTACCATCACGATCATAATTAGTACGCCGAGCAGACGTGTGTATGATGCATGTGTTGTAGACACAACACAACACACACACACCCTCACACACACTCACACTTGTAGGTAGCTCTGCTTTGTTGTTTGAGAGTGATATATTGGCTTTTAAGCCGACTGTGGCCTGTTGCAATCAGCCCATTTTCGTAGACACCAAAGGACATCACATGAATTATTCGTAGCAATTTGGTAGGCGCCTTCTGTGTTATCCTGGTCAAAATCCCACACAGCCCAAAAAAAGGACTTCATTAAACTGTAAAAATAGAATTAGAGCGCCAGGACAGCTGGACAGCAGGACAACTGAACAGGTAAACTTAATTACAGCTTAGACCTCAATTAAAGCGCACTCGGGACATTTGACGCTGGCAAGTGGCTAAGAGGGGGCGAAGGGGGAATTTTGGCCAACAAAACACAACAGCAATAACTAAACAACAAAACGTTAGCCAGCAATGGCCATAATGATGATGTTGGCTATAAAACACCTTGACTAATTTGCGCAAATTGTTTTTGGCCAAGACAAGTGGCTAACAAAGGGAGTAAAGCCGCATATAAAATGGCTTAAAATACATAAATTTATTTTTACTTCAATTTAAAGCTACTCAGTTAACAATTTCGCTAAGAATTAGGGCTTTAAGTGCACGTTAGTTTGAGCTGAAACGAGCGTGTATTTGGCAGCTGTTAATATGGCTAAGAGTTGCAGCTCAACAAGGCCAACACATGACGCTAATGGAAGCAAGAAGCTGATCCGTAGCACTGTAGTTTCACCCACTCCCCACTTCTCACTCCCACGAACTACCAGCGCTGTCTACCAGGGCTGTCGTAATAAATTTACTGTGCCAAAGTGATAATGAAAGTGTTTCCTTCCGTTTTGGGCCAAACTCGATGCCAAGGCACAAGAGTAACACAGCGCAAGATGGAGATAGGGGATAAAGAGGGAAGGAGCTGCAAGAAAAACACCAGAGGGAAAGACGGAGCAGTGAAGCGAGAGAGAGGAGAGAAAGACCGAGCGAATGAAGACAATTTATCAACGTTGTGGAAATGCTCTTACTTTTCTGTTGTTACAGCTCGGAAACTAAAAATAAACTAATTGAAAACCGAAAATGAAAGACTTCAATTAGGAGCACGTTTAAGTAAATGATAGGCAGTGCATGCACGACTGGCAAATACGCTGTAAATTAAAAAAATAGTAAATGGATGGCAGAAGGAATGGAACAGTCGAGCGAGCCCACTAGTGCCTATGCCTATTTGTAATATGGGAACTATAAGCTACAGTTGTACGATCGTAAACTAAATTGGTAAGTATATAAAGAGTCAAGAAATACACATAATGTGTGAGTTGGGTTGAGCTCGCTTAGTTTAAACTGCATTTTTTCATACAAGTGTCCAATTTTTGACTGATTTGTTCTATAGGAACTTTAAGCTATAGTTATCCGATACGGAAAAAACTTGGTAGGGATAGTTTTAATGGTGCCATACACGCAATATGTGAGTTTAGTAGCGATAGCTTAACCAACACGACATGTCTCCAAGCAAATGTACTATTTTCGATCGATTTGACATATGGGAGCTATAGGATACAGTTGTCCGATTCAAATAAAACTTGGTGGGAATAGTTATTATGGTATCTTACGCATAATGTGTGAGTTTTGTCCTGAAAACTTTAATAGTTTCCAAGTTATGTTAAAATTAGACAATTTTTAACAAATTTGTAGGGATTTTTGTGGGTGTGGTAACAACTTTAAATTAACTTGATCAGCTCACAAAGTAGACAGACTTTTATTTCCAATTTGGTGGCTCTAGCTCTTATAGTCTCTGAGACCCAGGTGTTCTTAGGGACGGACAGACGGAACCCGATGTAGCGTCTCAGCTGTTGGGTTCCTAAAACGCTGCACAAACTGCTCCAAAAAGTCAATACGCCCTCAATTGATATTCAGGCGTTGAACAGTGTCTGTCGTTTGGCTTTTATCGTCTGTCGCTTGGCGGCAACATGGCGTATGCGCAACGCGGCATACTCTCCATGCTTCACTGTACAGTAGCCAGAGTCAGAGCTGCCCTGCTAAGAGCCAGAACAGCTAGCAGCTAACAGCCCACACTCAGCTAACAGCCATCAATTCTTGCCCCACAGTCACCTCACACCGCCCCGCCCGCTTACCCCTTAACGCGCACTTGGCTTGTTTATTGTTTTCCGCTCAGCGAGAAATTCAATTTCAATTTCGGAAGCAAACAAATGAATGAACGAAAACGCACCAAATGCGCCAATTGCATTCCGTGTAAATCTTGCCAAGCATTCCGGCGATTTATGCCGCGGGAAAACTGCACACAGCATCCATCTTTCTCTCTCTCTCTCTCTCTCTCTCTGTGTTTCTTTTCTCGCTTTCTCTCTGGGGAAGCTTTTCTCTGTTGTTGCTTCCGACATTCGACACTAGCTTAATTGTGCGCTTAAACTAAACGTTGGGCAGTTCAAAACAGTTGCAAACAATTAAAGTTGCACAGCGCCCACTTGCCACTCCCCCCACGAACCACTGGCACTCTAGCCCAAAAAACAGCTAGAAATTCTAGCGGCAGTTGCCCTGCAGCGCTGATAACTAAATGTTGAGAGGGAAAAGAAGCGCTGCCTGGGGAAATGAGAAAATGGGAAAATGGAAAATGGTGTAGTGAAAAGTGTAGCGTTAAGGGCGGGGGGCAGGTGGGCAGTGGCTATTACATTACACGCGCTGCAGCTTCTTCGTCTCCTTTTACTACTTTTTTTTGGGCACAAAATTGCTGCTCGTTTGTTCTGAGTTTTCCGTCTTTTCCTTTTGTGTGTTTGCGCGCTTTTCGCAATTTTCTTTCACTGTTTTGTTTGCGTGACACTTTTTGCCCAAACTCAACATAAAGTGGCAATGGAGCTGCAGTCACTAGCGTGGCATGAACTACAACACAACTACAAGTATGACAAAAGATTGCAGTGCCAAAAGTTTCGCTCAACGTTAATTAATTTTGCATGAACTGAAAGCTTCAACTCGCAGCAGTGTCACACCCTCTGCTCTCTACCCTCTTACGAACCAAAAGTATTCAAAGAAAAACTAATGGAAAACAAAAGAAAACTCATACGATAAGCTGCATTTATTTAGTGTTTTTCTAAGTGAGTGTGGAGACCACAAAAACCACAAGAAAAATGTTAAAGAAATTAAACACGGCTCTAAAAAATTAACGTGCAGTTAAAAAAAATGATGACTTCGAAAAATTATGTACATTGAACACAGCTAAACATTAAGTTTGTTGGCAAACTATGGGAATATAAAAAGATTGGAATGTTTTGAGCTGTTTTTTGAGTAAGTTATGTATCGAAAATTATATAAAAAATTAATGAGTATTATTTAATAGTTATCATTTACTAAGTTACATCTTTTCGTCAAAAGCAAAGCTATAAAAAAATGCAGACAGACAAGCCAGCTTAAAAGTTTCCACTAAAAATTCAGCAATAATTTCTTGAAGTTTAAAAAACAAATGGTACTTAAAATTTTAAAGTGTAGCATATTTTTATTCGATTTTTTTATTATAAATTAATAATATTAAGTAAGCTTAGATTAGGCTACGTTTTGGCAGTAACTTAATTGATCTGTAAACCAAATTGTTGACTAAGCTGTATATGATTTCAGTTAATCAGCAACCAACAAGAACTTCTCCCAAAAATTGTAAAAAAAAAATCTAAAAAAGGTGGCTACATTTTACGCGCTTTAGCGCTTTTTTCCAGCACTTAAACATAGCTAAAATGCTAAATTCCTAAACAGTTGACTGCGCTGCTGCTGATCCCCTGATCCCTTGACCCCTTGACCCCGTTGAACGCTTGACGCCTGAGCTGTGGGACGATAATGGCGGTCATTAGGAATGTGTTGGTAATTAAGAGCAACATCTGTTTAAAGCATCAACTGCTAAAGCCCCGCCCCCAAGGGAGCATGCGTTCGCCCCTTATGCTAATGAGCTGGATTCGGTTGTTTGCAGGAGGAGAAATCGGGGCTGATTTCTGGGAATTTAGCGGGCGATAAAATTGCTACCAACTTTGTCGCTTTTTGACAGCATTTTTTGTCTAAGTGTGGTCAACAGGACACGCGAACAAGCGCGCTTTTTCCACCTTACAGTGTGTGCAGAATGTCAGCTCTCACGCGGCTTTCATTGATTGATGCAACAGACTGAGAGACTGAGCGACTGAGCGACTGAAGGACTGCTGGACTGAGAGTTTGAGCAAAAAACGATGTCAGCAAACAACTTTATTTAAAGCGACATTCATGAAATATTCATGTTGCTGCATGTTGAGTAGGTAAACAACAACAACAACAGAAGGAGCAGCAACAACTGATGCCTAGACAGGACAATGGCCAAGAAGATGTTGGCCCATAAATTGTAGCAACTTTTGCTGCTATGCAGAGTTGATAAAAATGCATTTGATAGGAGTCTATAAAATGTTTTATTAATGGTCTTGCAAGAGTCTAAACAAAGATTTATGCAAGTTGGAGAAAATAGCTAAAAGTATGGAGGTTTAAGGCTAAAAAAAGCAGCTAAAATAATTAAAATTTTAAAGGAATGAAAGCTATAGACTTTAGAGGACAAATATACCAAAGTTACTGACTTTATCCGACTAAAGAGCTCTAAGAATACAACAGACAAAGTCCCAATTCATTGATCAACGCGCAGCACAAACAGAAAGGTGTATGAGACTGAAGTTTCCTTAACTATTTTATTTTAATTTATAACTGCTTTAGATTTATTAACTCAGTTAAGTTACAGCAGCTATTTTGCCTTTAAATCAGACAACAAACTGAGAACTTCATTTCAGACAGAGCAGTCAGAGAAGAAAAAACCTTTTGAGCAGGGGAAAGCGCTTGGAAAACATCAGCAAGTCTGACAACAACTGGGTTTTGGCTATTAAGTCGTGCAAAATGTTTAAGCCATCAATCTTGTGAAAGGTTATTATCAGCTTGGTCAACTTGTGGGCTTGGCTATAACGTAGCTCCTATCGACTCACTGAATTGACTTGCCTTTTAGCATATTTTCTGCTACACTTATTCGACTTAATATGCAGCACTGTGATATATGCATCTGCAGCAATAAAGTTCATCAAAAAGACAGAGAAAAAAGGCTAAACTTGAACCCTTTTCAAGTGATGCGCTCTGCTGCCTCTGGAATCCATTCGACTTGCCATTTATATTTGGTCAGCTTAGGATTGACCCACATTTGACACAGCTTAAGTTACCAATTTTATGCCAGTCGTAACTGTCCCCCGCACAGTTTCCGTTAGCGACCCGCATTCGACCCGAATCAAGTCGACTTTGGTAGTCACTTTAAGGCCAAGCCACGTTTCGACCTTGTGGACATCGGAGACTTTAAGAGGAGCACGCTACTTCCCCTCATGCACTACTCCTACGGCTACAACTACTCCTCTTCAGCGGAAAACACAAACTATAAATTGGCCAAAAGCCTTAAAAGAAAACTTGGCTAGCATCGTGTAGCTACCAAAATTCGTGTGTGCATTAAAACTTGCCTCCGTTTACAGCGAGTCAAGCTGGCTGTAGAAAGGGGAGAGAGTGGTAGAGAGAGGGGGAGACAGTGGCAGACGAGCAGTGCTTGACACTTTTGAACTTTGATGCACTTAAGTTTGCAATTTGTAGTTGTTGTTGTTGCTGCTTCTGGTGCTTTACCCTCTTACCAATAAAATACCTGAAATGGCTATAAACTTGTGCAAATATATGCAGTTTGCAGCTAGAATAAAAGAAGCCAACTCATAACAGTTGCAGTTGAGTGCAACTTTGATTTGTATGCTTTTAATTTGGTCATAATCTGAACAAATGCTCTGTTTGTTCAGTTAGAATGCTGATATATAGGCATATATTATATTTAAATAAAGTTTGTAGATTTTAGCATAGAAAAAGTAGCTAAAAGTGGCTTACAGTTGTTAGTAAAGCTTAGCTCAGTGTCATTCAGTTTTGTCTACTCTTTAGGCCCAGTTTTAAGTTACTATGGAGTATCTTGGGAACCGTTTGTACCATTTTGGATTGTTATACCTTTTTGAACTCGGAAGAAGCAGCACTATCGATTGTCATCATTAAAAAGTTTGTTTTTTTTTGTCAATTTTTGAAAAATTTTCAAAGGGGTCACATCATAAAATTTTTCGAAAATTGGCTCAATTTTAAAAATTTTAAATTTAGATTATAATCGATACGCCTAGTTGTACTGAGTCTAAAATGGTACTATTTTTCTCTGTATGACTTCTTTTGCCTGAGTTATGGGCACTCAAAGTTCGAACTATTACCAAAATTTGTATATGGGCCAATAACCCTTTCCGCTATAGCTTTAAGCCAAACTTAGTTAAAGCTGGAAACAATAAGAGTGTTGCCAAATTTAATAGCTACTTAGCTACTTTGGCCTGAGAAAAGCTGGCAACACTAGCTGCCGAATAGACCTGGCTAAGACTTCTTGTTTTTGTTGTCGGTTTGGATAAAGTGAGCAATCATGTTTTGCATTTGATTTGAGCCAAACTTAAAGTTTTCTTTTGTTTACTGCGATTGTTGGCCAATTTTCAGTTGGCATTCAGTTGTCAAGTTGAAGTTTCCCAGTGACGGCGCACCTATAAATTTTTGGGACTCATGGGACTTTTACCCCAAAACTGGCAATGACAACCTGTTTTTCAGCATAAATTACAATTGCCAATTTCTACAGGGGAGTGGGGTAGGGGCAAAAGTCGTGCAAACTAATCGAAGCGCATTAATGAAAAACTTTTATTCGAAAGTTACAAATTGATAACTCACAATGAATTGCATTCAAATGACCATGAATTCAATCAGCAAAAATTTTATTTCTTAATTTGATTTGAAAACTTTTGATTTTTTTTTTTTTTTTTTTTTTTGTTGCCATTGAAGTTGAAATCTGCAAATTGACATTAAAGTTCAAGTTTGTTAACTCATTTCCAGTTTCAATTTCAACTTTTTCTGGGGTTTCAACATTTTTAGTTTAAAGTGCGGGCAGTACACTTTACGGCTAACGAGTTTTTGGGGGTAGGAGGGTAGTCTGTACACGCCCCTTTTTTATTTGATTAGAGCCAGATGCGTTTTATGCTCATCATCATTTGTTGCTTGTCAGCAGAATTGTGCCTTGCTTGAAATAGAAAATATAATAACAAAATAAGAGTAAATTCAATTAGATGTTTGACGCTAGTAGTTGAAGCGAGCGCAGGCTGAAATTTGATGTGTTATGGGTGGAAATGAGCTACTAGACTGTTGGTGGCCTAGCCTAGTTTTTAATGCATTGGCATATAGTTATAAATATATAGGCAGATTGTGAAGTGTTGCTGAAATGATATCTAAGAGTTGTACCTTGATAATTCAATACTGAAACAATTCGTTTTGCTTAGTTTTTTTCGGTCGCTTCAAAAATAATCTAGTTAATTTAAGTAACCGTTTTTTCCTAACAATTCGTTTCCCTCGGGACCGAAGTATCAGTGTTCTAACTGTAATAAATTTGAAAGATGAACTGAAAGTGGTACTAATATGTTAACTAAAAGTTTAATTTCAAAACTAGCTTAAAAACTCAACAAAAAAACTAAAAAGCTTTAGCAAAGTAACAAAATAGAAACAGTTCTACATTTTAAAACACAAAATTCACATTTATTTTGTTAACATTTTTGTATTCTTTGAGCATTTATATAAAAATGCATTTGTTTTAGGTAATTTAAAGGGTAGAAAGTGAAGAACAAAATTTACTTGCCTCAGTCATAAAACCTCATTAAATTATACACATTAAAACACATATTTTTGACTACACTTCAGCTGAAAATTTTCATATTTTAAAGCTTATTATTTTTTTTATTTTATAAGATTTATTTTCATTATAAACTACTGAGTACTGAAATTAAGAAGACTTCAAGAAGACTTCTTAGATAACACTTTTCACTATGAAAACTGCCAGCTTTTTATATTCACTATAGAAAGAATGAGTGATATAACAGCTTCTAGTGTTAACTGCTACTCATCTTTCTCCGCTTAAACTACCGACCACGACGACAATAATCCACAAACTAAACGCCAATCAACTAAATTTTGAACACCAATAAATATGCATTTGCTATGTTAACGGTAAAGATTCTTTAATTCGGCTTAAATACTTTGGATAATTGCAATTTTTCAGCTCTGCCAACCGGCACTTCATGTCGTGCCGTGCCAGTTGCCTTTGTTATCGCCTTATCACACAGATACAGACGCACTGCAGCGGAATTCAACACTGCCTGCTATTTGGCTTAGATTTGCCCACTGTCGCTTGGGTTTTTAGCGGATCTTTCTACAAATCCCTGGGCGGTGGGCCACGTGGACGCAGCACACTCTCAAGCAGATTGGGACCAGGCTGATTCTTGGGTCTTGGCGTGGGTGTAAGCGAACGCGTATGCGGTGCTGCATCCTCGCGCTTGTGTACAGCTGAGGTGGCTGCACGTCGTTCACGTATCTTCTCCTCCATTTTGCTGGGCACCATGAAGCAGTTGGACTCCTTGTAGACCGGCTTGCGGCGATCATTCCAAGGGAACGTCCACTGTATGGGCGTAAAGTCGCGTTTCCAGGGCTTGCGTGGCTTGAACCAGCAATCGCAGGTCCAGTCCTCCTCACCAGGCACATCATCGTCGCTGCAAGGAGTTGAAGGAGTGCATAAATTAATATCGAGTTCTTTAGCCCAGTTAGCGGAGGGTAAAAGGGGATTAAGTGTCTGTGCAACTGAGGTCAAAAAAGGTTTGGGAACCAAGAGCAGACTGGGCACCAATCAGTCGATCAGCTTAAATGCAGCTTGACTTACCCACGCACATAGACACGCACATAGCGTGAGGATCTGCGAAACAGCTGCAATGCCTCGTTGAAGGTCATCTCCAAGGCGGGCACATCATTGATCTGGGTAATCTCATCGCCAATACGCATACCACCGCGTTTAGCCAGACCCGTTGGCGAGACATTGACAATGGTTAGGGGCTCAAACTGATCGATGCCGCCAGTTACCTCCATGCCCCACATGGCATCGTAGAAACTCATGATGCGACGATCCGTCTCCAGGGTGTAGGTCATCTGCAGCTCGTACTCGACATTATCGAACGCCTCCGAGTCATACTTGGGCACCTTAATCTTCGAGTCGAACATGGTTACCAGAAAAAAACTATTTCTAGACGTGTGACAAACTGACGCGAGACAACTTCACGTCCTCTTCACACGTTTATCTCTGACTTTTGGTCACATTGGACACTTGCTTTTATAGTCGCCGACTCGATACCGATGTGATTCCTCTTTCCAATTGCCAAAACGTTACCGTTTGCCAATGTCAATGCTGTGCTCGCTGTGTGCCAAGTTAATTGAACCTTTTGGCTTTGGCCTACGTCTTCGATTTGCATTTAATTGTTGCTATTTTTAGTTTGTTTATTTGTGCTGTAATTAAGTTTTTTATTGGCTGTTGGGTTCCGTCATCTTGTCGTAGAGACAATAACCATAAGCATAAATGCAGACAGAGTTGCATAGTCACATAGTTATGGTCTTACAGTCACTGCCAAAATGCATGCCCAGTTGCCGCTTTTGGGCATTAAAAGTGTTTGCCGCGGGTAGTAAAAGGAAGCAAAGCGAGTAATGGGAACAAAGGCAGGAAGAGTAGCCAAAGGTAAGCAGGAAAACAGAGGCATCTAAAGGGAGTCAGGGCATAGCTTGCAAGCCAGTCCAAGCTGAACAGCA
Source organism: Drosophila parthenogenetica (assembly GCA_035047505.1). Classification (NCBI taxonomy): domain Eukaryota; kingdom Metazoa; phylum Arthropoda; class Insecta; order Diptera; family Drosophilidae; genus Drosophila; species Drosophila parthenogenetica. Next base: position 7,713,391 of record JAWNPM010000087.1, read on the forward strand.
ACTAAACAGTTCTTAAAAGTGCTAACAAGATGCCAACGTGCCAGAGATTTGATTTCACTGACCTCAATCGAAGGAAGTGACAAACAGAAGAGGAAAGAGTAACATTACAAAGAATTTAATACACTAAACAAACTCTTCCTATAGAAAATTTAAAAAGGAAAGAAAGCAGCATGTGATTGTTCGTAGAAATTATACTTTAACAGACTGAACGATCAATTTCTTAAGCTTCTTTTTTACAGGGTATAACAACTGCATAGCCTAACCAAAACTGAATTCCAACTGAGACGAGTTAAAAGCGGATTTTACGACTACTGGCGACTTCTGACTGTCGACTTTTGAATTATTCATTTTTCACCCAGTCAACAAAAGGCCATAAAAAAAAGGCGCAAGCAATGATGGTCAAAACAGAAACACACCAGCAGACACACACACACACACACACACATAGTCGGGCAGCTAGTGTAAGTGGAAATGCCAAATGGCAAATACCAAGCACCAAATGCCAATGACAAGTTGCCTAATTGCAACTAAGCTCAGCTGAGCATTTAAACAAAAGCGTTAAGTGAATTTTTAGCCAGTTTTTGCAGAAAATGCTGGAAAATGCACGTCACAGTAGTGGAAGGTAGATAAATATATATAGTCTTCAGAGCGAGACCTTTAAGCTTATTTGCATAACGCATACGCCGCGTGGCACTTTGATTAAAAGACTTTCCCAAAACTAACAGTAAAATTTCAGTAGATTACAGTTTTTATTTAAAGCCGTTTTAATTTATAATTCTTTAATAGTGATACGCTCTGGCATATATAATTTTTGTTTGGATTATACATACAGATAGCATAGAATTCATTTGGTTTTGTTTTCTTTTATTTGCCGATTTCCATTGGGTGCACGATTGAAACAAATTTCCAGCATTGCTTTGCTCCACCCAAAATTTAATATATTTTTATAATATAGTTTCATATATATAGTGTTTTATATTGAATTTCAAATGTATTGTACCATACTCGAATATGCAGTATAAGTGGAGTGTTTTAATTGTTTTTTCCATAGATTTTTAGCTTGCCATTTGTTGCTGCTTTTCATTTTGAATGTGTGCATATCGTTTAAAGTATTACATAAATCAGCGAATAGTTTTTGGTATGATTATTGTAATTACAATTCTCTAATATGTTACAATTCGAAATAATTATTAATAATAGTTTAACAAATGTTTACATTTCGCTACAAACTTAAACTCATTCCAAATTCTGCCCACTTTTTCAACTCGTTTCCAGCGCTTGGGGAAACAAACGAAAGCGAGCTCAGCTAACAATCTGGGAAATGCATTTATCAGCAGGTATAAATGTTCCCAATGTTCTGGCCCCACAGCAATATATATTTTGCCCGCCGTCTTCAAACGGCTTTAAGCTCATGCCTTGTTCGAAGCAAATTGCAACTGAAATGTTTTATGTTAATTTTAATCAAGGGATTGTTTTACGAATAGTTTTAGTAGCTCGGGGTTATATTTAATTGCATTTGAAGCGCATAAAGTACTTGATTTTTGTTTTAGAAAATTTACAGATGGCCTTGCATATTCGATTAGAGTTTGTGTTTATGAAAACTACATTTTAATATATTTTCTTCGCTTTAAGCATTTTGCAGGTGGTTCTTTTTGAGTACGACAAACGGTATCGTAATCGAGAAAAGCATACATACATCGATAGAGAAAGTTTGTGGGGGAAAATAAACAAATCAAATCAATAAGCTTTTAAGCAGCCAATAATTTTGATTGACTTTTGTCTATATGCAGCGTTTTAAGCGGTTTTTCGTTCATATTGCAGTGCCATTTACATTTGTTTATAACTTTTAAGTGGCATACATATAGAAGTTTAAGTATTTCTAGATTTCTTTTCGCTTTAACAAATTAATCGTAATCGTAATCGGTTTTCTTGTTTTCTGCTGAGCCTACGCTTACTTTAAACCTCAAATTTCTTTTTACTTTTCTTTACTCCTTCTCACTACATCCTATATACTGTACGGTCTTTTCGTTAACACACATATATATATATAGTATATATTTATATATATCTATATGTTTTTTGTTTATATGTATATGTAATTGCATTTTTCATATGTCTTTGCTTGACTGCTTTTTGTTTGTTACTAATTAAACAATACATTGTAGATTGTTGAAAATTTGTGTATAAACAGCAAATATATATATTGGTTTTATACAATATTCTTTATATTTATATATAGAAATATATATGTTTGCTTAAGTTGCTCCTTTAAAATGCATATATATGTGTCTGTGTGTGTTATTGTTTCTGCCTGTGTGTGTGTTTAAAATAATTATTAAGAATGTAACTAGTATTCAACATAATATCACGTGAAAAATAAATAAATTTCTTGTTAAACCAAATTAATTAACTAATGCTCGTATTTATACAATTCGAAAAAATTAAGCTATTTACAAAACATATGCACTGTCTCTTTTTATCTGATTAACAAGTTAAATCGATAATAGTTAATGATAATAAACTGTAATACCAATTGTGGCACAAGCCAGACAGTTTAACGCCAGCAGCTGAAAGTATGCTGCACTTATTGACAGCTACAAATCGTTGCCTACTTTACGGGCTGCCTGGCAAATTGAAGACTACCAAAATAATTAATTACAATGGAAATTACAATACTCGTTAATCATGTTTGCACTACTTAATTATTACGTACGCTTTGCATGTCTGTTTTATGTATTTTGTTTTGGTTTCTTTTTGTTATTTGTTTGCATCTCTTTTGTTTCTTGTGTTTGTTTTTTGTTCGTTCTTCAATCAAAACATCGTTTTTAAGCGATGGAATCCTGCTGCTATATGTGTTCATCGTTTGACTGCCGGCGCATCAGACGCCTGGCCATACCCAGTCGCTGCAGCCAGCCATAGCCTGTGTTTCAGTAAACCAAAACGGATTCCATCGTAATTGTATCTCATTTATTCGCACTGCTCGCATTCACCGCGCTGCTGGCTTGAATCTGTGAGGCTGTCTGCGATGCCGGCTCCAACGTACGACGCGCCAGACGAGATCTATAGGGGGAATAGAAACGTTAGAGTCTGATGTACTCTTAGTCACATTGGGACTTACTTGATTTGACCCGCCAGCAGTGGATTGATGGCATAGAGCCAATCATGCACCTCCTTGTCGCCGAGTGTTTGCAGCAGATAGCCACGATGTTTAGTCACCACACTGGGGAAAGGTGTAAAGACTATATAGTTACTGTTATAAGTTTTGGGTAACTAAAGATTACCTGAAAGTGTTGGGTATTTTGACCATGGCTGCTTGATCCTCGCTGCATTCCACATGAGCTGTGGCCAAATTCAGCACAGCACGCTCCACAGGATCCTTCTCCGAGCGATAGATAAACACATAGGGACGACGCACAATCTGAAGGACAAGAATAACTAAGTTACGACCGACTTAAATCAGGTTGAACAGTGATAACTTACCACCCAGCGTTTCTTCCAGCCTGAACCGCCGTGTTCCAGCACATTAAGAAGTCCCTTGCGTGCCACGACAGGACTCACACGTATCTCCTCCAGCTCTGGCACATACAGGCGCAAGGGCAGCACAGGCTGCGTGGCTGGTGCGGGTGCCTCCCAGCCATTGGGCGCATCAGCGCGATCGGGTGAGCATAATCTGTGAATTACAAAGCCACAAAAACGTTAGTAAACTATCAAAAATAAATCAAATGAAATTTATTTATAGAAAAACTAAATAAAATTACCTGTGTCGAATTACAAATTTGTTGTTTCTAATTGTGTGTGGAGTAAAAAAACAAACAAGCAAACAAAGTAAAGAATAATTTTTTTGTTTTTGGAAATTGTAATTGTTTTCTTCGAGTTGAGCTGAGAATTATGATTGAGTATTAGTTGGAAGCGTATGAGTTAAATTCGATGAATTGAGTGCAGTCTCAATAAACCTTCGGCACAACTGTTAACTGTTCAACTGTTTACTAACTGGTCTATAAACGATTGGAGCTCGTTTCAGTTGCAATTGAAACGCGAAATGTTTCGCTTGTTGCAACAACTGCAGTTGCCACAGCAACTACCGCTGCTGTTGCTGCTGCTGCTGTGGCTCGCGTACAGCACCTTTGAGGTCTACGGTCAGCAAGTTCTGTATCACTACACCAGCCCCGATGCGGAGCGCAAGAATTACATCTGGAATCCGTTCCCTGGTTTCTGTGGCTCCAATGCCACAATGGTCGCCTGTGGTGGAGTTTGTCCCGAGACTTGTGCCTTCTTGTCGCTTAACTGTGTACCCCACTGTGGTGTGCCCTGTGTCTGTCGAGCCGGCTATGTCTTCAGTGAGGTGCTGCTGCGCTGCATTCTGCGCAGCGATTGCCCCGCCCACGTGCAACAGCAGCTGGTGCAAAGCCACCGCGTTTTCCAATAGCTGAAAGCGTCTTTAGCTATTCATACATTTATCCAATGCTCCTGACTAACTTGGCTATAAGGGAATTATAGTTTTGCCTTAGTTGGAGCAGCGGCCTTATCACTAGCAGCTCAGCTGCAACTGGAGCTCCGCTCTAGGCAGAGTTCACTAGTTTGCAGTTAATCGAGATACTTAATTTTGGGTAACTAGCGGGTTTTGGATTAGTTCTCAGGTAATCTACTATATATTATTTGGAAACTTTAATAAATGTATAAACGAAAATCAAAGTTCGTTGTTTTAAGTTTTAACAAGTAAAATTACTGAGAGAACTTTGGCTATACTTTCGAGCATCTTGATCAGTTCAGGATAAGGCTAAATAGCCACAATTACTTGCACTGTCCTAGTTCCCTCCTCTTACCAGGGCTCTCCTGACGTCATCAAATAGGAATTTCAGCTGCAATACGATTTAATTGAACACGATCTACACATTTTTTTAAAACACTTGTCTAAACAATAAGCCTCGGAATTTTCATATAACAGCTGAGCGGGTGTTAGTGTGTGTGTGCGTGTGTTTGTGTGAGAGCTTGTGTTCGGTTGGTGTGCCAATTTGTTGTGTTTAAACTTTAAACAAACCAAGAAAGCCAAGATGGAAATGAATATGGCATGCGATTAGCAGTTTAAATAATGAAATTTAAAAACTTACTCCATAGAGTTGCTGGAGATGCAGCTGACGGTCATGTCGGCACAGCCCTCATCACTGGGTGATACGTCCGACTGGGTCTGTGTATCGTTCGCCTCGACTTTGTTGTAACGACCTGAAATGGAGTAAAGGAGTAGTTAAGCATTTGTTTATAAAATAAAGTATTAAAAAACATCATGAATATAAAAATAAGTTTATTATTTTAATTTCATTACCATCGTTAAGACTTTTATATTAATTTATCATTGATCTGCCTCTCACTTACACAAGTTAGGCCTGCACTGAAGCAAGCTTCCCTCCTTTCCTCTGCTTTATGTGTAATGAAAACGCGGGCAGAGCTAAGCGTCAAGCACTGAGCATAGACGGTGCGTTCTCTTTTAAACATGCGAGGGCAGCGCGCAAGCAGAGCTTGGCGCCAAGCACAAAACTTAGGTTGTGCGCTCTCTGCTTTACGTGTGAGCGCCAAGCACTGAGCATAGCATATGCGCTCTCTGCTTTACGTGTCAGAGCAGCGCGCAGGCATCGCTTGGCGCCATGCACTGAGCAGCTAAGCTCTTTGCTTTAAGTGTGAGAGCAGCTCGCAAGCAGAGCTTGGCACAAGGCACTTAGCATAGCCTATGCGCTCTCTGCTTTACGTGTGAGAGCAGCGCGCAGGCATCGCTTGGCGCAATGCACTTAGCATAGCCTATGCGCTCTCTGCTTTATGTGTGAGGGAAACGCGCAGTCAATGCTTGGTGCCATGCAGTGAACATAGACAATGCACGCTCCGCTACATGTGTGAGAGAAGCGTGAGCTGAGGCAGAACAGAAAGTGAGAGGCTTTGCTGTTCACTACTATATAAGTGAGTACAGCGTAATGCCTTTTGCATTGTGCGTTCAAGCTTACAGTAGAGCACTAACTATGCGCATATGGAGAACAGATGTGAGTCCAAAGTTCAAACCACTTTATGCAAGTGTAAGCTTGCAGACACAACACCAACAATTTTACATTGGCGATTACGAGCAACGAATATAGATAGGAAAGGAAATGCGAAGAATTGATTGTGTAATTTGCTTTGCACGTTTAGTATAACTGTTCATTACAAAACAAAAGCAAACAGCGGCACAAAGTACAATGGGATGAACAGCTCTAATTCAGACTCACCTTGCACCAGTTTCAAGCACTTGAGCATGAGATCCTGCTCACGTTGATTGTACTCGCGATCGGGCAAGATCTGTTGTGGATCCTTGACGGGAGTCTGTGGTGATTGTGGTATGACCATGTGCACGGGTGAAGTAGCTGCTCTGGCAGCCAAATTGCAGACATCCTTCTCCGTTTTGGTGGTTGGATTTGGATTGGTGTCCATGCCGAGACGTTCGCGCAACAAGAGCAAGTGACGCATGCGTCCAACTTCCTCGAGACGTGTTAGTTTCTCCAATTCCCACTGATGATCAAAAATCAAGGAGTCACCTCGTGGCCGCCAGCCATGCAGATTCTCCTCACCGCGTACATATGTGGAACTGGTGTCCAAAACACGACGCTGACGACGCTGTACACCTGTGGACACAGAAATAGAAACAGCGAGATCAGCAGACGATTCCAACGACTTTAAGGAGTGCAAAATACGTGTACAGCTACAATGAGAATTGCTACCTGGACTACCTGCTTCGGATGCTCTGCGTAGCGACAACTCGTAGACGCCGGACAGACGATTAGCCTCCGGATTGCGATACTGTCCGGAGAACAGATGCTTCAGCGAACGTGGCCCAGTGCGTGCATCACGTCCATATATCACCATGCTCAGATCCTTGGTGATAATAGCAGGACGTGCACAGTTCTCCAGCTATAACAAGGAGTAGTTTTACAAATGGTTACATAGGCGAGTTACTAGTCTTACCTCCAGATAGGCGCTGAGTGTTATGTAGATGGTCTCACCGCCCTGCGAGACCCGATTAAGTAGCGCCGAATTGTGCAGACTGGAGTCCCAGGCGGCTTCAAAGCGATAGAAGGCGCGATCATCGCCAGGCACCTCCACAACTTCGCCAGGGAAAAGTCCTAGCGACAGCACACAGGCATCCTCATCCTGCTCATCCGAGGACTCGGGTGTATTGCGTATACGTCCAACCACCAGCTCATTAATATCCTTCCACTTCACCTCCGGCGTGGGCTCATGCACAATAGTAATGCGTATGCGTCGCTGTATGCCTTGATGCAACAAAAAGAGTCCACGACAGGGAAGATCATCGCTGTGTTCAACCACCTGAAAGACAACACCAGTTTAAATCAAGTGGAGAATGGGGTTTAGGTGTCTAGACTCACCGATGGCACGTACTCTCCGTTGGGTGCCAGCTCACAGATCTCGAACCACACCAGCACATCATGCTTCGCCAAGACCGTGGAGGATGGCGGACAGGGCAGCGGTCCGAATTTGGGACTACGCACTGGCTGACTAATGGGTATGCTTGGTGGCAGCATGCGTCTTGGTGGTGGACGAGAAACGAACTCCTGCTTGGCATCCTTGTGCAGCGGATGGGTCTGATAATGGCCAAAGATCTTGAACATGATCGGTTGGGTCTTCAAATACTCAATGAATGACTTAGTCACGGGCACAGTTATCTGCGGAGCACAAGTATAGTGAAAAATGAGCCAGATAAGCTAGATTATACCAAAACATACGTTTTGCACATGGTAGAAGCCTAGTGGAGCACCAGATGCTGAGTTCTTTACGGGCTCCGTGGAGAACGCCTCCTCGTGACGATGCAAGAAGCTATATAAAGCGGGGAGAATTGCGTAAGTTTTGCAAAATTGTAATTAAAATTTATTTTCACTCACTTAAACTGACAGAAGATATCCGCGTATTCAGCGCCAATGCCAGTTGCCTGCAACACGGTTACACGGAAGGTAAACTCCTTGCCCACCTGCAAATGCTCGCCAGGCTCCTCAGCGTTCTCCTGGCACTCTGAGGCCGAGTTGGAATCAATACCACGTCCAGAGTCGGCATCTTCAAGTTCTGTAAAGAAGCAAAACGTTAAGCAATCAATATATTAAAGAAATCGAATCAAAATTCAGTCTGCAGCCTAGAACTTACCCTCCAGCTTTCTGTCTAGTCCACCATTGTCGATGTAACGCTGCACATCGTCCTTCTCGTTGAGAGCACGGTACTTGGGCTTGGCATCGTCCTCGTTGAAGATCAGACGAGCCGACTGTTTGACGCCATTGTTGAAATCAATAGACTCCTCGTCCAAAACGGGCTGTACGGCAATACGCAAATAACCACGAACATCGCCACGTTCATTAACAATGGCCACCTTATGCACCAGGGGCACGGGGTAGAGCAGATTGCTCAGATAGATAAAGGAGCGTCCAACCATGCGGAACCAAGGGAAACGATCATAGAAGGGATCACCACCAGTAAGACTCTCCACATTGTAATCCGGCGAAGTGGGACTCAACTCTGCCTCATTGTGATACATTTCACGCATCAACTCCAAGCGTTGTCTGAAAGAAGCGAATAGAAGCATTAGTTAGTATAAAGACTAGGGATAAATCACAGTCAACAGAGAGCAGTGCGCATAGTATGCAGGCAAAGCAACAAAGCCGAGAGACAGAAATCAAAGGCAAATCATGAATTGATCCACATGCAAAAAACTACGTCGAAAAAGCCACTACGAGTACAGTCTACGATTATACAAATGAAACCTCGAATGGAAAAGCAAACCTAGAAGGTATCAGATTGGCCAATGTCAAACGCGATGGGGATGGCGATGCCTCATTCCGTTCCCAATCCCGATACCGATTCCCCTCCCGAGACGTCATCAGTTCACAGGGCCGCTCCATGATCAGCTGTGACTGTGGCTGCATGGCCAAAGGAAGCGCCGGCATCTCGTGCTGACTCAATCCTGCCTCAATGCTGGACGTATCGAATAGCATCGATGATGGCGGGCTCTCGACATTGTACACTTGTCGCATCAATTCAAGGCGATAGCTTTTAGTTTCATCGGGGTTTTAGGTCGGAATGGGGGCACAATTCATTGCGAGGGGGGAATTTATTTGTGATATATCAAATCAATTACAAAAAAACACAAGAAATAAGAACTAATCAGCATCTGTTTAAAGCCTGTTCCGTATGGCGATGAGACAAATGTGGACGATAAATGGTGGCGCTGATCTTTAGCAAGAAAAACGAAAACAATAAACCGCCAGCGTTTCTAGGGCGGCTTTAAATCAAGCAGTTTCTATAGCTTTTACCGATAAACTTTATAAACTAGAATTCAAGAACTACAACCACCATGCACGTACCAGTAAATCATAAATCAATAAATACCAAAAACGATATCGAATCAACTTTGAAACAAAGGTGCAGAATAGAATGGATGTGAAACAGTTTACGAAGCTCGGAGGAAAAGAAATCCTACCGTAGTTTCTCCAGCGACCAATAGTGTGTAGCTCCGTTCTTGGTATCGGTGACCTCAACGGCAACCAGTGTCTTGGAAACGGGTGGAGCACCGTATTCATCCTCTGGCTGCAAAGGCGACAGGCTGGTGGCCAACTCCGGCGGTAGAGGCGAGTATAAAGTGTCGGTCAACAAGGTAAACTGGAATTGTACCTAAAAGAGCAGAAAATAAAACCATAATCAGTTAAGTTTACTTAACAGTTCGCTAAAGTCTTACCTTTTTCTTTAGCTCCACGGAAATGGCATTTGCCTCCTTGAGGAATATGGCATTGCCCCAGAGATCATCTCTGAGTGAAGTAAACTGATGGTAGCGCCACTTACGGAAGGCCCAGGCAGCCAGACCAGCCTCACGTGCTGTCCAGCAGGACTCGTACATCGGATTAGCTGTGGAAAACGTAGAAGTTTAAAGCATTTTCCTTCCAAGATTTCACTGCTACCTACTGTAGACTTCATCCTCTTGATGGAAATCCTCGGGTGAGTAACTGCTGTACATGGACATGGTCATGGACTGTTCCTCCACCTGTTTCTGTAGTGCATCGATGCGTGCCTCGTAGTTTTTGCGCTGTTCCTCAAACTGCTGATCGGCTTGTAGCTTCTCGCGTTTGTATTGCTCCTCTAGATTATCGAGTCGTTTCTTCATCTCGGCCTTCAGATCAATGCCTTGTTTCTCCAACAGCTCACACTGTGCGAAATTCCAATCTACCTGCTGTGTATCGGCCTTTTCCACCTCATTTTCTGCCTCGTTTTCTGTGATCTTTTCACGCAACTCACGTGCTTGCTCTGGGTTGGTGAAGCGAAACACATGATTCTTGCCGAGAATTACACGAGAGCCAGTCTTGAGCACCTCGGGCTCAACCAGCTTGCGTCCGTTGATAAAGATAATGGCATCCTTGTGAGGCGTGAGAGTGACCGTACTATTACGGTTCTCAAAGGTGCAATGCTCTTTTAGTATATGCGATCCCGACAACTGAATATCCTGCGGCAAATTAGCCTCATGGGTGCCCAGACGTGTGAGACCGTCCTTAATGTAATAGAGCAGACACTCGGATAAATTGGGATCCTCGTTCAGATTGACCAAATGTGGTGTCTTCTTTGGTGAGAAAACGCCCACTGTGATGCCGTCCTCCTTAACAGCCACGCCCATCTCAGCAAAAACCGCCTCACGCTGCAAGCGTATCTCCTCAGTGCGCTTGAGTTTCTCCTCCCAGGTCTCATTGAGTTCTGTTTGGGAATTGGTAGTTTGAGTAGCAGAAAAACTTAATTTGAGTAGCGAAATTTACCTGCAATAAGCTTCTCACTGGCCTGCAGCTGATCCACAGCCATTTCCGTGGTGGAACCATTGCGATTGCGTCCCTTGGTCGGTGACTTAAGCACCGTTGACTTGGTGATCTCGTCCTCTGTAAGTACAAGCGTTGAGTTAGTAATGTGGGCACTTTCTTGGGACAGCAGAAGCGCAGTGATAAGCGTGCGGAGATTAACGTTGATAAGAGTATAATTTAAGGGAGGGGTATGGTCTGGAAGGTCGAACTGTCTAAGTGTTTTTAATTACTTGATTTAGATGTTTAGATTTGAAGGTAAATTTATCATCTTAAGCGACTTTCAATACATTCTCCTACAGCTTTCAGAAAAATTTCTATAAAAATGATTTGAAATTTTTTGAAATATAGTATTATATACGCTAAGTCGTCAGACCATACCCTTCCGGATAAATATTGAATAACTGAAACAAAGCATTGGCCAATTCGTATAATTTTTATTTTTTTGGTTGAGTCTTGGTACAGAAAATCGCATAACTCTGGCGTGTCCACGTTCAACCCTAAAGCAGTGCGGACTGCAGGGAGTATGAATGCCATTCTTTTGACTTGTTGGCAACACAAACAAAACTCGACTTTTAAGCAGGAGATAAACTAAGAACTTTCTTAGCTCAATCTCCCACTTGGTTTTTGAGTACACAATAAAACGCAACATAAATAGGACTTTAAACACTGATTATCACAAGTAGGCATATGTAAAATGTCCAGAAGCGAATTTATGTTATTTTAGAAGCGTTACAGACAAAACACGCACACACACAGTTTGTAGATACACTATAAAATATATAGAGTACATGTAGAATATACGAATACATTTATAGTTTTGCATTTGCCATTTTGCATGTGAAGAAGCCTTTGAATTTGAATTTATTGTCTTGTGAGTATTTTAGGCTTTACTTACTATTCGCATCACGTTTCTCACACACCACTTTGCCATCGGGTCCTAAATGGAAATAGGTTTTTTGTTTGTGGATTTTTACTCTCACTAGAAAAGCTTACTAAACTAATGTTTAACTTATTGTTCTTTTGTTTTGTTTTGTTTTTTTTTTGTGTCAAGTGTTTGCAGTTAATTTCTGGGCTTAGGTATTAAGCTTAGTCAATGATTTGAAACTGAACTTAGCGGCTAACTCTACAAGGAACTGTTTCACTTACCCTCTTGGACCTCAATACCCTCGGCCTTGAGCAGATCCCGCAGCTTCTGTATCTCCTCCTTAAGCTCTCGTATAAGTTTGGCATTGGCGTCCTCGTTGACAACGGCCTTGCAGACAATTTGCTTGGCCCGATCAGCATAGCTGGAGGATACCATAGAATTAAGTAATCTATAATTATAATAGGAGTACTCTGCTTACCGTAGAGTGCTTAGAGTTTCGTCGTAGTTAATGTCAGCTGGCGATATGGCAGCTATCATAGCTGTCTTGGAGTTACCACCCAGATTTTCCCGCAGTAGCCAGGTTAAGGCCGAGTCACGATACGGTATAAAGTCAGCCTTCTTGGCGTTCTTCTTCTTAGAAGCCTGCAAAAAAGGACAATAGGTTTTAGTTAAAATGAGATAGGATCATAGGCTGGAATAAACATAGGATTTAAGCGGCAATACTTACGGACTTCACATGATTAAAGCAGCAAAAAGACAGACATTTAGTTAGTTACAGAGAACAAACATAAGCTAGACCCTGTTAATACTTACAACCTCGGCTAGGGCAGATATGACCTTGCCCAATGTTGTCAGAGACTTGTTAATGTTAGCACCCTCCTTCAAACGTGTGCCCTTTGCTCCAGTCGAATCCGCACGCTCCGAACCAGCCAAATCGACCAGACTGATCTTGGAGACCTTCTCGGTAGTCAAATCGGTCATAGTATCATGACGTCGCTGTGTAAAGAATATGGTGAAGACCGCATGGGAGCGGGAGCTCGTCTCGTTCATGTTGGTAGCAGCCACAGTACTAAGGATAAACTAGTACTCAATGGGATGATCAAGAAGATTAGCTTTCAACAAAACCTACCGCGCCTTGTTGCCCTCATCAATGAGATCGTGTATGTCCTGGTAATCGGTGACTGCCAACTTGGATAAATCCTCCACATAAGGACCCAACAGAGGATGCTCACGCACACGCAAGTTGCCCTTGTTCTTGGGATTCAAGAGATCACGCACACGTTCACAGTAGATTTCCATGTAGGAAACTTCCACCGAATATTTGAGCTCATCGGTTTCAGTTTCTTGTATGCGACCGAATAAATCCTTGCATATCATGGGTATAATACCCTCCTGTTGCTCCTCCTGGCGACCCATCATGGTGTAAGATTTGCCAGCACCAGTTTGCCCATAGGCAAAGATGCACACATTGTAGCCATCGAAGGAATGCTGCAGCATCTCCTCCCCAATGTCCTTATAGACCATGGATTGTGTGGAAAAGTCGGCATCACGGGGCTGTAAGTAGTCAAGGGTTAGTTGAAAGCCCTTTGGGGACATATCCTTATTTATAGCTTACATCGTGTGACCAGTAGGAGTAATCAAAGTTGAAGCGTTTCACGGATTCGCTTGTGTTGGGTGGCACCTTTGGATTGGTAATGGCTAAAGGCAAATTGAAAGCAAATAAAATAAAAGGATTTTCTTTGCTGGTGTTCTGATTTACTTACCCGTTGTGGCGCCACTCATCTCGATGATGCATTTCGACTCCCGGCCGATTTCCCGGGAGTTAAAGGGGCGCACACGCACCGCTACCTTAACCGACGACATCGTTGCCCCGGCTCCGGTTACGGCTAAGACTACGACAACGACTACGACTCCGACTTGGCTTGTCTTAGCTTGCGGTTAACTGGAGCGAAAGAAAAAGCAGAAACAGAAGGCGTAAGCCATTAGAACTTGGCCAAGACGGTATGCGATACATTTGTGGCAGGAGGGTCATAAATATGCCACAGACAAGCCCCAGCGTCATTTTATAATTGGCCCAAGCATTGTGTGAGTCTGTCTGTGTGTGTGAGTGTATCTGTGTCTGCCTGAGCTGTGACTCATGCAAATCGCCGAGGGGCTTGAATCAAATTTATATGATTGCAGTTGAAACTAGCAAACGGAGTTAATGCCATGGTTGTAAAAAAAACTACTAGTTTCGCTGTTATTACCATCCAGTAGTTATCGCTTAATTGTGTCTTATTAGGCAAATGGTTTCCATGGAGCTGTAAAAACTGCTGCATACTTTGCGGCGCTCTAAAATATTTCCTCAACGGAAATAATAGCTTTAAAGTAAAAGTTTTGAATTGATTGGTATATTTTTAATAGCCTAAGATTACTAAATAATGTTATATATATTTTTTATTAATACCATAAAAGTAAATTCACTGTAAAGAAAAGTTTTTGCATGTTTAAAACAATTAAAGTTTCGGAAAATTTTAATACTAAGTACCATTAAGTATACTATTTTATAGTTAAAATTCAAATACTATGCAGCACAACTTTTTAGTTTTTGATAAAATTATCCAAAATACCAAGTTCCTGTTTTTTCTAGTACGTTTTGGGCCAACAAACTCAACTTTATGTAAATAGTTTTGTATAACCTGCTACCCTGCTGACTTTTATAGTTGTGCCGACAGCACGGGGTGGTAGCCCCTCACACACACATTGGCACATGTATGAGTACATACTAGAAAAAAATTCCACAATCCACACTTCCAATAAAAGCGCAGCCGAATGAATGTCAGGCACTCGAATGAGTCATCAGCAAATACAAAGCGAATGAGGGAAAAGAAAAACTAATCTAAATTTACCCACCCTCTATGAGGAAACAGCAATTGAAATGTTAGAATTTAACAGTATATGCAATTAGCTTTTACCTTTTGCTGAGAAATCAATTAAAAGCTGCCTGGTCGCACTTGTTTCACTTAGGAAAAGTCTTTCAATTGCAGCATTTTTAAAGGTTTTCCTTTAATTTTTCACTTGGTTTACGTTGACAATGAAATTACCGAATTTTCTTTAGTTATTAGCAATTTTATATCAATTATTTAGCACACATTTTGAGCGTTTGCTGCCGCACAGTTTTTTACACCGACCAAACCGAAATTCTTTTAGTCGCGCACAGTGGAGTCCTAGAATATTGAGACACAGGACAAGGGAAAACTTTAAACACTTCCAATAAGTTAGCCTAGAAGCATAGCGATTGATGTGTTATTTGCGCAGCTGCGTGACTCTCTTTTACTACTAACGCTCTCTCTTTCTCTTGCTGTCTCTCTAGCCACTCTCTTTTGTGGCATAACTCTCTGTTTACCTGGCCAAAATTGACTTTTGTTTATATTTTTGTTGGCGCTGTCAAAGCAAAAATGCAACAGCCTGCGAAAAGTCTGCGGAAAGTCTACACAAAACATTGCGCACTCGCAGCAGAAAGAGCGAAAGAGACAGATTGGGTTGGATAGAGAGGGAGCAAGTGAAAGTCAGTGAGAGTGAGATAAGAGCATTGGCACAATATTTGTGGAATGTTTTTAATTCTTTTGACGCGATTTGAATGTGCTTGATACAAAAATTAAAATAATAAAATGCAAAAAATAAACAGAAATACCTTTAAAAAAAATAATTTTAGTATTTATTTACTTAATATAAACTGTTTTAGTAAATATGACTGCTTAATTCCTGTTCCCCACTTTAATATTCCGAAATTCTATGCTTTGCAGAGGAAGCCTTATGTCACACTCATCAATTTAGCCACCTCATGGTCAACTCTTGAACTTTTCAGCCAAGTCCTGGGTCGTCTGTTACCCTCATGGTCCTTCAGACACAAAAACACACAAATAATCCTTCATATTTCACTTCTTTACTGCGGTGCGTCATGTTGTGGCGCTTTTATGGTTTCGAGCACTTCAAGCTGCACGGCCATTAAATTCCATGTCCATGTCCATTTCACACCACAACACACCAGCCATACACATTCACTCACACACAGACTACACTTGAGCATATCCTTCGGTTGGGTCGTCTTGACCTTTATTATAAATTTCCATGTTGCCTTCGCCATGGACAAAAAAATAAATGAAAACTCTACACCTGCTAAAACTCTACACAGCTGCTAGGCGCATTATTTTCGAGGCTACTGTTAGAATTATGACTTGTATAAAATATTTAAAATTATAATTATGTAAAATCATAACTAAAGTAAATGAGAAATGTTTTTTTTTCTTCGTTGGCAGTTGAATTTTGAAATGTTTCTTTCAGCGAATTGAATGAAATTTGGCAAAATATTTGTTCACATATTTTTGAAGCATTTACCAATTGTTGGGTGGGTAAAACACAACGAAACGTCAAAAACTCAAAATAATTTTGGCTTATAAAGCATTTGATGCTGTTGCTGTTGTTGTTCTTGTTGCTGCTGCTGCAGTTGTTCATGTTGTTGTTGCTGCTGTGCTTCCTGTAGCAATTTATTGTCCTGTAGCTGCTCCTGCATGTACTGTGTGTAATTGAAAACTAGTGTAAGACTATCCAACATGGGTCGCTTCGATGAGGTGGCGAATATAATCGAAAGCACCAAAATTGTTGTCAGCAATAAAGCGAAAAACAATAAATAACCAAAAGCGCACATTCGCGTTGTCTTCCAATACTTTACGTAGTAGCTCGTAATATCAATTTATAGTATATATATGTACATACATATACACATATCTAGCTGTATGTATAACGTTTTCTTATGTATAACAGCGAAAATTTTCACACTGCGTTTTAAACAGTCCAAATTTGTTTGTTTAGCAGTTAAACTTTATGTTTTATTATGTTTTAAACATTTAGTATTTGTTCAAAATTTAAATTTTACACAATTTTCTTTGCCACGGACAACCTTTTAAGATTTTCTGCACAAAATCGATGGCCAATCGAGACACGGGCCAGGTCAAAATCGCGCGCGCGTTTCGCAAACGGAATCAACTGCACTCGTTGGGGTTAGACGACGCAGTGAGTCAAATTGTCAAGCTGTCGAGTTGCCAAACTGCCGAGCAAGCCAACAAAATTACACGAACCGCTGGCAGGAGACCACGAGCAGCCCCCAAGTTCAACAAGCGCATGCGCCAGAACTTTGGTGGACCTTTTTTTGCTTAGGGGTTGGGTTTGAAACTGGGATTACTTTTTTCTCAGGAGGGGGGGAGTGGGGACCCTCATTGGCATGACAGCAATGTTAATAATTTTCATATAGAACCAAACAGCGCAATAACAAAACGAAATCGCTAAACGCATTGCCTGTCACAAGCTGAACATAATGAAATTCATTATGCTGCCTAACAGACCGTGCACACCTATTACGCCCGCCACTGTACCACCTACAGTCGCTGTTAATATATATAGACCAGCTGCAAATTTTATTATGCCGCTGCCGGTTTCTCATTCTGATGACGTAAAATGAAATTTCTATTGATTTCTCTCAACGCAACGCGTCTCAATAATGGTAAGAAGTGACTTTTTATGTTTTAGCCTGGTAGTTTTATTACAACAGCTTTGACATTGAATTTAGCGACATGTGCGTCCCAAGTGGACTGGTTAATGGTGGTAACAAAAGCTACTGCATATTGACAATGACAGTTAATCAGCAGGTGAATTGTTAAATTATGCCAAATAAGACAAGTTTATAAATAAGAGACGAAATGGTTAGGTATTTGGTGTGAGTTATGAATTGTGAAATATTTATGGAATCGGCAAAGGTCATGATTTAGAAAGAGTTTCAGTATACTTTGCAGGTACATAAAGCTGAAAAAATGAAATAAAAAAACTCTAAGATTAAATTCTTGAACAAATACAGACGCAAGGAAACTGTCTTAACCACATTTTCCTAAGCTATTTCATACTTTTCTGTGTATAGCCCATAAACTTAAAGTATTTTATGTTTCACTTTATTAAATAAACTAAAAAGCAACAAGAAACATGCAAAGAAAAATTTCTAAAGTCATAAAGTCTGATTCAAAGTTATGAGGCTTAATAAATATAAATACAATATTTTGTATATTTCTGAAAGTATTTAATTTAATATTTATCAAAAAAAAACATCTTTTCTTTAACTAAGCATATAGTAGAGTATTTATTTAGGTCCATACAAACTAAGACGCTTATTGATAGAATTTAGTTTGCCTTTGGCAACGACTGAAACACATTATGGCCAAGAATAAAAGTTTAATCCCATGACACAACAAACAAAACGTCAACTAAAGTATAAGAAATAACAAAAAACTGCAGTAAAATCAGCTTTAAGGCTTTGCTGTGTGTATGAGACACGAGTCCTTTGAACGGATACGTCGCCCACACGCAGTGTTGCTACCCTTTTCACTCACAACCTCCCTCCTTTTCGCTCATTTGCTCCAAGGATTGTGCGTGGGTTGCCTTTGGCTTTTGGGGACACGGGCATGTGTGTAAATAACGGCGGGGCTTATGATGGAAATTCTATTTTTCTATTTGCTGCGCAGTAAAAGGACGAACCAACCCAAATAATATCGAACGTATTTTTAAATACGTCGTAGCAGCAGTGACTGAAAAAGTCACTGAAAAACTCTGTGAAAAATTCACTTAAAAACGCAGCATGTGTGGGAGGTTCATTGACGTACGTTTTCTGCTTTTTTCACGGTTTTTTTTTGTGTCTTGTGGTTGCTGTCATTGACTTGAAGCACATTCGCCGAAAACCCATTCCAAAGTGCGTTCGCATACACTGCGTCAATGTCAATGACAGTTCATGTGCTTCGTGTTGTTGTTGTTGTTCTTGTTGCTTTTTAAAGCTAGTGACTGCGGCAACATGATGTTGCAAGTTCGCTGACTTTTAAGCCATTCAAAACGCGCACTTGACTGTCTTAAAATGAGTTTGACAAAATTGAAAGCACAGCTTGAGGCGTATAATTTTCATCTTCATTTTTGTTCCTTTTTCAATTAAGGCTGAAGTGTGTGCTGTCAGCTTTTAATTAAGCTCAAATTAAAATTTATAAACGAACCAAAAAACGCCGTCTCACACATACACAGACAGCGGGCGACGTCTGTGTTGTCCATTAAGTCTAGTACATAAACCAAATGCGATTTGTTATTTAAATTATCGCAGTGCTGGCAAAGCGGCAAGAAGCAAACAGCGTCATATCCCACGCAAATAAAACACACACACACACATGCAGAGAAACACACTCACTCACACACACTCAGTTCACAGTTCACACAACAAACCGGATGACTCATTCTGAGAGAGTCCTCACACAAAGGCGCATGTTCGTGCCAAGTTGTTGGTTGTTATTGTTGTTGTCACAGTTGCCACAGTTGCTGCTTGAACTGGCACCTACAGTGCCAGCAGGAGCAGCCAGTCAAACTGGTGAATCATCTTTTTCGAGGCGCGTTTCCTGCCTTAACCCCACAACGCCCCAAACAAAAAGCAAAAAAAAAAGAGAAAAGTCTTCTACTCACACTTTGGCCTGCCACTTGGATTTTTATGTGGCAAGCAACCAACATTTGGCGTCTGACAAATGCTACACAAAGAAACAATTTTCTATCAAAATACACAATAAAATCTAGACAAGCTAAATTGATAAAAATCTTGAAGACAACTTACGATTTTATTGTTTAAAACCAAAGATGCGCAAAAAGAACTCATAAGGACTGTCTCCTCAGCGTCGTAGCTTTTACCATTTAGACTGTTCGCTGACTGATGACTAAGAGATAAAGCTAGAGCCCCTTGTTTAAAATATCCTATTGCCTTTAATTTAAAGTAAATCCTATTAAATTTTTGTCAGTGTACTTAGCAGAATCTTAAATTGTTTCCACTTCAACTTTGTTGCCTAACATTTGCTTTCCTGACTTTTTTGCTCATAAGCAGCTCATAATTTCAAGGTCTGTTTACGGTTTCCTCCTGTTCTGTATATTTTTTTTGTGTCATTTCTTTATCACGAATACCCCTAATGGTAACAATATTGCCAGGAATGTTGTAACTTTCGGTGCCGACTTGTCGGCCCGGTTCTTATATTTCTATGTGTGTGCGAGTGTGCCACACACGCACAGCAGCAGGTCAGCAAATGTAAGCATACTTTCCGGCACGCGTGTCGTGTATGGGAAAAGTGGGCGTGGCAGCGGCTCTTTCGTATGCTAATTATTTGTTTTTCTTAACTACTAATGTGGTATTGTTTTTAAGACTTGTGGAAGCAATAATTAAAATCGGAAAACTTTGGATTTTAGGTCTATGGAGTCCAAAATGAAATGACTAATAGAAAATCTGACCTAAATGCATAGCTGTATAGGTTAAATCGTCCCAAAACTTCTCTTTAATATGAAAATAATATATTTCTATGTTATTTCTTAACAGCTGTTAACTTAACAGACTAAGGAAATGTTAACTTCTCTGCTTCTTTCATAATGTTAGTTTAATAAACTTGAAAAATGACTTTATTCCCATAAAATGACTGAAAGTTCGTGCCAGAACTACGAAAAACAGGCTAAGTTACGCCCAGAAAACAACCACGCCCCCTAGACATAAAGTGCATGTGTTTGCCACATTTACTGTGCTGCAAGTGGCAGCTGCATCGTCAACTGCAATTTAAACACAGCCCCAAAATTAGCAGTTCCTGCAGCAAATACCCGAAAGAGGAACACTTAAAAGTGCAGGATCCATAAATCATGCGACAAGGCATCCAAAATTATGCAGTGGAATGACTTGAAGGGGCCATAATAAAAAAAGGAAAAACTAAAAAAGAAACCAAGAGGCGATTCTACACCGCGAGCGGTGTTAACACAATTCTTGCAATATTTAAAACATAGTGCCTGCAAAAAGTGTGCGCTCCGGGAAGCCATTTTATGTCCTTGTGGGCACTTTAAGTGCTCGGTCAGGTGAATTCGATGCCAGGCAAACTGCGTGCGGTTTGTCCGCAACTCCTTTTTCCACCTCTATCCCCGTTTTTCCTGACTTTTGCCCATTTTCCTCTTTTCAGCCATATTTTTTTGCGCACAGCGGAAATTTATGTTTATTGCTTTGCTGTTTGTTTTACCCTGCAAAAGGCAATCCGGGAAGGGTATCTCAAATGTTTCATTAAGTTTGTTAAGTTGAAAGCTTACAAATATCGCTTAAGTTAAATTGATGTTCTCATGACTGTAGTTTACATAAATTTTAGGTGTATAAAACTATCCATGACAATATTTAAATGTTGAGAGTATTTTTACATTCGTTTTGAATTTGTTGCTTATACTTTTTGCTCTCTTACACTTTTAAAGGTTTTAATATACTCTTATTTATTCATGCAATTTTTCAGGCACTTAAAATGCGGCTTTAAAACCCACAAAAGCAGTTAACAGTCCATAAAAAGCCAAGAAGTCGAGTATATAAATTGTCTGAGCATTTAGAAAAAAATGGTGTTTTTTAAGCCTTGTAAACTTTAAACATGCAGCTCTTTCTCAATAGTTAAGTAAATTTAAACTAAGTTGAGTTGAGTTGTTATTTATCAGAGTCATTTTACCTTCAGGTCACACCCACTCAAGATCTGATATTCTGACGCACAAAGGCAACGTTTCCACCTCTTAACTGATGCGTAAATAGGAAACAGAAGGCACACACACAAACACAAATGTGCAGGACACATTGTCAACCACAGGAACAGGAACGAAACATGAGCATGGACCTGAACATGAACATGCGACGTAACAGAGATGGCTTTTTGCGTTGCATGTAAGGTGAAAGGGTAAGTGGTAAAAGGTCACAGCCTGTGTGCAGAATCAAGAGCCAAAGGCAAATTATAACAATAAACAAACTAAATATTGTGTTATTGATAGATAGAGAAGGCTAGCTTATCACTAAATGAAATAAGCAGACTTATCATTACTATAATTTTACTATCCTGTAATTTAGTGCTAATTAACAATGTATCTACAAGCAATCTAATCAATTTTCCTCATAGCAGTTAGTAAATAATTATAAATCAATTTTAATAACTTATTTTATCAACTGCTTATTATCTACTTATTATATGTTAAGCATTAACTAAATATAAATCATTATTTTATAATAAATTATGGTTAGTTAATAAAAAATCAGTCCAGTGTTTAATTCTATATTACAATAGGGAACGGGTCACACAAGAGCAACAATGGAGAATGTCCGTTTGTTTAAAGTCTTCAACACTTGCAACTCAATTTGTTTGCTTTGACGTCAGTTGTCAATTCACGCGGTCAATTTGCAATATGATAACGATAACATAACAAACGACAACAACAACAGAACAAAGCGTGGGTAGCGCCTAGCAGTAGGCAACAGAAAATGTGAAATTGTCTGATAGCACAGAGCTGAAGCTGACGTTGATGACAGGTTGCACCATATGCTTAGTTGAGGCAATTCACAACAACAAAATGTGAAACGCGTTTATTTTTAGTACGTCGTATGGGCTGCCGGGGAAGGGTGGAGAACAGCTGGCAACAACAGCAACAGGATAAGAGAGACGAACATTTTGCGTTTTGTGCGTGTGCGCAATTTAAGGACGCTCCGACTTGCACAGTCCTGCCCTGGAATATTGATTTTTCACACAAAACTTTGAATACATTTTTACGCTTGGCATTAGTCACCCAACCGTTTTGTCAAATGTAAAATGCTTACGATTACATTCATAAATATTATTTAAACAAATAAATGCGCTACTCACATGCAGTGACAAATTTGTTGGCTTCTGTCGCTGCCGCTGCTGCCGTTTAACGCGACGCCGAATTCTGACGCAGTTCAATTTCTTTCACTCTCACAATTTAAACTGCACCAATTTTTATATTTTCTTTTGCACCGTTTTCTGTTCTCGTTATTTGAATTAATTGTTAAAACGCAGGTATTTTAAACATTTTTGTTGGCCTTTGTTTTAGTTGCTGCGTATTTGCATTGCAATTTTCCGCAGAGCCGAAACGAACGCGAACACACGCGAAGAGCTTCTGAGTTATCTGCATGTTTGAAATGTTACGCGTGCTGGAAATTGTTTGCAGTTGCGCATCCGAGCGTGGGAAAGCTGGGGAAAAGCCGCGCTAAGTGAGTTTTCCGCCCACTCAGGCGTCGGCCAGCCTGAGTTTGTTTTTGTTGTGGCCAGCAAACAGCTGACGCTGTCGTTGCTAGTGTTGGCAAACAGCTGACATTTTATGTGGGAGTGTTGGCAAACAGCTGCGCAGGGCGCACAACAGCTGCCATTATTATCGAGCAATAAACAAATCGATAAATTTTGGATTACTGGGAAAGCTAATGGCATTTATTGATCACCAATTATTAGTCTACATTTCAGACTATTATGCGAGCCTAAGGCCCCCTGATTAAGTTTAACACATAGATTATTGATTACAAGACTTAGGAAAGCTTCTTGGCCTCCTGGAAGCGGCACGAGATGTCCTCCCAGTTGGCAATATCCCAGATAGCCTCAACGTATGAGGGACGCACATTCTTGTACTGCAAGTAGTAAGCATGCTCCCAAACATCAATGCCAAACAGAGGGATAAGTCCAGTTGAGGCTTCCAAGGGATCCTGGTTGGGCAGTGCAGCCAACTGCAGTTTGCCGGTCTTCTTGTTGTAGCCTAGCCAACCCCAGCCGGAACCCTGAACGGCAACAGTCATCGTGCTGAGTTCCTTCTTAAAGTCCTCGAAGCTCTTCCACTGGGATTCAATGGCCTTCTTCAGGTCATCGCTAGGCGTCGACTTGTTGGGTGAGAGATTCTGCCAGAAAATGGTGTGGTTGATATGGCCACCACCATTGAATCGCAAGGCAGGAGCCAGCTGAATAAGTTTAGTGGTGTCACTCTTGCTCTTTGCCTCCTCCAGTTGCTCCTCGGCGGCATTCAAATTGTTGACATAGGTCTGGTGATGCTTCTGATGATGCAGTTCCATAATCTCACGGCAAATGATTGGCTCCAAAGCAGCATAATCGTATGGCAGATTGGGCAGAGAATGCTTGGAACGCACAGCGGTCCTGCAACAAAAACACAATTGCACAGAATATAAAGACAAATGAAGTTCAATGCCGTCATTGTTCGCTGTAGTTGTTGCAGCTATTTATATAATCGCAATTGTGCCGGCATTACATTACATTAAAAATAGCAAAGGCTTTGACTTACCAGGCCGATTTGGTAATGTTGCGTGCCAAGAACATTTTTTCAGTTGTTACAATTTTACTAAAATTGAAAAATCAAATAACTGTAAATTTTCAATTAAAAAACAATTGTACAAGTTTATTTGCTTACCCGACGTCGAATGTGACCAGCCTACGTAGCAATAGAATTGTATATGTTAATAAACATACTGAAAAAATACCAAATGAGCGTTAACATATAGCTTTAATGTTAAGCACACCGTTTAGCAGTGCTAATTAACAGCATACTGTATTGACAGCGGGCGCTCAATGCTTAGCCGTTACAATTTGAAATCGAAATGAACTTGTACCAGGGGACAGGGAAAAATATGTCTCGTTTGTATGTGCCATCGAAAATTGAAATCGATATTTTCGACCAAAGGGCACAACAAATTCTGTTCAAATCTCTAAAGCATCGTAAGTTTTCGGCACTGATTTTTAGGTCAGGATCACTGTATTAAATCATTCATTGCATCTGCAGCTGTTGCCAAGATGAGTGCGGACGAACACAATACCGCTGTGGTAATCGACAATGGATCTGGAATATGCAAGGCAGGCTTCTCCAGCGAATCCTCTCCTCGCATTGTATTCCCCTCAATTGTGGGCAGACCCCGTCACCTGAATGTGATTTTGGACTCGGCCATCGATGATTGCTGCATCGGAGACAGTGCCGTGCGAAAGCGTGGCATTCTCACACTCAAGTATCCCATCGAACATGGCATTGTGACAAACTGGTGCGACATGGAGAAGATCTGGAATCATACTTACGAGCTGCTACGCTGCGAATCCGATGAGCATCCCGTGCTGCTCACCGAACCGCCGTTGAATCCCAAAAAGAATCGCGAAAAGATGACTGAGATTATGTTTGAGAATTTTCGTGTGCCAGCTCTGTATGTGGCCATTCAGGCCGTGCTGTCCTTGTATGCCACTGGACGTACCATTGGCATTGTAGTTGACTCTGGCGATGGCGTCACCCACACGGTGCCCATCTACGAGGGTTACGCACTGCCCCATGCCTGCATGCGACTGGATCTGGCCGGACGCGATCTTACCAGTTATATGGGCAAACTGCTGATGGAACGCGGCTTCACATTGAGCACCAGTGCCGAGCGTGAAATTGTGCGGGAAATCAAAGAGAAACTCTGCTATGTGGCCACCAATTTTGATGAGGAACTGCAGCAATTTGCCACAGCCAACAAGGAGAACTTGGAAAGAATCTATGAACTGCCCGATGGTCAGAAGATCTACGTGGGTAGCGAATGCTTTCGTTGCCCGGAGGCGCTATTTAAGCCCAGCATGATTGGCCAAGAGGCGCCGGGTCTTCACGAGGCCATCTATCAATCGATTATTAAGTGTGACATGGATCTGCGCCGTGAAATGT
This sequence comes from Drosophila parthenogenetica, assembly GCA_035047505.1. Lineage (NCBI taxonomy): Eukaryota > Metazoa > Arthropoda > Insecta > Diptera > Drosophilidae > Drosophila > Drosophila parthenogenetica. The sequence continues at coordinate 7,738,678 of JAWNPM010000087.1, forward strand.
ACTCAAACATTGTGCTCTCTGGTGGCACAACCATGTTCCGCAACATCGAGGTGCGTCTGCGTCAGGATATTTCGATAATGGCGCCATCAACGATGCGCATCAAAATCACAGCCAATCCGGAAAGATGCTTTGCTGTCTGGTCGGGTGGCTCCGTGCTGGCATCGCTCTCCAGCTTTCAGAACATGTGGATCGATGCCTCCGAGTACGAGGAAGTCGGTCCGAGCATAATACACCGCAAGTGCTTCTAGTCTGGGGGTGGAGTAAAATTCGGTTTTGGGCCAAAGCTTTACATTCTCTCACTTCTATATTTTATATGTTTAAATTGATTTTAAAATAGCGTCAAAAGTCGTATATATATGTATATATAAATTGTTATATATTTAATGTAAGGCGATTGCTTAAAAAGTATTTTAATAACTAAATAAAAAATAAAAAAAATTAAATTTTAATAGATCAGGGTTTAACGTACGATTAGAACTGAATACATTTCGATATTTACTTTACGAACAAGTTTTTTGGGTCTAATTCCTTGACTTCATTGTTCTTTTTAGCAAATGCAACTCATTAGGTGACAAAATTGAATTTAATTAATTGAGAATTTATGAAGCCAAGTGACGCATACAAATGAGGCGCTTACCGCTTACCAATTGCCAAATTGCAAAACACACAGAGATACACACACACTTGGAGCAGTTATAACGAATGGAAGTCGCTGTAACCTTAGCTTCCTTCGATATCCGCAGCATCTTTGCTCCATCTTTGTTCTGTGGGACACGTGCAGTGAGTAGCGGGCGACAAGCAGAACAAAAGCTCAAATGCGCAGCTTATGACAACGCATTACCTTAAACAGCAGATGGGGAACAGAGGCGCAGTTAGGAGGGGTTGCACCAGAGAAGGTTTAGAAGATAAATTTTCAAGAAAGAATTCTTCTCAAGCCACTTTTAAAGTTCTTTATAGTTTCAGAAATACCCCCTTTCCAACATTTCGCTCTACGCCTCTGCTTAGCATCATCATACCAGCAACTTAACTGCTGCCATCGTCAGCTGCACTTGAGTCGCTTTTGTTTGTGCACTTCAAAGATACACAAAATTTTTGATCGCGGATCTGCGAATTGCTGCAAAACGCTCGAGGGTCGCGCGTGGCGCACTTCAATTTCAGCGCATTTGCAGCTGCATTAACATTAACATTCGCATTAGCATCAGCATTAACATTAGCAGTCGATTAACATTACGAGTACTCGCAGCCCTTCTAAACGCCGCTGCACTAATTCTGCTCAACAGTTTTTCGATCCATTTTGAAGTTTAAAGTTCAATAAACTTTTTGCTCCATTTTGGAGGCAAATTCATTTGCGCACATTTCAGTTAGGCAGTCAACTGCGTGTTTGAGCCTAAATTCAAGCTGACAGCCGCGAAGGGCGCTGCAAACGGTGCCAAGTTGTGATACCCTGTGAAACGGAGAGGCGTGGGGTATGCTAGAAAATATAAGTAATTAAAGTTGGTTTTATTTTTTACTGTAAAAAAAATGTATGCTATAACTTGGGCCTACTTTAACATAGACAAATACAGGGTATTTTTAAGCCCAGCTTGTTGCTTTGTTATTGCCATTTCGGTAACTGTTTGCTAAGCTGGTTGTGTGTGCCTTTGTGTGTGAGTGTCACTCGCTTGCTCCAAGGTTGCGTAAATTTATCACTTCACTTTGCCAACGGCCGCTATTCTTGGCCATCTAAAAGAGAGCGTACCTTTTGTTCTAGCCTACTGGAGGCTACTGCAATTTGGCGTTATAATTTAACGATTGTGAAATTTAACAAAATATATAAATTTATATGATTTGAGCATGAATTTAGTTGGTTTGGCATCTCTTTTAAGCACACATAGTACAACACACAAAACTTAAACATAAATTTAAATTCGTGATGCTATAAATTAAAAAGGGACATGTACATTCATGTCTACAGCTTGGACAGCAGTGGGGGGTGGAATAAGGGGAGGGATAGGGTAACTGCAGTTGATCATTGTGTCGTGCATGAAGAGCTGCTACAAGATGATCATGTCTATTACTTTTTGTCTCCAACTGCTTGTCTGTCTCAAAGTCTTGGGGACAGTCCACAGTCTGCAGTTATGTGCAAAATGTCGCCCAGCTGCTAATTTTGCATGCATGCACTGGAGCGTTACCGAAAGTGGAGTGTTCCCAGCTTAACAGATTAAGGAAGAGCAGGAAAGAGAGGGAATTAATGTCTCATGATGCAAAATTCAGTGGGAAACTTTATTTGTTGTGTTTTTCCCAAGTTGAAACATTTCTTAGTTGATAAATGCAGTCAACTATTTATGCTAATAAAATTTAAATATTAAATAGTTAATATTTTGTAACTCCAAGCAAATTCTAGACTAAACCTTTTAAAAACCCAAAACTAATCCTACTTTAACTTAAAGATTTATTAAATTTAATTTATTCCCTTTGCTTTAATTAGTGATACACCTACAGCATTCCCACCTGTTGTTCCTTTGTCAACACCAATTAAATGCGAAAGGATAACACAAATTGATGCAGCTATAAATAGCCTACGAGGAGGTCCTGCGAGTGCTTTGTGCTGTTTACTGCGCAGCATCCGACAGGGTGGCCTGCTGTCTGCTTAAAACCTACCAATTTATATGGCATATAACTGCCTAAGAGTGCCTGCTGGCAGCCTGGCAACCCTGTCAAGCCACAGGTTGCCACAGCTGTTGCGCCTGCATGCCAAAGGACTCTGCTCATTATACCTGCCAGCTTCAAGATGCACACTAGCAATTTGAGCACCTCGGCACAAAAGTCTGTGAAGGCTAGAGCCACGCCCACTTGCTCACGCCTACGCTGGCTGTGCGTGTGTGGTTTGGTCATCTCCTTATACTCGTTGTATGTGAAAATTCAACTGGACTTTAACGAAAACTATACGGCCTTGTGTGATCTGGCGGAGCAAGTGAGCTGCACGGCTGTCTTTAAATCGGAGTAAGTCATAGAATATAGCGTATATAGCATTTTTAACATAAAATACTTTAATCCAATTCCTCTTCATAGATATGGACGTGGCTTTGGTCTCACTAAGCTTGTTTTTGGCTCATCTTCCAGCTATCTGAATCCTCCCAACGGCTCCATTGGCATTGTCTTTTATGTGATGTTTTTCCTGTCCAGTAAGTACACTGCAAGAAATTACAGCATTTTTACTTTTATAAGTTTTAACAGCTTTCTATGAACGTCGTTGGGTTTGTCAGCTGCAATTGCTGAGTGCTATAGTCACTCTGCTGCTCTGTTTTTACCTAGGCGGTCTGCTGCTTCTGGTCCTCTACGACTGCTGTGTTGTCTGTGTGCTCATCTATGCGGTGCACACGTTGCTGCTCCTCGAGGTCTACGAACGCTACAAACGCATTTATGCCAGAAAATCATTTACCAAATGAATAAATTATAAACACAAGTGTTTAATTGTTGATGAGTACAAGTTAAATATATTGTTGTTAGCAGCTGAATTATGTGGGTCAACGGTGGGTTAAGCTGCCACCGACACGGACGTGCAACTGCAGTGGATTCCGTCTGCAAATCGCTCACTTTTTTGACCCTACTCGAGTTTCCCACCCGTCACCCAGCACCTATCACCCGGCACGTTCCCACATTTGCGAGCGGAGGCGTAGGCGGTGTTTTGGCGGGGAAACTGAAGCGAAGAGCCACAATCACGTAGATGAGCAATTAATTTGTCAACTCACTGTGACTGTGTGGGAGCCGCTGTTGCAGCCCAAAATCCGGCCAAGTTGCGGCACTAGTGTGGTGGGAGGCGAGAATTGAACGCAATTAATTTGACATAAATCGCAAAAATATGTATAGGATAGAAAAGTATGAATCAATTAGCGCATCGTTGGCCCTAAGGAAAGGTTAACCAAGCAGCGAGCTGACTGCAAAAGACCCTGTAAGCAGATTAACAAAATATTTCAAGTTTTTCCTACTAAAACCAAGGGATCGAAGAAATATACTTAACCCTTTCTTACCCTTTAAAAACTCTACGCCACTTGAGCTCAGTTCTAGCAATCCATTCCCATCTTTAGCCCTCAACAGATCGATTACTAAACTGCACAAACTGCACTCGAACTCCGCAAAAGCTTTCATAACAACCGATCAGCACTTCACAATATGTTTTCAGTAATCAATCAGTTCAATCCTTCAGCAATCAGCGTAGATAATCTGTCAGAGTTTTGACAGCAATATAAATCGTCGGAACTTAAGGCGTTACAAATTCTGCTGTCTAGGCATCAAACGCATTTCAATTGCGCCCTCATGAACAAATGAACGATCTATCTAACCACCTATCTACCTATCTATCTATCTACCTATCTAACTAACCAGCTATGCAAGCAGCTATCGATGTGATTGTGATCGGTTATAACGTGGTACATATGCGATCAGACTGAGAGCCCATACTCCCAATTGGGGTCGCATGTGGCACGATCTTCTTCAATTTTTTGACAAGGCAAACAAAACGCAAAGCGATGCGATGCAAGGCGATGCGATGAGCGCACATCATGTCACAAAGAGTCACAAAACAACCCAAAAAAAAAAACATAGTAAGCCCAAGACAAGAAAAGCTGCAACATTGTGTGGCAAACGTTTGAAGCATTCACCCAGCGACCGAGTAGACTACTTTGCGCTAACGTATGTAACACTGCAGTCTGCAGCCCGAGACACAGTCCCAAAAGGGGTAAACACACAATCACTCCACAGCAAACAAGCTGGCTGGGTAGTGTAGACTGTGTAGAGCCTAGCAACGAAGGGCCTAGAGGGCAGGCTGCTAATTGTCCTCAAAAATCCAATTTGGTCAAGAAATCGAGTCAAGTCACAGTTGGACAAGGCAAAAACCCTTAAAGCCCAACTTATTTTTTCTTGCTCCTCTTTTTTTCCTTTGTCATTAACTTATAATTCCCTACAGCCCTTTCAGTACCGGGCTGCAAAGGCGAATCAGCTGCGTGGCAGAAGTAGAGACAACACACTGAGACAGAGTCTCCGACTGAGACTCCAACAGCGACTGCGACTGAGTCGAAGTTGAGGCAAAATTCAGCTACAGCTCAACAAACAATTGCGACGATTCAAGCTCGAAGCTGGAGCGCGTTGATTGAGATTGAGATTTTGTGGCAGGCGGCGATAGAACAGCAACAACAACAAGGCAAACACTAGTGACAACAACAACAGCAGTGACAACAACAACTGCAAACTGCAGCACTGAGTTGGCGCTTTGAAGATGATCGCATGTGGCAGCTGCTGTGGTTGCCACACGTAGTCACCGCCACCGCCAACAACACCACCAACAAACAGCTCATAACTGACTCTCTGTGTGTGTTTGTGTGCATCCTAGACTTTCAGTTTCATTTGCAATTGGAGAGCAGCCGTTTCATATAAATACGCGCTGTGACTGCACAACGAGATCAGTCAGAATCTGGCGCTGCTCCATAGCGCAAAGTCTCCAAGGGATTCACAATTTCATACATAGAATTCTTCATTTAGTGATTAATCAGTTACGCAGCTCCAAGTGGAATATGTACAAGTTACTCGGCCTCACGCTGCTGTTGACGGCAACGGTACTGGCACGCCCAGAACCGCCCGTAAACTCTTATCTTCCGCCCTCGCCCTCCGACAGCTACGGCGCGCCGGGTCAGGGAGGACAGGGACAGGGGCAGGGCGGTTTTGGCGGCAAACCCTCCGATCAGTACGGTGCTCCTGGAAGCGGTCGTCAAAACGGTTTCGGTGGCAAGCCCTCCGATCAATATGGCGCTCCCGGTAATGGCAACGGTCGTCCCTCAAGCAGTTATGGCGCTCCTGGACAGGGTCAGGGCCAGAACGGATTTGGTGGCAAGCCCTCGGGCAGCTACGGTGCTCCTGGACAGGGTCAGAATGGCTTTGGTGGTAAACCTTCCGATCAATATGGAGCTCCTGGACAGGGTCAGGGCCAGAATGGCTTCGGCGGCAAACCCTCTGATCAATATGGTGCGCCGGGTAATGGAAACGGTCGTCCTTCGAGCAGTTATGGTGCTCCTGGTCAGGGTCAAAACGGTTTCGGTGGCAAGCCCTCGGATCAGTACGGTGCTCCAGGTCGTGGTAATGGCAATGGACGTCCCTCAAGTACCTACGGCGCTCCTGGACAGGGACAAGGTAACGGCAAAGGTAGTGGTGGTCCCTCGTCTAGCTACGGTGCTCCAGGACAAGGACAGGGTGGGTTCGGTGGAAAACCCTCTGATCAGTACGGTGCTCCAGGGCAAGGACAAGGTGGATTCGGTGGAAAACCCTCCGATCAGTACGGTGCTCCTGGACAAGGACAAGGTGGATTCGGTGGCAAACCCTCCGATCAGTACGGTGCTCCTGGACAAGGACAGGGTGGATTCGGTGGCAAACCCTCCGATCAGTACGGTGCTCCGGGCAACGGCAATGGAAACGGTCGGCCATCGAGTAGCTATGGCGCTCCTGGTCAGGGTCAAGGACAAGGAGGATTCGGTGGCAAACCTTCGGACTCTTACGGTCCTCCTGCTTCTGGAGCTGGTGCTGGCGGCGGTGCTGGTGGTGCCGGTGGTAGTGGTGGTGACTACGACAACGATGTAAGTAACCCGAATGCTTGGCCTAGGTTCTGGGTCTTACTTGGCTCCTTCCAAACACACACAAGAACAAGATTCGCTCCACGCTGAATGCTTCTTTATAATCTATTGCCAAATGCTGCACAGATCTTTTCCTGCACCGCTCGATTTGCTTGCTCCTTTCATTCTCTCTCTCTCTGTTTGACTCTCCTCTATTCCTATCAATACTTTAGAACTGTCTCTATCTGTCTCTCTCTCTCTCTTTCTCTCTCTCCAACACGCTAACCCGCTACCCTGTAGGAACCCGCTAAGTACGAATTTAATTACCAAGTTGAGGACGCTCCAAGTGGGCTCTCATTTGGGCATTCAGAGATGCGCGACGGTGACTTCACCACCGGCCAGTACAATGTTCTGTTGCCCGATGGAAGGAAGCAAGTAAGCGAGATGAGTCTAGCCAACAAGACATGATCGGATCCAAGCAAATTTCACTACCTTCGTAGCTAATTATCCTACATTTTTCTGCTTTTTCCTTCTCCTACAGATCGTTGAGTACGAGGCCGATCAGCAGGGTTATAGACCACAGGTTCGTTATGAAGGCGATGCTAATGGCAGTGGTGGAGCTGGTGGTCCTGGTGGTCAAGATTTGGGTCAGAACGGTTACTCGAGCGGTCGCCCAGGTGGTCAGGACTTGGGACAAAACGGTTACTCCAATGGACGTCCTGGTGGTCAGGATTTGGGTCAAGGTGGCTACTCTAACGGACGTCCCGGTGGTCAAGACCTTGGCCAGAATGGTTACTCGAACGGACGTCCCGGTGGCCAAGATCTAGGTCAAAACGGCTACTCCAACGGACGTCCTGGAGGTCAGGATCTAGGACAGAATGGTTACTCCAATGGACGTCCTGGAGGTCAGGATCTAGGACAAAGTGGTTACTCCAATGGACGTCCTGGTGGTCAGGATTTGGGTCAGAATGGTTACTCCAATGGACGTCCTGGTGGTCAGGATTTGGGACAGAATGGTTACTCGGGTGGTCGTCCGGGCGGCAACGGTGGCTCCGATGGTGGCCGTGTAATCATCGGTGGACGTGTCATCGGTCAGGACAATGGTGATGGTCAGGGCTATTCAAACGGACGTCCCGACGGCCAGGACGGCGGCTTCGGACAGGACAATGCGGACAGTCGTGGCTATTCCAGCGGTAAGCCCGGTGGTGGACGTAATGGCAACGGTTTTGGACCCGGTGGCCAAAACGGTGACAACGATGGCAGTGGCTACAGATATTAAATACGACAAACTGACTCCGAGACACAAACTAGCTAGCATTTGAGACAATATATTGGAAGAAGTAGATCAATACCTAGTACTTAAGACTCTTTAGAACTATGAACTAGTTACCATTACCATTACCATTACCGTTACCAATATTGTTACCTTGGTCTGTCTTCCTGACTATATGTACTCTATACACATCTCACGCTATCTCATCCCAACTTCCGTTCAAACAACATTTCATTATCCCCTGAAGAACCTACATTCCATTTAGCCTAAGTTCAACTTGTTGTTAAAATAAAACAAATTCTGCCCACAAAGCGGCAAAGAACCCAAAAAAAATATGATGAGAAAAAGAAAAATATACAAATCACGATTTGTTAAACTTAAGAATGCCTTTTCCATAAGTATGTAAAGTAATAAATACATATTTTTATAAAAAAGTACTTGGAATTTTATGAAGTCTAAGAAAGAGTATTCTGAGTAGGAAAAAAATTCCGCTGTACAGACGGAAACTCAAGTTTATAAATAGAATAGGATTCTATCTAAATTTAAACCATTTCGTATACAATTTAAAAGTTCAGTTCGATTTTATTTTAACTTTTGACTTAAACTAAGTTAGCTTATACAATTCTGAATAAGATTGGGGGAATGGCTGTTAATATTCTGCTTTGTTTCCGAGAAATCACCGAAGTTAGTCCACGTATAGTTCCACAGGCGAGGATTGGCGCGGGGATCATCAGGTTTGTTTGAGGGAGGCACCGCTGTGGCATTAATTAATTGCAGCTCATTAAGCAGTACCTCAAGCACTTTGGGATATCTGAAATGAGTTTTAATTATATTTTAATCAGCGAGAAATGGTGTCTTGATTACTTACTGCTTGGCCATATTATTCTGTTCGCAGGGATCCTTTAGGATCTGAAACAGACAGGGCGAACTTAGAGGATTACAGGCCACGCCTCTTTTCGTCGGACAGTTGATTGTGGCTGATCTGCGTAGTCGTATCTGTTCCGCCTTTGAGGGTAGCATCTTTAGCTTCGACATAGCCTGTCCCGTCACGCTCTTGGCCACCTGATCCCAGTTATAATCACTGGGGTAACGCATTTCGGGCATTCCGTACCAGCCGTCCCAGGCGCCTTTGTAGTTTGTGCCCTTGACCAGTTTCCAGTCATCCACGGTGATAGCCGAGCTACCCCAGATGTCGTCTATATTATGGAGTATGCTTTTACGTGGTGAGTTGCCATCGTTGACCAGCGCTGACCAAATGCTTATGCCATCCAACTGACTGCCATTGAGATTGGCCAGTGCCTGTATACCGCCAGCTGCTTCGACCAGTGTGGGCAACCAGTCGGAGATGTGCATTGTTTGTTCCGCAAGGCGTGGCAGCTTCAATAGACGGGGAGACCATACCAGGGCTGCACCACGCACACCACCCTCCCACAGTGTGTTCTTGGTGCCACGCAGCGGATAATTGGAGGCAAAGTTCGAGTTAAATCCTTCTACTGGACCACCATTGTCGGTGGAGAAGATGATAATGGAATCATTCAGCATGCCATATCGCTGCAACTGGGACACGATCTTGCCTACAGAATCATCCATCTGGGAAACCAGGGCTAAAAGGAAATAAAGGAACTTTAAGGGCAATATTCTTTGGATTATAAGAACTCACCCGCGTATTTCCTTCTCTTGTACTTCTCTATGTGACTCAACTTGGCGACAATGTCGTCGTTGGCTGGCAGCGGATTGTAGGGATTCCCGGAGTGAACCGCTGCATGGGCCACATACAGAAAGAGCGGACCCCTCGACATATTGTGGTTGGCAATGACATTCAGAGAGTGCGCTGTGATGACATCCGTAGTGGACTGGCCGTGCAGATCGTAGGCTACATCCGTGCCATTGCGCATGTCCAGTCCCCAAAGGCCGTGCTCCACAGCCGTATGATCGTTGTAATCATGGTGACCTGACCAAAAACCTATGTGACTGCTGAAACCTCTGTACAGAGGCGTGTACTCCCGCTTCCAGTGCCCCAAATGCCACTTGCCAGCTATGTGGGAAGTGTAGCTGATGGGAAGAAGTATAGAGAGCATGAGGAAGGTAGAGTGAAACATCTTTGGACCTACCCCAAATCGTTAAGATGCTGCGGCAGAATCTTCAGTTCCAAGGGCAAACCGCGTGCCTCAGCAGCATAGAGCACCGTATGCTGCATGCCTGCCGAAGGATTCAAGTATTATCTAAGGAATTACATAAATTTGTGGACTCACCTGTATGTATGGGATATTTGCCCGTCATGAGCGCCGAACGGGATGGAGTGCAAATGGGATTTACGTAGTAACGATTGAGTATGAGACCCGAGTAGGCCAAGGCATCGATATTGGGCGTGGGAATCTGCGCCGAGCCACGAAAGCCAACATCATTGAAACCCTAAACAAAAACATAACAAGCAAGAAAGCTATAGATGAGCTGCTTGACTGTTTAAAGCCCAGTTTCACATATATATCAGCCTAATCTTAACATTATCTATTATTTCCAGTAGTAAGTATAGAATTCCCAGCTAAAATTGGTTTGTTAGGAGTTCTCTAAGTTTCCGAAGCACTACAAAAACATAACCCTAAGTTCGCCTACTATAAACTGGGCTAAAAATGAAGGGAAACAGAGTCAACTCAAATTGCTTGTTATGCTCACTTACCAGATCATCCGCCAGAATGAAGATGATGTTTGGCGGCATTTCTGAATCCGCTGATTGACATATACCAGCGATGGTGACGCCGATGATGAACACGATGTGCAACGATTGCAAGAGTCTCATTTGCATTGTATTTAGTCTTTTTTTATACTTTGTTTATTTTTGCTTTGCCTGTGAAATAAGTGAGGGGATTGGGGATGCTGCGATTAGAGCTCATTAGCTATCTAATTGCTGCACAATGTCGAGATTCAAATATTACGTATACGTATACGTTGACGAGAGTCTGGTATTTATGTAATGTCAACGGAGCATCATTGAGCTGTAAGCTCGTAAGTCGAGCAATTGATTGCCCATTTGTCTTTTGTCTATCCGATTGACATTGATTTCCATTAGAGTCTTGAAAAATATAAAATGCCGACTCACCTAGAGCTGAAAGTGGAACTGAATCAGCAGAACTGACAACGATGTCAAGTTTGCCTTATGATCTCAATCTGTAAGCGATTCCACTCAAAGCTTTAGACCCCAAAAAAATACTAAACCCTCCAATTATTGCGCAATTATTAATCTGTTTGGAACGTCTTTATTCTGGCTGGCACTGGTGTATCAACATAAGTAGACAGACATTTCGGGGCATGTCTTTATCAAAAGTATTATTTATTCATGCAGCGCAATAAAAATATATTAAAAAAAAAGAAATAAAGAAAAAAAACTGGATATGCCACAGACAACTGACAACTAATTAGCATGCGAATTGAACGTGAAGTTTGTCGACCCTACAACATTAATGGGTCAAATGACGGTGGTAAGAGCTTCATGGATTTCCCAGCTACACTTTCGAGTTCTGCACAGTCAACAAATCCCCGATCGTATGGGTTTATGTAACACTGGTCTGCTTTTGTCACTAGCGTGTCCACAATGATTAATCACACTCTTCGTTTCAATGTTTACCCCAAAAAATTCACTCACACTTTTAAAATTCTTTTTGTTTCACTTATCAGCATTCATGCACAACAGTTGCGGTTTGTGGTTTAAAATTATTATAAATAATTTACACACTTATTTGGTTTAATTAACGTACTAATTATAATTAGGTGTGAAACCCTTTGTTTGCTTTTCTTTCTTTTTTATGCTTCAACACACATTTTATTAAATTATTGAATTGCCTTCATGCAGCCTGTGACCGTTTTAATGCACGCGCCAACTGCGACTGCGAAGTGACCAACAAGCAAAATATTCGACAAGCCCAATTTAAAGCTCTCTGCGTTCCTGGTTGTTGTTGTTGCTGTTCATCGGGAGACGTCTGAGCCGGCGTTGCAGCCTCGCTCTCTGTCTGCAAACGTTAACAGTGAAAGCCGCGTGCGCTGTTAAGTACGTCATAACGCATAGCATCGATTTCGCACAGTTAACATTTCGAAATGTAAACAGAGAGCCGACAACGCGCAAGTGTGACTGAATGAGCAGAGAGCGAGAGAGGGAGTGTTAGAGAGCAACTGCTGTTTGCTGCTCAGGTACCAATGAGTAGTATTGACATGCACCAAGCCTAGCTACGCTGTTTAAACTTTAAATTAGGCTACTATTTCAGCTGAGAGTATGCTTAACTTATTAGTTCTTCATAAAAATTTGTATTTTATTTTTTTTAATTTTTTCCAGATTAAAGATAGCTTTACCATAACTCCAGCGATTTTTATGAAACAATTTCACTTTTAAAAATTCTTTTTATTTAAATTTTCTTCTTTTTTAGAAAATAAAGTTTATATTTTTGTGTTTTTTAAATCTTTGAAACTTTTCTGCTAACCGCCAGGCAAATGTTATTAACATATTTGCCTGATGTGCATATCGATAGGCACCGTAACAAAAGTCATCGATTAAATTTGAATTGCCGATCAGTACAAAAGTTTAAATTTGTATAGAATCTTTCTGTATACAGATTCTTTATTTCATCGACTGTTTTAATAGTTAAACTACAATAATTTGTTTCATAGCATACATTTTTATTGTTTACAATAATATAAAGCAAATTTTTTAGGCCTTAATCTCAATAGAGTCGAACTTCTCTGACTCGAATCAGCCGCAAGTAAATGTTTATTAGTTTGGATTCTCTGTGCTCAATTCCAGTTCGAGAAGCTCGACTGAATTTCGATGCAATTTATCCAATTATAATCGAGTTTAATACCTTATATATTGTCGAGTCAAGACTAAAACATTTATAATGAAAATAGATTAGCACGGACTTTAGAATTACTATTCAACAACGACTAAGTTTTCTTTTTAAGCTTAATTAAGTAATTTCCTTATTATTTTTCATTACCCACCCAAAGAACAGCCGTAAATTATTATTCAAAACTAACCGACTATCGGAATAAATAGAATCTACACGGAGAATTTTGATTGCGAATATACACGCAGTCACAGACACTTTAAAGTATTTCAAGATCGACATGACGTATTTCCGGGAATTGTGTCTGCAAAATGATAAAGAAGTAAATTATTGGCTGAATGAAATGTTGAGCAATTTTAACTCACGCGTAGATTCATTTCAATGCGATCTATTTCGCCACCCATGAGGTCAACAATGTTCTCTCCCTGGTCCAACAAAAAGCTCTCCAGGTCGTCCACATTACGAAATCCACGCACAGTCTGAAAGAAGCTACATAGTAATATGTTTTCTTTGGGAAATAGAGCAGTGCTTACTGTTAACAGCTTATTCAGATCCTGTTTGTCCAAATACGAACGCGTCAATTCCCGTCCATCAAAGTCCAACTCAGCCTAGAAAGGGGAACAAGGCAACATTAGGTTTGGTTTGAATATTTGAGATGATTTGTTCGACCCACCTTATAGCGCACACGTCCATTTCCAATATCAATGCCTTTGACGTCGTATATAGCACGAATCATGACGTCAGCCTCTAATGCAGCGTTGATCTTCTCCAAACGCTCCATGGAAATGGAGACACCAACTAATGCATTGGCATTTGTGTAAATTATAAAGGAAGCAACTGCACCCAATAGCGCTCCAATGACCAATGAACCCGCCGCATCGAAAAGCGGAGATCCCGTATAGCTGCTTAGGCCCATGCAGGTGGCAGCTATCATCACACCCGCAACAGCAGCAGCATCCTCGCAGAGCACCACATTAACGCAGGGATCTTTGCCGCTAAGTACTGTAGCCAAAAACAATCCTTATATAAACGATAAGTTACTTAGTAATCTTCTTAAACTTACCGTAATCCTTAAAGCTCATTTGATTAACACGTGCTGATCGCTTTAATTCGTTGATGGCCACCACAAGTGTGGCTCCTTCGGAAACTAGCGAACCTGCTAATATACAGTAGACCCAGAAGAGATCTGCAATTGGCTGGGGATGTATGATGCCCTCAATGCCATGATAGATGGATAGACCACTGCCCACACAAAAGATGCCCACGCCCGAGATTAGCGAAGAGACGTAGCGCATGTTCATATAGCCGTAGGGATGATCCGTATCCGGTACCTGTGATGACTTATAGATGCCAAAGGCCAGTATAAGCTGATTGATTAGATCCGCCAGCGAGTGTATAACCTCGGCAAACATGCTGTGAGAGCCACTGTATAGCCAGCCACCAGCTTTGAAGAGTAGATTAGCTGCATTGCTGGGAATACGTTTTGTTATAAACAAATTCGGGCTACGAAAAAAGTGTTCTTACATGGCAATGGCGGTGGCCACCACTTGACCGGACTTCTCTGCATCCTGGCTGTTCTCTTGCATTAGCTTCGTGCGCGAACCCATTTCCCGCCTGTAGTCACGCAAGCGACGCTTCACCGTAAACACATCTGAAAAGTCGTTTGTTATTTTTTGCTGGAAATTAGTTTTGCATTACGTACTCTGCTGATACTGCTTGCGTTCCAGATCACGTTTCAGTCGTTCTCGCACTATACCCTCCCGTGAGCCCCAAACCTCCAAGGCTTTGGCCTCGACATCACGCCTCCAGTAGACTGTCATGGGTGGCTCCTGCTCGTAGGGAGATCGGCGCTTAATTTTGGGCAGCTTTTCTAGATCGGTGGCTGTGAGCATGAAATCAGAGATTGCCCGCGCGGGTGTCACAAAATTGCGCTCTAACGAGATACGGTAATCGAAACGCGGTCGTTTTGGAGCTGTTGTCACAGTGGGCGGTGTTGTGGTTGGTGTCTCTATAGCATCCAACCGACCTGCTGGAGGAGGGACAACCGGCGAAGGTAAAGGTAGCGCAGTAGATGTTGGTTGAATGGTCTCGGGAGCAACAATATTTGGCTCATTGAGCTTAGCTACCGGCGACAAGTCGGTCTTCTCAAAAACAATTTCATTGATCTTTGAGTCCTCGATGGTGGTGGTGATTGACAGAATGCCCTTTGTGGTTTTCACTTCGTATTTGGTTTGTGTGCCACCCGGTAGCTCCTCCTTTTTAATGATTTGACTAGTTATTTCAATTGGCGTATCCTTTTTACCCTTGCCATCACTAACGCTCCAACGGCGTGGCGTAATCCACCACTTGTTGTTGATGCCGACTCCTCCTCCGCCCAGCCGACTGCGTGCCTGCAGGCGCAGCAGTGCACACTCGTTGCTCTGCAGAGTATAGGATCTGACACCTATGTAACTATTGTGCTGTTTCCACAGGCAAAGCGCTTGACTGAACTGGTAATGCCTGCTGTGCAGTAGATTCCCGCCACGCAACAACATCCTTGTAACAGCAGCGAGAGGCGCTCTAAGAGAACAAACAAATTGGCTAATTAAGCATGCGCATGCATCAAAATCACACGTATTTTGTGTTTAGAAGTTCATGGTTATATGTCACTTACACAGCGCGCTGCTCACAGATTTGTATCAGTTGACGACGTTCCTTATTGTTGCGGTTTCACTTTTAGCCGGACTACGTCATACGTGAATGACTGTTGTTGTTTTGATTGCAGGCACACACGCACGCACAATCGGTAGCTCTTGATGCTCCGGAATACCAGCAGTAAATGGATTTCATGTAAATTATGCACTTGGAATTTTGATACTGCCTCTGGCTTGGAAATTAAAGAGGTTTACCAACTAAGACCTACAACTTCATCTATAAATACAAGTCTAACATTTCTGCGAACAACAACTTATCGTTATCGACATATGCAATCGAATGGCAAATGTTAGCCAACACTGTTCCCAACAGCTGTTTTTTACGCTCTCTTCTTCTATTCATCTTTAGCTTTTGGCTACCGCGGCCGGTTTTGTAATCGTTTTTTACTCTTCTCGTTAATTGTTTTTGGTTGATTTTTCTGAGGAGTTTAAAATGTCGTTAATATTACAACGTGCAGCACAACTTCTAACGCGCAATGCAATACCGCTGGCAACCACCGGTAGATGTCGTTACTCTGTTGATGCGAGCTTAGGCGACGGCAATGAAGTTCTGGTAGAACGCCTGGAAGGCCCACAAACAGGCATAACAGTGCTGGGCCTCAACAGGCCAGCAGCAAAGAACTCATTCAGCCGTGGTCTGGTAAACACCTTCAAGGATATTCTGGAGGAGATTAAGCGCGATAACGGATCCAGAGTTGTAGTGCTGCGCAGTCTCACTCCAGGAATATTTTGTGCTGGGGCCGATTTGAAAGAACGTAAAGGTAGGGGATGTAGCTCAGTGGTAGAGCGTTCGCTTTGCATGTGAAAGGCCCCGGGTTCAATCCCCGGCATCTCCAGCATCTGACTTTTTTTATCTTTCACTTTTTTTAATTTTTAGGCATGACTACCGAGGAGACCAGTGAATTTGTCACCCAGTTGCGTGGCCTGCTCATCAGCATAGAACAGTTGCCCATGCCTGTGATTGCAGCACTCGATGGCGCAGCTTTGGGCGGTGGTCTAGAAATGGCACTCGCCTGTGACATACGCACCGCCGCCACCAATGCGAAGATGGGACTCGTGGAGACCCGCCTGGCCATCATACCCGGTGCTGGTGGCACCCAACGCTTGCCACGCATACTTTCCCCTGCACTCGCCAAGGAGTTGATATTCACAGCACGTGTGTTTGACGGTGCCGAAGCCAAGGAACTGGGCCTAGTAAATCATGTGGTGCAACAGAACGAAACCAAAGATGCTGCATATCAGCGAGCTGTGAAACTGGCGGAGGAAATACTGCCAAATGGACCAGTGGGCGTGCGCATGGCCAAACTTGCTGTGGACAAGGGCATGCAGGTGGATTTAAGCACTGGGTATTCCATCGAAGAGGTGTGCTATGCGCAGGTCATACCCACTAAGGATCGACTGGAAGGTCTGGCTGCGTTCGCTGAGAAACGCAAGCCTGTCTACAAGGGCGAATAGACGTGGCATTGGGCTAGTCTAAGGTAAACAAGTGCATTTATTAGTTTGACTTTTTAAAATAAACTGTTACAAAACAAGTTCATTGGTGAACAGCTGAGCGTTCTGTTATACTGCAGCCCTAGCTTAACATAGTGTCAGCTTAACAGCGCTGCAAAGTTTGTTTGCGCGGTCTGTTAAGAATTTCAAATGAACGCAGCTTGGTTAGAAATACTTAATTAAAGATTTGAATAGGACATTTAATTATTTATAATGCTTTGAATTAAAATAGGGACTTAGGAAGGTACTTAGTTAAAAAATAATTTATCAATAACCTTGAACTTGAAGCCGTGAAGAGCGAAATAAGAAAATGTTAACGAACAAAGGGGCGTTTTCGGGTTTTGAGAACGTCGTATGAATCTCAAAATGCAGATATCAATCTAGTTCTTTTTTTGGAGGCATTCTGAGAGAGCGCGTGAGAGAGCAAGACATTCAAAGCAGCTGAAACGCATCTCTCAGTTTCTCACCCAACGCTGAAGACAATGGACGCAAACTGGAAGATTTTGGCTCTTTTGTTTATGCTGCTGGCCGTTAGAGGGCGAGGCGAGTACTGTGACAACGGCACAGGGGAGTGCAAAGAACTCACAGCCACAGACTGTCCCGTCATATTCTATAATCAGCCACATATTGGCCTAAACAATGTCAAATACTGTGATGAATTCAACGATATAGTCTGCTGTCCACTTCCCTTAAATATGCAGCAAAAGAAGACGCTGCTGTCTGTGGAAAGCAGAGGAGTTCTGGAGACAGGTAGGCAGTGTTAGTGTTTGAGTTGAACTAATGACTAAACCGGTTTGGGTTACACACAGAATGTCAGCACTACAATGAGATCAGATCCTCGTGTCGTACGTCGCCTTTGATTGTGGGCGGCACCAAGGCGGAAGGGCGTGAATTTCCTTTCATGGCGCTGCTGGGCACACGTCCAAGTCCCGGAAGCTCCAGCATCAGTTGGATCTGTGGTGGCACACTGATTCATCCAAAATTCGTGCTCACCGCCGCACATTGTCTGGACACCGCGGAGACAAAGGCGGAGCGCTTGGATCCTAAATTTCAATCACCCAAATTTGTGGTGCGACTGGGTGAACTCGACTACAGTAGCACTACAGATGATGCAGCTCCACAGAACTTCCATTTGGTGAACTATGTGGTACATCCATCCTACTTGGAGAGCGATGATGGCAGTCTCTTCAATGACATTGCTCTTCTCGAACTAGATCGCAATGCCACGCTCAATGAGTATGTCTCACCAGCCTGTCTGCCGCCCAGCAGTGGCAATGAACACTTTGATCTCATTGCAGCCGGTTGGGGCAATACCAATAACACTGGTCATCAGTCTAGTCATCTGCTCAAGGTCGCGCTGCAGCGCTACAGCGATGAGACGTGCATGGAACGACTAGAGAGTCGAATTGTGCCGCGCACTCAGTTTTGTGCTGGATCTGGTTCCAGTTCCAGCGTCGCTGACACGTGCAACGGAGACTCGGGTGGTCCGATCTTCGTGCAGCATCCGGGCTACAATTGCCTGAAGCAAATCATTGGCGTTACTTCCTATGGACTGATCTGTGGCAATCACAACTTTCCCAGTGTCTACACAAAGGTGCACCTCTACACGGATTGGATAGAGCAGATTGTCTGGGCAGACTGAGGAGTGACTTATCTATTGTATAGTGTATAAGATTAAACATAGAATTAATCCTTAAACAAGTCAGGCTAACGAGACTGTTTAAAGACTGGGTAGTACTGCTAATCTAAGACATTTCATATGAAATATGCTCAGAAATTATCAAATTTAGCTGACCTATGATCCTATGATTGCAGTACTGAAAATAGTCACTAAGGTTTGCTCTTCTATCTAAACTTTTAATCTACAATATGTGTTCTCTGAAAAGAAAATGATTCTTAACACACTAGAGCTAAAAAGTCATGATATTTGAAAGCCCAAAAAGATTTTAATGTATTTTGCTTTAAATAGTTTAAAACAAGTCCCTTAAATCTTAAAGAAATGAACTGTAGTTTTCGAATAAATTTGGTTAGCTTTAATTAACATTGTGGTAACAAATTCTTAACATTCTGTTAACAAATCTGTTAAATGTTGGTTGTTGTTACATTAATTTAGAATAAACTTAGCATAGTTTTGGGGGGATGTGTGTTGGTATGTGTATATGCATGCGATATAAGTAGGTGATTATAGTAAGTAAGATATATTTATCGATTGCGCTGTCATCGTTTATCGTTATCGGTGCAATGTGCGTTGTGCTGGTTTACTTAAGGCTAAAAACACAATAATTATTATCAAAATAGCTATGCGCTAGAGAGGACCCTGTAGAAGACCATTAACAGTAACAGTAACAGTAGCAGTAGCAGTAACAGTAACGGCAACAGTAACAGTAACAGCCATTTAGCCATAAAATATTTCCAATATCGTCGAGTTACAGGCGTGTGTAGATTTGATTGTAGTTGTGACCGGGACGAGTGACCTGATCACTGCGTCTTCTGGCTGCAATCTCCTGTTTCCTGATCTCCTGCTGCTTGTAGACAAACAGAGGCCTGAAGACGATGGCACGACGCGCACGATCACGACGACGGCTCTTTGGCTGATCTGCTGACGTCACTGGTGTCTCTGCCGCCTCCCTCCTTGGTCGCTGGCGAAACAAGTCCGTTTTGGCCGAATCATGAGCATACAGGGTGCTCAGGAAGTCAAAGTACGGCTTGGAGCGCAAACTATCCGGCTGAGCCAGTGGTGAGTTGTAGCTAAACTGATTGGGCGTCACGATGTCCAGCAGCGTGTGTGGACCCTCCTGCTCAACTTGTGGCGCAGCTGTAGCCAAGCAAACGACCACGGCCAGGGTCACGCTCAGGCTGTAAAACTGCGGAAATGACAACAAAGAAACCAAAAAAAAAACATTTAAGACAAATGGAAGGTGTGAATAACAATTGGAGGCCAGAGACAACGACGACGACGGTTCTGCAAATGCTTAGAACCAGTCTACAGTCTACAGGCCACAAGCTACAGTCCCCAAACTACAGTCTAGTGACTTCAGTGATGCTTCAAATTAGCATACAATAATTAATTTAAATTAAATAACAGAAATCAATGAACAAATTTAATTTATAGTCACACCTAAAATGTATTCATGATCACGTCGCATACATCCACGAGTTATCAACATTATAATTATTATAATATTATTTAATTAATTTATAGTGTCTGCTTATGCCTCGATCTCCCACTGGATGCTAATTACTGGCACTGGCACTGGCACTGGTACCGGTAACTCCTCGTCGTTCTATGCTGCGCCCTTGGCGAGTCTCAGCAGCCGGATGCACGATCGAATTTCCCCTCTTTCCCTCTGCTGCTCAATGGATACCAACTGAGCACACACTTAATTTATGTATCACAATTCGAATTTGTGTTAATAAAATTAGTATTATTCTTAGAGGACAAATTAAAGACTAAACAAAAACAAAATCTAAATCTAAAACCGGATAACGTTGATTTCAAGCCAGAAAAGCAGCTTTTTTTGGCTCTTTTTTTGTATTTTGGTGTAGGTGAATGCGCTTAACTCAATGACAGCTCAAATGGGCCTTATTTTATAACCAATTAAACCAAAATAGATTAAAAACCCCAATCAAAAAAAAAACATCTTCTTAGCATTTAAAATTAAGACAGTAATTTCAATTATTCGCCGTTATGTTAATGGCTTAAAAAATAAAATAAAAATAGCTACTTATGATTCACTGTTCCGATTTCTAGTTTTTGGCATCAGTTCCAGTTAAATCCCCCGAAAAATCAACACAATTTAAAGCATAATTAATAAAAGATCTGCATAAATCACTTGATTAGTCGCGGGACAGTGACAAATGACTTGCGGCTAATTATGTAAATTTTACAGACGCACCGCACTCGATTTAATTAATTTTTAAGTATTTATGATAAATGGCTGCCTGGCGAAATGTTCGACATAAGCTTTAAAAACTATCTGTAGCTGCGTATCTGTATCTGTATCTGTCGCTTTGCATTTGTATCTGTAACCGGTTGCGCTTTAGTGGCTCAGGGCTAACCCATAAGATGTATAACAGTTGTTGCGTATATACCCTGTATATATAGTGCTGTTTTTAGAGGGGTATAACATGTTCAGTTATATAACATGTGCACAGAAATTTATTTAAATTTTTATTCCTCTTTTTTTTCCTGCTTTAAAAGCTTTTTAAAATGTTTAACCATTTTTAGTTTTTAGCAAAATAAGTGCCAGTTCTTCTAGAAAAGCTATTAAGAATTTATATTTCTTGTTTTCCCCATTCAAACACTTAATGAATTAATTTTAAAGTAATTTATTTAGTCAGCAGACAGCTATTAAATAATTTTATGTCTGCGCTAAGCAGACTTCCTCATAAAAAATCTTTAAAATGTATTTTAAAAAAATAGTGTATTAAATGTTAAAAATATTTTAAATAATTTAAACTTAAGCAAATAATTAAAACAATCAATTTTTTATGAAAGAAAAGGCTTTAAAATGAGTTGACTAGCAAAAGAGTCGGAGATTTTATTACAGCCGCGTGTAACAGCAGGCCCGCATGAAGTTGGCTGCACTTACAAAGCAAAGGCTCTTGTTAAGTTGGCTGCACTTACAAAGCAAACGGTTAACGGCAAACGTTTAAAAATTCAAATGAAATTAGTTTAATCACAGTAAGACTTTAAAAAATCTACAGTTATTAAAAAGGCTTTGAAACTTTTAGCAAAATTAGAGATTTTATGCAAGGAGTTTTTTAATAAAAAAATTATTAAAATTTATAATAAAAACAATAATCATACGCTTTAGAAAACAACGCTAAACCTTATTAAATATTATAATTATTTTTCAAAATATGCTTGCTCTCTTAAATTTCCAACTTAAACACTTTAAATTTCCTACTCAAAAAAAAAAAAACTGCTCAAAACAGTTACTCCAACAGCCTTTAAATAAAATACAATTAGTTCGTGCTTAATTTATTTAGATGTGACTTTAAATTTGCTATGTTTCAAATGTTAAATAAATAAAAAAAAAAAACCCGAATTTGTTTCGCTGCTTTTTTGATTTTAAAAGTCAAAACTCATTGGCCCATAAATTCTAAGTGCAGTTATACTCACTTGTTTTGTTAACTGGTACATGTTATAAATATATTTAATGGCTTATTTAAGTTAATGGCTTTGTTTTTATTTTTTATTTATATTTTTTATGCATATATCCTTGGCACAAGATTCGTCTCGTTTAATTAAATGGCGCACACGCGTTTCAGATTTTTCAATTGATTTCAGTTTTTGGTTTTCCTTTTCGGACACAAAATTGTTGTTAACAATTGGCTTTTGGCTTTTGGCTTATCACAAACAAAAGACGTCGCGTCGTGTCGAATGGAGCTAATAATAATAAATATTATTATTAACAATTATTGTGGATGTTGTCGCTTCGGAGCTTGCGCACTAACTGTTCAGAATATTTGTCACAATTCACTTTTTATATGCCAAAAGCACTTTAGCAGTTACCTCAGCTGCCCCGCCCACCACCGCCTTCAACCCAACATGATCATCGTACTACCAAAACGGGTTTTGTCTTAGCCAATTTGCTGTCGCTGACGTTGTTCTGTGCGTTGTTTGGTGTTAACTGTCGCCGATGTCACGCATAGAAAGAGAGCGCAAACGTGTTAGAGAGAGAGAGAGGGAGTGAGAGCTGCCATTGTGAGCTTTTTATAGCTTGAAATGGAGTAAATGCCTCACTTTCTTTCACTCAGAAGGAAATTCCTGAAGGTTCGTTAAGTTGGCTGCGTACAAGGAAAGGCCCTTGTTGAGTTGGCTGCACTTACAGCGCCAACGGTAAACGGTAATCGGTTATCGGTTAACCTTAAACGGTTATCACTTAAGCCGGAATTAGCGCCTTACTTTCCTTTTACTAATTGTTGTGTTTTGATTTCGGAGTTCTTTTGAACAAGTTTTCCGTAATCCCTGCTCCATAATCTCCATAATCTACGTCGCGTCGTCGTCACATTGTTTATCCAGCGCTGATTGCTGTTGTTTTTTAAATTCCAAATTGTTTGCATTTCGCGTTAATTTTAATTAAATCTTTTTCCATGACGCAGACACTAATCAAATCAAATCAAATCAAGTCAAATTTAATTCATATCAAAAGGAAATCAAAGCTGCTTTTTTGACGCATTACAAAGCAACGGACAGGATTAGACGTGTTTCAAAACACATCACACAAACAATACGGAAACTGTCAACAGCTAATCTCTGAGATCTCGTTGATCATTCGCTTTGAATTCAACGGAACCAATTTAAATAAATTGGGTGAATTCTTTTGTAGACACTCGTAGAGCTCGTTATGCTCATTATGCTAAAATTGTCAACTGACTGACTGACTGAGTGGTGACGCGTTTGGAGCGCGTCTCGGAAAAGTGTCAACATTCAACTTGGCCTAAACGGCGCTCTTAATGTGGCCCAAAGTGCTCTTGAAGTCAAGCTCTCAAGCCTGACGAAGGTTACCACTTGACTTTTGAGTTAAAGCCAATACGAGTAGAAGAAGAAGAGGAGGAGGAGTAAAAAAACATTACCACTTTTTGGGCCAAGTTTAAATGTTTTTCCCTGCTTAGATCGCTTTATGTTTGAACCAAATTAGCATTAAAATATTTAGCAAATATTGCATAAATTAAGCTTCACGTGATGCACGACGCACAAGTTTTTGATTCTAATAAAAAGAGTTAATAAAATTTTATAATCAATAAAAATGTTGCCAACTCGATTGACAACTCTTTCTTTGAGCCAAATTGGATTGTAACAATAATTTCATTTGATTTATGTAGAATTACAGGTGAGTGAGGAGCCGGTTTGAGTTTGTCAAGCGACTAAACAAATGTCAAAGAGTTAAATCAATACGCGCAGAAGTGGTAAGCTAAACAGAGTAATACCCTGTAAGATGTGTAGTAGCAGACTCTCAGCTCTTAGCAGCACCACACTTAGACACCCACTCCTACAGGGCAGCTTATCAATTACCATTTGCTTAATAGATGATTTGCAAAGTTCAGAGGAATCTAATTAACACCTGCTTGGAGCTGATCCACTGCATTCCGATGACGAATTACATTCGGCATCTTTGAATCATCTGAATTTTCATTTCCACCTTCTAATTATTAGAGTAAGAAGATTTGGGCATGGGAATTTGAGGCTGGGATTGGTCTGCTGCTTCCGTCAAAAGCGATCGAGGTGCTAAACAGCGATGGTGCCAGCCACCGCCACATTTCCACTGGCCCAATCACTGGTGCGATTCAAATGATTCACTTGGCGCTTAAATGATTCATTTCACATATATATAACACTGTAAGTTAAGACATCACATATTTTCTGTAGTTGATCTCAATCCGCAAATCCTTTACTATAACACGCAGCTGCGCTGTCTGCATATTTACTGTTTCACTTCTCACTGTGGCAACTTATCACCCGTACGTCACTGGCGGCTGCCAATTATCACATTAGAGACAGGCCACTGCAAATTGATCATGGAAATGATTGTTTGGTGTGCTGATTTTGTTTTAATTAATATCACGCCAATTGTTTTTAAACCTGTTAATATTATATTTACATATGAATTTTGCTCCCTTTTTGATGCCCTTATCGCTGTATGCAATTCAAATTAGAGCGCCAAACAGTGCACAGTGTGGTAACGCTGCGCACTGGTGGTTGGCAACGCGCACACAATTGTGAAGCTGGCTGCGCTGCGAATCGAACACTAGTGAAGTTGGCTGTGGTATATTTCAAGCTGCGTGAGGTTGAATGTGCGCGAAATTTAAATGCCAGGGAAATTTTAAAGTTTACTACGCACAACATAATTAATGCATGCCAGCTAATTAAACTGTTTAGAGCTCAGAAGATTACTATAGAGTTGCTAAATTTACAATTGAATGTCTTAACTTAGTCAATGAATCAGAATAGAACAAGTTCTAAATAGGCTTCCTGTACGTCATAACAGAGCTGCTTTGTAGTATCTTTATTAGTAATGGAAACATTAAATAACTGTTAGTTGAGTGCAACTATATAGTGTCTTACATTTTATTTGGCCAACGCCTTTGGTGTACAAGATTATCAGCCACTAAGCATGCGACTATGTTAATAACATTTTAATGTTAACGTTAGCACTGACAGTTAAGGGAGCGTTAACATTGGGGCGATCTCTTTACACAAGATGAATATCGTAAATGGGGATTGAGTACATTTTGAGTGCTGTTATTTCTTTCGCGTGCCCTGCTCAGTTTGTTACAAAAATTGTTAGTGTCCAAATCTTTATATTTTATTTAAAAAATACAGTGTTTAATACAGGTGCAGTTATCGTGGTGTTTCACAACTCAATTAATCGCGATTGCTGCTGTTTATTAAGTATTTTACGTCGATTAAAGTGGTAGAAAAAATAATTTGATCGCGTCTGCTTGGACTGTGTTTTTCTGTGCATGTGTGCGTGTGTACATAAGTGTATGTATGCAGAAATGTACATACGTATGTATGTATGCATGTATGAATGAATGCTGCGTGCTTTTGTTGCTGCTCTACGCTCTGGACAAATACAAAACACATTTAAAATTTATTTAACTCATATTAATAATTCGCACACACGTAATCGCATTACCAACAATTATACAGGGTATATCTGTTTATTTTTTGTCGACGCGTTGCAAAAGGAGCACTGAATATTAATGTGAACAAGTGTTTGCATGTGTGTGAGTGTAGTGAGTGTGTCTGTGTTGCATGCGATATTTACTTGCTGCTTTAACTGTAATCACTTTGAGTTCGAATTTGCTACTCTCTTCTCCTGCCATAAATACACAGGGTATCAAGTGCGCGTACATCGTGATGAAATAAAGCAACAAAATTGTTGCTGCTTTTATTTTTGCGAAAAATGTGTTGCTGCTGTTTTTGTTATTTTTGTTGTCATTGTGGCTTTTGTCTGCGATTAGAATTAATTGACAAATGGCATAAAAATGTCGCTTATTTTGTGTGGGGCCGGTGCAAATACAAAAAGTAAAGACAGAAAAACAAAGACAAAAGCATAAGGCAAAAACAAAAGCAAAGAATAGTAGTAGAAGACAAAGTACAAAACAAAGTGGCAAATTTTAATAAATTACAATAAAAAGTACTCACATCAAAGTTCAATGACCGCAAACAACAACAACAACAGCCAATAAGAAGCATAAACAACAAGAGAATCGGCAAAATTGTCATGTTAGTTTTCCACTGTAGTTACACAGACACACACACACATTCAGACACATAAATCATACAGCGGCATAATTAACAGCTCAAGTTTGGCTATGTTATTAACATGTTAACCCTACAGTGACCGCGGAGGCTGTTAAATAGCAAGTGTCGCGAACCTATAAAAACTGACCTGCACAATTTCTGACATTTATAAACGTGTAATTTTTTTTTTAAGTTTTCATAACGTTATAATTTTGCAGATTTAAATTACTTAGGAAACGCTTTATATAAAGAAATAAATGTAATAAGCTTCGTCTCGAAATAAAAGCGGCACAAAATGTCAAAAACACAATGTGCAGTAGAAAATCTGCACTACAACTATAAGGAACTCGATATAATAGGCAGAGGTAAGTGAAAATAACTTTAGTAAAATTATTAAATGAAAATCACAAGCACACTCGCAGCATTGTTAAATATTTCTTTTACTCCTCAATAGTATGTTTGATGTAGAGTATTTACCAGTCGTTTCTGTCTATACAAATTTCTATATTAACTTTAATGACCAACACAAAATGCATTGCAGGTGCGCTAATAAGGGGAAATACTGGGTTTTCAATTTTGTTTAATTATTACACCCCTCTGAGGCTTGTAATGAGAGTTCCGGAAATATTGCTGCATACTTTCAGGTCGAGTTTTCAAAATCAGGTGCAGTTCTGGGAACTTGTGTTTGAAAAAAGATAAATTAAAGGGATTCAGCAAAAGCAGAGCAAGAATTTAAACAAACGATATGAGTTAATGTTTAACTTTATACTTCTATCAATTAAAGTATTTAATAAGTTACGTCATTAAGTTAGAAAAATGACTTATTTAATGGGTTAAACATTCTGTTATAGATTTGCTTCCACAGTGGGCTAAATTAAAAAAGTAGAGTTGTATATTATATGGATATCTTCCCAAATTGTATAGAGTAACCAGAAAATCAAGAAATAATTTAAACAAATTAAACTTTTGTTTTTTTGCTTTTACTTTTTCTGCTTTGTTTTGCGGTTGTTCGTGATTTGCTTTTTTTCGTGGTCTTTGATTTGTGCAAAATTTATGACAAAGCAATGGAAAGACGAAAGGGAAAGAGAAAGAGTGTCATGGGAAGAGGAGGGCAAACTTTGTTCTTTATTTTGTTATATTGTTATATGCAGTATAATAGAACGTAGCACAGTTGGCCTTGTACTTGACAACTGAAGCTTTAGGCATAGAAAGAACTCAAAGTCACGACTCTGCTTAAAAGCGAAGCAAAGCAATGTTGATCTAAATTCTTTGAAATGTTTAGAAATATCAGGCGAAAATGAAAAAAAAGAAACTCCCACGCAATATATATTTTTGTATAACTTGTCAATCTGCTGCTTCTGCCTCTGTCCGTCTGTCTGTCCGTGTCTGTGCTTGCCATATATTTTCGGTGACAGAATTCGATTCTTGTTTCGTTCTCTGTGCAGTCCCGCTCTCTTCGTTATAACAGATATTCCCTCACTTGCTTTGTTATCAAACAGCCGAGGGTGATTTCTGGGGTTTTAGTTATTAGGTGTTGTTTTTGGGTTCTCGATTCTCGTGTTCTCTCTGTTCTGGTGTTTCCCTAAGCTAGAATATTTTTATTTGTATGCGAAATTTCCACTTCTATTTATAATGTGTAGATAGCTTCGCTCTCAACTTGCTATCTGCATATTTCTCGCTATTTGTTGATTAACATTTTATTTTATTTGGGCTTTTTTCTGTTTCGCTTGCGCTTTAGTTTCCCCAGTTCAAGGTTAAATGAAGCCACTACTTCTCTCTCTCCCCCTCTCTCCCTCTCTCTCTCTTTTTGTTAGCCTGCCTGCGAGTGTGTGTGTGTGACCTACTTCTGTATAACTTTTTCTCTCGACCTTTACAGGGGCTTTTGGTGAAGTTCATCGAGCACGCGACAACCTCACGGGCAGCTACGTGGTCATCAAAAAGTTGCGCATTGCACTCAGCGACAATGGAGTGAGTGCAACGGCACTGAGAGAGATTTCGCTCCTTAAACAGCTCAATGCTTACGATCATGCGAACATTGTCAAGTGAGTACACAAGTGTAGGTGAGTGTGTGTGTGTGTGTGAGTGGCTGCTTATCTAGGTGGCGCCCCATTAAAAACTGCTGACGAGCACAGATTACACACAGTCGGTGTGTGTGTGTGTGTGTTGGTGCATTTTAGCACAGACGTTTTGTTTATCTTTCTGCACGCTTTTCCTGGCGCCCTCTGGTGCTCGCAAGCGTAACCGTAACGATCACGGCGCTTTACATCAACAAGTTGCACTCACACACACACACTGACTGTGAGTGGCATGCGCATGTAAAGTACTAAAGCAAACGTCAATCACGATTGGCGCCGACTTGGCCCGCTCTGATAACGGCTCGTCTAACTATATTTGCAATAACAGAATGTAATTATTTAAATTCAACTTGAGGCATTTGGCACCCCAGGGCAAATGAGAAACGCAAATCATGCATAACTTGAACAACTTTGTTTAGCAGTAAACTGGAACTTATACCAACATGTTGGTATACCAATGTTCTGACAGTCACGACATCAGCACACACAGAGCGTACTTGTTCTCTTACTCTCTGTACAAAATGCCATTTAGCTCACTCACTCAATTTGGCTACTGTTGGCGCCGCATGGCTCTCATTTACGATATTACGATCAAGAGCGCCGTGAATATCGTAAATGTATCAGCATACTAAGAGCGCGCACACAACATACTGTTAATCGCCGGCGCTGTTCAAACTTAACAGAATTAACGTATTTTTTTTGTGGGGAAACATTTTTGCTAAAAAATGTTGTGAAGCTACTAAATTAATTTTTAGTTTATTTTTAATTAAAATGTACAGCTTTTGGCTTATTTTAAGCACAATTTAATGCATGCGAAATTTGAATATTAGACTATCGCTTGTAACAGTGCCTTTAGCTGTGCCTAACATAATGTTAACAGAGAACTCTCCATTTCTAAGCAGGGGCAACTTACGTTATTCACTCTTACTCTCCGCGGTGTGCGCTCCCTTGATCGCATTTATTTGTAGCGTAACTTTTGTTCAGCGTGAGTGGAGCAATTTCTTTAGAACACTTGGCCACCACCTGCATGAGTATTCTTATACAAGCTGAGGGGTAAAGTGGAGACTTAACATTCAGCAACCCATACATTCAAAGCCGATACATTCTCTACACTAATTCCTTTCCCCTATCGCACACAGGCTGCTGGATCTATGCCAGTTCTTAGAACGTGATGGAAAATTGTTAGTTTTACTGGTTTTTGAGTACATGGAACAGGATCTATCCAATCTGATTGCAGATCTGCCCAAAACTGGCATGTCACCCACAGAACTGCAGGTAAACCCAGAAAGAACTTTAAATTGATTCTTATTTATAGGATTCCCCATTTTCAGCGTCTTTCCCGGGAACTTTTGATTGGACTCGACTTTCTGCATGCAAATGGAATAATGCATCGTGATCTGAAGCCTCAGAATCTGTTGATCTCATCGAAGGGAGTGCTAAAAATAGCTGATTTTGGTCTGGTCAACACGTGTAGTGCCGAAATGAGGGTTACCAACGCGGTGGCAACCCTATGGTACCGTGCACCCGAAATAGTGCTCGACCAGGGTTACAACAGTGCTGCGAATATCTGGAGTGCTGCCTGCATTATATACGAAATGTTCAGTCGTAAGCCCCTATTCCCAGGCACTTCCGAGAGAAGCCAATTGGATCGCATTTTTGAGTGAGTTTTTTGGAAACGTCTTAAATTTATTTTATAAAATTAATGTTTATTTACTTAGGTTGACTGGCAGACCCACTGAGGATCTGTGGCCAGCGGATATTTCCTTAACCATCGATCACTTTCCGCCACGATCTGCCAAGCGACCTCGCGACTTTTGTTCCGATCTGAGTGAATCTGCCGATAATTTGCTGAATGTAAATACCTTAGACTAAATTCTCTTACAGTTTACTAATCCCCTTCTCCACTCTCTTCAGCAAATGCTTTCATACGAACTGCAGTTACGACCCTCGGCGTTTACCTGTTTGCAGCATGAATATTTCCAGCAGCAACTAGTTTAGCCAGGGGCTTTTCCCATCAAGCAACAACTAACGTGTTCCTTTACTACATATAATTATGTATATTTTTAATTGTTTATATTTTATTCGCGGTCAATTTTTTATTTTTAAGTCTTAAGTGTA
This sequence comes from Drosophila parthenogenetica, assembly GCA_035047505.1. Taxonomy (NCBI): domain Eukaryota; kingdom Metazoa; phylum Arthropoda; class Insecta; order Diptera; family Drosophilidae; genus Drosophila; species Drosophila parthenogenetica. The sequence goes on from JAWNPM010000087.1 coordinate 7,768,994, forward strand.
AAATATGAATTTCAGTCAGTTTTTTTTATCAACTGCCGTGAAAGTAACCGGTTAAACATGTGATACACCAAGTTCAGGACTAGTTCTGCATATACACAGCTATATAAATCATATAAACAAAATATTATAATTAAATTATATTAAATGCATGTATACAAATACTAACTTTATTCAAAATTGTGTTGTTTGTAGTGTCTGTAGCAACTTTTACTATATATGTACATATAACTGCATTTCTATATATCTCAACTATATATGCTTTTAAGCAATTTATTAAATATAATGTATAAAACTAAATTAAAAGAAGTTTAAATAACTTAAAAGAAATCCAACTTAACAGGCATGTTAGCTACGCTGTTAGCTTAACATTTAACAGAGCTGTTATAAGTTAACGTGATGTTAGTAACGATATAGGACCAGCTGTGTTACTAACAGTGCTGTAGAGCAACAGTTGATCAGCTCTGTTAGTTACGATATGTTATTAAACAGTGATCGTGGCTGCTCTGTTAAGCATCAGTTAAGTGCTGAAAAACGACAGTGCATAGAGTGTAGAATAACGATTTATTTTTTAAAAAATAGGCGCCATACAAAATTCGGCTTTAATTTAAATTCAAACAACTTTTCTTGTAAATATAAGTATTGGAACTTCTTTGGCTTAGAGGAATGATGTATGTATATAATAACCGTATCACTTTGCCATTGAGCCCTAGGCGAGGCCAACAAATATGTAAAACACTAAAGGTAACACCAGATTATCCACCTGATCAGTAAAAGCCTCGATTAGTGACGAGTTTAATGCCGCAAATATGGTGGCAAACCATTTGGCCTGCGACATTTGAAGGATGCCTCCCATTTCCAGTGCCCAAACGCTTACTAAAGTGGAGACAACAAATGCCATTGTGCCCTCCAAGGAGCGTGACGAATCTGTAAGTAGAAAGGGGCTTTGAATGACTGCATTACATTGTTAGCTATGTAACCCACTTAACCACATGTTGCGTCCGAACTTAGAGCCGATCAAACTGGCTGCCGTGTCGCCCACACCAACCGACAAAATGCCTGAGAGTAGCAGCAGAAGATTGGGATTGGTTGAGCCCGTTCGACAGGGACAGGAAGTCAGCCAAATGGGCAGCGAACAACCGATTAGTAAACAGAAGGGAGTCAACGCCAAGTGACCCGCATCCTTGGCATCCTTAAACGACTCAAAGGCCTGCACCAGAGTGGCGCCAAACGGTGGCATCTTCAGCAGACGAAGCAGTTCCAGCACCACGAAGATGGCAAAGGCAATTCCCGAGGCAATGTACAACAACTCGCACTGATAGATTAGGCCGGGCACAAAGACCAGCACGATGAGCAGATGGAAGATCTTCCGCACTCGTGTGTTGGCCTGCGTGGAGTTGCTTAGTTGCCAACTGACCGTGGCACAGGTGAGTGCCACTAGCAACAGGTAAAACATAATAATAAACAGCTACAAACAAAAGATTTAGAGATGATTTCTTGAAAGTTTTCAGCTAAACTTACTCGCTTCTGATCCCTGGAGATGAAACTAAGGAGCGCAATCAGCGGCAATGGTTTGGTCACAGGAGCAGAGGTCACAGCCACGGCCAGCAGTGCCATCAACAGGTAGAAAGGCACAGGTGCACGTAACTTAGGAACTAAGGCCAGCAGCAAACAGACCACGAACAGACAAATCAAAGCACTCTGCATTATGGCATTTAATTGGCTAAAATCCGTTGGAGGCTTGGCTTCCAGTGCCCACAGAGCGTAGATGCGAGTTGAGGCATTAAACAGAAAGAGCACGAGGCCTTGCACCAGAATGGCAGCCTCGCCATAGCTAAAGGTTCTTGGGAATCCACGCAAGACACCAGTATAAACTCGCTGATAAAGCGTAGTGATGAGAAAACCTGCGATAAGAGCCCAAAGCCAGGAAAATTCTGCCTGCAGCGCAAAGCAGCCACTGGTAAGCAAACTCGGCACTATGTTAACCACTGCTTTTAGACGTTTCCGAGTCCTCAATCGCACGTTGAAGATCAAACAAAGAGTTGCTATGCAAGTTCCAAGCGCAATCACAATTAGAATTCGATGCACTGCATCCGACATCGAATTGTTGCAAGCCGGCGTTGCGTTGTTTGTGTGTAGATAGCTGATGGCCAATGCCAGGGGAAACAGCCAGCATGACCAGCCTCCATTTGAAGCAAAGGGCCTATACAGAAGAAGTTATACTTAATTGAAAACAATTAACTTTTGTTTACAATACCTGGGCAAAAGTCGCTCAGACATCTTTAATTATGTCAGTGTTGTGTACTACCCTCTCGGGCTGTTAAGAGAGGAGCAGCCGATAGCAGTGAAGTATCGATATTTGCCGGTTAACAGCACTCCCTTGTGGTGGCTGGCCGATTGGAGCCAACTATCGATACACAGAGAAACATCGACGTTGTCTGAGAGTGTAAACATTATAAATTATAAATAAATAAATGAGTCCCGTTCCGTCTGCAGCAGCGTCAAGTTCGAAGACACACCTGAAGTCGCAGTCGCGCGCCTACGTGCCATTATTTCGTGACTTTCGAGTGCTACTAGCGCGGCCAAATCGCATAAAAATAGCAACGTTACACTACAAATACAAATTGTTGTTGTTGTCGGTCGCTGTCGTGTGTTAAATGTGCATTTAAACAAAATTTTGCCCGACAAAAACGGAAAGAGTTTTCTGTTTCACAGTGTATTTGTGCCAAAATTGAAAATTTAAAAATTTGAAAATTTTTTCGAACGTCAGCAAGTGCATACGAAGGAAAAATCACGCATTTGCTGCTTCACTTGTTCCTGCTTGTTATTTTCTTGTTTTCCGTTTCGCTACTGAATTTTGAATGTCCGAGAATAAAGGCATCATGTTGGCCAAATCTATGCAAAAACACGCTGGACGTGCCAAGGAGAAGGTAAGAGAGCTTACTTAGTAATATTGCTGCTAGTTAAACAATTGGGGGCAAAAATTGTACGCTGCGAGTGACATTTTCTAGGGCGTGTAAATGTATGTGTGTGTGCTGTGCTCTGCTATAGAACAACCACCCAACAACAACTACACACGACGCCCAGCGTGGCCCAACTGTAATACGATGAGGTCGCGTCCCTGTCCTATTTCCAATAAGACAAACTGCTGCTGCTGCTGCTGCTCAGTGTTTATTCCATGTCCCAATTAGAAACGAAGCTCTATAAAATTCATATAAATATGTATGTATGTGTATTAAAGGAAAGTACAAACAATGCTACACATAATGTTTGCATAAGTTAGTGTCCATTGTGTTAAAGTTGCCCATTGGAACAACTTATAGAAGTTGCTGCCACTAACACGAGCACACACACACACACACACACATGCAAACGAACACCAACTGAGCAAACGCCACCTGTCGTCTTGTTAGGGCGCTGCTGCAGCTCTGTGTACTTGCGATCAAGTTGCTGGCGATGATTTTCATTAGTCAAAGCTTTGGGACTGTCTTTTGTTTCTGCTCACACACACCCCCTCCCTCTAAACCTCCCTCCCTTTACTGTTTGTTTCATCTTTGCCGCTGCTGCTGCGTGCACAAGTGAAAGTTTGGCGCTGAAGCGTTCGCTCGTTGGGTCCAGGAGCGGCCGCTCAACTTTAATGTGAATGTCAATACACACACACACACGCAAATAGTCGCACACAAATAGTTGTATACATGTGAGAAAAAAGAGTGTAAAGAAGAGAGAGAAAAAAGTTGCAGTTGACCCACTCGACGGCTGTCTTGTAAACAAGTTTTCGATGCTGCGGCGGCTGCTGCCCAGCGATCAGAGACAGGGTTGGAGTTGTAGTCGGAGTCAGAGCCATAGTTATAGCCACATTCCAAAGCAGCCAGAAAATGCTGTAATCTAAGCTCTGAATGATGCTTTTTCTTTCAAGTTTTTAAAGTCTGCTGTATTGATTTGCTTGTTGTCTCTATCACGCTCACCGCCTAAGTGTGTGCGAGCCCGCTTGTTTGTGTGTGTGTGTGTGTGTGTTAGACTTGGCATTTACAGTTGGATTTCTAAAGTTCGTTGGTATTTTGTAGATTTTTTTTGGGATGCTCACAAGTTTCTTCTGCTCGTGTTGGTCATTAAACTTGAACAAATTCCTGCAGACTCTACGTAAATGTCGCGCTATTTATAATACCCAAATCCATTAATAGTTACCAACTATTTCCTGGAACATAATTAGCATAAAGTTATTGTACAATTATATATTTACAGCAACTGTTCGTATGTGGATCAAATTTTTTGAACTGAAAATTTCATAATTTGCGTAGAATTTATTTTTAAATATATGTATATAGACTAGTCTATAAGGCAATGAGCACGTTTTGCTGCCCGGCGCTTTTTTTATTTGCGCATTGTGTGCTCATTTCATTAGATGTATGTAACAGAGAGAGAGTGAGAGAGAGCGCGTGTGTATGTGTGTGTGAGACGCGGAGAAATGAAGACGAGCCAACAGAAGATTTTCATTAGAGAAAACTTGTCAAATCGAAAAGGCGAAAAACACAAAAAAAAAAACACACATTCATTGCATATCTACAAGATACACATATTTATCTATGTAGTATGTGTATTGTGCCTAGATACATTTTCATTTTGGGTGCGTGACTGACCCAACACCTCTTCTCCCATCTCTCCTCTGCTCACTCCGCTCCCCAATCCCCTGAAAATGTCGCCTGGCAGTCAATCTTTAAATAGCCCCAGTTGCCTCGTAGTTTTACTCTTTAGATTTCTATAGATACATTTTGGTCTTTTGTTTTATAACTCTCTGCAGTATTTAGTAGGAGCCGTTTTCGCTGTGTATCTCAAAGATTTCAAATTTGTTGTTTTTTTTTTTCGCGAAACGCGACACAAAACTTTGCTATCGCATAAGTAATTTTTGCTGCTCGCTTTTGAATTTGTTTTTGCGAAATTTTCGCCCGCACGCTGATGTTTCGCATTTTTTTGTTTGCTATTTTTAAGCGCAACAGTTGCCAAAAAATAAAAAAAGTGGAAATAAAAAGAAAAATAGTTGCTTTTCACTCTTTCTCTTTCTCTTGAGACAACACCTTTCTCGGTGCTGATGAACTGCATCAAACGATTGACATTTTATTGGCAGCTGAAATCTTTAGAAACTTACAAACTTGTCACTTGCCTCTTGCATATTGAACTTCGCGTACGTCGTCTTCGCTTGTCTCTGCTTCTGGCCACTTTAAATGCCAATTGTTCATACCAAATTTTAGTGTATTTATAATTAAATTGAGGGGAAAGCGTTAAGTGATAAGCGGGAATTACATAGACTGACTGATCAGTGTGCAGCCCAAGTAGCAGACCAAATTTCCCTGTATATATTTATTTACAATTCTGGGAATTCCTGCTTTTGGCTGTTAGCAACTAAACACGAGTCGCAACTCTTTCATTTTTTTAGGTTCTCCGATTTTAGGGATGAATTTCCCAGGCGATAACATGAACAACTGTTGTTACAGTAACCCAAAACCCAAAACCCAAAACTCGCACTCGAAAACGAATACACTCCTTTTTTAAAGTAAATACTTGGAATTTTTAACTGAAGCGCCAGCAGTTTTTTATTTATACAATAAAATTAACAAATCGAAAGAATAATAAAAACAATAAGATAGCAGTCGACTTGGATTACGGCTACAGATACGGTATTATAGCAATTTTAATGGCTGTGACTCTGTCCGACTGTCCGTTTGTCCGATTGATTGGCAGGTGCAGTCTCTGCCGAGTACGCCCCGTTTTGTGACAAAAAACAAGGGGGCGTAGTCGAGCCGAGTCGAGTCGAATCGAGTCTATTAAGCGATTCAATCGAGCAGAGATACGCAGACGACAATAACGACAACTCGATTGAAGTTGGCAGAGAGGGAGGTAGAGATACAAGTTATAGTCACATGCACAGATACAGATACATTACGAGTAGTAGATGCGGATACAATTCATGCTGATAATGGACACTCTTTGTGGTTGTTACTGTTGTTGTGCATAAACCATTTTGATTATGGCGTATGCATTTAGTGACGAGAGCTTATTATAAAATTCAATTATAGAAATTGCCAACAATAATCGGACGGAAAGTGACGACTGCGCAATGTGGGAAACATTTTATTTTTTGCTTTTTTCTTACTTTATTTTGCCTGCTTGCTATCTATTCATTTATTTCGTTATTTCATTTTCATTTCACATTTTCTTTTGTTGAAAATGTCTCGTCCCTTGGCTGATTGCATAACAATTGAATTATCTTTGGACATTTATTGGCACTTCACTTAATTCACAACTTTTTTATGCAATTGTCCAGGCTTCAACACACAATTCCATAGCTTGACATACCGCAGACATTTCAAAATCACTTTTTATAGTTCTTTAACCGTTTCCCTAGAGTTCAAGTGTATTCGCACATGAACTCTATTTCGATTTCTATACATTAATCTAGCTATCTCATAAGTGGGCTTATCAACACCTTTGTAGGCGCTATAAACAATAAACGCACAGAAAAAAACAATATAAATACGATTCATAAGCAAAACCACATGCGAAGTAAGCAGACACATTTTGAAGTGGCGCGCAAGGTCAATTACTGTGCTGTACCCACTGTGCACTCAGGTCGTATACGTAATTTTGTGCCTGTTGTTTGCATGCCCAGTGCGGTGGGTGTAATGTGTTTCTAATGGGCAGCAGTTGAGTTCTAAGACACTTGTAGGGAGTATAGGGTATTTAGCCGTCGATTTCACTCTACTGCACATTGCTTTCTTGTCTCTCTGATTGTTTTTAAGCTTTTTTTTTTTATTAACTGTTCTGTTCGCTCAACAACAACAAAAAGTATAATGAAAAAATCGCCATAGAACATAGAGCTTAACTTTCGTGTGCTGCAATTAATGGCGATCGTGTGATTAAATCGGTGTATATATATTCTGTTCATATCTGAATTATAATGGCATTCGCCTTGACGAAACAGTTTTTGGACTGACAAATCGCGCTGGTGTTGAATGCGTCACAACAAATTGGCAACATCTTGAGGCATTATTCATATTCATATTATATAGAGGTATACTATTTTGGAATGTGAGTCCAGAATTTCAAAATAACTCAGTGAATTTCTGCAGCAAACTGATAGCTGTCGAAGATTTTACACTAAAATTAATTTTGTTGAAAGAAAAGCAAACAGAGAGCAGAAAATACATTAATCTCATTAGAAATTTGTGCATTATAAATTTATAATATCCTTAGTTAGTGTGCTTGAGTGCTAAATTTGATTAACTGGCACTAGATTGTTTATTGTACTGAAATCCATAAAAGAGATTTATAACAAATGCATTAGCTGTACTAAGTATAGCTCTGCATATATACAGAATTTATGTGCAGTTTGCCAGGAAATATTTTGGAAAATATACAACTAGTTTAATTAATTTTAAAATATATATGAGAGCAACTTAGTTTTGATTCGTTTCTCCATAAGGAAATAGATTAAGCAAATGGTTGCACGTAGTTTACTATAATAGAGACAATTGAGATACTTGTATCTAACACAACGTGCAATCCATTAAATAGCGTCTAATTAAGCACATGGGAATTTCATTTTGACTAACGTTTATGCCGGCCATAAAGATATTTGGCTAATGCTCAGAATAGAAGCTATCAGTAAACTTAGTCATGTATATATATATACTAACTATACTATATATAACTGTTTGTTTATATGCGTACTCTACTAGAGAGCGTAATTTATTTTGGGTGCTATCTGTTAGTCTATTAAAAGTAGTATCAAAAAAATACTTTGGCAACTTGAAGCTCTGGAGATATCACATTTCGCTGAGCTGCACTTTAGTTTTTTTGTTTGCGGAAATGTGTGTTTGTGTGTGTAATTGTTTTTTGTTTGTGGAAATGTAAAAAAGAGAAAACTTTTGCCCTAGAACAAAAGCGTCAGTCAACCCAAATGATAGGAAGCTGGAAAGCTATGAAAAAAGCAAAAAACAAAATGTGTAAAAAAAAAGTTGGCACGCGATTCGCTTGGGTGTTTGTGCCACTTTTGTGAATGTCATAGAGAATAATGCAACTGCCAGATACACAGATAGAAAGATACACAACAACAACAACAACAGGCATGGGAATATTCAGTTGGGTGGCCTTTGTTAAGAACACCCTGTAAACATGATTTTAGCTATACACCTTTCTGCGAGTGTCTGCCTGTCTATCTATTTACGAAAGTGTTGTCAGCAAATAAACAATAAACAAAAGCTTTCTGCCAAACCGGTTTGCCGATTCAACTGCGTTTCAGGTTATGCAATTAACAAAAGTTAAAGTTTCTAAATATAGAAATGCTAAATATCATAAAGCTCAATTAATTCGCTCTGAGTGTCTAATCAAATGGAAACTTTCTAAGGTTCCTAACAAATCAATTCGATTTTTTTATAAATTAGTATTTAAATAAAAAATAATCTGTAAACTTCTTAGCTTACTCTTCAGATATATCCCCTTTCACTCACTCTTTGTTTATCTCTTTCTCTGAGCCTCTTCCTCTCCCATTGCTAAGTTCTTGCAACATTATTACGTATACGCCTCGCCAACAAACGTTTGCCTAATTCCGCTTAATTGCTACGTGCTCAATTTTTTACTACTTTTCTATGTGTGTTTGTGTGTGTTTTTTTTTGCCATTTTGCATCTGTTTGTTACGCTCGAATGCATCGCAAGTGGCTTTCAGCATACAAATTAGCATAGTTCACAAACGAGCGTCAGAGCTTGAGGCCTAACAAATCCGCACCTGGAACCGTTTGTACAGCTCAGAATTGCACTTCAGATGGGGCACAAGTGGTGAGTGGGGTATGAGAGGGTGTAGGGGGATGTCAGATCAACCTTCATGCTGGATTTAGGTTTGGGCTATGCAGTTGCACAACCGCCGAATGCTGTGGCAATCAGGGACAATTGTTAAAGTGCAATCATAATGCACAAATTTGAGCCACAGTCCACTGTCATTTTCCATTTGGATTGTTTGCTTGTTGTTGTTGTTGCTCTGAAGGTTAACGTCGTCATTTTCAATTTACTTCACGTTGATTTTGCCTTTACGTAAGCTCAAGGGAGGCCGAAGGGAGGCAGGCAGAGGGCGTCATTAATTTCAATGAGATTTACTTGACATTTTTAATGCAGTTGCGGTTAGAACATGTATAATCATCTTCAATTATCAGCGTAGCTGCTGAGTAGTCACTACAGTTTCGGGCTTTTGTGCATAGCTCAAACTTATATACCCTTTAAAAGTATTTAAGCAGCTTGGGGCTTATCTTAGAAGCAAAAAAAGTGCATAAAATTTGCATATTTCTGTATTTAAAAGCAGAGATAACTGATGAACCTAAAGGGCACAAATACAGTGAAGCTTTAAGCTCTCAAACACACACTTTCATAGTTTCCAAAGCTTTGATACACAGCTTACAGATACAATTACTTTTACTAATTAAATATTTAATTTTTTCCTTATCATAGTTTGCTGGCTTATCTGTATTTAATCGGCTTAGTTTATTAATTACTTTTGCCAGTTATTAATGCATTTTTCTGTTTTCATTTTAATCTCGTTGCAGGTAAGAAAACTGTGCCACAAATTGAGATACGAATGGGAATGCAGTTAACTGCTGCAAATTGAATGCGAGGCAATTTTGGTAAATGCATTTTATTGTAGCTAAATGTAAAAGCCAATTATTTATTGGCCATTTGCAGTTGGCTGAGCCAAAAATGTGTGCATGTGCTAGTGTGTGTGTGTGTGTGTGTATCTGTGTCTGTTTACAAACACGACAGCAACGGCATCAGGTGTTGCCTCAAATTGATTGTGAGTCGTTTCTGCTCGCATCGATCAAGTGGAAAATATGTTTGCGCAAATGTTGATTGCTTCAGATACATTTTGTTATTTTGTTGTGCCGCTTCAGCCAAGCCTGCAATAATTAAAAGCAGTTCACTGACTCTTAAAAGCAGACGTATATATAACTATATTTATTTATTTTTACATCGTGTAATGGAATTGTCAATCGGCAACGATGCGTGCCAAATGTCGCCTCTGACAGCATGAAAACTACACAGCTTAACGGTACAGCTACCTATGTAATACACTAAGATACAGATACATTTATGTGCTCATCTTTTTAGCCAGATACTCAACTCATTTGGTAATTTGTACATTTCTGTGCTTATCTTCGAGATGTTACTATTCACTGCTTGAGGCTTTTGAGCATTTTGCACTGCTGATAAGTCACAACACCAACGCTAACACCGCAAGAATTCATTATATTTGTGTAATGGAATTTTATGCGTGTTATCAGCAAAGTTTTCAGTGCGGACATTAGCCATTACCGCAACGAACTGTTGTTGCCCGTTGCGCAATCTGATTGTCATTATTATTGTTATAATAATGTAGACCCAGTGGGCAGGGTGTGAACGGTTTGTTAAAAGGAAACTCTGTTATGCTAAGCGTTAGGTCCAACAAAGTTAGCTAAAAGTAAATTTTATGCTTTGACAGGGTACTTTATAGTCGTGTCTACTCCACTGAGCTTTTTCAGGGAGTGCTTGAGCAGCAGCGTTAACAACTGACTGATTTTATGACTTCAAAAATTCATTTCTGCCTTTATACAGGCTATAATATCATGATTAGATCTGAACAAGCAAAACTTTGTGTTAATTTTAGCAGTAACAACAACAACAACAGCAACATATCAACATAAAACCACAAATCATTCAGTTTTTAGATTAACCAGCCAACGGAAGTCTATTAAAATCTTGAGAAATGTTTCTTAACTTTGAATACTTGTAAAAACTAAATGCAATTGCTGGGAACTAAAAGCGGGGAATGTTTTTAGTTTAGAAAACTATTTTGTTTATAAATAATTTGGTTTATTCCGACAGCAAATACACCCCCGCTTCCCTCTCTCTATATCTCTGTGGTTCCCCTTTGATTTGTTTGGTTGCTCTTGACCCGTTTTCCACAGTTCAGCAAACAGCGAACGAAACTGTTTAATTGTTAGCTATAAACTTTAGCTATAACAAAAAACTATTAGTCGATTTTTCTACATTCAATATTGCTCAACAGTTTGTGGCAGCTACGTCACGTGTCGTTAAGAGCTTTAATGTCGTCTCAATTGTGATTTGATTTTGTTTGTAGATATGCAAATCACGTGTGTCTCTACAAATGAAACAAAACCGCCGATCTGTAGTGTAGTGTAGAAAAGTAAACACTTGTGCTTCGATTTGCACCGCATTGTTAAACGACACAGATACCAGATACTAGATACGTACCTATGCGAATGGCCTGAAAATGTATCTTAAGTCGCACTAACTATAAGTGACACTCGGTTGGTTTTTCTTTCCCTTTTTCGTAATTTGGTGTGTTGTGGCTCATAATGAGACATGTGCTAAATGCGAGCTCATGATTTGACCGCAATTTTCGGTCAGACAGCAGCAAATAATATTGTATCTCACAGATACATTATAATACATACTTATCACATTAAGATATTCTCAATAGCTTGTGATTGATTAGCATGGCTTTAACACAAACAGACACACACACATACTTTTGTCTGAGCATGATCACTTCTTCTTATATAATGCCTGCGGCGTTTGTTCGATTTCTGGCCGAAAAGCTAGAAAAAATAATCTCACTTTGGCAAATTGTCTTGAGTTCATTTTTATATTTTCGGCTAAAAGTAAAAGAAAACAAACAACAACTGTATACACTGCAAGAAAAGAGTGTGTGAGTTGAGCTAAATTGGTAGATTAAGCTTTGTGTGCAGTATTTTTCGCTGAGTGTAGGCACATGTGTCGCTCACTCAACGTGGAAGACAGCGAGCGAGAGCGCAGTTGTCTCTCTTTACCAAAAGCTCTAGACGCTAGATATGCACAACATGTGTGTGTGTGTGTGTTTGTTTGTATCTTGTCCCAGTAAATTCTTTGCAGTTGGCCAATAAAAAATTATTTGCATTTCTTGTTAGCCAACTCGGCTAGCTTATAGCACTAGAAGTGCGTAGCTATCAGATACGTTTTAAAATATTATTTTCAGCCTTAAACTGATTTAAAACTTGGCTAATTGCATTTGATGAAGCCAAACAAAATTCGCATTGGAAGCATTCAATTAATTAATCATTCGCTTTGCACAGAGAAAACTAAATGTTATTCGAATAAATAGAAAACGTGTAAAACTAAATTACAAAAAAATCGACGAGGAATGTAGAGCAAATTAGATAAACAGCCACCGTAACGAGGGAATAAAAAAAGAGTGAAAAAAAATCTGCAAAAAAGTGAAAAAAAATATTCGAAAACGGTTTGAGAAAAGCATCGAATGAAATGCTAAAAACATCTTTAATAATCGCTGACCCATTTAAGCGTCTTTCGCCTTTCAAATAGCAAAAGCGGACATTAATTATGGCTAATTTCAGAGACAGGTTTTTTTACTTAGTCAACATTTACTCACAGAAACAACGCCTCTTTCCGCTGGTGACAAACGGTTTGTGTATCTTGTAGATACGTTTTGAAACACAACCCACAACAGGTTGTTCTACTAGGCTTATATAACGTATCGTTGCCAAAAATCAGAACCAGTTGGACTGTAAACCTTTACCAACACATAAAATCCAATTTGTTATTAGCAAAAAACCACAGAAATTTGTTTATTATTTTTGACTTATTTACAACAAATGTTAATAGATAAATCAAAGCAGCAAACGACGATTGTCTCTACAGAAAAAACATAGGCAAATATTGGTTATTTTCATTGGGGAATTTCTGTCGAACTTTCTACCGAGTTTCACTTTCCACTAGCTTAAGCTTAAAGCGATAACGTCGCATCCAATTTCGAACGAAAGAAAGCCCAAACTGGCCAAAGACAGTAGGAGTAAGAGAGAGGGGACAGAAAGAGAGGCAGAGTGTAAGAGGCGCTGGAGAAAGACTTGCTATCAAAAAGAAATTATGCAAATAAACACAAAGTTGAAAACGTCGCATAAATAAATGCAATTCGTATTCGAAATCGAAGCTGAAATCGAATTTGTATTCGATTGCGCAATAAAATGCTTTAATTTACATATTTAATGTTCACATGCATAATGTTAATTTAGTCTTTTTTAATGTTATTATAGCACATGTTGAGTTGTCTGTTACTTTTAGCGTAGCAGACAAATTTTGAGTTAGGATTTCATAGATACTTCTATGTTAAATTAAATAGACTAGTTTTCATTAAAGGAGTTTGAATGGATTTTTAAACCAATTTTCTTTAAAAGGTTACAGCTTATTTAATTTGTAGTGTTTAAATTGATTTCATTCAGTCATGTCTCTAAAAGACTTAAATATTATTAAATTCTTAGTGATTAAATGAAGTCATAAGACTTTAAAAGGCTTTAAAATTGAATTCGTTGATTTTCTTTTAATTTAAGATACAAAACTTTTTCAATTTCTGTTATTTAAATTAATTCCCAAGATGACTCCTCCTTTTAAACGGAAAATTTCGCCCCTATACCCTACTCTCTCTACTCCAACTCGTTTTAAATTTCACAATTACTAGTTCTTAGCACAAAAGTTATAAACTGAACGCTTATTGTAAACGCATTCGCCATATTTAGCAAATGATTATTAATGACAATAACCAACTGACACAATGTATTAGTATGAATTTCAGTCGGATCGTTGTAGTTTATTTGTTTTTCCTTTGGCTGTTATTCACTTTATTTATTTTACTAGTTTTTTTTTGTATTTTAGCACGTTCTGTGAGCTGCTAACTTGATCTAAGATAAGTGTAAGTCATATGACTAACTAGTGGAGAGGGCGGGTGTCTAGAGGCAGGGGGAGGAGGGGCTGACTGAAAACCGGTTGCTGCCCACAAAAACAGTTTGCTGTCATCATCATCATGAGCTTGTCTGTTGGCTATAACATACTTATAAGTGGTATATATATGGAGATTGTTTTGGTTTTACCGCTAAGCGGGGCCAACAAGTTGCAAATGTACTTTTGTGGTAATAGGTACGGTCTTTAGCACACACACACACACACACTAGCACTTACACTACTCTACACACACTTATACTCTTCGCAGCTTGTTGCATTGTGGCACTTGTCAGCGTTGCCAAACGGCCTCAACTTTGCCGCTAGGCGAGGCCATAGGCGTGCGGAAAAGGGCGTGGCATTAGCCGTAAACCGGCAGCAGCCGACAACAACTACGACTAGTGACACCGATCTACTCGTGGCACATTTTCCATACCCATTTCTCTTATTCATTCATTCATTCTCTTGCACTTGCCACTCGCACTTGTCTCGCACTTTTCGCCGGCAGCGGCAATTTCTTCAAAGTTTTTCACAATCGTATTTTTCTTCTACATCTTCCTCTGCTTCTTTTACTTTTTTCCTCATTTTCTATTATTGTTTTTGTAGTCTTGTAGTCTGTTGGCTGTTTATGTTTAATATTCCCTTTTTTCCTGACATGCTCGCAGACTCGTATATAATTTCTAGTTTAGCTGACGTTTGCCATTTCTAATACCCTAGATGGGAGTTGTGTTGTAGAAAGGGTGGCTAATGCTATGAAAGAATAGAAAAAGGAATGCCAGAGCTGAGTTAGTAGTCTCACTGTTTCCTACCTCTTATATAGGGTATCTTTTAGTCGTCTTTGAGTACTTTCCTCTGCATTCTGTTAGTCTTCTTTCGTGCAGCTGTCTGTAGATTGCTTATAAACTGGGCCAACGCTTACTTATAAGTCATATATACCCTACTCACCTCTCTACGCCTCCCTTCCCTCTCTAACTACTTAACAATCCGTTGGCTGCTGCACTTTACTTTTGTTTGTCTGCCCATCATGATGGGTGTCTGTGTGTGTGTAATTTTGCTTCGATTTATATTTATGTGTTGCACTTTTGAAAGTTGAATTATTTAGCCATAGAGCAAAAGATACAAGCTACAAGATACCAGATACTTATATGCAACTGACAAACTTTGTGGGCTTTTGATGTTGTCATCGTTATATTGTTGTACATATATTTATACGACAACTCCTCTATACGCCCCCAATATTTGTGTTGCCTCAGACTGGCTTAAAGCCAAAAGCTTAGCCCACGTTTGATCTCTACGCACATGTTGCATGCGTGGAATTGGCCAAAAAACTTTGTCATCTATAACACAAACTATATAGTATATAGAGCCCATAAACTGAGCGACACAGAGAGAGAAAGAGCGTGTCAGGGCACTTGCAAAAGTTTAAAATAAATGACAGCGTCTAGATATATATCTATATGCTTAATATGTATATATACACAGTTGTTGATGACGCAAACTCTGAGATATTACCAAAAAAAAAACGTAAGGGACGAGCTCAACCAACTGTAATATGCGCTGTAGTTAGACACTGCTATTGATTTTGGCCAAGATTACAAATACTTTTCGCGTCGAGGCACACCCCTCGTTACAGGGTCTACTAGAAAACTGTTTTAAAATTGAGAAGGACGCCCCATGAGCTGCCAACGGAAGTGGACAGTCTGCGGTGGCCATTTGGTTTTTTGGCTATTATGATAACCACACAAAGTTCAATTATTCACAATCATATCTACACACACAGTGTGTGTTTGTGTTTGTTGGTATTTGCATAGAAGTTGGCCAGCAGAATTGTCGCAGCTAATTGGTAGAGAAATTGATAATAAATCGTTTTGTGGCTTAATTAATAAAAGTTTTTGCGCCACATGGCAACCGAATCACAACATTTTTCAGTTCTGAAAAAGAAACCAAAAACCAACAGCAACAAAAAATACATTTCGCCCACAAAACGCTGACTGCATTTGGTTTTTCTGTAGTTTTTTATTATTGCTACACGTGGGCCTTTTTTTGTAAACTTTTTTGTATACACACATATATCAATAACTGTATGTGGAAATGCAGTCTTCAGTTGACCAATTAAGGTTAACAATAACAATAAGAAAAGCAAGTATTTTGCCGGTTTGTCTCTTTACCAAAATGGGCAGAAAAAGCGTCAACAAGTTGGCTGGAAAACTGCCCACAACAAATTGTCTTTATATGAGTGTGTGTTGGTCACTGTGCCCATAAAAGGTTTTTTTTATGTGCAGCAGCTACACTTGTTGGCTATGAACATAGTGGCATACACTGAGCGAAAAGTTGCATAAGTTTAAAGACGAAAAGAAGTGTTTAAGCGACTTAAAGTTACCCTTTACTTGTGTTTACTTGTGTTCAGCTGAATTTTGGCTAAGACTTTTGTGGCTTGTTTTGTGCCTAATTTGATATGCTTATCGCATATCATATCGTACGCTGCATAATTATTCATAACGGCGCTGTGCCGCTGAGTGCCTAACGTAACATTTCCTCTAGAGGAAGTTCCACTGTAATATCAGTGTCGCACAGCCAAGCTGGCACTTATTAAGATACATTTTTATCTGTACCTCATTCTTTATAATCATATATTCGCATGTGTAAAGTTTTCTATCTGCAGCTTTTAAAGAATTTTCGCTTTATCTCGTTTATCAGTGTGTAAATATTGGTGTTATTTATGCAGATTAGCATTTAAGGTATTGTGAAAGACGTTGGCAAAAAAGTATTTAAATAAAATAAGTAGAGCACAGCAGGAAGCTTTAAAGTAGCTAGTTAAACTATAGCTTTAAAGTACAAACTAACATTTTACATAAAATATTCTAGAAAAGTTGTTTAAGATTTTACGCTCTACCACTCTAATCCCAGTCACTTAATTGGGCTTAAAATTTAACTAAAAAACTATTTACTTTAATTAATATGCGTAACAAGTAATTGATTTGCTCTAGAAGCAGAAAAGTTGATTAGTTTAAATAATTCATTGCTGCTCTAGTTACACGCACTCGGTTACAGCATGCGCTGCTCTCAGCAGCTTACGCACTCTGGCGCTCTCCCGCTCTCCAACTCTTCTGCTCTGCCCAGCTGTGCTCTCTCACTTGCCCGCCCTCGCTCTTGCGCTCTCAGAAGCTAGCTGCTTTGGGCTTTTTGTGTTTGTGGCGGGGTCACATTCGAGGCGTGGGCGTTGGTGAGAAAACTGTTACAAGGTTGTGTCAGCAATTGACAACTTATCATTGCTGGCTCGTTTCCCCTGCCACTGCTGCTCACCTCCTCCCACTAGCTGTGTCTGCACCTGCTCGTTAGCTTGCCACATTCCAGTTTCTTAGCTTTGCGTTTCTTGAATTTTAGAATTTATCTCCGAGTATTTCTGACTGTGACCGGAGGCAAAAGTCCGAACTACGTTCTTAACCCAAATGCGCCGTTGACAGGCATGTGGCAACAGATTTAGCGTTCTGTTAAGTATTTTTGTTTTTTCTACTTTTTTTTTAGCATTTTGCTCTTCTTTTACTTCTACTTAGTCTATTTTTTGCGAGTATTCGCTGCACACATGTAAAAAACTGAACCGGGCACAAAAAGTGCTTGCCAAATGTTGTGATTTTATTTATAAATGCGCCATTTGACTTGACTTGACATGAGTGATTGTGTGTGTGTGTGTGTGTGTGTGTGTGTGTGTGTGAGTGTAAGTGTAAGTGTGTGTGTTAACTGAAAAATGTTGCCACTACTTGGTAATTGAACTGAGTTTATGTGGTCGTGATCTGAAACGACGATCAACAACAGCCCACACTTTGAGCCACTTTATCAACAATGACCTTGAGTTACACCCACACACACACAGTCACAAATACCCAGACATGCAAATGGCTTTTAGTGTTAACTGGTTATTGATATCAACAATCTTTAATTTGCTTGCAGATTCTACAAAACTTGGGCAAAGTCGATCGCACCGCAGATGAAATCTTTGATGATCATTTGAACAATTTCAATCGCCAGCAAACAAATGCCAACAAACTACAAAAGGAGTTCAACAACTACATAAGATGCATACGCGGTAAGTCGGAAATGAAATCCCACACACAAGTCATAGCCCAGCATTCAGTGGGGAAACAGAGCTTATAAGTTTGTGTGCCCCTCTGTCGAGTAGACTCTAAACTGCTTACTAATTCTAACTATTTGTTTAATTTAGCCGCACAAACCGCCTCAAAGACACTGATGGATGCCGTCTGTGAAGTCTACGAGCCACAATGGAGCGGCTATGATGCGCTACAGGCACAAACCGCAGCCTCTGAGAGCTTGTGGTTGGATTTTGCGCACAAACTGGGCGATCAGGTGCTGATACCACTCAACACATACACCGGACAGTTTCCCGAAATGAAGAAGAAGGTGGAGAAGCGCAATCGCAAGCTCATCGACTACGACGGACAGCGTCATTCGTTCCAGAATCTGCAAGCCAATGCCAATAAGCGCAAGGATGATGTTAAGGTGAGTCCAGCAGGCTTAACACAGTCGAGCAACTCCGTTTATAAAGTGAATTTTTTCTACCCACAGCTAACCAAAGGACGCGAACAGCTGGAGGAGGCACGTCGCACCTATGAAATTTTGAATACGGAACTTCATGACGAGCTGCCCGCCCTCTACGACTCGAGAATACTGTTTTTGGTAACCAATTTGCAGACACTGTTCGCCACCGAGCAGGTGTTCCACAATGAAACGGCTAAGGTGGGTCTCCACATGGATTCCAAAGAATTTTTAACCAATTTACTGCCTTCCCCTACACAGATCTATGCGGAACTAGAGGCAATTGTTGACAAGTTGGCCACAGAATCACAACGTGGCTCAAATACGTTGCGCAAACAAACAAGTAACAACTGAAACTGTTTACATAAAAGCCACAAATATTTATATTAATCAACTACTCTACCTTGTTGCTTGCAGTAAATGCCATCAAGCCTTCGAGCCCAGTGCAATCGCCAGTGAACAAACTGAATAATGCCAATGCCAACAACAGCAACTATCAGAATCAAATAACCACAAACGGTGGCTCCAGTCTGGCCAACAGTCGTAAGTACTTGTCTCCCGGAGGTGCTATATCTTTGACTATATCCCTGATTCCAATAACTGATTACTTAATTACTAAATTTTACGCAATTTACGTTTTTCTTTATTTCGTTTCGTTTTGTTCTTGTTTTTTTTATGCTTCTTTTTCCGTTTCGTGCGAATAAAACATCAAAAAATTATAAATTGCTCAAAACTGTACAAAAAAACATGTATATATATTTAATTTTATGCATTACATATCGCCAAAGTGTAAAATAAATTCCCAAACTTATTTGGATTCATGTAAATTTAATGAAAACAAAGAAGAACTTGATATTATACACAATATTTAAAATATTTTTCTTACATTTATATATATATATTGATTTATTATTATGAGCACTTTTATATTATATTTTATGGCATATGATGATTTTTTGTTCCTTAGTTTTTGGCAATTTATAAAAATTAAGTTTAACTTTTGTTGGATTTTTGGCCATAGAGTAGCGAAAACAATTCCTTTGTTGACGGTTTTCCATGTAAAAAAACTTCTCTGCTAATTTATTTTTATAATTGGTTGTTGCATAAATTCATTAAGTTTAAAACTCTTTTTTAAGTCACTTTATGCAGTTTTAAATCAGCCGAGAACAAATGGAATGTTGCATGTTTCTTATGTTTGTTGCAAAAATCTGACAAAAAGCTAAACAAATGCGCTAAATTTTCTTTCAAAACAAACGTGTATTTTCTTTTTCAAACACTTAACATGCATGTCTTGAGTTTTACATATATATTTTTTACTTTTTTCTCTTCTTTTTACCAATTTGAAATTAATGTTTTTGTTGGAATGATGCTAACCCCAAAACATAATTTTAAAAAAATAACCACACATTAAAAAAAAAATAAAAACATATAAAAAAATCAACATTAAACGTATAAATAAAAAATAAAACAAACAAAAAATGGAAACATAAAAATATGAAAAACTTAGCAACATCCACAAGCTCCTCCATGGTTGAGCCACGATTTGATTCAGTTTCTTCAACACCAGAACCGACGCCAGAGTCGGCACAGCTGCCAGAGTTGCCACCCAGTCCCAAGCCGCAGGATACACCGCAGAAACCAGGCGCTGAGGAGGTGGCCGCAGCTGCCATAGCTGCAGCGGTGGCCAATGGTTTCACCAGCATCAAAACAACAACGACAACAACAACAACATCCAAATCTGTTGAGCCCACAGAGCCAAGTAGTCCAAATGCAAATACAGCTAAGACAGAGGAAACGATCAGTGAAGTGACCACCACAGAAACTAAGGAAGCGGCAACAACAAATGGCAACAACAATGAATCATGCAACACCACCGCAACAACAGCAGCAGCAGCAGCAACAACCACAGCAACAGCAGCAACGAGCACTGGAAAAGAGCCGGGAAAGCAGCCAAAAGAGCTGCCTGCTGGTCAGTCGGGTGCCAATGGCAATGCGAGCTCATCGCTAGAGGAGCATAAACAAAAGAAACTAGGTAAAGAAATCACAACAACAACAACAACACCACCACCAACAACAACAACTACAATAAATACTATTACAAACAATCAGCAATTAGCTACAGTTCAAGTTACAGTTACAGATACAGAAACAGTTAGCAGTAGTAGCCATAAACAATTAGTTAATAGCCAAACTGTTTTAACACACAATAAAAATCCCTTCGATGAAGATGATGAACGCATCTACGAAGTACCCAAGGGTGAGTAAGTCAGCAACATCCACAACAACTTCGATCTACAGCTAAAGATTTGGGTCTGTCTGCATAACTGCACTGTGTATCTCTCTGTCTCGGTCTGCCTTGTCTGTCTTTCGGTTCTAGTCTCTAGTTTTGGGCACCAGCAACAACAACAACACCACAAACACCTCCAAATCACATAGAACACAAAATTCATTTGTGGTTGCCCGATTTAGAGCACGATCTGTCTGACAGCGGCTTGTCTATTGTAAATTTCATACTTTAAAGCTTCAGTCTTTCTGTCTGTATCTGTAAACATATATACGTATATATATTCTTAACCATAATCCACATCAAACTATGTATATTTAAGAAATTTGTAACGCATGTGCGAGTCGAGGGTGAATTTTGTATTGATTTTGTATATCACATTTTTGGTAGCAGTTTCTTAGGCAGTCATTGCAGGCTTATGAATCATCTTAGTTTAAGCTGGCGTTTCAAAGTAAGCTGGTAGAATGTGATACTTAAAAGATTGATCAAGGGTGGGGGTAAAGAATATTTTTCAAAAACATTATTAATTATTTTTCAAATTAAGTAAAAGATATTTACTCATGTGGGAAGTCTTCAACTTTCGACGATCGATTTCCGTACTTAACTGTCAATGCATTCGATTAAATTTTATAGGAATATATAAAAAAGGGTGCTCAAAATAATTTAGACAAATTGGAGCATACTGCTTTGCCAAACTTCTGTCTGTTTTGTGTAGCTTAAACCAATCATTTTGTAATCAAGTCAGATTGAACTACGATTATAACTTGTATTTGGAAAATCGTTCTAGGAAACTACAGTTAAATGTTTAGTCTTTCAAAGAAAGCCAAGAAAAATCAATTTATTAAATTGCTAGAATAAAAGTGCCCTATAGTTAAGTTTGGTTTACTTTGAAATGCATTCACCCACACACTTAAAATCATATACTCTCATTTGTTGGATCATGCCTGTACATACAAACATTAGTAGCAAATTGTCACACACACCAACACACACATACATACATACGTTATAATATTTATGGATTTGTTAAACAACAACAAAAACTGGTTGCAGGTGGCTAAGGTGGCTACGCATACGAGTAGGTGTACTACAGCTAAGTAGCTCTAAGTTGTATTCTCAGTCATTTCATTTGATCACAAACACTTGCTTGCACGTTCGTTGCTTCAGTCTTTTGTTTTACCGGTTACTGCAGTTGTACGTCGTTGTAAGCAAAACTAAGTATTAAATAAAGTTTAAGTTAACTAAATTTAAAGCTGACTAACCCCAAAGCAGACTGCAATATTAATCTACAGTAATAATATATAAATTAACAGCAAGTTGTGTTCTTGCTTTTGCCTTTTTGTTAACTGAACTGTATATTAATGCAAACTAATTGAAATTTAGCTGTTAGTGCTAAACTAAGCTAATCAATTGCATTGAAATTTAATTCACAGATGCCAACACAGCTGATTTGCCACCTGGTGTACTGTACCGGGTGAAGGCGACCTACGGCTACGTCAAGGAGGATGTGGATGAGCTGAGCTTTGAGATTGGCGATACCATTCGTGTCATCGAATACGACGACCCAGAGGATCAGGTATAACTATTTGCAGTTAGCTTGCTACGACAATTGAATCTGTGCTCCCACCTAAGCATGCCGCTAGTTAAACCCTCTCCCTTTGCACTTGTGCAGAATATTTACTACCTGTCTTTATTGAATGCAGTTTTTTCTTACCAACTTGCAGGAGGAGGGCTGGCTAATGGGTCAAAAGGAGGGCACAACCGAGAAGGGCTTGTTTCCGGCCAATTTTACGCGTCCCATCTGAGGAGTTGCGACTGCAGCAACAGTAAAGGAATGCAACTAACAACAACAACAACAATAAGAACAACAAAAAAGAACAAGAACAAGATTAACAACAATCACTTCAGCCCCAAAATTTTGTTACATTACTCTACATATTTATAATTATACAAATGTACTTTTTACAAAAACAACAACAACACACAACATTTTACAACAAACACTTTCAACCTACGAACTTGTAACTTTCGGCCAAATTTTTCTTCTAGCGCTGCGTGAATTATTTAATTTTTTGATTTGTCCTGTGAAAAAATTAATTGTTTAAATTGAAAGAGTTTTATATATAAATATATTTTTGATTCGTATGCAATAAACAGTCGTGTATTTGTTAAAGCAGTGCTTCCAAAAGAATTATTATTATTATCATTATTATTATTATGATTATTATTACTATGATTAATATAATTGTTGACAAATGATTGCACACAAAATATATATTTTGAAATGTTTCATATACATTATTTTGTTAGTTGTAAGCATAATCAACAACAACAAAATTGAAATGAAATTCGAAATCCATACACATACATATAAACATATATATATTATTTGTTAAAAAAGAAATATTATTGTGCTCATAATTAATACTACGAACAAAATGTATCTAATTTGTAATTTTGTTGAAAGCAAAAATGGCAAAGACGAACAATTTAAAATGCATATCACTCGATAAGAATCGTGTTTAAAACATGGACATGATTAACAAACAACAAGAAGAACAAAAATTTAATAACCTTTTTGTAATTGTATTTTGCAAATCATGTAGTACGAGTTTTTTATAGTCAATTGAATGTTTTTTGGAGTGAAGAAAACGGAAAAATCGAAGAAAATGAAAGAGGCCAGCAGAAATTAAATCTTTGGCATTTTTTTTTATTTTTTTGGTAAATCGGATTACAACATTAAATTGTTTTTATTAATTTAAAATTAATACTTATATTATTTGTAGCTGTTATTTAGTTAAAGTTGAGCCGAGTAGCCACTCTCAAAATATATAACTAGCGTCAGCTTTATAACATTGAAAACAAGCCAATAGTCACTAACAGATCCACTATCCTTTTACACATAAATATATAAATTATTTTATTTTATTATATTTTTGTTTAACAAATCGAATAGATTGTTTATTGATTTTCATCCAGTTTGATGCGTAACGAACCGACATACAAATTTTACAACAAATTTCTCACTTTTGAAAACTGTATTGTAAAATTATTATTTTAATATTTAATTAATTTAAACATTTATTTATCGCATGAACACATTGAACAAATGATAATAATTTACAGAAAATTAAATAAAATATAGATTAAACAAAGTAAAATTGAGTTTTTATTAAATTTAAACGAAGCTTTATCAATTTTGTGGTTTGTATAATAAAGTAAGTAAATATTTATTTAAACCTATTGACTGTTATAAAAATCGTTACATTGCGATAAACGATAACAAGCGATTACTGCTGCCCTTCTTTTTTATAGCAGCTTCCAGGGTGACCATATAACCTTTGGCGCCATTTGGCTGATTTTAAAACTACTTAAATTACCCTGAACTTAAAAGTACTTAAATATTTCGAAATTCCCATTAGTCTTACGCTGCAACTCAATCTTAACACAACACAATACAACAAAAAAATCAGTGCCCGCAATAAAGTGGTGCAAACTTGCCGTGCCCGCATATTAAAATATGTGAAATGTGAAAAAAAAAAATAAAATAAAAAGATATTTATATAAATTCCATATAAATTTGTGAATGACATGACAGATTGCGAAATGTTCGACAGTTCCTGTTGCAAGTCTCCTGAGGAACTCGAACAGTTACGCATCAGCAGGGATATAGACAAAACTCTCAAAAAAGACAAGAAAGATGCGAAGCGGGACATTAAAATGCTATTACTAGGCGAGTATTAGTTTATATCGACTATAAATAGCCAAACAATTTTAAAAATAACTAAAGCCAGATTTGAGTACCAAAATAGTTTTAATACTGCTCTTATCACTTATGTTGCTTACCTATTTATAATACTCTCCCGCATATATGTAACATATGTACCGAGAGAGTTTTTAATCATACGCTTATTAGTAATGACTATATAATAATTTTTTATATTTGTAATGGCTTTTGTATACAAAATAAATACAAATCACTCAGGCTCTGGTGAATCTGGTAAATCCACATTTATTAAACAAATGCGTATTATACACGGAAATGGATTCTCGCAGGAGGAAAGAAAGGAATACTATGCCAAATTGGTCTATCAAAATATTTTCATGTCCATGCAGTCCATGATCAAGGCCATGGATATGCTACAGATATCCTACGATCTTCCTGAATATATTGTAAGTAGACTCTTATAAGTTATTTCATAGATTAATGGCTTTAAATCTCAGGACTTGGCTGATCTAATCATGATAGTGAGCTATGAAGATGTCAAAAACCTAAATGAGCCCTATTTGAGCGCTATCAAAACTCTTTGGGCCGATACCGGCATACAGCAGTGCTACGATCGCCGTAATGAATATCAGTTAATTGATTCATGCTGTTAGTGAGTACAACTAACTAAAAAAATATTATATATTTTAATAATGTATATGAATTTCATTTAGTTTTCTGGACAAAATCGATGCCATCGCTGAACCCGATTATTTACCCAGTGATGATGATGTTTTGCATTCTCGATCGGCTACAACTGGCTTACAGGACTACTCCTTCCTGATGCCCCCATTCAACTTGAAGTAAAAGTGATTAACAAAAGTTAACTTTATTTTAATAATTAATTGTTTTTTGCAGGATATACGACGTGGGTGGACAGCGATCTGAACGAAAGAAGTGGCTTCATTGCTTTGATAACATTAATGTGCTCATATTTTTGGTAGCAATCTCTGAGTATGATCAAAAGTTGCTTGAAAACGACGAAGTGGTAAGTCTACCCTTGTATTCTTAATGCTTTTTAGTCTATATAATATTTTTGATCAATTTTTCAGAATCGTATGGTGGAATCTAAGGGTTTGTATAAGGAAATCGTCAACAGCCATTGGTTTCAAAATGCTGCAAATATTTTATTTTTCAACAAGATTGATTTGTTTAACGAAAAAATTAAGAAGAAGCATGTTGCGGACTTCTTTTCCGGTTACACTGGTGAATATATATTAAAATTATTAATATTATTTCTTTATGTAATGTAATAATCAATTGCAGGTCCACAACGGGAGGCAAAACCTGCCAGAGATTATATTAGGAAGATGTTTACTGACTTGAATGACGATGAGGCAAGAATGATCTACGTTCATTTTACTTGTGCTACCGGTAAGATCAATTTTCTTTTGTTGCTTTTAATTCTTTAAAAATGATTTTTTTTAAATTAGATACCGGGAATATTAAGCTGGTGAACGCCGCTGTCAAAGAGATCATTTTAAACCACATAATGAAAGAGTTGCGTTTAGCTTAAACACCAACACAATCCGATCATTCTATATATCTATTTTTTATAATTAACCAGTTCTGTATACTATATATTATTATTTGATCACTAAAATAAAAGTATTAGATCTTAAATCCAATAAGTTAAGTATTTTATATGGCTGGTCACACTGCCCCATGGCCGATGGTTGGTCGTTCGATATATTTCCTGAAATGTACCGATACAACTTTACTTTTTGCAGCCCTTACTCCAATTTGTCGAGCAGCCCTGGAAAATGTAAACGTATGACGTCACAAATTTTGCGCAGTCGAAATTGCGCATATCTAAGCGCCACCTTGTAAGTTTCTTGCAATCATGCTCCTATGTCGGTGACTCTTTCGTGTGTGTTGGTGTTGCGTTAATAAAAAAAAGTGTAAATACCTAAGAAAATTTTAGAGTTGACAAATCGAAAAAGTCAATACGGATCGTGCACCAACGTTAACCAAACAATGCAAAATCAAATATGTTGTGAGTTTCGCTTGAAAATCGTCGACACACCGAACAAACCCAGCAGCAGTCAGCAGTGTAGAAAGAAATACTAGACCAAAAACTTTTGCCCAGGAATCAGTCCCAAAAAATTTAATACGTGAGAATACAAATTGTTGTAATTCAATTACTCGGGCAAAGGGCGTAAAGAGTGATAATCCATAAAAAGTTTAAGAATTTTGACGTGCAAGAATCAGAAAAATTTTCTGTCCAAAAATTTTTTCATATTCGTTTTTGCCTCGCCCTCGCTCTGTGTGTATAGCAGTGCGCGTGTGTGTATAGAGGTGCGAGCGAAACAGCTATACAGCTACAGGGCACTATCTATCTATCCTATCAGTGATATCTGTGTATGTCATATATTTGCATTTAGCTTTCATGCTGGATGCTAATATAGCCCACATTAAATTTGCTTAATTCATTTAATTTGTCATTTAATCGCCATGGCCATTATGCATGCGCGGTGTCATGAGCCAATTGCATTTCGAATACGAATTGTATTGCCAAATTTAGCGGTGACAACACTGCATCGCACTGCTTGCTCCAGCAAACAGCATGTTTTGGCATTATTTAGCACATTTGCGATCGGGCAATATAGTCTATTTTTTTTTTTTTTTTGTTCGTTGCCAATGCAGCAGTGGGGTGAGTGGTGGTTGGAGGGACGAGCTACTTACATCGACATAAAAATTTTAATGTTATTGTGTATTGTGCCCACAATTGATATACAAAATAGACACAAAGACTGCTTGAGTGTCTAAAGAAAATTCTTAAAGTGAATCATGTTAATATCCTTGCTAGTAAATAATACTGAATGAATAGTTGCTGACAGAGTCTGCCTAATGGGGTGGGGTGTGTGAGTGTATGTGTATGCGTGTGCGTATGCTTATGCGTGAGTGTGTGTGCGTGTGTGTGCGTGTGTGTGGGAATTGTCTTAAATAAATAAAAAAAAAAATTATCTAATTTCTTTTACTTGCAGTTCCACTGCATACCGGAAAATAAACAAATACAAGAAGCATAAAGTATGCAGAAAATTAAATACAAAACGAGCATTTAAGTGTTGCTTGTGAGCAAAAGAGGAAGAGAAAAAGCATCAAAAAGTTGTTAAAATCACAATTTATCACAAATCTTTGTTGCATTTAAAAAAGAATAAACTGGTAACAGAAACGCATAAAGCGAATATAAATTAAATAATTTAGAAACAAAAACAAAAGAACTCTACGACGTTCCTTAAAACTAATGTTTTCCAAACGCAACTAAAATCAAACTCAAAACGATAACGACGCGTCGTGAAGCAACGGAAACATCACCTCATTAACCATAAACCATAAAAAAAAGTACACACAAACACACACACACATACACACACTGAAAACCACATGTAGTATATATATTTAAATATATATATATTTATCCAAAAACGACACCGATTTGAATTAACTGCAGGGAAACTATACGAAACAACAACATTATTATTATTTAGTGGGTCTGATCACAGATTTTTTACTTGATTAACCAAAAAAGGAAAGGAAAGTGGATTAACTAAGCAGCAGCGTGTAAGTATGTGTACTAAGTACTTAACATTACATTACTTGTTGATTAACACTTGGATAATTCTACTACAACTGATAAGAGTTATGAATAATAATGCGGATCTAGACGCCTGGCTATGTATGTATGTGCATATACACATATTTGCCAGTGAGTAATAGTCGACACTTAATTGTTGTATTACCCACTCCAGTTCCCATTCCTTCCTGCTACACTCTAGCACCTCCTCCCTTTAGGGTAGTTCTGTTTGGCCAGGGAACTTGCGACAAACCTGTTGAAAATAATGTTTGTTTGCTTGCTCTCTTTAACTGCTATTTATAGGTTGAACAGGGGGGTACGAGGTGACGATCAACATCCAACGCCACATCTAGTATACGAAATTGTTGAACTTTTCTAGCGACCTGCACGCAAAGGAAAAAAGAATTTAAAAAAAATTAAAATAACTCTTGATGCCTGTCTTATCACGATGACACAGTATCGTGGCAGAATGCTGGCAAATTTATCTCAGTTTCTTTATCTAACATTTGCTACTGTTTCCTAGCCTGCCAGATAAACGCCTCAAGCATTTTTAATACGGGCAAATCTTGTGCTATTAAGTATACAGTAAAATTATATAGCTTAAGTCATAAAGCCAAGGCTCACACCTCTAGCTGATTGGGCTGCGGGATGATCAGTTGACGGTCTGTAAATCAGTGTTTGAGAGGGCACTCGTAACGCAACTTACTGTCACACACCCCTTACCGCTTGTGCTGTACTGCAATCAGTGATCAGCTTGCCCAGTGAGTCAGTGGCGACAAAAGCATTTTAAATACTGTATACAAATTATTTTTGGCAATTTAATGTTCTAGTTTCCTGGAATATTTCAAGTTGTTTACACCTTTCTTATGAGGTGAGTTTTGTGGCGTCTGGGAATGCCATTCAAAAAGTTTTGGTTATTTAATAATTGTTTTTTGATTTTACACTAAACTAAGCGTCGTAATCAAAGCAAACCAAAATATTTGTAAACAAAACACCAAATACTATGCGTGATAAAATATTTGCTTGCTGCCAAAAATATGTGTAATCAAATACACTGCAAGAAATTAGCGCCAACTGACTATTTTTAAAAATGGATTTGCAACTGCTGATCATGGCTTTATCTTCTGATAACTTGTGGGGAAATGAATCTAGTTTCATGCGGAATGCACGTGTAAATAGACAAGGCCAATATATGTATCTGAGAAGTATTCAGTTCGCATGCTGCTGTTAAAACCTTGTTTTTTTGCACCGATTGGGATTGTGGGAAGTCAACTGAACAATTGCTAAGACAATGCTAATTTTGTGCATCTAGTTCTGTCCAAAATGTAAACACTTTTCCTTTTTATTCGGGGACGTCAAACATTTTGTTGGGATTTGTGCTCGAGTTTGGTAGCTGTGCGTCTCAGGTCTGCAAGTTTAAGTAAAGAAAACCTATAAATTTATAAGAATATATATAATTTTAATTAAATTTACTATAATTGCATTATTTCTCTTTGCAGATATGTTTATAATCATCCAGAATACTACATAAATCAGTTTGAAGTCGTCCTGTTTAATGTGGTCCATGAGATGCACCAAAGTCTGGTCAAGCAAAAAGTCTGACTAACTAATCCCTCATCGTACACAACACACACACACCACACATAAACACTCACACACCTCCCACACCTACACTAAAGAGAAGCCTTTGAAGGAAATTAAGCAATAGCCAAAGAGAGCCTGAGTGTAGTCGTCGTCGTCGTAGGAAAATTTGTAAAAAACCAGCGAGCAACGCCAAAGTACAAATGCTCATGAGCAACTAAAAATCGAAATTTAAACAACATTTGATATATAGGACAAACTTAGAGCAACAACCACAACAGCACTAACAGGATTTAAGATTTTTACAAACTTGGGAATAACTGCAATACCAAAAGCATTGGGGAAACAACTATAAACCTAATTGAACGTTAAGGTCCAATAACTAAAGAAGATTTTGCGCAAGTCACGGAGCGTCCAAGAGGATTGTTAGAACGCGTAAGCGTCCTTAAATCCAGTTAGCATGGAGTGCTGTTTATCGGAGGAAGCCAAGGAACAAAAACGAATCAATCAGGAAATTGAGAAACAGTTGCGTCGCGACAAAAGAGATGCGCGTCGTGAGCTTAAACTGCTCTTATTGGGTTGGTATTAACTAGGCTTGTTTTTTCAACAAATTCTAATCTAATCCTTGATTGTTCTTTCTTCAACAGGCACGGGTGAATCCGGCAAATCCACGTTCATCAAACAGATGCGGATTATCCACGGCAGCGGGTACTCGGACGATGACAAACGTGGCTACATTAAGCTGGTGTTCCAAAACATATTCATGGCCATGCAGTCCATGATCAAAGCCATGGATATGCTCAAAATATCCTACGGTGTTGGCGATCACATTGTAATGTCTTAAATACAAAATGTTTTACACAGAAACTAATCAGTTTTCTATATGCTTGCAGGAACTTGCTGATTTGGTGATGAGCATTGACTATGAAACAGTTACAACCTTTGAGGATCCATACTTGAATGCCATTAAAACGCTGTGGTCCGATGCTGGCATACAGGAGTGCTATGATCGACGAAGAGAATATCAATTGACAGATTCCGCTAAATAGTGAGTTCATTGTTTGTCCAACATCTAATTTGTTATCAAAAGAAATGCTGAAATCTTTCAACACTGACACTGAAGAAGCAATAATTTATTTTTTACCTGTACTAAATATGAAAAAAATTTATATAATTATTTAATTCTTGTATAGTTATCTGATGGATCTCGATCGTGTAGCTCAACCTGATTATTTACCCACTGAGCAAGACATTTTAAGAGTTCGTGTGCCGACAACGGGGATCATTGAGTATCCCTTCGATCTAGAAGAGATCAGATTTAGGTATCTACAAAAAATCAAACAAAAACTACAAAATTGTGCATGTTTCTCTGATAACTTCTAGTTTTAAATTTGTTATAATTTGGTTAATTGTCTTATTCGTTTTAATTGTTTATACTTCTAACCACAACAACAATACATGTTTTGGAAATCTGAATTATCATGCATTTAACAAACATAACTACAATGTAAATAGGTCTGATTCTAAGCGAAATTATTGCAATTCGTGTCGTTGTTAGAGACTGACAGTTTTCAGTGGACAGTTTTCCTTGTGGAAAAATGAATGCCCATTCCATTTAAAATGAAATCAAATCACAGTCTACAAATGAATCCTTCTATTAGCTATCTAACCGATGTGATGCGCATTGGGCAGACCGAATATATGCCCACGCTGAGGGATATTTTGTGCGCACGTATACCCACAACTGGAATACATCAGTATCACTTTAAATTGTGTCCAAATACATTTAGGTATAACTATTTAATACTTGCACAAATCAAAACACAAAACTTTTCAAAACACACGTAAATGATCTGCTAAACTTTCATAAGTCGAGTCAGTTTGTCTGTCTGTATGTATCTGTATCTGTGTGTAGCCCAAATTATGACGCTAAATTTAATCTACGAATTGTTAGTATGAATAACAAAAACAACAACAATAACATGCCATTTATATATATTTATTTGTATATAAACTATATCTTAGTTGCTTTTGTTGAATTGCTCATTTGCTTTATGATTAGTTTATACCTCCTTAGTGATTCAATTGTTTAAACATATTACTATAATTATTCATTGAATTTATCTGTGCAGAATGGTGGACGTTGGTGGTCAGCGTTCGGAGCGAAGAAAGTGGATTCATTGCTTTGAGAATGTCACCTCAATAATTTTTTTGGTAGCGTTATCCGAATACGATCAAATCTTGTTTGAATCCGATAATGAGGTAAGATTGATTTAATTTTATTAAAGCCATTTTACTTAGATAATTGTTTAACTACATTGCAGAATCGTATGGAGGAATCAAAAGCTTTATTTAGAACTATAATTACATACCCATGGTTCCAGAATTCATCAGTTATTCTCTTTTTAAACAAGAAGGATTTGTTAGAGGAGAAAATCATGTATTCGCATTTGGTGGACTACTTTCCTGAATACGATGGTGAGTGTTGTGCAGGATTAACTATTGGAATTTTATCTTCATTATATATATTTTTATTTGCAAACAGGTCCACAGCGAGATGCAATAGCAGCCCGTGAGTTCATACTGCGCATGTTTGTAGACTTAAATCCAGATTCCGAAAAGATTATCTATTCTCATTTCACCTGTGCTACAGGTGAGCGTAAATTTCTTGCTGAGAATCCACTTGGACTTAAACTAATGCATTTTCTTTCCATTTCCCCCCTTTAGATACTGAAAACATAAGGTTTGTGTTTGCAGCCGTTAAGGACACGATTCTGCAATCCAATCTAAAGGAATACAATTTGGTCTAAACTGGATTTGGATCAGCAAACTATTTTTGTGATTTTTATTAAACATATACATATATATATTTATATATATATACACGTATATAAATGTATAAGTGTATGTGTATGCATATGTATGTATATATATATAAATATAGATTTGTATGTGTATATGTATACATATACATACATATGTATGAACACAATATATATATACATACATTCATAATTCCTTTTTCGCATATTAATTAAACAAACAAATGATAAACTAATGATGTTCGCCGATTGATGATAATGATAATGAAGCATTAGAACCAAACACGAGTTTCTTATTAAATTGTAACATCCAAATTCGAGAACAGTTGAGAACGGAGCAGAACAGTTGAATGTAGTATAAATAAATTACGAAAAATAAATTGATGATTTGGATGTAAACATTTGAATTTTTGTGTGGACTACATTCAAAAAGTGGCAGAAATGGCAAAAAACCAAACAAACAAAATTCAAATAACTTCTGATACCGCGTATGATTAACGTAATAATAATAATAATATTTAAAATTCATTATTATAGAACTTTTTGTAATAAAAAACTGAAAGAAACGAGAGAGAAGGAAAAACACAAAAAAAAGAAGTAAAGAATATAAATAATTTAATCAAAAGCTTAAAAGGAACAACAAACAAATGGAAACAATTTTTGTCGTACTGAAAGCATAAATTTTACTGAAAACAAATAGTAATTTTTGCATAAACAAAATATGTGTTAGAACGTTTCTCATATTAATTTTAATATAACACACACACGCACAACATACACACACACACACCAGAATCCTGTAAACTAATAACAAGTGAAAATTGCAGATATAATACTGTATTATATACTGTATTTTTAATAAGAAACGTAAACGTAAATATTGCAACAATTGTTTACTGACATATTTATATAGGAGTATGAATATGAATATGAGCCCATAATAAATATATATATGTGTATATACATACATAACATGCATGCATACATACATTACATACATACGCACATAGATACATATGCATAAATAAATTATGCAATGATTTATAAAAAAAATTAATGCGTATTTGCGAGCAAGAATCATTCAATGTAAATTAAAAATCGTACTAATGGCAAAACGATTATGAACGTGATGATTAAGTACTAAATAATTGATATAAAAAAAGATAAATTAAATCACGAGCAGATTTATAACCTGTCTAAGTATAATTAACAAAGATTTCATAGCTGCAGAGCATAACTATAATTAACAACAAACAGCAACTAAAAAAATAATAAAACAAAACACAAAAAAAAAAAAACCAGTCATATTCAGCAATATATATTCAAACCAATTAATTATACGTTTAACATACATATTAACATGCAACTAAATAATAATTATAACAATAATATTAATTACTAATATCAAATGCAGCTGATCTTGATGCCATTCAAACAAACAAACAATTTCCATAAACTAAAACGAACCCAAAATTATTGTGTCAGAGAAATCAAATTGTTAAAACAAAAGAAAAGAAAACTAAAGAAATGATGTAAGGAAATGTAGCTTGATTTTTCACTTACATATATATTTTTAAATACATATATATTGAT
The DNA here is from genome assembly GCA_035047505.1 of Drosophila parthenogenetica. NCBI lineage: Eukaryota > Metazoa > Arthropoda > Insecta > Diptera > Drosophilidae > Drosophila > Drosophila parthenogenetica. The sequence continues at coordinate 7,802,968 of JAWNPM010000087.1, forward strand.
ATACTTATTAATTATTATTTTATTAGTCTGTTTTTGCTTATATATGTTATAGACAATGTTTTGTTTTTGTTTTGTACATTTTAGTTTAATTTAATCTACAGTTTAAACTACAGTAAACTAGAACGCGGTTAGTAAAGTAACAAAGTAATGAAACGCACATTTTTTGCAAAAAATACCGAAAGAGAAAAACACAAAAACAAACTATTTATGTAAAAAAAAACCAACTAAATAAACACAATTTCACTCTATGTATATGTGGTAAAAAAAAAATACAAACAACAAAAAAAAACATAAAACAAAATCATACATACATATATGTACATGTATAATAAATATGAAACAAACTTTGTTTTTCATAATTTCTTAGAGTATTATGGTTTTTTAAAGAAACACAAAACTTGGTTGGGTAAAATGAATTTTAAATAATTTCCACAATTTTTTACTACTACTATAATTTTGCTACTGATTTGCCAGTAAATCAAATTAACTGGGAAACATTTCGATTTCTTTCCATAAAGTATAGAAAAGTTTCCGGGGGAGTTCCATCGTATAATATATGACATACATATAGCTATAAGTAATATGATTCAACAGTGTGTTGTATAAAGCTTTAATTCACGTAAAATTGAAGATATATATGGTATAAATAAATTTAGTAAATGGGATATGAATAACAAAAATGATAAACAATTTTTACAATTTAAACAAAACAAATTGATGAATTGATTAGCTTTTAAAAAGCTTAATTAAGTCAATAAGTGTGTAAACCGATAAATATAACCCAAAAACTAATAGTAATGCTCGGCTAGCCGAAATTATAAAGCCCGAGCAGACCAAAATACTTTCAGGAAGGGGAGAATGGAGATTGGAGAGGGTTTCGAAGTAAATACCTTCAAAATAGTTAGAAAATTTTGGGTCATTTGGCTCTGCTAGGGTTTCCCGAGACTACTACTGTAACAGAACCAAAAAAGAAACCAAACTATAGAAATGCAAAACATTTGATTACTTACACGCTAGTGACGAAAGCAGCAGCAGCAAGGCAGCGCAAAACATTTTCGATCAAATTTTTTACAAATGTTTTAAATCCAAGGCGCTGTACATTTTGTATATGTACACCACAATCACACACACGCATTCACACACACTCACATATATATAGTTTTCCGTCCAATAAAGTCTCCAGATTTTTGGTTGACATTGATCGTACTATATTCAGTTCAGAAACAAAACAAAACTAAGAATATAATGAGAATTTTATTTCAAAAATTAATTTCAGTTCAAATTTAATTTGTTTTACACATTTTGGGTTCCATAACCAATTTTTGGCGGTTTCAGCAAATGAATAAAAATAAAAGTAAAATACGAAAATCTTAAGTTTTGAGTGCAAATTCGGAATATTGGACATGCTACTTGTAGTACTAAGAATGTGGAACACAAGCATAAACAAAAATAAGAAAATTTGAAAGTGGAAAATTGAAAATGGAAAATGGAAAACAAATACGGAAAATTATAAACATACAAAGTAAAAGAGATGAGAAATATTTGGTTTAGTTTAGCGTTTTGTGCCTTCTAGTGCTCATTAAATCCATGATGAAGAAAAATTCCCTGGCAAAAACAAACTATTTATAAATTTACATACTACAATACTTATATATAAAATAAAAACGACAAATATAAATTATTGTATGCTTAAGATTGTCTTACGTTATTTTTTTTTACTTTTCATTATTAACGTCCCTTAAAACTTAACAATTTATTTAAAGTTTTTTGACTACTTTTCTTATTGGTTTTTGAATGTAAATATATTTAGCTTTAGTCAAGCTTAAAATGAAATGCAACTATAATAAATTGAGCAAGAATTTTGATATAAAAAACATCTAAATAAACTGAGCCATACATATTTACGAAGTATGTACAAGTATTTTGTATTTTTATATACAAAATTAAGAACTGCAGGCGTAAAAGCGAAAAGTTTTCAGATAAATACGATTATATATGTTTGTATTCAGTGCTCGAAACTAAGGAAACACCCCAAAAGTAATAACAACTTAACTTTCTTAACTAAAACTAATTATGATGATAATGATATTTCAAATATTTTGGTTACTTTTGATTGAGTAGTCGGAATTACTAACGTACTCTCCAGTAGTACTCTCTGTACTATATGCTTATATGGAAAGTTTAGAGACCATATATATAAAGATAAAAAGGGATGCTTGAAAAGCATTCAAACACGAGATAAAGATAATGAAAGATAAACCAAACTCTCCCTTGACGTTGGACATTATATAAAACTAGGATAGTTTAATTAAGCAAATCAAGTATGAGAAAAATAAAAACAAAAATTATATATACTATATAGTAAATAACTCTAAAACGAGTTTTCCACATCTTTAGGCTACTTTATAAAACTTTATATTGTAAAAACCGCTAAAACAAAAAAAATAATGCAGTCAAATTCATTTGATTTGATTGATAAATGGGAAATATTTTTAACGTGCATATTTCTACATAAATTTAAATATAAACCTAAACTTAAGTACATGCATAACAAGTAAAAAAAGCTAAAAATCCCACATAAAACAGAAGAAAAGAAAAAACTGCATGCTTAAACTAAGTCATAAGGCCATAGCACACACACCCCCTCACCCACACACACACACACATGGGTAAAAGATAGTATATACTAAAGTGTAGTATATACTACTTGTAACATTTTTGCCTTTGAGTGTAACATTTTCAACTTGTAGCATTTGAATTGATTGACTTTTTTATGGAAATTTACAACCCAACAATTTGTGGGATTTACACTCAATTCAAAAATGTTCTGCGTGCGTGTGTGTGTGTGTGCGTGTTTGTGTGCGTGTTTGTGTGGCAGTTTTCGTCATAGAAATCTTATTCAAAAAAAAAAAAAAATGATACAAGTACTAGAAAATGAATTGATTATATTATTATTGAGGTGGCAATGGAACTCGTAACTAAGAAATTTTTTAGATAATTACAAAAATGAAAATGCAAAAAAAAAACTAAATAAAAAACAAACAAAAACCAAAAAAATACAAAACGAAAAGAAAATGAAAAGTATCTATGTACACCTAAATATATATATATGTATATATATATGCATATATGATGTATATAGTATATACATGCATATACTATATAAACAATATAATATAAATAAAAGTATATTAAAAGAATCAGTCTTGACTGCGATTTTTAAACTGTTTTCTGTAGGTACTGGGAGGGAGAAAATGTGTGTGTGTATTTTCTCGTCTATGGTTACAATTGGATTAGCAAACACTCAATATTGGCATAGAAATCAGCAGCAGGTTAGCCCCAAAACATGTCTCGACATGACGCATTAGAGTGTACCTAAAATAATATGGGCTCTTGTACAGTGTTGCCAAAATTCAGTGTGTCAAAAAAAGCATGATTCATTAGCTATAAAACAGGGCTTTAAAGGATTAACAGAGTAAAAACTATTATGAAAACTTATTTTTATTTTAGATAACTGGAAACTCATAGCTAGAGCACTTAAAAAAATTTTTTGGAACCTATTTTGTTTCAGAATTTTGATTATTCTAAAAGAAAACTGCTTAAAATTTTATGTTTCTGGCTCTAAAATCAATTTGAAACATTTAGCTTGTTCTAAAATAGCTTAAATTCAAGCTAGATGGAAGTCATTATCATCTTTAGTAAGCTTACAGTATTACCTTAAAATATTTGGCTTTTACCATTCAATAATAGCTAGATCTGGCTACAAATTAGCTACGTTGACAACACTATCCTTCAGAGGTCAAATTTAGTCGGCTAGAATATCCAAAAAATAATTAGTCTCGCAGCCTTAAAGATTTCTACTAAGTGAGAAAGATTTCGACTTAAGCTCATTTTGCAATAAGCAAATCAATACCAGAATAAAGCCAGAATTTGACCCAGACCAAACAAATATATGTAGATATATATAGTTGAGGGTACGTACATATGTATGTATTCCTATATATCGCCGTCTCGTGGGTCTACCGAGTAAGACAGGGAACGGAAGCTAGACCAAACAGTGAAGCCCTAGAATTTCCAAAATCAGCTTGGGGTAGTAGTATTTCCTGAATCTGTTTCTTCCTCTTCTTCTTCTACTTTCTTTGCGTTCCACCTGCACTCGGGGCAAACACGTCATGGTCGTTAAGCATTATGCCGATCGGGTCCAATGTCGTAGTGCCCCTCTAATCTATAGTTTTGGAGCATGCGCTCTGCATTCGCTCAGTGTCAAAGTCATGGCCAAAATGGAAGACGACCAAATATGAAATGTTTCCAGTCGTCGCAGAACATAACGTAACGGACTTTCGTTGAGTTAACAACTTCGGTAACAGCTCTATATCTATGTGGACCTATCGGCACTGAAGCGTAGTTCACAGGAATTTTTGGAAAAGTCAGTAAGGCCCGGGAAAGCGTCCTTAAATTCAGTTAGCATGGAGTGCTGTTTATCGGAGGAGGCCAAGGAGCAGAAGCGGATCAATCAGGAAATTGAGAAACAGTTGCGTCGTGACAAAAGGGATGCGCGAAGGGAACTCAAGCTCCTGTTATTGGGTGAGTTATGGCCCCCTCTCGAATCTAGTCTTAAGTTTTCAAGGTGCAGGGTTTTATTAGTATGTACTTAAAATCTCTGCACAAACTTCTTTCCCCTGCTAGGTACTGGTGAGTCGGGAAAGTCCACCTTCATCAAACAGATGCGAATTATTCACGGCAGCGGCTACTCAGACGATGACAAGAAGGGCTACATTAAACTGGTCTTTCAGAACATCTTTATGGCCATGCAGTCCATGATCAAGGCCATGGATATGCTCAAAATAGAATACGGTGCTCCGGAGATCAGGGTAAGCCCCAACACAGTAGTAGATTTAAGTTGTTGGAAGCATTAGTGTTTCACAAAAACTCTTCACTCCCTTCATTCAGGAACACGCTGAGCTCATCATGAGCATTGATTACGAATCGGTGACAACTTTTGAGGATCCATACTTAAATGCCATGAAGTGCCTCTGGGCGGATGCTGGCATACAGGAGTGCTACGATCGCCGAAGAGAATACCAATTGACAGATTCCGCTAAATAGTAAGTTTAAAAACTACCAACAAAAACTTGTTAGCTCAAATTTTAACTCTATAGCTACTTGAGTGACTTGGCGCGCATTGAACAGGCCGATTATTTGCCCACTGAGCAGGATATTCTGCGTGCTCGAGTGCCAACAACTGGAATACTGGAGTATCCCTTTGATTTGGATGGCATTATCTTCAGGTAAGAGCACTGCCTAGACCAATATAAACTATATACTAACTGATTTTCTATATTTCTAGAATGGTGGATGTTGGTGGTCAGCGTTCGGAGAGAAGAAAGTGGATTCATTGCTTTGAGAATGTCACATCGATTATATTTTTAGTGGCGCTATCCGAATACGATCAGATCTTGTTTGAATCTGATAATGAGAATCGCATGGAGGAGTCGAAAGCACTGTTTCGTACCATTATCACATACCCATGGTTCCAAAACTCATCCATTATTCTGTTTTTGAACAAGAAGGATTTGCTAGAGGAGAAAATTATGATTTCCCACATGATTGACTATTTTCCCGAATTCGATGGTAAGTAATTTACTTACCAAAAACTTCTTTTACCTTTATATATATGTTCCTGATCATTGTAGGTCCCAAACAGGATCATGCTGCGGCCAAACAGTTTGTGCTCAAGAAATACTTGGCCTGTAATCCCGATCCGGAGCGTCAATGCTACTCGCATTTCACCACAGCCACAGGTTGAGCAGAAATTATACTAAATTTAACAAATAATTAATTTAGCTTAATTTTTTTTACAGATACCGAAAACATTAAGCTTGTGTTCTGCGCCGTCAAAGATACAATTATGCAAAATGCACTTAAGGAATTCAATTTGGGTTAAAAGAAACACTTTCAAATCATATACTTATAGATCTATCTGAATTAATATCAATTTGTCAACTGTATGAGCTATAATAAAAATTCGTCAACATTTTATGTGTAAAATTGTTGTATTTCAAACTTATGCACTAAATCTAAATTTAACAAACTTCCACATATATTTCGAGCTACAAAAAAATCGCTTCGATGTTTTAAAAATTAACTATCACAATGAAATTATCTTTTTTTTTTTGTTGTGTATGTTGCTTTGCTGCAGTTGACTTCAATTCAATTGTTTAATTGGCCATGCTTAGCAAGTGCCAAATATTACAAACAAAAAAACTTAACATGGAGGATAACGAAACAAAGGACGAATTGAGTATCACATTCACATTCAGCGTTTGAATCAATCGCATAACATTTCAAAAGTAATTAACATAAACATTGAGTAACTTAGATATATAATGTCGTTCTGACTGCATGAAAATATATATAGTTTCTTCGTGCAGTCCAAACTTTAAAAATAAACTTCCTTTTGGCACATTTAGATAACAACAAAATCGCTCAGGTTGCGTTCAGGTTGCACCATGCTCGCGGGCATCAGTTGCACCAATTTATTGAAGAGGAAAGCACGACGATTCTGTTGCTCACAATTGGAGTCGGTGCGAGCGCGTTTCGTGCACGACGAACTACTGGGACTGGAGGCGGTCTCCGAGATGCCTGATGTGGCCAGACTCTCATTCGATTCCATCGATATGTTCTCAGTCGCAGCTAATCCGATGGCGTCTGGCCTATCAACTACAAATGTTTAAATGATTAAAATGAAATTATCAGACAGACTTAAGCTGACTTGCTTACCCTTTGAGATATCCTCCGTGGTTGCTTCATATGCTTCAGTTTCAGCATTCACTACGCTTGCAGCTGCTTTAGGACCCACAGCGCTGTCATGCGACTTGAAAAGCAGCGAAGCCAGCTTGTGGAACTGCTGAAAATGTTATTCATCTTCTTTATATATCAAATCAAAGTCCACTTACATTGTTCAACTGCTCTGCATCAGTATGATCTATAACCTCGGAGATGTGTTCTCTCAGATACTGCATCGCTTTTAATGGATCAATGCGCACCATCTCCTCATAACGTAGCTTGCGTATCAAATATCGACAATGCTTCAAGATCTCCTCACGTTTTGGTCTGCCAAAAGTATATATTAAATAAAACTATATCAGACATTTCTGATCAGCTGCTTACTTTTCCAACTGCAGCAGCCAAAAGTCATCCAACCGCAGTTGTTGGTATTGGAATATGCCCGGATTGCCACCAAACAAATAATGCATTTTGGCCAACTCATCGTAGACCAACTGATGTGCGTAACGTGGACACGGCTCAAGCGATCCATCGGTTTTGTTGGTGCCCACAACGTTGGCCTTATTTATGGAGTTTATGTCCTGGGCACTGTGGCGACAGTTATAGATGCGCGACCATTTGTGTGTGCGCAGCGAGTAAACCCAAAACGAGTTTGATGGTTCCACTTGATGCACTTCACGTCTATCCTTAACTTTGTTGAGACTCTGTTGAAGAATTATAATGATATAAATTACTGTTTACACTTAGACAATTGTCAACTCACTGAGAATATGTAAATTTCATCGCGATCACAATCGATTGTAGCGCGCAGCGTATAACCCGAAGATGGCTCAATATTGGCGTCAGAGTTGACAGCAGTGCCGTGATAAGAATGCTCCTTGTTAAGCACCGAAATGGCCTGTGTGTCCACATCATAGGTGAGCAGCTCATCTAGATCCTCCTTGCCGCGCTGACCACCGTAAATATAAAGTTTACGTTGCTTCTGCAATGTGACAGTGAGTTTGAGTAAGTACAGGGTCTAAAAATTAATATTTATTGTACTTACATTATGGAAAACCATGCAGTGAGTTATTCGCGACTTAATTGACATAACATCGGCTTGAGCGGCGCTCGCATGATGACAGTCCACGAGAATCTGTGTCCAGGTGTTTGTAGCAATATGGTACGAGAACAGACCCGAATACTCCGGTTCTACCGAAGATGTGGCACTGCGTGGTGTCAGTATTTTACCGCCAAACACATAAATGGTACGTTTATCGGCATCGATGCACATCTGGTGATCGTAGACGAGCTGAGGTCCACCCACTTGGCTGGTATCATCACAGATTTGCATCCAGTTCCGTGACCGAGTATCGTACAAATAGAAATCACTCTTTATATAGTCGCTGGTGCGTATTGAGTTGTCCAAATAGCGACCGAGCATAAAGATGTTTTCACTAATCGGATCAAAGATCATTTTGTGACATGACCGTGGTGAGGGGCCATTGGACTGCTCGGAACGCTCACAGAGCAATGTCCACTCATCAAGCTCAATATTGTAGACCCAGAGATCACTTAAATCCTGATAACCATCCCAGCCACCATAGAGGTAAATAAGACGCTTCTTGGCATCCACAACCAACTGGTGACCACCACGATTTCCCGGCTTTACCTCGCTTTCTGTGTACTTCATGTGCCACACATGCTTATAGTTTTGCTTGTGCAAATACTCATCCATCAAGCCATCATCTATGCACTCGGCTATAAAATTCTCGGCACGCTCGAAATTTCCCTGAACAACCTGTGCAGGAGTTTACAAAGTTATAGCATTTATTTATAAAACTATTCCTAATATAACTCACCAAATATTTATGCAATTCGCTTATAAGCGGATGCTCCAGTCGTATATTTGTCTGCTCCTGTAGGGCACCAAAGGCCTGCATATAACCCTGCTGGCGGAAGTGTTTGAGGCACAGTTTTATAATCTCAGTCTCACGCAATGTGTTGTAGCTCTTCATTCTGGCACTAGTGTACATGGGATCATCCTGGCCGTGCAATTCAATATACCAGATGCTAAAGTTAAACGATGGACCCCATGACAGTAATGGCACTATTTTTAAGTAATTTATAGGCAGGTTTTCGGAACCATCCTCAGTCATGCAGCGCAGATTGAATACTTCGGGTATGTTGTCGTTTTTAAGTCCGCTGTGCAGAAATATATGTTTGTTATATATTAAATAATATTTAAATTAAGTGCTTAACTTACGCTTCTAGCAGCAGCACCATGTTCTCATCATCCAGTCCACCAAATACACGAAATTTCTTTATATTACAAACGTGCGATTTTTCAAATTTACCAAATTTGATTTTCTTCACGATCGCGGGACGTTTGAGTTTCAGTGTAAGAAATTGTGGTGGGCTGTTTGTATAGGCGGACCAGCGAGAGGTTTGATCGTTTGGAGAGTCAACGAGTACGTTTCTGAAATTAGCATTGTTGTGAAATCGAAATTAAATCAAAAACAATAACAACAACATCAGCAATGCAGACAGCGACAGCTGAGCAGACGACAGCAACAAGAACAATTTACAGCATAAAGGGCGGGACGCCATTAACATACAGTTATTCTGGTCATTATTTTGACGAAAAAGAATTATCTAGTAAGAAACATTGTAATTCTATATTTACACTTGGTATAAAGAAATTAATTACTTAATTCCTTCAAAGTATAATACAATTATTTAGTCTTCTTGTCAAAATAATTTCATAACTTACTGTTAGCTTGTGCATGTGTGTGTTTGCGATTATATGAATATGCAATTACAGCTATGCTTTAGTTTAAACAGCTAATTTAGCCACATACTGTTAACTTACTCAGGCAAATAGTTTGGCGAATAGCTGGAGTAACGGTAAATCTCAAAATTAAGGCGCTCCGAGAGCGTGAACGGTTTCTGTGCATTCGCTCCGGTTACAATTGGAGGCAATGCACCGTAAGAGATTGCCAATGAACCATTTGAGCTGTCTGTTGGACTGGAAGTTGTCGTTGTGGACGAAGACATCTTAATATGGTACTGAACACTTGTAGCGTTAATAGTGGTGTTAAGCGTTTATCACTTAGTTGTATTGCCGGCAATCCGAAAAAAAACAAAACAACAATTATCCTCCACTTCCAAAGTTAATATATGCCATTCACTGGCAAGCGCCGACAAATGACTCAAATGGCAACTCAACGAAAGTGCTCCTCACGCTGACTACTTGCTCCACACTTAACGATCTGTTATTCAAAACTAAAACCACAATTGTAGTAATGCCCTTAATATAGATGCAAAGCAGTTGCTTTTATCGTTAATCGATATCTGTAGCGTTGCATTTTACGCTCTTATCGTTTTGTATTTACACTTTTCTCACATTAAACAGATCAATTTCATATCGCACCGGCGTGCTGTGTTCCTAGTTATATCTTAAGATGTCCTTTGATGCGATTCCAAAAGATCTGCGTGGCCTGCGCGCCTGTTTAGTTTGTTCCCTGGTTAAGGTGAGTGCTTTCAACACAAATGTTTCCACGTACACATGTTAACTCTGCCGCTCATTATTTTCATCGCAGACTTTCGATCAATTTGAGACTGATGGCTGTGAGAATTGTGAGGAGTTCCTGCGCATGAAGAACAACAAAGATAATGTTTACGACCATACTAGCAACAATTTCGATGGCATTATTGCACTGACAACACCCACCGACTCCTGGGTGGCCAAATGGCAGCGGCTAGGTAAGAAAAACAAAGCGATACCTCCTGTGCGTGTGTTAACCCAAATAATATTTTAATTCCAGCTCGTTTTACACGTGGAATCTATGCGATTTCCGTGTCGGGAACTTTGCCACACTCCACGCTGCGCGACATGAAGAATCGCGGCATAGTATTCAAGTCGCGGGACAGAAGCCAGCGCTAAGCACAATTCATCAACAGTTATCAGCGTATAAAATATTTATTTTAAGTAATAACAAAACCAATACGAATACGTCTATACATTTTAGAATAAAATACAATTGTAAGTAACGGTTATATCAATCGTACAGAGATGTTACTCGCAAGCCAACGCCACCGGCTGTTGTTACATGCACACCAAAGCCAGCACCTTCCAATTCCTCCTTCAGCTTCCAATAGACCTCGTTGCACTCGTAGTTCTCAGGCAGTAAAACAATCGCATATCCTCCGGCGCCAGCGCCCGTGAGCTTGGAAAAGAATCCACGCTTGAAGGCGATCGTAAAGATTTGCTCCAGCTTGGGATGTGTCACACCAATGGCTTTCAACAGATCATTGTTGATTTGAAAAAGACGCTCGAGTTTCTCAAACTTTTGGCTATCATCTTGGGCATTGCCAAAGCTCTCGTACAGCGGTATGGCGGAGTTTACAAGCTGCTCGCACGCATGCCAAATGGCCTCAATAAGCTGCGGGAAATCCTCGGCCAAATGGCGCACCTTAGCCACAATATCAGCTGTGCTGCGACTGATACGACTGTCCACAAGCAGAATATTCAAAGGTTTTTGGATTTTCAGCGACTGGAAGCCTTGTCCCTTGACAAAACGAAGAATTCCGCCATAGGTGCACACAGTGTTGTCAACACCCGAGGGTGTGCCATGATTAACCCGCTCTGATTCATAGGCCCAGTGGGATATCAAAGCCAAGTGCTCATCCTCCAAGTAGTTGGATTGATCAAAGTGACCAGCCAAGATGAGAAAAGCGGTAGCCAATGCTGCGCCATAAGAAGCAGAGCTTCCGAGTCCGGCGCCCACGTTCAGCTCGGTGTCGACGTGCACCTGGAAACTGGATTGTAGTGTCAGTGTGGGTTCCTTGGGTGAGGTCAAGACGGCGCCTGCCAGCAGATAATAAATGGATATAAAAGCACGCTGTGTATGCTGCTTGGGCGTGCTGCCGCCCACACTACGCTCCAACTGCCTGGCCACTTCTCCGCGCACCTCCTCCATCAGCTTGGCCGTGCTCTCCAGCTTATCCCCTGGATATTTGCTACGAAAGTTGGCCAGAAATTCATTGAACTCTTGTAGATCGATTTCCAGTGTGCAATTTAAGGCATCCAACTGAAAGCTGGCCACTTTGCTGCTGGTATCCACTGTGCGCAGCTGCAATTTGGTGCCCAATCCCACGACTGCGGCTAGGGCAGGTTTGTGGTAGACAACGGCATGCTCCCCATGGAGTATCACCTTGCCAGGGGAGTGCACCTGGAACTTGAGCATTGTTGTCGCCGCTTTGTCTGCGTCTTCCTCTTCTTGTTTTCGTATTTGAATTTTTAATGAGGAGCACAAAAGTTCACTTGGTTTAAAGTTCTCGCTTTATTGTTTTTTTTTTTGTAGTTTTTTTAATGCCTATTTATGTTTTAGCTCGCGTATGTGTTTGTATGTGTGTGTTTTATGTAATATTGCGCAGAGATTTGCGTATTTTTTGTTGCTTCTTTTCCCTTTCACTTTCTTTGTTCAACTGTTTTTTGGTTTTGACTGGTTAACGTTGGCTGGTTTTTATTTTTCAGTTTTACATACACACACACACATACATATATACACATGCATTCATACATACGCATGTACTGGTTTTTTTCGGGCTCCACGATGGCAACAGGTTACAGTTAGAGTTACTGCTGCTCTTGCACTTTCTCCCACTCTTCGGGGGTGTATGTTTTTTGTGAGAAAGCGTGAATCTCCTTTAGTTCTTCGGCGAGCGTTGTGTTTACCCTTTAAAAATAAAGTTATACCCGTGTTATTTACTTTGCGCATAAACGTTTTTCTTGTTTTTTTTTTCAGTTATAATTACAATCTGTGCTTTTGCAGCAGCGACTTGCCCTCGAATGCTTTAGACACAATGACAACGCTGAACTTCCCACCGCATCCGTCCGATTCGTCTGTAGCCTTTACGTGTGTGGCTTCGAGCTTCTCTTTCAGCTTGTCTTCCAGATACTTTGTGTTGTATTTACTCATTTTTAAATATTTTTATTTTTTAGAGGCGGCTTGAGGTAAATGTTGCGGCAAATTATAGCACTAAGAAGGTTGCACAACGATAACTTTGTGACGTCACGAGCTGAAAGCAGGAGAAAAATTTTACCGAGCAAGTTTTTTAAATGAATTTTAAATGAATTAATAAGATAATTGTAGCAATTTTTTTCGGAGTTATCTTGATAAAAATAAGGAGTTGTAAGCCCTATTGTTGAAATTCATATTATTTGGATAATAAATAAGAACGAAGAAGCATAAGAAAGAAAATTACCAGCGTGATAATATATCGATGTGCCAAACTATCGATCATTAATTAAATGTAGATCTATCGAAATACTCTCATTCCTAAAGCATTTATTGTGTGAATGCGCCAAAATTTACGTTTTTATTTTCGCATTTAAGTAAAACCCATAAAGTACAGTAAAGCGAAACAAAGACGAGCTACAGTTGGTATTGGAAGCTAAGGAACACAACAGTCATGTCCTTCTTTGGTGGGAACACATCGCTTGGGGCGACAAGCACGCCGGCTAAACGTGAGTAAATACCCGCGCCCGCAATCCTCAGGTGTTGACAAACAGCGTGCTTTAGATCAAGCCATTTTGGCCAAGTAGCGTTGTGGTCCAGCAGTTGTGGGTAACTCCAACAGCTTCTTGGCATCCTGTATGCTCTTAATGCGTATTTCCTTGGGATTTATGCTAAATAACAAAGCACAATTTGATGTAATTCAGTTATCCAAAATTCAGACTGTAATAGCAGCAGTACTTACGCCTTTATACGTATAATGTAACCAACATACCCCACACAAGCTAACATTAAAATTACTATTAAAATAAATAACAGCGACATAGCGACTGCAGTTGCTCAACTTCCAGTGTGAACTGAAGCTTACAATTTGGTGAACCTCACTCTCAAATACTGATAAGATCTGTTGCGCGGAAACTGAGACTTAGCCAATGTTGACCCCTTTTTTGTTATCACTTCTGTTCTTATGTTCACAGCGGGTGGCATGTTTGGCTCATCGTTTGGAGCGCCACAAGCAACAGCCACACCGGCTTTTGGAGCCACAGCTGGAACTGCTGCACCGGCTTTTGGAGCCACAGCTGGAACTGTCGCACCGGCATTTGGAGCCCCAACTGGAGCTGCTGCGCCGGCTTTTGGTGCCACGACGGGAGCGGCAGCACCCGCCTTCGGTAGTACCATGTCTGCACCAGCCTTTGGCTCTGCACCCACACCATTTGGCGGAGCGACAACAGCCGCTGCACCTGGAACGCTTGGCGGCAGTGGGTTTGGTGGCTTCGGTGGTGGCATGCCTGCGACAAGTCAACCCAGTTTATTTGGAGCACCCGCTGTTAGTTCCGCGCCACCAGCATTCAGTGGTTTTGGCCAATTGCCAAGCACTAGCAATGCGCCAGCCAGCGGATTTGCGGGCTTTGGAGCAACTACCACAACAACACCAGCATTCGGTGGCTTTGGCACCAGTCAAGCACCCAACGCCTTTGGCGGCAACACTTTTGGAACACGTAATACTAAAAACAAGTCTTGTCTTCCAGTTCAAAATGAATTTAACTGCATATACTTACAGCTTTTGGAAAACCAGCTGCGCCGACGGTTACACCTGGTTTTGGTGGCTTTGGTAGCACAAATTTCATGCTTGGCCAGCCACAACAGCAGCCAGTGGCCATCTCAGCAGATGAGGCATTCGCACAATCAATTTTAAATGTGTCAATTTTTGGCGATGAGCGCGACAACATTGTGGCCAAGTGGAATTATCTGCAGGCCATGTGGGGCACTGGAAAGTTGTTCTACTCCCAAAGCGCTGCTCCCGTAGACATAACCCAGGAGAACTATCTCTGCCGATTTAAAGCAATTGGCTATAGTCGCATGCCTGGCAAGGATAACAAACTAGGACTAGTTGCACTAAATTTTGATAGAGAACTGGCCACAATTAAGTGAGTAGTAAGGATTTATAACCACATTTACTACCCTAACTATATTTATTACATTTTCAGGACACAGCAACAACAGATAATACAAACACTGCACAGTTTGATGGGCAGTAAACCCAACATTTTGGTGCACATCGAAGTCTTGAAAGAGTTGGAGAACAAAAAGTGCCAAATGGTTATCTATGTGGAGGAGAAACTGCAACTGTCCCACGGTCCTAACGATAGCAAACGCATATTGGCCACTGAGTTGGCTACTTATTTGGCCCAGCCAAATGTGAAGCCACAGCTAAACAATTTGGGCATCCAAGAGGCATTAGCACTTACGCTGCCCGATGAGGATCAGTTAAAAGAGTATCTTGAGAATCCACCAAGAAGTGTTGATCCACGCATGTGGCGTCAGGCCAATTTGGATAATCCCGATGGCAGTCAGTTCATACCCGTGCCAATGATTGGTTTCAGTGATTTGAAGTGGCGTGTAAAGTGCCAAGAGCAAGAAACGGACACGCATGCGCTCTACATGAAAAAGGTGGAGGGTGAATTACAGGAACTGCGACGACGACACGCCTCGGCCACAGCCAAAATACTGGAGCACAAACGAAAATTGGCCGAAATGAGCCATCGCATATTGAGAGTGAGTTTTTAAGGCATTTTCCACCAGTTTTTTAATTACCTAGCTAACACTATCAACTTATCAACTCGTTACAGATTGTTGTTAAACAGGAATGCACTCGTAAGGTGGGCAGCACACTAACGCCCGAGGAGGAGGCACTGCGCACCAAGCTGCAGAATATGCAGGCCGTTGTTTCCGCACCCACACAGTTCAAGGGAAGACTCAGCGAGCTGCTTTCTCAGATTCGTATGCAGCGCAATCAATTTGCCAGCAATGGCAGCAACGAGTATGCTATTGATAAGAACGCCGAGGATGAAATGAAGACTATACTGACCATGCAGCAACGCGCCATGGAAGTGCTAAAGGAGACAGTTAACAAGGATCTCGAGGCACTGGATATTATTATAAAAGGTTTGCCCGAATTACAGCAAACATGATTCGCTCCATCGCCTTGTAACGAAATTATGTAGTTGTTTTGTCCAATATAGAGTCAATGAACACGATGTAATCGTTACATTTTTATATATCTATATATGTTTGCAACGGTCTAGTATTTCCTGTAGCTTGAACTTGCACTTTTATGGCTCTGAGATAAAAAAAGTTTTATGTACAAAAATATAACAATGGAAACGAGTTCACAGACTTGTTGCGGCGGAAATTGTGTGAACGACAATTTAGCTGCAGGGTATTATAATTTACAGTCAATTTGTCTTATTGAATCGCTTATGAAGTTTGAGGTTAGAAACAATGGGAAGTGAAACGTGACAAAACAAATGTTTGCCTGCGGGAACTGTAGAGCAAGCAGATTATGTACTTTTGGTGGCAGGGGTTACGGTTAACTTTATTGGATTAAGAACGTTTAAGGTTAGAAACTGTTAGGAATGAAACATAGATTAATAAAAGTTATTAATGAGAAAGGTATATACTTTTACAACAGGGTATTATACTTTGAAAGTTTATAGTTGATAACTAACGTATTTTATTGATTATTATGTTTGAGGTTAGCAACAGTTGGAAAAGAAACATAATTTGAAGAGCAATTGTATCAAGTTGTTTGTGAAATTATTTCAAATGGTAATCATATTAAAAAAAATTCACTAAGTGTGTACTTTGCGCTCACATGGCTGCATTTGTTGTGCACTTAGTCTCGACGTTCCCCACCACGAGTGAAGTCAATGCACTGATCTGCGCGCAAAGCGGGCGAGTGCCTGAAATTGGACTATTTTGAAGCGATTACTTGACCATTTGACGCAATTTCGCACACAGCTCGTTGTCTCACTGTTTGCGAACGAACTCATTACTAGTGACAAACTCACATCATCCATTTCCAAATCCACATCCAATTTCCATCCAGTTTGTTCAACTCCGGGCGTTTCGGGTTCGTGTTTGGGTTTGGGTTCGGGTTTGTTACATTAACATTATTATGTAGCCAGGCCTAACTCTCACATGTGAGAATGTGTGTGTTGTCGGGTGTGTGTGATTGTTGTTGCCTCGTTATACATTTCTTAGAGTTGTGGAAAACTTGTTTGCAACAAGTCGGTTTCCCAGCTAAGTGTGCCTGGAGTGCAGTGGACACGATGTCGCTAGACTTCCGAGAGCTTCCGTTTGCAGTCTGGGAAAATGATTGTCTTGGTCTTGGTCTGGGCTATAAATAAATTCGTTGTGCCCCAAGCAGACCTCAATCACTGTGCAAACTCTGCGACGACAACTACTGACTCTGTCCACGCATTTATGGACACTTGAAGGCGAATCTAATGCACCACAAATCTAATCTCGTCATGTTGCATGGCTCTTGGCTGCTGGTGAGTAATTTTTGCTCATAAAACACTTGAAATTTTTCTAAAATCTCGATTGCTACAGCCGCTGCTTCTCTGCGCCACTGTTACTGCCACGCCCACCCGCAGTGCTGAGGATGTACAACTACTGCATCCACATGTTATCACCATTGAGCGCTTGGAGCACTTGCTGAGACGTGCGGGGGAAATCTTTGGCGCTGTAGCTGTCCAAGATGAGGACGCCCAGGTCTCGGCCAGCGAATTGGAGCCACAGATTGAGATGCAACTGCAGCCAAGACAATATATGCTGCCACCTACGGAACAGCCGTATAATTTCTACTTGCCACTCTTTGACTATGTGGATCCCAAGCTAGATGCGAAGAGTAAACGCATGGAGAAGATTATGCCGCCACCGCGTAGATTGCAGCAGGAGCACAACTACTACAGCGACAAGCCAAAGAAGACGCCAAAGAAATTCAATGCTGGCTCCAAGCATGTCAATCTCAAATGGTTGAACACCTATGAGAAGGCTGTGGGTGGCAATCCGCCCAAGGCCGTCTACTTGGAGCAGGATGAGAGACATCGCATCAATTTCGATGACACATTCTTTGCGGTGGACATGCATGTAAAGACGCCTGACAATCAGCACGATGAGCAGTTGCCGGAGGATGATCTAATGGCTGCCCCTGCTCAGCTCACGTACAACTTTAAGCCAACACCAGCTTAGACATTGTGTATTCCAGACTCAACTGTTATTTAATTATAGTCACAAAATATAAAAAATATATATTTATATACACGTGTGGACACAAAGGAAATTGTTCAGTTTGTTACAAAAAATACAAGTGGAAAAGTTTTGTAAAAGTATTTCAAACAGTTTTTGATTGCACACTTATCTTAAGCTTGAGAAAGTATTCTAAAGAGTTTCTGATTTTACACTCATTTAAAACTACAGAAAATCTATAGCTCTTCTTCACCATTAATAAAAGAAAAATATAAAAAAGCGAATGGAAAAGTTTTGTAAAAGTATTGCAGTCGCTTTTGATTTAAGATAGTTTTTTCCATGGGCTAAAACTGATTGATCTTGAAAAAATGCATTTGGAAAGGTCCTGTAGTTGCTTTCTTATGAGTATTTGATTCGATTAAGCCAATTATTTATTTACACTCATGAAAGCTTCCTGAGTTCTTGGTAGTATAAATTCTTGTAGTCCTAAGACTGTTCCAGTTTTGCAACTCCCTGGCGCACCACCTTCTCAATGTCGTCCAGCAACCCGGATGCGCCAAAACGGAAGAGCTCGGGCTGCAGCCAGTGCATGCCCAGAGTTTCCTTCACCAGAGTCATCCAGGCAATAGCATCGCGCACCGTGCGCACACCACCGGCTGGCTTGAGGCCAACAATGACGCCAGTGCGACGACGGAACTCCTGAATGGCATAGATCATTACCAGGCCAACGGGCAGTGTAGCATTAACAGCCTCCTTGCCGGTGGAAGTCTTGATGAAGTCCGCACCAGCGAGCATGCAGACCATAGAGGCTTTATAGACCTGGAGATGTGTGTGAATATTAGAAGTAATACAATTAGCAGGGACATGCTTACATTCTCCATGGAGCCCAGCTCGCCAATAGCCAGGATAGTCTTCAGGTGAGCACGTTTGCCACAGGCGTTGCGCATGAGGACCACCTCATTGTAGACACCTTCCCAGTCACCCACCAGAGCCAGCTGACGATTGATGACGATGTCAATTTCGGTGGCACCGGCCAGTATAGCATAGCTGATCTCCTGCAGACGCGTCTGCAAGCCGTACTGACCAGTGGGAAAACCAGTAGCCACAGCTGCAATGCTGATGTCATCCACTTTGCCATACTGCTGCAGTGTCTTGTAGGCATCGGCCACGCGGGCAGGGTAAACACAGACAGCAGCACAGTGAATGTCCGGCACAAGTGTGCGCTCAAAGGATTTATCAAAGAATTGCGGCTCAAAGGGCAGACAGGCACGAACACAAAGACGCCGCACATTGGCGGCAGTATCATCACCAGCCAGTGTGGTCAAATCCGTTAGCGTGAGTGCCTTGAGAGCCCAGGCCACCTCATGAACGCCAGAGACTGTGGAGCGCTGGGAAATGCTCGCTGCGATCTCATTTAATTGAGGCAGTGAGAAATCGACCTTGAGCAGAGAGGCGTCTGAAAAATCAATAGATTTGGATTAGCACACTTTAGTTAATCATATCACAGTAATTACCATAGGGCAGTGTTTTGTTAACTTCCAAAACTTTAACTTCCATTTTGGCGATAAGAAATTTGGTCTGGCAAAATTTTCAGTGATAAAAGAACACACACGGAACACAGTTCCAACCTCAACGTACGTACATGTGTAGAGTATATGAACCTCTTATCAGTAAATAGGCAAGCAGCTGATCAGAGCGTTGCCAGACTCTGGCATTTTAAAGATCATATTGTATTGAGTGTTGCCAGCTCATAAGAAAGCAAGCAGTTCAAATTTGTGCAGTGCACATTTTGCTTCGAGAGGCAGTGCAGCAATTAAAGCTTTAATTTTAAAAACTTCTGATTGTTGTAGGTCAGGTGACCTTTTGGAAGTTCTGTTCGCCTGATAGTATAGCTGGAATATACAGAAATAAACAGCTGATTCCATAGGAACTTTAAGGGATATTTGATATTAAGTTATTTTTTGAATACTTTTACACATTTATTTAAGGCACTTAAATAATTTATTCAAGCGCATACTTTTATAACAATAAATTTCTGCCCATATTAGCTAAGTGTTTAAAATAATTAACAAAAATCAATAATAAAATTGTTGGTTTCCCATTTAAATATTAAATTGCGTGCTTTTTCATTTTCCTTAAAAGGTAATTAAATCATGATAATGTCGCAAGCTTCATTTTGCTGTTAATTATGACAGAACAGTACAATAAATATAGTAACCAAAGGGTTTAAGTAAGTAACTTCTTAAACTTAAGTATCCAGTACTCGTCGTATAATGGCGAAGAACCGATATGTGATATTCAACATCTATTGAAAATAAGTATATTTTGTTAATCAATCAGTTTTTACTAACAAAAGTTCCCCTTACGTTCTTGAAAGTAACCAGAGATATTATTATCACTCCTTTGGCTGTAAGTACTATGGGATTCCCGGTATTAGTCATGAAGATGAGTAGTATCTTTCGATAGGTGAGAGATCCGTTGTACCAGTTTTGCATATAAGCCGACTGCTGCAAGGACTCGCTCTACAAAAATGTTTTGTGATATGTCTTTAGGCAGTATATATTTGAATAACCCTACCAAATCCATTAATTGCTGCCCGTAGTAGCAGACCATATAAAACTGAGACGCACAACTGACGAAATATAGTAGAAAAGACACACCATCCAGATTCAGGCCCAAGACAATCGTGTAGAAGGCAACCAGGCAGAGAGTGCTGGCCGTGGCAAAGAGATTATAGCCCAAAAGTGTACCAAAAATATCATTCAGTTCCTTATGTAAGCTATTGAGAAAAAGAAATTTAAATATATAATGAAATTATTTCTGATCAGACAACATTTTTCACCTCAAAACATGAAGATGTCGTCGCACTATGCTTATGAGAAATTCACAGTCCCTGAAGGAGTTCTCTCTACTTGGACTATATGTGGCCAATTGTCGTCCGAGATGGGTGAAATGCATGCAGATTTGGCAAGATAGACACATCATCCAGACATCGGTGCCGATATTGAAGGTCATATAAAATTGGCTACCCGTAAACTCCAAGAACTGCGCTATAACATAATTTACGGGCGAATTGGTATCGAAATTATATAACATGGCATATGCACGAAGATAAGGAAATTTGGCTGCTTTGCCGATAGTAAAACACTGATAAATATATATACAGGTTGACTGTACACAGGGTCCAAAAACGACCAGCAATACAACCATACAGAAATAGTAAACTCCATAGCGTATAATACGCGGCCAATAAAATTCATTCACATTATACTCGCGACGTTCCGATAATTTTCTAGGAAAAATCAGTTTCAATTTATTGCTCAACTCACGTATGCGATTATGGTAGTAATGAAAAGTGATTATCTTAATTTCTGAATTAATCATAAGGACTAAAACCTCTGCGTAACGCACGATGTTCACTGGATTTCCCGATAGCGTATCCCACTGAATAATTCGCAGTAGCAAGAAGTAAAAGAGATAATAATGACTTCCCAAACCAATAAGAAAATAAATTTTCATTAAAAGATTAAGCCACAAGGTTTTGGGAGTATCTGATAGATCATAACCAATTGATTTGAGCATCATGCTCGGTATATAGATAAAGTCCTCGAAGGTGCGCTGGATTTCCACCACTGTTCCTGTCATTTCTATGGTTTAGATATTAACTGATTCCAATTACGACTCAATAGGGTCTTTTATAGTATAATCCTTGAACATTAAGTATTTAAATTGACTTACACCGCAGCGTGTAAATAATTAATTTAAGAAAATTAAAAACTCAAGGAAATGTGACACTTTAAGGTGCTAATGACGTGAGAGGGCCAGACGCTTTTAATCGGTTAATCAAATACAATTAAGTAGCTCCATCCTGTAATCAGAAAAGATTTGTGGTTATTTTTTTGCACAGTTCAAAGTCGATGAAGACCAATCAATGAAAACTTCTATGTATTCTCTCTCAAGTACTTCCCATTTGTAAATCAGCGAAAATTTCCCATTTCAAGCACCTGACTATCACTATCTCATAAGCTATGGGTGATATCTGAAGAATAGTACTATTAAACGCTATAATAAATGTGGTAGCAATGCCAATGTTTATTACCAGTTAAGATTTATTTTTATATAGTACATACAATATACTATTTGTTATCTGTTGAATACCTTCTACTTGAGATTCATTAAAATGACGTGAAGTGAAAATAAAATAATACAAATTAATATTAATTATAATTGGATGAGCTTGATAATTATATATATTATATATTTCAAATCTATTTTTATGTCTATTAAATTAAATATTGTATTAGTCATAATTCTGAGCCGATAGTAGTATAGAGCACTCGATATGCTATCGATTGCTAGGACTTAAATTTAATAAAGAGATAAGATTTTTTTTTTTATTTTCAGGTGTTAACCAATTGTAAGTAGATCCACTCGAGTCGTAAATTGCACCTGGATTTATGGCAAAAACTGTCATTATAAATAGAACGGTAGTACGGCTAGCGGTCTCACATGTAACTGCATCGCGTTAAGGCAAACAAGAAACTACAGCAATACTCAGGATGTTCTCACTACCCACCTCCTACAATGAGAGGGATAACACCTGGAATGGAGCGAAACGCGCATCCATTTTCAACTATGACACCTCAGTGGGAAAAATCATGCACAGCACCATGAAGAATTGGATGAATAATGTCTGTCAGGTGAGTAATACCTTCGAATAATCTAAAGTATATTTTTAATTAAAATAAACTACTTTAGATTAACGACATTGATGGCGTATCAGTGACAAGTGGACAGGGCATTACTTGGGCCATACGTATAGCTCAGTTCCTGAAACAGCGGGGACTCAATGATAAGGATGTGATTGGTATTGCTGCTAAGAATACCACCTATGTAATGCCACTGGGCATCGCCTGTCTGATGAACGCTACACCCTTCCACTCCGTAAATCCCCTGCTAGACGAAGGTAAGTAAAATCATCCCATAGTTGATCTGAGTTTAATAAAATCTTCTCTGTTTTGCAGCCACCATCAAATATGTTTTTGAAATTACGAAACCAACGCTGATTTTCTGTGATGGTTTGGATTATTCCAAGATTCATGCGGCTACACGCGGCTGGCATCCGGAAATATATACACTAGTCGATCACCAGGAGGGTGTACCTAAAATAGAGAACCTTTTAGAACCAACAAAGACTGAAATGTTCTATCAGTAAGTAATCAGTTATAGAATCAAAACAAGTCCTCAAGTGTATTGCTTACTTCTGTGTGGCGGCTACAGCTGAAGAGCAAAAACACTTTACCGTTAAACGAAACGAAGTGGACGCGATGAGCCACTGTTCTGATGCGTTTACCGTTAGCGCATCGGTTGTGCACTAGAGTTCGCAATCAGTTCTAGCTGTGCTGTATTGACTTTTGCTCTCAGTTATCTATTTCCTATAGTAACTCATAATACAAATCTATATTATCTATTTACAATTTGTAGACCTGAACCCCTTAAGTCAGGCGGAGATCAAACAGTGGCTATTTTATGTTCCTCTGGTACCACGGGATTACCTAAAGCAGTCTGCATCTCAAATAGTATCCTTATACAGGATAGTATGTAGGTTTCCACTCAACTTTTGCTTTTATAAATCTTTCTAAAACACTGTTTAAAAATTCCAGGCTAGTCAGCAGTCAATCCGTTATATTTACATCAAGTTCCTTGGATTGGATAACTGGTCTCTGGGCCTTTGTCTTCAGCACAGTATTCGGTTGTACGCGTGTCATCACTAATAAGCCCTTCAGTCCGGAATACTTTGTTTATCTTGTGAAGAAGTATAAAATCGATTATGCCGTGGTCCCGCCTAGACATCTCTCCGCTTTGATCACTTGTCCGGATGCCACCCCGGAGGCTGTATCCTCAATTCGTATGCTCAGTTATGGTGGTGGTTTGGTGTCCTTGACCACTCTGCAGCGTGCTGCAGAAATTTTCAAGAATGCCATGCTGAATTCTGGGTATGGTATGACTGAGGTTGGTGCGATCACAGGCAATGTGGGCATCAGTAATAACAACGCGGCTGGAAGACTTTTACCGGGCATGAGAATCCGCATTGTGGACGAGGAGGGAAAGAATTTGAGCCATAATCAGGTCGGAGAAATATTTGTTCACACTGGTCAGGCCTGGAACGGGTATTACGGCAATCCCGTGGAAACCCGACGCATGCAGGACTATGAGGGCTGGTTCCACACCGGAGACTTGGGCTACTTTGATGATCAGAATTTCCTCTACATTGTCGATCGCAAAAAGGAGATTCTCAAGTACCAAGGACTGCACTATTGGCCTACTGAAATCGAGACAGTCATTGCAGAGATTCCCCAGATTCAGGACGTATGCGTTGTGGGTATCTATGATGAGCGTCAAGGAGATGCAGCGGGAGCTTTGATAGTCAAGCGAAAGGGATGTGAAATCACCGCCAAGCAAATTATTGCTCATGTGGCCAAGAGACTGACGGGAATACAGAAGCAACTACATGCTGGAGTAAGATTTACTGATAAATTACCTGCCAATGTGAATGGGAAGACAATGCGAAAAGCTGTTCGGGAACTGTTTGTTTCCCTCAGTGAAAATGGTCAATAATTCTTAGTATTCCCCATATCATTAATCAAAAAGAAATTAACTATGTTGTGTAGGTTTAAGAGATAATAAATGACGTAAACATGGAGAGTGTGACTTGTTCCAGTTCAAAGCTCATAATGATAACGTATCTTGAACAATTAATCAATCACATCTGTCAATGCAGTTGTAAATCACATTTTGGCGATTTGCTATCGCTTTCCGTCTAATAAAATTATGTGGAGCTTGCTAAAAATCTTTTTCTCAATGAATCGCATTCGGTTATGGCCTTTGCCGATAATAGAGGACGATACTTACCTAGAGCCGCCTAGGTGACTAAGCATATCATTTTATATTGTGGTTTTAAATAAGTCTGTTATTCTTGCAATCTTAGATGGTATAGATTGCAGAGGTTTTTAGACCCGTGTCTTTCCACATAATCGCCTGATCGTGAAAATCTTCTAGCCAACAACTTCAGAAGGCGTAGATTAATTGCATTTTGATATGCTATCACCAACCATTGGTCAGAGATAAGACTCAGGTGTTGGACCTTTGAGCTAAAAGCGATTTATTTGGGGGCCTGGCATTATAAAAAGACCAGTAGCATGGATCAAAGTTTTAGTAGTGATTATACATTGAACATCGTAAACTAAAAGTCGCGAATTTTGTGCTAATATTAAAAAATGTCGTTGTTACCCACCACCTACAATGCAAAGGATAAAACCTGGATTGGTCCAAAACGTGAATCGACCTATAGCTCGGATACATCCGTCGGAAGAATTATGTTTAGTACCATGAAAAATTGGTCAAATAATGTGTGCCAGGTGTGAAATACTTCCTATTAGTACATATATTATGAAATAACAAATAAAAGCACGTAGATTAACGACGTTGATGGCGTAACAGTGACAAGTGGACAATCCATTACTTGGGCAATAAGGATAGCCCAGCACCTGAAACAGAAAGGATTAACTTGCAGTGATGTAATTGGTATTGTAGCCAAGAATACCACCTATGTAATGCCCTTGGGTGTCGCCTGTCTTATGAATACTACGCCCTTCCACTCGGTAAATCCCATGCTTAACGAAGGCAAGTCAATTCATTATATAATTGGTTTGAATATAATCATGTTTTGTGTGTGTTGTAGAAACCATAAAGTATCTGTTGGAAATCACCAGACCATCACTAATTTTCTGCGATGGGCAGGATTACGAGAAGATCCATACGGCTACCCGAGAATGGAACCCGGAAATATTCACACTAACCGATCCCAAGGAGGGTGTGCCCCACATAGAATCCCTGTTGGATCCTACAAAAACTGAAATGTTTTATCAGTGAGTAGGAACTACAATTTAAACAATGAAATCTTATCTAATCTTTTAATTAATTTACAACTTGTAGACCTGAACCTCTTAAGTCCGGCGGAGACCAAACAGTGGCAATTTTGTGCTCTTCTGGTACCACGGGACCACCAAAAGCAGTTTGCGTTTCGAATAGTATCCTTATACAGGAAAACATGTAGGTTGCCAACTTTCATATCCTCTCTAGGACTTTTCTAACACAATTTTTTAAACTTTCAGGCTTGTCACCAGTGATTGTGTTTTCTTTACAATGAGCTCCATGGATTGGATATCTGGACTCTGGGCCTTTGTCTTTAGCACAGTACTGGGATGCACGCGTGTCATCACGAATAAACCATTTAGTCCGGAATACTTTGTTCAACTGGTTAAGAAATACAAGATCAGTTACGCGTTGGTGGCTCCTATGCATATTTCCGCCTTGATCACTTATCCTGGAGCCACCCCGCATGCTCTTTCTTCCGTTACTAATCTCAGTTATGGTGGAGGTTTACTGTCCGTAACCACTTTGAATCGTGCCCAAGAAATTTTCAAGAATGCCAAGTTGAATTCCGGGTACGGCATTACAGAAGTGGGTTCCATCACAGTCAATCTTGGTATTAATAATAATAACGCGGCTGGCCGAATTTTACCTGGCGTTAAAATCCGAATTGTTGACGAGGATGGGAAGAATTTAGGTCATAATCAGGTTGGAGAGATTTATGTTCACAGCGGACAGGATTGGAATGGCTATTATGGTAATCCTCTAGAAAGTTTGAAGATGAGGGACTACAACCACTGGTTCCACACAGGAGACTTGGGCTACTTTGATGATGATAATGTCCTGTTCATTGTCGATCGCAAGAAGGAGATCCTCAAGTATCAAGCTTGGCACTATTGGCCCGCAGAAATCGAGGCTGCCATTATTGAGCTGCCCCAGATACAGGAAGTCTGTGTTGTGGGAATCTACGATGAGCGTTGGGGCGATGCCGCAGGAGCTTTGGTTGTCAAGCGAAAGGGCTGTGAAATTACCGCCAAGCAGATCATTGATCACGTCGCCAAGAGACTGACGGGCATAGAAAAACAGCTTCATGCTGGAGTAAGATTTACCGATAAGTTACCGGTTAATGTCAACGGGAAGGTAATGCGAAAAGCTGTTCGGGAAATGTTTGTTTCCCTAAGTGAAAATGGTCACTAATTCTTAGTCTTAAAAAACACACTGTTGAATACTCCTTTGAAATATCTTGAAAAAAAAATGACTATGTTGATAAGGCTTTTAAGATAATAAATGACGTGAACGCGCAAAGTGTAATTTTCTACATGAAGTTTATAAATTAAATAACTGACAGTGGTCGCCTGATGTTTAGTTTGGGTATCTTCAAACACATTTAAACAAAAAATGCCAGATTAAAGCTCCTGATGATAACCTATCTTAGAAAATAAATCAATCACATCTGCCAATGTTGTGCATTAAACAAAGAGGTTGTAAATCTTATTTTGCCGATTTCGTATCGCTTCCTGCGCAATAAAATCTTGTAGAGGTTTTTATACCGAATACTAAGAAAGTCTACAGGGGGTCTATTAGGTTTTTAAGAAGCCATAGATGCGTAACAGGCATAAGAGGGCGTGGTTCGTAGTTATGAAACTATATCCTATATCACATAAGCCAAATCGGTGGAAAATTCGTGATTTATATGAAGAAATGTAGAGCAAGTTGTGCGTTCTCAGCGATGTTTTGATTCTATATATCCCTACCCAAATTAGCCCTGATCGTACAACTATATTCTATAGCTCTCATAGGACAAATCTGTCGTAAGCTGCTTACTTAAATGGAAAAACCCCCACTGGAATGAGTACGGGGTATTTTACAGTTGGCTCGCTTAACTGTAGCCTTTCTTACGAGTTTGAAATATTTTTGTCAATGAATTGCATTCGGGCCTTGACTTTAGCCGATAATACAGAAGCAGCCAGATAAGATGCTGACTGATAAGAATTTCCTGGTGATAGACGCCTCTTAGTGCTTAACTATATCATTTTATATTGTGGCTTTAAATAAGTCAGTTGTTTCTGCAATCTTTTGTTCATATAATCATTCGATCGTTGGAATCACTTATGTAATAACTTCAGAAATATTACTGTAATTGCATTTTGATATGCTATCGACCACCATTGGCTAGAGATAAGGCCATTCAGGTGTTGGCCATTGAAAAATGATGGCGATTTATTCCGAAGCCTGCGTTATAAAAACACCTGTAGCACGGATCAGGGTTTCAGTCGCGAATAAACCTACTAAAGTTAAAGAAGTGAATTTTGTGTTAATAGTGAATAATGTCGTTTTTACTTACCACCTACGATGCGAAGGAGAAAATCTGGAGTGGAGCAAAACGCTCATCCATCTACAGTTCGGATACATCCGTCGGAAAAATAATGTTTAGTACCATGAAGAATTGGGCAAGCAATGTGTGCCAGGTGTGAAATACTTCAAAATAATATGTATTACTGTGAAATAAAATATAAAACCCGTTAGATTAATGACATTGATGGCGTAACAGTGACAAGTGGACAGGCCATTACTTGGGCCATAAGGATAGCCCAGCATTTGAAACAGAAAGGATTAACCTGCGACGATGTGATTGGAATTGTAGCTAAAACCACCAATTATGTAATGCCCTTAGCCATCGCCTGTCTTATGAACACTACGCCCTTCCACTCCGTGAATCCTACGCTTGCCGAAGGTAAGTCAATTTATTATATAATTGACCTGAATATAATTATTTATTTTGTGTGGTGTAGAAACTATTAAACATCTTCTGACAATTACCAAACCATCACTAATATTTTGTGATGGCCAGGATTATGAGAAGATTCTTGCGGTTACCAAGGAATGGAAACCGGAAATATTCACGCTAACTGATCCCAAGGAGGGTGTGCCCCACATAGAATCCCTGTTGGATCCTACAAAAACTGAAATGTTTTATCAGTGAGTAGGAATTACTATATAAACAATGAAATCTTATCTAATCTCTTAATTAATTTACAACTTTTAGACCTGAACCGCTCAAATCCGGCGGAGACCAAACAGTGGCAATTTTGTGTTCCTCTGGTACCACAGGATTACCCAAAGCAGTTTGCATTTCAAATAGTATCCTTATTCAGGAACACATGTAAGTTACCTTAATACATATCCTTTCTAGGACTTTTATAACAGTTCTTCTAACATTTCCAGGCTTGTCACCAGTGATTCGGTTTTGTATACATTGAGTTCTTTGGATTGGATAACTGGACTCTGGGCCTTTGTCTTCAGCACAGTATTTGGCTGCACACGTATCATTACCACTAAACCTTTTAGTCCGGAGTACTTTGTTTATTTGCTGAAAAAATACAAGATCAATTACGCGTTGGTGGCTCCCATGCATATCTCCGCCATGATCACTTATCCGGATGCTACCCCAGAGATCTTTTCCTCTATTAAAAAGCTCAGTTATGGTGGAGGTTTGCTATCCGTAACCACACTAAACCGTGCCCAAGAGTTATGTAAGAATGCAATGATAAATTCCGGGTACGGCATAACTGAAGTGGGTGCGATCACATTAAATCTTGGTATCAATAACAACAACGCAGCTGGAAAACTTTTGCCAGGTGTTAAAATCAAAATTGTCGACGAAGAAGGAAACAGCTTACCCCACAATAAGGTTGGAGAAATTTATGTGCAGAGTGGACATGCCTGGAATGGTTATTACGGTAATCCTTTAGAAAGTCTACGGATGAGGGACTATAACAACTGGTTCCACAGCGGTGACTTGGGCTACTTTGATGATCAGAATTCTCTGTACATTGTCGACCGCAAAAGGGAGATTCTCAAGTTCCAAGGATTTCAGTTTTGGCCTGCAGAAATCGAGGCAGTCATTATTGAGCTGCCCCAAATACAGGAAGTCTGCGTAGTGGGAATCTACGATGAGCTTCGAGGCGATGCTGCAGGAGCTCTGGTTGTCAAGCGAAAGGGATGTGAAATTACCGCCAAGCAGATCATTGATCATGTGGCCAAGCGACTGACGGGAATACAAAAGCAGATTAATGCTGGTGTTAGATTTACTGATAAGTTGCCAGTCAATACCAATGGAAAGACTATGCGAACAGCTGTTCGTGAATTGTTTGTTTCCCTAAGCGAAAACGGCCAATAATTCTTAGTCATAAAAAGCTTTGAGCGATTTATTGAGTCATACAACACTTGAATGGGGAAAAGTTGAGTTCATAAGTACAGAGAACACAATGTAGAATACTCCTTTCCCATATCTCAAGAGGTCTATTGAAAGCTTTTAACACGTGCCCATAAAAGTAACACAAAACAAAAACAAACCAAAAATAAATTAGTTTAGGATTTAATGATAATAAATGACGTTAACGCGGAAAGTGTGACATCTAAAATAAAAGGCTTTTTTTATAAAGTTCATAAATTAAACACGTTTGCTTTTGTTTGTACTTTGGATTAGAATCTAATCAAGTTTTTTAAGGGAGCTACAGCTGAGGTGCTCGACTGTTGCTAAGTTTTAAGTATTTTCAAAGACATATGAACAAAAAAATAAATTAAATTAAATGCCATATTTAAATGTCGTTGTGCTTAGCTTAATCTGAAATAAATTAATCAATCAATGCTGATCAATTCGTTTCGAGCAGCTAAGACAATCGGTTGTGATTCTTAAACAATCAGTTGAAAGTGTTTTATAATCCTTGCAGTAAGGACAGAAAAGAATCTGTTTTAATACAATTTATTCTTAGTGCACTCCGAGGCCAAAAATAATCATTAAATAAAAATATAATGAACTGATTAAATCTTGTGCTATCTTTTTTTAATCCCGTGATTGTAAGCAAAACAGTTGTAAATCTTAGCGATTTCCTATCGCTCTTCGTCTATTGAAATCTTGCAGAGCTTTATGAAATCATTTCGTTAATGACACGGGCATTAGCCTTAGCCGATAATACAAGGAAATAACCCAAAACCTATCGCCTACTACAACTGTAGTTGCCAAGAGATAAGAATTTTCAGCTTATAGACGTTCTGTAGGTGTCTAACTATATCATTTTATATTGTGGCTTTAAATAAGTCAGTTATTTTTGTTAAATAAATAATAATCTGATTATCGATAATCATGCTGCTCGCTTAAATTTAGCTAGACCCTGTTATCTTGGGTGGAAAAGCTTCAAGAGCTTTTTAGCGCCCTGTCTTTCCATATAATCGCATCGATCGTGACGAACACTATTGGAATAACCTCCGAAGGAGTACTTCAGTTATATGTTGATATGCTATCGACCTCTATTGGTGAGAGATAAGAACTTCCAGGTGTTGGAAATTTTTGTAAATGACTGGGATTTATGTGGAAGCCCGGTAATATAAATAGAACGGTAGCACGGATCAGGGTTTCAGTACTGATTATACCTTGTAAAGTTAAAGAAGTGAATTAAGTGTTAGTTATAAAAAATGTCAATACCTACCTACTACAATCCCAAGGATAATACATGGAGTGGTGCAAAACGCGATTCCATCTACAGCTCGGATACATCCGTGGGAAAAATTATGTTTAGTACCATGAAAAATTGGTCAAATAATGTGTGCCAGGTGTGAAATACTTCCAATTAGTACATATATTGTGAAATAAAAGTAAAAATCTTGTAGATTAACGATGTGGATGGCGTAACAGTGACAAGTGGACAGGCCATTACTTGGGCCATAAGAATAGCCCAGCACCTGAAACAGCGAGGATTTAACTGCAACGATGTGATTGGTATTGCAGCCAAGAATACCACCTATGTGATGCCCTTGGCCATCGCCTGTCTTATGAACACTACACCCTTCCACTCTGTGAATCCCATGCTAGATGAAGGTAATTGCATTTATTATATAATTGATTAAAAATGAATTAATTTTTTGTATTTTGTAGACACTATCAAACATGTTTTACAAATCACCAAGCCGTCGCTAATATTTTGTGATGGGCAGGATTATGAGAAGGTTCAAGCGGCTACCCGAGCCTGGAGTCCGGAAATATATACTTTGACCGATTCCAAGGATGGTATTCCCAAGATAGAATCTCTGTTGGATCCCACAAAAACTGAAATGTTTTATCAGTGCGTAGGAACATAAATTAAAACAATTCAGTTACAGCTAATCTTATCTATTAATTTACAACTTATAGACCTGAACCTCTTAAGTCCGGCGGAGAACAAACAGTGGCAATTTTGAACTCTTCTGGCACTACGGGATTACCCAAAGCAGTTTGCATTTCAAATAGCATTCTAATTCAGGAAAGCATGTAGGTTATAATTTATGATACTCATTGTAGGGTTTTCCTAACACAATTTCCTACAAATTTCAGGCTTGTCACCAGTCAATCGGTTATTTATACGTCAAGTTCTTTGGATTGGATTACTGGTCTCTGGGCTTTTGTCTTCAGCACAGTATTCGGTTGCACCCGTGTCATCACAAATAAACCCTTTAGCCCGGAATACTTTGTGCAATTGGTTAAGAAATACAAAATTGATTACGCCGTGGTACCTCCCAGACATCTTTCTGCCTTGATTACATGTCCAGATGCCACCACAGAGAATCTTGCCTCCATCCGTATGCTCAGTTATGGCGGAGGTTTGGTATCCTTGACCACTCTGAAGCGTGCTCAGGAAATATGCAAGAATGCCTGGCTAAATTCGGGATATGGTATAACTGAAGTGGGTGCGATTACAATAAATGTTGGTATCAATAACAACAACGCAGCTGGACGGCTTTTGCCAGGTGTGAAAATCCGAATTGTCGATGAGGAAGGCAAGAACTTGGGGCACAATCAGGTTGGAGAGATTTTTGTTCACAGCGGACATGCCTGGAATGGGTATTACGGTAATCCTCTAGAAAGTTTGAAGATGAGGGACTACAACCACTGGTTCCACACTGGAGACTTGGGCTATTTTGATGATCAGAATTTCTTGTACATTGTCGATCGCAAGAAGGAGATCCTCAAGTACCAAGGACTGCACTATTGGCCCACAGAAATCGAGGCTGCTATTATTGAGCTTCCTCAGATTCAGGAGGTATGTGTTGTGGGTATCTACGATGAGAGTCAAGGTGATGCTGCAGGAGCTTTGGTCGTTAAGCGAACGGGGTGTGAGATCAGCTCCAAGCAGATCATTGATCACGTCGCCAAGAGATTGCACGGAGTGCAGAAGCAGCTTCATGCTGGAGTTAGTTTTACCGATAAATTACCCGCCAATGTTAATGGAAAGACGATGCGAAAACAGGCTCGGGAAATCTTTGCTTCCATAAGTCAAAATGGCTATTAATTCTTGAATTTATATTGCCTGCGAACTGGAGTAGGGTAAAATCAAATGGTCAGAAGGTGATACAAAATAAGTGGAAAAATGGTGTAGTTAATTTTAATTATGTATTGAAATTTATGTTAATAGTTAAAATAAATTTAAGTAATTACATTTAGTCCCTGAGTTGAACTTAATCGATGTGCGATCGAACTAATTAAACTATAAATTAGTTAGGAATGCACTCGCAATGATTAAAAGCAGTGAGAGGACATTCTTCCGACAACTGGAGGCAGGGGTTAAAGCGGGTTGAGCTTGCTCCGTGGGCTCGGAGGCAACACTGGTCATGTCACTCTCTCCCTGCTCCTGCTCCGACTCCAGAGGACGCTGCTGTCTGATGTTGCCCGTTCTGACCTCCACCTTAGGCAGTGGAAAGCAGTAGACACGCTCTACCTCAACTAGGAGAGGTACGGCACTTTCCGAGGCGGTCTCGGTCACCGTCAGAGGCACGCAAATGGTTGGCTCCTCGGAGGAATTGCGCTCCTCGTAGGGAATTCCCACTCGAGTTATGTTCAGCGGCAGCTGAGGCATTCGACTCTCCGGTACGCTCAGCTCGCTGTGCATTTGGGCTGAGCTTAAAGTATCCTCGTAGTACTTGTAATCGTCACTCCGATCATCGTCGATGCGATCAATGCTGTCCACGTGATCAATGCGATCGATGCTGCTGGCGTGATCGGTGGCAATGCGCTCCGTACTGCTCGAGCTGCTTTCATGGAAATCTGTTGGCCAGTTGAGCGCAATTGTTGTGGACTCCATGGCGGGGCGTATAGAGCCCTCAGTGCTGCTTAGCCTAAGCACTGGTCCTACAACTGGTTGTGTGCTCTCGTAACTGTGGGTGGGATAAGGATAAGGCAGTGGCATCCAGTTATCCTCAGTGGTTTGTGTGCTCTGTCGGTAGGCGGTGGTTGTCTCAATTGATTCATTGATTTGCTTAGCCATGGCCTTTAACAGCGGATCCGTTGCATTTATTCTGATTACCTCGATCGGTGCCTGTGCTCTGGGTAGAGGCACAAACGGAGGTTGTGGCTCTGGCTTTGGTTGTAGCTGCGGTGCTCGCCAGCGACCTCGAGACTCCTGTGTTCGCTCGAAGCTGTCACGACGACTGTAGGGGTTGTGGTAGCCTCCGGCAGCTGTGCGCTGCTCCAACTGTGGCTCCAGCTCCTCCTCGGACTCTGCTTGCCTGTCAATAGCTGTAAAGGAGGAAAAAATTGGATTTGTTTATAAAAGGATTTGGATTTGTCTGTAAAAGTATTCTTTGGTATCCAGTGCTATTCTACCTTCAGCAGGCATGCCCATTAGCATAGCCTCCAGTCGCCCATAGACGCGCTCCCTGGGCTGAGTGTCATCATCAATGGGATTGATGGGATGCTCTGGCTTCCAGTTGCCATAGACCACAGCATCCTGTACGCGTCCATCGCTGGGCAGAGGAGGCAGGTGGGTGGTGCTACTGCTGCTACTCCCACCGCCCAGCTGCTCCCGCAGCAGCGGAATGTGTGTGTGCACAGTGGATGTAGCGGGCTGTGGAGCAACTGCGCCGTAATTGTTCCAGTTTGGTAATCCTGGCATAAGTCCCATGCCTGGCGGTGGTGGTGGCGGTGGAGGCTTTGGCAGTTGCATGTCTGCAATGCGTATACGCCCCCGTGGCCTTGGCAGCTGCAGCTGCTGTGCATCGGGTTCCTCCTGGCACAGGATCAGCTGCGAGTTAAAGGCTAAAAGCTGGCAGAGCAGCAAACAAATCAACTGCTGCTTGTTGGCCATGGCAAAATAGTAGCTAAAGTCCAGTTTGAATTGCTGTGTTGTGATTTTGTTGTGATTTTTGCTGACAAAAGTTCGTCGCAGTTCGTTTCAGTTTCGATTTCTATTTACTGAAGTGATGTGCCACTTTTTAACTACTTGTTGTTGTTGCTGTTGTTGTTATTTATTTGTATCTTCAGTTCACAGTTAGCTGCTTCATTTTATTGTTTCATTTCGGTTTTGTTTGGTCCACACAACAATTCTCATTGTTCTCAATTCCACTTGCCCATCGATATTCGCACTCAGCCAAGTTGAATGCTCCCCTCAATTTCTTTGGCTTCTTCTTGTTATTAGTTTTTAAAATTTTTCTGCGCGTTTTCTTCTTTCTTCGTACGATTTGTGGTCTAAACGCGGCGGCTTCTAAACGGCAACTGATGTTGGCCAAATCAATTTGCGGCCGCTTCAGCTGCCACATTCATTGACTGATCACAACGGTCGTTGCGCCTGCGCGTTCGCCAAACAACAACAACAATAACAACAAGAACAACAACAACAACAACTAGCACACACACATGTATTTGAATAAACATTCTTAATCGCAGCTATAGAAATGTTTTCTATTGTTCAGTTTTTCGCTTAATTATGCTCAAGCGCGTTCAAAATTTAATGGCAAATAAAAAATTTCTTGCCTGTTTGTTGTTGGGTGAAAATGCAGCGCATTTGATTTATTTTCCTTAGCTCTTCTGCTTCTACTTCTTAGTGTAATACATACATATAGTTTAATATATACACACAGCTGCTAACTTTAATATTTATGCAAATTACTGGCCAAAGTCGTCGCTTGTGCTACAAAAAATGAAAGAAAAAACATAGAAATATTTTTGCTTGTTTATTTTGGCACCGTTTATCAGAATGTTTATTCTCCGGTCGATGCGAAAGCTTTTGATGACTGTCGCTGACGGGCAACTTTTCACCAAATTGATTGGTTCAGCACTGACAACGGTAAAACAGTTGTAGGCCGAATATTTAACGAGCAGATCGCTGTTTAAGCCATAAGCTCTGCAATGGCCATAACACTCGAACTAGACGCCAACGAAAGTTGGTAGTTTACTTGGCCAAATATCTTAATTAGATTTGTTTTGGAAGTGTAGACGCAGAAACTGAAATTTTGGGGGTACTTTGGGGTACTTTATATTGAAAATTGTTATAGAAAGAGATATGATTAGGCAGAAGACCCATACTTTAACTTAGCAGTCTACAAACGAATGAAATTTCTTAAGAAGAGTAGAAAGAAGATTATTAATAAAGTAGGAAACTTTTGGAATTTTAGTCAACAAGTTCTTAAGACATTAATTTAGATTTGCTAATGAAATACTACGCTCATTCTGGCTCCTGCTGTAAAAACATTCAGCTAATTTTAGGCTAACAGTTAAGCTCTTAGTTAAAGCTGAAAGTTACGACTTACCAAAACAAATGCTTAACTTAAAACTTCATAATCCGCTTAAAACTGAAAGCCTTTAAGTGAAATGAAATCAGGTTCACAGCTAAATTCAGCCATCAATCCTAGTTAAAACTGAAAGTTAAGTCTAAGCCAACTCAAAGATTTGTTTAAACTAAATTTTATAAGCAAAACAAATCAAATTCATTAAAACTGAAAGCTACGTTTTTCTAAAGACAGCTTTATCATTATGTCCTAGTTGCGGCTAAGATTTCCCAGTTGCTTTATTGGAAAGGCAGTACTTGAAAATCTTGAGTTTTTGGCTGAATTGGTGGAGCACTCGTAAAAATTGAAACCAAGTCAAGAAACCGTCAAGAGAAAAGCTGTCATAATTATGCAAGAGCCGGTCCGACGGGACTGTCGAAAAGACTTTTCGCGTAGCTATATGGAAAATCGAAAAATCGACTGTAAATGTGAAATATTCCCAAAACAAACTTAATTATAATTTGTGGAATTGAATTCACAGCAAGGCACAGCACATAACGTAATAACAACAAAAAATGCAAATATAAAAAATAATTATAATAAAAAATAATAAAGTCATTGCGCTTTGTCACGTTTTGTGAGCAGTGTGGAGGGTAGGTAGGTGCGGGTAGGCGTGAAGGCGTGGCGGGGCAGGTGGATTATATGGAAATGGAAAAGCGTTGAGCAATGTGTGTCTAGGGTCGCGTGTGTGTTTGGCATGACGGATACTTTGCTTTTCCGCTTTTATTAAAATCTTTTTTTTCTATTTGTTTATTTAATTTTTCTTTTTTTTTCATTTCATTCAACAAAACTTTCACGATCGTTAATATAAATATTTGTGTGCTGTTGTTTAATTGTTAGTTTGTTAATGAACTGCAGTGGGTTAAACCAGAATATTTGTAGCGAAAATAAATCACAGTCTTTCGGTTAAGCTGAATTTGGAAAGAACTTTTTAGGCAGCACTTTTTTTTGTCGGGTTGAGGTTATGGTTTTGTCGCTTCACTTCTTCTTTCCTTCTCTCTTTATTGGTTCTCTAGCAAGCCAATGTATTGGCCATTCTGATTAGCCACACGTCGCTCCTCCAGTTTCTTGGCAAATGCCGGATCGCTCTTAGCCCGCTGCTCCAAACGCTCCTGCTGCAGCTTTATGCCCGCATAGATCTGATCCAATCCCTTTTGAATCTCCTCGGGTATGGCCGGTGGTGTGGGTATATGATCTCCAGTAGCACGGAAGCCATTCTCATCGGCTGTGTACTGTACGTTTACCAAGGTGCCCTCCGGCGACTGATACGAGTATTGGCCGTGTTGTACTAGCACGCCGTTGGGATTCGTCTCGAAATCCTTGAGGAAACCCGTCTCCTCGTGCACTATATTGTTGCCGGTCTCGTATTCGGTCTTATAGCTACCGTCCTCACTCTGCTCCTTGTTGTACTTCAGAATAGGTATCCAGGTGCTTGTCTCTCGCAGATCCTCATGACGATGATCAAGCTTTTCGTCTCGCGGAATATTGTTGGCATTGGGATGTGCGTGATGCTGGTTGTGGTGCTGGTGCTGATGCTGGGCGTGGCACGACAGCGCGAGCAGCGAAATAAGTATCTAGTAAACAAAAATTAATGAAAAATTATTACTTAAATTTTGTTTCAGTTTAAATATAAGTTAAGCTCCTTCAAGTCCCCAAAATAGTTTAAAATCTTAATTTTCTGCCAAGACCACAAATTGTTCCATTGTTTAATTTGGAAAATATATCCATGTATTAAATGTTCTGGCAAGATCCACAAAATAATTAAATTTTCTGCAGTGATCACCGATAATTTTATTGTTTAGTATTTCAAAACGTTCTAGAGCTCTTAAAATACTTTAGTCTATATTTCCAGAGACTTTTGTTCTATAAACTGAAGATCTTTTCGTAGTAACACACGCAGTTTTAAGTTTAATACTTTGATTAACTTACAAGCACTTTCATTTTTAAATGCGTTCCGCGTAAGATTCACTGGCAAATAAAAGATTCAATTATTGTTAAAAACTTTGGCCGATTTGTCACTGGCTTTTCAGCTTAAGCTTGAGATGTTGCAGTTGCAAGTCGCGCGATTTTTCCGTTGCCCGTTTGTTGTGTGTGGTAAGTGAAAGCTGCAACGGATCGAACTGTGCAGCGGCGGCCCTATTTAAGAGCTTTATATAGTCGCGACTTGGACTTTATCTCCTGCGCTCACAGATCGCAGCTCACAGCTCACGGACGGTGCGAACCCACACTAGCAGTTGTCTTGGCTTGAGATACATGCAGTTACAGATACAGATACATTTTGTTTACATCGACATTAGTTGCAATTGCCATAGTTTTAGTTGTTGTTGTTGTTGTCTTTTCTACTGGTTCGGTAATTGTTATTTGGAATCTTAGCGATGTTTAAATGCCGTTTTAATAAAAACGACTTTAAGTAGTTAAAATATTGCAATTAACACCGAATTATTAAATGGTTTAATTTTATAGGGCATTTAGCTTTAGTTTCTGTTTAATGTGGCTTACGGAAAGCTTTTTTTTAGTAGTTGTAAAAGGTTAGCTGCAAAAAGTGACTATCGATAGTTTCGATTAATTACGATTATTGAAATATATTGTGTTGTTAGGTACTTAGAGTCATCAATTGTGTTTAAAATGTAAAAATTATCATGTTCTGCACAGCAATTGTTTTAAAACTAGCACCAGGCGACTATCGATAGTTTTGTTTGCTATCGATAACTGAAAAATGTTGTTAGTTTGTTTTTTAGCCACTTAAATACCTTTGTGCATATTCTTTTCTTACACACACGTCATCTTTGATGTCTTATAATCGCATACAGCATATAGTATAGCAGTATATACCACATAACACTCGTATTGCCATGCATACATTAGATATGGTAATAGGCACAGTAAAAGTCTGCGCATTGTCTGCCTCAGTGTGTCCGTCCGGTCGTTCATCTTCGTAATGCCGTTATTTAGAAATAAGCCAGAACGAGTTTTTTCTGCAAAAGCTTCGACGTCGTCGCCGTTGTCGTTGTCGTTGTCTTTGCCAAAATGCAGCCGAACATGTAATATATGAGCTGCCTCTCTCTGGCTAGCGCTCTGCCTGTCTCCCTCTCGCTCTCTTTGTAAAGCTTTTGATGTGCTCTCTTAAGTAGAGAAGAGAGTAGCGAAGATGTTGCTAAGTTTTCATGAATTCTTGTAATTGCAGCAGCCGTTATTTACGGGAGTGGTAGTGCTATGAGAGGGAAAAGATACGTATAGTAACATACAATATATATTTATATATATATCTGCATAGACTGAAATGAAAATTGTTGTAAGACTCAAGACTCAAGACTGAAGACTCGTGCAGTATTTGTTTATTTGGTTCGCGAATCTGCAGATGAGGCAACACGATAATTGAGTTCAAAACGGCAATGGCTCTTGGCAAATGTTAATTAGTTAATGTTAGTGGAAAATGGGTCAATTTGTGTGACGATATCAGACAAAAAAAATACTAAAAAACCAAAAAAATACCACCGTTACTTGTCAATTTAAAACACACACAAAAAAGCCAATAAATTTAATTTCAATGCTTCGACGAGAATCACTTGCAACATAATGCGTTAAGTTGAACAACCGCGTTGCCGGTTGTCTCAAAGCGGTAACAACTAGAGAGAGACAGAAAGTGAGAGAAACAGAGGCAAAGCTACAGCATTGAATTGAGAGAAAAACTGGTAACAAGTCAAGTGTTAACAACAGCATGTTTTGGGCCAGGCCGCCTTCACAGCCACACCCCCGATACCAAATTGTTGTGCCTTCTTCGTCTGTCGCTCACTTAAAGTTGCAGTGCCTCAAGCCAAGTTTGAACCAGTTGTTGTTGTTGTTGGTGAGTCATTCGACAATTGTGCAATTTTTACAACAAACTTACCCGTCTCAAACTCAATGAAAACGAAAGCTGACAAGGTTAGCTCCAGATCTGAAACTGAAACTGAATCTGAATACTTACAGCTTACACACTGACCTATTTAATATGAAGCTCAGTTCTCGGAGGGAACTAAGGAATTATCTGTCTTTGAGTAAAAAAAACTGAATTTTCAGCGGCTTTAAGATCAAATATCATGGCTAATAAGAACCAATGCTATATGCTACAAATTGGGCATTAAATAGTCGAGTAGCACTCCTGCTTGTACTGCCAACAAGGACAGTTATTTATCTTGGCAAACCAAATAGAAAGAGCCACAGAATGCTGAGGAAAACCACTCTGCACTGTGGTACAATAACGAACTGTTTAGTAGACTTTTTCCTAGCTTACTTGGTCTAAGTCTTGTAGTGTCATTTGGGTATTGAAAATGTCAAATGATTGCCGACTAGCGCTGCATTCTTAGTTAACATTTCGGTGTTGGTTTCATCTCTTGCCACTAAATTTCCAGCCGTGTTCTTAGCTCGTGCGCCATTTGACATTTAAAAGCCGTGTAGAGACAGAGACCAGCGGAGACTGAAGAGACAGCAGCCCGAGATTCGAAGCTGGAGACTGCAAGCTGCAGCCTAAAGACTGTAAGACTGACTGACTGAAAGACTGGTTTACAAAGAAAAAGAAGAGAAAAAAAAAATCGGTCCGAGGGGCCAGCGGCGAGGCAATAAATTTTGCGGCAATTTCAAGTGTCATGAGGTTGTGAAATTTGTTGTCAGTACTTTGGCATCTTGAGCTTGAATCGTAAATAATGCTCTAGTAATGGATGGAGATGTCTGTTGATCGGTAATCAAGTGGCTTACTTGATAGACAGACCACGTATTGTAATTGCCAATTCTAACAGAGATTCGTTTTTGATCCTATCTAAGCACTAAATGATATCATCGTCATCATCAACACTGATTTGGCATGCAAAAAGAACTACACAAGTAAATTCCACATAATCTGCTTTATAACTTTTCATTTTAAACGAAGTTTGTTGACCGAAAATAAAAATTAAAATTAAATTAACAAAATTATTTAACTGTACTTTTAGCTTGCTAAAATCTAAAATCCATTGATTTTCCACTAAGCGAAATATTCATGAACCAAAAGTTAACGGAGTAAAATTTCATCTCGACTTTAAAGTGTTTGTTAGTCGGCAAAAATGATGGCAGATTTACTCCCAGATTGGTGTTACGAAAGTAGTAGGCACCCTGAAAGTAATGCAATTTAAAAAGCATACAGTCAGTACTAACTACAACGAACCTTCAGCATCGGACACGTTTGTGGCATATTGGAGTCCGAAAATATTGTTTTGTAGGCAATGCGGAAAAATATGTTGTTAGTCGAGTGTTTGTAGAAGTGACAAACATCCACCTTCAAGTCCAGAATTTTGTTGTAACTATTGGGAGCTGAACGTCCCATATATACGATTAAATTTGCATAAATTTTTGGTATATCACGCTTGGTGGTATATGCCGCTGACAAAAGCGTTCTGTCTGGCTCGACAAAGCTGCAGACTGGAGGGTATATAATGCTGGCATTGTAGGTGCAGTCAAAAGTATGCCATTGCACGGCTAGACGTTGTGGGGACTAAGGAGTTTGTAGTCTTATATAACACATATATATTAACAAATTAAATACATTTAATACCTTTGCAAAGCAGATAGTCGTCAGTAAAAGCAGCCAAAATAAAAGAGTTTTCATTTTGAACATTGAACAGTGACTGAAAATGTTTTTGGCTTAAATGGGGGTACCATTTATGAAATATTTGTTTATTATTTGGTGTCTAAAAATATTCCACATAATTATTTAAATTATAGAAACCACCTAAAAGTTTGTTCAAATAAAAGTTAGACATTTTTTTTGGTTGGTTAAATTGTTTAAACATTTCAGCATTTTTAGACACGTTTTCAAATTTTGTTTTTATAATTTTGTTATAATTCTAATTTGAATGCGCTATTGAATCCAGCAAACGTCCACTTAAAGAAGCATTTAAAATCCATATTTTCGGTAGAAAAACATTAAATTGCACTTTAAAATTGGTTTTTGGCAGAAAAGCCGGCACATGAGCTCCAATATCCATGTTGCGAAAGTAGTACAAGCCCTAGAAAATATATACAAAAATAAATAAAGTTCTTAGCTCCTGAATTCGATTTATTTTCTGCCAGATAAACCTTGACTTGAGGACACTTTTTGGGTAAATTGCTGTGCATGCTCATGCTCTTGTAGGCAATGTTCAGGAACTTGTTCAACTTGGAGGCCTTGTAGAACTGACAAATGTCCACATTCAAGTCCATCATTTTGTGGTACTCTTTGGCCGATGGGCGTGGTAGCCTTAGTATAAAACTTGCATTCAATTGCTCAAAGTCACGATTGTACTTGAATTCACCAGTTATAAGACTCTGCTCGGGCTCTACAATAAAACATCTATGGGACTCGACGATTTTGGGATTAACCACGCAATTAAACGAATTCCAGTGAACAACTAAACCTTGTATGGGCTGTAAAAAGTATTAAATTCAGTAGTTAAAAGTGAATTTTTGGCTTGAAATTACCTTTAGCGTGAATACAGCTACGAGCAGCAGCTGAGTGGAAATTTTTGGTATCGATTCCATACAGAACTGCCTCATTGTTTTTTACTTGCTGGCTGATCAGACAATGACTTAATGTTTAGTTTGTTGTGCTGTTGTTAATATAAAATTGGTAATTGTTTTTTAAGTGCTCATTGATTGAATATGATATGAAATGTTACAAAAACTGTTAAAATTGAGTTCTATTTTTGTGCAACTAGGCCTAATTAGAGAAGTCAACTAGTAAGTTGTAGGTCGTCTAGCCAGTGCTGGCCTACTAGCAACCTACTGGAAATTCTGTTTGCCTGGAAAGTACCAGCTGAACTCTTAGACTCGTGGAAATCAGCATTAGGTTGATCTATGATGAGTCACAGCTGAAAAAAAAGGAAGGAAATTCTATCGTATACAACACAATTAACTTATTATTGTTATTGTATTTAATTCTGTTATTAAATCCATTTATAATGTATATTCTATTTTATTTCAAATGGGTTGTAACTACCACAATTATGTATGCAGCTTTTTTATGGTGAAGCATAAATCAAAAATTGTGGCATACTTTTAGGCGCTGCGTTTTTATGCTGACGTACAACTACATAGACCACTTACTGCTTATTATGATTGTTAAATATTGTATAATTTAACTACTTTAAAGCTAATTTAAAGTATTTCTCTATTTGTATCAACATTTTTTTTTCTTTCTGCTCTGCTGCTTAGGAACGTTACATACTGTTTAATTTAACTAATTTAACGTAGGAATATTTTCTGACATTTTTATTTCCTCTTTTCTCCGTTTGCATCAAAATCTTTTTTTCTTTCTGCTCTGCTCCTTAGCCACGTCATACAGCTGTCCATAAACTGTTATATTCATCAATGAAATCGTTCGTGGGATGAACCAATTGAAATTCAGTATAAATGCGGATTCGGTGAGAACTGGCGGTAGAGATTCCACTACAGTGATATTCTGAACACGATAATGACCCTAAGAAAAATAAATATATTTTTTAATGCCTTTGATTTTGGAATTATCTCTTGCCTTACCTCTGGAATGGGACAGCGTATAGTACTATTTTTCAGATGCATTAGACTGCTGAGCAAATCGATTAACGCTTTTCTTTTGCGCTCTCGAAATACTTTGCACATCTCGAATGTAATGTCGAATATTTTCTGGAAAACCTTTTTCTTCGGATTTGGTATAGAGATCTTAATGGTGGCCATTAATGTACTAAGATTTTGCATGAGTCTCAGTTCGGCATTAACGCTTCGATTGCGCGGTGAGTTGACAACGCAACTAGAATTGGCAACAAATTGTGGATTGGTAATGCATTCCAGTTGCTGCACCACTATGAAGTATCCCCTGCTCTGAAATCATAGGTAATTTATATATAATTGGTATATATCTGTAATTTCTTTGACTTTGTCTTACCGTTATTAACGGCACGGCGGGACACAATAGCCAAACATGGTTGATCAGCAAGATGCACAAATAGTGTTTCATCATGATGTGAAACATTTATAACTCCAACTTCAACTTTAAAACTGAATGGACTGAAGCGACAGGCGTTGGCATTGGCCTTTTCCGATAATGAAGTGCTTTGGTGATTTGTTCGTTTAATTGTCGGAACTGTAGGCCAATTAAATAGCAATACGCTAGTTGTAAATGGGTCCAGTTTTAACAAGCGAGGTGTGTATTTGTACTTTATAATTCCGCTAACGAGCTGAGCGTTGAACAAAAAAAAAATTCACAACCCAAAGATGCAAATACAACGCGAGAAAGATGGGAAAGGTAGGGTTCAACTGACGTAAGTGCACCCTGGCTAGCGGTCTGGAAATGTTTGGTAAGCGTTTTTTGGGCTAAAGGGATGTGGCAGCCAAAAATTAAGTATGACATTTTATGTCTGCTTCTTTAAGCAGTCTGCATACCAAATTTGTTGTTGCTAGCTGTTACTATTCAAGAGAAATGTACATTCGCAGGCATATATATAG
Organism: Drosophila parthenogenetica; assembly: GCA_035047505.1. Classification (NCBI taxonomy): domain Eukaryota; kingdom Metazoa; phylum Arthropoda; class Insecta; order Diptera; family Drosophilidae; genus Drosophila; species Drosophila parthenogenetica. Next base: position 7,847,763 of record JAWNPM010000087.1, read on the forward strand.
CTCCTAAACTCCAACTAAGCATAACAACTGAACGGTTAATGCTCATCGAGGGTTTACTTACTTTCTGAGCTCAGAGTAATCCCCTGCTGTCTTCTACATACTTTCAACAAACCGTTTATACTCTCACTACAGCGCATTTGACAGTAGTTGCTGCGGGGAGTCCCTGATTCACTGAAAACCATTTCGGAAATACTCAAAGTGACAAGCTCAGCTTTGAAATCTTTTAATGTATATTCAATAACACATTGCACACACCTCGCACACACACACACACACAAAAGACGATTGTGATCTGTGTGTGGCTGTGTGTACTTAAACGAACGAAACTGAGATGCGTAAACAAATCGAATGGATCATAATCAATGCCAATAATCGCGGTTGCTCAGCGATTAGAGCATTTAGTTTGGAATTGGTTTTCATATCGATTTTGGTTTGGCTTTCGGTCACACTATGTTTGTGCGTGTGTGTGTATTGTTTTTGGCTTTGAGGAATAGCTGACGTGTGGGTAAATAATCTTGGAGATCAACATCATGATCATCGTCGTCATCTAAGCGCATCCGCAACCGCAATCGTTGGCGTGAAGGGCAGTTTGGTAATTTTGTAAGCGCCACGAGGCTGAGAAATACTCAAAATACTCAAAATACTCCAAGTACTCACTAGTGAATGCTGTGCAGTGAGTTCGAGTACTCGATAAGTGGCAATGAGACACAAACTTAATTGTTCAATATTTGTTCATTTATTTATTATGTCTGCGCTTCGCTGCTGCTTCTTTTTCTTTCTGCTGCTGCTTTTCGTAATTTTTTGTTTAATTTTTAGTTAGAACAACCCATCGTACAGTTTGATAGATAGTATGGCATAAGGGCAGTGCTGTGCTATTTCCAGTACGTAATACTTTATACAATATATAGTTATATGTTATACGATATGTGTGTGTTTTTTTTTGGGTGTGTGTGTCTTTTATAAACTAATGTTAATCACTTAATTACACATACGCCCCATGGGCTTCATCGAAATCCAACTTCTTATTGCGGCGCCACAGGCAAATGATCACCTTCAGGCTGGAATCCATTCTCATCGGCCACGTAGCGCAGTGTAATGACATTGCCATCGGGATCACTGTAGCTGTAAGAACCAGTCTGCACCAGGACCAACTCCTCATGCTCATCGATCACCTGTCCATCGCCGGTCTCTGTGCGAGGCACTATGATCTTCTTCAGGTAGCCAATGTTCTCCACTCGAATGCCATTCGATGTCTCGTAGCTGTAAGGGATGGGAGTAGGGTAAGTACCTTTATTGCTACTATTATTACTACTTATGCTACTTTTTCTACTACTAAATCTATTATTTTTACTAATTCTGCTACTTTTTCTACTACTAATTATACTACTACTATCTCTACTCCTTTTTTATGTGCTGCTCCCCTTACCTGCTGTTGAAACTGCCATCGGCATTGTTCACATTATCCTGCTGGATAATGCTAGCCGGTGTGGTTGTTGTCGTCACCGATCCACGAGTATCCTGTGGCCGTGCCAAGACATAGGACAGCAGCAGTGCTGAGCAGAAGATACACACGAGCTTGTACATGATTTATTTGGTATCCTTGTGGGTGTTTGTAGTTTGATAGGGAGTGGGGCGTGGCGTGGCAAGTTAATTCCAGCGAGTTAGTGCGCAACTGTTGACTATCCAGCGCTCGCATTGCCTTTATATACCATTTGGCTGTGGCGAGGGCGAGCACCTCATTCGACGAGTGTTCGCACTCGCACACTGCCTCACAAACGTAATCGCACACGCACCGCGGCTGCTTCGGTTGCCACAGCCGGCGATTACCGATGGGCGCACTAGATAAGAAGCAGAGAGCGTCAAGTACAAGTACTCGCACTCGTAAAAAACACTGAAAACAAAAAGCCAAAAAAAAATATTGAAATGACGAACGGGCGCTTCTTCGTCTCAGCTCAGATTTTGTTACCCTGTAGTTTGTATGGTTTAAGCGGGGTATGCATCTGACCTTCAATTGGGCATGCTTTGAACTTGATTCTTAACTGCAACTAGTCTTTTGTTTACAAACAATTTCTTAACAAACATTTGATTGAGTTTTAAACGTTGCTATCCGCAAGATGCTTTGTTGGTAGCTAAGCAGTATCTGCCTGACCTTCAATTTAGCCCACTGTCGCTTAGTTTTATCACACATAATTAAACAAAACTTCAATTTATAATTTATATAAATATTAGATATAAGTCGCTTCTCTAATATACTTTAAATTGTTTGGCTTTTAAAACTTTGGCTACTGGGTATGCGCTTGACCTTGCATGGGGCTTACAATTATTCACAAATTATGAAGACTTCTTTCAATTGTTGCTGAAATATTTAATTTATATAAATTATTATATTTAAAGATTATATAAATGTGATTCCAGAATTTCAAAGACAAACACAACTATATATTGAACCAAAATCAGAGTACATGATAGTTTTGTACATTCTAGGGTATGTAGTAGGCAGTTCATTAACTTATTTTGAGTACTTAATGGTAGTCATTGACTATTAAATAATCATAAATTTACTAGAACTGAAATAAATATTTAATGTCTGCCTATTTGGTAGTCAAAACTTACTGATATTTTAAACAGTTTTCAAGTTTTATCAATATAAATATTTGTTTTTATTTTAAAATACATTTAGTGTTTGTTTTGTGTGACTTCTTTAAAAGCAGTACAACTGCTTTATTAAAGACTCAAATAAATTATTTTATTAATAAGTAAAGTTTAGCATAAACTGCTTTTAACTGTTTTTTAAATCGATTAAACAAATTAGCAAATTGTTTTAAGAAAACATTAATTAAAAACAGAGTTAGTAGAGTTTTTATTTAGTGTTTAAATATGTTAATACATTTATAGAAAAAACCCAAAAAGGCACAAATTTATTGAAGAGTTAGTTTAGCTTTTTTAGTGCTTTAAAAATCGATTAAATATATTTAAATAAAACCAACTTGGACTGCTTCTAAATTGGCTGTATGATATCGCTGTTCAGCTACAGGGTATTGGGCAGTCGTATCTACTTCATGCTAGCACTGTTGATTATTTGTCTTTTGTTTTGTCTTACTTTGTTGTGGCCATCATTTGAGGCTTCTTTTTCCACTTTATTGTCCATTTCGCGCGTCTGGCCGATGAGTAAACCTCGCGCCGCCAAAGAGATGGAGACGTAGATGAAGGGAGAACTGTAGGGGGAGTGCCAGATGGAGATGAAGCGTCGGTGTCAGCAGCAGGTGATGTTGATACCGATATCCGAAGCTGGAACGGCGACAGCTGACAAGTCTTCATCTCTGTCTCCGTCTCTTTCGCTGATTGTTGATGGCATTTGGTTGTCGCAGTTGGCAGCTACGTGCTTCGCCTGCGCAGAACATAACTCTTATCGCGCACTGTAAGTTCCGAAAGGTCGGGGAATCCGTTAAGGATTTAAAATTCTTCCAGAACTCAAAATTTATTCGCTTACAATAATTATCAATTGATCTACTCTTTCTAATGCCATGAATAGTTTCAAAAACTTTTCGATTTTTGCATGCGCATCACGTTTCGAAATTTACTGAACACATTAGAGACAGGTTGGTCTAACGGTGAACACGCATAAAGGCGTAATAAAATATTTAGAGTACCAAGTATTTTGAATGAAATCATAACGTTGCGAATTGCGTATACGCACAGTGGGTCAATGAACCCGAACTGTATGCAAATTAAGTTCTTTCGTCTAGCTTTGTTTCAAATCAGAATTTATGTTCAGTTTGTGTCACTGCTTGTTCTTGTTTCACACCTGTTGGCTAACATAATCACGGGGAATTCACACTTTCGATTTTTTACCTGCTCGCTTGATTGGACTAACGCAATTTTAGGTATTATTTTATTGTTAGAACAAACATTTGGCCTAAAATCATGTATTTGCCAATTAGCATCGAATAACAAATACTTAATGTTAACAAGTCTACACTTTTTGGCCTCTGCACCTTTTGCAGAATTGCAGTCGAGCAAAAAAGCTGCTAATTTAGGGTAAATTTTCACACCCATCTGGGGTCACACACCAATTTTGAAAGAGCCCACAAAGTTTTAGGCGAGGCAGTCAAAATTGGCTAGAATTATTGCGTAAGTGAATAAATGAATTATGCAAAACGCGTTTTAATCGAGAAAGTAATCAGCGCAAAGCCTTTATGTAAATTATTCACTCACTCTCTTCGCGCAAGAACTGAAGTATAAAAAGTTAAACAGCTTTTGAGTCCATAAAAAAAAGAATTTTAATTTATAGAAATGGCCAAAAATGTTGATTAAATTAAAAAACATTCTCTGATTAAATTTGCTAAGTTCTTCTGGGGTTTTTTGTGTATATTTTGTTAATCTTTTTGTTCAGTTCTTTTGGTTCACAGTTGTTCATTAAAATCACATATAAACGATGCGAATGAATTAACTCATTCCATCTAATATTGCTGCTCGCTCGTCTTTGGCGGATGATTCTTCAGATATTCCAGAGTTTTGAGCACCGACAACGGTGTGGGTGGAGGAGTGGGCAAATGGCTGCCAATTGGCTGGAATCCATGCTCATCGGCTATGTAGGAAATGGAATACTGCAGGCCATCGTCACCCTTAAAAGAGTACAAACCCTTGATGGATTCACCGTAGTTACCGCTGTCTACTTGCTTGAGTTCACCTGCCTGTGTGAATTCGGAGCCATCTTTTAGCAAATAACTTTAAAAGGATAAAAGTTATTCAAGTATTTCTTTTCTTTAGTTAATTGAACACTTACTGGGAGTTGAACTTCCCATTGTACTCCACATTCGATTCATTTACGATGGGATCATCGTTGTCTGCATAAACTGCAGACACAAACAACACACAAATCAAAATTAGTTTCATTTTAAATAAAATTTATTTTAAATAATCCACACGGCGCTAAGGTCTCGAGACTACTGACGATTCCTGTGCTAAGTAAACAGCCTTTTATAGCATAGAGTTCCAGTCACCAAATCTAAAATCTAAAACAAAAACTAATAAAATACCTGTACTAAAATATTTAACATGAAATTTAAGTTGGAGCAATAAATAATAATGAACTTGTTTGGCTTCTCTTTGCGAATTGGGTGTGAAATTTGGGGCAGCTGGGCAGCTAAGCCAGCTAAATACCCTGTAAAGGGTAAGCAAATGTAGTAGGAAATAAATAAATAATTTTTGAGCTGAATTAAGGGTATGAATAGTTCGGTTTTAGTTGAAAAAATTATGTATAAACAGCATAACACATATGTATATATATGCATATCTATCCTATACAGCAATTGTCACTAACGTCAGCATACGATTCTGGTTCTTCTTGGAACCGACTTGACCACATTTTTAGCCTCCTCATTTGCATACAACAAATTTATCAACTTTGCCTTGAAATGCAAAAAAAAAAAGAGTAAGAAAAACATAACAAATAGTAAACTTTAGCTATTTATAGTGTTTGGCTCAAAATTAAAAACTGCACAGGTGTGCGTGTGTGTGTGTGAGTGTGCTCCAATTTTGGAAAGAAAGGAAAACAAGTATTTGAATTGTTTTTGTTAAAGAATCTTTAATTCTTTATTTGCAGCTAAGGCTAAAGATATTTAAGTTCTGCTCATGTGTGTGAGTGTCTGTTGTCTGTGTGTGTGTATGTCATTTGACACGTACAAAAACCAACGATTCGTATTTATATATATATATGTATAAGTATAAGTAGGTACATTGTCATCCATCGTCATTTCATCCATCGTCTATCATCGCTTATACTCGTATTAAGTGCAGTTTATATAGACTATTTACACAAGAATTATAACACTTTATACTTCTTGTCTCGCATTATTTTTTTTTAAGATTTTCCTTTTGATTTCATTAACAAATCGATGATATCACATGAGTCCGAAAATGGCAAAGTTTCGGCGACTAAAAGATCTTAAGCGCAGAGAATGTACAGAAAGCTGTAAAAGGAGTGAAAGGTGAAGTTAGAAAAGGAAAAGAGGAAACGGAAACGGAAAAGGAAATAGGAAACGGAAATGGTAGTGGAAACATTGTTAACGATATGTGTGCATGTGTATGCGTGTGCGTGTAACTGCAACTGTCTCTCTGTTTGGGTGTGTGTGTGAGTGCAGTTTGTATTCTTCAGTCAGCTGCTCGATGTTGTTGATTTTAGGCTTCGATTTTCGATTTTGGGCTTTTAGCAGCAAAGTTTGCTTTCATTGAGTATAGAATATCAGAATTCGGTTGCATTGGTCACATTCCTTCATTTTAGCTAAATGAGCATCAGCTCGCTCTCTTTCTTCCCGTTTTACTCCCCCTCTTTCTCCATCTCTTGCTTAACGACGACGCTGTGCTGGTGGCAGACTGAGCAGATAGTCGAGTGCCTTCTGGATCGCTGGTGGAATTGGTGGTGGTGTGGGCAGATGAGCACCCTGTGGCTGGAAGCCATTCTCATCATCAGCAGCATAGTTGAGTGTGATTAGTTCTCCCTCGGGTGAAGTATACGACACGGATCCCTTGACAATGATCACATCTGTGGAGTCGGGTGAGCTGGCCTTCTTAACGGTGCCAGTTTCCTCAGCCTTAATGCCATTAGCGGTCTCGTAGCTGCAAATTGAAATCAAGTTTTATTTTAATAACTCTTTTTTTTTGGGCAATTGCAGCAGCTTAAACAACTGGAATCAAAATCACCTTGAAAGCTGTGAAAAAAAACCGCTAATCAACGGTCTTTTTAGCCTAGCAAATTTGTAGACGGATTTTATTGCAAATTTTATGAGCCAATAAAGGGTATATGAGCTGTCTAGCTGATTTCGAGACACAGTTTAACTTAATTTAAGTTTAGAGTATTTTATATTCAGTATTTTTCCTTTCTTGTTTACTGTGATTTTTTATTGTTTTGGCTGCTCTGCTTGTGTTCGTCTCTGGCGCCAGTTGAATTATTTATTTATGTATTTATTAACATTTAACATTTATGCGCGGTCTTGATATATCCCAAATGGAAGTGTTTATTACTTTTGGAAGCTTCATAAATTCATTTTTAATCCGCTTCATTTACATTTAAAACATAGCGATTAATTTTGTTGTATGGGTTTTATGACGGGATTAGTTGGCGAGACAAAAACTACAAATAATGCAATCAATTTTGGGCTGCTGAAATATTTATGTGCAGTCAAACTTTAATTTGCATAAATTAATCAAACTTAACAGTGACGAGTACTGTAAATAACATTTTGAGGCTGCCTAAAAGTATGCAACAAAAACATATTGCTTGGTTTTAAGTGCCTGCTCATAAGTGGTTCCATTTATGAACGGATTTAATTAAACTTACGCATAGTTATAGGCTCCATCCGGTTCGATGTTGGATTCTTGGCTTATAATCGCAATGGGCTCACCAGCCTGTGGCCTGGGCGCAGCTTGGGCCAGACAGAGCAGCGCGGTGGCGATCAGACAAAAAGCAAACTGCAAGTGGGTTAAGAACGGAAATTAATTCAATTTACGTTAATTTGCAAATTGTTTACAATTCCAAACGAGCGTAATTAAAATGCATACACACACTTGACTTGATTGGAAAAGATCGTGATTTGTGTTAGTCGTTTTTACTAAAGTTTTTTTTGTTGGTTTGTAAATTTATTGTTGTGTTGAAACTTGGCTCATCGCTTTGCCTAGTTGTTGTTTTTGATTTATGACTGCTGTTTACATTATTCTCACATATAAATTATGTGCAGTGGAACAGACGCACAGACGTTTGGACAGACAAACTCATATGTCAATTTGCCACACATATTTTTGTAAGGTCGTCAAATAACTAGACGCCAATTAACTTGATATTCAGAGTTTTTCCATTTGTTTGTTTTCCAAGTTGTTGTATGCACAATTATTGGCAATTACACTGAGAGTGCATGGAAAATTGTGGTGTGGGGCGTGGCAAGGCGGCTCAACGATGAGCTCGCATTTGAAAATCGTGAGTGAGAAAAATTGCCACGAAATCCAGTTCCAAGGAGATTGCATAAAGGGCTTATTGACAAATGAAATTAGCTTAATTTGAGGCTTGGACATGCAAGCTGTGGGTGTCTCTGTCTTAGTACCTGCACTTAAAGTAGTAGGAGTATGAAGACTCTGTGATCTACAGGGTCTTTTCTAGTCGTTTACAGACTTTGCTGCCCTTCTTGTCACTCCTACTGGTCTGTGTTGAAACGCAGTCTGCTTGCCTATTGAGAAATTGGCCAAATGGGCCGAGTGGGTTACGTGTTTAAAGTTTCAGTTTAGTTAGCTGCTTTTGGCCAGATAGACAGCTGCCAACTGACTCGCTTTGGTCTTCTCTGCAGCCAAATGTCGCAGCCTCCATTGCAGTCCGTCCACCATTCCGTCTGTCCAAAGTTGTTGTCTTTGTTGTCGTTGTCTGACCTTTGCATTGCATGCCGGCTGCAAGTTTTTGGCTTACTTTGGCATCGTGCTCGAGCCTTTTAAGTGGCTGCTTGGGCTAAGCATTCATTAATTGCTATTGCCATTTTGGCCGGGCTTGGCTGTGACTTTTGGCCATTTGGCTAGCACAATAATGGCCATAACAATTGCCAAATAACTCAACGCGGAAGCAGCGCTTAAAGACGCGTCTCTTTAGACCCTAAAATATATGACGACCTTAAGTTTCAAACTTGATTTACGACTGAGTGTTTTTAATTTCAGAATTAACTTTTTAAATTCTTTCTGGACTCTGTGCTGGACTCTGTTCTAAACTCAGTTTCTTTTGGCTTGTTTAAAATTCTTGTAAGATTTATGGCGTACTTAAAAGAAGCGCTCAATAATTAAACAGAATTTTAAGGAGTTGATTTTTTAAGGACTTTTTTTAATCACTTTTTGAACTGTTTATATCCAAGTGAAACTATAAATTTTAGGACTGCTTGCACATGATTTTATTGACCTCTTCTCACGACAGTCACTTACGTTTTTCATTGTGTATAAATGAATGAACTGATTGGGTTTTTGTGTAATCCAAAAGTTTGTTCGCTTTTGCTTTTTATCCTTCTTTCTTCAGCTATCGTTGTAGCACACTTCACACTTGTTGTTAATTGAACAAACGATTTTTTAATGATGCCCAAGTGCCGGCAACTGAGTCTATTTATACCAAAGACGACGACGACGACGGCGCAGTGACTACGACGACGATGCCGATGACGACGCTGCAAATTCAGCGGGCAAAGCGTCGCACATGCAAGATGCAAAAAAAAAGAGAAAAAAATAAAGAAATAAATATATAAGTACATATAGATGTACATAGAAACTAAACTAAAGATTCGTCGCAGTTGTCGCTGTTGTTGTTGCTGTTGTTGTCGCTGTCAGCGTCGACGCTTGCGGTGTTTGAAAAGAGCAGCAGCAGCAGCGACAGCAAACATTTATTGCCGTGGAAAATTGCAAAAACAAGTGACTGAAGTACTCCATTGGGGGCGCTGCCCGACCCCCCTTAAAGCGCACGCCACTGGCATTTTCCACACAGCTCGACTCAGCTCAACTCAGCTGTTCTGTGCCAATTGAAAATCCAAAACAAATTTGAGCATTAATTTTATTGATTTCCAGCTAATGTTACTAGAGCAGCGCGCCCTTTTTGCTGTGTCCAAAAATGCTGTGTGTCTGCTTTTGTCACTAGCGACAAAGAGCACAAAAATTCATGTAGAAATTTAATTTGTTAACAAAAACTTCTAGTTCCTATGCCTTGCCATTTATGCTGCGCGCTGATCAGCTAGTAAATGCTCATGCTGCTTATCACAATATTTACTTGACTAACTGTATATTTATTAGTATTTATTTGCCACAAACAATGGAGAAGAAGGAGGAGTCTCTCCAGACTCTAAAGTGCACTAAATTTAGCTTAAATAAATATGATAGGCATCGCCCTCGCGGCGTTGCCACCTTACTGAATTTATTACTAATTCTGTATGAGTTTTTTTCTTGTTTTTGGTTGAAACGAGAGAAAACATTGCATTTAAATACGTGGCTAATAATCGGTAAATGCAATCAAAGGCAGGCAACGCACAGTGGTACAAGTGGCTATAATGAGCAATAAAAAAGATTTTTGGTGGATAGAATTTCTTGAGCAGCTTTTGTGTGCTTTAAAACTGTTAGACACAACCACAGTGCGCCCAAATTCGAGCTCAGGGCATGAGTTTTGGTACTCAGTGTGTGCCTGTGTCTGTGTGTGCTGTGTTGGGGTCAAAATGCCAAAAATTGCTAAACGCGAAGAGGCCGCCGCTGCTGCCAAAGTGTAGGCGCGTCTAATGAATAGCTTGGGTCGACTTTGCTCTCTGCCAGATGGAGACACACACACACACACACACTCAGCCACTTTGGTACGGCGACAGAATTTCGTGACAAGATTGTCCCAAAGATTGTTGGCATATTGTATGCAAGTAGTTGTTGCTCAGACTGGCAGACTGTGGCAATCAGCAAAACAATTGCCAGTTAGTGGAAGCTCTGAAAAAATATAAAATACAAAAAAAATTCACTGCTGCCTTCTAGTTTTGGGCCTGGTCTATTGTTTGGCGCTGCCGGGTGCCGTTGGCTAGTGTTTATAATTATTATGAAGACATTCATTCAACTGCATTAATTTTAATATTTATTATGCTATTATTTATTTTTTATATTTATTTGTACATTTTCAGTTATTCTAAATGTGTTTTTTATTGGCCACATTACGCAAACGGCAAACGGAGTTCACCAAGTTTGTTGCCTAAGTCTTTTGATTTGCGAGTGCAAATTTAAGTTGTAAAAATTTATTTTAATTTTAATTTGGTTTCTGATTAATGTAAACCTTGAAACATTACGCATGAGTTCTCTAATTAGTAAATCGCAAATGTCAGTTGTCCGGCCAGCCATAAAGCACAGAACAGATGTTTTGGCTAGAGTTTTTGGCCACAATTTTGTGGCTCTAACTTTTGCTGTGTCCACTGACTTTGACACGCGTTGTGCAGCGCTTTATGGCCACATCTTGTTGGCCTTGAGGTTCGTGCCATCTTCTTTATGGCGGTACCGCCCAGGCAGCCCACTTTACGCCCCAATAGCTGGTGTATTTTTTAGCCTCTTTGGCTTTTGGCCATTGCGTAAGCTGTACTTTTGTCGCGTTCCAGCGTCTAGACTTTAGACCATACGGACATTGGCCGGCATAGTTTTTGGCCAGATACTTGCTAATACTTAATGCTAATGTCAATGCAGGCATAAATAAATAATTGCAAATACTTGCTGCATTTTGTAGCCATCGTCGTCGAACCAGTTGCGGCAGCTAAATGTCAGTGGTTTTGCTCATGTGTGGCTGTGGCTGTGGCTGCTTGGCTACCGTTTTGAGCCACAAGTTTTTATTGTGAAGCGCAGCTTTGGCCAAATGTTAAATGTTATTTTAATGGCTTACATTTCATGGTCAAGGAACAGCTCCAATTTAACTCAGACTAGAAATGCTTTAAGAACTAGATTACTCTAGCCACTGGCAAAGATATTGAACTTGCTGTTAAACTTAATTACGGCTAACGAATTGGGCCTTGAGCTGAAACCAAGAATAGTTTAACTTTACTATATATGACAGCTATTTGTATACAATCCTCAATTGATGTTAATCCGTCTGAGCGGCTTAGAAGATGTCATAACGAAGGCGAAGGTGAGTTCTTCTTTAATTAACCATATGCAAATTGATTTAAAATGCTAAAAGTCAATGGAACTCACAGCGTGATGAGTGTGTTGTGTGTGGGTGTAATACCTTATGGCAATTAGTGGTAAATTCTGTAGAGTATTATCAGCTTTTATGACAAGCTTTTAGTATGCTTTATAAACTATATACTACTAGCTGTATAGTACCGATATAGACTACTCAAATTCTTAGCTGTAGTTCAGCAATTAATTTAAACTTTAATTATTCACACCAGCTTTATGCATAGCTAATTACTTGGCTGTGGGAGTCAACTATTTTCTATTGATTTTTTAGCTGTTTTTAGCTTGCTTTAACTAACTTTATTATATAATGAATTGAATTTGTTTGGGCTACTTTTTGGTCTGAGCCTCAGCGTTGTTGCAACCACCGTCCATTGTTGTTGCACACAAATTTGACTCGGTTGCAATTCTGTCAAGAAGCACGCGAAATGTGAAGGCCAACAACGGAATCAGCTAGCTAGATTCTTCTCCTCCCTACAGTCAGTTAATATAAATATCAAATATAGACAAATATATACACAAATCTATTCACATAAGTACAAGTATTTAAACTTGCTGCATAAATTCCACAGTGGGGGTATGTGCTTGAAAGTTACCCTGTTTGGTAGTTATTTCTAGGTATATTACCAGCACGTGTCAGTTTCCTAAATAAATCATTAAGTCGATTTAATATTTAATTTTAAAAATGCGGCCTACATAACTTAATTGCTAGTCGTTAATAAAACGCCCTTTAAGCGGATATAAAACGCCCACTCAATAGTGGCCAAACCAGTTTAGATACTTCTGCCAATATATGACAAACTACGAAGAGAAAAAACAAAAGAACTATGAAGATTTCACTTTTATACCCAATCTAATACTCGGTTCTCTGGGACTCGACTTGCTGGACACCCCAAAACCCAGTCCAAGCAGGGAGAAATGTCGGGAGGACTGTGAGTTTCTTGGCAAATTTGTACGCAGACATCTGCGGTTATTTAAGTTAGTAAATGAATTACTTACTTACACAACTACATTTAAATTTCTTTCTAGTTTACACAAAGAACTAAATGATATATTTGGCATCATGTTGGCCTACAACTTGTTCACAATGGCTATAACACTCTGCTGCATAATTCTGTATACTGTTCTGCAGGGATTTAATCGGGAAGGTGTTGGATTTCTGTTGTTCTTTATTAGCCTAACTGCACAGTTTTATATGGTCAGTTACTACGGGCAACTTTTGCATGATTTGGTAAGTGTTTTGCAGCTGTCTTTTATATATTTAACTTGTTTCTCTTTTAGAGTGAAAACATTGCTTTGGCTGCCTATAATCAAAATTGGTATAATGCTTCTATAACTTATCGAAAGTTGCTGCTTTTGATTATGCAAAGAGCCCAAAAGGCAGCTCAACTCTCAGCCAAAGGAGTTATTTTGATATCTGTGGAAACTTTTACCAAGGTAAGTAAATGAAATACGATTAATAAATGGGCTCATTACGAAGTACCTACTTTGCAGATGTTGAACAACACCTATTACTTTACGACGGTCACTCGAAAAGTTCTTGAAAAATAAATCAAATCTATATATATATCCATATATAAATCACGTTATAAATTTCTTTAAGCAAGCTTAGCATACCCCATTAACTGGTTTTCTTTTGCTGGGTACACTCCAAACCAAATTGAGGCGGTCCCAAGCTGTGCCTCCAAGTTTGTTTGTGGCTAATCAGAATGCTTCGAATTTGCATGGCAAATGAACATGAATGTATAAATATGTAGAAATATGTTTATTTGATATGCCAACTGTATAATTTACGCCCCTAAACTATAAACCTGACCAACCGAAAATTGTTTCCTCATTGGCTAGTGGAGAGCCAATTAAAAATTTGACATGCTTACAAGTCAATGTGAATACATTAGTAATGCATTTAAATTCTTGGTACTGTAAAAAGACTTTGCCTAAAAATATCCAAAGGGATAAATTGGAGTGCCTTAGGATCAACTCCTATACTTTCCAAGAGCATTTGGTGTCTTGATTGTTCTATGTTCTAAGTTTCTTTGTTTTTCCTCTTCACCGTTTGTCAGCAGTGTCTGAACTGGTTATCCAACTGGTGAATAGGCGTTTTTATATCCGCTTATAGGGCGTTTACTTAACGACCAGCAATTAAGTTATGTAGGCCGCGTACTTTTAATTAAATATGAAAACGACACAATTAAATATTCCAATTAATAATTTATTTAGTTAACTAACACGTGATTCTTATAATTTCGTTTCATAAAAGAAACTATTAAACGGTGTAACTATATATTTTTTTAAAATAATTTTCAAGCCATATAAATAATACAAATAGTTGATGATTGGCTTTATTTTGTAAGTATTTGACGAGTGACTGTAGTAAAGTAATACGTGTTGTTCAACATCTATAAAAAAAAGAGTATAAGTTGAAAGAACTCTTTCAATAATCATTAAACTACCTTTGTAAAAGTTTCCAGTGTAATAAAAAAGACTCCTTTGGCTGAGAGTTGAGCTGCCTTTTGGGCTCTTTGCATAACCAACAGCAGCAGCTTTCGATAAGTGATAGAAGCATTATACCAATTTTGATTATAGGCAGCCAAAGCAATGTTTTCACTCTAAAAGAGAAACAAGTTAAATATATAAAAGACAGCTACAAATTACCCACCAAATCATTCAGCAGTTGCCCATAGTAACTGACCATGTAAAACTGTGCAGTTAGAACAATGGAAAAGAGCAGAAATCCAACACCTTCTCGATTTATTCCCTGCAGAACAGTGTACAGAATTATGCAGCAGAGTGTTATAGCCATTGTCAACAGGTCATAGGCCAACATGATGCCATATATGTCATTTATCTCCTTGTGTAAGCTGTTAACAAACTAAAATTAAATTGAGTTCATTGATTGCTGATTTACTCACCTAAATAACTGCTGATGTTTGCGTATAAATTTAGTTAGGAACTCACAATCCTGCCGAGAATTTTCGCTGCTTGGACTGTACTCTTCCAGTTGCCTTCCCACGTAGGAAAAGTGCATACAAAGCTGTGCCGAATGACACATCATCCAAATATCTGTGCCCAAACTGAGATTCAGAGTTAGGTGACTTAGAGCAAAGTCTATGATAAAACTTATGCCATATTTTCCCAGCGACCAAGTTTCATAGAGTTCCATGGGATATGTGCTGAGGTAAATAAATTTGGCCTCGTCACCTATGCTATATCTCTGATAGATATATTTAACAGTCGATTGTGTGATAGGTCCAAGCACAACGAATGCAGATACAAAATAATAGTAGCAAAATCCAACACGTGCAATTAGTGGCCAAAAGAAATCATTGACTCTATACTCCCGACACTGAGCCTCTTCCTTTGGGTAAAGTTTATGCAGATTATCGTTGAGATTCTTGAAACGTCGTCGATGATATAGCAATATGATCAGTTTCACATCGACATTAATTATAAAACAATAGATGATTCCGAAACGCATGATGAGTAGAGGATTTTCCGCTAAATATTTGTTCCACTGTAGTGTCAAAAGTATTATATTGTACATTATGTACCAATGGATGAGAAAGCAGAGCATCGAATAGGATTTTATCAGCACATGCTTCCAACGTGGTTTGGGGGAGTCCAGCAAGTCGAGTCCCAGAGATGCGAGTATCAAGTTTGGTATAAAAGTGAAATCTTCATAGTTCTTTTGTTTTTTCTCTTCGACGTTTGTCATTTGTTGGTAGAAGTATCTAAACTGGTTTTCCAACTGGAGAATGGGTGTTTTTATATACGTTTAAAGGGCGTTTTCTTAACGACTAGCAATTAAGTTATGTAGGCCGCGTACTTTTAATTAAATATGAACACGAGACACAATTTAATAATTTATTAAGTAAACTAACACGTGCTGTTTATAATTATGTATAACATGCATAGTAAACATATTTCTATTATTTGTATTTATTTTATGCTTTTAAAGTGAAATCTAAACTATGTCCATTCAGCTAAGCCAAATAAACACGTTTATGTCAGGGGACGGCTGAAGGAAATTTATGGTTGGCATAATTATTCAATGAATAATCAAAAGACGCCTCTTAGATGAACCAACAAAAAATAAATTCAAGCCAATTAATTAGAAAAATATCTTTCAACGACTTATTTATGCAAATGGTTAATAAAACTTTTTGTTTGCATTGTCAGAGCTTTGACTAATCTGTTTAACACATTGCGGGCAGCTACAAAATCCAGTTTTCAGCTTTATTTTTGCTTGGCTTAAAACCATAAAATTGCCAAATGATTGTAGCTTGAAAAATAGAGTTCACATTTTGGTTACGAGAACATTTATTGTTTAGTCTTTGTTATTGGATCTTTTAGTAGTTGTATCTTTTGAAAATCGATTCTTACGGATGTGAATCTATACGCATTGTTGTGTCGATTGTGTCGATTGTGTTATCTAAATCAATGGTCGCATAACTCTAAATGTTTACTCAGCTCAATTTGTTTAACTGCTTTTTATCTGTGATGATTTTCGTTCAACTATAAATTAAGTTAAGATGCTAATTTTGTATTTATATTGGAAACCATCGAACGAGTAGAACTTTATACTTTTGGTAGACAAATCAGATTAGATTTGACAGGCGAACTAGCTGGACTTAATCAATGTTTGGATAGGTTAATACTTGACAATGAATTGGCTTCCAATGATCTCCAAAAAAGGTAGGGATTTTGCAAGGAAGATTTCTTTACGCAGGACAGTTATGCAAGTCAATCCATGATTAAATTGTGCAGTCCTTAGTATATGGGTTAAGTTTTGACCGAACTGAATGCATGGAAATTAAAAAAAAAACGTAAAGGGGTGCCTAAGGAAAAAATTCTGATTTTTCGGAAAAAATTAAAGCTCAGAAATCAGCTTAAATTTATGTGACGAACTAATGTTTAGGACCAACCATAATCAAAATGTCCGCCCACAAGCAAATCCGTTGACTTTTGACCAAATGGGATGCATTTCAATTTTTCAAAAAAATGCAAAGGGGTACCTATGTAAAAAATTCAATTTTTTGAAAAAAATGTAAGCTTGCAAATCAATCATAATTTGAAGGCAGAACGATTATATAAATCAAACCATGCTCAAAATGGCTACTCTTTAGAAAATCGCTTAAGTTTTGCAGAAATGGGAGACATTCAAAATTTCGGAAAAATGTCAAGGGGTACCCATGGAAAAATCTGATTTTTCAGAAAAAATTCAAAATCGCAAATCAATCAGAGTTTGAATGCAGAAACCTTATTGAAGTCAATCCATGTCCAAATGCGGTAGCCCTTAGTGTATCGATAGAGTTTTAACCTAATGGTTGGCATTAAAAATTCCCGAAAATCATGATTTTTCGTCAAAAATGTAAAACAGTAAATAAAGCACAAATTGAGTATCATATTCGTTGTGTAAGTCAAAGCAAACCAGATGGATTGAGTTTTCAGCGTTGTATCTATGAGATCTATTGTTGTAGCCGCACGCGAAATGTGAAGGCCAACGATGGCAACACCCGTAGAGTGAATCCCCAAACCTACCCCCTCTCTCTACCCTACATTCATTCATTCACTACTCGAGTCATTCATGAAATGTCGTTTTTTATGCTAATTTGAAGGCGTTCATTTGTAATTTATCAATGTTATGCTATCATGTTGCAACATCTTTAACTATTAAACTGTTTTAAAATAAGTAGTGTCTAAGTAAATATGAATATGTTAATTCTATACTCTTTATACTTATTTATAAGCATTTTCTCTCTCATCATTTGATATGCTTTCAAACCATAACCGTTTGCATTTTAATTTTAATTTATTAACTCTTTTGGCTACTTAAATTTCAGTTATTTATGAATTTGCAATTTAATAAGAATGCTCCCTAATCAGCAGAACTCTTCATCTATATGCTAAAATACCCCATTCATGTTTAGCTACACACACCCGCCCTCTATTGTTTGGGCAAAGCAACACTCAGTTTGATCGGCGAGTAGTATAAATTATTCGTTTCAAATTCAAATTCCGCGTGTGGCATAGATTTCCTGTGCGAATGCCGACTGCCGGCTGTCGACTGCCACCTCCAACTGCTCTTAATTTTATAATTATTTATGCAAGCATTTAAGGCGACTTAAAGTGAGTAAGGGGTAGCATAAGCCTTAAGATACTCAGCATAAAAATTTTAAGTTTCGTTGTTGATTTGCTTAGCGTCTTTTCTACCGCTTTCTAGATGAAGATTTCTTAGTCGGTCTACTCTACCGAAGTACAGTTGTTACCACCCCACTTTCTTGTAGAACTACAGGGTATATATGACTGCCAATTTGGCTCGCTGTACCAATTTAAATAACAATCAAAATTCTAAACGGAAATTAGCAAAAAACCTGACATCAAAAATACTTTCAGCATCTGCTGAGATTGGATTTCAAATTTCAATGTTTTGTCGCTCGGTGTTGACCGAATATAATGATTTTTATAGACCAAACCAAAAACTTAATGATATGGCCGAAAAAGAGTCACCAGTTGTTATAAATGCTGCTGTCAAGCTCTAATCCGTTACAGTTTCAACGTCGAAGTTGCCAAAGTATCTCTACAGAATGTCGCTCAAAATGGTAAAGGATTTTGAACCCCCCAAAGTCGTGTTAGTGCCTAAACTGAAAGGATTATTAACTTAACAAAATTTGTTGTTTCTTTGTGCAGTCCTGCTGCCTCGCTGTGCTGGCCCTCGTACT
This sequence comes from Drosophila parthenogenetica, assembly GCA_035047505.1. Lineage (NCBI taxonomy): Eukaryota > Metazoa > Arthropoda > Insecta > Diptera > Drosophilidae > Drosophila > Drosophila parthenogenetica. Next base: position 7,866,185 of record JAWNPM010000087.1, read on the forward strand.
GGTGGCCGTCAGTGCACAACGCCAATCCAATCCCTATCTGAAAAATCCGTACTATCGTAATCTGTACTACAATAACCGCGATTTGTATAATCAGCGTCGTTACTACGATAACTTCTACACAAAGTACAATCCCTACATTGCCAATGCTGTGGCTCGCACAGTGGAGCAATCGAATTATCCCAACACCGGTTCAGGTGCGTACTCCTACAGCTACGAGACGGAGAATGGCATTCACGGCGAGGAGAAGGGCACACCCTTCGACATTGGCAATGGCGAGCAGGAGGAGCAGGTGGAGGGTGCCTACTCCTACATTACACCCGAGGGACTGCGTGTGGGTGTCAAGTATCTGGCCGATGCCAATGGCTTCCGTCCTGTAATTACCTGTAAGTATCTAGTATATAACTTGGTTAGAACTGCCTTTCATTTTGGCTTTGTTCGCGCAGATGACGGCCCCAATTCCGCCTTCTATGCCAATCAACCTCCACCAGCCAATGTGGTCTACACCAGGCACTAAGCGATTTTAATATTTATAAACTACAACATCTTAAACATAAATCAATAAATAAAACTATATAAAATCAAAAGAATTGAACCATTTCTATAGTGACTAGTTTTTCAATGCTCGCCAAACTATGGAAAATGGCGACCAGCACAAAGCGCTTTATTGGCCAGTGCGAATTAGCATAAGTATGTATATAAAATCTTGTTTTCTTTTTGCTTTGTTTCTCTTGTCAAATTTATGCAAAGCTTTTCAAAAAGTTTGCTACGAGCTAAACTATTGCCAATTTAAAGTTGAGCACAAAAGTCGGCTTTGAATATGTTCTAAAAGCTAACAATACTTTGTTAAACAACTGTCTAAAATGGGTAAGCACGACTTGAAACTACTCTATTTTGATTTAACCAAAAGACTTTTAATTACAGCGTATTACTGCCTACAGCATACCCTTTTGGGATTAAAAAAGTAAGTACATTTTCTAATTAAATCCAGAGCAAGTTCCCAACTCATCAGTTCAGTTCATTGACACTCGACTTGAAAAAATGCGATTAATTAAAAATTTATTCAAATCGCAGCTTATTGAAATTGCTAAAAGCGAAATTGACTTGACACCCCAGAATTTAATGCCCTATAAATTTATTTTTACTTAATGAAGAGGTACACAAAATCAGCTATAAGCAAATGAACGTTAAGCTGATACCCTATAAAGAGTGTAGAGTAAGTTATAGCTCAAGTTCAGGCACAGAAAGGAGATTAGTCTTAATGTCTGTCATATTGACCCTTGAAATCCACATGCCCTACGCTGCGTATACAACTTTGCTTGGGTTCAATAAACTCATTGGTGAATTTGTTTTTAGTCATGTGTCATTTCCAGCCCATTATCACTTGAACTTTTGCTCACTTTGCCTAATATTTAGGGCACTAAACTTTTTAAAAATTTAAAAACTGAGCATTTATGTAACAATTAATGGTTTATTTAATTCATATAAAAAATAAAAATGTTTTTCTTTAGTAAATTCATAACAGCGATTAAATAGCTTAAATTTCGATAAATAAATACAGTATTAACGTATTAACATATATAAATGGGCGTGGCTTTAACAAGTACCAAATTTTTACTGGCCACTTGAATTCGTTTCTCTTTTTTTTTTTTGATTTTTTTTTTTGGGTTTTTCTTGTTATATTTTTGCCAATTTAAGGCGGCAAATGCAGGGGAATGTGGGGACTTTTTGTGTGTTTTTTATAGGGTATTTTGGGGGGATATTCGGGGGACTGGAAAGTGCTAACACGATCCGTATGGCTTTTGATGAGTACACCGCACTTTCTGCTTTCGGGGCATTGATTTAGTAAGCACGATTTCTGCGTGCCTCCTCCTCCTCACGCAGCTCGCGCTCCTCCTCCTCCTCGGCTAGCTCCACCTCGTGCTGCAGCATGCGAATCTGATCACCCAGCTCCTTGGGCATGTCCTCCACATGAATCTGCTTCAGTTGAGCCTTCATGACGCTGGTCATGTGATTGATGCGGAATCCACGATGATCAAACAGGGGTTTATCGCCATTGGCCTTGTGCTGCTCCTCCACGTACTTGAGGGCGCGAGCAATGGCCTCGGGAATGGGCGGCGGGGTGGGAATGTGCTCGCCCTCGGGCATGAAACCGCCATCGTTGGATGCATAGTTAACGCGATACAGTTTGCCATCGTCACCGGTGTACTCGTAGTAGCCCTTGGCGTGGGTGCCTCCGGTATGATGCAGTTTCGCTTGCTCCTCGCCATAGATGCCGTTCTCGGTCAGGAAACTGAAGATGGGAGAAGATTAATCGATTAATCTACAATCATTAGAGTATTTTTTAACATATCGATTAATTTTTAAATGTTATCGATATGTGTCGATAACAATAGACAATCTTCTCTAGCCATATGTTTAAAACTTAGCAAACAATGAGCTATTTTTGTTCGATTTTTATGAAAGTTATCGATATTTATCGATAACATTGAACATTACACTCTAGTTGGCCGCTTTAAACATAACCAAAAGTGGCAATCAATGGGAGTTTTTGTTCGATATTTTCGATAAGTTTATAAGTTATCGATAATTATCGATAAAATTTACTTCGCTTTAAGTGCTTCAACTTACGCATGATCGTATTTGTCTTGCTTGCGAACCTCTTCCTGGTGCAGAATCTTGTGGCGTCCCTCGTCATCGTAGTTGAAGACAATGGGGCGTGGCGTGGTCGTTGTGGTTGTCGTTGTTGTGGTGGTGCGCTCCGTTGTGGTTGTCGGTTTCTTGGTCGTCGTTGTTGTTGTCGACTGAAGTGGTGTGTGTTTTTTATTTGGTACTTCATCAAACTTCTCAGGCTTGATTTTTCAATGCGTGTGTGCGTGTGTTTGTGTGTAGGGTGTAAGTATGTGCGTGTGTGGACATGTTGGCTCATGCATGCGCATGCAGAATGTGGATCAGGATTTGTACGGGGATTTATCGGTAGACGTTAATGGCTTCTTGGACGGTTATATATATGAAAGCATGGTTTGTTTTTTTTTTTGTGTTGTGGTGGGGAATACAGGAATACAGGGTGTCTCATGCTGCTTCGAACTTTAGTAATCATTCGACTGGTAATGAGTTTGTGTTTCGATTTGTGGTTCATGATCGGGGAAGCCATATTCCAAGCGGATTTCTGGTACTTTGTACTCGGCTTTACTTACTGTGTACAGATCGTGGCTAAATGGGAATCAAAAAGCATTAGGAATACCTATAATCATTGATAAAACTTCGTGGCTTACTTGTATGGCCTGTCGTCATGAATGTAGGGCAGATTCAGACCGGAGTAGGGTCCATAGCCACCATCATAGGGATAGGGAATGTGATGATAAACGCCAAGTTCACGGTTATCACTCACGTGGTGATAAGGCTGTGCCATGTGATGATAACGACCTGCTTTAAATGGTAACAAAATTTGCGTGTTAAACAAAAGCGTAAAATGTCTTTAGGTGTGTGTTTTTCTCAGTGTAATTAATGGGTATTGACTAGTTAAGTACTTCGTGCAGAAGGTAAAATAATTGTTAAATTAAAAGTATTATACAAGAGTGAGTTAAGTTTTAAAATTAAACGAAATTTGTTAACGAAATAATTAAGCAATTGTAAGTATATAAATTATAATACAAGTACAACAACTGCTAAATTCCAGTAGAATAATTTAAGTGCAACTTATTTGTGTGCAAGAATTTTAAAAACTGTAAAATTAAGTGTGTGAATTTGTGTGTGTGTGTGTGTTTGTTGTGTACACTTCAATGTTTACCTAAAGAATCCGCTGAGCCCCCTCGGCCTATAAGAAATTAAGTTTTAATATACAATAATATACAGCAGAGTTGTGCAAACAGATTAGAGATGGAATAAAATGCGTTTTAAGTCAGTGCAGATTTTCAGTGTATAAAGAAATTTTGATGGTTTTTTTTTTTGGGTTTTTTGGCATTGAAAATCTGAACTTCAAGTTGAGTTTGAGTTTTGAGCTTTGTTGTTATCAGAGCACATAAAATATTATGGGTTATCAGTGTCAGTGCGCTTGAGTGTGTGAATGTATGTGTGTGTGTGTGTTATAATAGTGTTAGTAAGTTAATTTTGTTTTGTTTCATTCGGTCGCTTTGTAGTGGTTTCTGTTGTTGGTTAGTGGCAGCTTCAAAACATGCAGTAGTAGGCGGATACAACAGCTGGCTATCAAGTGTTTGCAAGTATTTGGAAATACCTTCGTCGCGTGAACTGGGATGATAACGTCCATCATCTTGTGCATGATATTTGCCATCGTTAGCATTGTGCGCTGAAACCGTATACTTGCCATTGTTACCGCTATCAACGGGATTGCAGAGGCCGACTGCAATGAGACCCTGCGATAAGAAAGAAATTAATTTTAATTTATTAAACAAAGCAGAACAAAAAATATTTATTATATTTTTATGTGTCAGCCAACATGTTTCACGGTACAATTAGCCCGGCCGGAAGTGTAAAACGTAGCAGAAACAAGTAAGAAAGGCTACAGTCGAGCACGCCGACTGTAAAAGACCCCGTACTCTCCTTGTATTCGAAATTAATATTTGAATACGACTGTAATTTAAAATTTAAGTTTTAAAATTAAATTAAAAAAAAAATTTTAAATCAGTCACTGATGGGATTTGAACCCGCGCTTACTGACGCAAGTTCCATATCATGCTGCCCTACTAGTTGCACCACTACATTCATTACGCGCTTCATGGGCTACTTTGTTGTCTAATTGCTCAGTTGTTTATAGTTGGATTTTTATGCAACTTTTAGGTTAGTTTGATATAATTTGTCTTTAAACAAATTTTGAACTACAATACCGTACTACATTACCAAATGCTTTAAAAACGGCATATAAGTTTGGAAAATTTGCTTAGTTCTTGTGGAAAGAGGGGGCGTGGCAGACCAAAATTTTGAATGACGTCGCATTTGTGTTGTCTCTAGGAACCTGCGTACCAGAATTGGTGTTCCTAAGTGCTATAGTTACAAAGATATTCGCAGAAAACATCAATTTTTTCCGAGGTGTGTCTAGTTTTTTGCTTATTGCGGGGGCGGTGGGGGGCGTGGCGCCGATTTGAAATAAACTTGATCTGCGTACATCATAGACGGACTTTCATTAAAAAATTTGGTGTCTCTAGCTCTTGTAATTTAAAAGATCCAGGTGTTCATACAGACGGACGGACAGACAGACAGACAGACAGACGGACAGACGGACAGACGGACAGACGGACATTGCTATATCGACTCGGCTGTTGATGCTGATCAAGAATATATATACTTTATAGGGTCGGAAAAGCTTCCTTCAGCCTGTTACGCACATTTGGCTTCTGACAAACCTAATAGACCCCTATACTCTTTTATACTCTCTGCAAGAGTATATTGGGTTTGTGCAAATGTATGTAACAGGCAGAAGGAGGCGTGGCAGACCCCATAAAGTATATATATTCTTGATCAGCGTCACAAGCCGAGTCGATATAACCATGTCCGTCTGTCCGTCTGTCCGTCTGTCTGTCCGTCTGTCCGTCTGTCCGTCTGTCTGTCTGTCTGTCCGTATGAACAAACAGATTTCGGAGATGGTAAGAGCTACAAGTTCGAGTTTGGTCTCAATCGACTCGATATTTAGTCAGTCAATACAAGAATCTTTTTTTTTTTCAATGCCACGCCCCATTCGCCCACAATGAGCAAAAAACTAGACATACCTCGGAAAAAATCAATGTATTCGGCTAATATCTCAGTAACTATGGCACTTAGGAATACCAATTTTGGTACACGTATTCCTAGATATCGCATTAATGCAATGACATCAGAAGTTTTGGGCTGCCACGCCCCTTTTTTCCGCAAGAAATAAAACAAAATTTCAAACTTGCATGCCGTTTTTAAAGCATTTATTCTTATCGTACAGTGTTGTTATTTATAATTCGTTTGAAGACGTATCATGTCAAACTCTCCAGAAAGTTTCATAAGAATCCGACCATAAACAAGAAAGAAATGAAGCAACAAAGATTTTATTCGAGAGCAATGAGAGCGAGAGAGATAGCGCTAGTCATGCCGACCAATAGTATTCATACACACATATGTATGTGCATACATTTAACGTAAAACGAATTTTTATGTACATACAGACAAACACATGTATGTTCGATTATACGTGTTTTTTTTTTTTTGTTTTAACGTGTTCTAATACAAGAACTATCTATTGGAATATCCGGATACCGATTTTAACATTATAATTGGGAATAAAAGCAGAGAGTATTATACGGTCGGGCTCGTTCGACTGTACTTTTCTTACTTGTTAAGAGTACGGGGTCTAAAAATAATCAAAAGCCCCATAAATGCCAAATGAACACGCGCAGCTACAACGACTAACATTTATGGTATTTGAAATGTTATTAATAACTCCGAGAGGTTCGTAAATATTTGAAGAATTGATTTGTTTGAGGCAGAGCAACGCCTGCATTGCCATGAAATTAAATTTTGTCTTTGGCACGAATTTTGTTCAATTTTTGTTAATTATAAGCGGCGCCTATGCGGCGTATGCGTAATCTCAGTCAATGTCGTTATTTATCACTGTTTTGCACACTGTAGTGGGGTCCTTTAGGCACTTATTTTTCACCACACTTTACTCACCACCATCACATAAACGCTTAGCACAGTTTTAGCAAACATTTTGCTTAGTTTTGGTTATTTAAATTTGTTTTTTAGTTGAGGGTATAAAATCCTTGAGTGTTAAACTCGTTGCGTGGAGGTCCTGGTGTACTGTTGGTGCGACTGCTGCTGCAACAGGAATGTTTGCTTTTCGATACGGTACACCGGATTTATATAGAAATGTGCCAAGTACGCAGTGATTTCGTGCATTTCGCTCTACGCAGATCGCAGCTCGCACTTCGCAGCCGAACGCAGCTCAGATTCTCGCATTCTCACCGTCGCGCCTTAATTCTCGCAGCTCTTTTTTTCGTGCGTTTTGGGAGAGGTAGTTAGCCTCATTTCACGGCACTCTCGCAGAGCCAGGGTGAGCAAGGGAAATCAAGAGAGCGAGAGGAAGAGCGAGATCGATTGTTCAGTTCATCGCAGTTCAGTTCAATAACAAAAATTTGTCTTTAGCTTCGCTCCCTTAAATTTTAGACATATGACAATCTCAGTTTTGATTTCAGTTTCTTCTTCATCTTCTGCTTATTGTTGTTAATTTGTTTATTGTTTTTGTATATTAAATACGTGTGAGTGTGCGCGTGTACGTGTGTATGTATTAATTTTTTGAACTCTGCGCTTTATTAAAATGACTGCATATTTGCCCATAATTTTAATTACTAATTAATTCAATTAAATAATTCGCCATATTTATTATTGTTTGCCAAGGCATTGCACCTTGACATTCATCAGTTATTTATTCATAAATAAGTAGCCATTCAGTGACGCATCTGAGAACTAAGAAAACAAGGACTTTAAGCCCTATGAGTGACTCATCTGATCAAATATTTCCCCACAAAATTAAATACTTAGTAACAACGTCATTGGTATTCCTCTGAAGTAGTCGAGTGATTCCATTTAATTACTTTAATCATCGTTCAACAATGTGCAGTTTACGATTTCCATTAAAAACATTTCATTGTCAAAAAATTACCTCAATTTCGATTGGATTTACTGATTAATATATAATATAAAAGATATATAGCTCAATCATAGTTATTAAAATTACTTTAATTTGGTGTTAGAATTTGTTTAAAATTTTTATGGGTTAACCAGATTTAAATAAATTAATTAAAACACATTAAAATCCACTCAATTTATAACAAATTGTTAAGCTTTACTTTGCAATAAAAATTTTGGATTATTAAAAATGTTATGGGTTTAAAATAAATTGGAAATAATAGCTTAGTATTGGAGTTAAGCTTAAAAGGGATTTTTTAATTCTTTCCAGCTTTTACTTGTTATTTATTAAACAAACATTTATTTTACATTAAAATTGGGCATTAAATAATGGCTTAAAGCTTTCATATTATATTTATTAAGCCAGTCTAATGAAGTTAAATTCGGTATATGCAGTTTATTTAGAACCTATTAAAGAAGCAAGTATCTAGCTGAACTTAAGCGTGACTAAATAAAACACTTTAAACTAATTTTAGCAAATAATAATTAGCACTTCTTAACGGTATTTAGCTAGCTTTTGTGGCAGTTTATTTATGGCTGCATATATATTAGTTAAAAATTAAATGCTTTCATTCTAAGATTTTCTGTCTTTCAGTGTCTAACTTTCTCCCTCGCTTCTTGTCTCTGTCTCTCTCTCTCTTTCTATCTCTTAGTGTCTCTCTTTCTCTTTTTCTCTCGCTCTCCCTCTCTCGCTCTTCCTTACTTCCTATTTGTCTCCCTTTTCCCATCTCTTAATTGTTCTCTGTCAAATTTAAGTACAGCACAAAGCTGCAAATCTGCCTCTAACAGGAACCCAACTGTACATAGTTTATTCTATCAAACTGCAGATCTTATCCGCACTATTAAAAGGGGTGTATGCAATTTTATCGGGTTTTTTCTGGTGGCTTAAAAAAGTGAATTGATGACAACATTGTTTGCTGGCAGATTGTAACCAAGACGAAACTACCTCAGGCACTCGGAAGCGCCATAAAAGTGCCGTAATGAAATCATAAATTAACAAAATCAACGGAAACAACAACAACAATAAAAAAACGACAAACAACAACAACGGCAACAAAAACATATTGCGCACGCCTGCCGCAACGCAAAATGCATTAATTTTAACTGAATCTGTAGCTGAGGCTCTGAGCTGTATCTGTATCTGATGCTTGAGCTGTAGCTGTAGCTGTATCTGAAGCTGGGGCTTGGTTCATGTAGCATTGCGAACCGGAATTAAAAAACGTCAAAGAGCAGCAAAAAAAAGTACAGAAAACAAAAAAAAAATGTTGACAAAATTGATTTTAATTGTGTAGCAAACATTGAGAAGACGATAACGACTTGGTTTGTGTCCTTAACTTAACTGAAACTTGTCTTAACGGTAGTTAGTTGCTAAGCATACTAAATTAAATTCCTACTATTTTTAGTGGGGATTAATTGCACCAATAAACATAAACAGTGATTAAAAAGCCAAACAGACCGAGCTGAGCTATAATCCTGAACGGCTAGGACTGTCTTGAGGGAGCAGCTGTAGGCGAGTTTTGTTGGTGCTGGGAGTTAACAGTCACTGCACTGCAAAGGTCGTACAGTGAACCCAAGCCATAAGCCGTAAGCCGATCTGATCCGAAGCAAACCGATTCGATCGTATCCGAATTCCAATCCAAACCGAGTCGAATCCCCAAAGTAAAACTCGCACTGTGAATCACGTCGCGTGGCTGGAATTTTAGTCATTTGTTATATTTTATTTTGAATCATACTAAAGTTTAAATTTTGGCATTCATAAAAATAATATTTGAATATGTCTTGGCTTTTAATCAATTACAAGTTCAATTTGATTGCCTTTCAACGGCTTCCCGCTGATTCAGAGCTCGGCATTGGCATTGGCATTGACCTTGACTTTGCGATTATGGCCAAAAAAGAATTTCACACTTTCTTCAATGTATTGCACGCTTAAAAGCTAAATAAAATATGTGATGAGAGTGAGATATAAACAGACGTCTTAGTTTCCAGTTTATTTTAGCCAATGGTGGTGCGGTGTGCAGTGCATTCGCCTGTGACCCGCAGTGCGTGGGTTCTAGTCGCCTTAAAAAACATTATTTTTTACTGCTTTTTAAATTTATTTTACATTTTTAATACAACACAACTAGCAGTCGATCAACTTCTGGTTTAACTTAATCCAAAATCTGCTTAAAATTAATTAACTGCGGAATTATTTGTTTTAAGCATTAAGTCAAGTACTTATAGCTATTTCCTATGTACAGTGGATAACTCCTGCTAATCGGACACTTAGATTGCGGTGATTAGTCGTAAGCTGCTTAGCAGCAACACAACAATTTTAATCGCACCGCTGAGGTTAAATTCTTTTGAGGAATTACACAAATTTCCACGACAATAGCATTCCATAACATTGGCTGTCAACATGTTGTGTGCATTACGCTCCCTGCACTCCTCCTGGTAGGGCTCGTCTATGATAGCCACATCCTCCAGAAACTTGCCCTTCAGCACCTGTATAATCTTCACTTGATTGGCACAGCCGCGTGTCTCAGTGGTGCGTGTCTTGCCATGTAGAAGATTCATAGTGTGCACCATTTTCAAGCACATTGTGGAGTTGGGACACTGCACCTTGTACTCAGCTGTGTTCTTGAGATGTTTGCACTTTGGTCGAGCATAGGGACCAAAAGAATCGGCTTCTTCGTAGCACTGATAACACTCTAATACTTCCGATGCGGCACTTAAACTATTCCAAATTGTTGCCAATCCTGCGAAACCCAATAACAGTTGAATTCTACTAACTATCATTATGTGGTAATATCACAATTTGTTACTTATTTTATTCAGTTTAATTTAAGTATCCGTTTCCGAAGAGGTCTCAATAAGAACTAACAGTAAGTAAAGTAAAAAGTAAATAAAACTGAATTATTACGCGACTTGAGCATATCACAAAATAATTCACTGCATGACTAAACGTCCGGTTTGCCTCAAATTCAAATTTATTTTTATTTTTTCATATTTTGTTTCTTTTTTTGTACTTTGCTTAAACCACAAAGTTATGTGAGGTCGGTGCCATAAGAAATAATCTGTAAATAATTATAGTTTACGCAATAGTTTACAGTAAGTACTTAGTGCTGCCTAATCTCATAGGTTTCAGTTTTAGAATTTCAAAACTTTTGAGCTCACCTTTGACCTATTTGGCCAATGGTAGCTATAGGCTATAGTTGTCTGATCTGGATCATACTTGATGAGGATAGTTATAATGGTACCATACACATGCTGTGTGATTTTAGTCCTAATAGCTTAAGTCGTTGCCAAGTTATGACGTTTTTATAATTTTCGGGGCGGTAGGGGGCGTGTCGCCAGTTTGAAATAAACTTGATCTGTTCAGAAAGTATACGGACTTTTATTTAAAATTTGGTTTCTCTAGCTCTAATAGTCTCTGAGATCCGGGTGTTCATACCAACGGACGGACAGGCGGACAGACGGACATTTAATATACAGTAATCCAATCAAATAGTTCCGATACTTGGCACTCGGTAGTCGAGCAGCTCGTTTATTACCTTCTTATTTGCTGCTTCAGGTTTCACAATGTTTGACGACCTCAGGACGTGTCAATCCACTGCACTTTATTGGCGGTTTTCAATATATCTTTAAACACTTATGATTTACAGGTATTTTCACCTGGAATTTCTGGCCGTTTGACTGCAATTGAAATCTTTATAGGGCCAGTATCGAGGTTTTTAGCCATAAATTGACGGCATTACTTGACGCGTGGGTTTTCGACTTCGATGACTGCATCTGAGGCTGAATCAAAATATAATTTTATATATAAAATTTTGACATTACAGCCGGTTTACCTGACTCCCCCTTCTTGGGAGTTCATTTAAGTTTGTTTAATTACCAAATAATTAAAGGAGCTTTTCACTTAATGCCCAAAAAAGTCGTGTTTTTGCACCTGCATGGCATTTAGTAGCCGCTTTTCGACTAGATGGATGAGTTTGTGTAGCACTTGGTGGATGTGCATTTAATTGTTTCAATTAACTGAAATGATTTGTGGCATTTGTTGCAAATTAATTACCAAAAACAAAACACAATGTAAACGTTGATCTTAAATTTTGTACAAAATCACACACTGAAACAATGCAACAAATTGCCAATTAGATATATACACATGACCAGTGCTGTGTAGTAAATCTGTCAATATATCGGTATATATATTTCTATATGTCAGTGGGCGTAGAAAAGCTGTGAGAGATCAGAAAGGTTCAAAGCAGCGAGGTAATCCGATAAGGCAATAAATTTAGTCTTGATTTCGGCTTTCGGTTCTCGGCTTTGGCTTGATTTTTATCAGTAGGTGCTAAATAAATAAAATATTAATGTTTAATCTTGTCTTTAATGTTATCTGGTATTTTATGAGATAAAATGGAAAAATCCCATCTAAATAAATTCACAGCTGCGAGGCGGCAAAGCCTCCAAGTGTGAAACATTGAAATTTTTTTTGTTATTCATTTGTTTATTAACTTTTTTGGCTGTGTGTCAGCCTAAAGGAATTTCAATTTCATGTGCCACTAAGTTCAAGGTTTCACTCAATTTTTTTTTATTGGCCAAGGGACATTTCCTGCTGCCAAGCCACAGTGTCTAGGTCTTTGGGCGCCAACAAAAACTGGCAAATAAATTTTGTTTTATTACTTGAATTTTGCTGTTGTCATCAGTTTTTTTTTTATTAATTTATTTATTTTTTTCGTGCAGGGAAGGGAGTTGAGCAGCTAAATGAATTCACTACAATTTGAAATTCATTAATTGCACAGCACCAAATTACGCACAAAATTGTTTTTGGCTTGACACGGCTAAAACTCAGCGGGTTTGCGGCTAATATTTCTTATTATTTACACAACTTTGTGTATGTGTGTGTGAGTTTTATTGTTTCATAAAAATGCCAGGCTGAAATTTACATAAAAAACAATTGGAGAACCAGTTGTTTGTTCAACTTGGGCTCCATTCTTACATATATAGGCTTAGTTATATATTTTTATGACTGTACGATCTGTAACATAATATAGTTTCGATTTTATAGCCTTTTTAGGGCTTGTTTTGGGGCCCAACTTCAAGAGCTTTTCAAGGTTTATCTAACCAACTATTGACTCATTGATTCCAAACATTCTTAGCGTCTGTTTAGCAAGGTAAGAGGTTAAAGTTCCCCTAGACAAGTCTGAACTTGTCAGCTACCAGGTTTGTGGGCGTAAACGCTTTCGATTTTGACTGATTTCAAAATTTTTTTTATAGCCAGACCTAAACTGGCCGATGATTGATGAGATATGAGTGATGACCGCACGTTTTGATTGATCGCCAGTTATTATTAATGCCCATTAAGACAAACGATCATTTTATTGTTTATTATGAGCGTTAAATTTGATTTAAACGACACTAATTGACTTTAATCCTATCAAATCCGTTGAAATGTTAACAAATTGACAACACAGCGGAAATTCAAAAACCGTTTCAATCACCGCTGCTTTCCAAAACTTCCGACTTTTTGGGGTGTGTTCGGAATTTACAGTTGTTTGTAAGCTGCTTAGAAAATGGAAAGTACTAGGGTTTTAGTTAAAGCGTTTACATTGCGCTTTGAGTTCAATGTATCAGTTTAAATTTAGTGTTTTACTGACGTTCAAAAGGTCAAAAGGCAGCTCTGTGTGCTATCAATGAAAACAAGTCTTTAAAATCAAATTATGACTTGTTAGTATGCAAAGAATTTCAATTGACATCCGCTGCTAGACGAGTAAACTGAGAGAAATCAGAGATAGCCGACTTAAATGTAACCAAAACTATAGCGAAAGTGAGGTTATACCCGATAGTGAGGTTATACCCGAAAGTGAGGTTATACACAAAAGTGAGGTTATGCCCGAAAGTGAGGTTATATCTTTTACTACAGCACAAAACTCAGTATGATTTTCTCTTAGTGTACTACCGCCCACCCGAAGAATACTAAACTAACTAATTAAATAATAAAGCGTTGACATCTAGTACATAAAGTCAGACAATTAATTAGCCAACCCCTGGAGCAATTAATGCTGAATCAGAAACTAACCTGGTCAGTGAATAGGCCAAGTTGCATTTAAACGCATTCAACGTGTCGAAATGTACAGAAGCTTGATCATTGCAGTGCTGCTTCTTGGCCAGTATCTTGCTGAAGGATCGGATGAGCAGCAGGCGCCACTGCCCACAACTGCACCCAGACCAGGTCACTATGTGCATCAGCAGTACGGAGCTGCGGGCTGGTATACACCCGACGACAGTGGCAAGTATAGACACGATCCGAGGCCCTACAATGGAGGCTATGGCGATCGTGGTCAGCCCTATGCGAACGATCTGCGTGGCATCTTCCGACAGGCAGAGGAGCAACTGGCTGCCAGTTTGAGGCAGGAGAACGAGGAGTTCGCCTTGGGACCACGTGATCATTTGCGCTTCATGATTGACTTTAATTATAACGGCACAGGTTGGCAGATTATACAGTTCGAGTGGGTGAGAGATGCCGATGGCAGCAACCAGGATCCGCAGCAGTACAAATTTGTGAACGAGAACAAACTGTGGGACACGGACGGGGAGCAGCCAGAGCCGCAGGCCCCTCAAGTCCAGCAGCCCTACGAGTACGAGCAGCCTCTGTCGGATACGGGTGATGTGGCTCAGGCGGAGCAGCAAACTCCACAGGAAATTCCAACTAATGCCCAGCTGAGCCTTGACACCGAACAGGATGTAAGTTATAGCTGCCTAAACTGTTAGATCTGCTAGATATAATTCTACTACTTCTACCTCTTTACAGCCCGCTAAGGTACAGTCCACCATCAACAATGTGCTCGAGTATATACAACAACGCATTCTGCCAAATCTTATGTGAAAAGCCTTAAAAATGTTTTTAAAAACTTTTAAATAAAAATCAAATTTTTATGTGCTACTAACTAATAAAGTTTTTAAACGAAACAAGTTAAAAAGTTGTTAAAATTTTGAAAGTCTACAACTAATAAAAGTTTTTTAAAGCAAACAGAAAAGTTATACCTATTAAAAAAATATAATCAGCTTTTAATAAAGCCATAAAATTGTCACTTCTGTGATTAAAGAAAAAAGTTTCATAGTTTTTGCATAAATCTTTTATTTTCCATAAAAACGTGTTAACAAATTTGAAGCTAAGAACTACAAAGCACCCTGGGACTTGAGGTACTCCAGCAGCTTGGGAATGTGAGCGGGCACCTTGGGTATGTGCTCGCCAACGGGCACAAAACCGTTCTCATCCGCCACGTAGTCCACGCGATAGAGCAGACCATCATCGCCAGTGTAATGATAGAAGCCTGTGGCACGTATGGCGTCGCCCTCCGTTTGCTTCTCAATGCGTCCGTTCTCCTCGCCCAGAATACCGTTCTCAGTCTCGTAGCTGTAGGGGAGCAGGGGGATTATTTGTGGAAATGGATTAGAGGTTTGAATCTAACTCACAGATAGTTATAGCCATCGGCTTCAACGGTGCCTTCCTGGCGCAAAATGGCAAATCCGCCTTTGCCCTCACCCGTACCAGTGCCTTGAGGCAGGTTTGGACGCAGATCAGCAGCTGCAGTGGGCGCAACGCGTGCCGCAGTGGGACGTGGACGTGCAGCAGTTGTGGCTGCGCCAAATCTACCAGCCCCATTGGCACCACCACCGCCACCACCAGATCCTGCACCGCCAAACTTGTCCTTATCACCGCGGTAGGGATCATTTTGGCCAGAGTAGTCGCCGCCAGGACGAGCATCATGTTTGTACTTGTTGTCGACATGCACGTAACGTCCGTCGTTGCCACTGTAGCGTCCGTCGTTGCCACCTGGCACATAGCGACCATCGTTGCCACCTCCACCGCCGCCACGAGCCCTCACAATGGGCAGCGCCCGTGGGTCAGGACGATAGCGACCATCGTTTTGGGCCAAAGCAGCCGTAGCGCAGATCAGCAAAAGAGTCTGTAAATGGGGGAGTTATCTTTAATCTTTTTTCAACCAAAGGATCCAAAACTTACCGTTAGACGCAGCATCATGTTTGAACAAGAATGAACAGCTCTAGCCGCCAGCGTAGCTTTATATATGAGCTTCACCACCGCCCACTTGACCACTTGGAAGATTCACTCATTATTCTTAATAAATTTGTTAAATTTTTGTTGTTGTTTTATTCGTGTAGATGTATGCTATGGCCAACTAGCTAGATGACCAGCTGGATAAATGGCTAACTAGCTAAGTCGGAGCTGATCGGACAACTATTGCAATACGCTCAAAACTAGATCTATTAATTGCTTTGATTTACGACACATTCGCTTCATATTTTCTGGAAGGCAACGTGAATCGGTAAACGGATAGGCCATTCTTCTTCAAGCGCTCAATTGTATTTGTTTTACGATCATCGTCAACAGACGCGGAAATATCAATATTTTTATAGCGCATTGACAAATTTTGGGCGATTTCGTAGTTACCTCACACAACGCTTAGCTAAAGAAACTAGTTGATCGTAGGCATTTAATTTACAGCCCGAAAGTATGCAATGTATTTTTGTATTGTCCAATTGGAAATTTAGTTGGAAGTGGGATAAGCTAAATTTGAGCTCATTAGAAGCTGTAGTGCTTGATTGGAATCCAATTGCAGCTTTGGGTAAAGCAGACAACACAATCAATTTTGCACGTTTCGTTTCTTATCTTTCTTCTTTGGCGCTACGTTCGAGATCGCCAACTGAGATAAGACTGATGTTGGTTTGTTGTTGTCTTTGTGCACTTGTTTGGACTTGCTGAAATCGGTTTATTTCTTGAGCTGCCAGTTTAACTTTTTCTTTTGTGTTGAATACATTCTTCGAGCAGCTCTGCTTTAGTCTTTGGTTAGAAAGGAAGCCAAGACCGCAGAAAGCAAAGTATTTACTGGTTGGTATAGCAAATATATTTTTTTACGTGTGAGGAGACTGCAGAGCTCTCTTCGAAATGTGCTGTAAAGAGAGCGGCAAATAAAATAGCAACAACAAGTCGCTCACAACTTAAAGTGAATAAAACTCTAAGGAGAATTAAGTGCTTGTGTTGAAATTAATTAAATTTAATCAACAAAATTCTTGTTGGCTAAGCCAAAGTTTCTACCAATCAAAAGTGCAACAATTTACAGCCTACAGGGTATCTGCTAGTCACCCAAACAGGTATGTACTGCTACAACCAATAACTAATCCATCGCTGAGTTCATTAGCTCATTAACTGCTTACTACATTGTAGACTCGCTTTTATGCATAACTTAGCTCCGTAGCAAAAGGTTAGAAAATAATAATAAATTTAATTTTAAATTGTTTATTAATTTTGCATATGTATTTTTGTATATGTATGTACAATGTGTGCAATGAGGGCTCTTTAGACGACATTTCATATTTCTTAGCCCCTGCGTGCGGTGTAGGCACTGTTGGTTTCGGCTGGTTGCGGTGGTGCTGTGGCTATATAATCCAAGGCCCTTTGTATGGCTGGTGGTATGGGTGGTGCGGTGGGCAGATGATCGCCCTGTGGCTGAAAACCGTTCTCATCGGCCACATAGGTAATTCGTATGGGAGTGCCATCGGGTGCTGTGTACGAGAAGAAGCCCTGTGCGACCTGCAAATTAGAAGAAGAAGAAGAGGTGAAGGAAGAAGAAGTGCAAAAAGAGCAAAGTATTATTCAGTTGCAGCTAATTACGCTGGGTCAACAAATTGTCAGCCCCCGCAGGCCAATTTCGTGAGACAGTTGCTGTGGCTGCAGCAAATGTCAAGTAAAATACCCTGTGCTGAGGGTATAATAGGCGGGTAGGGCTTAAGTGTGTGCGGTAGGAAGCGTGTAGCTAGTGTTGAGCAGTCAGCTGGGCATCTAGAAGCACACAGCAGGCAGATAGACCACTTCGGGCGTGTAATTTACAAATACGGGGTATTTAAAAGTCTGGTAAACTCACTTAAAATTTGTTTCTGCTTGTTGTAGGCTGGTAGATTATGTGAGAATCTATTTTGCATCCAAGGTACTATAATAAATTTGCTATATAGCTTTCAATCGGAGCACTTTACTATATAGCGCATTTAAAGTACTCCTTTTACCTATCTATCCCTATCACTTTCACTGCCTCGACTTACCGGTCCCGCATTGTCTGTGCCCGCGTTCTTCAGATAACCCTCCTCCTCGACATTGATGCCGTTCTCCGTCTCATAGGCATACTTGTAGGAGCCATCGAAATTCACTTCCTGTTCCTGCCTCAAGATCTTGATCGGCTCCGTTGCCGGTCCTTGAGGTCGTGCATTGGCTGTGCACAAGAGCAGCAAAGCTGCAACACTCCACAGCTGCAAACAGTTGAAGCTTTAAGCCAAGTTAAGAGCTGTAGTACTAACTTACTAGGTATTGCATATCCTTTGATTCGGGCAGGGAAATCTTGTCGTGGAAACTGTCGGCGTCTCGAGCTGTTACTGTGGCCAACAAACACAAAGGTTTGCATATTTATAGCCAAGACTTGAGCATAAGTTTTGGGTTTGAGTTGGAGTTTGAGTTCGACTAAGACTACGAGTATGAGTACGAGTACTTTTGGTCGTATTGAAAAGGCGACTTGAACTTTACAGCTGCAAGTTGGCCATTGATGAGTGTTTAGCATTTGGCAGTTGCACAGATCAGAAGCCAAACTTACAGTCTGTCCAAATGATTAAATCTTCAGCAGCTTCTTCTTCAGCTTCTCTTCTCCTTCCTCTGCTTCTTTTGGTGCTTTAAGACACTACTTCAAGTGCTCATTGTTTTGCGTGTTTGTGGCTTTGTGCACAAATCGGTAATTTGTCAAGCAAATTGTTTACAACTTATAACATGCTCAGCGTCACACTGTCAGCTAGGCGGTCACTGTTTAAGAAAAACTTAATTTTAATGAATTAATGGGAATGGGAGGGGGGGGGGGGGGGGTGGGGTAATAATTAGAGGTAAATAAGTCAGAGAGAATTGCTTTGAAAGAGGGAAAGAGCTTTTATTTAAGACACTTTTGCTTTTTAGCAGTCAATAAAAACACTTAATATTTATTTTAAAATTATAATTATTTTTTTTTAAACTTTTTTGTTATATTTTAGTAGTTAAAATAGCGGAAAACTAGCTTATAAACTTAGAACTCAAAAGACTTGGCTTAAATGTTGTCTTAAAAAATAGTTTATACCATTATTAAATAATTAAATATGTTTTACCTGATTTATGATTCTGTGTGAAATATTCCCGCGTTCTTTTATCTCTCACGAAGTGCTATATCTTAATGATCTTGGTCAGTTTTGATGGAGTGCTTGGCTTCATTGCTGGCATTCAAAGAACACGTATTGCATTTCAAATCAATTTATCAGCTACATTTTCAGACATTTAACTTTAGCATTAGCTGCGTTCTGAAGACGCCACACACACACACACTGATTCACACTCATACTAAGCCAAGCAAATTAAATTGCGCAATCTAATGTTGTCCCATCAATATATACTCGTACCATGGAAGCGGAGGCGGCCATAGCAACAACAACAACATCATTATACGATTACCATTATACGATTACCTGCATGTGCTGCATTATACCCGATTGCCACGCCACCACCTGACCATGATCATGTCTAGCTGCTTGTGACTCTGCCCGACTGCAGGCTGACCTTTGTTTGTAGCTGGCAGTTATGGTTACTTTTGATACAGTCGTGTTTTCAGGGCGGCACATAGTTTTCCTCCAACGATTCGAGCAATTTGACCAAAGGCGTTAATGAGCCCTCATTTTGTTAGGTCAAAATATAAAATATATTAATAAATATCACATAGTTCAACTAAAACTAATTTAACTAGAGGGATCTATTAAGTTTGTCAGAAGTGAAATGTGCGTAACAGGCAGAAGAAGGCGTGGCCGACGCCATAAAATCTGTCCGTCCGTCCGTATGATCACCTGGATCTCACAGACTATTAGAACTAGAGACACCAAATTTAAAATATAAGTCCGTATACTTTCCGAGCAGATCAATTTAGTTTTAAATTGGTGCCACGCCCCCTACCGGCCCCGAAAATGGATAAAAACGTCATAACTTAGAATCGACTAAAGCTATCAGGACTAAATTCACACAGTATGTGTAAGGTGCCATGCTAACTATCTTTACCAAGTTTGATCTGGATCGAACAACTATAGCCTATAGCTCCCATAGGAAAAATCAGTCAAAAATGACTTATTTGTCAGGAAATTGGGCATTAGAATGAGTACGGGGTGTTTTACAGTCGGCTCACTCGTCTGTAGCCTTTCTTATTTTTAAAATTCAATTAAATATTCCAGGATGATCGAGCTCTTATCAGCAGTGGTTTAGCACATACTCGTTACTAGAAAACTGGTTAATAAAATGCAATAAATAAAATTTATTTTATAAGTTATTAATTTTTATTGGTAATTGGCATAAATAGGATTAAGATTTTCACATTTTAACGGGGAAATTGATGATGATGGGATGCTGGATTAGCTCGAATGTTTATACTTTCAGTCTCAGCTTTATCCGGACTTTTTGTTGAACAGCAGCGACATCAGTTGTTGCTTGAATGGAGGCTTTACTGTAGTCACGTCATCGTAATAGTAGTAATAGCTGTCTGGATAGTAGTCGGAGTCGTAGTAGTAGTCGTATAGGTAGTCGGTGGGGTAGTCATAGGCATCAGCGTCCTGCAAGTCCTCAAGCTCCTCTTCAATATCGGCGATAAGTTCTGCAGTTTGTGCTTGGACCTGAACAACTGCCAACATTGTTACGGCCAGAAAAAGAACAACGAACGATTTCATTTTTATTTAGTGGTTTTAGCTATGAGCTTTCTTTGACTATTCCTCAGATGGAAGTGTGTGCTTCATTCATACAAAACGCTACTTTTTATACTTTAGTTCCAAACAGAATGAAATGCACTCCCAGCTTCAGCTAACCCAACAGTTCCGCAGTTTGTGTTGACACAAATGTCACACAGTTTAAACAAATTCTGTTCAAACCCAAATGTTTCATTATGAAATGCATTTCAAACAAACTTTGTTTGTCTTATTTGGGCGCAATACCAAAAAGAGTCAACAATTCAGTTGTAATTTGTTTACAATACTTTTTTTCTCTTTTAATAGCTATACATTTGTCTTCCTAAAGTCTTGTTAATATATGTAGCGATCATAGGAGGCGGGCCATTCCATAGCATGCACGAAATCTGGCAAATCTTCTATAAACTGTTTGCTCACATCGTCCCTTCTGTGGACATTGCTTATATAGTGACCCGAAATGCCGATCTCAAACACGGGCTCATGGAATTTGCCATCGGTTTTCTATGGAATTAAAATTGAAAGTTATAAAAATCTTTATAAAGCCTATAAACCTACCGTTAAATCCAGATAAAACTCTATGGGCGCATCGTCAACGCCCCAGGCAAAGAATATATGATATGGCGGCTTGAAAGTTCCCGGCTTATCGAGCATACCCCTCAGAAAAGACCAATCCACCATCTTAACACCATCTAGGGGCTTCAGGAAAATGCTCATGCGAGCTGGTCCCGTTAATTTGAACTCATATCGCACATTATAGCCATCGTCTAGCACCGTTTTGTTGAGCAACTCCAGTGTCGTAGTGCCGGGCACCTCTACAGTCTGCGGGCGTGGCAACCAACGGGCGGCACTACGTGCCTCGCACCAACGATGATTGAAACAGGGTATGCCACACATCATTTGGGTCTTGCACTCATGCTCCAGATTCACAATGCCAGTCACGTCCATTCTATCACTCAGCGGCTGCTCCAGACGGCGATCCTGCAGATCAAAGTAATAACCGGAGTCATCTAAGCTGAGTGAGCCGTCGTATTCATAGAATCTGCGATGCACTTGCTGCAGGAAAACCAAAACTATTAGTAGATAAAGTAGTTTAAAGAGGATTAGGGCTTACCAGAAAGTTAACTCGCATCACATTCGTTTTGGCGCGATAGGGGAAACCCACTTCCGATACCGATATCATGCAAAATATAAACATAATGAGCGCCAAGCCGCCAATCATAGACTTGGGGCGACGGAAAATGTTTATCAGGGGAGCCTATAAAGGAAAAAGGGATTAAGAAGTTGGAGAAAAAGTTAAGTTACCTTTAGTCAGGAAAAGAATTTTATAGTTTTTTAAAATCCTAATCATTTTCTATAGCTTACCACAAAACCCATGGCTAGTACAGTGCCCATACAACTGAGCAGCGCTATAAGTAAATCCGGATTGACTTCAGTTCCCTTGCGAGCCGTCATTGGTATGGTAATGACTAGGAAGGCGTGGAAAACATAACTAAAGTACAGGAAAGGCATTATCTGGCACACACACAACAAAATCGACCAAAAGTAACCTATAAAATATAGAAATTCAAAGAAATACAACTACATATATTCAAAATCATAACCTACCTCTATCATGCAGCTTGGTAATCAGATTAATGATCAGGGAACCGACATAGAAGAGCAGAGAAATCATGCAGAGATAGGCGCTACGTAGACTAGCAGCAGTGAGAATAATACAGAGCAGCGCCAGCAGGGCGCAGTGGGCGTGGCCAGCCATTTGCAGGTGATAAGTGTGAGGAATCTTTTCCTAAAAACCCAAAGAAACTTTAAAAGTAAAAGAGCTATAAACAGCTAAAACAGACTTACGCTGGGTCTTAAAGTTAGGTACAGAGTAAAAGGTAGAACAAGTCCAATGATAGTTGGGCAGATGAAGAGACCAATAACCAGCCAACTGTTGGTCAAGTAGGTCAAAGTGCGATCACCGGCATCATAGAAAACCGCCATGAGCAGCGGAAAGCCCACTGCCAGCAGAAAACCCGCCAACTCCAGAAGAAACATAATACCAAAGGAGCCCGCGACGTCACCCACACTCAGATCCGTGGTCTTCATCATGCGCCAAAGGGACAGACACACCAATAAGATTCCTCCTAGAGCAAAGCTTATGTTCAAGGCAATGCCCGTGGATTCCAGATAGTAAACGAAGAACAGACCCAGGAAATCAAAGAACACGGAATGACCCTCAGAGTGTGCCTAGATCCATAAAGATAGCTGTTATCTAGCCATAAAACTAGCCATAAACACACCTACCTCAGTGTCGTACATCTCCTCGGCATTGCTAATGCTACGCACGAGTGAAAGCAAATTCTCTCCGGTATTTTGTATGGAGTCCCGGGAGATTACATCGAAGCGATCGTACTTGGTGTGGTAGACAAAGCCATTGTAGACTCCCGCCATATCCAGACCTAAAGAAAGGAGGAGTTGAGTGCTTGATAAGTAGGAAATGGTTGGGTTAAATCACCTGGTACCGGTCCGAAATCACGAAAGATACGAAAGTCCGTATCGGAGGGTATAATGCCTGCCTGAAATACCTCCTCCGCCATGGTGGTGGCAAAGGGATGCTTAGCGGCCTCTCTATAGTGCTGTAAAGGAGGATCAAAAGTTATTTAAAAGTCTAAAACTTATGACGATATCTAAAACTTAAAGTTTGATTCTTGACTTTCCTCCCAAAAAACTTTTTTATCAGCCCAAAAGTAGCTTTGGTTTGCATGATAAGCAAAATGTTGGATATCAAAGTAATTAAGTAATTAATTATATAACCTACGATAAGTTAATTAACTGGACTACGTGAGTTCGCTTGGACTTACCCGCATTAGCCAGGGATGATTGGGACCGCCCTGAAACAAAATCTCACGCCCACCAGCGCCACAGGAGTCCAAATTGATCAGTGCTCTAGGAAGAAAAAAGTTATCATTAACTACTACCTCTCATTGGGTCCTAGGGCGCTACTTACTTGCAGTTGGGCGCCCACTTGTGCTGTGAAATAAAGCCATGGGAGCCCTGTAGCGGCTGTTCCTCAGCGCCATTGAACAGAAAGACAATTGGATGCTCGAAAGTTTGCTCCGATGTAACCAATATGCGCATTACTTCCAGCATAGCCACCACCATGAAGCCAGCATCGCCAGTGCCTAGGAAAGATTACCCTTGAGTAAGGATTTCCTGTTAAGAACTTGCTCATCCATTTCCCACTCACCCACACTGCCCGGCTTCGTGTCGTAGTGACTGTTGATCAGCAGATAGTTGGAGCTATTGGAACTCTTTGTGCTCAGCTTGACAATCACATTCTGCACCGCCTGATACATGTTGATCATTTCCCAGTGCAAATAGGCACCCGAAGCTCTCTGCACATCCACCTCCATTTCGTAGAGATCAGTTCGCATGACATCACGCACATCGGAAATTTTATCGAGCATAAACTCGACCATTATCTTTTCGTTCATTTCATCGCCTACAATCTTGGGTCCCATGCGATCCAGTTCCAATAAAATATGCTGAGCTCGCTCCGCTACAAATTCTCCTGGTTTGCTGGTTTCCTCCTCCATTTTCACCGCTGTGGGCAGATAGTTGAAGAGCGGAAAAACCACGGCGAAGAAGAGCGCAACCCAGATGAGCAGATAACTGGGAGCATAGTACCAGGGCAGCTGCCTCGTGGATGGTTTCTCCGAGAGCTCTATGATGGTGTTGATGTGGGTCATGTCCATTTCCTGTACAAAATGTTTGATTAGAAGCAGAAATTATCCATTATAGTACTGCCTACATTATTATCCTTTTCGTCCTCCATGTTCCCAGGTGCTCAACCTGTTTCGACCAACTGCATGCGGCGACTAAGTCCGTCTCTCGGGTGTTTTCTCAATTTTAAAGCAATTCCTGGCCTTATTTTTGGGCTTATCAGCTGTGATTTCATATCTTTAACTTTAACTAACATATAGACGATGCCATAATTTGTATATGTATCTACACTCTGCTGATATATGTGGGCTAAAGATATTTATTGCCCAAAACACGATATAGCAATTTATTGCACTTCATATCAATGTCAAAATATTGATATTTGGGAAAATCAATTTCAAGGCACTTTGGAACTTTGGTGCAAGTTCAATTGATCATCTCCATTATTATCGGGTTTTTATCGGCTTTTGTTCTTAATAAGGTGGATTTATTGTTGCAACTACTTCGCATCTGTTAACCAATTAGCAAATTGGCTCTTATAGTAGGGCATTAACTCAAAACTTGTTGCCAACTTCAAGTGGTTTTTATCAGGTCCCCAAACGAGAGTTATATAAACATAAAGCGTTTGTTATAAAGTCATTATGGGCAGTAAGCATGTCATCGAATCGGTTAAGGACAATGACAAGTTATCTTAGTAGCTGATAGTAAGCTCAGGGGGTCAAGTAAACATATACAAATACGTTTTGTGTTAGGTTTATACAATTATTTTATTTGTTATATTTCTTATGGTAACTCTAATATTATTTATCTAAAATATATAACGCTTGTGTTACGCCAGCTTGTACAAAATCCGGAAAGTTGGCCGTAAACTTCATGCCAGCCGCGACTCTTTTATTGTCATAGTTGACGTAGTGCCAAAAAACGCCCAGTTCAAAGATGGACATATCGCAATTATCATTAGATTATAGAAAATTATGTAGAAAATAAAATAATATAATAATTTATTTAATTAATTACTTTTCGCAACTATATCGAATTTCCCGTGAAAACTGAAAACGCAACTGCAAGTTTATTTATCTATTTAAATGTCTTGGTCAAGAGGTAAATACAATGTCCAAGGTGGTAATGGTAACTAAATTATTGGTATTACCCACAAACTTAAGGTTGGTAAAAACTTGCAAACCACTTTCCGGGTATTTCGTACATGTATCTGCTTTACCCATTCAGAAATCCAAACAACCATTAGTCGCTCTCAAGTATCGAACTATTTTATGGCCTGAAGTCATTAAAATTGATTGACTCACTTTTATCACATAAGAAATCTGCGATAAGCGTGGCATCATAAATCCAAAACCATAGGGTATGGGGACATATGTATAAACAAATCACATAGGAATTGTTGATTATTACATTAACTTGGCACAAATTCCTTTGATTCATATTTACATTTATTTTTAACTGGTCAACTTTACTTATAACTGTTTCGCGCGTTGGAAGCCACTATTTTATTTTCTTGACGCCGTAGTTTAAGCTAACCATGCCAATTTGAGTTTAACAGCGCTGTTAATATTTATATGGCGCATATTGCAGTAATGTTAAGTACTTCAACAGCTCTGTTAATTTTCACATGGAGCATTTTGCGTTTATGTTACGCACTTTACGCTAGTGAGAAGTTTAGCGTTTAACAACGTTGTTAATTTTAACATAGCGCTTTGTGCGTTCATGTGCCATTTTGAGTTTAACATCGCTGCTAATATTTCCTAGCGCATTTTGCGTTCAGTTACGCACTTTACCCTCGCGGTTTTACAAGTGAAAATTTTCGCGCTTATAAATTCAACTTTATTCTCCTGAAATTGAACGATGCCAAAATAAATTTATTGTGCGTAAACCACAGAATACCAACAACTCGAGGCTTTTCAAAAAATGAACCGTTGGTATAGAACAGGCCAGTCTGCGACAATTGAGTAAGAGGGAAACGAGGATTTAAAGTTTTTACTTTGGTTGTCGCCTTCATCTCCAACGTAGTGGCCTGAGACTCCCAATTGGAACAACGGTACGTTGAAATCACCATTTTGTTTCTAGAAGCTTAAGAATTAAAATTGATGTTCGCAAGAGACGTAGCAATTCTTACCAAACATTCTATAAAGAAATTCAATGGCGAATCATCAATGCCGTAAGTGAAGTAAATATGATACGACAGTGGAGACTTTGGTGGATTCTCTAGATATGTGCGCTCAAAAGACCAGTTACTTATCTCCACATCTTCGTAGGGTTGGAAAAACAAACTCATGTGGTGCGGTCCAGTTAGCTTATACTCAAACCGACAAGTCTGGTCGTTTACAATAGTTTTGTTCACAAGCTCCAGCGTAGTTGCCCGTGGTGGTACAATGGCATCGGAACGTGGCAGCCATTTGCTCTGCAGACGATTCTGCACATAACGGTAGTCGTACAGTGGCATGCCACACATCATGTGCTGACCACACCTCGATTTTATGCTAGTTAGTCCCGTTAGGTTAACCTTTGTATCCAGCAGAGTTGATTCCTCACGTCGATCTTGAAAATTAAATAGGTAACCGGACTCGTCCTTGCTTAGCTTCCCATCGTATTCGTAGAACATGTTGCGTACGTGCTAGAATTAAAATTGCCATCGGCTGAAATACCCAAGGAAGTAGCAATAACTCACCAAGTAGGCAACTCGTTGGCCATTTGTCTTTGGACGGTAAGGGAATCCCAGCTGTGTGCTGCTGGCCAAGTAAAAGGACAGTGCTGCGGTGGCCAACAGACCAAATATCACCAGGCTAGGTCTGCGGAAAGTGTTGATCAATGGCACCTGGAACAAAAATTGACTAATAACTGAGTTGATCAAGTGAACTGAAGACTTACCAAGAAACCAAACGAAAGCACCGTTCCTACAGCTGCCAATGCTGCAACATACACGTCCCGATTGGAACTGCTGCCAGCACGTCCTCCCATTGGAGTCAGGATCACAATGAATAAATACATTAGATAGCTACTGTATAGAAAAGGAATAACCTGACTTATTTTCAAAAGACCGGTCCAAGCATAACCCAAATCATGCAGAATAGTCATAAGGTTCAGGGCCAAGGATATAATGTAGCAAAGAATTGGAACCACAAAAACATATGATGATCGAAAGCCCAACACGGTGCCAGCAATGGCTAGAAGAGCCAAGATTACAGCCTGACTATGTAAAGCTAACTGGAGGTGATAAGCAGCAGAGATTTTATGCTAAAAAGGAAGAGAAATTAGAAATTACATAGAGACAACCATATAATTATGAAGAGCTTACGTTTCGTTGGAGACTGAAGTATATAGTTATAGGTAAGCTCAGTCCAATAAGAGAGGGACACACATATAAGCCGACTATCAGCAAGGGAGTGCTGTAGTAAGTCAATGACAATCCCATGGAATCCATCACATAAGCTACGGCAGCCGGAAGAGCAAGTCCGAGCACAAAGGAAATGATTTGGACCACTAGCACCAGAATGAAACAACCGAAAACGTGGCAGATCGAAACCTCAGAAGCAGTTGCCATTCTCCACATGGAAACAGAGACCAGCAAAAGAGCAACTCCAGCCACGCCAAAGTTCATGGTTTTGCCAGTGGCCTCTGAATAATGGATGAAGTAGAGACCCAGGAAATCGGTGTAGACGGCATGACCAGTCTTGTGAGCCTATAAATTGATTAGTCTGATTATTAAGCACCTTAAAAGCTTAAAACAGATTCAGTTTTTACCGCAGTATCATGCAGTTCAGGGGCATTTGCCAAACCTCGAACCAAGCTAAGAACATTATCACCTGTGTTCTGTATAGATCCTCGGGGAATCACATCTATCAGATCGTACTTGGTGTGGTAGACGAAACCGTTGACACACTGGCCCAAGTCTAAGCCTGGAATATTTCCATAAATTTTAAACTGTCTGAAATCAGTGTCTGATGGAACAACGCCCGATTGAAAGATTTCCTCAGCCATTGATGTACCAAAGGGATGTTTGATATATTTCTTGTAGTACTATTAAATGGAGTTCATTAACTAGGACTCAATGGTACTGATTTCAAAAGACTTACATTCACAAGCCATGGATGATTGGGACCTGTTTGGAACAGAATTTCACGGCTACCACTACCACCGGCATCCAGATTGACTACGGCTCTGCGGATGAATTGATTGAGTATACCAAAATAAGACACTTTCATCACTTACTTGCAAAAAGGTGCCCATCTGTGTTGGGTGATAAAACCGTGTGAAGCCTGCATCGAACCCTCTTCAAGTCCATTGAACAGAAACACAATCGGATGTTCGAAGGTTTGTTTTGTAGTGGCAATCACTCGCAAAACCTCTAACATTGTGGCAATCATGAAACCGGCATCGCCAGCGGATGGGGTTGCGGGCTTAGAATCAAAGTGACTATTGACTAGTAGATAATTTTGACTGGTAGAGTTCTTGGGAGTTAACTTCACTGCTATATTCTGTGCTCCTTGGTACGTGTTAAGCACTGTTTTGTATGGAAATCCACCGGAAACTTGCGATAGGTCGATCTCAAAGTCAAAGTACTCGTCAAGACAATCTTCCTGAATCTGTTTCACTTCTTTCATTATAAAATTCACTGCCTCAATCTCATTCTGCGGAGTTCCCGTCAGCTTGGTTCCAATATTGGTTAAAGTATTGAGATTATTGTAAGCTCGTTCCGCAACAAACAAGTTTTTGCTAGCGTCCTCCATTGTCAGAGGAGTTGGAAGGCGATAGAATAAGGGGATTACCACGGCAAAGAAGAGGAGCACCCAGAAGAGCAGAAATCCCCCAGCAAAGTACCAGGGAATTTTCCCTTGGCTCTCCTCTGCAGCCACATTTCTTGGGGCTTCAACGCATTCACCTGAAAACTAATAAGCAAGGAATTCCAACTATTATTTCTTCACTAAATTATTCAATTTTTCTTACAAGTTTCTCTTTATCACTCATGCTTTTGCGTAGTGTGTTCAAGGAACTCCAAATGAGAACTGCGTTGTCCAACTAATGTAGACTGCTTTAAGAACTGTTTAAAAATTTAAATAATGATTAAAAATGGCAATGAACATAAAGCATTTACGGTGCAATTAATTGAATTGTACAATATAAATTTACGATATAATTTAGATTTCCCAAATTATGTGAATTAATCACTGATAATCAATTCGTTTCTATGTCTGATTTCAATAGTTGAAAACTGATTATGGTCAGCGAAACTTATGAAAAAGTGAAAGGCTGTTGATATCGTATATTATCGCTATCAATTAATATTCTATAATATCTGAGAGATAAGCAAATATTTATTTACAACTCTTTGTTCCATTAATTCTGTATCTAAATTTTGTCCACTATCAAGAACTTCTTTTATTGAAATTTGGTAACAATTTCATTTTATTGTTACTCGACCACTTTGATATAACGACGTATAAGTACACTACAGATAAACGATTTTAATTGGTGATGCAATAAAATTTTGTTGATTTACGCAGTTATAATTTTTCAAATTAGATATTTTTTGCATATTAACCCTTTAAGGTGTTTTTTTTTTAACTTTGAACCTTCGTAGCTTGGTGAAGGCTCAACATTATTTCATATTTAAACTCTTATTACTTTGTTAAATTTCTACCAATTTTTAAGTGATTGATAAATTTGTTCATGATATGGCCTTATAATTAAAGCTACAGTCGAGTTTCTTTTTTTAATAACCCCAAACTTTGTGGTCCCTTTTAGCAGTCATAATAGATAAACCAGATAGATTTAAATTGACATATATTGAATTCTTTATTTATTTTTGCTTAGTGAATAAATGTATAAAACATTTAATTTGAGCCCATTTAGAAAATGTATCTCAGGTAAAGAGCAGGCCATTGAGCCAGAATTGAATAGGAGGGGAATGAAGACGCAAACTTCACAGCTTGATCATCGCCAGGGCTGGAAATGTAATGTCCGGAGACTCCGAGTTGGAATGAGGGAACATCGAAGTCACCATCGGCTTTCTATAGGTATAGGAGGAAAACAAATATAGTAAATGGAACAGTTAAATAACTTCCGAAAAAAGTTTTTCTTACCGTAATATCCATGTAGAATTTCAATGGCGATGAGTCAATGCCATAAGTGAACCAAATGTGATACGGCTGAGCAGTCTTGAGATGACTCTTCAAGAAGGACCAGTCGCTGACAACAACATCCTCCTCGGTTTGAATGAAGAAACTCATGTGCGAGGGTCCAGTCACCTGGAACTCAAAGCGACAAGTCGTGGCATTCACATTGGTTTTGTTCAAAAGCTCCAGGGTTGTCAAGCTTGGTGGCACAACCGGCTCATCACGTGGCAACCACTTGCTACTCAGGCGGTTTGCAACATAACGGTAGTCGTACAGTGGCATGCCACACATCATGTGCTTCTCACATTCACTCTTGATGCTGACCAGTCCAGTCTGGTTAACGCGAGTGCCCACGAATGGGCGCTCGACACGTCGGTCCTGGTAGCTGAACAGATAACCAGACTCGTCCTTGCTGAGGGTGCCATCGAACTCGTAGAACATGTTGCGCACTTGCTGAAATGCCAAGAAATAGTATATTAGTATGTATTACTAACTATAGTTAGTATGTGTCTTACCAAATAGGAAACACGCTGGCCACTTGTCTTTGGACGGTAGGGGAATCCAAGCTGGGTGCTGCTGGCCAAGTAGAAGGAGAGAGCTGCGGTGGCAATCAGAGCAAAGATCACCAGGCTGGGACGGCGGAATGTGTTGATCAGAGGAATCTGCACAAAGGAGAAACCAATTAAAGAATTGATAGAGAATACCTTCGATTTAGCTTACCAAGAATCCAAAGCAGAGCACAGATCCAACTCCAGCCAAGACGGCGATGTACAAGTCCCGATTGGAACCACTGCCAGCACGGCCTCCCATTGGAGTCAGCACAACAATGAAGATGTAGATGACATAGCTGCTGTACAGGAAGGGAATGACCTGACTCAGTTTCACCAGACCTGAGAAGGAATAGCCGCGATCATGCAGGGTGGTCAACAGATTGAAGGCGAGTGAGAGCACATAGAAGGCCAATGGAATCATGAAGATATATGCGGAACGGAAGCCCAAATATTGAACTCCAATAGTTAGAATGGAAATGATTACAGCCTGAGCATGCAGAGACAGCTGAACATGGTAGGGCGTGGAAATTTTGTTCTAAAAAGAATACAAGAAAATAAATAAAAGGAAAGACATAAATTTAAGGAGAAACTTACGTTGCGCTGGAAGTAATAGTAGATGGCGGTTGGCAGACTGAGGCCAATCAAAGAGGGGCACACATACAGGCCAATGATCAGCAATGGAACACTGTAATAAGTCAGTGAGAGTCCAATGGCGTCCATTCCATAAGCAACCACAGCTGGAAGAGCAAGGCCGAGCACAAAGGAAATGATTTGGATCACGAGCACCAGAATGAACCAGCGGAAAACGTGGCAGGTGGAAACCTCTGAAACAGCGGCCATTCTCCACATGGAAACGAAGACCAGAACAAGAGCAGCTCCAGCAACGCCAAAGTTCAGGGTCTTGCCAGTGGCCTCAGTGTAGTGGAAGAAGTACATGCCCAGGAAATCAAAGAAGACAACATTTCCGGATTTGTAGGCCTACAGTAAAGTAACCCAGTTAAATCAAACCAAATACTGAGCTAAATTAAGGCTCTTACCGCAGTGTCGTGCAGTTCTGTGGCATTTGCCAAACCGCGCACAATGCTGAGTACATTGTCACCGGTGTTTTGCAAGGATCCGCGAGGAATCACATCGATCAGATCGTACTTGGTGTGGTAGACGAAGCCGTTAATGCACTGAGCCATGTCCAAGCCTGGAATATTTCCATAAATATTAAACTGTCTGAAATCAGTGTCCGAAGGAATAATGCCGGACTGGAAGATTTCCTCAGCCAAAGTTGTAGCGAATGGATGTTTGGCGTATTTTTGGTAGTACTGTTAAATTGAGTAGAAGTAAGCAAAAGATATGTATTGAATTCGCAAACTACTCACATTCACCAGCCAAGGATGCTTAGGACCACTCTGGAACAGAACATCGCGTCCGCCGCTACCAGCTGCGTCAAGATTGACAACGGCCCTGTTCAAATACAGGTTAGGAAACCGAAATGTTTTCTTGGATTCTCAAAAACTTACTTGATGAAGGGAACCCATCTGTGGTGGGTGATAAAACCATGGGAAGCCTGCAGTGCTCCTTCCTCAGCTCCGTTGAACAGAAAGACAATGGGATGTTCGATGTTTTGCTTTGTGGTGGCAATCACGCGCAGAGTTTCCAGCATGGTGACAATCATGAAACCGGCATCACCAGCAGAGTTGGTAGCTGGCTTAGAGTCGAAATGGCTGTTGACCAGAAGATAGGTTTCGCTGGCACTGTTCTTGGGCGTCAGTTTGACGGCAATATTCTGGACTCCTTGGTACATGTTGAGGATGGTACTGTAGGGGAAGGCGCCGGAGACGTTGGACACGTCGATTTCCAAGTCGAAATAGTCCGTTAGCATAACACTTTTAATGTTTTCCAGTTCGTTTACAATAAAGTTAACGGCCTTAATTTCATTTTCGGGACTTCCTGCCAATTTGACGCCAATGTTCGACAGAGCATACAGATTTTTGTATGCACGTTCGGTAACGAACACGTTCTTGCTGGCATCCTCCATGGTCAGTGGTGTTGGTAGGCGATAGAAGAAGGGAATTACCACGGCAAAGAAGAGGAGTCCCCAGAACACCAGGAATCCACCTCCGAAGTACCAGGGCAACTTAGCATGCACCTTCTTTGTGGGCACATCTCGAGTAGCTTCGACGCACTCGTCTGAGATCTAAATGAAGAGTTGCAGAGAATTATTAGTTATTATTTACTTGATAAATTCCATTTTTGTGTGATTCTTACAAGTTTATCCTTATCACCCATTTTGGTTTTATTCTAAACTATTGCTTGTGTCCTGAAGTGAAAGAAAGGTATTCCAAATCAGAACTACGACTCTTCAGCAATTGTGAACCGCTTTTATTTAAAAATCGTTAGCGTTATCAAAAAAAAAAAGGCCCACAAATTTATCAAAATTGTAAAAAATAATATGACACTAATTTATCAATTGCCTAAATGCGGTGACAATCAATAATTCAGTTCAGTTTGCCATATAATGTTTTAGACTGATTACACTAGGCAAGAATATTCGCATAATTGTATTCAATTGACACAGTTTGGATATAAAAGCATGGATTTTTTTCTTTCTTATTTAATGAACATACATTTAAGCTGTAAATTAATTTTGCTTCAAAACTTTCATTATTTCCCTCCAGGTAAATCAATGGTAGGATGAAGTAGATTATGGTTTAAGTTTATAACATACAGATTATAATGATTGATTCCACAGATATATAATCTAGTATCTAGTATTAATCATAATTGTCCCAAGAGACTATTATTTTATTACCAACACGTGTAGATTTATCGTTGATTTCTTTTTCCTTATAAATTAGTTTATTTTATGACCAACGACACAGATCTTAAGTGTGCGTGTGTGTAAGCATATAAATTTAAAATGAGCCTAAATAAAATGATATCGAAAATTGTCGATATAAATTCATATCACATAATTCACTCATATCTTAATTAAAAGATAAGATTTGCATGGCATATTCAAATTATTGGTAATCACCGACACTTTATGATTTTTATTCTTAAACTTTTGGTTTATGGTTTTGTGGTAATTAGTTGTAGTTGGTTTATGTTAGACACACTTTTAAGGGGTGAAACTATATTTATATATAGGATTTTTATGAGATAATTTCTTGCTATATTTCTCATAAGTCTGGTCCCACCCCAACTTTGAAACATCGAGTTTTCACTCTTATCGCCTTTTATTATGTCTGCAGAGAGTTCATGGCTTAACCCATTAATGCCAGTTTTTCAAATCAAAAACTTAAATAATTTCACCTGTTCAGAAATTAATTTTGAGCTAAATTGTATAATGCCACACTGGGCGCATTTGTTAGATCTTAAAATTGACAGTTCAGGGGCGTTCTGAATACAGCCAAATGGTATTTGTAAATAAAATAAATGTTTTGATTAAAGTGCTTGTGTGTGTATAAATAAAATCATACACGTGGATATAAAATGAATGTAGCCAAGTGTTTGGCAAGTTTCACTTTCAGTTAAAAAACATTAGTTTTTCTGTGCACTTTTAGGTTGTATTATTGGGTACGTTCTTGCCGAGCATACCCGACACTCTCCTATGTCTATGTTTTATTGAACATATTTATATTTATAAACTTCACAGCCGTATAATGATTTAGTTTTTATAATTGGTAACACGATTCCCCGCACACTTAACGCTAATTAAAGTAGATAAGAACATTTTGGCAATTTATCAGTGCTTTGCTTTTAGTACTATTCAAAATTAGTTATCACTTTATGGAGGGGTGTGTGTGCTTTTCGGGGAATTGAAGGCGTTATCATCGCTGATATTTCCACACCTTATTGTGCCAAGCATCAAAGCGATTTCGAACTGTGCGAAACATCTCAGCGTAACGAGAACAATCCAACTGATCTCGCAGACTGCTTAATTTTAGTAGAACAGCCTCCGCATTCCATTTCTTTAAGATTACACACATATTCTTCGCTCTTCGTCTAAGTGTGTGAGTGGAAATTTGTGTCTCTTTTGCGTAATCTTTTCCAGTCTCTAAAGCAGCGTACTCAGAGTTCAGCGCTCTCCTGGCCAATGCTTACAACTGGTCAGTTAGTTAATATAATGTCATTACTAATGTTCCGGGTACGAAAACAAAGTCCTAATGAATCTCCTCACGTCATTCTATTGACTAGGGAAATGTTTTGCGTGTACAGTTTAACAAGGTCCCCATTTATTTGACTAATTGGACTAAATAGTGTGAAATGTACTTATATCTGTTCCACAATGTCGTTAATACGCTGTCACATAAAATAAAACTAGCAGAAGGTCAGAAAAGCTTTTTAGTTTGACAGTTAAAAGCGGTAAAAATATATTATTTTGTTTCTTAGTTTCATTTTATTTTCAACAAGTTATAAATAAGCAATTGTAAGTGTTTGCTAAGTGCTAAAATATAAATCTTTGGTAAAAAGCGGGCCAATTCTCCAAATTGGTAAAAAAGGGAAAGGTTGAAGCTAATTCCTTACTTTGTGCATCTCCTTCGCTTGTAATATAATGTGCTGAGACTCCAAATTGGAATAAAGGCACATCGAAGTCTCCATTTGGTTTCTAGTTTTAGATAAAAAAAAGAAACGATTTCAGTTAATATGTAAAATAACTCAAAGGTCGATTATTCATACCGTAAAATCTATAAAGAAGTTCACTGGTGAGTCACGAATGCCGTATGAGACGGTAACACGGATTAGATTTGTAGATAAATTGTCAAGATAACTCCTCAGGAACGACCAGTCGCTCACAATCACATCATCATAGGGTTGTATAAATAAATGCATATGGGAGGGTCCAGTCAAATTAAACTCAAAACGACAAGTGGTGGAATTAATAATCTTCTTGCTAAGCAACTCCAACATGGTTACTTCTGGAGGTTCAATGGGCTCCGCTCGTTCCAACCATTTAGCAGTTAAACCACTCATATATGTGAACAACGGCATGCCGCACATCATGTGCTCTTCGCAATTTGATTTAATTCCGACCAATCCAGTCAAGTTAACCTTTGTGCCCTGTAGCGGGGTTTCGTCACGTCGGTCCAGAAAATTGAATAGGTAACCAGACTCGTCCTTGCTGAGAGTACCGTCGTATTCGTAGAACTTATTCGTGCTGAAATGTTAAACCTTTAATAAAGTAGGAAATTTTAAAGAGAAGAGCAATGCACTCACCAGGAAAGTAACTCGTTGTCCATTGGTTTTTGGTCTATAGGGGAATCCCAGCTGTGTGTTGCTAGCCAAGTAGAAAGTAAGAACTGTGGTTAACAATAGAGCAAGTGTCAGTAGGCTAGGTCTACGTAAAGTGTTGATCAATGGAACCTTAAAACAAGACAGATCGATTATTAAGTAGGTAGGTTAAAGGCACAGAAAACTTACCAAGAAACCAAAGGAAAGAATTGTTCCTACAGCCGCTAAACCGGCAATATAAGTGTCCCGATTTTCTATAGTTCCTGTTCGACCTCCCATTGGAGTTAGCACCACAATGAAGATATACACGATATAACTGCTGTACAGAAAAGGAATGATCTGACTTATTTTGAGCAGACCTGTCCAAGCATAACCCAAGTCATGTAGAATAGTCATGAGGTTCAATGCCAAGGAAATAACGTAGCAACCAAGTGGAATCACAAATATATATGAAGACCGAAAGCCTAACACGGTGCCAGCAATAGCTAGAAGAGCCAAGATTACAGCCTGACTATGTAGGGCCAATTGTAGATGGTATGAAGCCGAAATTTTATCCTGGAAAGAAATAAAAGTTAGTAAATATAGAAAACCTTTCATAAAATTATATAGAACTTACGTTTCGCTGAAGACAGTAGTAAATAGTTATGGGTAAACTGAGTCCGATAAGTGATGGACACACATACAATCCTATTATGAGCAAAGGAGTGCTATAGTAAGTCAATGATAGTCCCATGGAGTCCATTGCGTTCGCAATCAATAATGGCAGGCAAAGACCGAAAGCGATTGAAATGATTTGAATAACGATCGCGAGAATAAACCAACTAATCACATAATAAAATGATACTCGGGATATTATTGCCATTCGCCAAATTGAAATCAGAACTAAAAGTAGAGCAGCTCCAGCCACGCCAAAGTTCAAGGATTTTCCGGTTTCCTCTGAGTAGTGGAAGAAGTAGAGTCCCAGGAAATCAAAATAGACAGCGTGACCAGTCTTGTGAGCCTATAAATGAATTACATAAACTTTAGTTAGTAAAGTGGTTCACATAATTCAATTCCTACCTCAGTATTCTGCAACTCGGTGGCGTTGGCCAAACCTCGCACCAGACCTAGAACATTGTCTCCAGTGTTCTGTAGGGATTCTTGAGGAATGACATCGATTTTGTCGTACTTAGTGTGATATACGAATCCATTAATGCATTGGGCCATGTCCAAACCTTTGGTTCGTTATAATTACAACATGTAAAAATTCGTGAACATTATTCTTAAGTACCTGGAATTTTTCCATAATCTCTAAACTGTCTGAAATCTGTGTCCGATGGAATAATGCCCGCTTGGAATATTTCCTCAGCCATGGATGTACCGAAGGGATGTTTGATATATTTCTTATAGTACTGTTAAATATAGGTTTTGTTATGACAGGTATTCTTTGGTATATTCAAGATTACTCACGTTTACAAGCCATGGATGATTCGGACCCGTTTGAAATAGGACATCCCGACCTCCACTGCCGGCGGCATCGAGATTGATCACGGCTCTATGGTAAGTTTTGATTAGGTAAGAATTTATTTTACGTAGTTCATTGTTTTTGGAATTTACTTGCAGTAAGGCGCCCATTTGTGTTGTGTAATAAACCCATGAGAGGCCATGAGTCCGCCTTCCTCAGCTCCGTTAAAAAGGAAGACAATTGGATGTTCGATTGGTTGTTTTGATGTTGCAATAACCCGTAGAACTTCCAGCATAGCAACTATCATGAATCCTGCATCACCGGCACCCGGACCGGAGACTGAATCGAAGTGACTATTGACAAGAAGGTAAGTTTCACTGCTGCTATTTTTGGGTGACAATTTGACGACAATGTTCTGAACGTTTTGATAAACTCTGACGAGGTTTCTAATGCCGAATGTACCAGATGTTTGCCATAGATCGGTTTCCAAATCAAACAATTCATCCTGAAGATCTTCCTTAATCTTTTCTAGTTCACTTAGTATGAAGCTTACAGCTTGAACTTCATTTTTCTCAGTTCCGGTTAACTTAATTCCAATATTGGATAAAGTGTATAGATTTTTGTAGGCTCGCTCCGCCAGAAACACGTTTCTTTTTGCATCCTCTATTGTCAGAGCCGTTGGTAGACGGTAAAATAATGGGATTACTACTGCAAAGAACAGGAGTCCCCAGAACACCAGGAATCCTCCAGCAAAGTACCAGGGTAACTTTGCATGACTTTCCTTGGTAGTTATATTTCTAGACGCTTCAACGGAGCCATCCGATATCTGCAATTTATTAATAAATAATTTATTATTATTTTATAAAGTTATTTAGCGGATTTGAACTTCTTACTTGTTGCTCCTTGAAGCCCATTCTGTCTTTTTTGTTATAACTTTTTAACGAAGTGATATCATGGCTCTCCAAATAACAACTGATTTCGTTAGCTAATTGATATCGAATTTCTTACCAGTCGTGAGGTGAAGTAACCAAAACTGCTTCATAAAGCGGCTAATTGGATAAAAAGTGTACGTTTGATTGGAAATATTTTAGTGGGCAATGAAATAATTAAGATATACAAAAATTGCCAGACATAAAATAATAATTTTTAATCGCCACAAGTTCAGTAGAATAAAACGACAGACTCATATAATATTTTAGCGTTTTAATTTTGTTAAAAACGCCACAGTTCTTTATTTATTTTAATATATAAATCTTTGGTAAAAAGCGGGCCAATTCTCCAAATTGGTAAAAGAGGGAAAGGTTGAAGCTAACTCCTTACTTTGAGCATCTCCCTCCCTTGTAATATAATGTGCTGAGACTCCGAATTGGAATAAAGGCACATCGAAATCTCCATTTGGTTTCTAAAAAGAAAAGTTTTTAGTTTATATATACAGAATATTGATTATTCGATTATTTCATACCGTAAAATCTATAAAGAAGTTCACTGGTGAGTCACCGATGCCGTATGAGACCATAACAATGATTAGTTTTGTAGATAGATTGTCAAAATAATTCCTCAGAAAGGACCAGTCGCTTATTATCACATCTTCATAGGGTTGGATAAATAAATGCATTTGGGAGGGTCCAGTTAAATTGAACTCAAAACGACAAGTGGTGGAATTAATAATCTTCTTGCTGAGCAACTCCAACTTGGTTACTTCTGGAGGTTCGATGGGCTCCGTTCGTTCCAACCATTTAGCAGTTAAGCCACTCATATACGGGTACAAAGGCAAGCCGCACATCATGTGCTGTTGGCAATTTGTTTTAATACCGACCAACCCAGTCAAATTAACATTTGTGCCCTGTAGCGACGCTTCGCCACGTCGATCTAGAAAACTGAATAGGTAACCAGACTCGTCCTTGCTTAGATTACCGTCGTATTCGTAGAACTTATTCCTAACGTTCTGAAACGTTAAACCTTCTGTAAAGTACGAAATTTGAAAAAGAAGAGCAATGCACTCACCAAGAAAGTAACTCGTTGTCCATTGGTTTTTGGTCTATAGGGAAATCCCAGCTGTGTGTTGCTAGCCAAGTAGAAGGTAAGAACTGTGGTTGACAACAGAGCGAGTATCAGCAGGCTAGGTCTACGTAGAGTGTTGATCAATGGAACCTTAAAACAAGATAGATCGATTATTAAGTAGGTAGGTTAAAGGCACAGAAAACTTACCAAGAAACCAAAGGAAAGAATTGTTCCTACAGCCGCGAAAACGGCAATATAAGTGTCCCGATTTTGAATTGTACGACCTCCCATAGGAGTTAGCAACACAATGAAGAAATAGACGATATAACTGCTGTACAGAAAAGGAATGATCTGACTTATTTTGAGCAGACCTGTCCAAGCATAACCCAAGTCATGTAGAATAGTCATGAGGTTCAATGCCAAGGAAATAACGTAGCAAGCAAGTGGAATCACAAATATATATGAAGACCGAAAGCCTAACACGGTGCCAGCAATGGCTAGAAGGGCCAAGATTACAGCCTGACTATGAAAAGCCAACTGGAGGTGGTATGAAGCTGAGATTTTATCCTGAAAAGAAATTAAAGTTAGAAAATATAAAAAAGACTTAGAATTATAGAGAACTAACCTTACGTTGACAACTGTAATAGATAGTTATAGGTAAACTGAGTCCGATAAGGGAGGGACACACATATAATCCTATTATGAGCAAAGGAGTGCTATAGTAAGTCAATGATAATCCCATGGAGTCCATTGCGTTCGCAATCAATACTGGCAGGCAAATACCGAAAGCGATTGAAATGATTTGAATAACGATCGCGAGAATAAACCAACTGATCACATAACAAACTGATACTCGTGATATTATTGCCATTCGCCAAATTGAAATCAGAACTAAAAGAAGAGCAGCTCCAGCCACGCCAAAGTTCAAGGATTTTCCGGTTTCCTCTGAGTAGTGGAAGAAGTAGAGTCCCAGGAAATCAAAATAGACAGCGTGACCAGTCTTGTGAGCCTATAAATGAATTACATTAAATTTAGTTAGTAAAGTTAGTAATTCAATTCCTACCTCAGTATTCTGCAACTCTGTGGCGTTAGCCAAACCTCGCACCAGACCTAGAACATTGTCTCCAGTGTTCTGTATGGATTCTCGGGGAATGATATCAATTTTGTCGTACTTAGTGTGATATACGAATCCATTAATGCATTGGGCCATGTCCAAACCTTTAGTTCGTTATAATTACTATATTGTAAAAATTCGTGAACATTATTCTTAAGTACCTGGAATTTTTCCATAATTCCTAAACTGTCTGAAATCTGTATCCGATGGAATAATGCCCGCTTGGAATATTTCCTCAGCCAGTGTTGTGCCAAAGGGATGTTTGATGTATTTCTTGTAGTACTGATAAATGATGGCTTTATAAAGAACGGTATTCTATGGAATATTCCAGA
The DNA here is from genome assembly GCA_035047505.1 of Drosophila parthenogenetica. Classification (NCBI taxonomy): domain Eukaryota; kingdom Metazoa; phylum Arthropoda; class Insecta; order Diptera; family Drosophilidae; genus Drosophila; species Drosophila parthenogenetica. The sequence goes on from JAWNPM010000087.1 coordinate 7,907,131, forward strand.
TTACTCACATTTACAAGCCATGGATGATTTGGACCAGTTTGAAATAGGACTTCACGACCTCCACTGCCAGCGGCATCGAGATTTATCACGGCTCTACAGTAAGTTTTGGTTAGACAAGAATTTATTTTACGTAGTTCATTGTTAATGGAACTTACTTGCAGAAAGGCGCCCATTTGTGTTGTGTAATAAATCCATGAGAGGCCAAGAGTCCGTCTTCTTCGGCTCCATTGAATAGGAAGACAATTGGATGTTCGATTGGTTGTTTTGATGTTGCAATAACCCGTAGGACTTCCAGCATAGCAACTATCATGAATCCTGCATCACCGGCACCCGGACCGGAGACTGAATCGAAGTGACTATTGACAAGAAGGTAAGTTTCACTGCTGCTATTTTTGGGTGACAATTTGACGACAATGTTCTGAACGTTTTGATAAACTCTGACGAGGGTTCCACGCCCGAATGCACCAGATGTTTGCCACAGATCCGTTTCCAAATCAAAGAACTCATCCTGAAGATCTTCCTTAATCTTTTCTAGTTCACTTAGTATGAAGCTTACAGCTTGAACTTCATTTTTCTCAGTTCCGGTTAACTTAATTCCAATATTGGATAAAGTGTATAGATTTTTGTAGGCTCGCTCCGCAATAAACACGTTTTCATTTGAATCCTCTATTGTCAGAGCCGTTGGTAGACGGTAAAATAATGGTATTACTACTGCAAAGAACAAGACTCCCCAGAAAAGCAGGAATCCCCCAGCAAAGTACCAGGGTAACTGTGCCTCGACTTTCTTGGTGGTTATGTGTTTAGAATCCTCAATGGGTTCATACGTTGGCTACAAAGTATAAATAAATAATGATTAATTATTTAATAAAGTAATTCAATTGCTTTAAGCTACTCACATGCTGCTCTTTGAAGTCCATTGTGTATTTTCTTCCAACTTATTAGCGAAGTGTTATCATGATAACATTAAAACGACACGACTTCGAAAGAATAAACGGTAAACTAACGACAATTTTTAAAGCATTATACTTTTATAGAATTATACACTTTATAGAATTCGCGACATGTGATGTTCATTAATCGGACAATCACACGTGACATGTGATTCTCTTTAATTGCACAATCTCTGCCGATTTATTATCTCAGTCGAAAGTAGTATTGACTGAAAAGTCAAGTGTCTTACAGTTAACTACGTATGCATTTATTTACTTCCAGTTATCGCTTGATAAGAATTGTTGTTGATTATTAGTTTGATATGCAATCGCTGGTAGACGCAATCAGAATTCAATTCAGTTTCTGATATCCAAATGTTACTCACCGATTTATTAAAAGATTTATGGCAATACCGGTTTAATTATTTATTAATTTTACATGAAATGAAAATTAAATGTAATTATTTTAGACATGCTAATATATAAATCTTTGGTATAGAGCAGGCCATTCTATCAGAATGGAATAAGACGGGAATGTGGAGGCTAATTCCTTGCTTTGAGCATCTCCCTCACTCATAATGTAATGTCCTGCAACCCCCAGTTGGAAAACAGGCACTTCGAAATCCCCATTTGGTTTCTAGGTTTGGGAGAAATGATTATTTTAGTTGAGAACTACGAAGTCATGAATTCCATACCGAAAATTCCACGAAGAAGTTCACTGGTGAGTCATCGATTCCGTATGTAATTGATATAGGAAATGCATGCGTTGGAGGATCCTCTAGGTAACTCTTTAGGAAGGACCAATCACTTATGATGACATCTTCGTAGGGTTCAATGAATAAACCCATGTGTGAGGGTCCAGTTAAATTAAACTCAAATCGGCAAGTGGAAGAATTAATAATCTTCTTGCTTATTAACTCCAACTTGGTTGTTTCTGGAGGTTCAATTGGTTCCGATCGGGCCATCCACTTTGTATTAAGACGGTTTTGGAAAAAGCCATATTCATACAAAGGCATTCCACACATCATGTACTTTTCACATCTAGACTGCATGCTCGTTAACCCAGTCAAATTTAAATCAGTGTCCTCACGTCGGTCTTGGAAGTTAAATAGATATCCAGACTCGTCCTTACTAAGGGTTCCGTCGTATTCGTAGAATTTGTTTCGAACGTGCTGAAACGTGAACCGTTAAAAAGGGGAAAAAGGTAACTGAATCTTGTACATACCAAGTAGGCAACTCTCTGGCCATTGGTTTTTGGTCTATATGGGAATCCCAGCTGTGTGTTACCAGCCAAGAAGATGGAGAGCACTGTGGTTCCCAAAAGAGCGAGTATTACTAGGCTGGGTCTCCGGAAAGTGTTGATCAGTGGCACCTAAAAAGAAAGTGATGGATTTACGCCTAAAATGATCAAGTGGATTGATCACTTACCAAGAAAGCAAAGGAAAGCACGGTTCCTACTGCTGCCAAGACTGCGATATACAAATCCCGATTGGTACTACTGCCAGCACGGCCTCCCATAGGAGTCAGCACCACAATGAATATATAGACGACATAGCTACTGCACAGAAAAGGAATAATCTGACTCGCTTTTAATAATCCTATCCAAGCTAAGCCTTGATCGTGTAAAGGGGTCATCATGTTGAGAGCCAAGGAAATGACATAGAAAAGAAGTGGAATCACAAAAATATATGAAGATCGAAAGCCTAACACAGTGCCAGCAATGGCTAGAAGAGCCAAAACTACAGCCTGACTATGTAGGGCCAACTGAAGATGGTGAGAAGCAGAGATTTTATTCTAGAAAGAAAGAAAAGTTAGCAAAACCGAGAAACACCCATTTTGATAAACTTACGTTCCGCTGAAGACTGTAGTAGATAGTTATGGGTAAACTGAGTCCGATAAGTGAGGGACAAACATATAATCCGACTATTAACAACGGAGTACTAAAGAAAGGCATTGATAGACCAACTGAGTCCATTCCGTAAGATACCACTGCTGGAAGTACTAATCCAAGCACAAAGGAAATGATTTGGATCACGAATACCAGAATAAACCAACTGATGACATAACAAATTGATACGTGAGAAATAACAGCCATTCTCCACATTGAAATTAGGACTAAAAGAAGAGCAGCTCCTGCAATACCAAAGTTCAAGGATTTTCCGGTTTCCTCTGAGTAGTGGAAGAAGTAGAGTCCCAGGAAGTCAAAGTAGACAGCATGTCCAGTCTTGTGGCCCTATAATTTAATTTAATACTAGTTTAGATTGATTAACAATTGGGAAATTCTGCTCTTACCTCAGTATTACGCAATTCTGTGGCATTGGCCAAACCTCGTACCAGACCTAGAACATTGTCTCCTGTGTTCTGTAGAGATTCTCGGGGAATGACGTCGATGGTGTCGTACTTAGTGTGATATACAAACCCATTAAAACACTGAGCCATGTCCAAACCTTTAGTTCATTATCATTATATATTGTTGTAAAAATTCGTAAACATTATTCTTAAATACCTGGAATATTTCCGTAATCCCTGAATTGTCTAAAATCGGTATCCGATGGAATAATACCCGCTTGAAAGATTTCCTCAGCCAGTGTTGTGCCAAAGGGATGTTTGATGTATTTCTTGTAGTACTGATAAATGATGGCTTTATAAAGAACGGTATTCTATGGAATATTCCAGATTACTCACATTTACAAGCCATGGATGATTAGGACCAGTTTGAAACAGGACATCACGACCTCCACTGCCAGCAGCGTCAAGATTGACAACGGCTCTGTTAGGGAAATAATTAAATAGGTAGTCCTTATAGTAAATTAATTTGTTTTTTTTAGTTAAAGCTTACTTGCAAAAAGGTGCCCATTTATGTTGTGTAACGAATGCATGGGATCCAATTAGACCTCCTTCTTCATCTCCATTAAACAGGAAGACGATCGGATGTTCGATTGGTTGTTTTGTTGTTGCAATAACCCGTAAGACTTCCAACATCGTAACAATCATGAATCCTGCATCCCCAGCAGATGGAGTAGCAGGTTTAGAGTCAAAGTGACTGTTAACTAGGAGATATGTTTCACTTGTGCTGTTCTTGGGAGACAATTTAACCACGACATTTTGAATTCCTTGATATACGGAGAGTCTTGAACCTGCTCTGTATCCTCCAGAGTGACGTGACAAATCAATTTCCAAATCGAAATACTCTTCAAGACGATCCTTCTGAATTTGTATCACTTCATTCATAATAAAATTAACAGCCTCAATTTCATTTTCTCGACTTCCCGTTAATTTCGTTCCAATATTGGATAAAGTGTTTAGATTTTTATAGGCACGTTCCGCAATAAAAACATTTTTTCCTGCATCGTCCATTGTAAGTGCTGTTGGTAACCGATAGAAATAGGGTATAACTACTGCGAAGAAGAGAGTTCCCCAGAACAGCAGAAATCCCCCCGCCAAGTACCAGGGTAACTTTGCGTTGCTTTTCTTCGTGGCTATACTTTTGGAAGCTTCAACGGACTCCTCTGTTAACTAAAATGTATTATTAAATATTTTTTTATAAAATTATTAAAGTGATTTAAGCTCCTTACAAGTAGGTCCTTTACGCCCATTCTGTCGGTTTGTTATAACTTTTCAACGAGGTGATTTCATGGATCTCCAAATCACAACTGATTTCTTTGGTCATTGATATCGAATTTCTTACCAGTCAAAAGGCAGAATAATCAAAATTGTACCATAAAGACGCTAATTGGATAAAAAGCTACGTTTTATGGAAGTATTTGAGTGGGTAATGAAATAATTAAAGCATAAAATATAATCAGAAATAGATATAGATAGACGAAAGTTCGATAGTTCATATGCTAGATAAGATTTATTACAAATATCTAATGTACAATTATTTATTTATTTTACAGTAATTATTTGTTATTTTAATACATTTTATTTAATTACTTTAGTCGTGTTAATATATAAATCTTTGGTATAGAGCGGGCCATTCAATCAAAATAGAATAAGAGGGAAATTTAGAGGCTAATTCCTTGCTTTGAGCATCTCCCTCACTCATTATGTAGTGTGCTGCGACTCCCAGTTGGAAAACAGGCACTTCAAAATCCCCATTTGGTTTCTAGGTTTGGGTAAAGAGGAGGACGTATTTAGTTTTTCTATAAAATAACTTAAAAATCAAGTCTTCATACCGAAAACTCTATAAAAAAGTTAACTGGTGAGTCATCAATGCCAGAAGTTATTGAAATGCGAAATGTTCTCATTTTATGATTTTCTAAGTAGCTCCTTAGGAAGGACCAGTCAGTTATTTTTACATCTTCGTAGGGTTCAATGAACAGATTCATGTGTGATGGTCCAGTTAAATTGAATTCAAAACGGCAAGTGGTGGAATTAATAATCTTTTTGCTTAGTAATGCCAACTTTGCAATTTCTGGAGTTTCAATGGGTTCCAATCGGGGCAGCCATTTTGTATAAAAACGGTTGTCGAAATAGCCGTATTCATACAATGGCATTCCGCACACCATGTACTTTTCGCACCTAGATTTCATGCTAATTAGACGAGTCAAATCTAACTCTGTACCTAATAGAGGAGTCTCCTCACGTCGGTCTTGGAAGTTAAATAGGTAACCAGACTCATCCTTACTGAGAGTCCCGTCGTATTCGTAGAACTTGTTCCGAACGTGCTAAAACGTTAACCGGTAAAAAGGGGAAAAATGTAACAGAAACTTGTACCTACCAAGTATGCAACTCGCTGGCCACTGGTTTTAGGTCTATAAGGAAATCCCAACTGTGTGTAACTAGCCAAAAAGAAGGAAAGGACTATGGTTCCAAACAGCGCAAATATCACTATGCTGGGTCTACGAATAGTGTTGATCAGGGGGACCTTAGAAAAAAAGATGAATAAATAATTCAATTGATCAAATGGAATGATCACCTACCAAGAAACCGAACGAAAGCACTGTTCCTACTGCTGCCAGGGCTGCAATATACAAATCCCGATTGGTACTACTGCCGGCACGGCCTCCCATTGGAGTCAGCACGACAATGAATATGTAGACGACATTGCTACTGCACAGGAAAGGAATAATCTGACTCGCTTTTAATAATCCTATCCAAGCGTAGCCTTGGTCATGTAGGGGAGTCATCAAGCTTAAAGCCAGAAAAGCCACGTACGAAATAAGTGGAATCATAAAAATGTATGAAGATCGGTAGTCTAGAGAATTTCCAGCAATGGTTATTAAAGCCAAGATTACAGCCTGACTATGCAAGGCCAACTGAAGGTGGTACGAAGCTGAGATTTTAAGCTGGAAATATATAGGAAAGTTAAGAAAAGAAACTAAAAACTTTGGATTAGAATGAACTTACATTGCATTGAAGACCGTAGTAGATAGTTAAAGGTAAACTGAGTCCTATCAGTGAAGGACAAACATATAACCCGACTATAAGCAACGGAGTACTATAGTAAGTCATTGAGAGTCCCATGGAATCCATTCCGTATGATACCACTGCTGGAAGTGCTAATCCAAGCACAAAGGAAATGATTTGGATCACGAAAACCATAATAAACCAACTGATGACATAACAAATTGATAAGTGAGAAATAGCAGACATTCTCCACATTGAAATTAAAACTAAAAGAAGAGCAGCACCAGCAACGCCAAAGTTCAAGGACTTTCCGGTTTCTTCTGAGTAATGAATAAAGTAGAGTCCAAGGAAGTCAAAGTAGACAGCATGTCCAGTCATGTGAGCCTATTAATTAATATAAATAACACCACTAACAGTGTTGTCATACAAAAAGTAAGAATAATTCAGTTATTACCTCAGTATCACGTAATTCTGTTGCATTCGCCAAACCTCTAACCAAACTTAGAACATTTTCTCCTGTGTTCTGGAGGGATTCTTGAGGAATGACATCAATTGTGTCGTACTTCGTGTGATAAACGAATCCGTTAATACACTGGGCCATGTCCAAACCTAAAACAAGATATTTTATTCAGTTTTTTTTTTAAATTTATCATATCGCTTAAAATACCTGGAATTTTTCCATAATCCCTAAACTGTCTGAAATCAGTGTCCGATGGAATAATGCCAGCTTGAAAAACTTCCTCAGCTAAGGTTGCAGCGAAAGGGTGTTTTATATACTTCTTGTAGTACTGTAAAAAAAAAATGAATTTAGATTTTATTTGCTATAATTTTCATCTGTCTATTTACTTCAACAATCCACGGATGATTGGGACCAGTTTGAAAAAGGACATCCCGTCCTCCACTGCCAGCTGCATCGAGGTTAACGAGGGCTCTTTAATGAAACTTTATCAGTTGAAAAGCTTTTTAAGGGCGGAAAATTACTAACTTGCAGAAAGGTGCCCATTTATGTTGAGTGATAAAGCCATGAGTAGCCAAAAGTTCTCCTTCCTCCTCGCCATTAAACAGGAAGACGATCGGATGCTCGATTGGCTGTTCTGTGGTTGCAATAACCCGTAAAACTTCCAGCATTGTAACAATCATGAATCCTGCATCCCCAGCAGATGGAGTAGCAGGTTTGGAGTCAAAATGACTGTTAACTAGTAGATATGTTTCACTTGAGCTGTTCTTGGGAGACAATTTAACTACGACATTTTGAATTCCTCGATACTTGGCAATTTTTGTGAATGACTCAAATTCGCCAGAGTGACGTGACAAATCAATTTCCAAATCGAAATACTCTTCCAGTCGGTCTTTTTGAATTTGTCTCACTTCATTCATAATAAAGTTTACAGCCTCAATTTCATTTTGTGGACTTCCAGCTAATTTGGTGCCAATATTGGATAGAGTATATAAATTTTTGTAGGCTCGCTCCGCAATGAATACGTTTTTATTTTCATCCTCCATTGTCACAGCCGTTGGTAGTCGATAGAATAAGGGTATTACTACAGCGAAAAAGAGGACTACCCAAAACAGCAGGAATCCGCCAGCCAAGAAGCAGGAAAACTTTGCTTGGGGCTCCTTAACGGGAACACTACGGTGATCTTCAACCGATTCATTTCGTAACTATAAGGATTATATGAGTATATAGAACTGTAAATTGCTTTATCAAATAGAAGTCCTTACAAGTTTATCCTTGATATCCATTATTTTCTTTATAAACGAAGTGACATTTGGGCTTTCCAAGTAACGACTAATGTCTGACGGCGATTAAAAATAAATATGTCCCAGTCAAAGGTAGAACTATAAAAACGGTAAAAACAACTTAATTGGACAATGAAGATAAATGTGATAAAATACAATGATAAATTCTTTGATAAAACAAACGTATAGTACCGAAATTTAGTTCCGGATATAATTAAATTAGTCTGTGTATTTGCAATCAAAAGAAATTTTAAAATCGATTGGTTCTGCTATTTTTTTAGAGATTTATCTGAGCTCATTTAAAATCTTTTTATGTTATATACAAACAGCACGTGTTAAAATACTAATAAGATTGATATAATCAATTAAATCGTAATCACGTCGTTATCTAACACTTGTACCAGGTACTGATAACGTTAGCATTTTGCAAACCAGTTATCGCCTGATAAGAATTATGGTCAATCATTTATTTTGACTGATTTGCCGCCATTGGAAACAATTAAAACTCATTCGAGTTTCTAGTATCCGAAATAAACAGACAGGAAAGTCCCTAAATGCGATTCTTTGTGACAACAGAGTTATTTGTTACACAATATTTATTTATTTATAAATTAATTATAACTCATCATACAACTAAAAGATATATCTCTGATAAAAAGCAGTCCAATGATCAAGTATTGAGTAGGACGGAAATGTTGATGCGAATTTTAAGCTTTCGGCGTCTGATTTGTTTGCCACATAATGTCCAGATACTCCCAGTTGAAATAACGGTACATTGAAGTCGCCATTTGTTTTCTGTTTAAGACAGAAAAAAATATAGAATATGATTTTAAATTTCTTGTGTTCCTTACCGAAATATCAATGAAGAATTTTGAGGGCGTGTCGTCTGTAGCGTACTTAAAGTAGATTTGATATGGAAACGGCGCTGGCGGTGGATTGTCCAGATAAGATCGCAGAAACGACCAATTGCTAATGGTCACATCTTCAAAGGCTTCAATAAACAGTCTCATGACAGTGGGACCTCGCAATGTGAACTCAAAGCGCACAGTAGTGGCATTAATAACGGTTTTGTTCAGCATTTCCAATGTGGTTGATCCTGGCACCTCAACGGGAAGCGATCGTGGCAGCCAAGAGCAGTAGAATCGATTTCTTACATAATGGTTGTCATACAAAGGCATTCCACACATCATATGCTTCTCGCAGCGAGTTTTTAGGTTGATTAGTCCAGTCAGGTTCACATTTGTGCCTAAAAGGGGCTGCTCCCGTCGACGATCTTGAAAGTTAAATAGGTAACCGGACTCGTCCTTGCTGAGAACTCCATCGTAGTCGTAGAATATATTTCGCACGTCCTGTTGGATACATTTTAATACCAAACGGGGGTAAAATTTAGTATACTCACAAGGTAAGCCACTCGTTGTCCATGTGTCTTTGGCCTGTAGGGAAATCCGATCTGTGTGCTGCTGGCCAAGAAAATAGCAAGACCTGTGGTGACCAATAGTGTAATAACCACTAGACTAGGTCTCTTAAAAGTGTTGATCAGCGGCATCTGTAAAGGAGAATCGTATTCAATTATTTATTTAGGATAAACCCCTTAAACCTACCAGAAAACCAAAGGAGAGCAAAGTTCCTAGAGCTGCCAGGAAAGCAATGTACAAGTCCTGGTTGGCACCACTTCCGGACCGACCTCCCATTGGTGCCAGCACCACTATAAGCACATAGAATACATAGCTGCAGTACAGAAAGGGTATAACCTGTCCCAGCTTTAGAAGACCTGTCCACGCGTAGCCATAGTCATGCAGAATGGTTATTAGATTAAGAAACAAGGAAATTACGTAAAAACCAAGTGGAATTACAAATATGTAAGTTGATCTGAGGCCCAATGATGTAAAAGCCATGGCTATAAAGGCGAGAATGACGGCATGGCTGTGAAATGCCAGCTGAACGTGGTAAGGTGTTGATATTTTATCCTAGAAAACACAAATCTATCATAACTACATAAAGATTGCTCTGAATTAGTGTAGACTTACGTTACTCTGAAGACTATAGTACAAAGTTAGGGGTAAACTGAGACCTAGAAGTGTGGGAAAGACATACAATCCGATAATCAGTAATGGAGTGCTGTAATATGTTAGGGATAATCCATGGGAATCCATCGTAATTGCCACGATTATGGGAAGGGCTAGTCCCAGAATGATAGATAACATTTGTAATACTATAACAATGATAAACCATTGGATCACAGCACACATGGGGACTCGGGAAACAACTGACATTCGATACATTGAAATCAGAACTAGAACGACTGCAAACAAAGAAATTCCAAAGTTTAATGCTACTCCAGTAGCCTCCGAATAGTTTATGAAGTAGAGTCTTGTGAGCCTTTGAATTAAATAATTTAATTAGTTATTAGTATAAAAACTAAAAAATTACTGTTTTACCTCAGTATCCCGCAATTCTGTGGCATTAGCCAAGCCTCGAACCAAACTGAGCACATTTTCGCCTGTGTTCTGAAGGGATTTTCGAGGAATCACATCGATGCTGTCGTACTTGGTATGATAAACAAAGCCATTAATGAATTGAGCCATGTCCAAACCTAGAAAAAAAACTTTTTTGTAACTAATCTCTTAGCTTTTGTTGGAATAAATACCTGGAATTTTTAAATAATCTCTAAATTGTCTAAAGTCCGTGTCCGATGGGATAACTCCAGCTTGAAACATTTCTTCAGCCATTGTTGTAGCGAGGGGATATTTAATATATTGCTTGTAGTACTGTTAAAGGACTATTTTTGAGAAAAAGATTCTATTTCAGTTAAATAACTTACAGAAGCTAACCAGGGATGATCAGGACCAGTTTGAAAGAGAATATCCCGTCCGCCACTGCCACCTGCATCAAGATTGACCACAGCCCTTAAGGAAATAAAGGCTTATTAGTATTGTATGTTGTTTAGATGAGAATATTCTGATTTACTTGCAGAAAGGTGCCCATTTGTGCTGTGTAATAAAGCCATGAGTAGCTTGTAGTCCGCCTTCTTCAGCTCCATTGAACAGAAAAACAATCGGATGTTCGATTGGCTGTGTTGATGTTGCAATAACCCGTAAGACTTCCAGCATCGTGACTATCATGAATCCGGCATCACCGGCACCGGGACCAGACATAGAATCGAAGTGACTGTTGACCAGGAGAAAAGTTTCACTGCTACTGTTCTTTGGCGACAGTTTTACGGCAATATTTTGAACTCCTTGATACACTCTGAGCCAGGTTTTAATGATAAAGGAGCCAGATGACTGCGATAAATCAATTTCCAAATCAAATAGATCATTCTGAAGATCCTCTTTAATCTTGGCCAGTTCACTCAGTAGAAAGTCTACAGCCTGGACTTCGTTTTCCTCAGTGCCACTTAGTTTGACGCCAATATTGGACAGAGTATATAGATTTTTGTAGGCACGTTCCGCAATAAACACGTTTTTCCCCGCATCCTCCAGTAACAAGGCCGTTGGCAATCGGTAGAAATACGGCAGCACTACGGCGAAGAACAGGAGTCCCCAGAACAGTAGGAATCCTCCTGCAAAGTACCAGGGTAACTTTGAATATGTCGCTCTTTTTGGAACATTTTTGGGGTCCTCAACCGATTCGCTCGATATCTTTTAATGAAATGAAGGTCTCATGTTTATTGAATAAATCGATTTATTTTGTGTCTTACTAGTTTCTCGTTATCGGTCATGCTGAGCACTGGCAATGTTGTTTTAGCCAGCTTCGCCAATTATTAACTAACTTAATAAAGCAGCTGTCGATTGCTTTTGAATATAGTTATCAATAAGAGTTTGTTTGAGTTTAAATTATGGTGCTATTTCATTAATTGCCTCACAAATAATTATAATCATAATTTTTGCCAACGATGATAAGGCAGAACCCAGATCTTATAATAAATTTCGTTGATAATTATAATAGCGAGGGTTGATCGAGGGCAACTTCATATGGAATTCATTAAAATTTCTTTCTTTATTTGTGTAAACATGCTTAGAAGATATATCTTTCGTATGAGGATGGCCAATCGGCTTGTATAGCAAAGGAGGGAAAAGTTTTAGAAAACTTTTCGGATTCCGCATCAGTCTTGTAGCCAATATAGTGCCCGGAAATGCCCAATTGAAACACAGGCACTTTAAAGTCGCCATTAGCTTTCTGTAAGTACGAAATATTTACAATTTGTAGACTACAAAATATATTTAAAGCTGAACTCACCGTAATCTCCACAAAGAATTTTATAGGCGAACTGTCGATGCCGTAGTTAATGTATATGTGATAGGATAATGGATGGGGTGGAGGATTCTTGAGGTAGGACATCAAGAACGACCAGTTGGTAATTTCCGCGTCCTCGTAGGTGTGCATGAATATACTCATTTGAGCAGGACCCGACAAACTGAACTCAAATCGACAGTGAGTGGAATTTACTATAGTTTTGCTTAATAGCTCCAAGTTGGTGACTCCTGGCGGCACAACGGGAATCGATCGTGGCATCCATTTGCTCTCCTCACGTTGTTCCACATAACGGTAATCATAGAGCGGCATACCGCACATCATGTGCTTCTCACATCTTGGTTTCAAGCTAACCAAACCGGTTAAATCGACGTTTGTGCCCTCGAGTACGGTTTCCTTGCGGCGATCCTGATACAGAAACAGATAGCCAGACTCGTCTTTGCTGAGAGAACCGTCATACTCGTAGAATCGATTTCTCGCGTGCTGAGAGATGTATATTGATTAAATTTTAGGTGGATGTTGCTGGTGTGCTGTACTTACCAAGTATGCAACTCTTTGACCACTTGTCTTCGGACGGAACGGGAATCCCAATTGTGTGCTGCTGGCCAGGAATAGAGAGAGCAATGTAGTGGTCAAGAGGAAGAAAACCACAAGACTCGGTCTGCGGAAAGTGTTAATTAGCGGAACCTAAAGACATTAAAATTTATTATTAGTTTAAAGTTAAACGGATAACATTATTCTTCGATTTTTACCAAAAATCCAAAGGAGAGAATCGTGCCCAGAGCTGCTAGAACAGCAATAATAAGATCCCGATTGAAGGCACTTCCTGCTCTAGCTCCCATGGGAGTCAGTACCACAACAAAGAGATACATGATGTAGCTACTATACAGCATAGGAATAATCTGGCTCAGCTTCAGCAGAGCTGTCCAGGCATAGCCACGGTCATGCAGAGGAGTAAGCAGATTGAAAGCCAGTGAAAGAGTGTAGAAAAGCAGAGGAATAGCAAAAATATATGTAGAGCGAATGCTCAAAGAAGTTAAAGTGATGACAATGGAGGCCAGAATGACGGACTGGCTGTGCAGCGCCAATTGGAGATGATAAGAGCTTGATATTTTATTCTGGAAAAAAGAAAGGAGTTATTAAGGATACAAATTTATAATATCGATCAACTTACGTAGCGTTGAAGATTGTAGTACATAATTATGGGCAAACTGAGGCCAATCAAAGAGGGACACACATATAGACCAATTATTAGCATTGGGGTGCTGTAATAGGTCAATGATAGTCCAAATGAGTCCATCGCAGAGGATACGGCCAAAGGAAGCAAAAGTCCGAGCACGACTGCTGTGAGCTGGATCATTATGACCAGAATGAAACGTAGGATTATATGACAAACTGAAACATCGGAAATAGCTGCCATCCTCCACATGGAAATCAGAACAAGAAGAAGTGCAGTGACAGCAATGCCTAAATTCAGGGATTCTCCAGTAGATTCCGAGTAGTGAATAAAATAGATTCCCAGGAAATCGAAGAACACAGCGTTTCCATTGTTGTATGCCTACGAAAATACTTGCTAAGTAAAATTTCAAATGTCTTACGGATCTAATTTACCAGTGGATCTCTAAGCTCGGTGGCATTAGCCAAACCTCTAACCAAACTCAGGACATTATCGCCAGTGCTTTGTATGGATTCGTGAGAAATCAAGTCAATTGTGTCATACTTTGTGTGGTAAATGTAACCGTTGATCATCTCAGCCATGCCCAAGCCTGGCATGTAATTTTCGAAGATTGTAAAGTCCGAATCAGAGGGAATAAGACCAGATTCGAATACTTCTGCAGCCAAAATGGTAGCAAAAGGGTTCTTCGCGTATTTGTTGTAGTACTTTAAAGAAGGGCACAAATTTTAAATACTGTGAAGGAGTGTCATAAAGAGGTCTTACATCAAGCAGCCAGGCATGACCAGGTCCACTTTGAACTAGAACTTCTCGACTGTTGCTACCAGCAGAATCGAGGTTGACAAAAGCCCTAAAGCAAATTTAGGAGTAGAATAAAATAAATGTACATATATAAATACAAGTTTAAAGCAGCTTACTTTAAATGAGGCGCCCATCTGTGGTCCTTCATAAAGCCGTGAGCGGCTAACAGATAGATTTCCTCAGCTCCATTGAATAGAAACACAATTGGATGTTCAAAAGTTTGCTTCGTGGTTGACATGACTCGTAGAACTTCCAACATTACGACAATCATGGATCCAGCATCACCAGCCGACGGAGTAAATGGCTTCGAATCAAAGTGGCTGTTAACTAACAGATAATTTTCACTTGTGCAGTTCTTGGGTGTAAATTTCACAGCAATATTTTGCACTCCTTGGTACATGAGAACCAGATCAGCGTAGGTAAATTGTCCCGAGGATTGTGATAGATCGATTTCTATATCAAAATAATCCTTGAGCGAGTTATCCTTGATTTTATTGAGTTCTTTTAGCAAAAACTCAACAGCTTCGACCTCGTTTTCCTTGCTGCCGACCAATTTGGTGCCGATATTCGATAAGATATTTAGATCTTTATAGGCACGTTCCGCAATAAATATATTTTTGTCGGCATCCTCCATGGTCATTGCCTTGGGCAGACGATGCATGAGGGGTACTACCACGGCGAAGAAGAGAAGTCCCCAGAACAGCATGTATCCAGTTGCCAAAAACCAAGGGACTTTTTTCTCCTCCTTCTTTCCGGGTTCACATTTAGAAACTTGGCGAAAGCCATCCGTAATCTAAATAGTATATATCCAAATGAAATAAATTTAGATATATTTTATATTGTATCCTTACAAGCTTCTCCGTATTATCCATTTTTGAAGTGAAACCGAGGTTTTCCAAATGCGAACTGCTGATCAAAGCAAATGGAGACTGCTTTTATAGTTGTAAGGAAACTAAATCGTAAATTTTTTGGATAAAAAAAATTATGATACCAATTAAGTTATCGATACAAATAAATTCGAACACGGGTCATATAATAATTATGGCTGATAATTGAAAAATCGAGGGTAGTTTGAAGCCAATAAACAAGCATCTTGTGACGCATTACAAATAAAATAAAATACTATAAAAACATGTAAATACAATTAAATTTACATTTGAAATAAATAGCGGAATCCAGATAATTTAAATGAATTTTCTTTCTCTTCTATGCTATAACCACTGAGTTAATAATCATATTCTTAAAGAGTTGTACATGTAAACTGGAAACTAAACTACATTTTTACCATCAGATTAAAAAACTAGATGCTTCTAAACACCATAAATGGCTTCTAGGAATCGCTCCTTATCAATTACATAGTCAAAGGAAAATACTCTAATAGGGGTTTTTCCAATAAAATCGAAAACAATATTTTGACCATAGTTCAAATCGCTTTACGAAATGATATTATCTTTACCACTAACTACGCGGATTGTACATACGCAAGAGTAGGCATAAAACTTAACGATCTGCTCATATAAAGTAATTTCATATATTTTCGATAATCAGCGCCTAATAACATTTGTGATTCAGACTGTTATAAAAAAGGAAATTAATATTAATCATTGTTAGTAGCAAAACCCACGGGTTAATTCCCCAATTCTTGACCACAAACCATAAACCAATTCAAGAGAAACATTGCTTAGTTATTTTTACTAGCTAATAATAATTTCTTTATTGCTATACTATGACTTAAAATATATATCTTTCATATGAGGATGGCCAGTCGGCCAGAATGGCATAGGAGGGGAATGTGGAGGCGAATTTTTCACTTTCCGCATCATGTTTATAGCCGATATAATGCCCAGAGACGCCCAGCTGGAAAAGAGGCACCTTAAAGTTGCCATTTGATTTCTGTAAAGTAAATTAAGAGTTAATATCGAACAAAGATAAAGGAAATTCTGGAAATTCTTACCGTAAGCTCTAGGAAAAAGCTCAGAGGTGTGCTATCAACGCCGTAGTTGAAGCAAATATGATAGGATAGCGGATAAGCTGGAGGTTTCTTCAGGTATTCCTGTAGGAACGACCAGTTGGTGATCTTTACATCTTCATAGGGTTGAAAGAACAAGTTCATTTGCGCAGGACCCGTCATTTTGAACTCAAAGCGTATTGTCGTAGTGTTTATCACAGTTCTGCTTATCAAATCCAATTTAGTAACACCTGGCGGCACAATGGGTTCCGCGCGTGGCAGAAATTTGCTCTGATATCGATTGTCCACAAAGCGGAAATCAAACAGGGGCATGCCGCACATCATATGGGTGTAGCACTGCTCTTTAATGCTGTACAAACCGGTCAGATCTACGTTGGTGTTCTTGAGGGCTTGCTCTTCGCGTCGATCCTGATAACTGAACATGTAACCAGATTCGTCCTTGCTGAGAGAACCGTCGTACTCGTAGAACTTATTTCGCACGTGCTGAAAGGTTTATTAGGGAATATTAGGGAATTTCTTAGGAGGATATTATTTTTACACCCACCAAGTATGAAACTCTGTGACCACTTGTCTTTGCTCTGTATGGAAAGCCGACTTGCGTGCTGCTGGCCAAGTAAATAGCGAGAGCTGTTGTGGCCACCAGGGAGAAAATCACTAGACTTGGTCTGCGGAAAGTGTTGATCAGAGGTACCTAAAGAAAGGAAAATAAAATAATGATTTGGTTAAGAAAGTTATTAATTAACTTACCAAGAAACCAAAGGATAAAACCGTGCCCAGAGCAGACAGAACAGCAATATAAATGTCCTGATTAACGGCACTGCCCGAACGTCCCGTCATCGGCGTCAGCACCACAACAAACATGCAGAAGAGATAGCTGCTGGAGAGGAAGGGAATGATCTGGCTCACTTTAATCAAGCCAGTCCAGGCGTAGCCCAGATCGTGCAAAATTGTCATCAGATTGAAGGCAAGGGCGAGTACGTAGAAAATAAGGGGTATGAGGAAAATGTATGACGAACGGATGCCCATTGAAGTCAGCATAAGAATTATGATAGCCAGAATAACGGCCTGACCATGCAGGGCCATTTGAACGTGGTAAGCAGCTGAGATTTTAGTCTAAAATAAAGATTAATAGAAGTATGTCTCAAGGAAGAAACCAATTTATGGAGGTGGAGAATATACTTACATTCCTATGGAGACTGTAGTACATAGTCAAGGGCAGACTGAGACCAATGAGTGAGGGGCACACGTACAATCCAATTACCATTAACAAATTGCTAAACTGGGTCAAGGACAGTCCAAAGGAGTCCATCCAATTGGCTACAATAACTGGAAACACAAGTCCCAGAGCGAAGCTAATGAACTGTACAATCAACACCATAATAAAAGTGCAGATTACACTGCAAATTGAGACTTGGGAAACAGCTGACATGCGCCACATGGAAATC
This sequence comes from Drosophila parthenogenetica, assembly GCA_035047505.1. Classification (NCBI taxonomy): domain Eukaryota; kingdom Metazoa; phylum Arthropoda; class Insecta; order Diptera; family Drosophilidae; genus Drosophila; species Drosophila parthenogenetica. The sequence goes on from JAWNPM010000087.1 coordinate 7,924,795, forward strand.
AGAACTAGAACGAGGGCAGTTACAGCAACTCCAATGTTTAAGGATTTGCCAGTAGACTCTGAGTAGTGGAAGAAGTAGAGTCCCAGGAAATCAAAGTACACCGCATGTCCGGTCTTGTGTGCCTATAAATCATAAAACTTATATGATTTATCAAGAAATGCTTTATGATAATTATTTTATACCTCTATATTGCGCAATTCCGTTGCATTCGACAGTCCACGGAGTAAGCTGAGCACATTATCGCCGGTATTTTGAAATGATTCACGGGGAATCACATCAATTGTATCGTATTTTGTGTGATATATGTAGCCATTCATGACCTGGCCCATATCCAAACCTAAATGAGGAAACTTTACTCTGTTTCTTATAATAAACTGTAACTGAATTTACCTGGCATGAAGCGTTTGAAAGTTCTGAAATCGGAGTCAGAGGGCAACACATCGGATTGAAAAATCTCCTCAGCCAAAGTTGAACCAAAAGGATGTTTGGCATATTTGCTGTAGTACTGTAGGGAAATATATACTAAAATATTTTAGATAAAGACTGCTGTGATAGTTGAACTTACATCTACGAGCCAAGGATGATTGGGACCACTCTGAAACAGAAGTTCGCGTCCACCGCTGCCAGCAGCATCGAGATTGACAAAGGCTCTGAAGTTAAATTATAAATTGAGTTACTAAATCAACTAAAATGTAAAAAAAAGCTCACTTCAAATTAGGTGCCCATTTGTGTTGAGTCATGAAGCCGTGAGACGCCAGCAAGAAGCTTTCCTCAGCTCCATTGAAAAGAAAAACAATTGGATTCTCAAAAGTTTGCTTTGTGGTTGCCATCACTCGAAGAACTTCCATCATAACGACAATCATAAAGCCAGCATCTCCAGCCGATGGAGTTACCGGCTTGGAATCAAAGTGACTGTTTACCAGCAGATAATTCTGACTCGTACTATTCTTGGGACTCAGTTTGACAGCAATATTTTGTACGCCTTGGTACATGTTCAACAGACCCGAGTAGATAAACGCACCCGAAGCCTGTGATAGATCGACTTCTATATCAAAGTAATCCTTTAGAGAGTCCTCCTTGATTTGATTAATTTTTTTCAGCAGAAACTCGACAGCCTCGACTTCGTTTTCCTTGCTACCGACCATTTTTGTACCGATATTCGAGAGACCATAAAGATCCTTATAAGCACGTTCTGCTATAAATACGTTTTGATCTGCATCCTCCATAGTCAGTGCTGTGGGCAAGCGATAAAGAAAGGGGATTACCACGGCGAAGAAGAGAAGCACCCAGAAGAGCAGGAAACCACTCGCAAAGTACCAGGGTAACTTTGCTTTATGATCCTTTTTCGATGAGCACTCATCGGATTGCACAATTGTAGAGCCGCATTCCTGGGTGATCTATTATGCAGAACACAATGATTAGTAATTCCACAAATGGTGATGTCTTTGTTTAATCTTTACAAGTCTCTCCTTGTCACTCATGTTGGTAATTGGAGGCGATTCCTGGCGTTGTGAGTCCGATGCTCGGTAAATGGGAACTACTTGGGCAATTCGAATGTTAAGGTTTTTTATAGCATCTAAATACAATAGTAAAATAAATTTCATGTGTAAAATGGTCGAAATTGGGTAACAATAATCATATAATGTAGACATTTCGATTATAAATATTTGCGAGGGCGGCTAACATAAAAAGTCTAAGAAAATTTACGGTCACAAATGAAGTCTACTCAATTTTATTAACAAATTGGATTTTTTAGATGGCTTATGTCAAAAAATCTCAAGCCAAATCAGTTGAATCATTGTTTTATGCTTAAAACTTTTCTTTTAAATTTTAAACACAAGATTTTAGAACTTTTTTTACCACCCTCTTGCTTAAAAAAGACCATTTTATGGACAGCATTTATCGGGAGCTCTCTTATTATAGGCGGCATTCTGTTTATATTGATAATACTCCGATATAAATTGGCGTTATCGAATATCAGTCATTAGCGCTGACGAGCTACTTTGTGAAAAAAAAATAAAATTACTTTGAATGTATCTTGTTTTTTTGGACTATGTGACTATCAAAAATCGCTACGATTTATTATTTTATTAATTAGACACACGCTTTTACGTGGCTAGTACATGTCAATAAATTAGTAACCAATTGTTTAATCGCAAATTTGTTTAGTAGTCGTCAAGCGAATGATGTGTCTTTATTCTTATCACCAACACGAACAATAAAGCAAAAAAAATACACAATTTTATGAGTCCAGGGAATTCGATTCCAAAAAGGGTTTACCTCTTTGCTTTACTGCTTTTAGAAGCCGATTGCATATCTAATTTTGTCTGATTACTGTGGACAGTATTTTTGAAAATATTCACTATAATTCGTTAACCCAATCGATCAAGCGTGTCGGCAGTTAATAGGTTTGGATGCCAAGCCCCTATAGGAGAAATATTTCTAGTCTGAATAGGCCCAAATAGTTTGGTAGAAAAAGAAAATTTTATAGAACCTAAATTAGAAACTTGACAAAAACATGTCTTATTTTAATTAAATTAGCTTTCCTTATGAAAATCAATTAAGTTTTGGCAATGTTATAAAACTTAAAAATATCGCTCTTGAAAAGAATCTGCGGTGACTTTGTTCTATTGAAAGCGATCACACTTTTCATAAACAATTTTACACTGTGACGCAGACATTTCTAATCAGTAGCCTTATCAGTATCCAATGACGATCAATCTGTTAACCAAAGGCGATCGTAAGCATGATACACGTAATGTTATAGTGACTATTGATAATAAAGGATCACCATTTTACGAACAGGAGTCAGAAGTATTATATAAACAGTCAAAAGAATAATTCTTTAGTTAATTTTAAATATTTATTTTATTTGCAGCTTCTAAATTAATTATTATACATTAATACAAAAACTTGTTTCAGATTCTATGAAAGTATTTTACAGTTAATGGGGAATTGGTACTAATAGCACATAACGTCTTAAGAACTACAATTAGTGAACAAATATCAATATATCGCTCTTAAGTGCTAAGCTCCGTTGATCGATCAGAAGTACCAACTTTCGTAGGTGCCTACCCAGGCCTGGACATAAGCGTAGTCTGGAAAATTGTCGAGATGAGAACTCAGACCCGTTGATCTTGTATTCTCGTGATGCACCCAATGCCCGCCTATGCCAATCTCCAATGTAGGTGTGTCAAAGGACGAGCTTGTCTTCTATAAAAGAAATTAAATATCAGTTATAAGACAACTAAATAGTTATACTACTAAACAGACCTCCACATCTATGAAAAACTCCAGAGCACTGCTGTCTAGACCATAGGAGAAGTAGATGAAATGTGGTGGTTCCCTGTTGTCCTTAATGAGGGTCTCATTGAAGGACCAATCCAGTAACTTAGCTTCGTTCTTGACATTCACGAAGATTGTCATGTGATCAGGTCCGCTGAGAGAAAAGTTAAAACGCCGCTGATTCGAGTCCTCCAACTCTGTGGTCTCCTGTAGCGTTAGACTGGGATATTCAGAGGGTATCTGTGGCTTCTGATTAATGGGTATCCACAGGCTATACTCTCGTGCCTTGTGCCAGCGATGATTGTACAGTGGCATGCCACAAAACATTTCCTCAGTGCAGTACTCACTGACCTTGTGGGTAGTGCCCAAAGTGTTGATCTCATCTATGAGTAGTTAAGGAATTAGGTAATAAATAAAAATTAATAGATGACTCTACAAACCCTGAGCTATGTTAATGCGACGATCCTGTGGATATATATAAATACCGCTCTCATCGGTACGCGTAGTGCCATCGGCATTGTGGAGGACCCTGTGAGCGTGCTGAAGATCAGAAGGGAAAGTTAATTGGATTTATTTTAGTCCTAATTTGAGTTCTACTTACAATCAATGCATAGCGTTGTGCAGACGTTTTTGGCTGATAGGGAAAACCAGCGTCGGTTACTGCAATAATAATGAACAAGATTGTGCCTGCCAGGAAGCAGAGGACGATAGTTCGTGTCTTGCGGAAGAACATGATGAGAGGCACCTAAATAAAGTGTTGATAAAACATACAAGTCCGAAGATATGATAAGTTTACTCACAATAAAGCCCAAGAATAGCAGCGAAAACAGCCAGGCAGCCATAGCCACGCCCATATCGGGATTGGAATTGGCGCCCCCTCGTCCCTGCATGGGTATAATGGTCATATAAAAGGCAGTGAGTATGTAGGTAAAGTAGGTAAAGGGCAATATCTGGCAGATCATAACGGCAATGGCAAACCAATAAGCTGAAAGTAAGAAAAATATATATATATCTATAGAGATATGGAATCAGAAGACTATGTAGTTATTACCTTTGCGATGCCATTTAGTAACCAGATTAATTATAAGCGCTATAATGTCAAAGAACACGCAGATCATAAGGAAACAAGCCGATCTTATTTGCATGGCCGTCAGAGTAATCAGTAGAATTATTAGACACACACAGTGGGTGTGCATAAAGAGCTGCACCCGAAAGCCCAAACTAAGCAAATCCTTCTTGGTCTTTTCCAGATACAAAGCCGGTAAAATGCTCATCCCGAAGATGATGGGAAATACATACAGGCCAATGATGAGCCACGACTGAGTAAACCAGCTCAGTGAACGATCCACGCCATCCATGAAGACGGCTACAAGTAAAGCCAGACCTAAAGCCAGGGCTATGGAAACCAGTTGTATGCCCAGAATAATGGAAAATCGTATCAGAACACCTGAAAGACTGCAGCCCGAACGCACTGACATAAAGTAAACAGAGAGACCTATGGCAAATAGGGCAACCACACTGACGACCACGTTTATGATAATACTCGTGGTTGCCGTGTAGAAAATAATGAACCAGCCTAGGAAGTCATAGAAGACATTATGACCCTCGGCATGGGCCTAAAAGGAGAATCAAATGGTAAGAAGTGATAATTGGTGAGCCCTTTTCCTACTACTTACTGCGGTATCATCCAACTCTGGTGCATTTGCCAGGGATCTGGCCAGGGACAGAACGTTATCACCCGTATGCTGGAAGGAAGATCGCGGAAAGACGTTTACACGATCGAACTTGGTGTGGTAGACGTAGCCATTGAAAATGTAGGCCATATCGAGGCCGGGAACACCGCCGTAGTCCCGAAAGATGCGGAAATCCGTGTCGGATGGAATGTAGCCAGCCTGGAAGATTTCCTCGGCCAATGTGTTGGCAAAGGGATGAGGAACATTTCGGTAATACTTCATGAGCCAGGGATGATTGGGACCGGACTGAAACAAAATTTCACGACCACCGCTGCCAGCCGCATCCAGATTAATCAGAGCTCTAGATAGAAGACATATAAGTATAAATTAAATCAATCTTAAGCTAATTTTGAAACTAAAACTATTATTTGTACTCACTTGCAGTTCTTGGCCCACTTGTGCTGTGTGATGAAGGCGTGCGAAGCCTGTAGAGGATTCTCCTCGGCGCCATTGAACAGAAAAACAATGGGATGAGCTAGGGAATCATTGGATTTGGCAATCACACGCATCACCTCCAACATGGTGGCCACCATGGAGCCATCATCACCCGCACCAGGACTAGCTGGCACCGAATCATAGTGACTGTTGATCAGCAGATAGTTCTCATTCGTGTTACCCTTTTCGCTCAGCTTGACGACCACGTTCTGAATGCCTTGATACATGTTGACCATCAGCCAGTGCATATAGGCACCGGATGCCTGCTGCACATCGATCTCAAACTCGAATCGATCGCTAGCTTCGGCCTGCACCTTGGCCACCTCATCCTGGAGAAACTTCACTGCAGTCTGTTCATTGGCCACACTGCCCACTACACGCGGACCAATGCGAGTCAGCTCAATCAACGTTTCCTCGGCCCGCTGGGCAATGAACTGATTTGGATGGGCAGCCTCATCGTTGCGGGTGAGTGCTTTAGGTATGTGATTGATCTGAGTGCTGACTAGCGTGATGTAGATGACGAACCAGAAGCCAAAAAAGGCGGGTGCATAATACCATTGTAGCTTTTTGGGCACCTCAAAGTCCACATCAATGTGATATTTGGAGTTGAACTGGAAGAAGGTAAAAGAAGAAGGCGGGGGAAAGTATTTTAATGCTTATGGCTTAATATTAAATTCAAAGTGGCTAATTAGCTATAATTATAACAAGGTTTATGACCGATAGTCCGTGGGTATCTAATCAAGAGACGTGCCGAAGAGGGGCAGATCGCAGACTAATTGAAAATACTCAGAAAAAAGTCATGGATTCCTGTGAAAAGTCAGTCCTAAACAAGTATTCCAGGATTTTTTCATACCTAAATACTACGTAAAAAGAATAATTTTCTTTCTGTGTATGATTTACTGTCATGGCTAATTAGCGATTCGACCGGACTAATTATGGACTGTTACGTACTTACATGTATTACGATATATTTTGTTTACACAAAGGCACAAGAATGGTTATGCCATTGCTATATATTACTTTATGGACACCCCCTAACGATAAGAGCTTCGTTTGCAAAACACACACCAAGTTTACTCTTTCCAAATTCATAGAACATAGAACAATGCCCGACATTGAGTTCCAAAAAAAACTGAGCTCTTCTGTCGCGTGTGTTTGGATACTATATGATTCACTCGGTAGTCGTGTGTACTAACTATCTGAACAAGTACGTAAATAGTAATTCTGGCAATAAATCGATAATAAACTTGGAAATCAATCAGTCAACTCACATTGGCAACAGTCTTGGTTAAAAGTAAATTAGCAAATTAATTGATGTCGGTTCAATGTCTTTGATCTACTGAACCTGACAAAGTTATTCGCATTGTTCTATGCTATCTAAGAAAACAATGATTAGCGCTTTCAGTTTAATTAATCGATTGCTAATTTTGATTAAAGCGATAAGTCCATTTCTGCTCCTTGCACACGTTCGAAACGTGCTGAGCACTTGAGTCTGCTCCAATTAAACGAATTTTTGATCAAAAGATTTTAGATTAAAGATTGAAATTTCGATAAGCACACAAAATGAAAGCCATAATCTTGACCTTGATACATTTTTTTGGCTAGTTATTAATTAGCAATTAATCAGTTAATTTTCAGTCACTTTGTAAGTTTGCTGTTTTAAGGACTAGTGACTAAAGCAAACCTCACTGACTAACTAAATTTTCTTATGTTTTAAATGTTAATTTGCATTACTAAACTATTAGATATTTTTATTATTATTTTATACTTTTGTCACTAGTTAACACGTTAAAGGGTTTCAATTCTACATTTATATTATTAAAAGCTGATTATATTCTCTGTTTTTAACTGAACTAGAAGTCAAGTCACACAATTATATACACTCCGTTCACTTTTAATTATTTTAAAGCCCTTAATTTTAATATTCCAAAGTAAATTTGTTATAAATTCAGTTCATCATACATTTTTATTTCTCTAAAATACCTACACCCATTTTAAAAATGTTCAGCACTTCACAACACTAGCACCAACAGTTATTTAGGGCTAAAAAACCCCGTTAAGATCGATCACGACCGTTAGCCGCCACTTAAAGTCTGCAATTGAGGACCCGATTCGCGGATCGCGGTTAAAATATAACAACTGGGGGTCTTGATACCATAAATAGTACTACGAATTTTGCACGAACGTCAGAGTTATCGCAGGAATTCAATATCTAATATTCAGGCGATAAACTCGGGCAATTACTGTAGCCGCGAGGTGGGAAAGTTTTGTAGCTTGATTTTTGTCTTATTGGATGTTATATACTCGTTTGGTAGTATCGCAAGCAGTAGATACGGTAGTATTGCAGCAACTGGCTGGTAGTCCCTCTGGTTATTAGGCCTTTTGGCTGTATTGTTTTCTCAACTGGTTTTATCTTTATTGGCAAAGAAATGTGATATTCGTTTTTTATGTTTTGGGTAACAAACACATTTATCAAGGGGTTAAAGTCGGCACTGAACCTTTAGAAGTTATCAGTGTCTAATAACCGAGTTGTGAGCACATATCTCTAGTTGTCTCTAGGTTCGCGATATGCCCGATACCTGCACCGATCACCGACTGACTGACTAACTGTCTGAGTGTTCATAGCATCCAGCCACGGGCCCCAGCCCAAACAGAGATACCTATTAACTGACTGACGGTTGTGCCTGGTTGCCTATGTCACTTGTCTGTCTGTCTGTTTTCTCTGGTTTTGTAATGCATGTTCCTCTACAGAGTTTACTAATTAATTTTTGCGTCGTTTTGTTGATTTCAATTCCATTTCAGTTTATGTGTCATTGCATTCTTTTGTTTACCCTTTATCTCTTGTCTCTCTCGCTCTATCTCTTCCCGTCTCTGTCTCTCCTCTTTTTTTTCGCCAATTCTCGATTTGAGTGCGCATCAAGTTACTTTGATTTCACTTGATTAACAAATTGTTTGCATTATTTAAATAACATTTTGTTAGTGTGTTCATGTGTGTGTAGTGTCTTTGTGTGTGTGTTTGTGTGTGTGGTGTAGTGTTATGTACATACACTTGTTATTTGGTTCCGCTTGAATGCACTTAGTGCTGGGAAATTGTCTCGTTTGTCTCGTTCATCCCAAAATTATGTCAACTTTTACACGGTCTTTTCGCGCTCGACTGCGCGACATACGAAACTGTGAAACTTTATTTTCGGATTCTCCAAAACTTTCCATAGTTGGTAGAAAATATGCCAAGAAACATAAAAAGTGCGACAATCAAATTTCAGCGCATTGATTTCCAGATAAACATAATTTTTCAGAGGAATATCTGAAGCTTTTTTCGATTAAGTACAGGTACTTAAGTACTTAACGAGTTATCGGCTTGAACTGGCCCATAAATAATAATCATTATTGGCTACTTGAGAGAACTTGTTGTTGGATATTAAAAAAATTAAAAAAAGAAACAATCTGCATGTCAGCAAATTCGCATCTATAAGTTTGCCACAATCTCAATGGGTCTTGAATACATATAGTATAGCACTTAAAAATCATATAGATATGAAGGTATTAATATACTTATAGATATGATGCATAATTGTAGGAATGTTTGAGAACTGTGTGCTTGAATTTGAGTTACCCTGTACCAAAAGAATTAAGTATATTTTTGGATTAATATTACCTAAGATATGCGATTATAATTCTTTTCATTATTTCCGTGACCAACTTTAAACTATTGCTGAAATTTACAGGGTAGCATATAATTTAACAAAAGCAAACATGTGAAAATTTAAATTTCGTGGCTAAAAAGTAAACAATATTTGAATTTAAATTTTGAATGCGTCAAACAATTTCCTCTGCCAAAAACACGTGTGGGTCTATATGTTATTCACTATGTTGGGCAGTGTAGTTATCGCTTGTGCGAAATCAGTGCAATACAATGTCTTCAGAGCGTTAAGCATAGGTAAGAGGAGTACTGGAAATCAAAGGGGCCTGAGACTTGCACCTTAATCCACAACATTCGAGACTTAATCTAAGCACTTATCAATTATATTGGCAATTATGGCTAATTATTGATGAAGTCACAGTGTAATCAGTCGTTGAACAGCTACTGTTATCTCTGTTATATTGATATGGATTTGCACGACCCTTTAAATCGATAGATAACCCTCTGGCCGCATACATACCTTTGAGCCAGGACCCAGGAACTGCATTCCCGAGGGCCGCCACTAGACTTTAGATGGTTTCAAATGTTTGTAGGTCTGTGAGTCACAATTTTATAACTAGAAATACTTTTATGGGCTTTTAATATTACTTTCAGGTCAAATTGTTTTACACGAACTCATTAGTTTTATCAGAAATGTATTAACATTGGATTAAAGTGTAATTTTGCTAATCTGATTAGGTGTATTGAAACTGCCCTCATATAGTCAAGTAGTTCAGTTTCCCTAGACTTTTAATACTACTGCTGATACGATGTCATAGTGGGTACAATGCTGTGCGCGACTGATAAGCAGTCAGCCTGTCTGTGCCAAAGGCTCAACCAGCGCAAATCCATCAAATCGAGAGTTGGGTATAAAATTGTAATACCAGTTGGTCAACAAATTAGTAAACGTTCGTTACGAGCACGTTCAAGAACCCACTGTCAGTTGCAGTGGATTAACAGGATCGTCGATTAGCTCTTGTCGTCTCTCACAAGAATCAAGTGCAGCTGTTAACACGCCGACGCCAACATGAAGAGCGGGGAAAAGTGTGCAGAGTAAGTTCGCTGCGCACAGCAAGTTCTTGCGCTCTCTCCACTCGTATGGGTGCCCAAGAGTGTGTTTATGTGTGTGTGCGTGTGTGTGTGCATGCTGATCTCTTGCTCTTCGATGGTTCTCTTCTGCGCTTTGACGTCTCCTGCTGTAATTTTTTTTGATCCCGCAGCCAGACGTGCGCCAACCGTTGAAGGCGACAGTTGTGTTTTGTTGTTTTCTTGGTGCCGATCGTGTCGCGTGCTCTTCGTGTCTCGTGCAGTTCGTGTCTTTGCCCGTGTCAGCTGATGGCACATGTTGCTGTTGTAGCTGCCTCTGCCGCTGTTGACCGCGTTCGATCATTTTGTCATCGCAGTTTTATATAAGCAAAAGCACCAAAAACAAAAAAAAAAACCATCAACTTTATAGCGTTTATTTTCGGCAACTGTGTAGTTTTGTGAAGCATTTAAATTGTGAGTGAAGCACTATTTTCCAAGAGTGTATCTTGTACAGTGTACACACTGTACAGTGAATGCCTTACTTCTTTCTATTCATAACATTTTGTTTGGCTTCTGAGCGTCGAGGTCGCGTTGCAAGTTCTTTGCTTGCTTGCAACAAAAACAACCGCAACTTCCTTTCTTCATGTGTTACTTCTTCTTCTTTCCCATATGCTGTTGCTGCTGTGCGTTGACTGCTGTTGTTGTTGTTGTGTGTGGCAAGTTGTTGGCGTCAAAATGCAGGTTATTGACTTTCTATTGTGCAGCGTGTCGCATCTGTAGCACCAGCTACAGCACCAGCTCCAACTCCAGCTCTAGCTGTATCTTTAGCTGTTGCTGTTGCTGTCACTGCATCTAACAGATACTTTGATTGGGCTGCGCTTTCCGCTTTTCGAAACCGAAACGAAACCAAACCAAAACAAATGTTTCTGTTGTCACAGTTGATTGCCTTGCGTCTTTTCTTCCCATTTAGACACTCTTTAAATAGCACATTTTCTTTTTATGCTCTCTCTCCCCACACACACACTCACACACAGATTACCAATATATCTTTTTTTTGTTTATTTGTTTGTTGGTGTAGGCGTGGCCACAGCCCCACACACAGACACACACGCACTCGGTTAAGCGTATTCATGAAATGTGTATATAAAAATAAAAACAATTATAATCGCCGAAGCCGCAACTGATTAAGGCACTTGCCTCTTAAATCGATTAACGACGCGTCACTTTTAAATAATTATATGTAAATTCACACACACAGACAGTCACACACACACACACCCATTTGCTCCATTTACACTCACATCAGTTTGTGCGCGTACTGCGAATTTTCGTCTCTCCCCGCTGGTTTTGAAGGCCTCGTTTAATCGCGACATCGAAGTTGGCCCCTGGAGGTTACCAGACGACGTAGCGCTGCAAATGGGTCGATGTCGCAGGGACCCCAATTGCATTCCGCATGCACTTTAATCATTAGCCAGCCAACAGTGCGAAATTTCATTTCACTTGTTTGTATATCACTCAAGCACTTCGTTCTCTACATTCCCCTCTCTTTCTTTCTCTCTCTCTTTCGTTTGTTGTTTTTCTGTAGCTGTCTGTAACCATTTGGGAATAAGTTTTTACACTCAGTACTTATAAATAGTAGAGGGGGTTATTAGATGTGCCAGAAAATGTTTGCATGTCAGTCAGAGTCCCAAATACTATCAAACCCCATTGCTCGAAAAATACTTCAGATATTCTAACCAAACTTATGTAATTTATAAAATATGTGATTTTAAATAAGCTTACTAAATTTAGTTAAAATCGGATTACTCTTTCATGTAGTTTTAGCAATTTGTTATAAGTCAGTAGGCCTTATGTAGATATTGTATGCTCTTCCTAAGCAATAAGTACAGGGCCTTTTTCAACCGATTCCCCGCTTTTTGCCTACTTTTCTTTACGCTGCGTCTCATTAAAATTTTTAAGCGTAAACATATTTGTATTCTATTTGTAGTTTAGCAGCACTTGTGGGGCTTTTCCTCACATAAACTAGTCTACTCTTTATGGGTGAACTTTCATCTTTTACCTCATGGGTTTCTACGGGGTATCTTCTTGGTTCATACCGACAACAAACAGTTCCCACACACATTATTCATACAGATGTGTATCAGATCATTAAACTAAAATGTTATGGGCCAAATTTTGCTATAAATACACAAACAAATATTGCATCAAAATTTACAAATGTGTCCCGATTTATTTACGGCCGATTCCCATCAGCTCACATGAAGAATTATTTTAGAAATGAATGAATGGACGAACAATCTTTTTGGCAAATTTAATTTGTTATTCTGCATTGTTTGCATTGTTTTATTTAGCCGTTTATGAGCTAATTCGTTAGATATCTATTTAAAAAGTCAAAATATCTTGATGTTTTCACACATGTTTTTCCTGAGATCAGCAGTTTACGCTCGTGATGAAATAAACTATGACAAAATGTGAACAAAATGATGAGTTCACCAAAGTAAAAATACGTTTCAATTTGAGTAGAAATACTGATCAATCAAAACATATATTAACACATTCCTATCGATCAGTTAAGAATCTATTTGCCAATCAAACACATACTTAGGACACACTTGTGATTGATGTAACAATCTAACACTTTTCAGCTCTTTAGGCACACAATTCTGAATGCCTTTCCCTTATCTCTTATCAGAGTGCTCAATTATTTTGGGCAATGTGCTCTACTTCCGCCTTTAACCCTTGATATCCAACAAATTTTAATGCCCCTAATGAGTGAGTGCCAATGAATCAGTTCAATTAATGAACCAGTCAAGGGGGAAATGAATATATTCGCTTTATTCATTATTCGTTCATTGCCATTTCAGCATCACAATGAACTCCAAATATGAGAGCATGAAGATCATCTACAATCGCAGTAAGATCGGTTGGTATTGGGCACCGCTCTTCATTGCCTTCTGGTTCGTGCTCTACTATTTTGTGGTTATGCCCAGTTTCCATCGCATGCCACCGCTAAAGACGCTGCAGGATGAGCTCCAAGAGCCAGGACAGTTTATTGGAGAGAGGGCGGAGAGCACGCTTCTCAAACTCACCAAGATCGGACCCAAAGTTGTGGGCAGCTCGGCAAATGAGCAAGCTGCTATTCAAGCGTTACTCGGAGAGATTAGCGAGATCACTGAAGGAGCTCGCATGGATTTGTTTGACATAAGGAAGGATGTGCAGATTGCCTCGGGAAATTATTTGCTCTGGTCCATGGTGAATGTCTACCAGACCGTGCAGAATGTGATAGTCAAAGTCTCGCCCCGAAATGCCACCTCTGAAGCGGCTTTGCTGATCAACAGTCATTTCGATACTGTGCCTGGTAGCTCTGGAGCTGGAGATTCGGGCATGATGTGTGCCATTATGCTGGAAGTCCTGCGTGTGATTACCAAGAATGAGACTCCTCTGGCCTACACGCTGATCTTTCTCTTCAATGGCGCCGAGGAGAATCCGCTGCAGGGCTCACACGCCTTCATAACTCAGCATCCCTGGGCACACAATGTGCGGTAAGTTTGTCTAATAATCTATGTTAAACATAAGTTAATTGTTTCGTTTGTAGGGCTGTAGTTAATCTGGATTCAGCTGGCAGCGGTGGACGTGAGATACTCTTTCAGTCTGGTCCCGATCATCCCTGGCTAATGAAGGTTAGTAAACTGCTTTCTTTTTATTACTTTTATTAAACTTTTGCTATCTTTTCACTTTCAGTACTATGGCAAACACGTTGCGCATCCTTTTGCCTCCACAATCGGCGAGGAGCTGTTCCAAAACGGCTTTGCACCCTCAGAAACCGATTATCGCATCTTTCGTGACTTTGGTCACATTCCTGGTTAGTTTTACCCAAGTTTAAATAGTTTTAATTGGCAGTATTATTCAGTTTCTTCTTTTTTTAGGTCTCGATATGGCTCATGTTTACAATGGTTATGTCTATCACACAAAATTCGATCGCTTTAACATAATACCAAGACGCACCTACCAACTAACTGGAGACAATCTGCTGGCGCTGATTAAGGCTTTGGGTAATGCCCCCGAGCTGGAAGATCCCGCTGTAAGTCATATAAATTTTTATAAGTGAAGTACAGAGTAAAAGCCAGATTCTCAAACCATTCTCTACTTCCAGAAACACGCCGAGGGTCACATGATATTCTTCGATGTGCTCGGTTGGTTCTTCATCTACTATCCAGAACACGTAGGAGTTATAATCAACATCTGTGTTTGTGTGTTGGTGCTGATCACAATCGTTGCCTATATCTGGAGTATGGCTAGTAGCACGGGCATGTTTAGACGTCGCATCTTTGCCAAGTTTGGCATTTTGGCTGCACTGCAGATCTGCGGCGTTTCTCTGAGTCTTGGTCTAGTTATTTCGATGGCTTTCTTTCTGGACGCAGTGGGCTTGTCCATGTCCTGGTTTTCACAGACATGGATGATATTTGGCTTGTACTTTTGTCCCATGTTCTTTGGCCTGGGCATTCTGCCGGCCATTTACTTCAGTCGCACCAAAGAGGTGAGTTTATTTAGTTCCTGTCTGAATCAGTTGTTATAGCAAGTCTTTTCTTTTAGCATGGCTTACCCCTAGGTTATGGCATTCAACTGTTGATGCACTCTCATTGCCTGATACTGACTGTGATCACCATTGTGATGATATGTTTTAATATTAGATCAGCTTTTATACTGCTCATCTGCATTGGGTTCTACACGTTGTCAGTTCTCTTCAACATGGCCACTTGTGCCCACAAAACTAGTGAGTTTTTCTTTTATATTTGGGATACTATTTCTTCTAATGGTTTATTTCTTAATTTATTAATATCTAGACTTCCTGTGGCTTATTCCTCACTGCATTTGCCAGATTCTGCCCTTCATGTTCTACGCCTACTGCTGCTATGCCTTCTATATTGTATTTGCTCCTATGCAGGGGCGTGAAAGTGCCTCGAATCCAGAGTTACTTATCGGAGGCTACACGGCTGTGTTCTGCCTACTCTTGTCTCCTTTCTTGGTGCCTTTGCTGTGCCTCTTCCGCAAATCAAAGACCATTATCTCACTCTTTGGCATCTGCTCGCTGGTCTTTGTTATACTGGCTGCCACGCCCGTTGGTTTTCCTTATGTGGAGAAGACTGCAGTTCAGCGATTCTTTTCGGTGGTAAGTTTTCAACTCTTTTTATGGAGTTTCCTTAAATTAAAGCTTTTTTTTTCCTTTTAGCACACTACACGCACTTTCCACAATGGTGATGCCATCAACTCTATTAATCATACCGATTCGGGCTACTACGTAATGCCCGTGGATCGTCATCCAGATTCTCTGGATAGCCTTCTCTTTGAGAACACAGAATATACAAAAGCAAATCGCAGTGACTGTGAGACGGAAATCATGTGTGGTTTTCCCATTTACAGCACACGTTGGATTAAAGCCAAGTTAGTATAAAGTTGTAAGTAAAATGCTTTACTTATATATTGATTATTTAATTGCTTACAGATCAAATGCCTTTTGGGTGCCTGGCCCCGAACCAAATACGGACTTTCTACCCACGATAAGGATTATAAGCAAGGAGAGCACTTCAGCTACGAATATAATGTTTACGCTAGAGGTTGCGGGACCCAATCACATAAGCATGTTTATTGAACCCATGGAGGATGTCAAGCTGGTGGACTGGACCTTCACCAAGGAGCCGCTAGAAAAGGCACTGCCTCCACCACACTATATTTACTGGTCCTACGCTCTGGATCCTACGCCGCTGCGTTTTAATTTGGAGTTTGAGGTGAGTTTACAAGAATTTTCGAATTTCTATTACTAACTATGTGTTTTTTACAGCATGGCAATCCAGAATGGACGGGATCTACGTTTAGAATCGCTTTAATGGGCCACAGAATACACGACGACATGTTTATTGAGGAGGATTACAGGAAATTCCTGGCCAAGTTTCCGCCGTGGGCCCATGTGAATTCCTGGATTGGTTCCTACACCAGCTGGCAGCTCTAAGAGTTTGCTAGAATGTTTCACATTTGATATTACTCAGTTCCCAGTCTCATATTACTCAATACCCAGTACTCACATTGCGAGTGATTGCCATGATTAAAACTGATCTGAAGTGTTGTTAAGTTTTTGTATGTCTCAAACTTCAGATCAGAAGTTAATATCCAACGAACAAAGTGTTAAATACAAAGACACGTATTGTATTTACATTTAATGACTAGAATTTAACTTTGAACTATTGCGCAAATCCAAAACTAAGTTATGTTTAATATGTATTTGTATTTGTATTAAAATATATGTATTTTAAATAATTTATTAATTTACACAGCTGCTCTGTAACTTCTTTAAAACACCCAACTTTCGTAGGAGGCAAACCAATCAGTTGTATAAGTCCAGTCCGGGAAGGTGCTCAGGAAGTCCCGATAGTCCGACGTATAGTATTCCGGGTGATATAAAAAGTGCACACTTACGGCCATTTTGAAGTATGGCCCATTGGTATTGGCCGCATCATGCTCAAACTCTAGCCAGAAGTTAAAGCGCTCCTTGACCATGGAGTAGACGTGGTATACAAAATACGGAGGTTTACGTCCATCCCTTAGTATGGTTTCGTCCACGGACCAGTTGGTTATATTAACATTTGCCTTGGGATCAATGTAGATCACAATGCGATCACCGGTTTTCATGCTGTACTCATAGCGCTTCTTATTTGTACCAAGGGATTGTCTGGATACTTCCTCCACTTCCGTTCTAATGGGTATTACTGGCGGACTGCTGTAGATCCACCGCGCAGAGTCCCTAAAAGAGGAAGGAATAAATGTAGGAGGCTGGAATATTCGGATTATAGCAGCAGCGGAGAGATACTTACTTCCAATCCAACCATCTGCCACTGTACAGAGGCAGACCACAGTAAGGTTCCGCAGCACAGTTATTCTTAAGCCAACTCTCGGGCTCCACATCCTTGAGGGTCGTGTCGTAGAGCTCCGAGTACCGAGTGTCCACGGGTTGAATGTAGAAACCAGTATCCGTAGTCGTCGTGCCGTCCTCGTTGTGGAGTATGCGTTCGGTATGCTATAAAAAGTAATTGTTCAAACTTTTTCTTTTATTTTATTCCAGAAATCTTACCAGAACATAGTAACGTTGAGCGGCAGCCTCTGGCTTGAAGGGGAAACCCACGGGAGTTGCGGCAAATATAATGAATAGAATTACAATGGCACCAAACATGGAGATAAAAGTCTTCGATTTACGGAACTTGAACAACATAGGTATCTGACAAAGGTAAGAAGTTATTATAAATATATTCAAAGAGTCGTATTTCTTTGGTACTTACAATAAAACCAGAAAAATGCATGGCCATCAGAGCAATGAACAGGGCCAAGAGCATATCTGGTTTGCTATCGGGACCATCGCGTCCCTGCATCGGCACAAAGACCAGCAGAAACTCAAAGTTCAGGAAGGTGTAGAAGAGGAAGGGCGCCACCTGCAATATCAGGTGCACGGGCACAAAGAAGCTCCCTGAAAGAAATGAGATAAGATAACCCTTTGCCTCGAAATACTTTTCTTAAATCAGTCCTTTACTTACTTTTAAAGATCGCCTTGAAGATCAGCTGCAGAATAACTGAAATTGTATAGAAGAAGATACCGAACATGGGGAAGAAAGCCGAGCGTATACCCATTCCCATTAGAGTGATACAGATTAGAACAATCAGAATGCAGTGCGCATGCATAAAACAGATAATAGTCTGATTGAGAGTCATGTTTGTCTTTTGCTTGGTCCAGCCAATGTAGAAGGCAGGCAGCAGACCCAATCCCAGGAACATAGGGCAGAAGTACAAGCCGAAAGTCATCCAAATTCCATAGTACCAGGATTCGCTGAGACCCACGCCGTGCATGAAGAGAGCCACAATAATGGTCAAGGCCCAGCCAATGACCACAGCACCCAACTGGACCACAAAGATGATTCCGAAGCGCTTGAGAACTGTGCAGAGATTGTCCGCCTGTTTGTCCCGGCTCATCAGATAGACGGAAATGGCAATGGAGATCAGAGCAGCGACAGACACCACAGTATTGATAGCAATACTGGCGGATTCGGTGTAGACCACCATAAACCAGCCGAGGTAATCGAAGAAAACAGCGTGTCCCACCTCGTGGGCATCAATGTCATCCAACTCGGGTGCATTAGCCAGTGCCCAGGTCAGGGCCAAGACATTCTCACCCGTGGACTGATATGTGCCTCTGGCCAGATTCCTGAAGTTGTCGTACTTCGTGTGGTAGACATAGCCATTGAGGGCGTGGGCCATGTCCAGTCCGGGCACGTTTCCATAGTCCCGGAAGATGCGAAAGTCCGTGTCGGAGGGAATAAAGTTATTCTGGAACAGCTCCTCCGCGAGCGTGACGCACCATGGATGTTTGGCGTGTTTCTGATAGTAGTCCATGAGCCAGGGATGATTGGGACCAGTTTGGAATAGCACCTCGCGTCCTCCAGAGCCAGTGGAATCCAGATTAATCAGTGCTCTTGAAAATAGCGATTAAAAGTCAGACATTAAAAAATAATTTATTTATCTCTCTACTTACTTGCAGTTGTCAGCCCATCTGTGCTTAGTAATGAAGCCGTGTGAGCCCAGCATATTCGCCTCCTCAGCACCGTTAAACAGAAAAACGACAGGATGATCCAAAGCACGATCGGAACGAGCTATAACACGCAGAGCCTCCAACATAATGACAACCATAACACCGTCATCACCCGCTGCGGGGGTTTTTACCTCGGAATCATAGTGACAGTTGACCAACAGGTAATTATCATTTGGCGAATCTTTTCTGCTGATCTTCACGACAATGTTGGATATATTGTCGTAGCTAGTAGCCGCATCCCACAAGTAGAAGGCACCGGAAACATACTGCACCTCCGATTCGATGTCATAGAGATCTTTACGTGATTGATCCACAATTTTGGCAATCTCCCGCTTAATAAAGTTAACCGTGTGCTCCTCGTTATTCACAGATCCCACCATTTTATTGCCAATAGCCGAGTATTCAGCCAGTTGGATTTTGGCACGCTCCCCGATGAATTCATCGGGATGATTAGCCTCATCGCGTACGTATAACATTTTGGGATAGGAGTAGAAACTGGGAATCACCGCCACATAGTAAAGTGTAAACCAAATCACACAGAATATGGGCGCTCCATACCAGGGCCACTTTTTGTTGCCCCTACGCGGCTCCTTTTTGTCGAGATCAAAACTGGCGAAGGACATCTGCGAAAGGGAAAATACTTTGTAAGTAAATCCCTTTTAATGTATGTTAATCCAATTTTATGGTCTGGTTTATGAACTGATTACTGATTAGTTAGTTTACAATGCTTGCATAAAGTATTATTAAAGAAATTACATTTTATTACACTCGTTTTACACTTGTTCACACATGTCTCACTTTTTGTTTAGAGAGAGGAAAAGGGCGAGAAACTGCAAATTATGTAATCAAATTACCTTTCATCAATGTCACGTTCAGGTACGAGGTTTTCTCACGGCAGAAACTCGACCGTTTCACGGCACGTTTCTTAAAAAACTAACACAAGAATTTAAGAACTTGAATCGAGCTATCAATAGGGGTGTATGCTCCCAACTTTTGGACTTATCAACAAATAATAATAATAATGCCTTGGAGATTACGATTTGGGCGATAGATTGCGGCGACTTGGGTGGTATTTCTTTATGGCTTGATGATGGCTAATGGTCAGATTAAGCTTTATGTCGGCATATATTCCACTACCAACCCAAAAGAAGCCAAATAAATATTTATAACTTGCATAAACTGAAGTTAACTGCAGAAACTAAGTCTAAAAATAATACCCAAATAGGCTGCGCTATTCCAGTAGAAATTTAGACTTTAAAATGACAAGGTCAAGATTTTTTACGAGCTAATATTCGGCGGAGGAGAATACCAAAAGAGATTTAATCGAAATCTTTACATTCCTTTTGTATCTGATGACTTTGAGTATCGTTTGCAATAGTTGGACAGCTGAGAACACTCATCACTTTACGCAGGGAGTAAGGACTCTACTCGAAAGGCCTCAGCATACAAGGGTTAACAAGGAGATTTCCTTGCTTACTGTAGAGGACTTTTGGAGCTACCTGGACCCGATGCTTTCTAATTTATTCCACCAAAGGCTCTTCCTAAATGAAAGTTTATTACTTGGCCCTCCCAGACCGCGACAGGAATAACAACTGTACTGTGAACCCTGGATTCGATACCTACAGTAACAACTGTGTGGCTGCTTATTCAATGCAAGTGGAATTCAATGAACCCGTTTATAAGGGGTAAGTCTCTAATCAAACTATAAAGATAAACCCAGGCTATAAAACTACTGTTAACTGCAGCACTAAATATAGAACTTTGAGTGAACTGAGAGTGACGTCTACAAAGGGCAGATTCCGTACATATTATAGCCCGTGCTATGTCCAAAGATCGAACTACTTATGGTATTAGGCAACAGCTGTCTAGGATGACTATATGTTTTGTTAAGGCACCAAACTATCCAAAACTCGAAGAGGGAATCGATTCAAATCAGACGCTAGATGCCAAAAAACTAAGCGAACTGTGAGTTTTATTTAAATTTTAACAAGTTTTTAAAGCCTTTTAATGTTTATTTCTAATTTCCAGACGTTTTCTGAGCTATAACAGAGAAATAGAACAGGATTTGGACATGTATGTATGCCAAGTATTACCAAACCAATTTTAAGTTGAGGTATTTGCAGTTTTCTCCTACGATTAAATCTCATTGAAGACATGGACGATTTAATAGAAAAAGCTAAACATGATAAGAAATTCTCAAAGCAAAAGCATTGAAACTAATGTTCAATTACCTCTGTTAATCAGTTGTTGGCTCAAGTACCTGCCATTCTAAACAATCAGTTAGAAAAGCCAAAGCGGAAATCTAAATAAACATTTTCAAGCTAAAAGTACTTGAGCACAAATATAATTCAGTCTTTCTGTTAGCTGATTAAAAACAGTTTTTTATTAAAGAGAAATATTCTCTTAATTAGTTCTCTTAAGGAAATAATCTCTATAGATTGTTAGTTACTAATCTAAAGGTCTTCTAGTTTACCTTGAGGCCTTCTATTGCCCTCTAACGGTTTTGTATAAAAAATTGTAGTTTTATTAGTTAGAAGTTCTACAAATTCTTAATATATCCAGGTTTCATAGGATGCTGGCCAAGGTACAGTGTCCACGTAGTTGGGGAAACTGTTGATGAACTGCCTGAAATCGTGTGTAAGCAGCTCTTTGTGATGTATCCAAAAACCGCTGATGCCCAGCTCCACGCTAGGAGTATTCCAATCTCCTTTGGGTTTCTGAATCTCGATCCAGAAATTCAAAGGAGCTGAATTCACGCCGTAGGAGAAGTATATGTAGTAAGGAGGTTGAATGCCCATACGTAAGGGCGTGGAATCAAAGGACCAAGCCTCCACTTTAGTGTTATTCAGTGGCTGTATGTAGATGCCCATGTGATCAGGACCAACTAGCTGCATTTCAAAACGCATTTTGGTGGTTGAGAGCTGCTTCTTGGAGATCATCTTGAGCACGGGAACGGTGCCTATGACGGGCGTGGAGGCGGGAATCCACAAGCCGCGTGCCCTACAGAAAAAAATATTAATATAAAGTTTACTCTATAAAGAAGTTTTGCTAATCTCACCTAGTCTTGAGCCAGCGCATGTTGTAGAGCGGCAAACCACAATAAGTTTCCTTTCTGCAGTCCTCCTTCACATCCCGAGCCAAAGTCATGTTGATAACCTTGTCTGTAGTGAGAAAGTTTGATTAGAATACAGGATGTTTGGCACTTGGTGGAACTCACTTTTGACGGAATAGGTGCGTCTGTCCAGTGGCATGATGAGGTAACCAGAATCTGAGCGGCGCACATTGTTGCTGGCATCGTGGAAGGTACGTTTGGCGTGCTACAATGTAGAAAATATCTGAAATTAGTTAAATCCACAGTTAAAACATTTCCAGACAGACCAGAATATTGAAGCGCTGCACACTCGTCTCAGGTCTGTAGGGGAAGCCCATGGGCGTGGCCGCTATGATGATGCAGATCAGCGTGACGGCCATGAGGGAGCAGATAATCGTCTTTGATTTGCGGAACATGTGCAGCAAAGGCACCACAAAGCCACAGGTGAGCAGGCCAATAGCTATGCTAAACAGGGCTATAATCATTTCAGGATTAGCGGAGTCACCAAAGCGTCCCAGCATGGGTATAAATGTGACCAGGAAGCTGTGACAGAAGTAGGCAAAGAACAGGAACGGAAAGACAAAGCAAACAACGTGAGGAATCATCCAGGCAACGTCTGAAAGAGGAGAAATAGTGAGAAGGATACAAGGAGAATACAAATCACGGATTACTCACTGCGAGTATGCAGACTGGTTGAAATGTTGAAGACTACGCCCACTGTGTAGAAGAGGCACGTGAGCATAAGCACGAATACCGAACGAATGCTGCAAATGGTTAAGATGATGGTCAACAGTGCAAGAAACAGGCAGTGGCAGTGCATCAGCAGCTGAACGCGTTGGCCAATGGTAAAGCGAGTCTGTAAAACAAGAAAACAATTAATCCCTGAAACGCTTTACTCCCTGAATACCTACAGTTTTGATATAGTGGAAGTACATGGCCGGCACGATGGCCAAGCCAAAGAAGAAGGGACAGAAGTAGAGTCCCAGCATAAGCCAGTTGTGTGAGAACCAGGACAGTGGCATGTGCATCACGTCCATCATAAAGGCTAAGAAAATGGCTATCAAAGCACCTGCAACGACACCTAGGAGTAGCGCCACAAATGTGTGCAGTGTGTGCTTCAGCATCTTGGGCAACTCAACACCCGTGTTGTTAGACATGAGCTTGATGGCCAGACCACAGGCAACAATGGCAGCAATGGACACAACCACATTGAGGATGATGCCCTCCGTTTCAGTGTAGAAGACCAGGAACCAGCCCATCACATCGTAGTAAACCGTGTGGCCCTCAGCGTGTTTCTGTTGGAAATAAGTTAGATTAGTTGAGGCTCTCTTGTGAAAATCACTGTCTGCTAACCGAAGTGTCCTCTAGTTCGGGAGCACCGGAAACCTCCCTTATGAGCGACAGCAGATTATCGCCAGTGTTTTGGAAACTGCCGCGTGGAAAGATCTCAGCGCGATCGAACTTAGTGTGATAGACATAGCCGTTGTACTGGTAAGCCATGTCCAGGCCGGGCACAGCGCCGTGATCTCGAAAGATGCGGAAGTCTGTATCGGAGGGAATGAAATTGTGCTGGAACATTTCCTCTGCCATGGTCGAGGCATAGGGATGCTTAATAGCTCTTCGGTAGCTCTTCATAAGCCAAGGATGATTGGGCCCAGACTGAAACAGAATCTCGCGTCCACCGTTGCCAGCCGAGTCCAGATTGATCAGTGCTCTAAAGAATAGAAGGTAAGTTAATAAAGGTAATCCATTATACTAAGACTCATACTCACTTGCAGTTCTTGGCCCACTTGTGTTGGGTGATGAAGGCATGCGAAGCCTGTAGCGGATTCTCTTCGGCGCCATTGAACAGAAAGACAACGGGATGCTTCAGTGCCCGCTTGGATTTCATGAGCACACGAATGGTTTCCATCATAACAGCCACCATGGCGCCGTCATCGCCGGCACCGGGACCTGCAGGCACTGTATCGAAGTGACTGTTGACCAGCACCCAAGTGTTGCTCGTCGAGTTCTTGGGACTGACCTTGACCACAATGTTCTGTATGCTCTGGTACATGTTGATGGAACCCCAGAGCAGATAGCTGCCGGAGGCGACCTGTACATCAATCTCTATGTCATGCACTGAACTCAGCTCCGAGCGCAGCTTGCGCATTTTGGAACTGATCACAGTGACCGCCTCCAGCTCGTTCTCTCGACTGCCGACTACTCTGGGTCCCAAGGCCGCTAAATTCTGCAGATTCTTCTCCGCGTACTCCGCAATGAAACGCTCTGGGTACTTGGCTTCATCGTTGGCATTCAGTGGACGTGGCAGGTGATTCGAGGCGGGTATGGATATGACGCCATAGATGAGCAGCCAGAAGCCGATGAAAACTGGCGCCCAATACCATTCGATCTTCTCGCCTCTGATAAAGACGCGCTCGCAGCCATTGGGTTTCTGAGGATTGAAGAAAAGATAGGGGCAGCAATGGGTTAACTTTACGTAAACAGAATAGTTGCAGATATTTCGGCTAGTGAATCACATTTTAATTAAACGAAATAGAAATGAATCGATCGAGTAACTTGTGTTAACAAATTCAAACGTTTTTACTCGTCGATTTAATCCATCATGACTTTATCTTATCTGAAGGTTCAATACAGCCAGGTGTCTACTGTGGCAAACAGTTGCTACCGGCAGTAATTGTCCCAGACCCAGAATATTGGCAAAATTCCTAATCGATTCACTATGCGCTGCACTCGATTACTCAACTAATCTTATCAAAAAATAACATTGTATCTATGTTTAGTTTGTAGCGGCGACTAGATCCACTGATTACCAGTGCTCACCTTGTCCTCCTGCTGCTCCTCCTGCACTTTGGGTGCTACATGTCGCAACAATGGCTCTGTATTATGTGAATCTTCGAGAGGCGGCAGAACTCGACGCCGCATCGAGTCCACTTTGTGTTCACTTTTTGGATCCAGCGTGAATGATTTTATGTATACGCGCTCTCAAAACAAAAATATTTACTCTCTCCCGGTCTCTTTCTCTCTCTTTTAGTCGCTCTCACGCGACGAACTGGAATCGATTCGTTCGACTCAAATGAACGCGCTCAGCTGATTCAGTTCAGTTCAGTTTCAGCTGTGTGTCACGATCTGTAGAGCGCGACGTTTGGACTTCGACTGAATCGAGCAGCTGGAAGGTGCGACCAAGCGACTGAATAACCAAACCACCTGTCGATATTCGATATCTTATCTATTCTCAGTTGCCGTTTCCTAAATTTTGACACTGCTCTACTACCGACACTCTACAAAGGACGGCATATTGGGTTCCATAGCATTACTAACTTATTTCCCTATGATTTACAAGTTGTCCAAGGCCTGAACATTTACAAGCGTAGTTTTTAAAGGTTTGCTTAAGTTTTTGTTAAAAAGTATCTAAAGTGGTTAGGAATACAACATAAAACAACTTTGCCATTATTGTTTGATTTTTGGAATTCTAAGATATATTTAAATAATGTGTAATTCACATATTTTAAAAGAACTTTTCGATTTACAACGAAGCTTATCTCAATTGGCATACATTTAATATTATTTTCACAAGTGTTTCACATTTGTTTATAATATTCCAAGTAAACTTCACAGATTTAAAGTCAACGTAGCTTGCAGCATGTGTGCAATATTTTTAAGCCAAAACAAAGGTCAAATGCTGTAAGTTTAATTGTGTTTTGTTTTGTTGGCCAACTAAAAGACGCTTTGAAACATTAACTGAAAACACACACACACAGCAACAGGAGCGTATCACATAAATCCAAAGAGCATGTCAAAGTTGAGTAAAGTTTTTTGCCAACTGCATTCATGCAACTTGTGATGTGGCACGTCCTGAGCTGAGCACTGAGTACACTGAGATTACAAAAGCAAAAGTTTTGATTGTTTATAATTTGTAGTCGTACCTTGTTAACTTTTGCCTCCGTTTCACTGCTCATTTTAGTTTGTAAGCCCGGTTCTTGTTGCCGTTCAAACCGAGAGTGCGACGTTGACTGGCTTTAGTCTCACATTAGAGTCGCTATTTGATGTGCGACAAGACAAACATTAGCTAATGGCCAAGATGACAGGGCGGCTTTTTGTTATTCACTTAACTTGGCCGTTAATAAGCCGTTTTGCTGTGTTTACTTTAAATAGCAATGTATGCCTAAATAAATAATGAAATTAATTAAATATTTGATGGATGAATCAATGAGAAAAGCAATCGAGATTATCAAATGATTTCGTTGGCTCCAAATTATAGCTAAGTACATAAAAGTATGCAATAATATTATTTAGGCGTCAAGTTGGCTGATAAGTAAGGCATACTTTTAGGCTGTCGTCTAATTAACAACCGAAAGGTTTTCTATGCTGTATACTCATAGACACTTATTTATATTAAGGCTGTTTATTTTAAAAATAAATAAATGTATAAAAATCAAAATTTTCTGTTACTTATGGGAAGCCGGTGGAATAAAAATGCTGCTAGCTGCAAAACTTGCAAGCGGCAAAAATTTCAGCTGAAATAACAGGCAAACAGAATTGTCAATAGGCCGTTATTTAGCTCATCAAATAACTAAAATCGGCGCTTATGTAGATGCAGGTACAATGACAAAACAACTTGTGTGTTTGTTCGCTGCCGTCTGAGGTACTAATACATAGATCGACAGACTCTCTAACTAAGCTCACCCACACTACTCTCTGTGATTGCATTTAAACAAAATATTGGTTGCTGGTTCTGTTCGCCTAGTGCTTCACACAGTGAAAACCTAGTTCATAGCCTTTCGCTGCTTTTTTTGGCCGCTGAGTGCAAAAAACCATTATTTATTCTGGCTGAAATACCAGGCAAACAGAAAGATCAGCACGTCGCAATGCAAAAATTGAGTATTAGCATTAACATAGCATTAACATAGCATTAACATAGCATTAACATAGCATTAACATAACATTAGCATAACATTAACATAACATTAACATTACATTAACATTACATTAACATTACATTAACATAACATTAACATAACATTAACATAACATTAACATAACATAACATTAGCATAATATGAACACAATATTAACATTAACATAAACATAGCGCTTGAATTAAATTCTGTCGCTTGCTGACGATTCTGCTCGCCTGGTATTTCAGACAGGGAAATCTTCGTTCATGGCCTTTCGCTTTTTTTTGTTCCGATGCAATGGCCAAATTTATTAGTAATTCTTGCTGGGATACCAGGCAAACAGAAAGATCAGCTGGTCGCAATGCAAAAATTATTTTGTATTTACATTAACGTTAACATAGCATTTACATTGACATAGCATTAACACTAACATAGAAATAACATTCACATAGCATTAACATTAACATGGAAATACCATTAACATAGCATTAACATTAACATAGCATTAACATTAACAAAAATTAGCGCTTGAATTAAATTCTAACGCTTGCTACCGATTCTGTTCGCCTGGTGAATCAGTTAGAAAAATCTTCATTTCTAGCTGATCGCTGAAGCTTAGCTCCGATCTGCAGAACTCTCGTACTGCATATATTTTAACAGAAATACCAGGCACACAGCACTTAACAGTTGGTCGCTAAGCACAAACTTATTTTGCTTAAAAATGGGCAGAGACGACTCTGAGCAAATATGTTGTATCTTACTGTGGATTTCTTTCCGCCTGATAATTCAACTGGGTATTTGCATATTCCAGCTGTAAAGCCAGGCGAACAGAACTTTCAGTAGATCTCATCAAAGCAAAAAATCAAACTTAACAGTCACCAAAAAAAAAACATTTTTTTAATGACAGTTTTAAAATCAGCAACAAAATAAAGTTTTAAACTAATCAAAAATGTTCTTTTTGATGTTGATGAATAAAATATGTGTGTGCTTTTAACGTCAAAACAGTTACATATTTATTTATAAATATTTATAAACATTCTTGAATCCGCACACGAAAAAAAAACGTTGCTCCGTTTTGCCTGCAATCTGCAGAACTGTGTCACGCCCTTCCAACTCCCAGAGCAAATACAAACTGATGTTGTCACTGTGCACATACATCGTACAGGCCTAACACACACACACTCACAGTACACACACACAAACAGACATATGCTGAAAGAGTCCCGCTTGGAATTGAGGACATTTAGCGGCAAATAAGCGAGCTACAAACGGGTGAACAGGGGGAACAGGGGGAAAGAGAGGTAGACGGATGCCAATCCACTTGGCAGTGTCATTCAACTTAAGTGCGAAGGGGATAGCAAGCACGCACACAGACACACTCCCACACACCGATATATAGTTAGTTGTAGCCATACTATATCATTTGTTTGTCTGTATTCACGAATTCATTCATTCATGTCTTGTGTGCCACACTACAATTCGTAAACAAAACGTTCATCGGAATATTGGTCAAAGCGAAATCGATAAAATGAATTCGCGAGCGCGCAAAACACTCAAATAAATCAAAGGCTTAAACTACACTTAAAACCGCATATAAATTTTTAATTAATTTTTAATTTATTTGAGTTAAAAAAAAAAATAATACCCAAATTTTACTAACAAAATTTCGAATTTAAGCACAACTTTTTACAAACAAAAATACGCAATGGATTTACAGCGCAGGCGTTGCCTCTCCCCAAGAGAGCAAGAGAGCGAGAAAGAAAGACAGAGCGAGTGAAAGGCAGTTATGTACGGCAAAATGCCGGCTCCTAGTGTGGCACTCGTACTCCTCTCGGGTTACTCGTAATTTTCCCACTTGCACAACCAAAACAAAGCCAAAATATGTGTCAGCTGCTTTGGTTTTCCTTTCACATTCTATCCTATCCTATCCTGCTGGGCTTTCCACTCAAATTCGCGCTGTTTTTCCGTGTGTCGCATGCCTCGCCATCGCCCGTTGTCTCACACACACACACACTAACACGCAGCTTAGCTTTTCCATTTGATTTTCAGTTGAGCTTCAGTTAGTCGTAGTTGAACGGTCGCTGCTTTTGGTCGTCTCGTTTGGTTAGCTCCTCTGGCAAATGTTCTGGCAAGCGCATGATAAATATTCAAAAATGTGCTACTGAATCGCAAAAACCTCATACCAACTTGAAAGTAAGGCAGCTACGAGCGCGTTTCTGCGTGCCTGTGTGTGTGAGTTGTGAGTGGAGTGTATGTGTAAATGTGTCTGCTTATGTGTATGTGTTCGTTCTTGTGCTAGTTTCTGTTTATTGCCAAAGCCAAAAGCATGGGCATTGAATGTTGCTGCCTAGCTAACAACAAAAAGAAATCGAAATAGCAAGAAAATTATATAATTTAAGAAACGTTGTGTGATTTGAATCTAATAAGAATTGTGCAAGTGAATTGTGAACTAACACAAAGATCCACAAAGACCGCAAAGAAGCGAAAACTCATATAAATCAAACCACAATTCATGCAGTGGCAAAAAGCATTGCATACTTTTATGCGCCATCTAAAGCATGTGAGTTATGGTTGTTGTCTTGACTAAGCCGTACGTTTGTTATTAAATTCTTCTTTTGTTCACATTTCAAACGCTTCCGTCGGTGTTTTCATTTCATTTATTTTTTGGTTTTCTTTCAAAACACGATACTAAACAAGCTAATCACACATTCTAAAGTCTATTTATGCGACACAAACAATCTGTGCTACGAATTATTTGACATACAAGCATGTTATGACATTCCACGGCTTTATTTTATGTTGAAATACAATCCTATTATGCGCTCATATGTGTGCAATACTTTTTTTTGTGTACTTTCCAACTAAGTAGATTAAAATTGCTGTTTGATAAAAGTAGACCGTGTTTTTTGCTAATTTATATGCGAAATTCAAATGGTTTTTAAGACCAGAATATTTTTGCTGCTATAATAATTTTATTGGCATACCATTTGCTGTTTTGCTGACACTTAAGCCGGCAAAAAGCAGGTCGTTGGCCAAACACATTATCAGCGCTTATGTCCATATGTCAAAAACGTTATCGAATGCGTCACAAGAGTCCAAGTCCGAAATAGGCTGACAGATGCAGAGACGTTAACGATGACGTGCGATATAAAAGCCGGAGAACAATAAAACTCACGGAAATACAATACAAATTTACTCGTATAAATGTCGCACTTACAGTAGGCATTACGAAATTCCAAACTCTGACACAAAAAGCAACGTAAATTAAGAAAATCAGAAAAACAACAAAACAAACTGAAAGCAAACAAATGTGGGCAAATTTTAAATATTGTTTCAGGCATATTAATTTACCTCTTTGCTGTTTGTTTTACTGCTGACAGAACAAGCACAGACTCAAGAGAGTTTAACTGAACGCTTTTTGTTTACTTTGGCATTCAATTAGCACTGGCAATAGAAAATCCTGAGACAAACTCCACTCGGCTTTCAAATAGAAAAGTGACGCATATTTTTGAAGAGACTGAAGGAAATCAAGTGAAAGTAAGGGTATTAGACGCGTCAGCAGCCAGCGTGAATGGCAGCTTGGCAACGCAGCTGTCGAATTTTGAGTGTCAGCCATTGTCTTGGTTCTCAAAAGCGGGCATTGGAATCACGCATACGCACAGTGCTTCAGACAATTTGGTGCCGTTGGTCCTCATGTGGGACACATGTG
Organism: Drosophila parthenogenetica; assembly: GCA_035047505.1. Classification (NCBI taxonomy): domain Eukaryota; kingdom Metazoa; phylum Arthropoda; class Insecta; order Diptera; family Drosophilidae; genus Drosophila; species Drosophila parthenogenetica. The sequence continues at coordinate 7,955,280 of JAWNPM010000087.1, forward strand.
TGCGTGTAACTGTGTGTATGTGTGTGTGACTTCGGGTTTGGCTTTGGGGTTTTTTAGAAGGCTGGATTTCTGCTTTTTAATGAAGTCATGTCGAGCATTTGCTGATTTGCCTGTGATTTATGAGCAGCTGCTCCTGCTCCTGCCCCCATGACTCCATGGCATTCAGGTGTTTCGCTCTAGCAGACAACGGCAGCATCAATCAGCAGCTTTAACCATGCATCAGTTACCACAGTAATTGCTGCAAAATTTCCAACAAATTCGAGTAAACAAGATTAGCCTGATTGGATGCCTTCCTTTATTGCTTTAATGTGCGAGCTTTAAAGGGTTTGTTTTCATTTTTCCTGTTCTTTTTTTGTTTTTTAATTAAAATTGTGTAATGTGCAATAAGCCGTCATTTTGATTGCAACGCGTAATTCCGAGGCGTCTGCATCAAAAGGTCCTTTGTTGCAGTTCCCTTTTCACCGGTCCCTTCCCCCGATTTCTGCATTTAAATGCTGCTTTTTCAGCTGACCGCTAGAGAGCAAAGAAGAAAGAAAGCACACAAAGCGTTTGCTTGTTTGATTTTATTTTCTTTCTCCTTTGGTTTTCCACATTTTCCCAGCTTGGTATTTTTCTTGTGGGTCCACTGGCACTGTGGCATTTAATTAATGAACGTAAGTTAATCAGGAATATGTGAGGCTGCTTAACAATGTTTTACCCTCTGGATTTCATTTAAAATTCCATTAGCATTCAAAAGTTATGCCGCCCCCAACCTCAGGCTCCTTTCTCTCGATAGTTTGGAGCTGCGGGAGCACAAAGGATAATGGGATCATTGACTCCAATTCAGCATTCAAAAATATGACCGAAATATAACCATTTTATATGCACTCTCCTTAACTGCACTGCAATTGGGACATTGAACTCAATTCAACTCAACTGGGGGGCAACAATTTTAAAGTTTTTGGCACTGCAAATATGCATAGTTTTGAATGGGAATTTATGCCAGTTTAGAGGTCACAACAGAGCATTGTGCCCCAGCCGAATGAGCCAGGAAATTGGAGCATTGGAGCTCTGAAGCTAACACACTCGCCATGAGGATTTGTACTTATCCTTTCGTGTCCTCGCTTCAAAACCATAAACTGTGCATCTATGTTGCTTAATGGCGCCGTTTAACCCATAAACTGACCTCCAATGGAGTGTCTATATTGAGTCGTCGGGGTTTGCTGCTAACAGCGTTGTCCGTTTGGCTTTTTTATGGCAAATGCAGACAACTTTATGAAACCTTTTAATGTAAAAAGAAAATCAATAGGCAGCTATTCCTCCTTGGACTTAGAAATTCTGGCAACACTAGCTCCTACACCGGCCAATTGCAGAGTGCTTGGCCAGCATTAAACCTTAGCCTGGTAAGGTAGAAAGAAATGTTTTTATCTAGCCATGAAAGGCCAACATCCAACATTGATTGACAGCCTCATTCAATTTGTGGCTCATAGCGTTCTTTCCTTCTCTGTTTTACTCTCCTTTCTGCTTTATTCTTTCTTCCCATCGTGTGGCTACAGTGGCTTATTGGAATTGTTTGAATCCCCTTTTAGCTTCATTCTGTTTTTATTCAGCTTGTTGTTGCCAACTAGTCAGCAAAGTCATTCGATGTAGCGTTTAGAAAATGGGAAATGGGAATCGCACAATGAAAGCCAAAAGAGCCGAGAGCCATTTATGCAACGTGTCGCAATAGAATTGTGTTTGTGTAGAAGCATTCTTGAGGAAAACAACCGGGAGTTTACTAGACTGCATCAGACCTGGCACTGAAGTAGGCAGTAAAAAAAGTTTCTCAGTTTTGTTTCGTCTTATACACACCACCGGATACAACTACAGGGTATACACGTCTCAGGCAGTTGTATCAACTTCTTGTGACTTGTGTGTCTGGCAGTTCAGTTGTCGTTTGCAGTGTCAATGACACTGCGTATTTAGTTATTGATATGACCTACTCACTGAACTGAAAGTAAATGTTTCACTGCATGCGAATGTGATCCCTGAATTCTTGCGCACAACGCCAACAGTGAACAGCAAACAGACCCAAATTATTTGGCTTCCTACGCTGCTAACTTGTGTTTCAAACAAGCCACCAAAATTAACGGCAATGATTTAGTCTGGGTTCAACCAGAGGCCACACGAGTCGGCTACGTAATATGCGCTTAATTAAGTGTCTATTAAGGGTCCATAAGGTAAAGCAAGCAGATACGTGTCTGTGCTTGGTGTTTGTGCCCCTCTTTTGAGTGTCTGTTCATAGTAAAGTTAATTTTACGGGGGAGTCGTTTCGAAAATTTAGCCCAAAATTTCTGTTTCCACTCGCATGAGACTCATTTTCAATAGACCTCAAACTGCGTAAGCACTTAGGCGTGTCTGTGTGTGTAAAAGTACGTGTAAGTGTGTGTGCAGTGAAGCCTGTAGCGTCGTCTATCTGAAATTGTATTGAAATCCTTTTAACGCCATATCTAAAATTTATGTGCTTGCCAAATTGAATTATTGTGCAAACTCAATTTTGCACGAAATGCGCCCAAGCGGTTACGCCTACAAATGTCTGCTTTGCCACGCCCACAAATCATGGCCGATGGCCTTGCAGCGAGGGTGTGCCATTATCGCCGTCGCACACTAATTTCATTCGATTGCATTAAAAGTGTGTCACAAAAGCACTAAAATATTTAAGTCTACAAATTAGAAAAAGGTATCGCTGAAAATGATTTAAATGATTAAAATTACTATGTAATAAATTTACAATAATTTACTATTTATAACGAAGCGTATTGCAATTGTGTTTTAATTAATTGCCTGTTTATTTTGTCTAGTTTGAAATTGAAATTGAAATGTAAATTCGTGTTTTGCGATTAAGCTACACTAATTGGCAGTCGATCCAACGCATCGAACATTCATTAAAATTGCATTTATTTTCGTAATTAAATTTAGTCACAAAACGTTTCTCGTTAGCCGCATATCCTGTAAAGCCAAAATGTTTCAGCCATAGACCCGATTGAACCTTGATTGCTAACGAGCTCTTCCACTCGGTCGCATCAAGAATGTCAGGTGATGCAGAACGAAATCACTTTTATATATATCGTCTATAAAAGTTTCTACTTTTTTGATTTATGAGTCTTTTTGGGACTCTAATTTTGAGCTGATGAAACAACGTATGTAAAGCAGGTATGTCATAATGAGTGAAACATCAATCAAATCCCCATTGTCATAAGCTGTAAATAATAAAAATAATAATAATAATAATCTGGTATCTATGAAATGAATACATAATTTATGGTATGCTGTGGACGAGCTGCTGCCGCTGCTGATGATTGTTATTATTGTTATCATAACTCATGTGGCTGGCAATGCGGCGTATGAGTTATATTTATGTTGATTGTTACACACTCGCGGTAAGCGGTAAATTATATATGAACAAAATATTATTTCAATAAAGTCGGTAAATATGCGATTGTTGTTGACATTAAAGTCACTTTGAAGCACGAAATGAAAATGAAAAATTATGCATAATGAGGACAACGGAAGGAGACATGGAGACGTCTGACTTCTGCCTTTAGGGCTTTTCTTAGTGCTGGCAAAACGGAGGCGTTACAAATTTTCCATCATATCACTTGGGAGTCTGTCGTCTGTCCATCTGTCTGTCTGGCTGCGGGACTTGATTTCCAAGTTCATTTGACGCACAGTTTGTTGCAGCAACAAAACGCTTAGCACAAAAATAATGATAACATTTGCTGGCCAAGCACTGTGGCCGACAATTTTGAGTCACTGTTTGGCTTCTTTGGCTTAAATAGGAAAAGTCATTCAACACAAAAGCGAAGAGAAAAATTGTAAAAGAAAATTGTGTGTGTCTGGGGCAGGGCGGGTCGACTCGTAAATCTGTAAACAGTGAATTGGGCACGCGCTGCGTATACGTAATATGAGAAAATAATTGCTGCGTAGCAAAGCAGCGACAACAATGCGAGTAAATTGCTTTTGAAACGACCAAACACACACCCCCAAACACACACACACACCCCACCCAAAACACCTACAAAAGCTATGATGAATTTGCAAAAAGATTTTTGAAAATAGCCGCAAAATGATTTCATTTAACATTGTTTCTTATTTCGCTTTTTGTGAGCACTTTGCAGCCAATGGCGCTCAACAAAATTGACATTAAACGACTAGACTTGAAGATGGCCAAAGTCATTGCCAAATTACCAGTTTGAGCCACATTTAAACTGGCCATAAATCATGTTCAAACAGTTGAGAATAAGCTGAAATTGGCAGCTGGCAAATGTAATGCCATGAAACCCGAAGTTTTCAGCAATATTAAGTGGCATAGTTATGCTCAGGACAGGATGCTCAGTTTAAACCGACGGTAGACGGTAATAAGAGCATCCTTTTGGCAGGCACTGTTTTTATAGCTTGCCCCGCCGCAGGCAGACTAAACAAAAAACGTGTTGTAGAAAAGCCAAGAGCGCTGGGTGTGTGCCTGTGTGTTTGACAGTTTTCCAAGTGGGTGTTGGTGTGTGTGGGTGTGTGTGTATGCTTATGTGGCTGTATAGCAGGTGTATCTTGTATGCATATGAGACATTTGTCAACCTTGTTTGTGTGCTCGCCCCTTTGTCACTTGCCACCTTTCTGACTTGCCATCCTTCTATTCAGCCCCGTACGCATCTGCCTTCTCCTCCCTTCCCGCCCACTGCTAGAGGGTCTTTCAGCCTGCGGTTGCACATATAGACAACAGCTGTCACTTTGCATATTTCATGCCCTTTAGCTTCTGAGCAAGGCAGAGCTGCCGACGCCAAAGTCGATGCCAATTCTCAGCTGACTCATTCAGCATACAAATTAGTTTAAATAGTTTTCGAAACAACGAAACAAATACAATACTTATTTTAAATTTCATTTTGAGAAACTATTCAATTCAGTTCGTTTATTGAACAAAGTTTCAAGCATTCAAACAAAGGGTTAAAGACAGCAGCTGGAAATAGCTATAAATTAAATAATAATAGCTTGAAAGATAATTTTTTTGGCTCTACACACCTAAAAATAGCTGCTAAGTTTAGCTATAAGTTGGCCAAACTGTCAGCACTGTCACCAACTAAAAATCACGACTGCAAACTACAAGAAAATCTGTGACTTTTAATTGCTTAGTGGAAACTTTTACCTGCCTTTTTCTCTACCTTTTGACTGTTCCTTTTTTGTTCTCTGTTACTTAAAATAGTCTTAAATTGCACTTTTTGGCAGCAGCACAATAAATTGGAGTTTGGCTGTTTGTTTTTTATTTTTAATTGCTGAAAGTGGCCATGAAACTATTTTAATACAGGCAGTGTTCATTTCATTTCGTTTTTTTTTAGCTCATTAAATAAATTGCAACAAAAGTTGTTTGCTAAAATAATAAAAAGCTTTAGCAACTAATTTGGTTTATTACTTTTTTCATTACAGCGCAAATGGTGAATGCTGAACAAACAATTGCATTTAAATGCTTAAAGTGAAGCTAAACATTAAAGGAAGTTCATGTTCATTAATGATTGGAGTGCCTATAATGTGTTTGAGCTTGGATTACATGAATAATTAAGTGTCTGTGCGTTTGTAGTTTGATAATTGATTGAGAGACACTTGTTAGCCGCACAAACAATTGTGAGGAGCGCGGCTCAAAGTGCTCTGCGGATGCATTTCATTTGGAAAGTTACCCGACAAACACAATACGGAGGGATTACGGAGTGCATTGGCCCGTTTACGCAACAGAACGGGCCCCTCAATTCCACCACAACCGCAACCCACTCCGCCCGCCTCACCGTCGCCCTCCAGCGCCAGCGGTAGAGGCACCACCAGCCACCAGTTGCCCCCACTAAGTCCACATCCAAATCCGCATCCATTGCCACATCCACAACCACAACAGCATCAACATTCACACACAAAGCTCACTGAAAGCAGAGGGGAAGGCAGAGCGAGGGGCGGAGCTGCACCTGCTGCTGATGGCAACCACATCAATGGTTTGCCCCACCATGTGAGTACAATTTAATCACTTCAACTTTGTAACTCTGCCACTCTGCAACTCTGCAAGTCTTGTGGCATGTATTTTAATACCTGCAATTGCCTCCAAATTGTTGTCTTGATCGCCAAAAACCAGTTCAAAGCTGAAAAGTGTTTCACCTGCTACAAAATTATGAGCACTACACGCTTACTATGTACTACTACCTAATATATATGCTAATAACTAAAAGTAAACTAAAGCTAAGGGCTTAATAATCAACTGCAAATTTTAAGCACTACTTTGTTATTAAGCAAAATTCACCTGATCAAAAGCAATTTATAGTTTTTAAGTAAAGTATTATTAGAAAAACTTTTAATGCTAATGGAAATCCCCAAATCTCTAGAGCTTTCAATGGGAATTGATGTTGGAAACATTAAAAACAAATAATAAAGTTTTTGAGTTTTCATTTGGCGAAGACAAACAAATTTTTGCTGCGTTTAAAGTGAAAATTTGCAACAAATTTGATCAAATTAAGTAAATTGAACTATTTTTAAAAACTGCAGCCAATTTTTTTACCTAAAAATATAATAAATTGGTTTTCGAAACCAATAAATGCATTTTTACGCTGCCCCAAAAAGTATGCTACAATAATTTTTGTATCATTTCCTGTACCAATACAAGCAAAACAATAACGCCCACGTATAACATTAAACCAGAGTCACTATTAATTTGAAGTAGTTTTTTTTTAATGCGCTCGGTCAGTTTTGATAGCTCATTGTTAAGGGAACCATTAAATAATTGATATTAAAACTTGTGCTGAATTTTACAAAATGGATTTTCAGTGCTGCCGTAATTTGATTTTCGCCGATTTCCACGCAGTATATATTTATATATATAAATATATGTAGATACATGCCGTAGCAGCGAGAATATTGCGCAGCGGTAGTTGAGAGCGAGCAAAAAGTAAAAAAAAGTGGCAGAAACAAAAGCAATTTAATTGCTTAACAACATTTTACCATTAGACTTAATTGAATCGCTGAGTCAAATAATAACGATAAGTGGTAGGAGCAGTAGGCGAGTGCTAGGAGCTAGCAGGGAAGATGAATACTACTAGAGGTGAGCAGCTAAACAGGTAAAATGTTGTACAGGGGAATATTAAACGCCAGGCATAACATGTTAATGAATTTTAATGAGAAATAATGAAGATTACGCTACGTTGCGCTGCCAGCAAGCAAAGCTTATGCATTGGATTAGACAGAGAAGGTACCAAAACAGGTGAAAAAAGGGGGGAGACAATTGTGCAGTGACATGTGGGATTTGCGACTTAATTAAGACTGTGGTGCCACTTGCCACAACTTACCGTTATGCTGCCTTCAATCGCAGACACAGAGGGAAGTATTTGTAGAGCTCTCATGCAAAATGTGTCATATGCAGAATTCTCAAGATTTTCCCAAGCACAATGGCAAGCCAAGAAATGTTGTTTATCCAATACAATATATGCATATATTGAATATATATATCTTCCTCCTCTTTTGTGCTCGGACAAACACACATTTGAGTCCTTGGCTTGAGCTCTGTAAATAAAAGTTGAATTTCCAGTAAACTTTCAACACAGAAATTTAACTACAGTTTTGAGTTGTTTGTTGCCAATCAAAGGTAACTACAGCTTTCTCTTTTTTCCCTTGTTGCCAACAGTTGAATATTTAGCACATTTAGAGAGACTTACAATGCACACAACGAGCGCCATTTCTGCCGAACAGTGTTGTTGAAGTACTTCCAAGTATTCCATTATGTTCAGCAGCCAAAGGAGCTGAAAAGGACATTTCAAATTCTGTGAATTGTGTAAAAAGTTTTATTAAAAATGGACAGCAAAATAATTGAAATTTATTTTCCTAACTGCACCTAAATAACCCTTTTATTAAAGCGAGACAAAACTGCATAAAAGCAGGCTAAATTTTAGCTTAAAGTCTGATTTTCTAAACACAAATTCACAATTGAATTTCTTGTAAACACAAATTTAAAGTAAGTCTTCTTTTAATTTACATAAATCTAGAAAGTGTGCCTAAGACTTGAAAAGTCATTTACAATCAAAGAAGGAAAATATCACAAAACAAACAAAAAATATTCATGAATATTTTGTGGGGAATTTATTGTCATTTCGTGTCACTTTTCCACTGCAACGGAAATTGTCGTCAGGCGTTGCCAAGTGCCACAAATGGAATTGGATTTTGGAATTTGTGGATGTCGTAGGAATTTTGAGAGGGGTAAGACAAACACTGATTATAATTACAGGTGCACGTAGATATTGAAAGCAGGCAATGTAATCATATTAGCTATTGAATTGAAGTGGAAGTGATTTAATGCAGCTAATTGAATCAATATATCAATAAGTATATGTGTAAACTGTCAATCGATTGCCTCGTAAATCTGTCAGTGCATAATTTATGATTCTCTGTCGTCGACGAGTATCAACCTTGACAGCAGCCTTCAATAAGCACCAATAACTGTTCGTATTACTTGTTCACAGTTACCCTTAGGACACACACACTCAAATTCCCTCGGAGTTTGCAGCGCAAATTTGTTGCTCATACGCCAAGTGCGCCCCACTAAATCAAGTCGAAGCGAAACTGATCGAATAACATAAACAAGTTATCTGTCAAACAGTAAACTTAAATTGCCCTCTTTGGGGGCGGTATAAAAGACCCGACATAAGACTTGAATCTCAGTATTGACAGCTTGCTTTGATCCTGTTCCTGTTCCGGCTGCTGCTCCTTTCACCTTTTTCCAGTAACTGCCGAGTCACCTACAATCGTGAACCTCTTTGATTTATTTGATTGACAGTTGCAACACAAACTGCCGACAGCTTTCCTTGCTCACAAATCCCCTTCCAGTTAACGGGGAGTAAAGCAACTTTACTACTTCACATTGTGTGGCAGTTTATTTTAACGACGAGCTGAGCACTTGATTCATTGGAATCAGTTTTGTCAGTTTAGCTCAAATTGTAATAAAAATATGCAAGCCTCCACGTTTTTCTTAACTGCTTTTTATTTGCATTTCATTTGCAGCAAATTAAATGTAATTTGTTTGAACAAATTCATAGAACTCTGTTCCAAAGCATTGAAAACTGAATTCTCCGTAAATCCACAAACCTGAATTACTTTACAATATGTTTTTAATACCGTAATAAATGTTAAATAAACAGTTTGTAAGCTTACGTATGATTCTGCTGGTTTTTCCAGCTTAACTTAGTACTCCAGAGTTGTTACTTTGCCAGAGTCCTGTCCATAAATTAAAAATTGGCATAGCTTGTGGCTGGTGATTTATAATCAGCGCAGAACTTAGATAATTGCCAGCACATTAAAGTGTAATGCATAAATTGATTTGAGCTTGAAAGCAGCCGCGTAATTTGCTGTCGTACAGTGACTTAAAGCGGAAATTGAATTCCATAAACTTTGGCCGAGCACAGAACGAGCAGTGCAATTAGTGTGTGTACTACGCCCCTTTCCCTGCTACTTCTGCCACTACCACTTGAGCAAAAAGGCTTGTTCTCGACTAACATTGGCCTCAAATTAGAAAAACGGAAACGGAAATGGGGTCGCTATCGATGCGTCAGCTGGGGAAAAACCCAAAAACGCAGAACCTAAAACTTTTTGCGTATAGTTTGGGAAAAGGAAAAGGCGACGAAAAGCTGGGCGGGTAGCGGAGACGAGGTGTTGCTGTTGTTTTTGGTGGTGGGACTGCTGCTGCTGCTGATGATGATGTTTCTTTTGGTTGTCATTCAAGTGTTTTAATCAATTCTGATTTAATTTTATGCCCAATTAAGTGTGAAAAGCGTTTGATGTTGAACACAGCAGGCCTGGGAGTTACATTCTGGTGTGCCCAGTCCCTTATCCTTCCCTTTCTCCTAGTACCTACTTGGAACTCGCTTTCTATCTGTTCATTTCTCACAGTGTGTACAAAGGCACGCAAGCGTGAGCATTGAATATTCTACACACACACACACACCTACATACATATATATAAGTATATATAGACCTTAACGAGATGTGGCAAGTGATATGAATGCCACCAACTGGGCTTACAACAAGTTGATGCAACTCTGCTCGCTTCGTGCTTCGGTTTGTTTCACTTCGTTGCCTTTCAACTCTATTCCTTTTCTTTTCTTTGTCATGCCAGCACACACACACACTGTTATTCACACATATAATATTCATTCACTCAGTCACACATTTTAGGCTTTAGTAGTTATTATTTAAGTCTAAATTGCTAAATGACTGTCGCACCTTTCACCGCTGCTTTTGTCGCTTTCAGTATTCAGTAGCTTCGTCTTAATTGTTTTTGTTGAACTACCTTGACTTTTTATCATTTGGTTCAACTCTCTTCCTATGACAGAATCGTACCAGAACATTGCTGCCTAAGCGTTACCAAATAAACTTTATCTACAGCAACTACAAAGACAACAACAACAACTGCATCCAGTTCAGGAGCCTCAACTAAACTCAGTTTCTACGCCAGATATTTCAGCCGCTTTTGTCTATATGACTGCCGATCCCATCTCGTTATGTTTTTGGATATGTCTACAGGTAAAACTAGCTACAAATAACCAATTGGCTACTGTGACAAGTCTCTAACAAACTGAAAACTAAAGAGACTGCTTTAAAGCACTTTTAAAATCATTTAAAGGCTCACCAAGCTCACACTGTTATTTCTTCACATACTGCTTATATTAATCAACAAATTAAATGCCTTTACTAAGTAAAACTTTTCTAAGCCACTTTCCTTCTCTTTGTTAAACTTTTAACCATTTTTGTTGTCCAGTAATTACACTCTCGTTGGCAGCAAAGCGACTGAGGCTTATAAAACCAAATATCTTTAGTCTTATTGCTTTTTTTTCTGGTGTGTTGAAGAAACTTTTGTGATTTTTGCCAAAAGGTTTGCTTCCTTGGGGTCTGCTTTGCTGTACTACCGACATAAATGTGCACGTGTATGTGTGTGGCAATTTTGCTGGAATATTTACTGGCCTTCGTTCCGTTTGCTACACATGAGGAAACCTCGGCACATTACGGCTTTCAGCTGCAAAGTTTATACGGTCTTAAAAATATGACCATATACTTGGCCAGTGTTTTCAAAAGCTGTTGGCTTTTCTTTAAGCATATGCGACTGTAAAAGACCAGGGAAGTAATTAACTTTTGAAATATACTTAAAATACCATATATCTACAAACAAACACAAATTTGTCCATCGATTGTTACACATTTGCGGTACTAAAGTAATTTTTCTATTAATTATTTAACATTTTACCGACCCCAACACATTCACATTACTCCTTACATATTTATTAAAGGTACATTTTTTTTTATAGATTTAGATACATACATAAATTTCGTTATACATGCTTGTAAATTTGGGGTGTTGGAGATTGTCGTAAGGCTTGTACAACTTGGGAGACTTGGATGTAACTTGAAACATTATTCGATCCAAGTTAAATCGGTTAAACGATGTCATGTCTTAGGTGTATGTATGTATATTATATATGTGTATATATCTTTACGTTGTTGATAGTTTTCTTGAAATTACACCCATTTGGGTCTCATGTTAAATATATATGTGTATACATTCTTGTATGTGTGAGTGAAGAGTGTATGCGTGTGCGTTTGTCAGCTACTTAATATGTACTAGGTCTGTTTTTTTATTAATACTTTAGTTATTCTCACTTTTCTCGCTTTGTGTACCCTTTTCTCTTGCTATCTATATTCAATGTGTATTTTTGTGTACACTTTGAATTTCCCATTCATAATGTAACAATTATCACTTTGTGTGTCTGTGTAAGTGTATAAGTGTCTTAGTGCGGATGATGTGGATGAACAGTTAGGAGGATTGCAAAAACTACAAACTAATCTTAACGTTAACTGTTAACTAGAATTATCACTGGCGCTGTCACTGCCACTGTTACGCTCAACTGTTAATGTTACTGTTACGGTCAACTGTTAGTGGTACTGTTACAGTGCAGCGCTCAGAGGGACAGCCACCTTTTTGAGACCACTGCCTACTAATTGTTGAACATACACACACATCGTCGTCGTTCCTTTGTCTTACAAATTTTGTTAGCATGTGAAAAATTTTTAAGGCTTTCCCTTTTGCATTTATGTATCGATTTCCATATTTTCTTTTTATGCTGTTTCATTTTTTTTGTTTTGTTTCTTTTTGGTTTTTACTTTTTTTTGGGTTTTGATTTTTTCATTGCTTCAAAAATTGAAATTAGCCTTAAAAATTAAAACGCTAGCGCAGATGATAAAGCCAAAAATTGAGCAGCGTTTTCAAGTAGTAGGCAGGGCAGTGGACACACGCCCCAAAGTTATTTACTATTTTTTCACTGATATCAAAAAAGTTCGAGTATGAAAATTTAACTAAAAACGAATTCCTTTTTAGTTGCGTTGCGCTTACGTCGAGTAACGTACGACAAACATCCACAGATGCTTTCAATCAATCAATCTAATCACTTTGATTGAACTATTCTATATCTTTTACTGATCGAGGATGTCGTTGCCGTTTCTCGCGCCTTTTTGCGAGCCTTTCTTTTATCTTTTTGTTATTGTTTTTTTTTTCATTACTTTTTTTCTGTGGTTTATCCAATTTTTACTTGTTATCCCTCTCCAAGCTAGGCCAGCGTAACGGTCCCTAAAAACTGCATTGGATCTGTATGTGTATTGTGTACAGCTACTGTGTGTGCGGTTGTGTTAAGGTTTTTGGTTACAGCCAAGTTAATACACAATTAGCAGATTGTTCTCATTGAATCCAGCCGAGTGTCCGGCATTGCGCACTATGAAATTGGATCCATCGAAGTGCATGCGCTTCTCATTGCGACTACAGTTGATCCAAAAAAGTAATATCGTTTAGACTGCACGATGATCAGTTAGTAAGCTTGACTTACCGTAAAAATAGATGGGATGTCTTGCCCAACGAGGCGGTGCAATGAATGCCCAGGGTTGTTAGCGTAACGGATCCGTTTCCAGGGCTGGTACGAATCAGGCCCTTGTTATGCTGACGCGTGACCTTGACAAGGCCATCAGCGGCCTGAATAATGCGAAAACCATTAATGTCGTACATCTCGGTGCCATCATCGGCGCAACTATAGGATGATTTGGCAATCACCTCCTGTGCATCCGGCACAAAGGAGGGACCGTGACGTGAGTCGCTGTAAGAAACATTTGGCATAAGAAAGTGATCCTAAAGTGGGGGGTTTTTAAAACTACTCACTCATAAAACACTGCCAGAGTATAGTCCTTAGTCAGGTCAGTGAAAGTGTCGGTTGTAGTGCGTGTGCCAGCGGTATCAACCAGATAAATCAAAGCACACGATTCGCTTGTGAAGCTCACACCCTTGTACCACATTTTGGCATAGCGCCTGCAAGAGTAGAAAGGACTTTATCATTACAATTCGAAGTCTGATTATAGTTAAGGGTCTTACACAAAATTGTTGGTCTTCATGCCGTCATAGGTGACGATTTCCACCTTGGAGCCGCTCTGCAGAATTCTGCCATTGGGATGGATCAGCGCAGAGTTGGTGCCATTGCGGGACAAAGACACAGCGACCATGCTGCGTTGGTTCAAGACACGCACCGCCTTATCCAAGGTCATGTCAATGCTGTAAGGAAGCAAGGGGGGAGAAGACTAATATAATTGCATATAAATTTTGGGTGGTGGCTACTTACCGTACTCCCTCGCGTAGACGCAGCTGGATGGTGCCATTCGACATGGCAATTGGTCCAGAGCCGGGACATGGCGGTGGTGGTGGTGGACTATTCTCAAACTCAAAGGTGCGCGAGCTGACGCGTCCCAGCGCATGTGGTGGTGGTGGCATTGGCGACGGGTACTGCTGGGTGTGATGCATTTGCGGTTGTGGTGGCTAAAATAACGAATGTCAATCATAATTTATTTAGTTGATTGGAACTCGGTTTTAAAATATTTACGGGACAATAGGCGCCGCCACTCTCATAGCCATAGGGCGTGGCATAGCGAGCAGTTAATGACTTTGTGCCATGAACAAGTGGCTCCAAATCGGGTGCAATAGCTGTCAACAGTGGCTGCGAGTGGTGCATGGCCATGCCTATGCCGCGATACGATGCAGCCCCGCCTCCGCCTCCTCCGCCACTGGCATTAGTTTGGCTGGAACACTCCTTGGCCAACACGGCGGTGTTTGTGCCGACACTAGCACTACCGCTATTCAGCGACATGCTGCTCATCCGCGATGATAGCGAAGCAGCTGTTCCAGACAAGCGCATCGAGGATTGCTGAAGGTAACAGAAAAGAAAAAGAATTAAAATTGATATATTAAAAATAAGGTATTTCAAAAATAGAAAAGGATTGTAATTAAATAAATTTAATATTTTTGAAGCCTTTACCATCATAAAAGAGATGCATACTTAAGAGTACAGCAGCAAGTGCTGAGATCTTAATGAATGTTTAATAAATTTAGATCATATTAAAGTCCAAGAATCCTTTGAGGATATACAGCTTCTCTCCCAAGTCATGCTAGCTTCGAAAGCAGCTACCAAGCACCATTTAAGCTAACAACTAACATGACTAAGACCTTTTTGACAGTACCACTTATGACATTTGCTAGAAAATGAAATATTTTCTATTCAAAGTCTTCTGCCAAGCATACCCAACTTTTGGCACTAGTTAGCCACGCCTTTCACAAACATTTGACATTGCTAAAACCCACTCAAAGAACAAAATGAATGCTGCAGCCCAAACTTCCAATGCATAATTAATAAGAAACGTTTAGCAAATGCTTTAAAAAAGGCTTAAAGCAACAAACGAAGACAAATTAAAATGGCTGAAAGCTTAGCAAAATAGCCAGAAAACTCTACCAATTGAAAAACAACACACAAACAATGAATATATAATATTAAGGCAGACATTGTTTAAATCAATTGCAGCAGCATGAAGTTGCATATAATTTTTCACATGAAAGATGACTCAACTGATTGACAGCTGTCAGCTGAGATGTGAAAAAAAAAGGAATTCCTAAAAAAGTTGATGGATTACTCACCGGGGATGGGTTGTTGTTGGTGTACACGGAGCGTTGGCGCACCCCATTTGGAGCCTTGGTGGGGGATCGCAAGATGTTGTTGATCTTGTCGTTCATTTGAGCACGGGATAGAAAGTCCTCGGCATTAAAGATGCCGACACGCCCACTTTTGGGTGTGACAATGACATCGGGTTGTTGCTTTGATTCATCACATGTGGCGAGCTGACACTGCACCTCCTTGGTGTTCGGTTTGGTAACTGGAACCATTCTATCTTTCTTGTCTCTTTGGTGTCTTCTTGTGGCTAACAATAACAGTTACTTTCTGCTGATTATTCTTCTACTATATCTTTATATTTTTATCTTTAATTGTTGTTGTTCTTGTTGCTGTTTTGTTGGAACGACTTGCGCGGAGATGGGAATGCGAAAAACCAAAGACTGCTCGACACAACGACTCAAAGAGAGGAATTTAATTTTTACTTTTTTTTATTTTCTACTTTCAAGAGCTCTGCTCACTGCGAAAATTTGTGAAAGAATGATTTGACCAGCTGCTGTCCTTCAGCAAGTCATCTTAAATTTGGCATTACATTGGGCCTACTATGTTTTTTTTATGGCTTCAAAAGTGTGTTGGAAAATGCTCCACTAACGAAACTTATTGTTAAACAATAAGGCCAAAGACTTTACAGTTAGGGCAAAGACTTTTATTGTCTTAATAAGTTATAAACTATAAGAAAATTTCAACGAAAAGCGTTTTAACTGCAAGGAAATTGCTTTTTTTTACATACATTCGAGTGTTTTGCAACACTTAAACTGACATTTGTTCAAATTGACAGCAAAGTGTCAAGCGTTTTAGCGTAGAGTTTCCAACCTAATTCAATTGATTGCACAAACGTCATTTTATTTGTCATTTTCTCTAGCTATAGAATTTATTTGGCTATAAATCAGCACTGGAAATAAAACAGACGTACATTAAGAGCACTTTGTACAGCTATATTATTATTATTATTCAGTTATCAGCGAGTGCTTTTTAAGCTTTGACATTACTAGTTTTTGAGTTTAATGGACTTGGCCATAAAGCGACCTTGCCCATGGCGAAATCATCAACATCATCATCGGCATCGTTAGTTGTGTTGCCAAATGTGACAAATTTGCTACAATTGGCAGTACGCAGTGAGTATTCATGGTTATTGGCCGAGAACAGGGTCTTCCTTTGCTTTAGGCCACTTCCGTGACAAGCGAAAGTGTGCAATAGAAATTAGCCAAGACAGGCGGACAGACAGAGAGAGCAGTAGAGACGTCAATTAGCCAAAAACGACCATTCATAAGTCTCCTTCAAGTTGTTTATTTAACTATGTGCGAGGTTGGAAACCCCTTGAACTTCGACAACAACAAATTGTCTGGCAATTGTCACAATAATTCCATGACCCTGTAGTTAAGGAAAGCAGAGAGTGGCACTAAAAACATAAAAGTGAAGAAGGAGGTCTGCTGGACCTTACAAGAGCTTAGAGAGCTGAGACATAGAAGCGTATAAAGAACTGACTGAAGTTCGACTTTTAGCTTGAAAACTGTTAGTTATTAACATATTAATCATCAAATCATTTGCCTTACAAAATGGTGCCGGGTCCATTTCAGTCTACTTGCTCTTTGTCAACCTTTTCTACCACTTTTTGTTTTGGCAATTGCAATTGTTATCGAATTGAGTTAGTTTTTGCTCTAGCGGCTCTGACAAGTCTCTATTGCCGTTGATTTATTGTGTTTTGGCCTGGCTAATGAGCGCATTGACTCCTTGCAACATTTGGCCATCGGCCCACGCACAATTCATTTATAAATATTTTGCACACATTTGGCGCTTTCCTTTTCCACATGTTTGCAGTTGTCAGCATAGAAAAAACAAGTACATATAGTAAAAATATATATAATTATATATATTTGTTTTTTTATGTAAAATATTTGATATTTTTAGTCGCTGCTGCTCATTAAAATGCTGTTGCAATTTAAGTTGTTTGCCTCCCACGCATTGCATTGACTCAGTTTAAAGCATCTTTAAATAAATTCCAACTGCAGTGGGAATAAATTTTATACAGCGACAAATGGGGGACATTTTTGGACAAGTTCGATTCACAGTGTGAATGCCAGTGAAATACGGAAATTCATTTGAATTCAGAAAAAAATACGAGACAAATTGGATAACCTCCCCAACACATGTAAACAGTCAGCACATTTATATTTTGTTTTTGGGTAAATATCAATTGGTAGACAGCCTTTTGGGCATTTGTTCGCTTTCTTTTGTACCACTGTGCATGCAGTTTTTAATTAACTAGTCATCTATATGCAGCGAGTGCACTTTTAGCCACAAAACACTCGTAATATCCAGTGTCAGACGAGTGTATATACAGAAATGTTGTGACACAAACAGCAAGAGTCTGTCACAAAACATAAATAGCTTTTGCTTGTGCCGAACTATGGAAGTGGTAAACACTATTATGCCATATCTATATCGAACTATAGACGAAACACAAAGTACAGCTATAATTTAAAAATATGAAAGCAATTAAAACGAGATTTAAATTAAAAACGATTTATTTCTATGCAGTAAAAACTGAAAAACTAAAACATAAAACAAAACTGGGTCGGAATAATTAAGATATTCATAATATTATGAAAAGTAATAAATAAATTGTTGTAAAATGCATTTAAAAGCTAAAATTGGCTTTGCTGAACATTAATATTTCACAGCTAAGGAGCATAGAATGAAAAGATGGCTATAATAGAGATGCTCAACTGTTAAACGCTCAGTTTAAAGAGCTCTGCTGGTCTTTAAATACTTTTAAAAATAGTTATTATACTGCATAGGCATTTAAGATTAAAGTTTACTAAAGAAAGAGGTAAAATTATTAATCTACGACTGCAATTGATGGCAAAGTAGCAGCATAAACAGCCGTCTACTTCGTCTGCCATAGTGTATTTGCTAGTCGTATACGTCTATTCTATTTTTTGATTAGTTCAGTTTGTGCGTAAGAAAACCACCAAAAAAATTGTGCAACAGCTCGGAAAATAGCGCAGTTGGAAAAGTGAGAAAAACAAGAAAAACAAGCAAAACTATTTTCGTGGCGACAAAATTTATAGTCATGTCAATGAACTGCGTGCACTGTGCAGATTTCCACACAGAGAGATGGAGAGAACAGTGGAAATGGAATGAAAATGAAATGGCTGATCGAGTCATGGTTTAATAATGGAACCTATAGTAAATAAAAGATATGTTTGCTGACGTCATGGACATCGAAGTTGTGGCATAATTGAAACTGAAATGTCTTGGGCTACTTTAAGCCATTTTTGTTTATTTTATACGAGTGAGTGGCACTTTATTTATAATTATTTGTATTTTTTACGCAATTCATGCATTAAAAACAATTAACAGAGAGGCGACACAAGCTTTTGTTGTGGGCAATCTGAAATTAATTGGTTGTCAACATCAGTAGCACCAGAATATATATATTCTATATTGAGTTTGTGTACTACAATGTGAACAAATAATTATGTATATATATTTATATATAGAGAGGCATATAGGGTAGCTGCGTTGGGAGGCATCTTTGTTGACAATTCATGCGTTAAACGCATGCTCACATCCGCAAAACACACTCTGTTCTATCAGTTTGAACACGTTTCGGTATTGTACTGTGGTTTAAAAATTATATTGATATAAGTCTGCATATATAATTTTACTTTTTTGCATTCCTCGCATTTCTCCAGTCAGTTATTGTCACTTGGTATTCAGTTTTTAAAGCTCATGAAAATTTGAGTGACTTTTGTTTACCCAGACGTCCCAATGGACGAGACGTACAAATCCCCACCGAACATTGGGCTTGTCGGTGTTGTCAAGTGATTCATTGGGATTTCCTGGAAATGCCCCCACAATGGGTTTGGTTACGTTAACAGACCCCAACCAGACCAACGGACTGTCTCTTCCACTGATTTTAAATCTCTATTCGAAATCGCTGTTCATTAAAATAGCGTAAAAGTGTGCCCAAGTGCGATATATACGTCTATATATATGTGCGTCAGTTTATATTTTGTAGGTTTGACGTCATCGAAACGCTGTGTCTGCCAAATGTGCACAGTGGCGCCCTCAGGCCTTCTAGTGATAAAGCAGCCCCACTGGCGACGCCACTGTATCATCCGAAAGGTGTGCTAAGATTGAAAGGCGCACGGGGTGGAGGCGTGGCAAATCTTTCGTAAGATTTAATGTCTGTTGGCGATTTGCCCGTTTTGTCAAACAAAATTTTACGCTTAATTTAAGCGGCAAACATCTGAAGTGACGTTGTCGCATCTACTTTGATTTTCGTTTCTTTTCTTGCTCGAAATAGGCCAAAGTGTTCATTAATAATTATTACACTGTGCGAAAACGAGCACTAAATTTATGTTTATTTAAAAACAGACTTTTTGCTGGCTGTCTAATTAGTTTACAAAGGTCGAAATGTGTCTATAAATAAAGGCAAAGGCAATCAATTAAAGCAAATCCTTCAGACTTCACCGTCTACCCAAGTACTGCTTTCAAGGATACATTACAATACAGTATTATTTTGTTTCTTGGTTCATTTTTCAATAGAGAATTTTGGAAATTTGCTGAGTAGATTTAAAAGTACTTTGATATTTATTGCTTTCATTTCACCTTTCGTGACTTTTCTGTGGCAACATTTGCAGACGTGCCTCTCTTGGGCGTATCAGCCACGCCCACAATTTCTGAGTTCCAGTTCGCTCAACGGTGAGTGGTGTGGGCGGTGGCAGGGGCTGGCAGGGGCTGGCAGGGAGGCGGCATTATGTCTGTTGTGCTCTGTTCGGCGTACGGTCGCAGCGGCATAAATCACGCGACTTTTAGGCGAATGTTCCGCCTTCTTTGACTTTTCCTTTGCCTTTATCTTTTGTTATTATTGCTGTCGTTCACATGCTCAATTTTTATTATTTTCATTCATTTTTGAATCATGTTTTTTGTTGTTCTTAACACATGCAGTAGTATTGTGCAATTTGTGACTTGTCTTACGTTTATTTTCTGTTCTTTTTGGCGTATTTTTCGGTTCCTTTTTGGATTCGGTAAATGGCCAACAATAAATTTCATTTATTTTTAACAAACAGCAGGAAAAGACTTGAGTGTTGGTAAGGGGCAGTGGAGGAGCAGCAGTTGCAACTCGGTTTGTGTTTATTGATTAAGTCTTTGGCTGCAATCATAATGTCTATGACTTCATAAAGACGAAGGTACAAAATGGCTGCATAGTTTCCGGTTGCAATGGCGCTTTGTGTAGCCAGACAGGGAGGGGAAAGGGAGAGAGAAAGAGTGGAAGCTTTCAGACCAGACTGAGACACCGAGGAATTTGAATTGTCAAGAGTTCAATGCACTGCACAAAGCAGCAAATTCCATTGGCGACAGCCATTGTAATGCCAATTGGGCATTAAACACAGCCAACTATTGTCAGTCTGGCTACCCCTCCAAGCCCTTCGTTTCCTGTTCAGCCCCTGAACTCCCATTCCACCCACTAGACAGCGACATCTAAATGGAAATGGAAATATTGTCGACGCACTCATTGCACGTAACTTCTCTTACTCCCCTCTTGGGTAATGTCTTGGCACACAGACCTGTCAGTCCCAGTCATTTATATACCCGGCTACAAGACAAACGAAGTAAATTTATAATGTAGCACACACACACACACACAAGCACCCACACACACCTCACAGGCTGTCAGTGAAAGTCCCTTTCTGAGTTTAAAGGGGGCTGGGCCATATCCAAAATAAATAACTCGTACATCAGTTGAACAATTGCTGTCCCATATTTTTTGTATACTTTTAAATACGCTAACTTAGGGAGTTAAAGGGGTATATAAAGCAGCCGATTAAACCCTTTAACTATATAGCGAAAAGTATACTTTAAACTAAGAACTTTGTACCAGAATGACTTTAATTTTTAACCATTTTTTGGCTTATACCAGAAAGTTGAAAACTTTACTTGAATCAGAAATTATTTCTGTATTTTTCAAACAACAATTAAATGATTTCTAACAGTAATTACCAGTAACTAGTTTGATCTAGCCCAGATAGCTGGTGACACACAGGTTTTCCGTACTTTCAGCCATAGATGAAGGCAAAAAAACTCTTGCCAATTAGTTTTTCCGAGCTGAGCCACACCACTGCTGGTGGTTTTCTAATAGGACCACATTGCTGTAAATGCTTTCATACTTCTAACTTATGATATGAAATATAGCAGGGTACCTAAAGCTCCATAAACCCACTGAGAAGTGTAACCACAACCGGAGGCTACCGCCTGTTGGTTCGCAAAGTTGAAATAACTGTTCGATATGAAGGGTAGTTCGATTTTATTACAGTGCTCATCGAAGGTCAACACAGGTGTATTAATCAGCGCTATGTTGTGGGTCAGAGGGCTAAAGGTGTAGTCTGGATGTTTCACAAATTTCGTGGGGGACACCTACTGATAAAGTTGCGTCGATGTGCGCAGTCTAGTGTCATAGAAGATAAGCACTTCAGTGTACCAGAAAACAATAGTATTCAATTTGTAATTTAGGGGTTTTTGTTAATTAAATTTGATAACTCACTCAGCTGTGCAGTGAATCGTAGTTGGCAGATATTCCGTGCCAATAATAACACAGTCATAGACATAATTGTCGCCGTAAGCGACGCTGAAAGAGCTCACTCCCACCTGGTAAACAAACTGTGCCACCATAGTAGTCTGTCCACTTTCACCATTTGTCTTCTTCCGTCTGAAATAAGTACTTTAATTCCCTTAACGTACGGGTATTCCGTAGTCGACTCTTTGCTGTAGAATTTCTTTTAAATTTCATGCGATTTGTTTATTGTCTTTGTCACTTGTAGCTTTCTGTGGCTACTGTCAAGTAAATATCTCCCATATATGTTCCCGTATCTCAGCCATCTGATATTTCCACAGCTCACATCACTGACGTCTCCTGGCGGATTGGGCACACAGAGTATATTATGTTAAATGTAAATTTATTTCCGCAATGAAATGAAAGAGATTCTTTGCAGGCACTTTTAACTTAATGTTTAAATTTATTGTTTATCTGGTTGTTGGTAAGCACGAAGGTGCACCGCAATCAGGTAATGAGGCCAACAAAAATATTAATAACAACCCAAAATTGTTGCCCAACTTTTTGTTGTACACCAAAAGTTTTTAAGCAGCTTTTCAGCGCTTTTCTTGCGCTAAGCCAAATTGTGGAAAACAAGACAATAAAGCAAAAAGAAACTCAAAAGAGTTTTTGTTTGATTCAAGTTCTTGGTAAATGCATTTTGGCCAAACAAACGATCGATAAGCTTTTCAATGCAATCGCTACTAATTTAAATAAGCTTTTGTTGGAGCTCTTTGTTGATTGGCAATCACTCAGTTTGTCAACAGAAAAGTTATTCAATCAGCAGTTCTAATATTTATCAGATTTATAGATTAAATTTCAACAAGTTGTTGAACTCTTTATGATACAAGAACATATCATAATGGAACTGATAGATTTTCGCCAAATGTCACACATTGCTCGACGATTTGCAATCTCAAATGGCAATTTTGTTGTCTGACCCAAGAAAAATGTTGGCTAAAAACAGAAAAGGGGCGTGCCTCAATTGCCGTTTTGCTGCTTTTGATGTCAGCGAGAACGGAGGAGTAGAGTACGGTGGAAAATGACGGGTGACAGCGAGTTGTGTTTGCCATGCAAACATTTTTTCGTGTTTTTCCAAAGTGCCAAAAAGCATGTCAAGGGAGCGAAAGCAAAAGCAACATCAAAATGTCAGCGACAACGGCAACCGTCAAATGTTTTTTATTTGTTGTTGCTGTAACTGCTGTTAGTTTAATGCGTAAAGTCGACAGGCACTGACATGCATACACTAGCAAAAACACACACAAATAACTGCAAATGTCTGCAAGTCCAAAGTTACAAATGTTATGATTCATTTTACAGTGATTCACCCTACGAGATAGTGTAGTACTCGATCAAATAATCGATTTCCATTTCAGATACCAATGAAGTACAGTCTGTGGGAGTATTTAGGCCCTTTGCGTGTGGGCCATAATGAGGCATGACTAACTACATACAATTGCCGCACTTAAGTAAGTGCTTAAGGAATGGGTGAAGAATGGGTTGGTTAAACAAGGACAAAGTATTTGCTTGGCCTGCTAAGTAGACAGAGGAGTCCTTGGCCCCGCCCTTCTAAGTAAATACCATAGCCGAGTGTTGAGTTTATCTTTAACCTAATCGACAGAGAGTTTAGTTTGCCTAGAGGCTGTTAATAAGGACGGATTAGAACAATTAAAAGGACATACACCTACAGTGAGCACCATAATTATTTGCTCTTTGCCAACGGCTGATTATTCCTAGCACTTTTATGACAGCAATGTTGTTGTTGTTCTCGTTGTTTTTGCTGTTTTCATTGCCTTGGTCTTGCCAGCTAATTTAAATACTACATAAAAATGTCATCAACTCGTTTGACAGACAGACAGAGCGCGACAGAGACAGCTATATAGCAAAAGATTGTGCGAAAGAGGCGGATAGAACTAAATGTGCCATTTGCTGGAATTTATGTTTGCTTTTAACGCGTATTTAATTTGTTTTAATTAGCTGGCAATTGAAGACCAAAGATTATGGCCAACATGTGGGCGTGTTAACGGAAGTTTAAAACACCCAAACTGACCTCGCTGAACTCCTTGGACACAAGTATACAAATAAAACACTATGCACGGGGTCAGTTTTCAGCCAGACCAGACAGACAGATAGGAACCCGCTTCAAAACCCGCTAAAAGTGTTTTTAATTGGCTGCTGGCGGCGTTTTTATTTTTCTGTGTCTGTGTTTTTTTTTAGCATATATTACAAGTGGAGTCTTTTCCTTTTAGCCATGTCTCATGGCATGCATTTGATGCTAATTACAGTTACCAACATGGTGAGCATGCAAAGGATGCTTGTCCTTGCCTTGCGGCATCCACTTTTACCAGGTATAATGGCATTGTGATTGCCAGCCACAGCGCCTAGCCCAACACCACCGCCATGGCCTACAGCCCCTCCCACAGCCACAGCCCCTCCACTTGTGTTGTATACTCTTCCGTTGTGTCCGTTGCACAGATTCTCTTGGCAGCTGCGATAGTAGGTGCGAAATGAGCCATTCGTTTTAACTCCGTTCAGCAACTGCAACAAATACTTAAGTCACTTTTGATATATAACCAATCTGTCTAGCAATTGGTACACTACTCCACCCCACCTAACTTTGGCTGGAGGGTTGGGGCGGACATACTCACAAGCGGCTTATCCGAACAGTCACGTAGAAAGGAGCTGACTTTGTTCGCATTGTGCTAGAGGCGATGGAGATAACAGCAGTAAAAAAGGAAGAGAAAGAGATAGAGAAGAGTGGAAGAAAAGAGTAAGCAAAAGATACATCAGCAAATTTCACAATTTTTTATAACGGATGTGCTTTTTTAACTTTATTAGAATTCTTTACATTTTTCTATCGATTTCCTGCAGCGAGCTACTTTGAACTTACAAATAAAATCAAATATTTGAATCATTTCATACTCATATGTCTTATTGTTTCTGCCCTCTGGCTTTAATGTTTTTATATAAACTAAAATCATAAAGGTTATTCTATGTAAATAAAACTCTACGTTTTAATTACAGAAAATCGTCTGGTTTTCTAGTCATTAACATCGACTTTCCCTTTATTAAAAAAAAGGTAAAAAGGCTTATATTTTTACATAGAATAGCATTTGTAAAGTGAGCTCCTCTTTCATGCTAAAGCAGCACAAATCAAGCTTCTAACATTTCCAAGAACAAAACTTAAATGCCATTTATTTATGTAAGTAATCTTTTTTTAAGCTTTTTACTTGTTGCTTATATTATGACTACAGTTGCCGCTTGAATTGAATTTCTGCACAAGGTCCGCATCGGAGGAGAAGATAAAGTTTTAATTGCATTATATCGAGCAGGCCATGCTGCAGTACAGCAGCTCTTTGTGCCTGTTGTGCTACGAATACAGGGAATAAGGAGAGAAGATACTTTTTTTGTTGTTCATTTCCATGCAGGCTTAAAGTAACTTTGATCCGACCAAATTCAATAACAAAGAGTTCAAGGCTTCATGACTAATGAAGCACTGGTAAATGTTTACCCAACTCTTTATACAGAGAACGAAAAAATAAATCCAGCATGAGCAAAAAAAGCGAATGATAAAGTTAAAGTTGGCGTTGACTTTCACTTGGGCCTATGGGGGAGAAAAAGCGGAGCAGGAAAAGCGGTGACACACTGCGTATGCTGTATCTCAGCAGCTACTACAAGCGGCTTTTGTGGTCTTATACGCCTTTTTGGCTTTCCATTAAATTATGGTAATGGACTTCTTTTTTATGTCTCTGTGTGTGTGGCACTTCTATTTGGTCTGGTTTGAAATTAAAACACAAAAGCTTCAATGTCAACAGACGTGCTTTCATTCTGCCTTTGCTTGTTCACATTTCTGCATAAGAACAATCGGCTGATTACATGCCAAAAAGACTAGAGAGAGCTCGCGACTGATAGATTAAATTGTGAGATTTTTCTAAGACTTCTCCTCCGTCCTTCGCTTCAAGTCCTTTCAAGCACTTGACTTTGGCCATTTGTATGCCAAGTTTTTATTGCAAATTGCAGCTTTGTGCTTTGGGCGGGCACAAAAAAAAAAGACAGCAACAACTTCACATTTTGCTCGACAGTCGCTGCATAAGTTTGTCACTTTTGACAGTCGAATTTGGGCAAAGGTATGCTCGACTTGTGGGTGCTGCTCATTTTTTGGCATGGATTTAAGCCTTATCTTAAGTATTAGACATTTATATAGCACGATCAGCGAACAGCATTTAAACTGGCTGACGAAATAGATACAGGCTTCATTCTCCCACGCATTACTCATACGCCATGTGGCATCAAATATATTCAATTACATTGTACGTTAAGAGTTTAGTTTTACTGCCACTCGTTGGCTACGTGAGACCAGCTAATTTGCTCGCAAAAACGCAACTTTCGGCTACAAAGTTGCCACACACACAAAAACTTATCCATCTGCTTCATGTGCATTAATGGAGAGAAAGGGGAAGAGAAAGGCAGCGTAAAACCGAAAGTCGTGTGGTAAATGCAACTTTGTTGCCACCCTCGCAATCAAGCAGCTGCGACTCAGTCGGAGTACGTGTGGAGTTAAACAGAGAATAAGTATAAGTACTTCATGCCATGATTATAACTGTGGGTGGTTTTAACTTGCAACATTTGATGTGGTCTGTTAACAGGCAAAACTAGTCGACTGCCAAAGACTCTGTGCTACAAAATCAGTTTTGGTTAATTCTACATTAGTTTGTAGGAGATGAACTATATTTCTTCTCACCATTAGATTCTACTTGCCTTCTAATCGAACCCAATATACCCCTTCATACTTCTTGAAATACAGTTAACACTCACAATCAACTCTTGCCGCACCGTGAGGCAATACTTGTTGGTGCAGTTAATGGCTCGATTCGCGCTGGCATTCGTGATGCAGGTGGCATCATTTTGGTTCAACGTGTAGCTGCAGACGTAGCACTGCAGAGCTGCAATTCCAGAAAGATACATGAAAATACTATACAGTGAAAAACTACTTAAAATACTAGATGTGTGTAAAGTGTACAAAAAAAGCCGAAAATAAGAAAATAAGTAAATACAAAAATAAGCATATCACAATAATTGAACGAGGTCATGACGTTGCCTTTCATTTTCATTTCGATTTTCGTTTTCATTTTCATTTGCTGATGATGATAATGTTGATGTTGATGTAGCCGCTGATGATGTTGTGCTTTTCTTAGATTTTATTTATAGCCAAGCGCAACAGAGCGACAACATGAAAATCTATAAAAACACAATTTCTATCTATTTAATGTATTTTTATTCAAATTAATTGCATTAAAGTGAGAATTTTGGCAACAGACTATCTGTCTATTTGCCAAGTGGCACGACAGCGTCCTCGACATGTATCTATGTATATTTTTTTAAGTTTTTTTTCTATTTTTCTATATGCGTTTTGTGTAATAACAATGACGTCAATAGACAGCCACAAGAATAGCAACAGGCACAAGCTGTAAGCAGATTCATGACACGAGACTTTGGGGGCCTCATAAAACTGCTCGAAAATAGGTAAAATTTGTAATACTCTTTGGTCTTTCAAATTTTTCATAATACTCTATGAATTCACAATGCCCTCTGTGAGTGTATAGAAAAAAACTCATATTTTGGTTACGTTCTCGGTTCTCAGACCCCGAACGACCCTGTAAAACTGTCGATTGTCCAACAGCTGGCACAACTGACGCAAAATCCTCTTCATTCCTCTAACACGCCTCCCTGCAATCAACATTATTTTAATAGGTCATTTACGGATCGGCAATTTCATCGTAAAATCAGTGAATAGAAATTTTAACAGTTAACGCACATAATGTGTGTTTATTTTTAAATCGTTTACACTGCAAGTTCTGCATAAACGAGAAGACAGCAACTGGGAATCAGTCAAAGTACCGCTCAGTCACTCATTCGTGCGAAATTATAGCACCACAAATTTACCCAAAAGTATCAAAATTATCTTCAAAGACAGTGGTCAGAGCAGCGCTGATATTGTGTGGAAAATTTAAAAGCATTTTGACCTGAATTAAACAGATATTCCTATGAAAGTCCCATGAAAAATTGTGGTAGATTTGAAAGAACAAAAAACGCTGTAGTCTCTGAACTGAAATAGGGACGATTATAGTTTGATTAGCAAAAAAATTCAAAGTTTAAGGAATTTTAGTACAAAGATTGATTATTTTTCAAGAAATTTGAATCATAACTTACTCGAATTTTCTACTTTAAGGTCTTTCAAATTTACCTTGTCTACTTCCGCTGCTTGAAATCCTTTTTCATGCAAATAAATTGATTGATTTGGTCTCACGGTTCCGACTCGTTCTAAAAATATGCCATTATGCAGTGTGAAATGTTTGAGAAATGATTTGTATCATCTTTTGTGTAGCAATCAATAAATTAAATGCGGTCATTGGAGAGTGGCAACAACAGCTGAACCAGAGATGGGTTATTATAACTTTAATAGACTCATTTAATACGCTAAATAAACATATACACATTTATACAGATATTCTTATAGTACAAGGGAAATACGTCAGCAGAGCAAAGTTCTTGGAATCGCGTGGAGGTCTCATGTAGAATTAGCCTAAGAGCGTGCCAAGAAGACAAAATAAACAATAACAACAACAAGAAACGAAAACAAAAACAAACAAAAACGAAAACGTTTCAAAATTTACCTGAATTTTTTTTTTTTCCTATTCACTGTCATAAATTTATTTCGCAGATTTGACAAGTTGCGAAATAAAACAGCCAATTTACTTAAGTGGAAATTGAATACGCTTGTTGGAAGTACACAAAGTAATTCATAAGTACATTCATGTATGAAGTCTTCTTCTTTTGATAATAGATTTGTTGATTTTGACAGACATACACCTTGGGCAGAGCATACATATGTGATGTGTATCATAAATAATACCACACTTACCAATTGTTTGAGCTGCAGACGCTAAGATGACGGCCAAAGTGACAGAAAATCGCACAATTTCTGAGGTTTCAGACAGTTGGCGCATCTTTAGTTATGTTCTGTAGTAACAACTTGTTGTCTCGCGTTACTATTTGATATTGACAGTTAATAGTTGCTAAGATTTTTGCTCTGAAATGGAATCTTTCATTGATTGCAAGGGGCTGCATTAACTTTTGAACACCGGTTCCTTCTGCTATCAAATTTCATAAGAGAAAACTTGTTTTTTGACAATAAACTTGACACCAACCAATTAATTTGATGAACATGATGGAGAGTTCCCCTGTAACTTATTCTTTAAATCATAGAAATAATTTTGACACACATTTTTTCTTTATAACGGGTATCTTTTAGTCGTTTAATACTTAACTCTTTCGTCTGCTGCAATCTTATCACGCAGCAACTGATTGATAAGATCTACGCTCGCATTATTTACATAGAACGCAATTTTATTTGTACTATAATTAATGATTGTTTGCTTTATAACCATTTTCTTTGCTTCCATTTATTTGCAGCCTGAGCGCTATGTACCTGGTTCGCCCATCTTTCGCGATAGCAGCCCAACGCCCAATGCCACGCCCACAGCACCTATAACAGTACCGCCCTCCGTAGCAGCAGCAGCAGCAGCCGCAGCCACTGCAGCAGCAGCGTCGTCAAAAGCGACGTGTTCTTCTCCAACCTCCAGGAGTCGTGGTCAAGGTGAGAAACTGAATAATAAATGTTTTCATACAACCCTCGTTACCGAGTCCCTTAGTTCCGCCTCCCCTTACCAACCTCCTGTTCTCCCTTTCCCATACTGCACATGTTTCTGCTTTTCCTCAGAAGTTGACATAGTTTCTGTGACATTTGTGTAAATAAAGCTGGAAACATGCTACAAAGTTGGCTCGTAATGTTTTGGCTCCACAGGGCGTATGCGCGATATATACATATATGAAAATATTCGTCATTTTGCGAATATTTTGGGTCAAAGATGTTCAAGATATTTCAGCGGCCTGGAGCGTTGAGAGTGTTGGTAGTGGTGGCGGGGATGCCATTTCTCTCATAATTGATTGCTTTTGTTGTGTTCAGCTATTTTGGTTCTGTATTTAAAACTTATTGGGAAATTTCATTGAGCTACAGGTAAACAACAACAACAATAGAAATGTCGAGTATTATCGAGCAGATACCAGACATTCATTAGACATTGCTTTGGCTCAATTATTTGTGGAATCCGAATAGGAATAATACGTTTACGGTATTATTATATTTGTTATCTCAATGCTCTATGCACTGTTTTGGTTTGTTTTCCTTGCTGTTTTCCTCGAAATCTCAATTCTGTTTACGTGCCAAATTCATCGTGGCCGGCGCTTCCGTGCCGCGATTCGGTAAAGTACCCTGAGTGTCTAGAGACTTCTTCCCCTCCATTAGCCCCCATTCCCACTTCCATTCATAACCCCAACTTCTATCACAAATTCACATATAGTGCTTGACTCATTTGATGCGTAAGTGTGTGGGTTTTACTCTTTTCCCCCCAATATCTTTCTCTCTTGCTTTCTCTCTTTGGTGTGGCTGAATGAGCTGCGTGTGTCACGCTAGAATGTATCGATTTTATTTGCTGATTTAGAACGTGTGATTGCCCAACCCGATTCAGGTGAATCCATTGATCAGCCGAGCTGCTCTTCACTGATAGTCACAATTCCAGGGAGTGGGAAATTGTCACAGTTATCTAGCTCGACAATTTATGGCACAATAACACTAGCTTTAATGAGCTTTAAGCATTCACAGAGCAGGAATATGCTTCAAAGTCTACTTATTATTAATGCTCGGTGATTTGTCCTAATTTTAAACGTTTTTAAATGTCTTTAAATAGAATATCGTTCCATTTAACTGTGCTTTTGTTCTCGTTAGTCTAAGTGCATTTTATAGTTCATGTTCTATGACTTTAATTTTATTTGCAAAAACTTTTAGTTGTATAAATTATTTTATAATGGTTTGTGCTATAACTTTTCTTTCACTCTCTCTCACCAGCCATGACAATTTCCGTCTCACATGCAGCACACAGCAATGCAACAACTTCCACTAGCACCTCTACCAAAAGCAACAACAATAACAACAACAACAGCAGTAAATCCAAACAACTGCCCACCTGCTACATAAGCACTCGTTCGGCGGCAATGATGGCTTTAGCACTTGGTCAACAGTCCAGCAATGAGAAAGCATCAACCGCTTCCAGTTCCAGTTCCAATTCCAACTCCAATTCTAATGCCTCGCCACGCACTCATCATCGCACTGTGTCTACAGCGCGACCTGTAAGCCGCGCCACGCCCACGCCCATAACAACAACCACGGCCAACAACTCTAAACCAGCCACGCCCACAACCAAAGCAACGTCCAACTCAAAGCCAACAACGCCCACGACCGCGGCACGCGCTGCTGCGCAACTTAACGGCATGGGAATCCTCTCGGGTGGCAGTAACTCAAGTGGTTCGGATAATGATGGCTTTAGCACTTCCGGTTCCTCCACAGCAACGGCTTTGAGGCGTCTTTACTTTAAGAGTGGTCGCAGCATAAAGAACAAGATCAATTCATCCACTACGACTGCTCCAGCCAACAGTTTGCCCATGAATCCCGTGTCCAGCGCCTACCACAACTCGGTGGCTGGTGCGCCTACAATGCATGCCATGGGAGTCGGTGGAGTGCCGAAGGTGAGTATGGGAAGGGAAAGTATTAACTATATTCCCAGTGATATCAAGAGCTGCTCTAAGCCCTAAGAATAAATCAGTTTTTAAAGGAAACTAGTCAGAGGAACAAATAAATCAAAGCTTTCAATGCTTTCTTATGCGTCTTAACACTTTTATGCTTCCCTAATGCTTTCCCGTCTCCCTTGCTAGCTGGTGGTGATGGGCGCCTCCTCGGCCTCCATACCGGACACAAAC
The DNA here is from genome assembly GCA_035047505.1 of Drosophila parthenogenetica. Classification (NCBI taxonomy): domain Eukaryota; kingdom Metazoa; phylum Arthropoda; class Insecta; order Diptera; family Drosophilidae; genus Drosophila; species Drosophila parthenogenetica. The sequence goes on from JAWNPM010000087.1 coordinate 7,986,801, forward strand.
ATCAACACGTCCACAGATTCGGCCTGCACACTCATCACAAATGTGACGCACACAGATACATCGGAGACCTGCGATTCCCTAGACTTGGGTGAGTTGATTAATTAATTGATTGCTAGTTTAATTAATCAACAAAATGAAATAGAAAAGAACTAATCAAATCGGTTTACATTTGTCAACACAGGCGACAATTCCTGCCCCAGTGAGCCTTTGTTTAGTTCACTAGAGGAACCGCTACTCACGGCCATACAAATCGATTCGGAGCACGAGGCGGGAGGCACTGAGATGGAATTAACAAGCTGTTCCCGTTACCCCTCGACGCGACACGACATGAATCTGCAGGATAGCACCGAGGTAAGCATAACAAAACCTATACACTTTGGCCTTGGCTCATTTGCATACTCGTGCAGAGTCAGGAGTCCTGTTTGTCTATACTGACGGGAGAGCCGTCATCCACAACACCGCTGCTGTCGTCACGTCAGCCCAGCACGGCGCCACCGCCGACCCGAGGACGTGACCACTTCACTTTCGATCCGCCGCTGTCCCCGAAGTCCGCACGGAGCAGCGAGAAGGCACGCAGTCACTTCACCTTCAAGGAGGATCCCCAACAGGCTCAGGGGCGTAGGGCGAGTAGTTCCAACTACAACGGAAGCAACGGGAAGCCAGCAACCAGCGATGGGGAGGACGGCGAACGCCTGTCGGGTAATCGAAGCAAGAAACTGCGTTCCAGAGAGCGAGACACTATTAATGTGAATGGCCCACGGAATCGCATCTCTCCAAACGTTTCACCCTCTTCGAGCAATCGCACGAGTCCCAAACGAGAGCGGAAACGGACCACGCCATCGGTCTCAACGGGTGCCATAGCCAAGATCAATTCGGCACCGCCCACAATGAAAGAGGGCAACTTCTTTGGCAGCAGCCAGAACCAAAAACAACGTCAGACCCAACAGCAGTTGTCTCCATCCTCCTCGTCGCAGCGTAAATACTCCTCAAGCTCCTCTAGCGGCAGCAGCGAACGTTGCCTACGAGATTTAAGTACCGCCGGCACCATGTTCCCCTTCGATCGTGAGGCGCTGGACTATGAGAGGATCCAGCGGGAATGCTTTGCTCCCAGCTCGGCAACGGCGAGCACCAGCTCTGATTCAGATGAGGCTGAACATTGTTCCGTCTATGAACGCAAGCTGAGCACGGACATCTTTCAACAGTACTCGCGTCTCACGCAGCAGGAGCAACAGCAGCAGCAGCAGGCCCACGACAGGGATCGGCCTGCGTCGCGCAAGAATTCCAAGCGAATTCGTCCCGACTCCGTCATACACACGACTATACGCGAGAACCAGCAATATGTACCGCAATCGGATGCATTCTATCCCCAAACCAAGTCTTCCTCCTCGCCCAGTGATCACTCCTATGCGGAGCTTAATAAATTCGAAGATATTGCCAGCAAATTCGAGCAGATTCCCCCCAAACACGGCTCGAATTCCACGCTGAATCTGCAGCTGCTGCACATGCATAGTCCAGGCAGTGAGTCCATGGCATCAATGTCGCTTAGTCCCACAGATGCCACACGCAAGCGTTCATTCAAAAGCAAATCGAAGGCAAAGAACCAGCAATTGCCACCAGAAGAGACTTTGCTCGGCTCTAGCTCCATTAACGTGACAGCCAATCCTCTGGAGGCGGCTGCTGTCTGCAAGCAACCCAGGGCCACCATTGTAGTCCAGCAGGTGAGTAAACTTATTTCTTGGTGCCTCTGTTTCTATTTTCCTGCCTTTCCTCTCTCCTTGGACTTCACTTTTGTTGCTATGTCTCCTACCTTTTTAATTCCCTACTTTGTCCTACAATCTGGATTCCTTTCTCTAAGATTTTTCCTTCATCGCTGTTCCTCCCCTTCCCATTTCCCTTATTTTCCTCTGCTCTAGTTTCCTGGCTGTCCATCTTTCTACTTTTTTGCCTCCCTAGTTTCCTACCTCCCTATATATTCCTCTCATTCAGTTTCCCTTCCTGCGTCCCTACCTTCCCTGTCACTTCTACTGTCAGTCTCTGTTTATTTAGCTCTCTGTCTCTGCCTCTCTTTGTGTCTCATTTCCGCTTCTAGCTGCGCGCGCGCCTTTTAAGCCCTGTACAACAAAAACATATAGGGTCTATTGGGTATAGTAAATGCAAAAAGTTATAGAAAGAAATCAGCATGAATTATTTAGTCTTATTAAAAAAGTTTGACAACCAGAAAATTGAAATTTAAAATAAACATACATTAGTTATTAAAATTTTAATACAGGGTCTTTCTCATTCAGCTTCCTACCACCATTCACAAACATTCTCTCTGTCTCTTTAGTCTCTTTCTCTCTCTGTGTGCGATGCGTGCTTTTGTTGTGCCTTGCGGCAGCTCATAAAAAGCCTCGCACCGCTTGTGGATCGATTCATTCGAATGTTTACGATCCGCCAGAGAGCAACACTTGGCACAGCAATCCATAAGATAGATATACGCATAGATAGATGTACAAAATAAAAACAGCAAAAAAACCACTGCGCAAATCACAAGAACGTTCTTAACTGGAAAATCAGAAACACATAATTCGAAAATAATTATAAACAGAAAGAAATAATTGTGCATATTTATTTTGAAATTTGAAATTATCTGTGTTGTGTGTGACGCGTTTCAAAAGTCCGAGCGACATGTAAACTGTGCGATTCCAAATCGATACAAAATCAAAACTTTCTAAATATTTGACTAAAGTCGTAACTCTTTGAGCTAGAATATTGAAAAGTTAACAAGTGAAAAACTCAATTTAAAATGGCGCCTTTCTACAAGCGAATTTGCCGCAGTCTCTCCAAGCGTTACAAGGAGGTAGGTGCATCCCCAAACATAATTGATTTGCAGTTTTTCAGATAAGATTACAGCCAATCGACACAGTTCATTGTCTGGCAATGAATATTGTCTGAGTATTTTTTTTATGGCCGACCATATCAATATCTATATGACGATTTATTATCTGACGTCAATTTGACAATCTGGCGCCGGAGATTAAATGGTGAAGGGCGAAACTTGAACCGATTGTAACCGTGGCCATGAGCAGGCTTTAATTAATTTAAATAGGATTATTGATTGGAACTGAGAATGTTTTCTTAGCCTTATATACCCCTAAAGTCTGCTAGATAAATGTGAGCTTTAAAAAGCACATAAATCATTTTTATTTCTTTTTAATTGTAAAATGTTGCAACTGTCAGACGAGCAAGTAACTGAATTTATATATAGATATATGTTTATATTGTGTTTTCCACATCTCACAACTGATGCCGGGTGATGACAGCTGTCAAAATAAACTAGCAACAAAAACAAATGTATACGAAATCATGCCAAGGCACAGGTTGCTATCCATTTTACATACATTCAGTCGTTGTATTTATTTACTTTTAAAATAAAAACATTAAGCATATGTAATCCATTCCCCTAGTGGGAGTGAGACTATGGAAAAATACTGTGTCCCAGCCAGACGACTGTTTTCCACCGTTTTCCTGACTCACGTTCCGTTTGATTTATGAACTTTTTACGATTTCATTGTAAGGCGTAATTAGTAGTTCACTTCTTAAAATCCCCACACCCAGGGGAGTACTTTATTCAAGTTAATAACTGGACTGAGCTATGTTTATATTGCCTGAGTGTATAGAATACCTCATTTCCTTGTAACAATAACAAAAAACGGGTCATAGGCAGCTATATTTTTCCATACATGTTTCCTTTTTCCTTTACACCAACGCCCTCTGTCTACTCTTGAGTTTATAAAGCAAATTCATTTCCTTTAATATGTGCAAGAAAATAACCAAAACAACGCCAGCAGCACAAAATAAATAAGTATTCTTTATATCCGGCGCGATTAATTCGTAGAATTCTAGCATATAAAAGATGTCGTCAGTATTAATAATACAACAAATTATTGAATTTGAGCAAACTTCCTATATATTTAATTTCATCAGTAAATTTCACCTTTGCTTCGATGCCTTAATGCATTTAATAGTTTTACATTTCCACACAAATCTTTCAAAGGCTGTCGATTGCGAGTCATTAGCCAAGGAGCAGCTGCAACAGCTGCGATTGCAACCTTGGTGGGCACTATCTGACACCCCGCCCCAGTTTACTCCCCACACTCCGTTCATATGGCGTGTAAACAACAATTGCTTTCCTGTCCTCACCTTTCCATGATTTTCCCATGGAAAACACACGTTGAAAATATCAAAAACAGGCATGCAAATAACATGTTTGCTTGACTGCAGTTTCTGCTGTTGTTTTTGTCTATTGATTTTACATTTTACATTGAAACAAAGGAGGAGAGGAGAAAAGCAGGAAAAGTGGACTGGCGGAGGACTTCAAAGTATTAACGTACAAATGCATTGGTTTAGGCCTTGGTGTCAAAAGCAAACAACATTTAAGGCCATTATGAGTGCAACTCAACTTTCTGATAGCTTTTACCCACTTTCCTCGACCGACTAATGGCCGTAAAAAGTAAAATTTAAATCGCAATCTCTAGGGATACTCTCAACATCGTGCTGAATTGAATATTTAAAGGGTAAAATTTTTATTTGAAAGTCTTCGAGGAGCGAGATGTTCAATTATTCATAAGAAAAGTGGAAATGCCATTTGGGTTCATTAGACTAAAGCATTCGCAATGAAGTGAAGGTCAATCTAACAATCAAAGGGTCACACTTTCATCTCACGGGCTCACACAATATACATAATTATATAATTGAAAGCCATTAATATTAGCAAATGGCAGCATATTTTTCAAATCATTCGCTAAATGCGGTTATTGACTTGGCTTCTATTTCTCGATTTTTTTTTTATGTTCGATTCCTCTTTTTTTAATGTTGTGCGTTTGTCAAGGCCGCTCACGAATTACCGCTAATTATAGATCTAGACATTGCCAAAAAACTAAAAAGAAACGAATAAAACGTATAAAAGCAAAAGTTCACAGGCCTCTCTCGTTTCACTCGGCGTATACTTAATGTCGTTGCGTATACGTCGTGTCAGCTGGCGTTTAGTTTAAGAATGTTTTTTTTTTCACTTCTTCGACGTCGCTTTCGTTTGTTGTTTGTAGTTTTGCGAAAATGCGAATCAATTATACGTGTATACATTTAATTCTTATTCAGCCGTTGAGCTCTCTTTGTGGTCTCCTTAGGGGGGCAGTGTGTTAACGTGTTGTGCGTGCCATTTAATTGCCATTAATTAACTGATTTATACTACAGTAATACCACGACACGGCGCTTTTCTCGTCTTAAGATTCCATTGACCCCATTGGTTGCACTTTTTGTTGCAGTTTCATGAGCTTCATGAGGCAAACAAGGCTATAAATAAATATACCTATAGATGCAAGCTACGAGCTAACAGATACAAGATACATATGTATCTGCAATGCCTGCAGTTCATTGTTCAACATCTGTAAATAGCCGCAACACACGGAAACGCGAAACCGAATAGTTCAGCTGGAGATGGCAAAAAAAAGATGGAGAGTGGGATAAAGATAGACATGTGATGAGATGAATTGTGTGGCATGCAACCCACACCTTATTCCACCTAGACTTTGCACCCTTAGTAGTCAGGCGTTTGGCGTGTGGCCAACCGAAATTACAAACAAACACTAGCACTACATGTAAGAATCCCCCACAGGGCTCTTAATGATCCAATGTAATCAACCGAAAGACACATCCCTCCACAGGAGGGCTGAAAGAAACAGTGGGAATGTAATGATAGTTACAAGCAGCCGAAGAAGAAAGAAAAACCAATAACAATTAAGCTAATTACTACAGAGAACAAGAAATACACTGCAGATTAAATAATTAGTTGATTTATTGAATTGTTTCCATATGTGAAATGGCTAAAAGTGCTAGAAATAAGTTTATAGCGAGCACATAAAGCAGACAGAACAAGTAACAGATGATAGAATTATGAGTGCTACAAGTAATTCTCGACAGCAAATCAATATAATTAAAAGTCCCTGCCGTCTAAGTAATTTCAAGAGATGTTAGACTTTTCCTTATGAAAACTCACACGAAGTAGACGCAAGTTCAATAGAAATACTCAAGAAAAGGTCACCGTTTAAAAGTTCAAAAAGCAGAAAGCAAATTGATTAATTCTGATTTGCAACAGCTACAAATACCAAACCAATTTAACAGCCAGTTCACGGGTTTTCCAATTAATTTCAATGCCTTTCGAAGACGTGCCAATCGCTTTTAAACTACAAGCATAGCTCCACAGCTCGTTTGGACACACTAAAAAAGAATTACAGCCATGAATATCGATCAGCACATGGCGACTGTACCCCAGCTAAGAAAAACCAACAACAAAATGGTTGTAATTTAAATGCTGGCAACGAATTTCACAGGCGATTTAACAGAGAGAGAGAAATATTTTCCAATGCAGAAAAAATCAAGTGATTTTCAATAGCTTATTTATATCGAAAGCAAAACTAAATGTATTTTTAAACATCGTTACGGTAATGCATGCAGAAAGTATACAAAATGTTAGAAAGATCCAAGAGCAGGGAGTACCCAGCAGCAGAACACAATGAGGTGTGAACTGAATGGAGGCAGACTTCCAGACAAATCGACACTCTAAATGTGCAAATTTATGCACATATTTCGCATAGTTTACATTTTAATGCAGACGCAAACTTAAATAACGCAGAGCAATCCCCGAAAAGTGCATAAACATTGAATTAAATGCAATTCTAAATTGACAAACAATAAAATTCGAAAAGATAACACAATTTCTCACACCACTTGGCGCTCAAATTAGATTAGTTCATTTTTGGTTGAATTTTTGGCTTAATTTGTCTATTTAAAAAACGCTATACAAATTTTCTCACACTCGGCAAAACATTTCGTTTAATGGCCAATTGAAAATTGATGGGAAACAGACGAAACCAAAGCAGAAACAAATCAACGTCATTTAGTTTATGTTAAGTAATACCCTGTGAAGGTTTAAATTTTATATTTAAAATATTCTTTGCACATTTTATAGACTTCTAACAAAAAGTTTAATTTTTTATTAATTTTAAGTTAAGCTACAAATGTGCATACCCAACAGACCTTTTTACAGGTCATTGGAAAAGCCAATTTTCCGTTTTTTAGGCTTTCGAGCAACGTGTCAGCCACTGCGTACACGTTCAGCGTACCACGGGGCGTATGAAAAAAGTTGTTTGAAAAAACAAGCGAAAGAAAAAACTCATAGAACGCACAGTTGGTGCTGGATTCTCCGCTGTATCTTTCATTTATGAGGCACACACTCCAAACGTACACACCACAATACACGCAATTACTCATACGCCGCATTGTCAATCATAAAACTTGATGTCTTCATCAACATTTCCACATTTCCACACTGCGGGTGATCGCAATAGCTCTCTACGCGCTCCCCTCTCCACAAGAAAAATGACTCCCCCGTGTGCATTTGGCTAAAGTTACATTTGTGGCCACTTGAAGCATTTTGCTTAACTTTCCATGTGGCAACTCATCAAAGGTGTAACACGCACACAAACGCACACACACATACAGTTACACAAAATATATGTGTTATTAATTAGGCTGGCAAAAGTTTCCTTCGTTTCGCATTTTTTTTTTTTGCTTTTTTTGTCATGCTAGCCAGTAAAATATACAAATTAATTTCAGCATTTGCTGAATAAATACCAAATTATTTACGATGTGTTGTTGTACAGGTGCGTGTGTGTTGTTTAGTCCTTCGTCTTTACAGGTGGAGTGTAGCGGTTTAATCTAGCCTGTAATTTATGGCAAAACTTTTGTTGTTTGCCTAAAATTTGTTGAAAAATTTCAATTTGTTGCAATTTATGCGTTTTACTTGTTTATTCGCAGCTTCTTACAAGTTGAGGAGTGAGAAGTGTACGGGATTGCCTCATAAAAAGGAAAACAGACATAATTCTCAAAATTACAACTCGACCTCAGCTGCAGATACATTTCAAAATGATTTAGCTACTTAACGAAACGAGACTTGATTTACACTCATTAGAGTACACAATTTGGCAACAGTTTTGTGGCCATGATTATTAACTTTTTGCTGCCTTTATAGGCAGGGGGCTTTCCCAAAGTATTTTGCCTCGACACCAATTGCAAATATAAGCGGCCTTAGTATTTTTTTTTTTCTTTTTTTGCAACACGCGATGGCAACTGAATGTGGCAAGGCGACTTCAAGGTGTAGATAAGGCTTAAAGTTATTGTTGGCATAAACCACTCCAGTTAACTGGAGCATAGCCTTGTGCCACTCAAATCGCCATAGACGAAGGTCTATGAATAGAAAGCGCAGTTGGCCGCGAAAGATTCTGCAAAGGGACGGCAGAGAAAGAAAATCTATTGAAATGGTTAGAGGAATTTTCCAAAAGTACTTGAGTCGCTCTAGACTATTTTATACTAAATTTAAATCACATTTTAGTTATTAAATTAATTTTTCCCTGTATAGAAAATCAGCCATTCAATTGTGACAATCTGCTTATTTCTTTATAGCCCTCACTGAGCATGGACAACACGGTGGAAACGCTGCTCATCAAGAATGAAGGGGATTTTATAAGCGTGGAACAGGGAAAAGAATTGAATGCAAGAAAACGACATTCACAGCAGCTGGCACATCCGCCACATTCATCTCAGCTCCATCATCATCATGGCCATCATCATCAGGTGCAGCAGCAGCAACAACAGCAAAATCCACAGCAACAACAGCAAAACAGACGAGATGAGAACATGCGACAATTATTGGATGTAACGAATACTCTTACCATTGAGGAACTGCGCGACTTTGAAATGCGGTAAGTCATAAATTTGTAGATCTTATTATTTGATAGGACAGCCATAATAAAAATGCTACAGATTTCAGTTATCCAGTTGATAAGTTCATTTCCCCCTCGCGAAAGACATAAAAAACGCAATCAAAGTGCTCTTGAATATGGCCAAAAGCCACATATGAGAAAATAAAAGCAAACAAATAAAATCGCTGCATTTCCAGACGCATAGTAGTGCAGCCATTTTAGCTTATTTATGGCTGCTCATGACCATTTTGCTAAATGTTAACATTTTTACAGATGAATTCCTCAATGTTAAACAAATCTGTCGGTTAAGCAAATTGTAAACAATTTAAAATAAAGATTCTAAACATTCTACAAATTGCTAAACAATTTCCAAGCATTTTCACTGAGATGCCAACAGAAATAACTGATATTTTAGCTAGGAAGAATTTCAATTAAAGGCAGGTTAAATAACAAAATTCCTGCTCAACTTTATTGTAATTAAAGTGCAAAACTAAATGGCATTTTGAATTGTTTGTCTGGCTGTTGTCAAACAACATGTTGGACAAATTGTTGGCCAAGTTGCAGTAGAACTTGTGGTCAACTTGACAGAGACATACATAAGTTAACCCTGCAGCCCACCTGTGCAGGTAACTCTGTTGTAATTTAGAATTTTGTAGCAAACGGTAGTCAGAGTTTGTTTAAATTGTGGCAGATGTTAAGAACTTTGATTGGGTTTATGTTTCGGTAATAAATTTGGTATGTCAATTAAACTTGTGTTACTTTTTGTTCAGTGATTTGTAATCAATTTAAACGGACTTTTGAGTTATACATGATTTGTAACGCATTTTATACCCTTAAACCCGTTTTAGCTATGGATCACCACATCACAGTCGCTCACAGTCGGTTAAGATGCCCGGCAGTCGAGCCTCCGGTCGTCCCAATCAGCTGTGTCTGCCACAGCAGAGATCACGGTAAGTACCAAAGTTTTACTACCTCAACAGTTAATTTTAAAGCGGAATTTCTTGGGTACAGCGTGGCCTCTATGCCCAACACTGGCGTTGAAGAGGAATACTACAGACTGCGACACTTTTCCATCACTGGCAAAGGTGTTGTCAATCGCGGTGATTCGCTAAAGAGTCGACGCAGTCGCTCCAACAACAGTGTGGCCAGCTCTAACTCCAGCACCGAGCACTTGACAGCACAACAACAACAGCAGCAGCAACAACAACAACTTCATGGACAGCAACAACAGCTTCCGGCGCCCACTTCATCCTCGGCACGCACTTCGCTGGCGTCCAGTCGAGAGAGCAGCACTTCAAATCCGGGCAATGGACCCTACAGGTATGCGCCAGAGTTGCCAACGCGACTGCCGAAATAGCTTTCAAGGCACTTGAACTAAAATTAAGCTATAATCCTTCTTTTTTCCTCTATATTTTTGCAGAGTTTTGATGCTTGGCGGTCCAGCAGTGGGCAAAAGTTCGCTCGTCTCACAGTTCATGACCTCAGAGTATTTGCATGCATATGACACGAGTATTGGTGAGTATCCCCTTCCCCACACACACTCCCTGTGTCTCTCTCGCTCTCCCAATCCCTCTGTCGCTGTCGCCACTTGAAACTCCTACAGCGATTGCTGCTGCAGCTTAAAACTTTGCTTTAGTGTGTTTTGCGTTGTTTGAACATTAGTGCTTTGTCATTGTGTGTGTGTGTTTGTGTTTGTATGTGTGTGTGTTTGTCAGTCTGGTCCTCAACCCTTGACCCTTAAATGTGTGTGACTAGTTTTATTGTGCCCTTTGTTTTTATATTCTTTCTTTCTGTTTGTTTCCTTGGCATTTGCCTTCACAAATTTATTTTATTTGTTTTTTTTTTGTCATTGTTTTTGTTTTGTTGTTTCTTCTTCTTTGATTTTGATTTTGTTTTTGTTTGTTTATCTGTTGAATTTGTGTGTCGTTTGTGCTTTGCCCTTGACAACGAATATTTACGACCATCTCACAAAAAACATATTTATAATATATATATATATACATATATCTATACAATATTCTACATTTTTATGTTGGTTGACTTTTTTACGACCCGCCGCCTTGTACATATGGGCACTGTGATTTGAACGCACAATTGGCATTAAACGAATCACCAGAAAAAAAATATACCATAAATATTTTGTACAAATCAAAATGGAAAATACCCAAAAAATGAATAAAAACAAAACAAATATTTGCTGCAGATGTACAGTGCGGAAAAACGCTTTTTACATGCAGGAATTTGGAGAAATTTGATGGCAAAACGATAATTTATGCATTTTGAATTTAGCTGTATCGACTTATAGATACCCTGTGCCCATAATGTTGCAGTTAAGTCCCTAACCTGCTAATATACCCGCCCTGCTTTACACTATTTGTAATGGGCATAGGCTATCGAGATTTCAGCTCCAATTTCCTGTAATTAAATTTGCCAATAAATTAATGTCATCATTTTTTTTACAAAATAATTGTTAAAAAAAAATGCATTTCTCAATATTTTTGTAATATCATACCAATGAATTTTTTTCTGTTCTCTCTCGTCTACTGGCCATAAACCATCGTATCTCGTATCGAATAAAAAACCGTTCATTCAACATAAAACAAAACCAACAACAACAAACAAACGAAACCAAAACTAACCACAACAAATTGACAATTCTTAAATTGTTTATAACTTTAACTTTTAACCCTCAACTCAGATCTAGGCAACTGTGATATCCGCATACATATTGAAAAAGCCGCCGACGGTAATAGCAACAACAACTTCAAAAACTAAAAATCTATTCAAAAAAAAAAAACAAAAAACTTATTATTAAAATATTTATTCCAATACATTATCTAACCTACATATACTACTAAATACTACTACTCAAAATGCTTTCCAAAATTTTATTGTAAACTTTGCCGGCAACCAAAAAAAAATACTTAAAAATATCCAAACTAATTTTCATATTTTATTTTATTGTCACTTGTTAAACGTTTTGAGCTGCATTTGCGTTGAGTTTCCCAATTGAATACCGATTAACTAACTTAACTTAGTAGCTCTTAAGTTTAAGTCTTATCTAAATACACTGGACACGCCCCCCCAAAACCGAAACACACGCCTCTCCTAATTAGGCCACTGGCTTAGCCCAAAGTAGTTTTCTTTCACACAAACACACACTCACACACACACACACAGAGACACTGCCACACAAAAGTGTACGCTCTGACCTTGCTTAATCAATTGATTGTCCCAATGAATGCGGCTTTGTTTGCTCAAGAGTTATGATTTATGATAATGCTCAAGTTATTATAATGGATAAACGTGAATCGGATTGTGAATGGGATTGGAAATGGAAATAGAACTGAGAACTTTTTTTATAGATATTGGCCAAAGTGCCTAAGTGTTGGGCAAGGTCTTTTGATGTGACATTTTGACAACATTGATTCAATTAAAATATTTCGCTTTAATGGCAACAATAAATGATAAATATATTTTTATATATGTATTTAAACATTTATATTGCGTGTCATGTGATAAAAAACAATAAATTTATGAATATGTCAATTATGGCCACAGCCATTTGGGGCGTAAACAAATGGTTGGCAGTGTCAATCAGATGCAAATATCAATTTTCAGTTTGAGAGCTCAGAGCCTTAAATTAATTCAGCGCAATTCATAAAGCAGCAACAAATAAATAAATACCCAACAGCAATAATAATTTTATGTACTTAAAACAAACACACCCAAACACGCGCACATACACAGCGACACTCACACACACACACATGTACACAGACTGCGACATTGACAATTCATTGCATACATTTGGGCGTCAATATTAAAATTTCATTGAAACCATCAAAATATCAAGAATTCAATTTGATATTTTTCTGCATTCAACATTTTCTATATTCTTCTGTAGAGTCCCCAGTATTATCCAGCAATTCCGAAACGCACGCTCTGTAATCTTTCGAGAAACACACACACGAATACCAAGACCAAATTGTATATATAAAAATATCGTAAATGTATATAAAATACTATCTGAATGAATTCACGTTTCTTGCACCTTTTATTTGTAGCTTTACCTCTTTCTTTTTCAATTATATTTATTGCGTAATTACTTATTTACATTTTTATCGAACATTTCATTTAATGCGATTTAAAATTAATCAATTAAACAATTCACAGATGATGAATCGGGCGAAAAGGCCGTATCAGTATTACTTAGCGGTGAGGAATCAGAGCTGATATTCATAGATCATGGATACACTGAGATGACGGTAAGTGCTACATTTAATTCACAATTTTAACCCACTCGAAATGGCATTGGAAGCAAGCTTCAATTTGCTACCACCAGCCAAGCATTCAACCTAAAAGATACTTTATCTGTGACATTTCATAATGCCATTAGCATACACAATCAACCCACACAGATACAAACTTAGACAGCTTAGCAATCACTCTACCTCTCGGTTACTCTACTAAGAGGCACCTCTTGAACCTTACTCAATGTCAGTTGTGTATACCCTGTCCTAAAGTTGTGATGTGTTTGCTGAAACTATTGAAAAGTAATCAAATTTTGTAAAGTCTAGACAGTCATTACACTCTTACAGAGTATCTTACTGTCGAGTGCTACCGCCTGTACTTTCTATCCTTTTTTACTTATTTTTTGTGTCATTTTGTCATTCACAGCCGGATGAATGCTTGACCAACTATGATCCACATGGCTACTGCGTCATCTATTCAGCGGCAGACCGCAGCAGCTTCAGCATTGCCGAACAGGTGCTTCAGGTGTTATGGACCAATCAGAATATCGCACAGAAAGCCGTCATACTGGTATCCAATAAAGCCGACCTTGCCAGGAGTCGACTCGTTACGTCCGAAGGTAAATAAATACTTAGTATATCTCATACCTATAGAAATGACCGACATGCACATCACTAAACGATTTCAGAATTTTCATTAACACTTCAAAATGCGCTCGATTGAGTTTCGTTGTAAAAATAGCTACAGAAAAAAAAGTAAAAACGTGGCAGAGTATATTTTTATGAGGCAGTGAGTGTGTGTGTGCGTCTCTGCTGAGGACAGCACAAAAGCGTTCGTTCACAGACAGCTGCAGTCGCTTTAATTTTGGTTTTTCAATGAAAGTTGATCAAGCGGAAGTTGATTATCACACAAATACCAACACACTCACACACTCCTTGGTATATAGAAATAAATATACACATTGATGAGGCAACGAGCCGTCGTTAAATGTTTAAACAGTTGAAGGTCACTCGCCTGCTGAGCTGCCCGCTTGTTGTCTTTTTATGTATTATCAACAACATCCACTTAATATACCCAGCAAGGAATGTTAATAGGGTATAATCAGCAACATCCACTTAATATACCCAGCAAGGAGTGTTAATAGGGTATAATCAGCAACATCAGAGCTGCGTTAACAGAATTAACAGTGGAAAACTTGCATTAACAGTGCTGTTTTAACAGCAAACAGGCTAAAATGCTGCTGTTAAGCATGCTAGGTATGTTAGCCGTAAAGCTATATAGACTTATCAGCTGTATAAAAGTCCTCACAGCGGGAACTTTAATTTAACATACTGTTAAATTCACTTAACATTGGAACTAATACCTAATGCTGTTAAGACTTCTTAGTTAATTCTTATAGGGTATTTACCTGTCGCATTTCTTGTAAAAATTCTGATATAAATTTAAATGCCCAACAAATTTGTAGACCGTTAGCATGATCTAAAAAAAAACCGCTTACCGACAGGCATGGCTTTCATCTTAGATATTCAATATTTTCACAAATTACATTTGTCTTTAATGGTCGCTTTACAGAAGCGAATTTAGGTCGTATGACAAAGGTATGCATTAAGCCTAGGCTTAGGGGAAAGTAGAGGGAACGTTTGGCGGCAACAAGTATATTTTGGACCTCACTTAATGCTGGAAAATTGTTTAAGCGAAAAATTGATTACATTTCATTCCTGCGGCTTATGTTCAAATAAGCCCATTGCTATTGTTGTCAATGCAGAAAAAACGAGGGCCGCCTTCATGGATTCTAGGTCCCTAATTTCATAAAATATTTATAGAATTATAAGTCCCCCAGTTTCAGTAAACCTACAGGCATTTAGTATTATGAGCAAAAAATTAATTCCCAAATTTGTTAAAGAAGTTAAAGTCTTTAGAAGGATTTTTTAAATATAGAAATTATTATGGTCGAAAAAAAACATAAGCTTAATAGTTTTAATTATGTATAGTATATATATTTATGTCAGTTATAAGTAGCTGAAGTGCAGTTTTGACTGCCAAGTAGTTTGCATTGTTTATGTGCTTTGTTTGCTTTTAATTAAGCGACGGTCCGAGAACCCAGCGGACTTTTGTTAAGCTTTATCCCTTCCTCCTTTTCACACCCTCTCCTTTCGGGGAGTATAGGAATTTAACAAATATTTTGCTAGCAAAGCTTTAAAGTTGCTGTTGCCATCTGGATGTTTAATAAAAGAGGCTATAATAAGCTGGTAGCGTTTAGGACAGAATGAGAACATCCTATCAAAATCTAATAAAATGACGCCAACTTTTTCGCACATCGTTAATAAAAATGTATAGACGTATGTGTGAGGTTGTCATAAAAGCGAACAGTGCCTACAAAACACACACACAGACACACAGCCACTTGGCTACTTATTGTACTCATAGCATCAGATTTAACGACAGCAGGCGCAGGAAACGTGTCAAAATCTACAGAGAAAAGCAGGAAAAGTGCCGGGAGAACAAAGACAAGGACGAAGAGTGGTAGGGCAGCAGGGATGGGCGCTAAAACAGGGGCGTATAGGTTAATGGGCAACGTGTTTAGATATAAATTGTCCAAGTTTGGGTTTTTATTACACACCTAAGAGTTTAACTAAGCGACGCAATTTGATTTGATTAACTTGTCGCATAACCGAGATTCATCACGCTACTAAAATTCTCAACTGCTTCTTGTTTTTCTTGTGCTTACAGAGGGTAAAGCCATGGCCACCGCCTATGATTGCAAATTCATTGAGACATCGGTGGGCATCAATCATAATGTTGATGAACTGCTTGTCGGCCTCCTGTCCCAGATACGCCTCAAACTCGAGAATCCAGAGAAATCCAGGTAATTTATTAATCTAGTGGCAAACGAAGTGGCCTCTTCTAAAGCTCTACATTTATGCAATTTGCAGAGATCTGTTTCGCAAGCGTTCCATTCGCAAGTCCAAGCGTCGTGCCTGCTCCCCCCTCAGCGCCGGTTGCCTCAATGCGAACACACCGCTCGGTCCACTCGGGGCAGCACTCGGAGATGTGGCAGGTACACCACCAGGCAGCGCACACAGCAGGTGAGTGTCCTACACACAACATATTCTGCAGTTAATTACAATAAAATGTGGTCTCTTCTTTCCCCTCTTTCAGTCCACGCAAGTATCGCGGCTCACGTACCTCAACCAGCTTGAAGGTCAAGGGTCTGCTCGGACGTGTCTGGACACGCGATTCCAAGTCGAAGAGCTGCGAAAATCTGCACGTGCTCTAAATAGAGACTTCATCTCTAAACAACGACTGAGCATTGACAAAGCGAATATTTCAGTTCGAATTTTTGGTTTACCCCCAAAGTAAAAAATAACAAATTCGGTGCATATAGAAAATCCCAAGGATTAGCTCCCCAATAAATAATTTGCCTAAGTTTTGAAACGTACAAGCTACAAAATAGACTCACTACTCATAGGTGTATTACGATTACTACTATATACTGTACATATGTATCATTTAACTTATCTATTACTTAGTTATTCACATTTCATTTGTATAAATTGTGTACCGAAACTTTTGTATATAATTCAACATTATTCATCAAATATATTAAATACTTTTAATTTAATTTACAATTGTGTTTTCCTTTCGTTTTCTTCTTTTCTTCAACACACTTTTCAGAACTATCAATCACTGTCATGACAAAATTAGTTTACAGGGCTTGAGAAGTTAATTATGACATAATTAAATTACGCAAACCAAATCAAAAGCAATAATTTTATGTAATTTTTAACAAGGATTAAATTTAAATTTAAATTATAACCCATAATGAGATATATTTATAAATTGTACTGATTTTTTGAGTGTTTGGCCAAGGCTTGCCGAATATTATTAATTAATTATATATATATATGTATTATATATATAAGCAATGCTTATTAAATTGCATTTTAAAAATCATAAATATTCGTATTGTTCAAATTGATTATTCAATATTCAATGTTCATCAAAGAAACAAAAGAAAAACCAAAAGAAATTTCAATTTAAAAAACAAACCCATTTAACTATATATGTATTATTCAAATTCAATTTGCATTATGTAGAAGTTAAGGGTTTTTTTGGAAAGAAAATTATTTTTGTCGCAGAAACCCTGTGCACAGCATTATGCACAGTTTATAGGTTTCTCATATTAGTCGGGACCATTTTCGAAATTAAACTAGAGCTACCACACACAATACTCATATATATGTTGCCTCCAATCGGGCGAATCGGGGGAATCGGGGTACTTGTTTTTACATGCGATTTACATTAAAATTATATATTGGAATTTAAACAGTTAATAATAGAAAACATTAAAATGGACCGAACCGTCTGTATCAGATTTTCAAATGTCCTGCACAAGAATTTTTTAAATTATCAATGTCACAATTTAATATTTATAGGAGAACATTTTCAATGTTTCGACAAATTTTTGCGCTACATTATTATTATATTTATATTTATATGTGAAAATTGTATGTATGTATATCAAAAAACTATTGCAGCACAATGGAATTTAAAAGATTAAACTTAAAATACTCAAATTATTCTCTTTCAAATCGCGTATCACATAAATGTAAAATTTGCAAATTTCAAGCAAGTTTCGAAAAAAAACGTATAAAACTTGTCTATGAATTTATTAGATACAAATATTTATATGTATTTTTTGTCCAGCATAGAAAAAGAAGGTGAATAATGATAACAACAAAATGATCAAATTTAAGCCTAAGCCGAAATGAATTCGAGCCGTAGAAAAAGTTAAAAGTGGCCAAGAAATTCAGTTAGAAACTGGTCAACAAAATTCGAGTGTATAAAGCTATGTAGAATCGCAAAAGTCAGCCATAAATAGTAGTTGTTATATGAGGTATGTATCAGACCCATAGAATGTTTAAGTCCGACAGACGAATATACTCCATTTACTAATATTAAAACTAAAAACTATTTGTGTAATGCGTGTATAATAAATGTGTAAACTTTCAACTTTAATAAACAAAGTGTTTTCATTTTTTGAACTATGAGAGACTCTGTACTTATTCTAAAAAAGGTACAGGGTTTTTAAAATATTTTAAATACATTTGATCTTTAGAGTACAGGGTCAAAAAGCATATACGTTACGCCAACTATTTCAAACCGAACACTAGTTCCCTCAGCAGTTCAAATGAACTGGAACCAGCTGCTGTCAACAGCTGTTCACCCCACGAGAATGGCAAAACCTCACAAACAGCTGTTCACACGCACACACTCAAGATAGTGTGAACGGCAATCTATATATTTTGGCTCATGTAGTGTGTAAATTTCAGGGCCAACGCCAAAACGTACAAAATTCGCGGTCATCGTTTCGGCTACGCGGAAACGCGCTCCTGCTTTATGTAATACTAATATGTTAAGCTGACCACCAACCGTTAATCCCTAAGCGTACAAAACCCGTGTGATATCAACAGTATATATATAAATTAAATATATATATATAATTAGGCTATAGAAATGCTGCCCTACCAGGTGGGTGTAGTCGCGGTGCGCGGCACGCTGCCAAGACAAGTGAAGTTGCTGCTGCGGTCACAGGTGACAGCAGCAATAGTCCAGCAATGCCGTAACCACTGTCCGATGGCAGAGTACGAGAAACGTGTGAGTGCCGGACAGCTGATGGTGGATGAGAGGCAGCGGGAAACCATGCAGCAACTGGATGAGCTCTACAAGCGCATTAAGGGCTATCAGCCCAGCACACAGGAATCTTCCTCGGGCGGTGGTTTCTTTAGCAAAATATTCGGTGGCAGCAAATCCAGTGAGGGAGATCCCGATGATGATCTGAATGCGGGCAGCCATGCACCCAAAGGACTCTACATCTATGGCAGTGTGGGTGTGGGCAAGACCACGCTCATGGATCTGTTCTACGACTGCTGTGAGGTAGGTGATGCAGCTCAAAGTAAAGTTTATCCTTTTGGCTCACAAACTTCCCTTTAATTTTTAGATTAATCACAAGCGTCGTGTGCACTTCACCGCCTTCATGACGGACGTGCATGCCCAGATTCACGAAGCCAAGGAGCGTCAGGGTCCTGCGGATCGTGCCTTCAATTCCGAAAAGCCTGAACCCTTTGATCCTACAAAACCTGTCGCCGAGAGCTTAGCACGCAAGTCCTGGTTGATTTGCTTTGATGAGTTCCAGGTCACGGACATAGCGGATGCCATGATCTTGAAGCGACTCTTCACGCATCTGTTTCGCAGGGGAATTGTAGTCGTGGCTACCAGTAATCGTCATCCCGAGGATCTGTACAAAAATGGTCTGCAACGTGTCAACTTTCTGCCTTTTATTGGACTGCTACAGAATCGTTGTCTGCTGTCCAAACTGGACTCGATTGATTACCGACGAATTGCCCAATCGGGTGACACAAACTATTTTGTGATAGGACAATCGGATGCGGAGAGCAATATGGATCGCATGTTTAAGATTTTGTGCGCCGAGGAGAACGACATCATTAGACCTCGTACTATTACACATTTTGGACGCGATTTAACCTTTAAGCGCACCTGCGGGCAGATCTTGGACAGCAATTTCAATGAGCTGTGTGATCGGGTAGGTTGAAAAGTTTCTTAGGAAATTGAAAGATTTATTAAGATATATCTTTTCTATAGCCCCTGGCAGGCAGCGACTATTTGCAAATCTCACAGTTCTTTCACACGGTGCTTATACGCGACGTTCCTCAGTTGACTCTGAATGTGAAGTCACAAATGCGAAGATTTATCACTCTGATAGATACCCTCTACGACAATCGTGTCAGAGTTGTCATATCGGCACACGAACCCCTCGATAATTTATTCGCCGTGGGCGATGAATCATCAATATCCGATGCGGATCGCGTGCTCATGGATGATTTGAAAATCACGCATGGCTCGGTAAGCAAAGAATTATATAAGCTAGTGAATCATATCTAAAAGTTACATTTTAACCTACAGAAAGCATCACAATCGAGCGTATTTACTGGAGAGGAGGAATTGTTTGCTTTTGAGCGCACAATTTCGCGTTTGTACGAAATGCAAAAGAGTGAATACTGGGAACAATGGGCGAAACATCGATGATCAGTAGACGTACAGGATCGGAATCACGATTGGGATTGGCGTTGGGTAGTGTTCCTTAACTACAGTACTTAAAAGCAATATTGTTATTAGCGCAATTAAAATTTTTCCCCACCATAAGCAAACGCTAGTCGTCACGCAATTTTACGACACTCGTGTTATTAATTAAATACCAAGTTAGATGCTAATTGTTTCGGCTGTTATCACCAAGCCAAACTCTTATCAATGTCAATGGCCAGGAAACCCTTATCAGACAAATATTTGCATGATTTCGAGGGTGTGTCTAGGTCTCTGAACATCAGTAAATCGCGGCTTTTAGAAATTTACTGTATACATTTTAGGAAAATGTGCAATATGTGTTTAAAATAAATTGATAGACCCTGTATTTTAATGATTAATTATGACCTAAATGCTTGACTCCGCCCCTATTTCCCTGGCATAAGCACAGGGAGCTTTACAGTCGTCTAATTTTCCACAAGTTAATCAAATTTCTATGAAGTAAATCAGTTATTAAAAGTAGTCGTCAAAAAATCCTAACACAAATTTTGAAAAATTAGTTTTATACACAATCTTCCCAGGAAGATTACTCATCAGAATTTGGCTTATATAGAAAGTTATAGAGTTTGTTGGTCAAAATGGATTTCAAGACATTGGATGTGAACAAAACATTGCCCTTTGGTAAGAAGAATATTGTCCTACCTTATGGATGTATTCCTCCTTCCACTCCTGGTGTTCCTTCCCTTAGATGCTTCGCTGCTGTCTGTGCACATTTCCCTGCGCCAGGTGGAGGAGATTGCCGCAACCTTGTCGAAGCGCTGTGTGGTTTCCGGTGTGAATGAGATTGCCTGGGCACTGAGAGCTCTTATGCTCACCGATTTAACAACTTTAGCTGGCGATGATACCAAGGCCAATGTGCGCCGATTGTGTGTGCGCGCCTGTTATCCTTTCGAGCCGCAGTTCTTTGACAAGTACTTTGAGCGCACGCTCCTCCAGGACATACACTGTGCTGCCGTTTGTGTGTATCCGGCGCGTGTCAAGGATGCTTATTCCACAATCCAGCAGTTTAATCAGTTGGAGAGCGTTGCCATTGCCGCAGTGGCTACTGGATTTCCCACAGGTCAATATGGACTGCAGACGCGTCTCCAGGAGATAAGTCATGCCATACTGGCTGGAGCCACAGAGATTGATATAGTGATCAATCGCCAGCTGGCGCTTGTGGGTGACTGGAAATCACTCTACAATGAAATCGTGCTCATGCGTAGTGCTTGTGGGAATCACGCGCTGCTCAAGACCATACTGGCCATAGGCGAACTGGGCACCATGGAGAATGTGGGTGAAACTATTGATACCAGAAAGAAATGTACTTATTTTCCTGGCTCCAATCACAGGTCTACAAGGCGGCCATGGTGTGCATGATGGCGGGTGCGGACTTTATCAAAACATCTACTGGCATGGAGGTGGTAAATGCCACGCTGCCTGTGGGTCTTGTCATGATCTTTGCAATACAGGAGTTCAAGCGACGCACCTGTCAAATTGTGGGCCTCAAACCAGCGGGTGGAGTGCGCACAGTGAAGGACGCCATTGCCTGGATGACGCTGGTAAATGAAACACTGGGCAGTCGTTGGTTGACTCCGCAGCGTTTTCGCTTTGGAACCTCGGGGCTGCTGAATGACATTGAGAAAGTTGTGCGCGATGGCGTCGCAAAGCTGGACCGAGAGGCGCAAGAGAAGGCAAAACAGCAGAACACTTCCGGTGGGGAGGGAGTCAATGAAGATGCCATGTGCAAAGAGCTGCGCAAGAAGCAGCAAGAAAAGAAAACTTCTTAGACACTTGTGTATTGTAAAAATAAAATTTTCTTAAAAGTAACTGTAGTTTAAATTTTGCAGAGAAAACAATGTGACCAGGCGTTGTTTAGCAGCGGTCTAGTATTTTTATTTGCATACTGTCGTATAATAACATAGGTATTTTCTCAATAAACGGGTCTGGTCACACTGAGTACAAAAACTATTGAAAAAAATTACATTAATTTAAGACCATTTTTATTGCATCCTTGCTCCGCCCACTTAACTCTGCTGTTATGGTAAGTGTGCCCCAAACCCAACCGTAAACGCCTGCTACCGGAATTTGAGATTACAACGTACGCTAGTGCCATATTAGGCTTAAAGAAAATACTGCTGACTGCGCCCTCCGACCGCCCACTTTTTGCTAGCGGCAACAAAAAAAAAAAAAAAAAAGGAAAAAAAACTAGTGCAAGTTGCAACCGCAATAGCATAAGAGGAAACCACCGCTTGTAAATACCACACCACATAGCACCAATATCCATCCACAACCAACAACATCCAAGCCATGTATCCCTGGAGCTCGTCCTCGTACAGCGGTCAAGCAGCCAATGGTGCCCCAAACAGGGTAAATACGCCACGCCACATCCAAACACTACTACTCCACTCCACGCCCACCATACCACTATCTCTGCTTCACACACATTACTTACTATCTTAAACGCTAACGAACACGCCCCGTTTGGGGGGCGCAGTCGGCAATTTGCTGTGTTGTGTGTGATTTGAATTAAAAACTTCCGAATGCATTCCCAAATAAAGCTTATGTGACGCTTATCTCATCTGCATACAGTGAGTCATGGGAGTGTTTTGACAATGTACTAAATTTATAGAATTTTATTTCATTATCGTTTGGCTGTCAAAACAATTACTTCAGCAACTGTATTTAAAAATTATATCGTTGTCATTAAACAATAGTCACATGCATGCGCATACTTCTAACGACACTGTATACTATGTTTCGTTCCAGACGATGCCCAATGGTTTGGATGACCAGGAGAAGCTGCTGGCCGAGGCAATCGGAGCGGCACGCAAACAGGCATTCCAAATGAATCATTTCTTGGACAAGGAACGCATGCTGGATGCCCTTAAGTGTGCCAGCACAATGCTCAGCGAGCTGCGAACCTCGATGCTCTCACCCAAAAGCTACTACGAGTTGTGTAAGTAACACCAACTAATCGTTTAATCCAGTTAAAACATAAACTATCGCTGCCTACAGACATGGCAGTTACAAATGAGCTGTGCCACCTGGAACTGTATCTCAGCGAAAAGAGCCACAAGGAGACGGATCTGTATGAACTCGTTCAGTACTCGCACACGATAGCGCCACGTCTCTACTTGTTAATAACGGTGGGCATTGTGTACATAAAGAATGACTCCACGCTGAAGCGTAGCATACTCAAGGATCTGGTGGAGATGTGTCGTGGTGTCCAGCATCCGTTACGCGGTCTTTTCCTACGCAACTATCTGCTGCAGTGCACCCGAAACATTCTGCCCGACGTGCTGGTAGCAGAAAACGAACATGAAGGCAACATCTATGATGCCATCGATTTTGTGTTGACGAATTTCGCGGAAATGAATAAATTGTGGGTACGTATGCAGCATCAGGGACACTCCAGCGAGAAGACACGTCGCGAAAAGGAAAGAGAGGAGCTCAAAATATTAGTGGGCACGAATCTGGTGCGTTTGTCCCAACTGGAATCAGCCACACTGGAGACATACAAGCGTTTGATATTACCGGGCATATTGGAGCAGGTGGTCAGCTGTCGCGATGCCATCGCCCAGGAGTATCTAATGGAGTGCATAATACAGGTATTCCCCGATGAGTTTCATCTGCAGACACTTGATCCGTTCCTAAAGTCATGCGCCCAACTGGAAACGGGCGTGAATGTTAAAAATATTATTATATCGCTCATCGAACGCCTGGCGGCCTATAATCAGCGCAGTGGCAAGGTAATGACTCTTATCTCCTAGAAATCCCCTTAAGAACTAGCTAATCTGTGTTATTCGACACTTTCCAGACCAGTGGCAATGCCATAGATGCCATTATACCCGCCGAGGTGGAACTTTTTGAGGTATTCAGCGTTCAAGTGGCAAACATTGTGCAGACACGCACAGACATGCCGCTGGAGGACACAATTTCCCTGCAAGTGGCCTTATTGAGTCTGGCGCAGAAGGTCTATGCCGATCGCGTGGACTATGTGGACAAAGTGCTCGGCACTACGGCACAGATACTCGATCGCATGAACATGAATAAGTAAGGCATTAACTGTCTTTCCTTGGTCTGACTTTAACTTATGGATTTATCTCCCCGTTTTTTATAGCATTTCACATCTGTTGTCTGTGAATCAGGAACTGTCGCGTCTTTTGCGCATTTGCATCGACTTCTATAACAATGCTCTCACTATAATTCAGTTGAATAACTTCTGTCCGCTGTTGGAAAAGTTTGATTACACCTCACGCAAATCGTTGGCTTTGTATCTGGTCATGAACATATTGGAGAACGAAACACAGGTGACCACAGCGGAGCAGGCGGACAGCATATTAACGATCATAACACCGTTAATCAAGGACGATGAGACAAACACAACAGCGGGGAATAATAGCACGGATGCGGAGGAGTTTGCCGAGGAACAGGGCGTGGTGGCACGGTAAGTTTGCAGCTCCCAAGAGCTCTCAGTTACGCTGCAAGCCCAGCGTCTAATCCACTTTCATATTACATTTCCCCTTTAGTTTCATACACTTGCTGAAGTCAGATGAGCCGGACATGCAATACAAAATGCTGCAAACGGCGCGCAAACACTTTGGTACCGGAGGTGGACAGAGATTGAAGCATGTGTTGCCACCGCTGGTGTTTGCCGCCTATCAGTTGGCTTTCAAATACAAAGCGATTGCCGAACAAGACGAAAACTGGGATAAGAAGTGTCAGAAGATTGTGCAATATTGTCATAGCACAATTAGCGCCTTGGCCAAAGCCGATTTGCCAGATTTGGCATTACGTTTGTATCTGCAGGGAGCGTTGGTAATTGGCGAGATACGCTATACGAATCACGAGACTGTGGCGTATGAGTTTATGACACAGGCGTTTTCACTGTACGAGGATGAGATATCCGACTCGAAGGCACAACTGGCGGCCATCACACTCATAATGTCCACGTTTGAGCAAATGTCGTGCTTTGGCGAGGAGAATGCGGAACCTCTTCGCACCAATTGTGCATTAGCTGCATCCAAGTTGCTAAAGAAACCCGATCAATGTCGCGGTGTGGTCGCTTGTGCAGCTCTCTTCTGGAGTGGCAAGTAAGTAGAGACTCAAAACTACCTAAAAACGAAGTCTATAAAACAATTTTCCCTAGGCAAAACGGTGAGGAAATGCGAGATGAGAAGCGTACGCTGGACTGCCTAAAAAAGGGAGCACGCATTGCATCCCAGTGCCTAGACACTGGCGTCCAGGTGCAATTGTATGTGGAGCTATTGAATCATTATCTCTTTTACTTTGAGCGTGGCAACTCACTCATCAGCGTGGCCATGCTGAATCAGGTAAGGCCTTCGAATTATTAGCAAGACTTTCAGCTATTCAAATCTGCTTTCTTTTATCCAACAGCTCATTGCCAAGGTTAACGAAGAGCTGCCCAATCTGGAGCCCAGTGAGGAGACCAAACAGATTGAGAGCCATTATAAGAATACATTGGCGCATTTACGCAGTCGCATGGAATCCAATGATACAACTCTGGAAGTATCTTTTGCTGGCATCACACTGAATTAGTGCAGCAGTATTCAGTCTGACAAGAAATACGCCCCTCGCCTCGATCACGAATATTTTTGTAATACTACTTATCATCAGTCTAAATGCTCCCACTCTTCAAAAGGCTGGAGAAATTGGATCACACGACACGATCAAAAAAACAAAAATTTAAAAAACTGTTCAAACTGTGTGTTTCTACAAGAAACCGATTCCATGATAAATTGTAGTTTGTTTAGTGTAGAATGACTTGATTTTCCCCCTCTCCAAATACCCTATATTCGATTGTATAATTCTAAGTGCAAAGTATCAACATTCTCGATGATTTATTTCTCCCGTATTTAGTTATTTAATAACAAGTAATTATTTCCAAATTAAAAGCATTGTATTTTATTTACTTCGCACACATGTGAAATATTGTTAAACAAAGTGAAAAAAAGAAAGGAAAACGAGATAAACCCTAAAGTGAAATACTTATTATAATGCATACCAATATAAATTAATCATTATATAGAACTATATGCAATTTGACCGATTTTGATTGTGGATAAATAAAGTTAAGATCAAATTGTTTTTAGAAAAATCTTAAAATCAATCCCAAACTCAATTGGAAAACCAGTAACACACATACACTCATAACTAACATGAAATACAATTGCTTTATTTAAAATATATATATTATATAGTACATACATTATAAGCCGAAGACGTTAAATCGGTTTATGAATCAGTTAACTCTTTGTTCATTTACAATACAATACATGAGTAGTTAAGCATAAGTATATGTGGGAATACCCCTAATCGTTCCTACACATGTCTCTCAAAACCATACTTTGATCACTTGTTTTCTATCCGTTTGCTATTTATCGATTGTGGCAGTTTGCAGGTATTCAAATTTTGGAGGACGGTACAGTTAATGCAGGCAGTATCGTGTTACGTATCGATATAGTAGCAATTCCATACTTCGAGTTCATTAGTTGATTAAAATAAAAGTTGATTAAATTTCAAGAGGCAGGCAAAAGTTATATAAAATTCGTTGGGGACTTGAGTTTTTAGTGGGATACTTCTTACTTCCTTTGGGCAGCTTATAATGGTCGTCTCAGCGTCTCGGCACGATTTAAAGCTAATCATTTTTTTTAGTACCTAAGTTCTAGCATAAATTTACAATTAGAGAAGCGCCTAATTCACTTTCAGTGCCGGAGCAAAATGGAAAATTTTGAAACATGAGATAAATTGTTCGTCACTGCAAAGCTCGAGATTACAAGAGTTTTTCCAGTTCGGCTCAACTTATACCGACTTCGTGTTGAAATAGTTATACACATATGGCCAGGAAGCCAGAACGTAGTCCTCAATGCCGCACTCGTTGCTACCGCGCTCTATGCGGAAATATCCGTGTTCGCCCCACCAGGGACCCCACGAGTTGGCTGCGATCTGAAAGGAAATTTGAAGTAGTTAGGAATTTCTGACATGGTTTGACTACTGTTGGCATCGTAACTTACCCAGTACTTGACGCCGTCGTGCTCCTCTCCCCAGCCCACGAGCTTCACCGAATGGAAGCCAGTGGGTGCACCACGATTGGCGGCTGTCTGGCGATAGACACCACCCGAGTACGAGAAGAAGTCCCTGTAGATGCGCATGGTGGCCTGAACTGGTCCGGAGTGATAGATTTCCGCCATGATATCGGCCTCACGGCTCAGACTGTACGCCGGACCGACAGTATAGAAGTTATCGCGATTGACTCCAGAGACGGGTCTGCAGCCGTTTGCCTTGAGGGAGCGACTGTTGTGACGCTGAATCTTGCAGGTGTCTCTGTGCTGTGTGTAAGGATAGCAGCTCTCATCGACGACGCCCTTCTTGTGCAGATAACGCCAGGCAGCATCCAGATGCCCACCCTCGCAGCCCTGCTGGCGACGTGTGCAGGAGAGAATGTTCTGTGCCGACAGCTGAACGACTTCCTTGCCCTGACTCTGAATGGCAAAGCGATCAGATGCCACTGAAGTGGTGGACAGCACCCAGGAGGAGCCGCACCAGCCCTGATCGGGAACCTCGGAAATAAAACTGGACCACTTCTCGACGGCGCTGAATCTCTTGGGCAGATCGTTGGCTGGATTGGTTAAACGTGACATGGC
Organism: Drosophila parthenogenetica; assembly: GCA_035047505.1. Lineage (NCBI taxonomy): Eukaryota > Metazoa > Arthropoda > Insecta > Diptera > Drosophilidae > Drosophila > Drosophila parthenogenetica. Next base: position 8,014,660 of record JAWNPM010000087.1, read on the forward strand.
CTTGACGCGATAGGTGGGCTCCTTTGTGCCCAGACGCAGACGCAATCCCTCGGCGTATTTGTGTCCCCACCACTCGTCGTACTTGCGAGCGGACCAGCCCAACTGATGGATGGAATTCACGCTATGGATGAGCTCATCGTCGGTGAGACACAGATCCGTATCACACTGGACGTGTCCACCTTCCAGGCAACGGCACTCATTGCAGTTATCCCACGTGGTGTTGTACTTGTGGAAATAGATGCCGTTGTGCTGACAACTCAGCACCGGATCGGGCTCATTGAAGCAGAAGGAACGGTAATCCGGGCAACAGTCGCCGGCATCATCACGATCGCAGAACTCATCACAGTAGCACAAAGTAGCTGAATAGAGGAAAAAATAAGTTAGAAAGAGATAGGGCTTGGGAGGGCGGTTGGACTTACTGGAAATGGGCAGCGAGCAGCCGTCGCGCCGATCCTTGCAGCAAGTGTTCTGTTTCGCACAGTAGGGACCAGGAAAGTCCAGTTTGAGTGTGTGATCATAGGACTGCACCAGCTGCAGGTTCAGTGCCACGCCCAGCAACAGCAGCGCCAACAGGGCGCACTTCATGGCCATGTCTGAGATGTGAAGCTAAGTACGTCTAAAGGAGAAAGAAAGAAAATGTGTAAGTATAGGAAATATATAAAAAAAATATAAAACTTAAAGTAATTATTTAAATGATTAATTCATCGTTGAAAGTGAGAAATTAATCGATTCAGCTAATCAGTTAAGTTGGCAGAAAAAGTAGCCAAAAAAGTATAAAACAACAAGTAAATTTTGAGCAAAAATAAATTAAAATTCCATTTAAAACTTAATTAAAATAAAATTCGCTTAAAACTTAATTAAAAAGTGAATAGATCATTAAGCGCTTTTCAATTTTATAAAGATTTGAAAGTTGATTGTAAATTAAGTTCGAAAGGAATTTAAAAATTATTTTTTTTTATACTAATTTTTGTCAATTAAAACTTAAACTAAAACTTTAAAGGAACGCACAAACCTAAACCCAACAAAAGCTAAAAGTATATATGAGTTATTACCAGCTAAATCCAGTTTAGAAAACAAAATTTTTCAAAATTAAAACATTTCCTACACCCTACAATACTCAAAAATATTCAGTATTCAAATAACTTTATAATTCAAACGAAATTTATGGCGACTTAAATGTATAGCAAATAAATTATTCCCATAGAATCTCCAATTATATTTTATCTTATCTGAGTTATTTTGCATTTCGTGAGCTCATCTTTTGGCAAAAAATAAAAAATATTTTGATGCTGCGATTAGATAAGGTTTATTTTGTATTTTATTTAGAAATTTAAATTATATTTGCAATTTGTCAACAAATTAGCATTGAGTGCGCCTTATCTGAGGTATTTTTGAAAGCTACTTGTATTAAACAAAATATTTACGTATTACGCATACGCAGCGTGCAACGATAAATATGAACATCAAACTCTAATTAAGACTCGATGAATTTCAATTATGCATGCCAACTGAATAAAGTTTGGCAGTTAGTTTTATTAACGGTTTTAGAAGCGGCTATAAACTGGTTTCGTTGGCTTCCTAATTTCAGCTACTGCGTAGCACTTAAGTCAATAATTTTTATTTTTGTTTGATTGGATTGTTGTTAACTGGAGCTTGAGACTAGCGAAGAAATGACACACACTTTAGACATTCTTAGAAGACACGCACCAAAACATAGCACACAGCTTAACAACCCTTTGGAAATTTGAATACTCATCAAAATTCAGCTCATGCATTGGCAAATCAAATTTATACTAATTAGCCATAAGGTGATAAATCACTAGATACCCTGTGAGCAGTGAAGAGGGGCAGCAAATAAAGTTTAAATGATTTTAAAATATTTTTTAGGTCTCTCAAACATGTAAAAATAATTTTAACTAAATTTTTTAATGTTTTTAAATAATTTTAAATATTTTTCATAGCTTCTCAACCCATCTAGCAGCCCTTTACTGGGCATACCCCACTGTTTACTCCATAAACATTCACCACAAACTGAGCCCAAGACGCCAGCCATCATATAACAGTAAAAATTTTCAAAAAATTCTGATGACGTCAGCTTTAAAAACCATTTTAATCACGAAAGTTTTTTGGCTACAATTCAGCACCGAATTCAAATTAACGCCAAGACTGCAAAATGAGCTTTAAAAAAAATATAAAATAAAAGGAGGCATAAAGCTAGCTAGAAGCGCCCCTTTTCTTGAGGTTCCGGACTTGGGACTCGAGTTTTTGGACGTGCAAGAGTTATGACAGAGCATTAAACTTGTTTGACTTTCAGAACAAATGATTATCCAAAAATAACAACAACAAAACGGGCATATAATAATAATAAAGAAGGTTTATTATTTATTTAAATGCAAATGGCAAATAGATTTTCCTGTTTTTTATTTTTTTGTGCGTTTGTTTGTTGGCTTTATGCTTATAAAAGTGATTAATATTTTATTGAGTGCTACGAAATGTATTCAATTATCAAATCGATTCATAAATAGCAACTGAATCATGCGGGTTCTTCAAACATTTGTCTAAGGTTCGCAATTTTAAATCCGCATCTTTTTTTGTTAACAGAATGTTAACCCGTTTTATAATTGTGTGCTAATTTATTTGTAAGTTTTTGCTTGGCTAATTAATTTGGTAACTAATGAGCTTAAGTAAGTTAATTGTTTGTAACAAAATGGAATTCAAAACTGGCGCCAAATCAAAAATGTTTTTCAGTTTTTTAATTGCCTAGCCAAGCACTTTACTAACTCATTTGATATTAATGGATTCTCAAAGCTTGCTTTATTTTAAATTGATTGACAAAAATTGTTGATTAGCACAGCAATAAAAATAATCAAATCGTTTCATTAAATTTATTGCAATATTTAATTGAAAAAGGTAAAAACTTGTTGCACTTTTTTGCACTTGATTAAATAAATTTAGTTAGTTAGTTTTGATTTGATTTTATTAAATGCTGCATGGTTAATAATTTGCAGTAAATACCGTAATAAATTCTATGCAAATATTGTACTAACTTTTATGAACTTGCACAATTTACGGTAGGTACGTTGTACTGTGTGTATATAAATTTAACACTTTATAGCCAATAAGTTCTTGAGCCAATCACTAAGTTTTTTTTGGCACACACTGATTTTCTAAGCACGTTGTTTTCGCGATCGCGGCCAGTCGTTGACTGAATTCAATAAAAGTTATTGGCTACCACCAAAGCGAAGCCGTCGTCGCTGTTAAGTCTATTGTTGTGTGTAGGCGGCGCTGTGAGAGTGAGAGAGAGAGAGAGTGTTCTAACATAAGCACTGGCTGCAGACAAGCGCTGTTATCGTTTACAGTGTAAGCGAGAGCGTGTTTGGGAGAGAGCGCGATCTCTGCTTAGTTAACAGTAACAGCGGTTGTAAGCAAGCGGCGTAGGTGTGTAAGAGAGCGCTGCGGCGTCGCTCTCACTTTTACAGTGGCTGCGTAACAGCTGCTGTTAACTCTCACCAGTGGCCATGCACAATGTGATAATTGCTTTATAAGGCAATTGCTTTTCCTCTGAAGCTGCAAAGACACCTCCAAGGTATGTGAGTGTGTGTGTGTGTGTGTGTTTGTATGTTTCTCGTTAGTATCACGTCTGCCTGGTCAGATTTGAACCTGTGATATGTAATACACTCGTTTTTTGGGTAAAATTCCTTAAATTGTTTGCCAAGACCTTTGGCTGGAGGGCAAAGGCGTGAGCTTTCTTCTGCGCAGTTAATTTACGAATGAATATATTTATTTACTTATTTATTTTTTCGACGAATGTTTGTTTGCACGATGAAACTGAAACTGATATAATATCAGTATCGAAGTACGTACAAACATACGCACTTAATTGCACTCAATTTAAGTTCAAGGTTATAACAAATCAAACAATAGACTCATTGTAGATATTTTGTGTACTAGAAAACTTATTGGAAAGTTTATTTAGCAAATTTTTTGGCAAAAAAAGTTGCGAAATTGAATCAAATACTCTCATATCTGTTGGGGTCTCAATTTAAGACACTTCTGAAATCTCAGCTACAATCTATGATATGTACACTGAGAGAAAAAGTCGTAAAACCACTTAAAATCACAAAAAAAAAATATCTTATCAAGTAAAATCTGATTAAACTATAATTTCAGCTTGATCTAACTAAAATCTCTGTACTGTACACTGAGAGAAAAAGTCGTCTAACTATAAACTTTTATTTGAATCAATATAAACAAATGATTATTTACATAAATCTCATTAAATTATTACCTAAACTTGTTTAAATTTGAAAATATTTCTTAGGCTTAGCTTGCTTTTCTCCCAGTGTATTACGTACTACTTGTTGCTGTGTCACTTTGTCTGTCATTTCGCTTGGCATCAATTTCTGCGAATTTGCTTCTGTTTTCCACATAATTCGCATGCAAAAATTTGCATATATCTACTATGATCCATAAATGACTATAGCTTCTGCCATATCCATTTTGGGTGAACTGGTTGAGCTCTCAACTTGAAAAGCGTTTTATATTTAACTTAATCTAAATTTAGGAACTCTCTGGGTATGCCAAGTTTCTGGAAACGCTTCGTCACTGACTTGATTTTGTAAACAAATCGAATGAGCAAATAAATTTGATAGTGTTTATGTGGCAAAGAGTAGATAATAATAAACAGAGAGCAAAAAAAAGAAACAAAATAAGAAAAAAAAGCGAACAATACCATAAAAGTAGCCGAAGAAAAATAAGCTGTCACATTAAGAAAGCTAATTAAAAACAAGTTGCAAGCTCAGACGTCAGACGAAAGACCTCAGACCTTAGAGCAGAGACAACCCTCTCATATCCATAAGCTCATATCCATAACTTTAGCCGTAGAGCATATCAAGTGAGTCCGAAAATAAAGCCATCATCAGACTTCAGACATCAGACGTCGACATTGCTAATTCCCAGTGTCGCCATTTGCATGACATTAAACTTAAATTTTATGACCGATTTCTGTCTGAGTAATGCCAAATTATGAAAATCGCTTCTGGGCAAACACCAAAACCAAGAACAACAAACAAACAAAGGAAACTGGAGAAACCGGAGATGTTATAGAAAAACAGACAAAACATTGCCCTAATAGAAAGTAAACAGAATGTTGTGTCAAGTTATTTACTATGTGAGGACTTTTATACAACACTGTAAAAGCTAGTGACGAAAGCAGACTGAGCAGTTAAGTCACAAAATTCTTTATGCTGCAGTTTATAGGGCTAATAGAGCGCAAACAAAAAGTTTAGACAAAGGTAGGAAAAGAAAAAAATTAGCCAAAGAAATGTTTCATTGACTAGTGACGAAAGTAGAGTGAATAAAGCAAGATTTTATATTGATTTATTCTCAAATTTTTACTATATCGAATACAGTGAAAGCTTTACACGCGGACAGCTCGGACAGCGCGGACAGGAAGTAGTTGACTGATTTGACTTTTGTATTTTCTAGAAGTAAAATCAGTTAGTTTATTTAAATATTTCTAATCTTATCTTTAAAATATTTATATATTCGTTGCACCAGGGATGAGTAACAAATCAAAAGTCGTTAATTTTTATTTACTTAAAGATGACTGTCCGCCAAAAATAAATAAATTACATTAAAGTGATAGATTTGAGTATGTCAAGGCATTAGTCACTTGCAATTTTGATAGGGTACAAATGCTACCTGGTAACAGTTAAGATGACTCACAGGAATGTTATTTGCCGGTTGTGAAAGTGCCAAATTATGAATGAATAATAGTACTACTATCAATATTTGTCACAAGATCAAATCAAACAACTCGAACAGAAATTGATTCAGCTGCTGATTTTGATAAAGATAACACCGAACTAGAAATATATATAAATTTCTTTATATATTTATTTGTATACCGACTGATGATGACATATTGTCTTTAGAAACTAAGTAATTGAAACGTCATCTATAATGATTTATGAATGGGTTGCGAATACGTACGTATACCCAACAAACATCTGGCACACTTCTTGGGCTCTATTGGGAGGGATTTTGGCCATATGGACGGGCCGAGCCGGGCCAGCAAATAGTGTCCAAAATTGGCAGTTTAATTGGTTCGATGGCATGATTAGGCATTCAATTAGCAGACACATTTCTACACTATTCGGTACTTAACTGATTATTATTACCAATTCCGTGCACACCGAACGACATATTGATATTCCGGCAATAGTCAGACCGTAGCGACTGCCAAAACATTCCAATGTATTTAAGTCATGTGATAAAATATCTTTATAAACAACAACAATAACATAAACAACCACAAACACTTCAGTCAGGTTTCAGAATTCAAGTTTTAAATTGTCTTGGCTTGAGAAAGCAGAATTTGAAATCTTTCAAAACGCTTATCATTGGTTCTGCATCGGTGAAGAAACTAGTTCAAGGACAAATGTAATCAATTACATTGATTAACCTGTGTTGTTTTTAAAGACCCTGTAGTTTAAAAAAACTTAAAAGGGTTTTAAAGCTGCATGGATTTTTACAAAGCATTAATAATCAAGTCTCTTTATACACACAGCTCCCAGAGACTGTTTGAATTAGAGTTACCAAAGCTGACAAGAAGTTTCTAGATATTATGCAGTTCTAGAAAAAAAATTTTCAAAAAGCATAACTTAACAACGACTTGAGCTATCACTACCAAACTAACATAAGATATCTAGGACATACTTTTCTATAGCCAAACCAAGTTTTCTTTCGATTGAAGGAGTATAATTGATTGTATATTTTAACAGCACAATACTAAGTGCTAGGTGATAAGTACAGGGTCTTTTACAGTCAGTTCGCTAGATAGCCAACTTTCTTACTAGTATCTTTTTCGTAATGCTTATAAGCTGTCCACTTGAAGACGTCATCGTCAAGTCGAGTCACTCGAACGGATCGATCGTAGTGCCTCAATAGTTTGTCAATGGTATCGTATTGTGATAGTGGATTGTGTTGGCTATGGAATGCCAACAACGTGATATCGACTAATCGACAGTAATAATACTACAGATGATCAATACTATCGTCCGCCTTGGGATTACAGCGATTGCATCAGCAGAGAGTGCCTAATTCGCATTAGAACAGTAAACTGTTTGTTTGGAAAAGCTAAGTGAAGTACATAGAGACAGGGCTTATCTAAAAGGCTAGTAGTACCCTAAGCTGGGAGACAGATGGGGTGTGTAAGACTAGCAATAGTAACAAATATGTAGGAAACTTAAAGTAAATTAATTAACTGTATCTTTACGTTACAGGGTAACTTTAAGGGATAACTCTTAGTCTTAAACAATTTTACTTTGACTAAAAAGTCGTTACTATTTGGTCATTGCCATCAAAGTGTTGATTTATGCCATAGAAATGTCACTTTTATTTCAAATTAAACAAAAGAAATTTTATAGAGTTTTTTTTTTGCAAATATACGTAGCTTTTTTACTGCTGGTTGTAAAAACCGCTGATTAAATGCTCAAATGACATTAACAACAACGTGCTGGGCCCAATTGGCAAAGTAAATAAACATCAGATCGTCGAATCGTCGGGCAATACGCAAAATAGATGTTAACACCTTAATGCTCGGGACTCGGACTCATTAAAATTTTCAATTTTGTTGATAATCAATTCCATGGGCGTACAATGTTTACTTTTGAAGGTTCTTTATCGTGTATCTACTGTACAAATTGTAAATTGAAAATCGATAAGAGAAATTCCATCACTTTTTTTTTCCAAAAATATATATTAAGGTCAATCGCGTACTAACCTTGGATAAATCTAGTCGATTTGTTTGCCATTCCAGAGAAACGAAAAGAAATTTCTAATACACATTTTTGCCGAGCACTTGTTACACGGAAATTTTCAACGTTTGGTATGCAAAATTGAATTTCACGCTTGCCAATTTCAATTGATTGAAACTCAATTTCAAGTGCAACCAGAACGTATCCGATCGCATCGGAGAATCGTAGTATATATGTAGATATGTGTGTGTGTGTGTATGGCGTCAATATGTCTTCAAGGTTGTTCGCCCAATTGCACGCGATATTCGCATCAAGTCGAGTTAAAGTCAAAACTCCCTTACCTCCCCAATGGGTGTTCAGGGTCTTTCTTCGTATCAGACACAAAACATACCCCACACACACACACGAACACACTTCTACACACACACACGTCAAGTTATGACGAAATCGAATTGGCTTTTGATCGCAGTCGTCGGTGGAAGTGTGACCAAAAATTCAATTGAATTAAATTCTAGTTCATTTTGACAACGACAATTTAACGATACTTAACAAAAACAATAAACAATTGGAGAAAGAAGGGTTATAGACTGCCAAATACCCTAGAAAGAAGTTTTTGAAACATATTTTAAGAGGTTTAGTTATTAAATTTTGGAGAACTTTTTGGAATTTTTAATAGGCAATTAAAAAAAAATTTTTAGATTTTATTTATTACTTTAAAAATCAGTAAAATACATATTTAGTTCTTAGAACTTCAAAAAATTATTATAAATTATTATTAATTTTTTTTTAATTCAGTTTTTTATTTACTAAATTTATACAGCGAATTTTAAAAAGCTACTTTTTAAGCGAATAAAAGGCATAAACTCTGTGCTTTTATAGAAAAACATTTGAGCTCATTTCTTAAATTTTCTTTGCAGCATTGTACCCCATTTAAGCACTCTTTACAGGGTATATAAATTTGGCGGCAGCAACAAACGCTTCTCGCTGTCAGCTGCTTAAACCGTGGCCGAGCAATAAATATTTTAATATTCATTTTTTTTTGGCATATTTGTGTTTAATATCTGTTTAAATTGTTCATTTGTTTCCATTTTCGATTTTGAGGTTTCAAGTGCAAGTGCGACACCCCTTAACCCCCTACATACCCCTCCAGACTCCACTCTCTACTCCCCGATTATTCGCAGCTTAAAATTCTGCACGCTATGCGATTTTCAACACTTTTTTTTGAGTTTTATGCAATTTCTAACACGATTCGACTGCCATTGAACTGAAGCTTATTAAAACTTGTACAAATAAATAATAAAATAAATAAGTAAATAATAGTATGATGAACACAAGTGATGACTGACGAGCAGAGACAGAGACAGTAGAGTTATGATATTTGTTGATTTGTGTAAATAATTTTTTTATTGTGACATTTATGAGTGGAAGGAATTTCTGCTCACAATTTATTGGAATTTGACATTTTGGCCTTTTGGGAATAGTTCCGGGTTTATCAGGCACTTCAATACCCCAAAATAAAATACCGTACAACAGTTCAATTGATATCAAATTTTCCCCCAATTTAGCATCAAACGTCATGTTAATTTTTCAGAACATTATCGTTCACATAAACAATCGTCAGATAAGTCTAATCGAAACTATTTTTGTACAATTATTTCATAATTAAAAACGATTTAGCCCGCAAATCGTCTGGTCAAAACGAATGCCTTAATTCCTACGGATAAGAGATCTAAATTTAAAACAATGCCAAATGCTTTTGACGTCATAGATATTTGGCCTGGCCCAAAAGGAAAGTTCTTCGAACAGTTTTGCGTTAATTGGAAAATTAGCGCCAGCCAAATTAAGTGGAAACGCAGTCAGCTCTAAATAGGTATTGACAGCACTGAAGTATTGAAGAATTACTCAATTTCTAAGTATAAATACAAAGATTTTTATGGTTTTCATAGACAACTCGCTTTGTGCAGATAATCCAAGAAATTCCGCAAATTTTTAACTGCAACTGAACAGCAGAAATTTTTATAGTGTTTCGTCACGTGTGCTTGTTGTACCCTGTAAAGTATGTGACTGGGTACAGGGCGTGCCTGAAGTTATATTTTATTTGGTATAGGGTATCTCCCTGTTGAGCAGTCGTTGGAAAGCCACTTTATGGCTATCTTGTTTTTGAATGAAAATACCATGTCTCGCAACGCTTTAGTAATTTTCAAAAATTTTTTCAAAAATATTATTCTGTTTATAACAATTTGCATAAAAATAAAGCCACTGGAAGATCATGGCCTTTTGTAGGTGGATAACACCGTCATAAACATAATTTTTTTGCTATTTTTTGTATACACAATTATTTACGCATGTTTTCATTATATATCCTCATCATTCTGGATCGCTTGAGTAGAGCAAAAAAAAGATATATATAGAGAGATAGCTGTATAGGTTGATTCAGTGGCCATTGTTGATAATTCATAATTTGCGTTTATTGGAAACAATTTTCAAGTTGCGAAGTCATTCGTAAGTGTCTATTTTTAGCTACTTATACACCCGATACTCGACGAGAATTAGCAGTGCACCTTTTTTTGGACGAAACCCCAGCAGGTACTTATCGTGGTTATATAGTAGTATATTTACTATATATTGTTTGAAATGTTTGACGTCTTGAATGCACTCAACGCCCCCGGTGTAAATAAAGCAAGCATTTTTTGGCTTGTAGTTAGTAGTAATTATCTGAACTTGACAAGCAGCAGAGAGATAGAATTAAGCAGGCAAAACCAAATTAGGTGCGCTGTCAATCACATAAAATTAATAACAATTTGCTGAAATGCAAAACGATTGACACCTGACCAAAACAAACTTATGCATTTTAAAAAAAACCAAACAAATCTTAAAATTTTATATAATTAGTACAAAAATAAGGCAAGATCAGATGTTCTCAAGGTTGTTCCGTAAGTCGTAACGTTTGAGTTGGGCGAACAAAACCGTCAAGCATTTTAAACGCAAGATCAACCCAATCCTCACCTCTCGCGCCAGTTTTGGGGCATTTTACGCCTTGGCTACTTGTTAGCGTTAGAACCGTTTGAGAATTATTGGTGTTTAACAGCATAACAGTGATAACAACAGCGTGAGACAGCGCACTGTTAAGCGCAAAGCTGTCGTTGGCAGCGCTGCTAACAGCTCCAACTGCTGTTAATGTTATCTCTCTGCCGCTCTGTGGTCTCTGCTTAGCGCTTAGCGGTTTATTTTGCTTGCCCTTAAGTGTTAAAAAGGCAATAAAAATGCTTTTATTAAGTCGTTTGACTAAAAAGTAAAACATATATTTGTTTATGCAATATTGTTTGAGGTTTTCTTAGCTGCCAGCTGCTGACGTTCGTGTATTAATCCATAAACAATTCAGGCCATTCACCGCTGCTTGGTTTTTGTGTGTGTTTTTGAATCATCACAACAACAAACCACAAAATGAATAACTGATTTATGCACATTTATTGTTAATTATAATGCTTGACGAGCATGACAAATGTTTTAATTGTATTCACAATTTGGTTTAAACAAAAGCTAGATAGCAATGTAAATGCGAGCTGGTCCGAGCTGTCCCATTTTGTAACGCCCACAGTGCTGTTTGGCCTAAACGCCTTTATATCGGCCACTGGGCCAGCTTTAATTTTGTTTTGCGCTTTTTTTTTTTTGCTGTTTTAGCCGCTTAAATCCGCTCGAATCGCGGGGCTGACAGTGCCGGCTGGATACCTGTATTTATTATATTTATTATTACATTCGTATATGTCTCTCTCTCGACATGGGCCTACGTATCATTTTGGAATGTACTTCGCACTCGGTCTGAGTCTCAGTCTTGGACTCAGTCTCGTATTCCGTCTGCGAAACAAATAACATTCGACTCGTATAAATAGCCAAGTGCTCTGATTTTTTGATATGCATGGCAAAATAATTACTACCTGTTAACATAATTGGCAGCGGGTATATGCAGGCTTTACAGGGTAAAGTTCTAAGAAAATTATTCTGAGCTTATCCTATTCTTTCCTATCGGAACCCATCCTTTCCTTTCCTCTTCTATTCTTTCCTATCCAATCCTTTTCCCTGTACAATGAACAGTGAATATGTATACAAAATTGAACCAATTTTTGGGTATATACCACAGTGACAAGTCTATTAACCTCTGATTACAAACCTACCACATCTTAGCACAAGTTTACTCAACTTTCCCTGAAGAAAAAGGTTCAACAACAGATACCACATAACACCATACCCCACTGTGCCAAATTCCTACGACCTATACTACGTACAATACCCTCGGCATTATTTATTCATTTAATTGTTAATAAATAGCACAAATATTTGCACTTGCAGGTAATTAAACTGTATAATAATTCTTAAAATTTCTTTAAATTTCGACAAAAACACATCTGCAAACACTTTGCGTTTTTGCGACGCATTCTGTTCGTGTGAAAGTTATAGTTAACACTAAGTATAACAGACCTTGACTATGCTTACGAAATCAGATTTATTTATAATCAAATTTACAGAATTAGAACACTTCGCTTTCATCGAGCAAACAGAGCCAAGAGGGTAGTAAAAAAGAGGGGACTACGAATCAGTCATGGAGTTGGTTAAAGAATGAAAGAAAATATTAGATTATATAGTAAAGATATAGTCTCAAATATATATTGTTCATTTACCTATATCAGAATATTGTTTTGTAAAACCATTTCTCTAAAAAGTGGCTGATTTTATGAATGAAATACTTTTTTATATATATTTTTTACTATAGACACAATTCGTAAGTGTATTTAATTATCGGCATTTGGTATATTTTTATACTTTCTGAGTTTTTATTGTTTATTTCCTATGCTCTTGGCTCTGCCCGCGGTTCTTTTGCTTCTTTTCTTTTTGTTTTGTGGCGATTTAGTTGAGCATTTCGGCCAAAAGTCATTGTCAATGCCAAATGCGAATCATTTCGTCTACAAATGACTACAAATGTAGTTGTCCACATATCTAAATATGTACATATATTTATGTGTGTCGGTGTGTGTTTGTCCCCATCTGATGTCAGTGACATCCAGAGCCGATATCTGTGCTGTGCATGACAAGCAATTCTGAATCCCTTCAGAGTTAATGATATAGGAAATGCTCAGTGGCTTCAAAACATACATAGATCAGACTACTCAAATTCCAGATAATGATACAGACAAGCCTCCCTCTGTCTGCGTATGTGTGTGTTGGAGTTTTGGGCATCATTTGTTATAAAAATAATTAGATCATTTTTATTATTATTTAAGTTTCAATTACGGAACTTTTTAAATATTAAGTGAACTAACTGATCAGCAGATAGAACAGCCAAAAGATCGATTAAATATAGTTTTATATTTAATTTGAACTAATCACTTAGGCTGACTGATCATCGCGGCTCTAAACAGCAAGAGCTAATTTATTTTTGTGTGGACTTTAATAAAAAATAAGACAACTTTTGTTGCTATTTTTACGATTTAATAATCTTCCACTTGAGCTACTTTAACTCACTGATCATAGCGTCTACTAAACGGTAAGGGTTAGAACATTTATTTACTCATTTTTATGTAGTTAGATAATTTTACTAGCTTTTTATTAGTTTTTATGAGCTACTAGATCCACTTGAGCTCACTGATCAACGCGTCTCCTAAGCGACAACAGCTAAGACCTTCACTTGAAACATTTTTCTGATAATTAGATCATTTTTATAATTACTTGTATTTAAATAATTCACTCTGCACCATTTAATAAGCAAAGATTAATTATTCAATTGTCTACAATAAATAATTTGTCTGAATTTTTTGGCGTTTCTCATCAACTCGAGCTAAACAAACATGTGTCATCGTTAATTAATTACAGTGTATGAATTATAGTACACAATTCATCGCTGTTTAAGCTGTCAGACAAGAGGGGGGATGGGGATGTGACTGAGTGATATACTGAAACAAAAACTCATTATACGATAGATTGTTAAATAATCTATATTTATACACTGCTGACTAATTCGATATTTACAAGAATTTATTGAATTGAGAACACTTTTGTTGCATCTAAAAAAAAGTGTTATTCATGTAAATGAAACGAGTGCTCGTGAGACGCTGTCAGAAGCTGCCTTGTATGCCACAAGCGTTCTTGACATTTGCTCAAAGTTATGTTATAGTTAACTGAACAAATAATGATTACAATTCAAAAGATTTAAACAAGTTTATAGACATGAACGTTGGGTTAATCAATTAGCGTAGTGTGGCTAACAAAAAGCTCACTGCTGGGCTCACTCCAAGCGCCACTTTAACGGTTAAATCAAGGTGTGAACGCTCAATTAGACCCTAGGAGGGTGCTGCTCTTGGCTCAAGAAAGCCAAGCTACATTTGTGTTGTAACAACGAAGGGGGGGAGGGAACTGTGACGTCACTGGGCTCGAAGGTAGTAGCTCGTTTGGAGATCCGTGTTTGTACGTCCGATTAGAGAGCACTAAATAATGCACTCAATAGTGAACAAGCAAATAAATAAACGAGTGCTCACAAAAAAATACCTGAGTGTCTAGTCAGCGGGCGACTACAAGTACTCGTATTTATTTACACTTTCAATGGGCCGTGAGACAAGAGCTATGACGTCATTTGTCAATTTAGTGATTTGTTGACAGCACACGAGATAGTTAATTGCATTTGCTACAAGTATTTAGCATTACATGCACTTCAATTGCAAAAATGCAGTTTTATCAGCAGCGCAAAAAAACGTCACATGCAATTTGGGGGCGTAGTGCACAGTGATACCAGAGTACAATCAAGAGCTTACAGCAGAAACAAGCCAATTGCATTAGAAGTAGGATAAGTACTTTGTTGCCATCATTAACAATTCGAATTCCTCAATTAAAATAAATTTACTTTCAATAAAATTTAACTTTCATGTTGTGACATTTCTTACATTGTAGCTGGGTGCGATCTCATCGCTTTAAATGCAAATTAAATAAATAAAATGTATAGATTTCCAATATTAATAACAATAATCAGCAGCAAGAATTCGCAACAATTAAGAAAACGTGTCAAACGATTGACAATAACCTTAAGCCAACATTGCGTATGAGCAATGCTATAATAACACTCTTGTTTAAGCACTCTTGGTATTCAGAATATTGTTGATATATATGTGTGTTTATATGTTATGATTATGAGCTGCAATATTTCAACTGACACGCCGCAGGCAGAAAACGAATCGCAATTTGTGCAATTTACATTTTAATTGCCGCATATATTGAATAACAGATTTCAAATGTCGTTTTTTGTTGTCTGATGATGTCGTCACGCTTTTTATAACTCCTAACAGTCCCCGCCCCCACTTACGCCTCATAAATATGCAAGCACCACAATCAAAGTGGCTGACAAATGTGGTAACCTGATATAGCCCATTTCGAGGATTATGCCAAAAACTTAAAACGTTGTCAAATCTAACAATCAAAATGGGTTTGGTTTTGGTTTGCTGGGAACGTAGTGCAAGCTTCAGCACGGTGACTAATTTTATGAGGCACTGTAGAGTCCGGGTTTTGGAAAAAACATCTAAAAAGCAATCTAGAAAGTTAATTTTTAGTAGTTTCTATTTTTCTTAATTAAAAAAGAGCTTAAGGAAGCCAACAAAAAGATAACTACTTTCTTAAAAAAAATGTAGTGCCTAAAGAAATTATTTAAAAAATTTGTAAAGATTTTTTTAAAATAGTTTGAAGCTTTTTGAAGCTTAAAAAAAATTTAGAAACTGTTTCGAGTTTTTAAAAAATTATATGTAAAGATTTTAAAGTAAGAAAGCGTTTGACAAACATGTTGCAAATTTTTTAAATTATTTTTAAAGCTACAAAATGCATGGAGTCTAAAAATAGAAATAATAAAATAAGTGTAACACAAATAAACACAAGTTAATGCTCTATAAAAATATTTAACACTTTAAAAAATAAAGCTAAAATCTTTAAATTTTGAGGAATAGCCTTACTACTCTCTGCTGTCATTAAAATCACTTGAATTTTGTGCCACAAATAAAACTGTTGGCCGACAGTTTTAAAGGGCAACTAATCCGGCACTAATTTGGTAAGTGCTTTGTTTAATTAAAAAAAATTAGCTCTTCTTCTTCGTCTTTGCACTGGATAAACAGTGAGTTTGTTGCGAATGTCATGACAATGACGAAAAGTACAAAACTTCCAGCTGAGATGAGATGACATCAGCGGATCGGAGACAAAACCAAAGACCAGTAGCTCCCGTACTGGGTTTAAATGGAGCTTACGGGTCCAAAGCGACTCACCTTCGTAGTGGAATGAGAATATTGTTTTGTTTTTAGTTTTTTTTTTACCGGAACTGGGCTGTCAACATGATTGCGTGTTTGTTGTTTAGTTTAAAATAAAACAAGAAAGCAAATATCAAAAAACACGTAAAAATAAAAATAGAAAAAAAACAAACACTAATTTATGGTATTAATGAGCATTAGAGGCACTCTCGGCATATTATGCAGATATTTTTGAATATTGTTACAATTTGTGCGGTTTTCCTGTTTGATTTTGTGTGACGTGTAAAACGGAATCTGGTTAACCTTAACAGCAAACCAAAATAACCAACGAAAGACAACGACGAGTCTTTCATATTTACATTCGAAATGTTTACAAAATGTCTAAATTTTCAGCTCATTTCCACGTGTGTAGCCAGTTTATTGTCATGTGAATTGGTTTGTTGATTATTATTTTACCAAGGCAAAAAAAGAGTTAAGCTTACGAACTGTTAAAGACTCTGTACTTAAGCTAGCTAAGTGATTTTGAAAAGTATTTTAAGGTATTTACAACGTTTATGAAGTTGTAGCTACTTAGAGTTAAGTAAAACATTTTATTTGCCATAACAATCATTTAAAATGTCTAATAAACTAGCTTCTTCCCTCTACACACGCCTTTTCGTAACTATAACACACTCTTTAAACACCCACTTCTGCGAAATTTCCACTACACGGTCTAACTGCCACATTTTGCGCAGTCTAAACAGAAAGATTAGACAATCGAACTGCATTCAAATCGCATTACATAAATAATAACAAACAAATTAAAGGTGAAAATCAGCTAGATAAATACGGAAAACGATTATAAATAAACTTTTGCCAACTTTTGTTAACTTTAGCTAAACTTTTGCAATAATAAATAAGCCAAAACTGTTTTGATTATGATGCAAAAATAAAACCGGAATCGTTTTGAAAGCCCAGACTTTACTAGATGCCCATAAACTGTAGCCATTAATTAAAAAGATTAAAAAGTAATTGAAATATTTTCACAACTACTTGACACTTTAATCATTTACCATAAACCAAATTGTATCAAAATCTGCAAAGATAACAGAGAGCATGATAAAGAGATTAGAAGTCAGCAGACAACAGACAGACAAAGCAGCCAAGAATCTTTACGACTTGGTCTGCTAGAGCACAGTAAGGCTTCGAATCGTATTACCAAATGGTAGAATTTTCTTAATTGATTAATCAATAGATTGAAACACATATTTAACTGTATATATACACACCGAAATTGCTCAAGTTCAGGGTCGTTGGAGAAGCCGTTCAAACTGTAAAATCAAATAAAATGCAACGCGTGTGTATCTTTGAGATACGAAATGTGTGAACAAGCGTATAAACAATAACAATCAATACATCTCGAAATAGAATTTATCTCGAAGATTGCACTCGTGTCTTAATTTTCAGATACATTTATTAATTTCATGCCACAGGTGCTAACACTGCAGATAAACAACAACATTAGAAACTCAAACGATTGTACAAATAAATACAAAAATATCTGATGGATTGCAATCGTAGACTTAAGTCTCAGCTACATTTGTTGTGGATATTATTAGCCCACATTTTGAGTGTTTTAATGTTTTGGCGTTTGAGCGTTTTAGCTGCCGTGACTCGTCTCAGTTTCAAGCTACTTTATCATGCTAAATGTATCTACACCCACGAAATGCCAGAAGCATTTATGCCAGACCAGATCTTTTCATCTTTTCATCTGCTTGCCCAAAAAAACTGCAGCTTCAGTTGCCATCAATTTGAGGCTGGCTTTTACCAGGAACATGATATGGCCCCAAACGGCAGCAGCAACAAGTAGGCTACGTGGCCAGCATGAAGCAGGCTGGCTAGTTGGGAAAACAGCTAAATGTAGCTGGAAAAAATACTTTAAATTTGGCTTTGGCTTTTTTAGAAGTTTAAAAAGCTTTAAAAAAACTAAAAAGAATATTTTATTTTATTAAATTCTTTTAATACCAAAATGTTTAGCAATTTTCGTGTCTAATAATGGCCAGATTGCCAGCTTATATTCTCACCCAGCCATAAAAAGGCTAAATGCTCAGCACTACCCCCAAAGTAGCACAACCAACTTGCACTGAAGAGAAAAAACAATCTATCGCTTTTCGCGATTTACTTTCTCGCTTCCATGTGCTCTATGAAAAATGCGAGTAGATTTTCGGGATAAACAAATAAATATTTGGCTCTAACCGAAAGTTAACTTTCAAAAGTGTATCTCCCAGTCCTTGGTTAGCCATGTTTATTCCCAAGACAAACAGTCAGCTAACAGTAAAAAAAGCTAAGCAAAATCAAACACAAAACATAAGCACATTTACTACATAAAAAGCCTAAAAAAAAGCTTAGAAAATCTAGACACAACTATCTACCTGTGCACACATTTAGTTCACCTGTGCTTGTGGTTAGCTCATAAAAAACAAACTTAATACCCTAACACCTCTTTTTTTCTAAACTACAGACAGTCAGTAGTTGATCTGTGCTAACCGCAACTCAATCAAATTCAATCCAATCCAATCAAATTTACTACTTGTCTTATTAAATTTGATATTTGACGCCTGATTTCCCGTACCGCATCAAATTCCCAATTTGCGCTAAAATTGTCGCTTTTTATTGTGTGGAAATAAGTTTACACTTGTTATTCGACACAAAAACACTTTTCAGTATAGTTTTGTAGAGCTGTGAGTCTAGAATTTTAATAGGAATTCTGGAATTTTTAAACTGAAATCAAATTTGAGACGAATAAATGTTTGGAAAAATACTTTTTGGTTAAGTTCCTATAAAATTATGCGGTGTTTAGTTGTTTTAAATAGAAAAAACAGTAACTGAGATTTTTCGTATAAAATTTAAAACTCAGAAACCAACTGAAAATTATATGTAGAACTATTATTTAGGCTGAACCATAAACAAAATAGTCACGCCCATTAAAATCGGTTGAGTTTTCATTAAATGGCAGACATTCAAATTTTCCGAAAATTTGTCAAGGGGTATCTATGAAAAATATACGATTTTTCAGAAAAAATTAAAACTCAGAAATCAACTAAAGTTTACATACAAAACAAATATTTAGGCACAACCACAAGCCAAATAGTTACCCATTTTGAAATTGGTTGAGGTTTCATCAAATGAGGAGCATTCAAAGTTTTCGAAAAAGTGTCTATGTAAAAAAAATTAAAACTCAGAAATGAACTAAAATTTATATAAAGAATTAATATTTTCGGCTCAACCATACCCAAAATGGTCACTCATAAGCAAATTGATTGAGTTTTGATCAACTTTTGAGCATTCAAAGTTTCTGAAAAAAAGGAACACGAATTTTTGGTTAAGGAACTGCTGCTGTCAAACGACTCTCAGTGAACTAGTTCCTTCAGTCAAACACTGACAGCGTTGCCACACTATGTGACTGCAGTTCGATTACTAATTGCCAATATTCAACGACTAAATGGTCGTTTATAGTACTAATAAAATACCTGGCACCCGCCGTTGACACTTACCTGTCACAGACAATTGAATGAGCAATTACCGTTTGCACCAAAATAATAAGTATGTTCTCAATAACTGAAAAGCAAAAGCAAAAGCA
This sequence comes from Drosophila parthenogenetica, assembly GCA_035047505.1. Classification (NCBI taxonomy): domain Eukaryota; kingdom Metazoa; phylum Arthropoda; class Insecta; order Diptera; family Drosophilidae; genus Drosophila; species Drosophila parthenogenetica. The sequence goes on from JAWNPM010000087.1 coordinate 8,034,309, forward strand.
AAAGCGAACGTGACAAAACTCAAGCACCGTTTGATTAAAACCGTTGCGCAGGCGCACACAAGCAAATACACACACACGTGCAGGCACAAGCACAAGCACTCACACACACACTACCGACTGCAGTCAAGAAAAATTAGCATTAAAAGCTCAAGCGAAACGCGCGTTTGCTGTCGCGACAGATTTAAAACTGAGACTCGGCGGCAAACGGAGACTTTGAAAATGTGTAGCTGAATGTCGACGTCGACGCAGACGTCGGCGTTAAAGTCAACGCAGCAACTGCAGTCATGGTGGCGACGTCGACAGCGACTGCGTCAGGCGCAGCTTCCACATTTTGCTGAGCGCATGAGTTTCTTTGAACGCGACGCGAAAAAGGAGGCAAAGAAGGAAACGAAAACAAAAGCAAATATGCAGCAAGCAAAATAAACAAAAACAATTATCAACAAGGCGCGTAATTTAGGTTATGTTCTTCTTGAGCAATAACAGTAAATTAACAGTTCTTCTGCTCCACTGTAAAATGACGCAATGCAGCGCGGCAAGGACCCAACCTTGAGCAACAACAACAACAACAATAAATCCTTAATTGCCTGTCTGTCTGTCTGAGTAAATATTTAAAATTGATGTTTATTGTCTCGACTGCATTATTTAAATACAAAAGTCAACAAAAACGCAGCGACCAACAATGAAAACAATTGCAAGTCAAAGTCAATAAGTGAAGGAGCCGCCTGTGTGGGTGTCAGCGGCCCAATGCAACCCAACGCATACAGATGTAGATACATGCACTGTTATAGCTACAGATACAGCTACATTTGCTTGTGACTGCGATCGACAGACGCATTGACAATACTTGAACCTGACATTCAGTGAATATGGCACACACCCACATACAGAGACACTTACAAACACACACAGAGGGTCACACTCACACACTCAGTGTATGCACCACTACTCGACACACAGTGAGTGTCAGCAGTTATTTTAAATCGAAGCAATTGAAACAAATTTGAATCAGAGCGCAGTGTTAGGCAAATGGTGACTAATAGATACCCATTAATCACTTGCTAAACTAATACAGTTAAATATTAGTTATGAATTGATTAAAACTGGTTTAAAAACAGTTTTCTGAATTAAAGCGAAAGTTTTTCTTATGTTTGACAAATAGTTTAATATATTTAAATATTTAAAGATAATGTTTAATTTACTGAGTACAAAATATACTCCCCATTCAATAAATTGACTCACACAGTCATAACGAATTGTATGCACACACAGACACACACTCACCCGTCTTCGATGCGTTTTTAATTGAAGTCAATTTGTTTCTGAAAAATTTGCATTTTGTGTGAGAAAAAGAATTAACATACACAAAAATATTAAGAAGCTTGAGACGCTGACAGTTGATCGGAACGAATGGCAATAAATTAAAAGCTTAATGTCAATTTAATTATTGATATATCAAGAAGGCAAAAAATATACACTTAGGTACAAATTTTATGAATTCAAAGAAAACGAAAGTTTATTTTAATTAATAAACGTAGAGAACTCAATCAGCAACTAACTTGTCTGTTAACGTGAACATTGCCATGTTAATAACAGTAAGTTTTTTCGGCAAGCTGTTATTACATTTATGTTAAGCCCATGGCATTAACAGCGCTGTTAGCAATAACATTAAGCATTAGATCGATTGCATAGTCATTTATTTAAGCCAGTTAACATTATCAGAGGTAGTAACATTAACAGTGAAACACTCAGCGCTATCAGTACTCATCCTTGTTGCACAGAGTCATGCCATTGCCAATGCAGGCGGCATAGGACATCAGATGGGGAATGGCATTCTGCTGCATCACACCCGAGAACATGTGACTTTGAGGACCAGTGGCAAAGACACCCACATCATCGCCTGAGTGCACGCCCAGAGCACCGTGTATGTAACTGGGATACTGGAAAGCTGTAAGATCACCAGAGTTATAAGCTATTGAACTAGGAAACTCTACAACTATTACAACTCACCTGGATTCTTGATCTGCTCCGTGATGTCCACGCGCTGACCGTTCTCGTCCAGATACTGTTCCATGCCCACCGCGTAGTTAAGCGTTGCGTACTTGACTCCATTAACATCGGTGTCATGTTGATTGAGGCCCAAAATGTCAGTACCACGTCCAGGGTAGCCCGAAATGGACAGAGGATGTCCATGATCAGAGGTAACCACAATCAAAGTCTCCTCGGGATTCGTCATATCGACAGCCGTCTGCACGGCCTTGTCCAACTCATGCACCTCATCAAGACCCATTTGTGGCACATTGAAGTGATTGCCGTAATCGATCAAACCACCCTCGATAAAGATGAAATAACCGTTGGGATTCTGGCTGACAATTTCAATGGTTTTCTGTGTCATCTCGGACAGAGTGGGTTTCTGCACGGGATCGGCCATTTTATGGAAGTCCATGACGCCCGAATTGAAGAGACCAATCAATTTCTTTAGGTTCGTGCCATTCACGCTCAACAACTGATTGCGATTGTAAGCAAGGGCTCCGTCCGGATGCAGCGATTGCCACTTGGAGAGGAGGTTGACGCCATCGGAGCGTTCTCCCTGTTTGCCGAACTTATCCTGCATGGTATTGGGCAGGAACTTACCCATGCCACCGCCCATCATCACATCGAAATTACGTCCGGGTTCCTGGGTAATCAACTGGGTGGCTATATCCGTGCAGGAAGCGGGATCATTCTGGCCCTCACCGTAGGTGACGATGTCCGTGTCGCACTCGAAGAAACGATTAGTGGTGTGAGCATAGGCACCCGAGGGACTAGCGTGTGTCAACGTGGTGGTGGTAACGATTCCCGTGGATTTGCCCGCTGCTTGGGCCCAGGCGGCAATGGAGCTCACGTGATTGGCGGGATCCTCGCTGCCACTGCAGTTGTTAAAGTTCACAGCTGCGGTCACTCCGAGGGCCACAATGTTGGTCTTGACACCGCACAGATAGGCGGTGGCTGTGCAGGCAGAGTCGGGCACTTGGGCGTTGGTGCAGTAAGTCTAAAAGTGAGGTTAAGTTCGAAATAAGTACGGATTACGTCACTGAGGTCAAATGTAGCCATTTTTCTAGGGTATTTGGTCACTCACCCTGCTCAAGCCGCTGTGTGGGAACCTCTCGAAGCTCAGGGAATCCTCCTCGCCGGTGTTGCCCTTGAGTTGACCCTTGAGAATGCGAGCAGCCGCCACTGTGGTCAGGGACATGCCATCGCCCAGGAACATGATCACATTCTTGGCCTTTCGGGTGTCTCCCTGGGGCTGCTTCACACGCCTGGCAATCTCATCATGGGCCACGTCGTACCAGAACTGAGCATTTTTCTCCTCCTCAGGTGAGAACTTGTTCTTGCCCAACGAATTGGGATCGAAATCGGACATGTCACGAGCTTTGCCCGCTGTCGATCTGCCCAAAAGCTGCTCCTGAGTATGCACACGATTTACTGCAAAAGTTGTGATGTGAGCAGCTATTCCAAAAAGGTGACAAACTAGCGTAATACTTACTGTCAAAAGAGGCGGACCACGTAGTGCACACAAGGGCACTGAGTAGCGCTAGGACTACGATAATTTTAGCCATTTTTTGTGAATTCCACACGACAACTGACTGATGAGCTAAGTGTGCTCTTACATTTTTATACCAACAGTCTAATCTTAAACGGTAATTACTTTAATTACTCGCGTTTAGCCAGCCTCATTTCGGGTATTATCTAAATAACGTTAGCTTTTCGGGATTGGCATTTTATTGGTAGTAGTTGAAGGTGATATGACTCTATGTTTGAGCCAAAGGAGCCAAAGAATTGATAAATCTCTCAGTCAATGATGATAGTACAGTGATACCTTAGCATAAAATTTGGTTGTTCAGAGTCCAAAAAAGAAATTATTAAATTAATCTATCATATGATAATGTAATGGCGTTGCTCACGACTAATAGCTAAAATATAACATAAACCTTAGAACATTGTTTATCTAAACATGATGTAATCCATTGGGCTATATATTCCCTACCTAGGTCAAAATAAAGCAAACAAATAAAGATTATCCTAAATATCCCAAAGATTTGCTAGATAACTAAACAAAGTCTTGTGCTTAAGTTTACTAATTTAGTAGCTTAGATTAGACATGCTGGCAGCGAATTTCATTCCATGTTTAAATGTGAGTAAGTATGCTTACTTACCCAAGTCTTTTATCAAGTTACCACCAATTAAGTTTATGACCGCGCCTCAAAGCATGCAACTGTTTTTGTTTACCAGCTGCATTTCAAATCAGCCGCGCAGCTTATCGATAACTTGACCGCCACTAGAATAAACAGCTGTGAGTTTCATCGATAAGCACTCATCGCAAACAGTGACTTTGAGTCACGCGTAAGTATTTTTAAACGTTAGCAAGAAAATAAGCAGCAACTCCCATCTCTATATTGTATAAGGTAATTTTATTTCAGAAGGCGAACGAAACTAATACGTAAATTATGTCGTTCGTTTTGAATAATGCAATTCGCCGTCAAATTGGCGCTACGGCCGCCAGGAATATGTCCGGCACTGCCGCCGTGGCAGGAGAACACTCAGGTAACTAATCCCCAAAGCCAAATAAAAGCCTACCAATGTTAGGTTAAGGTTATGTAATTTTAGCAAAGTCCTACAAGAAACTAAACTTAAATATTTAATGCACTTGCAGGTGGCTACAAGGTCTGGAAGCGCCTGTCGTTCTTCGTTGCCGTGCCCGCCGTGGGCCTGTGCATGTTGAACGCCTACCTGAAGCACCAGGAGGAGCACGGACATCCTCGCCAGGAATTTGTCAAGTATGATTATCTGCGCCGTCGTGAGAAGCGTTTCCCATGGGGTGAGGGCAACAAGAGCCTCTTCCACAACCCCCATGTCAACCCCCTGCCCGATGGCTATGAGGATTAAATAAACAGAAGCAGAAGCAGATTCCAAGGCTCTTTGTTCATAGCTAAATCACACTCTATGTATTTAACATAATGTAAGCTGAAATCAATGTGGAAATAGACACAAACAAAAACAAAAGTGCGACAAACTGAATAAAAGTGTGACGAATATGTTAAACAATCGGTAAGATTCTTAGTGGTAAGCTAAAGAGGTCTGATTTGAAGTTTATAGCTGGGATCACACCATGCTGCGAAACTTGTGTGCTATGACTAGTAGCAGAGTCATTTGCTGCCTAAACCGACTATAGAAGACCCTGTAGTTAGTGTGAGTTAAGCCCATGCGTTAATATCAGTAAGACATCATGTGATTCTATGAGTTGTCTCCTACTAAATATTGATTTTTTGACCAGTTGTTTATATGGCAGCTATATGATATAGTTGAACGATTCGCACCATATATGGTCGATATATGCATAGAGCATGTTATGCTGTATAAATTGGATTGCTTGAGCTCTGTAAACAGTCAACTTTTTCATATTAGAACTTCATTTTTGGTCAACTGTTCCTATAACAGCTTTATGCTATAGTAGTTCGATTCTTAGCAATGTTTTCTAGGCTGTATGAAATCTTACTACAAACACATAGCAAGAGTTTAGTTCAAATATCTTTATAAATGTACAAGTTTTTCATACTAAGCACTTATTTTTCACTCCCTGCTCCTTAGGAAGCTATGGGTTATAGTTCTTCGATTCCTCAGAAACAAAGTTAAGTGTATAGAAAACATAAAGTGCACAAAGTGTGAGTTTGCTTGAAATATGTAAAGAACGAAGGCAATTGCGCTGACTTTCTAAGGGAATTACCCCGAATATATATTACAAACTTGATCTGCGTGCAGTACAAAAAAAGGTATCGACTAAATTCGCTGGCTCTCTGTTCTAACTTCTAGTTTTCTTGCTTAAGTAGCCAACAGAGCCTGTTATAAACCGCGTAGACAGCAGGTCTAGCAGGCACACCTGTGCCTACCTGTTACAATCAAATCCCAAAACCCCATTCTACCCATTGTACCCCCTTCAAACAAAAGAAAAAAAGTTTTAAAAGATTAGCGCATACTTTAGTTGCTAAAATAAAAATTCTCTTTGTTAAGCTATTGAAATTTCCATCAAACTGCATTCCAAAATAAAATTACTCGCTCTTAACTGTAGGGGTAACCTTGATGACGTCACTTGGAGCTGGAATGCCTGGTCATCTTGCCATTCTTCTGCTTGCTGCTCGCCTTCGACTGATCTTCCACCGGTTTGTTAACCTTTTTATTTGACTCAGTGGTCCTGGAACTTCTGTCTTTTGTGTCCCTGCTGCGAGTCTGCCGTTTGCCCTCTGCGGAGTTGGGCAGGGAAGAGCCGTCACTGGTCCTGGAGCTGCTGGGGGTCTTGAGACTACTCTCCTTTCGGGAAGACTTATGGGCTTCCTTGTCGAGCGTTTCCGTCTTTGAGCTGGGATTCAGTTTGCGTACTTTGGCTTTTGGTGGCGATGGACTCTCCTTCTCATCGCCGAGTAGTTCCTCTAGCAGATCCGATTCCTCCTTTACATCCTTGTCGGTTAGCGTAAAATCGCTTTCATTTTGATACGGCACCATGTCCACTACATGATCGTCCTCGATATGTTTCTGCAGCTGTGCCGAGCTCAAGAAGATAAAGTCACAGAACTCACAGGCGTGTCGCTCGCTCTCCTTGTGCGCCTGCATGTGCGTCTCCACGCCATCGTAATCCGCAAATGTGTCCATGCACAGCGGACACTTCAGGGAGACACTCGCGTGTATGGCCGAGTGATCCACAAGACCATCGTACGTCTGATGCGTGTCCTTGCAGATGCTGCAGGTGAAACAGGTGGATGGCGCCTGTTTGTGCATTCTCAGATGCCTCGACAGGTGATGCGACAGCAGATACGACTTGTTGCAGTACTTGCAGGGATAGGCACGCTTGCCAGCATGAGCCTGGAGATGCCTAGCTAGTTTACCAGCAGTCACGAAGCTGCGACTGCAGTACTGACAGGGGAACGGTAAGTTCGAGCTGTGTATGACCTGGAATAGGGTAAGAAGAAGGATTACACAGTGTTCCCTCGATAGTTATATAGATTCCCTACCTCATGTCGCTCCAATCCCTGCTTGAAAGCAAACGACTTCTGGCAAACGCCGCATTGGAACGGACGCTTCTTGGTGTGCCGCTCGGCGTGCTTCTCCATCTCCTCCCTGGAGATGAACGGCTTCTCGCAGTACAGGCAAATGAACTTGGGCACATCCGTGTGTATGCGTTCATGGCGATGCAGTAGCGCACGCCTGGTGAAGGCCGAGGCGCAGACAGTGCACTTGTAGGGACGTTCTCCCGTGTGTATAAAGTTGTGCTTCTGTAGATCATACTTGGAGAAGAAACTCTTATCGCACTCGGAGCACTTGAAGCTCCTCTCGCGTGTGTGATTCACCAGATGAATATCGAGCAACTGCAGCAATGGGAAGGATCTTTCGCAATGGGGACAGGGGAAAACATTTGTGGCCACAGTGGCGGTATTCTTCACCGGATCCGTAGAAGCATCGATCTCATTGGGATCAAGAATCTCGGTGACCAGGGCCACATTGCCGTCCTCGTAGTGCTTGATTTGGGGCGTGGCCAGACGTGGTTCCACCGTTGCAGTACTGCCTTTGTTCAGCAGACGCATCGAGGATTTGTTAAGGACTTTGGGTTTATCGGAAACCGATTTTGTTGGGGATATCGTTATCGATGTTGTCGTTGTACGATTATCGAATTCCTCAAAGGCCATGTCAGCGATCAAGTTGTGCACGTCGTCCATGGAGAGCTCCTGATTGTTCTCCAGCTTCACCTGGTACGACTGCGAATGTGGACGCTTCTGTGCTGCAGCAGCGGCGGCTCTTGGCGGCACGGCGGGCTCTGCTGAGCTTACTGCGGCCACATTGAGCAGCTTTTTGGTTATGGCACTGGTCTCCAGCACTTGGACACTTTCAATTGTAACATTATTGGATTTGGCCATGGAATTGAGGAGTTTCTTAGGCTGCCCCTCAGACTGCTGTTCCTTCTTAACCGTTTGATTGACCACCAATGGAGCGCGTGGTTTCTCCAGCGGCTCAGGCCATTTGCCAGTGAGCGGATATTGGCGCAGCAGCGTCTCTGCATTTTTGCACATCTGCTTGAAGCGATAGCAGTGCTCGAAGAGCAGTCGGCAATCCAAACAAATAAAACTGGGCATTCCATCATCGCTGCTAACCTGCAAAATTCAAAAATGCGTTAGTTACGCTCCGAACAAGTTCAAATGAACGTCGGCTTAGATGGCAACTCTGCGCATGCGCACTGGCTGTCGCACAACTTAGTGGCAACGCCATTTGCATTCGTTTGGCGGCAAGCACTGCACAACTACAAATGCAATCTCGCAGTTTGTTTTTGTGAGCATACAAACGGAGCACGCTTAATACTCCGCTCTCGTTAATTAATTGATTAAACACGGTTAACCATAAAAGGACACTAGTATCTGTTTTAGTGCAAATGTAATTTGTATTTGCTGCTTACGTGGCTAATCCGCTAGCACAGCTGTTCAAAGTATACAAATTAGTTTAGTGAAAAGAACTAAAACAAGAAAAAGAAATATCTAAAAATACAAGAGTGCGTGTACCTGTAGAAAGGGCGCAACAATTGCAGGCGAACAAAAGGCAGGCAACAAGGAGAAACGAAAACAAGAGAGAAAAGGAGAGTGAGAGACAGAGAGAGTGTGGTAGCCAGCAAGAGAGTGAGCGCAAAATGACGGATGAATGCATAACAAGAACCTTCAGTCCTCTCCTCAGCAATGGAAACGGCAGAGGCAGAGCAAACAGCATTAAGAACAGCAGCAGCGGCAGCAGCTTTAATGCTGATAGCATCGATGCACAGGGCGAAGCTAGCTCTAGCTCTGCCGGAGTTGGTGGTGCAGCCTCTGCCCCCGTCGCTGCTGCTGCCGCCGCCGACATCGTAGCGTCGTAAGTGCATTATTGTTCTCTGTTTTTATCGTCTCTGTTTCGCACACAAATTCTTCATGTTTTTTCTTGCTTCGTTTGAAAAAAATGAGTTGAATACGCAAACTAATTGCGTAGATTGTTCTCTTATCTATGCACATATAAACGAAATTTTCGATAATAAGCATTTTTATTCTTCTATATTTGTTTTATCAACCATTAATCTGACAGTACCGTAAATAAATATGTGGCTCGTATGCCTGTCGATCGATATGCCAGGGAGTATAACATGAATCACAAACATCGCGGATTGGCGCTTATATTCAATCACGAATTCTTTGATATACCCTCGCTGAAGGCACGTGCCGGCACCAATGTGGACAGCGAGGAGCTGCGCAAGGCCTTGAAACGTCTTGATTTCGATGTTTCCGTGCACAAGGATTGCAAACTACGCGACATACTCAAACATATCGAAAAGGCCGCTTCGCAGGATCACAGCGATAACGATTGTTTGGCTATCGCTATACTGTCTCATGGCGAACATGGTTATATCTATGCCAAGGATGTGCAGTATAAACTGGACAGCATTTGGCATTATTTCACCTCCCACATTTGCCCAACGCTAGCGGGAAAACCCAAATTGTTTTTCATACAAGCCTGTCAGGGAGATCGACTGGATTCGGGTATTATGCTGGAAAAGGGTGTTACGGAAACCGATGGCGAGTCATCGATGAGCTACAAAATACCCATACACGCCGACTTTCTATTCTCATACTCAACAATTCCAGGTGAGTGTCATTTGTTGAGCAACAGTGGTTGGAGTAAGTCGATAACAATTTCGATGAATGATCTTTTATCTGCTTCGCAGGCTACTATTCCTGGCGCAACACTACCAACGGCTCGTGGTATATACAGTCGCTCATCCAGGAGCTTAATGCTAATGGCAAAAATTACAATATTCTGACACTGCTCACCTTCGTCAGCCAGCGTGTAGCTGTCGATTTTGAATCGAACGTGCCATCTACACCAATTATGGATCGCCAGAAGCAAATTCCATGTGTGACGTCGATGTTAACTCGCATTTTGCGCTTTACGGACAAGCCGGCAAGCAGCTAAACTGAATCAGAACTTTTACTCGTATTATTTGCCATCGCCTCGCCTCCTCAGCTCAGCCCTGACTCCCTCAACCTGGATTCCATTTGACTCTAAGTTAATCATTTGTTTAATTGTTAGTATTGTAAGCTATTTTTGGGCAGACTTAAAGCCCAAAATTTCTAATCACAAAAATTGTATATTAAGCAATTTATAATTCATAAGATAACCACATGAACAACAATATACACATATATATTTGATAAACATATATACAGACATAACGAAATACAAAATAATGAAGTGCAGACTGAAGTACAAATAAATAAAAGAAAGCAAACGAAATTTTGAATTGTGAGCGCCATCGGCAGCTGATCTGGCAGCACTGCGACAGCTGAGCCAGTGTGTGTATGTGTGCATATCATGTACAGTTGTCGCCATATTGATGTTATTTTTATTTTGCTGCAGCAAATTTATTTACAGATGCACTTTTTGTTTTTGTTGTTGTTAAACACAGTTTAGAGGCCTGGATTAACTGAATAAGTCGGTAGGGCGTAAATTGGGGTCGGAAAGCGCGCCAAAACTGTTAGCGGAGACGCCAACGCAGCTATTTAGAAACCAACCCAACAAACATCTTAGCCAAGTTCTTTTGGGGGCCGAAGACTTAGTCTAAATTAGAACCAGGTCTTGTCGCGCTTACCTCAATAGATGTAATGGCCATTATCTGCAGCGGCAGCGATGCTGTTGACTTGATGCGTGCATTTTCAATGTAAATTGAGCCAAGTTTGCTTTGTTGTGTCAGGCAGAAGCGACAAATTTCTTTTTTGCCCAACTCAAGCTCGCGCACACTGCTACTGCTCGCCATTTTGTTATTTGACTTATTGTCTTGTTTTTAAATACTTGAAATGCAATGGAAACAACGCAGAACTTGTAATTAATTGTGATATTGTTAAATTCGCGGATAGAAAGACACAAACACAATGCATAAATACACGAACCTCGCACAGAATTGCCACACTTCAACAAAATTAGATTATAGTTGCGGCAATAATTTGGCAGAGTTGCCAGCTAACTGAAGAGTAAATTTATTTTAGTACATTTATATAATAGTAGGGTGGCAACGCTTGGACACACTAGGGCGGTAGAATTCAAAACACATGAATAAATTACAAGAACAAATTTTATTTGTGGATCAGTCCATAAGATCGACATCTCTGAGACGCGCTTGTGTTTGCTCTCCAACGTCAAAGATGACATGTTGTTGTAACAGTTCCCGTGGCTCATATTTCAGTGACTCCTCATACGCATACTGAATGCTCGTGTCGAACAACATGAGTTTACACTTGGCTAGTGCCAAGATGCAGTTACGCAGGCGTGCGATGACTTCACGTTCATTCCGCGGCACTACTTCGTTCAAATTCTGTGCAAATCCACCCTCGTTGCCTTCCTGTTCATCGCTTTTAGTGGGTGATATCCAAATGTACCCATTATTGCCCAAAATCACTGATGCACCGCAGGGCAGATTATGAAAATGCATCTTACGTCGTTTGACCAGCGCCGGAAAGACTTTGACCAGTATACCCTGTGATAATTTGCCATATTTCAAACTGCGTGTGTAGAGCGACAGTGTACCCTCTTCAAAGATGTTCTGGAAGGAGCAGATTAGTAATATCTGCAAGCCTATATACTATATGAACATACCTGCACTTCTGCTGAAATTAAATCTCCCTCATCCAAATACCGTCGCATCATCTGCTCATCCTCTGCCGAGCGTCGTCGCAGCTCTCCACCTGGTAGATTCACAGACGAGAGCAGCAGCATGGAATCCAAACGTGAATTTGTATCGACACGCCAACGTTTCTGTCCCACTTCAAGGACGCGTGCCACCACCACATCTCCAATTTCGCCCACATATCGACTCTTGAGCGGACGCACCGATATCAATTTGTTCACTTTCTGTATGACACCTGCTACAGAGGCTTTGATATTCTCATCCTCCACAAATGTGCCATGGCCGCGCATGAAGCCGGCCTCGGCCATTAACACCTCGCCGGGTGTATAAATCCGTGGCAACTGTTCTTGGTTCTCGGCCAGATCATTCCAATCGACGCGATCCAGCGCCAGATCAATGGATGCATTTGTTGACATTGCTTCCGGCTGAATTAAACAATGTTTTTTTTAGTGGCAAGCAAAACACGCGCACGCAGCGATAAATATCGATAGCTAGCGGTGGTGGCAGGACGATAGGCCGTTGCAGCAAACCACTTGCACAGCTGTGCACCGATAAGTTTGGTCATCAATCAGCTGTTGTGGGAGTGTAAATATTTTTCAGTCGCAATGGATCAACCTGACGATCATTTTCGCTATATACACAGCTCTTCCCTGCACGAGCGTGTCCAAATAAAAGTGTAAGTGAAGTTAGAGCAACAAAGAAGTATGAGTAATGCATTTGTCTCCACAGTGGCACCCTGGAAGGCAAGAAACGCCAACCGGACTATGAGAAGCTACTCGATGATCCCATACTGCGGTTTTCGGGTCTCTATTCAGAGGAGTATCCCTCGTTCCAGGTGCGCTTGCAGGTGTACAACGATGGACGCCCTTACTGCCTGCCCGTGCACAGCTCCTACAAGGCATTCGGCAAACGCTGGAGCTGGAATGAATGGGTCACATTGCCACTGCTCTTCTCCGATTTACCCAGAAGCGCCATGCTCGTACTGACTATACTGGACTGCTCGGGTGCTGGGCAGACGACAATCATTGGCGGCACAGCCATCTCTGTGTTTGGCAAGGACGGCATGTTCCGTCAGGGCATGTACGACCTACGTGTCTGGCTGGGCGTCGAAGGCGACGGCAGTTTCCCTAGCAAAACTCCAGGCAAGGGCAAGGAATCCTCCAAATCGCAGATGCAGCGCCTAGGCAAATTGGCCAAGAAGCATCGCAATGGCCAAGTGCAGAAGGTGGACTGGCTGGATCGTCTAACATTCCGAGAAATCGAAGTCATAAACGAGCGCGAGAAACGCATGTCCGACTATATGTTCCTCATGATCGAGTTTCCCACCATTATGGTGGACGATATGTACAATGTAAGTCACTCTGCTTGGAAAGAACTCATGTGGTTACTCATTTAGCTTTATTATCTAGTATTCCGTGGTCTACTTTGAGCCGGAGGTGGACAACAAGTATAAATTACCGAACAAACCCAAATTGGTTTTGGTGCCAGACTCGGAAATACAAAAGGTACGACTGTTTCACACCCCCTAGCACTAACTTACTGACCTTTAATTGCAGGAGAACCTTGTGGAGCGCAAGCACCATCGCTTGGCGCGTTCGGAGCGCTCGGGCATCTCCGATCGGGATGCCAAACCCACGGCTTTGTATGCTGATTAATCCTTTAAAGCCAAACCCATTTTAATCTTTGTTGTCTCCGCAGGATTCGCGATCAATTGCATGACATTGTGTACCGCTATCCGCCCACCTATGTGCTGAGCAGCGAGGAGCAGGATTTGCTTTGGAAATTCCGTTTCTATCTGTCATCGCACAAAAAGGCGCTCACCAAATTCCTCAAGTGCATCAACTGGAAACTCAACGATGAGGTCACTCAGGCACTCTGGATGCTAGCCAATTGGGCGCCCATGGATGTGGAGGATGCCCTGGAGCTGCTGAGTCCCCAATTCACGCACGCAGAGGTGCGCAAGTATGCCATCAGTCGCCTGGCCCAGGCACCAGATGAGGATTTGCTGCTCTATCTACTGCAACTTGTGCAGGCCTTGAAGTACGAGGATTTGCGTTATATTGTCCAGCTGCACAAGTGCATCATACCGGAACAGGAACGGGATGTGGTCTGCTCGCTTTTGGATGAGAATGATTCCCTGCTGGATCAGAGCAGCATCTCCGATCTAAGCACAACGAGCAGTGCGCTCCATGCCTCGGTTATACCTGCTAATCAGCGGGCTGCCAGTGTCCTGGCGGCCATCAAGGGCGATAAGTCCACCATGGCCAGCAGCACCAGTGCACCGACTATAAGATCAAGCACACCGGGCTTGCGTGTGGAGCGTGCCGAGCTAGCCAACGATGCCTCCTTGGCCTCCCAGTCCAATTCGTATACACCGCTGCTCGGCCAGGGCGTGGCACTCAATCTCTGCACATTCCTCATACAACGCGCCTGCAAGAACGCCACTTTGGCCAACTACTTGTACTGGTATCTGTCCATCGAAGTGGAGGATGTGGAGACAGTGCGCAAACAGGATCAGCGTGCACACGACATGTACGCCATGGTGCTCAACATATTCCTCAAGGTGCTAGAGAATGGTGAGTTGGGAATACATCAATGTTTTCCATAATCCTCCTGATTTCCACCTTCAACTGCTCCACAGGCAGCTTCCATTTGCGCGGCATCTTCTACAATCTGCGCAAGCAGCAGCGCTTCATCGATGAGCTGGTCAAGTTGGTCAAACTGGTGGCCAAGGAGCCAGGAAATCGCAACAAGAAAACCGAAAAGTTCCAAAAACTTCTGGGCGAGCAGGACATGTTCAAAGTGAACTTCACCAGCTTTGAGCCCATTCCCTTTCCGCTCGATCCGGAGATCAACATCACTAAGATCGTGCCCAGCCGCACTTCGCTCTTCAAGAGCGCCCTCATGCCAGCTAAGTACGTATCAAACTCAACATCATATCCCTTGTCGTTTAACTGTACGCTGATCAGAAATATATTCATTTTACTGCCCATTTCAGACTCACTTTCGTCACCGACATAGCACAGCACGAGTACGTAGCCATCTTCAAACACGGCGACGATCTGCGTCAGGATCAGCTAATCCTGCAGATGATCACGCTCATGGACAAACTGTTGCGTCGCGAGAATTTGGATCTCAAACTGACGCCGTACAAGGTGTTGGCCACGAGTTCCAAGCACGGTTTCCTGCAGTACATCGACTCCTGCACCGTCGCGGAGGTGCTGGCTAGGGAGGGAAGCATTCTCAACTTCTTCCGGAAGCACAATCCTTGCGAGGGTGGCCCCTATGGCATCTCCTCCGACGTCATGGACACGTACATCAAAAGCTGTGCAGGATACTGCGTCATCACCTACTTACTGGGTAAGTACCTAGCGCCAGTGACTAAAGTAAAGGAGTTTTTCTTATTCTTCTGCTACTTTGCAGGTGTTGGTGATCGGCATTTGGATAATCTGCTGTTGACCAGCACTGGCAAGCTGTTCCACATTGACTTTGGCTATATACTCGGACGTGATCCCAAGCCGATGCCACCGCCCATGAAACTGAGCAAGGAAATGGTCGAGGCAATGGGCGGAGTCAGCTCCGATCACCATCATGAGTTCCGTAAGCAGTGCTATACGGCGTATTTGCATTTACGGCGACACGCGAATGTCATGCTCAATCTGTTCTCACTTATGGTGGATGCCACTGTGCCGGATATCGCTCTGGAGCCGGATAAGGCGGTCAAAAAGGTGGAGGAGAATCTGCAATTGGGTCTAACCGACGAGGAGGCCGTGCGACATCTGCAGAGCCTGCTGGACATATCCATAACGGCTGTGATGCCAGCACTGGTCGAGCAGATTCATCGTTTGACGCAATACTGGCGGAAATAGGTACCCAAAAACCGCTAAAATCTAGCTGTAAGCCTATTTTTAACCGTTACTACATAAGTTGAACTTTGTCTGTCCGATCTCAGAGTCTATAACTTTAGAAATTTACAGATTTCACGCAGATTGAGGTCGGTTAGCCGATCTGGCTATAAGTTTAAGCCCAACTAGTGTAATGGGTATCCTTAAGTCGGCTACGATCGACTGCTGCTCTGCTTAATTGTATTAACTATGTTTTAGCCAAATCACAGTAGGTCAACGCCCACAAACCTACACATAAATATATCTATATCTAACATACAACCAAAAGATCCCGATTTTTAGCGAAAAAATGCCGTTGAGCCATACAAAAAAGCCAGTTTGGCTGCTTTTCAAGGCCATGGAGCTGCTGTTCATTACGGCCAATTGTTACGTGCATATCAAATGTTTCCACAAGGACGGCGTTCCCCACATCTTTATACTCTGTGCCACATATGGCGGTGGTTTTATCATAGGATTCATGAATCTAATTGGAACTTTGTTTACAGACCGTTTACCGGTTAAGCTGGAGGCTTTGGTCAGCGGTCTGGTAGGTTTCATGTGCCTGGTAACGGTTTATGCCAACATGTACCTTGCGGAGCATGATAAGCTCTTGGCATTCCTCAAGGATCGCGAGGAGAAGACCTATGGCTTCCTGCAGTGCTGCGATACGAATGGCATTTTATCCTTGTCGGCTTTTGCCATTCACCTGCTGCACTGCACCTTTGCTCTGGACAAACTCATCACGCATTCGGCGGAGGTGATTGTCACACTGCCCGATGGCAGCCAATTTGCATTACAGCGGCAGCGCAGTAAACGGCCACTTAAACTGTTTTTCATTAACAAAAGCATTGAGTCATATCTGTCTGATTTTCGTTGGTTTCAATGGCTTTCAATCAACATTTTAAACAAAGAGCAAAAGCTTTCGATTTATGCATACGATGGACGCAGTCAAATGAGCCAAATGAGCGGTGGCACCGTAACCGTTTGAATTTATCGATATCGATTGCGATTCCTAATAAACAAATCAGCTGTTTCTGGCATAACCGCCCTGTCTTGTTGCGCGCTTAAATTTACAGCTGTTTTGAACAGTTCGCGTGTCGTTGTTGTAAATTACTAGTAAAGTTATTTTGTTTTCTTTTTTTTTATGTGTGTGCTAAGCTATTGGTGTATAATTGTGCAAAATCTAACAGACTTCAACTACGTCTGCATTTGGAGTAATGGCGAGCAGTGCGGTAAGTGGACGAGCGTTTTATTCAAATGCATTTTCCGAGAAATTTCTGTCTGCAAAGTTTTCTGATTTTCATAGTTCAATTTCTATGCGTGGGTAGTTTGTGTGTGCCAACTTTTTATATCATGTGTGTGTGTGTGAGTGTGTGTAATTGTGCCTGTGCTTAGTTAGTGGCAGGTACTCAAATCAAAAGTTTTTGCTAAAAGTTAGCCGGGGCTACTAAAGTTTCAGTCCGCACAGCTGCAGATATACCGCAAGTTCTCTGCTCGCCCCCAACAGCGTCCCATTTAGCTCTGGCGTCCAACTCCTGCCAAACTAAGTTAGACATAGCAAGTTTACTGTGCCTTGCTCTCTTACTGCAGAACGTCATTCGCTCTCGCTCACTCTACAGCTCTTTCTCTCTCCGAGTAATCCCACTCTCTTAGCTCCAAAGAGCGACAAGCACAATTGCATTTGGGGAGCATGAGTCAGCCGCAACTTAAGTCTCTGACTGTGCAGTTTTTGTTATTATTGCGCTTTGGTATGCAAGCATAGCGTACGCTTCCCCTTCCCGTTACTCCATGTGCTGGCAGCCGGCTGTGCCTGCAGGCAACCTCTCTCGTTCTTTCCTTTCTGCTTTAAAGCAGCACGTGTTCATTTTCGTGCAAAAACTTGTATGTGAATTTTTGTTTTTATATGAATGTATGCTTGTGTTTGTGTGTGTGCGTAGTGTGTCTGGAAAACGTGTGCATGTGAATAGTACGTACTTGTATGTATGTAGTTGGTTATGTTTGTTGTTTGATGACAACAATTTATAGCTACGTGCAATTGGTGAGATTTGAGTTGGTCTGCTGTGTGTGTGTGTGGAATCGTCACTGCTTGATGTTTGCCGGTCATTGATAAGAGTTTTTTTCAGCGAGTCACAGTCATAGCTAAAAAATCGCACTAAACTGCTTTCCAATATCATCTTGCTTATGACGTCAGCAATGGGGTGCTGCTATTAGTAGGAGTTGCCAATTAGCTTCAATTAATTGTCAATTAGTTATCGATAACACATGATGCAATCAGTTTCATAGTAATATGGAGGCCGATTGCACTCAGTTTTTGCAACTGTAATTCAAAACTAAACTTATGACTTCCTATATACTTCTTTTGCATACAAGCTGGCCCTGCAACACCATTTAGTATTAGTGTACTTACTACTCGCGAAATGAGTCGTTTCAAAATATGACGTTGTAAGCCAAACACCCAAATGAAGGTTCCCATAGTTGTGACAGCCAATCCAAAGTTAACGCTATGTAAATATGCACGTGTGAGTGTATGTCTGTGTGTACGTGCATAGATCGAGAGGGTAATCAGTTTACGCTGACGTCGTTCTCTGCTTCTTCTGCTACTTGCATGCTCATTCTCGGCGTCATTCACTCACACACACACACGTACATGGCCACACTCATGTTCAAATGCAGCGCAACTTGTGTAGCTACAAATTTACATGTGTTTGTTTGTTTGCCTGTACATGTACATATGTATTTGTGTCAGTAGAATGCAATTTTTTCTTTGTTTTTCTTCTTGTTTTATTTCATTAAACGATACTAACACGGGTGCTACTATTTCAGTTGCTTACTAAATAGTTAGTGCCAGATCGGGCTGACTAAGCGAACGACTGTCGCGCCATATTAACCATACTGTGTCAGCCAAGTCCCGCTCACAAACACACACATAGAGACTTTTTGCATATATGTATGCTCAATGCGAGCCCCCAAACCGCTAGACGCTCCATTTGCTTGTAGAATACCCTGTACACAGTTGTTGGGTGGGATGTTTTCCTGTGTTGTTATAAAATTAATTTAAATTGCGATGCCAATTATTAATATACATATATTAAAGTAAATTTTGTAAGTTTCATATTTAATAACTTTTTATATTTTGAGATCGATTTTCATTTAATTTCTTATATAAACTTTATAACTTCAGTTCGCTGCAGGGTAGCTTGCCGTCGGCGCTTGCATTTAATTAGTTCACTCTTATTTGTTAGTATGCTTTATGGATATCTCTGTATGCGTGCGTGTGTGTGTGTGTGGCGCTGGCGTCCACAACGTGATAAAAACTTTAAACATTGAATTGTGATACTTCGTCACTTGGTTGTAAATTGAAATAAGACCCACATGCCGCCTTCGCCTTTGCCGTCTCCTTTCCTCCTGCTCAACTGCATCTATGTGCGTCTCCCTCAAGCCACCGCGAGTTCTTCGCCATCCTTGTCCTCGTCTTCTTCGTGCTCATCTTCACCCCCCCTTTCCCCCGCCGGCTGCATTGTCGCAACAGTTAAGCGCGAAATGAGAACTAAATGAAGCACAAAACAAACGAAAGCAAAGCAACGAAAATAAAAACAAAAACGAAACGAAAATCAAATTCTATTGCAATTGTCAGCAAATTTACATCAAATGCAAAAAAGAGAGTTACAGTAAATAAATACAAGAAAATAAAGAGCAAAAGGCAAAAGCCGCTAAAGCTATCGTTTGTTGTTTCTTTTATATCAAGATATGTATAAAAGTGCATATTAATATTTATATTTATTTTTATATTTATGTATGCGAATCGCTCATTTGCCCGATGATTCCGATTCCGGGCTTTCGTTCTCTCTCGCTCGCTTACTTGCCGTTTAGCACTCGGTCGGAATCAGAAACTCTGCTTCGTTCTCTGTCTCCGTCGCCGTCTACGTTTCCCTCTTTTCGTCTCTCCGTTAACGGACTTGGAGTCGGGGCCAATATTGCCAGAGTCAGTGCAGTTTTGGCCGCCTCTGGTTAGGTTGTCCTAGCGCGCAAATTTTCATTTAGTTGCCACAACTAGTCTGCTTAGTTACTTGCTTAATCTTACGCTTTCACTCTCTCTCTCCACACCATTCTTCCACCCCCTCGTACGTGTGTGTGTGTGTGTTTTTCGCACGTTTTTTTATTTTTACTCTGTTTACTTTGCTTTCGGTTCCGTTGCGTTTCTTATCTGTGACGTCGTGCGGAAAACTGAACACCGAGAGTTACTAAGAACTAAAACAATAACAATAACACTTATCACTAAAGCTAAATAAAACTGTTTGCAAAAAATAAAAATTAAAGGAAAGAAATAAAAACCTTTAGCGAATGCAAATTTGTTAAATAATAAAAAGGTCGTTCACTTAAACTTTTGTTTACATGGTAAGTTTTGTTTAAGTTAGTAATTATAAGAAGTATACGATTTAAGGTAAAGGAATGTAGTCATTAGGTTATAGCAAATTTTTATGGCATCTAATTTTTTTAAAAAATATGAAAGATTTTTGTTGAACTTAAGTTAACAGAACTACTTTAAATTTGGGATTCTTTAAAAAAGATTGAATAGAAAAAAAGAAAAATATAATTAAAATTGTAGTAATTGTTTTTTTAACAGTTAAATAAATTTGTTTATAACTTTACAGTTTCTTAAAAATGTTTTATTACATTTTAATAATATTTACTTATATTTTAACTCGCAAAAGTATGCTATACTGTATATTTGAATAACAGGACTCTTTATCCTATTTCAAACTGTATTATTTTTTTTAAGTTTTTGTAGGATTTTAGTAATTTTAAACAGATTAAGATTCATCATTATTCAAAAACATAAAACTCTATTTTAAATAACTTATCTTTGGAAATACCTAAATCAAAAACAAAGTTTTGAAAATATTGAAAATTATTAACCATAATTCCATACCAACTACTAATCTGCACTCTAGGCTACCATAAAATATACATCATTTCCAGGTAAAAAACAGAATCTTATAAAGAAAGTTCATCAGTTCAAAGTTTATAAGAAAATTCTTGTACTTTGGCTATAGCTAAATTTAGAATCAGCGTTTATCTGCCACAAATCAGAGCTGGAAATGTCTTTATAATGGCAATAATACCGTTAAGTTAGCGTCAGTCTTTTTTTTATGGATCTTGAGTCACAACGTAGTTGTACTTGTTGTTGTACTCGTATTTGTCTCATTATCTGATAAAGCCAAGTTGTCACACGAAGCACTCGTCTAAGGGGGTTTGTTGACCCCTTAACACGGCGAATGGCGTTGATAAAGATTTTTGCAAGACGCGTTCGAAGTCGCAACGAACAATTTACGCGAAGATCATGTCAATATAACGCGTTTTTATAGCCACAAAAAAAAAAAAACTACACACAAGCCAAAGACCAAGACCAAGTACATATAGTATATCTAGGTATAGGTAGTATCCATTATAAGGAAAGGGGTTAGCTCATAAGTAAAACGCACACGTAGCCAAATAAAAATGGTACCACAACTTAAACTATGCCGAAAAATAGTTAAAAAAAAAAAAAATAAGACAGCCAGTAAGCTAGAAAAAAGCTAAGCCCAAAGAAGTTTACTTTGTGGCTTGTTCTGAGCTTCAAGGCCAAGTTTACCATCGGGTTAATTAACCCGCCATTGTTAATCCTCTGGCCAGCATATCAGCTAATAGCCAACTATATACAACTGGTTCGCTATTGTCACAATCGTTTTTGGCCCATAATGAATTCAATTATTGTCACTTGAGTGCGTTAAGTATGCGCAGCGTTGTGGCCCGCTTGTTAGGTATGTGTGTGTGATGTGTGTATTGCCCATAAGTACCCAGTCGCACTTTTACGCATGAAAAATGGGCAGCTAATTGCTTTAAGAGGGATTAAACTATGAAATATATACAAAATTTAACTAATCCATTTATTTTGACTTGATTAATTTAATTAAAGATTAAAAAATTCTTTAAAAATAGTTTAAAACAACTTATAACCTTTTAAAGTAAAAGTAATGCCAAATCACTGCCTTGGTAAGCAGTAAAGTAAGGTGTTAGCACTGATTTCAGGCCTGAAAACCTGTGAAAAGAAGTAAACTCCCATCTTTTAAGCTACTATTTCATACTTTTAGACTAATTCAGAATTCTCTCACTACATACTAGTCTCTTTGTACTCTTGGGTATCTTTGTTGGTTGCTGCGCTATCTGTGAGATACAATTTTTATGTATTACTTACTCTACGTGCTTGGCGATAGGCAAATGTTATGTGCGTCACTTGAAATTAAAATTTTGTATTTCCAGCTCTCCCCAAAACTTGTTTTTGTATAAATATATTTATTGTTAGTTAGCTTTTTTTTTTGGAGCAGTCACAACTTTGGGTTTCGCCTAATATACAATTTATGTACATATGTATTTACGCCTGCGTCTCTGACTACGTGATTATATAGCCATTAAATGGGAATAATTAAAATACGTTATCGCTAAATACAAATACAGTCAAACCGAACAGTATTCAACCCATTCACATAATTCGCATTTTATCGCAGCAATTTTTAAGTTAATTCCCAACAAATTTCAATTCCCGATTCGAGTTCTCAATTTAAATTTATTAAACTTACTTAAGATAAGTAAATGCGACTTTTTGTACAGTTCGATTTGCGTTGCTCCGCCTATAGACGTCGCCATATATACACACACACATACATACATAAATATATTTTCTACTTCTTATTTGTTTAAATAAAAGCAACAACAATGAGAACTAGAAGAATTAAAACAACAACAATTGAAATCATTCTTCGTGCTCGCTTGCTCTCTCCCGCATCGAGATTGCTTCTTTTGCCAGCGCTGTGCAGCGTTTGTCATTTTGGCTTGTTTATAGCTATAAATGGCTGATATTTTAGCCGCTTAAGCTGTAAACTACAATTTTGAACTAAAATGTATGATGTTTTCTTATTAAAATTAAAATTTTTTTATTTTGCTATCTAAACTGTATAGTTTCTAGCTAGAAATCTAGCCATTTTTGGGGTTAAAGTTAAAATTGTTACTTAAACTATTGGCTTACAATAGCATGTTAAACAATTTACATAAATGTATAGTTTTTGGAAAAGAAACTGAGAATTTTTTAGCTAGAAATCTAGCTTTTTTTCTGTGATATGCGCGAATAAAGCCAAAATTGTGGCTTTAATATAGATTTTTAATGATTAGTTAAACAAATTATATAAATTAAACATATATTTTGTAAACTAGCTTTTTTAGACGCCGAGATAGTGACAGCACTGCCTCTGTTCTGGGTGTATGCATGAAAGAGAGTGTGTGTGCTAGTGTCTATGTGCCTGTGTGTGTGTGTGATCTTATAAACATGTTTTCGCATTAATAATACATTTTTATTCGCTAATTTAAACGTTGTTTACTTTAGAAACCAGTTAGCACATACGTTATACGAGATATGTGTGTGCACACACACTACACACTACACCACATACATACAGACTTTAGCTCCACCCAAGTCTGTCGGTTAAATTGTTTAGTGTTTGTTTTTGTTGTTTTTCGTGTTCTTTTTCATACATTTGTTTAGCAAAAACAAAAAAATAAAGCTAAAAAAAAAACCATTTTGATTCGCGCTTTTTAAGTTGCTGTCAGTTCTCACAGCTTCTCTCTCACTCTTTGCTGCTTCCTCCCTCATCATCCCTTTGTGCGAGGCACATATAGCTCAATCAGGGGCGCTATTATAAATTGGGCATGGCTGCAGGGTTGTCGAAGGCGTTAACACGCCCATTACTCCACCTACAGTTCGACCTTTTTGGGCTATTGTTCCCTGTGTCACCGCCATAAAATAAATGTTTCCCCCGCCACCCTAAGACACCCACAAAACTTAGCTAATGATACTTTCTACCCACATTTACATAAAAGTTGTAGCAAAATTGTGAAAATGGCTAAAATGGCTGACAATGAATTTCCCTCCAACTTTGTTATAATCTGTGACAATTTCGAGCTGTTTTATCTCAGCGAGAAACCGTTAATAATAGTATTTGTTTTATGCATAAATGCCATTATTAATTGGGGTGAGTTTTGAGCCCAGTTAGGAGAGCCAGCTAAAAGCTTATGTTTTTGTGCTTATCTCGAAATCTTTTCAAATATTTCCTACAATTCCCAATTGGTTTCGTTTTGATTACTGATATTTATGAGATCTCCAATTGGTTAAGTAAGTTTTACATAAAAAATAAACTCTAAAATATTTTTGTGTATCAAATTCATTGATTGGACAGCTTTTTTCGAATTTTTTGAGTGCTGAAATTAAACACGCTGCCCCAAATGGCATAAAGTGAGGCAAGGCAAAAAGTATATTAATACGAGCATAAAAACACAGAAACCAAAAAATAAAAATAAAAATTAAAAACAAAAAAATGGGAAAATATGGAGCACATTGAAGGGCCATTGAAATGTGACAATTTGTTGCTGCCTCAAGTGCGCTTCAAGACTTGATTTTTTTATGATTTTTTAAGCAATCGGAATACATATATACCCATTGTGCATATTACACCAATCAATCCGATACGAGGCGAACCGATTTGGAGGCAGCTGCCCTTTTGTCAAATAAACAAAAGCCATTAGCAAATGTATCTGAAAGATGCGACACTTGAAGCGCATGTAATTAAATCATAAATTTATACAACTATATGTTAGTGTGTGTGTGTGTGTTGTGTGTTTCTATATATATACGTATGCTATTCTATTAATTTCCATTAGAGTTTCTGTCGAGTTATCTAAACACAATGCGACGCCTCAATTTGGTTCAAGTATCTTTTTGCGGTTGGTTGCATCAACTGTACTTTTGTGTCCCTCAAAAACGCTGTAAATTTGTTGAACAGACAAAAAGTCTCAGAGCTCACCAATACACAAACGTACACACACACACACACACATTTATAGACAAAATAGAATCAGTTCAACTCCTTTTCATAGTGATTTCATCAAATAAACTATATTAGAAGCAGTTAGAGATGCGCAACTCATAACGGAATTTATGCGCGGTGAGTCAAGTTATAGTAGAATATATGTAATTTTTTAAAAGCTAACTTAATTTAATACTAACTATAGTAAAATACTTTATATTTACTGCGATAGTTTCAAAGTTTTAGTAAGCAAACACCTTAAAGTCCTTTAACGATATATCGTGTTCGTACTCTCGTGTCACTGCGGCATCACTGTTACACAAGTATTTTGCATCCCTTTTGCGCTGCTTTCTTGCGTGCTGTAAATGTATTTGTGAAATGCCAACAACTGTCGTCATTGTTGTTTTTATTCTTGTTCCTGCTGCTGCTGCTGCTGCTAATGTTCTTGTTGTTGTTGTTGTAATAATCCGAACTGAAAAAGTAGACGCATATTTTAAGAAATCATTTCTTGATTACGACGTTTGAAAACAATTTGTCTTTGCTCTCTCGCTTCACTTCTTCGATTCTCTTGCGCCGCACTTCAATGGCACTTAATATGTAAATGTATATACAAACACACACAAACACACAGCCATACAAATATAAATACATATAATATTAGTGTATGTTTGAGTGTGTATTTGAGTACATAGAATCTCAAAGTTGCCTGACTTGTTGAGCAGTTACTTTTTCCATTATTCTTGCGCCCATTTTGATTTTAGTTGTTGGTGCCTTTCCATTGGCTTTGATAAATTCTCAAGTTGAAATTTCTGTCGTCACAAATGAATTTCGTTAAAGTTGAGTGAGAGACCAATGAATGACCTGCTCTCTCTCTCTTTCTCTCTTTTTTTACTGTCTCTATCTGCCTCCACTTTTGCTTTGTCTGTGTGTCGCAAAAGTAAAAGCTCTTGTTGAATTTTTAACGTTTCTTAGGCAGTGCAAAAAGCAAGCCAGGCATTGGCATGAATGAATGAATGGAAGGCAAGGACACGCAGTCAAAACATCGACACCGACACATGCCACATGTGCCACACCAGACGACCGACACCTGTTGAGGCACACACACGCAACGCACATTCACACGCACGCACTCACACTCATACCAACATACACATCGACACGCGCCGCCGTCGCCAGTCTCGCTTGCAAAAGGACAACAGCCGCTGTCGACGCAAGCAGCGGCAGCGACTGCAAAGTAAAGAGCAAGGCAAAAAAAAACACATGCTGGGAGCGAAACTGTGGGTTGCCCAGCAAAGGTGAGAAGGTGAAAAGAGAGATAGAGAGAGAGAAAGAGTGAGAGCGCAGTTAGGCAGACAGGAGCGTCGCTTTGTTATTATTTTCGCTGCTGCTGCTGTTGTTGTTGTTGTTGTTGTTGTTCATGTTACTCTCTTGCTGTTCATTCTGTTTTGGCATTCGGTTTCTCACACATGCACACATACGCACATACATTTGGCAACATGTGCACAGTTCGGTCGGCTCGTCAACACAGGACAAAACATGCTGCTGTCATAGGTCAGGACAACAAAACAACAAGAGCAAAGAAGAACGAAAGAGGAAGAATAACTACGAGAAAAGGAAGCTAAATGCCACTAAATATGCAATATAATGGAAGAGAGAGGCTTGCCAGCAATGGACAGGGAAACTGGGAGCGGGTAACGAGGCAAACGTGTCGTGGCTTGTCACAACAGCAACAACAACAACAGCGCTGCTGCTGCCCTACTGACGATGCGGCTGACAACGATGATGATGTTGATAAGAGCAACAGCAATACAACAAAACAACAACAATGTTGGCCTCAACAGTTGGCAACGCCGGCTGCGGCAACATGGTGTGACACATGTTGAACGTGCAACAAACGGAATAACACACAGCTTGTTGCATGAAGGACGACGAGAAATACAGTGCCCTGCAGATATGTTTATACGCCTGTCTATATATAGATTTTTAAATCAAAAGAATCGATAAATTAGTTATAAGTTGGAATTTCATAGCTTTAAATCTTATTAACACTTTAGAATCCCTAGTGGAAATTTAGAAAACAAAATAATCAACGATTTATTCGATATTTCCTATTTGTTGGGCTAGAAAACGATAAGAAAAATTGCGAAATTAAAATACGATAAGCAATCAATGGAACAATTATGCAAAAATTATACATATTTTAATTTATGTGTGTAATCCCGGGTATTAATTTTTTTGGAAACCCAGTTACCAGATGGAACGAACTTTTATTGTTGCCTATTTGAATGATTGATAAGCAAAACGTGGGAAAATAACAGAAATTCTCATAAATTTAACTGGTAACTCCGATTTGAAAGTAATATATATCCAAAGTGGTTCCAAAAATAACAAGATAAGCAAATTTGGAATTTATTTAAGAACAGAAACCGACATTTTTTTAAAGATAAGTCTTTTGATGCTAAGAAAAGTAGTAAAAAATTCGCTAACTTCCTTATAAATTGATCTATAACCAGCGTTTATTTTTCCACCTCTCTGAAACTGCTCTAATCACAAAAGATACAAATTTATAAAACTATAAGATACTTTGTAACTGTCGCCTAATTTCCTGCGACTTCCGCTTGAGGCAATTTCCACAAAGATACAGAGCTACAGATAAGCATATCAAATAACAAAGCCATCAAAAAAAAAATGTCGATACCCAAAAAGACCAAATGAAAAATTCAAAAACCAAATCCAAAAAAAAAAACACGACGCCATAAATCCCGAAATGCGAATCGTTTAAAAATAAAATGCAGTAAGACGCAAAATACAATAAAATTTCGTCTACCTGAGATTTCAGCTGTTAACGGTACGAAGACGGTACGTAAAATTTTTGCGTCTTGTGCAAACAATGGACTAAGAACACGTTATCCTTTTTTTTCTGGATTTTATTTAATGGTTTCCTCATTTGAAAAAAAGGGGCGCAAATAATAATAAGAGCGTCTAAGGTCGTAGGAACCAACGAAGTTGGTTGGCTCTGTCAGACCTTATAGTAAATCTATCTGTCGGTAAACAAAAACTAAATTCCTTTTGTAGCTGTGTCTGTATTTGTATCTGAAACTGCAGATGTGCGAGTGTAGCTGTATCTGTGCTTAGCTGGTTTTGGTTTTTCTTTTTTCCTTTTGGCAAATGCAGTGATTTTCAGTTTTCCCTCGTGTGCAGATGCAAAACTCTTTGTCCTGTCCTGCGTCTCACGATTACTACCAAATTCATGTCCCTGTGATCGAATTTCATCAGAGAATTGGCTAGGAAAATACTAAACAGGTGCAGCAACTTGAGATTAGACGCATTTTGAACCACCCTCGTTGCCAGCCTGGCTCATCAAAAGTTTGACAACTAATAATACAACCCTCGGGGGAGGAAGTGCTTAAGATTCAAGTACGAGGGCAGCTCATAAAGTTTATTTTAGATGCTGCAAGATTGCGGCTTAATTGGAAAGCTGTCAAGTGAGAGCAGTTTTTAAGTCTCTAGTTTAGTTCCAGGTACAGTTGTGCTGCTCAAACTTTAGCTCTAATTTATGCTAAATTTCAGCAGTAACCCTCGTGTTTTACAAGCAAATTAAAACGTCTCTACAACTAAAATGGAATTCACTTTTCGACGACTGCACAAAAGTTTTCTGCATTGTTTATCGAAGCTTGTGGAGTAGAATCGAGAACTGAGCATCTGAACGGTAGATAGCGTTATGAAAGGCGTCAACGTAGACAAATAGTGAAGGTACACTGAAAAAAAAAGCATAGGATTTAAGCTCATACATAAAATACCCAAGTAAACTTGAATTTTTTAAAAAATGAAGTATCTTCAACTACTTGTATGTCAACTAGCTACTAAACTTCTTCCAACTTAGTTTCTTTATAAATTTCTGCACAGAATCCGGCACTATTTTCCCCTGTGTACGCCGTATCCGTATCTAGATTAACGGCTAACTGTACAACTGACACATTTGAAATGCAAATCTGTTGAAAGCAAAAATGTCGCATGTATTTAAATATTCTCGACTCTGATTGAGCGATTTCAAAATCACATAGACGCTCTAAAGTTAGGCAAAAGTATTTACATTTTAGGAATAATGCTCAAAAGATACTTTTGCTAGCAGTCACACAGATACAGGGTGGCTGTGTAGGGGTGTAGTAGGGGGAATTGAAGTCGAGGCCGGTCTTTAGATGTTTACCCTGAGATATGGAATACGTAACGTCACACACAAATAAAGGGGAAACTTTTCGCTGAGGGATATTCAAAGCAATAATCATCAGATACATTTGTAGCTGTAGCTGTAGCTGTATCTGTGTATCTGCGCCTTTTCACAATGCGCCAGCGAACAGCAAAAATAATATTAATGAGCAAGTTTTTGATTACGCAGCCATTAGCTGAACTCTCGTTTCGAATTTGAATTCAAACAAAATTTTCCATCCCTGGTAGGGGGCGCAGGCGGGGGGAGTGGCCTTTTGTTCGTATTGTTTTTCCCCGCTTTTATTGTCTACAATTTTCAGTTACTTTTTGCGCATTTTGTGGCAATATGTCAACCCGATTTTCATTACGAATTTTCCACCGCTTTTCCAAATTTCCAATTTTCCCTGTTTTACATTAAACTTTGCTCTCGACTTTTGTGGGTTAACTGCCGCTTAAAATCTGTGCTTAAAACGCACCCTTAGTCCAAGTTTTTACTGGGGGTAGTACGACTCGGGGGTTGCTACCTTTAATACGCCATTATAGACGCGTATAAAAATTTATATCTTGGGTGTGGTTAAGAGAAAAATTATCATATTGACAGATTAAAATTGTTACGCACGAATTCGCATAAAGTATTGCAGATACTTTTAGGTATAGATCGAATTATTTTGGAGCAATAACCACAGATGGTTTGAGTTGAGCTGCGCTAACTTTGTTGATTAGTCAGCTCAATCCAATTTATTTGAATGGAATTGAATTGAACTGAAATTCAGTCGTTTATCTTGTGCTCAACTAAATTCTTAGGAATCTGCTTACGTCTCGCAAATTTGTACTTAGATCATTTCAATTTTAGCTGCCGACATGTGTCTTTTAAAAGCTGATGATGATGTCATAGCATACCATTTTAGGAGACAGTTTTATTGGGTTTGCTTTTTAGTTTACTGATTTTAATAGTAGTTACTTTGGATTAAATTAGGTAGTTTAACTTACTTACTTGTCAGCTGAGTTAATCTTAGGTGTATCAGAGATTTATTGACTTCCCTACATTTTAGTCAGCAATAGATCGATTTTTTCCGAGCTATAGTATGTTAGTTGATCAGATCTGTTGTAAATCCTGTTAAAAATGGGATTTAAAAATGTTAAAGATGGTTTTTTAGTAGAAGTATACCATTAAAAACAGTACTTTTACTTTTTTCTAGACATTTTATATAAAAACTTCGATAAGTAGATCTTTTCTTATAGAATACTTCACTAAAATAAAATTTTTAAATGATTTTAAATTAAATTCTTAACGTTTTTCCACATTTTTCTTTAAAGTACTTTATTTTATAGTGAATCCTTAAATATAACTTGTAAGTGTTAGATGTTTTCTACATTTCTGTAGAGATCTTTAGAGTTGTCTTTATAAGATATCAGCCTTTAAGGATATTCTGCAAACTATAATTATTTTCTCTATACAAATTCTACTATCCTACAAGGAAACCTATAGAAACTCCTGTCATGTTTCCTAGTTTCAATAGATCACTTTAGCGTAGATCATTTATTACCAGATATGACGCTCTAACTTTTGTTTCACACACACATCACTTTTTGTGTGAATTTTTAAACTGTACCCAACTAGATGACAATAAATATATACACCCCTCAGAAAAAAAAAGAAAACTGAAACTAGAAAAAGAAAAACTCACTTTTCTATGATAATTAATTTTCCAGCTTCGATATCAGTTTTATCTGTAAAAATTCTATGGATGTGTGTAAGCTGCACCCTTAAAAAGAGCAATAAGCGAACAATGAAAGGTTTTTTTTTTTTTTTAAATGGAATTTCGTATTTAATCCTCACTATGTCGTACCTTTCACACACACACACATACATCTAGGAAAGATAGACTATAGTAAAAAGATATGTATGCTCTTAACTAACCAAGCCTTGGAGTTGGGTTGTTGTTGTTGTAATTCATCACCTACAAATCAATCATTTTGACGAACCTCTAGTCGTTGAGCACTAAAAAGATTTCAGATTGAAAAGAAAGAAATAAGAAGAAGAAGCAGAAGAAGAGAAT
Source organism: Drosophila parthenogenetica (assembly GCA_035047505.1). Lineage (NCBI taxonomy): Eukaryota > Metazoa > Arthropoda > Insecta > Diptera > Drosophilidae > Drosophila > Drosophila parthenogenetica. Next base: position 8,065,069 of record JAWNPM010000087.1, read on the forward strand.
GAAAAGAGAAGGAAGCATGCGTATAAAATGTAGACACAATAGATCAATGCTATCAAAGAGCAGAGTCCGTCAGTTGAGTCCCAGTTCCTCTCCCTCCCACTCTCACTGTCTCTTTCTCACTAGTTTTACTTCTTAGCCACAATTCTGACCTTTTAACACAAGACCCAGTCCAACCAATCCAAAAAAAAATACCTCTGAGATGGAAGCCTGTCTGAACTAATTGTCCGTCCGTCTTGAAGTTTCTTGTCTCGCTTCTCGTCAGTCTTTGCGCATGCGCATGAAAAATGTTTTCATTTCATATACAAAGATAGCTATAAGACATACCTATGGATTTGATATTTGTATACCTCGTAGTGCTCTTTATGGATGTGTGTGTACGTGTGTGTGTGTGCCTTGCATTGGCACTTAATTTGTTGTGCTTGTCTGTGGCGTTGGTGTGAGATTACGCATTTTCCATATGGCCGGACACAGCTTAAGCCGTTTTATACCACGTAAAATTAAGAAATGGGGTATGATGTGAACGCAGAGTAGTAGCAGAAAGTTTCTAATTAAACAATAAGATTATTTTAAAGGCTGAAAATAAATTTTGTTGACCTAAACGGCCTAAAACCTAATATATTTTTATAATTTTCTAACTAGATTTGTTATTTTTCAATATTTTTCAATCTTAAACTTAAAGCTGAGTTTAAAAAAATATTTTTCCAAGCAAATTATTTAATTTTTTACTAAAAAATAGTTAAATTTTTTAAAAAGTGTTTCCTTAAATTCATTTGCATAAATCTTTTAGTTAAATATTTCTGTTTTTAAGTCTTTTTGACTCCCCGAACTGTACAGAGGGTATTTTATTAGCTTGTCATTTTTTAAAATTGGCATGTACTGCCTTCTCGCTTACTCTTGTGTCGCTTGTGCTTAAACATCGCATATATTGATCCTTAAGAATTGGTGTGTTGTTTTTTGTTGTTCTCTCTCTTCGCTTGTCTTGTCTTTGGCTTAGTTTACAATGCTCTTTTGATTAGGCAGAGCGATGTCTCGTTCAAGGTGGCCCGACTAGCCAGAGCGAAAAGGAGAGAGAGAGCGAGTGAAGAAAGAGAGCGACTTGGATACGTGATTGGTATTATTCATCACTTGTCCTGTCCTGTCTGAGCTATCTGCACAGTGTGCTTATCAGAATTTGTTTAGGCACTTTTCATCTCTCTTTCTCTCTCTCTAGTATTCGTACCTTTTGAGCGTTGTTTAATTTAAATTTTAAGTATGTCTCTCAGGTAGTTGTATTCTAGGGATCGATATTGTATGTGAGTTTGCTTATCTAAAAACAGGTAGAATCTACTATTTTAATGGGAATTCATTTATTTAGTTATTTTGACGTGCCACCGCAGCAGGAAGTGCCAGGAGCGTGAGTGGAAAAACTCAAATTTCCAAATTTTCCTACTAAATTTGTGCAACAAAGAACAAATTTATGAATAGCTAAAGAAAATATATATATATTTGTAGTAAATATATATTTTTGCAGGACTTCCAATGTGAATGGAAATGAAAGCCAAGCAAATTTTTGGGGCCAACACCCAAAAATAAAACTTTTGGATCCCGTTACAATGCAGTCGATAAGTATGGCATAAGTACAATTCATTTCTACAGTCACACACACTAATACATACAAACAGACTTAGTCGTCGCTGTCGTAGGGAGTGGAAGCGAGAGCAAGACATTAAGTCTGCCCATCTTGCATCCCTTTGCCACCCATTCTCATTCCCCACATAGCAAGAAAAACTCTGTAACGGACCCAGTTCTCCCTCTCTACATGCCATACACAATCATACACACACACACACACTTACAAATACATATATACCAATTGTCGGTCCCTCTGCGCTCTGGCGCACAGCTGTTCAAGAGAAAATAGTCATTGTAATAAGAAAATTTTGATTTCATTTTTAGTATTTGTATAAAATTTAATAACGCCGCACAAGATGGCTGACTGACTGCCTTCTTCTTATAGTTGTTGTTGTTGCTCTTGCTGCTGCTGCTGCCAAAGTTGAGCAGCAGCGACGTTAGCGCAGACGCCGCAGTCACCGTTTGCTGTCACAAGCGCTGCCGCCACTGCTGCTGGCAAAGCGCCTTGCCTTGCCAAGGGGTGTAAGCGGGCAACTAAAACGCTTAAAACACACAATCTCGTTTGGGTTCGGTCGGGATTTCGGGGTTACGCTTAAACTCTAAGTACATTTTAACTTAACTGCCTTTTTTATTTGTGTCTGTGTGTATTTGTGTGCTAGTTGAGACGAAGGAAGGCAGCGGTACTAGCAGCGACAGCGGCAGCGGCAGCATGGCGAATTGTAAGGCAAGAAGGCAAACCAAAAAAACGAAGGATGATGATGAGGACGATGATTGAGGGCCGAGTATGAGAGCTTGAGAATAAGTTTCAAAAGGGGGAGTTGATGGTGGTGTGGGGTCGAGCAAAAGGACAAGAGTGTGGAATGGGCAGGGTGGTGGCTACAATTGCTGCTTTTACTCTTTGCTGCTGCTGCTGCTGCTGCTGGTGATGATGGCGGTGGTGGTGGTGGTAGTTTGAGATTTCTAACTGTATGCGCAGCACAATTATAAATTTTTGGAATTGTTGTAATTTAGTTTTGTTTGTTTGCCTGTTTGTTATGCTAGAATGTAGTAGTAGTACTTATGTTTGTGTGTGCGAGTGTGTGTGTGTGTTTGTGCTATATACAAGTGTGCGCCGTCTGGTGCCTGTTGGGCAAAAGTTGCCCTGGCTGCGGCTGCTGATTATTACGATAAAGCATAATGATTACATTTTTAGTAGCTCTCGTTATGCGTTTGCAAGTGTGAGGATGAGTGCGAGTGTGAGTTCCAATGCGAATGCGAATGCGAGTGAGCGAGAGCTAGAGCGAAGGAGTGAGAGAACATCAGTTGTAATTGTTGTTGAGCTCAAAGCAGCAGTTGAACTTTTTTTGTTACTTGGGTTGAGTTGAGCAGGGTTGTTACCGCTGCCGACGCCGCTGTTGTTGTTGCTGCTGTCGCTGCCGCTACTTCGATGCCGCTGCGTTCACAGGGTATTTGGGCGGTTATAAAGAAATGGAAAGGGGCGAGCAGAGGAGTTTTGGGAGAGTTAACGGCATTGGCTTGCACTTGATTAATTGCGATTTATGCGCTGCGCTGCGGCTTAAATGCGATATATGTTAGACTTTTCTGTGTAATTATGGATTGCTGTAGCAATAACTGTTCGCTTGAGTTTGGGTTTATGAGGGTTACTCAACGCTCGACGAATTGAAATGTGAGCTAAATAAAAAACGAACGTAGACATTATGTTTTAGAATACACGATACTGCCATATAATGAAAATGAAACAAAGTGCAAACGTTACAACTCAAGGGGTGTCAACGAGTTTCATTTTTGCCCGCACTCTAACACGCCCAAACTTATGCTACACACACAATAGCATACAGACTAACAATAATTTCATCTGCTTTAGGGGCAGCTGTGATTTTTAGAATCCATTCCCACAAGTACATAATGTAAAACGAGATCAGCGCTAAATTTCTTAGTGTTAACCGTTTCAAGAGCAACAGAGCAAACGTCATAAATGCAAAAAAAAAAATTGTTTGCATATTTCGTTTGTGGGAATATTGCGTGTGTGTGAGTGTGGAGCGGGGGAAGCAACGGGACACAGCATTTGTGTTGTTGCTGCAATGCTCTGGCTACAAACATACATACAAATTTATATTTTTGCCTTTTTGTTTTGCTTGGCTCATTTGGCAAGCAATACAAGCGTTCACCCACACAAACATGCACATACACACTCAGCGCCTGCGAGAGCACAAGCAACCATAAGAGAGTGAGCGAGAGAGAGCGAAACGAAAGAGAGACAATTGTTGGCGTTGGCCCAAGCGACCTGACGACGGGTGTGCAAAAATTACGTTCCAAGTGTCCAAGCCAAACAATTTCCGCTATTGTCATTACTTTTGGCCCACATTCAAAAAGACCAAGAGAGCTCACAGCAGTAGCAGCAGCAAAGAGCAACCTCGTACTTGCCAAATGTTCTCTTTGTGGTTTCTCTGTGCATAATCGACGTATGTTTATTCCCTTTAGATATGTGCACCCAACAGCATTCACGATACCTTACGATATTTCCTGCCGTTGCCAGTGCTAATTTAATTTAGAGAAATTTATTTCTACGCTACGTGCTGAAGAAAAATGTTGCCTTGGTTCATCTCTAGTTTCAAAAAGTACACAAACACTGGCGCGCATTAAGTATGAAGAATGAAACACGCTCTCAGCTCTTGTTCCATGCTCCGTTTCCTTTGCTGCCTCTGCCGCTGCTGCTCTTTGTTGTTGCTTCCAGAGAACGAGAACCTTCGGGTGTAGCACATCGCATAGTCGGCTTTTGTTCGTGCTCTTTGCTTCGTTTCGTTTTCGTTGTTGTCGGTCGACGTCTTCGGCACCGATTCTGTGCGAGCGTGTGTGTGAGTGTGTTTGTGTGCGTTTGTAATTGATTTTATTAGTTTTTGGTTTTTGTTGTGTGTTTGCTGCTGTCGACGCTAGCGTTGACGCGACGTTGGCGTTGCCGTTGCTGTCGCAGTCGCAGCCGGCAGCGTTGATGAATTTTAAAAAATTTTGAATTGCCCGCCCTTTAGTCATTGACTAAACGTGCAGCAGTGCGAACACGAACGCGCGCAGCGTCATTCCGGCTTCGGCTTCATACTTCATACTTAACTCTAAATAATTGTGTTATCTTAACTAATGTATATGAACACTGTATATATCGGTAATTGTAATTGTAATTGTAATTAATACAAAACATTATCGTTTATTATTCGGCACGCGCGAAACCGTACCCAATTTCAAATAGTGTTAACTAAATACAACCAAATACAAATAAAAACAAAAACAAGAAATCAAAATTCAAAATTTTGCAACTATAAAACGTGCAAACATTTCAAAAAAATAATATGTGCTAAAAGTGAAGAAAAATCAAACACAAAACACAACAATTAAACTAAAAATAAACACTTGCATTAAATATTCTTGCTTGGATTACAATAGTGGATTAACCAAAAGCAGACAAAATGGTAAATACAACAACATCAGCAAATAACAATAACTATAATTAATATAACCAAATAAGGTGGGAGAATGATTTAGACTTGTACTCATATTGTGCTATCTGGCTAACTAGAATTTGTGATTCAGCGTCGCTAATTTCTATTTTATTGACAAAAATATGTATTTTTTTCGTAGCACACGTTGGGCGCTCCTTAGTCTTAGTCATTAAAACCCAAAGTGTTAACTGAACAAGCCAAAGTATTTCGAATCTCTCTCTGTAGTTGTGTGTGTGTGTGTGAGAGAGTTTTTACACTGCGAGAAAGAAAGTAGTGGTTATCTTAATTTGGAAATCTTTTGGGAAGAATTTTAGAAGTTTTTTCTAAAGGGAACAAAAGTTTGAGGCGTACTACTGAGTAGGAAATAAATATAAATCTATAAATGAGGCAAGTTATACCTTCAAAGGCATATAATTTGAGATTTATGATCTAAATAACACTTCAAAAAACTTGCACTCATTAAAAGTTGCTGTGTATAAATCAGGGATTACTCTATTCGTTTTATTTTTAATGCTTGTTTTTAAAGTTATTTTTAGTATCTCAAAACATTCTGAATTTTTAAAAATTTTTTTGAGAATTAATTGTTAATTTTAAAACTTATTTTGTCTAAATCTATATCTAAACTGCTACCCTTTAAACATATTTTCCTAAATAACTTTTCTACTTCATTTCTATGAATTTTTCGATTACAAATTCTTAGTTTTAGAACCATTTTTCGCTCAGTGTACTTAGTTATAAACAATTTTTATGGCGCAGTCGCACGCATTCAACGCCATGACGTACATATAAATCGCTTTCGGTTTTAATCTCTTGCATATTAATTTTTGTATTATTGGCATCTTATAATTTCCGGCGATTTTGATTAAGCTCACACAATACCCTAGATGGCCGTAGAGATTGTGATTTGTTTATTGCAAATTGTGTTCAACTCATTTAATTGTTATTATTTTTATTAAATCAAAGTGCAAGTGACGTCTGCAAAGAACTTCCGCTTACGAAAGTTTAAAATAAAAATTAAAAAAAATATTTTCCTTCATGTAACTAAAACTGCAGTCTTTTAGTTGGTTTCTAAACACATTTCGATACGTATTTCATTTTCGAATATTCGCAAAATTTAGCTCAATAGAAATACTAGATAGAAATATATTTGGCACATTAAGAACACACCGAGTGGAGGCAGCCAAAATAAAAACTCATAAGAAATTATTATTATTATTATTGTGATTATGATGTTGTTATAATTAGAGAATAACGCAAAGCCAAAAGGAAAAAAGCTGAAAAACGATTCATAATTATTCAAAAATTGACTTTAAACAGCCGCCGCAGTCAGTTGTGAATAGCAATTGAAATTGGGAATATGATTATGAATATGAATATGAATCGTTTATAGGAAACTCTCAGTCTCAGTCGCAGTCGCAGTCTCAGTCCCCAGAAGATCTCTCATTTAGCTATAAAGATTTTTTAGTTATGGTTTTAGGCTACATCATCTGCTTTTGCGGCCTCTATTAATAGTCTATGGGTATGTGAGTGTTTCTTCAGTGTTTTTTCTAGTCTTCTTAGTTCATGTATTGGTATAGTTTGGTTTTTGGTACGCTCCCTTACCAACTATCGCAGCGAATTACACTTAAAGTGCTTAATCACAACGCAGGGCAGCAACACAAATCATAATTTGAATCTACCGAGTGCGAGTATAAGTATTCGTATTCATGTGAGTACACTCATAATTCCCTGCTTCGCTCCGCTTTCAAGTTCTTTCATTATTTTAGGTATTTCTTTTAGCTGCTTCGCTCCTAGCCCCTTCCCAATTTGTTGGCCCGATTTTTGATTGAATTTGTTTTCATTAAAAGGAAACGAAATGTGGCCGATGTTTCTACGGATTCGACAAAAATGCGCCACTATTAAAGGCCCCGCAATGTATGTTTTAAATCAACGGCCACTCAAAGTGCCATGCCCGATCGATGGGCAGGGGAATTGGGCAGTATTTTGGGGTATTTGTGGAGAGGGACTAAGGGGTTACAGTGGGCATTAAGGGGGCCTGTGAAATAGACGCATTTTATTTATTAATTGCCATATTTAACATATGTTTGCCTCTCTCTGCAGCAGCAGCGCCATAAACGCTATAAATAAATTGCACAATTTGCCCAATAATAAGCAAATCAACAACTAAACGCTGGCAATTGAGCAGCTATGGGCTTTAACTGTTTGGTAATAGTAAGGAAAAAGGGTGGAAAGTCAAGAATTGTTAACTTTTTTAAGTAACTGTTATGGCAAATCAGCTAAGAGATACTCAAAAGAAGTTTTCTTGAAGTTACTTGACTTATCTGTCATTTCCTCCGATATTTCCTCTGACAGCTATATAGTAAAGTAAAAAAATTAGTTAGATTTTAGTCTTTATCTTAAACTGTATCAAGTTTCACTCAAATAACTTTAAAACTAAGAAAGTTATGCACAAAAATCACTTTAAAAAGTTTAGTTTCTTTATCTTTTTCCCAACAAACCTATGCTACTCCCACTCCAAGGGTATTCAAAGTTTGTAATGCCAGAACTATGCCAGTTATTTCATTACATTTTCCATATTAACTAATATAATGAACTGAAAACTGATTCATAGCGGCGCTATAATGTGTGTAAAGGGATCCAAAGTGACAACAAATGAGAATACCTTTCAGCATTAGCACTTTGTGCTACGATCCTATGTATATATACAGACATATACATAAGTACTTCCTCTATAAATCGTTAGATATATGGACATATATGCAGATGACTATACTATGAGTTATTCAACAAGCTTTTTTTATTCTATTTTTTTGCTTTGTTTGTTTGTTTGTGGATGTGTCAATAAATATACTAATTGTTTATTTCATTTGCGGCTTTTTAAATATTTATAAGCATGGCCACAATAAATAAGCCAACTTATTTTTCAACACCAAATACGCAGGGCTTTCAAATCGACCGATTTATCGATTCATATCCCAATCGATCGCAATCGAACACATTTTTATGGCACTTGGAAATTAAGTAGTCAGTAAAGAGAGAGGGAGAAAGGGCATAGAGAGAGACTGCACATATTAAAAATAAATACGAATATGTTATTGCCATATGAATATGTATTCATATTCGCTTCTGATCTGAATACACATAAATCACTGACATCTCTTTTGATTCAGCATTGAAAAATGGAGAAGATTGCCCAGAAAATTCGCTTAGAATTCCCATGAATATGCAGCACTGAGTTTTCTTGGCACTCGCTTCAAATTCGCAAGTAGTTAAAGCTGAATAGTTGATGTCTTTGTCTTTAAATTAATTTAATTTTTTTTGTGGTTTGTTGTTTATGGCTGTAGCGCTATTTTGGCCTATTAAAACTATAACTGCATAATTCGTTGATATAAAAATGCAGTCGTAATTTGATTATACTTTTAATACGGTAATTAAGTGATTTAGTTGTTGCGCTCAGAAAATACTTTTTGTTCATCACCTGACAGGCACACCTCCCACACACATTCTCTTCCCTCTCTTTCTTTCATTTCCTATGCGTCCATCTCGCTCTCATAAAATGTCGAATGCAAATTCGTTCCATCACTCAAATTTGTTGATTTTCCGACAACTTTAAGAGCGAGAAAAACGAATTAAATGTGTAAAAAGGAAAGAAGGAAAGGCCGTGGGGGAGGAAAATAAAAGAAACAAAATGTAAATTGTAAAGAAATGTGAGACTGGCCAATAGACAATATGTGTCAGTCAGTCAGTCAGTCCATCAGTCAGTCGACAGACGCTGTGCATGAGTCACTTTTGTATGCATTTTCATCCTTTTTCTCTGCCGCTCCCTCGCGCTTTCCGCCCCGCCCCCGACAGTGGCAACAAAGAACCAAATTTCAAGTTGAGTTCCACAACAACAACAATAATAATATTATTAACTGACAATCAATCATTGCACGTGTTTAATTTCAACATTTTTCCATTTTTTTTTTTTTTTTTTTTTTTTTTTTTGTGATTATGCCGCTCAATAACAAATCAGTCAGTTTAAGCCCTTGTAATTAAATGTTAATTAAAACATTACGCAAAAACAACAAGCAAAGAGAACAGACTACAGAAAATTCCTGACCAATTCTATAAAAGTTTCCGTCACCCAAAAGTCGCCTCAATTAAAGGCGATTTAAATTTATAGAGCAAAGAGGTAGGGTAGCGGGAGGTTAGGGAGAGCAGCAGTTAGCCAATGCAGTAGCATCAACAAAATGGCTTAATTAATTTTAATTATTTTCAATGAGCGACTATGAAATGAAAATTTCTTTCAAGGCGCAACTAAAAAACTTGCGATCACTCGTATACCCTCCAGCACCCCACTCGCTGAAACTCTTTGGCTACTCGTATTTGTATTTGTATTTGTATTTGATAAAAGCAACAATTAAGCAATGAATTAATTAGTAAATATATGGGACTTGAATCTACGGGCACCCGCGGTTAATTCCCCTCGAAAAACGACAATTGCCAATTGATCGTCGTTCGTTGGTCTGTTTAACCCGCTCCTGTTGCCACTTTAGTCACATTTAAACTGAATTCTTCTTTTTGTCATGGATAGGGTAGGTGGGAGGAGTGCACCGAGGGGCTGTGAGTTTTTCTAATGTTTACTTTTCATGTGCCGACGACAGTTGCTCACACGATGCGGGTTCCTAAATAGTTCCCCTTTCATTTGACTGTTAAATAACCGAAATAATGTCTTTTAATTTATTTATGTGTAACATGCAAAGCGTTTGACGACAATCCACACTCAATTAGTCACAATTTGAAGGAAAAGCTATAGAAAACTTTACGCAACAAAGTGTGTGTGTAATACCCTGTAAATGATTTCAGAGGAGAAAATTACACACTTTTCTTAGACACAAAACTTTTATTTGTATCTTTTAGCATTTATTATGTATCTTTTATCATACAGACATCTTTAAAGTATCTGCTAATAGTATCTCAAAGTCTTAAACTCTATACAGGGTGTCTCTTAGCCTTGAATGCACGTATCTTGTGACATATATCTTTTCTTAAAGTATCTTACAAAGTGTCTCAATGTCTTCTTCCAAAAAAAAATCCCAGTACAGGGTGTCTCTTAGCCTTGAACACCCCATTAAAGTCAGCTCAATTGCTTAGCACGTTTCGTTTCGTTTCGGCTTCAGCTTCGGCTTTGCATTCGATCATAAATTATGGCAACAACAATGGAGAGAGATCCCCCGCATCAGGTAGCTGCCTAGCTGCTCTGGTAACGCCCCAACTTGTCGGCACTTGGGCGCGAACAAGACGCCAAAAGAGAATGCCAAACAGTCAGAGAAAGACAGAGTGAAAGAGAAAAAGAGAAGCGTTTGAGCTGTGCATACCAAAATAAGTCGATTTGACAAATCAAAATGTGCAGTCAACCAGAACTATTAATCAAACACACGACAAAGGAAAAAAAAAGAATTTTAAAATCAGTAAAACACTCAAAATTGTTTAATAATGTTGTGTGGAAGATTTTAAATTAAGAGATCTTGGTGCTAAAGTTGCGAGGCTTAAAAGGGATGAGAAGCTTTACTTTTAGCCCACGTTGGAGCCATACACAGCGAGAAAAAGGCTATAAACTTCTTACAAGAACTATAGTTGGAGGGAAAATGAGTTTAAAATTGTTGTGCTTAATTTTAATATTAAAATAAATAATTTTTAATTAAAAATACATTTTTTAAACACCAAATTCTTAAGATTTTCTCACTGTGTACAAACAGAAATGCCAGGAATTTTGCTGCTCGTTTTATACCTGAAATGTATGCTGCTAAATCATCAAATTTTCTGCTTTAAAATTTGAAAAACATATCCAAATTTGACTGCTCTTTTCAAACTTGTAAAATTTCTCACCCTGAACAATTAATAGACAATATTATGCAATTCAGTGTAGGGATCACAATAAAATTGTATATAGTATATACGTGTATATATATTTATGCATGTATTTTAAGTGACATATTGTAGAATCCAGTTAGTCAGCTGGCCATATGGCGGTGTCTCAAAACTCTACTGACTGGCTATAAAGTAAGGGTTGTATTCCATTTTTATTCTTTCCTGCCTGCACTTAATAAAATAGGATTAACATTTTATAGTTGCGCTGTCTCTACCCCTCAATCCCCTCTCTTACCCGCCCTCTCTGTTTTTTTCGGCGTCTTTGTCTGTTTGTGTGAATTTTGTACAACTGACAGCGTTTTGTTGTCTCCTTTGTGTGAAATCATATAACCAGTTATTGAAATGATGACAGCTGCAAGAACTGATAAATTTGCGCTTCAAAATAATCCTTAAATCTGCACAAAACTTTGCTTAAAACTAGTAAAGATTGTAATTAAAAATAAGATAAGTTTGGTTAGATATGAAAAAAGATTTTAGATACTTAACTTAAAGAAATGCAGTATCTTTTTAAAGTACATAATTTTTAGACTTTTGTAAGAGCTAAAAAAATATAAAAATATGTAATAATTTTTTAAATATTTTATTTATAATTTTAAACAATTTTTATAATTTTTAAAACTTTGCTAAATTTTGTACTTAAAATTATTTCAAACTCATTTCTGCGCTCAAACGCGGCTTATAAATTGCTCAATGTCATAATTAAAGTTGTCACATGAGCAGTGAATAAATAAGTGCTTAATTAAAGTAGCTTTGCTGTGAATGCATCCGTCAGATACTTTTGGTTTTTTGGGGCATAACTTATGCATCAACGCGTACAATTCCGAGCATAAATCGCGCGCTTGCTTGTCACCCTGTGTCGTCTGCTTCTTTGTCATCAACTTGATTATGATTATCAGCGTAATCATCATCGTCTTTCCAGCCATCCATCGAAGTCAATGTTAAAGCCCCAAACTAGCTACAAACTTTGATATCTTCTCTTTGCTGCTCACTTGCTCTCTCTCTCGCTCTCTGCCTCCTGCTCTTTGTTTTTGTTTCTTTGACTGTCGTTAAAATATTTTTGGGTGTGTTCTGTATTTTAATAGCGCTACGAGCCACTTCCTTTCGTATCTCGCACACTCGCACACCCTATATTGCCACGCCCCCTACTCCCCCTCCCCTCTGCACTCCACAGTCGTTTAATTTCTTTCGAATTTGTCAAAAAAAGTAACATGATTTCTGTTTTTACTTGAAGTCGTCGCACAATTTAGACTCGTTTCTCAGCTAATCCCTCGTGCGACTCACTTTGAATTATTAAAACCTAATCTTGATTATACACAGCGGCACACACACTCACACACACACACACACACACACACACACACACACACACACACACACACACACGTACACTTATTTCAGTTAGACACTTTTATTTCTTTTATTTTGTGGGGATATCTTTAATATCTTTAGACGTTGCGATCGCACGAACTCTTTGCCAGGTATTCGAGGCATTCCATCAGTAACTCCCCCACCTTGAGAACTGCACACAAATCTGCGTTTCTTCTTCTCTGTTTCTCTATCTCTTGCTTTTTTCGTTTCCTTTTTTTTTTCTTTCAGTTTTTAGTCTCAATTTTAGGATTAAAAATGTCGTCAGCATTTTTTAAGCTGAATTCAATTCTTGCTCAGCTCTCACATGATTTGGCATTGACTTAATAAAAGCAACACACCCATTATAAGTATCTTTAGCTACAAAAATTCGATCTCTTCTCATACACTAATTTAGCATTTGACAGTTGATTTGGGTAAAATTTTTGTTTACGAAATTCACAACTCAAACTATTTATTAAGCAGCTGAAAGATTTGTATAATAAATGCATTTTAGAATACGAAAATTCTACGTAAAAGGCATTGAAATTTTCTGTTGTCCCTGATCAGTCACCCACCCAAAGTCAAATCAACTAAAGTCGCAAAAAGGCAAAAAAAAAAAAAAAAAAAGGCAAAACAAACTATTAATTTATTAAAATTTAAAGCGCATGACTTTCAGAGCAAATGGCACAGAAATAATAACAACAACAACAACTAACAAAATAAATTTGCTATGATTCATGTGTCACACTTGCGCATAATAGCTGCACTGGTAGAGGGCTAAAACCGAATGCTGCCAATCTCAAATTAACACAAAACTGTTGCAACTGCTGATCGACTGACAAATACCCAAACTGCAGTAACTAAATTTGTTAAGAATGTAAACGGTGTATAGAATTTTACAAGAGTTTAGGGTAGTAAAAAATTGAGTTTCACAAGTTTACAACTGCTTTAAAACTTTAATAATATTACAAAAAATTAGTTATAATATTTTTAAAATTTTTAATAAAAGAAAGTATCTTAAAAGCTAAGAGAACATTTTCTAAAAAAGTATTCTAAGTAAAATAATATTTCCAAACGATTTTTCTAGAATTTTAGGTCATGAAATATATGCTAAAATAGTTCTAAGAGAAACGCAATTAAATAAATATATAAGTTGAAGGAAACTAACTTAATTTAATACAGGAAAACTATCTTTAAACTAATCTATCCGTTTCCTAAAAATGTCTTAGGAAACTAACTTGATTTAATAAAGTTAGGGCCTTGATAAGTCTTATTTTCAAGGGACTTTCAAAGTTAAACAAAATATAGAGGGAAACTAATTATGCCTGGGTTGAATTATTCTTTATAATTCTATCTATCTTTAGTAGCATTTCTACAGAAAAGTTCAGCAATATATTAAAGACTTTAGTCTAGTTTTCAATAGAAGAAACTCCGTCGCTTAGTGAACTAAAAAGCTTAATTTTAAAATCCAAAAGGATAAAAGTTTCAAAAAGCAAAATACTTTATCTTGTAAGAGGTCCTGCAGTGGACTGCCTATAGTAAGGTGTGTACAGGGTATACAAAATGCAAAGGAGCAGAGCTAAAGGGAACAGCTGAGAGCGCGGGAGAGAGAGTGAGACCAATGGCACGTGTGCAAGTAGAGAGCAGCATGCAAGGCGCAGAAGCGGACGCAGACGTTGCGTCGACGCAGGCAGCAGAGTTGCCATTGCTGTTAGCGTTGGCGTAGGCATCGGCATCAGCTGCTGTTTGGCAGTTCCCCAGTTGCCCAGTTGTCAGCTAAGTTTTATATATATATATTTCTTTGGTATCTGCAGATTTGTTGTCATTGTTGTTGCCAGGCAGCACACAAAGACAACAACTTTTGGCAGCAACTGTGGCTAGATTCTAGCTACTATAAGTATCTGTGTATCACTGGGTGTTTGTGTGTGTGTGTGTTTGTCTCTCCAGGTGTGCACCACAAAAATGTTGCAAGCTGTGTGGTGTCCCAAAAAACAAAAACTCGCACTCCGCGCACAATTTGTTGCATGTTATTTAAGTTATTTATTGTTGTTGTTGTTGTTGTTGGAGCTGCAAATACTTTGAATTCAAATTTGAATTTCCAGCTCAACGGAGCGCGCCAATAAAAAGAATTAAACATTAAGAATTATGAATTTAGGAATTTGTTATTTGTTATTTGTAGGCCAATAGTTTTTTTTAGCTACTGTAGGAAACTACGAGTTTAAATTGAAATGTGTCACATTTTGTTTATGCAATTAAATGTGTTAATTAAGGCTATCTATCAACTGTCTTACTTAGTTTAGTTTGAAGCCTTTTTTACCTGTTTATTGATATCTAAACGATGCAATTAGCAATTAAATTTCCGTTGACCTAATGCTAGGAAAGTCTTTTCGACTTATTTGTCAATTAGCTTTACTTACTTACGACTTGGCCCAAACTGTCGTCTGGTAGATAAAACACACACGCACACACACACACACACACACACACACGTAGCTACATTCGATTTTCCTCATAATAATACTTTATTTGTTATTTGCTATTTGCTGACAGCAAATGAAATACCAAAAAATCACTCGCATGACTTTAATTACAATTTAATATTTATTTAGTTTTCGATAAGCGACACAATTATTGTATCACACATGACCAAGATCTAGATATGGACTATACCTAATACACTCTTGGCAAAAAAAAAAAAAACAAAAAACAAAAAGTTGTGTAAATTTATTTAACAACATCTTGTGGTTAATTAAAATTTAAATCTTGTTTAAATGTGTACAGTTATAATGTAAGCTGATACTCTAGTTATATAGGGGGCTATGGGCGCTATCTAAAAGAATTTGTTTCGATTTTAAATACAGTCTGCATCAAAAGTTATGCACTGTTTAAGTTTTAGGTTTATAAACTGTCATAACTTGGCTAAAACGCCACTAAATGGCAGTTGCTTTATCTTAAACTAAAGCTTAATTTAATAACTCCAACTAAACTAAATTTGGTGACTAATAGGTTCAACAAATTGTTTATTTGTTTAATTTAAAGCCTAAACCATTTGGGATTTATGTGTTGATAGCCAAGTTAATGGCATATTTGGGCTAATTAAAAGTCACTCACTAAGTGGCGTTGCCCAAGCGGAACGCCGTTGCTAAAGTACCCGAAAAAGGGTATAACAGAAGACATGATAAACTTTAAACAAAGCAAGGCGTCAGATTGCCAAAGGGGCGCGTTTGTTTTTAGCTTTTATACTTAAAAATTTTAGCTGTTTTTCTGTTGTTGTTGTTGTTTATCAGCTCAGGGCAATTGCCTAGAATTAGTTAACACATTTGTCGTTGTAGTTGTTATTGTTGTTGCTCATAATTAAACAATTTGTGTTTTATGCCATTTGGAGGCGCGCATTTAAATTAATTTCTCTTTGGCTTTTAGCCGCCTGATAAGCCATAAAAAAATACACGCCTAAATCAACATTTAATTTGCGATTGCAAAAGATTCCGAAGAACATATGTATAACATAGATACTTACACAAGTACTAGTGTAGCTACAATATCTGTCAGATACAATATTGGCTGTGACATTGCAAGGGAAATGGAAATTAAAATGGAGTTTATTTTTAACTATTAGCTAGTTTTTTGGTTAAAGAAAAAGTTGAACTGCGTACGTGCAAAGTCATAAGGAAAAACACTACAGAAAACAGATACAGATACATATATATCTATGAAATCGAGGCTTTAAGAATTGTGCGTGTCTGCTTTTCCATAAAAAAACCAAACTCAACTTGCATTTCAATTAATGCATTGCATAACACCACACACACAAAAAAAGATACAAAGATACAATGAAAGAATCCATTGAGTTAAATAGCTTTAAATGGCGTTTGTGCTGCTGAGCAACAAAATTGTGACAATTTCAATAAGCTGTAAATAAGGGAATAAAGCAGCATAAATATTAGATACATAAACGATATCTTTAAGATACATATACTTAAGAAAAATGTACGGCCTTTAAAACAGCTACTTTTCTTCAAGAAAAAGTAACTCAAAGTTTAAGCCAATGACTTGATGTGCTAACTAATTGAAGCAGTTCGATCGCTACACACACACACAGCAGTATGTGTATAAGTACAGCGGAGTAGAGTGAGCGAGCGCTTTGCACATTAAGATCAGATACAAAGATACATTATCTGAACCGAGCTGAGCTGAGCTGCGTCTTCGCTTTGTAGGCGTCGTTTGGCGCAATTAAAACGCTTAAAGCTAAGCAGCCCGAGAGACGAAAAGACAGTGAGTCTGTCTGGCAGTTAGTCAGTCAGTCAGTCCATCAGTTATTCAGCATTCGACTTGTATGCTACTTAAAAGATACATGCCACACACAAGCACAAACGAAGTCGATGCCGAAGTCGTTGTCGATCGTCGTTTTGACTCTACATAGAGTCAGTTTGGCAGCGAGTATAGATAGAAGATATAAATAAGCGATACGTGTAATTCGGGTCACTAACCGTTAACAATAAATTTCATTTGTTTCTAAAAAGTACAACGCCAAAAGGGAGAGCAGCGAGACAAAGATACAGATACAGATACACACACACACAGTGGAGACTGCGTTACTTTTGCTTCGGGAGCTGTAAGAAATACAATAAAAACAACAACAAAATAAAAGCAAATAGTATGAAAAAAATTGACATCTGATCATTTGTAATTATTATTGCGCATTGCGACATGACATGGCAGCAGCAGCAGCCACTGGGCGTGGCCTCAAATCAGACAAACCGACAGACGCACAGATACATATAGTAGAAGTATCTTTACCGCATTGGCTGGCCAATTCAAATGAATATATCGAGTATTGGGTGTTAAGCATACAGTATTGAGTAGTCACATTTATTTATTACACACTGTGCGGGCAGTTTAGCTAATTTATGGCTAGTTTTTAGCTTTTTTGTTTAGTTAAAGCAGCTGGGCGAGCTTAAAAAATATGTAAAGATACAAATACTGCTAGTTGCAGTTATAAAGCAGCCAAAGCGGCCATGCAAGTTTTTGAAGTCCTCAAAAAAATAGCCAGATTTTGTAAAAATGTATCTCTTTGGCTTAAAAAAAGTATCTTTTACTTTATTTTCGTATATTTGCGCATACTTTAACACCTTAAAGGTTTTCAAATAATTTATTGTAAAATTTTCGTGTATCTTTTAGCTTTTTCTAGCCATAAAACGATGCCTACACTGCATGCTACTTACAATTCAGTACTTAACTTACTTAATGACTGCATTCCTACGACTTGAAAACAATTCTCTCCGATTTACATGGTTATATAAGTAGTTTTCTTCGATAGTTCACTGAACTCTGGTTTCAATCAATCTTAGATTCGGCGCATGGAACAATTAATGCCAAAAAATGGGAGAAAGAAGAAAAAAAACGACCAAATACTCACAATAAGTTGAAGAAATAACTTAAATCTGTAACCACATGATCGGGTTTTAAGGGGGTGTGTAGCAAGCGGGGCACCGTGAGGGGGAAGGGACCAGAATTTGAGGCTTTCTTTCATTTCATTTGTAAGTAGTTTCGTCGTTTTGAAGCGTTTCAGTTTTCGTTGCTTAAGTCCAAGTTAAATGGAACCACAAATTATTTGAACGCCTTCAAGTGCTGCACACACACACTACACACACACACTCACACACACACACACTAAGTATAGAAATGTATAAAGCATAAAGTCATAGCGTAATCATGACTTGATGCGATTATAAAATGCTACAGCAGCAAACAGGCAAGTACAAAAAGAAATTAGATACACACACACACACACACACACACACTCATACACACGGGTAGTCAAATGTATCTGTATCTACGGCCACAACAATAAGTTTCAATATTCAAATGAATTTTTCAAAAAAATGACTAACGAAAAAAAGAAGTAAACGAGAAAAAGACGAAAAAAAAAAGAGTTTTATTATTTGTTGTTTTTGGGTCTTAGAATTGTCGAGTAAGAGTTTGGAGTTGGAGTGAAATGCTTAAAGAAATGTTAACCCACATCAAAAATATCTCAACTTAACGCAATCACACACAGATACACGCACACACTTACACTCAACTTATAAACAATTAAAGAAACTTTTGTTAAGAAATTCAAAAGTGGCAGCTACGAAATGTATGTTCAAATGCCAGTCAGCAATTGGTGGCAACTGCTTTAGACTTGGCCAAGACGCACCGAGCAAGTCTAGGGCGTTGAGGAGGTGTGGCAGCTGGGGGAATTATGTTGTGTGGGTGGCAAGCTGACAAAGACCCTGCAAATGCCAAAAAAAAAAAAAAAAAAGTAAATGTAAGCAACTTTCCAACAATGAAAACTAACTTAGAAATTCAAAAATAAAAAACTAAAAACCCAAAAGTAAATACAAAAATATTTAATACAAGTTGGCGAAAGTTTTTAAAGCGTATAGAACGCTATAAATAAACTTAGCATGACTATTAATTTGGGGACTAAGGAAATTTAGTTTAAAGTTGAGGTATGAAAAATTATAAGAACTTTAAAATCGCTATGAAACTATTGATTATTAATAATGCTACTCTTGGCACAAAAACTCTTGAAATAACTTTTTGGAAACTGTATATATATAAACTTAAAAATATCGAATATATCGATAAATTTATAGATATTCTAAGGCTTAAGAAGAAATTTTGACTCTTTCTTCCATAAATCATTGTTCTTATCATTTGTTTGCATAGTCAAAACTCGACAGAGCCAGTGTCTTACTTTAACAGCTCAATTTTGCATATTAATCGGTGTAAAAATATCGATAACTCTATCGATTTCAGTCAGAACAAGCCTGCCAACTAAACTAAACTAACTTAAGCTCAATTAGTTAACTTATTTAGTGGTATGTTTGTGTGACGCTTTAAAATAGACGCTTATATCTTAATATTTATCTTTTTGCTTAAAATTCCCAAGCAGTTTTAGTCTCCTCTCCGTCTCAGTTGATTGCTTTAGTGGCGCAGTTTAGAGCGCATGCATAAAAAGCAAAGACAAATCAATTGTCGTAGATGAGACGACTATTCCAATTAGTTATATGACTGTAACATTTGGTATCATCACACGCCCTACTAATACACTGCCCCTTCGATCCCCCTACCGCCTCCTACTCCACCCCCTTTTGGCCTGTTGCTGTTGCTTCTGCTGCTAGCAACTCCTACAACGAGTTTTGTGTGCTCGTAAAACAATAACAATCGACATTGGCCATATATGGAAAGGGGCAATCCATTGGATTGTGGTAACTGTGTGTGTGTGTGTGTGTGAAGTGTGTTCAGTGTAATGAACTTGTCAGCCATGTTTAGGGTGTGTGTGCGGGCCCAAAGAAAGTCACAGACAGTACGCATAAGTACAATGAGTATAAAGATATGAGTGTATGAATACAAAAACAAAAAAAACGAATAGGAATACGAATACGAATACTTTTAAGACTCGTTAACCACATAATGACTATTCAAATGCTAGCTGCTCCATTTGTTTTCAGGCCGATTGAGATGGCGATAGTCAGTCAAGTCAGTCAGTCAGTCAGTCCCTCAGTTCAGACAGTCATACATAAAAGTATCTATATAGATATGGTGACTATACGTATATATCAGCCAGGGTAATCCATTTGGCTTGCTGATATCTCTGCAGCTGTCACAGCGACACCGCTACAACAACAGCCCAACAGTCTGATTGAAAAGTATGCGCACACTTGGCCAACACACACAACAGCCTTTTTTTTGCCAGCTGCAACCGTACCCAAAAAAAATCTCAGACCCGATTCCAACTTCAACTTCAATTCCGTATCCAAATCCCCATTGTGGGCTGACTAATGAAAACACAACCCAATAATTTAGTAAGTTTTACCTACGCATGCGCAGTTCAACTTACAGTCGATGCCTCAACAATTGTCACAGACAACGACAACAACAATGACAACACTTAAAAAAAGAGCTACGAATTACAAGAACAACTACAGAAAGAAATTGGTAAACTTTGAAGCGTTTGACGAAGTTTGAATACTCTTTTGGGTAGGAAAAGGCAACCATTTAGGTCTACAACTATTTAACTAAAATTTGTCTATTAAATATAAATGGTTTATTGTAGTTTGAGTTCTACTTTTGGTGTAGTAAAATTATTATACAGTAGAATATGTAGTAGTAAGTTCTAGAAAATGGAGCCTTTCGTTTAAAAACTTAACATGAAACTAAAGATTTCAATTAAGACAAGTATTTGGATATACAGTGAAAGCTCTACACGCGGACAGCTCCCTCGGCGGACATCTTCCTTAGCCTGATAAATTTTACAGTCTTAAGAGTATGATTTTCGTTCAAAATTCGTTCCCATAGGCGGGACAACTCCCTTGGGCGGACATAAGTACTGAAACCGTGGCTGTCCCGCTTTCACTGTAATTTTATTTATATATTTATACATAATATTTTTTTTTTTTTTATGAACTTTGTAGTCAAATTTAAAGATTTCTCAGCCATTCAAGTCTGCAGACTCTAGTTTTTATTTGCTCCTCAACAAAATCTTGTCCTTTTGTTCTCTTAATGATGTGGTTCTAGCCTCAAACTTTGATTTTTTAAAAGCCGTTACACTCAAACTAACTTAGTTATAGAACTCTACCATAGAGCATTAAAAAATGTAATAGGAAAAATGTCACTGAACTCGCGACGCGCGACGCTTTTTCCAACTGCTTTTATTATTTTTATTTTTTGTTTTATTTTTTTGGGTGTAGGCCAGGTTTTTTGAGCTGGGAAGTAAACAAAGGCACGTTTGGTAAAACTACAAAGCAAAATAATCTTAGTAGTTTTTTTATACATACTTTTTTTTTTTTATTTTTAGCTAGTTACAATTGTAAGTAGCACACGACGACGTCGTCAGCAACAGCGACGTCGGCAGCGACTAGCAACTGCGCAGGCGCGCGTGTGCGTCATGAAATTAGTTTATTTGTTTGCATAAGTCGTGTGTGTGTGTTAGTCTAGCAGTGTATGTGTGTGTGTGTGAGTATTTGTAGCAATTTCTAATAAATTTGTTGTTGGCTGCGCCAGTGTCATGCACACCTGGAGCATAATTCGCCAGCCATGAGTCAATTTCCGTCAGCTGCGACGACGACTGCGACGACTTTGTTCAAATTATAACAAAATTGTTTAGAGTTACGAGTAAATTTGTTATACTATAAATAATAAATAGCTAAAAATGCAATAGCAGATAGGGCGGCGGTGGGAAGAGTGTACAAGACTAGCAGAGACCCTGTAGGCAGCAGGAGTAGTAGTACCTAAAGTAGTAGAGGTAGTAGTAACAGAATCAATAGCAGCAGCAATAGTAGAAGTAGTAGTGAAAATAGTAGTAGTAGTACAAGAAATAGTAGTAGGAAAAGTAGTAGAAATAGTATTATAAGTAGTATTAGTAGTAGGAGTAGCAAAAGTGTTATTTGTAGTAGCAGTAGTAATAGGAGTTCTAGAAGCACCAGTGAAAATAGTAGTATTTTAAGTAGTAACAAGAGTAGCATATTAGTTCAAGGCCTTCCTGTGTCTATTAAACCGTTTTCTTTCACCAAAAACTGAACAGACCTCTTAAGAACGTTAAGTACGCGGTCTTAGAAAGTATGCATAAGTACTTAACCCAGCCGGAGAGTTTTTAAAGGGTGTATCCCAAAGGTAGGAGAAAGAGACAAGCAGAGGAAACGACTCCACTTAAGTCACAAGCAGCAATGGGTTAATGTATTGCGATGTTAGAACAATAAACACTAAACAAATCAATGCTCGATGCCACTTCAATTCAACAGAAAAGGGAGAGAGAGAGAGAGAGAGAGAGTGGGCGAGAGGAGAGGAGAGACAGAGGGAGCGACTGGCATTCCCAATCCAAAAAAAAAATCCCAAAAACTCAATTCCAATTGTAGCGTATAAATTGAGTACGGAGTTTTGAATTTCCACGGCTTTTCTCCTTCCTCATGCCTTCTCCTTCTTCTACTGCTTTTTTACCCCACTTCAACGTTCGATGACATTTCAGTTTTTTATTATTATTTTTTAGTATGGCTGCTTTCAGTAATTACAATAAAAAAAGTCGTGGTAAAAAAAACTGCGCTGTAAGAATTTGTTGTAAATCATTTTAATAGATTTTTGGTTATTTAAATTTGTTCGAAAAAGCAGAAAAAACTGATTTAGTTGCTCTTGAAACTGGAAAGATTTCTAGAGATTGAAGCATACTCAAGTTTTTCTGGTGTTTCGGGGAAATAGATCGTTTTTCAAGTGTTACACTGAGTTTAATGTATCACGTACTTGCCCAAATAAGTATGCGAGTGTGTGTGTGCTGCCCTCTTAGCTGTACTTATATAGACCCTGTAATAAAAACTGAGAGCCAGAGACGTCTGAACTGTAACATGTCTTTAATGTGTTTGACAAAGAATAGTTCACTGTACTTGCCCATAGAGAACATCTAATAACTTTGTTAATTTGTCATAATTACGCTAAACTTAGCTAGGGAAAGGGGTGTGGGAGTGGGAGAGAGGGGGCAACAGTTACTAACTGATTTCTGTGGGCCCTCTCACACAATGCCATGCTTTATTTTAAGGCACAAGGTTAACACACACACAAAGATACAGCTACACGTATGTATCTTGTTTTTGTCGCCGCTGCTTTTGTGTAGGTTCCACCAAAAAATTGTAAAGCACTAACAATAATTATTTTTCGGTTTTAATATTAAAACACAGCAACAACAACAAGAAACTACGTTAATAATATATAAACCAGTTTCAGTTTCTGTTTCTGTTTCTGTTGCTGTTGTTGCTGTTTAATTTCAATGCTTAATGGTCGCAATTGATTGGAATGATTATTTTTATTATAAACGTTATTGTTAACTCACTTTGACTTGTTATTGAGTTAACTGCCAAATAAACAACAAAAAAAAACTTAAATATCTCAAGTGGATTGACTGGAAATCTGAAATCAAAATGGCTTTATGCGATTGGGCCATATATCCTGGACTTTCTAGTTGTCAAACTACAGATAATTCAATAAAAGTATCTTTAAGATACATTTTTAGCACTAAACAGTTAAGGAATCTTTTAGCTACTTTAAATTTAAACTGATTAAAGGGTCAACAGCAGCTTTAAAGGGTTAAATACACATTGTATCTTCTAGATACATTTTAAAATGCCCAAAGTATCTTGTAGATACATTTTTAAAATTGTTCAGCTGCTGTATCTCGTAGATAAATTCACTAAAAACTCAGCTTTGAATACCAATGAATCAGTCAAAAGATAAAACCGTCTCAAGGCACTAACTATAAAGATTTGCCATATTATGCGCCATAATTAACAATTGTTTAATAAATATGTAGTAAATAATAATAACAATAATAATCTTAACGATAATCATCATAATAATTTACGTTCACTCAATGACTAAGTTCACTCCCTAATGTATGTACCCATAAATAAGTGTGTATGTGCTTGTACATACCCATTAAATACACTCACACTCTCTCAGAAATCCATTGAAACATTCCTTCGTACATGCAAATCAGATACGGCATAAAAATATTGAACACATGGCGATGGACGAAGTTTAGTGCGGGTGGCGAGAGGGAGGGTTGCCTGCCGAGAGGGGGAGGGACAGAGGCGAGGGCGAGGGCGGACAGCAAGAACAAAGGGGAGACGTTTGGGGGCGATACAGAGTTGAAAAATCGAAATAAAATGAAATTAAATAAAGCACAATAAAACGTACTTAAAGATTGACGATTTGTGGCAGCGCACAGTGGGGCAAACAACATAATTATGTGAACTTTTAAAGTTATAGCTAAAGCCAGCGTTTACTAAATTACT
Source organism: Drosophila parthenogenetica (assembly GCA_035047505.1). Lineage (NCBI taxonomy): Eukaryota > Metazoa > Arthropoda > Insecta > Diptera > Drosophilidae > Drosophila > Drosophila parthenogenetica. The sequence goes on from JAWNPM010000087.1 coordinate 8,089,253, forward strand.
GTTATTAAATTTCCGTTGTTTGAGTAATTTAAAGTGGGGCAAATAAATTTGATTAATTTGGCATTTATTTTAGCTGTGCTAACTGTATTTATTTTAAGAGAAAAGCCATAAAAAATATTTAATTATTTATGTGCTTTAAATATTAATTAAATAATCAATTTACTAAGAACTTAGCAGCTTAAGCAATCAACTTTAAAGCGGTGGTATGAAAACTTAAAGTATCTCAACAACTTTCTTAAGAAAGTCTTTGGTTTCATTTGACAAATGAGAGCTTAACATATTAAAACATAACTTAATTAATTTTTAAAAAATATTTTAACTTATTTTAAGTGTCTATTTTCAGTTTGAAAACTTTTACAAATACCAACTAAACCTAAACTATAACTTATTATAGTATATTATTTTACACAGGATTCATAAACCTTAACGTTCATTTTTGCACCACTGTGACCCCACCAATACTTGCATATTAGTTCAAGCATGTGTGTGTGTGAGTATATATGCTATATGTACTCGATTATGAAGAATTTGTGTAAGTTTATTCGAGTGTATGCGATCTCAATATAATTGGCTGTCAAAGCGACGTTTGATCGCTCCTCAGCAACACACACACACACACATATTTACAGGCAAAATGTCGGCAGCTGTTAGCTTAAATATATATATATTTATTTTGTTCTTAATTTGATAATTTTTTGTTTGAGTACAAATTTAAAAGAATTGCAAATGTGAGTGATTGTTATTCATAATTCAAAATGGCTTGACTGTAGCTCCTCCTTGTCTCCCCCAATCTACACCTCCCTGCCTCCCTTACTCGCACTCCATCCTGTCTGTTTGGCTAATTGAAAATCAATTAATGTGGTCGCATATTGCGGCCATATCAGCCAATGTCAGTCGATGTCAGAATTGAGCCACAAAAAAATATAAAAAAAATGTTGAAAACAAATAAAATTAAGATAAAAGAAAGAGAATTTGAATCCTTTTGTTTTTGCTTATTTTATATTATTATTTTTTATACACTTTGTTGTTTTCTCTGCTGTCTTGTTTATTGCTGTGCGGTTCAATGTATCTTGAAGTGCGTCTTTAAGCCGTCTCAAAATGTGTACACATTTTGCATGCCAAAGTAGCGCACGAAATGGGAGTGGAAATTTGGGATTTATTTGAAATTAGAATGAATTGAAGTTGAAATTGATTGGAGTGAATAATACTAATCAAAATCTTAACTTGTATCTTTTTTTCTACAGGTGAACAAACAGTACACAGCCAACGATCTGGAGGCTTTTATGAAAATCGCCGCCAATTGGCAAAGCACCAATCACAATTTACTCGAAGGTGTGGACCTAAAGACAGGTAAAAACCCCTTTAAAAATTATTATTAGACATATTTCTTCATAACTAAATCGATTTCTTGTTAAATTATAGAAATGACTCAGTATATGAACAGTCCGTCGATGAATATGTATAAGAAACGTGAGCGCACACAGAACTGGAATCATCAGGAGAAGAAATACTTGCTGGATCTGTGCCGCAAGGATATGCGCATTATAGAGAACAAACGACTCGACGCAGGACTCACGGCTGTCAAGAACAAAGCCTGGAAAATCATACACCAAAAGTTTTCCAATCAATTTGGCACAGATCGCACCTGTAATCGCCTCAAGGAGCAATGGCGGCGCATGAAAGGTAAGAACTGGAGTTATAGAAGCAAAAACAGTTTAATTAATTTCCCTTAACTCTTTTTAGCCTGCACACGCAACGAGATCTTGGACTATAACAATCGTTTAGCCAGATTTGGCGCTGAGGTTGCCGATCGCAAGAAACCATCGCCGTTCACCTTTGAGGTCTGGGACTTCATGCAGGAGGCGAAGAAGGCATGCAAATCGGAGGCACTTGATGGCATTGATTACTCTAAAATTCCGCTGGCTCTCGAGGAGGATTTCGAGTATCGCGATGACTACAAATTCAATGCCGATGAGCATGACATGGACGAGTAAGTTACAAACTGTTTCACAGAGTATACTCTAGTGTACACTACTCCACTGTGTTTTTCTTTATCTAACACATACTAACTTTCTTTCCTTTGGACTTTACAGCAGCCGCACACCGCCACAGGAGCTGTGCGACGTGGACATCAAGGAGGAGGAGACCAACGAGACCTTCAACGAAACGTACAACAATCACAGCAATGACTTGCACATGAACGGTGAGCGTCTCAGTGTCTCGCCGAGTCACAATCACAGTCGCAATGGTTTGCATGATGCCGAGAGTCCTGTGGCCGCAGAGACAAGTGGAGTAGCAAGCAGCTTTATGGCCAACAGTGGCAGCGACATGTCCGGCTTTCAGCCCAGCTTCAATATGAACAACATATCTGCCACTTTGGAGGCGCTCAATGCCTTGCGCAGTGGACAATTTCCAAGTGCAGCAGCTGCAGCGGCAGCAGCCATACAACAGCATCAGGCACAGGCAGTGGCACTACAACAGCAACAGCATCAACAGCACAACAACAACAACAATGAGGATGAAGATGAGCTGCCCAAGCCCATGGCCAAGCGTCAGCGCACAAGCAGCAGCAGCATGTTGTCCAGTGAGGAACAGGCAGCGCTGCCGCTGCCCCTACCACTACCACAAGCCACAGAGAGCCAAGCGCTGGAGCGCAGTGTGAGCGTAGTGGCCAGCAGCAGCAGCAACCATAACAACAACAGCAGCAGCAGCAACAACAACAGCAGCAGTAACAACATCAACAGCAGCAGCAATCACAGCAGCAGCAACAACAGCAACTCGTTTGAGATGCGTCTGTTCATGGAGATGCAGAGCAAGGAGCACATGATGCGCATGAAGATTTTGGAGGTGCAATTGCAGGCAGCCAAGCACAGTCGCGATCTGGTTGAGATCAACAAGACGCTGGCCATGCAGAAGCTGCAGGAGTTGGCCAGCAAGCGTATGCCCAGTTAGAGCCGCTTACTGGGCCGCTTTTCGGGGATTTTAGAAATTGGCCTTGAGATTTTTTTCGGCTGCGGATTTTGGATGGAAGCGAGCGAGCGAGCGATTGTTGTTTTAGTTGTAGCTATCAATTTTTGTAGCAACTAGGCTGTAGCTAACGTTAAAGTTTAGGCTAAGCATGACAGACGGAACTTTTTTCTAAACAGACAGATACACAATGAAAAGATACAAGATACACACACTTATACACTTTGCAATTTGAGCTGCATTCACAACATTCCTGGCATTTGTTCTTTTTCTGACCAGTATTTAAAGCTAGAAGCACACAAACACACACACACAGATACACACACACCTAAACAGACGGCAGCTCAGAATAAAATTTGCAACGGCGCACAAAAGTATGCCATATTATTTTAGATTGAGTTGAAGCTACTCCCCCCGCGCTCTCACACCAACACAGACAGCCTACCTCACACATACACACAAGCACAAAACACACGCACACACACACACGTATATACAGAAAGCGGTAGTAAGAGACAGACGGGGGTAAGGGGCAGCTAAGCAATTTTAGCAGGCGACTTGACCAAGTCAAGTGAATTGAAAAGTTTTTAGTTAGTACTTTTAGTTGTTAGTTGTAGTTGTTAGTTGTTAGTTGTACTTGTAACACTGCTCCAAGTTGCTCAAATGTACACACACACACAAATACACACACACATATACACCAACTACTTACCACCAATGTATTTTAAAATGTACTTATTACTTATTTTTGACTTGAGTTCGACTAACGAAATGCACAATTTCTTTTTATCTTATAGATATAAGTTGCTCACACACACACACACATACACACTACTTTATGCGTATCTATTATTATAATTATTACAACTATTTTTAACGAAATTTAAAATGCTGTATTTGTATTTATTTTGTTCTAGTTCTAATATCAAAAACTTTCTTTCTTCTTCACACTCTCCTGTAAATGCCATATTAATCTTCACATTTGATTTAAATTTAATTACACTACATAATTTATGAACAATTGTGAAACAAGTTAAGGGAAAACTTGTAATTTTTTGGAAGCAGCAGCAGCATTTGAGTTTTGTTTATTTGGCTTTCAGTTTGTAAATGAGAAATGCGAAATTATTTTGAATAAAAAAAAAACGAATTGATGAAAAAACAATATGAAAAACTGCCGGATTTGTTTGTTTGATTTCTTTTCCCGTTAAGATTTTCCCTTTTGCGTGTTGTGTGCGATTTTGCACGACGTCTATGTGTTCAATTTGGCAGTTTCCCGCGCAAGTTGCAGCAACTTCTTGTTGCTGCGTAATCTGGAGTCTACATATTCCTGCTGCAGTTCAATGTATTCACCAATCAGCGCCAGCATTTCCCGCTTCTGCACAGTGGTGTCAAAGTGGTTAATTATGCTTGATTTTGGGTAGACAACTTACCCGAATTAATTCACTAATTTGTTTGCTCCAAAGTGCCAAGTTCTGTGCGTAAGATACTCTTTTAGTTTAGATACTTTTGGATTACTTTTTTGCCTACCTTTTTTTCTAGTTTTTTTATCTTTTCGGCGTCGGATAACAGGCGCAGTTGTTGAGGTAACAGCTTCGGCTTGCCTCCAAAATTGAGCCTGAGACAACTCCACATTTTGGAATTTTGAAAATTTCCTTGTGTACACACGCGTCAAAAAAAAAAAGTTAAAAATTTGTATAGCTTACTTTGTCTATATTCCAATGTCCAAGCAAATTTTAGTTGCCTGCTTTGTTGCCATCACTTTTTGGAGTTTCCAGAGCAGCTTTCACCTGCACTTTCTTCACAGTTTGCTGCTGCTCTTGGCTCAGTCGCTGGCGCAGCTGCTTAAGTTGCTCAATTTGCTGTGAAGTGGGTGTATAATTTTCCATAGGCAAAAATAGAGGCAAATTCTGGCTTACAATTTTAAAGAAATGCTCGTTTTCCACTGCTCTGGCTCTTTGATAGGCATCCTGGTTGAATTTTCGGCAGAACAACGCAAAGACACGTGCAAAACCCTCAGATCTGATGGCTCGACAAACGTGCAGCATTTTATATATTTTTTTTAATTTTCACAAAAAGGAAAAAATTGTGGAAAAAAAAAACGAAATCCGAAATTTAATGTTAACTATTTTTTTAATTTAGAGTGATTGGCATAACATTTGGAATTTGGGGGCACATAGAGAGAGTTTGTTACATAACTGCCTACTTGGATTAACTCAAAACTAGAAATCTATATTAAATGAACGATTTTCCTTCTCATCAATTTTTTCTTTAACTGTTTCGATTTCGCTCATGAGTTTCCTGATTTTCCTCTTGAGTTTCCTTTGCTCCCTGAACTTGGCTCTCGCCAGCGACAACAGCTTCTCATATTGCTAAAGTTTTGAGTGTTTAAACTAACCATTCTAGTACATAGAGAAAGAGTACTTACTAGTTTAAGAAAATATAAATTGTCTCTTGCAATGCCCTTTTCATAAATTCGCTTGGAGTATCTAAAGACAGTATAGTTTTGGTTTTTAAAGTTTGGAAAACGTTTTGGGTAAATACTCACTCGCGACCATAGTATAAGCGTTGCGGCTTTAAAAAGTTATCGGCACTTTTGAACCTGAAACCAAACAAGCTTTCCATATCCAATCTTAGTGGCGATACTTTAATTTTGAACAACTTGTTAGAATAAAAAGTTTTTCTCATTGACCTGAAACTTCAGAACTCTGAAGGCAGCAAATGTGAGCTAATTTCCCTAGCTTGCTATAATCAAAGCTTTAAATTTGATTTAAAATTTTGAATTAAAAAGAATTTTAAATGTAAGCGTTCTTCTTCAATCCCTTTGATTACCATCCCGAAATTTGGCATCGATTTGGGAGATTTGGTTAGTCAAATTCTTGATTTCCTGCTCCGCACGCTTACGTTCTTTTAGAATGCGGCTTCTAAGCTTTGTCAGTTGTTCGTATTGCTTGGGGGGTGACAAAAGTGATTAATAAATTAAATACATATCCTTTAGGAATACCCACAATTTTTAAAAAGTGTGTGTTCTCCATGGCTTTGCCTCGTTCAAATAAATTCTTGGCATAATTTCTAGCAAGGCTTTAAAATAAGTACAGGGTATACAACTATGACGTCATGACTCACTTGTAGTGCTGCAAGTACCCAGTATTTTGGGGCTTCAATAGGGTAAAAACACTTTGGTATATAGCGCCATGTAATTTTCTCATAGTGAGACAGCAGAATTTGGGGTATAATTAAAATAAATCTATTTCAAAATAGTCACAAGTGTAAAATGCGAAATTTTGGGCTACACAAAGCAAACGATTTGACAAGTTTTTCAAGGAGAACTAGGCAGAAAAAGTTTTCAAATTACTCCATCCAATAAAATGTATATTAAATTAAAGATTATATTGTTCTTTTTCTAAACTTTATTAGCATACGACAACATTTTTCATATCTTGCTACCTGTACGGAAGTATCTGTTAATAATGATTTATTTTTGAAACTCTATTCGCAATCCTCTTCAGCGCTTTTGCACTTTTTCGTAGCGTTTTCAATCTCTTTCTCCAGCTCAGCCAATTTTTTGTTAATATACTGCTTTTCACGCATTGCTTTTTTGCGCAGTGCCTCCAGTTGTTCCCGTTGCTAAGACAAATACAATTTACACTGCAAGAAACTACATGTAATAGCACAAAATTCAAACCACTTTTAGGAAGTGCACATTTTCATTTGCCTTGCCAGCTTCACGGATTCTATCGCAGTATCTGCAGATTGCATAGTAAAACCAAAAATCTGTTTAAAATTAATCACTCACTGAATTATGTGTGGTATAAAGTTTGGCGGCGGCTGCAACAATTTGGCGTTTCTTGCCACATTTGTTGCGGTCACTTGTGAACTGAAAAACATTAGGAAATTTGCTTGCGAAAAATAAACAAATTTTGATAGAATAAAATAGAATAAATTTTTTTAAGTAACACTTTTGAAAGCTAAAGAAAATCTAAGCTCCGTGTATAGTGTAGCAGGGAAGTAACATTTTGTTGCATACTTTGAGGCAGTGAAGTAAATTTCATGGTCAAGTTGGGAGAAATTTTCAGACATTGTTAAGCTGCACTTTAACTATTTTTGCGCTTATTAAAACACAGCAAGAATTAATTCTAATCCGAATTGTCTTTGTCGTCTTTGTTATTTTTTGAAGACTTCTTGTCCTGCTCCCTTTGCTTATCTTTTGCAGCTTTTTTGCGCAGCTCCTCCAGTTGTTCCCGTTGCTAAGAGAAATACGTATAAGAAAGAAACTACAACTAATGCAACAATATCAAACCAATTTATGGAAATGCTCATTTTCCTTTGATTTGCCAGGTTTGCGGATTCTATCACAGTATCTGCAGATTATTCAATTTTTAAAATACTTCACTAGAATTGTTTAGAATTCATCACTCACTGAGTAACGTGTGGTATAAAACTTGACGTTGACTGCAGCAACCTGCCGTTTTTAGCCACAATTGTTGCAGTCACTTGCGATATGAAAGACATTGCGAAATTTTGTAGAGACAATATAAAATAATTTTAGATGAATTGAAAAGAGAATTTATTTTTGAAATAAAGCGTTTGAAAGCTAAAGAAAAACTAACTTCTGTTAAAGAATCTACAATATAAGGCATAGATTGTTTTTTAAGAGGCTACTGTAGCGTGTAAGTAAAATTATGTTGCCTACTTTTAGGCAGTGAAGTAAATTTCAAAGTCTGTGCAGAGGAAAGTTTCTGGACTTTTAAAGCTGCAATTTAACCATTTTCCCGCTAAATAAAACAAAGCTTATTTTGCGTGAACTGTTGCAAAATCTATTTCGAATAAGTTGGCACACTGAAAATGGTTAAAATTCTGATAGCTGCTATGAGTTAAGTCAGACAAAGAAGGTTGAATACACGAATTTTCCTGAAATGTATCAAAAAACTAAAAATCGGTTTTCACGTTTTTGTCTTGTTCTTTTTTTCTTTCCGGTTTTGGTGTATTCGGTTTCTTAAGGTCTTCAGTACGCTGAGTAGCAGCCTTTTTCAACCGTCTTCGAATACGTTCGATACGCCTTTGTAACTTTGCGATTTTGGCATCAATATCCTTGCGTTCATCGAGTGCTCTTATCCTAAGGTAACCAAGTTGTTTATGTATCTAAAAAGTGGAGAAGAATTTCAGATAGTTTTTTTTTAGAGTCAGTACAGTTTTCAAATACAAACCGATTTCAATTTTGTTGATGTACTGGTGGGAACTCGGCTGGCATAATTTTTGCTGTTTACATTTTGGATACTACAAAACAGTTTGAAATCAAAAACTTTTTTAGCTTGTTTAAAGCTAAACTTACTTGATATTTTGCAGCAGTGGAGAATTTTGAAACCGAAGCTGTAGAAACTTGCGAACATTTCTGCACGTGTTGCTCAAGATTTTTTCCATGTTGTACACCTAAAAGTTTCAGTTATTTTTTATTGCTTTTTTTTTTGTGGGGAGTTTTTATATTATAATTTTGACTAGAAACTGACAGCATGCAAATTGGAATTAGTTGTCATATAGCATTAAATCGACATAATACTTGAAACAAATCTAACTCTTAGTCAGCTTCTTTTTTTGAGTGTTTTTCTTTTTGATACTCTCAATTTGCTCATCCAATTGATCCATTTTCTCCTTGATCAGCTCCCTTTCCTTAATGATTTTACTGCGCAATTCCTTCAAGTGTTCCCTTTGCTAAGTTAGTTAAAGTTATCAAAGTTAGTTAGTGTGACTTAAATGTGATTAATCCCACCATTTTCAAAAAATTCACATTCTCCTTAGCCTTGCCCACCTCATAGATCTTCTCCGAGTATCTACAAGTCGTTAGTATTACTTTTAGTATATACTAAGTACTACTAATTACACTACAAAACTCACTTAATCATTTGCTGACAGCAGTATTGTTGTGGCTGCAGCAATTTTAGATTTTTAGCCAACAACAACGCGATGCTTTGCATAATTTGAGTCATTTTTGCGCTACAACTGAGAATTTTGAATGATAACAAAAATTAATGCGAGGAATTTCAAAATTTCAGAAAGAAAATAAATTAAAGTGTGTAAATGCTGAAAGGTAAAGTCAGGCTAAGTAGTTGAGCAAATGTCGAGACGACAGCCGAGTGCTGTGACTAGCAGTTACCCATAAAAAATAAACACCAAACAAATTTAATTTTTCTTATGATTTTTTATTTGAAAATAATTAAACTATTTGATCGCAGTTTAAGTACGGATTAAGTTTAAGCATACATCGTCTTGGGCTGATTGGGACGCCGTATGGGTGCGTCATAGTAGAACGGACGCTGCTTGATCTGTGCCTTGGGGCCGGAGCCGCCACGCCAGCTGTTGCCACCACTGTCGCGGGAGGGTTCCGCCGAGATGCCAGGTGCCAGTAGACCAATCAGCACAGCGCTTAGCGCCAGAAGCAGACTGCAGAGTGCAAGGAATTTCATGATGACGAACACTGTGTTTAGTTTTCTTTTCTCTTCCTCCAACTGAGTGCGCTTCGAACGTAAGCTCTGTTTTTATACCTATTTTGTGGCTGCGACTGTGTAAAGTACCGCAAGTGATTTTTTTTTGGGTTTGTTTGTGTTTTGTTGCTGATAAGAGCAGCTAAGTATAGCTATCTGGCAGCTCTTTCACCCGCTAGCTACCCATCACTTTTGCTGACTGTTTGATGCGCGACGGGATTCCCTTAGTTCCTCTGGTGGCATCTGCTGCTCCAACTGCACAATATCAAATTCCATTTGCTTAATGCTTCGCGTCAGATCAGTCAGCATCGATTCTGCTGATCTCTGCTTCTGCATCAACGACTTGGATCGTGTCTCCAGCTGAGAGCGTTCCTGTAAAAGTAATATATAGAAATTATAGACAAAATATATTTATTTCACATTTCTCATTACCAAACGCAACTCCTCCAGCTTCAGATCCAAGCTGTTGCCCATGACATAGGCCAAGTTAAAGTTGTTTTTAAACAAATATTTCCTATAATTAAATATATTTTAGTTAATTTCCTAAATTATTGACTAAATTCTTACCACTGCGTAAATTCTCTAGTTTGGTTTAGAATTTTGCGTATTAAATTGGACATTCTTTGTGTGACGGGCCTAAATGAAATCAGTATAGTTGATAAATATAAGTTTATATAAAAGCTAACACAATTTTGAAACGTCTAAATTGAAGGGCTTTGCCCAGTTTAGTAATACAAATTTTTTTAATTTTATAATTTCTTAGGCCAACAAAATTTGAGAGTTTCTAGTTAGGAGGTGTGAGAAAAAAATATTTATAATCATTTAAACTATAGAAGGAATATAATATAAACAAAGAATCATTAAATAAATTAACTATAATTATGTAAGTATTACATAGACACACGTAAAAGCTATCACTCTCCATATTTTGCTTGCTCCTTTTCTCATGTTTCGTTTCTCCGCTGTTTGTGTGAATGTTTGCGAACGTCAGCGGCGTAAGCGAACAATCACACACACCAAACAATGTAACTCTTCGCTTTAAGCGGGCTCTCCGTCTTGAAACTCTCTTATTTCGTTTGTTCCGCTGTTTGTATGAATGTTCGCGAACGTCAGCGAACAATCACACACACACCAAACTCTTCGCTTTAAGCAGGCTCCCCTGCTTGAAACTCTCTTATTTTGTTTGTTCCGCTGTTTGTGTGAATGTTCGCGGACGCCAGCAGAGCGGCCGGTAACGTTCGCGAACAATCACACACACAACAAACCATGTAACTCTTCGCTCTAAGCGGGCTCTCCGTCTTGAAACTCTCTACGTTAGTTGTGCTGTTTGTGTGATTGTTCGCGGACGCCACTGACGCTCGCGAACATTCACACAAACTAATTTGCAAGCAACGGGTCCTGTATAATCACGCACACTACTTCAATTAATGGCGCTTGATTAAAATTGTGTTGCTTGTTGCTGATTCTGTTCGCCTGGTATATCAGCCAGAAAAATTGTTATTTTAGCCTTTCGCTGCGGCCTTTTGGTAAGTTTATTGTGCGATCTGCAGAGCTCACATTTCATAGTAATTCATGCTGAAGTACCCGGCACAGAGAAATAGCAGCAGGTCAACATACAAAAATTAATTTATGCTTAACACTCGCTTTAACAGCTGCAGAAGTTATTCTGTTATTGTTCTCTTTTGAAATTCTGCCGCTGTAAACTCTCTCCTTATTTTGGCTCTACTCTTTGACTCTCTAACGGTTCTCATATGCTCACGCACGCTACTCTCTGTAATTACACTTGATTTAAATTCTGTCGCTTTCTGCAGATTCTGTTCGCCTGGTGAATCACTTAATTCTTAGCCTTTCGTGGATGCATTACTTTTCCGGTCACAGCAGAAAAACTCACTTAAACATTTAAAATGGGCTGTGTTGAATCATACTGTGTATTTCTTTTCACCTGAGAATTCAACTGGGAATTTATATATTCCAGCTGCAATACCAGGCGAACAGAACTTGCAGTAGATCGGATTGCACAGAATTAAATATAATTCTATTTGTTTGAAGATTTTTCTCTGCTTCATATCAACCCCCACGAAAACTGTAAAGATAGACGGATCGAGACGCCACTGTGCTGCACTCTAAATTGCATTGCATACTTTTAGGTGCGCGGTTTTATTCATGAGTGCCGATCTTACAGCAAATAATTAAACTTTTATGGATCGTCAGTGACCTATATAAACAAACAACTGCTGACAATAATTGCGCAAGTATTATGTAATAAATTTATTACATTTAAATAAGCTACATAAAACCCGGTATTATAAAAATACTGTATCTTTATACTGACATGTGTTTCCTTGTGTTCAAAAGTCGTTTGACAAGCGGCAATTACTTTTCACAAAAACAGAAGTTTACTCAAGATCGAAGTAAATTTACAGTTGAATTAATATAAGCACTCGTAAAATATTAATGAATGACGTTCGCTGGATTTATGCGCCACGCGAATCTTCAGATTGTAAATTAATATTATAAATACTACATAAAAAACCAGTTGTGAATCTTGAAAATCGTATCGAATCAAACTGAAGGATCTATTATACTACATAACTTTCTAAGCTTTCCATTTTGTTGTAAACAAAACTTTCACTGTATACATTGAGAATTTTAAAACGATGATTTCAAAATATGTTTATGACACTTGGATTTGAATACGAAAACCGGTTGCGAAACCCATAGAGCAATTAACGTATTGGAAATTCAAGTTATTTACAAAAATAATACGCAAATGTTAAAATTGATTATTATTTAGACATTGAACAATCTGTGTACAGAACAATCGATATAAAGAACAATTATAAATTATTATTAAGAGTAGAGTTCTCAAAAATAAGTATTTTTAAATGCTGTTAAATGTAAGTAGATTGTTTTTGATTTCTGCATTGAGTTTGGGTTTCTGTCCTTCGTCTTCACTTGCTCAGATTGTTGAGGAATTCCTTGTGACGCTGAATCGCCTCCTCGTGCTCCTTGATCTGCTGGTGATGGAACTCAGCCTGATGGATCTGATCGTTCTTCAAACGCTCCAACTGATCCCTTTGCTGCGTAAAACAAACAGAAAAACAAATATATTAAATGTCATATTTAACGAGAGAAATGCGCACAAAAAATACCAATAATTATAATTGATTCGATAAATTATTATTAAGCTACTGACGACACTTTTAGCTGCTTATTTTAAACCCACTGGGCTATGGTTCAATAGTCTCGTTGCTTGACTGACAATACGAATTAAATTTTTAGCACGCAAACGTAAAAATCAAATAAATTCCCCAAAAAAAAAAAACATTCAGAAGAGTCAACTCATGCGTTTTAGCCATATTAAATTAGCAGCTAAGGCTGGCTAACAATATGCGAGACTGAGAGAGCATAAAAGCCAAACAAATTGGTGGGGAAAACATCGTCAGTTTAAGCTGTTGTTGTTACTGTTGGGATTAAACCCTTTGTCAAGGGTATGAACAGTTTGTAGGGGTATGAGTCAGGCTGTGGCAGGCTCTACAAGGTGAATTGAAATGAATGAGATTAAAAAGTTTTGGTTAAAAGGAAACCTCTGTCCACTTGGAATGATCATGTACCGACACTGGGTATATAACAGTCGAGTTAGCCCGCCTCTGCTTTCTTTCTTGTTATTATGGGCAGCAGCAGACGCAGACACAGCAGCATCTGCCGCCGTCCCAAGTTGAACCTGAACCTGCTTGTGTATCGGTTATTGGATATTGTTCTGCGTTGCTTCCGAGTCGGTTTTAGTTGTTAAGTGACAGCCAAAGCAAAGCGTTGCTAACGTGGCCTATAAGAAGCGCTCAAAAACAGTTAACAAGACAAGAACGAGTGGAGCGAGAAAGTAGAATTCCATGTCAAGAACAAAAGTTAATACAACTGACCAAATAGTCCAACGCTAAGTAGCTAAGCGCTTACTAAGCTTAGTAAATACAGCTAATTATAAGTCAATAATCATTTCCATGGCGGCATAGAATCGTGAGACCTTTAACTAAATTCAATTATCAGTTCCAAAATAGAACTCAAAGAGAGCCCGAAAAAGCAAATAAAAATAGTAAAAAAAAAATATTCTATAAAAACTGTTGATAAGCGTGAAACAAAATATATTTCCAACTGAACAATCGTCCAAGATGCTACAACTAAGGGACATGAAATTGCTGCTGCTGCTGCTGTTGCCTGTTCTGGGCACAGTCTACAGTGCCAATGCCTACAACAGCTACTTGTCTCCACCTCCTGCGCCAGCGACTACCGCTGGCGGACGTCAGGTGCGTCAAGTGGAGCTGATGATGCAGTGGCAGCGTTTGGAGTACGGCTTTGCCACACCCCAGGATAGACAGCGGGCTCAGTCCCAAGGTAATCTGGTGCCTGAAAACGGTACGCCCATTGATGTGCAGCCGCATTTCATGCCCAATGGGCAGGTGCGTGTGTTCACCACCATTCCACGCTTTGTCACCGGCATACCCTACACACTGGCCACAGTCTCCGAGCAGAGGGGCAACAATGGACCAATGCTGCAGCCGTATCCCAACTTTGCCTGGCATAACAACAACGGAGACGATTGTGATCGCATCACCTCCGCCTTCCGCGTAGCTGTAAGTACTTTAGTGGTGTCTGTCTACCTTTAAGAAGCTATATTCCTTTGTGTTGATTACAGATCTCGGAGTGCAATCAGATGTGGGTAATTGATTCGGGTAACGTTGGTGGCGTTCAGCATTGTGCTCCTCAACTGCTACAGTTTGATCTCAAAACCGACACTTTGTTGCATCGCTTCCGTTTCCCCAACTCCACGTACACTGGTGGTGCCTCCCTCTTCATTGCTCCCAACCTCTTCGTCCATGATCCTCCGCCACTTGGCAAATGTGCACGCACTATGATCTACGTGCCAGATGTCACTCATCACGCCATTGTCGTCTACGATCATCGGGCAAATGATGCCTGGCGTGCCGAGCATCGTTTCATGTATCCCGATCCTGATCATGGTCTGCATACCATTGCTGGCGAGAGTTTCACTTTGATGGACGGCATCTTTGCGGTGAACAATGACAAGCGTAATCTCTACTTCCACCCACTGGCCAGTGTCAGTGAGTATTCAGTGCCTTTGAGTGTGCTCAACCGTCGACAGAATTGGGAAAACGGTGGCGATGCCATGGCGGATCAGTTCAAGCTTTTGGGTAGACGCAAGAGCGAATGTGCCGCCTCGGCCATGGACAGCCGTTCAAATCTCTACTGTGTCGCCTTCAATCCCATCAAACTGTTTGCCTGGAATGTCAATACTCCCTATACTACAAGGAATTTTGGCAATTTGCCAGACAAGGCAGAAGAATTGCAGTTCGTGAGTGGCATGAAAGTGGCACGCAACCACAATGGACAAGAGGAGCTCTGGATGCTTTCCAATCGTTTCCAGGTAAGTGCAGTTAAACTAGCGTAGAAATAACTCGTTTCGGTAAATGCAAGAAAAGCGCTCAGTTTGCTTGCTGTAGCTCAATGCCTTAATTACTCAAAATGGCAAATAACCTTGACTGTTCATGTAAACAAAGAGCAACATCAACCATATTTCTCACTCACACAAGTGAAGTTTACAGCAAACGACTAAATCCTCTGCTATCACTCACAAGTGAGCTAAATGAACTAAGCGACAGAAACATGAATGCGCTTACTCACTCACGCAACCGAAGTAACTGCAGAGAGCTTTATTTATGCTCCTTCACTCTCATTGCATTCACATTCTCTCTTAAGGAAGCAGCATGCCTTCAACGTTCGAGTGAGCTAAACGAACTGAACAAAAGAAACATCAACAACATTTATCACTCACACAACTCAATTAAAGCGCACGCTTTTATCTTACTCCTCCGCATTCATTCATATCCTCACTCAAAATGGCAGCATGCCTTGACCGTTCATGTAAGCAACTGAGCTTAATGAACTGAGAAAAAGAAGCAATATATACACTTCTCACTCACACAACTCTAGTTAAGAGCGAGCGCTTTAATCCCACTGTCCCGCTCTTACTATTTTCTTTAGCTCACTCAAAATGCTATTTGTGCATGTAAGCAACTGAGCTAAATGAACTGAGCAAAAGGAATATCACGAATATTTCTCTCACATAATTGGTGTAGTTGTATTCCCCCCTCCTACTAATTTCTTATTCCTCTTTATATTTCATTCTCTCTTGCAGAAAATTTCCAGTGGCACTCTGAAAGCCAACGAGGTGAACTTCAGAATATTACGTCGTTCCCTGGCAGACATTCACGGTGGCGTATTCTTTGCTAGCGACGATGATCTGACCAATCGTTTGATCTTCAATAAATAAGGCCTTAAACATTCGAACAATATACATTAGTTAACAAAAATATAAGACTGTTATCAGCTCGTTTTACTTTTATGCCGCCAAAAATCAACATGTTACAAAGTTCAAGATCTCAGCTTATCACTAATGCGCCGCCATGAAGACGATTCCCCCTGTATTGTGTATGACGTGTGGAATTTTAATTTATTTTGAGCAACCCGTTGACAAAAATATCAGCTCAAAAAACCGGATCCGCTTACAATATATCATGTTAATATTTAAGCGAATTTCGATTATGTAAATAATGCGAATGCGAAATACTCTAGCAGCAGAAAGGAAACTATAACCATTACAAAACTAACAGATAGACAAGTTAATAAAGCCTCAATGCTTCCGTATAGTGTATCTATAGAGTTATGAAAATAAACTATAAACGACACTTGAAAGGCCAATGGACTTTATGTGGTTTCTATGCAACTGCACATTGTGGAAGCTGACGGTGAATGGAAGTAGCTGGAAGTGACTGGAAGTTGTGCATAATGAGCCGATTGAATGGTAAAGTTTGCTTTATTATATACCCTGCAATGGAGCTATTATAAAGTTGTTACTACATTTGTAACACTTGTAAAATTTTAGTATTATTATATAGATTCTTAAACCGAGTCATGAATATAATTTTTAATGCTTTCTGCTTAAACCTAACGACTGTTTCGAATGAAATTCCTTACGAGGTATGAAATAAAAGCAAAAAAATTACTAGTTATTGAAAATACCCAGTCTCATGGCGACTGCAATACAGGGTATCTTTGATCTGGTGCGTCAAAGTCAACACATGTTGTTTTTTGGCTGTTTATATTTGTTAGTGTTATTATTTCTCTTAATTGGGAGTGGACACGGGCAAATCGTTCAATCGCTCCAATGAGAATTTCAATGCAAGCTCTTAATGTGCAATTAAACCAGTTTAAAGCAAAGTTGACCTAATTGATCAGGTCTGGTTGGTTAGACGACGAAAACGAAGCTGTTGTCGTGCCTGCCGGATTAGAAAGACATGGGCCGTTTGATGGCAATGCAAACGCAGTAACCATTTGGATCTTACATCGAGCAGATCGTGAACGAAAGTGAAAGGATTACAGCACCATGGCAAATCAGCATTGCATAAGGATAATAACGATAGTCAGCTGCTGTCTGGCCATTGTGTGTGGACAGTATAGCACAGGACCTGGCATTGACCATGGATACGATCCCAAGGCACTGATCAGTGTCTTTGAGGCACGTAATCTTGAGCTGGTCTTTCCCACGCAACAGGAACGCGATCGTGTGCTCCGCGAAGGACTCTACAATCCTGACGGTGTTGTGCCCCTCGACGTGGATGTTTACTACACCCGTAAGCCATTGATTCGTTTATTATCAATTCGCTGGAACTGGTTCTGCTAATTAGATGTCATTAGAGTGCAAGATTTATCACGAGACAAGAACATTGTAGAACCTTTCGAGCGGTTAATGCCTTCTAAAATTTGTATTAATTATAATTTAACTGATTTAAAGCGTTCTCCCATAAAGACGCAGTAAAAACAGAAGTTTTGTTGTAGACAGACTATATAAAGGGTATTTACTAGAAGTTAACTAGCAGGAGTAATAGCTACAATCACAGAATTTAATTAGAATCTTACATAAAAGTATTGTGCAATAAAAAGAGAAGGTAAAAGAGTTGAATTGATGTAGACTTTGGATAAACATTCCTAAAGAAAGCTGCGATTTCTTGTCAGTCATTAAGAGCCTAGATGGAAGTTAAATTTAAACGATTTGGCTTATAGACAATTATTGAGATCATATCTTCGATTTGAAGGCTGTTTGGAGCTTTTTAAACCAATTACCCAGCTCAACATGCAAATTTTAATCTTTCAATTCAGGCTAATCATACATAATTCTCATTACATGAATGACAACTTTCCCTTTCAGATGGCGACAAAACGCCCTCGATATTTGTGACCATACCAAGATTTGTAAAAGGCGTTCCTTATTCTCTGGCCTACGTGACCAACGAGGTGCGTCCGAATGGTACCGTGCTGCGAGCCTATCCAAACTACGACTGGCATCAATCTCATGGAGCGGATTGCAATGGCTTGACTTCTGTGTATCGCACCCTGATCGATGAGTGTGGACGCATGTGGATATTGGATAGTGGAGAGATTGATTTTGTGCAACACTGTGCACCACAAGTGTATGCCATTGATCTGGCCAGCGGCAACATGGTACACCACTATCGCTTGCCAAAGGGAGTATTCAAAATCGGAGTAAGTCGCTTTGTGACACCAACAATTGAGCTGGATGCGCACAATTGTGATGTGGGACATGTGTACATGGCCGATTCCATTGGATCTGGCATTGTGGTGTATGATTTGGCAGCACAGAAATCTTGGCGCATTGAGAACAAGTACACGTCTCCACATCCCGACTTTGGCACCTTTACCGTAGCGGGAGAAAGTTTTGAATTGTGGGATGGAACAGTTGAGATCGCCTTGACTCCACACAGTCTGACGGGGCCTATGGGACGTTTGATGTACTTCTATTCGCTTTCGAGTGATTGGCAAATGGCCATTCCGCTGCTCGTGGTCAACAATGGCAGTTTATGGAAACCAAATGACCCAACTATTGCTTTGGATCAGTTTATGGTTCTTGGCAAGCGGGGAAGTCAGTGTGTAGGCGCTGCAATGAGCGAGACCGGCATGTTGTTCTGTGGCCTTGTACAGCCCTCCGGCATACTGGCTTGGAATATACGTACGCCCTATAATCATAAGAATCTAGCAATGGTGATCCAAGATGATGAGCGACTGCAGTTCCCCAGCGGCTTGAAAGTTGTAAGAAATCACGAGGGTAAGGAGGAACTGTGGACGCTATCGAATCGTTTGCAAAAGGCCTTTGGTTCCGGACTCAATTACAAGGAAATCAATTTCCGTATTCAGAAATGCGGTGTCCATGAACTGCTCCATGGAATGCCTTGCCACTAAGCGAAGTTTTGCACTCTGGGCTTTCGTTTTGCAAGCCAGAGTTGCCACTTTGGATAGTTGGCTCGATCGTTTGACATTTTTTAGCACATTTTCATACAAGAACAAAATCCGGTAAAGCTTGAAAGTATCATTCTAACTTTGTAAATACAAGCGCTAATTTCTAAAGTTCCCTGCATCATGTACGATATGTAAATAAATTGTATATATTTATATCCCTTACCTTCTTGTAGAAGTATTCCTCCTCACGGGCGGCCTCCATTTTGCCAAAGGCGCCACCAGCCTCACGAATGGAGCCACCGCCGCCACCTCCCTTGCCGGCACCGCTGCCCAAATCGCCGAGCTGGCCGCTCATTTTGGCCAATCTGTTAAAGTAATCAAAAACAATACATTTATGCAATTGTTATGTAACAGTGAAGTCGTAGGCACACACACAAGCAAACATTCTCATATATACACATGGTGCCGGGTCAAGCAAATCGGAAATTTCGGCTACCAATTGAGTGTATCTTATCAGCAAAAGGCATTTTACGAGAGTTACGTGTATTCATGTGCTGCCATGAAAAAGACCTTAGCAAATGGGCTTTAACTTGCATTTCTTCTAATATTTAGGTGTCAGGTAATTAGCATTTAATTAAGGTTGAGAAACTTACTGCACTCCTGCTGGGTACAAACGGGCAGTACTACGACGCACAACGAACATTCTGGTCAATAATTACGTAGATTAAGTTGTGAAAAACTGAAAGTAAAGAAAAGCGAGTATTAAGAGACAATAATCCGCAAAACCTAGACAAAGCACCGTTATGTTCTCGAAGGAAAAATAAGAACAAAGAAAATCTGTAGAAATTATGTTCATATTCACGAAAAAAACATGTATTAGTCATTTTATGTATGCATTAGCCATTGATTTATATGCAATAGCTTTTGTTTGTTGTTTGAACATTAAGAAAAACAATTCGATGCACACATACATATTTATCCAAATGTATATGTATTGGAATTTTTATTATGGCGCAAAAAACTTACCTGACTCTCCTGCGTATGAAACTTGTATGGCGTAAGTGTGGCCGAAGCTTTAAGCCGGTTGCTCTCAATGTTGCCAGTCATTTTAGTAAACAGAGAATGCCACTTCATAGCTATTGAACTAGTGGTGGCAACACTTTCACTCTGTGGTCTGGCAACGCCAATTGGCTACTTGTTACCGCAAAGTAACAGCGGTCACACTTAACAAGTTCTTAAAAATTTGCCGACGGGACGCTTGTTTATTTGTTTAAAGTCAATTTACTAAATAAAAGTGCTGTATTTCCTATTACAGCCGATAAGTGTGCCAAAATATAAAGCCAACAATGGCCGACGCCGATGATGGAGCCGAACTGTTGTTTTTTGACACTTTCTCGCACGAAGAAGTTACTGTAAGAAATTTGCATTTTCACATGGAATAAAAATAAAAATGTAAATTTATTTTTGATATAAAAAGGATATCAACTTGGATCTGGTACAGTTTCCAAAGCCCGTGTTTATAACGCAAGTGCGTATAATACCACTAGGAGCCCGAGTACAAGCAGATTTTCCTGGAGGAGTTCGTCTGGGCGCCACGAATCCCTCAAAATTCGATCTGGAATTCTTTGTGAACGATTTGGGCATGCCAGGAGCCTCGGCATTCGAGAACTTGGGCTTGCTACGCTACAATCAGAATGATTGTATACATCTTGACTGCTCACAAGAGAAGATACCAACAGATGGCCTCGTCTTGCGTGGTTGGTACAGTGCAATTACATTGGCTGTGTATGGCATTCTGACTAACTCTGTAACGGAACCGATTGCGAGTCCCACGCTGCCTTGCGAACCAGCTATGATTGGTCCTGAGAGCATTGGAGACGCACACAATGTATTGCTGACCGACGAAGTAATCAAAGATGACTGGTCTGAGCCGATACCCGGTGAAATGCTGGTGACATCCGCCCACAAGGCTAGTGTCAGCGTCAGTGACTATGAGCACGATGACATCGAGTATGGATTATCACGAGATCATTACCATCAGCATGCGGATGAAGAGCAACGGGAATTACGACGACTGAGACGATCCACGCACTCGACGGATCATTCGCCGCCTCCGTTGAGAGCCCATACGCACTCTGAAAGCAACGACAGGGAGTACTTGAGATGGTAATGATGCCCTTAGATCTTAATTACTCATGTAATAACGTGTACTCTTTGTGCCCACAGCTCTCGTGACAAGCCACCTCGTGATTGGTCACGTTCGCCGGAGTATTCCAGCCATCGTTCACGCCGCAAGCGCTCGGAACGCTCACGCTCTGATGCCGATGAGCACAAATGGCCACGCACGCCTCCCGTTTCCATAGACTCTCCAACGCGACCGCGATCTCCCGACACCATGGACTATGACGATAATGACACACGCTCTCACTATAAACTCCAAAGCTCTCACGGCTATCGTCGTTCTTCCGAATCATTGCCACGAGAACGCGAGGATGAAGAACGGGACCGCGAGCGAGAACGTGAACGAGAAAGGTCTGATACGCCACAGGAACAATTCGAGCCCATTTTAAGTGATGACGAGATCTTAGGCGATGACCTAGAGGAAGAAGACGATGGCGTTGATGCAGCTGCTGCCGCAGAATATGAACGAGAACTTGAAGCAGCAGCAGCTGCAGCACCACCTGCTATAGACGCCTTTGAGCCCTGGCGGAGACCGTTGTTGTGCTACAAGGGTGATTTGCAGGCACATTTTAGCAAAGAACTGGATACACTGCGTCTGCTGTTCAAGAAGCTCTCGCTGCAAATCCGCTGGGACAATGTTAGTGCATTTAATGATGAACACGGCAGTGTTACTGTCGATGAACGCGAACAGTTTGTCTACCTGGGCGAGCAGCTAAACAATCAACTGGGCTACTTGACCCAACACTATAAACGACGCAGCTTTGTGCTTCAGCAATTCTTCAAGAACGACGAGACCCACTTGCGTCAGGCGGCAAATATCTTACAGATCGCCTTGAGCTTCCAAGCGGCGTGTATGCAACCACAACCGGCATTCAAGATACGGCACATCAAGCTGGGAGCACGCATGGCCGAGCTACTGTGCAGCTATGAGGAACTTTTTCAGCATTTGCTGCAGCAGCACAACTTCGATGCCTTTGAGGCGATCTTTAGTCTGTATCAGGAGCCCTACATGGCGCTGTCTATAAAGCTGCAGCTGCTAAAGGCTGTGTACTCCATGCTAGACACCAAAGCGGGTGTCAAACACTTTCTGGCAGCCAAAACCAATGGCTATCAATTGATTATCGATTCCATTAAGACGGCCAAGTTAACACGCACCAAGTACGCACTGCAGGCCATCATCAAGAAGTTACATCTCTACGAGGCGCTGGAAAGTGTGCGCAAGAGTTGCACTCAATTGTTTGTAAAGAAAATGGAGCGACAACCGCTGGAGGTGTATCAACAAATTGAATTCGCTTTTGAGATGCTAATGGACGCTCTGCTGGCGAATCAATTGAGTTTCCAGCAACCACGTCGCTTTCTGCCGGTGTCGAAGAAATTTGAACTGGTTACAGATCCAAATGCCCAGCGAAGCTTTGCCAATGCCCTGCAGGCTTACTTTGCCCAGCACTCGCTGGCCGAATCCCTGCTGCTAATCCTCAGCAATTCCAAGGAATTGCCAGCTACAACTTTTCTGTGCACCCTGGATTTGATGCATGCATTGCTTAAGTCCCATGTGGGTATCGATTACTTTGTGGACGATGCGTTTGAGGTGACACAGTTGATTGTGGCTGTTCTACTTGGACTGGATGATGTGCCCAAAGAGCACAAGTCAGAGGAAGTCAGGCAGGAGACACAGGGTAAGTGAAGTGGAATTGGTTTTCTTAAAAACTTTTTATTTTAATTATTTTTTGGTTCCTATTTTGTGATTTTTAGTTGGCACTGAAGGTATGTCCTCAAATCCATTAGGGTTCAACCTTGTCTCTAAAATTTTGCTACTTTCAGTCAAACCGGAGAAGCCGAAAGCGCCAATGGAGACTGCAGACGATGCAGATCCGGAGACTGCTGCCAAACCGGAGCCACTTCCCACTGTGGCCATCGATGTGGCCGTGCAAACCGAGCCTACGCCCATACATGTGGGTAAAGTATTCCACCAGATTGGTCACATACTGCGTCCAGTACTGCCACGTCTGGCACGGCTGGGCATTGAGTTGGCCTATAAGGTGGAGACACGCTATCACCTGGATGCAATTGTTTATACAGCAGCTGCCCCAGAGTACGATACCATCAAGCTGGCCACGCACATGCATTCCATCTACTCACAGACTTGTGATCCCGCTGGACGACAGCATACCATTGAGGTGCTGGGTTTGAACAATAATCTCAAGATATTTATGGATCTGATCAAGAAGGAGCAACGTCTGCAGTCGCAGCGCCAATTAAGCTCGCCTGGCACTAAGTACAAGAGTCCCGTGCTTAGCTATGCTGTGGACATGGTCGATGCTTGTGTGCGTTACTGTGAGCAGCTGGATTACCTCATTGAGCACGGCGCTGTCATTCTGGAACTGGCCAAGAATCACGAAACATTTGAGCCTTCAGTGTCGGCTGTGCTGCAGGAGATGTATGTGTACATGAAACCCTTGGAGGCCATTAACGTGTTTGTCTACGATGATATAATGCCACTGGTGGAGGTGATCGGACGATCCCTGGACTATCTGACCACATTTCCGGGTGATTTGATAATGGCATTGCGTATACTACGATATTTGGTGACCACTAAGTCGAGTCCTCCGCCGGGGATTAAGCAATCCAAGCGCATGGGCACCGAGGAGCTCAAGCATCGGTTTGTGGCACTGCAGCTCTATGCTGCCGATGGTGTCCAGCTGCTGATACAAATCATGGAGAGATTGTGCACTTACTTCGAGCAACCGGGCATGCACGCTCCAGCGCTAATGACCATACAAGGTGTCCACTGTTGTCAGATTATGTTGCCCACGCTGCAGATACTACGTGAATTGCTCTCCTACGCCATACTGTGCAGGGATGGCAGCTACAAGGATCTAACCGCCATTGATCATCTGGTCAAGGTCTACTTTCTGCTGTATTATTATCCCACACGCTGCCAAGCTGGTGCCGAGGTGGAGCAATGTAAACTGGAAGTGGTCCAATCCTTGCTGGCCTACACACAGCCACACGAACAGGACGAGGAGTCGCTGCATAAATCCCTTTGGACGCAGATGATACGCGAGGTCCTCAAGAATATCGATGGACCGGCTAACTTCATACCCGGTCTGAAACTACTGGCGGAGCTATTGCCTCTGCCACTGCCCATGCCACAGCCGTTGTGCGACCAGCTGAAACAACAGCATAAGCAGCGGCTGATCACCGAGCGAAAGCTGTGGTCAGCCCATCTGCATCCACAGAGCGGACAGATAGCTAAGCTGGTGGAGGCACTGGCTCCGTCAAGTTTTCCACAGCTCTCGGAGCTATTGCAGCGAGTTTGCATGCAACTCTCGGATCTGGCACCCAATATGACCCTATTGATTGCCAAGACCATAATGGAGCTGCTTTGCACTGAATATCAGAGTGCCAATTGTATGCCCACCACCAATTTGGAACGCTTGCTCCGCTTCTCCACGCGTCTATGTGCCTTTGCGCCGCTCAAGAGTTCCATGTTGTCCATACTGTCAGGTAAATTCTGGGATTTGTTTCAATCTCTTCTATCTCTGAATGAGTTTAACGAGGTGGTGTCCAACTGCCAGGAGGCAGTGCATCGCATACTGGATAGTTTCCTGGATTCGGGTATTTCTTTGATTTCACACAAATCAACAGCTTCCCCGGCACTTAACCTCTCCGCCGCATTACCACCTAAGGAGCTCATACCACGTGTCATCGATGCCGTGTTTAGTAATCTAGCCAGCGTGGAGGTCACCCACGGCATATCCATACTGGCAGTGCGCAATCTGGTAATTCTTACCGAGCATGAGTAGGTATTGATGCGGTCAATTGATGGCAACTTTTTTAATCCTTGATCTTTCTTTCGACAGTTTCACATTTTATCACCTGGCTCAGCTGCTTAAGCAAAAAATTAGCGAATTTCAGGCATGGATGGAGCGTGTCATACTCCACAATGAGACAGTGGAGTTTAATGCGAATATTGAATCACTAATCCTTTTGCTACGCTCCTTGACACAAATCGAGCCACCGCCCGCGATGTCGGCCATGCCACATCGCACACTTAAACTGGGCGCCACTGAGCTTGCCCAGCTACTGGAGTTTCAAGATGTGGAGCTGGACAAACCACCGGTTTTGCAGCGTATACTCAAGGTTCTAGACAAGCACAAGGCGGTTGCTAACGAGGCAGCAATATGTGACCTAAAACAGCTTGTTGCACTGTACGCATCAAAGGATCAGGAGCCAGTGCAGCCGGCAGTGACCACAATAGCCACAGAGACCAGCAACGAAGCTGATGGAGGTGCTCCAGCTGCCGTCACCAGCCCCTTAAATGTGGAACCATATTTGCCACAGGCCGAGGGCATCGTTACCCAATATGAGGCACGTTCCATTTTCACTCGGTTTTGTGCCACCGCCGAGAATGCCCAGCTAACGGCACGCTATTGGCTGGAACCACTGCCCATTGAGGTGATTGAAGACATGAATGAACCGCTTTACGAGCGTATTGCCTGCGATTTGACCGACTTGGCCAACGTCTGCCTCAATCCCGATCTGAATCTCACTGGAGATTGCAAGCGTGTGTTGCATTTATCCGGCTCACCGCAGTCCAATCGAGAGATGACACCCACGGCGCCATGTTTCCGCACGCGACGCGTCGAAGTGGAGCCGGCCACAGGACGGCCGGAAAAGAAAATGTTTGTATCTGCCGTGCGTGGCAGAGGCTTCTCCCGGCCGCCTCCATCTCGGGGAGATTTATTCCGTTCACGACCACCGAATACGTCGCGACCACCGTCACTGCATGTGGATGACTTCCTGGCACTGGAAACATGCGGCGCACAGCCTACAGGTCCCACTGGCTACAACAAAATACCGTCCATGCTGCGTGGCTCGCGTGTGGGTCGCAATCGTGGTTCCCGCATATCAGCAGCAGCGGCGTATAGGTAAGATTGACCAGAAATTATATGACAGTTGAATATTTAACTCATTTGGTTTTCTTTTTTCTTGACAGGCAAAAAAAACTCATGCGCATTGGTTCACCCAACACCACCAGCTGGACGGAGTCTTCGTCTGGCACTCCGTATCGTTCCAGTAACACCGAGTCGCATTTTGGCAGCAGTGAATCGCATTACACTTCCCCTCATTACAGTGGACGCTCGCGTGGGCGTGGTCTGCGCTCCCGACCGCCCTATTTGCGCTAAGCACTTGACGCCCTCCTAGGATTTGCATTTGCAAGTGTACTTTGTGTATATTCAATTAAATTTAGGAAATATCAATGCACAACTATGTATTTGTTCATATTCGATTCATACATTAAACTTTAAGCATTCTCTGTAACCACAAATTGTAAACGCACATCGTGAGCATCCATGGGCAACTCCTCGGGTTCCACGATCTGTTCGTTTAGAGCCACTGCCATGATGTTAATCTTCTTTTGCGGATACTTCTCGGCGTGCTGAGTCAAGTATTTGTCATAGTATCCCATGCCGTGTCCACACCGGTTACCATCGCGTGTAAATGCCACGCCGGGCACAATGAACAGATCAATGCCGTGGCCTGTAAATGAACATGGGTTAAGAAAAGACTATGTTGTAATTGAAACGATTCGTTGCTTACCATTTGTCATGGCATCCTCGCGAGCCTCTTTAAAGTCGGGCTGCTTTATGTTCCACTTGGTCAGTGGTAGATTCTCGAACTCATCCATGTCGAGCAGGCGCACCATCTTCATCTTGGTGCCCTGATAGCTGGGCACAAAGACCAGTTTCTCCAGACGGAACATTTCGCTGATGATTGCTGTGGTGTCCAATTCATCGCTGGTGCTCAAATAGATGCTCACACGCTGTGCCTGACGAAATGCCTCATGCTGCAGCACCTGAGAGAATACAGTGAAGCCTGTGAGTTTTTTTACCTTTACTGTAAGCCATATACTCACCTTAGAGGTGACCTCTTTAGATTGCCTTGCTCGAGACTCGGGTGTTATGCAATCGAGCAGATGTTTCATGTGCTTCCTGAGCGCCACCTTCAGACTGTTCTGGATGGGAGCTGACATGACTGCACTTGTCCGGTAAAAGATGAATTCTATTTCTCAAATCAGTCACTAGGTGCCCCCTGCGTGCTTATCAGCGTGAAAGTGCCTCTTATCAGCTATTGCTGTTTGCTTGATTCCACACAAATTCGTAAACAACACAAGTGAAAACTGTCTGTCTTACTCTAACCGTTTAACATTTAAGCTCAACTGGAAAATTTGTTTGCTTTGTTTTTATTTTTCAAATTAATTCAGTAAAGTCATGCAAAGATCAGCTGTTTCGGCATTAGCCAGTCGGCATAAAAAAGATGTACAATAAATGATAAACAAGTCTATAAACTACAATTTGTGCGTTGCTTGCACTCATTTCTTGGCTTCAGCTGGCGCTTTGGTGTCCGTCTTTGTCTTTAGGTTCTTGAGCTGTTCCTTTTGCTACAATAAAAAAATACCACATACAAAATAAATACTAACAACTGATGTGAACAGCGTACCTGCTTGTAGAAAAATTCTTCCTCGCGTGCAGCTTCCATCTTTCCAAATGAACCGCCGGCTTCACGTATAGCACCACCGCCACCACCGCCTTTACCCGCTCCGCTGCCCAGTTCTCCAACATGTGACATTCTCAATTGTCTGCAAGGGAGACAAAAAATAGACAGTATTTAGTGCAGTTTATTTATATTTACATACAGGCTTATGCAATGTTGCTTTTCGAAAGTCAACTTTCTGGCAATGCCATGAAACTTACTGAATTTGTTTGCCGTATAAATTTTGACTGAGGCGACGCAATGTAAACATGTTGATTTATATAGCGTTAATTAGTTATAGTATATTCACTATATATAACGTTGTGATTTATGCTTGCTTATTTCGTTGACTAATGAAAATAACAGATGCTTTAAAACGCCGCTGTGGGGTTGCCAACTTGTTTCACAGTGATGCAAAGAGAGAGGAATAGAGAGAAACTATTTTAACGGTCTAGATGCAATTTATTCAAATTTGATAACAAAGAGGTGATTTGTGTTTCGTGTGAGTCGTTTTTTGTCACAAGAACACCTTAGTTAACAATATATTATTGTGCAGGAAATGAAATTTCTAAAACAAAGTGTGACATATCGCAAATTGCACACTTAGGTCTCCTCTTCAGTATCAGAATGGATTTTGGCACGATTCATCATAATTTTCAAGCACTCCGTATTCTATAGTACATTCAAATAAAAAGAAATTATTGCATTTCATATTTTAAGTACTTACCTCATTTAAGAAGAAGGCTTCTTCGTGAACATCCTTGTATTTGTTGAGACAAGTGGTATTATAGAGAGCGGCATGATCTAAAGTTTTTTGGTATTCCTCCCAGTTGCGCATATAGTCGGCATTTTTTGAGGTTTCAATATGCTTGCGTATATTACACATAAGTCCTTGATTTATTGAGCTAAAATATTCTTCTTCTTTTATTCCGCCCTGGAGTTTTCCCAAGCCTCCGCCCAAAAGGAATACATTTGGTAAGTTGCTCTTAAACTCCGAGTAACGTCTAGTGGAGCATAGTCTGTAAAGAACCGTTAATAATGCGAACGAACTGTTATACCGTTAGCGACTTACGCGTAATTTAGATTCAAGGCTTGTGTACGTAAAAATAAACCAGTTGGAAACATTTTTTCGTATTTTAAGTATTTGAATGTTCGATACGATATGGAAAACTTTCTGGCAATGAACATATGCTAAAGGCATCTAAATTTAATGTCAGGCAATAGTAGAACAAAGTTCAAATTTAGTAAAATGAAAGCAGCAATAAAAATCATCACAGAACTCCGCGAAAACTACATCCCGGTAACGGTAAGTCATCACTATTAAAAGACGTAATTTGTTTTTGTGGTGTAAATTAAAATAATTATTATTTTTTTTCGAAAATTCAATGCGTCCGTTCGAAAAAGACAGTCATTTAGTGGTAACGAAAGGACGACGCAAAACGAAGCTGGCGGCGCCCAAAACGAAATCAGCGTCTGCGGCGCTCATTAAACGCAAAAACCGCAATATCCGTAAAAAGGAGAACGACGATGATGCTACCCCCACCGAACATCTATCGAAGGAGCCATGCCAATTTGTGCCCGTACGCCGCAAACCTCTGGGTGAATACATGAAATTGGAGTCACAAACGATGCCGACGCCGATGCCATTGTCGATGTCGATGGCATCGTCCTCATCTCCATCCCCATCCACACAGGGTATGCGCATGAGCTATGCGGCGGCTGTTGAGACCGGTTCCGGGGTTAAAGTAATGATATCACCGCGTTTCAATAAGCCAAGTGCTAGCAAATCGTCGGGAGGCAAGTCGGGCAAGGCCAATAAGATAATCGCTGATACTAAGTTTCGGATATTTGATGAACAACAACCCAAGCCGCATATTGTACGTGTCGATCCAAAAATATTTCGGCCTGATGTTGAGCAGCAAAGAGCTAGGATTAAAAACTCTAAATTAAAGAAACTGCAAATACCACAAAAGGCGATCAAATCACAGTCGAAAAGTGATCCAAACGATGTTGATATTAAGGCGCTTAAATTGCAATTCAAACGAATGGCTTGCAATGCTGCAAGTAGTGCAGCCGTTGCAATTAAGGGCAATACATTATCAGCGTCGTCCAGTGGACAGACAACGACAAGGGGGAGCCATGCCGAGGAGGATCCACCGTCATCACCATCCCCTTCATCATCACCATCTTTTGCGGATTCCGTCAGTTATTTAAGCTTTCATCACGAGCGATTGCAGCGAATAATTGAAAAGCAAAGCATTTGCGCGATATGCTTACAAACACCAGAGCCAATGAAGGTACCACAATTTGAGGACAATCATTTTAAATATCTCGAAGAGGCTGCACTTTTGGCACAAAATCGCACCATGCTACGCTTGTGGATGAACTTTGATCAACTGATATGCTAGTAGTAGTAGTAGTAGTAGAAGTAAACAACATCACATACATAAAATTTTTAAAGTTAAATTAGCTGATATATTAATAAGTGTTCTAAGTTATGCCCTGTCGAAAAAAAAATCAAACTAAATTATCATTGAAATGATGCGGCCAAATAATTACAACACTTTGGCCCGCTAATCCAACATTCGGTTTAATAGTCTCTTCTCACATTATATGTGGATGAACTCTGCTCAACTGATATGCTAGTAAACATTTTTATACATATATATATATAAATATTCAAAAACTTTTTAAATTTGGTTTTCTTTGTTTTCCGTTAGTTTCGTTTTTCGACTACTTTTGAGTAAATAGTCCTGCTAACTCAGTTTCCGTTGGTATTTTTCACAACTGCACACAAACAAATACCAATCTAAGATGGCACTATTTATGGACAAATCGTGTACATGTATTTTGTATGTATTGCCCTGGTCACACTTGTTGTGTTTAGGTTGATTATTTTCATTTTTTTGCGTGTAAAATGTTGAGTCGTGAAAAACGTATTTTAATTGCAATGCCTAATTAGTTAAACAAAGAGCTAGTGGCCAATGTGCAAGCCAATAATGTTAACCGTTTGACGGCATTACACTAACTGCATGGCAGCGTCTGTGTCTAGCCAAACAGCAGCAGCAGCCGAGCAAACTGAAGGCGAGTGAGAGAGCGAGCAAGCGAGCGAGCGAGCCAGCCAGCGAGCTAAGGGGTGTGAGCGAGCGAGCGAGCGAGGGAGTGTAAGTGGAGCGGGAGCGCAGCGCGTTTAGTGTGTGTGTTTTGTGTGTGTATATAATGGACAAGTTAAAAAACAACAACAAAGAACATGCAGTTATTGCATCAATTGAGTGCCCCTATAACAAAGCTGCTGATGCCGCCGCCGATGTCAATGTGGATAGCAACAAGAGCACGCCCACACCATATTTTACACCCCTGGACTTTCTACAAACCTCCTTTGAGTTTCCATCGCCAACAACAACTGGAACTGGAATTGGTATTGGATGTGGAACTGGAACAGAGCGTTCCGCTCCTGATGAAGATGCACCCTACACACCCAAACAGTTTACCATCGCCAATCCCAATCCCAAGCAGCAACAATCACCGCAATTACCCCAATCGCCAACAACATTGAATCGTAAATTTAAGCGATTTTCGTTGTACGATCGACGGTCGTGTTCGCCGCAGGATGGTCGCATATTCTCCAACAAGGAGAATACTATGCCAAAAAAGTACCATAGCACCGATAACGAGCACGATAGTCTGTATTTATCGAAAAGTGAACACAACTCACCCACCATACTATACAGAGATGACAGCGCATCAACGATATCCACCACAACGACGACGACGACAACAAATCCGAATCCAAATCCGAATACGAATCTCCTGAACGATTCCGGCGGTCGCCTTAGCTACTCACCCAAACTTTTGACCTCCATCAACAATCTCAATCTGAATCAATCACTCTCAGGTTCTCCACTGAACATCATCAACTCCGCTGGCTATAAAAATGGAAATTTCTTTCGCTTTCCCGAAATCGATCATGTGGTGCAGGATGTGCAGGCCCTGGTGCTGCCCGTGCAGTCTCAGGTGCCAGCAGCGGAGGAGTCAAAGCTGCCACATGCTGCACTAAATGTGCAGGAGGAGGAAGCGGGACGCAAGAATCGCAAGAATAAAAATAATCTCACCATACGCATCACAGATGTCCAATTGCCATCACCATCAGCAGAAGGAGGAAGAGGAGCATCAGGTGGTTCATCTTCATCCACATCGATAACCAAACCGAAGACCCCCACCATTAAGAGCACCAAGGAGAAGGCGCGCTCCTTGGACTCGGCAGCCAATGAAACGGAACTGTCGATTGTGGTGCATCACATAAATGAATCTCATGACATGTCCATGCCCGGCCATGCTAATCAGTCCCATCTGCTGATGCAGCCCAGTGCTGGCAGTTTGCACTCCACCTCCCTGTCCCGTCTCGATACCCAGCACCAGCAGTTGCAGCATCAGCAGCAGCAGCAATCCCTGCACAGTCGCCGCATCAGCACGCGTCATCAGCGCAAATCTCCGGGTTTCAACAACAGCGATTGGCTGATGTATCATCGCAAGCAGAATCCATATCAGAGCTCCCTAGAGGCGGATGAGCTAAAGTCCGCATCCAGTGTGGACAGCAGCAGTGCCAAGTTTACGCTGGGGAGCAATCTGGCACCACGTAGTGCCCACAAACTGAATCCTCTCCTACACTCCTCCAGCACCAATTTGAAGACGCTGCCCGAGTGTCTTACCCTGGTGGAATTCACGCCGAGCACAACGACGCCCACGACAATGGCGACGGCGGAGTCACCCTACAAGCAGAAGAGCATGGATCTGCCGGCCAAGAGCATGGCGGGTTCCATGAATCTTCTACAGCGTCGTGGCTCAAATCATAGTCTCACTCTCAATCTGCACAGCTCGTGTGGGAATTTGATGAACAGCGGATTGAGTGTGTCCAACTACAGTCTGGGCAGCGTCAGCAACTCCAAGTCCAGCTGCAATCTGGAGCAGCAGCAACAGCAGCTCCAGCAACAACATCAACAGCAGCAGCAACTGCAGCAGAATCAATTAACTGTCGCTGCTGGCAGCGCTCAGTGCACACGTCAGGGATTGTTCCGACGACGTGGCTCGAATCACAGCATCACCCTCAAGAGCCACACCACCAACTCGTGCGGTGAACTTAACGCCATGTCCAGCACACCCAAGCGAGGATTACTCGAGCGACGTGGCAGCAATCAGAGCCTAACACTTAACATGAGTGGCCCAGGATCAAGCACTGGAGGTCAGCAGCTGGAGCAGCCAAGGCTTACCGTCTGCAGCTGTGGTGGTGCTGCTTCTGTTGCCGCTGCAGCTGCTCAGGCAACGCATCAGCGCAAGTTCTTTAGCACCGAGAATCTGAACAGCAATCGGAGCAGCAATGGCAGTCAGTTCCTGGACTTTGGCAGCGGCAAACAGCCGTTATGCTTTGGTTCCGCCTCCGATCTGCAGCCACCAGCTGATCCTGGCCAGCTGAGCAAATCGCCGGCGGGACACGGCGACAACACGGTGCTCTGCAGCTGCTCCACAGGCATTGGTGTGGGTGGTGTGGGCATACGCAACATTATGACACGTCCACTGTCGCCGCAGACAACCAGCGAGGAGTTCAAGATTTACCTGGCCAGCATACAAATGCTGCAGAACGCATCCAATCCACTGAATCAATACGATCTTATTAGGCTGAATCATGTGTTTGATCACAGCTATAAAATGAATCTGGAGCAGCCGGTGTTGGTACTTGGGCGTGATGGCGGTGCCGGTGGCACGCCCACCAATCAGTTGCCGCCCACATCGGAGGACAGCGAACTGCTGGCAGTGTACCAGGCTGTGGTGCAGCGCATCTGCAGTGAACACCAGCTGCCCCAGGTGTCGGAGGAGGAGCAGAAGCGCATCTTTCGTGATCTACACAAGGAGTTCTGGGATCTCCCACTTAATCATCAGGAGAAACCCATGGTCTTTGGTTCGCAGACCAAGAATCGCTACAAAACGATTCTGCCCAATGAGCACTCCCGTGTGTTGCTAGAGGCGGAAGCCACCGAGCTGCTCAATCTGCGGCTGCAACATCAGCAGAGTCTGATGGGTCTGCTGACCACAGGAGCGGTACCAGCGCCTCTGCAGGCGCCATTGCCGATAACACCAGGCGGAGGTGGAGCTGCCCAGGAAACGCTGCTGGCCAACGAGGATTTGCCCTACATCAATGCCAATTACATCAAGGTAAGTGAGCTCCAGTACATCTTCTCGAGAATCTTATGCGAATCTCTCCCACAGGGCCCCCACTACGCGTCCAAGTGCTATGTGGCCTCCCAGGGACCGCTGCCCAACACCATCTTTGAGTTTTGGCTTATGGTCTACCAGAACACGCAGCGGTATATACGCCGCTGCCTGGACGGCGGTGGCAGCAGCAGCAGTCCACATGTGGACAGAACGCATATATTGCAACAGTACCATCAGAAGATCGTGATGCTCACCAATTTCACGGAGGCGGGACGTCAAAAGTGTGCCGTATATTTTCCCATCGAGCTGAACGAATTGTTTGCGGTGGCCGCCAAGGGTGAGGTTTTCCAGCTACCAGCGCTGGCCAGGGATTACTTTGAGCCGCATCTGCGTGCGAGCAGTGCAGCGGGCGGCACGACGGAAAGTCCAACGCTGGGGCGGGAACGGGACTCGGATCGTTGGCACATTGCGG
The DNA here is from genome assembly GCA_035047505.1 of Drosophila parthenogenetica. Taxonomy (NCBI): domain Eukaryota; kingdom Metazoa; phylum Arthropoda; class Insecta; order Diptera; family Drosophilidae; genus Drosophila; species Drosophila parthenogenetica. The sequence goes on from JAWNPM010000087.1 coordinate 8,123,420, forward strand.
TGGAGTCGCTGAAGGTGACACTCGGGGAGCAACTGCGACGCAGTTTACCACAGGATGGCAGTTTCTTTCTGATCAAAAATGTGGGAATTGTGCGACGGAATGGCTACTCCGTGCGGAAGTTGGTGCTGCTCTATTGCCTCAATGTGCCGGAGAGCACGGGACGTTTGGAGTATTATTTGCAGAAAATTTGCTGCTATCATTATTGGTATCCCGATTGGCCTGATCATCATTCGCCGCGGGACATTAACACGCTGCTGGACACCTGCCTGCATGTGCTCAATTTGGGCAAATGCGAGGCAGAGTTCCACAGCCACGAGGATGTGGACGACGATGCGGCCGTGTCACATTTGAATGCCCAACGCTTGGAGATCTATAAACAGGATATATTCAATGCGGTGCAGCCGTTGCCTATCATACACTGTTCGGCGGGCATAGGACGCACCGGTTGCTTTACGGCCATCATGAATGCAGTGCGTCAGCTACGGCAATCCCTAGCTCACTCCCTTACAGGTATGCTGAGCGGGAGCAGCCTAATCAACTCCGATCTTCAGCAGCTATCGCCGAACTCTGTCGAGGCGGATACACGCAGCAGTTTCAGCTGCAACACCATACTGCACATCAAGGAGATTGTATCGCGGGAGCGTGCGGAGGGCATTGGTTTCGAGCAGCTACCCAAGATGCCAGACATTTTTGTGGACATACTGGGAATTGTGTGCAATCTACGGCTGCAGCGTGGCGGAATGGTACAGAATTCGGAGCAATACGAGCTCATACATCGGGCGATTTGTCTATATTTGAAGCGCACTTTGGCGCTAAGACGTTTCTAGTTAGAAATTTGGAAGAAGTTTAAGGAAGTTTGGAGGAGTTTAATGAAGTTTTAGATGAAGAAGATGACAATGAAGAAGAAGAAGAACAAAACACCAATTTACTATTTGTAAAAGATTTTGTGAAAACTTATATTTAAAAAAAAAAAAAACAAAAAGCGTGTTAGAAAAACCCAAGAAAACAATGCAACAAACAAATTAACCATGGCTAAAAGAGTCTCGAACATAAATATACAAATAATATTAATAATAATAATAATAATACTGATATAGATCAAGATCAAGCTAAAGATTTGTGGCAGAATTGTTGTCAATGTTTGCTCTACACATACTTATTAATCTATTACAAAACATTATTATTATTATTACTATTACTATAACTATTACTATGATTATTATTACAATTATATAAATGTTTATTAAGTGTTTTGAATGTATGTGTGACTGTATGTATGTGTGAGAGCTTGTATGTATGTACATAAGTGTAAATGTTTTCAATATTTTTCAATGTGAACAACTTTCGAAAAAAAAAACCAAAACCAAACAAATTAAGCTTAACTGAATATGAATACGACAAAAGTTTATTAATATTATTACAAACTCAAGTACAACAACCATAACTACGGTGAGTTTTCTATTGTTTGAAGACCGAAAAAAGCTCAAACCTTTAATAAGTTGTCTCTGCGGGGGAATCCTCTTTTCCCTTCGGTTTCTAACTGACCTAAAACACCAATTTTTTCGGCTCTTCAAACTGTTAGCTCTACCGTCGTTGTTGTTGTTGCTTGTGTCTCCCACACACACCACGCCCCTTTTGTCTCCCCTCCTTGATCCTATAGTTACCGCAAAGTTAGCTCTTTCATGACAAAAACAAACAAAACTTATATTGAAAACATAAATAATGAATTTGAAACTTGTATTAATGTTTATGCAATGAAACTAGTCAAATAAAACTTAGAAACATTTTAAATGTAACTATAAATGTGTAAACAAATGTCTTTTATTTTGCACACTTGTGGGAATTGGGAATATTTTGCTTACAGAAAAGCACGCCGGATGGCTGAATACGCTGCAGCAGTTGGTATCTAAATAAAATTAAATAAAAGTTGTCGAAATAAGCCAAAAAAAAAAATTTAAAATAATTTAGTTTAATTTTAAAACCCAAAACTCTTAAATTTACATAAGGGTTAAACTTGTAAAATTTCAAGTCTGCATTCATTAAAATTGCATGGGTTATAAAAGTGTGCACTGCCCATTGCAGGGTTAAAGCTAACAGCTGTTTTTGATTTGAGAGCACACGCACACAGCCGCTCACACACACACACACAGACGGGAACGCACAAAAACTGAGCATTTTACAAACAAGTCGAAAGTTCACTTTTAACTGATTTTTAGTCTGTCGCTCTGTTTATTGATAAGTTTTTCCGTCTGTCTAAGTGGATTATCATAATGTGGCTAAACTTTGGCCAGAAGCGTGGAAATTTGCACAGGTTCATCAGACTGTACAGCGACATGAAGGTGAGTTAACCCAAGCGGTGAATTAATTTTATTGAAACACCTTGAAATAATTGGCAGGTGAAAGTGCCGGTGAGACAGGGAATTGTGGTGGGAGAGCAGCATCACTTGCCTGATGGATTGCAGTACGAGAGATTCTTGGGCATACCCTACGCTCAACCACCTGTGGGAAAACTACGATTTCGGGTGAGTACTGTGAACTGAACAAACACCGCTGAATCTAACCAACAGGTGTCTAACAAATACTAGAGTCCCGTGCCGCTAGAGCGTTTTGCGGTACAAGAGCTGGACTGCAGCAAGGAACGCGATATCTCACATCAGCGTGATCCCTTTTTGAATGAGGTGGTGGGCTCTGAGAACTGTTTGTTTCTCAATGTCTATGCGCCGAAGGTGCAGTCCAAGACGCCGCTGCCTGTCATGGTTTGGATTCACGGCGGCGGTTTCTTCTTTGGCAATGGCAACAGCGACTAGTAAGCAGAGCAATGAGTCCATTTAACGTTACTGTTTAACATTTCTTCCTTCCAGTCACTTTCCAGCGCAGCTTTTGCAGGAAGAGGTAATTGTGGTAACCCTGAACTATCGTTTGGGAGCCCTGGGCTTTCTTAGCTTACCCGAAGCGGGCATCTACGGCAATGCGGGGCTCAAGGATCAGCGTCTGGCGCTGCAATGGGTGCAGGAAAACATTGCCAGCTTCAATGGAGATCCCAAAAATGTAACGCTTTTTGGAGAGAGCGCCGGTGCATCCTCCGTGCATCTGCATACGTATGCAGCGCATGCCAACAAACTATTCCACAAGGCAATCATGCAGAGCGGCACAGCCAATATGGAGTGGGTATTCCAGCTGAGAGCGGTAGAGAAGGCACGACACATGGCTGAACTGCTGCAGGGCAAGAACATCAAGGACGATCACAGTCTGCTGGAATTCCTGCAGTCCAAGCACGTGACACCCGATGGCCTCCTGGCGAACACTTTAAACGTGTTGACGGCGGATGAGCGACGTCGTGGACTGCCATTTGCATTCAAACCGGTTGTGGAGCACGCCAGCAGTCCCGATAGTTTTATCAATAGACCTGTGTTGGATCTGCTGCACGACAAGGAACGACTACAGGGCATGCCCGTACTGATGGGCAACAATTCGGCGGAGGGAACACCAATGTTGTACCCAGCCAGGCGCAAGCTGGAGCTCTTCAATGAGGACATGGCACGCTTTGTGCCCCGCAATATGGTCGCGAATCCTGAATCGCCTGAGGCACAAGAAGCTGGCAAGGATCTACGAAAATTCTTCTTCAATGGCCAAGCGTTGACAATGGACCGTCTTGAAAATTTAATGGATCTGTTCACAGATTATCACTTTAATCTTGACATGCAGCTCGCAGCCGAGATTCATGCCAATTGCCAGAGAAATTCGCCGCTTTATTTCTATCGCTTTGACTACATTGGCGGTCGGAACATTTATAAGCAAATGCTGCAGGCGGGCAAACTACGTGGAGCTGCCCATGGTGATGAACTCTTCTACTTGTTCCAAATGGCTGACGATAAGTCCACTCACTCCCCGGAGGACAAACAACTGTCGGAGCGTTTGTGCCGTACCTGGGCAAATTTCGCTAAACATGGAAAACCAGCGGACAACTGGGCGCCTGTGACGAGTCCAAAGATCAATCAAAATAGCGAACTAGAAGCCTTCCAGTTGGATTACATGCACATAGGCCGCGAGTGGCAGATGCAGCGTAATCCCGATGCTGAGCGCATTGAGTTCTGGCGCAGCATGTACAAAAAATATAATGCTGATTGCTACACAGCTCTGAGAGCTAAATTATAAATTTGTCAAGCTGCGCAACAAAATTACAGGTTGGTTAAGTTCAAATTTAAGTTACGAATTGATAAACCATATCGATTGACTGATGATATTTTTAAAAAATTACTCAATTAATCAACATTTTCATATTAAATTTAATTTTTTTGGTAAATTGCTTACTTTTGTTTTGCTTGCATGAAATGAAATTCAAATTAAATGTTTACAGCCTACAGCGCGCTGTTAAACATAACATTCCACTGTTAATTAACAGCATAAAGATTAATCGAAAGCGACTCTGTTAAAAACCCAGTATTATTATGGCCTACCATATTTAATTCACGGTCACCTCTATATTTTTGGTCGTGCCCACCAGATTAGTAACAACAATGGGTGCACTCTTTGGTAAATCAAGTAAAAAGACGGCTCCTAGTCGCATTACGGAGCAGGACAAGGCAGTGCTGGTAGGCTAAAGTAAAGAGAGTATCAAGTAAACCACTAAAATGTTTTCAAACTGTAGCAACTGAAGCAGCAACGGGATCGTCTCAAGCAGTACCAGAAACGCATCGAATTGCAGCTGGAAAATGACAGACAGCTGGCCAAGAAGTGCCTACAGCAGGGCAGAAAAGAGTAAGTAATAGCACAATATTATATTAACAGTATAATAAATGAAAACTTAAATTTCCAGTCGTGCTAAACTGTTGCTGCGCAAAAAGAAGTATCAGGAAAGTATGCTAATAAATGCTGATAAGCAGCTGGAAAACCTGGAAAAGCTAACAGCTGATCTAGAGTTTGCTCAAGTGGAGATGAAGGTGCTGGACGGCCTGAAGCAGGGTAATGCCGCACTGAAAAAGGTGCACGAAATGCTGGACATAAACGAGGTGGAAAAGATAATGGACGAAACACGCGAAGGAATTGAGAAGCAACAGGAAATTGATGCCATATTAACGGATGTGCTGACACCGCAAGACGAGGAGGATGTGCTCGCCGAGCTGGATGCACTGGAAGCAGAGGAGGCGGCACAAATACCGTTACCCAATGTGCCCAGCAATGAGCCGGAAGTGGGAGATGATGAGGAGGTCGAAGAGGAGGAAGCCGAAACCAAAGCTACGACTAAGATCAGGGCCAAGAAACAGCTCGTGGAGGCCTAGAGGTCCAACTAAACTAATCAATCAACTTAACATTAACGCTTTTGTGTACGTATAACATGTGTATCCTGTGTATATAGCCCGATATTTTTATATAAGAACAAATATAACTTTTTGCTGCATATTAAGTTTAATTCTTTTGGTTGTAATCCTCTTAAGGGAACTAACTTTAAATCAAACTAAATCTTGCCCTTGCTGGACTTGCGATGGAGTAAATCCTCCTTGACGCGTGCCCGCAGACTCTTGGCCTCCTCGCGCATCTTCTCCACCTCCTCGAGTAGCACCACATTCTCCTGGAAGAGCTTGTCGTACTTCTTCTGCACACTCTTGTCTTCCGCTACGAGTTTGTAGCGCGCCAAAACGGTTTCAATTTGCTTCCGCTGTCGTAGGAACTCATCACGCACCTCCGCGTCGAGGGTAACGAAGCGCTTGAGCTCATCATCGCTGGCATGCTTGTGGAACAGCTGCTTCACTGCCTTCTTCAGTCCCTCCGCCGTGTTGACCTCACCGGCCACGTAGTAGATGTCCGTGCAGATAGCCGTGAGGCATTCCCTGGCCGCCTTGGCGCGGTGTCGCTCCGTGCGTAGCTCAGCCACGTTGCTCAGATACTTGTCGCGCATCTCCTTGAGCTGCAGCTCCAGCTGAATGTTGTTCTGATTGAGTCCCTCCAGTTCGTGCTCCATTTCAATGATGTGTTTGCGTTTGTCATTGATCTGAAACTCACGGGGCTCGATCTGTGCCTTCAGCTCGGCGATCTTGTGGTTGAGCACCTGTTTGTACTTGTCCAACTCTTGGTTCTTGTGCAGCAGCTCCTGGATGCGCTTCTCCTTGGCTCCAATGGCGTAATCTCGATCGGAGATGTCTTTCTGCAGATCCTCCACGTTGCGCAGCTGCTTGGCCATCTTCATCTGAGACTTTACGTGCTCCTCCTTCAGTGTTTCCACCTCCTCCAGCAGATTCTCTATTTCTCTGCTCTGGGATTCGTATTTCTTCTGCAGCACACCCGCCTTGCCACGCCACATTTGGGTCTCATTGCGTTCGGTGGTCAGTTTATTCTCGTACTCCGTTTGAGTGGAGATCATGTTGCGATCGTTCTCCATTTCCACCTCCTGGCAGTACTTGATGAACTCATCCTTCTTGTCCTGCATCTCCTTCATGAGCTCCCGTATGAGATCCTTGCGCTCGTCCAACTGCTTCTTGTAGTCATTCTCCAGCGCCTCAATCGTGTCCTGCAACGTGCCCGTCGAGTTTTTCAGCTTCTCCTCGTAACTCTCGCGTAGCTCCAACATGTTCTCACGCAGATTCGTAAACTTCTGATACTCGATGAGCATGCGCTCTGAGTACTGATTGGCCAGCACATCCATCTGTCCACGATGCTCCTGTTTGATGTCATTGATCTGGAACGTGATGAGGTTCATTTCCTCCGTGTGCCGAGAGACGATCTCGTTGTTGAGCTCCTTGAGCTCCTCGAGGGCACTGCAATAGCTACGATGCACCTCCTGCAGCTGCTGGCCATCAAAGATCTCGTTCTGGCTCAACTGGTACTGGAACTCCTCCGCCTGCTGCTTGAGACGCAGCTCCAGATTTGTAATCTGCTCGATCTTGTCGCTCAGCTGAGTGCGTGGTATTAACACCTCCTGGCTCTTCATTAGATCCTGATCCATGGGCGCCAGCTTTTCCTCGATGTTCTCCATGGACCAGACGGCCACAGTGCCGCGCTTTGAAATGGCCACCAACATGGAACCATCGTAGGTGAAACGCAGCTTATTAACGGGTCCATCGAAAAACCGGAAGTTGGTAAAGGTTCCACCGCCCGCCTCCAGGAACGGCAGCTGCATATTGAACAAGCCACCCTCGTGATCCGCTATGAACATGATCAGGTCGGAGCGTGCCAGGCAGAGATCTGAGACTGATCCCTTGTTCCTCGATGGCAGCGTCACCTCGCGCTGCAGCGTCGAGTCCTGGAACTCGCGTATTGTGCCCTGATTGGTGCCCGCAAAGATGGTCAAGGGCTCGTTGAAGCTGCAACAGATGGTCACATACTCCGTGCCCTTCTGGACAATCTCCTGCAGTCGGGCACCCGTCTCAATGTCCCACTGATAGATGGCACCCTCAGCTCCGCCCGAAATGAGGAACTTATCCGTCTTTGTCCAGGCCACAGAGAGCACTGTGCCATTGTGGCCCTTCAGGTGGATGAGCACCTCCAGATTGTACACCGAAGTGACAGCTATGTTGTTGTCATAGGCAGCTGCCATAAGGTGACCCAGATTCGAGTAGCGCACATCGTTGCAGTGCGGAAAGTTGTAGGTCTTCACAATCTATGTAGGGGAAGGAAGAGAGAAAGAGCTAGGATTAGGTAGTCGGAGGAAAAAAGCGCTGGAAACCTACGTTTAGTTCATCCATGAAGATTTGTGTGATGCGCAGCTGATCGGAGAACCCAATGGCCGCCATTAGACCCGTCGAATTGAGCTCCACTATGTTGACATCCACCTGGAATTTACGCACCAGCTCCACCTTGGCCGTCTCATAGTTCCAAATGCGTATGGTCTGGTCCCTAGCTGAAGGATAAAAGCAGATTTAGTAATAAAAAATCCCTGAAAGGTCTCTCTACCTACAAGCTGTCATGATGATGGGTTTCCAGGCGCAAACGGACACATCAACCACCTCGCCAATGTGGATAAGCACACCAAGAGGCTCAAACTTAAGCTGCTTGGTCTTCAGAGTCTCCGGTACAATGAGAATGCCCACATAGATCTGGGCATGGGCACAGGTCACAATGACCGTTTCCTGCTTATGATCCACGGCTAGATTGGTGATTTGATAAAGCGGCTCGGCGTAGAGCGTTATCGGTACGGTCAGCACCGTCTTCCGCTCGAATTTGAACTTGGAAACGCGTTCGAAGACAAAGACCTTATTGAATATGATGTAGGCAAAGCCGCGCGCAAAGGCTGTCATGCAGAGCACACGCCAGTCGGGCAGTATCAGCTGCTGCTGATGCACAAAGCGTTGATCGAGTGCCTCGCGTTCCTTGTCGAACATCTCTTGGTCCAACAGTAGGTCGACGGTTTCGGCCACACTAGCTTTCTGGCTAAGTTTCTGCTCACCATTTTCGACCAGAATCAACTGATCATGATCGGTGCCCACCATGAGCAGATCCATAGACAGAAAAGCCATCGAGGTAACACGATAAGTGACCTTCAAATTGTTGCTAATGGTAAATCCGCGCTCAGATTTGCTCATCAGCAGAAGCGTGCGATCTCCGGCCACGGCTAGGAAACTGCAATCACTTGGATTGCCGGCAATACACTCGGCGCCACCATGGGAGCCCGGCACTGTAGCACGTCCCTCAATCACCGTGCTGGTTTTGTCCAGCACCAGCATAAAGATCATCTCGTTGGGTGGCTTCGTGACCAGAGCAATGGCACGGGAATCGTTGGTAAAAATAAGTTGCTGCACCTCGGCATTGCGGTGGTTGCCTGGCAGCTCCAGGTGTCGACGCTTCTTCAGCGTGGAAAGTTCGTAAATAGAGATGTAGCGACCGCTGTGGGAAGATAAACTTTTTAGTCACAAATAAAAAGGCTAAATGAGCAACACTGCCGATCAGCGTGCACAACGTGAACTCGTTTCGTCAAGCGCTACACAGCGACTGCTGCAGTTTTCGTTCTCGCTAAGAGAGCAGAGCTGCAGTGAGAGCTTTTGCGATCGTGACAGCGCTGTAGCAGCGCAGCCGCCACGCTATTGGCTGCAACGACAGCTGCTCTCTTATTTTCTTTCTTTCTTTTACTTACTTCTTTGAGTGTCTCTCCAGCACGGCCATCAGCTTGCGATGTGAGCTGAGTGCGATTATTTCGGGTCTGGTGTCTTCGGGGAAGCGGAGGAAGCGCTGCTTGTTGGTCACAAAGTCATGGAAGGCCAGGACACCCTCGACGGGGTACATGACCTCCTTGTTGAGGTTAAACTGAATGTTGCCAATGACATCTGTGCGGAGGCCATAGATGAGGCGTGGCCTAATTACCACAGAATTAACCAACGATGCTCGCTTTTGTTCATCCATTTTGGATGATTTATATAAAATATATTTGTCTTGATATGAAAATGTTTTCTGTCCTAAGCTAGCGCAGAAAATTTAAATAAAATTCGATCAAACAACAAATTCCTTTGTTGTTTAGCAGCCCTGACAGCAAATTCCATGGCATCCAAAACCACCACAACAACAACAGAAGCAGCAGCAGCAACAACAACAACAGGAACAAGTTTATTTATTTGCTCCTTTTTTTTTGGCGCGCAAAAGCCAGCGGTCGTTTTGCCCGTAATCAAACAGTGCCAAAAGACCATGAATAAATAATTAAACGCCTCTAAGTATGCTTTTAATTTCCTAGGACGCACTCGAGGCGCATTAACGAGCAATGAGGAGGATATTGCTACTAAGGATTTCTACTTCCCTTCTTCCTTCCATTTTTGCATTTGAACTCTAATAATGCGCTTAAGAGTACACTGTCGGCCTCTTTGTCAATCAGTCTGTTGGTCGGACGGACGCCAATCAAACAGTAAGTCAAAACGTTCGCAGTTAATGCTTCCCCTTCCTTTTCCTCTTCCGCAACTAGGCGACCGCGACCACGACCTAACACAACCAAAAGCTTTCTAACAATATGCTCTTTGGGCGCCAAAGAGAAAGAGTAAAAAGCTTCAGTCGTTCGTGCAGCTGTTCGGAGCTTGCGTCCAGTTGTACCAAACGAAGTGTCGCCAACAATTTCAGTTGTAGTTTACGCGTCGGTCGCAGCACAACGCAGCATACGAGCAGGCGGATAAATATTAGCTGTGTGTCCAGACCAAGCAACAGAAAGTGAAAAACTGAAAGCAAGAGAGAGAGAGAGAGTGCACGAGAGAGAGACAGAGTTAGTGCGTGCCAGAGACAGGAACAAAGGCAAAGCGCAGTCAGTGGTAGACTGTGGCATAGTGTGTGGCTGTGTTTAGTCTGTTGTTATCAGCGGCAGCAGTGACAAGCCGAATAGTCACGTTGACAGGCAATTGAGTGAAGTGACGTTGGCTAAGCCGGCGGCAAAAAAGGCCACAAAGACTAAAGTGAATTATCAACTTAAAAGCTATAATATATATTACACATACAAACATATATGTATGTGCATTGTATGTGGTGTATATACAAACATATTTCTGCTTAAGCGCTTGTCCATACAACTGTAATTGTAAGCTTCGCGTTCTGTGAGTGGGGGCGTGTGCGTGTGTGTGTATGTTCGTGTGTGTCTGCTGCGTCTCTTCGCGCCTCTCAATTAACACCCCGGACAAGAGAACAAAGCCTGAGCCTGGTAAGTGTTTTGTGTTCAAGTCCATTTTACCGTTATGGTTTGAGTTGTTGTTGTTGTCTCGCGACTGGAAGTGAGCTGCATGTTAAGCCAATAAAAGGTATTAAAATTAAAAACGGCAAATGAAATGAAACGAAACAAAGCGAAACGAAATGAAACGAAACGAATAACAGCTAATGGATTTTGTTAGTTCGCATTTTCATGCCGCAAACTCGAAGCGGAAGAATCGAAAACACAGCAACAACAATAACCCAACAATAGCAATAAGCAATATAAGAAAACAGAATCAACAGCAGCTGTCGCAATGAAAAACTCATTTTAATGCCCTATATACAATGCGAATTTTCAGTTAATGCCTTCGTGTGGGAGTGTGTGAGTCGGTGTGTCTTTGATTATAAATCTTTGTTCATCTTTAGCACGTACAGCGTTGAACGTAACGCGCCAAAACAACACGAAGCTCGTATTTATAAACAAAGTAGCTGCCAGTGTGTACACACCTACGAACACACTCACCCACATACATACTTATATATTTGCAGGCTACAACAGGTCAAATTGAAAATCAAATTTCAATTCGGCTAAGAGAAATGGCTGAATAGCTGCACAAATGTGTTTTATTCAATTTAAAATAAAATTTACCGCCTGTCGTCAACACAGGCCGCAACATTGCGTGTATTGCTGTTGCTGCCGCCGTTGCCGTTGCTGCACATGTGGAAATGCTGAAACGCTGAAATGTGGCAATTTATTTATACGTCTTGTGTTATTTTTGGCCCGGTGGCAGCAGCGGTAAGCAAATTGCACGCAGCTAAATCAGTTCAGCCTGCCAGCGCTTTACTTGCTCAATATAAACACATATACATACACATACATGAGTACATATATATATTTGCACATTACTGTGCGTATATTTATACACACATATATGTATGCATGTGCCAAGCAGCGAACCTATGACAATGCGTTTGCTTGTGTGTGAGTGTGTGTACACACTTTTCGGCGACACACTTTTGAAATTCCAAGGAGAACGGTGGGGAGCGCAACACACCAAAGAGAGGGATCAAGAACATGGCGCATAGTTGCCGTTAGGGAATTGTCGTAGCAGGCAAATGGATGGGAGTGGGAGGAGAGCAGACTAACAAAATTTCAGCAGCAGAAGCAGCTGAGCTTAAACTGCACAGCAGCAGTGTTGACTTTGCCGTTTTTTTTAGAGACAGATCTAGCTTTAAAGTTATGAAGAGCAAGAAGTTTAGCCATTTTAAATTTAAATGGCCTGTTTACCACCTTTTATTGACCAACTTTTGTAGCCCAATAAAATACTCTCTGACCTATAGTTAAGGCCAATTTCAACATCGTAATTTAGTTATTAACTATCAAACGATTCGTTTATCCTGACATTTAGCTTGTTTTCTGACTGTTTCTGCTTTGTACATGGCTGCACTGCAGAGCACACACAAACACATACAGAAAACAAACATGCATATAAATATATGTATACACACCCATACACACATAGCTAGAGCGCGCTTTTGGGCTTCAGATTGAAGCAAGTGCTTTTGTTTTTACGAGCGCCCAGCAAATAATAGCATTGTGTGCTCTCTACACCAGTTTACAACAATGCAGAGAGAGAAAATGCGATAAACTCAAAGAATAAACAGTTACAATAGCTTACAACAACAACAAAAACTAATAAAGTAAATTTTTATGAAAGAAAATTACCAAATTGAGAGCGCAGAGCTAAAACTTGCATAAAACTTTAATTTCACAAAAGTGTAATCCTTTCAGTAATCCAATTAAAAGATAAGTTCATCTTTAATTCAGCTAAAGCAGAGCTTAAAGCCAGCTCTTTACAGCTTAAAGCCTCTTGCAATTTCTCAGTGAAGACAGACCACACACACACTTAAGCAGCAAAGAGCTCCAATGAAGTCGTAGCAGAATTTAGTTAAGCACTGAACTATTGGACACAAGCCATTGGCTAAAATGACCTTTTTGTTAATAGCATGCGCTCACTAATACCTACAAACACACACAAGCACACACAGTTAGACAGTCTGTCATTTAGTTGCTCTATCTCGCTCTCCCTAAAAAGGGAAAATTGTCTGCGGCCAGCAATTTGATGTTAACACAGCTGATTGATTTATTGTCTGTTGGCTGGCTACCGCAAACAACAGCACAAATACACAAACAACGGTAGAAACATAAATAAAAACAACAACACAAACACAACACAAAGACAAACACACAGTTCAACACACACACACAAACACAGAATTGACGAACAAAATGCCAAAAGTCCTCAATAAGCCGGAGTCGCAACGTATGCAGTATAAAAACATAAAGCAACAAAATACGCGCGCACACAAACAAAAACTATACACACACCCACACGCTATAGACATGCAAGCAAAAGGGCTGTGTAAGCGGAAAAGAGAATGAGTACGAGTGTGGAAGAACGGGGGAGCTAGTGTGAGTGAGTGACTGAAGCGTGCGCTTGTATGCGTGCATGTATTGTCGCCATAATTAACAGCGGCGAGAACGACAGCAACAACGACGACGACGACGTCAGCGGCGACAGCGCGTACTAGCCGCCATTTTAATTTTACGATAACTGCTTTCACCTACTTGCCTTAAGCATTCTATGCGGACTGCATGTGCGCTTACAAATACTAACACACAAGCAAATAAACACACTTACACACACAGTAAGAATTATTCTGGCAGTGCGTCAACAACGTCATCGAGTAGGAAATATTTAGTAGAGCACGTCACCAGCTTGTTGTTAATATAACGCTGTTTTAAAGCCCTGTATTACAAGCTGTATAGAGGTCTTTTAGTTTTGAGCGTATAATGCTGGGATAAAATAATTCTATAAAATGTCTGTAGTTGTTAAACCCCCGATAGATAATTCCCAAATGGCAGAAAATCTATGATTAGTATGGAAAACTCTTTTGTTTCTGAAATATCTCTTAATACCCTATGCAAATTTATTCATACTATTGTCTGTAATTGCTTATGACTAAGTACAGGGTCTTTTACAGTCTGCTGCTCCCACTGTAGCCCCTTTAAGTAGTTATTTTTTTGTCGCCTTTCAAATGAAATTCTCCCGCTTGGACATTAACATTTAAATTGAGTTAGGGAATATGGCTTGATTACGCATGCAATTGAATTTTTGACATTCCAACGCGTTTCTCATAACTCATTCATATTTAATAACAATTTCACATAATTTTCCCAAATTATACACATAATTCAACAGACGACAGAGCGTTTAAACTGCTGTCAAATCTAAAATGAACTCATTGGCAATTGCATCTATTATTTTTGATCCTTTGGGGTCCGTGTGACTGTGTGAGCGACTTTAATGATGCCACGTACCTTTAACACACATATTCGCACATTCACCCATTCAAACAGTTAGACAAGCAGACAGTCAGGCATTCAGACAGTAGCGACGTGTGAGCTCGTAAATCCCAAAGGAATTCCAGTAGGTAACTTCGTTCAGGTAATTTGGGTACACCGTAAAAAATAAGAGCATTCCGGTCTGAAACCATGCCATAAGTTTATTTAAATGGTCTCCAATAAAAGATTTGATTTAAGAAAGGAACAGCACTAAATCCGAAATCGTTTAGTTTGGATACCTTTCCCATATAGTAAAGATTTTCCTTAGTGCATGCTCTTAGAATCAAAGAGGCTGTTTTCCCCACTTAAGCTACTTATCCTACTCAATTCTATCAATATTCAATGTGCCACACACTCACACACCCACTTACACTTACACACATAATCCCACAAGCCAATCACTTATGTATCTATGATATATGTGCATATATATAGACATAGCCACCACGTAGCACTCGTGTCATCTGATACTTTTAATCTAATTATGCTAATCTACTGTTAAAGCAGCTGACTTTGTTTGCCCTCAAACTGTTTGAGAATTATAGCTGTTTACAGCATTAAATCCTATACGGAAAAATCATTGTTTTTTTTTTCTATGAACTTGTTTTAAACAATTTTACTCCCACACAGCTGATAAACAAAACTTTTGTGCGCTTTGGTCAACAGTTAGTGTAAACAAATTTTAATTGAAATCCAGAGATAGCATTCAGTGTCAATACACTGCGGATAAAGCGAGCGAAAGGGGTATGCTGGGCTGAATGAGGTCGTATAAACAAAAGTAGAAACTAAAGCAGAGCACCTGAGTTACTCCACTGCTGTATGCCCCGTTTCGGAAGTGTATTTTTAGTGCTATATCCCAGAAAATCCATTTGTTTATAAAACACTTTGTCGGCTCTTATAGCAGACTTAACTACAAATTAAAAATTCATTAAAGATTCCAGCTGTTTTTATTAAATTGACATTTGCTTGCAGAAAAAGCCAGAGAAATATTTCGAATGTCTAGTTAAACAATGAAAAAACCACAGGCATTCGAAATATGTTTTTCTTTTTTTGGGGCAAACAAGCAAAGTTTGTATGGCAAATACGCACAAATACACACAGTTACACCTGAACGCACCTGGCCTTTGCTAGACTCCAGGGACCCAGCAGATACCCAGAAAAATATTTACGCATGATCGAATGCTAATAAAGAAAAAAGAAAACAGAAAAAATCTATTGCGTGTTAATTCAAACATTTGAATTTGAGCGTGAAATGAATATGAAATCAAATTATATATGTACGGACATTAGAAATGCACATATGTAGTTGGTAACGCGATGGGCGGGTGTCAGAGCTGTCAGCAAAGCACAAAAAAGCTAAAGAAATGTATGGAAAGGAAGACAAGATTTGTTGTGTACTTTAAGTGCGTATAATTGCAGCTAATAATAGCTACAAAGCAGCCAAACTGTCAGCACTGTCCAAATCACATTTATAACAACTGGTTCAACATGACGTATACACAATATCGGCCTTAAAGTATGCAACACTTTGTTTGCATTCAATTTGTGTAATGAAAATGATGATAAACTTTCTCTACCGAATGAGTTAGTGTCAGTCTTAGTTAGTTAGTTCATGTCTGAGTGATTGTTATTAAAATACGTTGAGATTGAATGCTAATTATAATTAATGTAAATGTAAAACAATTTGTCTGAAATACTTGCTGAATTACGCATTAATAAGGCAAAAACAAAAACTTTGATTTATTGCAGACAAAAACACACAGGAAAAACAACAGCAACAATAATAAATAGCGACAACAACGAGCTTAATGAAACGACCAGCGAGCAAGTGAAATAAACAAAAAGGAAAATATGTATTAAACAGAAAACCGAAGAAAAAAAAACACAAGAAGAAAAACAAAGAAAGAAAAATCAGGCGCAACAAGAGAGCGTTTGGGAAAAACACACAGCAAACAGTCAACAGCCAACGAAGAAAATTAATGCTTAAATGCTTTGGCAATTAAGCCCAAAAAATTGTTAACAAAATGCGCAATGCATAAAATTAAACAGCGAGCAGCAAAAACAAGAGCAACAACAAGGAAAAGGGAGGAAAGGGGAGGTAAAAACAACAGCTAAGCAAACATTTAATTTGTGGACTTACAGGACGGCGACGACAGGTGGCGCTTTGGTGGCCCCCCAGCAGCACCGTCGCCGTCGCATTGAATTAATTTCGACTTGTGGCAGCCCAAAACGAGCCAAGAACAATTACAAAAGCAACAACAACACGAAAATTAGCCACTTTAAAAGCAGCAATGGAAAATTGAAAGTCGAAGGGAAAAAAATTGAACTTTAGAATAGTTTGGCAGCCGCACGACAAAATCAAACGACAAACTGACAACAAAAGTCGCTTTATTATTGATTTTATTTACGGCCAATAATAACAACAACAAACAGCTGGCAATGAACAATAGGAAAAAGGTAAAACATTACGGCTTGCCGTTAAAATAAAAAAAAAAACACAGAAGAAGCGAACAACAGAAAACTCGAACGCAATGTGAATAATTTTACTCAAACGTATCACGAAACAATAAGAAGCAAATACAACAACAACAAACAAAATATAGAGCACAAGGCGAGCGACAGAGACAGTGCGGCAGTGCGAGCGAGCCAAAAGGAGAGCGGAGAGAGAGAGAAAGTAAAGAAAAAGAGTTGCTATATAACTCAAAGCTTGTTCTCCCACCATTCGCACGCCCTCTAGACCCCTCAGACCCTGCAGCTCCTCGTCCTACACAAACCCACAGTCAAACACTCACACACACACACAGAGACATAATGTCGTATGATGATGATGATTCAAGACAACGGTACACACACGCACAGCCCATAAAAGTGTGCTATAAAAATAAAAAATAAAAAGAGCAAAAAGAATAAAACATTAGAAAACTACAAACTAAATTAAATTGTATGTTAAAGTTTGATAATTGAAAGAAAGAAAGGCGAAAAGAAAAGCAAAAGAACAACAACAATTGCAATGCATAATTGGCCAGGATAATAGAACAAAAGGAACAACAAGAAGATAACAAAAGTAGCAAAACGACAAAGCAAGACTGATTTTTCTGTTTTTTAGTTAGCTTTATTCTTATAAATAACTAAACGAAAAACCTAAAACCCAAAACCAAAATCGACAACGAACAACGCAACGCAACGTAACGATTAAAGTAACGCAACGTAACGACAGGCAACGTAAGATTACAAGAAAGCAAAGCAAGCAACGAAGCGGAAACCTTAGAACACTCGCTGCCAGGACAACACAATTATCCAAGTTATCAACATAAGCCACATCATAATCATAGCAGTCATCAGGATTAAGAAGAGCAAGAACAGAAGCAACAAGAAGCAGTCGAAGAGGAAGAAAGAGCACAACAATAGCAACAGCAAGTGAAACTATTGAAGCGCAATGTTTGTGTTTATTGTTGCCGTCCTGCTTGTCAATAGCTGTCTGGCTGGTGAGTACACTATATACATAGAGACTTGTCTATTGGCACGATAAGACATCCGATATGCGTCTTTGTGCGGGTGTGTGCATAATACCCTTGCATACACTGCGCAAAAGCAGCTAGTTGTTTCTATAAACTGATTTCAAGAGCAACTTATAAATAAACCCCAAGACCTCTGCTCAAACTTGATGTTATTATAACACTTTTCTCTCAGTGTATTATATCTGCGTGCTGCTTTCCTTACAGGCACCCTTCCCGCCACTCCGGAGAACATAACGGTCACATTTCTAACGCCAAATGCGGTGCGTGTGTCGTGGCAAACTCAGATCGATCTGAAGGCGCATCCCATTGAGAAATACATAGTCACGTACAAGCCCACAGAAGACAGGTAGGTACCACACCCCAGGCCGTACTATCCACCTACCTGGTACACACTCCTCCCAACACGATTCAAAAAGTTTACTGCAATTATGCAAAAAGTCATTGCTAGTTTAACAATATTTTATGCAATTGACAGGCTCAGACTTGTTTGAGTAGGAGTGTGTGTGTGTGTGTTTGTACTGACCATGAGCTAAATAACGACTAAAGTAAACGGTAGGTCGGGGGCGTGACTGTGGGCGTGGTTATAGCCGCAAATAGCAAATACAAAGTTGAAGCCAAAATGACCGCGACTCTGGTAAAAACCAACAAAAAAGAGGAAAAAAGAAAACAAAAACATGCAGCGCGTTGTACTTGAAGTTTTCCAACTTGTTTTACACTGGAAAAAAAAAGTTTTTAGCAAACACAAACAGAAAACAAAGAAAACCTTTAAGTCAATAGCCAGCGAGGAATTTGAGCAAAATGTTTTGCATAGTTGATTAAGTTTTGAACAAAATAAAATTTTGTAGAATTCGGACAACAGATAATTTATTAAAGAAGATGTACATAACCTCAGAAAAGTTAAAGCTTTGAAGGATACAGGAATTTGGGAAAATATTTAAGTTATAAATAGATTTTATTAATGAATTTTGAAGGTATAACTTATATAAAAGCAAATATTGAACCTAAAGATGTAAATATGACAGATAGGAACTTTTTTTTTTAGAATTTTATAGGGTAATAGTATTTAATAAAGCAGTGGAAAGATCTGAATAAACACGATTTCAACTAATTTAATTTTTATAAATTTCTTAAAAGTTAGAAAACATTTTCTCGCTATGTATTGCATTGTTAGCTGCAAAGCGTGTAAACGGCTGCACAGAACAAGGAAGTAAGAACAAAAGGGAAGATGCGGCAAGCCCGAAAGCGGGAGAGTGAGAGGGAAAGGGAAAGGGAAAGGAAGGAAGTAAGCAGGAGTGAAAGAGTGAAGAAAAGTGGGAGTGGGTAAGGTAGATAGAGAAAGCAAAACATGCTTGTAATTGTAATATTTTAGTTGGACGCCTGCTGCGGTTGCTCTACGTGAACTTCTGCTACTCTGCTCTGCTCTTTCACCTTTCTTCCCTACCTTACGCTGTCCTCGCAGCACTTTCGCAATGCGAATGCGAATTTTCGCCGTCTAAGAAATGAGAAGTAGTAAAATGCCGTTGCATATTTCGAGTGGAACTATGGAAAACGGCTACAAAACTAAGGACTTCCGCTTTTGGCTTCTGGTTTCTGACTTTTGGCTTCTAGTTTTTGTTTTCTTTTCTATTCTTTTCTTATTGGCGAGACGCGAGACGTCAGTTTGAAGGACATTGGAATGCCGTGTAATAAGTTAAGTGCTCGGCTTTTGTGACTTTCTTCTGTTTTTTTTTTTTTTTTGTTGGTTGCTTTTTGACTGCTGCACTACATTTTCGGTCGCATGATGTTGCTGCTGTAATCCCCAATTTATTTTGGAGAACCTGTAAGAAGAGTATTATAGGTTTGTTAGAAGAGGAGGGTATAGTGGAGTTCAAAAAGTATATATAGATCGGTCTTAAGTAAAAAGTTATTGAACTTTGAACTAGTTTTTAATACTCGGTACTTAACTGTCGTGTGTGCTCCGCTTCACGTTGCCCTCCTGCTGCCATAGTTGTTATTGTGGTCAAGGTGTTTTCAACTTAATAGCTGCGGTCGCTTGCGTGTGTGTGTGTCTATTACTGCATGCGCGTGCTTGTCTTTTTAGTGAGTTTCTCCCTCCAAAAACTAGTTGTTTTTGTTTCATAAAGTTCACGCCTATATCAAAAAATTGTATTACATTTCAGTTGAGTTCAGTTCTGTGTGCTGCTATTATTTATAAGTCCTTGTTTCTCTACGACTCTACGACTTTTGTTTTTTAATTTTTGTGTGTTTCTTTAGTATCGATTTTTTTTGAGTACTCATTACGCGGTGACTGAGTGAAAGAGGTAATAGTGGGGCTAGGAAGTAATAGTGTAGTACAGTACAACACCCCCCTCTAAGTAGTAACGGGGTACGAGTATCTTCCAGCCGTTTTTCGAGTAAAATTGTGACGTTGAATAATGTATGATTAGTACATAGACACGTTGACGATGACTCGCTGACTCGGTCTATAAAGTAAACCCCCAAAGGGGGACAACACAACCAGCAGACAATACATATATCGTGTGTACTATATACACACACATATATATATATATATATAGTACACACAATTGGTGTAGGGATAAATGGCGGTACCCGTCCATACACGCCCAACACTACAAATTACATATCTCGAGCTGCATAAATTTCTGGTGGATTTACAAATGATTGTTGTGGGACAAAGTAGTACTCGTACTCAAATGAATACTCCCATTCGTACTCACACCCCCAGCTCAATTTGTCTCGCATGTGAAGCTTCATCAATAACGAAAAAAAAAAAAAATAATAATAATCATCATAATTAATAACAATTAAAGTCTATTCAGACACACACTCAATATATCAGCTGTATAACCTTTTTCCAATCAATATGAATTATGTATTTCGATTGAATTGTGCTGAAAGTGCACTCAATACATTATATATTCACAATACAAGCCATTCAACAATTATTTTAGCTCTCAATTATCCAGATTACCATTCTTCTGCAATTTTATTTACATATTTTGTGCATTTTTCAACTGTCAGTTTGGTTTAATTGAATGCGGCGGAAAGGTTAAGAGTCAAGGCCCACTTAAGTGTGCTACACTTTTTTTTCACTTTTCCACTTGCTCAAATTTTCTTCTTTGCTGACCCGAAAATTTGCATTTTTAATGGGATAATTAGTTGGAATGTTATTTTTATTATGGTGGTTTCTACTAGAAATTAACTTTTGTATTAGCATTTTGAGATAAGTTAAGTCCTTTGTAGTCTTAATTTAATTAGAGTGTTTAGCGTGAGTCGAGATGTGTTTTGAGTGAACTGCCAAAACGGGTTGAGCACAGCATTTCGTTTGAAAAAGGCTTCAGTTTTGATAAAGTAATGACAGCCCGAAGACTGGGGCGCTACTTAAATTTTAAAACATAAAAAAAATACTTTATAAACATAAAGTTAAGCCGCATAAAAATGTCTACGCTTGCAGCCAAGCTATGTTAGTTTGAAAACTGTTAATTTGCTGCCAGAAAAGCGCTGCACAACGTGACGTATACTTAATTGGCTGAGCAACAAGAGTTGCTTCAACAAAATTGTGATTTTGCATAAAGTTGTTGGGAAAATGGGCTTAATACTAATTATCACACAGTTTTCCAAGTCTCTACTTCTTGCTCAGTTCCATTTTGCCTATCTTAACTTAACTTAAGTTATAGTTCAGCACTCTAATCTTAAGTTAAGCACAGGGCTCTAATCGATCCAATAAAACTAACAATATGCGTTCTCTGAAACTTTTGTCGCATAGACAAAAGTTAACACAAATGTCTAAACTTGTAGGTGTGTAGATGTGTGTGTGTGTGTGCTTAAGTGTATGCGTGTGCATATGACATCAAAATATTGCCACAACTTTTCATTGTGGCGTGTGTTAGTTTCGACTGTTTGTAACTGTAGATGGGTTAACCCTTCCGAACATGTTGTACGTCAAATGTCGGAAAATTGTAGGAAAATATGAAAATTTGTCAGCTTTGGTTGTGTAGTGTTGGTGTGCCGAAAAAGCCAAAAGCCGCAGAATGTCCATCATAAGTTATTAAAAATCCCAAGCAAAAATTGTTTTTTACTAACTACAAAACGGTGTGTAAGTTTGTGTGTGTCTGGGTGTGTGTATTTAGGTTGAATTTTCAATTTTTCAATTTAGAGTTTGAGTAATGGACACAATTTTTTGAAAGGTCCAATTGAAAGGCATGCGCGCAGCTTGTTAGCTGATTGTTAATTCAACACAACCGGAAATCCACTGAGCTGCAGACTAACTAACTGAAAAACAAGAAAATCAAATGGAGTGGAGTACACAAGGCACCAAAATACCCAGTTGCAGTCTAAACAAGAAATTTTAATGCTGTTTACGCTGAGTTTAGCTCATTATACCCTTCGTACTCGGTGTCTAAACAATAAAAGGGGTCAGGGCGTCAGCACTGATGGGTGTGGCAACCATTTGAGCCAGCTGAGAAGTTGGCAGCAGTTGTTAGCTGTAAGAACAGTACATAAAAATCAAATATGAATATGAAGTTTTTATGTTCACGAACTGAAAATTGAAGCATTAAGCATTTTCTCATCTCCTTTTTCTTAGAAATTCAGCCAGGAGTCAAGGCTTTTTTGCATACTCAGCACACAGCAAGGCACAATAAGAGAATTCAATTCTCTAGCGATAAATTCAGTTGCATTTATAATGCCACGCCAACTGTTCTACACTCCCCGCTCTTTGGTCTCACGGCCTGCTCGAAAAAGGCCAGAAAGCCAACCCAGCATATCCGGCGGAGAGCCGGTCGACTCGTCGAACCGCAATCGGCATAGCGTGCGTGCAAATTGCGGCAAATGTGGCAAAATGTTTGGCAAAAATGAATGGCTCTGTGAATAGTATTCAGTGACTACACAGCAGAAAATTTTCAGCATTTAAGGCATAAAATCGATTTGAAAACTTGTTTGCTTTGGTTTGTCCCGAATTGGGTAAGGAAGGCTTAATTAATTTGTGGTGTTTCTTTGGGCTTTAAACAACATTTTTTGGCTTGAAAACAGTTTGGATTTGAGCCAACATTAAGAGACCTTAGTCACTAGCGTGATAAATTCCATTTAAATTTATAATTGGTATAATTGTTACTCTCCTCTGCCGAAAGCACACAAAATACATGATTTCTGGTTTACACTCAGCAAAATGAAAGTCTCTTTTATAAAGTAAAATAGTTTACTTAACTAGCCTATTCATCTACACAAAAACTATAGTCCTATGACACTTTTAAGTGTTTTTTGCAGTGTATATGTTCTGCAAATTCGCAGTGCATGTGATTTGCTCCCTGGCGGCATTTGACGTTGGCTTTAATAAGCCAAAAACTTTAGACGTTGTCGCATATGTTGCTTCTTGGCTTTATTTAGCTGTTGCTGGCAGTTAATCTGTCCGTCTCTCACTCTGTATGTCTGTTTGTCTTTATGCCTCTTGGCCTGTTTCAAAGTTTTGGCCAACACTTGGCCCACTTAAGCACTGCAATGGGGCGTATTAGTTATGTACAAGCAGTCAAGCTTATATTTATTTAATTTAACTTTCTGTTATGTAAATTTCGTTTCGTTTCTTTTTATTATGTGGCAGATAACGGTAATGCTGAGGGTACTTCCAGAAGCACTTGAAAGCTTTTGAGCAGACTGTACTTTTAGCCAGTGCGCAGCTAATTACCTGCCCTTTCTTACGCCCTAATACACTTTTAATTAGCACTAAAGTAAGCCTTAAATTTTCTGTTACAATCGAGTGACTTAATTGTGAGGCCTTTGTAATTTATAGCCAAGTATCGCAGCTGTTGGGCGCCAGGAATGAAGTGAAGGGTCAAGGGGCGCACGATTTAATTAATAATTAAACAGGATTCCCTTTGGACTTTAATTTTATCGAATATTTAAACGTTGCCGTATGTTGTTTTCCACTTGCACTACTTTTGTTCATTTTACAGGGCATTTCTAGTCGTGTATGTGTGCTTTATTTGCTCACTTGTCGCTATTTTGTTACAAATTTGTGCTCTGTAGTTTGTAAAATGCCAGGGGTCTATTAAGTTATGGAGGAAAGGGGATTTGGCATGCAGAATGTCTGATTTTTGTTGGCATAATTTATGCACTGCGCAAAAAAGTCTAGTGCATTAATGCGTAGCTTGTAAAACAGAAATTTTAATGATGAAAATAATTTAAATTCAGTTTATAGCAATTGTTATTCAGAACTTAAAGTTCAAAAGAGTTTAAAGCTTAAGTACAGGATCTTTGACAGTAGTGTGCACTCCTGTATTTCAATAAATAGATAATATACTCTTCTTAAATGGCATTAAGAATGAAAACTATTGGCTTAACCGCAGTTTTGTTTGATAGCCCATATACAAGGTCTCTAAAAGTCGTGTTTACTCCCTTCTAGCCCTCACAATAAGCTGTTATAGCTGCGAGCTTATGGTTTTATTTAGGACTATCTGTTGTAGCGCCTGCTCAACGATTCCATTGGGGCCTATTGTGGCGTCGCGAACTTTGTTACGCTGTGTGTGTGTGTTTGCCTGTGTGTATCTGTGTGTGTGTGTGTATATGAATAATGAATCATTTGTCAGGCTGTTGTGCTTGTAGCACGGACATTTGCTG
Source organism: Drosophila parthenogenetica (assembly GCA_035047505.1). Taxonomy (NCBI): domain Eukaryota; kingdom Metazoa; phylum Arthropoda; class Insecta; order Diptera; family Drosophilidae; genus Drosophila; species Drosophila parthenogenetica. The sequence continues at coordinate 8,147,546 of JAWNPM010000087.1, forward strand.
TGTAACTGTAACAAGAGACATTGCACAGAGGCCAACAAAAGTCTAGGGGCAATTTTGCCTACACACGCACTTAGAAACACACACAAACACACACACACTATATAGTCCCCATATATATGTTTTATATCGGTGTATATATATGTTGAGAGTAACATGAGCTCAATTGGTAAAATCTAGGACATGTTTGGGTAAATGCCCGGCAAAGTGATAAAGTGAAATATTGGGCAAATGCTGTAATTACGGCCTCATATTTCACACGGCTACACTGAGCGAAAAACATGCATTCTATGCTCTTGGTAACTAGTGTTAAATACTTAAGTTTGTGCCTCATAGGAGAAAGTTCAAACTTAGTGGCATTAATCCCCTTTTCCGCTCATTTCTCTCAGTGTACACATACATCGATTGGATTTTAACTCTCACTATTTATTATAGTATAGTTTTTGCAATTAGCCACACACAGCTAACACACACACATGCCACACACACTTAGTTGTCGTTCGAGAGTGGTAATTGAATTAATTTAAGTTACAGGATTGTACAGGATGTTGCCGGCAGCAGTGAGGCCATTGTCCTGGATCGCCTGCTGCCCAGCACTCAGTATTCCCTATCCGTGACTGCCATCTGGATGGGCAAAAAGTATCGCAGCAGCGGTCAGATCAAATTTCGCACCTTGGGTAAGTCAGCAATCAAAACTAATTAACTTTCTTCCAGTCCAACTCCCTCACTCTCCCTCTCCCGCTCTCTCCCAATCTCTGTCGGTCTCCTTCGTAAGCAATATCAGCTCAAATCTCTGTTGATTTGTTTAATCATAGATTTGCCCAAGAACTCATCACAGCAGGACTTTCTGGGCATCTACGGACGTAATGGCTCCGGCAATGGCAGCTATTTTGGAGACGATGTAACCTCCACGGCTACGAATACTCTGACGCACAGCACTACGAGGGAGTTACCCACGGTAAATATTAATACTAATACTAATAAAAATACTGATATGGTATAAAATAATAAACGTTTCCAACATAAATTCAAAAACTGTTTAGAAAACTCATAACAATACTCATTTTAATATTAATGCTAATGCTAATATTAATAGAAATTTAAATAACTCTTTCCTCTTCCTTCCCCTTCTCAGATACGTGGCGTTGAGATTGGAATTGTGCTCATTGTGCTGATGGTCTGGGCCGGAGCCATCGCACTCTTCTTCAATCGCTGGGGCAAGATTCGTATGCTTTTGCCCTACCAACCGGATTACAAGCACGAGCAGCTGAAGGTGCCCGGCACGGGAGTGTGCAGTGCCAGCGGCTGTAATGGACAACACTCGCATCAGGTATGCATTGTGGAAAGAGCTTTTAGTGGGGGATTAGAAGGGACTCTACGGGAACTACTTTGGTCAGTGGGGGGAATTGTGTTAAGCAAAAGTGTTTTTGGGGTGGAGTTTGAAGTAACTCTCTGATACTCACCTATGTTTCCTGTTTTTTTATTTGTTCATGCTTTATTTATAGAACCTACACCCCGATTTCTTTGTCAAGGTATTCAAAATATTTAATTTCTCAATTTTATTACTGCATACGAACAATATTTTTGCATTTAATTAGCTTTTGCATCAAGCCAAGTAAATACTATATTTGAATATTATTATTATTAAAAAAAAACGTGCACAATTTTCTTTACTCTAGTGCACACATAGACCCACTCGTATTCCCTATCTCTTTCTCGCCCTTTGTCTCGCTCTTTCTCTTGTCCTTTTCGAAAATAATCAATGAGAATTGAGAATGCTTCTTCTTCTTCCATTTTGACAACGAAAACTGTATATTTTGCTATTTTACTCTTGTATGAATTGAACTGAATGAATTTTATTGATTCGAATACTAGAACTGCAGGAGCTTATATAGAAATTGAAAGTTTCTACAGGAATTCGTTAATTCACATGTCTGTTTTCGACAAAACTTCTCAAAACTTTTACTTTTCCTAAATTTTCTATGATTTGCTGACCCTAAAAAATAATTTTAAAGCTTCTGCTAGCATTTTTTAAGTTTCTTTCTTAATTTTTTGTAGAATTAATCGTACCGTTTCAAAATCGGTTGATTTTTGAAGTGGTACTGTTACTTCGTCACTACGAAGATTGTTTTTTTTTTTTTAATACTTATTAGAAGCGTACTATAACTTTTTCCAATCCAATTTCCAACTTTTATAGTCACACCTAGAACTGCACACAAGGCGGTTTACTTAATGAACCAGTTCCATAGTTCATAGTTCCAAACAATTTGTTTTTATGCTTAAATGGCTGCAATGCATGGAAACACTCGAGATTCCAAAAGTTTCCCATAAATAATAGTTTATAAATATTATTACTTAAAATATTTTCAATACTCGTTAATATGTTTAATTAATTTAGTGTTAGTTTTGGTTTTGAGCTTTTTGTTGAGCTTTGTTCGAGGTTCGAGAGCTTTCAATGAAATCACTGACAAAAGTTTCCTTACTTACAACAACAACAACAAAACAATCCAAAAAAACAACAACTGTTTGGCTCGCTCTCGCCGCCTACTACTGCTGCCGCTGCCGCCGCTCTCTCTCTTGTTTCCCTTTCTCTTTCTCTCTCTCTCTCTTGTTTCTTCCTTTTTTCTTTTGCTCGATGTTCGCTCAGTGTTTGCCCCGCTGCGAGGGCTGCGGCATCTTTGATCGCTGCTTCCAGTATCCGCGCAGAGAACTGGAACGCGACTGCGGCTGTCAGTTTGCGTTGCTGCACAAGGCCGACGTGGAGAGCTAGCAACCAGCGCATCGTGAAACGGCCGCTCACACAGTGTCCGCCAATCATGGCCACGCCCATGCCCATGGTACGCCCATCAACACCTACATACGCGGCCCAAGTGTCGACAATCAGTCCAATGTGCTGGAGCATGTGGACAGCATAGATAGCGCCGTACTCGATAGAGATGACACAAATGCCAGAGATGGCCAGCTGACAGTGACACCAACAGCAACAGGAGCTTCTCCCACAGCTGAGGATCAACAGTTGTTGTTGCAGCGTGAGGTGGCGACAGTGACAGCGCCACAGCGCATGCTGCCACTCTCAGCGAACAGCAGTCAGCACCAGTCCAGCAACTCGAAGCAGCGACGCTTTGCGCAGCAGCGCAGCATACTGAAGAACTCACAGGAGCGCACCTTTGTCGAGGAGAACGAGGTGCTGGAGGCCAAAAAACAATTAATTTTACGCCGTCGTCGACTTTTTAGCCATTATCGGCAATACGATCAGTGGCGACGGCGACAGTTTAGCTATGATCCCAGTTACTTTCGCCCGCCTCCGCTGCCGTCTCGACCGTTGGCATACGCTGATTATGGCGCATCTGGCAACGCCACAGCCGTTGGCTACAACATGGGCATGGGAATTGGAGCAGGTGGCGCCAGCGTCGGTGCCAATGCCGGTCGTCGGCGTCGACAGTATCGACGCCAGTACTCGTGCGCCGCCGATCGCAGTCGGGATGGATCACGCGAGAGTCGAGGCTCGTCGCAGCTGCAGTTGCAATTGCAGAAATATCACAGCATGGTCGCCAGCGATACCATACACACCGAATCGTCAATGCTCAATCACAGCAACTACAGTGAGCCGGCCAGCGTAAGTGTGCTAAACGTCGCCAATGCACCAAATTCTGTCGTCTTGTACTTGGGCACGTTAATCGTTTACCGTTACCATTACCGTTTTGTACGTTTACCGTTTTATAAGCAGCGTTCAGCGAGCACAGAACATAAAAGCACCCCTCACTCCACTTTTGTACACAAACACCGTTATACCCTGTACAGTCAAATGACTCGCGCTTCACCAAAGAGCACAGCTAAAACCAAAAACAAACAAAGCAAAAAAAAAATGCAAAGCAAAACAAAACAAAAACAAAAACACAGCTGCAATATCTGGACATGAAAAAATCACAACACAATTCACAAAACAGTTATTTTCGTATCGCTTTGTAGAGTATTTTGCAGGTTGTTATACGCTTTTCGCTTGTTGTTGTTGTTCTTGCTCTAAAGAGAATTGCTTAGCAAACTTGGCGGGATCTTCAGTGTTCCAATGTCCAATTGTTCTATGTGTATGTGTGCGTGTGTGTGTGTGATCGTTTGTTAAGTCTGACAATTCAATCACCTCTATCTTCACCGTGGCTCTCTCTTTTCTATCTCTCTCTCTTTATTTTTGTTCTTTCTCTTCCCTAATACTCTCTTTCAATTGAGATTACAGTTCGACAGCAGTGATTGTGGCGGCACCTTTGCTCACCCACCGTTGCACTGCAATAGCCGCGTAAGAGCAAAACTTTCGAAGTTAAAACTCTTCGAAATGAAAAAAAAAAATAAATAAATAAATTGAAAACTTTGTGCACACATTTTATCAAATCTTTGCTAATGTTTTTTGTCTTGCAGCACATCCACATGTTGGCGGAGGAGCGCTCCACGTCGATATCGGAGCGCTGCACGCGCAGTCGCATCAACTCGGCCATATTCGTATCGTCGGAGGGTCGCGGATTCGATTCCATTGAGTTCCTGCGACGTCACGGCTCGCAGAGCGTGCTCTGCCGCAAGGCAAAGAGTGCCGAGAATATCACCGACAATGGACGCAGGGTAACTTTTGCACAATTTATAAAACCAGAAGGGTCCTTACTGATTTCACAATTTATTTACAGAAGAGCTTGCGTCCCTGGCGCACCGATGACGACTCCGTCCAGCAGCAGCAGCAACAACAGGAGCAGCATCATTCCTCCCAGGACATTGAGATGAAGGAGTGCGGCAATACGGCCGGAGAATTGCTCACATTACCGGTGCTCCACGACTCTATGAAGCAGTCGCCGACAGCTGTGACCAGTTTGTTGGCCCGCTCCTCGGCCATCACCACGGCGAATATGATTGTGGGCAGCATTTCACTGGAGGCGCCACCCCCTTATATGCAGCAGGACGATGATACTCACTCCATATCGGCGCTGATACACAGCGATGCCGCTGCCATAGTGCACGACTCACAGGACTCGGCCGAGACGGTGGAGGAACTGGTTCATATACCTCTGCTAACGGGTAGTGCCACCGCTTCCGTTTCGGGTGCGTCCACGCCCAGCATTGCCATTGAGGCAAAGCCACGCGTGCTGGTGCATCAACGCTCATCGACGGCCTCATCCTCGCCGCACAACAGTCCCAAGAATCTGGGCCTTGGGCTCAAGATAGTCAAACCAAAGATCAGTGCGGTGCCAATGGTTTCTGTTTCGGGACCATCACCGCCAATTGAGAAACCACCGCTCTCCGAGTGCTTGTAACAAATGGCAGCCGAAACATTTATCTAAAGCGCAACACCCGAGTTATAGTATCGACCCAATCACCCGACACAAATGCACCCCATCACACACAGATATAGAATCCCCCACGATCTCCTCTCCATGGACTTGGATGGACGTAAAGGTGGACAAGAAAGCTGCTCAAAATAAGTGTTTCGGTGAAGCTAGAAAGGCATGAGAATTCTACAGGATATGCAAGTAGAACTAGAATAGGCTTAAGCATAGATTTAGTAGTAGGACTAGTGTTAGTAACAGTACTAGTTTTAGGCTAGAACCAAATGAAAGAAGCGGCTTTGTATATTCAACAACGACTGAAGTTATACACAAAAACAAACATACGAGAACCTACATATGTCTAGTTATATACACTATCGTATAGTATATACACTCACACAACTGATAAATCAGCTTTAACGATAAATAAAACTATCAGGCTTTAATATTATGATGAATTTCTAGTCAGAAAACTGACCAAAAAACCTAAAACTATAGTAGAACACGTTTAAACTCGTTACTGTTCTATAAATTTAAACTATATCTAAACTAATTACGATTATATACTATAGGTATAGCCAAAATTTAGGGCACCACCATACACACACATACCTATTTATACCCCAAGAAATACTAAATTTAGAACTACTTTCATTTTGTAGTCTAGGCCTTAAAAAACACCCACAACTATTTAGCTTTTAGGCACTACGAATCGGAATATCTATATGTTACTTAACTTAGCTAACATATCAATTACCCACGACCAAAAATGAAACGTTGAAACTGTAAAACCTCTAGTCTATAGTCTATAACAAAATACTTAAAGAAAACTGTCATGATATTGTAATAACTATTGTCAAATCAGTTTAAGTGCCCACAACGACGAGTTCTAAGTGTTTTTAAAACTACTTGTTATCATCTATAGTTGGTAATTTTAAAGGAAGATATATATACTACGATATAGAACGATAGTTATACTATACCTATATATATGTACCAAAACTCATGATGTATCCTTTTAAATTGTAAGCAAACAAATAGTTTCACTTGATGTACCTTCGTATAAAATTATATATGTAAGTGAATACTTCGATAATAGTGACGATATATACTATATATATAGATATATTATAGAACTGATTGATCAGCACACAGAAATCATTTGCTCTATCCCTATCGTTCTCTACTTTTTAGGTAGTCTCTTCTCTATTATAGTTATGTTACTCAAATTATCAGAGCATGAAACGCATTAAATATTTATTGTAAATACACAATCCCGCACCTATCCAAAACTCTTAACTCCTCTCCACTCAACTATAACTGGAAATAGATACAACTTTATAATATCCTTACTCTAAAAGAAATAACAAACACGAGTTGTTGTTATTAAGGAATTGTCAATTTTGTGGTCCAAAGCTACAATAAAGAAAATCCCATTCAAATGGGTCCAAAAGTAAGCTTAACTAAGTAATACTTAGTTTATGGTTCAATTCGCTAAAAACTAAACTAAAATATATAAATCATATGTGGATGTGTATTTTTTGAAATCAAATAAACGAAATACTTCAAAATAAACGAAAGTTGTGTCCTTTGGGTTGAAATTTGTAGATTGGCACCAAGGGATCTCGGTATAACCGTACGATTTACCCCTTTCTATGCTAAAGACAGACTTTAAAGGGTATACAGTCAAATAAGGTTTGTATTTGATTTTACAGCATAGGTACAGGATATTTGACAGCCAAAGTCTAATTCTTCTCGAAGATCACACAGTGATTTCCCTGATCATAGTAGCTTCTAGTGAGCTTCACCTCTGGCAGCTGAGCCACTAAGTCCTCCAGCTCATGCTCCTCGAAGACATGATAGTAGCGCAGAAAAGTTGTCTGCTTCTCCTCTTTATTCTTGGTCTTCCAAGGCACGTAGACATCCTGTTGCTGGAACTCAGTGCGATTCGTGTGTACAGGCAGTGGAACATGTGAATGCTTCTGCTGCTGCTCCAAGTCCGGGTTGAGCAACTCCTGAGCCAGCTGCTGACGTTGTGCCTGCTCCGTGGTGCGCTGCTTGTTGACCGCTTTGTTTTGACGTAGGTAAGCGGATTTCTTGTCGTTCTTGCGCTGATCCCTGGCCCAGACATAAATGAGCGCACGGCCGCCTGGGCGGAGCACACGTGCCATTTCCCGCAGCGCCGTGAGCCGTCGCTCTGTTGTGGCTAGATGATGAATGACTGCAATTGAGATGCAGCCATCGAGGCTGCCACTGCGCACCGGCAACTGCAGGCAATCGCAGCGGAAGACGCTCTGACCACGTCCCTTACTGCTGACGGCCAACAAACCCAGCGAACGATCACAGCCGACGGTGAGGATTTGTGGATTGCAGCCCAAATACTTGCCATTTCCACAGCCCACGTCCAGTACTACGGAGTAGTGCTCAAAGCTCTGCAGGAAGTCAGTAACTTGGGGCCAAGGTGTGTGTCGTGTGTCGCTAAAGTGATCAGCGATTTTGTCATAGACTTCGTGCACATTCTGCTGCTCCAGGTGGCTGGCATGGTTGGCCAGCGCCTCCGTAAGCCCCTCTGGTGCTGCGGTCTCTTGTCTTGTATCACAGAGCGTTGGGTAGTCACAGTTGCAAGGCCCTCGACGTAATCTTCGAAAGGTGAGCGACGTTCGTGTGCTGCGTGCTTGAGTCGTCAGACTTCCTGTGGATGTGGTGATCACATCAATATGCTTGGGTTTAATGCCGTGCGTCCAATCGTAGCGTGATTCACCGGACATAATCAGAAGCGAGCGACGGGGCAGTAGCACATGGACGAGCTCATTGTGACGCCGAAAGTCCATGACAATGTCGGACTGCAAGGAAAGCGACAGAATGGGATCCACAAAGGCACTGTGCGTGTCCACATGTAGTGGTATGCCCCGTCCAGGCTCATAGCAGTTCACCGTCAGTTGGTCCGGTTCGAAGGTGAGCGGCAAGCGCTGCCAAAGACGATCGCATGCAGCTGGAATCGGCTGCTCTAAGGGCTGTGAAGGATCCACATTATTGGTGCCGTAGAGAAACTCGTAGCCAAAATGCTTGACACGCCGATGCTTCAGTGCATCCTCCATGTGACCAGCACTGTTGCCGTCATCGGAGACCGCCTGCAACAAAGCTGCCTCCTCTTCCAAACTCACAAAGTCTGGCAGCAGTATTAGGCCATTGGGCAATGGCTTTTGCCAGCCACTTTGCTCGATCTCTTTGGGCAATTGCGTCACGTAGCTGAGATAGGCAACCGCTCCCTGCTGTCCTATGGTCGCCAGATTGTGCATGCCCCGAAACACCAGCTCGGCATCATTTTGTGTGGCACACTGCAAAAAACAGTACGACTTCGTTGGCAGCATTAACACCTGTGAGACTTGACCACCTGTGGTGCCGGCAGCACTAAGCAGCGCTTCTTCCGTTAGTCCATTGCTGAGTCCCACATTGAGTATGGCCAAAAAATGCGTTGGAACGTCGCTGGCACTCACATCACAGTCGGCTTTTATAATTGCGAGGCAGCGTCGCTGTTTTTTATCAGCTTTTTTGGCTTTGTTTACGTTTTGCGCAACGTGCATTTTAATAGAGCTGGCCAAACTGTCGATAGTAATATCGCGTGTCTTGTACTACACCGTTTAGTGTAACCAATCAAAGCAACTCTGGTTAAAAATAAATCTATAGTATGGCCACCCTTATTTAAATTCCCAATATCACGATCAACCCAGGGACATTATTTTGTTCACCGTTCAGCGATTAAATTAAAAATAAATATTAATTATTTAAAATTAGTACTTTATTGGAGGCTTTCAAAACAATACACTTATACGACTTTGCTATTAATGAGATGACAGAAACATATGAAACTTGCAACTTGTATTTTATTTAAAAATGTATGGAAATTTTTGTTTTTCACGCATTGCATGAGCAACCAACTAAAGTAAATAATTATTGATATAAAATGGTGGAGTATGTACAAACGTTCTTCATGTAGTACTGCGCTCTGACTACACTAGTGCATATATAGTCAGTCTTAATCATATATGCTTTCTTACCTAACTTAATATTTATGAGGATTACATCTACCAGACCCTATCAATCATACTGTTATCCTGTGGCTTCTGATTCATAGTGGTCAACTGCTGATGATAATTCCGAATCTGATTACTTCGACGTGGCTGAGCCAAATACTCGAACATGCTCTGCAAATGCTGCGACAACATCTTACTCAGATCACTTGGCATGGGATCTGTCCAGAAGAAATCATGATTCAGTGCTGTGTCCGCGTCAATGCGCTTCTTGGGATCCAATGTGAGTAGCTTGTCAAGCAAATCACATCCCGTGGGATCCTTAACATATGGACGCAGTCGTTCCTTAACGCGTCGCTTCTGATTCTTTGGCAATTCAATAGATTTGTACAGTTCCAACTCCTCAACGCCAGGCCAAACATCAGGAGTAAAGGAACCGCAGAGTTGCGAGATAAACGTCAATTGCTGCTGCTCTGTGTTGCCCTGCATAATAGGCGATCGAGTCCACATCTCGGCCATAATGCAGCCCGCTCCCCACATGTCCACGGGCGGACCATAGTTGCGATCACCCAACAGCAGCTCTGGCGGACGGTACCACAACGTCACCACACGATTTGTATACCGATTTTTACAGTCATTCTTTGGAATGCTAAATGCGCGGGCCAAACCAAAATCTGCCAGTTTCAATATGCCATGTTTTGTAATCAACACGTTGGCTGCTTTCATATCGCGATGTAGGATCTGTAAAAAATAGATATCAAGTGTCATTAATGCAATTTAATACAATTTCATTTCACTATCTCACCTTGTTGCTGTGTATGTAATAAAGACCGTTAAGTAATTGGGCCATAACTTTCTTGATTTCACCCAGACTAAATTTAACATTCATGTTAGAGAGCAGGCCAGCCAAATCGTGTTCGCAGAAGTCGAAAACCAGGTAGAACGTTGATCTATAGCCATTATGTACAGTTGCCTTCGTGCGACAGATCTCGATCAGATTAACGACGTTCTCGTGTTTCAGTAATTGCAGTATCCGTATCTCGCGAAGCGCAGTAATGGGAAACTAATTACCTGGGTTAATAACTTTGTTTGTTTCTTGGTATTGCGCAGGTACTTACACCTTCTTTTTCGTTGTCCATGAGCACCTTTTTCATGGCCACAAACTTTTTGTTGCTCTTTTTTTCCCGTGCTTTGAACACCTCACTGCACATTGTGAATTTATGTTATTATTATTTGCATACGTTAAATTTACTTTATGTGAGACTTGCCCAAATGTGCCTTGACCTATTTTGGCCACTTTCTCGTATTTACTGCTCTCATCGCAATAGGGGAACACATAATCCTCGATGTACTTTTGCTTCTCCATCAATGACATGGTGCGCGATGAACTGCCCGACGACACGCTCGACGGCGTCGATGCCTGCGGTAGCATGTGCGACATATGTGCCATTATCTAATGCTATTCAATTATATTAATAAATTCACTTTTTTCTTTAATTTCACAAGAGTTGAAAAATATTTTAATCACAAACACTGCGTACTCACAAAACAAAGCAACAACTGGTGACTAGTGATGGTTCGACCCACGATGTAATGTTATCGTTAATGCTCTATCGATTACACAAAAACTATCGCACAAATTAATACTGTTTTTCACTATCGGTATTTTTCCGTTGCGTGCTAGTGCTGTTACGATAGTTTATAATCGATAAGCAGTATTAGTACATGCAACGTATAATTTTTCGAAAACCAGTGCAGAAAAAGGATTTAATACAAATTACAAATGACGAAAGTAATATATTTTTGCTTGGTCCGGTATGATAATCATTATTGGGCAAAACAGTGCTATTAGATGTGCTTTCAATTTTAGACAAACATAGGTAATTTCTACCTAGAAAGAACAGTGCACGCAGTCCAGTTTAATAATAGCTTTTACTATAATATTTTCACAGACACAGATTTGTACTAAAGTTCTCGAAAAATTCAATTAAAATATAATTCTTATAAAAAGTCGTTTTTTCCCAGAATTAAAAAAAATATAACTCTTATCAAAACTGGTATTTTCCCAAAATTGTATACAATATGTATGGGTGTGCAGATGTCTAAGGTTAAGCCATTAATTTTCGAAATTTCAGAATTTTTTGTTGTGTAGAAAGAGATAAGCGCAAGCAAGAGAACGCTAAACTCGCACATCCCTGTCAGTGTTGCTATCATCGGTTCTTAGACCGGATTTATAGAACCATAAAGCAGTTTATGTTCATGCTATTTTGAACATAACATATTTTGAACACACTGCGTATACGTTATACAACTTGACTATGTTTGGCGCATTAGTCTAGGCCAAGCAAACTAAATTAAGTCTTAAGTAATGTTTAACAGAAAACAACACGTCAGAAAATAGCTACAAGCAGTCAACCTGATTTTGGGAAAGTTCGCGAATTGAAGTTCAAAGTGTGCTCCACAAAAACAAGAGCTACAAAATGTTCAACACCTGCCAAAGTTATGCACCCGTGTTGATAGTTTTAGGCACAATCCTGTCCATTATTGTGGCTGCTCCCGTGACTACCACATCAGCGGCAGAGGTAAGTGTCAACAGTTAGCAGTGAAGTGAATGCAAATAAATGACCCAATCAGAATGTTACTATTAAATTTATATTTTCAGACCTACTTGTCGCAATTTGGCTATTTAGACCCCTCCAAACCGAGTCTGACGTATGATAGAATGCAGGGCAAAAACTACTTGGTAAGTGCCATAGAAGAGTTCCAGAGATTTTTCGGTCTAAATGTCACCGGTGAATTGGATGAGAAAACAAAGGAAATGATGTCAATGTCCCGTTGTGGTGTACGTGATCGACAGGATTCTGAAAGCGATAGTCGAATGCAGCTTTTTAAGATCCAGGGCAGTCACTGGGATCAGAAAAGTCTTACATACCGTATTTCAAAATATCCCAAGAGTTTGAACCCTGACGATGTCGATGTGGAAATAGAACGTGCATTTGCTGTTTGGAGTGACGTTACAGATCTAACCTTTACCAGAAAGGCATCAGGACCAGTGAGCATCGAAATCAAGCAAGTTTCTAATATTTTCGAAAAGAAATATGGATTTATCAAGTCTTCTCTACTAGGACTCTTGAATTAATTTTGATTTCATATCTCTCTTCCATAGATTCGCGGAGGGCGAACACGGCGATAGCTTTGCCTTTGATGGCCCGGGGAGAACTTTGGCTCACGCTTTCTTCCCAGCTTATGGTGGCGATGCTCACTTTGATGACTCCGAATTCTGGACAATTCGTTCAAGCAGCGGCACAAATCTTTTCCAAGTGGCTGCTCATGAATTTGGACACTCCTTGGGTCTATCGCACTCGGAACACACAGCCGCTTTGATGACGCCAGTCTATATAAGCTACCAGGCAAATTTCAAGCTACACGAGGACGATAAGAGAGCTATACAATCGATATATGGAAGCAAGACAAATGCAAACGTACCCAGAGTTAGCGATAAACCAAAAGTGATAAACACACCACCAGTTAGAGATACACCAACAGTCAGGGAGACACCAATGGGTACACGCACAACGGTGTATAAATCCACACCAGCTTCATCGGTTGTGTGTACACCCCAGTTGCAGCAAATTACACCACAATACTCAACGTACTCACTAAATTGTCAACCAATGGTCAATGAAGTGTACACATTGGTGTTATCATCAGTACATTCTGAACATGACCCGAATTGCAAGGACTGGAAGATCGATACAATGTTCAAATCGGGAGATAGCATCTATGCCTTCAAGGGCGACAAGTACTACAAAATGGACACGGATGGAAAGGAGGAGGGTTATCCACGGCTCATATCCGAGGGCTGGCCAGAATTGCCCGGTAACATAGATGCGGCCTTCACCTACAAGGACGGCAAGACGTACTTCTTTAAGGGATCGCAATACTGGAAGTATCAGGGTTGTCAAATGGATTACGGCTATCCCAAGGATATAAGAGATGAGTTTGCTTACATTCCTTCTAATCTGGATGCTGCCATGAGCTGGGAAGATGCGATGATCTTCTTTAAGGACGATAATTACTGGATCTACGAGCCTGCCAAGCATATGTTCGCTCAAAGCCAGATCTCTGTCTTCCAAGGAGTGCCAAATAAATTGGATGCAGCCCTGAAATACGATATTGAATACACGTACTTCATCAAAGACGACCAATTATATCGTTACAATCATGCAGAGTTAAAGGTAAGTCTAATTCGTATGGCAGCTAAAAACTTGCTGCTCAGATACTTATATACGACCATCTCAACTTCTATAATTTTTTACTTCCAGGTGGATGTGAATTACCGTGCACACTTGTGGTTCGGCTGTGAGGCCTAAACCACAGCTATTATTTTTGAAGAGGACCACTTGAATCGTAGCAAATATACTTTTACATATTACCATTCTAAAAGAAACTAGCTTTATTTTCTCGCTTTGATTTATACATATATTTTTAAATAAACTAGCAATACTTTATAAAAACATTGTTTTTCTATCCCTTGATTTTTAAGCAATCAGTTTTAAAATTTCTTGTGGCATAGCCATTTATTTAACAGTGTGACCAAATTCCGTTATTATAAAAGTTTCCGTTAATTGCGCGGGAAAAATTTGTATCATTGGTGAGTAATTTTAATAAAAACAGAAATTTTTATCGCGTACACTTTTTTTTTGGTCCCGAATCATATGGAGTGTGCATAATCTCAGTGTGTATACACTGCCATATATCAGCTGTTGCGTGGATAATCGTGTTTTTGTTCAGTGTGTACACACTCGTCATATGATATAACCTGACAAAACGCAGCGGATTTTTGTAAACACTAAACTCCTTATTTATGAATAAATTATTAAAAATTGCACAGGCTGCGCCGCGCCAATTTGTGCGGGACTATGCATTCAAGTCAGATCTGAAAATCAAATGGGTGCGACCCGAAAAGATATCGTGCATCAAGCCCGAGAAAAGTGGCGATCTCGCCAAGCTGCCGCCGCTGGACCCAAATGAGTTACTGCCGGAATACAAGGATTCCAAGGAGCTAGAAAAGTAAAAGATAGTAAAATTAAAAAGTGCTGAATATTAATATAAATATCTTGCAGTGCCGATGAAACAGTCAAGTCACTTTTCAAGCTGAGCAACAATCGGAATCATGAAACTACACGGTATTACCGGGATCAAATGGTCAGAGAAGTACAACGACATGCCCAGGACTTTGGCTCCATGGAGGCCAAGTGTAAGTAAATTACTTATGCTACCAATGCAAAAGGTTTAAAAGACTCTTCTTTCCACAGTGGCGAAGATGACTGCATACATACGGCGCTACCAGGAGCACATGGAAACCAGCCCACGGGATCGTGTTATTAAAGTGCGACTTAAGGAGATGATTGAGAAACGTAAGAAGTTCCTTAAATACCTGAGACGCTGGGACTATCCACGCTTCGAGTGGATACTGGAGAAACTTGATTTGGTCTACAAACCACCGCCAACAAATTTCCACTGGATAACACGTAAGGAGTCGCTGCAGAAGCTAACAGACATTTACTGCGAGAAGATCAAGGAAAAGCGTCTGGAGGCCTATCACAAAGAGCTGCAGGCACAACAGATACCCTACCTCGAAGATGCCATTAAAAAGATGTCGTTCGTGCGCCAGGAGCAAATTGATTGCGAGATTCCCGTAACCGTCACTGAGCAGCAGATTGAGGAGGCACGCCAGCAGTTGGCAGAACTAAAGGCACTGCGAGAAGCAGAGGCGGCAGCGACGCGCAAGCAAACGGATGAAACCTTCCATTAAACAGTTATAAACGAATTGGCAATAAAGTGGCTGAAACGATTCTTAAATTATATGAATTTATTGATTTTTTCGTGCGGTGATTTATGTAGAGTTCGTTACATGTCATGGGGAAGTAGATGCGGGGACTTAGAAAAATAAATAAACAGCTATTTTTTGTTGTTTTTCATAAATATATGTAGATAAAAATCAAACTATACGAAAGTGTATGAATAGAATTGAATGGGTTTTGTTTTGTGTGGTTATTCTTAGCGCCTTGAAGCTTCAGCTCGTTTCTTGCCCCGCTTGCTGTTGGAGCCGTTGCTGCTGCTACTGGAGCTGCTAGATGAGGAGGTTGTTGTGGAATCGCTAGAGCTGGACGAGCTGGATGAGGACGACGAGGACACCGATGAGGTGGAATCACGTGAGCCTCGATTTCTGATTGCTGCTGGAGCTGTTGTTCCTCCTGCTGCTGTAGCTGCTCCAGCAGCTAATTGTGTCTTTTCCTTGCTGCTGCTTATACCATTATCCGTGTCCTTAGTCTTGGCATTGCTGGAGGTCACTTCGTTGTCGCCCCATAAATCGTATTTGGACAAATCCCCATCGTCGTCCTCGTCGTCATCTTCCTCCTCATCGCCAGCAATATCACTGCGTCTAGCGCGTTTCGTATCATCCTCGGAACGTCGATCGTCATCGCTGCCTTTGTCATTATTCTTGCGCTTTTTGCGGCGCCCAAACTCATCATATTCACTATCCGAGTCCTGGCGTTCCTTGTACTCCACAACGCCGCGATCATTGTAACCGCCGCCAAAACCTAAAAGAGGATTTAGCTTTAAGCTGTTCATACTTCGCTAGGTGTTGGTCTACTCACCTGTGCGCTCCTCTACGTCTGTGAATTTAGGCGCATTGCACATGTTGCAGGTCTGGCGGCGTGCCCAATTAACGTTGGCACATTTGCTGCACTGCCAATCCTCGGCACTGAACAGACCACGTGACTTGTCCGCCGCCACTTTGCCAATTTCTGTACCCAGCTTCTTTTTGCTTGAGCTGCTGCTGCTGCTACTGCCGCTGCAGCCATTGCCCCTGTCGCGTTCCCGGTCCCGATCCCTATCTCGATCCGGCTTTTCATTAAGGCTGCAATCACGTTCTCGGCTGCATTTAAAACATTCCAAGCGGCGCGCAAAGTTCAAATGGCGGCAGCTGCAATCATAACCAACACACGCACACATACATACATACACATACACACAAAACGATTGCAGGATGAATGAGAGTAACAAAACAATTTGTAATTCATTTGTTATGTTTGAGTGGAAGGGGAAGAGAAGTGTGTTGAGCAACAGAGTCTGGCTCTGTCTCGCACTTGGCTTGGAACATTACGCTTGAAGCTTTACGCGCACTCACTCAATATCTGGACAAATCCAATCGCCAGCCGAGACGCCGATGCCGCCGCCACCGCTGCTGCCACCCCCGCTGATGGACATTTCAAGCTCGATCCGTTTGCTTTGGCTTTTGCGAGTTTACTGCTATGAAAAGTCCTTTAAAATGCTTAACAACTTATTAACTGACATTTAAAACAATTTTATACAATTTCTGTATATGAATCTTTTCCGGTTTGCTTTTTTTTTTTGCAATAAATTTTTGTGGCGTTGCTAGTAGGGTTGAAATGCTCAATGAACGTTGCCAGACTGTTACAACTTAGTGTGGCCATTTCGGTTGCTTCTATTTCAACGCATACGGCAACGCCGACTCGGTTGACAAGATTTTTCCGCAATTGTTTTTGTTTAGTCAATTTTTTTTTATTTATGCACAATATATTGAATTCAATTCCTATTTTACATGGGTTTTAAATAAAATTCTTTGTTTTATTTACTTTTAGAGTTTTATTATCTTAAGCATATAAAACAAAAGCCGCTCCAAAAGTAAACAACTGATTTGTGTTGTCATTTTACTTGAAAAAGTGAATCTAACGCATAAACCAGCAACTTTTGGAATTGTCGGTGCGCGCGCCACCAGCAACACACACACACAATCAGGGTATTTCCAGAGCTTTTTACTTCTTGCCGGTACCGATCTTGGCCTTGGCGGTACCACGGACCTTCTTCATTCTGTTGCGACGTTCCTTGCGCTGCTTGCGTGTCTGCTTCTTCTGCTCGAACAGACCATGACGGGCCAAACGGTATTTGGGCTCGAACTTCTTGGCGAAGTCCAGAGTGTCGTAGATGAGGGCAAAGCCCGTGGAGCGACCACCGCCGAAGTTTGTGCGGAAACCGAAGGCGAAGACGACATCTGGGGTCACCTTGTACATAGCGGCGAGCTTCTCGCGAATCTCCGTCTTGTTGACCGACGAGAGTCCAGGGTGGAGCACATCGCACACCATTTGTTTTCTGGCAAGCAGACGGTTCGTCATGAACTTGCGGGTGCGGATTGTGGCAGTTGTACCAGTCGACATATTGGCGGAGCTGTAAAACGCACAAATACACAGCAATTAGAGGGGCATTTCACACACAAAATCGCATGTTTTCACAAATATTTCAGGTAATTGTTGTTTCTGTTTTAACACACAATGAACATAACCTCAATATGTTTTGCACTCGCTAAGCAACTCGAGACTCCACGTGTGACACGCTGCGGTTGCGACTTGTTTTTACGCGCTCAGGTGGCCTGCATTCATATGCACATGCATTCACTCATTGCTAGCACATTTTAGATGCATTTTGGTTCATTTTAAATCAATTATTACCTTTTAAAACACTTGAAAAGGTTTTAAACACGTCTGCTGTGCGAACGCGATTCTTTAGAAAGGAAGATGGCCACCGTCGATTGTTGACGACTTGGCAGCACTTTTTTCCAGGGTTGCAATGCACGAGAATCAATTATTGCCAGTACAACCGTGAGCGTGGCGCAAATTTAAATCGATAATATGTTGAATTTGAAATATTTAAATGTTTATTAGTTCACTTTGGCTTTTACAAAATTTCTTGTTATATTAAAACCTAACTTAATTTTGAAAGCTTTTGATTATTTCGCTTATTTCTCAAAGCATATGCGATACCAAAGTACACAGCAAATAAAACTAACCAAAAGGCGATTAACAAACCAGCATAATAAATAAACAAGTCAAAAAGATGTAGCTGATTGGAGGAAATATCGATGCCACGTGTTCTGATCGCAGCACCTCCTTTGTGCCGCACCACATAGTTCACCCAAAAGATGGCACTAGCTAATGCGCCCAAGGGTCTGTCCCGGAACTCACTGGACACCTCACGAATCTTTAGCTGATAGCTTTGCTGAGTTGTAAGCTCCTCCAGGGCCCAATTAAAAGAAGCAGTGGTAAAATTATTCGAATCCAACTGTAGACCAATGCCCAAATTAACTGCCAACCCCATGTTCTTGCGTTCATTGCGGAAAATGGGTAAGCCCAGCATTGGAACGTGTCGCATGATGCCCTCCTGCAAGCTCAACAAATCACCGTTCATGATAAATGCACGGACTTTCGGATGAGCCAAGATGTCAATTTGTGGCACTGAATGTTGTATCATAAAGTTTTTCGGTTGATTGTCAAGCTTTTTCACATCGTGGCAAGTCCAAATCACGCTCTCCTTGCGTGCGCCCAGAAAATCAAACAGTGTTTGCAGCTTTTTCTTGGGTAACTGCCCACAATGCTGCTCGTTTCCTAACTGCATGTAAATAATGCCATGAGATTCTTCCACAAAACGTTTCAGATTCCAGGGCAGCTCACGGGGACCACGAATGTGCAGACCGCCGGCAGGCACAATCTGTTGCATCAGCGGTCGTGGGGTCAACAGTGGCACATGATTATTGAGCAACAGCAGCGACAAGTGATGCGCCTGCAGCTCCATCACTGTGGTGTCAACTGCAAGGCGAAATTCAAAAAGACGTTAAAAACATTTTATTTGCAGCGTTGCTGGATATTTAAAAAGAGGAGCAGCACAATAATGCTTGAGCTGTTAGAGTTGCCATACCTGTTAAAAACTGTGCCATTCACAATAGCTAAGCGAAAACTTACGTTTAAAATGATTGCGTATCAATTTATCCTGTGCCGCGTAGTGATCGTCGTGAAAACGTGTCCGCCGTGCTATACAGTCGCGTATATTGCTCAAACGTCGTGAAAACCCGATGCCGGATGTGTGCAGCTCGAAATCGATGGGCGAACAGGCTACGGGCACCAAAGCCTCCTGCACTGCTTGCATATAGTTACCAAAATCAGTGCTCACAATGCCAATCGTGGGCTTCTGGTGCTTAAAACCCAGCGCCAAAAGCGCCTCCGTGTAGAAAAAGTCAACGAGAATGACGTCATAGTCAAATTCTTCTGTTGGCAATTGCAATAATGCTTGCACTGAGGGCTGTGAGAGAAAATGATCCATGGCTTGCGCGCCAACAGCGCTCAAAGAAGCGCGCAATTTGTGGTCCGCCAATTTCGAGAGTTCTTCCAGGCTGCTTCCAGCAGCGGCGTGCTTTTGCACTGGAAAGTGAAAAATTTCTTTCAGTTAAGAAATTGAGGGCTAGGCTAAAGTGTAAACTTACAGTTAGTCCAAAAAGCGTATTCTGGTGCGACTACCGTTTCCGTTATGCGTTCAAAGTGCTCGCCAAGTCCGTGGCTACCGTAAATGGTCACCTGTGAAATGGTATAACAAAAGTAGCGGGTTTATTCTATCGTCTAATACCGCGTGTGTAGTGCAAACTTACATTGTGATCTCTGCCGGCCAGTTCGGTGACTAAAGTGCGCATCACCGCAAAGTGACTCTCGCTGGCATGGGGAAAGAGTACAAGTATTTTGGCCGCATGACATGGATTCCAATTGCCAAATAGCAACAGTAAGTACATTAACAATCTGTACGGTAGTTGCTGTAGAAAAATATATATATGTAAGTCATAAATAGATTTCATTGGTACACATCAGCAGCGTTCACTTTCTCAATTTCAATCTCATATTTTTCTTATCAATTAAGTTTTGTATGAAATTTCTATTCGTTTTGAATTAAAACTTTCAATACTAACCATTTTAAGTTAAGTTTTAAAGTAACTAATGCCTTCCAAAAACTTTTCCGACTTAGTTTCCTTCTTTTGTACTTAAACCTCCTCTCCAAGCGCCTTTCCCTGTAGCACTGATTGCTCCACAAGCAGCAAAACAAATACATAATCATTAAAGCGTCCAGAATTTCTGTGGTTATTCTATATATTATGTACAAATATACATATACAAGACTATCTGGAAGTGTATTGGAAACATATGTGGCACATGAGATTGCCGCCGACATAAACAATACGTACACAATCTCCATAAACACACACACGCACACTCTTATGTGTGTGTTGGTGTGTGTCTACTCTTTCATTAAACGAATGGGGTACAATTGCACTGACACAGGCAAATTTGTAGTTACTCTGAGTGATCCTCTCTCCTGCTCTCGCACCTCTCAAATGCCCCAATGCGCTCTCCCCTTTAAGTTGCATCTGTGCATATTGTGTGTGTGAGGAGTGCAGATTGAGGGACTGGCAGCGGATGAGCAGTGCAGATTACGTTGCAGGCGCGCAATGCAGTCAGTCAATTAAATAAAAGGCTAATTATTTTTAAATGATGGACTAGGAGATGCCAATTTTATATTTTCCAGGTATTTACTGCTAAAGAGCTCCACCTATTTTTTGTCTCAATCCAAGGTTAAATTATAATTTGAGTACTTGAAATTGTCACTGACTAATCAAATAAGTCTATTTTTATATGCATAAAAAATTCTCAAGTCGTTGCTAAAATCAAGATCACGATTTAATTTAATATGCTGTGTAAGCGTCAGCTTTTTTTATAAGACAAAGTGAAATAAAACTAAAACTAGAATAAGTTCAGCAAAAAGGGGACGATGAATAACAAGAAATTAGCAAAAAAGTAGCTTTTTTTGTAGTACAATATGAAACTGTTGTTTGAAACCGGTTGCGTTGAAGGGAGACAGCAGAAGTGCAAAGAAAGTAAGCCCACGCACACACATGCACACAATAACAAAACACACATATACATGACAGCGACAGCGCAGTTCGGCAGCCAAAACCAGTTCAATGAACCAGAGTGAGACAGCGAGCAAGTGAATAGCGGAAGGAGTAAGAGTAGGAAAAAGATGTTTTGTTTTTGATTTTTCTTTTCTTCTTTTTTATCACATAGTTATTATGCATGTTTCTTTTGACAATTACAATTACAATTTGTGAATAATTGAGCAGAGTATTAAATTAATTAAATGCAAGACTCAATCTATACCGATTGCTCTGAACTCGATTAACTCTGTAGTTATTTGTATTAATTTGATTATGTTGAGAGAGAGATGTGAATCAAAAAATGTTATGCATTAAAATGCCGACGTTAAAATACATTTTTTTATTCGGTAGCATCAGTCTTGGAAACGGCAAATGGTTCAGCCACTGGAATACTGCCACTGTTGGCAATCACGACATCCTTGACGGGACGATCGCGAGCATCGGTGGCACTGGACTCGATCTTGCGCACCACATCCATGCCCGAGAGGATTTTGCCGAAGACAACATGGCGGCCATCCAACCAGCTAGTTGGCTTGGTGGTAATGAAGAACTGAGAGCCGTTGGTGTCTTTGCCAGCGTTGGCCATGCTCAACCAACCTGCGCCATAATGCTTCAGCTTGAAGTTCTCATCCTCGAAGCGTTCGCCGTAGATGGAGCGTCCACCGGTGCCGTCTCCCTTGGTGAAGTCACCACCTTGAATCATAAAGTCCTTGATGATGCGATGGAACTTGCTGCCTTTGTAGCTGTAAATGGAACAAACATCAAATAAATTATCAAATTAACTGTTTGGTAAGTAAACAAATCAATTTGTCACATTTTTGATTATTATGCTTATTGACGTTTATTAACTAAATTCTCACTTAAACGCCACGTAATTGATATGAACTACTGCGGCTCTAACCTATAAATGTATGTGTGCGTACGTGTGTGTGTATACCACTATCGCAAGTGTGTATGTATACGTGTGTATAAGTGTGAGTCTGTGTTGATGCGCCAATTAGCGGTGCATTTTTTTTTTTTTTTACTTACCCTTCGCCTTGTGGTTTCTCAGCCAATTCCTTGAAGTTCCTCACGGTTTTCTCCACAGTCTTGCCGAACAAACCGATCTCAATGCGACCAGCAGGCTCTCCGCCAATGTTGATGTCAAAGAAAACCTACGCAAAAAACAAATACATTGACAGCATATTAAACATTTTAGAAAAGAACAGCGCAAACTGATTTATCTGTTTGTGTGTGCCTGTGACGTAGGTACACAATTATGACTGCATACATATATGTATTTGTACATGTGTGAGTCTCTGTTTCTATGTTTATGTGTATGTTTGGGGATGTTGCTTACCTTGTCGGTCACTTTGGGTCCTTTGCTTTCATCAGCAACAACAATGCCGGCCGCAATGGCGACCAGGCACAAAGCCAATTGGAATTTCATTTTATATCAAAAGTTTTCGAGAGTCAAAACCCGCCAGACGACTAATCAGCTCGACAGCGAGAAATAGAATAAAAGAGTGGTGGGGCAACGCGCTTTGCTCCCTCTTTCAATTCCCAGTGCCGATAACAAACAATCGATTACACTATCGCAAGCTAACAGTGCTGCAAGCTGACCACATCGGTAAACTATCGTTTCAACTGTTTAGTGCTGTGCAATGCGACAGACAAACCGCGCGAAAGTTTGAAATTCAAAGTCAATTTTATTATTTTGGTTTTTATTGCGCATTTTATCTTATTGTGGGTTAACATTTATTTTCAACTTGAGTTTGCTAATTGAAAACAATATATTTTCAATATTAATACAATTACTTGATGCCATAAACTATTTATAGAGCGTTAAATTAAATTCTGGAAACATTTACATTTTAATAATCATTAATAGTGGCTTGTCTTTAACAAAATATATAATTCTGTGCATTTCAATACGATTAGGTTGAATTTAAAATATGGAACGTATTCTATTTCAAAGGATAAGTTTATGCTATGCACAGCTATTCAGTATAAACATAAATTTTAGTTTAAATTATTTAGTTTATAATTATTATAAATGAGCTTCAGCAAACTTTTAAGACCTATCACATAGAGAAGATACACACTAGAGACTAAAGCTATTTACAGAAAAATACAATAAATATATCATCTTAAATTGTACATAAAAGTGCAAATCATAAAACGTTAATTACATAAATACATAAATAAACTATGACAGTTGTGCGGAATATATATATAATCATTATCTATAACTACATATATTATATACCATATTTGTTGCTATGGATTAAAGAACGATTCGAAACGAAGTCGTGAACAGCCAAGTTTTGGATTTGCATTGCAGTGAGCAAATTTCAATTTCGATCAAATTTTGAAGCGCGTTTTTCAAAAGCCTTCGCTAAAGTTTAATTCATCCGAATCAGACTTTAATCGCTGCTATTAATCAGAGATTCCTGTTGTTCATCATCGCTGACTCTGCAAGGGATATAGAAATGGGAAAATTTAATTATTTTTAAATAAAATTGATCAATTCACATGACTTTATACCTCACAATGCTCGCCTTCTGGCAGCCACACACTTTTCTATATATAAGCTTGAAGAGTTTCATCAACGGATCCGATTCATCGTTGCGCAACAGCAGCAAAACAAGCACCAATGAAACACATAATCCCAGCGATCCAATCCAGTGCATTGATGTATATGATTTGCTTCTTAGCACCACATCAAAAACAATTGCGAGCGGTATTTGCAGGGTCATTGAAAGTGTGCCAATAAGCGTGGAGGTGAGAAAACAGCCCCACAGCCAAAGAGCCACAGCGATCATGGTGCAAATGAAGCCATTGAGAAAGAGCAGCGCAAACTGTCCCTGGCTGGGCAACTCAAAGGTTT
This sequence comes from Drosophila parthenogenetica, assembly GCA_035047505.1. Lineage (NCBI taxonomy): Eukaryota > Metazoa > Arthropoda > Insecta > Diptera > Drosophilidae > Drosophila > Drosophila parthenogenetica. The sequence continues at coordinate 8,171,585 of JAWNPM010000087.1, forward strand.
CAATCTTTGTGAAGTGAAGTATAAAGAAGATGGGCCACATCAGCAAGAGATTCCAGAGACCAACAAAGCCTGAAAAAGCATAAAGTAATTTTTATTATGGGTATTATCGTAAAGGATTAAGATTTCGTTTAGATTTGTTTGTGGTAGATTAAAACATTATGGGTATTCCATTAACTGATTAAGATTGCTTTTAGATTTGTACCTGAAAACTTACCAAAGAACAGCGGTATGTCCACCTTCTCCTCGGTGTCACTTTTTCGCTTAACAAACACTAAATACGAGGCATAAAAAAAGGCGCTAAAAAGCGCCAACAAAACACCGCGTGTCATTTTCGTATCATGCAGATCGTTAATGGTGCTTGCCACCACACCGCCAATATTCAGAAACACCGCAATAATCTTTGTAACGCTCAACTTGTCGCCTACTGCTGAAGGACACAAAGTGGCCAACACAATGACAAACAAAGTAGCTGAAGTTGTTCTGAAAAAGCAGCAAAAATTTAGACAAATTGAAAGTAGGATTAGGAAAGTCATTGCTCACCTGATAAGCGTTATCATTGTCTGCTCGTCCATGTCCAGTGCCAGCTGCAAAAAGTAATTGGCAGCAAACCACAAGAGGCAGAAAAGCAGCGCTGTTTTGGCCGTCTTGTGATGACTTTTCTGGCGTCTGATGCGCATGCTGGCGGCGTAGGAGAGTCGTGCCATTAACGCATCCGTTGCCTCATGCGCCGACATCTCGCGCACCTCGGCCATTTTGCAGAAACGCACGGCACGCACGCTGGAGTCGTCGCTTTCGGTGCCAGAGAGTATGCCATTGATGGGATTAGCCACGCGTATGGGCACAAAGGTGGGATCGCCCTGTGAAAGAAAGGAATAGTGTTAAAAGAGGGATAAGAGAGGAAAGAATTGGGTGTTCCTACCAGCGCAGCCTGATTCGAGTAGTAGTTTTCATCATCGCCATTTTGATCCATCATCTGGGAATAGAAAGGCAGAAAATAGAGTTATTAAAATGCTTAAATTGGCTTAAGGTTAACCCATTTGTGGGCTTGATATCAGCAGTAAAAGGGAACTACATGACATTTACATGACTGCTGCTGCAGATTTTAAATTTATATATACTTTTAACTTTAAAAAAACCACTTTACTGCTGAAATTATCGAACAGTGACGTAAGTTAGTCCCATACTAACCACATAATTGCCATTCTGACGCTCACACGACTCCTTCCAGGGCGCTATAATGCCAATGATGAGCAAATAAATGCTAAACATGGACGTCTTGAAGTACGTACAAAAGAAGGGCTTGTCATACTTGTCATCATCATAGAGAAACTGTTAAATAAATAAATATTAAATAAAGTATTAACTTATTTGGTAATAGGTTCTGCTTTACCTTGCTTAATTCGCTGGAGGAAACCCACAAGATATTGACCAGCAACAGTATCGAGATGCCCAAGAGCAGCCTCTGTGTGCGTCCAAGCATTTTAAAGTTAAGTTTTAATAATTCCTTAGTTTGTCAATAACAATTTGTAGTTATTGTTGATACTGAGTGCGTTTTAAACAATTATTATTTGCGCTTGTGTCGCCAACTTTTCTGTCTCATTTTTGATGATATATCTGTCAATTACATGTTCGGAACGGATTTATATAGCTGTTGATTTAGCGACTACTGGGCGTTCAAATCAGGGCTGTAATTATAAGGGAGTAAAGTTAATTAAACCATAAATTTGACATTGTAGTTATTGATTTTTTTGGTGTTGCACGTTGCCGACAGTTGTATAAAGTTTGTGGGGGTGTAATTTGCAGTTTTGCTTGACTACAGGGTCTTTAGCAGTCGCATACCGCTTTTCTACTGCTCTATTAATCCAAAGTGCGTATAATCTTAAGTGTAAATAATTTATGAACCTAATTTTGGAAGTGATTTACTTAAATTGATTGATCACAAATCGTAACAAATTTGATTAACAAGCAATCTTCTCAATTAGCGTCTTTTTGGGGAGCTTAGCGTGGAGGGAGCGGGGCTAGGAGTGAAGTAGGGGGCGTGTTAATCATTGGCTGTAAATATTCTGGCAGTGACCGATAATAAAACAGTTGAAGTTGTCACAAAGCTAAAGCTGATAACACATCGCGTCACTTAGAACTCCATTAACGCCTTAAACACTTGGCAAACAAACTCTTTCGACAATTTGTTTATTAAACAAATGCGTTGCAGCGAAAAAAAAAATAAACAGCCACAAACAAAATCAATAAACAACAAAATTTGTAGACGACTGCAACAAGTTTTCATATTTTACACACGCTGTAAATGTCACTGGCATAATCTTTGCTTTATTTATTCCTTTGTGATTTATTTAATTTATGCGGTTTTTTTTTGCGGCTTTACCTCGACATTTTTCTAGCCTTTTTCAAGCCAGGCTTTGTGGGCGGTTGCTGTTGCTTAGCAAGCAAATTTTATGAGTTTTCAAAGCAAATTAAATTTTGCCTTCAGTTTCTAAGTGTTTACTACTATTTGTTGCTATGAAGTGCTTAAAAATTGTTAGCTTATTATGAGCGTATGTTTGGTAACGCTAACAGACTGAATAATACTGTTTTTGTTCGATTTTCCTGCACGCACAATAAAAAAACTAGACAGCTGTCTGCTAAAGTAGCTCACACACGACAGAAGTATAGAACGGCTAGAACATATTATTTAGTTGATTGTATTTAGTTAGTATTTAAGCTAACAACACTACAAGTATATTTTAATATGTTTTAATATAAAGTTATTTAATATTCGTTGCATTTAATACATTTTATTATCAGCTTAAAACTGTTTAGTTATGTGCGCACATTGTGTCGTGTATGGGCTACACCAACGAGCGCAGCAAACGCAGTCGTTTATCGATTAGCACAGCAATGCGCACGAGTGTTGCCAACTTTTGCGTTTTGGTAAGCGCTTACTTATCGATAAGTCAGACTTGTCACTGTGCGCCAAATTTGAATTATGTGCGTGACTTTATGTGCGTGTGTTTTTTGTAGCTAATGTAAGCAAACAAATGATGACAAATTACTTGTCTACGCGTACAAATTAATCCAGAATTATGTTGTCACGCATAATTGACAGCCTCTTAGCGGAAAGGAGAAAAACACACAGAGGGACTAGGTGAGTGTGTGTGTGTGTGGGTGAGTGAGTGAGTGAGTGAGTGTGTGTAATAGATATCCAAATATAAAGTTGTTACAAAGGCTCAGAGGAAGACAGACAGACGAAAGTGGGAGAGGGTGAGGGAAATGGCAGATACTCGGCACAGTTTCACTTTCATCACTTCAAACCCGATTAAGCACCTCATTTTATGTGTTATTTATCTACTGATTGGATGATGATAAAACGCCAGCAGACAAAGACAACACGTAGTGACGGGGAAGAGGAGTGAGAAGGAGTCTCTGTGTGTGTCACGTAAAGTAGCCCTGCCCTTTTTGTTTTTGGCGTACTTTGCCACGTCTATTAAAAGACAACAAAAAAATAAGCGTATAAATGCCGCATAAAACAATACAAAGAATAATAGGGAGACATTTTTCAAGCGCCCCTGCTACACCCCACCAATTCCCCCTCTAGGTTTCCCTTAGGGCACAGACGAGCCACGCCCGCGAAAAGCCCAGCCATCAGCAGGGCTAGCACTCCCCCACGCCCACCCTCGCCCTCGCTCCTGCTCCCCTGTAGTCAGCTAGTCAGCCACTCAGTCGGCGACACCTGTCAAACTGCTTGGCGCGTATGTGCGTAGGCATAAAATAAATAAATAAAAAATCGACAGAACGAAAGATGATGATGAAGTACACAAACACACATAGTCACGCACACACACATGCACACGCACACTCACACACGTGCTTTGAGGGCTGCAAAAAAAAAAGAAGAAAAGAAGAAAAAAAAGTAAGCAAGGAAAATAATATTATGTCGACCCATTGAAACGAGCATGATGTAATTTTCTTTTCCGTTAAGTTTCATTTGCTTTTCCTACAAAATGAAAGTGGCCTTCCGTCATTGACAGCAATCGTAGAGCAGCACAGACATAGACAGAGAGCGACAGTGTGGGAGCGAGAACGAGCAAACGATATCGAGTTATTGGGTATTGAAAATTGCTCTAAAAACAAATAGAGCTGGGATATCAGGTGTGGCATTTGCTAGTAATTGCTTTATGACAGTTACTGTATGTTGTCTGCTTCGTTAACACGATTTGCTATTTGCGTTTGTCAGACAATGAAATATAATGGCAATAACAACATCAGTAACAACAACAAAAGGGACTGGCAAAATTAGTAGTTTTTTGTTTGAACTAGGTGGCAGCACTGTAAGCAAAATGTAAACAAAGCCTGGAATGACAAATGGCTGCTTGTGTGTGAGTGCGTCTGTGTGCTTTGATCGTTTTGTATAGTGTGGTTGTCTCGCTCTGGCAGCTGACATTTTGGGCTTGCGTTATCAGCTGAGTTTTTAATTGTCAGCAATCAGACAATTAAAGCTTTTAAAAGTCAAAGCCCAAAGCCTGTAAATTACACACACGCACACCCAAACACACACACACAGCATGACATAATTTGTGTGATTCAATTATGTTGAAGTTTTGGCCGCATATTACATAAGCAGATTACAGCACTGATAACAAAGCATTAAACTCATTAGGCGCAACGCACTCAAACAAATGCCAAAACACACACACACAAACACACATACAATACATTGACAGCTTTACAGTGAGTCAGTAAATTGTTTTGACAAAAGGTTTTTCTTTTTTTATTTTTAAAATATATTTGTATTTAACAACTGAAACAAAACTAAGGAAAGCGCAATAAAAATCATCAAAATACATGCGGTTTTTTCAGCTTTGTACAAACAATTACTTTACTAACTGTATGCGTGGGCGGTGAGCAGGTCAGGGGTTGACAGGAAGAAGGGGCATGTCAGGCCGTGCCCATTAAATGAACTTATCAATACAACAACACAACAAATGTGATCCACACCCAAAAAAAGGTCCTTTAAAATACAAAAAAAAAAAAGAGGAAAATAAAGAAAAGTCGACAATAACGGCAAACAGAACATAAATTGAAGCAAGCCGCGCCAAATATCAACAACAAACGGTTGGAACGAAGAATACACACACACACAGAGTCACACACACACATACATATAGACTAACTGTACATAAAATACTATATCGCATATCAAGGAAAATCACAACGAATGACCGCCAAAAATTAAATGTCCCCAGCGGACACAGGCAAAATAAAAAGAAGAGCGCGAGAGAGGGAGAGCGGAAGAGCAAGAGAGAGAGCGGCAGGAAGCAGCAGAGCCAAAGGCAGCAGTCAAATAGTGTAAGGAAGCAGTTGGGAGGAGAGTGGGGGTATGGGAGGCAGCATTCAAAGTGGCGAGTAGGAGAGAGAGGGATGCCAAGAAAAGGGGGAGTGGGTGCTTGTGTGAATGGTTTTGAGAGTGACAGCGCGGAATGAAACGAAACGAGAAGAAACGCAATGCGAGCGACGAGAGCAACAACAATGGAAGACAACAAGAAGAAGACGACGCAGAACAACAAGAACAACAACAGCGACGACGACGACGCGCAAAGCGAAATGAAAAATGATTGACTTTTATGGCGTAGCGCATATTCGGTCTTTAACATAATATTTGTCATAAAAGTGGGCGCTGTCAGCAGCTGAGCTTGCTCCACACCCGAGAGAGAGAGAGAGAGTGTGGGATAGCAGGAGCGCGCTTGAGTGGCAGAGCGACAGAGCTGCTGAGATAGCGGCAGAGGAGCCAAGCGACATTGTCATAAAAATTTTGCTAAATGTTGTCGCCGGCACAAACACACGCACACACACACACACACACAGCTAAAGCTTCCGCACACAACAAAAACAGTTCAGCCAGTTCACAAATTTTATACACACAGTGAGTCAAATCAGTTTTGGCCACAACATTATGAGTTATGCAAAATAAAATGGCCTTAAATATTTTTATTTTTATGAAAATGGTTGGCAGAAAAAAAATCAACAATTTTATTAGTTGGTGTCAAAGGAATTACTTGACTGACTGTAAGTAGTGTGAACTGCGCTGAGGGCACAAAACACACAAAACACACGACACACACATTTCCGGTTAAAATAATAATGCGGGTCCTCACACACACACACACATACATACGTAGCGGTATCGGCTGCAAGCGAGCGCACAACAAAAGCAATAATTATGGCAAACGAGTTTTTGTGCCACGCCTTACGCCTTACGCCTTTTGTCGCACAGTTTGCCAGCTTTGACATGAGCCTTAACCTACAAAGATGTCCTCCAAACACACACACGCACGTGCACCCCCACACTCACACACATGGAGAGAGACATCGGCACGCTGTCAGATACAAGCAACAAAGCAATCGAAACTGCCCCGACACCTCAGTAACCCCCACTACCCAACCACCCCCAGCTCTTCCTGTCGTTCCACCCCCCTCCCTAAGCAGCAGCGTCCATTGTTGGCCAACCATTCAGCTACCAAGTTTAGCTGTTGTGTGTGTGTGTGTGTGCGTGTGTGTGTTTTGCAGGAAATTTCGTTTTATGCGCGAGACAAATCGCACCTTATTATGTGCGCGCATGTGTGTGTGTGTGTATGAGTGTGTGTTGTGTGTGCGTTTCGACTTTTCGGCGCGCCATTATCCACACTCATGCAGGCCAGGCTATATCTATGGCTTTATCACCCAACTCACACACACATTCACATGAATTTACATTTTACTTGCAGTACTAAGTGTTTGTGTGTGTGACCAGCGAATGCGCTACTTTCAGCATAAAAGTTGCTGCATACTTTTAGGTAAACTATGTTCGAAAACAAACTTAGCACGCATAAGCAGCGTTGTCCGACTTTTATGTGCGTTTACAGCTAGATCACTTAATACTGCTAGTTAAACAGTATTATAAATTGCTACAAAATATGTAAAAAAGTTGCTAAGCCACAGCAGCTAAAGATTTTTAAAGCAGTTATAATATTTAAGAGGTTTGTCTAACTGTTGTTGCCATTTTTTAATTGAAATATGACTACTCTGCCAACTTATTTAAATTATGATAGCATTACGATCATTTGCAAAGTCATAAACTTCTCACATTGTTTTTTATCATCATTATCAGCGTCATCCCATCAGTTTCTTAGTTCACTCTGCCAGACAGTTTGCTCAGGAATTTATCATAATTATCGCTGCTGCAGCTCTTAGAATTTGTGGGTCAGTCCATCAATGTGGCTAGCACAACGAGTACTACCACAAAAAGCCGCCTTCGTGGTACCGTCATCAGCAGCGATAAAGGCTGAGCATTAGTTTAGTTTTATTTTATTTTATTTCTTGCTTACTGTTTTGTTTCTTTGCTGCCTTCCAGCAGCATTCCATTCCAAGAGTTTCGTTGCTATCACCCACAGAAGAAGGCACAAGCAGAGACCAGACCAAACCAGACCAGACCAGACCACCACGCCCGTGAGAGCGACACGACTGTCTGCCTGCCTGCCCTACCTAACCCACCCCCCATGCCCAGCGGCCAAATTTCGATTCCCTTTTGGGTCTCGCAGCGCCGCTTCCAACCCATTCCACATGTTTCGTTACGCTTAGCGTTCAGCGTTGAGCGTTGAGCGCTTCTCTTTTCTTTTCTACTCTACTCTTCGTTTCATTTCGTTTGCTTTCGTTTGCTTATTTTTTGCTAGCTTTGAACCCAAACACACGCATATACACACACACACACACTCACTCACTCACACATTGTTTGCTTTTGCTTTTTGGGCTTCTGCTGCTGCTGTTTCTCCTGTCGCTTCTCTGCCCTTTGCGTCTCCCCCTTTTCACTTGGCAGCTGTGCATACGCCTGCCGCGTGACTTTGTCAGAGAACGTGAGCGAGTGCGTGTGTGTGTGTCTATGCGTGTGTGTGTCTGTGTGCCAACTTAACATTGTTTGTGCGCTTTGTGCCTGCGCGAAATTTCATTCACAAAACTTGCGTTGCTTTTGCCAGTTTCTGCCTCGTTTTGCTGCTGTTGTTGTTGTTTGGCTGTGCGTGCAAAAAAAAGAGCAGAAGTCGCTGTTGGCCAGAGCGTCAGTTCGTCACACCGTCAGTTAGTCAGTCACTCGCTGCTGAGCATAACTGCGCAAAATCCTTGCCGCTTCCTTTCGTTGCTCAGTTTCGTTACAGCGACGACGGCGACGGCGACGTTGGCAGCGTCGCAACCTTGTAACGGTTATCTCAATGTCTGTGCGCTAAGTCAGACGCTGATTTCGATTACTTCGATTACGATAAACAAAGCGCTTGGCGATAACTAAAACATCAGAGCGGCGTTTTTGTTATCGATAACAAGCAATTACGATCAGCAAACGCTGCTCAAGACAAACAAAAAGTAGCTTACAACATGCGTATGTGTGTGTGTGTACGTGTGTCTGTGTGTGTGTGTTGTAGGTCTGCTAATAGAATTTCTTAGAATTGAGTCGCTGTTGTTGTTGCTGTTGTTAGCAGCTGTATTGTTATTGGTTTTGTTTTCCATTTTCTCTTCGCTTACACGCACACACACGCACACTCTCTCAATCGCTGACAGACGCGCTCTTTGCACAAAATTTCTACTTCAGGGTTATTTTGTTTCTTATCAATTTCTGCACGCACACACACACACACACACATAGCTGCCCGCATATAAGTTTGACACATTTTGTTCCTCTTTCCATGTCATTCCTTTGCTCCGTGTGTGTGTGTGTCTTCGCTGCCCCCTCCTCCTGCTCTTTGGGGCATATCTTAGCACTTTCACTCTCCTTACTTTGGTGGCTGCTGATGTCCTTGCTTCCTTGCTTGGTTGCATGTGTCACAGTTATTGATTGGAATGCGCATAAATTGAAGCAAAATGGTTTCCAAGCCAAATTATGTGGGATTCTTCGTATTCTACTTCTCTTCCTGCTGCTCCTTGGCTACGTCCCTTTTTTTTTGTTGCCTTTGTGTTGTTCTTGTCGCTGTTTTTAAGTTGCTTTTCGCTTCCTTTCTTCTTTGTGCTCTCTGCTTTATCTGTCGCTCATTCACTTTTACTTTTACTGCTCCCTTATCCTTATCCTTATCGCATCGGGTGTGGTCCGCAGGGGCAGTCGAAAATCCACTAGCAACGTGGTTTAGAAAACGAAAATCACAGCAAATCCCCCAAAAAGAACTTGAATGCCGACAGACAAGAAGATTTCAAAGCGAAGTTTAGCAAAAACTACTGCATACTTTTGTGGGCAACGTTGGTCAATTAAAAGTGTTGCCTACATTTGTGGGCAGCATGACAAATTTTGAACTCTGGTTTTAAAACTAAAATTTGCTGACTGCAGGTAAGCTGACAGCATTGATCCTTGCCTCCTACAGCAGACAAAGCTTTGTTAGCGGTGTCTACAAACACAATGTTGCGGCAAGTTGAGTTTGCCACTTGCTGCTGCTTCGTTTTAGCGGACACTTGATTTGTGGCACAGATACTTTGGCTAATTAACAAAGGTTAATTATTCAGGCAACAACAGAGCAGCGAAAATCAACTGTCTAGTATTTTACTTGTGCTGAAGGTCGTGTGGCCTTGGATCCTGCTGTTGTTGTTGCTGATGTTTGTGGCAAGTTCTCAGATATCAACTCAACTGTCGACTGAGTTTTGTGGCCGAGTTTCTGTTTCTGTTACTATAACGAATGCCGTTAGTTTGTGATTATCAAGTTTGACAGCTTGCGCTCAAAGTTATGCTACAGTTATTTTTTTTCGTATTGAAATTAAAGAGTGCGACAGCAAGATAGAAAGAGGGAGACAACGATAGAGCTAGTTTTGTATTGTCAACTGCAACGTAACGTCATCGCGTCCCCTTACGTCGTGCCTTACGTTGTGCCTTTGTAAGCTGCAAAGCGAAACTAAAGCACGTTGAGTGGGATTAAACGACATTATAGGGTATTAGACATTTAGGCCAAGTGAAACAAAACGCCGTAACGAAACGAAAGCAGAATGACAAAACAGAACAGAATACAGAATAGTACAACTGAATGAAACGAAAAAACAAAAATCCAAAAATGAAATAGAAATAGACAAGAAAAAAAAAACACACACACACAGCGACTCAAGACTCAGAACGTAATCCGAGTCTAGTGTCGAGTCGATTCGACTCGAGTCAAGTGGAGACACAAACGCTTTGCGTTTACGTTAACGTCAACGCCAACGCACTTTGAGTGAGTTGAGGTTCAGGCACCGCAGTCACAGTCTCTGTCGCTGACTCAGTCGACGCTTCAGTTGACGCTGGCGTTGCTGTCATTAGTGATTAAGTGCCCTGCAGCAAGTAATTTTTCTTGCTTCATCTCAACAGCGACGAACACACACACAAACACACGCAAGTGTTAGGCTTAAGCAGCTCTGTTAGTTAACAGCGCTGGAAGAATTCCAGCATTTTCGAACTGTCAGACAGAGAGAGAGAGCGCGAGTGACAGCGCTCCAGAGAGCGACATAATAAGCGCTCCCAAAGTTTTATTCAGCGCTGAGAGGGACTGAGAGCGTGAGCGCGAGAGAGAGTCGTACGTTATGCGTTGCTCGTGTTGCCCCATGGGCAGCTCGGGCCATTGGCATATTCCAGTTAAGCGCCATCTGCAATTTGTGGCACAGTCAGTGCCGTTTGGGGCCATCAGCAAGAAGCAGGATTGTAACGGTATATCCTGCTCTCGTCGCGCAAACTGTTTTTGTCCAACAAAAAGCAAAAAGCAAAAAAAAAAAAAAGAGTCAAGCAGCAAAAGAACCCAAAAACCAGCAAATTATAATAAATTTACAGAATTAACAAAAAAGAAAAGAAAGAAACGGAATGAAATGAAAAATAAAAGAAAGAAAAAGAAAATAAAAAAATAATATATAAAATTTCTGAAATGTTTCAGTTGCAATAAAAATTAATCCCACGATTTGCCCCTTTGAGAAAAAGTGAAAAAAAAAACGCCAATTGATTATTTATCGTTATCGCTGATAAATGAAATTTGTTGAGAATGGAAACATTTTTTGTTGGTGTTTAAAACTAAATGAAATGAAACGAAATCAAATAAAATTGAATGAAATAATAGCTGCTAAGCACATAACTCTTGGTTGCCACTGTCTACAAACGATGCTGCTGCTTTACCACGCCTCCCGCCGCCCCTAGCCGCACTCCTTGAGCCTCTCAGCCTCCGCCCACGCGGCCGTTACGGCAGTTGATGCTGCGCTCTTGGAAGAAATACCCATACAGGCAGACAGACACACACACACACACACACGCACACATTGTAATTATGTACACACGTTTATTTGGGCATTTGCTTACGTTAGTTTTCAATACGTAACGTAAGCAAATCTCTGTGTCTGTGTGTGTTGTGTAGTGTCTGTTATCGATAAATCGCGATCGATAGATCAAAATCATATAAAAGTGTTGTATCGACAGCCACCACATTTAAGCCATACAACAGTTTAATGCCAAAAGTTATATAATACATGTGAAAATCACTTGACAAAGGCCGCAAGTCCGAACACGTTGCATAAACAACAAAAATGCTGAAAATTCGGAAAATGGAAAAAGAATTGAGTTAAAGGCAGAGAAAAGACTTTGCAAAAAGTTGATTTTGGCCAAATAGTTTTTTGTGTATGAATGTTCCGGGCTTATATAAGCAGCCGCCGCACAGAAACAGCGCAACCCGAAGTAGTACACACACACACACACACACATACTTACGCACCAAAAAAGAAGAAAAAAAAAAATAAAAGAGAAAATACCTATACACATGTATGTGTGTGTGCGTATGCGTGCGCGGGTGTGTGTGTGTGTGTGCGTGTGTCTGTGTGCGCAGTGTCAACGCAGCAAATAAAACAAAAGTGAAAGTTAACAAATACACAAACGCACAGTGTGGCCAGAGCGAGTGAGAGACAGAGGGAGAGTGAGACAGAGAGTCAGTCACTGAAATCACTTTGAATTTTTATGCATTAAAAGCGCAGCTTCCTTTGTCCCACGCACGCAGCTAAAAACAATAATTAAAAGAAAATAAATTTCAAAAATATAAAACAATACACAAAACGTTACGCTTCGTGCGCTAAACAAAAAGAACATTTTGCGCTTGTTGTTGGACAATCAGCAGCAGTAGCAGCAGCCAAAGCAGCCACAGCAGCTAACACCAATACCAACGCAAAGACAATACACAAAACCAAATCCACATGCAGGCGCCGCAGTCGCTGTCGCTGTCGCAGTCGTCTTAGGCGCTGCCATAACATCTACAAACACACACACACACACATACATCTACGTACTTACAGTTACCACCAACACTAACGCGCACAGAGTGACAAAGAAGACGGTGACTACTTCATGCTGCTACAAAAGGCACGCCGAGTGCTTGCCTGGCTGCCCTAAGTAACTACTCACACACACAAACACACACACGCACACGCACACTTTTACAACCCACCCACGAGCGCTTTGTCCGCTGTTTTGTGTTTGCAGCAATAACAAAAACAACAACAACAGTAGAAGCAGCATCAGCAGCGTCGGTCGCTGGCTGCTGCGAATTATATAAATTTCTTTGCTCTGTATGTGTGCTGCTGTCTCACATTTTGTGTGTGTCTGTGTATGTGTGTGCGTGTGCTAGCAACGGTTTTTTCGGCGTTCTTCTTTGTGCGGTGGCTGCTGCGGCTGCTTCGTTTTACTTCGTGTTCGTCATGTGCTCGTCGTCGCACAAACCTCGTGTAGCTGCTCCCACTCTCACACTCCCTCTCGCTCTCTCACAGTCTTACTTATTGGCTTGCTTTAAAGCTGGCTGCTGTGTCACTTGCTAATGCTGCAAATGCAGCTGATAATGTGAAGTCCAAAGTCCAAAGTTCTTTTTAGTTTGTGTTGTTGGTTTTCGTTTTCATTCTCGTTTTAGTTGTTTCGTTTTGTATGTCAATTAAATGCGTTTTATATTTGTGGCAATTGCTAAGCAAAGCGTTCAATGCTACCAACGGTAAATGTAACGGTAACGCTAACCGTATTTTAAATGCAAAAAAAGAGCGCAAAGAGAGCGCGCAGCTGAGTTTGGAGCGTGGGCGCATAAAAACCTTGCGTTGGCGTTTCGAACACAGTGCGAGGCAGAGAGAGCGAGAGCGAATGAGTGAGAGAGGGGCTGCGGGTACCAGCCTGAGAGCGAGCGCAAGAGCAAGAGCGTTGGGATAAAGAAGCGACAACGAAACCGAAAATTTCGTTTCGTTTCGTTTGGTTTCGAAAACGCAAAGCGCTGCGGCAAGAGCTCTAAAGGTCTTTTGTTTCTTGTGAAACCCATTGAACATTCAATTTGAAATCAATGCTAATTAATAAAATACTTGCAGTCCAGCCCAAAACAACAACAACAAAATTACTTGCTGCTATGTGACCTTCGCGTGAGGCAATAAGTTCAACCCAAAAACCAAAAAAAAAAAAACAAAATAAAAAAATAACATAAAAAAAGAAGAAAGCATGCAACAGCAACAAAATAAGAAAAAACACACACGACACACACGAATTTCAATTTCAAGGTTAATGTGCAGCAGTGTCGCAATAACAGCAACAACAACTACAACAAATACTACAACAGCAGCAGAAACAACAACCAAATAGTAACAACAACAATATCGCAGCAACAACTAATAAACGACGGCCCCAAAAAAAGCAAAAGAAAAGAAAAAGAATACAAAATATTAAGAATAAGAATATATAAAGAAATTGCAACAAATGAAAGTGTAGTTAAATTGTTAAAAGAGAGAAAAATGTTTTGTGTTATCGATATCAGTGGGTTATAAATCGTATTTATCGTTAATCGTTACGTTAGCGCCAGCTTACTAAAGTCGCGACTTTTACTTTCGTTACGTTACGTTACGTTGTGTTTGCTGTGTTTCCCTTCCCTTCCCCTGCCGCCGCTGCCGCCGTCAACGCCAACGCCGCCGCTGTTGCCCCCTGTTCGTTCTTGTGCTGCTTCCCACTGCATTCGTTCATTCTGCCAGTTTAGACGCCGCTGCGCTGCCGATCCGCTGCGTCAAAATAATTAAGAAAATTAATTAGGATAAAAAAGGTCAAAAGCAGTCGAGGAAAGCGGTAAAGCGGAAAGCGGAAAATTGTAATAGAAGTAACAAAAGCGCCATCTATTGACTGTGTTCGAATTGTAGCTTTAACTACTGCAAAACCACGTGATTCATGCCGCTAGCCGGAGAGAGCAAAGACGAGCCGAGCAGTTGCCAGGATACGGAAACGGTAGCGGTAACGGTAACGGTAACTGTAACGCTTGGAGACGCCTTGAAGGCAGTGAAGCCACCAAAAATCGAGAAGGAGTGGCAGAAGGAGGACACGGAGGAGACGACGCCGACGACGACGTGGACTAAAACGAAGGGGACGAAGCTGAGGAAACAGCTGAAGATCGTTACGAAACCCACATATTAATGATGATGATGATGGGGCCATGAGCCCATCATTACTCGCATTGAATTGGAGTCGCAAGCGCGTCTCAAGCGGGCCTGCACCATGCTAGCACCGCCGAACCCGAGGTCAATATGCGGCCAGGACCCGGGCTGGTCGTGATGGCGCTTGCGTTTATTTCGGGGGCTCGGCGTGCCAGCACCAGCAGCAGCAGCAGCTCGGTTATAACAACAACAACAGCAACAACAACAACAATAATCAGCACAACAACAACAGCAACAACACCACCACCACCACCAGCAATAACAACAACAACAAATAGGAGAAGATCCGCGGCAGCAACATTACCGTCCAGCTACGACTCGCCCAGCGGCACAGGGAGAGAGTCGTCCAATTTTGTGAACGCTGGTGGCGGCAACGATTTCTCATTTCTGTCGCCAACATTTCGCGATTTCGGTAGCCCTGGTGATCCAGGCGGCCGTAACGCTCACAATTTTCCGCATCATTTTGATTTCTATCGGCGGCGAGCGGCGCTGCAGGAAGCACCCGACGACGAATTCTTGCTCGTCTCCTCGACGCGACGTGCCCGCAGTCTCGACGAGGCCAGAACGGCCGGACAGGAGGCAGCACAGGGCACAGAGTCTACAGCAGGGCTGCCCGAGTCTAGCGAGGCAACGCTACTCAACGAGAACGAGGAGGTGGAAACAGAACCCGACCAGGAGCCGGAGCAGGAGCGAGCGGTGGTCAAAGAGCAGGAGCCGAGGGAGGAGCAAGAGCAGGAACTGTTGGATAGCAACGGCGGTTTACCCGTGCAGTACGCCTCATCGCGGGCCTTGGACGAGGACGCGGACACAAACTCAGACGCCGACACAGACGTCGTAGCGGACGAGGACATCTTTGCACTGGTCGCGGAGGACGATCTGCTGTCGGAAGAGTCCTTTGATCGTTTGATCAAGCTGAGCGAAGACGCCGAAGAGAACGATTACAATCTAGTTGACAGTCTTGATCTGTCACAGACGCAGAAGGAACTACCGGAGCGTGTGGAAACAGTGGAAACGGTGGAATCGGTGGAACCGGTGGTGCAGCAACCGCAAGAACCCGATTCGCAGCAACAGGACGAGAGTCGTTTGATTGAGGAGAGTGTGCTGCATGCGCAGCTCAACGAGAAGCAGAGCGCACAGGACGACAGCAGTCACAGTCACAGCAATAAGAACAACAACAACAAAAGGGAGACAGGAGAGGAGAGAAGGAGTAGTGAAAACGACGCTTATGCGGCGCATCTAATTGCGATTGCACACAAGGACGGTGGCACTTCGGCGGCATCCACCGCAACAACAACAACAGCAACAACAAAAACAAAAACAACGATCAGCGCTACAAAAGCGCCTCCAGTGGACCTCAAAAAATCCATACTCGGCACTGCGACCGCTTTAACACGCCTTAATCCTTGGATATCAGCTTGTGATCTGGCACAGCCGGGCACAACTGGCACCGACTTGCAGGTAAGAGTGACTCAATCAAGGCACAGCATATAGAATAGATACTTTTGTTCTATCGGACCCTACACTTAAAAGGGGTTTGAATTTCAAACGAAAAGCTGAGGAGTTAAAGTAAACAATTAAGACAAGATTGAATTAGATTAGATAAGCTTAGGAGTTAAATGAAATACTGTGATGCACTGAGAACTACTGAAGTCTGTATAGGCTCTTAGGGCAAAGAATGGTGGTTTAAAACGGGTTTCCTCTTAAAGATAAAGCAGAACGCTATCCATTGTGTTCATATTTGTATTGATTGCAACATTGCTGGCTTTACTCGAATGCACAATTAAATGTGTAATATTTTGTCATTGGAATTGCGACCTTGCACGTGGCTAAGAACACAAGGCGCATTCACAGAACAATTGCAGTCCACAGACGACAACGACAACGCCAACGACGACGATTCCCATATTGGCCACATGCACATAATTATTGTGCGATGGCTAGAGAGGGAAAAGGGGGCGTGGGGGTGGCAAGCCACGCGCATGACACGAACCAGAGAGACGCCTCCATAAAGATACAGCTCCAAATGTAGGATTCTTTTTAACGCAGTACCATTAGCTTAGCAGCTGTCGACAATCGATGAAAATATCATGAAATTTTTGCTTATTGCTTCAATTTGTTGGCATATTTGGAAAATTACGTATACGCAACTCACAATTTCCCCTTTTGTTTTACGTGGAGTGTATCAAAGTAAGCGGTTTTTCGTCGAAATATTTCCTTAGTCTTTCCATTAATTTCACTTGAACTCAGCGTCTTTTCTGGCCGTTTTTCCACCCACAACCCAGAGCTCTTCCTCCTTGTCGTTTTGTTGCCACAAAGAGCAGCTTAAATGCATACAAATGCACTGACAGCTGCGGGTAGCTGCATTGACAACTGCAAACATAAATACAGATCTATGTATTTCATTGGTTTTTTCGCATTGTTAACGTACTGAAAGGGTGCCTTCTGGCTGTGTATCAGTCAATTTGGTTTGGTTTTCAATTGAAAAACCTAAGAGCTTAAGGCTCAAATCGATGCTGGTTGAAAATGTGACTTTTATTTGTAGCCTTTAAAGCTGGACCTTCGCAAATTTAAGCAGTTTTTATTTAATGAGCAAGCAGCTGAAATTTAGTTCCAAACTCTTATTTTAATTGAAATTTCCGCTGTTAATTTATGTTATTGGCAGTGGCCAATTGGCTGTCTTAACTGTAGTTTTCTACTACCAAAATTTGCACATCTGTTGTTTAGTTTCACTACTCCATGGCCACTAAATTGGCAAGAACTTGAAAGTGTCAAGCGACAAGTTTCCATATACTTTTATTGCCAGTTGTACTCAACGGAGAAACGAGTGTTGAGTGAGAGGAAAGCAGGACAGGGTAGAGGAAAAAAAGGACGGCAAACTAACGCTGGGATGGCACACAATTGTGAGGGGTTTGTGCCTTCTTCGTCTCCTGCTCTCTGTCCCTCCTGCCCCACATACTTCTCCCTGCTTTCGCTCCAACTGTGCCGCGACTCTGATTGTGCATGCAAAGTGTTTGTGTGACAATTGCGCCACATCTTGGGCCACTCAAGTTCTACTTTCACGACAGTCAAGTTGCACGTCATCATCGCCCTTATCCACATCCACATCATCATCATCTTTATGCTCATCATCGTCTGCAATGTGTTACAAATCAACGAAAATGGCTTTGGTAATTGTGCCAGTAAGAAAGAATGAAAGAAAAATGGAGAAGAAAGAGGAAGAAAACGTTGAAAACTTTCAATTCGTCGTCACTTTTTGCATTTTCATTATATGTATATTATTTTTGTGCCTTTTTTTGGCTCTTGGCTCTTTGTGCGCACTCTTGAAATCACAGGCCGGCTTTTGAAACGTTGCCAAAATATGCGACCACACCTTCAGTTGGCAATGCCTTCCGTTCCTCCAAAGCGACCACAAACTGAAATGCCTTGGGTCGTTTTTTTTTCTCCTGCTCCTTCGTATTTTTTTTTTACCAGCACGCAAATAAAATTCTCATTGGTTTGCCAAGTATAATTCAAATTTTAATATTTATTAACAGCCATCGTTGTGTTCGTTGTCGTCGTTTTGCCTGTTTTCCAATGCAAATCTAATTCAATTTCGCGGTACTGCTCAATGGCCTTTTGATTGCGATTACGATTACGTTTCGGATTTGAGTTTGACCATTTGCCATTATTTTTCGCCATATCCGAGTGAAAACAATTAAATCTTTAAGCAGCAACTGACATGAAATTTTCCACTTACTGTGTGCGTGTGTGTATTTTCTTCTTCTTCTTCTTGCGCTTCTTGGTATTTGACTGACAGTGACTTCCAATGCCAATTAATTGCTGTTACTTGGCCCTTACTTGAGTCACTTCATTTTTCATTTGGTCTGAGCTACACGCGCTCCTATCGATTTTCAATCAATGCTCCACATCTGTCCGAAGGAAAAAACTCATCAGCCTGTTTAATCGGCATAGTATATTCCAGTGTTGGTTAGTTATTTGCGATCAGTGGCAATTAAATAATCAAGTCAATCAAATCATTTAAATGCATTAAACATCCGTCACGGCTACTGAACTGTTGCTCAGGTAGAGTTACAGAAAGTACGGGAGAGCAGTATTAAAAGATATTCGAAGGAAGCCTACGTTGGGCGCCATTACCTATAGATTGAGTGAAAAACATTGTAATAATGATCAGAATGCTTAAATAGGCACTATTTAGATAGTAATTTGAGCTCTTAGACTAAAGTAATCAAATAAGCGATAGTTCTTAGTACAAATTACATGTCTTTTGAACACGTTGGGCGCCAATTCAAGTTAAATTAGTCAGCGCTTTGATCAAACTACAAACATGGTGGGCCATTTTACCGTACGACCCTCGTAAGCACTGATTTACATGCCTGTTTATGTTGAGCTGCTCAGAATACTCTCCATACATTTATGCATACGCTGATTGTCATATTCATATTCGTATTTGTGCAACAAATTGTGGCAACTTTAATTAAAATACCAAATGAAAGAAAGGGAAACAGAGCTCGAAAGAGAGGGAAAGAGTGTTGGAGAGAGAGAGCAACTGTAAAGCCCCCTGTTCTGTTACTTGACAGGCAAAATCAAGTTTGCAATCCTTTTGGCAAGTCATGCGCTGCCTTTGCCTTTGTGCCACTGACAGCCCTTTTTGACTCGACAATTTTGAATTTCGAGAGAAGAATTTGAAAATTGTAAAGGCAGCTGAAAAGTGGCAGAGTTTCAATTAGCCATAACCAGGGATTTGACTGCAAATTAGTAAACATTCTATTAACATTCTGTTGGCCAAACTATGCGGCTAATGGACAAGACGCTGCACGAGCAGACGCTTTCAAACACGTTGAGATGAGGCAAACTTTGCGCTTTTTGTGACCTCTAGTGTTATAGACAGACAGTCAGTGGTACAGACAGAGAGACAGTAAGACAGACAGACAAATGCCAGCTGTCAGCTCATTGGGAATACAAGTGCGAGTGCGGAATTTCTGATGAGGCCTCGTTCTCAACTCAACGTGCTCTCGGCTTTTGCATCGACAACGGCTTTTAGCTTGAAAACCTGCAGCACACGGCCTGTTGATGTGTTGATGCATTTCGCATTGCGTTGCATTGCGGTTGCTTCTTCTCTGCTCTCGCTCTCGCTTTTGTCAAGTGCTATAGGTGGGTTATTGTGCATATGGTTTATGTTGCATGCAACTACTACAACCAAAACTACTATTGCTGCTACATGATACACTGTTAAACAAGGGAACAAGTTTCTAAATCAAGCATAAATGTCTTCAAGTTTGTGCTTCAAGCTTTAGTCGAAAAAGCATTAAAATTTCTTACCTACAGTCGCTCAATTACAATTCCCAATTGAATATTTCTTAGTTCAATTTGTGTTCTCTATTTTTAAGAACTTTGAGCACATAAGTCTCAGTTTTAAGCAGAGAATCGATATTTTTTAAACACGTTTTTGATCAGTGTACAGGGCTACATGCTACAGCTGCCTGCACTCAGCGCATGTCATGAGTGCCTGTCAAGTGCGCCTCAGTTGCAACTGCCTGCTGCCTCCAGCCTCCATTCTCCTGCTTCCTTCCGCCCTTCTCCCTTGGTTCCCTTTCTAACTGCACCATCTCTCATTTTTTCTGCTGCCTTCTGCGTAGCCATTTTTGTTGTTGTTTTGCTGTGCGTCATGGCCTGAGTTTTCTTCTATTTGTCGAGTGGAAATTCGAGTGAAATTCAGCAAACATTTATAACAAAGCACCGAGTTCTGTTGGCTGGCTCTTTTTCGGTAGGCAAGTGCCTATATTGGCTAACAAATCGCAAGCGGCAAGAGGGTGTTAAAGGCAGGCGACCACAGCTAGAAATTTGATACATACGCCGAAAAGTATGCTTTAAAAACTGAAACTATCTTTGAAATAGGTACATGAATTTACCTTTGTTAACACTGGGTATTGTTTAGTCTTGACTACTCCTTCTGCTTCAAATTTTTGTTTGATTCAGTTGATATTGACTGCTGACTGACCAGTCAAAGGGCTGCACAAAATTGAACTCGAATTCAAATTCAAATTCAATTAAAAACAAATGCTTTGTTGAATTTAATACAAACATTTTCATAGAACTGCGAGCGAGTCAGTCACTCAGTCATTCACTCAGTCAGGCAGTCAGTCAGTTTGTTAAACTTGCGCGTTCTCTAGCACGCTCTGTATGTGCATGTAGCTAGGGCTGTATATGTGTCTGTCTGTGTGTGTGTGTGTGTGTGTGTGTGTGTGTGTGTGTGTGAGTGTTTATTTGTGTCAAGGATGTGCACACAAAATCAATTATTTTATAAGCAGGCAAACGCACAGTGGCAAACAGAAACGGCTGCTGCTGTTGATGCCGCTGCTGTTGCTGTTGCACGCTGCAATATGATTACATCATTTTCACTGCCAGCTCACACTGAAGAAAGAACAACAACAAGAACAGCTCAATACCAATGCCAAGACTAACAGACAGACGGAGAGACAAGCCAAATTGCAGCTGAATGCGAAAGCTGTCATAAATTTCCGTTACGGCTTTGATGACGAGCAGAACTTCGACTCTGATTCTGATTCTGTTTCTGATTCCGCCTCGGACGCCTTGCACTCACATTGGGGAGTGTCAGGGAGTCAGGAGCTGAGAACTGAGTGCTGCTCCTGCTCCGCCACTTGAATGGCAAATCGTTGTGGCCGCCAGGGATTTGGACAGCCTGCAATAACACTGATTGAATGCGCCTCGACGCCGGACAGAACGAAGCAAACTGAGCAAACTGGGCGGGCTGAGCTGACTGGGCAGACTGAATAAATGGGCGAGTTTCCTGCCCTAAAAAAGGAGGTGGACGGGTGGTCAGTAGCGAAGAGTAGAGTGGCAAGTTATTGGGTTTTTCCGCTGTGCGACCCTTCGGTCCTTCAGTCCATCGGTCCTGCTGAGGGTGTCTCGTAAGTGAAATGCTTCAGGTTGAGGCCATAAGAAATTCATAGGCATATCCAGCTCACTGTCGACTTGTGGCAATTGAAACTGTTTTATTGTGTCTGAATTGCAATTCAATTGAATATTGAGATTGAAACTCGTATGGAGTAGCTTTAAATTTAAATTAAATAATAGGGGTATGCCTGAAATGATTAAGGTTTCGTTTGGGATTGGTAATCAGTTGAAAACATTATCTCAAATTGAGAAAAAGGACTTTCAGAAGGCTTTGAAAAGTAACTAGTAATAAAATACATCCAGAGAGTATAGAGTTTACAGCTGCTGTTATGTAGAATTAAGTGATCGTCTGTTAAACCCGATTACAATTTCAATTTCCTAGTTTAGTCTAAGATGTCTTCTCTGTGTTTCCAACCTTAAATGCTAACTGATTTGTACACGAACTGCGTCTAATTAGCTTGGCTTAGCAGCTGCTTTGTAACGCATTGTGTCGTTGCGTGTTGTAACGTGTCGCATTCTGTCTATGCCTGTCGCATTTTGCCCTTAAGGTGCCACAAGCTGGCAACCTTCAATGCGGCCACATCCGTTAATTACCGAACAATTTGCAAATGTGCAATTTGCATGAGGCCGCCAATCGAAACGATTTGGCTTTAGACTTAAGTTTTCAGCCAAGTTGCTTAGCCAAGTTACTTCAAAATGCAAATGGCTTTCGGTCACGATTTGCGATCAGGCAGGTGACAACCGAAAGGCATCAGCAACTGAAATGCAGCATTGATTAACGAATATCGTGGCATAAAACGATTTAGAACAAGTCGCTGCAAGTTCAGGCAAGTCCATGCACGTTCCAATGTCCAGCTGCTAAGACCACGCCCAATGCAATTATGTGTGGGGCGTTGAGCTGGGCTAAAGCTTTGCAGCTGGAAGCTTACTGGCACGTAAATTGTCGTGGGACCAGCTTAAGTGGAGCATCATCCACAGTCGCAGCTCTGCCGCCTCCCTAGTTACGCCCCACTTTTCCCCCCTTGGAGTTTGCTAAAGCCGCATTCGTTTGCCGTTTGGTTTTCTCTCTTTTTTTTCCCCTTCGTTCTTCTCTTTCCCGTTATGCGCGTAAATTATTCAATGAGCATTGTTGAAAAGTTGCAAATGAAATTCAACTGAAGAATTTCATTACGAGTTTAGCGGGCAAACAAATATAGGGAGTGCTAGACGCTAAGATACCCTAGCTAACTTTTAGTTGTAGAAAAGAAAACTGAAGCTAAAGAAAGTAGGAAAAGTTTGTAGTTCTTGTTAAATTCCCTACAATTTATCTAGCAGAAACTGCAGCGAGTGACGAGTAGGAAGTAACGAGTGCGGAAATGGCAAAACGAGGCCATTCTAGCCGTTCATTCCGTTCATGGCCTAAACAATGGCGAACTGGCTGCAAACAATGCTGTCCACAACTGTTTACAACTCATTTGATGAAATTAATGCCATTGTGTTGTCATTAGAGAAACAAACAACAACTCGTCATTCATGTATGCAAAGTGCCGGCGAATGTTTGACAAATTAATGTTGATAAAATTGTATATATGTGTGTGTGTGTGTGGCATGGGCTATTGGCATGCATAGGCATAAAAGCCAACAATTTCCAACTGTTTTTCCCTACCGTTTTCCCTCCGTTTTCCCCCCGTTTTCCTCCGATCCTTTTTGTGGGTACTGTTCTGTTGAGTCCTTCGAAGAGGAGAACAAACAAATACGATTGTATTCACTTGTATGAGTATCATTCATGTTGATAGACAGGTGCGTTGTTAAATGACACACCCACACACAGCAGACACGCCCACCAACATACACCGTCTCACACACACACATCAATACCTGGACAGACAGTGGCACATTGCCTAATTTCCTTGCGATTCGATTTTTGGGCGCGGTTTCCGGTTTTCCTTTTGCCTTTGCTTTTACCTCTGCCTTTGTTTGCCTGTTAATGGGCTTACGACCATCTAGATTGATATATGCATAAATAATGAGTAATAAATACACGCGCTGTTTAAATATGATTAAAATAATGCTCCCAAGTGCTACCAAAAGTTACCCAAACAGTCGTTTCCACCACAATTTTGATGGATTGCTTTCAATACACGAATTCTACATTATTGCATTAAGCTGCAAACAAAGGAAACATGTTGGTACATGGATTTTCATCAAAATATATGCCAAAAATCTAAGGATTTTTATGAGAACTAGTTGGTAAACTTTCGAAATGTTGAAGAAAATAGAGCTATAATTCTAGTTACCTTCCTTTCAGGTAATTTAATATATTTTACCTTTAAAGTAGCTTAAATTAATTCCACTTTTAAAGCTTTTCAACACTGACAACTGTCTTCATTCGTGTCTCTTTTTGTACATTTACTTTACGTTTGGAGTAGTGGAAACATTGAAATGATTTGTCCCATTTGGAGGTTTACAGCGCCTTGGGGAGCACTCGTTGAATTATGCACACACAACGCTGTAATTGTCCTGGCCGTGTCAGGACACTGGCACGACCAAAAGCTCACTGCTCTCCGAGTGCTCGGTGTTGCGGTGCGGTGAGGTGAGATGCGTGATTTGGTTCTTTATGCATGCTAATTTGACGTTCAACTGGCGAGAAACGAGCACAAATCGCAAATGATATATATGTCAGCAAGTGATCTGCAGAGAATAGTGATAAATTTATAGAAATTAGCTACAAACGGGCGTTGAACAACACTGGAAAGTGATGTATTGTAGAGAATAGATAATTTAATGGATATTAAAGCGCTAATCAGTTCTCTGTCTAACCTGTTGTTAAATTTATGGCAAAATCATAACTGGTTATTTAAACAAACGTTTTGCAACACTTAAAAGTACATCAGTAGTAGTACATATGTTTTTGAACGAGCTTTCACTAAAAAATTCATAGAAATTAAAGCGCTCTCTTGACACGGACTATAGAAATATGTTATTTAAACTTTATGTGACGTTATGCAACACTGTTGTTAACTTATCAGTGAGGGGATTGAACGAGAGACACTATTTGATTGCATAATAATAACAATCAATTGCAGTCTGCATTAAATTGAAAGATGCACGTGAAACAATAAAAATTACCGCGTAATGAGGCTAGGAACTGACTGAAGAGGGTAAAACAGGAAGGGGCAGAACTAGTGGTGTGGGTGTGTGGGGGAATTTAGCTGTTTAGGGGGCATGTTTATGATTTTGACAACAAAGTAAGCGGCAACGACAACAAAATGTTCCAAGCATCAAGGTGAAATGACAGTTGTTATTGTTGTTGGGAGAGAAGTGGGAGAGAGCGGAAAAGGCAGCGCGTATGAGGTTGGTTAAAGAGAGGGGCTAGCACTGGGTAGGCGGGAACGCTGTGTCCTGTTGCTACTCATGTCCCTGTGCATATCGCGGCCCGTCAAGTGACAAACAATTATACGCAGGCCTCTTTCTCCCTTGTTTCCCCATTGCCCCTCTCGCTCTCCTCTCTTTCTTTCCCATGTCTTCTCTCTCATCCACTCACAAGCCGTTTTTGCAGCCCTGGTAGCCTCTCCGCGTTGTGTGTTTGCATGGCAGCAGCATAAAAAAGTGACAGGCACACACACGCACACACTCACACACACACGCACACTCACTCTCTTGCACACATATTGCATTTGAAAATTTGAGTGCTGCTTGCGACAGCTGCTCTCTTTTCTCCTGCTCTGCTGTCTCTTTTGCTCTCTCGCTTTGCTTTTAGCCTCTGCTCTGTTGTTGACGTTGCTGTTGCTTTTGTTGTTGTTGCTGCTGTTTTGCACTTGCATTTTTCTTGCACCATTGTTGACAAGCGTTGAAATTTGACACACACACACAGAGAGGCGTGTGTGTGTGTGTGCTTTGTTTGAATTGCCTGTCGAGGTTAAGCTGTAACATTTAAAGTGTTGTCGGTTCCGTTGCCGTTGCCGCTGCCGTTGTTGTTGTTGTTGTTGTTACTGTTGGTGTTTAGCTCAAGTGCACTTTTGGTTGCTTCCTTCTTCCTTCTTTTGGCTCTGACAGCAGCCCCGCGCTGTCCATGTGTATGTTTCTTACCAACAAAAATTTTAATTGTTTTGCCAAATATTTACGAAAGGGTTTCACTTCTAAAAAATAACTAAAATATGTTTAGGATAAATCAGTAAAACTAAAGAAATGAAATATGAATTATTTTAATGAACTTTTAAAGTTTTTGTAGCTTAGATGAAGCTTCTTTAAACAAAAAGTTAGCAGTAAGTTATGGAATCTGCGCTTGAAATCAACTTTACTGCGTTTTATTAATCTAAATTCTAATTTCTGAAGCCATAATAAGCATAATTGTGAAGTTGTATAAAAAATGCACTTAAATCCGAAGGCAGTTGAGCACATTGTCATACAAAGAACGCGTTTTTTGTGATGGATAAAGTGAAGAAAAGCTGCTA
The DNA here is from genome assembly GCA_035047505.1 of Drosophila parthenogenetica. NCBI lineage: Eukaryota > Metazoa > Arthropoda > Insecta > Diptera > Drosophilidae > Drosophila > Drosophila parthenogenetica. The sequence continues at coordinate 8,197,369 of JAWNPM010000087.1, forward strand.
TTAACACTGGGTGCTGGGTCAAGTGCGCCCTCTGGCGGTGGACAGCGTCCAATTCAGTATAAACCTCATTGTCTAAGGGTGGTAGGGAGAAAGGAGAGGGGGCAAAGGGACTGCGGGGAAGAGGAACAAGCAGCCTGGAGTGGTTTATTAGACGAAAGCCTTTCAACAACACAGACAAGGCGCTCTATCTCTGTGCCACAAAGGACATTTAACTAGCTGCCTAAGTGTGTGTGTGTGTGTGTGGGTGTGTCTGTGTGTGTGTTGCCTGCTATTAGCCATAATGCATACACTCCATTATGCCAAGGCTTTGTTTAAGGTTTTTTTGTGCCTCGTTGATTAGAGAGAGATGCTGCAGAAGAAGTGGAGAAAGGGGTGAGGGAGATGTGAAGAGGCGACGCAGTGGCAACTTGTTGTTGCAACAATAAAGAGCTTAGGCTCGTCAGTCAGTCAGTCACTTGGTCAGTCGCCAACTTGATGACAACTTGTATAAGAAACGACACACAAAACGAAAGAGACAACTAGAGAGAGAGAGTGAAGGCTAGAGAGAGACACACTCTCTGCTCGGTTTGTCGACAGACGACACATGAATGTTTTAGCTGCTGGCTACGTGTCTGGGACCTCGTGTGCATGTATGTGTGCGTGTGTGTGTTGCAACAACAGCAGCTGTTGCAATTTCAATTATCCGCAGCTCAACGTCGATGATGAATATTTCATGGCCCAAAACATTTTTGAATTTTCTCTCTTTGGTTTTTCTTCTTGCTAGCCAACGGGCCGTATGCGTAATATCCCTGTCACATGCATCTCAATACTTGCTTAATTATTTGTTGCTTCCCCCAAACAAAAGAGCAAATGACAACGGCTTTATGGTGTCTATTCCAATTGTTTTTCCACTTTTGAGCTACACAGAAATTTGCTGGCAAAAAAATCTTTAAATATTTATGCAGTTTTCAACTCAAATTTGTTTAATTTGTAGTGAGTAGTTGGTTAGTTTAGGCTTGGGCAGCAATTTGTGTTATTAAATTAAAGGTTTGTGGAGGAAACTTTTGTACGAAGATTTTCTTTTTGCAGAATTTCAATCACTTTTTAGTCTAGTAACCAAAGTGCCTTAATCAAAGCCTCAGCTTGAATACAGTCTGTTAAGATATAGAAACTAGGCGCACCTACAGTCGAGCACCTTCCATCTAGCTCTCTCACTAGTTTCTCCCAATTAAGTGTCTTTTCTGCTGTTGAAATGATGCTCTATCAAATCTTTTCATTCACTCAAAAGCAAACTTCCCTGGTTCTAAGCACACACACACACACACACACACACACGAGTTTTGGTTCCCTGGAGAATTATGAAAATTTTGGAATCCATTAGCTGCGCTCTGTTTAAATTGCCTTCACACTGGGGCATTTTTGATGCTCATTAAAGCTACTTTATAATTAATAGTTATGATTTTGTGCGCTTGAGGCTTGTAGCCCTGCAGGTAAAACCGTTTCAAAACTCCTGTATTTTTTTGTTGTCGAGAAGTGGGAGGCCATAAAAAACAATTCGGCATAATTAAGTGTTAGCCAGCTTGAGTAACCGTTAGCCCAGGAAGCTCAGCAACAACTACAACAAGTTTTAGATTCAACTTGAGTTGAAACTTTTCAGATTTTGCCCGTTGAATTTTGCATTAACCAAAAACACGCGAAAGTTTTCTTTTTTTTTGCAAAAACTTTGCGTTTTGCATTTTGAAAACTGTTTGAACGGCCATCGGACTGAAATGAGCGCAACTAATCAGGAAATGGTAAAGAAAGGCAGCAGGAAGGGACTGAAGATAGGATTGTTTGGGTAGGCAAGAGAACGTGGCGCGGGGAGTGGGTGTAGTGGTTGTAGGGTAAAGAGTGCAAGGGTCTAACAAATTGTTATGTCAGTTTCATGCTGTAATTTCTTATTTCGCTGTTGCGCATTGAAGAATTTATCTTATTGCTGTCTTGTATTGTCCGTTAGCTGCCATTAACCCGCTCTGCTTTGAGTAGGGGTCAGCAAGGGGCTAGGAAGAGGGGGTAGGGAGGGTATTCATGCTGTACAACATTCCCCTTTTCAATAGTTGCCGTAGTCAATCCTGGGTCGCATTGTTGTGCATTGGGCCGCAGCTGGTCTGCCATTAAATCAACAATGGCAACGTGTACACGTGCTTCTCTAACCTCCGAGTGTGTGTGTGTGTGTGTGTAATGTATGTGTGGGTGAGTGATGTGTGTGTGTATGTGCGTGTAGTGTATTGTGTTTTTTATCCGGCGCTTGAATTACCCAGCATTGCCTGACTTGTTTTGCCCTATTTTTGCTTTACGCACTTACACACAGCAGTGTTGTTAAGCTAGCCTTTTAAAAGCTAAAACTAGCATAGTTTTTTTGAATTTTATATACCACAAAGGCTTGCTATTTAAGCCACTGATAGTTGCATTTCTGCTACAACTTGCAGCTTTGAGTTTTAGTAATTTATGTAGCATGCTTTTTGGTGCTGCTATATAAAAGTCTGACCTTTTTGTAGAGTACTCTTTTACAGGGTAACTTAAAGTCTTGGCTGCTTTCTTTAGTCGTTTTTGCACTCGATCATTCTATCCCTTTTAATTTGTCTCTATTTTGCTTTCGCATTCTGATTCTTCGCTGTTGGTTTCGGATTCTACGCTAACCTCATTTATACTCGCATTTTGCGAAATGAAAAGCGAGAGAAAAATAACAGTACTTTGGGCTCAGGCAATTGAGTTTTTATGCGTTGTTGATTGCAGCACATTTATCACACACACGCCGCACACACAAACACACAGACACACATACACCTGTGCAATATTTATGTTACCTGCGCTGCAATTTCAACACTTTCTTCTCATTTCGTTTGATGCCTTTGTTTTCATTCTGTGTTTCGTAGAACAGAGGGGGAGGTGGAAATGGGGATAAATCAATTTCTTCTTTAAATAGTTGGCCATGTGTGGGGCCAACATTAATGGCTTTTGGCCAAGAGTTGCGCTTCGCTTGATTCACATTTTAATATCATCGACGACGCCATAAAGTATGCTACGATAATTTTACTTTGCACAAAACATATTTGTTTTCTTTTTGCTGTAGTCTTTTATCCGGTGTGTGTGTGTTCAGTGTGCGCTGCTTGAGTTTAATGCCGAGGCATGTGGAAAAGTGGAAAAGCGGAAAATTCCAACGAAGTGCGGTCATTTTAATAACGAAAAACATCAGCTCTTTATGCACTCAACGCTTTTGCTCTCGTTTGCCTTGTTGTTGTTGTTTGTTTGGCTTCTATTTTACTTGCTGCTTCTCCTGTTCTTCTTCTTCTTGCTGTTGTTGTTGTTTTATTTTATGACGTTCACTGTTGTTGTCATTGTTGATGCTGTTGTTGTTGCTGTAGTTGCTGTTACTAGCTGCAAAAAACTTTTTCAATATACGAGAGTACTTTTTGTTTGCCACCCACACTCCCCAACCCCCACTCTACGTATGTGTGCATGTGTGGAAGTGTGTATGTGTGTGCATTGTATTTGCCACTAACCAGCTTAATTTTTAAACAAATGCAAACTTTTATTTCATACGTAATTGTCTGCATTAAACGCTCTGATTTGCCTCATTTAATTATTTGTTCATTTCCAACGAAATTTCCTACGAATTTTGACGCAAAATATAAATTTGTTGGAACTTTGGATGCTTTAGAAAAGTAAAAGCGGAAAAATTTGGGAATGTATTTAGTGCAGAATGACAGGAAGGCAATTAACTAATGATCTTTTAGTCCATTTGTTATACAACTACTAACAAAATACTATTTTCTTACAGGGTCAGTGCTCAGCTGGTACACTGCCCATGGCCTGGGTCGATGAGGGACCTGGTCCGCCAATCTGTCCGCGCTCCTGTGCCGAACAACAGCCAACGGACAGCAGCGGGAAAACAGCTAGAAACGCTGATAATAAAGTCAAGTATTTTGTAAATGCAAATACATTAAACTATAAGTCGCCACAGAGTACGCGTTTAAGCCAAAGAAATAACAATAATAACAAGCATATAACTAAAGCCATGTCGCGACAGAGACGCGACAATCAATGGCAATTGAATGAACCAACAGAAACGTCTGCAGCAGCAACAGCAACAACAACAACAACAACTGAGGAACAGGAAGCTGATTTGGAGCTGGAAATTGAGGCAATGGAGGCATCAACATTGGCTGCAACTGCCACAAGCAGCAATGCAAACGATTTGGAATTGGATGAACAATCGATGCCTACATTGCTCTACAGTCATTTGCAGACACACGAACAGCTAAGCGCCAACGAGCAACAGCAACAACAACAACAGGATGAACAACCGCAACAGCAGCAACAACAACAGTGCCTTGATTACCTGGGCGATGCCGCCGAAACAAGTCCACAACATTTGTGTGGCATGCGATCGCCCGGTCAGCTGCTGTTACGACTTCGCACACTGCGATTACGTCATTGTTGCGAGCGCAGTGTGTTCAGTGCCCTGCACACACTCGCTCTGAACGCCACACTCTCGGATCGGGATGAGTGCGTGAAGCTGCTTAGCGATTTGCTCGAAGTGGATGCTTTGGCAAATCGCATCACCTGCGAATTGGCCGAGATTTTGTTTCGCTTCGATTGCCGACAGGTGTATTCGCTGGTCAATCAGTGCGACGACTGCAAGGTGAGTCAAGTTCTTGTAATTTAGTTGTAGAAATCAAAGAAAAGATAAAGACAACTAGGCGTATGATTAAAAACAGAAATTGTGCAGATAACAGTTGATTAGCTCGACTTACTCTTTGTGTACTTCATTGTATTATAGTAAATGAGTTTACTAAAACTTAAACTAAATTTTTGTAGACCAGTAGCCACACAAATTTCCCTAAGAAACCCCTGAAAACTAGTGACGAAAGTGTCTACTACACTGACATTTTTTGTTTGCCTTCGTTTGTTTTATATTAAAATTGCTAAACATTAAATAAACATAATTGGGGCATTTAAACACATTATGCGCTACCTATCACACTTCCGCTCACTCTCTCTTCCTTTCTCACTTTCTCTTTTTATTGCTGCCCCTCGGCTCTCTCTTGTCTTTCTCTCCATCCCTCTATGTTTCCTGCTTTGTTTTGCTTTTTCAATTTTGTTTGTCATGAAGCACGCGTTTGCATTACATCATGTTTTAATTAAATGCCGGGCAATGGGCAATGGGCAATGGCTTGTGGGTAAAGCGTTGAGGCGGGTGCAGGGCTGCAAGGGTAGTTAACAGAGATGGAGCGGTGGGAGGAACAACCCTTACCACAAACCCTTGCAACGCAACGCAACAAAACTGAACGCAACTCATTTAAATTCAGCCCTTTAACCCCAAAAAATATGCCAAGCTCCAAAGCAGCATACCCGCAACCTTTCAAGACAAATGAAAACAAGCAAGCGTCTAGTTGTGTAGCGTGGGAAAGGCTAAAAGATACCCTATAAACAGATTAAACAGCTAAGCAGCTAAAAACCTAAGAGTTGGAGATTTCTATTTAACTTTTTGTCTTGTACTGACGGCTGTCAGCTTACAGGGTAAATCAGAGTCTTGTCAGCACGACTAACAGATACCCTCTAGACAAATTAAATCACAGTTAGCTAGCTTTAGTCATTTTAAGACTGTAATACACACGCTAATACGCCGCTGAGCGCCTTATAGTTGTAACTACCGCTTCTGCTGTGCCTTTGACAGGGTATAACAAGCTTAAGCTTCCCAGTAGCATTTGCCATTACGGGTCGCATCAACTCTCGGCTAAAACAAAATCCAGCAGAGTTGCCAACACTTCCGCGCGGCAACAAAGACAAGAAGTAGAAGAAGAGAAGGAACATGAGAAAGAAGTGGAGGAAGAGGAGAAAGCAGAAGAGCAACAACAATGAGAATAACAGAGACAACAACAAGAAAATCGCTGCGTGACATTTTTAGCTGCTCATTAATTATTGAAGTTGACCCTCCGCAAGTCTCCATTGTCTCTCCTCTCCTCTCTCGTTTCTTCTTTACTCTCTACTCTTTCCTCTTCCTGCAAAGTCCGACAGTCCACTTCAGAAATCCGCGCTCAGCAGTCACTCACCGTCACCCTTCCTCTCTCCCTGCTCTCCCTGTCTCTCTCTTGCACTTGCTCTCTCTTTCTCTCTGTTGGGTTTTAGATTTCTGCTCGTAATTATCAGCGTTGAGAAGAGCGAAAACAGTGGCAACAGTGGCAGCATCAGCGGCAGCTGAAACAGCAACGCGTTGCGGTTAATTTGTGGCACTTAGAGGTCGCCAACTGGCCCCAACCACCAGTCACCAACAGTCACCAGCAGCGTCCTTTCCCCCACCACCTCTGCCATGCCGACCACCCACAGCTGGCAAACTGAGAAGCTGTTGTGGTACATTTTTCAGTGTCTGTGCAAACATTTGACTGCATATTTGATGGCCATTGCTCTGTCTTGCTTACTTCCTCGCTTCCCTCTCTACTAGTCTCCCTTCTCTATCTCTGTCTCTGCCTCTTTCTCGTTCTACACTGTAGCAACAACCCTAAATACTAACTAGTCTCTTAAATACTTGATAAATAAACAACTTTTTGGGCTTACTCGCTTTTTCACTGATCAGCGCGCAGTCTAAACGTTAGTTTAGTTTTTTGAAAGCTTTAAAATATGTAATTTTATGTTTGTTTGTTTGAAATCGATAATGGATAAAAGTTTTCTGAAATTAAATGCGGTTATATAATTAGTTCATTAATTAACATTTGAATAATAATTGAAGAAATAATTGAATTATTCAATAATTAAATATTTCATTAAAAGCTGATCTAGATTTTTTCGACTAGTGTAGCTGTCTCTGTCTCTTTCGCTGTCTGTCTCTATCTGTGTAATTGGCAATTATTTGTTGCGAGCCTTTAAACAACTTTGCAAAACCAACTGACCAACAGTTGTTGCAGTTAGGTTCACTCAGCGGCTCTAACGATGTCACGATGTCGCGCAAAAGGTCGTCGAGGGTTAAAAGGAGGTGCAAAGAGAGGCAGTCAGCTAAAGAGAGCGGGAGAGACAGCGAAAGAGAAGAAGAGGGGGCTCTGTGTGTGTGGGGGGGTGGCGACAATGTGGCCGCTAATGAGCAAACGGGGAAACAACAAAAAAAAAGTAGAAGGAAAAAAGAAAATGTGTAAGGAAAAGCTGCTCTCAATGACTTTGGTGAACACGTTGCAGGCATGTGAATTGCGCTGCTGATTAAGAAAAACTTGAGCCAAGTTCTAAGCAGAAAAAAACAGTAGAACAAGAAGAAGAAGAAGCAGAAGAACAGGCACACAGAAATTTAAATTTAAATTACGCATACGCCCGGTGTGTGTGTGGCTGGCACACATTTAAATGCCTGCGAGGAAGAGAGAGAAACAACAGAGTTAAACTATCATAAGCGGGTGGAGCCTGTAACAGTGAGCTCACCCCCTTGCACCCAGTCTCCCCTTTCTCTCAGTGTATTTTAACATGTTTCTAGTTCGAAACGCGTCTGCTATGGAAATCAGGTGATGCCACAAAACAAGAGAGAAAGAAAGAGAGAGCGCAAGCAGTATCGCTCTCAGAGAGCACACTTCGTCAGCTGCCACTCTCTCTCTCTCTCTCTCTCTCTCCAAATGTCTCACTCGTATTCAGCACTTTTCTCTCACATGACACGAACTTTTGCTGCCTGTTCTGCGAATTTTCCCGCAGTTTATATAAGTTTTCAACGCATCTTTTTCATCTCTTCGCACTTTTCACACATTTTACAACAACGTGCGAAACGTGGGCAAGAAAAACTGTCTCTCAGCCAATTATGTATATATTTTATGCAGCTTTTATTTAAAAACTTTAGTTTGATTTCGTTTAGTTTTCATTAGGGGATTTTTCAAAACTGATATTTTGTCTGTTTGACTTCCAGTTGCCGGATTTGAATTTGCTCTCCGCATTCAGCGGCTACAGCTTCCAAAAAAGATGAAAAAGTAGTAGAGGCAGAAAAAAAAGAAAAGTGGAAAAACCGAAATGGGCAGAAAAATTAGAAAAAAGGAAAATCGGCAGGCAAAAGAAAAATGTAAAGAAAATTTCTGTGAGGCTTCCAGTCAGCGGGTTTTCTTCTCTTACTCTCTCGGTGTCTTTGTCTCTCTGTCTAGTGGGTTTGTTGGGCCAGCTTTAAATTAATTAACTCGACAGCTCAACAGCCAAATGCATGTTGCTTATCGATGTTGTATGCCCCATACACATACATAATTACACTCTCTGTGTGTGTATTTATGATTACGTTCACCGCAAGTCGTCTAATTAGTCAAAAGGACTCGCCGCCTGACATTGTGGCCAACCGCAGGGCCAAACAGTGAAAACTGTCCAAAAGAAAGGGCTACAACAACAACAATACACACACCATTCGACACTCTCCAGCCCTGGCACATTTGGGTTACGAGCCTTTTTGATGCCCAAATAAACGCAAATTATAGTTGATAGTTATTGAAGCTGACCAAAGCCAAAAGCAAAAATATCTACCTACTCATATTTATTATTATTATGATTAAGCACAAAGGGCAGCAAACTAAACTATAACTATTTTTTGGTAAACCCAAATACAAATAAAAGTTACTTTGTTTTCATTTCACTGCCAAATTCCTCGCTTCCTGAAAAAGATACACAAAGAATGTTTCAACTATTTGTTATGATTGCTACAAAAACTTTTCACTCTAAATATTGTTTGTATTTTTTGATAACTAACAGTAAATCCATTTCACATTTTCAAAGGTAACTTTTATTGTTTGATTGTGCCGGCTTTCAATAATCTTCAAATGAAAACAGCAAATGGAATTTCAAAGTCAAAATTCAGTTGGAGTTTTTTCTATAGAAATATGTGTTGGTTTACTTTAAATTAAACAATTTTAGCTATAGCATATAAACATTGATTAAGTCAAAAGATTAATAGATTTATCTGTTACACAGTTTCAGTTTAAATTCAATTGTTTAAATCCTTTTTGTATTTTATGCATACATTTTGTTGGTGCTCTTTGCTAAAACGATTTATGCATATTTGTACTACGTATAAATAAAATCTAAAAATGTTTTATAGAGTTGAGTGTATTTTAAAATGAAATTGAAACAGAAACTGAAATGAAATCTAAGATTTTTGTGTGGTCTACCTGTTTTAAAATGATGGTTTATTTCGACAGACAACAGATTTAATTTCTTTAGAATTTTGTCTGGCTAGAAAACATTGGTATTTTATTTTCTTCATTTATTTGTTTGCATTTCTAATTTATATTTATTACTTGCTTTTATTTTGTTTAGAAATTGTTTTAGTTCTCATGCACCGCAAATGCAAATATTTTGAAGCATACTTTTAGGCAGTGGCTTGAAAGGCAGTAGAACTTTGAATGAACTGGAAATTGTCTTCTAGAGCAAGTTTAGTTGTTTAAATGTGCTAGCAAAAATATGATTTATATTTTTAAACGTTTATAAATGTATTAGTTATTGAATGCAATACTTTTAAGGGCTTTACTGTGGCAACACGGCGCTTAAGACTTGAAGAATTTATACAATTTAATGCTTTCTATGTATTTATTCTTATGCCAAGCACATAAATCCATTTCTTTTATACGTTTAATGCTTTTAAACTCCATTTTTTAGCCGCATACTTTTTTACTTAGTCTTTTTAACCATTTCCTTTTGTTTCAAGTCTCATCTGTGGACAGCAGGAAGTTCATTCGACCGGGTTCAAGGTTATTTTCTCCAATTTCAGGCACCTACACTTTCTCCTGCTTTCGTTGTGTGTGTGTGAGTGCGTGTGTGAGTTGCGTGTGGCTCAGTTTTTTAAGCAAAGCACTTTTTTATCGCATTCTGTTGCTGGGACATCATCATAATCTATTCCTCATCGAAGATTTCGATACACACACAGACACATATGGCAAGTGTATGTGTGAAATTTGCATTTTAGATCTAAGCACACACAGACGCAGACAAACACACACACATTCACCCACATGTGTTGAAGCATAAAGTGTATGAGGCAAACATATCACAGAGGCTCTTACGTCATCACCAGCGGGCTGAGGGGGAGCGTGGTAGACATTTAGGTATTGGGAGGCAAGAAAAGGAAGTGGTGAGGTCTGGAGCAGGGGCGGGGCTGTGTAAGGCGTTGAAAGAAAATTGTCAAAAGCGGAAGTAGCGTAATTTCATAAATGATTGATTACACACACTTTACACGCATTCTCACTTATGTGCACACACACACACAGCACACAGCACACCACACACACACTCACACACATATGATGTTTAGGCATTTGTTGTTGTGCTGCTTTGTTGTTGTTGTTGCTGCTGTTGTTGTCCAGATGAGGCGACAGCTGACACATACACAACTATTGCCGTTTTGTAAAGCTCTGCTGGGCCCCTACTTGCTTCCTCTCCCCAGCCCCTTTCTGCCCTTTTCCCCATCTCCATATTCACTTTTTTTTTATACACAACACTTCTGCTTATTCTTTTGCTTCTCCTTCTCCTTTTTCTTTTGCTTTTTTTTCTTGTTTTTTCTGTGGTTTTTTGGACACATGTGCCAAAGAAAAGTTTGCTGCGGTTCCAATAATCTTTCTCGTTTTTTTTGGCCAAGTTTTCGGTGCTTTTTTGGTGCTGCCATCAACAGTGGTGCTACCTTTTGGCCCGGCTTATACTTTATGCCATCTTTGCTTGTTGTTGTTTTTTTTTCTCTTTTTTTTAGCTTTATTTACAATCTAATAATTTATCGACTTTTGCGTGGGCGTCGCGCGCGGCACGTTTTACTGAATGGAAATGGGAAATGGGGAATAGCAGTGGGAATGGAAATGGGACTGAGAATGGGATTGGGAATGGAAAAGGAAAACGGAACGTCAGTTTTGTTCGACAAGCGAAAGGCGACAAGGAGCTAAATTGCGTATACGCTGCGTGGGACAACGTTCGAGCAACGAGCGCATGCAAATGAAAATGAAAATGCGAATAAGAATGGAAATGGGAATTAGACTGGAGTGGGCAAGAGAGAGAGAGACAGAGAGAGATAGAGAGAGATAGAGCAGGCAGAGCAAGTGAAAGATAGATAAGGAGGGGCAGTAGGAGAGAGTAGGGTGCAGAGAGCACTCACAAATGGACAAAAGACTTTGTTAGTTATGGCGCAGTGCAGCGAATGCGGCTAATGTGAACATGAAGGAGGAGCAGCAACAGCAGCAGCAGACAAAGCAGCCACAGCAGACGATTAATCAATAAAAACGAAACCTGATGAGCAGCAGAGGACACACGGCCCCAATGGGAGTGATAGACAGCGATAGCCCAGTAGGAAGTATTGAATTGTTGGTGCTTCACGGGACCAAGAGTCGACTGAGATAGGGGTAGTTCGTAAAATAAACAACTAGAATTATTTATTGTTTGATTATCAAAAATAATGAAAGGAGTAATTAAGGCAATTCTTCAAACAAGTGAGGAAAAGTTTATACAGTTTAACTAACAATTTCAGCTTCATAACCTTTTTCACTTGTGCTTGTCTATGATCAGTGCGTGAGTCTGTAAGGACGAAGCATTTTAAGGAGCATTAATTAAATAAAAGCTATTTTTCCCACACTTTAAAGCTAAAAAGATTGCCTTAAAGTACATAGAAAAATCATGTGGTTTTCTGTGTGGTTTTCATGATGAAATTTTCCAGCTGGGCAGCTCGTAACGGGTAACTGGGAATTGGTAACTTGTAACGGGTAGCGGGTAACTGGTAACTGGTAACTCGTAACTCGTAACTGTTAACTGTGCAAAGGGTCGCAGCTAAAGTGTTTCCAGGCAGCTGCTGTTTCAGTTTTGAGCTCTTGTTTTTGTTGCTGCTGTTTGCACAAAGAATTGTCAGTCAACGCAGCATCAGCACCAGCAGTAGCAGCAGCACCAGCAGTAGCAGCAGCAGCAGCGCAGTCACAAACACACACACACACACACACACACACACACACACACACACACACACACACAAGCTGGGACAATATGAAAAATGTTTTGGAAAACATGTTCGTAATCCACAATCGACAAAGATAAATCGCTTTTAGTGTGCTTCAAAGCATTTATTTAAATTTGCGCTCCTTTCTCTTACTTCCAGTCTCTCTTTCTCTGTCCCTCTCTAACTTTATTGCTGTCTCTGTTTGGTATAATGACAGACGCGTATCATGCAGATAAAAGGACAAAGCTAGAAAAGTGAAAACCAAACTGAACCAGAGAAAACCGGAATGAACCCAAAATGGATAAATGTGAAAATGTGTGGGAAGAGAAAAAAGGCAAAAATACAGCTAACTGTTAACTGCCAGAGGCGTTGGAGGGAGACACTGAGAGAAAGGCTGTAGAAGCGAGGGAGAGAAGGGGCGACAAAGCGATAGAGGAACAAAGCAAACGAATTACTGCGAAATACTCAAGTGCCGGCGATTGTCTCACTCGTTGTCTCCATTGTTGTTGTTGTTGTTGTCACACTTGAAGTTTGTATACTTTCATTGCTGTTGTTGTTGTTATTCTGCATAAGTTGACGTCATACGTGTCTATATCGTCTGAGAATGTGTGTGGAGAGCGTAACTGTAGCTGCGTATTAGTGTCATTCATACTTTCAGCTGTCTACAAGTGTATTAGTGTGTGTGTGAGTGTGTGTGCATGTAATGAGTTGTGAATGACTCAGTGTCTTAATGAATTGACGTGTTTTTAGCTCGAAGCCAATTGATACCACTTGAATAAGACGCATAAACAGTTCCATTAGTAAAGTCAAGCTTCGATAAAGTGCAGATTTGTTAGAATGAAATTGGGTAATAAAGTAAAGCTTTTAATTAAATGCTTCTTATAAATTATTTACTCAAAACTTATACCTAAAATCGTATAGCTATGAGAGAGGAACGATTTTATACGAAAAACTCCTATTAATCCCCATAATCACTTTACAGGGTATTCAGCTACGCATACTAAAATTTCTACTTAATTTAAAATAATACGAAATAGCAGATGAAACAGCAGTTATGCGACTTATAAATTCTATGCCATTTTCATTGTCATAATCGCTTGATTAATCTCCGTTTCCTCTGTCAAACACACACACACACACCCATATGCTCCCCTCTTTTATAGCCAACTCTTTTACATGTCCTTCGTTAGTCCTTTGGATATTTGCCATTGTCAGGCCATAGACATACACGTCGTATACACGATATCTCGTGCACATTTGTATTTATTTGCATAAATGCAGTGTTTAGTTTATTTTGCAGTTTCCGTCCGGTTGTCTGAATCACTCAGGCGCTTCTGATAGTCCTCCTCGTACACTACCACGCCCCTTCCGCCCTTGTTTGTCTGCGCATTGTGGAGAAGCGATGGATGCCGGGAAAAGCGTCTGCGATTTGACAATGTGATGCGATGTGCGATGAAAATGGCGCCCAGCTGTAAACAGAATTGCGCACATTGCCACACATTGAGGCATGCACACAAACACACACACATGCTACTCCTTTTCGCTTGTGCAAAATATCTTGTGGCATTTCAATTATGCAGCTGCAGAATATTTAAGCGGCTTTCTTCGCTTTCTGCAGCTCCACCTCCTGCTTGTCTTGTGCGCAGTGCAATCAAATAAAACTTTAATTAAAATTGCAGTGTAGTTACAGTTATTACCAAGCATTTGCCACTTGCACTTGCACTTGCCACTTTGGCACAATAAATGCAAATCAATTGCACTTCAATGCCGCCATAATTCAGCTTATCAACATTATTTCTGCCTGATTTGCATTTGGGTCAAATTTTCCAGTGATTTTTGATAACGTTTTGACAGTTCCATTTACACTTGTAGTCTAATTGCGCTTGCAAATTAGAAGGAAGTGGGGTAGTTGAGACTTCAAGCTACTTCTTAGTGAACTAAAGTTTTTCTGGGTTAAAAACTGTAGCATAAAAAAAGTGTAGCATACTTTTGGGCGGTGCTTTTTAGTTGTCTGCTAAATTTGTTAACTTTTTGGTGTCTGTTGGAAAAAAAATGCATGACTGTAGTAATTGAGTTTATAAGTCGTAGAAGAAGCGACAGCATACCCTGGCACTCGATTTTTTATAGGGTATAAAACTATTGCCTGCAGTTCAGGTGGCAATTTGCAACGTGCCTGAAATTGCAGCAGCTCTTTTAATTTTTTGCCTCTCTCACTCTTTCTTTGCCTTTGCCTAACTTCGTATTCTCTTTTAGCCTATTAAAAGTGGTCACTGGCAGGCCGTAGCAGGCAAGAATGAGCTGCTATCCAGGGGAGTCAGCTTGGATAGTCTGGCTTCATGCTTTGGCTCTGTTAATGGTTCAGTGCGGAATCTGTGGCAATGGCTGCTGCTTTCGGTTGCCTTTTGGCTTCACAAACACACACACACACACTCATACATACACACACACAATGTTGACGCAACACTTTCTTACTTTTATGGCTTGTATTTAACGCAAATGTGGACAAAGTTGTTGCAAAATGTTTAATTGTTGGCCAGCTTGGGCACATTGTTGACTTTAAAGTGTAGCCATGGCAGCAGCAGCAACAGCAGCACAATTTCAAATGCAACTTTGCTTATAATTCGCAAACAGTTAAAGCACAAACTATGACCTGTCTGTGGGCATAAAGTTTTGATTGCTAAGTTGAAGATATTGCCATAGATCTGTGGATAAAGATCAGAAAGTTGTGCAGATTTTGTGGGGATTTGTAACACACGCTAGTGACGAAAGTAGGACACAAAATTAGGCAAACTAATCGGCAAAAAGAGTTCTGAATTAAACTGGTAAAATTTAAACTTTTAATTTGGTTAAACTCAGCGTCATTGTTTCTTATGCCCTCTTTCTCTTCCTCTTGTCTCCCATTTCTCTATCTCTCTCTCTTCTTTTACCTTCTTCTTCTTATTTCAATTAGAGAGCGTTTGTCAGTTTTAGAATAAAACTGTCCTTTTTCCTTTAATTCTATCTCATTACCTCTTTCTTTGTCTATCTACCTTAGTTCCCTGTCTCCCTATTTCTCTTTCCTTCTCTATCACTAGCGTTGCCACCTGCCTGAAATGTTTTTCATTATCGTTATCGTCTTTCAATTGGAACATGCAACAAACTCGTGTTCAATTTGTCGCATTAAATTCTCACCTTTTTCTAGTTTTTGCTTTTGCTTTTGCTTTGTTATCCACAAAGTGTGTATTAGAAAGATTCTCGCACGGGTCTGTAATGAAAAGTTCGGGTTGCATTTTTCTGTTTTACCGTAATGGCATTTTAGCGTAGGAAGGGGAGGAGCAGAAGGATTGAAGGGAGAAAGTAGCAGAGCTAGAAGAAACGAGTTTCGATGCCAAATTGCAGCCAAGTTGCAATTTGATGCTTTCAAGCTATACAATTACGGCACGAAGCAACTTTGATGCGTTTTTTCGCTGTGCGTGTGAGTATCTCTTTGTCAGTGTGTATGTGTGTGTGTGTTTTAGCGGGTTTAGTTTGTACTCTCACACATACACTGAGTACATGTGCAACGCACTTGACCAACTGTGGCACGTGTTGTCGCATTGGCTATGGCAATAAACGCTGGCAAAAGCCAATACATTGCCACTCACATCCACACACACCTACATACTCTTAAGTAATGCTTCTGGTACAAGGATAAACTTTTATTTCATGTATATGTGTTAGTGTTTTCTTTCGTTCAGGTTTTTCCCTTGTTTTCTATGGCCATTACGGACTGGCTAAAGGAGTATGCTGAATTTGTTGCAGTGTATGTAACAGGGAGAAAGGTGTCCTTTGCAGAATTCGTTGAAAAATTTCTGTTTTTTCAGTGAAATACTGTGATAACTCAAATGTATTTTAATAAAGCCTCCTAAAAGTATGCTTTAATTTTTTAAGTTCGTGTATTTATAAAAAGTTTAAAGTTAAAATCCGACTAATGGGTATCTTAGAGTCAGTAACGTCTTTCTAGTTTGCTTACATGTTTTTCTTGACTTTTTTTTATGCTTCTCGGTTGCAAGCTATTGCGGGGACTGGTTCATTGCCTCGTTTGTTTTGTTTGCACACGGTCACGTGTTACCTCCGTCTTCTTTGTCGAGTGCTGCAGCGCATAAGGCCAACAGCTACCTCTTTCTATTCGCTCTCTCTCTCTCTCTCTCTCTCTCTCTCTTTCTGTACACCACGTCCCTACCCTCCCTCGGTTAGTCTGCTACAAACTACGTGCACTCGAGTGCAACTCGGACAAATTTAAAAGCCACAAAATCCTCCACGCAAAATGCCAACTTGTTAAGCTCTGTTCGCACTTTAACATGGCAGTGTGAAAGCGTAGAATCAACAACAGAAACTCAAAGTAAAGAAAACAAATGAATTAATTCGAATTTAGATTAAACACGATAAAGAAAAGCAATAATAAAGGCAAGCAATCCATTGATTGAGCACTTTTTGATTACTTCAACTCAAAAATGTTACAAAAAATAAATAAAATTTTATTAAACGAGTAAACTGACATTTTTTGCAGTATTTACAGTTTATTTAACAAAAAAAGCTGATTAAATATTGAATATGAATGCTGGAAATAGCAAAAATGGCGTTTAAGTAACGTTGCTTTCATATTGGCAGCAATTTTTTGAGCAGCCCGAAAGTATGCATCATAAAAAGCAGTTGAAATGTCAACCGGAAAACGAGCGTTATACCCTTAAAAAACTCCGCTGCTCTCCCACTCCAGTCAGCGTTCTGCTTATGATTTTTATATGCTTTGTTGTCGTACCCAACACACACACCCACACACACCCATACTCCCGTAAACACACACACATACACTCACAGTTGCTGTCGTAATTGTGTTGTTGGGTATTCTGTGTTTTTGTAACGCGAGCTTTGGTCAAATTTGCATTTTTAAGTGAAAATTTAACGTCGTGTTGTACTGTGTTTTGCTGTGTGTGTGTGTGTGTGTGTTGTGTTTGTCCCCAGTTTGCAGTTTGTGTTTATGACGGATATGTAAACCGACAAGTGCTGGCATTAATGTATGAGACTACCTATGTATGGTGTACATACAAATATAACGGCACACTTACTTTATATAGTAAGATATAATATGCTGATGATGATATATGCAAATTCTGACACACACCAAAACACACACTCTCTTTCATTCACATATTATTTAGCATTTGCATTTGGATTTGTATTTTAATTTGCATTTTGTGTTTAAAATCGCCTCAAAATGAGTGTTTGCTGCTTAGCACGCCAACACTGTCCACAATTAGTTTAGAGCAAACACATTAGAAGCCACTTAAAATTATGATATATTTTGTGCGGCTGTGATAAATGTATGAGTTTATTTGCTGCACAAATAAATGTAAATTTTTGCGAAATAAAGAAATGAAAAGCGAAATTAAGCACAGAACAGTTGAGTGGAAAGTCTAAAAGCTGAATAACTAGTATTATTTGTGCCCAGTACTATACAATAAGCAGCAGTTAATACTAAATTCGTAGAAAGACTGTAGACAAAACAGTTTCCTCTACAGAAAGTTAATTAATTTAAAAGAAATCATGTGAAAATCGGTTATAAAATAAATGGCTTTGGAGTTAGCTGTTAAAAATCGCAGCTGAAACAATTTGAAATTAATTTTTAAACATGTTTAAAGCCCGAAACGTTTATTATTGTTTATTATTTATGCACTGCAGAAGCGAGCGAAAAGCAGAAATAACAAAACATAGCATACTTTTATGGGCCGTCAAAGGCACAGCGTGTATCTGCTTTATATGGCCACTAGATGTGCGAAATACGTTCATATGCCACATGTGAGCACAGAGAGCGACCGAGAAGGATGTATAGAAAAAGTAGGAGAGAGAGAGAGAGAGCGAGAGAGATGGGAGAGAGCAGTGGAGGGAGCGGCAGCCAAACCATTATGCAAATTGCTTACAAAAATATATATGTATGTATGTTGTAGTATATATTGTGTTGTAGGGAACGAAGCGCAGCAAAGCCAGTTGTAATGCTTCGTTGTTACAAAATTTACTGCAATGGTACAAATCAAATCATAACTGATTTGCATACATACGACTAGTGTGAAGCAGCACTACATGTATGTGGGTGTGTGTGTGTGTGTGAATGGGTGAGTGTATGTGTGTGTTTGCCATATCAATTACATTACATACTCCGCATGTGAGACGTTACGACTGCTGCATATGGTGTTTGTTTAGTGCGGCAAATCTTTTGACCAATTCGGTCACGTTTCCATAACGCACTGACCCCAACTGAAGTGTATTAAAATGCTCGTCTATGCCCCAAACCGAAGCCAAGACGATATCGTTACTGTGACCACTTTACGGTAGCTCATTTTGCCGTCATGTGTTGCCGGGATTGGAATTGAGATTGCCGATTGCCCTAGAAAATGGTAATGGTCTATGCTGCCCTCTCCTACGTTCCTCTCCCTCTTCTTCATCCTCTGTTGACGCTTAGAAATCCATAAAATATTTATGCTTCTCGTCCAGTCTCAATTGAAGGCCAATGCTGGCTAGCATAAACTCTATTATGGCCATAAGTGAGACCTTTTTGGGCTAAGAACTTGTTGTGGAATTTCAGTTTCATCAAGTTTGCCTCCTCCTGCTAGGCAAACAAAATTTACACTCTTGAACAATGCAAGCCAAAGTTTGCTGCACACTAATTAACAGCAGCCACTGTGAAATGCTGACAAAATGTAAATTAGTTTTACAAAATGGTATAATTATTTTTAAGGGCCTTTGGTAATTGAAAACTTGACCACAATGTTTATTTATATATGTATAAATTACCTATGATTAATAATTATTAAAATTAGTATCTTTTTAGCTCATATTTTGTATAAAAGTAGTGCCATAAACTAAAACAGTCTATGTAAAGGAAATATAAAGCGAAAGGTTGTTTTTAGCTCAGTTTCCAAGTGGAACTGGCAGTTAATACTTTTCGCAGAGACTGTAGGCTAAGAGTAACAAGCTTGCTCTGTGCTATACAGAGATCAAGTTTGTTTTTAAGCAGTAAGCTAAGAAATGTGGATGAATTCAGTGTTTTATTTGGCAATTGGGCAACAAACAGTCGAGCAACTGCACTGCCACTTTTCCATTTACTTTCTTTGTGTCCCAGACGTATCTAAACTGTAAATGTTCCCCAGGGCTATGCCTGGAAACAAATTATTTATATACTCTCTTATTTTTTACTATATTTATATATATATTCTTAGCACTTGGGGCGATTTGGTGTCGTTTTTTTTGTTGCTTTGTTTGTCTTAGGCGCAGTTCAATGACACATGAAATTATGATAGTTAAAGTCGTAAATCTTGCCAGCCGCAATGTCTGCTTGATTTGCCAAGTATAAAAGCAATTCTTCTTGCCGTCCATTAACTTTTATGTGTGAGTGTTTTTCAAACTGTATATGAATTGTAATAAAAAGAAATTCAATTATTTGACGGACACTGTCTCCTCCTTCACCGTCCACTCCCTTCCTCTCTCGGTCATTGACAGTGTACAGTTCTTTGCTAGTTCTTTGTTCCCTTGTGGGCTGACCTTTCAACTGAACTCCAATCCGTTAAATTCTTGCTATGAATTGACCTTTTCACCGCCATTCGCCCAAAAGACACATTTCTATAGCTGTCAAGATTTCGTATTAATTATGGCATGAAGTTTCTCTATATAATTTAGAAATAAAGCCAATGTTTTTGGCTCAATTTATCTAATCTGCTTTTTGTGCAAAATCGCCAGCGTCATAAATTGTTTAATTGAAAAAGAAAAAAAAATGGAAAATTGTTTAAACTGCGTATCGCGTCACGGTTGCAACAATTTTTGGCACGCCAGCGTCGCCGCACGCATCATTAACCAAATATTGAATTTCGCAATATTTCGCAGGCTCTGCGCTGCTCACTCGTACACACAATCCCCCCTCTCCATCCCCCTTTCACTCGCTGTTTGCGAGGCAAAGCGTGCAAAATCCACACGGCCAATCAAACGCACACTGACAAGGTTTGCTCGGGAATTTCGAGGCTGATATCGAGGCGGCAGAAAAGTAGAGGATGGGAAATGAGTTACGGACTCGCATCAATACACCGCATTGCTGTGTGTCCCCGTCACAGTCTATCTTCTGTAGCTCTCCCTCAACGTGTCCCTCTGTCCATTTGGTTCTGCATGTGCATGTCAAAGTAATGGACGAAAACGAAAACGAAACGAAATTCAGGCATACGTGGGAATGCCATGCATATATATCCCCATCAACATCCACATTCAGTCAACAGTCAAGCCTCCCAATCAGTAAACTTCCCTAGAAGTGGGGCAAAAGATATGCACAGTTTTGTGAGCTTGCCTCTGAGAGGTTTATAGACCCTGTAGCTGTGTATAAAGCAGGGTGTTTGCAATAGAAGATTAAAGGTCTTGATAGACTGGGAGTGCTAAGTCTGTTTGTCGGTGAAGCGACCAAATGGGACAGAGACTTACGCAAAAAGTGATTTAGTTGGCTCTCAAAGTTCATACTAAATATTCACTACAGAGTAGTTTACAGTCGTGTTAACTTCACCTTAGCTCTCCCTCTCTGCTAGTTGTTGTTAGGTTTTGTGTGCTGTGGGCCACTGCTTGTCTGCGGTAACTGTGACTGGCGACTGGCGACTGGTGACTGGCGAGTGAATGACTTTTTGCGCCTGGCATTTAAATGAAGGCGCAGCTTAAATGGATTTGTGAGTTGCCTCGCGGCAGAATGAAGCTGGGCACATCATATGAAGATATAGATAGAAGCTCTGGCTATCAACTTGATGCTGCCTTGAGCTTACCTGCCTCACTCTCTCTGTCTTTCTCTCTCTCTTCCTTACTTGCTTTCTTGCAAGTAAAATCGTTAAATGTGTTTTGCGTGTGAAACTTTCATTTAAATTCACGCAAATTCACGTAAATATTTAAATGAAATTTCGCCTGCATTTTAAATGCTTGTGATTTGTTTACCTGTGCGCTCTGTTCTCACCTGCCTCTAATTAAGCTTTTGCATTTGTCAAGCTGCCTGTGTTTTTTTCTTCTTTTTTTACTTTTGTGCCGCTAATTGAGTTGCGTCTTGCAAGTTTTCCCTCAAGCTTTGCACTTTGCACTGTTTTTCCCCAGGTTCAAGTCGCTACCCCGTGCTCTTCCCTCACTGTCTCCCTTGCTATCTGCAGACTGTCGACCATTAATGAAAAATACTTTTTGTAATTAAATAATAATTTTGTACCTTGCCTCTTTATGAAAATGTCAAGATAACGTGGGAACTTCTGCGCTCTCGAGGGGCACAGTTGCCACGCCCATTTACACATGTGTGCCTAAAAGATATATGTTTTTTTTTAGGAGTGTTGGTAGTAGAAAATCTGGGAAATTTGTTGTACTTTTTATCAAATGTGTTTGCATTGAATATTTGAAAGTTTTTTAAGTATTCATAGACAACAAAAGATGAATTCTAGCAGTTTTATTTGCCAAGTTTATGCTTAAATATGTATGCAGTTTGTAGACTACAGAATTTGGCATTTTATTGTGGAAAACTTAAAGGAGTTTTCTAGTTTTCCAGTTTTTACTGCAGGTGCTTGGACCACAACTTTCTGCTTACAATTCCCCAATTTCCATTGAATTTGCATAGCTCACACATTGCGAGAATTTTTAATTTAAAAATGGATAGAAAATTGCACAAATATTTGACAATTCACCGTATTGAAGTGCCACAAATTGTGATAGAGAGCGATAGATTTCTCTGCTCTCTGCGGCATATTACTACGGCAGGGAAAGAAAAGTGTAAGCAAATCATTTTGAAACTTTGATTGTCTAAATCAATTATGGCAATTATTTATATTGGAGCACAAACAGAGGGACAAACAGTGAATGCAAAATCAAATTCAAAAGCAAACGCAAACATGACCATAATTGCATTTAAACTTGCCTTAATTCCATCTTCTTATGCCTTAAGGCAACTTTCAAAAATTACGTATACGCAACGTGCAGGCATACGTATAAATACGCATACGCCGTGTGACACGCATGCAGGCGACTTAATTGGTATTTGAACAAAGTCAAAAGTGACTAAAATAATAAATCGATGCATGCTCGTTAACAGGCAACAGCTGCGGGAAATTGGTAAATGCAAACTGAATTTTCCTAAGCATTAAACATTTTCACTTATGTTTAATTCGCCTCAAATTTAGATAAGCTGCGGAAATCTGCTTTTGTCGATTGAGCTATGTTTTGTTGGCATTAACTGATGTTTGGAAACTTTAAATAACCAATTATGCACGCTAGTGACGAAAGTTAAGCCAGTTTTCTACTGAAATAAAGGATTTTCTGTATCAAATTGTCTTAAACATAGTCATTTGGTTTCATAAATAAGTTTCGTCACTAGTCAAATAAATCTTTAAGAGTTTTTTGATCTAATGTTTTTGGCCATAACTAATCGGTTTTGCAATCTTTCTTATGCTTTTGCAGGAAGCCTATCGCCGCTGGGTTTGCAGCACTCTCGTGCCATACTTTGCCGAGCCGCAGGATGTGGATGCAACGGCAACGTCAGCCGATGACCTGACGAACCGGAGGTCAACGCTGAAGCCAACAGCAGCAGCGTCGACTGCGACGTCATCGACATCAGCGAGTAAAAGCAAACGCGCTGCGAGAAATGCTGCTGGCGTCGTGGCTGTTGTTGCACGCGGCAGCAGCGATGGCAGCACTAGCAGCAGTGGCAGCTCTGGCAACAAGCATAAATCTCCGAAATTAATCAGCAATAACAATAAATCAAACAACGGCAATAACATGAACGAGCGTCAGATTAATCAACAGCATGACGAGGACAATGAGCTCCAACAACAGCAGCAACAACAACAGCATCAGCAACAGCAACAACAAAATGCGATTGTGAATGTGGCTCAAACGTTCTATGATGTGGCTGGCATAACTAGTCCGCGTCAGTCCTCAATCCAGTCCCAGTCCCAGTCCCCACCCCTGTCTCCAACTCCCACACAAACCCACAATCGAAAGGATAAAAGCAGAGCTACAATGGCTGGTTCACCAGAGGAAGAAGCAAAACAATTCAATAATTTCATATCGACTGCCAATAATGCGGATCCCAGCGCAGCGGATCCAGTGATATCAAAACTACAAAAGAGGTAATACCCAAGTATAGTATAGACCTAACACTTTAGTCACTAATATATTTATTTTACTGCAGATCAACCAGCAAGGCAGAGTTTCGTAAGCGTCGTCGCATTCGACCCTGTCTGAGTGTTTGCCAAACTGTGGAACAAAAGTGTCCCTATCTGCTGCCCGCCGATCGCGCCCCAGCGCTGCCCACCCAATATGCCGGAGAACCGACATTTTTATGCCTAGGTGAGTAACTAAATCAAATTTGAGTAATTGATGGGCATAAAACACGCTGTGCAGAAACCATTGCATACCTTTAGGCGAAGTCTTAAAAGGAAAAGATAAATGTGGAGGTGCATTTAGGTGTACACAACCGGCAAGGATAAAGAAAATACAATTAAATTAGAAACGGAACTATTGAAAAGCCTACATTTAACTAAGCCGACTGTAAGAGACCCTGTAGTTGTCCAATTGATTTGTTTTATGGTATAGAAGTAGGAATAGGGATAGAAGTCGGACTAGAAAGACGAATAGGAATAGAAATACTTAGAAAAGGATTAGATAGAGTAGCAAGGACTGGAAATAGGAGTAAGAAGAGTCGCAGGAAAATTTATATGAGTGGGATTGTTTAGAAGAGGAATCAAAAATAAAACTAGAACTGAAAATAGTTGGAAAGTGAGTAGGTATAACTATGCTCAGGAGTAGGAATAAAATACTATCGGTAGAGTTTCTAAGGCAGCCAAAACTTCTCTACCGTACGCTACACTTCTTTTTATACCCACAAAACAGCTTACTCAACTGCTTTCTCTTTGCTTACAGATCAAAATATACCCGAGACCGGGGAGCAGCTTAAGAAATCGAGCTATGGTCCCAACGACTGCTGCTACAGTTACTGCAATGGACCGATGTCGGGTGTCTGTACCATCTGCAACGAGTTTACCCCGTCAACAACAGCGGGCCGTAATAAAACAACGGCGAGTGGACCCCGCGTGCACAACATAACGCTGACGATGAGTTCACCGCCGGGTGAACACGCTCGAGCCGCCAGCGTCTCAGTGGCGCTGCGTAATGTGACCCAGAAACGTGGGGCAGCAAGTGAGACGGAGGAGCTGTTGGAGCGTTTGCCGTACTATGCACGCCACGACAGTGTCTACTACTATGACGACGACGAGGGCAGCGATATGCCGGATATGGCGTTATCTGGCGGCTGTGCTGTCGTACCATCGGTCACCACGCGCTGCGAGATACCGTATTATGCATCCGGTGTGGCGCCGACGCCGCCCACGCAGCTCCTTGTCTGGCTGAGCGCACTGCTCGGTCTGCTGAGCAGTTGTGGGGCAGCTGGAGCGAGACAGCGCTGTGCTCGCTCTCGTGGTGCCGGTCGTGTGGACTGCGCTGCCAGCTGCCATGAACTGCTAGCTAGTTCCAGTAGCAGTGTCAGCTCCAGTCTCGAGCGAAAAACAAGATGTAGGAGCGTGCAGCGGGGACAGGAGCAGGAGCAAGAGCGAGAGCGGGAAAAGGAGCGCACAGGAAACGGAAGTGCAAGCTTCACTGCCAGCCAAGCCTGGGCCTGGGCATGGGCGTGGAAATGGGCGTGGGTGTGGATGTGGATGTGGGCGTGGACAGGAACAGGATTAGTGCACTGTTTATGGGTATGGGAATGGAAGTGCAAGTGGATGAATACTTTTAAAGTAACGTGTAGCAGAATGCGATGTTTTGGCGCCAACAGTCGAAGTAAATTAAAACTAAACGAATTGAGATCTAGAGTTAGTCGTACTATATACAACAATGGGGGACACTGGCAGCAGCAGCAACAGCGACTGTTCAATTGCAGTACCGTTAGAAATAGAAATGCTAGAAATTACCGTTACTTTTATTACTATAACTACAATATAAACGATTGGTGGCGAAGATGGAACTGGTTCGTACGCAAAGGAACCATTGCTATGGGCGCCTTATAGTGCATGCAATTAGTATGCGCACACAGATAGCGAGTGCAGCCGATTGCAGTTATAATGTCATTAATTGTATTTCGTACTCTAGCAAATTACTCGTAATTAAAACTAGCTAATTAAAACGAAACTTCAACTTTGTCAGTTGAGTTGTAAAGCAAAAACCACAGAGACACGGACACACGGACACACAGACACACCACACACTTACACACACACACAAAAAGTACATAACTAAATAATTAATTATATAATATAATAGTAATTATGATAAAGACAGTAAGTGCGACAGTTTTCCAGCTCGGAAAACGACAAGCGTTTACATAAAAAAAATATATAAAAAAACACGAAAATTCATTAATGAAATGGAAAAAAGATTAAAACACTTTAAATATTTATGGTCCTCTTTCAAGTGAAAATCTAAATAATACAAAAGAAAAACCAAAAAACAAATTATAAATCTCTATTTAAAAAAAAACCTAAACAAAACAAGAAGAAAAAAAAAAACAAATAGCATATTTTATTACAACTAGAAACAAAGAATATAAAAATTAATATTTAATTAAACAAAAAACAACTGCCACAAAAATAGGTTTTTTAGGTAAACATTAAACGAAACAAAACCAAAAACCAAAAAAACATGAGAATGAAAACCAAAAAAAAACCACAAAAAACAATACGTTTAACAAAAGTATATAAAAGAAGCAAAACAAAAAATTATAAAACAAAAAGCGATACATTAATATACATAGTTATAAACTTAAATAACGGCAAATAAATACAAAAATAATATTAACAGATAACAGATAAAATAAATGAGCAAATTTTAGGTTAGCTAAAAAGGAAGCGGAAAATGGAAAAAGGAAAAACTTGAAATATTTACAACTAGACTAAAGAAATTTCAATAAAAGTAAAGAAAATTAATCGCTGCATACCAACAATGAAATAAACAATTAGCAGAAAATTCAATGAAATAAACAATGAAAAAACTCAAACTGCAGTATACAAGTAACAAAACTATCATCAAACCATAAATAATTAAAGAAAAAAAATATATATAAAAATTTATGAAACATGAAAAACTTTACTTATTGCATAAATTAGTTTTAAACAAATCAAATATTATAACATAGTCACAAATGGAAGCGATTTGATAGCAAAGAAAACAAAATTTAAATGATGAAGAATTAGAGCAAGAAGCAGAAGAAGAAGAAGATGAGGGAGAAGTAACAACCAAAAATGTGTCTAAGATTGTCTTTATTTAGTTTTAAAAAAATGAACTTTGTATAACCAAAAAAAACCCAAAAAACAAAAACAAAACAATATAAAGCGCACAGTAAACTTAATATATAAGGTTCATAAATAATGTTGAGCAGTAAGAAAAGGAGGAGAAAGTATAGGAGAAAGAAGAAGCAGCATATGCATACGATTATATACGAGATTAGCAAAAATAAAGGGGGATCTACAGAACAGTAAAGTAAAAGTAAAAGTAAACGTAAAAGTAAAAGTAAAACGTATAGCTTAGGTATACACAGGTAACACAACGTGCAACGTGCAACGCAGATGTAGCAGCAGCAGCAACAACAACAACATACCTACTATATAAATAGTGCATACAAATAATAATAATAATAATAATTCAAATGATGAACATTTTTGTAATAAAGTTAACTCTATGTAGCAAACATATACATAAAAAAAGAAAACAAAAGAAACGTAAATCTAAATATAAATATATATATTATATATATTTATAATTAATAATTTATCGTACATACTTGCAGCAAAGAAAAACAAAACAAAACAAAAAACTTGAACCTATAGGCAAACAATAATGAAAATAAACGAAAGGAAGAAGGATAGAAAGAAGATAACATTATGATATATAAGTATTATATATGAGAATAATTAGTTACTAAATGAAATAAAAAGAAAACAAACGATAGATGTATTTGGTATTAACTAATTGCCTATTGAATTAAGCATGTACCACCCACATGACTCAACTCTCCACTCTCGAAACTCACCTCACTCACCACTCAACTCACTCACTGTTCACCTTTCTCTCTCTCTCTCTCTCTCACTCTGTCACTCGATCTACTCGCACCCAATTGAGAGTTTTTCAGCCACACGCTTTGGTTGCTCTTTCCTTTTAGCTCCCCCACTCTAACTCACTCTCTCTTTCTCTCTCTTTTACGCTCTTTGCGTCTCTATCTATAGCTTTTTTCAATGGTTAAGGCACTGCAGGCAGTACTAAGAACCCAGATCAGTAACTTTTTCTAAACAAAATCAAAAATCAAAACCAAAAACTTAAAAAAATGAGAACCGACGCATTACTTTACTTCCGTTTTTGTGTGGTATGTTTAGATGTTGTTGTTAGTTAATACACACTGTACCCTAGACAAAAACGGTCCAATGACAGCAGCTGAAACTGAGCACATGATTAATCCTGCAAAAATTGTGCACAAAACTCTTACACACAACACTTTCTTTTCTCAAGTTTCCCCAGTTGTACCAAGCTTTCAACAGCTTTCGAAAGCTCATGAAAGCTCAACCACTACTCTATGTACTATTTAGCTAAATTTTAAATAGTCATAAGCCTTGATTTGCCAGTTTATAGACGAGTTTGTAACTATATAGTTAATGAAATTGAAAGCTCCTCGTACCCACCTGAAAAACCAACAGCTTTTTGCTTCCCATTTCCATATCAATTACTCGCATACCACGACAGTAACCTGCTATTTGCCTTTGTAAATACACATACACACGACTCTCACACACATACACACTCACACATACACCACAAAAGTATGCAATGCATTTTAAAATTTACAATTTTTGATTATTTGAAGGAAGTTTTTGATTAATTCTGCTGATTTCTCTTGGATTTATTTGAAATTTAAAATTTGAGTTAGGAGAATTTATAAACACCGAACTTGTTCTCGTCCTCGATTAATTGTGTGTGTTTTTCTACAAATTAACGTGGGGTAAATGAACAAATTTCACAAAACAAATCTAGCAAAAAATCTTAAAAAAAAATATATATAGAGAAGAAACAAAATAAAGGAGAAGAAAGGAGGAGAAAGAAGAATAAACACACGTTTTGAGGCGAATGAGTAAAAAACATAAAGAAAACATTTCAAAGCGAGAGCCGCTGGCACAAATTGCGCGCATATGCAAATTGTTATGAATTATTGTGTACTTTTGTAAAACTTTTTGATATATATAATATAGTTAACATGAATAGATGCCTAAATGATAAATTAAATGTTAATTTATTTAAATGTAAACAATAAACAAAAATAACGAAACTAAAATGAGGAATTCATCAGGAGAATTCATGATTTTGAATGCGTCTCGTGTGTGGATTCTGTTGATCCTGAATAAAAACCAAAAGAGAACAAATGAAAAACAGAAGAATTTCCCCCAAAAATGATTCAAAGAGATTCAATGATAATGCAAATGCTAATGAAAGTGCTAATGAAGTGGCAATTGTAACTGGAACTAGTTGAATGATAAAATGTTGAAAAGTTAAGTGGATGAATTGATTGATTGACGGATTGTTGATTAAATTACTTTACATTCAATTGAGCGAATGTCATTGCATCATTCTGGACATTTCCACAACTCGTAAAATGTTATTAAAACTCATTTCAAATAAAAAATAAAAAATAAAAAATAAAAACTTGAAACCAAAAACCAAAAACCGAAACGAAATCGAAGCATATAAAATTAATTAGCACAAAAACAAAAAAGGTATATAAATAAATAAATTAAAAGTATATACAATAATTTTATAAGCAACAACGACAGCTGCTCAAACAACAACAACAACAACAGCAGCTGCAAAAGTTCAGTGCAAAAAAAAAAGAAAATAAATTTAAAAAAAAAAAAGAAAAAAGAAAATGTTATGTCAAGGTAGCAATTATTTTTTACAAAATACAAAAACACATAAAAAAAAAACACAAAAGTATTTAATGTATGTAAAAAATAAATAAATGAAAATGAAAATGAAAATGAGTATGAAAAACATTTTAAATGAAGGGAAAAACAAGTGCAGAAAAACCAAAATTCTTTTTAGGCCGCAAAACAAAAGAAAAGAAAACCAAAAAATGAAAAACGAAACGAAATTACATAATGTATGTGCCAAGCGAAGAAGAAGAGTATAAAGTATCACCAAAGCGTGGGAAAACACACACATACACACACCCAAACACACACACACACAAGAAAAGTACTTATAAATAATTAACAAAAATGAAAAACTTAAAAAAAAATGAAAAGAAAAAAAAACTCATGTCAAATTTAATTCAATGCAAACATAAATTTAAAGCAAAAAAAAAACAAATGAAAACGCAATGCTCTAGAAAGTATTTCAAGACCCCCAACAAACCCCCTTACCCCGCCACGCCCCTACTCTCTCAAACAGTGGAACTAGCAGTTTTGTTAGTAAAATAATAATAACAATAAATTCAAATGAAAATTGCGCATAAAACTGACAAAATTATTAAGAAAAGCAGCTAAAAACTTTAAGAAAATTAAAAACTAAAAAGAAAAACTTAAAAAAAACTAAACGAACTCAACTGAAATCTTCTGTACTTGTTAATTAACAACTACAAAAAAATGCCACATAGAGACACATAAATAAATGAAATTAATTAACTGAGTAAAAGAATAGAGGTACTCCCAGCTGCCCACCTGCCCCTAACCCCTGTCCCATTCCCCAAATCCACACCTCACAGCCGTTAAGCAGAAAAAGCGCAAAAATCGTTTCTGAATTTTGAGAGAAGATAATTGTAATAGTAATAATACTATGTAATAATATTAATAATAATACTAATAATATGGCAAAAAAACAAAAGAAAATACAAAAACAAAAACACACAACTGGCATAATTATGGTAATTGTAAAATAATTAAACAATGACGTAAACGTGAAAAAAAAGTGAAAATAATAAAAAATAAAATTGTTGTTATTGAATGTATTTGTATAGAAAAATTATTATGATTATGACGATGAATAATAAATGATTACAAATAATAATTATATTGTTCGCAAACCCACTCCCCCCTCCCCCCAAAAAAAAAAGAACCCACAAAAAACCAAAAACAGAAAAAATACTAAAAAAAATTTAACAAACGAAAAAAAAAATGAAAACCGAAAACAAAACAAAACAAAACAAAATAATATATATACATAATATATATGAGAACAATGACTGGATTCATTTCATTCAACAGCTTGCACGAGGAGCTTTCAAAGCTGCGCAGAGCTTTCAGTGTCATTGGGGTGCAAGTAGGGGCGGCAAAGCAAGAAAAGTAGAGAAAGGGCAGCAGAAGCGTGTGGAAAACTTTTACTTTTCACAGCGCTAAAACATGAGCTAGGTCAGGATTTCAGAGGGCAGCCAAGGAGCGGCTAAAGGAGGCAACAGCCGATGTGCCAAACGAAGCCCAAGCCGAAGTCGCAGCCGAAGCAGCGCTGCTTCAGGTAACGCAGCGGCAGCGAACTGTGCCGCAGATTCAGAAACGTTTCAACACGCGAAAGGGAAAGTTCGTGCAGCGCTCGAAGCCGCCATTTCCACATTTTCACCTGCCACAAATTTGCGTGCCACGAGTCCAAGTCCAAGTGCGAGTGCGAATAGTGTTTGAGTGCCTGTGTGTGTGTGTGTGTGTTTTGTTATGTTGTGCTGTGTGTAAAACGTGTGCAAATATTTGCACAGCCAACACGGATAAACCTTAACGTTAACGAGCTGACGGTCAAACCGTTCTGGCCTGGTCCAAAAGCCCCACATTTTGCTGTTGCTCTGCTTGTTTTTGTTATTGCGGTTTGTTTTGCATACTTTTAGGCGCTCACAGCTCACAGTGTGCCGAGCAGAGCTTAGCAGCCGCCGTGTGTGTGCTGTGTTCGTAAAAAAAAGCAATTACAAATTGCCTGACAACGCTTTTAGCCCTGTCATTTGTGGCCAAAACAGCATCAATTGGCAGCCAACACGGCTTTGTGCTTCATTTCAGTTAATTATCCTGAAATACAACTCATACACCGATACCTGCACCTCTCAGTACCCTAAAAGGGGGGCGGCGAGCGAGCGCAAAAAGGTCAAATTTAATGGAAATTGGCAGTAAATTTGGCTCAAATTTGACGCATTGTTTTAGTCCTGCGGAACATTATTAATTTATGTAAATACAATTTTGAAAAGGTTAAAACTTGGCTATAAATAGGCCTAAAAGTCAAAGGGAAACTCGAGTAAGGAAGATAGAACAGAGGTTATCGACTGTCTTAAGCTCAGCTCAGCAGTTTAGTAAGTAAATTTAGGTATTTGAGGCCTTAAAGCCTTTGAAATTTTAGATTTTCCACTAACAGACCAATATAGAAGCCTTTAAAGTGCTTTCAGAACTGGGCTAACAACTTGCTATCCCTGTAAATTTAGTTTTCAGCATTCTAGGACTCTAAATTTCTACATTTCCAGACAGTTTGTGCTATAGATATCTGATTTAAGCTAAAAAACTTTATCTTACTCTGGATTTGTATGGGCCAAGTTTTAAAACTCGTCCTACGCTACACTGTAAGCCAACTCAACAAAATTCTGTACCCCACTCTCTACCAGCTAATAACCATAAAAAGTATCTTTAAGCTGATTTACGGCTGTTTTAAGCAATTTAAGTGCATGCAGGGAAAACGTTTTTATACCAATTCATTAATAAATAATTAATTGTGCTTAATAATACTTGACAAATTGCTGGCCATTAGTTGTGGTGAAAAGTGGGCGCAAATACTCGTAAACTCGCTCAAAAGATACAAATGTATCTGAGGCGCAAACGTGACTGAAATTCCATTCGAGGCGGCTGCAAAACGCATGAAAAGTGAGCATGATTTAAAAATGTTGCAAGCGAACGTGAAACGAGGCAACGGGGCAAAGTTGCCGGCAGCAGCGTCGGCGTTAATCAGCACGCTTATCCTCGCCGCATTAATAATTCAAACGCAGCAGCAGCAACAACAACACGCACATATTGACGATAAGGCGGCGACAGCGACGCCGACAGCGGAAGCGACGCCAGCGTTGAGTGCTGTAAAAGCTCAGCGAATACACGAACCCATAGTAACAGCAGCTGGCGCTGTGGTGAATAACGCAACAGTCGAGACGCGCAGTGGTAGGTATGGGCAACAGGGTGTGCGTATGTGTGTCTGTGTGAAAGAGAGGCAGTTAGAGATGGAGTACAGGAGAGCGTATGTGCAGGAATAACCGTAAATTTAAAAGCTTTGTTTTATGATAAACAATTCGGTCAACACATACACTCAGACTACTACTACTTTTTGCTAACTAATAATTATACTCCTTCTCCCACTCACACTTCTCCACCTCTGCTGGCTACTACTTCCAGTAGAAGATGATGCTGGAAAGCGTCTGCCGCGCAGCGTCTTTCATGTGCGCTGGAATCCCAACGAGAAGTTCATTGTGGAGAGTCGTGAGAGTCCGGCCATAAACTCATCTAAGCTGGCACCGCATCCACGTCTTAAGGTCTCCAAGAACACGAAGCTAACGCTCAGTCCGAAGCTGTACCTCTGCCATGATAAGTATGCGGAGCAGTGTCACAACAAAACCACCGCATTCCGGCAACGCATAGTGCAGGTCTTTGAGCGTTCCATGCGCGAATCGCTCAACGAATCGAATCACTACAATGTGGACTACAAGCCCGTGTTTGGGGACAGCTTCGAGGAGCAGTACTATCCCTCCACCTGCCTGGTAATGGAGGCGGGAGTGCGTGTGCTGCGTAGGAAGGACCCGCCCTTCAACAAGTTGCCCTTTGGACGCCTCTTTCCACGGCAGAAGCTGTTTCGCGATGCCAAGGACGTGAAGACGTGTGTCATTGTGTCCAGTGCAGGTTCCCTGGCGGGTTCCAAGCTGGGAAGGTTTATAGGTAAGAGGGAAACTCAAATTTAGATCGACTAATCACTTGTCTACTCCAATTAGATACACACGACATCGTCATGAGATTCAATCACGCCCCGACACGAGGTCACGAGGTGGACGTTGGCAGCAAAACCACAATACGTGTGGTGAATTCCCAAGTAGGTTGATTGCACTTCCGCTCAATGCAGCTTGCAGTTTCCTAGTTTCCAGTTCCTAATCCCCAACTGTCAATCAATCAATCAACTATTGATTTACTTGTCTCATTTCCAGGTGGTTACCAAACCCGAGTTTGATTTTGCACATGCGCCCATCTTTCGCAATGTCACCATCGCTGCCTGGGATCCGGGACGTTTTAATGGCACACTGGAGGACTGGCTGACCACCGCGGACTACGATCTGTTCACCAACTATGAGATTTATAGGCGTCGCTATCCCAAGTCACGCGCTTTTCTCATCGATCCGCATTCCGTGTGGCGTCTTTGGCAGAGTCTGCAAATGTTTGCGGGAAATCGTGCGATACGCCGTAATCCACCCAGTTCCGGTTTTATAGGTGAGTTGACACATTAGATTAATCCAGTTGCTAATTAAAACACTTTCTTTTTACAGGCTTGGCGCTGCTGCTGCCCCACTGCCCCCAGGTGGACTTTGTGGAGTACGTGCCCTCGACGCGCCTCAATGGCCGCTGTCACTACTACAGCAAAGAGGTAAGAAATGGCTCAAAGTGGATTAAAATTAATCATGATTTAATTGTTGATATTTTAGATGAATTCCGCGTGCACTTTTGGCTCCTGGCATCCGTTGGCTGCCGAGAAGCTGATGGCTCTGGACATGAATGTAGCCGACGACATGTCCGTGTTTCAGTTTGGCATATTACGTATACGTCGGCCGGACAAGCTGCTCTGTGGATTCAACTTCTTTGGCTACTGATAACGATAGCGATAACGATTACGATGACGATACCGAGCCCAGATCCAACTGGACAATCAATGTGCATTTAATCAAGCGGTTTTCACATGTGCAACTCACGTTTCAAGTAGCTTAATTACAATTACAATTACAATTACAATTACTGTACGATATTTGCAATCAATAAACTTGTATTTGCCTATACCCTGTACGGGCTATGCATCGTCGGTGGGTGTGGCACCACGGAAGCTTCAAATACCCTTGAGATTCGCTACTCGCCCACGCAAAACGCAAAACGCTCTTTAGAGCAGACAATGGAGTCCTCTGCTGAGTGGCAGTCGCACTTGAGTTTGATTGTTTGTTGTGCACAGTCTTGGGGCTTGAGAAGTCACAATAGCAACTGCAACAGCTTAAGACACCTGTGAGTGAGCACGACTAAGAAATACCTTAGGAAAGTTGATTTTAACTGAAGAAGTTTGGGAGTAAAGTTTGTTTATGCATGGAAGCTTTAGGAATATAACTGTTGAGATGAGACTTAAATATACCCTGTAAAATAAAAAAAGAAATAGAACATTTATTTTGTATCAAGATGGAACTTGGAAGCCTTGGAGCCTCAGCAGTTCACCTTACGCTTCTTAATCACGCACGCCGACAGTTCTGTCACTTTACAGGGTATGCTGCATGTTTTAACCATTAAATGCCATAACTGTTGTCTACACAACGACCTGAGCGAACATATATATTATATTTGCAACAATTGGCGGTACTAGGGGAAGGGGGCGTGGAGCGGAGCATTAAAGACAGGAACAGAGCGGAGTTTATGGACTGTGGGCGGTGCTAGGGGCAAAGGGGGCGAGAGCATGGCTCATTAATACGTGCTGCGGTGTCTGAAACGTGACGAGAATGTCAAGAAGAAAAGAGACGAGCAGCAGCAGAAGATGAAGAAGAGACATGACCAGCCCCGAAAACAGAAAAGCAAAGTGGAAAAACAAAAGCAAGAAATTTTGATGGCAATTGCAATACGCGGCGTATGCGCAATATCTCGCTCACTGTTATTGCCAGCACTGTGCAGGCAGGCAATTAAATAAAATATATGTATGCTATATATATGGTAGTACTATAGCATTTTGTGTGCATATATGGCCAAATAAACATTTAAGATTTAAGTGGACGCATTGAACCAGGAACAAGTGTTTAAACACAAACGAAAGTTATGGCCAAAAGGGCGCAGCATCTACAATAGCTCAGAACCTGTAGTTAATGGGAGAAGAAGAGGGTGCCGAAGTGTGCTAAAACATGTTGGGGATTTTATCTGCTTCATAAGTTATATGAACTTGGATATGGGCCTACTCTCGGGAGAGGAGTTTGTGTATAACTTGGGACTCAGCCGTCCAATCAGCGATTGATATACCTTTTTGAGCTCGTTAGGAGCAGCACTATCGATTGCCATCAAAAAATTACAAATTTATTTTTTGTCGATTTTTGACAAAAACGCAAAGGGGTAACATCATAAAATTTTCCAAAAATTGGCCAAAATTTAAAAGTTGAAAATTTTGATTACGATCGATTCTACTAGTCACCCAGAGTCTAAAACGGTATAACATTTTAAGATGTGAGCTCATTTGGCTGACTTATGAGCAGTCAAAGTTTGAAGTATTTGAGGAGCAGTGAACCCCAACTACGTCGATTTTCTCTTAAACTCTTATCCCAAACAACTACAGGGTCTCTCATAGCCTACCCACTCGCTTTTACTCTACGCTACTACTGTTTTAGCCCAGTTCTTTTCATTCTACACAGTTTGCATACTAAACTAGAGCAATTTGAGTTTCAGTTTCGGTTTCAAATGCCATCCAAATATAGCAAGTGTAAGTGTCATGTGAACTTTCGCAGGTGAACCCAGG
Organism: Drosophila parthenogenetica; assembly: GCA_035047505.1. Classification (NCBI taxonomy): domain Eukaryota; kingdom Metazoa; phylum Arthropoda; class Insecta; order Diptera; family Drosophilidae; genus Drosophila; species Drosophila parthenogenetica. The sequence goes on from JAWNPM010000087.1 coordinate 8,233,073, forward strand.
TGAGTAGCTGTAGAAAGGGGTTCAAAGCTCTACCCAAAGGAGCCAAGAACTCTTTGGGAAGGGGGCAACAGCACAAAAGTTCAACTAACTCAATGTTCAAAGTGAAAAAGTGTTAAAAAAAACTGCAACTGGAATTTATTTATTTGAGTTTTCAACAGCATTTTTAGTACCGAAATCCATTTACGAGTTTTGTTTGTCAAATGCAAATAGCATGTGGTTGCCCCGCTGCCCCCTCTCTTAGCTACACTTGTCTACTGCACTCTCCCCTCTCTCTCTTTTCACTCTTTCCTTTCTTGCTTCTTTTATGTCACATCTGCAATTTACATTTCTGTTTATGTTTATTTCCAATGTTTTGCATTCAATGACTGAATTCAATTCCATCTCTCTCTCTTTCTCTCTTTCACTCTCTCTGTCTTTCCCCTTCCTTCCCCTCCTGCATTTAGTCAAAATTCTCTGTTAAATTTTGATTGCCCAACGCAAATTTCACAATCGGTCAAAAGCACCAAAAATTTTGCCCATGCGCGTTCATTGCCCACGAAACGTGCTTGTAATTCCCAAAATCCATTCAAAAATTTAATAATTCTATACTTATATGGCCATAAAATGCAATATCATTATGTTTATGGTAGCGTTCTCTAGTCGTTAGTATCAAAATTTGGCAAGAAACAAATGTAAAAAATTTAAGAATAATAAGGTAAATGAATTCTGGAAATGTTTTCATTTCTGAGACTGAGACATGTTTTTAGTTATAAAAAGTATAGCTGTTTTGGTAAATATTTCAGATGCCAACTGTAAGTTTTCTGAAAGCTCAAATTCCCCATCAAAACTAAGTTTCGTCTTCCCAAAAATTCCTCTGTAGATTCTAAACTATTCCCGTTTCGTAGCCGTTTCCGCTTTCATAATAAACCTATTGATTTCATTGTAGTTAAAACTAGTAATTACCGTAATTAATGAACAGACACGCTTAGAATTATTAAGTAATTTCCATGAAATATTGAATCTCGCGACTTGTTTAAATGACAAAGCAGAAAAGCCGAGAGTATTAGCCAACGCATAAGTAACTTGGCTAATTAGCCTAAGCCTAATCAGCAAAAAACTTAAATAGAGTGTGAACAAAAGCGAATGAGTTTTCCTAGTAAAACTAATAAAGTTTTGGAATAATTAAGACTCCGTAATGGGATAGTTAAAGCAGGAATAGAAGTTGTAGCTAAAATTTAGAAAAAAGTACGCTAGACTTTGCCGTACAGGGTCTTCTGCAGTCGCTTCTTATTAGCTTCTATTGTTTCCCCCTACTTTTTTATGTTACTTGGTGCCAACTGACAGCTCTGGTCACTCCAGAGGGTCAGCTCAACATTGAATGCGACATCGACATAGACATTTGGACGTGGATTTAGATTTAGCGTCTGTTTTAAGTTCGCTGTCAAATCAATTTGGCTGCAATTCAATGTTGTGTAAACTTAACTCAGACTCAAGACTGTCTGACTGCCAGTCTGTCTATCCGTCCGTCTGTCTATCAATCAAGCATCGAGTCATCATTTCTGCTGCAAAGAAATGATCCAATAAGTGAAAATCCAGCAACTGACAACAGTTTATTTTTGATAATTTCCCCAAAAAAAAAAAAAAAATTAATAAAAACAAAAGCAAAATTTGTATATTGTTTATTCATTTGTCGTCTGGTTTCTTTCTTTCAATTTCGACGAAATTTACTCATTACTCAAGCGATTTCTTGGTAATTCGGCAGTGTTTAAAAGACACTGTCACTCTTTTTTCTTTATTTTATGTTTATTTGTGATGCGGAATCGGAATCTGCATTATTTGCCAAAGGGTCTGCTATTATTATAAACAATAAGTGTGCTGAGTACACTCATGTCTAGTAAACAAATGTAATTTTATGATGCATCAAAGCGTGTCCTACGATCAGAACACGTTTTATAGCCACAAGAGGGATATAACTCATCGATATCGGGCCAAGACAAAGGTGGCTCAGACACGCAGTGGAGTCAAGGTTAAGCAAGCTCACTTGTAAGCCAGATAAACCCATGCTCACACTCATACTCCTACTCATATTCATACTCCTACTCCTACTCATATTCACACTCACACTCATATTCATATTCACACTTGAACTGCCAACGACACCTTTGTTTGCACACCATTAATTAACTTCGATCTGCCTTCGCCTATCTTCGACGTCCTCTGATCAAGGTCGCTTGCCTGGTAACGTAACGGTAAATATGTGATTCAGCTCTATTTTCCCTAAGCTTTTTAACATGCTTTCTGCACTGGAGCTGCTCGACTGTAATATGCTCAGTTCTCATTAATTTAAATTAATCATTGAATGATTTGCGAGCTTCTCTTTGTTATTTTGCCTGATTTTGCAGCTTAAAGCTAAGCTCTTCGCTAGACCTTTTTCCCAAACCCTTGAGCCCTTTAAAAATAAAACATTTGATTTAAATTTTCAACTCATTTTATTCTTAAAATCCTATTACTTAACCGTAACACAGTTTTTTTAAACAATATTTTACTAATCAGCTTGAAAAGTAACAAAAGTAACAAAAATGGTTCCAAAAATAATGATTTTAAAAATAACATTGATTTTAACAATCAAAAATCATTTTTTTTTTTTTTGATATTTATACTCTCTGCAAGAGTATATTGGGTTTGTGCAAATGTATGTAACAGGCAGAAGGAGGCGTGGCAGACCCCATAAAGTATATATATTCTTGATCAGAATCACAAGCCGAGTCGATATAGCCATGTCCGTCTGTCCGTCTGTCCGTCTGACCGTCTGTCCGTCTGACCGTCTGACCGTCTGTCCGTCTGTCCGTCCGTATGAACACACAGATTTCAGAGATGGTAAGAGCTACAAGTTCGAATTTGGTCTCTATCGACTCGATATTTAGTCAGTCAATACAAGAATCTTTTTTTTTTTCGATGCCACGCCCCATTCGCCCACAATGAGCAAAAAACTAGACATACCTCGGAAAAAATAGATGTTTTCGGTTAATATCTCAGTAACTATGGCACTTAGGAATACCAATTTTGGTACACGTGTTCCTAAAGGCCGCATAAATCCAATGACATCAAAAGTTTTGGGCTGCCACGCCCCCTTTTTCCGCAAGAAATAAAAGTAAATTTCAAACTTGCATGCCGTTTTTAAAGCATTTATTCTTATCGTACAGTGTTGTTATTTATGATTCGTTTGAAGACGTATCATGTCAAACTCTCCAGAAAGTTTCATAAGAATCCGACCATAAACAAGAAAGCAATGCAGCAACAAAGATTTTATTCTAAAGCAATGAGCGCGAGAGAGACAGCGCTAGTCGTGCCGACCAATAGTATTCATACACACATATGTATGTGCATACATTTAACGTCAAACGAATTTGTATGTACATACAGACAAACACATGTATGCTTGATTATGCTTATCTTTTTTTTGTTTTAACGTATTCTAATACAAGAACTATCTATTGTAATGTCTGAATACCGATTTAAGTATTATAATTGGGAATAAACGCAGAGAGTATTATACGGTCGGGCGTGTTCGACTGTACTTTTCTTTCTTGTTTTACCTAGAGCGTATCATAATTATCTGATGTTATATATTTATTTATTTATTTGTAATGAAGGGTCATTAAATTATTTAATGAGTCGAATTACTTTAAATAGATCAACGTATGTATATTTCAACCTTTTATTAAAAGCTTATAGGCTACGAATATGTAAAGAATATTTCAATTACAAAGCGCTGTTTTCCATCTATAAACCATCTGGAATCGATTGCGTATTCCCCACTGGGAAGCGGTAAAAAATCAATCGATTTTGAAGAAGAAGATGGAAATTTGCTGACTAAAAAATCATGCTGAAAATGAAAAGAAAAATATATTTAAAAATGAATTTTAAGTTATTTAAATTAGAAAAATATTTACATTGATGGGACAAGTGTGATTAACGTTGGTATAATTTTTGTAGAAACTGTAGATGAAGTTGTTGACCACATGATTGCTGTGCTTCAAGAATTTACAGGCATCAACAGTGTAGTTTAAGAAATAGGGCTTATAGCCATTGCTGCGTTTCAGTAGAGCGATATTGGTCTGAATGCAGATTGGATTAAATATAAACTTATGTGATATATAGTAATAAAACTTACCTTGAGATTAGTTATGGGCAAGTGTTGGAACTGTACGTGAATATCGTAGAGTTTGAGACTGCGATTCACGGCCTGTATGCGATTCATTTTAAGGACTAAGAAACTGTCATCTGTCACTTTTATTTTGACATTGGTAAACTCAAATTTTGCCAACACCTGTGGAAAGAAAGAGTACAGGATATCAGATGTAATCAGAATATGCTCAAATTAATAAAATTTACACAGGTATACAGCCCTAAATAGACTAAAAGCAACCGAAACACTGATCCCATTTTTTCAGCGTCACAGCAACAACTGACGCAATAAAAAAATAAATACGTTGGCCATTTAGTTGTTGAATGAAATGAAGCATTAAGTGTTTAATCAGACATTAAAAGCTGCAATTTCAAACATTTGGTGAACGAAAGTAACAGTTAACGCTAGTGATATAATTTTGGGCATCGTAAAATACTGAAAGTTCTGTTCGTCTAGTATTTTAGCTGGAATATTGACATTACCAGTTGAATTATTGGGCGAAAAGAAATGAACAGTAAGATTCAACATGTTTATGATTCTTATACATGATTCACCAGGCGATCAGAATCAGCAGAAAGTGGCTCCTAAATGAGCGAACTAGTGACCTTGAGCTGTGCAGGTCGCATCGATTCATAGGGCCACAAGAAACTAGCGAAAAACATTAATGAACGGCTAAAAATTAGTATTTTTCAAAGCTGATTTACCAGGCGAACAGAATCAGCAGCAAGCGACAGAATACAAATCACACGCAGTTACAGAAAGTAGTGTGCGTGAGCATGCAGGACACGTTAGAGCAAAAGATCTTAACAAAATGTAAAAAATAAAGATTTTCCTAGCTGACATACCAGGCGATCAGAATCAGCAGAAAGTGGCACCTAAATGAGCGAACTAGTGACCTTGAGCTGTGCAGGTCGCATCGATTCATTGGGCCACAAGAAACTAGCGAAAAACATTAATGAACGGCTAAAAATTAGTATTTTTCAAAGCTGATTTACCAGGCGAACAGAATCAGCAGCAAGCGACAGAATACAAATCACACGCAGTTACAGAAAGTAGTGTGCGTGAGTATGCAGGACACGTTAGAGCAAAAGATCTCAACAAAAGGTAAAAAATAAAGATTTTCCTAGCTGACATACCAGGCGAACAGAATCAGCAGCAAGCAACAGAATTTAATTTAAATTCAATTAAATAGAGTACTCTGTGTGCGAGTACAGAAGATGTTAAAGAGTCTGTTGAGTAAATTAGAGCTGTTAGATTGTATGTTAAAGTTAAATGATTTTTTGTGTTGCGACCTGTTGCTATTTCTGTTTGCCTGGTATTTCAGCAAGAAATACTAATTAATCTAAGCTCTACAGAATGCCGCACCAAAAAAAAAAATAGCAAAAAGCATCAGCGAATGGTCAAAAATTCAAATTTTACTAGTTGATATACCAGGCGAACAGAATCAGCAGCAAGCAACAGAATTTTAATCAAGTGCAATTAATTAAAGTAGTGTGCGTGAGCATATATTGCCCTTTAGAGAGGTTACTGCTTAAAAAATAGTTTGTGTGAATGTTCGCGGACGCCACTGACGTCCGCGAACAATCACACAAACAGCGGACCAAACGAAAAAGAGAGTTTTAAGCGAAGAGTGAAGAGTTAAAGAAGCTGTTGTGTGTGTGGATGTTCGCGGGCGCCAGCAGAGCGGCCGGTGACGTCCGCGAACAATCACACAAACAGCGGACCAAACGAAAAAGAGAGTTTTAAGCAAAGAGTTAGACAGAATATTGTGTGTGTGGATGTTCGCGGGCGCCAGCAGAGCGGCCGGTGACGTCCGCGAACAATCACACAAACAGCGGACCAACCAAAAAAGGGAGTTTTAAGCGAAGAGTGAAGAGTTAAAGAAGCTGTTGTGTGTGTGGATGTTCGCGGGCGCCAGCAGAGCGGCCGGTGACATCCGCGAACAATCACACAAACAGCGGACCAAACGAAAAAGAGAGTTTTAAGCAAAGAGTTAGACAGAATATTGTGTGTGTGGATGTTCGCGGACGCCAGCAGAGCGGCGGGTGACGTCCGCGAACATTCACACAAACAGCAGAGCTAACGAAAAAGGAGAAAAGGAGTAGGCAAAATAGGGAGAGTGATCGCTTCTATTGTGTGTTTGTGTATATGTAGTTTATTTAAACTGATTTACGCATAGTAACTTGTTGACTTTTCTGTTCGCCTGTTAACCCAGTCGCAATTTCTTCTGTTTGTGAGCTCTGTAGCTCGTCTAACTTTTCTGTTTAAACCCTGGCAAACCCCTGTTAATAAAAAATACGTTTAATTTAAATTTTAAAGTCATTTTATTCTTAAAATCCTATGCTTAAGTTGTAACATAGAATTTAATCGTATTCGTTTCTTCTGACTTATTCTAATATATAAATTAATTCTTAACAGATTAAAGTTTAAATTAAAAATTAATAAGCATAAATAACAAATTAGCTTAAAACCTAAATTATTTGTGTATTAAATTGATAAATTATTAGATCTACATGATTTTAAGTAGTAGTCTATAGAAATCATAGCTAAAGGCCAAAAAGTATGCTACGAAATGTGCTTAGAAATAAACAAAAACAATTCCTTATTTAACATGATAAAAAGTAAAGTTTATTAATATTATAAATTTTTAGACTTTGGCATTTCCTTGAGTTTTTTACTTGTTTATAAGCAGACAAAAGGCCAAGTTGCCTTTAGGCTTTAAAGGCGTGTCTCTCGCTGGCCAACAACTGGCACTTCCTGGCCATATTCTTTTCAGCTAAAATGCTTGGTTTATTTGTTGATTTGTTTGGCTGCCTTTTAATTTATTTATAATATAAATTTGCTTATAAATGCATTACAAAAGAGAAAGAGGAAAATAAGGAAGAAGAAAGGAAAGAAAGAAGAATTCCTGCACGTTCTAGTGCGTATAAATCAAAACATAAGAACAATATAAAATGAAATTTAGCCAAAGAGCAGAGCAGAGAAAGACACATGCATATCAAATGATTCAGAACTTGAACTTCAAAGATACAAATACCAATAGCAGTTTGATATCAATGGAGAAGGGGAAGTTCCAGGCGCATGACTCAACTGAGACTATAAACTGGAGCAGATGAGTCCCGAACAGGGTTAATCAACTAAGGCTAATATCAGTTGTTGTTTTAATTGTTTTGATCAAGCATTGTTTGCATACTTCCCAAAACAAATGAGGAAGAAGCGCTCAGCACATTGAGCACATTGAGGAATCCGTCTGACAGGGAAGGACGTCGACTTCGACAGCGACAGAGACAGCGACAGCGACTGCAGCGTCCGACAGACAGACGGACAGACACCCCGTTGAACGAAGCCAGCGCCATATAAAAGTATCTAAGCACTGCGATTTGAGCTTCAGTCTAGTTGCAAACTCGTGAAACTGTAATTGAGCAGAAATCGGTGCTCGACACCCGATAGTCGACACTTTTTGAATTGCAGTGCGCGCAGCTTGAGAAAAAGGCAACGAAATCATTTAAAAAGCAAAACAAATTAAATAAAACACCAAACGAGTGTTAAAAGTGCTATAATTGTTAAGTGAAGTGTGCCGTTTCCGGCAGCAAATAAATAAAATAACAACATAAAGAGCAGAAACAACAACAACCACAAAAAAAAACATTAATTTTATTAGAGAGAGCTGCTCAGCGTCAAGTGTCTGTGTGAATCATTGCCCTAACGGCAAGCAGACAGCCAACAGGCAGCTTACAGACAGCTAACAGACAGCGAACAGTCAGTTAACAGCCAGCTAACAGTGCAGCTACGCTGAGTTTGAAAGCACAGCCCACAGACTGTTAACCGCTAACAGCTCTCTGTTAATCAAAGCAATTGAAGTGAACATTTCTTTTTTTTTAGTTTTTGTGACATTTGAATAAGTTTTGAAACTTGTGGTAAGTACTTGTACTCAAACGACTATTCATGATTGTATTCGTATTGGTATTCATGCCTCTTTGTATGCGTTTTGGCCCTGAAACTTCCTTTTGTTATGGCCTGTTGCTCTACAGAGTCCAGGGCAACACAATAAATGCCAACATTTTCCATTTTCTATGCCTGCGGCCAATTTGACCACACACAAAAGTGCCAGGAAATTATTCCTCAGCCTTTGTGTGTGTTTGAGTGCTTGGGTGTGTGTAAATGAGTGTATATTTTATGTTTATTGTTAGTCGTAGTCGCGTGACTCGACAGCGCGACGACGCCTTGTTCGCGCTCGTTCCTGAACTATAATAATAAATAGAACAACGCAAAAGGAACTAAATTAAGCAGAGCAACTATTAAATGCTCTAACTATTATTTAGTTACTGCTAATACTATGTTATACTGCTGACCTGTTTCTAGCTAGAGAGAGTTTTGGTTCTAAAATCTAAGGTTTAAGGTAAGGGTAAAGTAAGGTACTTTAAATAAGGTCTATTTAAAGTACAATCTTCTTCTGCTAAAGCCTAATTAATAGTTTAGCTAGTCTATGTACCGTAAAACTAACTCTAGTAACTCATTAAAGCTTTAAACTGTAACTAAACAAAACAAGAATTCCAGTTACCCCCCGAAAAGCAGTGAAAATGCGGGCACAAAGTCAAGACTTGGGTGTGCGAGTCTAGCTAGGACTGGTAATAGGTAATAGGTAATACATTAGAATTCATATCACACACACAAACACACACACGCAGAGAAAGAGAGAGAGTGAGAGAGACGAACGTCGCGACGCCGGTGTCGCCATAAAGACAAGTTAACAGCGAATACACGAGTAATTTGGCTTAGCCAGGCCACCACGAAACAGCCAGAGAGACAGAAAGAGAAAGAGAGCAAGAGAGCGGAGTGTAAGACAGAGAGACAGAGAGGGAGAGGAGTAGCGCTTGCAGAGGCAACGCGGTGGCAGTTGCAAAACAACAATCGTGAGTCGCAAACGGAGCGTGCTTTGAAACGGTTCGCGTAAATCCAACTAAGTCGCTTCATTTGATTCGATTTGTTGCTCACCTGAGCCCACCTGAGTAGAGTCTAGAGTCGCGTAGTGTCTAGTGCTTAGTTTTACCGAGCACTCGCAAGTATCTCGTAGGCGCAAAGTATCTTGACCAAGTGATAAACTGCCAGTTGAACTTAGTGACACTAACTAGTTATTAATTTAGTTACATATAACACGTGGTAGTGAAAGAGAGAAGGAGAGCGAGAGAGAGAGAGAGCGAAGTTATTCAACACTTATCTACGGATTCCATCTTGATCTAATCAGTTTTTGGCCAATCTTATACTCTGATAACAAGCGTCTGCGCGCGTGTGTGTGTTTTTGTGTGTCTGTGTGTGCGTGTGCAATATTTGCACTGACTGTTATCAACAGTTGCTGCCATAATTGCTCAACACTTGCCATTTGCCGCTGCCACTGCTGCTGCATTCAACGCCCTGTGGTAAGTTTGCTTCCTAAACTTTTAATTTGATGAGTCATTCCGCATTCCCTCACCAAAAAAACCGCTAAATTTATGCATAAAGTGAATCATAAACTTATACGAAAGTCAAAGCTAAGCAAAAAGATGTTTTTTTGAAAGGCGAAATATGTGAAGATTTTAAAATCAATCGACATTTCTTACAACTTAGCTTTTTTCAAGCCAAATTTCGAGTGTTTATGTAGCTCTCATAAATCAGGTTTTCATCTAAGCTTAAATTGATCAATTAACATAACTGCATACGTTTATTTCAAAGTCAAACTTTAATTTTATTGCATTCTTCGATTAATTCAAAAATTAATTGAAATCTGTCATCGTTTAATTGTTGTTACAAAGTCAAAGTTAGTTAGTTTGAGTTAGTATACTCAGCTACACAATTAACTATAAGTTCCTAACATTCATGACTTTATATATAACTATAGCTTTTATTGATCAATTTAAATGGCCAAATACTCTTTTAGCCTTTTCCAAATTAAAAATGATTTACCATTCTTCTAGTATTACTAGTATTTTTAAAGCAACCTCTTAGAATTAGTTTTTGAAATCTTTGATATATTTTATGTGAGGTTTGATCAGATTTCTTTCTAATCGTTATAAATTCTACTCATATTTGTATCATAATAACTGAAAAGTCTTAGCTTTTCTTATAAATAATGCACTTAAGACTCTTTACAACTACAATTACTATTGTTTTTTCAAGATAAATCCTATTGTCTTCTTTCCTTTAACTGAATACGCTTTTCAAAACCATTTTCCAAAGCTAAATCCTATTGTAGTTCTATACCGATTGAATCGTTTAGCTGATAACTCTTTCAATCAATACTGTGTCCACTGTTTGTTCAGTTACAATTATTTCCTGTTGGACCCAATCATGGTAATACCCATTACAATCCATAATGTGAAAACCATTTGTGTATTTTGTGCACTTTTGATTGCATTCGAAATTGAGTTTCATTTCGGAAACCGATTCCGATTCCGATTCCACAAAAAAGCATTAACAAATGCAGCACGTAGTCATATATAGTGGAAAATTCTAATTCATATTCAAATGTCAATAACAAACAATTTGAATAACGAGTGTGAGTGTGAGTGTGAGTACGAATACTTGTATTCATATGTGAATGGCCGTACTGACCGTGACGTGATTAAGTTTGGAATCAGTTTTAAATGTACCAACAATTACAATCATATTATAATGATCAGCAGAATAAATATGGTTATTATATAGCTATTTGTTTAGCGCTTTTTTTTTAGCAAAGTTCTGGTTCAGTTCTGTGGACAATCAATGGCAATGAACCGCTCGGAAGTTCCTACAATAAAGTGACTACAAATCTATAAATACCGAATACAATAAATAGTTGACATTAAAAGGCAGCAACAAAAGACAAAAGGACAGAAAGACAGAAAGAGACTCATAAATATTTCATTGTTCATCTCAAAAAGGAAAAAGAGGCGGTACAAGGTGTTGCGGAGCGTCTAGGGAAGCTGACAGTTCGTTGGGAGTGAGAACAGCAGGCGACAAAAGACAACGGACAACAGAGAACGGACAAGAAGACGAGAGACAACCAACAAAAGACTACAACTGCAAGTTGTCATTGCCATAAAAAGAGGCGGGAGGTCGAGTACCAGTTTTTTACTTCTGCAACTCTTCGATTTTTCAGTTCTTCAGCATTATTTCTTCCTTAAATGAATTGCATACACTGAGAGAAAGAAAAAGCTTCTAAAGGAAGCATTTAAGTCTACAAAAATCAGGCAAATTCTTTAAGTTTTAAAGTTTTATAGTTTAAAACATTTGAAAAACTTTTGATTGAGCTATAATGTAACTTTTAAACCCAGCTACATAATTAATTTGAAAACTTCATGTGCTCGAAGCTAGAATTCTACATTTTCTGTAAGTTTACTCCTCGTTTTTCCCAGTGTAGCCATCGCTTGTCATTTGAAATTTCTGTTTACCATTGCCAGATTGAAAACTACTCAGCAAATGCAATCTCGCAAGATTGTCATAAAAATTTCACACATGTGGACTATTCATTTACAATCCGCTTTCTGCTGTAAATTTCCACTATGCACACATAGACGACTCTAGACTGTAGACTGCAGACTACAGACTGTAGACGTATAATTTGCAGCTACTGTGCTACGCCGTACTGTAGCTGTATCTATAAGTTTAAGTATATGGTGCATTGGGCAATTTACTTCACGTGCCCAGCATCTGGGCCCCTTATTGCCCTAGGAGCAAAAGGGCGACAGAGATAGAGAAAGACAATATGTGAGGAAGAGAGCAGTCTGTAGGGGCACTCGTTGAGTCACAATTTCATTCCATCGAACTATAAAACCAGACATTAATAATTTCTTTGCGCTCAATTGACGCTAATAGGCTAAAAAGGGGTAGGGGTGGGGGATAAAAGCCAAATACACTCACTCCGTTATTTGTTTATTGGGAATGCTAAGCAAATTATGACTAAAATCAGGCAGATTTCAATTTTGTGAACTTTGAGTGCTAAGCGGTGCCAGGCAATACCCTGTAATTAGGCTTGATTAGCAGTAGCTACGATTTCCAGGGAAATTTGAAGAGTCAGCAGAATATGGGTGGTAGGCAGAAGGTTACAAAATACCCTGTAATGAAAATAACGAAATATTTTGAGTACTCTGTTTATGCAGCATAAATTTCAGCTTTCTACCCCTTGTCATTTGCCATGATCAGTGACTCAGAACAGTTTGGATGTAAGTAAACTTCTTATCTATAGTTATTTTCCCACTACATGAAACTAAAGTTAAAATTAATAATAAATTCTATCACACAAAATTGGGTTTTTATTAAAAAATAAACTTGAATTTTAATGAAATTCTAAGGGAAACATCAGAAATTACGTGTTCTACCCCAAGAAATAAATCCAATTCTATGTATGAGTCTGTCTGTAACGGTTAATCAGACGAGAAGGCGTGTGCCACACGAGTGTTAATTGTCTCATGACGCCTTATTTGTAAACACACACAGATACACACACACACAGAGTCACACTCTTTGATTACTCATAAGTAATATTCATTGAGAAATCAGAAATCGAAGAGAAATATTAAAAGTAAGTCCAAATTTCAACTTGCAAATTCATTCATAAATTTGTGAATCGAGTGATTTCCCATTAGGCACACACTCATCCACACACACACAAAAACACACACTCATACAGACACCCCAAAAATTCAACGGAAATTGCATGAAATTCGGTAGAAAACAGCAGCCGGCAGTAAAAAGTGTCAAATGAGATCTGTAAACTGGAAACTGTAAACAGTCAACAGTCGATGGCTGAAATGCAAATTAGTAGCGACGGTGGGAAGAGAGGTGTGGGGGGGTCAACGAAGCGTGCGCTAAGCGGTTAACAAAAGCCGCCGCTGCTGCCACTGTCGCTGCCAATTGTATGACACATTTGTAGTTTCCAAGAAATTCGCATTACTCACACAAGCGATTCCCGCACAGAGAGCAGCTTTGAGCAGCAAAAGCTTCAGCAGCAGACACAGCAGCAGCAGCGGCAGCATCAGCAACAGGTTTGTCAGCAATGGAATCCCCACTGTTAAGCGATTACAGCGTCTACGTCTGTTAGCGCTAGCGTCGCAGTCGCCACTGCTGTTGACGTCAACCGCTGTGCGTGCGTGCGAAAGCTTTTGTGCGCAACTGCAAAAGCTTTCGCTTGAACTGCGACAGCGGCAGCGGCTGCGCTGCTCTCAAAACGATCGCCTCGCTGTTTGTCATGATTTTGTGGGATCAGTTGAATTTTGCGCGCTGCTCTGTGCGGTTGTGTTTAGCGGCGAGTAACGAATTACGAATAATTTAAAAATCTAACAAATGAAACACACAAAATAAATACGCACGCACACCCACACCCACAACACACACACACATTTAACAGTTGCAAGCAAATTGCAAAGTGAATTTAAGTTGGTTTGTGCGCTGCATTTAAGCCGAATTTGAGTGCCGTTTACAGTTGCAGCATTGCGGAAATTTGTCAGTTGTTCAACAGTGTCTGCAATTAGTGCAAACGAATTTGAAATTAATTAAGACAACACAAGAGAAGACAGAAGACAAGAGGAATAAAAGCATTGTCAACTGGAAAACAGAGAGAGAGAGAGAGGGAGAGAAAGAATCAATTAATAACTCAAGACAAGTCAACTCAACTCCCACACGCACTCGCGTTTAATTTATGCAACGAGCTAATTAATCAATTTGTTGAAGTGTTGCATGCGACGACAATCAAAAGGAGAAGAAGGAACAAAGAAAGCAACAACCAGAACTGCAGTTGTTGCAGTTCATTGATCTACGTCTCAAAGGCAGCCATTCACAAGCAGCATGTAAGCAGCATACCCCTTACTACAGGGTATAAGACAGTCACTCTTTTGTCACACTCATAAATACCTTACCCATTTGGTACGCCTATCTCTAAGGTCAAGTTCTATACCAAAAGCAACAACAAACATTTATGTTTAATTATTGAGTCAGTAGAGACCGTTGGCTATTGGGTGAAATATTTGGTAATACCAGGTAATACAGGCCCTGAAGCATAAATCGAAACGCCTATCTTATCAATTCCAAATTCATGAGCAACAACGAGTGAAAAAATAAGAAAGAATACAAAAAAAAGAGAATTCTTGATAAGCTAAAAGAAACGACAACACACACACGCACACACACACCCATTGTGCAATGCCGCATCTTTGTGAAACAGCAAACTGTCCGAGAAATGGGAAATACACACTAGCGTCACGCATACACTGCAAGAAATAGCATGAATAAATTTTAAAAAGCACTCAAATAGAAAAATGTCTTCAAAATTCTCTAAACTAAGCAAAATTTAATAATAAATGCTTTCTCGTATAGAGTAATTCCACTCCAATTTCTTTTAGTGTATGCCAAAAATTCCAAGAATATAACAAAAGATTAATGAGCTCAATAAGCTAATTAGTTTCACATTAAATATATAAATATACCGTTTAAGTTGAAACTCATTTAGCTAGAAATTTTCGCTCAGTGTATGCTCAAAACAACTTTAACCCGTGCTAAACTGGTTACCAAATATTCCTGTTGCTAATTTGTTACTTTGTATGCCAACAAAAATAGGGAAAAAAACACAAAAAGAAAAAAAAACCCGAAGCGATAAAAAAATTTCGATATGTTTTGAATAACTAATCGATTTATGTATGTGAATCACATAGGTTTTAGTTGATAAAATATAGAAATGTTATTAACATTTAGCACAAAACAGTGTGTGTGCGTGTGTTGCCGCATGTGCCACATAACGTATACGTAATGTGGTGATTAGAGCAGACAGGGACAGACAAAGGGGGAATGGCGGAGGGACAGATAGCAAGACATGCCAAAAATAAACCGCACTTCAAAACTTATTGATTTGTTGACTGTTAGAAGTTTATGCAGAATGCCGCAAACAAAAACAAGAACAACAAATTTAGCGCGTATTGATTAAACAACAATTGCAGAGAAACCTGCATTGTTATAGCGACTAGTAGGCGTAGGGGCAAGTGGAACGTAGTGATGCGTTGAAGCGAAGCAACAATCAGGTGCCAGTTTTTTAACCTTAAACCCACAAAAGCAACGACCTTCAACCCATTTACTAATTGTCAGCCCTGGACCCCCCGTAAAGCACAGCTTTCCCCCTCCACTACCCTTAAGCCCACTCATTAAACTTTTTATCTGTGTCATATCTAAATATTCGCCCCAAAAAAAAACAAATAAGTAAATAAATAAATACCGTGCTGAATGTGAGCCAATTGTGTGAGCTGGAAGCACCAAGAGGCGCAGACGTGTATATAGAAACATGATTACCGTGTCCAACATTGAAAATCCCCAGCGATTAGTCAATGACAACAACAACACCAACAACAAACTGCAGACTTCATTCTACGCGTATCATGAGCAAATATTGTTACCGCTAGGCAGTGACACGCCCAACGTCTTTTGTTGTGGTGCTAAGCACACCGCAAACCCTCCCGCTGTCCCATCCTCACTTTTTTCACTCCTCTTCTTTTACTCATACATTTCTGTGTCGTTTACTTTTGGCTCTTGGCGTTGAAAAGTGCGATACACTTGTCGTATACATGATATGACTTATCGCTCGCTTTTGCTGACGTCACAGTCACATTGCACTGCTAAAAAGCGTAGTAAAAATTAATTATGCATTAGTTTTTATTATTTAATAAACTAAACAGTTATGTCAACAGTTAACTAAGTTATTTTTGGATTAAAAACTATTTTTAAACGGGCACTAAAAAGAGTTAGACTAAAAAACTAGTGCATATAGAAAAAGAAAAGTAAATAATTGTTGCTAAAAAGACTTAAATATGCACTTATGTTGAGTTTTATGATATGTAATTTCTAAACAAGAATTTAGCTTTTTCAGCTTTTATTTAGCTATAAATTAGTAAAGTATAAGCAAACAATTTGATTGTAAAAGTTGTCTACAAAAGGTTTTTAGGGCTCTAAAATTTGGCACATTGCTGTAATCCAGAGGTGAAATAACTTCATAAAAGAAAGCCAAGAGATAAGCAACTAATTTAAGAATTAGTTAATTTTATTATTTCTTTTTGTGTGCCACTTTTCGCCAACTGTAGACAGTGCATTTACAGCACTAATTTCTCTGACGTCACAGAGTTTGTTTTGAAGATGTCTCAGCAGTTCTTAGACCGGCTTTATAGAACCATAAAGCAGTTTAGGTTCATTCGAGTTGAACACGCCGAACACACTGCGTATACGTTATACAACTTGACTATTTTTGGCGCATTAGGCCAAGAAAATATATAGACCTGCTCTTAATGCTTGGGCAAACTAAAATATAACAGACTAAAGACTAAAGTTAAATTATAGTGCCGGCTAAATGAAGTCTTAAGTTAAGTTCAAGTGAAAACAACAATCAGCTGACACGTTAGAAAATAGCTACAAGCAGCCTTTTTTTCCTTGTTCGCCACTAACTTGGCTATAACTTGACGTAGCCACATCCGTTAGTCGTTGCAGGCAGGCGAAATGTGTGCCATTTAGACCCAGTTAGCTGCAGTCCCAACCTGTTGGCACCTTTACCATTTTTTTTTTGCTATAGGTAAATGGCTGTGGAAAATGGCTTGGAAAATGGCTGTGGAAAATGGGGCCAACTGCTTCCGTTCGCCCTTTTGCACTTGGCCTGCTCCGATTGTTGATTGTTGATGGTTTGTTTCACCTGCCTGTCCTGCCAAACTCTATATTTACCTGTCTGTCTTTGCTGCCTTTGGCCGCTTTTAGCTCCTTTACCGCTATGAAATATTAATTGACCTTTTTGCAAATTCTATTTCTATTTACAGTGCGCAGTTGTTATTACAAAACTTCTCAGTCACGACTTGAAGTTCAAAGTGCGCTCCACACACAACAATACAACAATTACCACAACAACTACAACTACAACAACAACAGCTACAAAATGTCCAACACCTGCCAAAGCAATGCATCCGTGTTCATAGTTCTAGGCACAATTCTGTCCATTATTGTGGCAGCTCAAAGTGTTCCCGTCTCTACCACATCACAGGCAGAGGTAAGTGATAACAGTTAACAGTAACAGTTAAGTGATAACAAATAAGTGACTCAATCAAACCGACAATGGACAATGGAGGACAGTCTAACAGTGGCAAATACTTGCAACCAACTCGAAGCTCGAAACACTGCAAAAATCAACACAAAACTTGTCACGAAGTGTTTGTCTACAAATTGAGTAAAGAGGGTACACTGAGAAAAATCAGTGGGAATGAAGAAATATACAAAATTTTCCATTCTTTATGCTATGCTATGCTTCTAGTGCTGTCTGTGCTCTGAGGAGGTTTAACTAGTTCTTTGAAATTGTTAGTAATTTTTCTGAGTGTAGTTCGCCCAACAAAGCTTCAAGTGTTGTAACAAAAAGAGCAGCAAAGTGTAGAAAAAAAGCAGAACTAGCTAAATAAATATGGGAACAGCAAAATGAGCAATCAAAATTGCAAATAATTTAATAAAATTGCGAAAATTGCAATAAATTAAATTACAATTTATAAATTGCACAATTGCAACAAATTAAATTACACGACTAAATTGTAATTTTAAATTAAATAATTTAGTAAATTATAGATAGTTTACGTTAACTTGATGTGCTTTTTAAAGTAAATAAAAAGTATAGGAATAGGGTATGTTTCAGACTAACTAATAGCACTAATTAATAACACATTAAAGCCACAATTTATAAAATTTATTGTGCTGTATAAAGTCATTAAATTAATCAAGAAAAGTTTACAAATTGTTGAGCAAGTGAATCAGTTAAAAGAATCGGCTCAAATTGATCTCAGCGAACTTAAGTTAAGCACAGAGGTTTCCAGAATTCCACTTCCGTTTAAATTGACTAGATATATATACTATATAGCCCACTATATAGTTATGTGATAAAATCGAGCACAATTATTCCACTCACATCTGCACGCAATGCATTCATTTGTTGCATATTGTTATCGGCCATGTTAACTGACCTTAGTTGCCACCAATCGAGGCTCTTTTGTCTGCCCTCTCTTTCTGTCTTTTTCTCCCACTCTCTGCCTGTCTCTCTCTGCCATGTGACTGCATTAATTGCTGTTTTCGAGCCAACGTTTTTAGCGTTTTTTGGCGCAGTTCCCGCTGTGTTCACTGTCATTGTCAATTGCATTGGAAATTGTTATCTAAGCACAGTGGTCACATGGCATTCGACACGCAACTACAGTGGTCTAATTTACGTTTATTTGCCACAAAAGTGTGCAGTGTTCAGCTTAATTATCTAAGCGATAAGCCCGTTGTATATAAACAACAGATTCACTTTTAGTTTACTTTATTATAATTAAGTATTCGCTTGACACTTTTACTGCACCTCCATGTTTACTTTGCATCACTTCCGACACAGCTAAATGAAACTTGAGAATAGTTTGCTTTGTTGTGCTTTATGCAAGCAATGAAATAAGCCTTGAATACACCTCCATGTTCACTTTTGTCAAGTATATTCCCTCCTGCCAACTATAATCTCTGAAAAACTAAAATAAAGCAGCTCCAGCTGCCTTGTTCAGACTTTAAACCCAGAGAAATAGCTTTAATTCAGCTGCATGTTCACTTTTTCTTAACCAATTCCCACACTTCCTCCATAAGGCTGCAACTCAAGCTGTTTTTTCTCTAGCTAAGCTTAGCTTTAAGGCTAACTTTTACATCCATGTTCACTTGACACATTAATAAGCGATTTAATCAATTGTTTAACATTCGCTTTAACTTAGTAATGACTACTAATGTGCAGAGTTTGCATGTCATTAGCAAAAAAATAGATAATAAACGGAGAATTCGATTAAGACTTCGCTGGAGATGTGCACTTAGCTGTATACAAGCCGAATTGCTGTCATGTACATCGTTTAGTCTACGAAAACTTTTTAAATTCAACCGCTAAGCTGCTTCAAATCCCGCTAATTCCACGAATATTCAGCTAAGAAAATTGCAATTTTGGCACGTGACTGTGCACGACTTGGGGCGTGGCAGCGCAGGGCGGCGGAAAGTAGAAAAGGGGTGGCCAAAAGGGGTTACGCGGGAGTAAACATTTATAATACTCATGAATCTGCCAACTGACAAGGTTGTCACGTTTTGCGGCACAAAGTGTTTTCTCCTGTTGCACGATTGCAATCTGCATAAATTAATCGACAACTCAGGTGAGAACACAGGTGGAATTTGTGTTTTTTTGTGGTCGTTGTAGACACACCTCTAAAACGTGCTGGGGACGAGAGGTTGGAGGTGAGAAGTTTTGATCTGAATTGCATTGAGGAGCTGAGTTCCTGTTTGACCATTTGCGCATAGCTATCGATAGGCAGTTATCGATCAAATCGATCATTCTGCGTGTATTTTTTGTTGTTGTCAGCACGCGCTAAGCGTTTGCGTGTTTAGAACAAAATTTCATTGTTTTTTGTTGTGCGAGTCTAATTGATATTTTAAACGCGTTTGCCAGCATGGCCATTTGGCTGGCCAGTCGCCCAAAACGACAACGATCATCATGATGATGATCATAATGAGCATAGAACAAACAGACGTCAACAATTGTGCGTTCCATTTTAGACCCGATTCAATGTCATAGAACAAAACCAAGCAAACCTTTACTACTCTCTCTTCCCCACTCTCTCTTCCTCTGTTTATCTCCATGTCTCTCTTTGTCAATTCGAAGACTCACTGCCTAAGCTACTCAGTGTCTTAGTCAGCGCTTAATCTAGCACCACACACTACTTGCCTCGAGTCTGGCTTTTAATCGATTCCGTAATACTTTTTTCTCTTTCCCCCATTTATCTACATTTTGTACCATTTTATCTTGTACTTTTATCTCGGCACTTGCCTCTGCCTTGATGTTTACTAAGTGATTCATTTGTTAGACAACAGATTTATTTTGCTTTTGTTGTCAGTTGCTTTACATTCACGACTTCGATTCAAATCTTTAGATATTTTTCAAATAAATTGCTTTCACTCCGTTTGAATGCGAACAAAGTCAATCTAATGACTCAGAGTGCGTTTTATGATTAAGAACATGAATGTAAATAAAATTATGATTATGATTTTAGTTGTGCAGTGCACATTTTATAAGCACTGCGGTGTTATACCCCAGAGTCGCGTCATACGCTGCGTATACTTAATCGACTGAAAGCATTCAACGCTCAGCGGTCAAAGGTTAATTGCAGCTTATTGAAATGAGCTCAGACTACATACACACACAGAGACACACACACATAATTGGTGTGCCTGCTGTCTGACCGCTTTAAGCTAAAATGGAGCTGCTCGACTGTGGTGTGCTCAGTTCAATTGAATTTGTTGAGATTTCCAGCCCAAACTGTCACAGAAACATAAGCCCCTACTACACTGGACTACCGAGAAATAGGTTGTAGGTGGAGCCCAGCACAGCGTCTAATTAAAAGAGCGCTCAAATTGGTGCAAGTTTCTTGTCTACGCCAAAAATAACTGCCCAAAACTGGCGAAAAAACTAAGGAAAAGCGAAGAAAAATGAAAAACTTACTTAGAGCTTTCAGTAATGACGTATTTGGCTAATTATAACAGTTAACCAACTGGGCGAAAATTGCACGTTTTTCTTACTTGGCGTATTAAACGCAAATTTTTGCGTGCGTCACGCAGCGTGCGGAAAAACAGCAGGAAAAACAGACCTAGGACCCAACTAGCGCTCAACTAATCAATAAGTTAAACTAACTTACTAAACAATAAACACGCTGAAAAAAGCCGGGAAGTGAACTTTTTGAGTTGACTGTTTTTTGATTGATTTGGTCAGAATTGAGCTCAAAAAAAAAAAAAAAACAGTTTGGAAAAAAACTGAAAAGTCACGTTACGGACGCGTGTGCGACCTTCACGCGAGGTGTTAACAAAAGGATGCCAAACGGGTAAACAGCAGCAAAAAAAACACCGTTAATACAGGTACAGGTGAACAGGTAAACAGCTAAACGGGATAACCTTGCCATTTTGAAAATGCATCGTATGCAAAAAGTGCCAAAGTTGTAAGTAAAAAGTGGAAAGTAGAAAGTGAAAAGTAAATGTTAACAGCTCAAACAAATGATATTTTGTGTGTGGAACATCCTAAGGTCATAGCGCCATAAACAGTAGCCTAAACGGGTCTGGAAAGCAGCACACTTAGATACCCTGTAACTGCATGATGTGAGCTTTAATCGCAGTGCCAAAACTTTGTCTAGAAATCCAAAGCTTACTTAGCCTACCCGTTACACCAGCCTACCCCACTTCTACAGGGCATGCCTGTGTATTCTTTTTTGCCCGCAGCATTTCAAGTTTTGCATACAACACTTTTGTTATCTTAGCATCAGAAGTTTATTTATCGCGTCGTAAATTAACGCTGCTTACCAGCGCAAAAAAAGGCGTCCATTTTTTACTGAGGGGTTAAATGTCAAATTTTTTGTGTAACTTGCTTTTTTAGCGCCTGACAACGACAACATTATTAGCCAGTTCCTTTGCACTACATTAGACGAGTGATTGTCGGCTCTTTTGCTGCACATTAGCCTCATTAGAAAGTTGCGCAACTTTTAGCTGATTTGGCCGAGTTTTTCTTAGCCCGATTCCCGTCTCAGTCGCTCGCCATTTACAGACCAGCTTCACATTTCACGTGATGTAATCAGTGGGGAGAAACGAGACAAACTGGTTAACGTGGCTTACACTTTTTACTTAACCAATGCGTAGCATTTTTCTTTCATTTTGATAAATTGAAAAATTGAAAAATTGGGTCTAGGCTTTAATGGTGTACTCCTTCGCGAAGTCATTGAACTCGCGCCGTTTGACCCAAATACCAGTTGGGAATTTTTAAACGCACCCCAATAACGGTACCTAGACCTAGACACACACTCCCTGGGTGTGCGTACGTGTGTGTATGTGTGTTAGCCACCCTCTTGGCCGTCGGGCAAATACAATTTTCTCATCAATTTCCGGTCAAGTAAAATGTAGTAAAAAGTAGTAGCAGTGGAAAGGGAGATAAGGGAAGGAGCAAAAAGAAGCTAAACGAACGCTGCTTGTTTATAATTTATGCATGTCCTGTTCTTGTTTGGCCGGAAATAAAACCAACTTAGCACCGCCTTCGAGTCAAGGGTCAAAAAACACGCCACCAACGCGAGGAACGCGAGGAACGCGAGGAACGCGATGAACGCGAACTACGCGAACTAACGGTATTCTATATACGATTTTGGACCAAGTCAGTGACCCCAACAGTTGCCACTTTTATTCAATTACCCAAGCTTACAAAATCTACAACTCTACGACTCTACAGCTCTGCACTTCTAGTATTCCCAAATCAAATTACAACAGAGCCCAAACAGTGGATGCTTAAATTTGTAATTCCCTTTTAAAGAAAAGCAAGTAAACAATTTATTTAAATTTTTAAAGCACAAACCTAAAACAGAAAAAGTTTACTTAAACAGTTTTTGGCGACTGCTCATTAAATATTTTTTAAAAATATTAAAGAAACTTTCTGATTTTTATTAACAATTTTATTTTATTTATTTATTTGATTAGTTTAAATTAATGATTTTACTTCCCTTAAAAAATCATTTAAATGCCACATGTTTTTAGCTACATTTTTCTCTTTAACATTCCTATGCCGCTTAACGAAGTTTGTCAACAAAAAAAAAACGAAATGTTTTTATAGTAAAGTTGTAAAGTTGTAAATTTAAGTCGCTGTAACTTACAGTCAGGCATAATAAAGTGTGCACAGTGAGTGAGAGCAGTTTACGCTCGCTTGCCTTGTAGTTTGCTGCAACTTTTTAGCCTGGCTTTGAAATACAAAGCGCTTTAGGCCTTTGCAGTGTGCCAGATGGTGCAAGAAGAAATGCAGAGGAGGGGTCAAGGGTTACAGTGGTTGCCGAGCGAGACTAGTGAGCTGGCAAAGTAGGCAAAGAGGTCAGTGATAGACAAAATGCAGAAAAAAACAAGTGCTTGGCTTAGAATTCAGAGTGTGTTTGGGGCAGTTCAAGTGCTGTGCTTTGAGTTTCCCACTCAGCCTGTTGACATTTTTCATTTTCCCCAATTTCCCCACAGCCCCTAAAAAGACTAACATTGAAATTTGTGGCACATATGTTATTACTTCAACCAGATGTGTGGCAATTTGTGTCAATGTCTCTTTTGGCTGTGTGTTGTACGTCGAATTCTACTAAATTGAAGTGCAATTTCAGCGAGCGCCGATTCGTGAATCAAACTGCATTATAATTTCCATAATTTGACAGCAAGTGACCCCAAAAAGACATTCATAAACACACAAAAACAGACATACACACAAAAAGGCAACACTTTTGTATCTGTATCTTTTGGTTGCTCGTATCTTTAGCTTATTAAAGCCATTTCCGCTAAACACTTCCGTTCTAGCCGAAATCCTCTACATTTTTGTGACGCATTTGAGACTTTTTTCGGCTACGCTTTTCGCGTATTCAACGAACTTTTCAACTGAATTGCAAATGAATCATTTGACGAGCGACTGAAGCGATAAACTCATAAAGCACTCATTGAAAATGTTCTGAACGCTGTGCGACGTATTTACATTGGTAGTACCCGTATCTTATCGGGGTTATAGCCATGAGTGGGGTAGATACGCGGTGACTGGGACAACTCATCGATTGTTGCAGTTGCAGGTGCAGCTAGAGATGGGACGCAGTCGTGACAGGCGTGATTAAGCTGACTAAACAAGAAATTAAAGCTGTTTTTAAGCTTAAAACAGCTCAAATTTTCTCTACATTTTGGCTAAAATAGACCACTCTATGCGAATCATAGTTAAAATTTCTTATTTTTAGTCACTAACTATGTTTTTCAACTACTTTCGTCACTTGTTTTTACAAAATTTGCTGTAAAACCGCTATTTTAGATGCTTTTTTAGCCTTTTTCTACTCAATTGCAACTCGTGCCCTATTCGTGCTCGTGTTTCTATCGTTTTCAGGCACGCACTCATCTCTAACTCACACTGCACTTGTGGTTGACAAAAGTCAAACGAAGATTTATTTAACCCATGTCATAAACTTGTTCTACGTGCACATCAACAGCTCAAAATAAATGCTAAATTAAATGGAATTTCAATGCGCGTGTTTTGCCAGCGGCAGCTTTAATATCTTCACATTTATAGGTGTGTGTGTGAGTGTGTTTAGTAATTCCCACGCCGCGATTTTCGCGGCTGCTCAATTTCATCAATTATGTTAATTACATAATGCACAAGACGAGCTATTTGCAATTAACTTTATGTTGTAGCGTTCCTGCTTTTCACTCTCTACCCCTTACCAAGGTCAGCTAGTGCCTAAAGTCGTTGAGTGCCGCCCCAAAAAAAGTATGGCTTACAACATTCTCAAGTAGCACTTGATGAGCTGCAATACTCAATGCGCCACTGGCCACTGGCAAATACACTGAAAGAAAAGCAAGCAGAACTTTCTAGAGCAGCTAAAGTGCTCTACAAAAGTTTAATAAATATCTAAGGAAATGTTTTTTATTAGACACTAAGTTAGTAATTAATATCTATAAGAGAATCTCTAGTCTTTCTAAAGTGAACCCCATGAAAACAGTGATAAACAAGCATCTATTTGAAAGCCCTAAAGTGCTCAAAAGAAAATCAATAAATATTTAAAGTAGCGACTTTTATTAGACAGTAATATAGCTATATATTTCCCCAAAAGATTCCCATAAACCCAGTGAAAGCAGTCACAATTACCTCTCTCCTACCTCCACCTAAGTGCTCCACAAAAGGCCCATAAATTTTTAAATTACTCTTTAAAAGCAGACACCTTTTGCAGTAAATAATTTCCATAATAGATTCCCCGCTCTTAGCACAATAAATCCAGTGAAGCCTATAAATGTTCCTCTTCCTTATCCATCTGCATGCTGCATACAATGACAGTTGGAGAAAACAATAACAAAAGAAACACTGATTAATTAAATTGTGTAATAATTTTGACAGGAAAGCGGAAAGCGAAAAGCGAATTGTGCAAATGATTTGCATAAAAAAAGAAATAATGCTCTTTGTCAGAGATTCATGGGGATCAGCTTTAATCGGTGACATTTTTATATATTTTTATATATATATATATTCATTTGAGAGATTGATTGTCAGTTGTCCGAGTCATGTTTACAGGAAAAGCAAAGCAACGGCCACAAATGTGAGTTCATTTACCTTTTGGGGCGAGTCTAAGGCCCAACCCCGTACCGCCCATACCGCCCTACCCTAAAGACCCCTCAGCTAAGCAACAGTGGCTACCACACGACATCAACCACCCAGATTATTAAGTACTTAGGATGAATACTAAAGACAACGTCACGCATGATAATCCAAAATGTTTACTTCCTCGGCAAATCAAATAAAATACGAGTACAATATCATAAAATATATATAGCTATATACAGTATATACTGTAGCATAAAAGAACCGAATAATACAAATAAACTTTAAGAGTCAGCTGAGCCGACTTTTATGCAAGCTCCATTTTCAGATGATTTCGCTTCGACTTCTTGTCTTATTTTTGGCAGTACAACTATACAGACGTATACATATCTATAGATATATATATATATGTCACATACGTGTATATATGCTACTCTGAGCCCATTAAAATGTGCGACACAAACGTGTACGCGGCACCTGCTTCTCATGCCAAATGGATATTACGTACAAAATACAAATAAAGAAAAATAATTAAATAAATATATATATATATATATTTATATATATATATATATATATATATATATATATATATATATAT
This sequence comes from Drosophila parthenogenetica, assembly GCA_035047505.1. NCBI lineage: Eukaryota > Metazoa > Arthropoda > Insecta > Diptera > Drosophilidae > Drosophila > Drosophila parthenogenetica. Next base: position 8,258,972 of record JAWNPM010000087.1, read on the forward strand.
ATATATGTACATAGTGTACACTTGAAGACATGTGTATCTGAATAATTGCTGCAATTAGTGCAGGCAAAAGTTAGTTAAAGACTTGTTAATTAGACAGCGACTGTTAACATTGTTTACAATTGTTTTACTACCGTTAGACGACTCTCTCCCTAACCTCGTGAAGCACTTCCTCTAGAAAGAGAAGGCGACAGTGGGAGTGAGTGAGACAGCTGCCTAATCAATTACTACTAAGTTTTGCATTACAATTTAATTCGACTTACATGCATTCAATTAACTCAAATCGCCATAAAAAACGCCAAATGCGAAACACTTCCTCAACTCAACTCGAGTCGAGAATTAGAATCAGAATCAGCATCGGAATCGGAATCCGAATCAGCATCGGATTCAATAGAACTGCGTTATTTTCACACCTAAATCGCATAATTAAAGTCACGTAACTGTGTGACTCGCTCTTCTAAAGAAAGAAGAAGCATTTGGTCATAAATTATGCAAGTCAGATAGCTATTTATTCCTCAGTCTGCGGTAAATAAAGTTTTGCACTCACTGTACAAGCGATGAATGCGCTGAGCGTTGGGTATTATAAACGTTTGAGGGATTACAACGCAGGACAATCACAATAACAATTACAGACTTTTATCGGATCGACATAAATCAGCGGCATTTTCAATCAAAGCGGAAAAATGTTACTGATTTTTAAGTACTCTTTAAATAAGTCAATGAAGAGTTATTAATAAAATATTTGAATTTTTCTTAAGACTGTTTCTTTCCCACCTGAAACTTAATTAACCCTTCAATTCTTCTTTTCAGATCTACTTGTCGCAATTTGGCTATTTACCCGCCTCCGCACGCAATCCGGCGAACAGTGGACTGCAGGACAGACACACCTGGGTCAGTGCCATAAAGGAGTTCCAGAGCTTTGCCGGCTTAAATGTCACCGGTGAACTCGATGAGGATACAAAGAAACTGATGTCACTACCGCGTTGTGGTGTGAGGGATCGTGTGGGCACTGGGGATAGTCGATCGAAGCGTTATGCTCTCCAGGGCAGTCGCTGGCGTGTGAAGAATCTCACCTACAAGATCTCCAAATACCCCAAGCGTTTGAAGCGTGTCGATGTCGATGCTGAAATCCAACGTGCCTTTGCCGTCTGGAGTGAGGATACCGATCTAACCTTCACCAGAAAGACATCGGGACCAGTGCACATTGAAATCAAGTAAGTAGCTTGGTAGGGAATTGTGATTCATTGTAGGATACTAGCAGCTTAGAAGAGCAATTTGAATTTATCCTAAGTTCCTAATAGGAGGAAACCTAATTTACTCTAAGATCCTAGCTCCGAAAGAATGACTTCTGATTCAGCTTAATAATAAGGTTTTCCACTTACCCAAAGTGAAATGATTTTGTCCTGTTCCATGCCATATTCCTCTGATTAAACCATTCCCTTCTCCCTCTACTAGATTCGTTGAGAGCGAACACGGGGATGGTGATGCCTTTGATGGCCAGGGCGGCACTTTGGCTCACGCTTTCTTCCCAGTTTTTGGCGGCGATGCTCACTTCGATGACGCTGAGCTCTGGACAATTGGTTCACCCCGCGGCACGAATCTGTTCCAGGTGGCTGCTCATGAATTCGGACACTCCTTGGGTCTATCCCACTCGGATCAGAGTTCCGCTTTGATGGCGCCATTCTATCGCGGTTTCGAGCCTGTTTTCAAGCTAGATGAGGACGATAAGGCAGCTATACAATCGCTATACGGACGCAAGACAAATGCATATGTACCCACCAATGTCTATCCCGCGACCACTCAACGCCCAGCATTCACACCACCAAAGAATCCTCTCGATGACTCACTCTGCAAGGACTCAAAGGTCGATGCGCTCTTCAACTCGGCTCATGGAGATACCTATGCCTTCAAGGGCGACAAGTACTACAAACTGACCACAGATGCAGTGGAGGATGGTTATCCACAGCTCATCTCCAAGGGCTGGCCAGGATTGCCCGGTAACATCGACGCAGCATTCACCTACAAGAACGGCAAGACGTACTTCTTCAAGGGAACGCAATACTGGAGGTATCAGGGCAGTCAAATGGATGGTGTTTATCCCAAGGAGATTAGCGAGGGCTTCACTGGCATTCCTGATCATCTGGATGCTGCCATGGTCTGGGGAGGCAATGGCAAGATCTACTTCTTCAAGGGCAGCAAATTCTGGCGTTTCGATCCCGCCAAGCGTCCTCCCGTGAAAGCCAGTTACCCCAAGCCCATTTCCAACTGGGAGGGAGTGCCAAACAACTTGGATGCAGCCCTGAGATACACCAATGGATACACGTACTTCTTCAAGGGCGACAAATACTATCGTTTCCACGATGCACGATTTGCGGTAAGTTAAGGAAATGACTTTAATTAGTAGGGAATAGGCTGTAAAAGACCCTGTACTTATGATCATGCACTTACACCGCTTTCCCTATTCTCCCCAGGTGGATACGGCCTCGCCTGCATTCCCGAGACCCACAGCTCACTGGTGGTTCGGCTGCAAGAATACGCCCTCATCTACAGGTAATATTGTTGAAGAGGAAGCACTTGAGTCGGAGCAGCGATCACAGCAGCATGTAGATGATGGTAACGGTGATATTGACCTGGACGCAGGTGAGTGGGATCGACTCGGCGGTAGTTTTGTTTGAATCCAAAGACAGCGGATTAAAGAGAAATTTGTAGTCGAATTAGATTGAAAGAAAGAAAGCAAAAAAGTCAAAAAGATCTCATAAACATGTATGAGTTGTTACTTAACATACTTAAAAGCCAAGAAATGTTTAAAAACAAAAATCCTTAAAGCTCGAACTCTCCTCCTAATTCACTAGAGAAACAGGGAGAGAAATGAATTTATACAAATATGGTATGTTTAATTAAGTTAATCATTATATTATATGTATGTATCGTACTCGTACTGTAGTCAATTCCATAACTGTTTGTTTTAATTACAAAAAAAAGAAAATACCTTTAAAAAAACAAAAACAAAAAGAAATGATAAAATACATTATAATTTTTATTGAAAACTAATTCTCCAAAATGTGTATGTCAAATTTTCTACTCTCTCAGTCTCTTCTAGTTCTTGTACATTTTTTATGATAATTTCTGTAAACATTTTAGTATTTATTATGTTATTACCTACTTTGTGGTGTTTTACTTTAGTTTGTTTCAGTGTACTTCAGCTGATCCAGCTTCAGGCTACACTCTGCTCTCAACACCTATTTAAAAACCTCTTCTAATCCCCACTCTAAAACAAACTAACTTTAATTTCTCACTCTTCTAACCAACTTCAATTAATTTAATCACATTATTATTAATTTTTTATTGGGTTTTATTATTTTTTACTACTAAACATTTTATTTTAATGTTTAATTCACTACGGATCTGGTTTATTTTGAGTTTCTCATTTAACAAAAATGATTTTTAATTTTTTATGATTTGCGTTATTAACTGTAAACTCCTTTTTAACACGGTTTGTGGTCTATTCTAACATTTATTTCGCTAACCAACTCAATTCAGCATACCATGTACAAATCAAGAAATATTCAAAATGAAATTTATAATATGAAAACCAATTAAAGGTTAAACAATAATATTTTTAATAATTTTATAATATCTTGCTTACAGTTTAAAAAAAATAATTTGAAAAAATAAAAGAAAACGAAACAAACAAAATGCAAACTACTGGTCAGTCGGTCTCACTAACTCACCACGCCCGCTTACGAAATAGGGGCGGTTCCAGGCAATAAATCCTAACCTCAAATTAAATATTAAGTGCTTACATGCAGCCGATACTTTGCATGGATTAACTAGTTAACTAATTACCTAATTTAGCTATAGAATTCGCATTTAAAAGTTACTAATTTCTAACGACACAATATTTTACAACACTATGCTCACAACACACTTTTACAACACTTTTAGTTAAACACCACAACCGAATAATTCAATATTTGAATAATTTCACTATTTCCACCCTTGCTCTAAATGTAGTTCTTGCAAATCCTTAGTCTGTACACACCCACTAAGTATATACTATATAATTTATGTAGCTCTATATTTTACTATTAATATTATGTAAATTCCCCTTTTCGCAACCAAAAAACACTTACAACTTATGTATAAATGGTAGTTATTACGGCATTTTCCAACACCTTTTGCGTACAACGTTTTATTTGGAATTTAAATTACAAAAAATTGAAAAAACTGTTTCCCTCCTGGCACCTGTGGCACCAAAATTCAAAAATGGCTGAAAGGCTTTCTTGGGTTAAGCTATCTTTGAAGAAACTACCTGTAACAATTACACGTGTAAACAACACTTTTAATTGCATGTTTTATCAATAATACTAAAAATTCACGAATTGCATGAACCTACAAACATATACACACATGTACACTCCTACACATACCTATACATACACAGTTGTAAGCACACGCGCGCACACACATACATACATAAGTAATCCACCTTATGTTGTTCTAAAAATGTATGAGTGTATGTGGTCCACACACCCGTTATGTTATGACCCAGATTGCACGACTGCGACGCGTCGGCCAATTTGAATACTTAACACTGCATGCACGTGCTTGTTGGTTCCCCCATAACCCGTTCAAATTTACATAAACTGCTGAGCTGAACTTCAATTGTATGTATGTATTTCTTGCAGGCTTTAAGAGACGCGGATAAAACGAAACAGAAACAATTAACAACAACAACAAGAACAACAGCAAAATACAAAACACTAAAACGAAAAGCAAACAACAACGAACTTCGAATAGCACACACGCACACAAACATGTTAAACGAAAACAAAAAACAACAAAAACAATAACAAAGTAACGCGCGCATATCGCAATAGGCAAATCAAAAGCTTACCCACACCCGCTGGCAATGAACTTTCTTACGATACTGCTGCCTCTGCTGCTGCTGCGACTGCTTCTTTGTGTTCTGCCGACCAGTCACTCTCTTGCTGCCTTGCGCTCTCTCTATCTCTTTGTTTTTCTTTCACTCTCCGAGCTGCACACACCAAAGCCACCCCCAAAAAAGACATGCAAAATTGTCTCTGTGTGTGTGTGTGTGCGCTTTTGCTTTGGCTTTCTGTACTTTACATTGTATGTGTATTGGTAGTTGATCGTAGCGATTATTTATTATCTTTCTCGCTCTTGCTCTCGCTTGCTATTAGTTACGTCACAACCACACGCACAGCTCCCCAACGTAGACGATGCACCACTAGATAAACTCGCTTCAAATTTATCATCATTTGCTCAATTTCTTATTTATGCGTTTACATTTTCTTTTCTTTACATTACATAAATATTATTTCACTTTGTTTTGGCCCTGCGATGATCAAAATTATGATCACTTTAGTACCGCAAACTCCGGTTTTCCACACGAACACGGTTCCAAGCACGGGCACGGGTCTCCTGCCCGGCTGGATGTGGAGTCTAACGAACCGATACTTTTAGAAAGTGCAAGAAAACTATCGCCAGTTCCTTCAGTCAGCCAACAACAACAACAACGATTCCAACGGAATTTCTTTTCAAAATCGCGCGCCTTATTTTGTAATTTGTCTTTAAACTTTAAACACACACGTATATACATCTGTATTATGTCTGAGCGATCTCTGTCTGAAAATATATATATGTCACAATCATAATGCCACGCCTTAAAACTATAAAAAGCCTACGCCGCTGCCGCAAAACGCCATTGAAAAACGCCCAGAAAACGCCAATTGTACTCAAAAGCGGAACAGTATGTTGCAATAATTATTATATTTATACATTTGTTTTTACTTTTACTTTCGTCATTTATTTTTAAGTTAGTTTAACTTTACAGAATTTGGCAATTAAATTATAGACACATTTATTAAAATCTTAGCACAAGTAATAGCTTAAGTACTAGCTTAAACTTAGTTTAAAAAAAACACTAACATTAAATATTTATTAATTTGTATATTACTTTCTTAAAACAGCTGTCGGTGATCACCAGTCAAACGATGAGCCATACGAGCCCGAAGTGGCGGAACGGACTGGATCGGGTGCAATGTCTATAACTCCAGTATTCAGCAGTCATTCGGCAGTCAGTGTGCTATTCAGCACATTCCTGCTGTGCTGCATTTCCAAACTCATTATTAGCTAAAATACACACCGCTTTGGGGGGATAGGAATTCTATTTTCTACTAGACCCCTGAGTTAAAAACAACCCAAGTAAAGTTTGTAAAATTTTACCGCACGTTGCTAAATTTTGTGGGCTACCAAAAACAAAAACATTTTTCTGATTTGTGTATTCGAATAAGGATAAAAAGTTGATTATTCTATTATGTGAGAAAAGGTGCCTTAAATTTGTTGTTGTGTAAATATAAAAATACAAACAAGTCCCAGCATTAAATATAATTAAACTTAAATAGTTTGTAAACATTCCACACGCAAAACAAACAAAAAAAAACAAATAGAATACTGAACATTTATATCAGGAAACCATATCATATACATATAGCCGAAACTAAAAGTATGTTATGTAATTTGAAAAATGTTAAATATGACAATTTGCGATATTAACTATAACGAGCCATAAACAAAAAAAAAAAAACAAAAAGAAAAGCAACTAAAAAGCGATTAAGCAATTAATTTAAATGTAACTTAGTTTAGTTCGAAATTGTTACACTGACAAAAAATAAGAAGAACTGTAACAATTACCTATACGAGCTATAGATATATCTTTTTAAGAACTTAGAATCATAGCATAACAGTAATAATAATAATAATACAGAAGAAAAATAATGTGAATTGAAGTACATTTGATTATTAAATAAGTTTAAGTGTATTGTAAGTTCTTGAAAACGATATTTGTTCGGGTTTAATATTTAAAACCGAAATATTATGATTATTATTATTTTTAATTTTTATTATTACTATTATTATGATTGTAACAATTTTATAAAATTGTACTGTGAAAAAGTGATCGAAAAACATGAAATAAAAATAAAAAATACTAAATATCAAAATTTACAATACGTTAGAAGCTTCATACGCGAAATTTTGAGGAGCAACTTCGTTTTTGCTATATAACCTGCAAAACCTCTCCTATATCCTATATCCTAGGCATCCAAATTCTTCTCTAGCTGCGCATAAAGCCCTTCCACATTGTCATCTTTAGGACTTTTCTTTCCTGAATTTGTATTGATTGTGTGCGTTGCAGATTTTGTATTCTTGCGACGTCCGAGACCTGAAATCAACCAGCCAAAACAATCGGATGCTAAGTGTGATAAGGTCCACTAATAAAGTCAAGAAATAAAGGGAGTTAAATACAAAAATTTTACATTTGATCGGATCCTCAAGGCCGTCAATGGCACAAGTTGTCGACCTGTAGGGTGAATTCAACTGGTTGTCGGTCTCGGGCAAAGACTCGGGTTCTGGTTCTGGCGTACTCTGAGCAATACCTAAATATTCATTCTCCATTTTAATGTCATAGCTGGAACAGGGCGAGAGTGAGCGTTGCATCAACGAAGACTTGTCTGTGGTCCGCTCTGACGGTGGCTCCACTTTAGTGCTGGTAACTACAAATAAAAGAGATAGTTCATTTAGTTGCTTAGATAAAATACTGTATCACTTACCTATGCTGATCTGACGCTTCTGTAGGCTCTTTATGATGGCTTCATGTTCGGCCATTTGGCGTTTAAGTTTCTCAATTTCCTTGTCATGGGCACTCATATTGTTGTCCCGTTTCTTCTTCTTATGTGGCACACGGCTCAGACTCGATTCGGAGCAATTGTCATCACTGTCTATAATGGTAATCGATTCGACTGGCGGTGGCGAAATCACACGACATTCAGCGGCATCATCATCTGATGGAATTGTATCGATGGTCAGACTTGAGAGGCCACACAGCGACGAGGGTGTAGTCTGAGCCAGACGCTTGCGCTGGCGTCTGTAGCGTACAGTAAGCACGCGATTATTGACGGTCCGGCGCACTAGTTCCCTAAAAGCCTCCATAGCCGTCTCAGCGTTGGCATAGCGTACAAATGCGTAGCGAGCACGTTTCTGGCGCTTCATAACGCCAATATCCACACGCATGGAATTCACAAATGCCTTAATATCAGCGGCGTTCATAGTGAAGGGTATGTTGCTCACATAGAGTGAGCAGGGATCAATGCACTCGGCCTGTTCCTCGTCGGTGAATGTCTTTACCTCAGCATGGAGATGACCATGTCCAAAGCGTACACGCTTAATCTCCTGTATAGTCTGTTCGATATTTGTGCCCGGCTTCAGGTGCACCAGACAATAGCGCTGGGCCACATTAGCCGGGAAAACCACATCTCTGATGGATGGCGAGTATTCGCTAACGGTGGTCACGCTGATCTTGGGATCAGGAAAGCGTATCAAAAGTGTCGGTGTCTGAGCCGTCTTGGTGGCCAGTTCGCGTTCCAAGGCAAGGGCGCGCAATGCGTTCTGACGACGCAAATTGGCCTGTTCCTTGCGATTTAATTTGGCAGCTAAACGAGGGATAACTAACTAGTGAGAATGGTTATTTGAGTAAAGCTAAAGAAGCGTCTTACTCTGTGCAACTGCTTTTATGTCCTTGTCCACTTCAGACAAGGTTGATGCATCGTTGGCCGATGTACGAGATTCTGTGCGAGACATCCAGGAGCATAGCTGACTACCAGCTGGTGTCTGTTGAAACATGAACGACTCCAGGGACGGAGCACATCCATTTCCAGTGTAGGGTGCAACATGGTTGCGGGGCGACAGACTGCTTTGCTCGGCATGAAGACTATCGCAATCGGTGTCCTTGCTAACATCTAGCTGCATGCTGCATTCTGTTTGCATATCACTCATTTCTTTATCCATACCTGAATCCTGCTCTTGTTGCTCATCTTCGCCAGCTATTGGCGCGCGTTTGGCATCCGGGCCATCCCCTAAGCCTGTTTTCAGTGTCACGCGAGTAATGTCCATATCGTATAATTATTATCTGAATACTGACTATTGAAGATTTTTGGCAGTATAAAAGAATTGCGTTAAAATCACAATTTTTTTTAGTAACAAAATAATCAGCTTTTTAACAAAATATGTTACTGTGTTGTGTTGCTGACTGTGTGGCAACGCCTAAACACAGATGTTAGGTCAACATTCAAATCGATCAGCTGTTCATCCCAGTATGCTGACCAGAAGTCAGCAAAAGTCGAGCACACTTTGTTTTGAATAAATGTTGTAAAGTTGAAGCACAACTTTATACATTTTTAATTAATCATTGTTCTTAATTGCTCACTTAAATTTTAATTAAACATACTTGCTTATATTTAATTACTTTAGCTCAAGTTTAAGTGAACAGCATACTGTGCTTTCATTGCAAAACATAACAAATAAAAATGTGTGCAGCAATTTTACGAAACAGCATTAAATGCATAAATTTAAGAATAAAACCCTCGGCGTTCAGTAACAGAAACATATGGTAATAATTCTTTATGCTGTCTACAAATTGAAAATAATTTATTTTGGCTTTTATTTCAGCACCAGCGCTTTTCATTGCAATTGGCGTAAGGCGTCTCCAGTTGATGTAGAGCAGAAATTACTGGCTGATGATAACCTGCCGGAACATTTTCAATTAATTTATCGAGCACCGTTAGAGAACTATGTGACATGGACAAAGAATATATCAACGGGCACTATGTCATTCATAACTCTTCTCGCCGGCTACCAATTGGCCACGGCAACGAATTACATGAATATTGTAAAACAAATTGATATTTCTACGCTGGTATCGGACGAAACGGATTTGTACTTCTTTGCTTCGGGCTTTGTGCTAATCAATTTAGCAATACGTGTCTTTGTGGCCAAGTATCCTCTGAGGATCTACAAGAGCAACAATAAGTAAGTCACTTTTATATAAGATTTCACAGTTATATAATGCATAAATCTCTTGTAGATATGTCGCCATTTATGGCTCGCAGCTACCAGTAGGCACTGTGAAGCACTTCTTTGAGAAAGGGCAAATTGACGAATACAAGAATGTTTTAAACCCCTGGAGTCACATTATGTTTAAACTAGGACAGCGTTCGTCTCTTCTTTTAATTGACTACTTTAAGACGCCAGCTGAATTTCACAAACTGTTTGAGGAAAAGCAAACTTAGCGTAATTGTTTGTATTTGTAAATAATTGTTGATTATACCGCACTTAGTATTTGTTGTTTTAATTTTGTAAACAATGGCGCAGTGTTACCATATAGCTAGCAGTCATGCTGTATGGCAGCCCTTAAATATGAACAACATTACAGGTATCGATACGTTATTGTTATCGATACTCCACGTGCGTTGCAAACAACATTTGTGCGCTCTTGATGGAACTTAAAAAAATGAAACCTTTAACGGACGAGGAGCCACAAACAGAAGAAAATGTGGCAGAAAATAAGCCGCATAAACGACGTAATCCTTTTAACACACAGCGTCTCAAGGAGGAGAAGGAGAGGCGTCAAAAGAAGCGTGCTCGTCTTATTGTGCGCAACATAAGCTACAAATCAACAGACGATACACTTCGAGAACATTTTGGCCAATGGGGTACTCTGGAAGACGTGCACATCCTCAAGCGTGGCGATGGTAAACTCGTTGGTTGTGCCTTCGTGCAATACGAGACCATTAACCAGGCCACAAAGGCCATTATGCAGGCTAACGGCAAGGAGATGCTCGGCCGCAAGGTCTTTGTGGATTGGGCCATTGGAAAGGATGAGTATGCGGCCAAAAACCAGAAGAGTGACGAGCCGGTGGACAAGAAACCAAAACTAGAGGTAAAGGAGGAAGGTGACGAGGAGCAAGCAAATGACAACGATGTCGAAGAAGATGAAGATGAAGATGACAACGATCAAGAGGAAAATGAAGATGAAAACGAATCTGCCATGGAAAGTGGTGAAGATGAAGAGGAAGATGATGATGACGTGGACGATGAAGGTGATGAAGACAAAAAAGAAATAAAATCAAAGTTGGACTTGGAAAAGGTAAAACCCGAAAAACACATCTCCAATGACGTACAACAAGGCTGCACGGTGTTCATCAAGAATGTACCCTTTGATGCGGAGGACAATGATCTGCGAAAAGTGTGCCGTAAATTCGGACTAGTGCAGTATGCAATCATTAACCGGGAGCCGGTTTCGGGGCACTCCAAAGGCACAGCCTTCGTAAAGTTCAAGGCTAAGGAGTCGGCGGACTTGTGTCTACAGGCAGGCACCGAGTTCACACTAATGGACGAGGTTCTGGATCCACATCCAGCACTTAGTCGCGATGAAATTAAATCAAAGCACTCCGAAAAGTCCAAAGATGAGGCCGGCAAGGATTCGCGTAATTTATATTTGGCCCGAGAAGGTCTCATCATGGCCAACTCAAAAGCAGCCGAAGGAGTGTCCGCCGCAGACATGGCCAAGCGTCACGAACTGGAGCAGGTGAAGACTCAAGTGCTAAAGAACTTGAATCGGTAAGCAACTGTCAGGAGTATTCCAAATTAGCAGATAATCTATTTCCATATTTAGTTTCGTTTCCCGCAATCGTCTGTCCATCCACAATCTGCCGCTGAACTACGATAACGAGAAGCTGAAACAGATGGCCTTAACCTACACAGGATTCCGTCCACACGAGTGTCGTGTGATGCGGGAACATAAGGTGACCCCGGAGCATCCACAGGGCAAATCCAAGGGCTTTGGTTTCCTCTCCTTTGACACACATCAACGAGCGTTGACAGCGCTGCGGAAGCTCAACAATCATCCCAGCATATTTGGCACACAGCATGTAAGTAGAATCTGATCCAGCTTTGGATTCAGCCCCTAATTCCGTATCGACACACAGCGTCCCATTGTTGCCTTCAGCATTGAGGATCGCACCGTGCACAAGATCAGAGACGCGCGTGCCGAACGCTCAAAGATCAACAATCCCACCTACAAAACCAAGTTGGAGCAGCGCAAGCAGCGACGCGAGGAGAAGCGCAAGGGTCTGCAGTCCAAACCGAAGACATTGGCGCCACAAGGTGACAACAAGCAAAAGCTGCAGAAGCACATCAAGAAGCTGGAAAAAACGCGTGCGGCTAAAGCTGAGGGCAAAAAGTCACAGCAAAAACCCAGCGATGCCGTCGAGGGCGATTATGTGGGCACGGCTGCGAAACCCGGAACCTCGCTGAAAATGCGTTCCAAGAAGAAGATTATGGAGCAGTCAAAGGAGCACATGAAGCGTGTGAAGACCGAGAAGCGCAAGCAGAAGAACAAGAAGATTCGGGAAACACATTTGGCAGAGCGCAAGGCAAACAATCGACCCAAGCAGGGACGCAAGGTGGATATAGATGAGCTGAGGCCGCTGATAAACAAATACAAGGCTATGCTCACTGGAAATAAGGGTGGTGGCATTACCACAGGCGACGTCGATGGTGGCAAGGTAAAGAAACCCAAGCGCACCAAGTGGTACACGGATTAAGTTTAGAATCTTATGTAGCTCCGTTGTTTTGTATATAAGCTTAATAAATAATCAAAAATTTTAGTCGCTGGTTTGAGTACTTATGGAAACAAGAATTTTATGCATGTTGTTAATTACAATTAGAGCCAGCAAGGACTACTCCAGCCTCAGGATTGTTTATTCAAGCCAGAAGAAACGAGAACCATACTTCGCTGGTGGCGTTGGGTAATCTGCTGGCAGGCCGGGTGTGGCGTCCGGATACGATGCGATTTCCTCTTTCTTTGGTGGATCGCGAGCTGATTTAATTACCTGTAAACAAAAAGAAGGTATTAGAAACCATTTAAAGAGTAGTTTGGTTGGCATCGTTACCTTGGCACGCGAGAAATAGCCATAGGAAGGACGATCCCAATCAAAGTTATCCTTCATGCACTTGTCAAACACTCCCTGAGTCTTGCGGCAGCTGTAAGGAAGTGGGTTATGTAGTTCAACCAAGAAATTGTCATTTTGTAGATCAACTTACTGGCTAAATGCCATTGTGCCGCTGCTTTTGTCAAGGCAAGTGGCGTACTGCATAAACTCCTCGTGACAGGTCTTCTTTACCTTGCGGAAGAAGTCCATGGCACAGCCGGTGACGGCGCGTCCCTCGGACAGGCAGGCGCGAGGATCATCCAACTCCTGGCGGCATAGCATGAACTCCTACAAACACACGCACACATACATACAAACGTAAACAAAAACAAAACAGGTTTTGAGGTTAGGTTATATAACTGGACTTCCATTTAATGTTTTGCTGCATTTTGTATAACTACATTTTATTAAAGCTGCTAATACATAACGTTAGCTACACTTTAGTTAAATCTTGCAGCTATATCCATGCCAGTACTCACATTATTTGGGTTTTCGCATTGCTTTCCCAGATGAAAAGCTCCAGCGCGCAGCGCAGCCGACGAAAGATTCAGCTCCTGCACGTTCAGCTCCGACTCCTCGGGCAGCGTTGTATTGCTTGTTATGACCATTGCGTTGCCCCGTTTGCTTTCAATATGCAGCAAAGGCTTTTATTTCAAACAATTGTGCAAATTGTTAGTTTTTGTCCGAGTTAGAAATACTCGTTTCCAGCAACACAACAGCTGTTCGCTATCGAGCTGTCAAACTACCGATACACATCGATTGAACTGTCATACTATCGATAGGCATAACCGTTTGGCGGCATTTCACATCGGTTGCTGTGCAGCACAACATCAGATTTGAATATATCACAAATATTTATTGCCAACTCAAGTTAATTTAAATTATTTGTACAATTATGCATTCTGTTATACTTCATACGTTGCTGTTTGTTGCTTTGCTTGCTGTCTGTGCTGCGCTGCCCAATCCACACAAGAACAGTGCCCCAATTAAAGAGAAAGCAAGCGGACCTGTTAAGACGTTAAAGTACCGTAATTCTGTGGGAGAAATCGTTAAGGATTTGATCAGCAACTGGAATTCGCCAATAGTGTATTTGCGAAATCGGGGATACCTCCAAGCGCCGCAAATCAACTTTGATATGCTCGAGAAGGAAGCGAATTCGAAGGATCCCGAAACCTCAAAGGCCAAGCGATCCAATGAATACGAGAGTCCCAGTGACCTGAATCACCTATTTCGCTCCTTGTTCGCCTCAAATGACAACAGCATTTCGGATAAGATCAAACTGAAACTAGGCGTGGCCTGGGACATGGACAAGCTGAAGACTTCGGTGCGCAACGAGGCGCACAAATTCTATGAAAACTACTACAATAAGCGCACTCAGTTGGTTACCAAGGATCAGGAGCAGGGCCACGATCATCAGCTGAAGGGCGATCCGGATATAGAGAAACAGGTGGCCCAACTCTATCCATCGGTCATACCCAATCCCAATGCCGAGCACACCGAGAAGGAGGAAAAGAGCGTATCCCTGGAAGCGATCAAGGAAAATAGCAAGGAAACGAAATTTCTTAACGGTATAGCAAAGCTACTGACCAATCGTGAACTAAGGACCAAGGTGAAAGCCCTACCTATTCCGAGGGAAATGGGCAAGAAAGTGGTGAGCTGAGGAAGACCCAAGTACACAACAATTGAGTTTGATTTTTGTAGAATTTTGTGTTATATTTAAGAGTAAAATAAATCTATGCAAATTAACTGCGAATTGTAATTTCTAAAACCCGTTTTAGGCACAACCGGAGCAGCGGCTTTTGCCTACCGATGCGGGGCGAGTATAAAAAGCGGTTGCAGTGCACAAATTTCTTGAAATTCATAGAATAAAAATGTGGAATCAGGTGAGTAACGAAGGTTTTTTTTTGATGGCATTGCGGGGATCTTAAGGATGAACTCATCTAAACTTTGTTTAAACTCCTTTTGCCCACATATATACCAGAAACTGCTGTCTTGTGCCGGTCTACTCTTGATCAGCACTCTACTAGTCGTCGCAGACGAAGGACACGCGGAAGTGAAGCTGCTTCATCACGAGAACCAGCAGAATCTAGACGGCGCAGGTCACTTCAAGTACGGCGTAGAGACGGATAACGGCATCAGGTCATTAGTTGAGGGCAATGGCAATGGGGTGAGGGGCGAGTACCTGCTGCCCAGTGAGGATGGCCAGCCTCCGAAACGTGTCTCATATGTGGCTGGACCCTCAGGTTTCAAGGCCGAGATTAATTAGCGCTCAACTTGTTTTGTCAAAAATCAAAGTCAAAACCAACAAATTTAAATAAAAAATAAAACCAAATCAATAATAAATGAAAACAAAATGCAAATTGAAGGCGCAAAAGTTTAGTGACTGTAATTTATGGGGTTCGAGTGCCTTTGAGTGAGTAAAGCGATCAAGAGTTGAGTGTGCCATAAATGTAATTAGCTGTAACTGGTAACTGGTTCACACCTGCCTACACCTGTATAAAAACCTTCCAGCCTGCACAGTTCGATCAACAGTTGCATCCCAAACTCGACATGTACAAACACGTAAGTGATCGAGGATTGCCTGCTGCCTACTCCTTACTCCACGCCCCTTTTCTTGTTGTAGGTTTTGCTGCTGACGCTGCTGATCGGCTTGAGCGCTGCCCACGACGATGATGCACATGCTCACGCCCAGGAGTCCCACAAGCAGGACACCCATGGAAACTTCAATTACAAATACGACATAACAAACGGCATCAGCGCTGTGGAAACCGGCGATGAGCACAACAATGTACAGGGCAAGTTCCACTTTGTGAGCAAGGAGGGCTTGCCCATTGACATCTCCTACACGGCGGATGAGCATGGCTATCATCCACATGGTGACTCGCTGCCCACGCCGCCGCCCACTCCCGAGGCCATACTTAAGGCCTTGGCCTATATTGCTGCACATCCTCGCAAGGAGCAGCAGGAACACACTCATGGCAGGCATTAGGAGGGGAATTTTTAAACTTTATGATCCAATTTTTAGTCGTTTACTTTAAAATTTCATTTGTTATTGGAAATAAAATTTAAAACCGCAATTGAAAGCTTTAATAATCTTTGGATCAACGTCTCCTCAGCTCATTCCTTAACCCAGAATTCGCCAAGTAAAAATAATCCAATCCTGTTCAAATAATTCAAGAACCTTACCACAACCCTTTGATTTTTGCTTCAAATGCTTTATATTCAGACAAAAAATGTAACACAGACAGCGCTTATGACGCCTCACAGCTTGGAGGGACTGCGGGTCAGTTGCATGTCCTCCGAGGTGGTATTCACCAGCTTGCGCACCACATCAAACTTGGGATTGTTCTTGTCCCGCACGAGATCAAAGATGACACTCTCGCTGGTGGTGATCACACAGCCGGCTTGACGCAGACGCTCCAGAGCCAAGTCGCGATCCTGATTGAGGCGAGAGCAGCAGCAGTCAGCAACGATATAGACATTAATGTCCTGTTCCCGCAGATCGATGGCCGTTTGTTCCACGCAAATGTGCGACTAAAAGTGAAAATGGGGTATGTTAACCTTAAGGAATACCCTGGGGAAAGTTTTAAAACTATTGTTACTTACCTCCAACCCGTAGAGCACCACATCCTGGGGCTTCTCGCCAAAGATTTCCTTGATTACGCTCTTCACCTGCGGCGTCATCATGCTGAAATAAGTTTTCCCCTGTACGATCTTGGCGTGCTTCACATCCAATTCGGCCACGGTTTTGCCTAATTTCTCGGGATAGTGTTCCGTTACAATCAGCGGAACATCCAATGCTTTGCCCGCCTTCGTCTGCAAATCAATTGAAATTTCTTGCTTAATCTTTGTAGGTCTCAAAGTTCAAACTCACCAATTTGTCCACATTTTTCACCATCTTATCGAATAACGGCATTCCAGGCCGGAATTTCTCCTGTATGTCGCATAGCAGGAAGAGTGTTTTCTGCGGATTCAAGTGACAGCGTCGAAAGGCCATATTAATTAACTAAATTCAACTGATCTTCAATTGCTTAAACTTGTTTATCACTTTTTCTCCAGCTGTTGAGAACTGCGTTGCGTCTATCGATTGGTCGCTTATCAAAAACAGCTGTTGCTAGGTTCGAAACGGTTATGACTGGGGCGAGTGTTGCCAGACTTTTGATGCACTGTATGCACAAACATAATCACGCGTTGCATACTTTTAGGTTTGCTCGTTTTAAGCCTATTTACTTAATTATAAATATTAATTTTAATAAATTTAAGGCAGCGTTTCATTTTTTTTGGCATTTATGTACAGTTTTCAATTTATTTTGAATGTAAGGTCAGATATTTTGTTGTAAATGTTTAGCTCTTGTAATTACAGTTTTTCCTTTTTAAATATGTAGTATAAAATCAATATCATTCTGATTTTAATCGATTTGCAAACTCAATTTGCTGAATTTCTCTCCATTCCTTTTTCGGTTTCATGCGTTTGAGTTGGCCGTCCCAAACCAAATCCACCAAGCCTCCCTGTTTCGCAATAACGCCCTTCACGCGATTGGCAAAATCAATCGCCGATTCGCCCTCCTGCCGATGCATAGGTGGAAGATACCAGACATCGCAAACAATTGCCCACGAGGTCATGATCATGTACAAATACTGCATCATGGAGTACTTCGAACTGTTCCAGAAAGCATCGCCAAAACGTGGATCGTATCTACGGAAAGACGTTATAAATAGTCAATAACTGTGCTTTAGTTAAGATTATTAGACTTTACTTAATGGCAACTGGATATATGACTCCGCCGACTTCGAAGCTGCCTTTCTTAAACTGCATCACGGAGGTGTTGTTGATGCAGGTGCCTTCGGGGAATATAAGAATTGGTGGATTGCTGGGATCGGAGACGTGCTGCTTTAGTCGCTCAGCGACCAGATGACGATCCTTGGCTTCTCCACGCTCAAACCAGATGTGAGGCGATGCTCTCGCCAGGGCTCTTTGTAGTACTCCCAGGAAACCACCGTGTCGCTGACCAATCTATAATATATAACCTTAAATTAGTTTTATATGCAATAGTAGAACATTTCACATAGAGAAAGCGCTGATTTACATAGATTTAAAAGCAACAAATAGAGTTTTAGCTAGATTATAGGGTTAGTTTTTTTGTTTTGGGATTATCCACTGCCTTTTGGTTGATAACTCGTTCAAATTTACCAAATCCCAATCCAATTTCCAGGCAGTTTTCATTTGAAATATAGTACAGGCGTTCCACAAGCTGATTTCTCACAGTGTAGTGCTTGCTCCTTAGGATTTAAAGGCAACTCGAGTTTATCAGCTTCACTGCAAAGTGTAGGCAAGACATTTGCTTGATTGTTTAGTCTGTAATGTCCCACATCCAATTAAGTTTGGGGAACCGTTTGGAAGCGGCAGCTTGTGATCACTTTATTTGTATAGTCCAACACCCATTGAATATGCGCACAAAAGGGTATAATAAACTTATGAAGATCAAGCTCAAGTACTATATCATACGCAGATCCCCCAATTTGAAAGATATATACACGCTCGGACATGCTAAATTTGATAAAAGCTACGTACAGAAATGATAAATGAGCTAAAGTAAATAAATAGGATCAGATAATACAAAGCAGGTGTTAAAGTTAAAACATAGACAGTTGTTAAAGCAGTTTAGCCTGAACTTAAAATAAACTACAAGAGACTACGAACAGCACTAAGAGAAGTGAAGAGAAAGGAAGAAATTAGAAACGGTTTGAGCCAACAAAAAAGATTTAAAGTGTGTTATTTTACCAACATACAAAAAGAGTTACACCGAAGAGTAAAAGTGTTAGCAAAAGAAGTAGAAGAAGAGGAAGTGCACTATCCAATCAGACAAAATAGATCTTACCAGCGAATATGTGGTGTCACACATCAGGACGAGCACATCGATGGGACTCGTGTGATTGGCCACACAGATGCCCGACGAGGGTCGATTATCCTCATTGTGGTAAGTGATCACAGCTGATATCGCGCTGGAGAGTACACCGAAACAATGGCCCAGAATACTACTCACAATGGTGCGCTTTAGTTTGCCATCCTTAAGGTTTCCCACCGCAGCTGTACAAAATGTTAACCACACTACCTGAGATGGCATAAAACAAAGATTCGTATTTTGTAGGTTTTCTTAGGCTTTGTTTGCTAATAAATGCTCAAACTGTAAAGTTTCAATGGTTAAAAATTGCTGAAAAGTTAGTATATTGGTTAGCAAGCTTCTAGTCGGTGTTACCCGACAATCAGAAATATAAATAAATGTGCATGAGACCCTAAACATATTTATCTGCGTATGATGTCAAAACTCAGCTAATTCCCAAGTCTATAACACTCTCTGCAGGGCATATTACTGGGTAAGGGATATACAAAAGAAATACAAGTTTTTTTTTTAGAAAATTATCTTACCTGATAACGCCGCTTTCTAAATCATAAACAAACAATAAATCGCAACTAAAACAAAATATAAAAAACATTTTTCATAAACAAATGCTCTTAGAAGAACACAACAAAAACAATAAACGCAAAGACGAAGGACAAGAAGCATAAAAGACAAACACATAAAAAGTTTATAAAGTTTGCACATTAAATTAAATCAGAGTTTTAAGAATGGTTTAATTGTGAAGTTTACGAAGAACTGAATGAGGCGATTTCTGATTTACTGATCAACAGAAATTTCAATTTGATATGCAAACATTTTGAGTAAAAGAATAGAAATTTTTGTAGCTTTCTCACCAAGGAAAATGTACAGTCTGTTGATAACATAGCCACGTCCAATGGGGTGGTATGATTTGCTACACAGAACCCAGAAGTTTTGGGCCTATATTGCTTATTGTGAAAGATTACAACGGATGACAGGGAGCTTGATATAAGACGGAATGTGATTTTAAATGCCAAATCCGCTAACGGGATACGCAAGAAACGGAAAGGTATTAAAGCCACAAATGCGTTTGAAATAACTGCAAATACAACCTAAAAACCAAAGAAAATTATTAATAAAGACATGCAAAATTCATTAAAAAAAAAACGATAACAAAACGCGGCTTTAAAAACATAAAAGCTAAAATATATGAGATATGGAAAAACTAGACTCCAATCACAAGAGTTGATTGGATCAGGGAACAGATGAACTTAAAAAGATATTAGGGACTTGATTTCTTCAGATCGAGTTTCATCTTCTTTAACACATCTCTTTATAGTTTGAACTATTAGAACTCTTGGGTTTTCTTCGATCTTCTATATGTTCCAGATTCGTCATTTGACTAAAAGGTTTCCGGTATATTTGGGGGCTAAATTTACTACTCGCAGACAAAAAGTGCTTGACAACTAGATACTCTGTACTCGTTTCTTTCACATACTTACATATCTAACTACACCTAAAACACACACGCACACACACTCGCACACACAAAAACCTACATTTATGGTCATTACTCAATGGTTATAATATTTGTAGATTATTTTTTCGATAAAGAGCGCGTTGGGCAGAGAATATAGCAAAGTTCAAGGCTATTACGTATTTTCAAGACTGTTATCACAACTAAAAACGATTAAAAAAAACTCGAGATCTTAACAAAAATACGTATAATTAGTTTCAACGGACGGACAGCAGTATAAAAAGTCGTTTACAAAATTGTGCTATCTAGAATTGTAGGGGAATTGTTAACTAATTGTTTATATAACTGGTTATTAGAAATTTAGTCACTTGGACTTGGTTATAGGTACTTACACCAATGAAGCAAACTAACACACGCAATGGCATGAGGATCGTATAACGCACTGCGAATCCAATCACCCAAATCATGGTGATTTTCCAGGATATGAATTCGTAGTGTCGATTTGTGCGGGTTAACATGTTCCAGCTTTTCAGCTCTTCTGCTTCAAAACGTGACGTCACATCGTCCTCGATAATGGCTTCCACGCCAGATTTCACATAATCCAAGCAGTTCTCAAAGTCAAAGCAGAATTCCTCCTGCACAAGACATGTTAATCGAGTTTTACACCGATTAATCGTAATCAGGAATTACCTTTTTGCTGCCATTGACTTTATCGTGTGCCGATTCCTGTGCTGATTCCTGTGCCTGTGGCAGCAGCACGGCGTCACGTGTAATACGCACCGCGCCATTTGTGACTTCTTTGGAGTCCACCTCATCCGCATCTCCTAAACTCTGCACTTGATCATTTTGGACAACTTCCTTGTCGATTGCTTGATTCACTTTAGAGGCCGATTCAATACTGACGCGTCCATACTAAAATACAAATGAAACCGTTAATAAAGCAACACAAAATTTAAATTAATTTTATTAAGCGCTTTGATATATTGACAAAGCTACCCCTGCAGCCACAACTGTTCAAGCACCCCGCGCTGGGTAAATAACAATTGCTGGTGAAACAAGCTATATTTATGAACTTTGTATTTTGAAATTCCATATACCGAAATGTGTATATACACGCAGACAAATATATTTATATATGTAATAGCATGAAAGCCCAACACGCTCACGTAGTCTCATTCATGTTAGCGATTAATTTTAATGAAGTATTTACCTCAAATATCCTTAAGAGTATGTTAACGTACGCCTTGCGCACACCGACCGATTTGTTAATTGCAGACAAGATAACCAGAAATGAAATAAATCCCGCTAATGGAATCCAACAAATATCAAGTATTCCATATAACATTCTATATAAATAATTTATATATTGATGGAGGAAATAAATCACATTGGACTCGTACGATATAATTAAGTGAAAATAACTACGAACTGATAAATGTAAATATCACAGTCTGAATTAATCGAGTTATCGATTAAATAACTGTTTAGTCATGCTAATGCTGACAGTCAACTGACAGCTACTTTGGAATGTGGAAATGGAACACAAAATAATATTCTTACCTAATCATTCCATTCTTATTTAAACGCAGCTGGTCGGTCAACCGTTTCAAAAAACGAAAAAGTATTTGAAATTAATTTAGATTTCGATTAAGCCAGTTTACCGAAATAAGTTATCAAGTATTATTTATATTTCATACTTTTTATTAAATTGTTACTTAATTATGCACTGCTACATACGTTTTCAATGTATTTCTGTTGTTGTTTTTAAAAACTAAAAAGACCAGTAATCATGCTACTACATTTACGGAAGCACAATATCGGCAGTGGGTTTCATAAGAGAACTCTACAGTCTCTACTATAATGGGATATGCTATAAGACCGATGCTTCCCAGTGAGTTTAAATATAGGAGATCGGAGAAACGTATGAAATGATAATGCGCCAAAAAAAAAAAACATATACTGTTTTGGGAGTGTTTTAGTTAAATCAATAACACAGTTAAACTAAACAATGATGTAGTACATAATAGATTTCTTTTTTTTTTTACAAAATAACCATTGCACAAGTTTATACAGTTTCGCCAAGTGTACATAAATTTTAGCAGAGTGTTTTACATGATGTGTTTTATTAGGATTCATTTCACATTGATTGAAACTATTTTGTTATGAAGAGTTTCAGAGCGGGAAACCTATTATATGACATAATAAATTTCATTATATGTTATATAGTATTTAATTAGATCCATTTGACGATTTTGTTGAACAATTCCCACCCAGAATGTACATTGATTTGTTAGCATCCCGCTCACTGCCATAAATCTTGCCGGCTTTCTTGGCCATTGATCCCAACAGATCCTGTGACATTTTGTGTGCCGATCTCAAGGACAACGCCCACTCCTTTAAGCCGATTTCATCCTTAAATAAAAACATTCAATTTAGAGTTATACAAATAAGGATTAGGGTTGATTTGTTGCTTACAGAATTCGTCAAAATGATTCTTCCATCGCGACTGCCGTCATTCACACGAATTTGAATACATTGCTCGTTTTTGTATTGAATAAAATCAGATGAAATATCCTCTACTTGGTCCAAAAATATAAGTTCTGGTTTATTATTGCCACTCTCCGAATAAAGCTCCAAGCTAAAAGTGGGAAATAAATGTTTAAAGTTCTTGTTTAGTTTTAATTTTAGTGCATTACCGATTTGGATACAATTTGGCGTATTTGGTTTGCCATAATGAGGCAAAAGATCCACCCAATTTCTTGATATACCCATGGAGTATACAATCCGATTCTTTCTCATCAGCATCAAAGTGCTGCTTCTGCTTCGACTTCTTCTTCTGCTCAATTTTATCAGTTTCCATATTGATTGTTTCAAATACTGTTTCAGATACTTCCTGTTGCCATCTAAAATATCAGTTATAGAAGGTTAAAGTTAGCCTATAGATAGCTTTATAAAATCAGCTTACCTTTCCGAAATTGTTAGCGAAAAATGTTTGTAGAGATCTTGATCACTGTCGTTTAATTTAATGCCTTTGGTGTCTTCCTCATCGAATGATCCAATATCAAAGGCATCCGCTGCGTTAACCTCGCCACGCGGCGGAACTAATGGTGGTGTATATTTTTGTATATAAACTTGGTGCCAATCAATGCCCGAAAAGAAATTATGCATTTTCACTTCATCAGCACTGAAATAAATAAATTGTTATTAATATAAAGCTTAGAAAAATGATATAGTCGTCTCATAACTTACCCGTTGCCCATGCAACCCAGACGTTTGGGAACGTCTCTTTGGAGCAACATGTCCAATAAGTTTCTTAACTCCACGGAAAACGAATCGGGAAGTTCTACGTTCTGTGGTACAAGGGGAATGTACGTTAAAATTAGTTTAAAAATCGTTTTCGGTTCATAACTATAATTGACAGTTTTTGAGAGTTGCTTAAGCAGCTTACCTTTGATAGTCAAAATAAATTTATAATGAGTTGGAATGAGTGTGTAAATGTTTGCTTCCCAGTTTATATATTCACTAATATTTTAACCAAATAGTTTCTAAAACTCTAATTCCTGCACCAAATCTTGATTCAGAATGTGTTTTAAAACTTCTAAATTAACACAAACATTTTATCATTTTTCTAAATAAAGCCTAGGGCGATATTTTCTGATTACTTAAGATTAACTAATATACATGCATAATATTATTCATCACGATTGAATGATAAATGATTATTATATTTGTTACAAGTATGTTCATTAATGTGTTTAAGTTATAGCATACCATAGTTAATGTCATTCTGTCAATCTCATGTTTATCTTTAGTTTTATGCTGTCGAAATGGTGAATGCCCCTTGAGTAATTTGTAGAGCATGCAACCAAAACTGAACCAGTCGGCACATGAATCATAAGATGTCCCTTTTGATAATACTTCGGGCGACATATAGCCATGGGTGCCCACTGAAGCATGGGGTTTTTTCCTGGAATAATCGCAGGCTAAGCCTAAATCAGATATTCGAATGTGTCCATTTTCATCAAGCAAAATGTTGGCGGGTTTCAGATCGCGATAAACAATGCAGCGCTTATGCATGTGTTCTAGACCCAAGATTACCTATCAAAAGCATGGAATCAGTTTCAAATGGTTTATAGAAGGTGTAAAAAGGAATTACTTCTGCCGCGTAAAACTTCATTTCATCCTCGCTGAAAACGCCGTGCTGTGATAGATGATAGTGCAAATCTCCTCCGTTCATTAAATCTAATATGAAGCATAGTTTATCCGGTGTATGAAAGGCATACGTCATGCACACAATAAAGGGGCAATCAATCTAATTAAAAGCAGATTTAGGAGAATTAGCCTTTGGTATTATTTAAGAGCACTGAGACTTACTCCTGTGCTAACTGCCTGCAGCATATTGCGTTCATTTAATGCCAGCATTTCGCCTTGTTTCATTTTGATGCGTTTCTTGTCCAAACACTTCATGGCGTACATTTTTCCCGTATCCGCTTTGCGACAACCGTAAACCTCTCCAAAACCTCCACGTCCGATTATTCTATGCACGCTAAAGTCGTTCATTGATAACTACAAAAATTACCAGATTAGTATGAGTATGAATTATAAAATTCTTAAACTATTATTCACTTGTATATTGAGCTCCAGGTTTTTCCATTGGCAAAATCTCGTAAATTTGTCACTGCAATAAGAAATTTAGATATTTAACATATAGTTTCAAATAATACTGATTTGTGCTCACCTTTCTAAGAACTTTTTGAATGGTCTGCCTTTGAGTTGACCAAAGATTTCCTCCATGTATGGCTAAAAAGTTAACAGTACTTAGATTTTTGGTCTTAAACTTTACTTTTAAATTACTTACTTCAAATAAATTCACAGGAACTTCATTTTTTAATAAATACTTCTGGACATTAGCAACAGCATCTTTCGAGTATTCCTATAGAAAAACCCAAAGTTTTTGACAACGATTTAGTTTGTTAGATGAATAATACTTACATATGTGTGTGATAACATCTCCTCCATTATAAAATTGTCATATATTTCTCTCGCCAATTTCTTTCGTTCCTCGTAACACTCGGTTTTTTCAAAGTTTTTTATCTTCAATAAATATATATATATATAAGTATGTGGAGATTATACCTTCCTGGAATTATATTTTAAATAGTACCTGCTCATAGAACTTTAACTGTTGTATTGGTTCTTCGGAGTCGTTTTCACAGAAATCTTTAAACAACAAATAACCTACGGGCGATAAAAAAAATTATTTAGCAGAATTAGAATAAAAAACAATAACAATAACAATAATAATAATAATAATATATGGTAATCAAATACCTATAATTTGATTAAAAATGTTGTGAAAGCTGAGTTCATTTTCCTTTTCAAGATATTTGTACATAACACTTCTGACACTGAAAGAGAGAATAAATAAACAGTATTTAAAATATATTGATTTCGAACAAATACAAGGCGAAAATACAACAACAAATTGGAATAAGTACCCCTTTGTGGATACATATATGTACATTCATAAGTACACATGTCTATTTATTCGTTAATGGGATTTTCTTAATAGTTTTCAAAATAGTTTTTTTCTTATTGGCTGTTTTGGGTTCTTTTATTGTCCAGAAAAAGTTCATTGGATTTAAAACAGATTGTTCATGGCTGGAAAGTTTTGATCCTGTTAAGGAATACCCCTACTATTTGCCGGACAGAGACAGCTCACAAAACATTCCAAATAAGAAAAGAGAAATTGAAAAAAAAGGAACATGTTTTGCATGCCAAATGATTTTGAATATTATATTTCTAATTCCTAAACCCTCTTTGGCTACCGCAAATAATGACTTTCAGCTATTTCTTGATAAATTTGTGCTGCGAAATTTAGGTAAACAACAACACAAATGAAAGGGCATTGTATAAACATATGTACATATGTATGGCAAGATGTATGTAGCATGATTAAGAACTTCAACCTGAGTAAACGTAGGAAATTCCTAAAAATACATTTTGCACAAACTAATAAATATCGGCTACGCTATTAAAACATAGAACTTCCAGCCACACATACACACACATAAGTACGTTTGTATATAAATCCGCAGTACACACTGTGTACGTACATGGTACGAGTGTGTATGTGTGTGTGCGTACTTGTGTATGCCTTTTGTATCTATGCATGTATAACGGTACAAGTGTATGTAGATACAAATACATATGTTCTTTTTATTGAATGTTTTAGCAAATATTTCCATGCACAATATAATTAAATGTCTCTTTCTAATCCTGGACAAGGTCTCTACACACATAAACATATACATAGGTATGTATATATAGACTATGCATGAGTCTACATACGCATACATACCCACATGCAAGTAAAACGATTTCATATATACATATTTACGCGAATATGATTCAAATCAAATGTGTGTACCTGGGATCTGGCAATATTAACTTCTTGCTGGCTCTTGCGGCTGGTGTACATTTGGATTTTTCCATAGCCATCAAGTAGCTGACATCAGCTAGAACAGCCTCCAAATCAGCCATTTCGCTTTTTTTTTATTATTAGTGTATGTACAATATGTGTTATGTTTACGTTTTCTACGCCACTTTTTCTTATCACTTTCTTTGTAAATCGCAAGCAAATTTATGGCACAAACACGATATACACGATTTTTTTAAAGCATTAACATTTGCTGCGATTAATTATTAATTGTTGCATTTAGAATGGAAAAAATTAAATTAAAAAAACCTATATCCATACGAATGTACATAGGTTTATGTATGTATGTCTGAAGATTATGATATATATTGTTTTGAACGCGACTTCTTCTTTGCAAATACCGTTCACACATGCGTATGACTGTTAAGTATTTTATAGTTACTTATATTTTTATAGTATTATTTGAGTAAAACTACTGTGACGGCTACTCACACAGCTCAGTTACTACTGCTATGTATAAGCGGGCAACTTGTGATTTTAAATTAGATTTTTATGGGCTGTTATTTTATTATCTGTATTCAATATTAAGTGCCCAAGTTGTATAACAGAATTATTCGTCCATTCATAATATTATTTCATGTATTTTTCTAGTATTTTTTTCTTTTTTTTAGTGGCTTGCTGTGTATTTACTGCGGTCACACTGAGGATGTCCTTTGGTGTTTATATGCAAATACATACATATATGTACATATGTGCTATTTGTGATATCGCCTAAGTTTTATTTAGAATAGTGTTAAATAATGGTAAATTTTAAATTATTAACTATTTAAATGTCTCAGCATGTTACTTAGCAAAGCGTACTTGTTTAAATCAGACTCTGATAAGTTATAACAGCTTAATTTGAAACCAATCAGAAATATAACCAAAATATGTATATGCATGTTTTTGTGTGCATACAATTTTTGGTATATTTCTATAAAAATAAATTTAGTTAAACAACTGATAGCTCACTTGCTTCTCGTTTACAGATTCGATTACCGCCATGTAGCTCAATTAAAATCCTGCTCATAATGCTGTCCATAAACATATTTTGGCTGGTGAGAGTTTATCCTCCAGCTACTTATAAAAATAGCAATAATAATAAAAATAATGCTGGCTCAACGCAAACGCCAAAAATTAAGTCTGAAACAGTTCCCAAATGCCCATATCATTCAGATGTTGAGAGCAGGCAACTAATGCCAACACTGAGCTACGACAGTATGCAACCCAAGCGGAATAACGGTACGATAGTGACTTTTGAAAACATTGACTTGAGCTACGGACGCTGGGACAATCAGCATCTGTATAAAATCAAGGACTTCGCCATGGTCGGTGAACAGTATGCAGAGTCCTCCCAAACCAGTTTAATCTGCCTGGCCACGCAGAGTTCGGTGGAAAGATTGTATTCCCTGCCGCAGGTGGCAGAGAACTGGCGAGGTCCCTTATCTGTTGCACTTTTCTCCGCCGGAAATGAAGAGTACATAGTTTTGCGTTACTTTATAACATATATGCGTCTCTGCTTTCCAAATATCCGGGCAAATGCCACATTTCATATCTTGGTGCCACGCGAATTTGATAATTTGCCAAAAGTTCAAATGGAATCCTACAATATACGTAATAAATTCAATTGTCAATTTCCGGAGAGGACATTGAAGGCGCTTTTAAAATTTCGTACAGCGAAAACTTTGGAGTGGCGACAGAAAAATACATATCCACAGAATCATATGAGAAATGTCGCCCGTAAAGGATGTCAAACGAAATATGTTTTCCTGACTGACGTCGATATCATACCCAGTATTAACAGTGTTGTGCAACTTAATAATTTCTTCAAAACGGCCGTTTGTGAGGGGAATTGTGCTTATGTGATTCCCACATTTGAAATCGATGTTCGTGCGAACTTTCCACGCACAAAGGATATGCTCTTAGG
Organism: Drosophila parthenogenetica; assembly: GCA_035047505.1. NCBI lineage: Eukaryota > Metazoa > Arthropoda > Insecta > Diptera > Drosophilidae > Drosophila > Drosophila parthenogenetica. The sequence goes on from JAWNPM010000087.1 coordinate 8,287,581, forward strand.
ACTGATTAAAAAAGGACTCGCCAGACCATTTCATGAAAAAGTATTCATTTATAATCAATACGCTACTAATTTTACAAGGTGAGTAGAATCAGTAGAAAACTAAGCAATTTATTAACCTATTTGCTCTGTTTTCAGATGGATTTTATCAAAACGTAATGAAACTACAGTTACTGTTAGCCATACTGTGACAAACTTTGAGTTCTTATACGAGCCCTTCTATATAGCGGTAGATACGGTTCCGGTACACGATGAAAGATTTACGGGTTATGGATTCACCAGAAACTCTCAAGTAAAGGAGATTTGAAATAGAAATTCTACGTATTTCTACCAACTAATCTTCCCCTCTTGCAGGTATACGAAATGTACGTGGCGGGGTATAAATTTCTAGTACTTTCGCCCGTTTTCACCTGCCACTGGGGCTTGCAACGAAAGCAGGCGCGTCCAGCTTGGCGCGAACAGCAAAATAACGCAAATCGCAAAAAGTTTGACGTATTTAAGAGTGAAATATTTGCGCGTTATAAGAACGATCCACATGTGTAAAAAATAAAATATCATTAAACAATATTCAGCAATTTCTTTGGGGATATATCTGATACGCCCACAAAACGCCCGCCCACCATTAGGAAAACACCAACATTTATTCGCATCGTAGTTAATATCAATATGAATTTAATAAACTTTTTCGTGTAGTATATATAAACGTTTTTTATAAATTTTCTACGTTTTGTTGGAAGTAAGAATCTATATTTGTATGCTTACATATAGCATAGAGATATATAAAAATATAGTGGGTGTGATTGGATAGTTTGCCGCCGAAATGGTTGAATTACAACAATCGGTGGCAAATTGCAGTAATTTTTGATATAGTGTGTTCCAAAATAAGACTCTCTGATTATTGGATAGATTATACGTGTTGAAGTTCTCATCGACCAGTAGTGCTGAGTATTGGGGAGGCGTTATAGTGCTCCATTTGACATAGACATTCGATTTCGTGGGATTCGATGTTTTAGCGAAATTCGCCCACAGAGTCATCACAATGTCTGCCATTTTCTTGTCGGTCGATTTCCACTCAACGTTCATGTTGTTCATGTAGGGAATACCCCAAACGAATATCTGATCGAAGTATTTGGGAACTCCAACCCAATCGGGAAGATCAACGATTAGAGACTTTGAACGAAACTTGAACATGTACGTATAAATATTATTATTCTTACTCATCATATCGACAAACATTTGCAATGGATTTATGTAGAATTTCTCGGTATGAGCGTTGATAACATTCGTGTTCACTGTGAGCTTATCGTCGCTCCCACTGGTTCCGGAATACATGAACGCGATGGCATCCGAAATTAACGGAAAGTTCATGCACCACTCAGTGCTACCCATGAGTTTTTGTAAATCGGTTACGGCAAGATCATTGAAAAAATTCGCCTGATCTTCGGAAGTCAATTCGGAAGAAATGTAGTCATTAAATATGGTAAGCACCTCTTCCATATCGGTGATTCCTATGATTATGGGTACACTGTGATAGGAGCCCCTTTTAAATAAGATTTCTGGTTGGCTTTCAATAAATGGATAAGAGGTATTACTCAATCCCATATCCACAATCGGACCCCAATGGACAAATGGAAGATTGTCGGTCATACGCTTGGCATCCACGCGTTTGAGGCACTGTATAAACATGGAAGTTGGTCGACGATCGCAGCCAAATATGCTGGATATAAGATCCAAGTCCGCACTGTAGTCATGCACCGTTCGAACGGGGGTCAAAGGATTCCCAGACATTATGATGGCCTTGTGAAAAGCGCCCTTGGACCACTCCCCTGAGGTCAAGTGTAGTGCGGTGCTGATTGCTCCCGCATTGTGTCCCATCAAGGTGATGCGATTCTCGTCACCACCGAAAAAATTGATATTCTTCTTTACCCAGTAGAGGGCAGCTGATTGGTCCATTAATCCGAAATTTCCTTGAGCTTCGCCATCGTCCGTTGCAAGGAATCCGAAAATATTGAGGCGATATGAAAATGTTACTACAATAACTTTTTGCTTAAAAACCAGTTGAAATGGCTCGATGTCGTACGGGCTGCCCGTAGAGAAATTTCCAGAGTGTATCCACACAATCACAGCATAGCCATCAACCTCAGGTAGGCCTAAAATTATTAACAATTAAACAATGAATTTAAATTTCACCTTTCTGGCAAGTAGTTCAAAATTAAGGCGAACTGAGGAATCGATTCCTTTTTTCGATAGTTCTTGATTGTCGATTGTTCGTTCATTACGTTCGTGATCTAGTAGAAAGCAGTTCGATAGCTCGTTTCAGTCGCGATCGAGTGCCAACTCGATTGCGCGCTCGATTGCTAATAAGTGTTATCGAAAATGAAAAGTGCAGGACTTACCGTCAGGTACAAATATATTCAAATTTAAGCAGTTCTCATCGTATTTGCGTCCTCCCGTTTCGGTCATCATTTGACCCGATATGACGTCCAATACCTTATCCAAATGTGGATTCTCTGGCGTTCGCATTGGTTGCCAGCAGCTCGGCGCAAAGGCTGTCGCATTGAAAATTCCCTTCCATGGCGGCAACTCGACATCGGGAGGTGAAAATCTAGCAGCAATCGCATACCGAATACCCAAATACGCTTTAATATTCTGCGTACGATACATTTTCAAATAAGTTCCCGAAATAAATCCATTTCCCGGTATATGTATGAGCGGTGCATCGACACCGCAAACAATCGTATACAGTAAATTAAAATTAAAGTAAACAATTAAAACTAAAATCAAATTCTTTGACCACATTCTGATGTCGGACTTGTGTGCACATGCTTGAACAATTTGAACTGAAGTCACAGTTGAAATATGCTAATCAAATTTATGGCCAAATCGCCAGTTGCCATGGTTTGCCAAAAAGGAAAGTATTATAAACGCGGTTGCTAGGAATTCGTTGCTATAGGAATAATGGTTTTTTTATCCTGTGAGCAGGACGAAATGGGTTGCATAGATTCGTGCTCGCGTGTGTAAGGAAGGCGCCAATAAATTTATGGTAATAACTTTAATCAGTTAATCTTCTATACAGAAAATTGTACTCATATTTGCCTTTAATTACTTTTTGTACACCGGACGCTGTTTCTGGCCTATACGGCACCAAACTGACTACAGGGTATTCCACCGTCGAGTGCCCTCGAGTACTCGCTTTTGACCTACACTTGAAACGTTTGGAAATCACGATCTCAAGACTTTTGGCCTGCGAATTTGGTGGTGGTTGTATGTGGTCGTTAAAAGCTATTTATATACATTTGTTTCTTCTTTTTTTATATTAAAAGTCATGTCTTTATTACAATTATTTAATATTATTATTATGCTAATTATACTGCTATTTGTAATGGATTTAAAGCCATGGATGCCACGCCGGATCCATGCGACAAAGGTTTTCCACATTCGTTGCCGACTGTATCAGCGCCGAAACCTTTTTCTTTTCAATGTTATCAAAATAGGAGATTTTGTTCAAGCGTAATAAAATAATATCCACCGCTGTATTCACAACACGCACAGTGTGCTCCATTGTATTATTATCGACCGTCGGCTCCTCGGAGGTATCCAACACCTTGCTCTGCCTGAATCCCTTCTTCTGCAGCGTTATAATTTCATCACGCAAAATCGTTTGCAGTATCGAGCTGAGTTTGTAATTTGGCTGTATAAAGCAACGTGCGGTCGCCACAATTGCGGCGGATAATGGCCCGGAAATTCCAATATTCGTAATGAACTCTCCAATGTTGGGGGTCAAACGGAATGGCACCGGTCTGTGCTGATTAAACTGCTGTTTGTCGTCGTTGATGTCGAACTTAAAGTAGGAAATGTTCATCAGTCCTGAGTCCTGATGCAGATACATCATATCTGGATTCAGACGAGTCAGATTCAGTGCATGCTCACACAGATACGCCAGGGCCAATTGTAGGGTCAACTGTAAAGAAAAGTGCACCGGTTTAGTCAGTATTTTAAAATAGTATGCACTGTGAAAGGCCGTGTACTTAGAATGAAGCATTTGAAGTAAAGTCAAGTAGGGATTGGATGACTTTAGTTGGCCACCACACACCCTTTGACCTTCTAATAAGCACAGTTCCACAACAAATACATATTCAACCACTTTCTTACCATTTTTCGGAACTGCCAGAAATCGGTGGCTGCCGCAAACGTGTTCAGCGCCCATTGTTTTAGCAGTGTCTTGGACACCATTGTCCACTGTACCTCGGTGAATATCTCTCTGAGAATTGTATGCGAGATTTGTGTGCCTTGTGCCTGCACCTCCGAGAGGCGTTCGTAATACTTGACAATTGGCATATCGTAGTCCATTTTTACATTCAAGCAGCACTTCTTGAATATCTTCAAGAGGGACACACTGTTGGGATTATCCTCAGCCAGACGCATCTGTGGCGAAATTGGTACCACTCGAGGCACGGTGATGTTGAGGAAACGTCTACTGGTTTCCTTCTGCTTCTCCAAATAGTAGTTGAGCATGCGTTTAAGTTGAAGCACGCGTTCCTCACGCCGTGCATCTCCTAATCCCGAGTCGAGCACCACCAGATAAGGATAAATCTTGCCATTGGTGCCTCTTATATACAAACGCCGCGCAGCTGTGTTATTCTTCTGTACAATTTCCACACGCGGCATAAAACGTGCGATGCGCACATAGTAATGAGATGAGGAGGGAATCAGTAGCTCTCCGGGCAGCTCCACCTCCGCGGTCTTCTGACTAAAGTTGGACAAGAAGCGGCATTTGTCCTCTATTAGGAACGATGTGGGTAGTTTCTTAACCTTGGCCTCCAGCACCTTAATCCACGTTTTTAATTTGGAGATCAAATTATGTAGTTTCATGGCGCCAGGTTTGGTGAAATCAAAGTCATTTGTGAACTGTTCCTTCATCTTTTGGAAGACGGGATCCTGGAATGTAACCTGAGCGCGTTTTGCCAGCGACTCCGAGGCAGCCGAGTGCGTGATGTTGGATGCCACGGAACCAGGTACATTCTCAATGCCAATGCCGAAGGTGGAGCCAAGTTTCTTGACGAAGTGCAGAGTGTGCGGTGTGATAGTGGCATTGACAACCGTATTGCGATTCTCGAATGCTATCGCATAGCATTTGATTAATCCTTGGCGTAGCTGACGCAGTACCTCTTCGGTCCAACTCTCCCGGAACCAGACCATTTGATCCACAATGCCCTCGAGTGAGCTCAGGATGGTCGGATGCACTTCACGCTGCAGCTGCATCACCTTCGAGCAGCGCCACATGGGAGGCGTGGCCTTGATGGGATTAACTGATGGCGCTGTCACGGGGTTGCGACCACAAAGCGTTGCAGAGTTGTCCAAATTCTACAAAAGACAAAACGGTATGAGTTGCCGGACTAGAGAGATAAAATTTGTTAATTCTTACCGAGGACACAAATTTGCCCGCAAATGCTTGTTCTGCGGATTTGTGCTTCTCGCGCTGCTCAATCTTCAACGTCAGGTACAGCGTGCGAATGGGGAAGTACACTGCTTGAGGATACAATCGTCCAATCTGCAAGAAGAGGAAATTAGTAATCCATTCCTAGTCTGGTTTCACAGATCTGTCACTTACCTGACTCAACAGATTAAGTATAACATCTCCTTCAAATTGCTCCAGGCAGCAGAGCAGCTGCGGTATCCAGGGCAGCCAGTAGGACGGTGGTATGCCGGACACGTACTTTTCAAAGGTGGTGATCAAGGTGTCCGCAGTATCGTAGGACAGGAACCACAATACCTTGGCTATGTATTTGCGTGTTTTGCTCTCGTTTTGATTGCGACACGCGTGCAAATAGCAAATTAATGCATTAACGCCGTAGGATATTTGCTTTTCTTTCAGATAAATCTTCTCCATGTAATCACCCCACATGGCCCAGGCTTTAGTGAGTCCATCGTGTAGCTGCACGGCAGCACTGAACGATTTACCCGCCTCATCGGTACGACCTATTTGAGCCAAGAGCAGACCCTTCAACGCATAAAATTCTGCATTCATTTCGCCCGTGAAATATTTCAGATTTGTCGATTCAATTACTTCCAGGGCTTCGTTTATTTCATTTCGTCCAGATGTCGAGGGCATTTGCAGGTAGCATTTTACCTGCTGCCTTATTTTCTGTGGAAAAAGTAAGGTGGGTTTAGTAGTGGCTCATAAAACTATGTCCTAGTAGGATTTGTAGCTGGGCTTAAATAAAAGACTTACTTGGAAGCAGTCCACAATGGGCACCGATGGTATGGTGTATATACGCGACAACGTCTCCTGGCACACACCCGTCAGATTATGTTTGCGTGCAATTTTGCCAAAGGAAATGATTGCTTGCGCAGATGCATGCACGCCAAGCATGGTGCTGCCCTGATCCGATTGTTGTTCCAGGTGCTGCGTAATGATCTGATAGTGATGCTGACGCCAGGTAAAGATGTCACTCCAATGCGATAAATCATCGGAAATGACGGGCAAACGATTGCGCCAAGTCTTCACAATAGCCTTCATGTCGTGCAGGGATGAGTTCCTAGACTGTGATAAGCCCTGATGGATTTGACTGGCCTCGTGCAGTTCCATGATCTGTTGGGAGGCCTGCAGGTATGGCAAATGTATGTGCGAAACGATGCGAGGCAAACGACGCCACTCGCGGATACACAAACTAGAAGCTATCTCCACGTAGCGTTCAACACTTGCCGCCTGTCGGTCTTCCTGGTACAGAATGGACAGGTATCCCTTGTACAGATTCAGCTTGAAGCCATAGTGCTTGGAATAGCATTGTTCCGTCTTGGACAGAGCAGTCTTCATAAGATTCCAGTCCGGCACGCGCCATGAGCTCTCGAGGATGAGGAACATGTTCTTCTCCCGATTTGTTTGGGCATAATCCAACATAATGTCCCATTGATTGAGCTCCTTGGCACAGCGCATCCAGTGCTTCTCCCACAGCAGCAACTCGCTATTTATGTCGATCTGTATCAGTCCCCCGTTGAGATCCTGCTTAAACTTGGACATGGCCAAATCGTACGCACCCTGGGCTTCTTCGAAGAAACCCATTTGCTCATAGGATATGGCTATGTTTGTCTCCGGATAGTGTGCAAACTTGAGCCAAAGTCCTGCCCACAAATCCTCCTCGTGCATGGCTGAGTACATCTTGGATAGCGAGTCATAGATGTTATTCAAGTGCTGCTGGTCGAATTCTGGCTGCGAACTGGCATCGCCCATGTTGGCCTCACTACGCGTCGATTGGGTCAAGGCCAAGTCTTCCAGTACCAAAATGGCACGATGCCAAAGGTTATGTGATTTACCCAAATAGGTCAAAAGATTCGGTGGAATGTAGATCGAGGGATTGCACTTGGTTAAGCTCTCGGCAAAGGTGTTCAGTGTGCTAGGACTGCAATCCTTCTGATTTACATTTGTGCCCGATGCCAGGAACGGTATCAGCTCCTTGGAGATATTCACACGCTGGTCATCTGTGAAGATGTGCCAGATGCTGGGGAAGAACGACAACCAAACGCTCTCGGCTAACTGGGTATCCATGTGACAGAGCTGCGAAGTGGCTACCAGCATCTGATCGGTGCGTATATTGCGATTGGCCTCCAGGAACTCCGCCTGTTTGTAGATCAACTCGACGAGCGTGTCCCGCCGTGTGGGAAGTATCTGCTGGCAATCCTCCTTACGCACAGATGTGAATTCCAACTTTAAGTCGATATCAAAGACATCGTCCTTGTCGTTAACACTGGGCACATTCTCAAAGGATTCCGATTGAGAGGATAGAAACGAGACAAACGTGTTTTCCTGCGAGTCCGTGACATTTGTCGGTATCACCGATGTGATGCTGGGCACCTTGAAGGCTTCATTCGAGCACTGAATTTGTGTCATCGTATTCGCAGTAAGAATAAGCAGTTCAATGCATTGTTTGATCCAATAATGTGAGCCGATTGTATCCCATGCCTGGGAGCAGATTATATACAGCAGACGATCGTGCAGCCTACGGCGCATAGATGAATCCAAGATCTCAAAGAACTTGGCACGTATATGTGGATTCTGGAAGCGCAGGCCATTGAGGAAGGCTCCTTCCAATTTGCTCGTTAGTTCCGTTTGCTTCAGCACTTCATCCCGGTATATGTAGTTAATGATCTCCAGGAACTGTACATTTAGCTCAACTTCATCAGCAAACTTCTTCTCGACGTACTGCATTAGTTTGACTAGCAGAGCGGATTTTTCCCGTATGGATGGCACGTGGGTGGCTACATTTGTCTCCTTGCTCTTTACCCAATCGTCAAGCATTTTTATAATACACTTGATGATCTTCACCTCCGAGCTCTTTTCGATCAGGCTCACGAGAATGGTGCCGATAAACAGCTTGCGAATCTCCACACTCATGATTACAATACGATTCTTGATTAGCTCAAGTGATAGCACCAATAGTTCCAGTGCCAGAGAATTCGAATCGGCTGGTTGTGTGTTCATAGTGCCCGTTGTATTGATGTTAATGTGATCCTTGGTCAGACGATTCAATACTCTGATGAACTGCACCAAAATTCGATCTATATAACTTGGATTATTGGTTGTGCACGCCTTGAGAATCATTAGAGTGCCGAATAGCGACGAGGCATTCGGTTGTGGACTCTTCTCATAGAACGTCAGATTGTCGGTAATCATTTTACTTATGGCACTATATAGCACATCCAGATCATTGTGTTTATGCTGTGCATCCGGCGGAAAGATGGCCATAAGTCGCGTCAGGAATATGTGCATTAAACGCACAATTCGCGTGTTCTGATGAATGATGCACAGTGAAAGTCCTCGCTGTACCGGGCGCACAATGGCCACCAGTTGTTCGGGACTCAAGATTGTTGTCAAGAAGGTGAGGAAGTCAATGGCAGTGCATATATTGTTCAGATTATGATTCGGTGTCTCAATGGTGGTCAGCACTTTATCCAACCAATTTAGCTTAATGTCGAAGGGTTGCGGCCAAATCTCCGGTCGCATGGCCAGTTTCAAAAGCATGATACATCTGTTGGTCAAAGAAAATAAGGGTTTAATTTTATTCTATGTTCTTAACGCCAGTAATTACCTTCTGGACAAGTTCTCTCCAGGAGATATAATTCCCGACTGCACATCGTTAACTTGACACGCTAAACGCACTAGGAAATTGAGCACAGTATCGCAATAGGATTTGTCTATGGATCGCAGCACATCATCAGATCTTGAGAAAGTTCCACCTGCTATAGGAAATTTAGTTTATTTAAGAATCCTTTCATTATTTTCCACTTTAACTTGCCTTGAGCCGTTGCTTGGCTGGAACTCTCCGCTGTTTTCTTACGATATTCGGCAGTTTCGCTGCCAGAGCGTTTAGCCTGCTGCATATCGCGCAGTTCCTCTTCGGATTCCTCAATCTTAACATCGCGCTCATCCTCCTTGATGCGATGCAGTTCCCATTTGATAATAACCTCTGCCAAATCCACGGCCAATTTCTTGTGCTCAATGGAAGCAGAAGGCGGAAAACCCAAGCGTTGCATGTAGTTGATGAGATGCTGCACCAACTGATGGCGGACGGGGAAATAGACCTGTAAAATGAAGAAAGAAAAGTGAGTAATATGTAAAGAAAAGTCGGCTGTTCACCTAGTTTCCTACCTTATAGTGCCGTATAATCAATTGGAGTATATGAAACAGCTGCTGTATGGCATGTCCTTCCTCGACAATGATCTTCTTTGTCCAGTGCGTCAACATAGTGTTGCCATCCTCCATGCGAAGCGGCATCGCAGGTGTCAGCACATCCAGCGCCTGCTTTACAATGGGTCTGGCTTCCAGAGCGTGTCCCTTGAGCAGCGAGTGGAAGACCTGTAGCACAATCTTTTTGTGTATGGCCAGTCGTGCAATGATGTGAGCTAACAATAGATGCCCGTGATAGCGTGCCGTGGGATCCACACAATTCTTGCTGAGCAGACAGGGCCAGGCGAAGGTCATGAGTCGTCGGAGCTTGTTACCTTGTCGTTTATTGTTGGCATCGCCGTCGTGGATGTGCTGCGAGGCACGTTCTACTAGCAAACAGGCGAGCTGGAGTAATGCGATTCTTACCGCATCATCGTATTGCTTGTCTGGATCGAAGACCTTGTTGATGAAAACGGACACAATGTTCTTCTCGTCCTCCTGGTACGGCGTCGGTGGTGCTCCAATCAATTTATTGCCTTCACCTTTATCAAAGCTCACAGTGAAGCAGGGAATTAAAACGGATGTTATGATTTTCGCTTTCAAGTCTTCGGAGAACGTGTTGTTATTGAAGTTTTCAACGAAGTAGAAGAACGCATTTCGCTTCCAATTGACAGTAAAGCTTTGCGCCACCGTGTTCTGCAAGAAATCCCGCAGGAAATACACATCCGGCACAAAGTGTAAGCACAAAGCTCTCAAGAGCTGGAACAGCAGATCAATATCATTGGTGTTGTTAGAGAAATACAGTAAAAGTATTTTGCCAATCAGATGCCACAAATCGCAGGCAACATTCTCCAAGCAAGTGGAATACAAGTTATTGCGCCACATATTTCTTAAAGCATCCACAATATCCGGTCTCGTTGGTATCCACTGATCATCCAATTCCATGAGCGTGTAAATGATGAGAACTGCTTGGTGTTGCACATCATATTTGTTTTTGTTGACCACATCCGATGACCAATTCAAATAGTCCAACAGAATCGTGTACTTGGAATCCTTAATGACCGTACGAAAGGCTTGTCCATCCTTGTGTTTCAGTATAAAAATAAAGAAACGATTCCACTGCGAGTCTGTCATAATCGAATCAATCATAAACAGATCCACAGTCTCAACGGGAAATCGTTGTAGGAACATGTGTAGTGCCTCGCGGTAAGGACTCGATGCCTCAATCATCAAATTCTTTTCTGTTTGCAGCACAAGTTGGCACAACTTTTCAATGTATTTGGAGGATGCGGTGATATGATAGAACATCTCAATGAGCGTTACAATCTTCTGCTCATAATCTCCGCCCTTGGAGGTGGAAAAGAAATTCATGTTCTCGTTGGTGCACTTGTATTGTCCCACAAAGATTTCTATGATTTTGGCACAGTGGGTCAAGATTTGCTCGCTCAGTTTCTCGTTGAACATTTGCGGGAAAAGTTGTGTGAAATACGACAGACGTTTGATGGCCGGAATAGACAGGTTGCGATGATCTCCGAGTTTCAGCAACAAGGGACGCATTGCAGCTTGAATCTGTGAGAAACAAATTAAATGGGTTATTGGGAAACCTTGTTAGAAAAGCTACAGTTGAGCTATTTAAACTCCCACTTACCTTCTCCCGCTCCAAAGTGATGCCAGTGATGAAGGTTTTCATGCAAAGATACGAGGTTTCCTGCAGCTCTGGTTTGTCACTCTCCATCACCTTGAATATAATGTTGATAATCTTCTCTTTATAGCCAATATCATTGATGTAGTGACAGGCGGCCAGAGCACGCAGAGCGCTAATACGCAAGGGTATGAGATTGGAGACGTTCTTGTAACAATCCAGTTTGGCCAACGTTGCATCCTCAGCCTCACTCAAAGTGAGCAGCTCATGGAAGAACAGCTTGTGGTAAGTGTTGGTAAGATCTGTAAAGATTTAAGCTGCTTTAGATAAGCATGAAAAAAAATTACCATAAAGAACTCACCTATGGTAAAGAGACGCGGCTCCAGCGTCGTGCAGAATGTATTGCCATCCATTAGACCGATCTGTGCATTGGCAGGTTGATGTCTTAGTAAATGCTTCTTTGGTGGTATTATGTCCGCCAGGACATCCTTGTGTGGATCCATTACCTCCGAAACGGTTTTCTTTTGTATCGAACCAATGTGCTTGAGCAACACCATCGACTCCTCTCGGACAATCGAATTGGGGCTGGTTATGTGCCGTACCAGTTCATGAATCACCTCATAAGTGGCCTTTGCCTGCAGATCCTCCAGCTCATCATTGCGAGAATTCACGCTGATGGGTGACAAGCAGATTTCCAACATAGTTTTCATATAACTCTTGGTAATATCCAAGGCGCCATTGGACACATCGCCCTCCAAGTCCATTAAAACAAACATGAAGGCCTTCAGGAAGTTGAACAAGTGCTGGTAAAGAGCACGCAGCGACATGTGTTTGCAGAGGAACTGAATTGCTTGGCAACCGCCTACTTTGGCATACCAGGGACGATCGTAGCACAGCGCAGTCATCTTCTCAGCCAAGTACTGCATTAGGGGTAATTTACACGCCCGATCCTTGTTACCCATAATATTGGTCGCCGTGTCCAAGATGATTCCCATGCAAGCAATTCCCGGCTTACACAATTCCTTCTCCTCATGGCCCATGCAAGCGGCCAGTGCATCAATCAAAACCATCGGATCAATTCCATTCGGAGTATAGCTCTTCTGTGGAAACGGTCCTGCCTGTTGGGCAATAGCTACCATCGTGTAGTGCCTGACCACAGCTGCCATCACAGGGCACACGGAATCACGCAAATCCTTAGTAGCTGAAGCCACCAACATGCCAATCAGGGCTGTCTGATGCGTTCCACGCACACTGGTTATATCGATCTTATTATGGAATATCGGCCAATTCATTATATTGCTCTCCACGAAATCATTGTGGGTAAACAGCTTGAGTAGAGTATGTTTCTCATCGTCCAAGCTAATGAAAGCAGCCAGAAAACAGCGAATCACTTCCCAACTCTGTCGTCTATAGAACTGATCAGTTGTATTGGAGCTGAGTGCTTTAAAGGCTGATTCAATAGCATAATCGACTGGGAACTCAATTGGTTTCTCATACTCCTGGAAGTACGTGACAATCGAGATCTTTGGCTTCTCATTTTGATCGTAGTGCAAGGTCTGTGGCTCCACCATCATTTTACGATTACCACCACCGAATTTGCCAAGCACACGAAAGGCTACTAGAGCAGCATTATCCTGATTCCTTAGCGTTTTCCATAAAGCCTGCATCAATGCAGCTCTCACGGGCTGTATGTGATCATACAAGAAGTCTGGCTGCAAGTTATCCACACAGAGTTCCAAAGTTCTCAACCCCTGGAGGAATGGAACAATCATTAAAAGTCTGCTTCAAAGAACTAAATTTACTACTTACCTGACTAATAAGCGTTGGAGAACCGTTTAGAGCGGAAACCAGCGGATCCATTAACATTGGCAGATATGGCAAAAGCGATGACAGTCGCACTGGAACTGTTAGACAGAGTTCTACGAACAAATCACGCATGTGTTGCTTGTGAAATCCACTTTGCAAACGATTCAGACCCTCGAGCAGATTTGGTAATAGCGGCAGAAACTCCTGGTACAATAGATCGTGACTGCCACCGCCAATGGAACGGAATAGAGCACGCAGCAGCAGGAAGTAATTATAAGGCTCATCTGAGATCAAAGCCAGCTCCATGGAGCGTATGACAATCTTGTGCAGATGTGGACGCAGCATTTGTTCATTTTCAACGGGGAACAAGCTGACGCTGCCAAAGACCAACTTAAATAGTCGTAGATACAAGTTGGAACGCTCAACATTGGAGCCCATTTCCTCCATCTTCTCCAGCAGATACTCGACGAGCACTGTTGCAAAGAGCGGCGATGTTGTGGGATTAGCCAGAAAAGAGTTGGCAATAACCTGCAGCGATTGATTCTTATAGATTCTTTCAACCAAAAAATCTATGGTGGTGGCAAAAATCTCTTGAAAATTCTGCGAATGCATCATCAGGAACTATAGAAGAACAAGTGATTAGTTTATGTTTTAAAATTGATTTCTCAATATTTACAATTCCACTGAAGTGTTCCAAGACTTCCTTTTCCTCTTTACTGCGAGAGATCAAGCCGGAAGTTCGTTGCTGATTTGGATTAACATTTATGGTGTAAATATCCAAAGCTTCCATGGCAAAATGCACCAACTCTATATATGTGCACAAAATCTCTGGATTAAATAGTTTGTCTTGCATCTGCGTGGAATCAGAGCCCTTTGAGTTGAAGAATCCCCAAGTAATAGTCTTAACCCCACCAACAAGTGTTTTGACCAGACTGCGAAACTCAGCGACATTTACTGAGCACACCTGTGCACCTGTTTGTGAGATTTTGCTTTGATCAGCTCCCAAATGATCCTGCAATTTAACGCTTATTAATAAAATACTTAAGTTTATGTAAAATTTAGTTATTTCTTACATCTTTCACTTCTGTTACATTTAGTGCAGGCGCAGAAAATGTGCCAATTGCATTACCTGGCGCTCCACTGCCTTGAGTTTGTCCTTTGCTGCAGTAGAAAAAGCAGGTAAAAACAAGCTGAGCGACTGTTTTATGCTCTTGGGAAACCCGTATAATTACTTACCATTTCTGTATAATTAGTGGCAGCTGTATTTGAGCAATAGTTTCAAATTTCTTCACAAAAACTTTCAGCAATGTTCCCAGAATACCTCGCGATCTTTGAGGCTCTAGTTCGCTGTGATGACGCAGGCAATCGACCAGATTTAATAATAGTTTACAGGACATTGTCTGTATGCCAACGGCAAGTGTCTCATCGTGCACATTCTTGGCAAATAGATTAACAGCCTTAATTAGCACGTCTAAGCTTAAACTTTGCCTAACATGGTGCGCCAGATCGGCGAGTGTGGAGTACGCCAAGGGGCGTATGGAGTCTAAGGTAACACCCTTGCCAATGAGCAGATCCTCATCAAACAATTTGTCAATTGAAGGAATGAATTCTAAAGAAGAAAAAGCCATTTTGATAAGAATTTAGCACATAAGTCCTAATTTTTCCTATGTTTATGACTCACTTTGTCTTAAATCGGTAGCAAATATGTGCCTTGCTGCAATCAAGAGTTCCTTGCGTAGATGAGCAGCTTCTTTGGGACAATGCTCCATCAGATTAAGCATTCCATTGGTCACCGACAGCGAATTTGATATCACCACATCCTTTAAGAGCAGATAACATATGGTTATTTATTTCTTAAAGTCAGTGTAATCCACTTACCTGATAAATTCGCACAATGTAAGCTAGAAATGAAAGAGTTTTGATTTGTGCCCCCATAAAATCAACGAAAATTTCCTTTTGCGCCGAATTTCTGAAAGAAAGTACGATTATAATAACATTAGTTAACATTTAATTTATAACTTACCTTTGCACTACAGTTGGCTGTAAATTAATTGTGGTTAAAATTAGTGGAATAAATTCGGCGACTTCTTGATGCACAGCATTTTTATATATCTGATACATGAGGACTACGATAATGGGCAATTCCTGTAGAACCTTCAGGGATAAAATGCCACGCGGAAGCAGATTATACTGAAAAAAAAAAATTTATATAGATAAAGGACGTGTCAACGCTTGTGAGGAAAGTACTTACAATCATTTGCTGTGAATTGTGCTCCATAGGCTTTTCAATGTGTATCGTTTTCACTGAATATGTCTCAGGCAGTTGCACTTCCAAGTCCAAGTCCTTCAAATCTGTTAACCAAATATCATTGGTTGTTTCGAAAATGGATGTTAGGTGATTTGGAAGATTTGTGTAGATCTCTTTGACAAATCCAAGGAAAAGTTGGATCTAAAAAAAGGCGGGAAACTCAAATTTAATAATAAATCGCGAAATTTAAATGTTTTATTGTACTTACTTCGGGATTGAAGGAGGGACGAAAGTGTTTATGCAGTTCTATTATGATTCGTAGACTTATGAGCACATTTTCCTCATTATCCGTTTTCAACAACTTGAGCATCATGGTTATAATGGATTTAACATGTTGCCTCAAATTTTCAGTTATGGGCAATCTGTGTATCATTTCCAAAATTAATTTTCGAATCTACAAAATAAAATGTACATAAAAATGAGTTTAATTATATTTGCAGTATGAAAAATAAATTTATTTATATGGATTTCATCATGTGGTGTCATTAATTGTAACCTGTTGTGTATCGCACGCATTTCTAGTGGGAGAACATTACACCAAAGCGACACTGTAGTGTAAACACAGCATAACACAGCAAACGGCGTCTCAGCTGAGCACAACATAACACAGCATCGTTAACGCTATATGTACATGTGACGGCAGCGCTGCGGCAGCCCTGTGCACTCCACAGTGTAAACATAGCACAAGCTCTCTTGCAATTTTTCACGCACGCTCACGCACACATACAGACTTTGAATACACATGGGTATTTTGCATGGTTTGATTTGTTTATTTTACAGGAGTTTGCGGCCACTTACATGTTGAACTGTATTCTCCTGTATGAATTGAGGCTCTCCTTCTTGTAAAATTCGCATAAATATCTTCAGAGCATTCTCCAAAAACGATGGATACGACGGAGACTGCATGATCATTTCGAAGTGCTCACTCAGCTCCTGAGTGGCCTTCAGCTTGATATCCTCGTTAGCCGCCGCATCGTTTAATATGTTTAAGTAATTCCGGAATGTATTAACCGGTATATTCTCGATATGTGCCATTTTAAGTGACCATTGAATTATATTTGTTAACAAACGAAATGTTTTCACCGGCGCACGGACCTCGAGCACTAACAATTGCGAACAGGGTAACTATGACTGAGTAAAGATAGCGTCGTACAGATATTTGCAAACATTTTGTAATCGATACTTATCGATTAACAGCTGCTTGGGTACTTTCAAATATCGAATGTAGTTGATATATAATCTCTTATATGTCGTTCTTCATTTAATGACTAATCGTTTGTTTATATCTTTTTAATTTAAATTCGGCTTTAAATATCGTTTTATTGAAAACAATCGGCTATTTTATCGTTGCCGCCAATAATGTTCCATGTTTCAATTCCTTATTCCAAATAACGTGTATCGAAACCCATCTTTCTTTAGTATTTTTAGCAACGGTCACACTTGTGAAAAATATACTTATTAACAATTAGAGTTTTTCGTGAGTTTAAGCAGAATACGCATTAAATCCTTGTGCTGTAAGTGTTAAATATAATAATAAACGCGAAATAAACATTCTAGATGTCACAATAAATGAAAATGTTATTATACAAAAGCATTTAATTATGTAAATTACCTGTTTTTCAACGTGCAAATTATGATACCTCTTTTGAGTATATGCATACATACATACATATCTAGATACTCTGGACTTTAAAGTGAATTGAAAATATCTATGTGTATATGTTTGTGAATGAAAAAAAACCTTGCCAACATATCCGGCTAAGAAAAATGTTGTTATCTTGTGGTAACATTAAAATACTCGCTGTGTGCGAAAATAATGTGAAATGCTAGCAAATTTTATGCACAAACAAACTTGCATAAATGCATTTGCGCTATGGTTGTATGTATGCTTGTGCATTCTAATGCACACAGATTTAGGTGCATACATATGTACAACTAAATACCGAATGCATCGAATGTTTTTTTATACAGAAACTGGCGGTGTTTACATGTACAAAAATTCTTAAATACTTAAGTTGTTTACGGTGTTTTGCAATTTTATACCAACAAATTTGTGTTTGTAGACAATTAATTGTAGATAAGGGACAGATCCAAAATGAGGGAATCCGCGCATGACATCAGTATGGATACGTGGAAGCAGTGGATACTCGAGGCGATTTCAAAGATTCGTTCCCAAAAACAGAGACCGAGTGTTCAAAGAATATGTCAAGCGATTGGAACACATCACAAGTTCCACGAGGACATTGTGGCGGAGAAGCTGGAGAAAGCAGTGGATTCGGGAGCTGTTATCAAAGTCTATAACAAAGGTTTACATTCCTACAAGGCACCAATGGCCAAGAGACGCATTAAAGTGGATAAAAGCACAAATCTATACAAAGTGGTTGCCAAAGCAGTCAATGATTTGGGCGAATGCGAGGGATCAACAATCAAAAACATTGAAAACTACATACAAAAGTTTAATTGCATCGACCTATCGCCCGATGTAGACTTTAAGTCCATCATTAAATTATCAATTAAGAAAGCCGTTGACGCTGGCTTCCTCATACAGGAGGGAAAGCTGTACAAGAAGGGAAAATCGCTGACCACGCCACGAAAAGCCGTGCCAGAAACAGAAGTACTTATCAAGGGCGAGGAAACCTGCACGCATTGCTCTGGAAATTCGCAAAAGAATTTGAATGGCATACCCGAACCGTTAAGTTCCTGCAAACAATGTGGCATATCACTGCATACAACTTGTGCGAATATCGCTGGTAAATGCAAATCACAGTCCTATGTGCTGCTCTACATGCTGGTGACGAAGGGAACTCTGTGGAATTGCCAGAAGTGTGCAGATTGTGCCGTTTGCAAGATCCGTAATCGTGGACCATGTCTTTTGCAGTGTTTTGTTTGCAAAAATCATTATCACTTGACGTGTCTCGATACAATACCCGACAAGAAACCAAAGCATCCATATCGGTAAGTTTGATATACTTTAAAATGGGAAAGGTTTCTTTAACAAAAGTTTATTTAACAGCTGCAAAGCATGCTTGAAACAGAACGTGGACAATCCCAAATCATTTAGAAGAGACAGTTCCAGCATTAAATTTGAAATGGGCAACGACAGGTAAGTTATAAACTGAATTATTGCTTAAGTATTTAAAACTTGACGCTCTATATTTCAGAATTGTTCCGTACACAAGTGTTGCGCAGAAACCTTACAATAACTGCAAGCGACAGATGATTAAGAATGAGAGATTCGTGGATAATCCCTCGACATCACAGCAATCCAACAATTTAAACGCTAGTAAACAGAAGAAGAAGAATTGCACCAGCACCGCAATAGTTAACAAATTTGAGACACCCCCAATGAAGCAGAAGAAAGCAGCATTTCCACAGCGTGAACCGATTGCAAATCAATTGAGTCGCAAGCGAACATACTCGGATTTATCCTCATCTACATCGTCCAGCGACAGCGAGGATGAGGATGACGACGATGATGAGAAGAATGCTAATGGCGATGATCAAGATGATAGCACATCCTCGGACTCGTGTACTTCATCCAGTTCCGAGTCCGATTCCAGCGATAGCTCTAGCGACAGTTCGGAATGCGATGAGGATAATGATGAAGAGGATTACGATTCAGACAGAAGTACTTTAAAGGAGAATATCTTTGAGAATGAAAAGAAATTTGATTTTCGTTCATCGTCGTCGCACGATAAGGAAAGTCTACTCGATGCATCCTCGGAGAATTGGGGATTTGCTGCTGTGGCCAAGAATCCCGTTGACAATAAATACAAAAACAACTTCAATCGCCTTAGCTATACGAGAAGTAAGCTTATGGATGGCAATTGTCAATTATCACCGACCGTTGAGGCAATTAAGCCACGGGAGACACTCGATAAGACCAACGATGCGGTGAAAAACTGCACGCTGACTTCAAAACCAAGTCAAAATCAAACGAATTTGGGCAAAAAGAAGATGGTAATCCTTAAATCAATGCCACTGGAAACTACTACAAAGGCATACGTGAAGCCAGACGATGAAATTCCATATCTAACTAAAGAAACAGTTCTTAAATATCGTATGATGAACGATATAGATTCAGTTAAGGAGCCATCAGCCCACAAAGAAGCTCTACAAACAAAGGAATGTCACGACTACGACGAATGCATGGAAAATGTCGATCAGAACAACAAGTTTATGAATGAAACGAAGTCGTTTGGTAAGTAAAAACTAATCTACACTTAACGAAATATATAATAACGTATTTATTCCAGAAAATCAACATTTGCCACCTGGTGTTAACCAACTGGACGTAGAGTTGTATCAGGAAGTGCTACAGAAAGCTGTAGTTAAGGTGTCTAATAACTATTGCGAGGCCACGACAGAGAAAACTCCCACACAGATTCATGGGCAAAGTCCCAAATCGATTGAAATCGGCAAATGGAATATAGAAACATGGTATTCGAGTCCGTTTCCACAGGAATATGCCAGGTAAGCTGCAGTTATACCTGTTAAATCTTAAGACTACTAATAAATGCGTTTTGTTCACAGACTATTAAAACTCTATTTGTGCGAATTCTGTCTCAAATACACCAAAAGTCGTTCTGTGCTGGATAGACATCAGAATAAATGCATCTGGAAGCAGCCGCCGGGTACGGAAATCTTTCGTCAGGGTGACATTTCCGTATTTGAAGTGGATGGCAATGTTAACAAGATTTATTGCCAAAATCTTTGTCTGCTAGCAAAGTTTTTTCTCGATCACAAGACACTCTACTATGATGTGGAGCCATTCCTATTTTATATACTGACCAAGAACGATCAGATTGGCTGCCATCTCGTTGGATATTTCTCAAAGGAGAAGCATTGCTCCCAGAAATATAATGTATCATGCATTCTAACGCTGCCACAGTATCAGCGACAGGGATATGGCAGATTCCTGATTGACTTTAGCTATCTTCTGAGTCGTGAGGAGGGACAACTGGGTACGCCGGAGAAGCCTTTGTCGGATCTGGGACGTCTTTCATACTTTTCATACTGGAAATCGGTTGTGCTCGAATATTTGTACAAGTATAGGAACAAGAAGCTCATTACTTTCAAGGATATTGCCATTAAAACCGGTTTGGCTATATCCGATATAGCTCTGGCCTTTGAGCTATTAAATTTTATTAAACTACGCAAGAATGATGGCGACATACGTTTCCAAATAACCGTGAAAATAGATTGGAAGAAGGTTTTGATGCATCACAATCGAGTGGCTCACAGCAAGACTCGTATTATCATCGAAGCCGATTGCTTGCGATGGAGCCCACTGACATCGATATCGAAGTCACCAGTTAATAACATAAAACCGATTTCGAATCGAGAATATTTGAGCTACAAATTCCTCGAAAACAATGAAAAGGATTTCTTTAAAAAGAAGGCTGAAGAGAGCGTTGAGCCACAAGTAATTTCAACTGCTGAGCACGTTAAGGACTCCTTCAAGGGCTCCGAAAAGTTTAACGAAGACATCAACTATAAGAAGAAGACTCTATGTTACATGGAAACTGGTACGCCCACCACACTGCTGGAGGCCAAGCGCAAGCGTCCATTTGAAGACAAAGTGGAGAACTCTGATTCATCGGACAGCAAGTACTCCAAAAAATCAGAGTCCTCTGATACCCTGACAAAACGAGCTCTGCGTTTGGCAAAGCGAAAGGATGTTGTGCCACCCACAAATAAGCGAAAACACTTTGAGCGGGAGCTGAACAATCACGATAGCATGGATCTAAACCTATCAAATCTCAAAGAAACACAGAGTTGTGCCAAGGAGAGCGTCGAGAAACCTTCGCTCCTGCCAGCAACGGAAGCTGCAGCTCAAGAAATCAATCGAGAGGTTAAAAAGCAAGAATTGATTGATAAACCCATTAATATAGTACCCAAATTGAGGGGAAAGAAATCGAATGGCAAGCGCAATGACGAAGAGAATTCGATAGACAATAGTTTGTGTAATGAAAGCGCACTCAACGAATGCGACAATGAGGAAACAATGAAAACGATCAATGAGGAAACTCCATTGGTCAAAGAAATTCCATTGCAATCTAAGGAAAAGGAAAATGAAACAACTTACCCCGAACAATGCAATGAACAGGTTTTGGATGCTGTGGCAAAGAAAACTAAGAAAACATTATTTACGGACACAACTTCGTACGAGAAGAAAACTAATAATAACGAAATAAAGACTGCTGAATGTAAACTGGAGGAAAAACCAGTTGAAAAAGTTGTGGAAACAAAGGAAAGTGCGGAAAGTGTCAGTGTTTCGGCTGCCACTGCGGAAAAGCTCAACACTGAAAAGAAAACTGTTGCGGCTATGGAAAAACCAGAGCCAATTGTGCAAGCTATTGTGGAAAAGCTGGAAACGAAACCAATTTTAGACGCCACAAGCACAAAAAGTGCCCCAGAAATTGTTAATCCGCCTGCAGATCAGAGCCTAAAAAGTTGTGCTGTAGCTGCTGCAGCGGCTAATGTTGTTGCTGCAAGTGCTCCTCAGCCTGCAGCTGCACCTGCGCCTGCGCCTGCTGTGGCACCGGCTGCACCTTTAGCAGCGCCAATGGCTGCACCCGCAGCCGCTGTTGCTGCCGAAGAAGCTGTTAAGACTGCGCCCACACCAGCAGCTTGTAATGCTGCCAAGGCAGCGCCTGACACTGTTGCTGAGCCGAAGGAAACACCTAAAGCCGTTGCTGCTGCTCCTCCTCCAGTGGCTCAGGCAGCCAACGAAACCCATAAAACGGAACAGAATGCAATGAAAGTCACCAATGCTCCAGTGGAGCAAACGTTCTACAATGAGGTCAACAAGACTGCAACAAACCCAGCAGCAAATCAGCAGGAGACAAGGGAGAAGACAGTTGCTGTGAATCCTCCTTCAATGCAGGAAACCGACATGAAGCCCAAAATTAATAAGAAAACCGTTGCAGAGCCAGCAATTTCCAAACTGGAAGCTGTAAACAGTGTGGTGAAGAAACCCGAGACTTACTATGCAAATAAAATGAACCCCGTGGCGGACAAGGAGGCCATGAAACCAGCAACATCAACAGCACCAACACCGCAACTGGTGCAAGTAAAGGAGGAGGATAAATCCAATGTACGCGTGCCGTCGTCCTCCTCTTTACCCATTCGGGACAAACTGCAACTGAAGAACAACGACCATGCACAGCTGCAGAATTCACTGACTTCTCAGTTTCCGATCAATCAAATGCCCAATTATCATCACACTTCACAGTACTGGCAATGGGATTATTATAGCTATAATCTCTGCAATTTGGACCCAGCCAATCCCAAGGGTCAGAAACAATTCCACAAGGATTTGGCCACCACAATGGCATATACGCACAACTTTACACAGAACTTGTATCAATCTGCAATGCATGCTCATCATCAGATCCATCATCCCAAGGACAAGCAAAAGTTGGAGCGTAAAAACAGTGGCAAAAAGGATGATATGTCCAAGAGTGGAACGAACAACAGCAGTAGCAGTAGCAGCAGTCTGAATGCCGGTAACGCACCACGCGAAGAAGCCCATTTACTTAACTGCAACGAGTACAACAATCTGAATAATCAAACTTCGAATTTCAATCAGAAATGCGCTGCTGCTGCTGCCGTCGCCGCTGCACAGCAAAAGCAATTTAAACTTGGCAACGAACAGCAGCTTAAGTCTCTTAATAATGCACAGAATGCGGGACAACGTCATGGCAGCACCAGTCAAACGGAATCCACAATTCATTTGCCCAGTCGGGAGGCGGCTGCGGTGGTGGCTCAAAAGCAAAAGCCAGATCACAATGTGAACGCATCTTTGGTTAGTTCACGCGAGGAGAAACTAAAGATTGCACAGCCCATCATACAGTCAAGTGCTCATTCCAATTTGCCAGTGGGTGGTGGAGGAGGAGGTGGTGGCGGTGGAGGTGGCGGAGGCGGTGGTCAATCCGATGTGAATTCGAACATGTCATACAACTCGGAATCATCGGGAAATAATGCTGGCATTCAGCATTATGATTGTGGCATCAATGTGCAGATTAACATGGACTCACCTTCAATCAATCACGGATCAGAGAACAGTAACGTGCATATGCACAGACAATTCTCCGATTGCTCCATGCAGAATCAGTCGACAGCAACGCCCATGCACATGTCCATACAAAATTCGCATATTCCACAGCAGAACAACATAAACATGAATTTAACACCAGAGGGATCGCCAAATTTGAATATTATTGGCAGCTCACAGCATCAGCATGCCAACAGGAAGCTGAATGTGCAGGTAAAAAGCTGACACTTAGTTACCTAAGGTTTCAGCAGTAGTACTTTTGATCTAAAACTTCTCTTCCTTCCCTCTACTTACAGCCCGACATCGTTGCACACTCGCCCACCGCATCGCATCGCGCGCCCACGCCCAAGCAAATACGCAGCGGCAACGCATCGAATAGTTCGCAGCAAAGGGATGCAAAGATTCCATCGGCCGCAGCGGCGGCAGCAGCTGCAGCGGCAGCCGCACAGAATTCGCACCATCAGCATGCGCAGAGCGCAGCGGCGAACATAGCAAAGGCACAGCAGGACTCGTTGGGCAGTCTGCAGTTCACGCAGCTGGGCGGACAGCATGGACATCAGCAGAATATGCAGCCCTTGGATTACGTACCCATTCCACAAATCTCTCAGAATTTTTCATCGAATCCATCCAATTATGATATGACTGCTGTGATCCAACAACGCATGTCGTCGCTCAATGGATCGGTACATCCGCATCAACGCATCGATCAGCCATCGTCTGCCTGTGCGGTGAACAATTTCTACTTGCAAAACAACATAGCCACAAATGATTCGGTATCGAATGCGTCGCGCATACCCGTTTCGAGCACACTGGGACCACCGTCGTCAGGCAGCTCGAATGACCAGCAACGTCAGTCGAATCATGATGCCCAAAGTGCAGGAACACCCTCTACTCTGGTGGGTAATCTCTGTAGTCTGTCGAAGCTGCAGCAACTAACAAATTGTCTGGAAACGCAGCCCTGTAACACATCGCCCGGAGCTCAGTCGAATTTAACGCCATCGCCACATCATCCAATACCGCCAAATTCGATGACACCACCACCGCATTTGCTTATGCAGAATCGGAATATATCGACGCCCCCGAATATGCTGCAAACCCAAGTGCCTCCGCTGCAGTACCACAAATATTACGCCAGCAACATGAACATCGCACCCATCACATCTTCGCAGAACTCGGCAAATCGCAACACTCGGAACACGCCCTCTGCTCCAGTGCAGCACAGCTCAGCGCCCATTGGTGGCAATTCGAATAATCGCACCGCCAATGTGCACATCAGTCCCAATCTGATGTCCCACTATGGAGCCATCAATAGCTACAGGATGTCACCGCAGCAGAGTACACCACCTGGTGCCTATAGCTCGGGTGGTGAATATCCCAATTCACAGATACCCATGCAAATGGGTGTGATGAACATGCAGTCGCAGTATCAGGATGCCTGCGTACTCCAGCGAGCCACTCAACCCAATCCCATGTATTCCACGTATTCCCCATATTTGCCCCTGAACAGCTCCATTCGCAGATAGTCGAAGAAATCGCAGCATTAGTTTCCACATCTGTTAACTGTCGTGTAAACTATATAATTGTATTTCTATGTGTGTACTTTGAGTTGAGTTTTCTTTGTGTTGTAAATATTTAATTTGTGTAATTCTAAAATAAACGTATTTAAGTAATAAACAATTCGCTAAAACGACGTCTTTATGCACGATGAAATCTGGAGAGAGAAGTTTTTGCATTGTATGGAAGTCAGCAAAAGGAACGAGGCAAAAGTATCTTTTCAGTAGTCTCTTTATAAGTACATTTGGTTTATTTTGAAATGATTTTCGTCTTTTTCCACAACAAATATACAAAATACAAAATTAACTTCGAGATTCTATAATAATACACATATATCGTAGTATGGTAAACACTTGTAGAAGCGAGCTAGCAATAAAAATTGTCCAATTTGTTGTATGAACTACTTAGTCAGAAAAGCGCAGTACAATTAAATGTTCTTCTTGTTGGAAATACTTCCCAAAATATTGACCTAAGCATTTTGATACTTTCTCAGTAGCATGGCCCAAACATCGGGATAGCGAGCCTGCAGGAATGCCGTTAGTTTCTGGGCACTTTGGGCCTGTTGGGGCGAACAATTGCGACACTTTCGGGTGATTACTTCGGGCAAAGCAGCTGTAAAAATCAGTAGATAATGAGTGTTACCCGATTTGGGTTGGCTATAGAAGTTCAGTTTACCTTTTAGTTGTCGCCCCAGTTGGTCACAAGGACTTTTCTCCAGTATGCACATTATCTGTCGACTCACAACGGCCTGATTGTTCAATAACTTGTTAATATTCTTCTCATCGGCATCCACTTTGGATGCTTTAAGCACTAGTAATATCAAACCAAATAATAATAAAGCATAAATATTACTTTGATTCCTTTTAATCAGACACATAATCAGACACTTGAGTCGCTTGCAATAAATCGCATCAAATCGAATGAAATTTCTTGTGTATTTGCCTTTTTATTTCCTTTTGGCGTTTTCGAACGCATGCGCCTTTAAATTTGGCATTTTCTTTGGGGGTTGTAGCATCACTGAATGATTTTGGATGCGATTTTAGAGCAAATTTTATAACTTCATAGTTGGTATAGTGTGGGCTGCACGGAGATCAGTAATAAAGAGCACATTTAATATGGTAAAGAAATCTAATGGTGAAAATTGTGTAAATTTCAGCATCCCACCCCTTATTGTTTAGACTGCACGCTGATCAGTAATTAAGAACACATTTAATATGGTAAAGAAATCTAAAGGGGAAAGTTGTGTAAATTTCAGCTTCCTACCGCTTATGGTTTACCCTGCGCGATGATCAGGTCGGTTTGACAGGGCTGCTTTCAGATTATTTATAACTAACTGATCGATTACTTGCTGCTGGCATTTAATTTATTGAACAAAACTCGGGGCTACATTTGTTTCTGTTTTGTATTAAAATTAATCGAAAACTTAATCGTTGTCCTCCTCGTACTCGTCGTCGTCGTCCTCCACGTCGTACTCGTTGTCGTCCTCGCCGACATCGTCGGCTCTTCGCTGCTTGCTCTGTAGCCAATCGTTGTAGGCCATCTCGTCCTCCACACTAGGATCAGTAGCTTCTATGAAGTCATCTGGATTGTGGATAAACTCCTCCTGGACCTTGGGCAGGTGATTGAAGGGTATATTGCGTCGGGAGAACTTGTGTCCCCAACCCAAATAAACCGATTCACAAGTGTTCTCGAAAATAAACGTAAAAGCGCCGGGCCAAAGATTGGATTGGAGCACCAGGACACGCTCCTTTAGATTGGTGTACTTGCTGGTGAAGCGGAGTAACCAGGGAACGGAGCACTCCCTGCCCATGTCACCGGCAACAGAGGATAGTATGTCTGGTCCAATCTCCGGCTGATTGAATCCCTCCATCATTTCCTCCTCGCCTTCCTCTTCGCCCTCGTCGTCTTCCTCATCGGCCTCCTCGTCCATTTCCTCCATCAGACGCATCTTGATGTACATAGCCAGGGCTTTCTCTCGCTCCCTGCGTGCTTTCTCCTCATCGAACCAGACCACTCGCCCCTGGTTCAGTATATTGGGTCGGACATGGACCCAAGCAACGGTGGTGGAGAGGGTACTTAAGGGCTCGATCTCAAAACGCTCGTTCTTTAGGAGCATCACATCGTTATCTGTGAAAGTATGGATTAATGAAGAGTTGGTTCAATAAATAATCGACTGACTTACCAGCTGGCATGTCCTCCTCGCCCTCATTGAAGGGTTCCTCCTCTTCCTCCTCCTCCATTTCATCCAAGTTGATGCCATCATAGAGATCCTTCTCCTTCTTGGTCATGCGCCGATAGTAACCCTGCGGTGCGATGTGAGTACCAGCGGAAATACGCGCTATCATGGCACGCAAGTAGTGTTTCTCCTTGCCAGGGAAGCAGGGATAGGACACAATGTCTGCTTCCAAGTCACCCGTGAAGAATTTCTTGATTTGCCGCGAGACAACGATCTGGCGTGGCGTTACAATCGGCAGCTCGATCCAGTCATCGTAGAGACAATTGACCACGAAATACGAGTAGCGATTGCAGCCACGTCCGACGACCTCGGGCGGAACATCAAAGAACTCGATTTCCTCGGCTAGCGGCACGGGCTCCGCTTTGGGTGTCATTTTGTCCAGATCCGATGGATCGTAGTTTTCCCAGCCGTAAATCCCCGGCGTCAATTCGGGTCCAATGTGAGCCGGTGTCGGTTTACGAGACTGATTCTTGCGCATTTTCATCGGCAGCTGTTTCTCGCGCATCTCCTCCTCCATCATGGTGAGGCGCGAGATCATCTCGTCCCGAGTCAGCGATGCCTCCACAATGTAGTAGGAGGCCTTGAGGCCGTAGATGCAGCCCCAGAAGCGGCATTGCATAATCGAGGGATGCGTCTGAAGGCGATTAATCGAACACGCCAGCTGGAATATATCGTTCTTGCTAATGCTGAATCCCGATTGATTCCAGAAGAATTGCAGTTGCTCTACGCGCTCGTTGAAGGACACGAACATGCGCATCGAGTCATCCAGATCGATTTGGAGTTCTCCGTCCGCATAGCCGAATCCCTCCTCCCCACCCATCTCCTCGTCGCAGCCGAAGACGTTGCTTTCCGGTTTGCAAGGCAGCTTTAATAGTTATCGAAGCAGAAGTTAAGTAAGTTATCGAAAATAGTTTAGAATCACACTCTCTACGTCTATCAGTTATCGATCATTTTATGTTATCGATAACATGCATCGATCGTTTAGATATTGTAAGCCAAAGTAACGATACGTTACGTAAAAATAATCGATAATTGTCGATTAGTATAATGGGGAAATGTTATCGATAATTACGTAAGTTAATATCAGCTATCGTTATCGAAACTTACCTTTATAGCCTGCAAAATCCTTTTCGCTGGTCTGAACATGCGATTATCGGCAAATACGCCGTTTGGCGGGAATCTCTCCGGCACGTGAAACTTTTGCTCACGCACATTACGGCTAAATTCTTCAAAGAAATCGATAACATTCGGTGGGCGTTCATCGATAACACGCTTTACAATGTCGCTTAAGTGATCGAATCTGAAAAGGGGTAAAAACGGTCAAATGAGCAGCTAAGCTATAAGATCTAGAGAGTCTTTATAAGCTAAAGCTTCAAAAAACCGCTAAAAATAGCCGAAATCATTGATTATTCCGCTAAAACCTGTCATAATGCCCTGAATTTAGACTAAAGGGTATTTAATCGTCGTGCAATCACAGTACTTACAAATTGTCACCGCTCAGTGTGCTGTATTGCTGCAGTACAGCCTTGGCTATATCCAATTCATAGCCGATATTGGGAGCATCTACAGTCGAAGCCCTTTGAAGCTGCAGCGGAGAGTTGAGAGCTCCCATGGAAATGGTCGTGGTGGAGGACGTAGTGGAGGAAGTAATGATATCGGAGCACTGAGGCGATGTCTGCAGCTCCGATTGAGTCTTTGGAATGGGTTTCTTTTCCTTCTTTTTGGAGGTTCTATTGGTTTTGGAGCCATCCGTGCGAGACGAGGACGAAGAGCCCATTGAAAAGTTGCGACATGATGGACTGTCGTTATCCATGATGCTATATAAAATTTGATTTATTTATTAACTATATATATATATTATGTACGCTCAAAAAAAAATATATTTATAATGCTAAAAGGCTGTGACAGGAAAGCACAGACTGAATTTCAGTTGATTTGAAAAACGATAGAAGTTAGGAAATCTGTGACGTCACGGGGACTTCAAACGTCGCATGTCATCAAGCAATAATTAAAATTTGATGAGCAGATAAAGAAATTAAATAAAAACTGTGAACATTTATCGATTTTACAGAGAAAGAAATAAATTTTCAGCATGAGCTGCGTAAAATTCATCACTTTTCTCAAATATAATTTCTACAATAAAGTGTACATTTTAAACAATAATTAAGACTTAAAAAATAATTAAATTTCATTATAGATTCTTTTGGATATGCGTTTTGATTATATCCATCTGGGGCATGTCCACCATATTCCTGCTGATGATGACGCGATTTCGCACTGATTCGACCAGCATTGGAGTGACGACCACCTATATCCACTGGTCCAACACGTTTCCAGCGGTCAGTATTTGTCTGATCAAGAATAAGTTGACAGAGGAGTTTACAGAAACCGTCAAGAAACGCGCTCCACCCAATAAAACTCTGGAGAATACCTATATAAGGAACCTTTATGAATATCTTTTCCTGGTGCCCGAGAATAGTAACATCAAGGAGGCCTATTGTCGCGGCTGGAACTCCACGTGTGGCGTTAATATATTGGAACTAAGGAAATTGGTATGGCTAACCATTTTTTTGTAATTTTTTATATACATTTTGTAGATTTTTCTATTATCTTTTGGTAGCTGCTTGCCCATTCTTGCCAGACTTTCATAAAGGAACTTTATTATGGCAACAAGTTTATCAGAAACTGTGAAAAGTACTTCAAATTTCATGAACTGGAAGTTGGGTACTGTTTTCTGGCCAATAATCTAGTGGATCAGTAAGTAAAATGTTTAAAAGGGGCGTAGAGCATTAAATGTGCAATCAAATTTGTGCGAAACGCGATAAGAATTGACTGAGAGGCTGGAAATGTACCCATTTGGCTATAAAATTATTAATTTTGGTACACATATCACAAATGTACCCATTAAGTATGCCAATATACCAAATTGCTAGGCAACTGTGCTAATTTTGGTACCAGTGTACCCATTTTGTATGAATATGTACCATATATGTTAGTAACTTCCCCTTGAGTGCAAATGTACCTATTTTGTATGTTAATGTACCATATTTCATTGATTGCTTGCCACTTCAGCGTGGACGTTGTGTTAAGCAATTACGAGGGCTGTAATAAAAGTTTATATTATAATGGTTTTAAAAATTCTCTTTTTTCCAGTAAAACACACGATCGTTTGCCCCTAAAGTACAGTCCATCCGATAAATACAGAAATTTGAGGCTTACTTTAAGAAGTGAGCTGCTATACAGATATCAGGTTAGCATAAACTTATGTAAAATACTAAACATATTAATAATTTATGAAATACAGCTTTATGTGCACAGTCCCGAGGATGTGCCCTATTTCAATGCCGAAGTATTTTCCGTAACCACGCGACCCACAATGTACAGTTTTAATGTCGAGGAATTGCACAATAATCACGAGGTGATTGATGAACCCGTGCAGCAGCGAATGTGCAAGTTTCCCGAGGAGAGTCCTCAGTCAAGTTATGTTTATAGGTAAGGTAAATGAACTAATTAAATACTTTAAAATGCTAACTCTTTATTTTCTAGTTTTTCCACTTGTATGTCCCAAATCAGACAGTCCATGGAGATGAAGCTATGCAATTGTACCATTTTTAACTCCAAATCGAGTGAGTATATTTCTAATTTAAAATTTCGAAAGCTAATTAATTTATTTTTAGATGAGGATTACTGTGATATCCAGGGAATTAAGTGTGTGCAGGATGGTAATATTCTTTCTCTTCTATCTATTCTATCTTTTTATAAACTTTATCATTTTAGCTGGCATTTCGCATAAAGTAAAGCACTTTGTTTCGGTTAATCTGGTTTGCTTGCCCTCTTGCATGGAACAGCAGATCAGTTGGGTGGGGTAAGTAATTGAGTTTTGAAATTTCAAACATTTGCTGATTCCAATTTTTTCCCTTCCCACTTTAGCTCTATCGAAAAAGATGTGGAGCAAAAGGATTTCCAGGTCGAAGTGGATATAGCCAGTCTGCCCACTGCCAGATTTTATCGCATAGTCACTCAGACCAAACTGGATATTATAGGTAACTCCCAAATTCTATTTCCAAATCACTTTTTCAAATATTTTTGCTGCTTTTCAGTTGCTATAGGCGGTGTGATTGGTCTCTTTATGGGCCTATCCCTACTCAACATATTGGAAGTTGTTTCATTTATTATTCAAAAAATATATACATTTTTAGTTAAGCAAAAAATTAATTAGCAAACTCTTAATATATTGCTATCATGCGTATCTATTCAAAAATAATACACTTAATTACACGTTTAACATGTTGTACAATTAATTCTTCAATCAGAGCATCAAGCACATCGCTGGTGATGGCATACTTATGCTCCCACTGTAGATCCTCATTATATAGCTGATATATCAGCACCTTTTCAATGTGATCAGCAGTACAGCTTGACGGGCGTTTTGAAAAGCCTTTAGAGAGTTTGGAGAGAAAGTTTGTTGGGTCGTTGAAGCTGGTAGTCTGCAAGGAGCACAGAATTTTGGAAGCATCAGCAGCGCCCACAGATTTCTGCTGTTCTTTCATTAGCTCCAAAGAAACGTCTTTCCTTAAACGTTTGAAAATTGAATTTTCTTCATTTGAAAGCTTTTTTGATATTTCAAAGCAATCAATTTCTGCTCCTTCAGGTTGATTTGGAGTTTTATTGGGAGCTTTTGAAGTTGTAGTATCCTAAAAAGGGTTTGAAATTGATTAAAAAGTTATTTTTAAAGATCAGTGGAAAAGTTGAAGCTTACGCGTTTTATTGGGGTCAGATCGCTTAAATTCGCGACGGATTTCGAAACTCCTGCATCGTTCTGACTTTCTAGCGACTCATCTCTACTGCTTTCCAAACATAGATCACCCGATTCTTGGGTATTACCATAGAGGTCCCCAACTATATTAGAATTATTGCTATTTTCTGGAAATAGTGCCATAAGTGCCGAGCCATTTTGAACTCTTTTCTTTAGAATCCACAGATATAAATTGTAGTATCCATTGTTTCCTGGCGGCTGGTCCAATATATGTCGACGCAAAACAAAATCGAGAGCATTATGTTGCCAATTTTTTGTATTTAACAAAGTTTTGGGCTGTAGTTCGGAAAGAACTGAATCTTGGGAACTGGATGAACTTGAATTCTTCCGAGGCACCCTCAAATCTGAAGGTATTTTAATCGTTAATAGTTCTGTCTTGGGCCCATGACGTAGCATTAGCCTAAAAAAGAAAAACACACTTTTTAACAACCGATTCTATATAATTCCAGTACCAAATCTCACCCATTTATGTATAATCGCTCCTTTTGCATATTTTGCAAAATAATCTCTTGTATTTTACGTATTTCTGTAATATTCATAAAAAGTTTCTCAGTCTTGAGTCGTTCTATTTGCATCTCAAACCAGGAAAACAGTGTGACCGTGCGATCAACCAACATCTTTTTGCGTAGTCTCAAAAGATCCAATAAACTTTCGGATTTGTTGAACTAAAAGAAGAATTAAGGACTCAAAATTAATCACAGATATAAGATATATACTTACACCTGTTGTTTCTATAGTCGTTAAGGCAGTACTTTCCTGCTTTCTAGTATTACCTTCCGATCTCCTGAAGTATTGCTCGAGTCTACCACGTAGAGCATTCAAAGCATTTGCCAATTTGGGTCTTTTCCAGTAAATTGGGAACTTTGACAGCTTGTGCCTTACTATTAGCTGGCACTGTGGTATCGTTATAAGAAATTGCATATTTAGTTTAATGTCCAGACGTGTGGAAAATTCCTGCGAGCCAAAAATTGGTCTAATCGCTTGCATAAGAAATTTGTTAGTTTGCAAACAGTGTTTATTGGTTCTATGACCCGTTTGATTGTTTGGTTTTATTTTTGACCTATTGGCGTGTCCTACTTTTAATTTTTTGCGCACAGCGAATATGAAATTGTAGGGACACTTTTGAAACGATTTACGTCGCTGCAGGGACGAAGTGAATATGTGTCTATACATGCTGAGTTATTTCCCATATCATCAGTCGTTAGATACTATAAATACCTTAGAAAGTACATTAGTTTATACCGATTTTAATTTAATAGTTCTAATATTGGCTCAATTATGTAGGTGAATTGTTGCTCATGACACACTGTGCTAAATAGAAATTATTTCTGTGACTGCCTAAAAGTATGCAATGTTTTTGCTGTTCAGTTCACTAACTCTCACAGTACAAGTTGCATGCTAAAATTGGTACTATCAATTGACACTAAAAAAGGTACTGTCTCCTTACACCAACTTAGTTAGAAGTGTACCAAATTAGCCGAATTGTAAAACTAACATGCTACATTTGGTGATATCCTGTGGCACTAAAAAAAGTACCGGCACCCGAAAGACAACCAAATCGGGTACAATTGTACCAAAAATGGCCATCACATGTTCTATACGCGTGGGCGTGTGTACCAACTGCAGGGTATTTGACAGCTCATCACTCAAATGCTCAAAAATTTATTGTTTGGCAAATCTCTCAAACACACTCACACCTACATACGTACACACTGTATGTATGTGTGAGTATGCCCAATTTTACATACAAACACATAATTACACACATGTAATTAACTTTTGTGTTCTTTGTTTTTTTTTTTTTTAATATTTCCATCACCATGTGTTACACAATGTGTGACAGACATCTAAAGTGTACTTTAGCACAAAACACGAATAATCATAAATCTATGTAAATTTAAATTTAGAATCCCATACATAGCTATGATTTATTTTAATGAGTGGCTAATTTAATTTGATTTTAAAATTTAAATAGTTGTATGTATGAATTTACATAGATTCCAATGTAAGAAATACATACACGAATGTACACATTAAGAAACATATGTATGCATTATTAATAATCTATTTATACTAAGTATAAGCGCATTGCACATACATAAATATAAATTGTTATAATAATAAGAGTATTGCTCATAAATATGTACACAAACACACACACACTCACACACCTACCCGTACATACATACGTGAGGGAAGGTATATTTATGTCTATATATGTAAGCATAGCACAGTGGTCAACAACTGTATATGCACACATCTGCTAACCCATTATTATTATTAGCATATTTGATTAATTTTAGTTCATGTCCAAGACACTGCAAGGGATTTAAGATTTGTCTTGGATTCGAAAATCGGATTAGCGATTAAGTTGAGATTTGTTGTAAACGAATATTTGTATTCAGTATGAGTGGTCAGTGGCGGGTAGTCAACGGCCAAAAAAGCATTCGATTATATTCATCACTTTATTGCTGTTGTTTCTTACGCAAAATGTATTTTTTCTTGTTGTGCCGTGTGCATCCACAAATATAGACTACCAGTGTACAGAATCTTTCCAGTTTAGTCGGCAGCATCTTTGACAGACAGGAACTTCGTTACAAGTGTACCTTCGACGGTATGTATACTATACATATATACATATACATACGTATATATATGTACACACATACATATACGTTACACACCCACCCACATTTCAATTTTATTTATTTATTTTGTATTTCTCTATTTTTGGCAGATATACCAAAATGCCTTTCGTTCCCGTAGAGACTCCCAAGTGCCCAGCGTGCGGCAAATCTGTCTACGCCGCTGAAGAGCGTGTCGCTGGTGGCTACAAATTCCATAAGACTTGCTTCAAGTGCAGTGAGTAATCAAACAGTTGATTGATCATAATACAGGGTAATTAATAACAATACCCCATATTCTTTGTTCTTTTCCCACCCACTCCCACCTCCACAACCACACAAAATCCCTTTATTTAATAAAGGTATGTGCAACAAGGCTTTGGACTCCACAAACTGCACTGAGCACGAAAAGGAATTGTTCTGCAAAAACTGTCACGGACGCAAATACGGACCTAAGGGTTACGGATTCGGCGGTGGTGCTGGTTGCCTGTCGATGGACAATGGATCACATTTAAGGACAGAGTGAGTACAACAAAATTCCCCTTATACACACGTGAATCACTTGCTAATTTGTGTAATTTTTCTTTATTTCCTGTTTGCAGCTAAATTTGGTTGCTGACCAACTTTGTTGTTGAAGTCAACCAGTTGACGTCTTGACCCTATGTGTTAAATATTTATCCAGATATATGTAAATTCTATGGTAAAAAATATTTTTGTATTCATTTTCATCATTGACTGTAACCTAATAAAAGGAATTTTAAAATAGAACTTAATAATTATAAAAGATAAATCTAAAAGCGTTTTTAACTCACTGAATCGTTTCTATATATAAACAAAGTATGCACATGATATAGTATACGTATATATATATTGTGTATATATGTATTTGTATTAATTGTATTACGTATTACGAATTAAGCACTTGCTATTTACGGCAGATATAATTTTGGAGGAGGTGTGTCGACTATATTGTTTATATATGTGTATATACTATATAGTTGTTCGATCCGAGTGAATATAGCCATGTCTGACTGACTGTCTGCTAGTCTTTCTATTTTGTTTCGCAGCTAATTGGCATAGGTCTTTCCACCAGCAGCCAATCGAACTTTTATGTCCTAAAATAATGGGTAAAAATATTAGGGGTAGTCCACAAAATGATTCATGCGCTAGCGAATTTCTTTAATGATGCCGCACCTTTATTAAGTTATAATGAAATATTAAATAAGTTCACTTTATAATGATAATTTACTGACTTTTGGTTAATTTGGTAAAATATAGCTCAATGGGTAGCTGTGGAATGGCCGTTGTATGGACAAGTTCCTTCTGGATATCGGGTATACGCTTTCGAAATCGATGCATTGAACCTCTTAAGTTTCTGGCGTTGGAATTTGCATTCGAAATGGTCATAATTGCCGATTCTGCTGCCAAAGCCGTTGTTTCTGTAAAGTTCGAACTACTGATGGACTTAGAAACTGGAGTACTACGTATGGTTGTAATAATTCTCTTCGTTTCGGGCGTTGACGAAGGTATTTCCGTTACATTCTGTGCCTGAATTTTGGGTTTCTTTGTAGTGGATTTCAGTGTGGGTCTTAATATTTTTGCATGTGTAATTTTAGCATTTGTCAAATTGTAGTTATTTAATCGTGTGGCATTCGCATCAAACTTTCTTTGCCTGGAATAGGTTTTGGTTCGTCGGGATTTGCGGGAGGGAACTTGCACGGTACGGGGAACCTCTGTTGTAGTGCTCGTGCTGACTGCATGAGTGCTGTAGGAAAGTTTCTTTACGGCCAACGGTGAGAATTTCTTATGATTTTGGGCTATTTTCATTTTGGTAGCTAGTAAACTTAGGAAGGAAGTTGATGTAGGAGTTTTTATAGTACTCGTTGTAGGGATAATTATTTCCCTGATCGGTTTGAATGGATTATTTCCGTTAGTTTCCTCAAATTTGTCACTGTCTATATCGTTCAGTATTGTGCTTAGAGTAGTAGTCACTAGACTTTTCGTGTCATCGTCTCTGGAGTTGTAAACTGTCTCGATTTCTGGTAGTACCGTTGAAGTTTTGGGCTCTGAAAATATGTTGAACACTTCCCTCACAAAAGGCTGATCCAAAAAGGCAGATTTCGTTGTCGTTGTATCCATTTTTGTTTCATTTTTGACAATAGCTGTGGGTATTGCTGTTGGAAATACTTGTTTCGATTTTTCTACAGGCACTATATCATCAAATAAATCAGCTCCGAACAGATCAGCCATCAGATTATTGGTCATTTTAGTTTTTAGTGTCGTAAACGGAGGAGGAGGTGTTATTTTTGGAACTCTCTCCTTCCTCTCCGGCTTGTAGTACACCAAATTCTCAGAAGAACTTGGTATTACGACATCGTCCAGTGTGAAATACGTATGAGAAACATATGGTACAACTGGAAGGGGAGTTATCGGGGCGATATTATACTGCTGTGGCATGCTGTGTGAGGTAATCTCAATCGGCCTTAGGTTGTGGGGTAGAGTTATAGGCCCATCTCTGACCGATACGGTCAGATTCTTCTCCGTACAGCTCTTGGGGTCCTCATAGGTAACTTCGTCATAGGGTATACTTGGGTGGAATCTGGTGCTTGGTAGTATCTTTGGCATGGGAGTCGTCGATGGCAAGCTAACCGAAGTCAAATAGGATTTCAAGGTATTTGCTGATATAGAAGCATCATAGGGATTCCGATATGCGGCTCTAAAAGTACACAAGGAAGTATATAATCCAATTAAAAGGAGAATTTGTAGCTTACCTCAGAGGATTCACGTAAGAAGACGAAATCTTAAATGGAGGACTGGGATATCTGGGTTTTATTTGAAAGTTTACGGTACGTTGCTTCCTAGCCGTTAGCATAGGTTGTCCCATTGTGTACCAATACAAATTCCTCAACTTATTTTGCTGGTTAAGAGCAACTTGATTATAGACGTAAAAGGCCTGCAAAAATGTCAACAATATTTTTAAAATTTAAAATCAAATAAAAAGCAAATTAGTCAATTAGGCGTCCCATTAATACTCAACTTACCCCTGTTTGTGGTCGTACATTCTCGGAAGCTATTTTCGTTGTAGACACTACAATAATAATGCCTAAAATAAAATAATATTTAATTTTACAGCGGGCAAGAATTTTCTTTATTGGCCAAGCTTAAAACATTTCAACAAATTTTACCACTTTGGGGGAAAACAGACAGTTCAAGGTTGTTTGGAAAAGTGAAAGTGAAAGCTCTTAAATTTTTTTATAATCTCCTGCGACAAGTTAATCGTTTATTGTTTCACAAATTTTGAAAAATCTAACTTTTCACGCTAGAAATATTCTTTTAGCACTGTCTTAAAAAAAATAAATAAATTTACCCAAAACAATATTTATTATATCGACTGTCCGCAGATGTTGCCCGAACATGTTGCAAAACTTCACTGCCAGAAATTAAAAGCTAATATAACTAAGAGATGGCTAAACTGCAATTTTAAAAGCTTAATCTCTTACAGGAAACAGGCAGCTGGAAAATACTCTTTAAATTTTATATTAATTATTAATTTAAAAATATGTTTTTGGAATTTAAACACTTTACTCACGGCAGAACTTTTTCTTTTTGTAATTTTTTATTAAACTAATATTTCTTAAATAATATAAGAACTTCAGAATTAGTGTAGTTAAGTTTCGTATATTTTTGGCTTCTGCATCTTCATAACTTGTGCAAATTAACATGGTCGGATCTCTGATGCATAACAATGCATGCATGAACAATTTTTATAACACGTCTTTCTCCTGTCTGCGCATCTTGGCAAAATTCCAAAAGAAATTACTTTCTTTTGGGCTGCTGCAAATTAAATACTCTTGCTGTTTATTTCCGATAGTTTCGACTGTGAAGCTGTTGGAAATTACATTAAAGATGGGCCCATCAAAAAGTTCTTCCACAGCTTCAAGCAATTAAACGTTGCCATTTCTTAAATTCTTTGTTTTGTTTCAAGTTCAGCTTGAAACAATTATTCAATCCAGACAAAATCATTTAGGGGAGTCCTCATCTCATTAGTTCATAGTCCAGTTCAGTTCTCCAGCTCTAGTTCCAAGTTAACCATCCAGTGCAAAGTTCAAGCTTAGCTAAGTTCGTATATCAGTTCTTTTTAGTTCCAATCCAATAATAAGCCTTCAGTTTTCATATATATAATATACATATATATATATATATAGTTTTATATATATATATATTGCCTAATTTTATTTAATGTTAATAAACTTTATCTGTTTGGAATGACAAACTATGCTTATTTGGTATTTTTAGATGCTACGTCTCAAGATAATTTTCTAGTCTAATAAATAAATTAGTCAAAAGTTACTTAATAATGAAATTAGTGTGTGTGTGTGTTCGTTTGTTTGTTATTTGATTATTATTATTACATTGTTTATTGGGAGGACCATTCATTAATCGGATAAGACGTATTACCCATACTATATTGTTGCTGACGTATTGATTCGTT
The DNA here is from genome assembly GCA_035047505.1 of Drosophila parthenogenetica. Classification (NCBI taxonomy): domain Eukaryota; kingdom Metazoa; phylum Arthropoda; class Insecta; order Diptera; family Drosophilidae; genus Drosophila; species Drosophila parthenogenetica. Next base: position 8,326,779 of record JAWNPM010000087.1, read on the forward strand.
ACTAGTTTGATGATGATGATGATTACCAACTGAATTCCATGGTTGTCTGGGAAAGACATTCGAATTAATATATGCCGCCGAGCTACCGCTATATCCCGGTGCCGAATGGAAATTGGAATGATAGGGTGAGAAGTTAAAATGACCATAGGGGGTATAGTTATTCAGATGATAATTTGCGGGCGTTGTCGGTGTGCTCTTATTGTCATAGTAATTATAATATTGGGGAGGAAACGAATGCTGAACATTTTTACTAGCGAAATACGAGTTTTCCGTAAACTCATTAGACGTGGGTAAAGACGTCGGGGGCGGCGGCTGTGGTGCATGGGATGATGTATTCGCTTGGACATTAATGGAACTAGTATTGTATGGTTGGACCATAGGCAACGGTGCTTCATGCTTATAAGCTTGCTGTTGTTGTTGCTGCTGCTGCTGCTGCTGTTGTTGCTGCTGCTGCTTTTGATATTCTAAACTATCGGACATGGGGTGCAAAATGGATGAATTATTACTAGCCACACTCTGAGTATGGCTAGTGTGATTAGTAGTAGTTGTTGTAGTTGTAGTTGCAGTAGTTTGTGGCATTTGTTGCTTGGATTGTTGCTGCAGTTCCGCTAAATTGGCGTTAGATCCAAATTTGTTATCTGGAGCATCGCTTTCCTTGGCTGCTACGCCATTTGTAGTTTGCTCCTTCGATTTCTCCGTCGGTTTGTCTGCAAAGAAGTCGGTTAAAATTCTATTTCTAAGGGGAATACTAGTAAACTCTTACCTGTTTCTGATGACTTCGGCTTGGGATTATCGGTATCACAGTCAGATGTTATATCAATTACGTCATCTTTATTGTTGTCTTTAGTATCGACGTCAGTGCGTTTGGAAGTTGTTCGTATAGCTATAATCTTGCCACTGTCCAACTGCATGTAAATGCCTTTTGTTGATTTTAACACCATAACCCTTTGTCCGGCTTTGAGTATTATGTTGGATTTCTCCGATGAATTCGTGGGTATGACAACATCTGTAAGACAAAGTAATTAGAATTTATATAAGATAAATTCTTCTCCCTTTTCCCTTTTCTTACCCAGTGGTAATGTCATTTCTTGTGCCGTCATTCCCTGTCTTTGCCAGACCTCGGCAGGAATCCAACGCGTTGAACGACCGACGGTGTGTTGAACCTTCTTTGTTTGCAGCGGTTTAATCTACATTTAAAATAATTATTAATTTGTCTATTAAAAAGGGGAAACTCCTTGACTCACCGATGCCACGGGTCGTGTTACCACTGTGCCATCGTTGTTAACAATTTTGTATTGCATTTTCCCTGACGTATATGTTAGTTTTTGATTAACTGATGCCTTTTTCTCCAGCTCGTAGCTGCGATGAGCCTGTCGCTTCTCGGCCTGTGATAGTTTGCGGTCCTTTTGGTCCACCAAAAGGCTTTCGTGTAGAAACGGATCCTTAGTGATGTAGTTCTTATGCAATTCGACAATTGTGTTGATTATGGGGTCCAAATGAACTGCATTTGGTGTGATGCTCTCATCCTTAACTTTAACGGGTGTGGGAGCTGGAGCGTGTGTTGCTCCTGGTGTTGCACCTTCAGCTGTCTCTGGAGTAGTTCCAGCAGCTGTCTCTGGAGTTGTTTCCGAAGCAGCTCCCTCAGCTGTTCTCGATTCTGTTCCTGTAGCTGCTCCCGCAGCTGTTCCGGTAGTTGTTCCCGTAGCTGTTGCTACTTCCTTCTCGTCCTTCTGACTTTCACCTTCGACTTGCTCGTCATCTGAGCTATAATCGTGGCATAAATTGGTTATATCCTTCATGGATAAATGCGCCTCAGGATTGCACTCATCCACAATTCTGTCCGACATTCCTTGCTTCTTAATTTGTCTATCGTAGATTTTCTTCTCTAAACATTTGTCCATTACAATTCTATACACATAACATTGTTTCGTTTGTCCGTATCTGCAAAAGCGAATGAATGAAGGAAACAAATTTAAAAAGGGAAGTCTAAAGGACCCATATAAAGGGTATATAAAAACGGGCTTCTACAGTTCGACTCGACTCTCTCTCGCCTTTTGGCTCTAGCTCTTTCCACTTACCGATATATTCTATATACAGCTTGTGTGTCGTGACACGGATTCCAGCTGGCATCAAAGATTATAACTCGATTTGCGCCCGTCAAATTGATGCCCAAAGAGCCCGCTCTTGTAGAAATTAAAAACAGTTTTATATTTCGATTTGCATTGAATTCATTAACAAGTCTCTCCCTTTCCTGCGACGAAGTCGAGCCATCCAAGCCTAGAAATATAGAAATATATTCAAGTTATTGTCTAGAGAAACGCAAAAACATTCAACTTACGAAAATAGGAAATATTTCGAGTCCAGAAGTTAGAAGTCCCCGGCACATAGCTGGCTTTAAGGAATCCCTCGATCAGATTCAGGGTCAACAAACTTTGACTGAACAACAAAATGCGATCACCCATAAAAATGCTCTCCTTCATGATGCAAAAGAATATCTCCATTTTGGGTGAACTCGATATCTGACCGGGTATATAGTTTTTCATAATATCGAGAGCCCAAGAGCAGGAGAATTCATCATTCCGCTTGGTTTTGATAACTTTCTTGATCGCATCATTGTTAATACTGTTGAGGTTCTTCACATTTGTTAAATTATTCAGATCGCTGTTGTTTTGTTGAGTCATAGGATTAGGTAAAGTATTTCTCTCAACCGTCTTGATCTCATTCGTGTCCAAGTCTACAATTTCAGAGGAACCTGTTATGGTCTCGAAGTCCTTTGACATGTTCGTATCGGTTGGTTTGATGACCTCCACATAGCTCGGTTTCGAAAGCATTGCCGAGTCCAGCCAGTAGTTGCCCTTGGGCTCAACGTTATAGTTGCCATAGTTCAGTTGCTCCTCCTTTTCCGGACAGTAACTGCAGATTTAAAGATATATATTATATAAAATTCAAAGATTTTTAGGTTCACAACTAAATTTACCTTTTATTCGGATAGTTTTTATTCAGCTCGGTGTTGGGTACGTTATTAAAACCTTGACTGATTGGAGGCTGCTGCGGTGTTGGCTCAATCAAGTTGGGTTTGCTGGCATCAGTTGGATGCAGTGGGATTAGTGGATCCACAACAGAACTCGCCGCTGTCGTCTCATCGATTTCTAAATCTAAATCAGTCTCACATTTTTTGAGAAAGTTGTACAAAACATCCGGATGATTCCAAATCTTGCAGCAGACGGCAAAGGCTTTCAGGGGATTTGGAAACGCTTTCTTGCGCACCACATCCGTCATGAAGGTGTCATAGAGTTTGCGCTGAAACGCCGTCATACGCACCAGTATGACATACTCCAGTTTCTGCGGCAAAGTGCTCTGCAGCACTGTATGTGAACGCCGCTGCACAAAGCCCAGGAGCAGCGAGTGGAGCACATGGGCCCGATAACGCATCAGTTTGATGTCATCCGGCGTGGAGTCCACGCACTGTCCGTTCTGTATAGGACGCTCGAACATGTTGCAGAACTCGGTGCGTGTGCCCAAATAATTGGGACGCACAAAGTCCACCATGCACCAGTACTCCAACAGATTATTCTGCAATGGATAACCGGTGAGTACAATGCGACGACGTGTGCGAATTTGTTTCAGGGCCAGCGAGATGCCCGCATGCGAGTTCTTGATGCGATGACCCTCGTCACAGATGACTAAATCCGGACCAGGTTTAACCAGCGCCTCAAAGGCCATGTTCATTAGATCCTTGCTACTGTCGTGCAGATCGTGCTGATTTTTGCCCTTCTTCTTGCGCGTCGTCACCAGTTTGAGTGCCAGCAGGCGGAAGAGCTCGTAGCCGATAAGAAGGACACCACCCTGATGCACCCAATTGAGTATGACCTTGGCGCGTGCTGTAAGATTCTTCTGCTGATCATTGAGCACAAAGATGTCGAAGTTTCGTGGTCTAATGTTGGGATCATCGGTGTGACGTGGCACCCACATATTGAACTCGCTGAGCCAGTTCTGGAGCGTGTTGATGGGCATCACGCAGAGCACTGTCTTGGCGGATGTGTGTCTTAGGAATATATCACAGAAGGAAACAACTTGCAGGGTCTTGCCCAGACCCATTGAATGGGCCAGAATGCAGCCAAAGCCGCTGGATTTTTGATATCGTCGCGTCGACTCGATAATGTTGTCATATAGAAAACGCACACCGCCGATTTGATGCGGTTTAATGACCTTGGCAATCTGTGGGGCCAAATACAAGGTTTCCTCACCCTCCGGATGGGCTATGTTGACCACAACCCGTCCGTACTCGTCGGGTATATTGTATAGATCCTTGACATGCATGCCACTATTGGTGGCATCATCGCTCTCATTGTAATCCTCCTCTTCTTCCTCCTCCTCCTCCTCGGAGAGTAGAATGCAGTCATCATCGGAGCTGTCATCGATGGTGACCACCTCGTTTGAGGGCTCATTACTCGTATCCTTCTCGAGCACATCGTCCATGCTGCAACTAAGGCTACTGCTTGTGTCTTCCTCGTCGTCACATGTAACCGATGCCAGATCATCGTCGGGCAAAACTATAGGCGCCTCAATGGGCGTCGACACTGCATCACATTTCACCTCATCCGAATCCTCCAAGTTGAGTATGCGAAAGAAATTCTGTTGCACTGCATGTTTGCGAATCTCTCTCATCGATTTCTGCTGATCCGCCACGCGAGCCAATCGCTCGGCTTCCTCCTTTTGGGCGGCCAAAGTTGTCATGTCCAAATTCTGCTCGTTCATGACGTCACGAATGTTCTTTCTCAAGTGATTGGTCTTCTTCTCCTCGGCGCTCGTTGACGCCTGCTGTAGCATATTCTTCTTCGTCGTTGTACTCTCATCCTTGCTTTGGGTGTTCTTGCGCTTCTGGCCATGTGGAGGCTGCAGAGGATTTGCTGCCTCGACTGTGGTGTCCATGGGCGCAAGAGGCGCTGGAGGATAGGGATGTAGTACATTGGGCATCATGGTGCTGTCTAAGGCCGCACGATTGGCAATTAACTCGGAATGATTTGCCATTAGCTCGGTTTGATTGGCCATCAATTCCAGGTGATTGACAATTCTTTCGGGATGATGGGCTGGATGATGGACAAGTCTTTCGGGATGATTACCCATATCTGGATGATGGGCTATTCTTTCTGCATGATTGCCCATTGGATCCAGATGACTCACAATCCTCTCGGGATGCGCCAATCGTTCCGCATGATTTGCCATCGTATCGGGATGATTGATAATCCTTTCGGGATGTTCGGCAAACCGTTCGGGATGATGGGCAAGTCTATCTGCATGATTGACAATTCTCTCGGGATGCGCAATCCGCTCGACATGATTGGCGATCGTGTCCAGATGATTGACTATTCTTTCTGGATGCGCGATTCGCTCTGTATGATTAACAATCGTGTCCCCATGATGAGCAATTCTCTCGGCATGATTGGCAATTGTATCCATATGATTGACAAGACCTTCCGGGTGTGCAATCCTCTCCGCATGATTGACAATCCCCTCCGGATGATGGGCAACCCTTTCATGATTCGCAATCCTTTCGGCGTGACCGGCAAACGTATCCGAATGATTGGTCATCGCGTGCGGATGATTGACAATCGTCGCCCCATGATTGACAATCATATCCGCCGTCGTGTGATTCAGCATGCCAGCTGGCGTCTGATAATTAAAAACATTTGTACATGGATTTGTCTTCTGTCCACTTTCATTCTCGATTAAAGTCGGTTCCTGAACATGGCATTTATTTCCATCCTCCATCTTAGAATCCCTTTTTCTTCGCTATTCACCTATAAATAAAAACAGATATACAAACTTTAGCAAACTTTGATTGTAAACACACATTTCGAGTCGAATGTAATCTCATGATTAATCTTTCTTTGTGTAAATACGTACTTCAATTAAATCTTTACACGGTCTCACTTTAACACATTAAAAATATCCCTTATATTTGATTATCGATATTAAGAGAAAGAAAAAAAGGCTGCAAGAGTATTAAAACTTCGACACGTGAAATGATTTCTTGGATTTTCTTTAGTTTTGCCGATAAATCACAGCTCTCAGTGCACATACCGACATACACAAATATGTATGTACATAATGTACTTGTTATAAGTATTTTGTGTACGAGGCACAAATTCACTTCGCATTTACACACTAAATGCATACACATATTTCAGCAGAATAAACATAAAAAATATATTTATTATGCATGTGTTGTTGTTATATGCTTTTGTTTATTTTAATTTAACTATGTACCTACCCAAATTAATTGTTTTATTTTTAGAATAATCCTTTTGAAGCGTTTTCGTGTACTTTTTTACTAATATATTGCATTTTATTTCAATTATATTATTATTATGCACATAAACAAATAACAATTATAGCCGGCGACTCAGAATTGAGATCAAGTTTTTTTAGTTTTCAATATACATAGGTATGTAGACATGTATGTATGTCTGTATGTGATCATATGCTAGTACATGGTTAGTAAATACATGTAGATTGTTTTCTTCATATTGTTTTTAGTTCACAGATTACTTGACGCGTATGAAAACCATGACAGTGCAATTAATTATATTTTCTTAATTGTTTTTAACGTTTGAACAAATTTGCTTTTCTCATGATAAAAATATGTATATCTACTGTATTCTATTTAATAACACACATACATATTTTCATGGATTGCAAGTATAAATATCGATACATCGTTACGAATTGTACTTACAGATTCAAGAAACAAGTTACACGAGACAATCGACATCAAAATTGTTACAAAAAAACACAAATTGTAAGAGGATTTATAACCTAAATATTTGTGAACAATATCCAGAAATTGTATTCACCCTAAACAAAATAATTACATGAAATACTGTCCAACTTGTGCAAGCCATGTTTATATTGCTTCTTGTATTATTCTACTGATTTGATTATTATATATTTAATCATGCCATAATGTTTAAATTATAATTGTCTTTGAAGATATTTTAATTCATAAATAAACTTATTATATTTGGTTGATTGCTGCAAATATTTAATAATTTGCAACGCATTCGATTTTTTGGTACCGCATTTAACGCGTGCAGTGGCAACGTTTCATTTACTGAAAATGTTGACTGTGGTTTTCGATAACTTCAATTTATGTAAAGTCAAAGCAACCCTGATCTGTCATACAACCGGAAACTCGCTGAGCAATATTTCTTTCCTTTTCCCTGTTGGTAGGGTAAATACATGTTGGAACTTTAAGTTTTATAAAAAAGACCAATGTAAGTGAATGATTCAAAATAATAATAAAGTGCACGTAAATAAGAATGTTTTTATTCTCCAGATGCCACGTGAAATCAAAGAAGTGAAAGACTTCCTGAACAAGGCCCGTCGCCCCGATGCGCGTGCAGTGAAAATAAAGAAGAACCCACTGAACACCAAGTTCAAGATTCGTTGCTCCCGCTTCCTGTATACGCTAGTCGTTCAGGATAAGGAGAAGGCTGACAAAATCAAGCAGTCCCTGCCTCCAGGTCTGCAAGTGAAGGAAGTCAAGTAAATCTGCAGCACATAGAAACACTTTTGCGACAAACATGTATTTCAATGTACACGGTTCTTTGAACATTCTTCATGGAATAAAACATGGAATAGTAGCGGTTTAAAACAAATTGATTGTGTTTACGTTTTAATTCAATATTTAAATTGTTTCAACAGTATACGATGGAGTCCAAGCTTACATATGTGCTTACGTATGTAAAGAAGAACAACGAGGTTGGCAGTGCTAAGTGCATCCTAGTGCTAGCGACTTTCATTGCAACTTATCCTATTTAATTAAAGCCAAGGGTATTCCTGTGGATGATACATCGATTTATGTTGGAAAGTGTTTTAATCAATTAAAATCAAGTCAGGCTAAATTGGGACAATGCAAATGTAGGCAATTTAGTTTGTATTGCAACCGAACCTAATCGTTTAGTTCCAATAATAAAAATACATAAATAGTTTTATTTGAATGCAGACAGCTCCTCCAGAATTAATTAACGTCAAGCACTTGTTCACAGTACAGCGACCAAATCATGTTTAAACAGATTTTATTCTGGCGGTTGCTATTTAAGTACTTTTATAGCATTGCACTTTTTGCGCCAAAAATATTTGAGAGAATGAGAACGGGATCAAACAAGAGAATCATTGTGTAAGCATAGATGGAAGGTCATGGAGAAAGAGTTAACATTGTATTTATTGTATACTGTATAGACCAGTCTACATTTAATAACTGGCGTCGCTATATAAAAAAGAGATGTTTAAAGTTTAAACCACACTCCTTATATGGGCTGTTGCTCAGCGACAGACTACTTTTTGGTTGTCGCATGTGAGTGGAGAGACCAACTCGATCGTTAACAATTGAGAGCTTAGCCCTATGCTTAGGCTGTGCCGCTCACCCTCTGCTATATATGTATGTAACGGTCGAATTCAGAGAGAAAGCGAGAGAGAGCTTGGCGAACCATATATGGCAATTTTCTTTGCTTATCTCGAAACTGATTGATAGCACAACAATTCAAAACCCTGACTAATTTTCCGGCGCCAAAGATGCATTTCTACGAAAATTATGGGATATTCTTTTTCATTTTAAAATAAAATGAAAATGAAACAAATCAAGATTATAGCAATTGTTGTTATCAGCCTATTTGGGCCAATTCTAGTTGATATATAATTCTTTCTGAATTTGCATATGTCAAAATTACCCAAATCTAAGCAGTCTTGAATTCACATATCTTCAAAAATAATTATATATGAAACATTTCTGCTGTAACACAAACATATCGAAGACAAATAAAGAAAATTATTTCGTTCCAATTCCACCGTTTCGAAAGAGTTCACAGCTTGTAAGCAAAGACTCATGAACTGTGAATGACTGGCAACTCATATATAAATCCAGCCAAGTGAACCACCACCCAAATTGATTAGTCCGGTTGTTCGTTGCGGTCGGAAGACTAAACGGTAATTGTGTTTTAAAGTATACATACATTGCAATTGGTTTCCGAATTTTGTAAAAGTATTCACATTTTACAGAAAAAAAATGGTAAGTGTGATTAAAATATAATAGTTAATGTTTTATATTTAATGTGTAATGTGTATAATTTAATGCATACTTACATCCACATATAATACGATGATTCATTTAACCATTAATATGTAAAATGTATATGTACGGTATACATATACATATATGTATTTTAGCACTATGCACTAAAAATATTTTTTGATATACATGTACGTATGTACAATGGTACATACTAAACCATATGAATAAAGAAAATTATATATATACATTTATGTGTATGTATAAGTATACGGAAATGGATATATATACACACATATGTATAAGTACGCGTTCGGAAATATAAATACTTGGTGTGATATATATATGTCTGCATATATATCTATGTATTCAGCAAAATACATACATACATATGCAGACATTAGTCAGAATAGGCTGAGTAATGCTCATAATATTAATTCCAAATTTATCAATACATGCACATATACGTGTGCATGTATAACTGTGTAGTTACGCATGTATGTGCATTTCTTTGTGTATGTGGTTCGCACATTCATATGTTTGCAAACTTTCAATTTTGCTCATTTCGCTACATAATGAATTAAACTTTTACCAGACAAACTAAATGTATATATAAAAAATATATAATTAAATATATATTCAATGTTCTGAACATAATATATGATGCATATCTTTGTGTGTGTACAGTGTAAAGGTTTACTAATTTACTTTTCACAATATTACCGGCAAATTTGAATAATGTACGTTCGTATGTACATACATTTGCCTGTATGTGTATGCGAAATCAAACCTACTCACGTACACATACACCGCAGTACGAGGTTTTGCATATATGTGTGTGTGTGTGTACGAACATACATGTATTAACACAAGGGTTGCACACTATGCTCGCGTTTGTTTATGGAGAGATGGGCAGAATCGAAAATTGAGGTGGTAACGCTCTTTCGTTTCTTTTTATTTTTTTCATCAACACCCATAATGAGTAAGTTACATTTATAAAAATAAATCGGCGAATTATCAAGACATGAGTTAAGCAAAAAGCATGTGGAGAAAACGTGAGGCATCTTAATTGGGGTACAGTTGAGACAGCATGTAAAAGAAATTAACATTCCCCCCACGTATACAAGAGAGCAAGACTTTTCACATCTCTTGACATCTTTGATGATGAAGGATGTGCGCATATGAACAAAATGACTGGGTGTAAAAAAGAAAATGCTATATAGAATAACTTGCGGGCCATATAAGGCAATGTTCACATTCTGCTTATCGCAAAAGCTTTTAATATACGTAAAGTTGTTGAAATTGGTTGATAGCACAACAAACAAAAGTCTAATTCGGTTATTCCGCCTCAAGGGTGGATTTTTGCAAAAATCAGGCGATTTTTTTATCCTTTCGAACAGCAAATGTTTTGACTTATTAGCCACTTTCCATTACCATTAAAAAATTAATTTGTTTTCTTTTCTTATAATAAATACAATTCGAATGTTTACATTTTTGTATAGGCTTCTGGAGTTACTGTATCGGACGTATGCAAAACCACATACGAGGAAATTAAAAAGGATAAAAAACACCGCTATGTAATCTTCTACATTCGTGATGAAAAGCAAATTGATGTGGAAACTGTTGGCGATCGCAACAGTGAATACGATCAGTTTCTAGATGATATCCAGAAGTGCGGTCCTGGCGAATGCCGGTAAGTCGCTATCAAAAGGAAAATATACAAATTGATCATTTAAAATAACACCTTTTTCTTACCTTTCAGTTATGGACTCTTCGATTTTGAATATATGCACCAATGTCAAGGAACGTCAGAGAGCTCAAAGAAGCAAAAGTTGTTCCTTATGTCATGGTGTCCCGATACTGCTAAGGTAAATATTTCAAAACACTAGTAGTAATATATCAAACAAACCTAATTTCTTATTTAATTTACTTATTTTTCAGGTTAAGAAGAAGATGTTGTATTCCAGTTCTTTTGATGCTTTAAAAAAATCGTTGGTCGGAGTCCAGAAGTATATACAAGCTACTGATTTGTCGGAAGCATCTCGCGAAGCTGTTGAGGAGAAGCTGCGAGCTACTGATCGTCAATAGACTACAAGATCGAAAGTCTGTGCAATGCATTTAACAAAAAACAACGTGCATGAATCAGCGATTACATTTGTATCCGGTCAAGATCGCCAATTTGTATGAAAATTTTCTACATAATTTGTATTTTCAGTATAAATAAAGAAAATTAATTTAACAATTGTTCTTGCGTATTGCCTTTACTTATCAAATCATAATCCTCTACATATTTTTGCCAAATTGGACGCGTTACAGATATAAAGAGTAGGCGTTTTATACCAAACTGCTTTAAATGTACCTAAAATTTGGAGGCCGCAAGCGCAGAATCCACTTTTCGTCGAGTTTGTCGGAAGTGTGGTGTTTACCAAGGCAGCCGGGATTGCCAACAATGAAAAAATATATAAATAATAGCATATATGTATGTATAATGAAAGTGCTGTGCCTAAATATATGTTATTATTGCAATTTTATCAGTAATTAACTGATTGTTATTTATATGCCTTAAAATAATAACCCCAGGTAGTATACAAATGTACAAAAGATTCTGCTTCTTCTTTTTGCGGCTCAATTTACTGTCACGAAATCGGCGCTATGTTTACATGTGATTGCGGAACAAGTGGAATTGAACATTTTCATGTTATATACGACTCCAACTTTGAATTAGTACGCGAAGAATATTACCAAAGCATTGTTCGTGGGGACTAAGCTCATATACAGATTTGTGTCTTGCTATCATTAAATATGTTTATCAACATAATTTTCTGGTATTTTTAAGGTGGGTAACTATACCAAACCACTAAAAACCATCACTTAAAAATACAATTGAAACTAAAAATGCAACATAAAGTGTGAAAGTATGACAACATTTTACAAAAAAAAAAAACCTTTTGTACACCGTTGTGCATTGAGCTGAAGTTATACATACACACACACAGCTTACATTCCTATTTGCATATGTATAATTAAATTTTTTGAATGATAAAGTATATTAATGCGAACTGTTTGTTTGCTGCAAGCCACAATTTATGTATATATTTGCTTACACATACATGTAACCGTGCAGTAATCTAGAAAGCGACACCTCTGCGAAAAATCGATATTTTTAATAAGTATCTACGGACATTCATACATATACACGTATACGTCTGTGTGTGTGTGAGTATGTGCATGTATTTTTTTTTTACGTGCAAACACTAGTTTGGAAAACCGCTTGAACAAAGTCGGCTAAAGTGAAACAAAGTTTGTAAATAAAATATACGCTATAATTTGTTTGTATTGTGTTGCTAATGATATGCTTCAGTTAATAATCATAGATAAAGCAGCGATTTGCACATACAAATTGTCGAGGGGCGTGGCATTTGTATGTTTATATGCATACAAATATGCAAACATATCTACGTATGATTGTACATATTTATGTATGTACACACCGACAATATACCTGCCAGGAACAAGGATATATCTAAAAGTTCTTTGTCAAGATGACTGGCGATTGTGTTCTTTGTCTTTGTTAAATATAACTATAAATGTGTGCCGTATTTACACAAAGAGAGCATTTATCCCAATTTGGCATTGAAGTTATTTCATAAAAATTAATTTTGTAATGAAAATTAATATTGTAGGTTGATAAATAAATACGTCTTTCTGCATAGCAGTCCCAATTCGATAATTTATCGACTAATAAATTATTAGGATCGATACTAATTAAGTAGAAGTCATCAAATTCGAATGATTTGATTAAGATTTGTTTTGGTTTCAGGTTGCAAACTAAGCTAAGATGAATCCCCAACAAAATTTAAATATTGAGCCGTCGATGGTGTCGGAATCGGGTCACATACAAACACAGTACACGGCATTTCAGAACTTTGAGCAATACACTGCAGCAGGATATTCAAATGCTCCGTTGTATATATCGAAGCCAACCGGGATGGGGACCCTAACACGCATGGCCCCGCATTGCTCAACAATTGGGTCTCAAAATAAAATTGAAGCGACTTCGCAGGAAGTGAACATTCCCGGCATGGAGGGTCACGCATTAGTGCCGACCGTTAGATACATCCAGGCTCCCCAATTTGATGAAGGTGCCGATTTTGGTTTACCCGGTTTACCACCGTGTGGCCTGGAACCCCATTATACAGATGAATCCGTAGTACCATACGGTTATACGGCCGATCCCAATTACGGTCTGCCCGGTGTGAGTGCAAATATTAAACAATTTGCATCGCGGCCATTCGACAATAACCTTAATGGCTCCGAACCAGCAATCGACTCGCAGTGTCGTTCATTTGAGGGTCAGGGTGAATTCAAACTGACACCATTTGCCACTGGTTCCATGAACGCTGCTCCACCACGAATGGGTGAGAAGGAGGATTTCATTGGTGGCTCCGATAGTGATCTGTGTTCAACAATGCGATGGCGTGACCCTAATCTATCCGAAGTGATTAGTTTTCTCAGCAATCCCAACAACGCGATCAAAGCAAATGCAGCTGCATATTTGCAACACTTGTGCTACATGGATGATCCAAACAAGCAACGTACAAGAACATTGGGGGGAATACCCCCACTAATTCGACTACTGTCATACGATGCACCCGAAATTCACAAGTAAGTACACTGCAAGAAATAGTAGAGTAAGACAATTATATTAAATATTTTTTTTATTTTTATATATTTCCCTTATTTTTATATTTTAAGAAATGCATGTGGAGCCTTGCGTAACTTATCTTATGGTAGACAAAATGATGAAAATAAACGTGGTATTAAGAATGCCGGAGGAATCGAAGCCTTGGTGCATCTGCTCTGTCGATCTCAAGAAACTGAGGTTAAAGAATTGGTAACTGGAGTATTATGGAATATGTCGTCGTGCGAGGACATTAAACGGTCAATTATTGATGAAGCGCTGGCTGCTATAGTCTGTAACATTATAAAGCCCCATTCTGGCTGGGATCCAATCTGTTCGGGCGAGACTTGTTTCTCCACCGTATTTCGCAATGCCTCTGGCGTGCTGCGTAACGTTAGCTCTGCCGGCGAACACGCCCGCGAATGCCTGCGAAATTGCGAAAACTTGGTGGAATCACTTTTCTATGTCGTGCGATCGTCCATTGAGAAGAACAATATTGGCAACAAGACCGTCGAGAATTGTGTTTGCATACTACGCAATCTATCGTACCGATGCCAAGAAGTCGAGGATCCAAATTACGATAAGCATCCGTTTATCATACAAGAAAGAGCCATTCCATCATCATCAAAACCAAAAGGTAAGTTTTATCAACTCACTCAAATAAAGATTCCAAAATTGATTTGCGAAAACTTTTTAGGAGAGAATTTGGGCTGTTTTGGCACCAGTAAAAAGAAGAAAGACGCCGCCACAAATGAGTCGCAACAAGACTATATCTTTTCCACAGAGTATTCCAAAAGTACCGGTACAAGTAATCCCACCGGCAAAGGATACGAACAATTGTGGCAGCCCGAGGTCGTACAATACTATCTCTCATTGCTTCAGAGCTGTTCGAATCCTGAAACCTTGGAGGCAGCAGCCGGTGCAATTCAAAATTTGTCGGCTTGCTATTGGCAGCCGAGTATTGATATTCGTGCTACTGTGCGCAAAGAGAAGGGTCTTCCAATACTCGTGGAACTGCTGCGCATGGAGGTGGATCGTGTGGTTTGTGCCGTTGCCACGGCATTGCGTAATCTTGCCATTGATCAGCGGAATAAGGAATTGATTGGGAAATATGCAATGCGTGATTTAGTCCAAAAACTACCATCGGGTAATGCTCAACATGATCAGAATACATCGGATGATACGATCACAGCCGTATTGGCGACAATCAATGAGGTGATCAAAAAGAATCCAGAATTCGCACGATCCCTTCTAGATGCCGGTGGCGTTGATCGTTTGATGAACATCACTCGACGCAAGGAACAATATACGACGTGTGTTATAAAGTTTGCTAGTCAAGTTTTGTACACAATGTGGCAGCATCATGAGCTGCGCGAGGTTTACAAAAAGAATGGCTGGAAGGAGCAGGACTTTGTTAATAAGCACTTTGCCGCACACAGTACCCCGCCAAGTTCACCAAATAACGCAAACAATACACTCAATCGACCAATGGCATCGCAGGGACGAACGCGTTACGAGGATCGCACCATTCAACGGGTGCCCAATTCTGCTTCATATAGGAATAAAGACGGTGCTGGGGGCGCAGGGGCAGGAGGAGGAGCAGGCGGTGGTGTAGGAGGGGGTGGAGCAGGCGGTGGAGGAGGTGGCGCAGGTGGAGCTGGTGTCATGTCCAACAACGATTCAGCATTGTTGTCGGAAATGGTTCGAAAACAATTATAAGGTGTATATTGTTTGTTAATTATTTTATTAGTTGTAGATACACACACACACAAACTCACTCCCCCACACACATACAGTGCCACTCACCCACACACACACACACATTCACACACAAACTATTCAACTCTTGCAATAATTAGGAGTCGAACAAATCAATTGTGTTTTTAATGGGGTTTTATAATATTTAAAAGCTTTTTTTCTGGATGAACTACATTCCCAAAATTTTTAAAATACAATACTCTCCTCAAGTTGACAAGCATTGATTCGAAAAATCGCCTAATCTATAAGTACATATCAACGCAAAACTAAATAAATTCAAAACTTTTATCTGATATGTTAAAATCGTAATCATTCTTATTATAGTCTCCATAGTTCTACTGATCACTTTTAAATATTTTACTGCCTTTTCTCGTAGTTTTTCCGAAAAACTCTTTGAATATTTATAAAATCCCAATAAAAGTAAACAAATATTTTTCTGTTTCTTTATGTTATTGTATTACAAATTCATAGTTTCTTCTGTGTATGCGTTAAGATTTTATAGCATTGATTAAAATATTTATAAGCGGTGTAATTAATTCACACCTATTATGTGCATTTGACTACAAAATAAAATAAGATCATTCATGTATTTATTGGTGTTATTTCTAAAAATTTACAGCATTTAAAATGGCTTATATATGGTTTGTATACTTTATTTTCGAACATTAAATCGGCATACTTTTGGCGCTTAGTGTTTCGCTAGACCCATTGCCATTGTTCCGTAAGTGACTGTCTTGTTTGAAGAAAGGTGCAGTATTTATTTATCTTGTGTTATCGATAACATTGGTATTTTGATAAGTCTTTGGCCCACAGCATGAATATCGAATGAACGAAAATAGCTGTGTCCATCCCTGGCAGTATAAGTCGGCTTTTACATTGTTTTTCTACTGCCTTGTGGATATGATCGGTCCAAATATTTAATATTTTTAAAATGGATTATGAAATCTCCTTACCAGAGCTCGGCGGTAATTTACACTAAAATTAAGAAATTTGTGACATATGTTCAATTTGTGCTAAACAAACATATTTGTGTGTTTATCCAAATGTATGTGCATATACATATGTTTTTATTTAGTTACACATATATGCAGAGACATGCGTATGTATATAACTATGTGCATATGAAATATTTGCTTTTATTTAACAGTGTGTGTGTGTGTGTTAAGTACATACAAGTAAATGCCTAGGTAGGCAAAATAATTGTGTACATTCAGCATATTTGTAAAAATGCATATGTAAATATATTAATGTATGCATGTATGTCGGAAACATGCCAAACCTACGATAAGCCAATAAACACAACTACATACGTGAATGCAAGTGTGCCATACCTTTTTTTGCCCTATATGTATGCACAGACATTTGTGCATGTGTGTGTTTGCGTTTATATGTGAACAAAACTACGCAAACTTAAGATGCTGATTACATACATACATACGTAGATATTTGTTCTAACATACGTGTGTGTATATATACAACTCTATATATAAAATTGACTGAGACCGACTGATTCATCAACACACAACACAGTGCGAGCCGTAAAAGGTAGAAAGTTGCATTTTCCACAGACGGCAGCAGTTTCCTTTTATGTGACGTAAGTGAGCGCACACTGGAAAGGGACTAAAATTAAATTCCGCCTTGCGGGTGGCAAATTGTTTGTCACCAGCTAAAATTGGTAATATTTCTGAATCTGTCACAATTTATAAATATTAAACATTGGAAAATGTGTTTAAATATTTTGTGACTGGAGTTGTTATATATAGCCAGACCCCCCTGTAGTTGAGTGCACTTGAGTCCAGTGCTGCCACTTTAGCTTGTTTTAGCGTTTTTTTTTTAATAGCCTTTTTTGAGAGCAAGGTATGTTGACAACACTGATCAGCTGTTTTGCAGAAATTCTTTGAATTCCTAGTCCAGTAATCTAATCTATTATTTTTTTTTTTGTACGCACTGTAATCAATAATTAGCAGGTTCTGATAAGAGCGTTAAAAAATCCAGAAAGTAAACAACTTTCTCACGTTTGTTTACGTTTTTTTCTTATAGCATGCTCTTTGTTTGCCTTTGTCTGATTTTTTGCTACAGATAAGCATCGGCTGGCTATAATATAGTTTATATTGCACTTTAAATGTTATTTATTATTCCAGACCTAATGGCGCTGAGCTGTAATGAGAGGCTCGAGCTGTTGGAGTCACTTTTAAGTGATCCCGATGGCGATAAAAAACTAAATCAAAGCCTCAATCTGGAGGATAACTATAAGGGACATCAGTTCTCCATGGATGCGTTGCTGGATACGTTTATTCTGCTCTACGATGAGTGCAGCAATTCCTCCTTGCGTCGCGAGAAAAGCGTCTCCGATTTTCTCAAATTGGGTAAGCGATTATCTACCTTATACTAAATACTTTTATTTATTTTAATTGCTTTTACTTTGCAGCTAAACCCTTCGTGCACATTGTGCGAAAGTTGCGTCTAACGCGTGAGGATTTTGAAATATTAAAAATCATTGGACGCGGCGCATTTGGTGAAGTTTGCGTTGTACGCATGCTTTCCTCCGAGAACATATTCGCCATGAAAATATTGAATAAGTGGGAGATGCTTAAACGCGCGGAGACGGCATGTTTCCGCGAGGAACGGGATGTTCTGGTACTGGGAGATCGCCAGTGGATTACAAATTTGCATTATGCGTTTCAGGATAATATTAATTTGGTGGGTATCTATGATTAAAGCTCTGTTAGGAAGTATATAGGCATTAAGCAGACACCAATTTACCAATTTTCAAAAGAAATCAGTTACCTTCCTAAAACTGATGAATTAATCAATACTTTGTCTATATTTTTAGTATCTGGTGATGGACTACTACTGCGGCGGCGACTTACTAACGCTTTTGAGCAAGTTTGAGGACAAACTGCCCGAGGATATGGCCAAGTTCTACATAACCGAAATGATTCTAGCCGTAAATAGCATACATCAGTTGAAGTATGTGCATCGGGACATAAAGCCCGACAATGTGCTGCTCGATAAACGCGGACACGTGCGTTTGGCGGACTTTGGTTCGTGTCTGCGCCTGGACAAAGATGGTACAGTGCAGTCGAACGTGGCGGTGGGCACACCCGATTATATATCCCCCGAAATATTGAGGGCTATGGAGGATGGAAAGGGTCGCTATGGCACCGAATGTGATTGGTGGTCACTCGGCGTTTGCATGTACGAAATGCTGTACGGAGAAACGCCATTCTATGCGGAGAGTTTGGTGGAAACTTACGGGAAGATCATGAATCATCAGAATTGCTTTAATCTGCCCACTCAGGATGTACCAAATGCCAAGTTATCGGATGCCTCAAAGGATTTGCTCTCGAAATTGATTTGTATACCCGAAAACCGTTTGGGTCAGAAGGGTCTGAACGACTTTATGTCGCATCCCTGGTTCGAGGGCATCGACTGGCAGAATATACGTAACGGCCTGGCGCCCTACATACCCGAAGTCTCAAGTCCCACGGACACTTCCAACTTTGATGTGGACGACAATGATGTGCGTTTAACGGACACGATTCCTCCCTCGGCGAATCCTGCGTTTTCCGGCTTCCATTTGCCCTTCATTGGTTTCACCTTCTCGCAGAATTGTTATCCAGGTGCGGATGCACGAAAACTCGATGGCAAAAATCAAAATGATACGCACGATTCTTCGCTCATTTGCAGCGAATTATCCAAAGATACGGACAGTAGCAATGAACTGCTCAATAAGCAGCTAAAAACGCTAAACGATCAGCTGATCTCCAGCAAGCACGAGAAGAGCGATCTGTCGCTGAAGTACAGCGAAATTCTGGAGCGTCTTAAAACACAGGATAGCGAACTTAAGGAAGCCATTTCGCAGCGCAATGGCGCCATGATGGAGTACTCGGAGGTGACCGAGAAACTCACCGAACTACGCAATCAAAAACAGAAACTTTCGCGTCAAGTACGCGACAAGGAGGAGGAACTCGATGCGGCCATGCAGAAGAACGACAGTTTGCGCAACGAGCTGCGTAAATCGGATAAAACGCGTCGCGAACTCGAGCTGCACATCGAGGAGGCCGTCAACGAGGCCGCCAAGGAGAAGAAGATACGCGAACACGCCGAGGAATGCTGTCGCAAGCTACAAAATGATTTTCGCAAATCGGTGCCGAATGTGGACAGCACAACGTCCACGGGTTTGGCTGCCTACGAGCTGGAACGCCTCGAGCTGCAGTATGCGGACAAGTTGAGCCATCAGCAGGCACGACATCAGCTAGAGTTGGACGCGCTGCGGGAACAGGTGGGCGAACTGGAGGCAGCCAATGTGTTATTGTCGCAGGAATTGCAGCAAACCGTTGAGAAACTTAAGAGCAATTCAATTGATGCGATGGCAGAGTCCGCAGAGACCATGTTGGAGTTCCGACAGCGTTACGATCTGGAGAAATCCTCGTGGCTGGAAGAGAATCAAAGGTTAAGCGCCGAGATCAATGTCAAGTCAAAGAATTTGCGTGATCTGCAGACGGAGGAGGTGGAAATCCTCAAGGAGCTGCAACTGAAACGCGAGGCCATCAATCACTGGGAGCTACAAATGGCCGAGATTATCCAGTGGGTGTCGGATGAGCGCGATGCACGCAGCTATCTCCAAGCGCTAGCCACCAAAATGACCGAGGAGATCGAGTATCTGAAGCACGTGGGCAGTTTCAACAATAACGCAGTTGATCACAAGAATTGGCGCAATCGTCGCTCTCAGAAACTGGACAAGATGGAGCTACTGAATCTGCAGAGTGCGCTGCAGCGCGAGATCCAAGCCAAGGCCTTCATAGCCGAGGAACTGAGTCAGACGAGGGCCGAGCTCATATCCACGCAAAAGGAAGCCTGTGATTATAAGAAGCGCTGCGATGTGGTGCTCCATGATCTGCGCAAAAAGGAGAACGAATTGAGGGATCTGCAAAAAGCCGATTTGGATTACACGGAGACGTTCCTCAACAAGTCATCGCATCAGAACAATGCATTCTTCAAGGACATGAGCAGCAATCCCGATGCCATCGAAGCACCCGATTCATCCTCCACATGTTCGAATCTCTTTCAATCCTCGAATACGGGCATGTTATTCAATTATGAAACGAAATATGCCCACAAGACTGCCAAGGATAATTTGAGCACCAAATCAACGACAATAAATAACGATGATATACGCTCCGAGGGCAGTGCCTCCCACTACGATGAGTCCCTCAAGAAGCAGAAGCAGGGAAACACTTCGATCCATCAGTTTCTGGTGCGCACTTTCAGCAGCCCCACGAAATGCAATCACTGCACTTCGTTGATGGTTGGCCTAACTCGTCAGGGTGTGGTCTGTGAGATTTGCGGTTTTGCTTGTCACACCGTCTGCTGTCAGCGCGTGCCCACCATGTGCCCCGTGCCCATGGATCAGACCAAGCGACCGCTGGGCATTGATCCCACGCGGGGCATTGGTACCGCCTACGAGGGCTATGTCAAAGTGCCCAAATCGGGTGTCATTAAACGTGGTTGGATCCGTCAATTTGTTGTCGTCTGTGACTTTAAGCTCTTCCTTTACGATATATCCACGGATCGCTGCGCTTTGCCCAGCGTGAGTGTCTCGCAGGTGCTGGACATGCGGGATCCGGAGTTTTGCGTGGGCAGCGTGCGTGAAAGCGATGTCATTCATGCAGCCAAAAAGGATGTGCCCTGCATATTTAAGGTGAGTACGCAAGGAGATACCCCACCACTAAAATATACTTAGTTTTCTATATCTTTAACAGATTAAAACCGCTTTGATCGAGGGAGGAATCTCATTAAATACTTTAATGCTTGCCGACAATGAGTCGGAGAAATCGAAATGGGTTATTGCCCTGGGTGAACTGCATCGAATATTGAAACGAAATAATTTACCAAATACCGCCATCTATAAGGTCAATGAAATATTGGATAATACGCTATCGATAATACGTAATGCTCTATGCTCGGTCATCACATATCCTAATCAAATACTTTTGGGCACCGAGGATGGTTTGTTCTATCTAAATCTGGATACTTATGGTGAGTAGTAACTCCCTACTTTAACTACACTATTTCTAAATATTTAAACTCCTTGCAGAAATCGCGCGAATTGGCGAAACGAAGAAGATTTTGCAGTTGTGGTACATCGAAGAGGAGCAAATAATTGTTATTTTGTGCGGGAAACAGCGGCATTTGCGTCTCTTGCCCATTAGGGCACTGGAGGCGAGTGACGTCGAGTGGATTAAAGTCGTAGAGTCTAAAAATTGCATTTCCGCCTGTACGGGCATTATTCGTCGTTATCCGGGCATTGTTTACTCCTTTGTCATTGCCCTGAAACGTCCCAATAACTATACACAAATTATTGTTTACGAGATAAATCGCACGCGTACGCGGCATCAAAAGACGTGCGAGTTCACAATCGGTTATTTGGCTCAGCATGTGCAAATCTTGTCAGATATGCGGCTAGTTGTGGCGCATCAAAGCGGTTTTACGGCGTACTTCCTGCGCGGAGAGGCAACAGCAATGTGTAAGTAGCTTCCAAAAGCTTCAGTCGCGCAGCTCTAGCCTAGAGTCTTACTAATCTCCTATATATCATTCCCACAGCTCTAGTTCATCCGGAGAATCAGCTGTGCGCGTTTTTGAATTATTCTGGCGTGGATGCGGTGCGTGTTATTGAAATCTTATGCCCCACGGGCGGTACTTTTGGCGAATACCTCTTAGTATTTCAGACTCTGGCCATATACGTCGATTTGCAAGGCCGCAAATCGCGTGACAGAGAAATTATGTACCCAGCTTTTCCCACTTATATAAGTAAGTAGTCGAACAATTCTCAGAACAAGTGGACTAACTAACTGCTTTCCTTCTAGCCTATTCTGATGGACATTTATTGGTGTTCTCGGAGACCCATTTGGATATATTTAATACACAAACATCCGAATGGGTGCAATCTATTGGCATAAAACAGTCACTTCCGCTGAACAATGTGGGCAACGTGGTTTTAACCTCTATTAATGACACGCCCCTCATTGTTTACTTGGCTAATATACATACGAGTAAGTGGCTTACATATTGTTGAATTAGGTTTATTAGAAACTTAACTTTAATCTTCTTTTACAGAGGGTCTATTGCAGCATCGTGATAGTGACCGCAAGGGAGTAAGCAATATTAAACGTCGTTTCTCTATCAGAGAAATCAATAAAACGGTTAAAAGGTATAAAAATCACATATATTTATTTGTATACCGGTTTAAAATTTACATCTCTACTGTATAGTGATCGCAGATCAAAGATGATATCAGCTCCATCTAATTTCAATCATATTTCTCATATGGGTCCTGGAGATGGCATTCAAAATCAACGACTTTTGGACTTGCCAACCACATTAGAGACAGCTGAGCACACTAACAAGCTCATATCTTCATTAAATTCCGTAAACCAATTGAGAAAATCGAATTTTCTAGATCAAAGTAAGTAAACCAACTGTGTTTTTTATTTAACAAATTTTATTTAACGAGTCATTCTGTATTTTTAGCTGATGGTAACTCGGAGGATTTTGGCAACGATAACATACCCTCCAGGACTCCCAGCCCAATGGGGCCGTTACTTTTTGATGATCTTAACAATATAGATTAACTTGTAATACTCATATTTATTCAACCCATTTCGAATAAAATTTGTCAAATTATACTGGTTTTATTTGTTGTTCATATTTTTTAGCCTCTGCAGCGAAATCGCGCTCGCCTTACTCACTTTGGCAGCTGCTGTAGACTATCGATAGAAATATATCAAAGCAAACATGATTTCGATATGTGCACTCATCTATCGATATTCATACACGATACATATTCTGCCATCTATTGGTGTTATCGATAACTAGTTCCATTCAGTGTCACTAGTTCAGACTGTGACAAATCTAAAAATGATAATATAATTCAATCTTATCGTATTGTTGGAAGAAAAACATAAAACCGCCTGTTGTGGTATGCAAATTTCACACGAGTAAAGGAGTGTAAGTAATATAATAAAAAAATTAAATGTGCTTGCTCATTTATTGAGCGCAAACGTTTTGCCATGCAAACATGCATTCATTGGTACGTACCAGTGCGTGTGTGCGTGTATGCAATACGTGTATGGATTAATATGTATTAAATACACCAAGGCAATATAGAAAATTGGTGTATACATGTTTTAAAAGTAAATAAGTGTGCATATATTATGCAAAAATCGGTTTATCACAAATATATTTAACAAATCTAACAAAATTGTGATCGCATACGCATATATGTATATGTGCACACGCATATAAGTGAACACACATGCACACACACACACACACATACAATGCACATATCAATTTGACGTGCCGTTTGGCAATTGTTTATATTTTGCAATATAATTAATAATTGTGCAAGTAATACATCCAAACTATACATTGCCACAGAGACAAAATGTCGGAGAGCGTCATGAAAATCGTGTCCATTGCTTTTACTATAAAGTTGAAAAAGTGTTAAAAAATAATTATACAACAATATTTCCATTTTCATGTTGTTTTTTCTTGTGACAAATTAATTTTAATGTGATTAAATGATATATTTGTGACTCGGAATGTCTGCAGGAATTGTACTTCACACTGTGTGCTTCCTCTTTCTTTGCGAATATGCCCGGCGAGCGGTAACTGCGACCGGCGTTGGGTCCTGGCCGGACGTTTAGTTTGTTAGTGTTGTTTTTTATGCCACTTTCAGTAGCCTCTATTTGGGCTAACCTAACCTGAAAATTGTGGTGCTATCAGCAAAACAAATACAAATAATATTTGGCAAGATATTCTGCATTGTGGAAAAAAACAAAATACTGCCGCCATCTAGCGAGCGTAGCTTGAAGCCGCCTGTGTAAATATACAGGGTGTCTATCAAATGTGGAATATTTGTTATATATCATGAAGGAGATGTGTTAAAAAAAAATATTTTTCTTTTTCTTTCAGGTATGCCCAAGCGTCAAGATGTCGGTTCACTACAAGTTCAAAAGCACCCTACATTTTGACACAATTACCTTCGATGGTCTACACATTTCCGTTGCGGACTTGAAAAGGGAAATTATTCAGCAAAAAAGATTGGGAAAAATAATTGACTTTGATCTTCAAATCACAAATGCTCAAAACAAAGAAGGTAAGGGAATAAAGTCAATGAGATTTATTTAATCATCTAATATTTTTATGCTTTTCCTTGCAGAATACAAAGATGACAACTTTTTGATACCAAAAAACACGACGCTGATAATATCCCGTATTCCGATAGCTCATCCGGTTAAGAAGGGATGGGACCCAACGGCAGAAAATGCCGTAACTGCGGCGCCCACAAGCAAACCGGATAATTTAAATATGGATTTATTTAAAATGCAAGGAAGCGAAGAGGATAAAATACAAGCAATGATGATGCAGAGCACAGCTGATTATGATCCCAAAACGTAAGTGTTTGAGGTCAATTATGAAATAATTTTTATTTAAATTTGTTTGTATTTATCGTAGCTACCATCGCATCAAGGGGCAGAGTCAAGTGGGTGAAGTTCCAGCCTCTTATCGCTGTAACAAGTGCAAACGAGGAGGTCACTGGATTAAGAACTGTTCCTTTGCGGGCGGAAAGGAGCAATATGAGGTGAAAAGAAACACGGGAATACCAAGATCATTTCGTGGCAAGCCCGAAGGGTGAGTAATCTCATAATTATTAACATTTTCCAGTATTTCTTATTTTAACTTTTTTCTTTGATTTTAGTCAAGTTGAACCGGAAGCAACAAATTATTTAATGTCTACGGGAAAGGAGCAAGAAATTCCGGAGGATTTAATTTGCGGTATTTGCAGAAATATTTTTGTGGACGCTGTAATGATACCGTGTTGTGGCAGTTCTTTCTGCGATGATTGTAAGTTAGATTATTTGATTTTATTATATAAATACTAACTAACTTTTTCTTTATTTAGGTGTGCGCACTTCCTTGCTGGAATCGGAGGATAGTGAGTGTCCAGATTGTAAAGAGAAAAACTGTTCCCCGGGCTCTTTGATACCGAATCGCTTTCTCCGAAATTCTGTTAACGTTTTTAAAAATGAATCTGGATACAAGCTCGCTGCGTATAAGCCTGGTAAGTACTCTCTATTAAAATAAACGATTATTAATTAATTTGCTCATGTTTTTGTTATTGTTTTAGTTAACAAAGTTAGTTCCCCAGCTGAGAAAAAGGAGGAAGATTCGGCTCCGGCGCAGCTTGCTGAAGAACCCAGTTCAGCGGAACAAACGGAGTTAGAACAGACTAATAAAAAGGAAGAACAGGAGGAGAAGGTGGAGGAAGAAGCTGAAGCGGAACCAACTGCAGCCGACAGCAAAAATAGCACTGATTCCACTAAAAAGGAAAAGGATAAATCGGATTCAGACTATGAGGATAATATAACAATCAAAATGCCGCAGAAATTAGTGGAAACAACCACAAACATTGCTGAAACTAATAAAGAGGAGGTAAGTTATTAACTATTCTACTAGTTAAACAGATTAATCAGATATATATCTATATTTTTAGGCTCCACATTCGTACTCACAAAAGTCGCATGGCAATAACGTCGTTCCACGCCGTGACCAGCATAGCTACGACTATAAATCAGATATGGATATGAAACCACAGGGCAGCTATCCCAAAAATGAGCCTATCCTTAATAAGCCGGAAAGAAGTCTTTTACCCACGCCAGTCACCGGTCACCATAAACCATATCCTAATCACAATATGAATGATCAACGGGACAAAGGTCTAATGAATCCCGATCAAGGACATCGCATTAACAACGTGTATAAACCTCCATATATGCAGATGACACGGTGTCCCACAATGATTCACATGACACCCTACAATAATGGCTATAACAACATGCAGCACAGGCCGCCAATGAAGTAAGTTGGCTATCTGATGAATATATGTTCAGAAAAGAGTCCTGTTTCTCGGCTTACTCTAATTGCGTTGGTTTCATTCTATAATTTCAGCTTTGGTCACTACCAAAATCAACCAGTTCATCAGATAAATGCTCCCTATATGCCCTCGGGAAATATTAATATAAATCCTTCGCAATCATTTCAATCCACGAATTTGGCATCGATTTATCAAGGAGTTGCTGCCAAAGTTGGCACTGGGTAAGTAATATACCCTGTTTTCAACAGGATATACAGTTGTGCACTTTGCTGTACAGTAGATTTAATCGTTGTTTTCGTATCTCCTTTACAGACTTATAGACGATCCACTTGAAGCATTCAACCGAATAATGAAGGAGAAAGAGAAGCAAAAAGTGGAACGTCGTCGCAGTCCCGGTCATCACAGATCTAGATCTCCAGGAAGGCTAAGGCACCGCTTCAAGTCCCCTATGTACGACAGGGGATCCTCAAGAGAGATGAACCTCAAGGACAAGCGACCAAGATCACGGGAGCGTGAACGAGACCGCAAACGGGAATACAGCTATGAACGAGGAAGGCAAAGTCGAGTTGTGCGTCATTCGAGCCACGGATCAAATTCACCAAGTGACAAGAAGAAGAGGTTATTCTACATACTAAGCTATTCGTATATACTAATGGTTTAATATATATAATTTATACATATTTATATACTACATATACACACGATAAACT
Organism: Drosophila parthenogenetica; assembly: GCA_035047505.1. Lineage (NCBI taxonomy): Eukaryota > Metazoa > Arthropoda > Insecta > Diptera > Drosophilidae > Drosophila > Drosophila parthenogenetica. The sequence goes on from JAWNPM010000087.1 coordinate 8,353,940, forward strand.
CCTGATCTCTCAACCGAGACACGAGCATAACACCTGGGATAATATTCTGTGATAAGCCACACTTTTTACCAAAAACTTTTCAACGTGATAGTTACTTCTTTATTCCTTTTTTTTTTTATTAAATATCGTTAGTTATTTGATAAACAAACAAAAAAAAAAGACAAAAAATAAACGATTAATGTGAATTATTTGCATCGTTAACTGAATTTCAAATATTTAACTAGACCAAAGCATAGGTAATTTTCGTTTTTCCAGTAAAACTGTTAAATTTTGATAAATTTTTCGATTGTCCGTCTGTTTCCTCTCGCCACTTACAATAATTAAAACAGGTATTAAACTGAACCATCCTAATTGACTCGATTTTGGAATTAAGATCGATTAATAATCACTTTTCTGCAGAACAAGCGGAGTCTAGGGCTGATCAAAGGGATCGTGCTGGAGTGGAAGATAATGCCTGATCGTCTGAGAAAGGAATTAAATGAAAAATATACAAATGTTTTGCATTTTCTACACTAAACTTTAAACGGATGACGTTTGTATGAAACCTTTTGTTGTTCATCTCACAATTTAAGAAGAATTCCATTAAACTTTATCGAAAGAATTCTTCGATAACTGATTTTACAATAAAGCAAGGGTTTGATTTCTTAATATTATTAATTTTATTGGTTTTATATTTTGGTCAAACTGTGTTTACTTGGCTGTTAAACTTTTATTTAAACTGTATTATTTCCCATTAAATCTATTTGAATAAAGAATTATTTATTATTATACTCCATTTCAGATATGTACATCGGCGATCACCGTCTCCAAAGTCGGGGCATAAGCAGCGTTTGAGAGAGAAATCCTTGCCCCGATCGTATGTACCGAAACCCGACACAGTAGAGCCTCCACCGCCAGGCTTTGAGTCGTTGCCCATTGAGAGTTTAGCTGATAACGATAGAGACAGAAATAATAAGGCTGTAGATCCAGATAGTAACAGACATATGGATTACGATCATCACGTCCGCAAAAGACATAGGGCCACCAGCAAGAGCATGGATCCCAAAACGTTTGAGAATAGTTCCAGAAGTCTTACGCCTCCAACAAAGTCCAAGATTCCGAAAATTTCGAAAACCGAATCCACAGAATCCTACGAAAGGTCCCCAAAAACCCCCGAGCGTAATGCTAGGGACTCTGAAGCCGCACCACAGGAGAAATCTCATGGTGATCCATTGATCAGTCCCGAGCATAAGTCGAATGCGGAAAGGTCCTATGAACGTTTGGAGTCAAATGACGATCATGATGGCAAGGAGAACAAACTCAGTCCCCAACTGAAGGATAGAAAGAAAAAGAAGAAGGACAAGTCGGAGCGAAAGAAGAACAAAAAGGATAAGAAGGAGAAAAAGGATAAAGTGAAAAAAGTATACTCCGAGAGTATTGAATCAGCATCAACATCAGAGAAATGCTTAGCCCTCGATGCCCCTATAAATAATCCAAGTAATGAAAGCACTGAATTTAATTCAAATGATTTATTACAAAATATAACAGATTGCATTGAGCTCGACACATTAAAGCGAAACGATTCTATTCTTAGCATGGAGATGACTGATCACGATCTAAATGCTGAACTAAACGATGTGAAAATATCGAAGTGGGAACTGGAAGATAATCTAAACTGTAGTCTACTCGATCCCAATAGAAAGTTGCCCTCCAATAAACTGCAAGACCATTCGGAAATAACATCTGATGTTATTCGGAAAGCAGAAAATGCGATTTTTGCTAAGGCTATCAACGCCATAAGGCCGGTCGAATTTAAAGTCGTTATAGATTCGAAGCATAACAGCAAGGATCGTTCCATTTCGTTGAAAACCGATCACAGAGATCGTTCACACTCCCCGAAATCAACAATAAACAAGTCCGTCAAGGAGAGATTGGGCAATAAGGTGGTCAACGAGCGGCACTATTCTGCGGAGCGATCACGAAATGATCGGAGGGATCGCGACGAGAACTCAGAGAAAAGATCCAGTGGTGACAGGCATCGGTACAATTCGGGAAGCTACAGCTCCCGACGAAGGGATGACAAGGATTCCAAAGAACGTGTTGTGGCGATCGAAAGGAAATTCGATGATCACCGAAATCGAAAGTCTAACGAACGAGAGGTCATAAGTGTGACACACAAAGATCCAAACTATACGGAATCCAGTAAATATAAATCGCATTTGAAGGACAAATCATCAGCATCTGTAGGAACTAAAGGTGACAAAAGGAATTATGAATCGGATCGTGAACGAGATCGCGAACGAGAACGTGATCGTGAACATGATCGTGACCGCAATCGTGATCGTGATCGCGAACGTGATCGTGAGCGAGATCGTGAGCGTGATCGGAGTTCATACAGAGGTGGGCCTAAGGCGGGCGGAGAAACGCGTCTTGTCGCATCGGTTGCCTCCAGACCCGAAAATCCCCAACGCCGCCCGGATAATCCCTTTCGGAAGTTCGATGAGAACAACTCGGCTAACAGTAAAGGCTCCAAATTTGATAATGCCAGCAAGAGAGAAGGAACACCGCAGTCATCGGATCAGGCGGAGCAGAAACGTAGAAAGGATAAGAAAATCAAAAAAGTAAAGACCCTAAAAAAGTGCTCGTCAACCGAATCGGTAAAGAGTGAGAAGCGAAAAGATGTCAAGAGCAAAAAACGCAATAAAATAGTAAAGAAAAAGAAAAAATCCAGAAAATAAGTGGACTGAACATGCAAATCAAAGAGGTCGAACCGAATCGAATCAAAAATGATTACTTAATACAATAACTATGAATGATTCGATTCTATGAGATAAACATAAATACAGCAACATCTAAAATATTGTAAATGTGAAAACGTGTGTGTATTTTTTGGATTAAATTGGGTAATAAAAAAGTATTTCCATTGTAAAATAAATTAAAAATCTTTTGATTTTTCCATTACTCAATTTTTTTTATTACAGGAAATCGAATAGTTTTTTACGACCTCAGCTATAGATGTAATCGAAAAGTGTAATTAAATTTATCGAATTATTAGTGAATGGGAATTCTTGCTCCCAATTTGGTTATAGAATATTCTTAGTTGCATACTTTTCGGGATGGTACTGTAAGTAATGCAGCTCACGCTGTGACATAACCAATAAGAAAAGTATGCAACACGTAGTCCAAAGGTGAAAAACAGTTTACAATACGAAAACTAGATACATAATTAAATGGAATGCAAGTTTGTACAATACGATAGATACGTGTTGTAAATATTTAATAGACACAATGCGTAAAATTGGATAATCTTCATCAATTGGTGTTTATATAATAATGCACGCATTAATTACATCAAAACAGGATTTGTAAACAAAAGGAAAAAACTCGTTTTTTGATTGAAGACAACTTAAATCATACTATATTAATTGAGCTTTTACAGGGTACAACAATAGCGAACAAAAGGGTGCAGTGCAGCGCAGAGACGTCTACTAAATTAGCATATTTGACGGATCTTATACTTATACTAAGTACAAATTTACATACGAGTATTTGCTGCGTACTTACATACATACCTCTAGCATTTGTCGTACCAACATACATACAGACAAAGCTACGTACACATGCATTTGGCTCTGTGTATGTATGTGTGTACGCTCATGTGTACTGCAAAAAACCACTCTCACTTTCGTTAAGCACCACAAGCACCACACAGTAAACGAGTTCCACTTTTGCTCTCAGCGTGGTGAGTTTCTCCAGCTCGTTCGTGTTGTAAAGCTAAGATTCGCTGCTGTTCCGTTAATTAGGGCCGAACTTTCAACAAGCTGCATTGTAGCTCTCAGACAAATCGAGATCTAAGCACGTCTCGTATACAGAAAAGTTTCACCTACGGTTATGTTCGGTTGTGATTTATCAACAAAATACCATACACAAAAAACACATTCTGAATGTCCAATTAATTGTGTGCACCAAAGCCAACAATAATAATAATAATAATAAATATAATAAATAATAATAATATAAATAAAAACGAAATCAGCTATTATGACATTGTCGTTAACAATTGTCGTTAGTTGAACGCAATGCATCCTTGCAGCTAATTCAAATAAGAGAATGTGCATACGACATACATACAACACACGTACACACATGCAGCTTATGATCAAAAAAAAGATTAATGTTAATAAAGGTCAAATCCAAAACTATGCTGTAACATCGTGTGTGAAATACAACATACAGTTAGTGCCGTAATTGTTTAGACAAAACAAAGGAGTTCATATATGTACCTAAATACACAAATAAGTAACAAGTCCTGCACAGGAATACCCTGATCATTTTGCCAATTATCGATTAGTGACTCGTTTTTTTTGTTGTTTTGTTCTTAAAAGGAACACAATAAGCTAGTGGAACTAATTGATATGTGAACTCTTTTTGTCCAGACACTTGCTTGGCTAACTGTTTGAAATGAGATTAAATAATATGAAAACACGTATTTGTATAAATTATAATTTGTTTGTTTACTAGTGCCAAATTTTGATTGCGATCGATTGAAGCGCATCTAAATAAAGAATTAGAAAACAGTTATATAACAGTTATAATCTAAAATGCATACCATTGGATGAGATAATTTGATTACGCCCATTCATTATACAATTAACCGTTAACTCTTGTTTAACCAAAAGCAAAAGAAACAGAAAGAAAGTAAGAAAGGAACACGCGCTAAATATATTCTTTTGCAATTTGAATTAATCACATCTACTCAATATCATTTCTTTGTCTTTTGTTATAAAATTTATTTGAAAGTACATAGACTGGTTGAATCACAGTCGTCGTTGAGACAACAGCAACTGCAACAACAACAACAGCAACAACAATAACAAAGCCGAAGAAAGAAAGAGAGAGAGAGAAAGAGTGAAATACTGCTTGACTGCAAAATTATCTATAACTTAACTTAACCAATAAATTAACGAAAATCAAGAAATCCGAAAATAAAGCCATTTCTAGTGGCTTGGCTACGTGGTTCGCTGTAATGGTAGCCTTCCAGACGCGGTTCAGTGGCCGGCTGTCTTTAACGGCCATTCTGTTGATCGCAAATATTGTACACGATTCGGTCTCGGTTTCGGGCGTTACGGCCGCAACCAACTTCAACTCCAATTCGAATTCCAATTTCAATTCGAATTCCAATTCCAATCCCAACTTCGTGCCGCGCTCCATTGCGAGCAATGGAAATTCAAATCTTCGCTTGGCTTTGCCGCGTACGAGCGCCAGCCAGATAAACAGTGCACAACAAGGGGGTGGCGTTGGGGGTGGCGGAGCAGGAGGTGGTGGCGCAGCAGCGAGCTTTAAGCTTGCTGCAAAAACGTTAAACTCAACGCGCAATGGAAACCTGCGAACAAGGTAAGGTTTTTATAATTTTAGATTATGTTGCACACACACTTAAACACACACACACACACATTCATAGCTATGTTTGTATGTAAATTGTTGTACGTTTTTCCACACACATTTGCAAATCTTTTATATATTTTATATTATTTTTTTTTTATTTTACTTTACACAATTTTATAGCATTGATAGTGAAGCTGCATTAGACGCCGCTGCGCACAGTGGGGCAACTTGCTCACTCAGGCGACCAAATATTTTTATGTGGCGCGTTTGCAATATTTAATTGCCCCAATCTTTTAATTAGTTGAATTATCAGTTTTTAACATTTTAATCTATTTAATTGGGCTATCAATTTAAAATGAAATTGAATTTTTTTAATGAAGTTTGAAATAGATTGGACAAATAATATGTATTAAAGTAGCTTTTATTATACATAGTTAACTAGAAAGTCTCATTAATTTTCGAATAGTCATTTTATTGGTTATTCAAAGCATTGCACAGAAAATTATATAACATTAAAAAAGACTTACTTAATTTTCTATAGTGAGTAAAATTTATGTCGAAAAATTCTTAACTTTTACTACTTTTCATTAGGCTAACTTGACCCACTGTGCGCTGCACACAGTGCTACAGTGGCTACAAACTTGGCTGTATTGTGAGCTTTTGTGTGAAATCAAATGGTCAAAACAAAAGATTGCGGCAACAAACTGGTTTTCGCACACTGGTTAACTGTAGTTTCCATAAAGAAAAAAAGACACACACACACACTCGTACACACACACACTGTGAATGAATGAATGAAAAAAGAAAATAAGCAACAACTATAACTATTCATTACATCTGCAGATACTTATGGGTGTGAGTGTATTTAGTCGCTGCAACTAGTTTCAGTTAAACGCCAAAAACAATTCTACAAATCAAAATTGGATTATCTAAATGATCAGTAAATCAAAGAAATGCCCAGAGGGCTAGGAATTAATATATATCTTAGTAGTAGTACTACTAGTACTACTAACTAGTGGCCTTCTATTAATTGCAACTTTTTGAATTAATTTATTGTTATTTTTCCATTTTCTGCTACGCTTTAATGAAATGCAAAAAATAAATGCAAAAATTACGTTACAGACGTTCAATAACAGTGGGTCAGAAAACTTTATAAGTCAGGGCCATTAATTCTGATACACAAATATAGATTTAATACTTTATTAATTTCGTGTTGCGCTCTAATCGCGATCAGCGTCTTAAGTAATTAATTATTAAATAAAACAAAACAGAAATAAAAGTCTTAATTAGTTTATTACGGTTTAAAGTCCCCCCTTTGACTTGATCAGCGTTAATCCCTGCAGTACCTGGCTAGTTTAGCTATTAAGACAATTACAGGGTATCATTGTGGGCCAGTTACGGTGGCAATGGCTTGACTGGTTGATTGGCTAGCACCACAAACACTAAACTGCTGGAAAACCGGTCTGCTCTACCCCGAGAGTGTGGGAAATGGGCAAATAAAGCCAAACTACGCTGTTTACGGACTGTGCGGACTGTTGGCTTGGTCTGCTTTGGACCAAAGTGAATGTGATGCAAATTATTAAAAAAAATTCAACAAAAAATCAAACTCTGGCCCAACAAATCACTCAAAATTTGCCAAGTTTCGAATAAAACACAAAACAATCAACTTGCGAACAACAATACATTTATTGCTTTCCAAAAAAAATCTCCGCTTTGTTTTGTTTGTTTTTAATCACCAAAATATCTAAGTAGATGCGCAATTTGATTGACAATTTTTTCCCTAATATTTTATGCGACATCTTTTGCACTTAATATTCAAAAAACTCAGTCACACGTGTGTACTTGAAATAAAAGTTTTTAGTTTTTTTTAGTTTTTTGGTTTTTATGTTTTTTAGGACCCCTTTGTTTGCAAACTGGGTGAATATGTAGATCATAAAATTGATTAATCGTCTTTTTAATTTTTTTCAAACTTGAACTTTTTTTCTGTTGATATGCTAAATTTAGTGTGGGGTCTTTTATGTGTTAAATTAGATTTATCATATAAGTTTGCGTGATTCCTTTGTGTTTCTTGTGTTAACTAAAGAAAAGTCTAGATACTCAATTTAATTTATTGTGCTTTGAATTTAATTTATTTAAGCATTTCAACAATTTCCTATTAGTTGTGGTTCATCTTAAGCTATTGTCTTGTTTTATCAAAAAGTTTCCTCAATTTGATAAATGGATTTTTTATCTGAAGTTTAATTTTTAAACACTTCCAGTAGTTTATGGCTTGTTTTAAAGTTTATTCCTACTTTATGAAGGTTCCAAAATCATTTTATAAGTTAATTCCCACTAAAAGGGTATTTTTAAGTCGTCTTATCAAATAATTTTCTCTGCCAATTATAGGGAACAACAACTGCTGAGTATATTCGAAATAATCATAACTACGCTGGAGGGTAAACTGAAGCGAATCGATAATCTTGGCCGATCCGTGGAGGATTTAATGGGGCATATTGCCACCCTAGAGAATCGTGTCAACAACAATGTGGAAAAGACCGAAGAAGCGCTTTCAAAACTCAGCAGTTTGGATTCAAAACTTTCGAATGTGGTTTACGTATTACCAGAAATGGATGAACATTCGGTCGATGGGTTTCACCACACCCCGAAAGCATCGACGGCAGTGCCCACATTTCAGCTTGATAGCCGATTAGTGAGATTAGATCAGAAAGTTAGTGACATTGATAGCAAATTGGAGGTGCTAAAGACCCAGATCGATAACAACTTTCTGCAAGTGGATGACTTCAATGCGGAGGCCAGCGAAAAGAAACCTATTACCATGAACATGGTGGAGATCACCAAGGCAATGACCGCGGAGGTCATGACCCACGTATCCTCAGAGGTAAATCAGCTGCGGGATTCCACCGATAACATTGACAAGAAGCTGCAATTTCACATCAACATTGAATCGGAGAACATAGGACGCATGCTGCGCATGATGAATGACATCCACGATGCGGTGGTCGATCACCACGAACAACTGGGTGGCTACAATGTGACCACCACTGCGTTGCCAACCATCAAGTCCAGCAAAATCGATGCGTTGGTCAAGCAAATGCGTCCCATGGTCTCTGTCTCCGAGAAAATGGACGAAGTCTGGGATGTAGTGGTAGGCACAAAGTCGTCCGTGGATCATCTGCTGCCCAAATCCGATGCACTGCTCACTCAGACACAGCGACAGGAGCGTGCGATTGGCGAAATCCATCAGGATTTGAAGGCTAAAACCAATTTGATCATCAATAATCTGGACATGGTCGAGAAACGCTTGAAGAAACAGGAAGACGACGTGCAGGTGCTGTCCCAGAGACCTGGCGAGCTGCTGGGGGATCCCACAATCGATCGCTTGGTGGAATACGATCCCAGCAGGTAATAATTCCCATTATTTTTATTCAAATTTATCTTGTTTATTCATGCATACTTTCTCCTGTAACAGATACTCGGTGCTCGATGAAACCCTAACCGACTTGAATGAGCCGCCGACCACGCCCAGCACCACCGCCGCCTCCTCCACAGCAACAACACGCAGTGCGGCGACTAGCAATGCCTCCAGCACAGCAAACCCCACATCGAGCACGGCATCGCAGTCCTCCAGCAACAGTCTGCTCGGCTTTTTGCCCAATGTCACGCTCTCCACGCCCACTTTAACGGCCACGCCTACCAAGTCTTCATTCCGCAAGGGCGGCATTATCTTTCCGAGTGTTAAGAATAAACCCGCCGTGGTCAACAACACCTTGAACAGCGACATTTTCACGCTCAAGGATGTGAAGGTAAGTGGAGTAGTGTAGACTTATGAATACCCTAGAGTAAGTAGGAGTACAGTGCTTTCGTGAAAATGTGTGATATATTTGCCGCTAAAAGTGATTTACATTTACAATTTGTGATTAAGTGACATAAAATGGACAATTTTGTTAGGGGAATTTGTGGGAGATTACCTATACAGACCTTAACTATATAGACCAAATGCAAACTGATTTGAGAGCATGTGCTCCTTTGATCCTTGGTAGAAAAATACAAATAATACTTTATTGGTCTAATGGAATGGCATCGAAAGTGAAACATTTGTCTAATATCTGTATAGGTAAAGTCTATATAAAGGTAAATATATATATAGCTAAACTATATATTCAGTGAGATGCTAGTCGAGTTTTGAGTTTACAGCTCGTCCCTTAGAAGTTTTTCCTTACACGAGCAAGTGTGAGTGAACTTTAGACGCTCCATGCCAGGAAATACCTCGACGGGTGATATGAGTCGCGTGCTCCACTCCTTGAACAAGGTCATGTGATAGCAGTAAATGTGCTGCGGCATCAGATGCTCCTCCACAAAGGCACGAGAAGCGGTTACAATTTCCCTGACACGCGCATCGTTTTCTCTAGCCCAATGTATCTTCTCGATGACGTCACTTAGATCGCGTTTGATGGGCACAAAATGCTTGTTCGGCACGAGTTTGCTGTAGAAATGCTCGTAGTAGTGGGAATCCTGTTTAAAGACCAGTGAATCCCCTGCTAATAAGTAAGGCAAGCGGTAGGCAGCTACAGCTCCATCTATGTTCAGCTGGTATTTGTACTGCAAAATAAAGGGAAATTTAGAAAGGGATAGCATTAGCTTATAGGTCTTTAAATTACCCTAAAGAACTCCATGAATGATATGTGCGGCACTTTAGGACCGTATTTCGACTCCTCGTTGCGGAAGAAGAAGAAATTCGTGATCGAAGCGTTTATCATGTCGGGATATTTGCGTGCCAAATCGATCAGTTGTAGGCGTTCGCGTCGCGAGTCACGTCCACGGAAAAACGCCTTGTCCTCTTTGCTTTCCCAAGGGAATTCCTGTTTCTGCACCGAAAGCATATCGAGCATAACTCTGCCCATGTTCTCCAAGGTGGATTCAGTGATGTCATAGGTGGGCAAGGTGATGTCATAGGTGTCATCGCTGCCGCACCACGAGAATATCGGATATGGCCCAGAGGTGCGTTGCTGTCCACCCTTCTTGGAGAGCGGCCAATCGCCGAGATTCAAAAAGAACTCCATGTCCGGCAAGTAGACAACGCGTGCCAGCGCGGATAGCGTGGCGTCCATGAACATCTTGAAGCCAGTGTATTTGCCATAGCATTTGCGCCAGACCTGCTGACTCTTCACCACATAGTGGCACAGGGAAACGCTCTCCGGCGCATTGTAGCGCTTGATGAGATTATCGCGTATGGCAGTGAAGTTCACACGCTTAAACGAATGCAAATCCCATGCCATTTGTTTATCGCTTGCGAAGTTTCCACAGTCGTTGTTCAGTAGCCATAGATTCAGCTCTTGCGGACAGTAGCAGCGCTCGGAGTAAACTTTATTGCGTATTATGTACGGTGATTGGGCCACATGCGAGTTATTAAACTGCACTTCGATTTCCACATTTTCACACCAGTCGGCAATCGTATAACGAACAATTTTACTGCCATCGCCGCGATCAATAATATTTATATTCGAACGGCATTTGCCATGCGGGGAATTTCCTTTTATTTGCACCTGGAATTCTGCATACGGCGATGACTCAAATCTACACAGAAATAAATAAGCGTATATAGAAAAGGCGGTAAAAACAACTACAAGTTTAATTATTTATGCCGAGTTTGTTTACTTTTTTCCGCTCTCGTCGACGGCGTGTATGAAAAAGTATCGCGCCGGCAGCACAATGTGATCCGGCTTGAGTCCTGGGCCCCAGACGAGTGTTTTCTTGACATCGACAGTTTGTTCGTTAGCGAGCGTTAATCGCAAATAAAATATAGCTGCTATATAAATTATTATGTTCAACATTTGAGATTCACTTTTATTTACACTAAAATGTGCAACAGTGTGACCAGTTGCGGATACTGCATTGTTATCGATTTTGTATTCTGTGCTTGGTGTTAAAATACTGCATTTTATGCTGGGTGCACACGAAGTTACCAGAGGTCACAGTTGATTTGATTGTATTCAAAAAATAATCTAAAATTAATCAATTTACTTTCTCTTGCAGGGTTTCTCTTGTGTAGATATTTTAAATGCTGGCATGAAACAATCTGGCGTCTTTTATCTGCAAATACGAGGAACTACCTATTGGTTCTTAAAGGTTTATTGCGAACAGAGTATTTCGGATGGCGGTTGGACGGTAAGTTAACGCTAACATACCCAAATTTAGATAACTCTAACTCTCTTTACCCTAAGGTCATTCAACGACGTGATGACTTTGGAGAACCTAGGGAAAATTTCAACCGTGATTGGGCGGATTACAAGAACGGCTTTGGCGAACCGGCTAAGGAATTCTGGTTGGGCAACGAAAACATTTATATGCTGACAAATAACGAGGAATACGCGCTGCGAGTGGAATTGGAGGACTTTGAAGGGAACAAAAGGTAATAATTTTTTTTTAAACTCAACTATTCACTCTACTTACCTCACTTTACTTAATCATTTTAGATATGCACAGTATTCACATTTTAAAATCCACTCCGAAGCTGATTATTACAAGCTAGAGATCGATGGCTATGAAGGAAATGCCGGCGACTCGTTAAATGACCCATGGTATGGCTCAAACAATAGCCCATTTTCGACATACAACAAAGATAATGATCGCAGCTCACTCAACTGCGCAAGTATGCTCAAGGTAAGCTAAACTTTATGACATAATACAGAAACAAGTCGGTACTTAACAAAAACAATCTATGACACATTTTTTGTAGGGCGGCTGGTGGTGGAAGTCTTGTGGTCGTGGGCTTAATGGCCTATATCTTCATGATCCTCAGGATTTGACCGCACGCCAGGGAATTGTCTGGTTCCGCTGGCGGGGCTGGGACTATACTTTAAAGAAGGCAACGATGATGATACGTCCTCGAATGCCACAGCCACAAACTATGTCCTTAGGCCCAGTGACGACTGCAACTTAGAATTTCTTGATTAATTTTAACCTAATCGTTTAATTGCAGAGAGAAGAATTTCTGGTAGGTTATGAATGTCCGACCATATTATAGCGAATCATGCATAATAGCAAATTTTTATTTACAAGCATTCTGTTATTTTAATTGTTTACCATTTAAAAATAATAACTTATTTTTTAATGTTGTATTGCATCGACATAAAAGCTAGTTAAATCTCTTAAAATTGTGTAATAACGTTATAAGTATTAATCTTAAAACGCCGCAATCATCCCATGTAAACTGTAAATAAATTCACTGTTGTTCTGTTTGTATTTAATGTATACAAATTAAATCATCCAAACATTATTAAAAACTATTAACTATTCACAATCGTAAGTAATCGAACGATATTTAAAAGCGCGCCTTGTTTTATTCTCTGGGACTTATCGATAAGTAGTGATTGCGATAACTTAACATTGAGTCTTTTCAATAGGTTGGCATGGCCCAATTTACGATAAGCATGCAATTAATTTTGAATTGCCCGCCCGCATTGTGTCTCCGTGTTATCGATACTGGAAAGTAAATTCATTGGAAAACGGCGAAGTTATAAGCCAGTTTAATGTTTGTAATAACTGTGAACTGCTATGAAATGCAAATGTTAACAACATTGCAGTGTTTAAGTTTCAGCATGCTAATTAATCGATTGTCTTGCATGAATATCGTAATTGCGTATGGATATAATTAATTATCGATACGATATGATCGGCTCGATCAATATATGTGAATGTGTACATACATTTGGTACGGGTTGTTTGTATGTATCTATGAAATATTGTGTATACCTGTGTGCGAACGGTGGTGCGTTAGTTCCTAGTGAACATCTGCCGGCTTGTGAAATGACCTTCCCTTGCAAGCATATGCATATACGAGTCATTAAAGCCATACTAAAGCGGAAAAAAGGTGCAACAGTACGAAATACGCGCGGTTCTTAAGTTGTTGTTTTTATTTAGTTTTTGTTTTTTTATTTGGAAAACGATCATCGAAGCCGAATAAAAACAGAAAATAAATCCGTTACAATGTTGCTGCAATTATTCGTGAAACTGTGTATTATTATTATTTATATTCGGCACGACGCCAAAGGCGCGCATCTTAGCAGTGAACAAAATGAAGTCGCGACTGCGCCGAAATCTGTGCGACATCAGAACTGGAAGCGAATTGAAATGATGGATGCCAATGGTTTGTATTGGCTGCAATGGTGGGTCCATGACAAGGATATTCACTTCAAAGTGACTGTGAACACACGTGGTTTTATTGGCCTGGGATTCTCACGTCGAGATGGACGCATGTCCAGTGCGGACATGGTTTTGTTATGGGTCGATGATCACACAGGAAAAGCAAATGCATTGGTGAGAGAAGTGTAAACAGTTGTGCGAATCTATAGTATGAAAGTGCAACAAGCACAAAAGTGTATTAGTTTCTATTTTGCAAAGTTTCTTAAATAAATAATAACATTTTTTAAGTTAAACTATTTTAAAAGTCATTAGTTTAATTTGCAGTACGCAAATTAATTTTATGGTGAAACACCCTGTGGAGAAATCAAGAACATTGCTGCGAGTCCTGACAAAGTTCACTGTGCTCTTGAATGAAACACCCTGTGTTGACATTAAATACATTGCTGAGAGTCCTGAAAAAGTGTATTAAACCGCAGTATTTATTTTTAGGACTGTCATGGCTCCGTTCAGCATCCACATGCAGCGCCTGTACAAGATGACACACAGAATTATCACGTAATTGATGGCCATCAAAACGGCACACACACATATGTGGAGTTTAAGCGTTTAATTGAAACCTGTGATCCTTACGATATGCCCTTCAGTGTAAGTTTTGTGTACATATATAAATAAATGAACTGGTTTCAAATTAAACTTGTTTCATTAACAGGATGATACGATCAAAGTGCTGTGGTCCTTCGGCAGTGTTGATCCCATACACGGTAATTTAGATGGACATGGAAAGAATCGAGGAGTGAAATCTCTGCATTTGCTGAATCCAGTTTTTCGCAAGCAAAGTGTCATCTCTAGCCAGCAAGAAACCCATCAATGGGACATTACTGTAAACAACGTGACCCTGGACTCTACAATGGATACCCTGTACTGGTGCAAGATCATGAGTATACCCAAATTGACTGCCAAGCATCATATTATTGGCTATGAGCCGCTTTTATCCCGTGTTTCGTAAGTTTTAAACTGAAGAGACTGTTAATTTGTTAATTAATAATTTTATTTCTTCAGTAAATCCCATGAAAATGTTGTGCACCACATGACGCTGTTTGAATGCTCCACGAAGTCCTATCCCAGTTCAAATTCCGCTTCGTGGGACGTTTGGGTCAGAAGCAGTGGCACAGTGTGTAATAGCAATTTGTTGACGCCTCGCGATTGGGATTCCTGTTCCACACCCGTTGCCGTGTGGTCCATTGGCTCCTCCGGACAATTTCTGCCCGAACATGTGGGCATACCGATGGGCGGATCAACGGGCGTCAAGTATTACATGCTCGAAATCCATTACGATAATCCAAATGGCTTAAAGGGTAAATAACATCATTTCTCTAGGGATTTCTTTTTTTAATACTTTATTTCTTTTGCCAGCTGTTGATCATTCCGGTTTCCGCATACATTATACACCCCAGTTACGTGCCAACGATGGCGGCATCATTATCAGCGGAGTTTCCATCTCAGATACCCAAATTATTCCTCCAGGACAAAAGCTGTACCGCAATGTGGGCATTTGTGGACCCTCGTGCTCAAATGTGGTAAGTATTATAGTTTCGTCTGCCCGATGATCAGTGTAATTAATGTGTTTTAAATATTTACAGCTGTTCCCCGACGATGGCATTAAAATCATATCAGGAACACTTCATTCGCATCGCGCTGGTCGCAAAATGAGTCTGCGCCATGTACGCGGTGGAAAGGAACTGGATCGCATCATAGAGGACGATAACTATGATTACCGATACCAGCAATTCCATCAGTTGGCCAATGAGACAGTCGTTTTACCGGGTGATTACATCATAACCGATTGTGCCTATGAGACGGTTCATCGCAAACGAACCACATTCGGTGGTTATTCAACCAAACAGGAAATGTGTTTGTCGTTCATAACGTATTACCCCAAGATCGATTTGGCCGGTTGCTATAGCATGACGCCAGTGCGCGAATTCTTTGAGACGTTCGGCGTTAATCAGTTTTATTCGCTTAACATGACCGATGTGGAAAACCTTTTCCTTTACAATGGCAATCTGTTGGATTATATACCAAATACGATTTATGCCAAAACCAAAAGTAATCAAGCCAATATGACAGCAGAGGACATTGCGATCGAGGACTCATTACTGAGTAAGCACATCTAAGAGTCTATATTGTTGTACCGTAAAATAACTCTACTTTCTTAATAGATAAGCTGCTGATCTCTGATCCCATTGAGTTCCACGATCGCACATTTCTTTCCCATATCAATCAGCTGCCTTGGTCTGAATCCTTGTTTACTAAACGTGTGGAGCAAGCTATGATCACTGGCAAACACATGACTTTCTGCCGTGTTTCCAATGAGTCAATGTCGATTGTAAGTTTATCTGCTATTTTAAAAACCAGTTTAAATGTAAATCCAATGACTTGTCTTTTTACAGCCCTCGGAAATAATTCGTTATCCGAATTTTACTACATTTGTGAAACCACCGAGTAGATGTTCGTACAATCTATTTATTGATACCATGCAGCTGACCTCATCTGGATCGAAAACTCCACGAGTTCGGTTTTCATTATGTTTGCTACTCATTGTACAATTTAAAATATCTTGGGTAACATTTTCATAATAATATTCTAAGTATCACATAAGCAAAGTCTGAAGCAGCACAGGTTAATTTTAGTGTTTTTTAATCCAAAGACATAGATTTTTACAAAATAACATTTGTATTAATTTAATATTTAATAACTTATGTTTAAGTACATTTGTAATAAAATTAAAAATAAATAGTCAAGATTGCTAATCTGGTCATAACGATTTTCCAAATTGAATCAACATTTAATAAATTGCGCCAATTAATCGATGTAAAGGTCTGGCTAATCGATTAGTATCGTGATCAAACGAAATGCAACTCTTTTATAGAGTACCTTACAAATTGTATCGGCTTACGGTTTGTTGTAATATTTACCAAACTGAAATGTGTAAAGGTAGAGAACTTCTAATCTCAATTATTATTTTATTACAATTAAGTAAAATTTTTGAAATTTGAAAATTGATTAACGGCAATTTGAGTACCCCCATTGACCAGCTAGATTACGTGCTGAAGAACGCCAGAAATTAGTGTTGTAAAATACTTGTACTTCTCTGTATGTGTGCGTGCGTTCATCGTAGTTTTTGCTTTCGTCGACAGTTGAGTGAATGAACATTAAAACAGAATTAAATTGATTATTGAGCCGCGTAAATAATAATAAATTGCATTAAGTGCATGGTAATGGGTAAATTAAATGACGTACGAATACGGTTTTTATAAATCATAACTAAAATGGATGTTGACGATTGCTTCTACGGTGAGTTTATATGGCTGCTTATACTACATGCAAACAATTTGTACATGCATGATGATGCATTTACATATACTAGTGTCTTTTTCTATTAAGAATCATGAAATTCGAAAGTGAAAGTGCATTTTCTTACATGTGACCTAAGTGCGTAGATGCAAAAGTCGAAATATGTGAACATCCATAAATAAGTGCTTGCATATGCATTCTACAATCTGTAGTGTGGAGGGCACTGAAGGTGCGTGTGTGTGTGTTTGTTTGTGTGTGTTATCAGAGCGTACTACAAAACAACAACTACAACAAAATGTTATCTTGCTCAAGTCACCTGTATACCCTGTGGCTGTAGTGTTTTAAATGGTTTTTTCTAGACTATCATCTATTGCTACTGAATTGGAATCAAGGAAAACCGGTCAATTTCGTAGGTGGTTGTTTCAATTTCATTGTGCGGCTTCTTGGGCCTTAGAATTCGATAGGTTGGCTATCGGCTGACTATCGGAAGCAGCCCTGCGGCCCTTAAATGCAGTATGAACTTTGTGTTAGGGGTATTCCTATAGCACGTGTTCGATTATAACTTGATTTTAACCTTGATTAATAAATTCACATTCTCTTTTTGTTTTCAGATGAATTATCATCGTTTATGTCGTCGCCGAGCGACTACAGTCTTAACCATCATGATTTTGACGAGATCATAAGCTCTACGGTATCGCCTCTCGATTCATCACTGGACCTTAATGCTATACTGACTTCCGATCGAGAGACGTCCATACAGAGCGATAACTTTTTCTCAGATCTATTCCAAACACCAAACGTTGGACACAATGAATTGGAGCTTAATTTTAACAATTTACCTGGGTTTGGGATGCAAGAGGCAGCGGAAAGTTCCAACGATTTGATGAATATTTGCAATGATAATACAGAAATCGAGAAATTAACGTTTGGCAATCTGCTGGCACACACCCAGGAACGTAACACACCATCGCCGACAGAAAGTTGGGGCAGCTCCAGTGGCAGTTCGACCAGCGGTGTCCACAGTGATACCTCCGATGCCTGGCAGCAGCACAAGCAGCAGCTGGACAAAATTGACATTGAATCTTCGTACAATAGCGTACCACAGATTCATGTTCCGTTTGTTCAAAGCTTTAGCATCAAAAATACAGAAACAAATACAAATAATGACAGTATTCAACAGAACATACAGATACCGATGCTCACCGCATCGGTTCCCCAGCATCAACAGCTTAAGGAGCCCATTCCTCGTATTGCCACAGTGGAGCCCAAGGTGCCCATTGTGTCCGCAGTTCGAATTCCTGCCAAGCTGGCGACTACGCGGGAGAAGCTCGTCGTAGATCCTCCCGTCGAGAGTGTGGGCAAAACCAAGACCATATTCCTGTCCTCAAATGATTACAAGGCGCTCATGCAGAAGATGAATCTGCAGGGCTCCAAGGGTGTTAAGATCAACGGCAGTGTCAAGACCCAAATACCCAAAATCGTTGTGAAGACCGGAAATGGCAAACTTCAGACAAGTCCTAGTGCTGTGCGCACTGTGGTCAATGCGAATACAACGAATTTGCTCAAGCAACAGATCTCCACCAGCAAGCGAGAGTCAGAGATTCAGCACAGCTACAACTGTCGGAACATCATAGATGAGAAGATGTACAAGCGGCAACAACGAATGATTAAAAACCGCGAATCTGCTTCGCTGTCGCGCAAGAAGAAGAAGGAGTATGTAGTCTCGCTGGAGTCGCGTCTCAACAAGCTGGAGAAGGAGAACAGCTCGCTCAAGGGGGTAAGTTTGTTAGTATGATTAACATTTCTCAATCTAATCTTTCATAATTCCGGTAGGAAAACGCGACTTTGCGCAATCAGCTGGTGGCTTTTGCTAAGACCTGCAAATGCCGCAAGGCGAATGCCTGCGAATTTGTGCTGCATACGTTGAACTCCACAGCCCGAGCGGATCAGCATGTCAAGATTGCACCCAGGCCGGCCACAAAGAGCCTCAAACAGCATATGACAGCGGCAACGGTCAAAAAGAATGTGGCCGTACTTTTTGCCATGGCATTTATGGTCACACTCAATGCGGGAAACTTTCAGTCGTATCTGAGCAAACAGAATCTGGATACGGAGAGCGCTATAACAGCAACAGCGACCGACTCGAATGCCAATGAGGCACTGCCGCTGGGACGTCGTTTGCTCTGGGTGGAGTCCGAGGAGGAGTACAACGAGAAGCTGAACCGCAGCATCCGTCAGCAGGAGGAGTTGGTGGTGCCACCACTGCATTTTCTGCGACCCAACGGCCGCACCAACAATGCCACTAAGGTGGGCTTAGACGATTGGAATGCCACAACGGTGGAAGCCCCAAGTAGCAGCAGATTCAAACGAAGCGGTGGTGATCCACCGCCCTTAATGTATCCAACGGCGGCTAATTGTTCAACTCTCAACAGCGGCAATCAAACGGAATATTCACGGCTCTCGCTCAGTCTACAGAAATTGATCAATGTCAGCGGTTATGTGAACCTTAGCAAGCAAATGGCATACGATGGCAATGGACACGGAACAGGAAATGGACACGGCTTTAAATTTTCAACGGATTATCTGGACTTACCCGAAATGGATCGACAAGCAACGAATTTAGGCAAACGCAAGGCTTTTTTCGGTTACAAGGACATGGAACACAAGCAACGGAAACTAAATACACTCGACACACGCAATCACACAGGCGAACCCAACGCAAATCTTTTCGATGTTATCAAGAAACGGGACGATACCTTCTATGTATTCTCCTTTAATACCCAACACATACTCCTCTCGCCGGGAACACATACGAAGGGAGCACGTCCAAAAATCTCCTTGGTGTTGCCCACAGCAGAGCCATCGCTTAATGGCGATGTGATGATGATGCAGTTCGATTGCGAGATCTTTAACACCAAGGAGCTTGAACTAAAGTCGGACATGATACCGCCTAAGCTGCGTCCGAATATTACCAAGTGGCAAATGAAGCCCAAACTGCAGGGCCCAATAGGTAGCATCCCTAACAACAGGACACAGGCAATGCCGGGCAGTCTCAAGCTGCAGGATCGCAGTGTGCGGCCGGAGAAGCCGCGTGTGCGCACCTACTTCATGGTTGGTCCTAAGAATCAGGCAGCCGCAGCCGTCTCCCAGGAGAAGCCACGTTTCGTGGAGTTCAACAAGGGCCTGGTCAATAACAGCAGTCGCTCTATCGCTTCGGAGGACTCCTTTGACTCAAGTGGCTAATCTATTGATCTATCTAATGATCCTTTTCATTTAATAATTCGTATTCGTAACCCTATGTGCAAGATTACACTATATAGCTAAAGTTTTTGATCAATAAATGTAAACCGTTTCATTTTTTTTTGTTAATTGCTGTGCGATGACTCTTTCCATTTATAACGCTTTGTTTCCAGATTTCTTTCTTCTTGTTTGTTCTTATCATGTCAGCTGGATTTTCGAGAATTTGGGTTGTCATGACCCCATCCCGGGGAGCATTGATGACGCATTTATTTGATTAATCAACGGTTGATGTAGGTCAGCTTGTTACCAACAATGCTTTGCTTTGTTACCAACTCAAAAACTGGTTAAAACGCTGACTCATTTGCTTTTAGGTAGATTTCGGTTTGGTTTGCATTAAATTTTTGGGAAATTGTTTGATGTCAATCGATAGAGGGCTTCCAAAGGAGTGTATCGTGGCAGGTCCTGCCAAAGATAGTCAGGATATGGCCGAGTTTTAGGCAATTTTTTATAAAGGACCTACTTTGAATAGCTCGTACTCCTTAGTGTCCTGCCAAATTTCGAAAGGACATATGTTTTTGAACTCCCTGTCAACAGAACTATCGATCTGCATTCAAGGATTTTCAAGATCCTTCCAAAAAAATTGCACCAATTTTTTACAGGGGGTTGCTCAGGAAAAATGTCCTAAATTTACAAAATCCGCTGTAACTCCGCCATTTTAAGGGCTACAGGGATGTCCTTTTCAACATAGCTAGTCCTTAGCTTGACCTTTGCGAATTTGCAAAAATACAATGTAAAAAAAGGACGAGAGTCCCTACAGGAGCTAAAATAGCTGTATTCTTTGTTTTGCCCTAACTGAAAAGTCCTTTGAAGGATCCTTACAAAAAAAGTGTCAAACGGCAAGTGTTGATGGGGACTATTTATATTCCAAAGGACATTCAAATCGTCCTGTTGGTTTTCGAATTATCCTGGATTTTGTTGTTTTTGGTCTGATTCGATCCGATTTTTGGGTGAAATTTTGAAATCAATAAATTCCAGAATTTTTTGATACGGATATAAGGCGAGCTTCTCAAGGTTTGTAATGAAGCATGTCCTGGCGAAATGCGTCATGATATGAACTAAATCAGAGCATAGGAAAAATAGGTCGTAACTACAGAGTCCTTAAAATCATCCCGCTTCTTTCTGGCCTAGAGGAACTAGAATACTTTAATCATACTATAGTTTTTAACTTTTCATTTAGATATTTATTTCTTGATATTAATACCATCAAGTCAAATGTGTTGTTTTTTAATTACTTCCCAAACCCTTTAACAGTTTTAGAAAAAAAATAATACAATTCTCATAACAAAACATATACATACATTAATTAATTTTTGTACATAATATAAATGATTAATTTGCGTGACCTTTTTTGCTTTTCTTTTTCAAAATATGTTGAATATTAAATTCAGGGTCAAACTTTTATTTCAAGTGTAATTTTTAGATTGTGTGTTTTTTTTTTGAGTACTTAACATTTTTCGTTTTGAAACAATCTTTAACTAAAGCTTTTTAAAGGTATTTTCATTTTAGTCCTTTACATTAGTAAATTCAAAATAAATTATAGAAAAAAACGGAAACAAAAGGTGGTAGAAGTGAGAGGGGAAGAAGACAAAAGGGCAGGGGGATCTACTTTTATTGCACCTTATCAGACCACAAAGCGGTGGACGTGACTTGGATTAAACGATGGACGACGGCTGATGCTCGTACCGCTTTCATGGTCACCAACAACGCTATTGCTGGCGGAACGCTGCACGCCGGAAGATCCTGGCTTTGTCAGCTGATGCAGCAAGGACGCTTTGCCCAGACGTCGATGTCCACGTTTACCCTGAAAAGGACATAACAATTAATAATTGATACAACAGTTTAGAAAGCTCTTTAACTTACCTGTTGAGCCTTTTGATTGCGCGATTCAGCAATCAGATGATTGGGCACCTGAAACAGCCCCTCGCCCCTTGTGATTAGCACGTTTGTGAGGCGACAACATAATGCAGCCATTTTCACCTGCTCCGCAATGCTATTCTTATCGGTCGGATGTATATAGCGTGGCGGAAAGAACGATGGTGCAAAGATTGTGGATACATTATGCAAATTCATTTTGTTAATATCTTGTAGGTCGATAATTGAGTTAAGAAAGCGCAAGATCGAACGCAGCGTATTGCGATTCTCGTGTGGCAGCATTTGGCACAGAATGGACAGTGCCCGCATCTGATCCGCGGGGGGTAATGTGTGACATTGGTAGAACAACTGGATGAGCTCATTCGTCATCAAGGGTTGGGGCAGCTCGCGTAGCCAGCGTTTTAGCAATGCACTCAGCTCGTGGACGCTTGCACTTGCCAGTAGTTGGGTAAATTTCTCGGGCTTTTGATAAAAACTTGATTCCAATTCGTTGTAAATTAATTCAGTCTGTAGGTAAAGATTTAGTTTTTAAAGATTAAGTTTTTTAGTAATGGCACTCCATAAACTGATTAAGATTAATTATGGATTGTAGTGCAGCATATCATAATCTCTGGAACTAACCTTGTGTTTTTGTCCAGCTACCCGCAATATACCCTCCTCACGAGTTCCCCGTTTCGTGAGCTCTTCCAGCAGACCCTCCAGGAAGTGCGGCACCAAAGTCGAATCCATGCCCGATAATTGTTGATCTCGTCTTATTAGGGCGTTCAATGAAACACCAAAGAGACTTCCCTCCTCTTTGCGACGCCTCTTGAAGGGTTTTCGCTTATCTAGCGATACCTGATTGCGATCAAAGACTGTGGCCAACTCTAGCCAAAATATCGGCTGTAAACGTTTTAGATCCGTCTCATTTATGGTATCAATATCAGAGTTATATTCTTGTATGATCACACAGTTATCGACTGTGTCAATACCATCCTGACTAGAATTATCTCGGCACATACTTTCAAAGCTAATACCGTCGTCTCGCGATGACTGACTTGAGGAGTTGCGCAATTCCTGTTTCGGCGACTCCAAGTTCATTTTGTTAAGTATCTTTTCAGGCGATGAAGACAAGGCCGCTGCGTTCGGATGATATTCATCGCTCGAGTCCCCCGAAGAAGTATTATTCTCACTCTGCGAATCTTGCATAATTTGACCACGCACGCGTCTAAATAGAATTAAGTGAGATTAGAAATGTTATCTAGTTATTTGGGTATCAAATACTTACCCAACGGAGCACGATGGATCCGAGCCGGAGCGATTACGCGGTATATGAATAGTGCCTATACGGGAAAAGCCAAGCAATTCAATTCCCTCTGATGAATACATTGGTATGTCGCAACGCACTTGCGATCCGCGAAATAAATCCGTCGACGTCGAGTTCTTGAGTGGAGCACTCGGTGTGCGACGTATTTTTTGTTTCATATGCTTATTCAGCGAGGGAAACCCGCTGACATTATCATTAGCAGCATTGTGATCGAAGACACTAACAAAACTTGGTCTGAAATCAATCAAGAAGGGTTATTATTGTAGTGTGAAGTTTGGCAACAACGCAGCAAATAACTTACATGGAAGTTGTGCCCCAAACATCGTCTCCATGTACCGAATCCAAGGAGTCTGGAGTTGCGCTACGGGAACGAGTGCCCGTACTCGATTCCTGTAAAGCCAAACATTAGCTTTTGGGGATGCTATAAAATGAGTTTAATACTCACATCGAAATCACGAAAGACATCTCGTATATCGGGTTTACGTTTAGAACGATTCTTTGTGCGTCCACGTACTGTATGATTTAAGGCCCGAACTCGCTGTTTAATCGCCTCGGCATGGGGCCTCGATAATGTCGCTAAAACTGGCTCAAGATCCGTTGAGCGTAGCTCAATACCCTGCAAATATAAATATACAAATACCGATATAAACAACACCATATAACAAACTATAATAAACAATTGGCATATTTGTAAACAATTTGTATTACAGACACGTTTGCAATTCTCTGCGACGTAAATAGTCTCAAATAAATCTAAATATGCGGAACTTACCTGTTCGAATGGCTTTGTTAATTCTGGATATCCAGCTGAAATTAACCATTCCGCCTCCATTTCTCCATCTGTAAAACGAAAACAGAAATTATAAAAATACCTCCACAAATTTAACATCTTTCGTTGCGTCGATTGAGTCTTTAATCTATGTTTTGACATCTTTTTCCAATTCAAATCGGTTTCATAAGAAAACTTTTATGTTTTGACATATTTTAATACTTTTTAGCCTTTTATAGCTATATCCAATCAAGCTCTTGAACAGACAGACAGCACTGACTTCTAGTTCTTTAGTGAACTGATCGCTTACCTTCGTAATGGATTTCTGGTTCGTTGCATGTTGAGTTTGTTTGCAATAAATATTCGTTGAGGAACTCCGTGTAATCCTGGTCACATGTGCTATTATCCAGGGATGGAGAAGCGTTGTTGTTCATTTTGTCTGTTTGTTTTCTTGTTGGTATTCGTGTTGATGTTGTTTTTTATTTGTTAAATGTCTGTGATAAATGTCGAATATGGCATACTGTTTTAATTGATCACAAGCTACGGAAACGAATTAATCGTTGCCTTTCAAGGCATATATTTATCTATTTCCTTTGAATAGTATTGTTATTGTTGTTGTTGCTGCTGTTTGCTGGAAGAATAAACAATATAATTTACTAAATAAATAACTTCCAATAAGAATGTTTTTGCTTTCAGATGCATGAAGGTGACTTTAACTGAAGTACTGTATGTCTCCTGCATGTTACATATACATGCACACATACATGCTCGTATATGTAATTTCGCACTACTTTGATGCACATGCACACACACACACACACATAGACGCAATTTTTATTTTAAATACCTACGCCTCTACAAATTAACAATTATACATTAATATGTAAGACAACGCGTAGTGCACATACATAGAGTATTATTACTAATACGTAGCAAGTTTAGTATGTACATAAATGCGAACACACAGTGGAGAGAGTGAAGACATATTAATACAGCTAGAGATGTACATATACATATGCATATATGTACATACATATTTAGGTTGGGCTGTTGCATACGCATGTATGTGTGTGTGACTGTGTGTACATTGTGATTGTGATTGTCTTGTCTTGTCTGTTCGTAAATATACGTACATACATATTAAGCATGTTTATTTAGTAGCACCTTTTACTTAACTGCAATGTTTTAACATATCAATATGTATGATTTTTTGTTAACAAAAAGGGAAATCTGTCCCTTCCTATAATTGCGTTCACTCTTCTTTCACTTCCTATATATGTATGCATGTGTGTTAATACAAACACACATATGTTCACACACACACACTCGATTATATATGTATTCATGCTTGTGTGTGTGTGGCACTTGCATTAATAAATACATTCAGATATATGTATGTGTATTTTAAATACATACATATTTTAATCTCTGTTTGCTCATGAAACAACGTCAACTTACATGTTTTTATTTACATACATTTGTCGTCACATATTTGCATATATGTATGTTTGGCTTATACACTCTTATGAATGTTGGTTATTATTAATACGTACACAATTATATATATATATATATTTTATATGTATGTAATCACAATCCGCACGCATACACCATTTCGAACCGAGAATTGAAAATGAACTGATACTAAAGAACGAACAACTTCAACTTCACTGCACAAGTATTTGTATAGATGAATAAATACTTATGCATATACATACATTTGTATAAATGACTGTGCCTTGTAGTATTTGTATGTGTAAATGTTCATACAAACGTAACTATGTAGGTATGTATGTTGAAAAGATCAGGTTTAAATGGAAGCGTGAGCAACAGGTTTGCATGGAATATAAACACGATGTAAGCCCGACAAATTTGTCAAAGTCTTCTTGGTTTATTAAGCTGCGATGATACAACCCACATGTTTACTATCTTTTAATCGACATTTTACATTTTTAAAACCAAAAAATGCAATTACTTTCATGCATTTATATGTAAATAACACCCAAAGGAAAACTAATCATTTCTACCGTTCTTACGTCGTATTGTTGTTACTTATTGATAAAATATCGATAGATAGACGTTTTAATAATGATAGTTACTGTTATCGCCGATACTTACGGACGTAAGAAAAGGCCTCTAATTTAATTAATTTAAATTTAATATATTAGATGAAATTAAAACTATCCGGTTAGTAAATAATGTCCAGTAAGCATAAAAGATCATGGCTTATAACTGTTATTTAACCGTGGAGCTCATATTTAATTCAGTGCAGCTTAACAGAACTCGATTGAAATATTTACTCTGGTGAACGCACAAGCTGCATCCCTGATTTGCAATAGTGGTGCCAAATGAGTCTCGTCTTTTTAAATATGCCCTATCAGCACAACGATTATTTCAAATATCAGTTATTTTTTATAAATATTTCCATTTAATAGAACAAATATTTTTATTATTACAGCACAAACAGCTGAGAGTTAATTATTCCAGCCGATATATCGATTGTGAAAAGCCGCGAAAGTTTATTTCAAATAATGGTTTTCTAAGCAGAGTTGCTTGTGGTTTTGGTGATGCCACCCTATAAAAATTAAATGTATAAATAATCGGCCGCGTGTATCGAAAGGAATCGATATACCTGTTATTATTTAGTTTACAACAAACTCACCACGAAAGACTTCAATGGCAAACCAGTTCTGCAGTTATTTACAATTTTCTGTTCATAGACAACCGCAGCGCGCTTCTTTATTTCTTTAGGATGCGTTTGTGTACGTTGTGCGTAAAATATATACACATTTACATGCATTCGGGATAAATTTATTTTGTTTCCGACTAATAATTAATCGAATACATATACAGAAAAGTGTGTGTGCGTTCAAATTGGTGCGTATTTAATTGATGAAATGGTGCCAGTGTCGTATGCAATTTTACATATAAACAAAATGTATGGTACATGCATACATACGCATTTGATATAAACAAAAAGTGTGCATAAACAACAAACAAAAAGTTGAGAAAAAAATAAACAAAATTCATATTATGTTTCTTTGATAAAATGTACACATAAACAAAGTATACATACAAACACAACGTATTATACAAATGCAGACGTACATACGTACATATGTATGTTTGTAGGTAAGTCTGTAGGTTTGTCGATACTTTTACCGCTCAGACAACTCAAGAATGGTTAAATGCATACACATCCAAACATACATATGTACATATAGGTATGTACGTATGTAAACCGAAAACACGCATCTTTGCTTATCGTAAACATGTCGCATTGTTAGTTAATATATATGTATGTTGTATATGTGAATCGACGTATACATACATGTATAATTATATTTATTTGTGTGAGTGTGTGTGTAGTGGTCTCTTCAGATATCTAGAGCAGCATCATCAACATGTTTAGCACATACATATACAAACATACACATGCATGTTTGCATATTAGATTTGTGCGTAATTTCATAAAATTGATGCGTGCAGCAAAAGTTTGTATGTATGTACGCATGTTTGATATATGCTGCCACAATTCATATACAAACATAAATATACGTGTGCACACACACACACACACACACACAGCCAAGCAAACATAAATACTATGTGTGTGTGAGCGAGTGTAAGTGTTTCTGTTTTTTAAAGCTGAACAAGGGGTGTGTGTGTTCCCACAGAATGTGTACGTGTGTGTGGTATGTATGTATGGGAGTATCCGTATCCAATCAAGCTAGAAACGAAAGGATTTTATTCATATGTACTGTGTACTGTGTTTTGTGTACCGTATATTTTTGTGTGAATGTATTGCGTGTGGTTGTGTGTGTGAGTGAGCGTGTTGTGTGTGGTAGATTTGTGCCCATCATCTAGCTTTGTTTCGCTGCTGCTGCGCTGCTCTCGCAGCTAATGCAACAGACGCGACTGTGTTTGATGACCAAAAAGAGACTTACATTGTGTGTGTGTGTTAGTGTGTGGCTGTGTTTGTGTTTGTACATGAGCATACACATTGTATTATGTGCATATTTTAATGAAATAATATTTGTCTGTTGTTTTTTTCAACGGAATTAATTAAACATAGATTTTACGTTTGAATGAATACATAAATATGATTTGCAACTGATAAGAAATTCACAAACAAGCGGGAAAATAATACGACTCAATACACACGTACACGTACACGTATGTAAATTATACAAGTGCTTGCGTATGCGTGTATATTTGAAGGCAACCCCAGACAAGCTCAGCATTGATTTTTTTATACCCTGCACCCATTACAATAAATCACTGAACTGATTCATTTATATACCCTACACTCTCGCCTCGGCTAAGAGAAGGTATAACTCAGGTTGTGCAAGTGTGTAACAGGTATGCTCGTGATCAACACGAGCAATGAAACGATCTAAAGTGAGTTCATTTTCTAAACCATTGAGGCTGCAAACAGAAACTCGAACTGGATACAAGGCGAGGGCTGCAGCTTAAAAAGGTTTTACCGTAACGAACCATAAACGTTAGACGAGAAAGTCAAATGAACCGAAAATGAACAAACTATAAGATTTGATAGTCAGGGTATTCCTGTAAAAGAGTAGTTTAAATTTGGATTTAGACTTTTAGAGAGTAGTTGCATAGTTCTTTAGGCTGACAAGACTTTATTTCTACTTTTAGTGAACCTTAATTGTGATTATATTGAGAAATCGTATTCAACTGATCCCAAAACGTATGAGGAATGAATAAATTTACAATTATTCCCCCCAAAAAAAAGTAAAAAAAGATACCTTACGAACAAAATGCTAAAATCTATTATGGATGATCTCCCGCTGCTGCTGACTATGATAAAAGAATGCAATATAGCATAAGAGAAATTGAATGCATCGGAGCCGACAGCGCGCACAAAATACATAAAGAGAAACGAATAAGAATTATTATTATTATTAAGAATCATTATCGATTGCAATGCGAAAAATGTCATTTCTCGAGCGGAAACATTTTCTCCTGTGGACCGTAATAATGACGTTTGTGCTGCTTTCTGTATCCGGCCTAGAAGCAGTTTCTAGCTTGCAAGGTGTGCCAACTTGGATGTAAGTATACCCAAATTTACATTATTTATAAGTATATCGCTTTCATCATGCTGTATATATTAAATGTGTGGCATATCAGAAACATATCTAATGTCTACTTGCCTAATAAAAGCCATTTAAGATCCAAATTTGTATTACCGTTAACAAAAGTTCACATTCATATACGAATTACATCTGCTGTAAATTGTTTATTACATATTTAAATATTAAACAATGGATTTCCGTGAGCTAATCGCTAGTTGTGCTAAACGCGAGTGCTCGACTTCGAGTTGCCCTATTTTTAGTTTTGAGCGCAATTGGTTTTTTTGCAAACAAAAACGCTCAAAATGCTGCCAAAAAATTATAAGAGAATAATTAGACAAAAATAATATATATTGTTGTAAAATCTTTTAACTGAAATGCTGTACACTCTTTTCAAAAAATTATTCAAAAATGTTTAAAATTAAGAGAGGCTAGAAAATGTATAATTTGGTTAGGAAAAATCGGTTAAAAGTTTTTCCGCTGCCCGTCTAATATATTTTAGAAAACTGCATTCGAGAGTATTGAGTTTCCGGCATTTATTTATTTTTATTTCGAATTCCGAATTCCCTGATGTGCTGACGTGCTCTCGACTGATAAGACTTTCAGTGCTGAATGCCTCAAACTTTGACTCACCATGTTTTGTTGTATTTTTTCTGTTTTTTTTTTTTTTGCGTATAAGTAGAAAATAATCTGTGGTTGTAGCTATTTCGAATACCAAATCTCTCAACCAGAGTCATGAATTAGTTGAAAATCTGAACTTATCACGAGCAGAGTAAACCACAGCAGCTCCCTCCGAACCGAAAAAGCGAAAAAAGAAGATCCCTCTCTCTTTTTATGAACAAGAATTAAGTAAAAGTAAATGAATTGAAAAAAGCACATGTTGCAAAACATAACGAAAAAAGGCTGATAACCCGTCGATAATCTGCACTAAGTAAAAAGTACATCTAACTGGATTAAAACTACACCCAAAGAAAGGAAGTAAAACTTTATTAGAAAACCTATTCCAAAATGGCCCTGATACACAGTATTTTTCGTGGATTTGTGCTGATCTGCGTTTTGATCGCATCGGTTTTGGCCGTGTCCAGCACATGGGGAAACATTTCGAATTCGGCGCAATTGCTTCATGTGGAGAATGTTATGAACGGCTCCTCGCCGGGCAAATATGTGGATCACGAGATTAAATATCCCACAAATGTGAGCAGAAATTATTGTTGAAATTTTTTGATTGACTTTGCACTCATTCCTCATCCATTAAAAAAAAGTGCTTTATTTATTTTGTTTATTTGCTTTTCGGGGATGTTTCGAATTTCACATTTGTTTGCGTGTAATTCCGCCGATAATTCACTGAATGAGCTATACTATATACAACTGTATATATATATATATACACATATCACATTTTGTCATAACAAATCATTGAAGAAAACAACATTTGCATGTATTTTCATTGTAAATAATTGCACTACAAATGAAAGAATTGTGTTGGGAAAAGACTTCCAATAATTTGGTTTATTGCCCACTCACTTTAGGGTATTGGTAATGGCCGGATAATCACAGGAATCCGGGCATTCGATCAGGTGACAAACAACACTGGAGGCCATGCCACGATTTACTCAGGAGGTCCAGGTTTTAACTTTGTCAACATGAAGCTACAATCGCAGTATAATTATGGCCTAATATTTCGAGTTGAGATCTACGGAAACTAAAAAACAAACATCTAAATCACTAAAAACATAATAACTAACTAACTAAATAATTAAAATGACTTTGAGCTGCGCGTAAATACAGTTTGTTAATGTTTTAAGTTAGTTGCCTAAGTTTTAATTTGTTTAATTTAATTCAATTTGCCGAATGTTTGCACAAACGAGTAGCCTAAATAAATCTACAGATTGAAAACTTTCATAAGATTTTTTGAACTTTAAACTGTTTTCCAAGAAAATTGTTAAATTCCTGGAAATCTTAGTCTATAATTCTATGTGTTTGTGAACTTAAAGTGTAAAAACAAGTGTGCAGTCTGCAGTTGCGCTGCTCGACTGTTTTGTGCCCAATTTTCATAGCTTTGCAGGTATTTTTATGTGTATTTAATCTAAGAAAGATTACTGGTCTGTGTGCACAGCAAGAGAGTGTTTTGTTAGTTCCTATAGGCTCTAAGATTCAGATAAATTTCCAAAAGAAAATGAGGGAATTTTTTCACTCCAACTGGTAACTAAACTATCGTGAGTAAGCAGAAACTATCACTGCTGCTGTCTCGCTAGTTTAGCGCTTCCAACCCCAAAGAAAAAACCATCCAAAATTTATACTAGACACGAGAAATACAAGTTTATTGAATACAGTTTTAATACTGTAGCATTATGTGCCCCAGATTTCGATCTGGGACTTGATGCCACTGCCCAGGGCGGAAGTGAATTTGACGGTGACTGAAGTGGAGCCAACACCACCGGATGTAATCTCAGCAGTGGCGCCACGCTTACGCTTCAGATCTGTAATGCGAATATAGTCAATATTCTTAGCGGTACCCGCCTGAGTTAGGGTGTATGTCCTGGTTGTGGTCTGAAGCAGCATCTTGCGCTTGCTGATCACCTCCTGGGCAATTAGAGTGCTCGTCGTGAGCCTCGCTCCGAACGTATAGTCGTTGCCCTCATTATCCCCGCCGAGGAGCCCACTGCCGAGGCACACGAGGGTGCTCAGTGAGAGGAACAGGAGCAGCAGACTATGATTCATTGTGTGTTTGAACTTCGAGTTGGTAAATGGAACTGTTGTGACAAACAAAAGTCTGCAGGGCTTTTTATACCCAAAAAAGTCACACGAGAATCGCATTTTGTGTGTGGCCTAGTTTGATAATGCAGCTGCCCCAGCCCACGGCAGTGACTATCTCCAAACTATCTATATGTGTAGCTTTGTATCTATGTATCTATTAGCTATTACATATTACCCATTACTGAGATACGTGCCTACAGATGTGTTGAAACAGCTGTTGATGTAACTGTTCTTTCGATGTCTCAACAATTTAGTTTTTCAAGGAAAAACCAGTTTACAAATTAAACCTTTTGTTTTTGTTTGATTTGATTTGATTTGATTCAATCAAACTGTGACTGGCTAATGATTGAATAAATAATTGATTAAAAATCATAGTGATAAGCAGAGAAGAAAGTGATAAGCTACAAAAATTTCACTCTCTTGAATGACATGCCAATTTCTCCGGGTTGGTCCAGAGAAATGAGTTTCCAAAGTTACATAAGTGGATTTTAAAGTTTTCCAACTTGTTTTTGACTCTTCTCGTACTATTAGATGACAAATCAAGTTGCTAAAAGTAGGTTATGCAATACCAGATTAAAGAATTTATTATCTTAGAAGAACTAGTCTCTTTTTGAGAAGTTTAGACACTTAGCTCCTACCCCTTGCGCTGCACGCTGATCAGTAAGTCAGTCGGAAAGAAAGCTATATATTTTATGATCAAGGTCTATAACTAGAAATTGTTAAAATTTTTGACTAACTGCCCCCCAAGCGACTGATTTAACTAATCTCCCCCAAACATTTCCCTACTATCCACAGCTCTCTCGGCCTGAAGTCGCCGTTCATTGAGTTCGGGGCGCAGGAGGAGCAGCTGGCCAACACTAGCATTCCGCTGAACATCACCAAGGATGAACAGGCCCACATGCATCAGGAGGGACTACGCAAACTGGGCACCTTCATCAAGCCCGTGGACTTGCGTGACTCGGAGACCGGCTATGTGAAGGCCGATCTCACCAAGCGACTGGAGACGCCCAAGGCACAGGCACGTCGAGTGCATCCCATACAGGAGGAGATGGATCAGAAGCAGATTATACTGCTTGATGAGGATACCGATGAGAACGGGCTGCCCGCCAGTCTGACCGAGGAGGATCGCAAGTTCATTGTGCCTATGGCACTAAAGAACGCCTCCCCGGAGCGACTGTGGGCAGCAGCTCCGGCTGGTAAGACTCCTGTCTTCTCCAGCCTGACGAGCGCCTCGCCCACCAGGGCGGCAAGGCGTCGCAGCAGCAGCAGCAGCGGCACCACCACCATTGCACCCGATCCCACGTCCAACATCGATGACCTGAAAAAGCACATACTTTTTCTGCACAACATGACGAAGAGTGACAACAACTTCGAGTCGAAGTTTGTCAAGTTCCCGAGTCTGCAGAAGGAGAAGGCTCCAGCAGGTAATGCCCCTAATGGTAAGCGTCCTCAGCGACCGGTGCTGCAGTACGCCGCCCCCATAGCCCCGCCTACACCGACGCGTAAGGTACCGCAGGGCGCCCATACACCCGGGCAGACGCCATTTGGTGGCTACTATCACAACGAGGATGAGATGCACAGCTTTGTGCAGAGCTTGGATCGCAGCAAGGAGCGTGAGGGTGTGCCTCAGGTGCATCTGCTAGGAGAGGACGAATCCTCTACGATGAGAACTGTGCCGGTGACCACTACCAGCACCACTACATCCCCGCCGGAGACGACAACCGGCAAGCGGACTACAAAGCGTCCCGTTTGCCTACGTAATCCGGAGTCCCCCAAGTGCGTGAGGCAACGACAGCGCGAGGAGCAGCAGCGGCAGCGGGAACGCGACGAATGGTTTCGCGGACAGGCGGAGTTCATGCGTCCACGCTTTGAGCCCATCATACAGACCATTAACAATACGAAACGCTTTGCCGTCTCCATTGAAATTCCCGATTCCTTCAAGGTGCACTCCGATCCGGAGTCACTAACTCCAGAGTTGCAGCGACTGGCGCGTGATACACGCGTTCAGCAGAAGCGTCGCAACATTGAGCCCGCATCTGCATCCGCTGTAGTCGCCGCTCCCTCCTCCTCCTCCTCCGGGAGCAACTACTTTGCCCAGGACATAATCATGACGTCAGCGGGAGTAACCAGTAATCGGGAGTTTATGCTTGCCAATGTCCATCAGTTTGACATGTTGGTGCCGACGGATCAGGAGGAGCACACCAACGATACAACAACCACACCCACGCCCTATTCGGAGACAATCAATCTGAATCCCGATAACTGCTATACCCTCGAGGGGCTCAGCTACGGGCAGAAGAAGCAGTGTGCGCTGCACACAAGTGTCATGCCGGCGATAAGTCGAGGAGCGCGTGCGGCAATACAGGTAGGAGCATGTCACGAAAGCCGATAACAGTTATCGGCGACCGATAACAGTTATCGTTAATCGATAACTTTAATCGGTGCACGGTTATCGATAGGAAAATTCGATTAATATGTCCGCCCTTGAAGTTATCGATAACAGTAAAGCGATAACATAATCACTAATTTATCGATACCTTTTGCAGGAGTGCCAGTTCCAGTTTAAAAATCGTCGCTGGAACTGCAGCACCACCGACGATGCCACCGTTTTTGGACCCATGACGGGCTTAGGTAAGTTTTAATCCCAACCCAAATCGAGCATTGATTAAACATCGATAACTGATTACAGGTACACCCGAAATGGCGTTCATACACGCGTTGGCAGCAGCCACAGTGACCAGTTTTGTGGCACGCGCCTGTCGCGATGGTCAGTTGACTTCTTGCGGCTGCTCGCGTGGCTCGCGACCCAAGCAGCTGCACGACGACTGGACCTGGGGCGGCTGTGGCGATAACTTGGAGTATGCCTACAAGTAAGTATCGAAACTGGGCTTTAAACAGTCGAACAGCGGTCTTAATTTCACTTTCCTTCCTCCTCACAGATTTGCCACAGATTTCATTGATGTGCGCGAGAAGGAGACGCGACGCGGCACACGCGGCGCTGGCAATCCCGAGCGACGACAGCAGAAACGCAAGCAGATGCAGGCAGATGATGCCAAGGCAGCTGCTCCGGTTGACACTGCAAAGGCAGATTCTGATCCTGATCTGGCTAAAAAGCGCAGCAATGACACGGCGTCGTCGTCTTCGTTGGCACCGCCGAAGCAGGAGCTGCATGAAAACGCTGATAATGAGCCACGTATCAACTCTGAAGATTTGCTCGAGCTGCAGGAGCGCATCACGAAGGAAATTCTAAACTCAAAGTTGAAGGAGAACGAAATGATTGAATTGCAGGTGAGAAGTTTGTGAGCAGCAAATGCAGCAAATTCAATTTCAACAACAAAACAATATTCACGTGCTATTTGCGGACTTAATCGAGGAGAAGAGGATAAAGAAGAAGAAGTAACCAAAGGGGAAAGGCAAGAAAAGCTTCTTTCTTAGACTGCCTCTGAAAAGTTGTCTTGGAACTGCATAAATGCGGCCCATAAGTATGAAAACCCTTTTTGTGTCACCACCACAGAATCCACAACTCAAAACTCTCCCAAAAAAAAGCTAAGCTAGCCAGAAAACCAGTTACCAGCAACCGTTACCAGTTACCGCTACCAGTTACTACATAAACTGCTCCTCTGTTTAGCTCCCTACCCAAATGGCCTACTCACTTTCCTTTTCCTTTACAGGAGAACATCAATCGTGAGATTCTAAACTCGAAGCTTTTCAATGGCGAGGCTAACGGCAAACGCAAGAAACGCAAACGCAAAAATCAGCGGGCCGTCAGCGGCGAGGCGCCGGTGCTGTCCAATGGAAACCTAAAGGCTCGCAGTCTGATGAATCTGCACAACAATGAAGCAGGCCGTAGGGTAAGTAACTGAACAATCACCCAACTACTATGATTATAACTATATAATTTTATAATTCTTCAGGCGGTGATTAAAAAGACACGTATTACCTGCAAGTGCCATGGAGTTTCGGGTTCTTGCAGCTTGATCACGTGTTGGCAGCAATTATCCTCCATCAGAGAGATTGGTAAGTCTTCATTATACCTGAAGTACCTATAAAATATATATGTTATTAATTACTTGTATTTTACAGGTGACTATTTGCGTGAGAAATATGAAGAGGCTACGGAGGTGAAGCTGAATAAACGCGGACGTTTGCAAGTGAAAAACAGTCAGTTTAAAGTTCCCACTGCCCACGATTTAATCTATTTGGATGAGAGTCCCGACTGGTGTCGTACCAATCGTCTATTGCAGTGGACAGGTAAAGTAGGGGAGTGCCCCTATCAATACTACTTTTTAAATCAAAATCGAACAGAAAGAAAGCTTAAAAATTAAAGTTGTTGGTATTCCTATATCAGTTTTGATTATAAATGGATTATTTTTATACCAAAAAAAATCACTCTTTAATTACATTAAATATTAATGTTTTTTCTTTCACCTTACAGGTACGCACGGTCGTGTGTGTAACAAGTCGTCGTCGGGTCTAGACGGCTGTGGAATACTCTGCTGTGGCCGAGGCTACAACACCAAAAATCTCATCGTTCGCGAGCGCTGCAATTGCAAATTCCACTGGTGCTGCCAGGTTAAATGCGATGTTTGTACAAAGGTACTCGAGGAGCACACATGTAAATAGGTTTATTCCATAGGCAGCACAAATAAAGAAAACAAAAAAACAAAACAAAAAATAAAGTAAAAAACAAAACAGAACAACAAACAATGTCCATATGATCACACGTTTCACAAGCTGATGAACGTAAACATTAAAAAAAAAAAACATATTTATATATATATCGATTTAGAATATTATTTATTAAAATTAATTAAGTTACATACAGGCTGTTGCCTAATGGATTTTATTCTTAACACACATACACACACACACTCTTTCACACACCCACACACTTTTTACACACTCAAGGTTATATTATTCCATAAGGTTTTTGCTTGGCGTCCAATTGTTGTACACCTTTTCCATGTACACCCTTTAAACGGACCAATACATGTAGAGTAAACACTATATACGTATATTAGTGCGTTAGCAACTTTTTTTTTCTCAAAGATCATAAATAAAATGGGGTATAGAAATGGCCGTAAAAATGCGTGGAAACGTTTACAACAACGGCTAACGACTAATCGATCGAATTTGCTTGTTATTATTTTGTCAACGCTAGCGTAGAGCTGAGGTGATCAGAAAATTTAAGAAATCCATAGAAATGCCACAAAAAATGAATAAAAATTAAATGCTACAAACACAATCTAGAATGAATCTATGTCAAGAGCAGGAGTTCCAATATTATTTTCTAAAAAGTTCCTTAAATGAACTTTCTTTTATTTCAACACAAGAGCCTTTATTGATAACGTTTACAATTTGTAGCTTTAAATGTTTTAGAGTTAAGCTCTAGCGTAAATTAATGTGGTACATCACTAACATCGGAGGTGGTGGGCACAGCCGGCAATGGATCACTGGAAATGCGTTTGGTGCGCGGCGTTATCTGCGCATAACGCACACTGCCATTATCAGCCAAAAGATTTTCATCGAGTATTTGACTGACCGGCTGGCTGGGTGCTACCATTTGTGGTATCTCATCAAAACTCAAATAAGCGGGAATCATTTCATACAGGTTTGTGTCCATGTAGCTGACGCTGCTCGCAATACTTTCCATCGAATTGTAACGCGAGGCGAATGAAATGGAGCTGATAAAAAGTCAATAGAAAAGGCTATAGAAAGTGCGAATTGTTAAGGTATTTATATATGCTTTACCGCTGTCCTTTAATCCTTGAAATCATGTCCTCTTTGTACTGCATATACTCGGCTGTATTGGAGCGCGGCAGCACGACAACTTCGCCGCTGCGAAACTTGGGCGTAATGACGCGTTTGCTGCCCTTCAGCCACATGGGCTTCTGTTTCAAAACCAGAAAGACAAGCGCAATGCCAACGAACATGAATAGCACAACACCCAAGACCATGGCAGAAATACCCTAGAAATTTAGAGAGATGAGAGTTTAATAAACTGTCTGTCTGTCAGTTGGTCAGACAACTACTTGCCTTGGTGCGCATTTTGCGCGACAGCCATGAGTTGTAATGCGTGTTCAAATTCCCGCCAACATGCACAGACTTGCAACTGAAGGGCGACACTTTGTTCTGGTTGTCGTCGACCAGACAGAAAGTGTAGGCTACATTTGGCACCAGTTCCTTTACCATCGTGAGCAGCGGCATGGTAAAATAACAGCCCAGACCGAATTCATCGGGCAGTAATTCCATCATATAATATTTCTTAGTGGTTTTCGAGAACCAAAACAGTCCGAATGAACTTTCGCTGTCCCGCCGATCCACCGTAACCTTCACAGCTAGAGAACCAAAGCATTTGGGACTAAAGTACAGTTGTGGCCAGCGGATTAGCTGCCTGGTGGCATTATTGATCAGCGCCTGATTGGGCAAACGGCATTCGAGTGGTACAATTTCCTCTGGTTTCACTGTACCTGCTGTCGATATCGTGGGCACAAAAATATTGCCAGTTGTGGTGCTTACTGTGGTAGGTCGAAATGTTGTTACAAATGTTGTTTTAATTGTTGTCGTTGTTGTCGTTGTTGCTATGGGCGGTACTGTTACTCCACTCGATGTTGTTGTTATTTCGATACACGGTGTTTGCGTGGTAAACTCC
This sequence comes from Drosophila parthenogenetica, assembly GCA_035047505.1. Classification (NCBI taxonomy): domain Eukaryota; kingdom Metazoa; phylum Arthropoda; class Insecta; order Diptera; family Drosophilidae; genus Drosophila; species Drosophila parthenogenetica. Next base: position 8,392,549 of record JAWNPM010000087.1, read on the forward strand.
TCTTCGCTGCTACTGCAAATCTGATCATAGAATACCGAACAATCCTTGTACCTCTCAGGACTGTCACAAATTAAATCATTTTTCGTATTGTGATATTTAAAAATGACATTCATATTATTCTGCAGCTTGCAGTCGCAGTACCAAGGATTTCCCTCAGCGTAGATACGTAAATTTGCCGATATTTCCGTATAGCCAAAAATAGTTTTTGAAATTGAAATCAATTTATTTTGCGATATATCCAAAACTTCCAAATAACGCATGTCTGCAAGAGTAAAAGTGATTAGAGAGCAATCGCGCGCCAAAATTCAAATCGTAACACATAAGCCAACACTGTAACAAAGCGCGACAGGTGGCAACGCCGTTACAGCCACTATCGATGCTGCTGTAATCGATACTTTACTTGCCTTGAAATATCGCACTGGGCAAATACTCAATATTCGAATTGGACAAAATTAGACGCTCCACCATGGTAAGTTTTCGAAACGAATCGTAGAGCAGCGTCGTACCAAAATCGTTATTACTGAAATCGGCATGAATTAGTGCACCCAATATGGGATCCGTTGCCGTCACATTTCGCACACAATTCGTTCCCGTTTGTAGATGCAAATACTCGATTTGATACTGCACCAAGTCCAGAAAATCAGGATAAACACTCAGGTGTGTTGGAGTGTTTTGAATGATTTCAATGCCTTTAAAGTAGTAGGTGGAAATGTTGCTGAAGAACTGCTTTTCGAGACGCTTCAGATGCAAATCTTCTAGTATGATGCGATTGAAAATCCCTCTGCCGAAAGCACCGTCCTCAATTGCCGTTATATTGGAGATGCCGATGTAAATAAGGCGCACTCTTTGCATGTATGTCGATAAAAATCCCACGGGCAATATGTTATCGGGAAATTTATAATTGTAGAGGTAGAGCTCATCGATGAAGGGACAGGCTTCCTCCTGTGTAAGGATAATTGGGTTAACTTGAGTAAGTCGTTGGAGATAGACCCTGTACATGTGTTGGGCTATGGACAGACAGGTTGTTGCCTTTCTTTTTAAAATACAGGGTCTTACTTACATCCTCCAAATGGCCCAAGACATTCGTTATATCCTTGGCTATCTCACTATGTTTGCCATTGAAGCAGATGATGCGGCACTGACGCTTTAGGCACTTTGGTTGCGGACTTCCGATCACATCCATATCGCCCAGATAAGCGCTACGATATCGATAATTTGACATTGTGCATCCATTAGTGGAATACAATAATAGTTTGTTATCGCAGGCGATAAAGGAATACATATTTTTATTTTTACTTTATGAAAATCAATAAAGTTTTTACCTCATATTGCTAACTGCTTGCCTAAGTACCGTTACAGCCTGGCTTACATCGGCCAACTGCTCGGATATAGCGCTCTTATTCAACCAATTTTTAGTCGTTTCAGTTTCTACGATATCGTTGTCAAATTCAGCTAAATTTCGTGGAATTATCAATAAGCTAAAAATTAGTAAAACTCCCGTAGAATTTGGTAGCGAGAATAACAGCATGACAACAGCATTTATGGATTATGTTTCGGATTATAGATCTTAAGGAAAACTCTCTGCAGTTCCATTTAACCGAACTAAATTCTCAAACAAAATCACATTTATTAAACGACTTATTTGTTTTAGCCAAGTAACTTGACGCTACGAGCCCGAAATGTTGACTGCTTTTAGCAATTTTTGGTTGATTTTGTATGCTAATGGCAATACATTATTATTATCTTTATATCAGGTGGGTATTTGTCTGTATTTCGAGTGCTAAAGTCAAGAGATTTCGATTTACAGATAAGCCAAATACATATTCTAACGCGTATTTATTAAATATTGTTGCCTATTTTATCAGTCCATGTACTCCAGCCAGATATAAACGGCTCTATTACAAATAATAATACTCAAAACTTTAACGGGAAACAAAATAAAATGAGATAGCTACGTTAGGGGTGCTCGACTGTCAGTAGCCCAGTTGCAGAACTCTTAAACTCAACTGTTTTTACACCCAGAATTTAAACAATTTGGGCAAACAATTCTTGCAGTAATTGAAAATTTAATGTATTATAATTTGTATAATTGTTTACATAAGCACATGTCGGTTTTATAAAGTTATTTATTTAAATTTAAGCCTTGAGCTTGGGATCCATTAGTTCAGATACGTTGGAGTTACGTTTGGGCAGCGGCGGCGGAGTGTGGGGTCTGTCCACGCCCGTGCTTATAGTGCTGATCGATTCTTTGCCTTCCTTTCTAAACTGTTTGGGCATCTCATAGCCGATGCTTTGGAAATCCGTGTTGCCGAAAGGTTCCTCCAGCAGCGTGCTGGGTGTGCCTAAATTTATCAAACTAGGCAGATTTGTGTCGTAAATTTGAGCTGATGCCTCTAAAGATCTGAAATAAAGGCAATTGGATTCAGTATTATGGAAACTAGCTAAAGAAATGAACGATCATTGTTCAGTCTGTAACTCGCAAAGAACAAAATTTACATAACCTTACTTTGAATATAGAATTTTTACAAAATCGAGATTTAGCGGCTATATCTTGTTACTATTTATGCCTTTAGGAGTACAGACTTAGACAATTACTAAACTTACTTTTTGTGCCTCAATTTAAATGAATTCTCAGCACGATTCTGCTTAAAACTAAGCGGCTGTTTAGTGTTCTTCGTATCGGTTATAGTCGAGACGTGACATTCCCTGTCCAATTCCTTGACGACCAGCACATTTTTGGAGCCCTCGAGCAGATTGGGAAACGACTTGATGCCCAGATAAGCGAATATAGCGCCAAAAACTGTGGATATAAAGAAGATCAGACAGAGCATGGCGATGGTAAACTGTTTCTCGCTCTCCGGAATCCAGACATCCTCCGAATCTGAATGATTCCTAGCGGCGGGCACATGGAGGGGCTGACAATAGAGCGGGGATATGACCAATTTATCCATTGGCATCATGCAGAAGGTATAGGTGCGATTCTGTTGGAGTGGATCGACAATCAGATAGGGTTCCTCGTACTGCATGCACGTGTAGTCGGTCTGTGAGGCATTACGTATGGTATGACCCTCTAGAGAGGCCTCACCGTCGGAGAACCAAATAATATTTAACTGCTCCGAAGTCTTGTACTCATCGATGGAGGCACGCACGCTATAGTTATCGAATAACTCCAATATCAGATCATATTCGGGTGGTTCAAACACAAAAGTTCCCGAACTATAGGCTTTAGGTTCACTGTCGACTTTAATGCCGCTCAGATCGTAATCAAGAGCTTCGGAGCAGCTAAACTGAAGTATTGCTCCCATTGGACTCGGCTTAGTGGGCGCTTCTGTAGAATCCTGTCCGGAGAAGGTACCATCGCTTAGCATCTCCTGATCATCGTGATTCCAATCGGCTGTAGCGCGATTTGTGGTATCAACGGGCACTGTGACCGTGGAACTTTCACAATTTAGTTCATTATCTTCCAGCTCATCGAAGGTTTTTCCATAAAGATGAAAGGGAAAGCGACAATATGGCGTACTCACAAACAGATTTTTGTTATCCTTGAAGTAGGACAACATTCCACGAAGTTTACAATCGCAGTTCCAATTATTGGGCTCCAGATCGAGTAATACACGCCTGCTGGCTATGCCGAACACAAATTCCCCGATTTGAGTCAGCAAATTGTGCTTCAAATCGACCAGAACCAACTTATCGGCTATATCCTCAAACGCAGTGTCCTCAATGGATGTTATGAAACAGTACGTTAGATACAAATAGGTAATATTTGGAGTTCCAGCAAAGATGCGTTTAGTCAGCGCTCCTCTGAAGTTGTTGTGACTCAAATCCAGATGATAAAGCTTTCCCAGATAGATGTTATCGAACACATTCGAACTTCCCTCGAAGGTAATGCCTGCGTTCATTCTCAAATGGGTTAAAGTCAGCTGCACAGGCTGCAGGAAACTCATGCTGATTTCGGGTAGTTTAAAATCAATTTCCAGCTTTTTGAGTGCATACAATCCCAGCAGTGCTCCATTACTCAACTCCGTTAGCTGCAGATTCACCCAAGTCATGTGAAAAACTTTTGCAAACATCGAGGACGAGAATGCAGCAGTCGAAATTTTTGTAATTTGACTATTCATAATCACGACTTTGAGCACAATTGCATTCGAATCGTTCCAGAAATCGGCTATATTTTGTTTAACCTGATTAGATATCATCAGGGATGTAATCTGCTCACAGTGACTCTGATTTATTGCGAAAGCTATATCACTATATAGATTCTCGTTACTGTAGCAGTCGAGGCGACACGATTTTTCGATGCAACCTTTGGTATTTTGTGGGATTTCTAAATCATCCGATACGTTACTGCAAATACAAGTTTAAACACTCTTAAAATAGTGAAGGAAAATGTAACTTTGGCAGGCCAAATAAGAGAAATTGCTGCTGATCAAGAATTTATATTTTATGGTGCGTCACAATCTTCATTAGAAGCTATATTTAGTGCAATTTTACCTAAACGGTTCCAATTTAAACTTAAAATTTCCATCGTCCTCGAGCTCCCGACTCAGACCTGCATCAAATTCCAGTTCTCTGTCCAATATGTTCACATTATCCCGACTGTTCAGCCGTAGTATTATATAGATACCAAAGCCAATAATGCAAAGACCCACGCCAAGTGTCAGCAATATCCAGGGCAGACATTTCAAACGCGATTTGGATTTGTCACTTGCCGAACTGTAAAGCGAATTTAGTTTAACTTATTTATCCTTTGATATATCCTTTTGGAAAACCTAGTTACCTCTGCGAAAGGCTTGACGTGGAGCAGAGTTTGTCTTTGCTTTTGGACTGCATTTCAACTGGAATACGACTGTGTTGCCAAATTAATGTTATTGTTCGATTTGGGCTTATCGGGCGAATCAATTGTCTATTTGCTGATATAGATAATACGCATTTAGCTTATCACCAAAATAACTGATAACTCAATTCATAAACTAGATATATATTTATTATATTTTATTTCATTTTATTTCCTTTATGTACAACACAAAAATACAAAACATTTGAATCAAATAAGTTCCTCGTATAAATCAAAACATTCGTAGATACTCCCTGCCGATTTGGGTGCGGAGGGAGCGCTTTCTTGCGGGGGATTATTGTATTTATTGGACTCGCTGTCATAAAGTTTCGCCTGCTCCAAGTGACGATAGTAAGTGACATAGTCATTAATCGCATCATTGCTATTTTTGCTACTAAAAGGTCAAAGAAAAGGGCAAAAATTTAGATTAGAATAAAGGTGTATAGAAAAAATAGATAGGAAAGTTCGAGGAAGAAGACTGCGGGACACAGAACAAGGATAAATATGAATACTTTCATACCTTATAGCTCCATAGACCTGCTTCGTATAGTTCTCCGGCAACAGTAGCATCGTGAGTGAGTCCCTTGTGGTGCGTTGCAATCGTTTGCTGCCACACAGCCACGAGGGTCTGTGCCACAGGATGCCAAACACTGCGAATCCTCCAAGAACCAAAGACAACAAAATGCCAACAATGGACAGACTTATGATTAAAACCAAGTTCTTGCCAAACCAAGTTAATTTCGCGGCTACACACACCATCGTGTGATGCGATTGGCAATTAAATGGCGACACTTCCAGACTTTTGGGTAATAAACAAAAGACATAGGAAGTATTGCAGTTGAATTCATCAATAGTCAAGACTAAATCACCAGTTGTATCTCCATCCAAATCTTCTCTATCCAAAGAACGCACAGAAGACTGCTGTGAGAAGTAAATGAGCTGCGAAAAGTCATAACTCAATTGAGTTAGACTCACGTACAGTAAACTCTCCTCATGTTGTACGATGCTTATGTGTCCATAGTTAGTACTTGGTAGTTTAGCAACTATTTCCTTATTGTAATTACGACAGGAAATATCTGGAGCTGTGACATCATCATTTTTGGGAGTGCTAGTTTCGGTACTAGAATCAGTTGAAGGCGACGTATCGTCATCTTCTTTGGGTACGGTTATGGGTGTTGTTATAGGCTGTGTAATGGGCGCTGTAACAGGCGATTTCGTCGTTGCCTTGGGCGATGTTGGACCGAAAGGAGGAGGTTTTCTAACCGTCGTCGTTGTCGTCTTCTCTGTTACTGTTGTTTCCACCGCTTCCGTGTCGTCATCGGAAAATGCTACTATCTTACTCGTTCTATTTGGCACTACAGTAAAGCCTATTGACGTTGAATTCTTCTCGTAATATTTTGCCAGCAGTAAACAGATTCCTCTCCTCACCAAATTCGTTACAAACTCTGCACTTGGCTTAAGTAAACGATTTTCACTCAAATCCAGAAAACGCAGCCTTTTAAATTTGTTGATTCCCAGCTCAAAATCGATGCTACTAAATCGGCAGTTGGTTAAAGTTAAAGTTTCCAGCGCCGGCATATTGTAAAACCAAAAAATTCTCACTGTATTTCCAAAGTTATTGCCACTCAAATCCAAATTCTTGAGACTTTTATAGCTAATTTTAGTGCCAAAAAAGTCCTGGGGTGTGTAAATGGAGTCTCTACTGTACTGCTGATGTATGGAGGCCGTGTTCAGTGAGCGCGCGAGGGTTGTCATGAAACTTTCACACTTCATGGCGTTGAATTTGTTAAACAAAGTGAAGTTTTTTAGCTGCTGCAGACCATGAAATGTCTTTTGGTTGAGATTAACAATTTCGGTGTTTATTAGTTCCAGATAGAGTAAGTTTTGTAAATTGGGTTGATTAAAGACACCATTAGCTATGTAGTTGAGGGAGCAATTAGTCAGTACCAAGCCATGTATAGTACGATCGGGTTTTAAGAGGCCTCGGGTAAAAATTCCTGACGGAAAGTCAAAGTTTTCAATTGACAGTTGTAGAATATTTTTGTCATGTTTTTCGCTGAATTTAAAATGTGTAAAATTCGTTGATGATTGATCAGTTGAAAAGTCTATATTGCAGATTATTAATAGAAGCACAAAACCCACGACACATGGCACCAAAATGTACTTCATCCATCGTACACGTCGTGGTTGATAGAGATGCTCCCGTTCCCGTAGCTTGGTATTATCCTCATTTTTCAGATCGAATGACTTTGTTTTAAACATATATATATGTTTTAGCTTCTTTGGACAGTCCGTCAGTTGGTATATAGTGTAATTATTGTCAAGCAGAGGACAGTTCTCGGCGTACTAATCAACTTTTGCCATTTGTGTGATTAATTTATGAAATTAGCCATGCTCATTTATCGGTGTATGAGGCGCAATCGTATTAATATTATTATAATCAAATTGATTAGATTACTATCTACACCCAAATTGACTATTTCGAGATTTCTCGGATATTCAGGTTTTATCGGAGCACGTGAGAGTCGAGTATTTGCATTGATATTGAAACTTTCACTTGAAAAACAGTTCAAATGGCCAAAATATGCCAATTCTGGCCTTTAAAAGGCTAACCTGCCCACATTTAAAAGCTAAGACTAGCCATTAAACGGCCACACTCGTTTTTTCACAGTGTAGTCCAAACTATTTGCTTTTCTCGCGTAATAATACATTTTTTACGACTTTTCTTGACCGATAACTTACGATAACGATTTATCGATAGCTCGAAATGCCGCCCACGTGACTGGAACAAAATGGCGTCGGTTTGTTCAAGTTCTTGCTGCTTTTCTATGTCATAAATTGCTTATTTCTGGACTTTTCTTGACCGATAACTCGCGATAACGATTTATCGATAGCTCAAAATGCCGCCCACGTGACTGGAACAAAATGGCGTCGGTTTGTTCAAGTTCTTGCTGCATTTCCACGTCACTTATTGCTTATTTTGACAAAAAATCTTATCAAGCACTGAATGAAAACAAGAATTCATTGCTAATTTAATTAGCTAGACGCACGAATATTTTCTGATCAAATATTTATAGAACTTGGCACGATGCACATGCGTCGAAAACCGCTAGATTATTGCCACCGCCGAGCACACGTGAGTGGAAACGTGCTCTGCAATTTTCTGCTCTGTATCGTAATGTAAATTAATTCTAAAAACAAAACTGCCAACTAAAAATACACGAAAATACAAAACATACGAGAAATGTCAGACCAATTTGAACCCCTTGTATTATGGCATTATAATTGTTTTTATTCATCAGCAGGTATTTTGTAGAAAATTTGCTTTATTTTTTTTCTTCTTTTACTTGAGGTTTTTATCAATGGGAATGTTTTTTTTTTCTTCAGGTGTACAATGTAAAATAGTATTTGACAGATGAAAAAAAGAAAGAGAAACCGTAGCAAATAGAATTAGTATTCTATATGCTATATTCTCTAGTATATATAGTCGCTTGTGATTGCTTCAAACATATTCGCACACACACACACACACACAATGTTCTTTTTGTCAAAGAATAAAATAGATTTTAAATAGATTTGAGACTTGAGATTTTAGTGTAGTGTAGTGGCTTGCTCTTGACCACAAAACGGCTCTATTTAATTGAATTTACAGTCGCTTTATGGCCCCACATTATTTATCCGTTTTTCCGTTTTAATTTCATATTGTTCTTAAGTGCTCGGACATGTACATTTATTATTCGTCTGATCACTTGGAATATTATGCCGTATGCCTTTTAAATGACTTTTGATAAATGTTTGAGAAGTGTGCGGTACTAAAGGCTGCACTGTTCAAAAACAAAAGGGTTTTATCAAATGAAAACCACTTATAAAATTGCCTAGATTTCATTAGTAACACCCACAAGTTCTAAATTTTCTAAGATCATAACTCTCGTACTGATTTATAATAAATTTATTCAGAAAGTTTAATTTTTGAGTTACGTTTTCCTTATTTTATAATGTCTTTCATTAATCTGTTTATTTTGGGGACTTTCAATCTGGAATCCAACAGCTATTGATAAAGATTTCAGATATATTTTGGGGGAATTTAAAGAATATGACAATTTTGAATTTATAAGCTACTCTTTTTTTATTTTTTACGTTTTTTTTTAAAGTAAGCATTATTTTTGACACCTAAATGATTTTTTACAGTGTATTATTTTCATTTTTCTATGCTTCTAAAAATTAATCAGTCTACTAAGTGCATACCCTAGAAAAGTACTGTTTAAAGGCCTGTTTAATTGAAGACTGCGTATGAAACACTACGCCCATTTACGAGCACGATTTCCAGGGTATCCCTTAGTCATACACTTAGGCTACATCCCATTTTGAATGCATCACTGAATTACTATGATCTCTTGTGTGGCAGTGTCGTTTAACATTATTTGGAATGACGATTTATAGCCGATTCTCAAAACCATCGACAAAGACAACGACGAAGACGACAACGAAGCCGACGTCGGAAAAATCGTTTTCCACGCCATTTTTTTGTAGCGAGAAAATCGATTCGGTTCTATCGTACTTACTTGTGGTACTTGCAGTTGTATCTGTATCTGTATTTGTGCTCATTTGAGTATCTTATACTCACACTCACACACACACACTCGCACACACACCCACCGAATGGCTGACGAATTATGAATTTGTTTCCGTTCGGTTTGCGCCTCCATCATCATTTTTGACTTGGTCCAGTTAGTTCAGTTCTGTCATTTAGTAGATCAAAACAGAACAATTCTTCACGCGTTCAAAAATCTACAAATTCAAGGATTTTCACTCAAATTTATCGAATTGCGAAATTAAATAAATTCAAAACTCTTTAAAAATGGGCAACGCAACAATGGTTGGTAGAGTTTTTTAATAAAAGGATTTACAAGTGTTTTTTTGTGCTAACAAATCTAACAAGTTAACAAGCCAACACCTGTTTGATAATACCCTGTAAAGCGGAGTACTTAAACGCTGTGCGAGTTTTTCTAGGAGCCACTGCCCTTGCTCTCTACAGGGTATCCTAGAGTCGTTCTACCTGTAACATGTCAACAACTTTTATTAGGCTATTAAAATAATTGTTTTTAAGGAAATTTTATGCTGCTTTCACCTCTGTCTTCCCAAAGTCTCTTTTCTTGCCATTTTTTTCGCCAACTTTTTGGCCTTTTCCTCTTGTGGTGTGTGTGTTTCAGTGGAAAGTGGATGAAGCAGGGGCGACTGCAAGGGATTACGCGCAACTAACAATAATATGATTGTTGAGGATTTATTCTAAAATTCTTTTTGATATACTAAATATAAAGTGACAAAAGTTTTTCGAATGCCAAAACGAGAACGATACAAAGACGTCTGCACTGCGGGCAAATGCACTGTTAAAAAAGCGGTAGTGAGTTGAGGATTCGCTGCACAAAGCCATTGGGACATAGAAATGTAACAGAAAAGATTTCCAAGGACTTTGATTAAAGTTCTACAAGTTACTACTTCTTTTCTGCCAGTGCATGTTTATTTATGTAGATTTACAAATTATGAGAGTGTATACTTTTCTATAGATATAAATAAAATTGCGAGAACCTAAAGCAAACGATGCAACGCGTTGCAATCTGCCAGAACTAAGGGAGAAAGGGAGACAGTGAGATAAAGAAAGAGACAGAAACGTTAAGGACGCGACACGGCAGACAAAACAAAAAAAAAAAAAATGATATGAGACTAGCAAATTTTCGATTTGGTCGACGACATGAAATTGATGTTGTTATTCTTTGTGGCGATGCAGGTAAATGGACATCAGTTAGTTGCAGAGCGAGTGTCGACTCCGTTGCATTGTATCACCTGACGGAACTTGAGGTACCTGACAAACCAACCAAGGATTACATATAGCTAAAATCTGGAATACTGCAGCGACTTACACGCTACCAAGTGCTACAGGAAACAACTGCTCCAAAATATTTATTTGGGATTTTTTATATTATGGATTTTAATCAAATTGTGTTTTAACAAATAATTTTTGTGTACTTTTTTTCTGATTCTTGCTTCTTCAGACATAGCAGCCTCCTATAACTGTGTGTGTAAGTGTGTGTGAGAGCGTTTTGTGTGTGTCTGTGTAATCCAAAACTTGTGCTTTCAACGAATCAATCGACATGACTGTAAGTTTATAACTCACACACAACAAAATTTGTCACAAAATTTTCAATTGCACAAAAGAAGAATTTTTGTATATAGTTTTTTAGTGTATATCGAGCAGTGAAATGAGTTGAAAGGAGTTCTGTCAAAACTGATTTAATAAATCTTCTATTTTCAGGCTTTGAAAAGTTTTTGTAAATAGTTTTTGAGTAAAAAATGTTCGAAAAAGAGCTAACAACAATTTCGACTCAGTCAAATACTGTCTTTTCAGCTTCTTCAAGCAAAAAGCTTTATATTTGTTTGTAAATATGATCAAAAGATATTTACTGAAAGTTATATTAAGATTTATAATTTTAAAGAGGTCTTACTGGTTCTAAAAAAGTTTTTGTTGCTAAGAAATCTTTGCAGATTTGTAATTCTATATGTTTTAAACTTATGTCCTAGAAAAAATGTTTGTAAATAATAGCACTAACAAAATGCACTAATTAGAAATGTTTTCAACACTTTTCAAGCAAAAACATCTACTAACCGTGTTATAAACTTTAATCTGTTTATTATAGGACGAACTCACAAAGGAACAGATAGCTCGTGAGTATTGAATTGAGTTTCATACAGATCAGATCTTTTTAACAAACGATCACTTGCTGTTTGTAGTGTTGCAGAATGCATTCAATGCATTCGATCCGGAGAAGAATGGATATATCAATACCGCTATGGTGGGCACCATTTTGAGTATGCTTGGGCATCAGTTAGACGATGCAACGTTAGCGGAAATTATAGCAGAGGTCGATGAGGATGGTTCCGGTCAAATTGAGTTCGAGGAGTTTACAACACTGGCCGCTCGTTTCCTGGTTGAGGAGGATGCCGAGGCCATGATGGCCGAGCTGAAGGAGGCTTTCCGATTGTATGACAAGGAAGGTAATGGCTATATAACAACCGGTGTTCTTCGGGAGATTCTACGCGAACTGGACGATAAGTTGACCAATGATGATCTGGACATGATGATTGAGGAAATCGATTCCGATGGTTCTGGCACCGTGGACTTTGACGGTAAGTAATCAAGTTTTATAAGGAGTATTTTCAAGTTTTTCACTCTATACTAATTTACACACATATCTCCTCCGACGACTTTTACAGAATTTATGGAAGTTATGACTGGAGGTGATGATTAAACTTCCAAGCGACTCTTGGGCTCTTACTGACTACCTTTCTACAATTTTAGATTGAATTATTTTGGCCGCCTTACTATTCAAACAAATACCGCAAAGTTGTATTCTCGTATCCGGTTCTAAAACAGGTCTACAGTATTTGATTATTTTTTTTTTTTACTAATGTACTAAAAATAAGTTTTCTATTGTCTGTAAATACATATAAATGTGTAATATTTTTTCTAAAAATTTGACGCTTCCTTGTAGATTTACCCACTTGCAAATACCATAGACCTCTCCGCAACGCAAAACTTCATTACTCCAAATACCAAATAGAATCAATCCAAAGAAAACAATAAACCAATTAATTAAATTTTCAAAATTACAAAAAAATAAGGTACAGTAATAAATAAATTATGAACGCTAAAGCGGAAAGTTGTTTGCATTTGCTGTGCAGCAGTAAGTATACAAGCTGCAAGCAGTTTAAAAGGTATGTATGTAGTCAAGCAGTTCATTTGAAGGGAAATGCTGCAGCAAGCAGTCCTTGGTTTGGACAGAAACATTAGCTGCTGCTGCTGCTGCTGCTAAGGGTTAAGCCCTACTTTACCCCTTATTAGATTATTGGCTTGTTTTTAATGTATATTTGAGCAAGCAGTGGTAACTGGCAAGCAGTTCGCGGCTAACACAGCTGTGCAAATAAAGAGGCAAGAAGTACTTATTTAAAACGAACTGTCAGGATGCTCATGCAAGCAGTGCAGTGCGGCGAATGAAAACTAAGTGGCAACGCTGGCAGAAACTGTTTAAAAGCAGTTCATTTTACAAGAGGAAACGTTATAGCTTAGAAGAGAATTTCCTTATATTTGCTTATAAAAAGAAGAAAAATAAAAATAGTTTTGTAAATAAAAAATAATTAAATGGCGATTATACTTGTTAAAAATATTCGTACTAAAATTATATAAACCATTTTCGGCTAAGGAAAAACTGGATTACTCTATTTCTTACTCTTTATTTTATAGAACTCAAAACTTCGACTTTAATTTCTAATTATTATCAAACTTTTGCCAACTTTTGTCTGCCCACCACAAAAATTCTAGTTTCCTTGCTCCCAATATAGAATTTACATCCAATTAAAAGTCTTGAAGGGAATTCGTTGAGAGTGTTTCTCATAAAACTGATTGATCATTAGCGATGTTTAGTCATCGGGTCAGTGGCATCGTCATCGTCGTGTGTCGTGTGCGTAGACACAGGTATCTGAGTATCTAAGTATCTGAGAGATACAAATTCGTGTGTCGCTTCGCTTCGCATTGCATTGCATCGATTGGCCACGACGACGACAACGACGAAGACATTTTGGCATTTGCTGTGCAATTTGAATGGTTCATTGGTGTGTCGTCTTCTTCTAGTTGTTGTTTCTGTTGTTGTAATCTGTCGTAGACATCGTTTATATACGGCGGACACAAAAGTCGAATCGCTTAGACGCTGGCGCTAACTCGATCCGATCGGAAAGTTAATTTTTCAATTGGTGCAAATCAATCTTTGGTGAATATATTTAAATTCGCACATTTGCTCTGAACTTTCTTACTTTAATTTTGCTACTTTTTCTACTCTTTTGCTACGTTTAATTAAACAAATTCCTAGTTTGTACTTTCATACGCAAAATGGTGAGTTCAACATATTTTTAAATCGGAATTTATATTTATTTTTGAACACTATTTGAATGCTCTTTGGCGAATAAATCAATTTAATTGTTAGTTTCGACAAATGTTTGGCCTTGATTTGAATTGTAATTTTAATTAAAAAAAGAAAAGAAACACTCGCAGAGGGCATTTGTAGGGTACCAGCGATAGGAGTGCCTAGCGTAGGGTAAGCCGGCTGCAGAAGACCCTGTAATTTAGAATACCTTTCACAAAAAAACTTGATCAGCCGCATTGAGCTCCTTCACTGTTCTCTGTTCTCCTTCTCTGGTCTCCTTCAGCCCAATACACACCTATTCCCCGACAGCCTTCAGACACTCTTGTCATTTCTCTATGTACAGGGTCTGCGAAAAACGTAACTTTTTGCATCTCCAATTAATTACACACATTTACTATCTCTTTGCAGTCCGAGGCGGAATACGACAAGGATCAACTGAGAAGTAATCACAATTAATTGGTTTAAACAATAAATTTTAAAATTCATTATTTATTTCCCGATCAGTTCTTCGGAATGCCTTCAAGGCCTTTGATCTGGAGGGCACGGGATGGATCGATCATAGCGATGTCTCATCGATTCTTGAAATCTTGGGCCAAAAACTGGAACCACCAGCAGTCAAGGCCCTGATCAAGGAGGTCGACAAGGGCACAACCAATAAATTGAACTTTGAGCAATTTTGTAAGCTCGGCGCTCGGTTCATTGAGGTCGAGGAGGATGTGGCAGCGCTGCAGGCCGAGTTGAAGGAGGCATTCCGTGTGTACGACAAGGAGGGCAAGGGCTATCTGACTGTGGCCACGCTGCGTGGCATTCTCCACGAACTGGATGATAAAATCTCTAGCCAAGACTTGGACTCCATCATTGAGGAAATCGACGCTGATGGCTCCGGAACGGTTGATTTCGATGGTAACGTACCACTAATGAAAATAATTACTAGTAATTTTTAAACTATATATAATTCTTTTATCTATTTTATTACAATTTTTGAACTTCTTGCAGAGTTTATGCAAGTGATGACAGGTAATAAAACTACACTACAAACTATCACTCCCAAAAACTTTTTGTTGTCGTTTCAAAGAGTGAAAGCATGTCAAAAAAATAATAATTATTTATGTTCATTTTGATGTTTTTATTGTTGCTTGTTTACACTTGAGATTAACTGCTTTAATTTATTTTGTACTTACGTTTTTATAAATATTATTTATGTATTTTTTATAGGATAAATCGCGCTGTTAACCAACACCTCTGGACGTGTCTTGAGCGCTAATTGAATTTCAAATAACAAACGGCAAAACAAATGTAATTCTCTTGTGTAACGCAGAAAAATCTATTCCAAAAAGTTCAATAAATATAAGATTTATAGCAAAATCATTTACAGGCAGTGGCCAGTTATGACAACGGATATAAAAAGTATTGTTGGTAACACTAGATTCTGGTGAGAACTATACAAATCAAGCATCCTGTAGACAACTTCTCAAATACTCTATAAAAATTCAAGCTTAACTAAATTTTAACTTGTTTTGAAGCCAAAAAGTCGACTTTTTTGGCAGTGTTGCCAGAAAAAAAACTAAAAATAGCTATAAAACACTTTTAAAACAACTAATCGCAGTATTTAAAAGTCCCAAAACTAGCTAAAAGCCAACTTTACTCCAATAAAGTTACTAAAATCAGCTTAAAACTAAGTAAGCCACATCGGCGTTGCCAGACTGTTTGATATTCCATCATAAGCGTGTCAACTTTATCAAAAAGAGTGTCTTTAATTCAGTCTAAACATAAGTTTATGACTCGTTCTATCTGATTTTAATTGACTTTGATCTGGACCGCAAAACCGTAACGAGAAAATGCGGCGACAAAAGCCAGAGCTCTGGCTCTGACAGAGCTCTACTTCCACAATTTTGCAATAGCCACGGTAGTAGAAGTAGTCGTAGTAGTCAATGTAGTCGTAGTAATGCCAATTGGCAACGACCAAAGCAATTTAAAATCGATTTAGATCTCGTTGTAGAGGTTTGGCTTCAATTCATGACGTTTTTCAGTTCAGTTTGGCTCCATTCGGCGTTTTATTTGAACTGTTTCACTTATTGAGTTGCTTAGTGTCCTTGACAACACCCCACCGTAAATCTAACGCTAATGCCCCGATATGGGGAAATGTTACGCATTTGTATAGCTATCAAATGATATTTTTAACAAAAACAAAACAAACTACTTTAAAAAAATCCATTCAAAAGAACTAAAAACAAATCCGCGTTGTGCTAAATGAAAAGATTAACTGATTTATGTATGGAATTATCAGCATTATTCATGTTGGAGTATTGTCTTGAGTAGATTTAAGATAAAGTGTCAACGCTCTCAGATTCACTTTTGGTTTTATATCTTTTTTTTGATTAATTGATGTATCCTACAGATACACGGGGAGAAAAAGTAGTGTGTTTTGAGGCCAAAAAGTGTTCTAAAGTTGTGGCTAAGATAAGTACTGTTAAGGTAACGAACTTTTAGGGAACTTGGTCAATTCCACTCAGTGTATGATATGTTCTAAACAGCGTACAAACTTTGGGAGTCTTAAACCGTATGAAATGAGCCACTAAGTTCATTAGTTCAGTTCCTAAATGAACATTTCATGTTACTAGACATTCAAATTGGGTACTATATGAACTCATGTAGATCGTTTATAAGAATTCCTGGAAACTATTAGCTAAACTGCTTTCAAATGCAACAAGTTGTAACAAAAATCATGCTAAAAGTCGTAATCGAATAACGAGACACAAGACCGAACTATAAAAAGCATTCAGAGTTTTGCATAAAATCGTGATTCACAACAAGACTACAGCTACAAGAGTGTATTATTTTTATTTTTTGTGTCTTATTTCTTATTAGCAACCTATCACATTAACAAAGCCAATAAATTTGTAAAGTCAAGAGTCTTTTGTTTTTTCTCTCATGCTACAATTTTTGGGCGGAGGTGTTTTTTGGCCCCAACAAAAAAAAAAAAAAAATAAGAGTAAAGCAACAAATACAAATTCGAATTCAAATTCAAATTCTCTTATTTATTCCAGTTTCAACTTTACGCAGATAAAAATCATTTATTTGGCAGGCATAATGAAACTGAAAGTGAAGGTATTTTAATTGTGGGCAGGTTTTTCTCTACTTTTTGTGCCCAAACATACAAAACTACAACACACACAAACATATATAACTTCGATCCATTTATTTCGGCTTGTATGAGTGTTTATTTCTTTTACTTGATTGGGTTTATACAGACCTTTACATAAATCTATCGAAACGGATATCGACGGGTCAAAAAGCTAAGCGCACACAATCAAAAAATTCATAACGTTTGTTCATCTGTTCAATTTATTTCTATAGCAAAAATAGAGCGTTTTGTTGGGAGTACACAAGTGTGAGCCACTGTAGTGTGCCGCAATGTGGGCGTGTGTCTATCCTCGCCTAGCAAACCAGACGAATAAAAAGGCTAAAGCTTAAACAAAAGGCAGAAACAGCGGAACTAGTTTTTCCGCTAAAAGTCTATTGGTTTTTTGGCCACATTTTGTCATAGTCTTAACGAAAAAAGGCTTAATGCTGAGACAAGAACTTTCTGCAGCTCTGGCTATTGTTTTAACACAAAAGCGATCTCTAGCGTGAATCCCTTTCAAGTACTCTTAGTATTTAGCGTAACAAATTGTGATTTTTAGCATGAAATATTAAAAACTGTTGCTAAAATGTAGGGAAAATCCAATAAAACCAAAATATTTAGAAATTTCTAACTATTTCTCATTTGAAATGAGACTGGCAGCTGTCATACTGGGATTATTCTGTCTAAAACTGACAACTGGACATCTAAACGCATTTCTGGGCGGTGAGTCAAATGTTTCCCATTAAAAACTCGATCAAAATTTGTAAAATCCCAGAATGTCACCACAATGACATCAAGGTCGACTGTATACCCTCCTGCCCACGCATCTGCATGGATTACCTCATGATCCGCAAGTGTAAACCCATTGAGTGCACGCCCGGCTGTGCCTGCGAGGAGGGTTGGGTGCGCAAAGGTTCCAATACGGGGCCCTGCATCAAGCGTAGTAGTTGTAAGCGTTGGATATTATAGTAAACTTCTGAAATGTTGTAATAAATTAAATTTCACTGTTATGAAACTGCTTTTTTTCGAGACATTGACCTTGTTCGACCTTGGCAACTCGACCGAACGTTGCAACCACAGCCTCATGCATATTTCGACGTGTTTGTGCATGCATAGACATGTTGCTGCTCCCCGAAAAGAGCTAACAACAACCTCGAATGCAATTTTAAGACCACAATTCACATGTGACTGACGTATAGAGCTGGAGGAAATCTCTATTGGGAGGTTAACAACCGATTAATTGGCTTAAAGACGAAAACTGGCTAAAAATAAAAAGGAAAATGCAACAGCAACAATTTTCAGTAACTAAAATCAACTCAAATAATACCATAAAATATTAACTAATATTCTTGACAAATCGCTGTCTGTACAAATAGGTCATTAGCCAATTAAAGCATAAAAAAAGTTGATGCAAGACAAATAAAAAATACCAACAAAAGTTTTTTCATACAAAAAAATACTTAAAAAAATACTAGCATACAATTATGGAAAATATTAAGAAAAAAATATATGATTTTATGCTTGAAAATGCCAAAGGCATAAAATATGCAAAAGTCTTTTCAAATTCTATAACAATTTTAGTGGCCATAATGCACACAGATACCAATAAAAACAGGCAATAAAAAAATACGTGGCTTTTACTTTTTACCAGTGTGTTAAATTCCATATGCAAACTGTCAGTTCATAAACTTAATAACCAAATTAATAATATAAATTAATGAAAGGTACACGTATTATGTGCCATATAACAACAACAAAAAGGCCACACAAGGCGTTCTATTATCTAATAACGCGGGAGTGTGTGTGTGCGTGTGTGTGTGCCTGCCTGCCTAGTTTACGGTATTTTCTGGCCAAAATGACAGGAAAGACTTTGAGTTTCAGTTATGAATGAAACAACATGCCAAAAACAACTTTCTGATACGATCAAAAACGATCAAAACTTCCAATTAGCCTTGGCAGACCGTATACGATATTCACCACGGTACGATATTCACACACACACGCACACACGGTCGCATGCTTACTTAGGCCAATGCATGCAGTATGCGTGTGAAATCGATTAAAAGCATTTAGAATAATTTCATAATTAATAACAAATATTTAAATATTAATGTGTAAATATGTGTGTGTGTATTTGTGTGTGTGTGCGCTTGTATTCCTGTTTAAAATAAAACCGTTTTGCATTTCTCTTTCACTCGTTTGCAAGAGCTTGAAAAAAGCTCGCGAGAGCTTTAGAGTTGAGCTTGAGTTGCTGTTGTTGTTGTTGTTGCTATTGTCTACTGGCTGCAGCAACTTCTTTCGCTCTCTTTATGCCATCGCATGATTCATTTGTCCATTCCCCCACCTCTCTCGCTCGCTCGCTTGCGCTCGTTCTCTAGCACCGCTCACTCACTCACTCGCTCGCTCTCGCTTTGAGCACTAAGCTCGACTGCTTGCATTTGTGGGCTGCGTGTGTGTTTGTGTGGGGCAAAAAAGATTTTATATAGACAGACGTATCTGGCTAGTGCTTCAGTTTGGTGCTTAGACGCGTTGCGCGTGCTTCGAAACGTTGTGCAGTAGCAGCAAGCAGTAGCAGCAGCAGCAGAGTTGAGTTTTGTGGTGTATACAATTTTGTGCAATTTTTCAACACGATAAACTGATCGACCGCCTGCCGACGCATACCCCCCACTCCCCATAATTGCCTAATTGGCGGCAAATAGTCAATCAAGCAGTTGCACTTGCACTCACTCTCTCTGTGTGTCTCTGTCTTTCACACGCACGCACACGCACACTGCGTACGTCGTTGTTGCTGTTTCGTATCCTGTTTTTGGCACAGAAACTAGTCCTCAATTAATCAATGCGGTGTTTTCTCTAGTGCACTGTGCTTAACAAAAAATAAAGAAATTTAACAATTGTTTAAAAAATTAAATAAATAATTATGTTAGCCAAAAGGACCATGACGCAAAAGGGATTAAAACATTTAATTGGGCTAATTGCCGTTATGGCAATACTAACGGATTTACCAGTGGTTAATGCTGTGCGCATCGGAGGAGGAGTAAATCCGCAGCAGAAGCTACGCATTAAGGGTAAGTGTCGTTTACCAACACTACAAATTGAACACACAGGTGACAAAACAAACAACTAAATAACGACACACATAAAAAAAACTTGTTAATCGATCATTTGATTAATTGCCACATTTAAATCTGCTGAAAATCAAAGATTATAACGATTAATGATCCAAAATTAGACGAACAACAATAGATTTGAGTTGAATTTATTTTATTTTTATTTTTATATTGTATTCAATTTGTATTTGCATTTAAACCGTTTCGATCTTCTTTAAATCGAAGTAGCTAACTAACTGCGAGAACAGCTAAATGCAAACAGTTAATTAACGCGTTTAAAACAATTGGCAGTAATTTGGCCTTGTGCTAAGCACTTTCATTTTCAGTAACCAATTGTACGAAGTTTGTGCAGCTGCTTTTCAACTGCACACAGATCAGTGTTCATTTCTTAAGTCCTTTTAAATTTGTTTTGTAATTAAAAAAGCGTTTTAAACTGAGAAATTCGCTAATTTGCGCGAAATTGCACAGCTTAATCTGAAAAGCTGCGATCAGCGTTCAGTTTTGGGGTTTTCTTTGATACTTTACAAACTCTCACATTGTTTAATTGCTTTCATGTGAAAGGTACAGGATTTTTTACAGCCTTAACTACGCGGCGTATACTCAATATGCAAACGGATGTACGTAGCGCAACATTGTATGATGTATGCCACTATGAAATGCTATCCAACGAGCATAACAAGTTATTAACAACAACAACAACAGCACGCACTCGAAAAGTGTCAATAACACGATTTATATTGCCTGGCAAATGTTTTTTATATAAAATTTTTTTTCCTCTAACCCGTCACTTTCCCATTTATCATACATCCAATTCAATCCAATCGAAATCCAATTCATTCCATTCCCTGACATCGAGAAATCACTCGAAATTCGAAATTAAAATCTTGTGAGTGCCAAAGTTCACACACAAAATCAAAACTGAAAAACCAAAAACCGAAAACTGAAAACTGAAAACCAAAAGAAAAGAAAAGTAAGCGAAATCCGACAGAGTCTGTGTGAAAAGTGGAAAACAATAATTACAAAGAAAAATAAACTAAATGAAAGTCTCAATAACATCAACACACACACTCCATACACACACACACAACACACACTCCACACACCATTTCTTTAGTTTTTGTGGGTTAATTTATTGAGATCTATGCAGATCTATTTGCCAAACGACTCTTAAATTTGTAGTGTAGCTGAAAACTTGACATTCGCATGTCTGTTGGCCAGAAAGAGAAATGAATTTTGCGCGTACCGTTAGCAACAGTGGGTTCGACTCGTATGCAAACAGGTGCAAATATATGCTCTGTCTGTCTGTCTCACTGATGTTATCATCTTGGTTCATTTACACAAGCTGCCAGCTGCTAAAATACATACAGTTAGCCATGTAATTGTTTTGACGAAGCATTTAATGATCGTAATTGGGTTTCAAATTAGTTAAATCTGAAGTATCTCAATTAAGTTTATTGGATTTGTCTTTAGCTTCTTTTCAAATGAATTTTTCAGCTGTCCTTCAAACTTTTGAACTCCTTTCAAAAACAATACTTTTATCTTCATTATCTCCTTATATTTATTATTCATTCTATAGCTTCCTATAGCTTCTTTTATAGTATCCCGATACATTACCCTTATAGCTTCAGGTTTTCCAGTTCTGCTAAAAAATCTATTAAAACAATCTACTTTTATTCCCATAAAGTGCTGCAGATAAGTTTACTACTAATCGTTGCATTGACGTAACTTTACATCCGTCGCTTGGTATGCAAAATACACATACAGCCATGAGAATAGTTGCACTTACGTGAGTAATTACTCACTGCTCGCAGTTATGAATCGGGATTTGAGTGTTTCTTTTTATTTTTTTTTTCGTTGCTTAAAAGAAAATTGTCCGTGGGCAATTTTTAAAAGTTGTTTTGTATTTTTTTTCCTTTTTTTTTTTGTGCATTTGTTATGAACACTTGTAATGTTTGCATATACTAGTTTACTGGGTATTTATGTAAATGGACCACATTCCTGACCCAAAGGATGTAATTGTGAGTGTTATGCACTAACAGCATTTTAATTACACCAACAAATACACTGCACAAAAATTGGTGTACATTAGTCAGCAGTAAAAGCGGTACACTAACTTAAAGTTAAATAAATTGCTTTTGTACAAACTAATTATAAGATAAATAATGTTTAAACTTTACCTTCAATTATTTAATGTCAAATCTTATTTTAGTTTTGACATTTTGCGTTGATTGGTTCATTAGAAAATATGAAAAATATTTCTACAGCTGCATAAATATCTAAGCAATCTGGTAACTCTGTTTTACCGTTACCAATACTGTGTTTGTTGTTGTTGTTGTTGCTTTCGTATTTGGCCACACCCCAAAAAATCAAATTGCAATCGACTTGAACAACAATGGCGACTGCACCAGCGACAGCGACGTCGACTGCGACAGCGAATGCTCACGTTTGTCAAAATTGGCTTTGATGGCAGCGTGAAAAAACAGCAACAACAACAGCGGAGCAGAAAAAAAGCTTTAAACCGCGTTGAACGCAATATGGGTGTAATTATTATAAAATACAAAAATCAAACTAAAATCTCTGTCGGCAATTTACTCTAATTTCCTGTATGGCGACACACACTGACGGCCATACAAGTATGTGCAGATATCCGCACACGATTTATGGCAAAAAGCACGCAGAGTAGGAAGTTTGACTTCTATATGTGTGTGCATGTGTGTGTGAGAGAGACTCATTAAGTAGAGCAAGCAGTTCTTTAAGCAAAGCTTGCGTAAATTACAAGGGCTGATGCACTGCTTGCATGTTGTGGTGTTAGCTTAAGCAGTGCAGGAGCAAGGACAACTGCTTGCTACAAACAGTAAAGTGAAAAATATAGTGCTCACTACATACTTCTCTGCAATTATACACAAATTGGACTAAAATAAAAATGTATAGACTTTTTTTTAGCTGTGTGCCCACTCAATCTGCCAGGTGTTAATTAAAGACTTTTAGTCATATTTATTCAAGTTTTTAATTATCTTCTTCCGTTTAACATTTCAATCAAAACTTGGACACTTTCTCGCTTTACAAAGCCGCGCACAGTGTCCTTAATCCAATTGATATTTGACCAAAATTAACTGGACTTCAAACTTAAATACAAGTATTTGGGTTTATACTAGCTAAATAGCTGCTAACTTTACGTTATGTACGTTATAAATATGAAAGTATGTATGTGCATACATTGTGCACATGCCAAATTCAAATTCAAATTCAAATTCCAAACGCAAACCCGTTGAACCCGTTGCAAAAAAAAGCGAAAAAACACAAACAATCTGTATCTGGGCGCTGAAACAGAAACTGAACTCAAACTGAAACTGAAACTGAGATACATATTTTTGAGTTAAGCGCAGAGGAAAAAAAGGCAGGTAAAATGTCACGTTTGGTTTTTTTTTGGGGTTTTTAGCAAAAAAAGAGAGAAAAATGATTGCGACACTCGTTGCAAATATGCGCTAAACATACTTAAATATCTGATGAAAATACTGTGAATTTATGTATTTCATGCGAGTTTTCAGATGCTGTCATTGCCAAGAATAAGTGATTAAAAGCTTAAGCTTGAGCGTTAGCTAATTACAGTTCAGTTTCAATGTGCAGGATTAAGCGTAGAGCTCAACACGTTCCACATACAATCCACACACATTCCACCAACTATTTCTGAATAAAAAAAACTATGCAAATGTTTAAACAAAAGATACAAATGTTTATAAACTTTTCCTTTGCTTTGTTGCGAATTTGATTTCGATTTCGATTATGTTGGCAATTGTTTGTTGGATTTTAATCAAAATGCACTCTTAAATAGGCAAATTAAAAACTTTGGGATAGAGAGATCAACAAGTTTTTTTTTTGCGAAATTTATGCGTTTTAGTTTCTGTTTTTTGTGTGTTTTTTGGTTACAGATCGCAACTGGGTCAAAAGCGCGCAAAAATTTATCGATTCCTTTTTGGTATCAGTTGTGCAAAAGATACAAAATATACGAGATATATATGTGCATTTTAAGTATCTCTCAGTCTCAGTCTGTCTATCTATCTGTGTCTGTCTCCTCTGTCCTTCTATCTGTCAGTGGCGAATTTAATTAGCATTTGCAAACTGTTTTGCGAATTTGCAAAAATCAATCGGCCAATCGGCCACCTCCGCGCCCTTCTATTCGCCTGAATGAGCCAATACCCTTGTGCTTCAATATCTGGCTAATAAATTGCGTCAAATATTGCAAAATTTTTGTTAGCCCATAAACAGCTAACGGCTAATAGCTAATAGCAAAAAGACAACAGCCAGCAGACAACAGAAACCGCATCAACCTTGATACCTGTCTAAAGCAATGATAAACTACGCCACTTTATGACAATTTTCGTTTTCATTTCCATTTCTCATTTTGGCCAAAAACCATAACCAAAAAAAAATAAAACATTGATGCTTATCTCATTAACACCTTTTGGCCAAAAAGTGCTCCCACTCTTTTTCTAGCTTAACAAAAGCTAGAGAGAGTAATGTCCATTTGTGCATTTTGCAGCGCAGTTCGATTCTTGGCAACATAATAAATAATTTGGGTCAGAAAAATACACAAAACACATACTAACTGGGCTTATAGTGCAGCAGCCGCAAGTAGAAAAATAAAAAAAAAAAAAACAACACGACACAAACTAGTTAACGTCGTATCTGCACATAAATAAATAAAGAGTTGAAGTTACAAACAGACCAAAGCACACAGACATGTGCAGCGCGTACACGTACTTTTAAGCGCGACTGTTAAGCTAGCAGTGTTGCCAGAATTTAATAGACTAAAGTAGCAAGTTTTAAAAACTAAAATTAATCACAAATAAAAATCAGCAATTAAAAAAAATGTTAATTGAGCGCAAAATGTGTGCCTAACTTATATTAATTAAAAAACAGAATTTTCATTAGAAATTAAATATTTTTTTACTATAAAAAGCCAGTTTTCCGCTCAAAAACACATTAACTAGCCTTAAATTAGCTGAATTGGCAGCACTGTGTCAGTCTAATGCTACAAAATGCTACAGAAAACTCGTTGGGGCAAAAAGCGACGACGACAAGCGAAAAATGTTTTTTTCTTTGAGTTTTTCTTTTTGTATTGGCCAAAAACTTTGTTGCAAATGAAGTCGGCTTAAAGCTAGACCGCAAGTCGCAGCTCGAGATTGAGATTCAGTCAACGAGGTACCAAAATAAAAACAGAAAAAAACCTGAGACGGCTGTAATCACAGTGGGACAAATTCTTGTGGTGCACAGTGGTGTTAACCTAATGGAATGCTGTCAATTTGACACCCCCACTTTAAAATTGTCTTAAATCTTAAATTATAAAAGGTGTGTGTGAATTTTTGCAGCCAGTGTCCAAACAATTAACTGACTCACTGTATGCGTTTTGCGCTTGGAACGCGGAAACTCTTTGGGATTCCCAACTACTTATATTCATAATGCTCTCCCCATGGAAGCCAAACAAAAGAACCACAAGACATGCTGATCATTTGATCTGCATTTTGATTTGAAGTCTTTTTTATCTCTTAGTTTATGCAGCTCAAATGAACTTATATAGTAACTTCTATTGAAAGCGCTTTAAAGTCTTTCTAACACCCAAGAGTCCGTCACTTTTACAGTGATGTAAGTGTGTGTCTGTTGTCTATTGACTGCCAACGCAACTTTCTCAAATCTGTGCATATTTAAATGCCTAAAAGGATTAACTTTCATATTAAGACATCCATTAGTTTTGAAAGTAACAACTTTCATTCATCTCTGAAACATGATCATTAGCAATATTGAATTTATAAACGCTTTTTGAGCTTAACACCCAACCATAAAGAATAACAGCATTTAGAGATAGCTTTGCGTGTTGTTGGCTCATTTAAGTTGGGCGCCACTGTAATGAAGTGTGGGGAAAGAGTGTGTACATATCCTTGAACTTTTCCAGTGTGGTGAAATTCAATGTGAAAAGTGTGTACACATTCTAATACCCTGTCAGACTGTCACAGTTTGTGTGGCAATTAGTTTGAACAAGTTCTAACCAAAATTAGCTAATTTTTCTCATCACGATCTGTCGAAAATTGATCTAACCCAATTCTGGCTGACCCAGCTTGCAGCTAAATAGTAGCTAATAATCACGATAAATCCAAATGAGCTGAGAAATATGTCGACGAAATTGATTACACAATTTTAAAGCCTCGCACAGTGGAGAAGGCAAACACGCCTACGACACAAAAAATAAACAAACAAGAGACAGGCAACGTGACCAGGAAGTTGTAGACCCATTGTAGAATAGAGTCCCCCCAACCCCCTCTTAACCCATTGTTACCGAAACTGTATGACAGGCAAATACCCTTTCAATAAAGCACTCACAAACACACACGAGATCAAAATTAAAAGATTTGAAAGCATTAAATTCATTCGTTTAACCGTTTTCTGTCCAGGCTTTTATGTATGGACAACTCAAACTACAATGCGGGAGTGTTGCCAACTAACTCAAACTGAAAGGGAAACGTTCGGAATGTGTGTGTGCATAATAATCAAATTGATACACTGAGCGAAAGACACACAAAATGAAAAAGAAACGAAACACTTGCCAAAATTAAGACATTCAAAACGATCATTATTTTAGCATTTCTCACAATGCCCATTAAATAAATTTAATGAGTTTGCAATTTAAGTGGTTTTTAAATGCTTTTGACAAGAAGTCACTAAAAAATAGATTGCACCACGGCGGCAGTTGTGGATTTTTGTATGTAAATCTTTTAATTAAATTGACCAAATTTAAAAGTCAATTAAATATGCATCATCAGGCAGTCATGGGTACATATATAAACAAATACATATGTACACTTGAATATATAAAACTTTGCGTTAGTATTTGTGCTAACGGTAGATCCGGATCCGCACACAATTGCATTCAGAATTCACATGATTAAAAAAAAACACACACAAAACGGAAAAAAAACCCAAAAAAGAGGGCAACTCCAAATACACAAAAATATAAAAATATTTTTGAATGAATGCGTGTGTGATTATTGCGCAAATGATCCAATTTTCAGCAGAATGCGAACTCAACACTTAATTGTGGGAGCAAAAACCTACGGAAAAGCGCAAAGAAAAGGATGTAGAATTGTTTTTTTTTTTCTTTGGATATGTACACACTTTTTAACAACATTTGACTAGAGTGGCACACAGTTTTAATAAACCACTATTTATGCTCAAGAGCAAAATTGGTGTCAAAGTTTATAGTCTGAATAAGCTTTAATTGCCTTAAATTTATAGCCAACTTCATTGGCAAATCTATATTTATTTAATACTTATTTTATTTTTATATTTTGCGTGATAAATTTAAAAACTCGACGAAAAAAAAAATTAATTCATATTGAACGAGCTTAATGTTCTTAAATCTTTGTTGAATTTCGAATGGATTTTGTTTTTTCTTCTTTGAAAGGTCAATTTATGCATAATAATATTTGGCAAATTGCTTAACATAAAAATTGTGCACGGGTGTGGCCGATATACATATATAAGTAGATGTATATAAATATTAGTATATACTAGCACATTACTTTTAATACTTATGCATGCAATACAAGTAATTTATAATTAAAGCAGCGTTTATAATCAAAAACACGAAAGCGCAAATCTTGGCTTGAAAATATGGAAAGAATATAATAAAAATAATAATAATATGAATAACGAATCATACCGATACACACACATACACACACACCCTCACACATTTACACAGCACAGAAACAGTGAGAACAAAACGAGTGATAACCTTGAAAAACAATCTAATTTAGATATTTCTTATGCATATACTTAATGCAGTAACTGTATCAATGTGTTTTGTTTGAATCGATTTCAATTTCAACTTCTAATTTAAATGAAAAATTCAATCATTTGAAATATTCACGAAGTGAGTTTGCAATTATTTACTGTCGAAAAGTTGGCCATTAATTTGGCCACTAATTTGTTCACCATTCCGATTTCAAATTTCAAATGCATGAAAACTAACGCACACCACTGCGCTACTTACTTTTTGTTAGTGTATGCGTGTATATGTGTGTGGTGAGTACATAAAAGAAAAAGCAACGTATGAAATAACTGTTAAATGCAAATGTGGTCACCGAGCGGGTTTCGACTAACACACACACACACACATACACTTGCACACGCACTGGCAGCTGTTCAGCCTTCATACCCTTGTAAATGAGCCTGCAATAAATAATGGGTAATAAATACTGGGTAATTAAAACAACAACCAACTCTGTATCTTTGCAGAAAGTAAAAGGTATTTTGCAGTCGCTTAAGCTCAACAAATTTCTTTTCTTTTTTTTTTTGTTTTGCTTTGTGAAATTATTTGTTGAATTTTTGTAAAAAGCCAACACGTTAGCAACAATTAACTCAGCAAACAAAAAGGAAAACAAAACAAAAAAAAAGAAATATAGAAATACATTTATACGTTTGTAGCTGCATTGCTCTGATTTGTTTAACGGTTGTTTTTACTCTTCTCTTATTGTTTTCGTTTTTTTCTTGTTGAGAATTCTCTCACACTCAGCGCCAGATCTGGAGCAAATGATATCACAAACGAGACGCGCTGCGATGAGTTCTCTTTTCTCTAATTTGACTCTTGTTTTTCTGTAATTTTCACAATTTAATGCGCTGCAAATTAGAAAACATTTGAGCTTGAGACTTTTATTGCAGCAAGTAAAAGGGCAAAAGCGAGTAGGAAGAGAGAGAGAGACAGACAGATGGAGAGCGCACAACAAGTGTCGGTTAAGCAGTACAAGTGGGGCCAGACTTGCAGGCAATCCTGTAGCAGAGAGAGTGAGCAACAAGTGTTGGTTAAAGCGTTACCAGACTGTTGCCCATCTTGCAGGGAGCTGCCAGACTGGACCACTTAAGACTTGTCATATTTCGTCAAACGTTTATTGGATTTTTTTGTTTTATTTATATTTTTTTTGTGGAACTTATTGATACTGAAATTTGGAATGTGGATTTGCAATTATGCTATTAACGACAAAACGAACGACATAAAAACCGGTTAATGTGCAGAGCATAAGGCATTTAGGCATAGAGAAATAAATTGTCTAGACAGTAAGTATAACGAGTTCACTTACTCAAACATACAAACGCATAACAAGATACAAAGATACATAGATACATGTATGTATATGTCGTTCTATGCATGAAAGATTCAAGCTTGGGCAATCAGGCTGCGTGCGAATCGCGAATCGCGTATCGCGAACCTGTTGCGAATTATTCAGTACTGCACCATATCTCCACACTGTTTATGCGCAATTTATTTCGCAAAAAAAAAAAAAACATTTTACAAGAAATGCTGTCAAAATTTAGCCAACTATGCATATAAACTAAACTCGTTAACCAGTCTAAATTAATTTTTCTTACCAATTTGACAGTACCTAAAATGCTAATAATCTTTTTTAATGTTAATCGTTTGAGTTGTTGATATTTCGTCAGTGATCGACTGTTTTTTTATGAATTTGCACACGCATAAACGTCTTGTAACAGATTCCCAATTGAAATGGCCACAAGCGGTGCAACGAAAGTGCTTCTGGCACTGCTGGTGGTGGCAAGTTGCAAGTGGGCCAACAACAGCTGCCAGCTTAACTAGTAGCAGCAACTAAGCCAAGTTGTGTTCCCGTTATCGCGGTCTAGTGTTACTTATAACCCAAATTGAAAAGTGGCAAAGGCCCAAACTGGGACTAACTGGGGCAATAGCGAATCAAGCCAACCAATTCAACAACAATCTCAACAAATACAGCTACAGGTAGAGATACAGATACAGGTACAGGTACTTCCTGCTCTCGTTTCCAATTTTTGATATATTCATTTTGCTTTTTTTAATTTGTACTTTATTTTTTTATTTGATTTTTCATTCACACATCTTGTTGCAAAATTCAATTTCAACAGTTTTAACAGCTTTGCTTTTGAGCTTTTCTAATCAACTGTCAATTAAAAGATATATGTACTTGTATCTACCAGTTGTAGTTGTTATTGTTGTTGTTGTTGTTGCTGCTCAGTCGCACGTTTACACATTTCATTTAGCCGGTGGTCAGCCTGCGGTGGTCAGAACGGTAAGTACGTGACGTTGCCACCGGATTTGGGTCAGAAAAACAAAATATTGGTCTTGGTTTTTTAACTTGTTTTGCGCATAAAACTATTTCAATTTGATGGAGTTTCGCAAGCGGAGATTTGTCATGTGTACGTAAGGAATTTCTATGTGTGAATGAGGTAAATGCGGGACTACCCTTGTTAATCGATAACGCATTAGCCTGAATGAGTTGCCAGACTGTTGGCTAGACATGGAGTGTCCTTAATGAGCGTTCGATGAGCTTTTAGCAACAAGCGTTGCCAGTTTAGAGTGATATGCGGAGCATCCTTAATAAGCGTTTAATCAATAAGCGTTGCCAGATCGTTTAATAAACTGCTTACTGTTCGTACATTGATCGTAAGTACTTGGTTCCATTTCTATTCCCTTTTTAGTCACTTACTTGACCGTGGGGTCAACTCTGATTGCTCAAGAAAATTTCGCATACATTTGTGCATTACCATAAATATGTATCCATTATGTGTGTATAATTTATATACTAAAACTTTAGCTGCAGTTACAAATTACAACTCAATGCCATATAATTCAGAGTGAATTGCATTCCTGGCCAGACAAACCTGAACATACCATAGTCTTTTACACCAACCACTTGCACTCGTATCTCTTAATTGAACATGGCACTTAGGCAACGTGCTAATTAGTGTTACTAGTCAAGTAGTTGTAGTTGATTTTAATTGAGCTGCTTTTTAACTGGGCACTGACGGATTGGTTGCCAAAGCTAAAGGTGCTATAATCTGCTATCCCAATGCTAGCCCAATTTCAAATCTCAATAAACCAATACCAAAAGCCAATCGAACGAACAATCTAACAACATTTTTCTCTGATTGCCAACACACGCAATAAAAATAAAAGTGGCGCAAAAACGCTTTTGTTTTTGGGAATCTTGCCAAATTTTTTCCTTTTTTTTTTATTTGGTGTGTTATTTTGTACAATTTCCAGTTGCTATTATCGGCTCACCTCTTTTTTTTTCTCTATTGCTTTCATTTTACATTTTCAATTTCGTTTTCGTTTAAGTTTTCTATCGGCAAAGTACGAACTATCTACTCCGATTTCTGTTACCATTTTAAACATTTTCAAATTACATGAAAATTACAACAAGAGTCTGAAACGATTTTGCGCTTATTTGGAACTATATGTATAATTTTCCCATCACATAATTACAGTACACATTGTACATAGTGCGCGGTGCGCCAGCACACTCCATTGGCGGCAAAAGACAATCAATGCTTTGAAAAAAATTATAAAACATATTTTTCGAGGACTGGGGATAAAACGCACATGCCGTGCAGAGAGCCACGAAAAAAAATATTTCTTCATTATGAAACTCGTGGCGTGGAAAATAAAGTTCAATAGTTTCCGTAAAAAAATATAATGAAAATTAGTGATTAGATTAGATACAAACGTATAATAAACGTAATTTCAAGTTGGTCTACGTTATTTTCCTTATTCACTTTTGCATCTTCCTGCTGGGTTTGACTTACTACAGGGCTAACTTAAGCCTCTTACAAACAATTTGCATTCCCATTCTCTTGGAGCTTAAACTAAAGAATGGGAACTAGAACAAAGTGAAGTGGAAAGTGACGAAAGAGTGAAAGGTATTTAGCAAAAAAAGAAATCAGAGACTTTCTTGTTCAGGTCAAATAATGTTATAGCCAAGAAACAAGAAACAAGAGATCATTCATTCATTCAGTCATTTCCCTTTCACTTGATACACAACAAGCCCAGAAGAATCTCTGCTACTCTCTGCGGAAAGTAACTGTAAGACAAGTCGCGTACACTAAGCTACAAGACAAAACAAATTAAGTAGCAGTTAACAGACAGATGTATAAATAACATTAAACACACGCCAGCCAATTAAATAAAGAAATAAAAAATGATTTGAAGGAAAAAGCATCTAAATTGTGAAATCTGGTAGGCTCAACAACAGCAACAACAACAACAGCACTACAACAACAACTACAAGCAACATCAACATGAAAATGAAATTAAATGCTCATAAAAAGGCAACGTAATGAGACCGTAACGATTTTTCCCCTTCATCCGTCGTCTTCATCTTGAAGGAGGAGGCGTAGCTAATGCCGTCTCTTTCCATTCTAAGGCAGGGCAAAACAAGTAGTAAAATATATCAAAAAAAAAAAAAAAATGAAATGAAATTGAATTGAATGAAAAACCCGAAATGGAATGAAACTCAATTCAACAACAGTTTTACCGGCATCGGAGCCAGTCTTAGCTAAGTTAACCTGCTGCTGCTGCGGCTGTGTCCGCTCGTGCGGCTCCAAAATGCTAAAACTTCAGTTAGACAAGTCGAAAGACTCAAACTCAACTCAAGTTTGAACTTAACCCCAACCCCGAAATGTGCTCAAATTATAGACGTACACACATCAGCCTGGAGTGCACAACACAATGCAAAATCAACATAATTCACATTACTTCTATTTATATTATTAGACAAAAAACGCCTGCCAAACTCTAATTTTGCATGCATGCAAAAATTAATTGAGGTTACTGAATTCGGGAATGCCATTACTAACTAGAGTTGAACGATATATTCGTTACCTATCACAACTATTTTTAAAAGTAACTACAAAGTAACTGGACTCCAGTCACGGTGACAGTTGAACTCACAACATCGCTCAACTCGAGAGCAGATTTATTTCTTCTATGAATGTGTGTGTGTGTGTAAAACGTATTCAGATGCTTCAAATGCTTTCGGCTTTTTTCACATACTCGTAATTAATTGCAGCGTCTATTGCATGCAACTGCCAACTGGCAATTTTTGGCTGTTTTTGTTGTTGCAGCCTTTTAGTTTCATTGTTTTTGCTGCACGTTGTACGTTGCGGTGGCAATTTCGATCGTGTCGCCGCTATCTCCATCTCTTTTCAGCTAATTGTCAGGCCATGCGTCGCCGTCGCCATTGTTGTTTTTTGGGTTTCATGTATTTTACATTTTCTTTATTACTTTTTGGCTACTTTTTTTTTGTTTCGTTGGTTTTTGATATTTTGGCGCAATTTTGTGCACGTGAATGGAACACCGGCCACCGGCACGGTACGGTAAACTGCAGTTGCCAATTTCATAGAGTAGCAACAACAACTAAATGTAATATCAACAACAACAACTGCAAACAATGAGTTGCATTTACGTACAAACAATGCGGAAGACAATTGGGCATATTCCTAGAGGCATTTGGTCACCAAGTGAAAGGTATTCCCCATTAAAATTTGCAGATGCATATTTAAATTAGATTTTTGTTTGCATTATGAAATTAATAATATTTTTCGTGTATTTCGCCATAACTCTTTTTAATCAATTTTACCACAGTAGTAAACGCTGCAATTAAACTCACCACAACCGAAGCTTTGCTATTTAAAGCACTAATTTCACCACGATCAAAGCTAACTGTAATAAAAGCAACTTGTGACGTTTTCGTTGGCCAATATCGTCTTCATTAGCATTTGTTGTTACCGTTTAGCCCTGAACTTGGACTCGTAACATCACACGATAAGCGGCACAAATAAACCTGAGCCCACACGCATACACACACTCACACATTCGTAGGTGAATTGATTATGCGCTACAAAGTAGCCATGTGTGCCCGTATGTGTGGAGTGAAGATGACAATGGGCACAATAATCCCAAAAGCCCGAAAAAATTCACACCAATAAATTGTTTGAGGGGCAAAGTGGGCTGCGCATCAAAAGTTCATTCACAGTTCAACCAAAATCGTTAAATGAATGAATAAGCTTTGGACATAGACTTATTTTTTTCTTAAATAGTTTACAAATCTAACGTTTGTGGGTATGCAAATTGATGTTCATTCATTTTAGTTCAACAAGCAGTTAATTTATGCACACTTACACATCTGTGTGTGTGTTTGAGATTGTAAAGTTGCCATTCATCTCCATTTACATCATATTTTGATTTAAGCTCACATTAGGCAGTTGAATGCAGTATTTCGGTAACAAAACTGCACAAAAAGCTAGAAAAGTTTCTACATTCGTTGTCAAAATCTTTTGCATTGTTTGATGTCTCATTTTGTGTGCGCTTTTTTTTACAAACGTAAGTAAAATTTAACTGCGGCTCAACAGTTACGTGGAGCGAACGCTGTGCATCTTTATTGCTGCAATATATTTTGTTTATGGCGGCAATAGATTTAAGTTTATGGCAGCTGTATATGTAAATGTACACATGTGTTTATTGTTTTATTACTTGTGCGTGTAAAATGTTGTCTACTTTGTAGAAATTAACGGTCTTAAAAGGCAAAGATTCACCCGCAGGGCTGCAGCGGTGGGAAATTCACGTATCGATACTTTAAACTCGATTTCTAGCTTGAGTAAATTGTGTCCTGCAGCTATCGATACTTCTACCCCGCTGCTTAGCTTTTTTAAATGGCTTCCTCTGACTAGCTAAACTATGCTACGTTCACACTGCACACAGCTACAAAGTGTGAACCAAGGTTTTGCCTAATCCATTGGAATGTTTGTTCACACTCTTGATCTTGCAGTGAGTTGCTAAAAATTGCAATCAATGTCTTTAAAGTCTTTTTCACGCTTTACATAATCAATGTTTAGGAATTTCATTAATCTTGTAATTTGTCTTATCCATCAATTCATGCCCTTTGCTCTCCTGTTCGACATGGCGATAGCCACGCCACACCACACCCTTCAAAATTGGTATCAGGTCGAGGTTACATAATTGTGATCAAATAAACACATACAAAGCGTACAGAAATCCTCCAGTCTAGTGGGTACAAAAGCATTCAATCAGCTGTGGTTGTCGCTCAAATGAAACCAGAAGGTCGCTTGGTCGCGTGGTCGCTTGGCTTTCAATTACCCTACTTATGATCTGATTTGGCCCCTTCTAATCGGAGTGGCAGCCACACAAAATTACAGCTCAAGAATGTGAAAAGTAATTTGATTTGTAGACAGCCCAAAAATCAAATTTGTCTTAGGGTTTGCTAACGGGAAGTGTTTAATAATAGACCCTACACAATATGTATTTAAAATGTAACATTGTAATTCGTCATACGTCAGTGGAAAGTTAGGCACTAGCTGCAATTCCAAAACCAAACAATGGCACAAGACTCACACAAAGCTAAAAATACGGCAAAGACGTCAACCACATCAAAGAAATTATATAAAATGGCATATATAATAATAATAATATAACATAACACGGGCTGAAAGGTCGTTAAGGTTTAGTTTTAGTAAATTCGCGTAACTTGAATAACGATTGTCTTAGCATTTGCAACAAAATTGGATTATATAAAATACCCATCAAATAAAATACAATTTATAAGATAAAAATAGTTTTAAATAATTTCAAGAGGAAATCAAACTATTCACTTACCAAAAGTCACAGCATTAAGCGTTGAAGATAATTGTTTCAAGCACTGTGTGTTCTAACACCTAAGCTGTGGGCGTGTACTTCACAGCAGCACTTTAAGTACCAACTCATGACTCATGTACCGTTCACAAGTTACACAGAAAAAAAACAAAAAAAAAAAATTAAAACAGAATTTGAGTGCTACACTTTTTATGAGCGTAGTATTTTTATTTTTTGCAGCATTAAATTAAAGTGAAAGTTCACAAAAAAAAAGCCGCAAGGTGACGGAGGCGCCACCGAACTCATTATGACCTTGCTTGTCTGCAATCAAAGTGGACAAAAGCAAAGTAGTGTTTGTAATAACACTAACACTGACACTCACACAAACACTCGGCGTAATCGTAATAATGATAATACTAGTAATAGTTATAGTTGGTAATAGTACTAGTAACACAACAACTGCGAAAAAAAAAAAGCTAAGCAAAACCAGTTAATAAGCAACACCGTCGATGGTTATATTGTGCAACAAGCTGGCATTACGAACACAATTAAGTTACAACCTCAACCTATGCCGCCAATTGGCTGGAACGTGAGCGCATTTCACATAAAAGCACGCCAAACTGACCATAACCTCAACTAGCAGTCCAGTGTGACCAGCCCTCGTCTAATCAAAATTTAACGCTCCTGATTTAGCCATGTCTTTATCAAACAAACTAAGCCTAATGAATACTTAACCCCTGGACGAGATAATTTCTCAGAAAGCCGAAAAAATAGATTGATTGTCTAATTCACTTTCACTTTGCTCAGTTTACAAATCTATTAAGATTTATGACCGTACCACAAGCTTAACACACACACAGCCACACACATACACTCATATTGAAGTCCGGCTTGAGCGTTTGCCTTTGTTTGCAAACTCGTGCCGCTCACAAAACTAAGGCAACAATGAGTGGCAGGGACAGGGCTTGGGTAGGGGAACATACATTCAAATTTTTCGTATTCGTACTTATAATAAAATGAAATGAGAAACTGAAAACTGAAACACGCAGTACTTTCCACTTAACAAAAACAAGAAAAAAGTACACAAGCCTTGTTCACTTGCAACACCGTAAGAAAAAGATGTCAAAAACAATGACAATGCTTTAATATAAATAATAATTAATTTTAATGTTGCCAAATTAGAGCGTCAGCAAAAACATGGCAATTAAAATTGTTCAAAAACAAGTGTATAAATGCATAAACAACAACAAACTTGTAAATTGCACCCAGCGATGCATAGGAAGACATTTTACAGTTATTTACATACACAGCTCACGTGTTTTTGTATATGTGTATTTTTGGTATTTTGTTTCCAAGTTTGCACTAAAAAATGTCAAAGGAAGTGTTTAATTGCATGTGGGATCACTGCTAATGTTGGCAATTTGCAGCCTGCAGCCCTCGCACACAGCCTAAGCCAGGGTGTAAGTGCAAGTTTTATGCTCTTACTGAGCAAGCTTTGTACGTATATGTATGTGTGCACACTTGTTGTGTGCAATTTATTTGTAGTCGGTGTTGAGCTAATTAATTTGTTGCCCCATTGCCTGAGCACTCAGTTTTAGTGTCGCTAATTATCCAACAGTTGAGTTTTCGGTTTCATTGTGAAAGTAAAGCAAAAATCAGACCGAGAGATCGAGACACAAGCACAGCAAATAAATATCAAACGAGCAAGCGAGCCGCGATGGCGAGTTGACTAAATGTGATTGCTAACGCGTGCAAATGCACACACACACACATCCACAACCAATGTATGAGTGTGCAGTATTGCTAGCCGTTTCTGTTGGTTATTGCCACCTGACAACTCTAGCATAAGTAAAGCAGCAGCAACAACAACAAAATAAGCACAGCTGCAATAGCAAATCGTTAATCAATTTCAGGCAGGTTGCCAGTGTATCCACAACAAGTGCATAAATAGAGATCGTTAATGCCACACAAAAAAAAAAGGAAAAAAAAAATCGTATGCACTTTAAGCACTTGGCTTAGCTTTTGACCATTTATGCCCTTAATACTTTTTCTTTTTATGTTATATATGCAGAAGTACTTTTTAATGCAAAACTCTCTCCCACTGTTGGGTGAAATGATAGCGTAACAAACCAGATGTGCACATTAAGTTGGACTTGTAATTGTTTTGGTCAAGATATACACGCCTTTTCTAAGTTTCTTAACTTTCACATATTTTAATTAAGCTTCTTAAAGAAATAAATCTTCGTTGAATTTTATGTTTCTTGACTAATTCTTCCGTGGACTTTGTCCCGTGTCTAAAGCATTACTGACTGTGGTGAGTTTGTCAAGAACCTTACATCAGACTTGCAGTAAGAGTGAAGTAATAGTGGGGCTTATGCAAAAATTGTTGAATATTACTGGATTCAAATTTTGTAAGTTAATCCTTTACTTTTACTTTCTTGTTATTAAATGTACTCAAGTGTGTGTTCAAGTACATGCATGCCGATAAGTAGCTTTGCTTTAAATTGGGTTAAAAACTTATCTCAAAAAATATTTCTAAATTTTGAAGCACATGTACTGTGAATAATTACTAGCTAAACTTAATTAAAATTTAAAACACTATAAAGAGATATGTATTTCCGGCATTGTTTGTGTATTATTTTGTGACGAAGCACTGCAGGCAGTTAAATGTAATTTTCAAGATATAAATTTACATACAACGTGTGTAATCGTAAAGTGGACGGTAAACTTGGTTAACTTGGGTGTTGCTATAGACATTTAAGTCAAGGCCGAAACAGCGATATTGTGTATAGATTGAAAACAAAAGTCTATTATTATACAAAAGAATAAAGTTTTCGATTGAAAACATTCCATTGTATGAATCAATTATTATTTGACTTGCACTTTTCATTATGCTGACCAAATACACAATTCAAGAATAACGAGTCATGAGCTGGCTTTCTTTACCCCAGAGAGAAGAGAGCGATGTTTACAAACATAGCATAGTCCCAATTATAGTTAGATGTAAATTTTTATAAATGTTGTTTTAAACGTACTTTCGGTTACCACATGTAACAATGTAATTTTTTTACAGACTGTATGTAGGCCAGGCCAACAATTGTTGTTAACAACACACCCACGCTAGTTACAAATCTGCCACATTTGGCCAATGCCAAAAACCAAGTTTCAGACATTAAACGACGGTAAAAACTAACTGAGCTCTTGATACTTGGGCCGGAAAAGTCATTAAGAGCACAAAATTTTGGACGGTAAAGTGACCTTCCTTTAACAAAAATAAAATCCAAAGCCAAACACCAAAAAAACCAAAATCTCACACCATTTGGGCACCAAAGTTCTATGTTAATGTTATTCGCACCATTCGCAAATTCTTAAAATGTTTATACAGTACAAATTTGGTAATTGTTAGACGTACTTGTATTTGTTCTGTACTTGCCGTTTAATTTCGATTCCGTTTTCGAATCGAATATAGAATTCGTTTTGGTCTCTAAAGCTAACCGCCCAATTAAACAACTGTCCATACATGTGTAAAACAATTTCAATTGATCTATTCTCT
Source organism: Drosophila parthenogenetica (assembly GCA_035047505.1). Taxonomy (NCBI): domain Eukaryota; kingdom Metazoa; phylum Arthropoda; class Insecta; order Diptera; family Drosophilidae; genus Drosophila; species Drosophila parthenogenetica. The sequence continues at coordinate 8,431,608 of JAWNPM010000087.1, forward strand.
GCGCTAGTCGCTATAATGACTTGAATTAATTCCGTTCTTTTAAGAGAGAACGGGTTTTTAAAGCCAAGTATGTAAAATTAGCATCCGTTTAGATTATTCCACGATATTTGTCGCCCAACTGTCATAATGAGGATATGACCACAATTAATATTAATCCAAGTTGTCAAGAATGCTTTCAATTAGAAGGGCTTGACAGCGTAGTACCCGTAATAGCGGATACGACATAAGGGAACACCCTTAAATAGTGTGGTGAAAAAGTGTGTACACACCCGAAAATATGTTGCCTCGCCATAATTGACAAGAAGTTTTATATGTGATCTTCGATAAGTAGTAAGGCGCATAACTTCTGCCTTTAAATATCTTTCTACAACGCCTATAAAGAATATACTATGAATAAAAATATAAACAGTATTGTAAATCCAGTTGTCAAAAATAGAAGGGCTCGCTAACAACTTATATGCGGAAGGGCAACACCCCATTGCAGCGTGGTGAAAAAGTGTTCACACACCCGAGCTAGATTTTTTTTGCTACCATTGATTTATGTTACGTTTTTATGTGTGATCTTTGATAAATAGTTAAGCGCATAACTTCGGAGTTTATTGCTATTTCTACAATGCAAATAAAGATTATCAGCTAAATGAATATTTAAAAAGTTTAATAAACTTAAGTGGCAACAAATTGGCTTCCGTCAGATATCATCTGTTTTTATGTATGGGAGAATTGCTTGATTTGTCAAGCTAAAGTTGTGTGTGGTTGATAGCTGAACTGAGCCAAGGTAAATGTTTAAATTAAACTTCTACTGAAAATTTTAACAATTGATTTATCAGTGTAAATGCAGCACACGTTTGTGTTCTCAATCTTTTGTTTGGTGCAGTATGCAAAAAGTCAATGCAAATATAACGGGTGTGTGTGCGCATGTGTGGGTGTAAAGTTAGGCGTGTGACTGCGACTACGACTGTGTTGTAGCCCTACAACTGTGACTGTAAGTGTGACTGTCACAGTGTCAGCAGCTGTGTTTAACTTCAGACTAAAGACAATGGCGCGTTATTTTGAAATTTCCCTTTTGTTTAGCTCTCGTTTGCTGTCGTCATTGTAGTATTATCGTAATAATGGCATTGCCCATCAAATGAGGCGCCTTAAGTAACACTTTTTTGCCTTTGTTTCTGTTTAAAACCAAATATGTAAGTATATTTGTATGTGAACATGTTTGTTGACTGCAAAAAGAAGCGAAAATTAATTTGTACAAATCAAAAACAATAAAATCAAATAAAAAATATAATAATAAAAAAAATCACAAATCTCCAGCGCTTATGGCCATTAAAAGTTATTGCCAATGGCTCTTTGGCTTCTACAGTCCGCATATAAAGCAAATACAAGACTTTTGCACTTAATTAGTTACTCGAAAACGCGAAATTGCGTCATCGGCAGCGGCTACGGCGTCGTTTGAGCTGATTGAACTCCAGCGATTGCACAAAGTCGAATGGCAACAAAATTATAAAAAAAAACAACAAGTAGGAGAGGCAAGTAACGACTGCTAAGGACCCTGTAGCAAAAGCCTGCGGTGTTTTTAGCTAAGTCAAACACTGGGTTTCAGTCGATTCTTCCTCTAAGCGCTCTAAAAAACTTACTCATAGCTATAAAAACTGATTTATGGAAGACTTTATGCTACTTTAGTGTAGATAACTCATAAAATTCGCCAATTAAATGTTTTGTGTGGGGGAAAGAGGGCGTGGCTAAGCTCTAGCAACTGTAGACTATAAAATTAGACTTGTTTTTGCCAGCCACACGAACTCAACAGCCCCTGTGCTGTTACTGTGAGCTACAGGGTCTAAACTAAGAAATATTAAGATACAGATATAGAAACTGTTGCCAATTTGCACTTAATTTAAAACGTAGCTCGGCACGATTTGAAGTTGAAGTTTGAGTTTGAAAAATTAATTGAAAAGCGCCAAGTTCACACACCAAATTAATAGAAAGTATTGTTATTTTTTGTGCTTTTTTGCAGATAAACAAGCAGATCAGACTTCGGCTGGTTCGTACTGGCAGCAGCACGTGGCCACACCCAGCAGCACCAGCGGCAGCTCAACGCCCTTCGATTCGCCCTTCTATTCGGCAACACATGGCCTCGTTCAGACGCACCCCTCGCTGGGCGCTGCCGGTGGCGTGCCACGCCCCGTACCGCTCAATAGCAACAGCTTGGGCAGCGGTTCATCGGTAACGGGAAAAGCATCGCTTACCGCAGGCAGCGGTTACCTGAACTCACGCGGAACGCTGCCCACCTCCGCTCGATATCCGCCCAAAATAAGCGGAACTGTTGTCGAACCGAATCCGAAATCACCGTTCCGTCATCTGGATTTCTCGACCAGTGCCACGGCCGAACTGAGACGTAATCCAGCGCTCTCTGCTCCCGATGAGTGTGCTCGTGCCTGTCGCGAGGGTGAACCCCCAAGGATCTGTTACTATCACTTCACGCTGGAGTACTACACCGTGCTGGGAGCGTAAGTTTCCAAAATAATCCTAAGGGCGGTAGCTTAGAAACCGGAAACAATCGACAAAAGATACTAAACAAAAAGTCACATAAAAGTTTGAAAGTTTTTTGTGCGATCAGCTGACTTAAGATGTGCCAAAGTGTCCATAAATTGCGGTAAATTGCAATTAAGGCATCGTAAAAGCAAAATCCGTATTAACAACTGGGTGTCATTGACATCGAATGGATCATGTAGCTGTCAGATACTGCGATAGGTTGCTCTGCTGCTGCATGCTAGCTTAGTTTTGCCAGAGAGATATACAAGTAGCTGAAAGATACAGTTCAAAAAAAGATATATAGTCAAAGATACACATCTAGATAAATATGGAGGTAAAAAGATACAAGTTTAATTATATCTGATGATCAAAGATACAGAAAATGTTCTATGTATAAGGGAAATTGTCCAAGTAGCTAATAGATGCAATAGAAAATAAATATGTACATAAAGATACACACTTAAATACTGGTAAAAGTCAAAAGATACGAGTTTAAATGGGTATTACAGCCATAGATACAGTACTTGATATAAAGAAAGATGTCAAAGCAGCTGAAAGATACAATTAAAAATTATATATACATTTAAGTTAGAAATATAAAGATACAGATGCAAATGTACATATACATGTATCTTTATGTACTCAAATTTATGCATGAGCATATTTCAAGGCATTAAGATGCATTTAATACGCTTACAGATACAGCAACATAAAGTTATAAACTTAGATACATAAACTTATGCAGATTTGAACTCGGGTACATAAAAAATAATGACAGATACATACATAGTACAGTTGTGGCTACAAATCTCAATCAAATCAAAGCACCAGGAAAAATAACTAAGCTCAAAGCTGTCGCCGCGTCGTGAGTAAGAGGGAGAGGGAGAGAAATAGGGGGAGAGGGAGATAGACAGCTGCCTAGAAATAATTCCCACGCCATAAGTGCTGTTATGGCAATAAGCAAACAAAAGTTCGAGTGCACCAAGCACAGACAAAAGGCAAATTCAAGTCGCTAACTCACAAGCTGCAAGCTGCAAGTGTAAACAGCAAAAATCGCAAACAGAAACGCGAACAGAGACTCAAACTGAGGTTGAAGCTCCGGTTTCAGGCCTCAGGTCTCAGCTGTTGCCCTACTGCGCCAATAGACGTACTACTACTACCTAATAACATGCTCTACTCAAAGCTTAACACTTGCGGATAGTTCGATAACCTGTGCACCGGGCCAACACCACAGATACTTAGATACAAGCAGAGATAAAGCTACAACTTGGCGTTCCAAGAGCTAAAATATGCTTTAGATACAGGGATAGGCAACTCAAACTTCTCTTAGCTCCAAATCTGATCCAAAATGATTTCAAAATGATCATAAAACTATTTGTCCTACAAATTTCAAGCTCCTACCCCTTACCATTTCGCTGTCGCGATAATCAGTCAAATTTGCAAAGCTTCTGCTTTCGTCGGTGGTTTAATAACCCCAACAAAATCGATTACAAACTTTAAACGCGCGCGATAACTTAATTAGTTTGATGTATTAAGCGTAGTCTATTCCGACATTGGACACATTAATTACCAATCATCGTGGATCGTGTAATAATGCATTAAATTGTGCGATTTGCATTCATTTGTAAATCGTATCCGGACTTGAACAGACATGATTAGCTTCCTGTCGATGATCTGCTACGATTTGTTGAAATGAATAATGAATATAGATATATATGAATCGGCATCTGAATATAAATTAATCGGTGTTTGAAATTATTTCAAATTTTGATCGATTGTTGTCCATTTTTTTAAGGGGCAAATGATAAATGATTGTAGGCAAAATGTAGATCGGTAAGTGTAGGATCGACTAAAAATAAACCTAAATCAGATGGGTAATATGCTGAAGGAAATCCACTTAAATTTGACTACTAAAACTATAGAAACGATCAGGTCTTAAGTGAGGATCTTCAATAGGACTATTGTATCTATAGGAGCGATTAGGTCTTAAGTGAGGACCTTCAGGAAAAAATTTCCCTTAACTAAACCCATATATCGGTTGAAAATAAACACAAAGTCTGTAGGGGTATAAATTCCGTTAAAGTCAGACCAGCATAACTATAGGAACGATCGGTTCTTAAGTGAGAATCTTTAATAAGAATATTGTATCTATAGGAACGATTAGGTGTTAAGTGAGAATCTTCAACAGGGCTATTGTATCTATAGGACCATCAGGAAAAATTTCCCTTAACTAAACCCATAAATCGGTTGAAAATAAACACAAAGTCTGTAGAGGGGTAAATTCCGTTTAAGTCAGACCATAACTATAGGAACGATCGGGTTTTAAGTAAGTATCCCCTAGAAAAAACTGGCTCTTACTAAACTCCCGTTTTCTACCCCCTACAGTGCCTGCCAGGTGTGCACACCCAATGCCACAAACACCGTTTGGAGTCACTGTCAGTGCGTGCTAGCCGATGGCGTGGAGCGTGGCATTCTCACAGCGAATCGTATGATTCCCGGTCCTAGTATTCAGGTGTGCGAGAACGATAAGGTCGTCATTGATGTGGAGAATCACATGGAGGGCATGGAGGTGACCATTCACTGGCACGGCATCTGGCAGCGTGGCTCACAGTACTACGATGGTGTGCCATTTGTCACCCAGTGTCCCATCCAACAGGGCAACACTTTCCGCTACCAATGGACGGGTAATGCTGGTACTCACTTCTGGCATGCCCACACGGGTCTACAGAAACTGGATGGTCTTTATGGCAGTGTTGTGGTGCGTCAACCTCCATCGAGGGATCCCAATTCGCATCTCTACGACTTTGATTTGACCACACACATCATGTTGATCAGCGATTGGTTGCACGAGGATGCCGCTGAGCGTTATCCCGGTCGTCTGGCTGTCAACACTGGTCAGGATCCCGAGTCTATGCTGATCAATGGCAAGGGACAGTTCAGAGATCCCAATACTGGTTTCATGACCAACACACCGCTGGAGATTTTCACAATTACACCTGGACGTCGCTATCGTTTCCGCATGATCAACGCATTTGCCTCTGTCTGCCCTGCGCAGGTGACCATTGAGGGACATGGCATGACCGTCATTGCCACCGATGGCGAGCCAGTGCATCCTGTCAATGTGAACACCATTATCTCTTTCTCAGGTACAGTTTCCAGCGATTTTAAGTAGGAGAACTGATTTAACTAGCCTTTTTGTCCTCCTTTCCTCCACCAGGTGAACGTTATGACTTCATTATCACTGCTGATCAGCCCGTGGGCGCTTATTGGATTCAGCTGCGTGGTCTTGGAGAATGCGGTATTCGTCGTGCCCAGCAGTTGGCCATTTTACGCTATGCCCGTGGTCCCTATCAGCCTGCTTCAGCGCCTCCTACATACGATGTCGGCATTCCTCAGGGTGTGGTAAGTTTTCCTCACACTTTCTGCGCTTTTCTTTCTGGGGAAGCAGCTTTTTTGGTAGGGTATACGCTACTCATGAGGTTTTAGTATAGCTGATTGGTTTTTGGTTTTCCAGTTGGAAGAGTTAAGCTTTTACATTTCTGCTTAAGGAGAGAGTATTTAGTAGCGAATTCCTCAAGGCATGTTGGAGTAGCAATAGGTTTCCATTTAAGTGCTAATATTTTTCAGGATAGTCATTGGTTTTAAGTTTAGAAAGTTGCTAATTTCCATTTCTGGGTAGACTTTTTCATGCCTCTCACTTCTAGTATGCTTAATCTAGTCAGGAGTTCTAGTTTGTTAAACAAACGTCTTGTAAGAAAGTAAATAAGGATAATATGTTATTTAAAAGTGATCTAAAGATGGTAGTAGTAAGAAGAAGACTAGGGCGAAGTTTTAGTGTTGTAAAACGAGAAAAACTATGCAAAATCGTTTGCTACCAAAGAAAAATCGGTAATATAGAAATTTGGGGCTTATCTTCTACAATTTGAGTTTGGAACAGCGCTGAAGGAATACTTCCTAGTGTTATAAACCTAGTGTTACGCTCCAAAGCGATCTCCAAAGTAAGTACTTGTACAATACACCTATCAAATAACTGTAATGGGACTGTAAATATCTATAAATATTTAAACTTTTATGCTGTAAATATATAAATTAGCAAGAAAGAGATGGAGAGAGAGAGAGAAACAGCAAATGACTGCATAACTAAATACTTTTCTCTATCTTCTTCCCACCAAAAAAACACCACCACACACCCACACACACACACAAAACCTATAAACTATATTGCACCAAACTGCATAAAAAAAAAACAACTCTGCAATTGTTGTTGTGTGCCGCACCTTGTACCATGTATATACCCTATATATACCCTGTATGACCCCCATGACTTAATGACGTAACGAACAACAACCACAAAAGGTCATGAACCCCCTGGACGCTCAGTGCAATCGTCAGCGTAACGACGCGATCTGCGTCAGTCAGCTGAAGAACGCACTCGAAATTGATCGCGGTCTTTTGGCCGAGAAGCCCGACGTGAAAATCTTCTTGCCATTCCGTTTCTTCGTCTACCGCGCCGAGGATCTCTTCCAGCCTAACACCTACAACAGATTTTTGGGTAAGTTATCGGGTGGAGTATTGAAATGTTTAACTACATTCAACTCTAAAACTCTTTACTCACTTTATAGTGGCTCCCACGGGCGATCATGTGATCTCGCTGATTGATGAGATCTCCTATTTGTCGGCCCCGGCACCGCTCACCTCCCAGTTCAATGAGATCAATCCGGAGCAGTTCTGTAACGGCGACAATCGTCCCGCGGATTGTGGACCCAACTGCATGTGTACACATAAGATTGATATACCCCTCAATGCCATTGTCGAGGTTGTGCTGGTCGATGAGGGTAAGTTATAGTTTAGTGCAAGTAGAGCTCAAATTTTCACCTCAAATTTGGTTTTCCTTTTAGTACAACAACCGAATTTGTCGCATCCGTTCCATTTGCACGGCTATGGCTTCAGCGTGATCGGTATTGGCAGATCACCGGACTCTACGGTGAAGAAGATCAATCTGAAACACGCCCTCGATCTGGACAGGCGTGGTCTGCTCCACAGACAGTACAATCTACCGCCCACTAAGGATACCATAGCTGTGCCCAATAACGGCTATGTTGTGCTGCGTTTCCGTGCCGATAATCCCGGTAAATCTTCTTACTGCAACTAGTGACGAAAATGTAGCTTTACCGCTACTTTCGTCACTAGCTATGTGCTATTTTTAGATAATTTAACTGCTAGCTAGTGACAAAAGCGCTTTTGAGCCCTTTTCGTCACTAACTAGTGCTGATATTGGCTTTATCTTTGTATTTTCTCCACCTAACCTCACTTTCGTTATAGGTTTCTGGCTGTTCCATTGTCACTTCCTGTTCCACATTGTGATCGGCATGAATCTGATATTGCAAGTGGGCACAAATGCGGATTTGCCACCGGTGCCACCTGGTTTCCCCACCTGCGGTGATCATACGCCGCCCATACCCATTAATTAAGCCCAAATGGGGTATATCGTTTACGCAACAACAAGAAACGAGCAACAAACAACAACTAAATGAATACAAGAAAAAATTACTGAACAGTTTGTACAAAGTTTTTGTTTTTTTTTTATAGCCAGAAATTGAAGAACAACAACAAAAACAGCACAATGAGTATGTATGTACGTCTGTATATACCCTGTAAAGCACAGCTTACTGTAAAATAATACTCCTCTTTCCACACAACCCCCCTTTCTCCCCGCACAAGCTTGCCACAAGAAAAGTTGCATCAAGCAATAAACTTTGGAGTTTTCACCCTGAAAATAAGGAAATTTTGGAATCGAAAAATGTAAAAAGTTTTTTAAAGCAGCCATAAAAAAAGTTAATTCCCAATTTACCCACTCAAAACCCTACAAACACTTTACACCCTGTATGTATATTTAAAAACTAATGTATGTGTATAGTTGGGCCGTAAAGAGAGAGAGAGATAGCAAGCAAACACGCTGGTGCCTAAACAAAAAAATAAAAAAAAACGTAATAAAGTGAATTGCGAATGGAAATGAATATATATATATAACTCTATATATATCTAAATCTTTATAAATATAATTATAAATGTACATAAACAAAAGAAACAAAAAAAAAAACAAAAAAAAAGAGAATCGTGTCTATATAAATGAATTATGTATGTATATTATGCTTAACTATATTGTAATACCTAAATATGCCTAATGCCTAGGGTCTATTATATCCAATAAACTCTCACATTGGCTTGCTCACAGTCATATCGTATAGCTGCGAAAATTCTTATCCACAACATTGCATTTGCTATTGTTTAAAAAAAAAGAAGAAAAAAAAAACAATATTTAAAAAAAAAGCAGATTTTGTAAAGCCAGAAAAATCCCAATTAACTGCCCGTTAAATGTATATTTATTGTTTAAATCAATTTTAATAAAAATGTATAAAATTAAACGAAATCTATTTACTTATATCTACTATATGCTATATATGCCTGCACCCAACTTTAGCCATTTTCAGTTAAGTATCTCTTTTCCCCTTTTTAAGCACTTTTCCTTCTTTGTTTCTGTTACTTTATCTCGACTTGTCTATGTTACTTGCAGATACTTAACCCTCTGGATGCGATTTGTGATCGCAAGCGTGCGGATGCTATTTGTGTTTCGAATCTGAAGAATGCAAAGAAAGTGGATAAAAGTGTTTTGGTTGAGCGACCAGATGTGAAAATATTTTTACCATTTCGATTCTATGTGTACGATCCAAAGACGCTCTTCATACCGAATACGTATAATCGATTTTTGGGTAGGTAGCGGGGGGTCTACCTTTGGTTTTACTGCATTAGAGCTGGGGGAACCGCCATTGTTTTCGATATTTTGCAAAAAATCGATTTTATCGATTATAACTAGCATATTGCTTATAACTTAACCACTACTAAATATCGTTAGCAGCACTAAAACGTTATAAAAACCCGTTGCTTTCGATAGCGTATAAAATAATCGATTGTTTCGATAGCTTACCGTCATAAAATATCGATAACAACGATAAATCGCTGCAATAACTCGATGTTTTGCCCAGCTCTAGTCAATAATCGTTTGTCTTTTCTGCTTACCAACTAACACTTGATTTTCTTTGTTACTGCTACTAAAACTACTACTAAAATCCGCTTCAATCATTTGGTCAATCACACAAACTGATCGCTAACGAAACACACACACAGTTGTGCCTAGCGGTGACCACTTGACATCGCTTGTGGATGAAATCTCTTACATATCTCCACCGGCTCCGCCGCTCTCCCAAATCGATGACATTCCGCCGGAGTATTTCTGTAACGGAGACAATCGTCCGCCGAACTGTGGCCCCAATTGTGAGTGCACCCACATGGTGGACATACCGTTGGGCGCCATTGTGGAGGTGGTGTTGGTGGATGAGGTGCAGCAGGTGAATATCAGCCATCCATTTCATCTGCACGGCACAGCTTTTTATGTCGTCGGATTGGGTCGATCACCGGACAAGTCCATCAAGAAGATCAACTTGAAGCATGCCCTGGAATTGGATCGCATGGGTATGCTCGAACGGGACTTCTCAAAGCCACCGCTAAAGGATACCATCGCCGTGCCCAATAACGGTTATGTTGTGATGCGTTTCCGTGCGGATAATCCCGGATATTGGCTCTTCCACTGTCACTTTCTGTTCCACATTGTGATCGGCATGAATTTGGTATTTCATATTGGCACACAAGCCGATTTGCCGCCAGTACCGCCACGTTTTCCACGCTGCGGTGATCACGTACCGCCCGTTTCCTGGTACTAAGCAGTAGAAAACTATCTAAATTTATACCCTATTTATTTATTTAAAGCCTCCTAGAAATACGGAGTCATCTAGTAGCCGCTTTTCAGTGTAAAACAATATTATGTACCCTTTAGACTGGGTGTTATAGGTTTGTTTGTAGTTGGTAAACAACAGTCGTGTGTACTCCACTGTTACAACTCTTGAAAAGCGGCTGTAGATGTCATGTTAAGGTGATAATGTTAATGTTTATGCTACTGTTAATGTTAAACTCTATGTTAAAGCTTATGTTAATGCTTAGAATACTTTAAAGCCGATGCTACATCCTGTACTGAAGACAGCTCGCATTGGCAGCAAAGGAGTAAACGTTCCGCGATTAATCCTTCTTCATTCTATATAGTCGCCTCCGATGCCGATCATCTGATATCGCTTATCGATGAGGTCTCCTACATAGCACCGCCCTCGCCCATGTTATCCCAGTACAAGGACATACCGGAGGAGTACTACTGCAATGGCGATAATAGACCCGCGAATTGTGGCGAGAACTGTCAGTGTACGCATAAAATCGATATACCCTTGAATGCTATCGTCGAGGTAGTGCTCGTTGATGAGGTACAGCAGATCAACATAAGTCATCCCTTTCATCTGCATGGCACATCGTTTTATGTCCTTGGTATGGGACGTTCGCCGGATGCGGATAACAAGCGTATGAATCTTAAGCATGCCCTGGACTTGGATCGACGGGGTATGCTCGAACGAAAGTATCTGAAGCCTTCGCTTAAGGATACCGTCGCAGTGCCCAATAATGGCTATACCGTGCTACGTTTTCGTGCCGATAATCCGGGATTCTGGTTATTCCATTGTCACTTTCAGTATCATATTGTGATTGGCATGAATTTGGTCTTTCAAATCGGTACACTTAAGGATCTACCACCAGTGCCACTTGATTTCCCACGCTGTGGTAACCACTTGCCACCCATAACTCCCAGTAAATTGTGGTAGTTCCATCTAGTTACTAAGTGCAGGCTGAGGCCTTGAGCGTTATAGCTCTATAGACCTGTTATTTATCATTTAGATTCGTTTCCTTTCTTATATACAGATTACATAAATCTTATGTTAATTATATCACTAGTTCTCATACCAGACAACTATAAACTGTTTACTAATAAAAAACACTACTTGATTTCACATCATTCGTTCTTTAAACAGTTATTATTTATCTGGTAATATGCTAGTGATGTAATATAATAAAATGTTCATTTAAATATTGATTCTCTGGTGACGATGTGATAAATTTAGTTAAATTAATAATATAACATCGTTCTCATGAACTAATTTAATACAATTTAAATGATAAACTTCTTAAGCTAGAATTAAATTGCTTTTTCAGTCGTGGAGACAATTAAGGTATTCAATAAAGCCGTTAATATTATCAATCCAAAGTTGTTGACTTTCAAAAAACCGTTGTAGCTGCCAAAGTTTTAAATTATACTGAAATAAGTGGCAGCACTGCATATTCTGAACTAGCGCTCAAAAGCTGATTGGCATGCACGACATCATTGTATTAATAGATTTACCAGATGGCGCAGCATTACAAATTATGATGGATGACGCATTTTAAGATATACTGATATAGTCTTTACAATTGTTATAATTAATAGTCTAGTAATTATTATAATAAAATTGTGTATTAAAGTTCGTTTACAAATTGAGTATATTATTTTCAAAACAATTGTAGAGCTGCCAGATCACGCAGCGCTGACACATTGTATACGGACAATTGGTTTCGCTCAAACTTCACTTAAAATGCTTATAACAATAACTGGCAGAAAAATTTAAATGCTGAAAACATGTTAATCGTAGTTATATTATTTTAGTAATATTAGCAAGAGGAACACCATTGAGAAAGAAAATTATGTCGATAGCTGGCTAAAATATACAAAACGTATCGACGATGTATCGATATTTCTTCTTACTATATCTTGGTGTTATCCAACACTTGTAATCAAAGTGCAACTCTGCGGCGCACGAAGGCGTTGGTTGTTCATCTACCAAGAAAATTCATCGTCATTTTGCATGAGAAAAAAAACGTCGAATTTTTAATTGTAATACATTTTATACGAAACGAATAACGGTAGACGCATAAGAATCAACAAATTAGTGCCATTTTGTAAGCATATTAAGTGTCGAATTCGTACTAAGTGTTACACAAAAAATATAATTAATTGTAAGTGAGAAAAAGTTGAAAGAGCAGTGAAAAAATTCCACACACACATACAGCAAACGCGCACACACAGATATGCAATCGAACTCACAGACAACATACATATGTGTATATGTGTGTATATACATAAATGCGAGTGGATGATGATGTTTTTGGAATAAACGCACGAAGAGTTGTTGGTGGCGGCGGGCGAGGAAACAAACCTATGACGCGACCATTGGACTATCTCAAAACACATTCACATACATATACATAGTTAAAGAAAAGTAAATATATGCTTACATATATATGTGTGTGTATTGAATGTAGTGCCAAATCCTCCAGCACCCTAAAATCACGGGCTTCCAAATACATGCATACATATATCTATATCTAGAGACATATATGTATATGAATGTATGTATGTATGTATCATGTGTTAAACAATTGGAAGTCGGTTAGCAAAAAGCATTGCAGTTTGATTAACATACACACGCATAGATATAACTGGCCTAAAAGAACCCCCCCACTACCACCACTACAACGGGTGATTGTCAAAAACGCCTCATGCGGCTGTTCGCTGATGCTTCTTCTTTTCTATAGATCGTCAGCAGCAGCAACAAGAACAACAACAACAACAGCAAACAAGAGAGCCATTCAATGTATGACTCAAGTGTATGTGTTTGTGTGCGTGCGTGCATGTGTGTGTTCGTGTGTTTGTGTAAGTGAGAGATTGTGAGCTCTACGTGTGTATTTCTGTGTGTATGGCTTTTTCACTTTGATATTTTTCAACCAGCTCGCGCAGTTTTCGCAAATAAATTAAACACAACGCATCGTCGACGTCGTCGTTGTCGCCGTCGTTGCATCTGCTCTGCCAATTCCAGAACCTCCAATGACGACGATTCGCAAGAAATTGGTAATTGTCGGCGATGGTGCCTGCGGTAAAACTTGCCTTCTGATCGTCTTTAGCAAAGACCAATTCCCTGAGGTCTATGTGCCGACTGTATTTGAGAATTATGTCGCTGATATCGAAGTCGATGGAAAGCAGGTAAGCTCATTATGTTTAAACCACCACCAACACCACCCCCACCCTGATTCAGACTCACTCCAGCAACATCTGATCATTGATTATGATTTTGTATTCCTAACTAGCATCCCTCATCCCCCTCCTCTCATCCCTCTATCACCAGTGCACTTTACTTGAAAAAAAAAGTTGTGAGTCAATATCAATTGTCGGAAGGCATACTTGACTCCCGCTCCCACTCCCGTTGTGTCTCCCGCTCGTGCTCTCCTTGCACACAGACACACACATACATTCACATGCTGGCTGAGTGGTACGCGCACGCATACACACAGACAGGGCTAGTACTACTACTAATACATGTACTTGTATAGCAAGCTCCCTTCCTTCCGTTTCTTGCTCTTTTTTTCCATTCGTCTTATACACAAGCCCGTTGCGCACATACAGTTTTGCGCTTTGCCTCGCTCGCTCACTCTCTCTGTTTCTTCTTTTACCTCCACCCCCTTCCGCTTCCAATTGGTACCTGTGTGTGCTGCTCACGTTTGGAGCCGCGCGCGCTCTCTCTCTTCCTCTGTCTCGCTTGCACGCTCTCAATTGTAATAAAAATTGTTGTATGCCATTTTGATTTGCATTAAGTCATGTTTTGTATATTTGTTTTTGGTTATTTTGCAAATTGTTTCGTTTCATTTCGTTTCTAATATTTTCATACGTTGTTTTTCGGCATAAACAATTTGCGCAGCACAATATGGCGGCATCGATGCTCGTGTGTTGTTTGGGTATAGTGCTTACATATGATGTACATACGTAACGTAAATATTATACATTTGTATTTATGTTTGTTTGTATGCAGACATATGAATGCAGGCATACATGTACATGTGTGTGTGTTTATGTATCTGTGTCTGTGACTGTTGCTGTCGTTCACGTCATTCCTACGTATTGTGTCTCTGATTAATACGTTCGGCATTTCCGCCAAGTTCCTTTTGCTATCTCTCAACTTGAAGTTGTGACTGTGACTTCGTCTTTTGTGATGTGAAGTGATGTGACTGATGATGGGAACGCTTTTGTGCTACATAATTGCACAAACTTAACGGGCGTTATCACTACCCATTGACTGCCCCCTCCCTTCCTTTCAACCATTCCATACAGTGGGTGAAATAGCTCAAGATACAATTAACATTTTATGAACCTTTGTTAACATATTTTTTTATTTTTTACAGGTTGAGTTGGCCTTATGGGATACAGCTGGTCAGGAGGATTACGACAGACTGCGACCGCTGAGTTATCCCGACACTGATGTTATACTTATGTGTTTCTCAGTGGATTCACCCGATTCACTAGAAAATATTCCCGAAAAATGGACGCCAGAGGTAAATAACAAATAAACACTTAATTATTCATAGTAATAATAATACTTTTACTATATTCCACAGGTCAAACATTTTTGTCCCAATGTTCCAATCATTTTGGTAGGCAATAAGAAAGATTTGCGAAATGATCCCAACACAATTCGGGTAAGTGTTTCATAATAAACAGTGCGTCAAGTAATTGTCAGATGAAAAGTATTTTATTTTATGCTTGTCAAAATGATTACTTTGCCCCACTGTTACGACTCAACCATTGAATTATTTTATTAAAATTGTTTTCGATCTATCTGTGCAGGATCTGGCAAAGATGAAACAGGAGCCGGTTAAGCCGCAGGAGGGACGCGCTATGGCTGAGAAGATTAATGCCTTTGCCTATTTGGAATGCTCGGCCAAGTCGAAGGAGGGTGTGAGGGAGGTGTTTGAGACAGCAACCAGGGCTGCACTGCAAGTTAAAAAACGGAAGAAGACCAGATGCCTTTTGTTCTAAAAGAGCAAATATCACAATTCTATATACACACATACACAACAACAACTACACACACACACCTTTTACAAGAATATAACAGATAGCGGGAATACCAACAACATCAACAACAACAAGCAACTAAAGCTGGCTGCTATAACACCGACAAGCAAAACAACAACAACTACAACAAATTATGAAACAAGAATCAAGAAAGTCGGGCAAAATTTGTCAAATTGCGGATTTGATTTTTATATACACACAGTCTATAGAGTAGTTATTAACCGAAGTAAACAACAACAATAATAAATATTGCATTATTATTAATTGTGAAGTCTAAATGGCGGCAAAGCAGACAACACAACAACAACAACAAACACGTGCTCTGGTGTATATGAATATGTATACAATGTACCGTTGATAATGTGAGCTTTCAAGCGTAATGCGTCTGTGTGTGCGTGCCTGTACAATCAAATGTGCAAGTGCGTGCATCTGACCGTGTATGTGTGTGTGTGTGTGTTGGTGTTGAGCAATTTATGCAGTTATTCATTTTTTTTCAACTGTCTCTTACGGCAAAAATTATGATAAACGGACTAAAGAAAAGAAAGGAAAGCAAACAGAAAAAGAAAAGAGTTCATAAACATACCAATTACCAATTTTTTGAATCATATACTGTATGTATATACACACACATGCATCTGTATGTATGTAGGATATACATATATTCAAAACAGAGACCGCCAATAAACTAAATAAATATACTTTGCAGAAACAACAAAAAGAAATGAAAAAAAAAACAAATACACAAACGATTAAAATGTTTAAACTTTAAACGTAAGCCAGAAAGCAAAGCAAATTCGAGTTTTTAATATTTGTATTTTGCATTAACAACAACAAAAAAAAAACACACAATATATAACAAAAAAAAAAAAAAATGAGCGTATTTTATGATTTTATAAAATACCAATATATATATATTATATAAAAATATATACAGTACATATATGTATATGTGTATGTCTCTTTTTGTATTTTGTACCGTCAAAGAAAAAAATCGTGTAATTCTCACACACACAAAAAAAAAACTCAAAATGCGCCGTTTTCTACAAATGCTACACTACTACACACATGCATGTGCACATGTATGTGTGTGTGTGTGTATGCGTGCATTGCATATATATATATACTATTTTCTACAGTTACTATTACACACACACAAACAACAAAGAAAGAAGAGATAGAAACACGCGCCGAAAGTAATTGTAAATTTGTGCATTCAAACGTTTTTGCTTCCTATAAAATAAAAGAACAACAACAAAGAAAGAAAAAGAAACAAACAAACAAATACACATTTACCAGATTACCAAAATTAGCATTATATATGTGTATATGTATATGTATACATATATAAACCAAAAACAAAATCATTTCTTTTCAAAATTACAAACAAAAAACAAAAAAAATTGAATATTTTACTAAATAAATACAAAAAAAGAAAAAAATAAACAAAAAAAACTATAAAAAATCAAAATGCTGCCCTATTAATTATTTTAGTATTTTTAGAACAGTTTTCTGCTGGTAAGTATACTACGAAAATTTAAAAATAAAACAGTATTTTTTTAACGGGGTTTCAAAAATCTTTATTCAGGGTCTTTCTTGTGTGTGTGCTTATTTATTTGTTGTTACATTTTAAATGTACGAATCAAATAGTTTCAAAATCGCACGCTCGAAGCGGACAAAATTGAGTTTCAAATTAAAAATTAGAAAACAATTCAAGCTGGTTTTTGAATCCAAACTTGTTCTATTATTAATCTCTAGTTTCTAGTTTTAGTTATTGTTTAGTTGGAAATACATTATACGTATGTGATTTTTAACATGTTTTTTTTTTTCATGAAAGCTCGCTTTCATTTACCCGCATTTAATTAACTGACAAACAAATTATATAAGTAAATAGATATAATATACGACTCGACTTTGCATTTGGTTTTACTTTCGATATCGATTTGTTTAAACATAAAGACAGTTTTTGTGTGACAAGAGTTTGTTTAACAACAATTTCGAATTGTTTCGGTTTCGGTTCTTTAACTATAACAAATATTTTCTTTCGGTGAGGAACTCTTGGTGATGCTTAGAGAACGTTTTCTAGTTGTTAAAAAGTAATTAACAAATAAAATAAACCATGGAACAGCTTAATTAATAATAATAAATAAACTTAAGAGTTAACTTTAACTTGAATAAAACATTTTTCATAAACTTAAACAACAATTTCTTTATCGGTTTTCTGCCCTTTGTGCATTATAATCCTTCGATCCCTTGGATCCAATTTCGTTAATTTTTTTTTTATATATATGTTTTTAGTATACATACGTTTTTTAAATTCAACATTTATTCGATTTGATTAATGTGTGCGAAACTTTCTCATAATTATAATAATAATACATGCACATAATACATAATTCTCTCTTTTCACACATAAGCTTGGTAATTTTTTGTGTTTTTGGACAGAGGTTTTCTGCGACTTAAAGCTCGTTCCATCTCTGATTTAAAACTTGTTCGTCATATATATTTTCTATATATACATATATGTATATAGCCTGATCTGTGACTTGTTGGCTTTGCTAGGACTCAGTAGTTTCGTTTTGATTCTATTTCCGTTTCGTTCTTTCGTTTAGTTTTAAATGCATTTAGTATTTTTATGCCAATTTGTTTTGTTTTCAACATTCTTATGTTTCTCTTGCTCTCTACATACGTTATGTGCATTGCTAAATATGTTTCATTTTGGATTTTGTGCTTAAATATATTGATATATGAATATTTCTTTATATATATACTATATATCTTGTCTTATTCGTCCACTCAACAAATACAAATACAAGTGGCAATTGTTAACAAATAGAAAACTTATAAAAAAAAATAAACAAAACAAATTGTCCCTTAGATAATTAGTTTGCCTTAATATTGGCCATAACAATTACATACATAAATTCATAATGATTAGACCAGAGGTGTCTGCCTTCCCTCTCTCCAACACGACGCCATTTAACTGTGGCGCTCTCAGTTCGTTTGTACTGCATGGAGAGTTGGAGAGCGGGAGAGTAAGAGCAACTTGAAACATTGTTTTTGTATTTGCAGCATACGTAAGTAAATATCTTCCTTTTTGTTTCATGTGCATTTTCTGCTTCTTATTTGTGTGCTTTGCTGTTGTCTTCGAGTTTACATTGGTAAAAGTAAGGTTTAGTTGTAGCTTTGCCAGCGAAATGTTTAACAATTCGATAGTTAATTTTGAACTACATTTTTTTTTATAGCGCACAAACTAAAATTTGAGAGCGCGAGTGTATATTAGTGAGTGCATCTCTGGTTTAGACTTCTACACACACATAGTCATACACAAATATACATATATATGATTTTGGTTGTGCTATACATAGGTATATAGCCAAATAAATATATAGTATAACGCATTGAATTATTATTGCACTTTTGCGAAACGAAGAGTTTTTTTTTCCATGTCGTAAGCTTTAGTTTAAATTACGTCGACGGCGAAAAACCAATGCGAATATGGAACGTATGCGCCACCAACGACTGCGATGACGTGTGTGAATCTTTTCGGAATTGTTATCAGTGCCCAGCGCCTTTTGCATCTCCTTGCGGCGTATTTCGCGTACGAGCGTATAAAACGCCTCATCGATGTAATGACGCAACGCGGCAGAAGTCTCGAAGAAGGGACAACCAAACTGATTCGCCAAATTTTTACCTTCTTCGGTGGTGACACGTCGCTGAGATTCAAGATCCACTTTATTGGCAATCAATACAAGCGGTATATCTTCCGATAGGCGAACGCGTGTTATCAATTTACGATATTCGGATGCTTCTTGAAAGCTATGGCGATCGGTTACCGAATAGCAAATGATGAATCCTTCACCGCAGCGCATGTATTGGTCCCGCATCGCTGTGAACTCAACCTGGCCAGCAGTGTCGAGTATGTCCAGTAAAGCAGCTTCATTATCAATTACCGCCTGTTGCTGATACGAATCCTCTGCACACAAGGAATAAGAAAAAAAAGCACACACACAGAGAGCACAGAGAGATAAATGTTGTGCCTGTTTAATCGAAGCTTATCGATTAACTCACCAATTGTGGGGTCATGGTAGTCCAAGAAACTGTGACTGACGAACTGCAGGGTAACAGCTGTTCATGTGTGCGTGAGTGCGCAAGTATTTGTATGTGTATGCGTGTGTGTTTTGTTTTGTGTACACGCAAAGTTAGCCGAACGCACGAAGCAGCAAAAATACCGTATGTTTTGTGGGGTGGGGGTTGGTGTTCGTAAAACAAAGCGTAAAAGAAATTGAGATATTTTATTGATTTTTCGCAGCACTCAATCAAAAATGCGCAGCGTTTAAAATGTTTTTCCTTCTTTTATGCCACTTACCCGATTTGCCGACACCGCCATCACCGAGTATGACAATCTTATAGACTCTGAGGCCTCCTCGCATGTTTTGTGGCGCCGTTACTACTTTATTTAATAATCCAATATTATTGCCATTCTCCTTACGCTCGTTCGGCATCTGCATTGAATCTGTGTCCGCGGCACTTGTACAACTTTTAAGCTTCGTTGATCGTTTTAAAGCCGCACAGCCAATAGACATATCACCGGCCATTGTTGCACCTCGCAAGGATGCTGCAAGGCGTGGCTAATTGATCTGCTGACGCCCGCGCTGCCAGCAGCCAGCCACAGCCGACAGATTGTCTGGCTCGTCGTCGTCGTCGGTCTCGCCACCAAAACACACTGTGCCCTGAACTGTTTAGATTACAGCGAATCTTGGTTGATTGCAGAACTATTTTCAAGCTTACCACAATGTTGCAATTGGCCCGGTTCCTTCAATCGGTTTTTTTTGTTGACTTTAATTCCAATTGTATCTATACATAATTTGTGCTGGGTTGTTTTTCCCTCGTTCTGTTCTTTTTTTGTTGTAATTTGAGGTAGTAAATGCAACTGTGTGCCCAACACCGCAATTTAATACTAGTTTTGCTAAAAATACCAAAATTAGACTCAACGCTGTTAAGCTTAACATGACTGTTAAAATTTAAATTAATTATAATTAAAACTTGTAAAGTAATAAAAGATTAATGAGCATATTTAACTGACAATTAATTTTATAGTTCAAGAAATAATGTTCATCTTAATAAGTTAATAAAAGATATACGGGTGTTCTGTTATTATACATAACAGACAAATGTTAAATGGGAACTGTCTCAAATAAATCTATTTAAACAGTTTTTGTTGTCAGTTAACAAGTAACAAATCAATTGAAGCAACAAATGCAGCTACCTGTATTTCTTGCTTAATTTTCAAAAATTGGCACATTTCCCGCTATTTCTGTCTAATAAAGCGCAACGGAAAAAAGCTCCATCGACTGTTCGTTTGTTCCATTCGTGTCAGTTGCTTACGGTGATCGCGGCGAAACGGTTCGACGGTCGGTTGCCCGAACAAAAAAAATAAGGAATATAAAAGAAAAGCATACAGTGGGGCTTAAATCCATATTAAACGATTAAGAAATTGGCAATCAGATAAACCACTAGCATTATGTCGGGCGATGTTCAGCCGCGAAAGCGTAAGGATAAACGCAAAAAACGTGGTAAGTGAACAACAACAAGAAATTAAAGAATTAAACACTATTTAATTTGTGGTGAAAACTGTCAAAATTGCGTTTTTCTTTTATTAGCATAAATAATATTGTCGAGCGCCTTTAAAAATAACTTTGCCCTATTATATAAAATTATACATTGCTCTGTGCCTGTGTGTATTTATTTTTTGTCGCTATGCGTGTGAGAAAAGTATATATGTACCTATAGTATGTATATATATATTTCTAATAGATTTTCTTTTTATGATTTTCTATACGTTGTCATGCTGCCTTGGGACACGCGCTACAATAAAAATCTTTTGACCGGGATAAATGGGCTAAAGAAGTTTGTTGTTTTTGTTGGTTTTACGAATGTTTGCTGCTGAAAATTATCTCTAAATATCAGCTTGTGTTTATTTTAAGCCGGCGGCGAGCAACGGCGAAATTCTAAGATAAAAATGAGACTTTTATCTGCAGCAGCAACAACGTAAACAAATACCGGTAGATTTTTGACTCCTTGCGCGCTCTCTTACACTTTCGCTCTCTAAACAAGCAGAGAGAGAGAGAGAAGAGTGGGAGAAGAGCGTGTGCACTCTCTTTGCTTACCGTCGCCACCTTCGTGACAAACTTTCTTGCTCTCTGTCGAAAAGTTTTATTGATATTTATGTTAGAGTTTGCATGTTGACAAGTTCAACTTATTAATTTATTATCATTGAGTGTAATGATCAAAATAAAAATAATAATCAAATGCACAAAGTCAAGACACTTCCGTGACCAGACATTTATTACACCCACACACATGCAAACAAGCACACACTCACACACAGCAGAGTCTCACACGCACAGTGTGTTGCACACATACCTATCCACATGCTATGTAGAGATTTTTCATTTCTTTTATTTTTTTTTTGTGTGCTTCTTTCATTCTTCTCTGCTGCTTCTTGTTATTTGGCCATATGCCCAAGCGCATGACGCTGCGCGTTCTTTGTTTTGCACTCACAACAACAACAACAATAGAAACTACAACAAACGCATACACCCACAGATTCATTTATACATCTACAGTGTTTACACTTTTTCCTCTTGTCTATGAACGATTGTTATCAAGTGTTTGTGATCAAACTAAAATATAATCATTGTAACTAACTAATTTTTGTCTAGATGATCGCAAATCCGAGGGGGACGTGACTCTCTTGCGGCAATCAAGCTGTCAAGGTAGCAAATCTCATAAGTAGTAATTATTTAATCACCTCTCAAGCCCCTACCCCCACCCCTAACACAGTTCTTCTGTCTGTGTTTCAGAGACTATAAGAGCTACAAATCACCAATTTTGGAATAAAGTAATCCGTTTTTAATCAATGAAAACTAAACTAAATACAGGGTACTTGCTAATCAGCATACCCGACTGTACTCGCTCCTACTAAAATACCCAATTATTTTTGCGTACGTCGCTTCTACTAATGCCCGCCTTCCATTTAGTGACTGTTATTAAGTATTTTGTAATCACATGAGATTTGATTTGATTCCCAGAAGATGACGACTCATCTTCCCACGGCGTGCACATCACAAAGATGGGAAACGACGATGTGCATCTCCATGTGCAGCATCAGCACGGAACTGGTGGTCACTGGTGCGCCAAGATTATATTCTTTGCTCTGATGGCAGTGCTTCTGGGCCTCGTCGGAGTGATCATCATGGAGAATCGCGGTCTGGAGGATTGTGAGTAAACTTATTAGCTAAAAAAATCCTTTAACTGATCAATGTTTTTGTAGTGGACACTCCGTTGTCTGAGTCCAGGTATTCCAACTATTTCGATGGTTGGGTGGAGGAGCATCGTCAGGAGGAACATGATGAGGAGCATGCTCAACATGGATCACATGAAGCGGCGCTGGATGAGGACGATGATCATGACGATGATCACGATGAGGAGGAATATGAGCAGCATTCGGTTGAGGAGCCCACCGAAGACGAACATGAGGCTGAAGACGAGGAGGAGGACGAGGAAGATGAGGATGAAGATGATAATAATGCTGCTGAAAATTTAACTGCTGAGGAGGATGAGGAAGAGGACAATGAAGAGTCTCTGGAACCACAAGAGTCGCAGATAGATGAAGAGGAGCAGAATGATGAAGCTGATGAGGATGAGGAAGATGAGGAAGTCGAGGAATCCATTGAGCCAACCATTTCACACTCTCAAGCTCAAAGTGCGCCTGAAACTGTGGAAGAAGAGGATGATGTGGATGAGCAAGACGAGGAAGAGCAGGAGGAAGATGAGCCAGAGGAATCCGCTGAGCCTGCCGTCTCACAGTCTCAGCCACAAACAACTGCTGAGGATGAAAATGACGATGATGATGATGAGGCGGAGGACAATGCCGATGATTTCGATGATGATGACGATGAGGTGGCTGCAGATTCGCTTGAGCCCGCAGCTGACAGTGCTCCTGAAGCGGCTGATGAAGAGGACGACTTTGAGCAGGTGCGTTAGAAACGATTTCAAATAAATCTTTAGTTAAATCTTAAATTCTATTACCAGAATGACAATGATGACGATGATTTCGAATCGCTGGATCAAGATGTAGAGGACGAACCCCAGAAGAAAAAGCAGGAACCTGAGGCCGAGGAGCCAGCAGAGGAAGCAGCTACCACAGCCTCTTGGTTGGGTTCACGTAAGTATTACTAGCTCATAAGGAATCTTAAGGATTGCCAGTGTGAACGGTTAAAACATTAAGGGTATTCCAAACACTATTTAAACTCTACTCTACTCGATTATTGTACAAGAAAGTGCAAAAGAATTTGAAATTCGTTACGTTTCTACGAAAAAAACTAAAAAATTGTTAACTAATTTTCCAGTTGCCGTTAAATTTGGCGTTGGCATTGCACTTGCCCTTGTCTCACGCCTTGTATTGATACGGAAAAATCCAAATACAAGTGAGTTTTCATTGCCTGATCAGCTAATGCTCCTACTCTACTCACTGCTTTACTTAAAGGAGCTCTCAAGAGTTTCTTCTTACAAAATAATAACCCCAGCATCCAAAACTTTTACTCTATGTAAAGTCAAATTCTACATAAATGTCGTCTAACTAATTCTAATTAACCGCTAAATCCAAAATTTGTCGTTTTAACGATTACAAAATTTTTGCACTTTCTTTATTTTCAAAAAAATACCATAAAAATACCAAATTATATACTTAATTTTAGTCTAAAATAATGCAATTTTTGTTATAATTTTTTATAATTTATGTAGTCACAGCTTTGTTAAAACGTATACGCCAATATCTATGTATGTAAATTATTTGTCGTATGGCTTTGTTCTTGTTGACTTCAAAAATCGATTTTTAAAAATACTAATCTCTCAAAAACAAAAAAAAAATACTGTTAGACGAGGAGGAGGAACCTAATCCCGAGTCAAATATGAGACGTCGACTGACCATAGCCACAGCGGAGGATAATATACCCGATGATGTGGAGGAGCTGCCACCCCTTGATGACGGTTCTCAAACTAAATTTCTTATAGAAACCTCGGTATAACCGAAGTTGTTTTCAAATATTTTCAATCTGAGACATTGAAACTATTTGAAACGTTCAGCTTAATCCTTTTTTTTTACTTTAGTTAATAACTTAAAACTTATTTTCAACAAATAAAGAGGAATATTCGGAGGAGGAGATCGAAATCGAGGAGGAAATCGAGGTGGAAGTGAGCGATCTGGATGAGAGCGATGATAACATCGCCATCAATGCTGGTTATGTGCCGGAAACCTTTGAGCAACTAAGCGCTATGTACAGAACCAAAATGGAACCGAAACCGGTAGCAAAAGCTGAACAAAAACCCGAATCGGAACCAGAACAGGAGCCAGAGCTGGAAGTGGAAGCAGCAGCAGACACAGAACCGGAACACGAAGCCGAAGCCGAAGCGACTGCAGCTAGCGATATTTATGTGGAGTACGAGGATGGAGATATCGAGGACTACGAGCACGATGACAGCGACGAGGAGGATCTAAGCGATGAGGAGGAGGACGAAATATCGGATGTTGATGATGCGGAACTAATGAGCCGCTTGGAGGCCAAGTATGGCCGTTTGCCGGCCAAGGAATACGAAAGCGATCCAGACTCAGATGATCCCTCCTGGACACGTAATTACTAAATGTACAATTTACACCAAAAAAATCGACCCCAAAAAAATAATAATAAAAAATTACAAACTACAAGCACATTACGTAACTGAAATCATTATCAATCAATCAATCAATCGTATTATAAAAAGTATATATATATATATAGCGAACCGATCATGGCATACGTTACACCTACTCTATAAGAATTACGTTAATACTCATAGTAAGTCCACAATTATGTTAAGCTCTCAAACTCTTAAAATTAACCGTTCAAATGGCGTCTGAAACTTGTTTTTGTGTACAAATTCTAATCCAGTTTTATTCTTTTCCGATTTAGAAATAAAAGCTAAGCCCTCAACGGGCGCCAAGTCGGCGGATAATGCCGATTCAGATGATCTATTTGGGCAGGAATTGCGACAGGCAAATGCCGAAATGATCAATGAGGTAAGTGCTGGGTATATTATGGAAAAACTTACGATTTACTATATCTTTTCTTAAACTTTTAAGCTCAACAATCACTAGAAACTCAAATACCAAAAAAAAAAAAAAATCAAATACAAAAAACCAAAAAAAGTCAAATCCTTTCATAGCTTTATTAAATGTTTTGCTTTTTAAGTTCATGTGCTTAGTTTTTAAGTAAATATTAACAATTATTAGTAGGAAATAACTGAGTTTTAGACGGCATGTTTCGGAAAAACTTTCTTGCTTTTGGATAGACAGAAAATTCTATGCTGTAAGCTACTAAACTATAAACTATAGACACCCACTTGGAGTTTGCCAGCAGTTGAATTTTCCTATCCAAAAGTGATAAGGTTTTTCTGCGCTCTGATAGCCTATGAAGTAACTATACAGAATGAACCCTACGGGGTCTAAAAAGTCACGCTGTCTCTGTGTTTTTTGTTGCCCTAATCGTATGCTTCTCTGCTTTTCACCCCTGTAAATCCTGAAACTAACCGCTTCAGAATCCAGCTAAAGCTTTACGCGCATTTAACATCCTCACACACACATACGCACACAAGCCAATTGCACACTTGTCACGTGCTCGTGCGCTGGAGAGAATCGCAGAGAAGCGTCGCAGTAATCAATTGCTTCAGGAGTCCATTGAATCCTACAAACGTTACTTGGCCTTTGGTGATGTGATCTCCGAGGCAGCTGAATTTCGTGCAGCTGGGGAGCGTTGTATTCAGCACTTAAGATTTCTCGGTGAGTCTTCACTATATCCTATAGCTTCATCAAATAACTTTTCTAAATTTACAGGGTATAACCAGCAAACCCTGGCCATACATGAGCTGCTCATCGAACGCTTTCCGGCGGAGGCAGCGCCTAGGAATCAGTTATCCCTCAGTCATCTGATGACCAATAAGTGGGTGTGTTTTGTGCTTTTCCCGCAGAATCGATAGTCTATAACTAATCGAGTTTCCTAACCATTCTTGTAGCTTCAAACAAATGCAACTTGTGGCAGCTGAGACACTGAAACGTTTTCCACAGGATGCAGTGGCTCAACTTCACTTTGGTTTGGCGGTGAAGCAGCTGACAGGGGATTATAAGAGGGCGCTACCCTACCTGCAGTACGCTATAGACTCTGAAGCAGAGGGCACACAGGAGTCCTACTTCTATATGGCGTTGGGTGAGACCTTGCAGCGTTTAGGCAGGCACAGAGAGGCGTGGCAGCTGCATCAACGTGCAGCACTGCGAAACTTTTTTCCCAGTGCCTATCAGCGTTCGCTGTACAATGTGCAAGGACTGAAAGCGCAACCTTTTTGGCAGCTCAAAGACACTGGGATTGCGTTGCAGCTGGAGCAACTGCAGCGTAGCTGGCGTGTCATACGCGATGAGGCGCTTTCCCTGCTCAACAAACAGGGAAACTTTCAACCCGAAGCGGAAAAACTACGCGACACTGGCAATTGGCAGCAATACGAACTGTTTTCCCAGGGTCAGGCACGGCGAGAAAACTGTCAAGGAGCGCCCGTTACCTGTGCGCTGCTTGCCAGAATTCCAGCTGCCAACAGATGTTTACGCGGGCAGGTGAAATTCAGTGCCATGCAGGCGGGAACTCATGTCTGGCCCCACTGTGGACCCACCAATTGTAGGCTGCGTGCTCACTTGATTTTAGTGGCACCGGAACCACAGTTGACTAGCTTGCGGGTGGCCGAACAACAGCGGTGAGTGACGGGTAGATACCCTGTAAAGGGTTATGATAGGAAACTTTACGCTTTCTTCTTTACCTCAACTAATGGGTATCTCTCTGTCTATCAACAGCACTTGGCGTGAGGGCGAACTGTTCGTATTCGATGACAGCTTCGAGCACGAGGTATGGCACAATGGAACCCAACTGCGTCTGGTGCTCATTGTGGACTTTTGGCATCCCGATTTAACTGAATCCCAGCGACGAAATCTCACACCGATTTAACTCAAAACTAAAAACTTAACTAAACTGTCATAGTGTTCTTTTGTTTAATTGATTCACGTAGTAGAGTAAAGTTAATCACTTAATTTGTAGCCTGTAATCAATAAGTTTGTGTATAATATGAATGCGTGTTTAGTTTTAATCGAGTTGTTAAACTTAAGTCTATGATTATGATAAATGACTATAATTGCTTGGTTGGCAGCTTTCTTAGCTGCTGTATTCAATCAATCATGTAAATACAGTAATCTTTTCAATTTTCAAGAATTTCCCAACGAGTTTTGAATGCTCTTTTATGGAGTTTAGCTATAAGTTAAGTTAAGTTGAACATATTTTATAAGAAATTGGACTAAGTCGGGTAAATTAATACTCTGTAGACTATTTTATGGTCTTCAGTTTCCATCCACATACCCTGTAAATTGTTATAGTAGGGCTTCCCTGCCTTCACGCCTCGCTAGCTTATAGAATTTGCATAAGTCTGACAACAGTTTATTAAGAAGTTCATTCGATCGATCCGAAACCGTTTATTAGGGGTTTGTCCGTAAAATATTTCCGATATTTCTAGACATGCAATGGTAAAAGCTATAAAAGGGGAAATGCATATCGGGAAATATAGAAAATATCGTAGAAATGTGGACAGTTCTCTGGGGAATACTCAGCTTAGCGCTTGGGGTGCGCGCGGATTTGGAAGTATGCCTTAAGGATCAGGGCTGCCTGGAGGGCGCCGAGATGCCAGGATATCAAGGGGATGCTTACGAGGCTTTCATGGGCATACCCTACGCGGAGCCACCCGTGGGAGATTTGCGTTTTAAGGTAAGCATTCAGCGTTTTACGGTTACCAAAGGTTGAATGTAATCCCCTTCAGAATCCCGTGCCCTCTACTGGCTGGGAGGATGTTCTGAATGCCGCTATTCCGCCCACCGCCTGTCTACAGAAGCTCTTCTTTGCTAAAAATTTTCCTGTTTTTGGTGAAGAGGATTGTCTCTACCTGAATGTATATAGACCCAAGGTGTCGCTAGAGACCCCACTGCCCGTTCTGGTTTATATGCACTGCGGTGGCTACTTCGGCGGCTCCGCTAATCTCTTTACAACTGGTCCGGAGTATCTAATGGCCACGAGGAAAGTTATAGTCGTTACGCTTAACTATCGACTGGGTGCCTTTGGTAAGTAATCCACTGTTGATTTGTAATAGGGTAACTTAAGGAGGTTACTTTCGTAGGCTTTCTAAGCACTGGGGATCATCACATGTCGGGCAACTTTGGGCTAAAGGATCAGCGCTTGGCCTTGCAGTGGGTGCAGCAGCACATCGCCAGCTTTGGCGGTGATCCTCAACTGGTGACGGTCATTGGTCATAGTGCAGGCGGCATGTCCGCTCATTATCATATGCTCAGTCCGAGCTCGAAGGGTAAGACTTTTGACTGATCCTCTTTAAGATCCTACCTATTTTTTTTGTACTGTACATTTCTCTTGTTCCTTCTTTATTTATCTTCTGCCCTAACTTCCAATCCTCCTTCTTTTACTCCTATTCCTATTGTTCATTAATTTCTCCTCTTCTCTCCTTTCTTCTTTCTTAAACTCCTCCTACTCCCCCTTCTTTTCCTCTTATCCTTGCTATACCTTCTCCTCCTTTATCCCACCGCAGATCTCTTCCATCGCGCCATGTCCTTGAGCGGCACTGCTTTGACTCCACTCGTCCACGTCAACGATCCTTTATCTCAGGCACGTCAGCTCGCAGAGCATCTAGGCATTCCTGAAGCCGCCACACTGGACACTGAAAAACTCACCGAAGCACTACGTGAAATCGATGCCCACAAGTTAGTGAATGGCGGTGATGCCTTCAAGGCCTTAAACAACTTGCCCTTCGTGAACTATGGCGTTGTGGTGGAACCTACTGATGCACCTGAACCCTTTCTAACTGAGCGGTTTATTACAGCCCACACGGCTGGTCGAATCACACAGGTGCCCTGGCTGCTCGGCGTATCTTCGCGTAGCGGCGAGGGAGGACTATTCCTGCTGCACTTCTACAATAATCCGGAACTTCGCAGGGAGTTCAATAAAAACTTTTTAAAGTTCATGCAATTGTCGCTTTACCTACCCGAGGGAACGCCAGAGGAAGTTGTCTTGCAACTACTGAAGGTCTATGACATCGAGGAACTTGAGATAAATGAGCGCACAATAGAACCGCTCTCCAATATGGTAGGGGACTTTATCTTCTACTATCCGCTTTATGTGTCCGCTGAGAAATACGTGGAGTACGCGAAGCAACCGCTTTTTGTTTACAAGTACGACTATCGCAGTCCTAGCAACATTTACTTCTCCTCTCTGCACAGTGAGGGAGCGGTTACCCAGGAGTTTCTACCCGCTCACATGGACGATGGCATGCATACGATTAGCATGCTGGCGGTGCTATCGGCATTCCCAGAAGACTCGGAGGATCATGTGGTAATCAAGCGTCTAACGAACCTTTTAGTGGACTTTGCTATAACCGGGTAGGTAGGAGTAAAACCCTAATAACTTGCCTCTCTAAAGAGTTTCTCCACTTTTCAGTGTCTTCTACAATGAAACCGAGCTACCCGCTTGCAAGCCTGAGCACTTTACAGCTGATAAATTCTGTAATTACCTGATTTTTGGTCAGCAAGATGGCGCTTACCGGGAGTCTATTAAGCGGAGCATCGATCTACGCGGTCTGTCCATCTGGAAACAGATGTTTTCTTAGGTGGTAAGC
Organism: Drosophila parthenogenetica; assembly: GCA_035047505.1. Taxonomy (NCBI): domain Eukaryota; kingdom Metazoa; phylum Arthropoda; class Insecta; order Diptera; family Drosophilidae; genus Drosophila; species Drosophila parthenogenetica. The sequence goes on from JAWNPM010000087.1 coordinate 8,461,804, forward strand.
CTATGGAAAGCAAACAGGAAGACACAACTACTTTCAAATACCCTAGAATTAGTTTAGTTTTAGTTGAAAATACTTAAAATACCCTGTGGTTTTATGTGGTCTATGAAAATACACTTTCTATGTGAACTAATGAAAGCAATTAAGCAGTTGTAGTTTCTGATGTGCTTAAAGATACCCTAGAAAAGAGTTAAGTTGGTTTAAAAATTCCAAAAAAATGAGCAGGGATTTGATATAGCTGTTTATATATAGCTTAAACTACTCTGTAAAGTGTCGGTTGCTGATGTGCCTAAAGATACCTTAGAAAATAGATTTGTACCTGATTCATGCCTTTAAGCACTACTTTATGCTGCCTATTTGACTTTATAGCGTGTTTTGAGCAGCTGATAAACTAGTAGATACCCTGTAATATAGAGACTATGAAGCTCATCAGGTTTGTAGCCCAGTTCAATGACAAAAGATGACTGCACTCGCTTGCGTAAAATTATACAAACATGCCCTCCCTTTTATTCCCCTCTTTCCTTTTCCCTTTCTCTCCGATCGCTCCCCTTTGCTTGATAACGGGAGTAACTGGACTCAATTGCTGTGTGTGAGAAGCTGCAGCGTTGACCTATTTTGCATTCGAATTCGTTCGCACTCCCAGACGAAGGTCACTCGAATTTCCATATGGAAAGTGCATGTAATAATGTAAAACACGTGTGTGTAAACAAACTCCGGGGCAGTCAAATAGTGACGCTTACTATATAATCAACTAATAAGATAAAAAATGTTATGAAAAGAAAATAAATAAAAATTATGCAAATAGCTGAAAATTTATATGATGTTATAAACTTGAAATCAAAAGGCGGCAGAGTAAAAATAAATCTAATTTCTGCAATAGAAAATATTATTATTATTATTATTATTATAGGCAATTGTAGGGCGTGTCTTTAACAAGTTGCTGATGGCACTTCATCCCAGAAACCAAGAAATCATAAAAAGCACAAGTAAGAAAAGCTAAAGGCGAGCGTGCCGACTGTAAAAGACCGCGTACTGATTCAATTGCTCCTTTTTCATACAAAAAAGTTCTTTTCGACTGATTTGTACTGCGGGAGCTATAGGCTATAGTGGTCTGATCGGGATGAAACTTGGTAAGCATAGTTATCATCGTACCGTACACGTAATGTGTAAATTTGATAACGATAGCTCTAATAGTTTCAAAGTTATGGTAATACGAAAATAGTTTTTTGCAATTTGCGGAGGCGTTATGGGGCGTGGCACTGATTTTAAATAAGGTTGATATGCTCGCAAAGGTAACAGACTTTCATTCCAAATTTTATGGCTCTAGCTCTTATAGTCTCTGAAATCCAGGTGTTTATACAGGCGGACAGACAGACGGACAGATGGACATCGGTATATCGAATCGGCTTTTAATTTAAATCACTCTGCCTCAGATAAACTTAATGAACCCCTCTACTCTTTTGTAGAGTACGTGGTCTAAAAAAGTCGAATAAACTATCAGAATTAAAGTATAGCCCCCCAAGTGTAGCTATTCAACTACCCTTTGCTGTACATTCCCTTGCATGAAAGCGAACTTTATTTAAGTTTCTATAATGAAAAGCGGGAATTAAGCAGACAATTTCTTATCTCTTCGACAAAAGAACAGAACTAAGAGAGGAAAGAGTGCAAAGAGTGTCAAGAAGTATGAGTAGATATAGTATTATATACAGATATATATTCAGTTGTAGTTGTGGTAGTTTTTTGTTTTGTTTTGTTTGGAGCACAGGATAAAAGCCAAAGAAGACAGCTGATAGTTGTGCAGTCTTTGTGGAGACTCTCTTCGAAACTGATCACAAATAGTGATCACGAAACGTTCGCGGTTTAGGTTCTCCAGTGCTCGGTTCAGATCAGATCAAGTATACGCCGTGTGAGCCGTGCGAATAAATTTCAATTACCGATTACAAAATCACTAAGCACAATAACTTTTTGGATCTACATATTTTTTCAAGCGTTAAACAACAACACAACAACAAGAACCGTAAAGTTTTTCTTCTTATTTATTTATAAGTATTTATATATTTTTTTTTTCTCTACGTTTGAATAAAACGGAACTCGTTGGTTACAAAACCCGTCAGATACAAGTCGTGAGCGGTCGCGTTAGGAGCTTACTAGCTCAAACTAAGTCAAGTTAGTCGAGTTACTAAGTTAGTACGAGCTTACACTGCAGGTGAGTTTAATTTTATTTGTAGCTGAGAAAGGAAAGCCTAGTAAGGAATTTTTATTTATTCGCATTTTTAAAGGGTTAAAAAAATTATAAAACACATTTGATATTTTATAAGCTCAAGTAAATTTAAAAATTAAAAGATTTAGATCACAAAATTCTATCAAAAAAAAAAAGATTTCTTAAATAAATTATATTTAAAAAGGCTTAGAAAATTCATTTAAAAATTAACTTTATTTATTTTGAGCTGCAGTAAAAAATTCAATTATTTTATGACTCTTAAAAAAATAATAAAAAATAACTTAGCTAGATTTTTGGTAGAAAAATTAATTCTTTATAAATTTAAATTAATTAAAAAAGTGTGGAAAAATTACAGAAAAAAAAACACCCAAACCTGTGTCTTAAAATTAAAAAAAAAAGGAAAAAGAAAAAAAATATTAAAAACTAAAAAAAAAATTTTTTTTTAAATAAGTTAACTAAAACAAGAAAATTTCACCAAAAACTATTAAAAATTTTTAAATAATTATTTAAAAATGCAACTTTTTTAAGAGCGCTTAAAAATTACTACTTTAAAACTGCACTTAAATATTTAACACACTTTACAAGTGCTTCTAATTAAATTTAAAACCCACTTTTAGCTTAAAACATTTCAAACAATTACCACAATTTAGCCTAATTACTCCTTTAGGTCAAAATCCTAACAATACACGCCCAAATTAGGTATTTTTGTCGTGGGAATATTGACGGAGAACTCAGATTCGTTGTTGACATCATCGGTAAAAGAAGCTCAAATTTGTAGCTCGTCTTCATCTTCTTCTTCTTGTTGTATTTTTCTGTGAATCAATATAAATCAATGAGTTATGCATAATTAATGGGGCCATTACTAACTGACTGCCAAAAAAAAAAAGTTGACTCTGATTTCTTTCGTTAGACAAAAGCCATCAGTCATGATTCATACGGGGAATGTCTTAATTGTCTCGATCGGTTTTTTGGTCTCGGCCACGACGACAGCGTTGGCCTTAAGTGACAAGACGCTGGTCGTTTGTGGCAATCAATTGGGCTGCCTCAAGGGCGTCTATATGCCCGGCTATCAGATGAAGCGTTTCGAGGCCTTTCTGGGCATACCCTATGCCCTGCCGCCCGTCGGGGAGTTGCGCTTTGCGGTAGGTTCAAAATTTACTACTCAAACTGCTTACAGTTTATCCTAAGTTCTTTCGTGTCTCCCTCTGGTAGAACCCCAAGGTAATGCCCAAATTCCAGGGTATCTACAATGCCAGCAACTTGCAAGCGGACTGCATACAGAAGAACTATTTGCTGCCAACGCCTGCGGTGCATGGCGACGAGGATTGTCTGTATCTCAATGTCTACCGACCAGAGGTAGGACTGAAACGTTTTTATCCTACGTCAAGGATTTTATTCTACGTGTTTTTCTCCATAATTTCCAGTGTCGTCCCTCGAAATCACTGCCTGTCATGGTGTACATCTATGGCGGCGGTTTCTTCAGCGGCTCTCCCAGTCCTCTGATCCACGGACCCGAGTACTTTATGGACACGAATGAAGTTATCCTGGTCACAATGGCTTACCGCCTAGGAGCCTTAGGTAAGAGTACAAAGAGGCCACTAAGGGAGCAGGGTACAGTGTATAGAGTACAGGGTCTAAATGTGGTAGAAACTCCGCTAAATTCTTCTCCCTTTGCTCGCCTCCTTTCAGGCTTCCTCTCCACTGAAGACTCTGCGATGCCTGGCAACTTTGGCCTGAAGGATCAACAGCTGGCACTGCGTTGGGTGCAGCGCAACATCAAAGCCTTTGGTGGTGATCCCCGTAGAGTAACCATCTTTGGTCAGAGCGCCGGCGGTGTCTCCGTGCACCTGCACATGCTCAGTCCCACGTCGGAGGGACTTTTCCAACGTGCGATCAGCATGAGCGGCACGGCCAATGTGCCCTTTGCCATACTCGATGATCCACTGGAGCAGGCACGACGCACCGCTGAGCTCAGTGGCATTAAGGATGCGCGGGAGCTGAGTACTCCCAAATTGGCCCGAGCACTACGCTCAGTCGATGTCAATAAAATTCTGGCGGCTGGCGATGGCTTAAAGTACTGGGATGTGGATCTGATGACCAACTATCGCCCAGTGGTTGAACCCAACAGCCCGGAAGCCTTTTTAAGCACTCATCCTCAGGTTTTGCTAAGAGAGGGCAGTTACCAAAAGGTGCCCTTCCTGATGGGCACGGTGCCACAGGAGGGCGCTGTGCGTGTGGTCAACATCATGGAGAACTCCACGTTGAGGGAGCAATTCAACGCCCACTTTGATGAGTTTCTGCAGAAGCAAATTGAGTTTCCTCCCGGTCTTAGTGAGGAGAAAGTCACCGCTGCGATGCACTTGATCATCGAGGAGTACTTCCAGAGCCAGCATGAGCTCAATGAGGACACGGTGCAGGGATTCCTCGATGTGAGTAGAAACAGTGTGCTTCAAAATAGCCATTTTCCAGCTAAAATGCTGATTCTTTCGATCTACTTAGCTCATTTCGGATCGCGGCTTTAAGCAGCCGCTCTACAACGCCGTCTGGGACTTTATACACTCAGGAGACGCTAGCGAGCGTTTACTGTACCTGTACAGCTTTAACTTTGTGGGTCCCCATAGCTATGCCTCGCTCTACACTAGCGCCGAAGTCGGCCAAAAATACGGCGTCGTGCACTGCGATGATTTGATCTATTTGTTCCGTAGTCCGTTGCTGTTTCCGGATTTCGAGCGGAACTCGACGGAAGCACGCGTGGTGGCCTCTTTTGTGGGCTACTTTGTGCACTTTGCCAAATACGGGTGAGTTTTGGGTAGTTTCGACTTAGTAATACCCTAGCTAAATGGTTGTAACCCCACAGCAAACCCAGTAATGCGGAGTCTTTGGGTGTCTGCACGCCAGCGATGCTTAAATCACGTCCCACGGGCATCTGCGATCATCAGTCGTTCGAGAACATCGACGAGTCCGACTTTGAGGTGAAAATTACGCAACAATTTCGCACTACGAATGCTCGCTTTTGGAGCAGAATACTGGAAGAACCAAAGCGTTACTAAGCCTAGAGGAAAAAACAATAACTAATTACATAAATTATTAAATTATTCGTAAAAGAAAAGCGTAAAATTGTTTAGCTTTAAAGCACTGTGACTGGTAATAAATATCTGATAGCTATAAATAGCTAAATGCTTTTATTTTAATGGCTAAAACAGCTACTTGGCTGCGAGCAACTACCCAAAGTCTCATTTCCATAAAAATTTCAATTAGCCGCGCATGTGGATTTTTAAACTGTCGCAGTTTGATAACTGGCAGGGGGAGTGGTAGGGTGTAAGCGGCTGCAAGAGACCCTGTAGGAACGAAATGACCTGCAAACTTAACTTTCTATTTTGAGTTATGTGAGCAAAGCAGTTGAAATTGAAGCTGACTGAATTTTGGCCGATTTTGGATATGGCGGCTATATAATATAGTAGTCTGATTCTGAAAAAATCTAGTCAGGTGCTTAAATTAGTGTATAAAATACTTTAGTTTCAAGTTTAGCCTTTTTTAAACGGTTTTCTGTCTAATTTAAAAAAATAAACTGATCTGCGTGCAGCAAAAAGCCTCAATTTGTTGCCTCTAGTCACACTAGGCTTCTCTAGCTTAAAGGCTTCTTATTTCCCTACTTCCGCCTGTTTCGCTTAACTTATACACCCTCCTTTGTTCTAGTTAGCACAGGGCAGCTAATGGCGACACGTGAACACCTTGGGAACTGCATTAGGAGCTCCACACTCGATTCATTGTCTACGCTTCGTAGTTGCATATTGTGATCGTAGAATCTCTTATTGACATTTGATTCAGTTTTTTTTTTACTTTTTCCCTTTCAATCGTCGTGTGCTTGATTAACATTCATTAGCATATATATCTTTATATATTTACATGCATATATCTGATATATATACATAACTGATTTATCTGCTGTCTGTAGTTGCTTTCTTTTGATGAACGAGTTCTCTGCACGCGCTAAACTTTTCCTTTTTTCTAATGCCTCTAAAAAAAAAGTGGGCGTGTCAGCGGTTGGGGGGACTGTAGGGGGTGTGTCGTGTTGCTAATTAATGTCTCAATTAGCAAATGAATAATTATAATCAAGTATGCGTCATGTAAGCCAAACACCTGCCTTCCGTTGATAGTTAGGAAGAAAAAGTGACCGATCGGGTTTGTGACGTCACAAATACACCAGAAAAAAATACTTTAACTTATAAAGAAGAGAAAGAGCTGACTGATTAGTCTTTAAATAACCTAGAAGAAGTATTTTAAAAGTTTTCTACTCTACCAATTTTAAATTTCCAGTCTGAATTCCATTTCAAGAACTACTCCAATTATTTGCTCAGTGTAGTTTATTTGTAGTGTGTTGTAATTATTATGCACTCTTTAAATAGTATTAATTTGCAGTTTTTATAGCCAGCTCAATTATTTATAGCCGTTTAAATCGCTATTTTGTTACTAATCAGATTATTTGCATTAATTCCAGTTTACAACAATTTATTATGAAATTTTTAGAGGGAGACAGGCGCATAGCAGGCAGCCATAGCACGCGTACAGCTAATAGGGCGCTAAAGAATTTGAAGAGCAGGCTATACAGATACAGGGTGTAAAACAGTCGTGTGCGCTCGTGTGTAATTCTTTTATTTTTTATCTAAACAAATTGTTAAATAATAAATTTTTTTCTAAAATTATTAAGCTGAGCAAAACGTTTAAACGTGACATTTTCAGTTATTTGTAGATTTATTTGTTTATTTTTAAGTTTATTTGTGGCTTTATTTGTGGCTTTTTTTGTGGCTTTATTTGTCATAAAGTTCGTTGCACTTTCGAACGGTTTACATTCCGCGCAAATTGAATGAGCGCATGCAAATACCCTCTCGGGGGAGCAGGGAGCGAGCGGGGCAAGGGGGCCCGTCTGTCTGACCGATTTCTAGCACAATTAAAATCAATATTCCCGAGTCCCAACATTATCCTGCGGGAAAACTCAGTCAGTCAGTCACAAAACGCAGCTCAAGGCATCAAGTACCGTTATTATGGAGCTATTTGGGAAGCTTATACTCTGGATAATACCAATATTTTCGCTGGCATTTTTGCTAACGCTGAGCGAGGCGTATTTGCAGAGTGTGCGTGTGGAAGAGATACCCTTTAGAGCAGTACGCCAGACCAAGAACCGACAATCGAGTGGCATTCATCTGATTTCGAGCCTGGAGCATCAGCGCACTTTTCTGCACATTTTTCATGTGCCCTGTAAGCTGAACACTTAAAAAAAAAGGAATATAAACTCTACTTCTCTGTACCCTCTATAGACATAATTTGCTTCTATGCCGCCAAGGGCAAGTGGCCCTATGTGCCCGGATTTATGAAATCCCGTGTGGATAGCGCCGCCAGAGGTTTCTTTAATCAGAACGACAGTTTCATTGTGCAGTTCTGCAACAAGTGGATACAGGTCAAAGAATGCTTTAGACCCATTTTTGGTAAGCCTCAACCTAACCCCACTAACTCTATATACTCAAAATCTAATGCCTTGACAGACAAAACCAACGATTCATTGGTGGAAACTCTCGATCAAAAGCAAATTCAAAATTGCAACTGCGACAAATTGGTTGCCAACGAACCCGTTGTGTATTTCGACAAGAACTATATAGGCAATGTTAGCTCAGATACGATTTTGAGCACTATTGATTTTCTGGAGAGTTTTTTGCCGCCGCCGACCAAAAAACACAAGCGCAAGAACAAAGTGCGCGGGCGTTTGGATGAAATTGACATAGATTAAAATATATTTAATCAAATATTATAATTTAAATTAAATTATTGGAATTTAATAGCCGCACTTTAGTAAAACAATAAAAACGTTTAGCACTTTACATATTCTTGCTTTTAAATGTGGCGCCAACTTTACGCAGTTTGTTATTGGCTTGTCCGTTATCGATAACATCGATAATACTGTGGCCACTATCGGTATTTCCGGGCAAGTAATCGCGCCAGCCAAAAATACCGATAGTGGAAAGGTAGTATAACAGCGTGCAGTATAACAGTATGTTATACCATTCAAAAACAAAACTGCTAGTTATAAACATTAAAAAAAGAAAATTCATAATTATTATAAAAACAAACAATATGAAATGAGATGAAAACCTAAATTAATTTTAAATTGATTAAAAATTTTTAAAACTTAATTAATTTTATTTCTAGTACAATTATTCATTTAACTCAACTGACAACTTAAAAATTAACTCAAAATAAAGACAAAAATGGGTACAACAACAATTATTCATCATCTATAATTTCTATATCGCTATTGGGGGATTTTAACTCCTCTAGTTCCTCTTTAAGGTCCTCAATTTCTTCTTTAAGGTCCTCAATCTGTTCCTCGTACTTCCGCTTAACCGAAGACAGCTGCAGATTTGTAGAAAAAGTTTTAAAATGTGTAATAAAGTAGAGCTTTATCATTTAATACCTTCACTTCAAATTCTCTGCTTTGAATGAGCAGTTTGTTCTCCAGACGCTGATCGCTGTGCTTTTGACTAAGCTCCAGATTCGCCTGATGGGAGTCCGTAAGTTCCTTCCGTAAATTCTCCTCACGCTCCTGCATTTGCAGTATTTGCTGCATGTGATTGTAGTTCAGTTGATCTATCTCGGCACGCAAACTGTATTAAATAGATCCTTATTAGTATAGTCACAGTCTAGCCTTAGAAGCAGAACTTACCGAATATTCTGCGCCTCCACTTCCTCAATTTGGGCATATAAAGTTGAGTTCGCATTGCATTGAGCAAAACCAGAGTATCTTGAATTGTGCTGCTTGACCAACGGTTGTTTAAATATAATATTCTTGGCAATGGAAGCGAAGCTCAATACATTGAGATTCTCCTCGAAGAATTTATCCAGTGGCGTTACTGTCACAATCATGGCCAGTCGCTCCTGGCCTATTAACGCCGCTTGCAGCAACATGGTTAGCTTGGAATCTCGATAGGGTATTACATCTGCATTATTTCTCTTTTTTGTAGAACTGGCTGCATCCAGGCAACGACCCAGTACCATGAGAGAGGTATTAATGCTCTGTGCTTCCTTCAGTCGGGATCCGACGGTGCCAGTCTTATCCACACGCTCAGATCCGGCAAGATCACAGAATTTGTAGGAGCTACGCGTGGTCATGCCCGATCGCTGATATTTCAAGACATCCACTGTGAAGACGCAGTGGGAGCGACTGGAGTTGGCGTTCACTGAGGTGGATGCATATGTGATACGTTGTTGACCCAGACGAAGTAACTTGATGGCATCTTCGCTGCTCTTCACGTGTATGCTTGAAAGACCTTTGATGAACACTTCTCCCTTGTTACAGACGATCTTAAGGTTCTTGCGACGCGGTGCGGCCATGGTTGCATGCTTTGGAGGCACGGTCAGCAGGTCGTAGACAAGTTCATTGTAGATTTCCACAAATGACACCCAAATCATGACAAATTCATCCGACTCTTCCTTCTCAACAAAGTCGTGATCCTCTTTGATACCTTGCCGAAGGCGTTGATACTGCGCTGATATGTCTGGACACAAGGCCAGCAATTGTCGACGTAACTGCATTTCCTTATTGATCTCATCATCCTCCAGTATCATTAAGCGGGAGTTAATCAATTTAAGCTTGGGAATGTTGTATATTTGCTTGCCGTACATAGTAAATATGTGTTCCAGGGCACGTGGTAGGACTCCAGCCCTTGCATTGTCACCTGCCATGTAGAGAAACAAAGTATACATGAGAATCCTATACAATAAAATGTTTGATTACATACCTAGCAGCGTGTAAGTCTTGCCGGAGCCAGAAGTGCCATAAGCCATAATAGTCACACATTCCTCATCGGTTATTTTGGGTCCCACACATTTGTCGTACACATCTCGCTGTCCCACTGAGCTATCGAAGATGTTGGAGAAGCTAAAATGCTTTTCCATGCGGTTCACATTGTTGCTCGAGTTTTCGTTGGCGGCAGCACTGGTGATCAGCGTGTTGCCACAGTCAGAGACCACGTACAGATGGGAGGGGGAATCAACAGGACGAAGACGTAAAAACACCTGTGGCCCCGTTTCCATATCACTAGTATCCGTAGAATAGGCGTCATCATCACCGTTCGTTGTCGCATATTCCGATTCTGTGTCCGTGCAGTCGCTGGAGCTGTCGCTGTTTTCAGGGATTACATCGTCGAACAAGCGAATTTTTTTATTGGGACGTGGTCGAAAACGGCGATCAATGCTGGGATCACGAGGCATCAGAAACGAACGCGTTTCACGCTGATATTCTTGAGGTGCTGGTTCCATTGTCTGTTAACAAATTCACAATGTTATTAAATTTTTCTCGCTTTTGGCGGTTTCACATAGACGCTTGTTTCAAAGTTGCCAGCTATTTAAAAATTTGTTATCGCTTGCCACATATCTCGATGACTGCGCTGTTATCGATATTTTGAGCATACAAAGTGTAAAATAGTGGCAGCGCCACTGTTAATCTTTTACTATGGTGCTGTTGTTAGCAGACGCTCTGTAATGTTTCGTCGCTGGATTAAGCAGACGTTTAGCAGCTGTTAAATTTAAATTTGACAACCGTTATGCCAAACGTAGGATTTTAATGTATGGCCATTACAGTCTGACTTGCTGGAATATATACGATTTATTTGTACTATTACTATTAAATATATATCTGTAATTTTGATTGATTTGTCATGCAGTTACTAAATCATTGAAGCGTGAAAAACGCACACGCAATTTGTACAATTTAATAATGTGTAAAAATGACAAAATGCTGCGACTTTTGAACAGTTTTTCTTAAAACCCCAGACAAGATGCATTGGCTGCACTTTTGGACCCTAATAAGCTGTTTTTTGATCCTGATAACACAAAATGCTGGAGCTACGCAATTCAATTGTGAGTTGCTAGTTGAAATCTGAGAATTTTCCAAAGTTTTAATTTGTGGGGAAATTGTAGTAACGCTTTATAAGCAAATGCCTGCCATGTACCAGTTAGAGGACTACGATCAGTGCCTAGAAAGTCCACGTAGTCAACTGCTAGCCCATAGAACGTACTGTCTCGTCTATGCAGAAATTGTGCCTAAGGATAACTCCGAGTTATGGCAACAAATCGAGCAGTACTCGAAGGACAATAAGCATAATTTTCGACACGATCATTTGTTTATGGGTGTGTGCTTGGAGCATTGCAAGAAATCAATTCAAACACTCAGCAAATTTCAAAAACAACAGCTGTATGAGGGAAAAGTTCAGGATACTGAGGTAAGTTTCAGAAATCCCCCTTTTTTCACACAGTTTCTGATCTTTTAAGCTGTTAGCTGAGCACCTACTACTCCAAAGTGCACAACAGAGACTCCGATGAGCGCCTGCACTACGATCATCTGATCAACAGCTGCCTAAATCGTGAATTTCAACGAAAATTTCAGCTGCGTGTGCGCAGCAGCATCGAATACTGCGTGTGGGCAGAGGAGCAGCTGGAACATGGTGAGCAGTCAATCAATTAAGAACTACATACTGATTATAATATCATCAAAATAGATCATTTTTCTAAACCAAGTCAGTCAGAGTATCTCATCATTTTGTACTTTTATCTAGATAAACTCGATGTCACCGTCTACGTGCTTATCACATCTCTGCTGCTCCTCACTCTGCTCTCCAGCGTCTATGATTACCGCCTAAAGTCCGTGCTACCCGATTCATCTAAAACTCTCGGAAGTCTTCACTATAAACAGCGTCTGAACTACCGATCTCAACAATTTCTAACGGTATTTTCGCTATGTCGTAACTATTATCGCATCGTAACGCCAGCAAATGGCGAGTTCTCCAGAGATTTGAGATTCTTTGATGCATTTCGTGTCATTGGCGTCTTTGTTGTCATACTGGGACACACTTTGATGGTATTCATGACGGTGCAAATTCAAAATCCCGAATTCTACGAGCAGTTTCTCCACCGCTTGCAGGCAGCTATTTTTCAAAACGGTAGCGTTTTCATTCAAATCTTTTTCGTTATGAGTTCCTTTCTGCTCTATGTGAACTTTACGCAACGCCAATGGATAAGCAAAGAATCAGGTGTCTTTAGCTGCATAACAGTCTATTTTCGTGTGTTCTTTAACCGTTATTTTCGCATATTGCCTTCGGTTCTGATGTTAATACTTTTAAATTCTACGATTTTGACGCGTTTGGGAGATGGACCCTTTTGGCGTCACTTGACCGAGGCGGAGCGTGTCTTCTGTCGGGCGAATTGGTGGAAAAATGTCTTCTTCGTCAACAACTATTTGCTGGAAGACAGTGTAGGTACAAATTGAGTTTACTTGTTTAAAATTGTAGTCTCTTATCTTGTTTTATAGTGTGCACAGCAGACTTGGTATTTGGCTGCGGATATGCAGCTGTTTGAGCTGTTTTTGATTATTATTATTATCACCAAAAAGTAAGTATTTTACTAGAGGAAAGCGAATTAGTATAGCTTACTATATATATTCTTTTACAGACATCCAGTACTCACTAAGTACTTCTATTATCTACTGGGACTCTTGAGTTTTTTGGTACCCACTTTGTTGACCTATTTTCTGGAGCTAGATGCAGTTTATCACATAAAGCCCGAGTAAGTTTTATATAAATCTAGTTGGATCTCAGAGTTGGGTATGTCTCTAATCACTTCTCTCCTTGTTCCCATCAAGAACCTATCGCTATTTGTACTTTCGCGACGCGGATACCTTCAATGAAACATATCCGCCATTCTATACCAATTTGGGTGGCTATTTTATGGGTTTCCTTTGTGGACAGCACTACTTAAACCTGCGCTCCTCACCAAAAGCTGGCTGCTATAGTAACAAATGGAGATTCCAATTGGGTTTCTGGCTGCTAATACCAGCTGCTTTATTGGTGCTGCTCTCGGGTTACATATTTATCAAACATGACTTTGAGAGGCCATCAATTTGGTTAGCAATTTATGCTGGTTTATATAAAAATCTTTGGATTTTGATTTGCGGCGGATTTGTAAGCTGCATGTGCTTTAAAATCGGCTGTAAGTATATAAAAACAATAACAATATTCGTAATTTTAATTTTGCTTTCTTTTTCTACTTTCTATTACAGGGATTGCCTATGAGTTTTGCTCTCTGTCCTTTTTTCGGCCATTGGCGCGTATTTCCTTTCAGGCTTTTATATGGCACGTCTTTGTAATTCGCTTGGTAGCTGGCTATTTTAGAGATCCGGTTTATGTCAATAGTTTCTTTTTGGTAAGTGGCTTAAATTACTGTTATTCTTTGATATTAATAACTTTTCTTTCTTAGTTTGGCAATGTGGTTCTGGTTTTTGTTCTAACGCAAATTGTGGCCTTCTTCATGGCGCTATTTTTTGAATTTCCTTTGGTTGAGCTGCTAAAACTAATAACTACAGGTGCGCTTTTATTTAAACAGTTATCGATTTTTCTTGCTTACATTTATCGATTGCAGTCGACAAGAAGGACAACTCGAGTAATTCTACAATTGAGAAAAATGAGTTAAGCGTTTGATAAAGGTTACATAATTTGGCAATAAAGTTATCGTTTTTCTTTACTTAACACAATTCAAACGTTCTTTTATTTTGCAAATTCCTTAGCAGTACGTGACCAACTTTTCAAAAATACCAAGCAATACTAGCAGTTAAAGCTGCAGTATTTTTATGCTAGGTTGGCCGTTCGGTCGCCTTTATTATTTCAGTTGACGGCGTCCGGTCACACCGATCCGTTTGTTCAGTTTTGTTTTCTCTCGTCTTGCTCGTCGGCGTTTTGCTACGTTTCGTCTTTTCGTAACCGCAAATTCTCAAACAGTTCACAACAACAAAGTGCGAAATTTGAAATTTATTATTCTCAATATAATTTAACAGCACCTGCCCAAGCAATATAGCTAAATTAAAGTGAGTGTCTTAAGTGTGTGGGTATTTCTTAAGTTCATTGCGGCAACTTTGGCATTTCGATACAAAATGTCAATGAATCATTGTGCCATTTTTACAACTAGATGTCAAGTGGCAGCCATTTCACTTGTTTTGCCAGCATAATAAAAAATAGTTGATAAAAATATAGCATTTAAATAATGAACGCGCGTATTACAAAATCATTCAAATCACGGCAAATAAAATAAGTGCGACAATTGTAATTGTGTGTGTGCGCGCGCGCTTATACGTGTGCGTTCAGTGGTGAGAGCAATGCATGTGAAGAGTTCAGCTATAAAAATGTTGCTACATGCGCTCTCGCTCCCACACAGTGTTATATGAGTCGCAACACTCCAAAAAAGGGAATAAAAATGAGAAGCGTCTTGGACAGCAACAACAAAAGACCGAACGCCGAAAAATGTTGCAAAATGAAAGAAAAGCAAACAAAACGAAAGCAAGCCAAAAAATAAAAAAGATTTCTGTGTTTCTCGCTATACCACCACGATATTCTCACACATACAAACATACATTTAAATTAATTGTTTTATTTTTGTATTTTTATATTTTGCTTTTAGCTGTAATTTTTGTGTATTTTGTTGTTGCTGTCGCTCATGTTTTTGACCGCACTTGCGCTCACATTTTCCGGCTAGTTTGTGTTTATAAAATTCTGACCGAAAAATGAGAGCAGCAACGTTGTGCTGGTGTGGGAGCAAAGAGAGAGAGATAGAGAGAGCGTGCGGCCAATTGTTGCTGCGTGGTAGAAGCAACAAGTCAAAAATCCAAATTCGCAGGAAGGCGCGGGGGTGGTGCCACAAATGCGTGCTCTCGCAGTTTTTGGTCAACGCAATTGAGTTGTGGGCGCAAACGCAAGCGATAAGCCGTAATTCAAATGGAGCAATTGCCAAGAAACGTGGCTTCCAGTTGGCCCGAGAGTAGAATTACACACTTCCAGCCGAAACAGTCAGTCTCTTTCTTTCTTCTGTGCGTATGCTTGTGTGTGTGTGTATGAAACAAGTGTGAAAAACAAACGACCTCCAGCAGCGCATGTCTTAGTCTGCGTCTGCGTTCCTCGTCGTCTGTGGCGCTCCGCTCTCTTAGAAAGTGTAAGAGCGCGTGCGATCACGCCCCCCACGCACATTTATCATAATACTTGTTGTTGCTGCCAGGCGTCGTCGCGTTGTGGTTGTCCAAAAATGGGTTAAGTAACGTTAGCGAAAAAATAAAAGAAACAAACGCAACGATGCCAATTAGTAATAAAAATATAAATGAAAAACGCATGCATGTATACAAATATTGTGAGTGTATGTGTTTGTGTGTGCAAATATGTATGCAAATTAAGTGACAGTGTCCAAAAAAGCAGCAACAACGAGTGCCGCCAGTCTGACTAAGCGCAAATGCGGCAGAAATAGCAACAAGTAGACGCGGGACGTAAAGAAGCGTCGTGCAATTAAGACAGCAACAACAACAACAGCTACAAGCAATGCATAGTTAAATTTAGCAACAGAGTTCCACTTTCACTCGGCGGCGACGGCGACGGCGACACCGACACCCACCAACCCCCTCCCTCTAATTTAAATTGTTGTTGTTGTAGTTGCATGTTAAGTTTGATGCGTGTCGTGTTTGTTATTTTGCGTTGGCACGAACACGCACGATACAACAACACTAACAAGCCGTTAATAGAAACTAATATGCACACACACATAGTTACACACACGCGCATAACTGTAAGCGATTAATCGATAACTTTATGCGCTTAGAACAGGATCACGCATAAGATTTACCGTTCAAATTGGATTTCTTTTCGTGTAAGAACAACTGCCATTTATGTATGTGTGTGATACTCTTTGACACTGGAAAGTGCAGCACGCGCTCATCTCTAGTTGTCATTACAGTGTTGTCAACCGCCGCAATGCAGCAGCAAAGACACTTGCTCCCTTTTTGTCAAGATTTAAGTTAATCACATACACACATACCAACACACAAACACATACATATAAAAACACAGCAGTCGAGCATTTCAGTTTGATGAACTTAAGTATAAGTCAAATTCAATGTTGTTTTTGTTGCTATTGTTGCAGTAGTTGCTGGTTAGCTGTCATTGGTAATTATAGTAAATGCCTAATGACATCATCATCATCAAACGCTGCACAGTGGTGCACTCAATATGCAGGCAGGCGAAAGTTTTATATCGATGCATGAATGCTGATAAGTGCGCACTTGCAGCTGATGCTTATCAGAGACATACGTCTGGCAATGTTGATTGCTGACTCATTCTTTCGCGCCCTCACCCCTCCTCCACACACACACCCACCCACACATATCGTAGTCAGAGAATTGTTGTTGTTATTGTTATTATTGATGTGCTGTTGCTCATGACACATTCAAGCCACTTGTTGTAAGCTAATTAGATGTTGGACACTTGGATTATAGCGGTCACATTAACATTCTGCAGCAGCAACAACTCAACTGGCAGCCCCTTCCCTCCACAGTTCATCTCTTTTCTTCTTGCACTCAATAACTACAAAGCTTAATTGAGTTGGAAACTGCGTAGTGTGTCCCCTTCCACTCTGCTGCTTCCAGCAACAGTAAGCGAGTGAGAGAGTGAGATAGATTGAGGTAGAGAGAAAGAAGTTGACAGCGGGGCGCTTTAGTTTTTTTTAGTCACGCCGCCGTCAAACAGGCAGAGCAAAACACAACTGCAACAACAACAGCAAGAACAACATTTGTTGGCAATTAGAATTGTGAATTGCCGGTGAATGTTTCGACAAAGCGTTAAGATTTGCAATCAAGCATTAAGTCAATTTGTGGCCAGTGGAGCAGTCATCAGAAGTCGTCTTCGCAGTAGTAGTAGTTGTAATAGATGATGCACTGATCAACAGTGCCATTTGTTATTGGAAGCTGCGACGATTGGAACTGGCGGCCATTATTGGAAGCCGCATGCAGTCAGCTGAAAATTTGCTACACTGCGTCTCATCTTTTTTGATACGCATGGAATTTATGACATTTGCAGCTAATTAACCTTTATGGTCTTACATATCTAATCACAAGTTTAACTATGACAAATGTTTTAGCAAATAAATAAATATTTATGTTTGTGTAAGTGTTTGTTAACATATCTATTACAAATTGATAAGTTACTAGAACAGGTTAATTCCATTGTTCGTTTACTTTTCTTACTCATTGTGAACAACTCAATCAGACCACCAGCACCCGCAACCGCACCCTGGCTCCCCTAACCCCCACCCACCCGCTTGCTCACAAACACTTACACATAAATACAAGTATTTTTACATGAGTATAATTTGTATCAACTTCCGTTATATGTGTATTTGTGAGTGGCATTATCGCTGCTAGTTTGAGTGCGGCAAAGACTGTGGAGTGAGGGTAGAGGAAATGGGGGGAGACGTTATTAAATTAATTGTGCATTTGCTTGCTGAATTTAGGCAAATGCCACGAAAAAATTATAATAAGAAATATTCACAATAACAACATCAAAAGCAATTTACAACACGCTTCGTCTGCGATTGTGTGCAAGTATGTGTGTGCATCAGTCTACGTGTGTGAGTATTTATATGAAAATTGAATTTTAAGCAAGATGATTGAATTTTCTATTAATAAGTTTGACCTTCAGCAGCTGTGAAATATGTGTTTATATACAATTTTCTAGCAGCGAAGGTGTTCTTGAGGCATAAACAAAGCAAACACACACAAACACAGGCAAACAAACAGACATATACATATAGATCTGTTTATAGCTGGATCTGTAACTGTTCATTCAATTTGCAGAGCTTTTTTTTTCGAGTGTTTATATATTATAGTATTTAATATTTGTTTTAGGCAGTTCCAAGCTGATATAGTTTATCAGCAGAGTCCAATAATGATAGTCAAGGCACCAAATTGCGACACTTAAACATACACACTCACATACACACCCACCTGCTTACACTAGTGCTGACAAATACTTTGATATTCACTTTTATCGATACTTTTAATGTTTTTGAAAACAAAACATCGCCATTTCTATCAGCTCCAACTCTCACACACACACACAAGCACACGCTGATAGTTCTACCTTGTGGCGAAAAGAAAATATATAAATACATGCATATATAAAAAGTAATTTTTTTTATGATTTCTTAGCAGGTCAATGACAAATCCATTATTGCTACATTTATAACATTTTCAGCAAAAACAAACAAAAAAGAGGAGGAAGAAGAAGAACACTTGAAAAAGAAAAGACAGAAAATCATATTATTAATTTTACGCGCCCGTCTTTTTTTGTTTTATTTAATTTTCGACTGATTAAAAACGAAAGCTTTCTGCAACGCCTTTTTTCAATACACAAACATAAATACATGTATCTTAAATGTGTGTTTGTGTGCGTGCCCAACCCAAAGTTTGACTCTTTTTTGCGAATTTTGTTAGAGTTATTTTGTGTTGTCAGTTTATTTGGCCATAATTCACGTGTTGTGTCAACCAATTCGTTATTTCAGCCTTATGACATCATATAAAAAACAGAGTCGCTTAGCTACCTAATCAACTTCCTACTCTTTTTGTCTAACTGTCTATAATTATGATAGTTCTCTCACACATTTTTGATAATTTAAAACATTTGTTGGTTTCGCTTTCATTTGGAAAGTATTTCAGTCAGTGTTGGCAAAAGTTGCAGGTCTAAGTAGGCTAGTTATAGCTAAAATTAAGTCAAACATCAGTCGTAAGTGAATTAATAAAGCATAATGATAAATAACAATAAAATAAAATATTATTGAATATTAGACATTATAATAAACACTCCAGAAGACACTAATTTTAGTTTAAAGCAGCCAAATTTTAGCTGGAAAATGTAGAATTTGTCTTTAACCAGTAAATGTTATTAGTCTAGCTTTTAAAAAGCTAAGCCGATAACAGCTCTTTAAAGATAGATGTGATTTGTACATTCATTTAGCTTGTTTTTCATTTCTTTTTTAACAAACAACAACTTTTTATGCAACAAAATAGTAAACAATAGCAAAAGTTTTGCTTTTTTCGTTGCCATAAATTTCATAGTTTAACTTTGCTGCTTATTGATTTGTCGTTCACATAACGTAATATGCAAATTTGAATATTAAACAAATCGAGGTTGCGAAACGACGAACGTCTAGTGACTAAAACTATCTAAAGTAAAGCTGATTCCCGATTAATGATGCATAACAAATGTAGTTTATTGAAAACTAAAAGTAAATTTAAGTTAAATTGTATTAAAACTGCTCTGAATGAATTTTTGGTAAAAAATCTAAAATTTTTAACCTGATCGGCGACTATTCTACTTTTGAACTCTTTTCTTTAGAAACTAACTAAAGTAAAGCATTTAATGTCAACTCTTGTTATAAACCTAAAACTAATAAGAAATTTGTATTGTTTTATTTTTAATATATTTAGTTTTTAACGTTTATCTATTTGCAGGAAAACAAAACGTAGTTACCAAATAACCAACAACTCAAAAAGAAAAAACCTCAAAACGTAGCGAATTCAGGCAACAAATTTTAGAGCAAGAAGTTGAACAACTTTATTATTATTAACTCTTTTGTTGTGGCTTAAACTAAAGACCTACATATACTTATAACGGGGCTGATAACTCAACTCAAGCAACAACAGCAACTAGAGGAAGTAGAAGAAGACGTAGAAGAAGAAGAGGAAGGAAGAAGAACAGACACAATAAAAATACAAAGAATTTCTTGAAGATGTCATTTCGCGTAGTTCGCAGCTCAAAATTTCGTCACGTCTATGGACAGTCGTTGAAACGGGAGCAATGCTACGACAACATACGCGTCTCCAAGTCCAGCTGGGACTCCACATTCTGTGCGGTTAATCCAAAATTCCTGGCCATCATTGTCGAGTCGGCGGGAGGCGGTGCATTTATTGTATTGCCACACAACAAAGTGAGTAATTTTATCCAACCAAACCAGAGACTATTTTATTTTATTACTAGAACTAAGTGGCAACACGAGAACAGTGCTGGCAATTTGGCTTTAAAGCTGATTAATCCGCGAAGTTTATATTTTTTGAGACTTCTTTACTGCACAAAAATCGGTTCTGCTTTTGTCCTTCTTTTGAACGCATTTTGATCATTTTTTAATTTTTTATATGGAAATTTTCGTTCTTTTTCATTTGGAATTTTTTGAAAAAACTTGACCTCCCATTACAATATAAAATCTCAGGGGATTTGCATGATTAATTCATATTTAATCATTGATTACTCGCTCTATTGATTATATATTTATTTTAAATGGTGATTCCTTGACTTCGTCATGGAATTCCTCACCAAAACCTACTATTAAGGAAACCAAAATAGGGATTTCCTGTGTTCGTACTCGTTTTTATGCACAGAGCGTAGTCAGTGGCCACGTATGCGATTATTTATTTATAACAATAAGGAAAACACAATGGAGAGCGAGTTTTTCTTTTCTTTTTTTGCACTACTATTTATAGAGGATTTATCTGCCTGTGTTGCCACGTTGCAAAAGTGTAGGAAATGACGTCGACTGTTTTGGGCTTATGCTTATAAATAAAGTTAAATCTTCTATATAGTTATGGATTCTCCTTCTCTTTCTCACACTCAAAGTATGCTCTGCGTAGTTCTCATTAGTCGCATCTCTTGGACGCACTTTTCAATTTTGGCCTAAAGCCAACATGACACACCGAATTGTCTAAAATTAACAGCAGAAAAAAAATAGAAAAATGAGAAAAATAAAAAACAAATACACAAAATTCAAATAAATAAAGTTTTGTGCGATAAAACCAAAATTTCCGATAGAAATAAATGAAATTTTTGTTATTTTTGGGTAAATATTGGAAGTGAAGTGAGGCATAGGCAAATTTTTGAGGGGAAAAGGGGAGAAGCAAAGACAGGAAGATTCAGAGAGAGATAGAGAGTGAGAGGGGAAAGAAAAGGATTGTAAGAATTGAAGTGGAAACAAAGAATTGTATAATTTGACCAAAATACTAACTGATCATCGTTCAACCACAACTACAAAAACTACGATGCTGAATTTTTCTATACCAAATTTATTTTAAAGTCAAGTTTCTAGTATTTGGCATTTCATATACCCTTAAAAACAGCATACCCTTTCCATAAGTATAAAAAAAACTATCAAAATAAGAAAATTTGATAATTATTTTCAAATTTTCCACTTGGTGTTGGTGTCGGTGATGATGGTGGAAAAACACACACGAATTTCAACATTTTTGGCATTTGGCAGCGCCAAAAATTGAACATCCGTTCAGCTGTCATCGGCAACGGCATCGCCATTGGTATTTGGCCATCGGTATTGGCCATAACAAACTGCGTGGGCGTCTGGACGACTCGACGTCTCGACGGCTGTGTGATCTCTCCGAATTTGGTCAAAAGCGTATTTGGCCAGTTGTGTATTTAAGTGTTTATACACACACTCATGTGTATGTGTGTGCTTTTTAGCCGATTCTAATTGGGCCACATTTGTATGCAAAATGCGCACCATTTACGAAAGTTTTCAGACAGCTGCCGTTTAGCCACAAAAACTGCTTTGTAGTTGTAGACTACTAGTCTATAAGTGGAGCGGCTTTCACACGCTCTAATTTAAATATTTTATGGGATTAGCTAACGTTTGCCGAGTGTGTCAATTAAATGGACAAATATGGCACACTGGAAGACAGAGCACGCAATTAATCAACAGAACGTAGAGCCCTATATATCGTCTTTATAAGCGAGATTTCAATTTTATTCCAATGATTGATAACAGCTCAGATATTTATAGGATTTTATTATGCTTCTATAATTATGGAAATTTTATTACTTTATAAAATCCATAAAAGCAACGCAATTTGCTGACCAAAAATATCGATTAATTTTATCAGCTAATGGCTCTATAAACCTTCCCTGTTAAGTTGGCTGCGTGTGAAGCTCAAGCCCTTATTAAGTTGGCTGCGACTGCGCATACTTCAGCCTTTAGCAGCCATAATTAGGCCATTTTTGCAGCTAAAATTACATTTACCAGCTGATTGACTTTTGGGTGATAAAGAGCTCCATTTAGTTATGGAATGACCCTCGTTGTATGCCATATGAGCTGCCTATAATTATTTTCAGTACAGTACAGTCATACACACAATAATAAATCATGATGTGTATGGCATTCAAGTAACTCACTCGGTTAATAATACTCTACATGGTAGAATTCATGCAACCAGAGAACCTTAATAGAAGCAAATATTGGTCTCGAATGTGGTTTGGTATTTAGCTTTCTGGAATTTGTAGCAAATGTGTTGAACATTGAAATAATTTGCTAAATTTCACGCACCTGTACGCACCAGGGAGGTATCAATGCGGATCTTGGCAGACAGCGTGAATGTTACGCTTACTTCTGGGTGGAATTTCCAAAAAATTAAGTAGTAGAAATCGGTACCAACTGTTAAAATCCCTGTACTCTTGATAGTTAGTATTAAGTAATAATATATAAAATCATATAATCAATATGATCAGTACTTTGCTATCCTTTTCTAGCTATAAGATATAGTTATCTGATGCTCACTCAATACAATAAGGGTGCATCAAATGGGTTTCTGAAGCTTTTCCTGTCCAATTACTGATTTTCGAGCGATTAGTACTATGGGGGCTACAAGATATGGTTGTCCGATTCCCATAGACTATAAATATACTAATTTATATTTTTTCCACTTCCATCTTTCAGGTGGGACGCATTGCAGCTGATCATCCGTTGGTGGGTGGACACAAAGGACCTGTACTTGATATTGCCTGGTGTCCGCACAATGACAATGTGATTGCCTCAGGCTCTGAGGATTGTGTGGTCAAGGTGTGGCAAATACCCGACGGTGGTTTGTCGCGCACACTGACTGAACCCGTCGTGGATCTGGTGTTCCATCAGCGTCGCGTGGGTCTAGTGCTCTGGCATCCATCGGCGCTCAATGTGCTACTCACCGCCGGCTCCGACAATCAGGTAAGAAGAGCTTTATGTTTTGGATTACGCTGTTTAACTAATTTTATCTCCTTTAGGTTGTCATTTGGAATGTGGGCACTGGCGAGATACTCGTGCACATTGATTCGCATCCGGATATTGTGTACAGTGCCTGCTTCAACTGGGATGGCTCCAAGTTGGTCACCACCTGCAAGGACAAAAAGATACGCATCTATGATCCACGCAGCGCTGAGCTGGAGAGTGAGGCCATGTGCCATGAGGGCTCCAAGGCGACGCGTGCGATCTTCTTGCGTCATGGTCTGATATTTACCACCGGCTTCAATCGCAGCTCAGAGCGTCAGTATTCGCTGCGTGCTCCGGATGCGCTGAGCGAACCAATTGTCATGGTCGAGTTGGATACATCAAATGGTGTCATGTTCCCATTGTATGATGCGGACACGAATCTGATTTATCTGTGCGGCAAGGGCGATTCTGTGATTCGTTATTTCGAGGTAAAAAACATGGAAAACTTGTTGAAAATAGATTTTTAATGAAACTCTGGTCTTTTAGGTGACACCGGAGCCACCATTTGTGCACTACATCAACACGTTTCAGACTCCAGATCCACAGCGTGGCATTGGACTGATGCCGAAGCGTGGCTGTGATGTTACCACCTGCGAAATAGCCAAATTCTATCGTCTGAACAACAATGGTCTCTGTCAGGTGATATCAATGACAGTGCCACGTAAATCCGATCTCTTCCAGGAGGATCTCTATCCCGACACACTGGCCGAAGATGCCGCAATCACCGCCGAGGAATGGATTGCCGGCAAAGATGCCGATCCACTGACCTTCTCCCTCAAAGTAAGTCACTCCCGTGGCGATAACCCAATTCAAATTTATTTGGAATACAGCGCTTCTGGCCATGTGGCATCGTTCTTAGCTTCCAAGTGCTTCGATGCCACAGCTGCAACTCGTAAGCGTACATGAATCCTGATTTCATTTCATCATTTCTTCACTTCTCATTCATTGTAGGCGTCGTGTGTGCAAATTAATCCATTAAATTGGAAATTGCAACCACACACAACAATTGTATTCCAAAAAGGCTTTTCTGTAATTGTGCTCGCATTCGATCCGTGTGGCAAATTAACGCTTGATCTGTCTAATCCCCAATCTGCTTGCCCTTTTAGCGTTATCTACGTTTGTGACCCGTCAGCCTTTAATTTCCACAGCCAAAAACTATACAACACTACCCAAAAAAACGCTAATTTAAGTCAAGATTTTAGAATTTCTTACACTTGTGTTTGTTGTCTCTAATCATACATAAGACACTTTTTTTTATATAAACTGAGTTAGAAATTACTGCTCACAGCAACGTAATTTTTTAAAATTACCTTTTAAAAGAAACTTGTCGTCTAAAATAGCTAGATTTGCTAGCTATTTTCAACTTTTAGCGTACCATTACAATTACAATTATAGATTTTTTTATTCTAGCTATAAATAAGCTAAGGTGGCAACACTAAACGGCGTACCTTATTTGGTCTCTTTTGCTCTTGCGATCCCTGCAGTTCCACTCAGGCATACACACACATACAACCCCCCAAAAAAGACACTCACACACTTACATACTCTCACACAGCTTACATACGCTCTTTTAACACGCACGCTGCGTGGCGCTTGTTGTTGTGTTATTTGTTCTTTGTTGTAATCCCAAAATGAACAGTTATTCTAAAAAAGCCTAATTAGGATCGCGTTTCCATTGTACAGGGTGGCTATGTCTCATCGACAGGCAACAATACACTGTCCGTCAGCAAGAAGGCCAACATACTGAACAAGGCTTCAGCATCGAGAGGAGGCGGCGGTGGTGCTGGTCTCAGCGGTGGCAACCATTCATCCGCCAACAACAACGAATCGAACGATGGTGGAGCGCCTGCAGCGATATTTACGGTGAGTTCTAACGATAGTAGTACTATCGGCAAGTAGATCAGCGATGAGTATCGATGCCCCCAGTGGTATCGTATCGACTGGAAGGACTCAGTACTGTAGTTCTTTGGTATTTTATTAAACTGAAATTCCATTACTAACTTATTTTATTTTACAGGAAAAGGATCACCGTAATATTCTGGATGAGATTCGCAAGCTGAAGGCAATTATTGTAAAGCAAGAGAACCGCATACGCGCCTTGGAGGCTAAGGCTAATGCATCCGCCGACGAAACGGATGCGCGTAACAGTAATAAAAACGGTTCCGGTTCCGGAGCAACTGCATCAGCAGCAGCAGCAACATCGGCGGCAGCGGATAGCAGCCATGCCAGTGAAAGTGCCAATGATCATGCAAAAAGCTCTGCAACAACAGCGGCAGACAATGACGAGGATTAATCGAAATTCGATAAATTAAGAGATGGAGCCTAGAGAGATTGAGAGGTGACAGTGACAATGAGAGAGAGACACAGAGAGAGAGAGAGAGAGAGAGAGAAAGAGGAAAAGAGAACTGCTCGTCGTTTTCGTTTGGATTTCTCTCTAATGGAAAATTACGTTTATATTTTGTACACGCTAAAAAAAAATGAGAGAAGAGTCGTCGTCGTCGTTTATATGATTATGATTTCGATTTATTTATTTTTATATAATTTAATATTAGGTCTTTTTACGAGCGATATGAGTTTTGAGCGTAGTAGTTGACATATAAACAAAACAACAAAACAAACAGCAATTAAAGCAGAAAACATTATAAACAAAGCAAAATATATAAACACAATATCCTGCCAAAAATATATAGTGAACCTAACGAAACTACCTACAAATTGCGCCCAAAAACAGAATCAAAAGGGAGAACGAACCTAAAAATTGTTGTAAATTTAACAAATTCAAAGTATAGACTAAAAAACAAATGCATCCATTTCAAATAACACCAAAATATCCTACCAATTTTATACCTAAACAAAACTTTATACACTTTACATTATTATTATAAATATTCATATATATACATATATATTAATCCCGTCGAGGCAATATACCGTTTATTATTAATTTATTATTCATGACAATAGCTTTTCTAATAATTAGACATTAACCTTTTATCCCCAGCCACGCCCCTCCGCCACCGCTTACATAATACATTTTTCTCGTTCTAACTAATAATAAGTTGTATTTTGTAATAATAAATGAAAGAAAACACCAACGATTTCAATATATATATAAAGAAATATAATACTGTCGATTTTGTACTATTTACTTTGAATCGGCAGCTAACAAAATAAATTCGCCTATCGATTGTATAACAATCAACCAAAAACAAACAATAAAATAAATAATGTAAAAGTGCTGACTATAAAAATACCTATAGTTTTTGTATAAATAATTTACATATTTGATACGGAATAAACTATACACAAATATAAAATTTGCCAAGTTTTCAATTGTTTGCATTTGAAACGAAGGAAGCTCCCGCCAAAGTAGCCAGATCGATCCAACTGGGTCGATCGTTATCGATTTATTTCGGTATCAATGTTTTTAATGTTAGGCAGTTAAATATATTAATTGGCAAAAGTTCTTAACAGAACTGTTTTTTTTTTTGTTGCATTATTCATAATAAAATTAATAAATGAATGCTTATCAAATATAAGGACTACCCTCGACAAGTCATTCACAGCCATCGCCGACATCATGCAACTTTTATCAGTAGTCGATAAATATTAAATAAGATAAGTCAGCATTAGCTGCAATTTATTAACTGATTGCAAACCAGCGGTGCTAAACATATGTATGCCGTTTATGTGAAAAGTCAACTTGCCTGATATTAATTTAATTATAACAAAATTATATTGCAAAAGTATCGATACGTGCCTTGATACCGATAGTTGACGTGAGATAGCTTAATCGTGCCTAGACCCCCAATGAGCAAGCTACTACAAAAAGCGCCATCGTTTGGCAGACGACTCATTCGTGTTTTCCTCGTCGTTCGGTAGAGTTGGGCTTTGAGAGCAAAGGCTGTGAGAGCGAACCCGAAACTTAATTATACACGCGCATTCAAAAAGAAAGAAAGAAAAAAGTCCAGCATTATTTAATCGACTTCACGTGTGTATTTTGCAATAGTGAAATATTAAAACCCGACAGAGGAAGCAGTCAAAGTCTATTTTCGGAGGAAGGAAATGCATTTGTCGATTATTGCATAAGCAAATGGCTGAAATTAAAAGTCATTTTCAATTAATCTAATAACAAAGCAGCAGATAGAAATATATTTCATAAGCCTACAAGAAAAAAACTAAATTGTTAGTACAAACACACGTACAGATGTTGCCTTTACGTCTGTATTAAGCTGCAGAGCAAATGCAACAGTAAATCTTGGAAATTGAACCAAAGTCAATTGCGCCCAAAGAGAAAATATGTGCTCGGCAGCAACAAAACAAAGGCAGAAATGTATAAGTATACGTAGCAGCAGCAGCAACAACAACAGACAAAAATCGGCGCATAGCAACAAGACAAATTCGTCAACAATTCAAATTGCGGCCATGTGTAACGAGTTTCTGTGATTTATTTTCGATTAAAAATTGAAAACCAAGAGAAGCTGCATATAAAGCTGAAGGCCAAAGATTGTAAATAATACTAGTACTACGTAAGTTGCACAAAATTCAACAGAGAGAAAAAATACAGCGAAAGAGATCAAACGAAAGTGATTTGCGCTGCAGCCAAAATTATAAAAAAAAATATAATTAACAAATTACGTGTCAAGAAGACAAGAGGAAGAAAAACAGAGATTTCAAAATGAATCCAAGCACAGCGCCGAGTAGCAGTCCCAATAAATTCAAATTTAACGTATTCTCGCATGTCAAGTACGAGCATCTGGTGGCCGGAGTCTCCGGCGGAGTTGCCTCCACGCTAATATTGCATCCGCTCGATCTGATTAAAATTCGCTTTGCTGGTAAGTAACAAAAAGCTCACTCTTCCTCTTCACTGCATCGAGAGCGCAACTCTTTGTTTGCACTCACTCTCTTTCCGTCTTACGCGCTGCTTGCATGTGTGTGTGTGTGTGAATCTGTGAGTTTGTCACGTGACTTTGAAACCGAGTTCGATTCTGTTTGTTTTCTGTCTCATTCGTTCTTATCGCATTTGCAGTCTGCTTTAAACTTTCCATGAAAATTTCCAGCTGCAGTGTTTTAGCTAGCCTATTCTTGTATTAAACGCTCACATCTGACATTTATTGAGTTGTTTTGACAGCAATTTGAAGTCTCGAATAATCGTGACCGATTATGCTCCATTTTTGGACTTATCACCAAGCAGCACAGTAGAAATCGGCTGTGATAAGCGCTATCAACATCCGTGGCAACCACGCCCCCTATTGTTATTTATTTGCAACATTTAATTGTATTTATGGGTTTTTTACGATTTGGTACCAAGTTCGATACTAATTAGCGCTATGACTCAGCGATTCTGTTATTGTTTACTTTGTTTCCAAACTAACAGCAATAGTTTTGGCCTCGTTTAAAGTGCAATCAACATTTCCGCATAAAAACAATATAAAATAACAGAAAACAGGTTACTTGCGCACGCATAAACAATTTATTAAAATATTTTTCGCTTAGTTAACGTTTAACGCTTAAAGTTAACGCGTTTAAAAGCACAAAGGCGTCAGTTCCGATTGCGAATTTACAAAAATATTTACAGGTATCATTAATTATCATTGAAATCGGGCATGTGCCTTAACAACAACAGCAGCAACAATAACAAATAAAACTCAAGTTGTTTATGCGAAAACGATAATACACTAGAATGAGCTCGATCACACACACACACACGTACACTATCACTAGTGAAACAGCGGCAGTAAAAGCGTATGCTGACGCCATCTGTTGCTTAGAATTTGCAACTAAGCACCACACGCGCGCACAAGTATGACGCATCTGTATGTGTTTGAGGGGGAGAACAACAAGCAGAAACGTCAGCAACGAACGTAAAACTTGTTTATCTTTGATTTTCGGTTTCTTTTTCTCTTTTGTTTTTTGCACTCGTTTCTTTTCGACATCACGTGACGAACGTGTTGTGGACTGTACATTGCCTGCTGGTTTTAACGGCAACTGTTGCAAGCTCTCTCATTCATGTATATGTATGTATGTATTAGTGTGTGTGTCATACACACAGCGTTGCGAATTGGTTTCCAACTGGAAATTCCAATTGGTTTGTTGCCAACTGGGAATGTGATCTAAGGGAGCAAACAGCTGTTTATATGTAACGCAAGCTAATCGGGAAAATGGTTTACAATTTTTACCGGTTTATGCAACATTTACAGCCTACGATCACTTCCAAGGTTAAACCAAAATCACTAGCAAAAATCGAGTGAGTTCTATAAATAAACGCACTGTGAGACGAGCCCCCTTTGACAGTGTGTGTGTGAGATCGTGTGTGTTTTGAGTGTATGTGTGTGTTGTCGATTTTAGCATTCTAGCTGTTGTCAGGTCAGATAAAGCAAATGTTATTGGCTTTTTGTTTTTGCGGTTTATTTATAAAGTTTGTATAGTAAGCAAATATTAGCTAGCGAAAAAAATGCTACATCAGCTTATTTTCACTGGCTCTTATCACATCCGTCGCGTGTAATTAGCGTTATCTCGCTGCCCTAGGCAAACAACAACAACAACAACAGGAGTAGCGAAAACAATAGACAGCAGCAAAAACAAGTTGTTGTTGTTGGGATTCCGGCCATTAGCCAGGCAGTAGCAGTAGCAGGGCCTGAACTCAATAACTGGCTAAAAATATGTACAGTCCCAACACAATGCATTGCCAAAAAACAAAAAAACTCGGCTAAAATCAGCAACAACAACATAAAAACCAGCTGTTTATTCATTCATATTCAACAATTGGAGCGATCGTCCATTTTGAACTCTTGTGGCGCTGAGCAGCGTTGCCACTTTTCTCTTATAAAGTGTACCCAAACTCAGAGCAGATTGTGTACCCTTTTTCATAAGAAGTCTGCTTTGTACCCACTCTTTATTAGTTTCCCAGCAGACTGTTTGTCGCTCTGTTTCAATGCCTCCATGTAATCTCAAGGCCCTACTGTCTAGACTTTACTATATGCCAGACGTCTGAACAAACACTTGTCGTAAAAAATACTGATTTGTTTGATTTCTCGCTCTTGCCGATTACAGTGAACGATGGACGGACGGCGACAGTGCCACAGTACCGAGGTCTGGGAAGTGCGTTTACCACCATATTCCGGCAGGAAGGTTTCCGTGGGCTTTACAAGGGGGTTACGCCCAATGTCTGGGGTTCAGGTTCGTCGTGGGGTCTCTACTTTATGTTGTAAGTATATAAATTTATTATAAATGGAATGAATTTTCTAACAAACCGTTTTCTTTGACTTTAGCTACAACACCATAAAGACCTTTATTCAGGGAGGCAATGCCACAATGCCATTGGGTCCTACAATGCATATGTTGGCAGCCGCTGAATCTGGAGCTCTTACACTACTTCTTACAAATCCGATTTGGGTGGTCAAGACGCGACTTTGTCTGCAATGCGATGCGGCGAGTAGTGCCGAGTATCGTGGCATGATTCATGCTCTGTCCGAGATCTACAGAGCGGAGGGCATACGGGGGCTGTACAGAGGCTTTGTGCCTGGTATGCTGGGTGTGTCCCATGGCGCTATACAGTTCATGACCTACGAGGAGCTGAAGAATGCCTACAATGAGTACCGCAAGCTGCCCATCGACACCAAATTGGTGAGTCCCCAGATATCTGGCATAAATATAACTATATATCATATATGTCCACTAAAACTCATCACATGACTGCACAGCGCGTGTCGTTAAAAGAATCTGTATAGATAAACAGACTATATAGTCTAGCTGAACTATATATACCTGTATAGCACATATACCCATTATATATTCTCATACTGGGAACGATGACGCCTTTGGCAAACGTCCCACATTCTCAAAATTTGTTTTGAACCACATTTGACCAATTTTTCTTTTGTTTTTCCTTCCCCGGAATTTTCCAACACAGGCGACCAGCGAGTATCTGGCATTTGCGGCGATATCGAAGCTGATTGCGGCAGCGGCAACATATCCATATCAGGTGGTACGGGCCCGTCTACAGGATCACCATCATCGGTATCGGGGGACATGGGACTGCATCAAACAGACTTGGAGGTACGAACGCATGGGAGGTTTCTATAAGGGACTCGTGCCGTATCTGGTCCACGTAACGCCCAACATTTGTATGGTTATGCTGATTTGGGAAAAGCTGACCAGCTAAAAGATTTTAGAGTATTACCTATTAACAATTTAGTGATTTACAATTAGTTTTTATGAATATACGAATCTAGTTATCAAATTAATTCGATATGCAAACAAATGACACAAAACATTAACTAATTTAGTCTACATATCTACATATATATCTTTTTTTTTGCTATATCTTTAAGTTTCTAAGTTAATTCCATAGTTAGTAGCAATTACTAAAGATTGGATAAATGATTAATTGTTAACTGAAACTTGTTGTCCTTACAAAATGTGAAATCAAATTTCAACAAAAAACTTTAGTTTAGTTTAGCTAAATTGTATTTATATATAGATCTATATATCTATCGATTAAGTTAACTACGAAATCATGTAAATATGTTTAATTTTTCGTTTTGGCAAAAAGATTCTTCATAATTTTGCAAATGGTTTTGATTTGTATAAAAAATACTATTTAATCAAAATTAACCCTTGACATTTATGAGCATATTTAAGCAAATTACATTTAAATGAAAGCATTGTGAACAAATTCAAATCGAAAAGAGAAAAAATATCGAAAGAGAAGAATTCTGAAAAAAAAGAAAATAATGAAAAGAATTCTTGATTAAAAATGCCAAGAAACTTAAACTAAAGAGTTTCCTGTTTCTGTTTCCTACAAAAAAAGTCGCAATTTTCATTTCGTCAATGGTACAGATTGTTTGCGATATAGTTGACTATATAGACGCTTGATCCACAGAGTAGTAAGTAGTAATTATTGCTAAACATTGTGCAGAATCTCTTTGCTAAAATTGAAATGCAGCCTTAACAAATACCCTTGTCCACCCCCCCACCCCCCCCCCCCCTACTCCCCACAGTTATCGCTAACTCTCTCGTTCTCTTTGCAGACACGAGAGGGCTCCGGGTTTCTACAAGGGCCTCCAAGCGAATCTTATACGCGTTGTGCCCGCCTGTATGATCACGTTCCTCGTCTACGAGAACGTCTCCCACTTCATGTTGGCCCAAAAGAAAGCGGCTGAATCCTTGCTGGACGAAAACGCACCCACGACGCCTCCCCTGGATTTTAAGAAGAAGGAGACGTAACTACGTGTTACCTGAGCTGAGAACTGATTTCTCCATGTGTCTTTAACGATATTCCTTGTCACAATGCATTACATCTAGCTTTAAGTTTTTTTTAGGTTAACATGTTTTTCAAAATGCCAGTGGAACACGAGAAAACGTTAATTAATTATGCTAAATGACTGTTAAAAACATCAATTAATAAATTGATAGCGCTAATTTTCTAAGTCACTGTTTTTTATAGGGTATTAAATAAGTCGACTAGTTTGTTGCTCTAGTCTTTGTTTACGCTGCGTATGAGTGCTCTCTTGCTCTCTTCGCTGCGCTCAGCGTATTTTGTACCGTGGGTACATTTTTCGATGTGTACCCACGAAAACTGCCAAAATGTCAGCACTGATGTAAAGTGGCGCGCGTCTGCTTGGGACGCTTTAGCGGTTAGCGGAATAACCGTTTCGTTGATGCAAAAGCTCAACTCCCGAAAGCTTTCGTTCAGTTCACAATTGATTGCAGCGGCGTGCGGACGTGCTGCGCTTGTGTGTTTTCGCTACTTCTTAATGTAAAATAAAACAAGCGTCAGTTTTACGTATCTCTCTGTACGTGACGTGTGTGAATTTAATTTTAGTGATTTAAAGGAGCTAGCGCACGAAACAATTAAAGCCATTAAAAATAAACTTATATAATCTAGGTGTCTGTATGTATCAAGTGAATGTCGTTTTATTTAGTGCATCACTTTAGGGTATGAAACCAGTTTACAGTTGTGTTTACTTTGTTTGACATTTTGGCAACGTTCGAAAAAAGTGCAACAATTGGCCAAAACGTGAGTTCAATAAACTCCAGACCCGATAACCTTTAACGAACTGCATTAAAAATTGAGTTTAAAAAAAAAAAAAAAAGAAAACAAAACGAAGCAGAATAAAAGAATAAAGGTTCAAGTGCAAGTGCTTTTATTACCGTTTTTAAAACAAAGCGCGCGATAAAGCGAGAGGGCGATAGAGCTTTTTCGACAACCACATGTTGCTGCTGCCGCTGCCCATGAGAACACAATCGATAGTCTAATAAATGGAATGAACATTGCTGGCATTAGTTAAACAAAACACTTGGCAATCAACACACACGCATACACACATAAGCATATGCATGTATGTAGATAAAGCGCGTGCGAATGACCTTGACTGGAAGACAAACAGAAGAGGCAAGAAGTAACAAAAGCAGTGTGCGATAAAACATATCAACAAAAGTCTAAAGAGCAATAACACGCACTGGAAGTTGTTCTCTTTGGACTCCCGCTACCTTTCCCATAAGGCTTCCATTTGTGGTTTTGTATGGCAACCGGCGTTATACGCTGCAGCGTCGTATCCTCCTCTGCCGGACGCCGCAATCTGTGCGATTCGCAGGCCGATCTGAACATTCCTGCGTCTGCTGATAAAGCCAAATCGATCAGTTATCGCAAAACTGTAAACACCTGCGCCTGTCTGCGTTGTCATAACTTGCGAAACAGCGATACATTTCCAGTGGAGCACAAGCATCAGCCGGTGTGCAGCCCTGGTTCGCTGGGCACCCTAAGTGCGAAAGAGTCGCCCATACTTACCAGACGACAGAAGCTACAGCAACAACAAGCGCTTGCATTGGAAACACAGCTGTTGTTGCCGCCTTCTCCCACCTCCAACTATTCGCTGCGCAGTGCGATTCCTGCGTACGCAGAGCGGAAGCCACAAATCGATCTCAGCGCCGTTGAGGCGCTTCTCACAGCGGATACTACTACTACCACAATGCCTGCGGTACGCACCATGGATATCAATCGGAATAATGGATATCTATATAATGGGGTGAGTGTGCCTAAATTGCGGTTTTTATTTTGCCATGACACACAAACACAAAGCGAGAGAGCGGCTGTTGTCTAGGGAGTAAGCATGTGGGTAAATGTGTGCAGTAGGTTAGAAGGAGACGCAGCTACGTTTACCGTTGCTTCTCTGTGAGTAGCTCAAAGCAGCAGAGGACGACGACAGTTTTTTTCATTTTCTTCTTTCACTTATCCTTCTTCTGTGCGTGGGTAGTTGTTGCTTTACTGAAACTCAAGCGTGTTTTTGCGCATACACTTATAATAACATGCGACAGTTTATTGAACTGCCCTCGTATGTGTTTTAAGTTTTGTTTCGTTTTGTGTAAACAGCAAAGTTTTGCAATAAAACGCGCATTGCTGTGTCAAATACTTTTCATTGTTGTCCAAATAAAGCCTTTAACTGCCCTCATCACGAACTGTTTCTATTGTTATTATTATAAATTTGTTTAGTTTAGGTTTGTTGTCAAGCTTTATTTGAACTTTTAAGTCACGGTCGGCTTTTGAAAGCTTGGAAAAGGCCAATGTGGAAATGGAACAGCTGCAAAAACAGTAACCAAAACAAAACGGGAGAAAAAATGCATTACAAAATTATGGCGAAGTGTCGGTAAAAACCCCAATTCGATAGAAACAGGCCATAAATAGTGGAATGTGTAATACCCAGTAAAAGAGGCAAAGAGTTTTATCGGTACATGGAGTACAATATTGGGTATTCGCTAGTCGAGTCTTCTG
The DNA here is from genome assembly GCA_035047505.1 of Drosophila parthenogenetica. Taxonomy (NCBI): domain Eukaryota; kingdom Metazoa; phylum Arthropoda; class Insecta; order Diptera; family Drosophilidae; genus Drosophila; species Drosophila parthenogenetica. The sequence goes on from JAWNPM010000087.1 coordinate 8,496,726, forward strand.
CCTTTAGTGGCTTTAACTTAGTGAGTTTATTTAAACTTATGTCATGATATGAGTATTTATGGAACTTACAGTAGTTTGAAATACATTTAAACGGAAATGAAAACTAAATTTATGTTTGCCTTTGAAAACAAAGACAGCGACCCCGAGACACCAAGACCCCGACGGCCCACGACCAAGACCAAGACCCTATAAAAATAGCGATATAATCTATGAAGCATAAAGAAAAGCAGACAGCGAGACAGACAGACTGACTGACTGACAGACCACGTGCTCTGGGCAATGGAATTTCACTCTCGATATGCTCATGAATACCGTATACTATACAGTATAAGTACATGTATTTATATACGCAAGTCTGCAAGTAATCTTTGAAGTAGAGGCTTAAATGCTATTTGCTGGCGGTTTGTCAAGTAACAGTGTTGGCAATTTAGCCCTTTTAAAGCTAGGTAAGCTTTGAGCACAGAATAAAGTCGCTAGAACTTTTAAGCTGTAGTTTAAATTCTTTTCAAAGCCTTTACTACTTCTAACCCATTAAGATTTTGTCTGCATTTTGTCTGAATAGTATTTTTTAGTATTCTACTAACTATTTTAAAATTAAAATGATTCCAAGCTAGCAGTGTTTTTATGTAGCTGTTTCTAGCTTTTTTTCGTTGTACTTATTTAGCTCGAAAAGCTCTTGGGGCAACACTGACAACTTGTCGTCATTTCATTACAGCTAAATTGCTGAGTGGGTGTGTTCCGATACTTAAACGATTGCTAGTTAGATATGCTTTGTTATTATGGGAACTAACATGGTCCGAACGTTCCTACCTCCCTACTTTTTTTCCTTCCGACTTTGCACAACGTTCCGCGTCACGTTTTGGGGTCAATTATTGTGGAAATCGAAAGTCTGCCTATATATATATATATATGTTAAGTGTGTGTGCGTGTGTGTGTGGGCAGAGCCAGAGGTAGCGAAGTCTTAATTAAAGAGCGTGTAATTAAAATTGTTAGGTGAATCACTCATAGACCAAGTTTCTACCAAACTTCCAATTGGCTTTAAAAACTATCTTATCAATTTTGCTCTTTTTTTTGCGATGACTCGACATTGCCGGTGATAAGTGATAAGATAAGTTAAAGTATGTGTGCTGGGTGATTTATTTGTATACGATTCATTGAGTAACACTCGTATAAATGCATTTTTAACATTTCTTTAGGTTTGCTTGCATTTATGTAATCTCTTTGGATTTGCACTTTGCGCATCGCCGCCCTTAAAGCCAATGCACTTTGATTGTTGCTCTGTTTTAATATATGTTTTTCACACTTTATTGTTGTGATTACTTAAGCCAGGCAGCTGAGCTGAGCTGAGTTGATCAACACAATAGCTTACCCGATTTAATAATCAAATGAAATGCATTCTGATTTCAATAATCCCGCTACACATCACGCTAACTCGTAACTGATTTGCATTCAAATATCTTTGATTTTATCGGGAAACATCCGCAAGGTCACGTTTAAACTCGTAAAACTTTATAACAACATTAGATAAGATACTATATTATATAGCTGTCATAGAAACAAGCGGTAGAAAACACTTGGTATAAGAAACCTTTGTGTTTTTTAGTAATTCAAAACAAATTAAAGATTTTTAAATGACTGCAAGTGTATTTAATCTTCGATTTAGCGAAGATAAGCGATTTTTCGTATTTTTAATTAAAATTCAATCAAATCAGTCGGAGTGTTTTTTATTGTTGCATACTTTTGTGGGCAATGCAAGCTGCAAAAAGTGTTGCATATCTTCGTGGGCTACAGTGGATTTGCTCTGCAGGGAAATGACTGCAATTTGTAGGGGAGTTTGTGTATTAGCAAATTGTTTGAACCACGGAGGTCACCCAAAAATTATTACGTGCATGCACGTGCATGCATAGAAAAGCTGCTTTGGCAGCGAAATAGAAAATATCAAGAAAAATATATACACAAAGCGAGTTTGTTTATTGTTTTGCCTTTCGAGTCAAATGAACGTTTTTGTAACGCCAACCACGCCCCCTAAATGCGATACACATCAAACGCCCACAAGACTTTTGTTTTGCATTGAGGTCACTGGTAATTGCAACGCTTACGAGAGAATTTCTAATGCCTTTCCTGCCACATTTTGCGCCTTCGGCTGAATATTTTCCATCCTTTGCCACACACATAACTTCAGTCTAGATTTTTTCTACATTTTTCCAACATTTTCCTCATTTTCCTGTGTCGATTGCGTGCAAACATTTGCAGCTGAAAAGCACTTCTTTTCTGTGGAAAGGGAATTTCTAATGCTTTCGCTTTTGTACGCTAAGATTCTGGGCTTTAAATTTGTCTGAAGCTTTAAGTAGAACTCTATTGAATTGGTATAAGATACAACTTTTTATAGTAAATGTGGTTTCTACTAGAAGCTTTCTATATATATCTCTGAAACACAATCTGGATATGATTGATTTCTGGGTGTTACTAGTATTTGTTATATAATTGAATCTAGTGTGCACTAAATTGAGCTTATCTGAGCTGAGTGGGTCATGTGAGACATTGACATGACATCAACACGTATTTCCGCATACCACATCCCACCCCTTTTTCACCCCCAACCCCAGCTGCTAACCCATTTTCCATTTGTAATTTTATACACTACGCGATATGTCTTTATTGTGGCTTACCACGTTTTGTAATAAGCGTAATTCTATATATCGCAGCTCAAACAAAGTCTAAGTCGGGCTTAGTAGTTAGTAGCTTGTACTAAGTAGTTAGCACAGTCAACCAATCACACAGCTAAACAGAATGATGATTGTTTCTTAGCTTAGCGCTAAATCCGCTGTTTAAAGCGGTAGAAGCGGGTGTGCTAGAGTAGGGAATACCCTGTTGGCTAAGATCAAAGGCTAACTGACAAGTACCCATGAAAAAACGCGTTAGTGGAGTGTGCTAGACTGTGTAAAACCCTTCCGACTCTTGCTACTTCTTACTTTACCAAAACTAAACTATAACACCCGCTTTTAGCCAGCTCAAAAGGGCACATGGTATCAAAAAGGAAGCCCATGAAGTGCGTGTCATGCATTTTTGCTGCCTCAATGAGCTTGGAAGCCAATGTGAACCAGTTAAGCCAACGGGTCAAGCATATCCATAGGCATATCTAGTCATGATATCCAACTACAGTCGTAGTACCGTAGTACCGTAGTACCGTCATAATCCACCCAATTGACCAGTTTGGAGCTAACCCTCACGCCTCACTGGACCTACAATTGAGGCTTACTTTGTGACTGGCCCAGTTTAGATCTGATGTCAGCGTTATCAGCTTGCAAATCACCTTGTCTGACATTTTTTAGTTCTTATTTGTCATCAATACGTTTTCATTATGCCGTTGACCAAGTTGGCAAACAGTCAAAACTATTGATAAGCGACTGTCAACGCTTTTGGCTGTCACATTCCATTTTCCAAACTGATCACTCACGGTTCTCAAGCTCCAAGATTTTCCGTAAACCAAATCTTGCGCACTCAGCTCTCACGCTCTCGTAGTGTTTCGCAAGTGGCAGTGTTGGTAAGCGTCCCAAAAATAGTGGGCAAATCTAGTGTAATGTAAAACCGTTTTAGGCTTACCACAATTACATGGGCGGGTGGCTGACAGGAGGAAAGGGGGCCAAAGGGGGAAAGGTAGCGGAGTGCACAATAGTAAAAAAAAGGTAGTTTTTGAATTTGATATAAACGCAAGCGTGAACATTTCAAATTTCAGTGCATGTTCGTTTCGCGCTCGTTGCGGTCACTTGAGAGTGTTTTCCAAAGGGTTTTCCCAGCGAGCAAGGATGTAGGATAACGGCTAGTAAAGCGACAATTGTGTAATCCCCAAAAAAGCAATTTTGAAACGTAAAAAAATTCAAAATATGCCAAACGCTGAAACAACGAAAGGCAAAAGGAAAGAGACTAAAGCGAAAGACAAAGGAGAAGGAGCAGCAAAAGGAGTGAGGGTAGAAGACGGAGCGGGACTGGAAGCAGAGGCGGGAATAGAAGTGAACGTTACACGAACGAAGGGCAAACGGAAAGAGACCAAGGGGAAGGTTACCGAAGAAGTAGGAGGATCAGGACACGACGTAGAAACGAAAAAAGAAGAAGGACTAGGAGCTGAAACAGAGCCAGCTGGCGGAGCTAACTCAACAGCGGATGAACTGGATGAGGAAGTGTCCCCAGAGCAAGTCCAATCACAATCGAAGCTCAAAGCACGTTCGCGTTTCTCAAACGCCTTTCGCAGTCTGTCCAAGTCAAAGGCCAAGAAGGAGCAGGATCAGCTGAATGATAAGGAGCAGGAAAAAACGCTGAAAGAACGCGATCAGCAGCTGGTGGGCAGTGGAACCGACGACGTTAGCAGCATTGGAGGAATAAGCGCTGACAGTGGACTCCAAGGAGCCAGCAAGAAGAAGAAGAGTCTAACACGTCGCCTACTCCTGGGCACATTGGGTAAATCCAAAGTGCGTCCACACAGCATAGCGACGAGTGATGAGCTCAGTAGTGTGCTGAGCAGCAGGGAAAGATTCCCGCTGGAGGGTAGCACTGGGAGCCAGGGCAGTAGACAGCGTTTGCCCTCGCCCACGGGCAGCGGAGGGAGCAGTACACTGCAAATAACCATAAGTGGCAAGAAAGTTGAGACGTTGAAAGGCAAAAGCGAAACGGATTATTTGCAACCGACACCGAGTAGTGCAAAAGAGGCAAAAGGGGCAAAAGAGGCGACTACAAGCGGAAAATCAAACACAAAAACCACAAAAACAACAACAACAAAGCTAATTGTGGCCAAGGTAGCCAAAGAGTCGGCTAACAAGAAGGCAAAGACAAAGCCAACCAAGTCGTCTCTTTCGACAGCTCTTTTGCCACCCACAACGTCGGGGAAAGAGACTTTACCACCGACATCTCTTTCTGCTCCCTCTGTTTCTTCGTCCTCTCTTTCTGCCCCCTCCGTTCCTCCGACGTCACTCGTTACTCCTCCCATCGTTGAGGAGAAAATCGTTATCACCGAGAGCAGAAGAGATACGCCGCCGAGAGAGCGCGCACCCGCGAAGCCAAGTCGTGCCAGTAGTCAATCGGTTGTCGTTCAGTCTGTCAGCAGCAGCGGAGCCGTACGCAAGGAGCATCAATTGATGCAGCAGCAGCAACAGCGTGGACATCGTTTAAATCGCAGCAATCAATTTAAATACGGCACAACGGATCAACCGGTGATCACAGTAACGGCGCTAGAGACGCCACCAGCTTTACCAGCACTACCTCCACCAAGTTCACCACTGCCCAGCACCTCCGCCGCCGCCACCGTAGTGCTAGTACGTCTCAGTGACGCGGAGGAGCAAGCGGACGCTGTTTCCTTGGGCGAAAGTGCTGGCACAACACCAACCTTACCCCAAATCCACTTTGAAGTGGGCAGTGCCGTACGAGGACCTGTTGGGGATGCTTATGAGGCTGCCCTCGCTGCAGCCGCATCGCATCAGCCCAGCTCAAGTGAAGAGCCAAGTGATTCCAGTCTAAGACGTCTCAGTTTTGCCCAACAGCAGTTTGCATTCAGTGATCACGACAGCATCGAAGGACGCCGTGAAACGTTGCGTTATCAGTCCGTGGCCAGCGAATACAACGACGATTCCTTCTCCGACGACGACGAGGATCAAGAGGCGAAGGTAAAAGAAAAGGAGCAAACTGAAAAGGATAAGAAGCCCATGCCTGCCTTTGGAGATCTGACCATGGAACAGCAAATGGAACCGGTAAGGTAGTGGCCTACAGAACGGGGCTTAAAGCGGTCGTGAAACAAGTGTTTGGTTGGGAATTTATCAGTTGAGTTGCTCGACTGTCTACTGCCCAAATGAGCACAAAATCATAAGCTCCTATTACCTTTCTGAAACTGAGCCAATGAAAAAAATTGTTTAGAAAAATCTATGAATTCTCAACAAGTTGTACAATTGAGCGGGTAAAAAGTCGGAAAATTGTGCTGGAAAAGGTGTTGGTGTTGGGGGAAAAGCGGAAAACTGTAGAATCTATGGAAAGGCGCTATAAATCGCAGTTGGAGCATTTACCACGTCGGTTTAACAGCTGGAAACCTTAGAAGTGTCACAATTGTAGTGACTGCCCCACATGCCCTGCCCCTGTACCGCCCCCTTTTCCTCCCCGCCCCTTCTTGCGTGTGTGTGTGTGTCATTCAACTGTTTCTCAAACTGATTTTCTTGTTTTGCAGACCATTATGGCGCCCAGCAGCGAGAAGCGTGAACATTTGTATAAAATTCTAGTCATCGGAGAACTGGGCACCGGCAAGACATCGTTCATCAAGCGTTATGTGCATCAGTTCTTTAGCCAAAACTATCGGGCCACTATTGGTGTGGACTTTGCCCTGAAGGTGCTCCACTGGGACGCCAATACGATAGTGCGTCTACAGCTCTGGGACATTGCGGGTCAGGAGCGTTTTGGGAACATGACGAGGGTCTACTACAAGGAAGCCGTGGGAGCGTTTATTGTCTTTGATGTGACACGAAGCGGCACCTTTGATTGTGTCAGCAAGTGGAAGGAGGATCTGGATTCAAAGGTGCAGCTACCCGATGGCAGTCCCATACCCTGTATATTGCTGGCCAATAAGGTGAGTAGGGGATATGATGGGTTAAGGGGGAACTATAGGCCAGTGGTAGGCCAATGGGTCCCTTAAGGAAGGATTGTCAAATAATCGTATGATATAATGCTATATAGACTATTTATTCCATGATTCACCCTTTCATTCTCTTTCTTTCTCACAGTGCGATCAGGAGAAACAGGGAATTGTCACGCAGCCGGAGCGCATGGATGAGTATGTACGGGAAAATGGATTCGCTGGCTGGTTCGAAACCTCTGCCAAGGAAAACATTAACATCGATGAAGCAGCGCGTGCTTTGGTGAACAAAGTAAGAACTTTTTAGAAATCTCTTTATATATTTTTTACTCAAAGGCTTCTACTTCTTTTCAGATACTCATCAATGATAAACTGATAACTGCCGAAGCGAACGATGAAGAGAAATTCAATCTGAGCAACGCTGGCGAAGCGGGCAACGAGGGCAAGAACAAGTGCTCATGCTGACTTGGCTGTATATCAGGCAGCATAACACTATATATATATATAAAGATATATATGTGTCTATGGGCTTTAAACACACCAAAGTCTGAGCGTGTCCACGAGAAAGAAGAACGTGTTTTTTGATAAAGATAACAATAACGATATGCTTAGGATTTTATGTAAAGTTTATCTAAGACGTAATGTCTGCATTATCATCATTATTGTCATTGTCATCCCATCCATCTCCATTTATCTTGGGGAGATATGCCAAATTGTTTATCTGGATCACAGTTAACACCTGACCGACCCGGCCATATAGTTTACGATAGTCTCACCCGGAGCAGTGCGTGAATTTATACTACAGTCCATTTATTATCTCTATTATATCATACCACATACTATATACATACATATATATCAACTAGAGCTCTGAATCAGATAGCGCAGCATCATTTGTTTGTGTAAAATACGGAATTGTTTAATTGTTTATTTGTTTGTTTATCTTTTCTTACTATTGTTACGGAGATTATTATCTTTGTTTTTTCATACATACAATGCATACGTAAAACAGATTATTATAATACATATATACACACACCATACACACACACACACATTCATCAACTCTGCCATCTTTATTTGCATTTAGATAAAACACAGATTACAGCAGAAAAACAATTTGTATCTGCACGCAATCAAATAAACTTTTTAATTGTAGTTAAGCCAAACCAAAAAGTCTTTTATTTGCAACATAATTTCTTAACTAAAGTGGATATGGAATATTTGCAAAGAATATATTAAGGCCCGTTTAAATTGGCGGCACAAATGCTCGTAAAAGCGAAACTATCGATAGTTATCGATGGGCTGTTGATAACAGGCGCGCAAACATTGCAGCCCTCGTTAGTATTTTGGTATTTAAGCTTTTAGTATATTTGGTGAATCAAAGCTTGGTCACATTGCTTGCTGCTGTTGTAAAAAATGCAAATGCAAAAATTGCAAAAAAGTTTACAAAGTTTAATAGTTTAATATAAGCAATTAACAATAATTGTAAAAGCGTAGTGCAAGCAGTAGTAATGTTTTAAATGTTTAAGGTAAGCAATAATACGAACTGGGCGTAAGCTGTGATAGCAAACACTTAAGCTAATTAGCTACGCCGCTATTTCTGATTGGAGTCATCGCCGTTGCTTCGCTGATGTTGTTGCTGTTGTTGTTGTCACGTTTACTCCCCTTTTCGGTCTTTGTTGTGTGGTGTGTGCGTGCAGATGTGTTTGTGTGGCTGCCACCGCAGTCCCACAGTCGCAGTCGCACTGTTGGCAGTTCAGCTGATAAGTTCCAGTTCACTTGATTAATCAGCATACAATTTATGATATTCTGCCGATCCACACACAATGAATCAGCTGTGTGGAGACCAAAGACGAGAGCCGCCTATTAAAAAATCAAAAGAAAACTCAAATGAAAATATTTATTGTTGTTTGTTTATTTTGCAGTTTTGTTAACTAGTGTACATTAATTGTGGAAAGTACAGTGCGCATTCGCTGTTTGAACAAAGATGCTGCCGCCAAAGGAGAATGTGGATCTGGAGTGCTTTATTGTCACGAAGCATTCATGGAAGGGAAGATACAAGAGAATTCTATCCATTGGTACTGCCGGCATTTCCACCTACAATCCGGACAAATTTGATTTAACAAATCGTTGGTCCTACTCGGATATTGTGGCTGCCGCACCCACAAAAACCACAAATGTATGTAACTAATTAAATAGTTACTCATTTTAGACTAACTTTAACTTTTCTGCAGATTCCCAATGAATTTGTGCTCACGATTAAGAAAGACAAGAAACTGGATACGATCAAACTGACCTCGGAATATCGTAACGATATACTCAGCGCCATACTGAAATACTACAGGGAATTTGCTGACAAGCCCAAAAATGCTCTGGTAATTAAGACACGATGCGGGCTTTTCTTGTGTGTATAGCTAAGATTTGTCTTCTTCTTTTGTGAAATGCAGCGATTTAATGCGTACAAATATCATTGGTCGGGCATCAGTTTGCCCACTGTGCTGGAGGTAACACCGTGCTCCCTGGACCAACTGGATCCCACAACGAATGATGTGCTCACCAGCTACATGTACAAGGACATCGAGGGAATAATAGGTACCTATAATCTATAGCAAAGCTTGATAATTTGGTGTTTATTGCGCTTTGTGACTGTGTTTAAGTCTAGTAGGAAAGGGTTTAAAGGGGATTATAAGTTGGTGAAGGCTTTGGTTATAGGTTTCCATGTATATTTTGTCTATGTTTTGTTTGTATTCCAGCTTAAATGGGTAGAACCTGGTCCCTTAGAAGCTGTCAAGTAATTATGACATAGTTTGCTGTGTGTTTAGCTCAGTTATCGAAGGATAAATAGGGTATATAGGTTGGCGCTGAAACTCAAGGTATTAAAAACATGACTGATAATGTTTATCCTAGCAGCCAAAGCCAAAAAAGGGATTATTAGTATGTTGCTTAAGTGTTTGTCCGTTTCTGCCCATAAACAGCTAGAACTTAGTGCTAGATTTAGCGGGTTTATGTGTGCTTCTGATTCTGTTTATCGTCTGTAAATGTGCCATTATGTCCATATATGTCTGAGCTTCCAAAAAGAACCCGATTACCGATTACAATCGAGCACACTCGACTGTCGTGTTCCTGTTAATTGTTTCTTATTTAATGCGTGTTCGCCTTCTGTTTTTTGTCTCTATTTTCTTTTGTTTTTTACACTCATCTTGTGGTATTTTCGTTTACGCGCACATTTTAAGCAGGCATCTCGGACTATGACAATGGGATCGTTATGGCCTACGGTGGCTTCAGTCGCCTCCATATGTTCAAGGCCCTCAATCATCACGAGATCGTGCAGAATATCGCACAACGTTCGGCCCAATTTCTGGGCATTGAGACCAAAATACTCAAGAGTCAAATTACAAGAGAACAATTCGAGCGTCAACGATTTGGCAAATACAGGTAAGTAGTTGGCCTTAACTTGGCTCAGACTAAGCTATATTAATTTATTCCCATATTTGTTTCCAGCGGTGATCAATTCCAAACCTCAATGACCGAATTCACAGTACAAAAGATAACACCACGTCATCCGGACCCAGTGAAGCGCATACTCTGCCTAACAGAGGTCACGCTGCTGGAGCGAGATCCTCAGACCTACAGCGTCTGCACACTGCGTCCATTAGCCGATGTGTTCGCCCTGGTGCGTGACAAAGACAATCTGCAGCGTTTCTGCATTGAGTATAAGAACGGAATTGTGCGTAATTATAGCACAAATGATCGCGATTCATTGTTGGCCACGGTGCTGGATGCAGTGCGTTCCAGTGGCAATCAAGATGTGCACATACGGATTGGGAATACGCCGCGTGGCAAACGCTATGTGCCACTCAGCAGTTCCGTTGACGAGGAGACGGAGGCGAGTCTCCTGCGTTTAGTCATCAATAATTTCCAAAATCAAAACAAACGTCACGAAATCCTCGAGCGTTTCAATGCCAACGTGCCGCACAGTGGTCTCAACTATAGTGTCACACAGGATGTGAGTGTATTTCTTATAAGGCACTGTACACAAAGGAGATTTCTTACTTTGTCTTTCTTCTCTTGTGCAGAGTTTGTTTGCTGAGAACAAGGAGAAACTGATCCTAAGTGCGTTGCAAGCCCTGGCACAGAAGGAGCTCGACAGTCCGACGGCGCAATTGAACAACACAGAGCTGGAGGCAATATTCCATGCACTCACCCGTCTGCTGGCCAGCAAAGTGGGCTATGCCGCCTTTACCAATCTACCAGGGTGAGCAGCATAACTCCAAGTTGCTCCCAGATCTTTTTCTAACCCAAATCCTTTAGTTTTCGTGAAATCATTGGCACCAAAGTGGTCGCCGCCTTGCGTCGCAAGGATCTGGCTGTTACCTACTCGGCCATTGACATGATCAACTCGTTGATGCACTCGGTGAACACGGATCATGATCTGAAGCAGGAGCAGCTGAATAAATCCTCAATACTATCATCGAAATCATTTCTGGAAACGCTGCTCAACATGTGGACCACACATGTGGTAGGCAAACACTAGACCCTGGACATAATCCTAATGAACTAATGGGTTTCTTTGGTTGCAGAGTCACGGCAGCGGTGCCTTGGTCCTGTCCGCTATGCTGGACTTTATGACGTTCGCGTTGTGTGTGCCTTACAGTGAAACCACTGATGGCAAACAGTTTGACATACTCCTCGAACTGGTCGCCGAACGTGGTCGCTATCTCTACAAACTCTTCCAGCATCCCTCGCTGGCCATAGTGAAGGGTGCAGGGTTGGTTTTAAGGGCCATCATCGAGGAGGGTGAACTGCATGTGGCCCAACAAATGCAATCCTTAGCTCTAGACGAAGCAGCACTGTGTCGCCATCTGTTGGTGGCACTCTACACGCCCTCGAATGATCCCACTCTGGTGACACATCGACAGCTGTCGCGTCACCTCATTGGTCTCTGGCTGACGGACAGCGATGAGGCCATGGAACTGTTTAAACGCATTTTTGTAAGTACTGGATCTAAGGCCACTCTAATCCTCAACTCACACCAATAACTCTCTTCTTTTACAGCCCGCGGGTCTGTTGACCTTCCTGGAGACGGAGGAGAACGTGCCCGAAACGGATGTGGAGGAAGACAAATTGAATTTTCGCGATAATCTCAAATTTGCAATTCAACATTCCAAAAAGACGCGCAAGAATGTGATAGAGAAGCATTTGCAGGGCATCAAGCACTGGGGCATGAACCTCATCGAGCAGCAGGATAACAGTGCCGCTCAAGCCCTCAAGAATCGTCCTGTAGTCCTGCGCAATCGTCGGCAAAAAAAGAAGACGTCGGAAGCCATTGTCAATCTGCCGTATTTCTTTTATAACTTTGCCCGAGATCATAGTTTGCCTAATCTGATTTGGAACCACAAGACGCGCGAGGAGCTGCGCATGTGCCTGGAGAATGAGCTGCGACAGTTCCTCAATGATCGCGACCTGGCTGGTCAGCTGATTGTGGCCTGGAACTATCAGGAATTCGAGGTGGGCTATCAGTGCCTGGCAGAGGAAATCAAAATTGGTGATTACTACATACGACTCATACTGGAGAAAGACGATTGGCCACAGAATTTGGTCAAGGATCCGTAAGGCACTTGAGTTTTGCTTAGGGAAACTTGGTATTCATTAATTTCCTTGCAGGATTGAGCTGTTTAATGCGTTGTATCGCCGTGTACTCTGTCGCCAACGTGTCAACGATGATCAGATGACCGTCTTCTCGCTGCAGGCACTGGCCAAGGTCTATAAACGCTATCACCATGAGATTGGCAAGTTCAGTGACATGTCCTACATTCTGCAGTTGAGTGATCGCGTGAGTGGAGAAAGTGAAATCCTTGATCTATTTTCGTTACTAAACTGTTTCTCCCTTGGTAGTGCCTGTCTCCGTCCATGCGAGATGCTTTGATCAATCTCATCTCCTGTCTGGTGCTAGAGAAATCCAATTGCCGTGCGCTTGTTGATCATGTGCAATGTCTGGTGGATCTGATCACACTGGCCCATCTGCACAAGGGTCGTGCCCAGCTGAACACGAAGACCAATGTGATTGAAGCTGGTCCTAATATGGCTGCCTATGAGGAGAAGGATTGGTACTACAACATCGAAAAGGATGGCCAAAAGGCGGAGCGTCAGGGACCTATTACCTACTCGGAGCTAAAGGAGCTCTGGGTTAAGGGACTGATCACACCCAAGACACGCTGCTGGGCCATTGGCATGGATGGCTGGCGTTCGCTGCAGCAAATACCACAGCTCAAGTGGTGCCTTATAGCTAAGGGCACGCCTTTGTACGATGAAACGGAGCTGTCCTCCAAGATACTCGACATATTGATCAAGTGCACCAGTTTTTTCCCAAGTCGCACGCAAAACGGCGTTGCCGTGCTCATTCCTGGTCCAAAACTGTCACGCAAGCTTTCTGAATTCATTTGTTTGCCGCATGTAGTGCAGGTGTGCTTGACTCATGATCCTGGCTTGCTGGAGCGTGTGGCCACCTTGTTGTGCCAGATCATGGAAGACAATCCTGAGATGCCCAAAGTTTATATGACAGGTGTCTTTTACTTTATGCTCATGTATACTGGGAGCAACATTCTGCCCATCACCCGTTTCCTCAAAATGACGCACATGAAGCAGGGATTCCGTTCCGAAGAGGTGAGTTCTAATTCGTCTTTTATCCTTCACATAGTTTAGCATTTCATTGATTTATTCTCTACAGACCTCTCAGTCTGGCATCATGCATCGGAGCATTCTCGGCCAGCTTCTGCCGGAGGCCATGGTCTGTTTTCTGGAGAACTACAGCGCTGAGAAGTTTGCGGAGATCTTCCTCGGTGAATTCGATACACCCGAGGTGATTTGGAGCTCGGAAATGCGTCGTCTGCTGATTGAAAAGATTTGTGCTCACATTGCGGACTTTACGCCCCGTTTACGCGGTCACACGATGGCCAGATATCCCTACTTGGCCATTCCCGTTATCAGCTATCCACAGCTGGAGAACGAGCTCTTCTGTCACATTTACTATCTTCGGCATTTATGCGACACGCAGAAGTTTCCCAATTGGCCCATCACAGATCCAGTGCAGCTGCTGAAGCACACACTGGATGCGTGGCGCAAGGAGGTGGAGAAGAAGCCGCCACAGATGACCATACAGCAAGCATATCAGGATTTGGGTATTGATTTGAACAAGACGCCCAAGCCGGAGGAATCCGTCATACGCAAGAGTTACTACAAGTTGGCGCAAATGTATCATCCAGACAAGAATCCCAATGGTCGCGAGATCTTTGAGAAGGTGAATCAGGCCTATGAGTTTCTGTGTTCACGCAACGTTTGGAGTTCCGGTGGCCCAGATCCCAATAATATTGTGCTCATTCTGCGCACACAGAGCATACTCTTCGAACGCTATCCAGATGGTGAGTTTAAAGATTTCCAAACTGGTTACAGTTGACTAATTCTCTTGAATTCTTTGCAGTGCTTCGTCCATACAAATATGCTGGCTACCCGCAGCTGATCAAGACCATTCGCTTAGAGACACGGGACGATGAGCTATTCTCCAAGGAGGCCCAACTGCTGACCGCTGCCTCTGAGCTGTGTTATCACACGGTGCACTGCTCTGCGCTGAATGCGGAGGAGTTGCGTCGCGAGGACGGCATCGAGGCACTGCTGGAGGCCTATACCCGCTGTGTGTCCATCTTGGGAGTGGATTCCAAGCCGGATTCACTGCACTACCAGGTCATATCCAATGTGACCCGTTGCTTTGAGGTTGCCTGCAACTTTGAGAAGTGCAAACAGAAAATTATAACGTTGCCGCAACTGCTTGCCGATGTCTGCCGTGTGGTCTACTTTAAGCACACGCTTTCCGTGAGTTTAGTCACCAGTTTGGCCGCCAACAACTATGATTTGCAGTGTAATCTGTCGCGGAACGGTGTACTCTGGTCCCTGTTGTTGTTCATCTTTGAGTATGACTACACGCTGGACGAGAGCGGAGTGGAGGTGAGCGACAAGTCAAATCAGCAGCAGTTGGCCAACAATCTGGCCAAAATGGCAGTACTGGGCTGTCTAAGTCTGGCTGGTTATAACATGGAATTGCGAAACAAACCCGTCACGGGCAGCGAGAACTCATCTCCTTCTGGCAATCCGGCTACTAACTCCGCACCAGCCATCAAACCCAAACCCACCACGATGACCAATTCGGCGTACACACAGAACGCACACAATCCGCTGCAGAGCAAGCAGCTGGCCATAACCACGGGTAAGGAGAAGGAGGAAACGCTGAGCAAGCAAGACTCCAGTGTCAGCAGTGACACTGCCAGCTCCACGCCCACAGAGTCGGAGCAGCAGCAGCAGCCACGCCCCAGCCACATTCAGCAGAAGTATATAGTGACAGGAGACGCGAAGAATACGCTGATCAAGCAGGTTCTGGATCGTCTGCTGACCCGCTACATAGCCAATCAACTGGCCAGTGCCACGGACAGCGAGGTGCTCAAGCTGCTGACGGCCAACACGCGTAATCCCTATCTCATCTGGGACAATGGCACGCGTGCCCAGCTCAAGGATTTCCTGGAACAGCAGCGCACGGCGTCCGCCAAGGAGACGCACGAGGACATTGCCCAGGTCTATGAACTCGTCTCTAGCTTCGAGTTCGATGCACACAAGTGAGTTCAAGTACTCCTACCAGCTAATCCCGTCTTACTCTAACGTCTTAATCCTTTACAGAGATGAACTGCAGATCGGAGGCATCTTTATACGCATCTACAACGACATGCCCACGTTTCCCATTGCCCAGCCCAAGCTGTTTATTATGGATCTGCTGGACTACTTAAAACATGCCTATCACTTCCTGCAGCACAAGCAGACGCCAGCTGCTGCTACGACTGCGGCAGGTGCTCCCATGGCGCCCAAAATGGGCAGCGATGGCATTCTGACTCCCACGCTGGCACCCAATCATCCCCAGCTGAAGCATCAGCAATCTGCCAGTACATTTGATGATGTGCTCCATGCCTACAATCGCTCCAAGAGCCGCAAGAAGCTGGAGGTGGATGCCCAGGCGGCGGAGCAGCACATGGCACAGCAGCAGGCCAAATATGACTTTGCTAACGATAAGCAGCTGGAGCAGCACATTACCATGGTACTGCGTGCTTTGATTGCAGTGATTAAGACCAATGCTGAGGTGGAGATCCAGTGCATTGGCAATTTCGATATGATCTTTGGTTTCCTGGCGAACAATATATTCCCAGATGTAAGTCATTTGTTGCTTGAGAGGATTATAGTACTGATATCAATTTAATTTCCCTTTATAGAGCTCCAGCGTCAAGGCTGTCGCCTTGGAGGTAGTTGCTCTCGTGTCCCGCAACAAGGAATGCGTCTCGGAAGTGGCTGCCTGTGAGATTTTGGGCAACTACCTGGTTGCTCTAAAGGATCCCGAGCTGAAAGGCAGTCAGGTGAAGGTGCTGGAGACGCTGTCCGGTCTGATGAACGTACAGGAGATGATCAAAGAGGCGCAGATGAAGGGCGCTGTCATCTATTTGCTGGACTTGTTCTGCAATTCCCGAAATCCCCAAATACGAGAAATGTGCGCTGAAATTCTGGCCAAGATGACGGCGGATCGTCTCAGTGGACCCAAAGTGCGCATCACGATATCCAAATTTTTGCCAACACTCTTTGTGGACGCCATGATCGAGTCACCAGCCACATCTGTGCAACTCTTCGAGTCCATACACGAGCATCCGGAGCTCATTTGGAACGACACGACGCGTTCCAATGTCTGTACTGCGGTGTCTGACGTGTGCAATCGCTTCTATCAGCAGCAAAAGGCCAATTCACGGCACCAATGGAAGGATCCCGAAGTGCTCAAGGACATTGTGTCCAATGAGATTGTCGTCGCTGGTGTCTACTTGCGGCTCTTTGTCAGCAATCCCGCCTGGACGCTGCGCAAACCCAAACAATTCCTCTCTGATCTGCTGGACTTTGTGGTGCAGCAGATAAGCAAGAGCTCCACGGAGCAGGATGTACTAGACTTGTCCACAACGGCGCTGGTGGAACTCTTGCGCTCACAGCCAAATCTTGCCGATGAGATTCCTGTGCTGGGACACATACCCAAGCTCTTCAATCTGCTGTCGGTGCAGCCAAAGAACACGCTATCAGTATTACACCAGCTGTCGCTGTCGGAGGTGAGTCGAGGAGTGTGTAAAGGGAGAAGAGAGGATTAATCTCTGACCATTTAACCAATTGTTTCACTTGCAGTTCTGTGTCAGCGCCATCTCGCAGACGGAGTGTGTGGCTCCGCTCAAACGTTGCATGGAGCACAATCGGGATTGCATCGAGAAGGCCTGCGAAACGATGAGTCGCCTCTTCAAGCATCAGCATGTAAGTGGGAACAGCCCCAGTGAAGCCCTGTAGCTTATATTTTTGTGTCTCTCTTCACTTTGCAGGATTCCTTCATCAGTCAATCCCTGGAGGTGGGTCTAATACCTTTCCTGCTCGGTTTACTGGACAGTCGCTTGGAGTTTGTGGACAATGCATCGGCGGTGAAGGCACAAATTGTTGCGGCACTCAAGGGCATGACACATAACCTCAATTATGGCGATCGTGTCACACAGATATTGCTCAAGCATCCCGTGTGGGCAGAGTTTAAGGATCAGCGACATGATCTCTTCATCACGGACACCACTATAAGTGGCTATTTGACAGGTGAATCACTAAACGATTAATCGATTTTTTTGTCCCTTTACCTGCTATAACCAATTTTTCTCCTTTTTAGGCGTCAACCCGACGGCGGGCTACCTCACCGCAGGACCAGCGCAAAGCGTTGAAGTGCTGACCTCACCGCCGCCTATCGATCGCGATGATCCTTCGGCACGACCACCCATTGATTAGCGTCTTCTGATCTGTCCCAGTCAGTCCCAGATGAAAGCAAAGCAGCACTTCTAGAGGACACTTCTTTGGATTTCCTTTATTGTATTAAAAGTTTTTGCATATTTTTACACACGCCATGCACTAATCAAAGGAAAGAGACAGAAAGAGAGATAGTGAAAGAAAGAGACGAAAGGGCGTACATATAACAATCTGTAACAAAGTTTATGAATCGTTTAATTTTTTTATATTTATATGAATTGTATAAATAATTAGAACATAGCGAATATACACACATACACATACACGTACATATACATATACATACATACGTCTTAACTAAAGCATGCATAAAGTGATTATACATATGTATTATGAATTAAAAGCAGACTCATTAAAAATGAATCATGTCCTGAGATGCATGGTCTTCTCTTTTTAACTCTTACTCCTCGATATCCTGTGGAATTTTTAAAGGACGTGTGGTTTTGTAATCGCAGTGAGCTACTCTAGCGATTTGCGTTCAAGAATTGTCAGGATCCTTTCAAAAAAGTATGACACAATTTTTTGCAGGGGTTTGGTAAGGAAAAATATCCTAGATTTGGAAAATACGCTGTAACTCTGTCATTTTAAGGACTGTAAGGATGTCGTTTTACATGGAGATAGTCCTTGACATGTCCTACTAGATAAGTCAATTAACATGTGAATAAAAGGACGACAGTCCTTACAGGAGCCGAAATAGACATATTGCCTGCATACCGGTAACTCCAAAGTCCTTTAAAGGATCCTTTTGAAAATGATGGCAATCGATGGGTTCTGGGGAGGACTATCTATACTGAAAAGATAATGGAAATCGTCCTGCTGGTTTCCGAGTTATCCTGGATTTTCTGTTTTAAGCTTGGATTGATACAATTTTGGAAGAAAATGTACGACTCCTTTTTTTAAGGATTTTTTCATGCCGATCGATAGAGGATGCCCAGAGGATATTATTAAGACATGTATTGCCCAAATTCGCCAGGATACGGCTAAGATACGTTTAATTTTTTAATTAAAGTTTCCAAATATTTATTTATGTATGAAAATATAATTTAATATAAATATATCCTTTTAAAACAACCTCCAATTGTTAGATTCTGAACAGGGCTGTTGATTACACAAAGGATTCGAAGATCGTTCAATTTGTTATCCAGAGAAGGATAAAATATTTGTTTTAGCATGATAATCTACTAAAATGGCAGTTATTTTTGTATTCTTTAAATTCGCTTTGACAGTCGGTATTTTCTTTTGGTATTTCATGTTTTGCCCGTTCCATGCGACGGTCACACTCTTTATTTACTAAAAAATGTAAACAATGTCGCTGGTCGCAGATTATAGCGATTCGTCTGAATCTGATGAGGAAAGCAGCAGCAACGAGTCTGTAGAAGAAGAGATACCAAAATCAAAAAGGTAAATTATATGTAAATGTTCATTAAACGATTAAATTAATCAAGTTTTGATAGCCCACCGCCAGCACAAAAGCCGCCAAAGTTGCCCAGTGCAAGCGCTGCTCTGGACAATGCCGCTGCCAAAAGAACAGGAGATGTTTTCAGTAATCCGTTTCTGGAAGCGGAACTGCACAAGAAGGCTTCTTTGGAGCGTCATGTTAAAATGGTTAACAACGACGATCATTTACAATTGAAAAACGGACGCAAAATCTGTTGGAATTTTCGGAAAGGACGCTGTCGTTTTGGTACAAGCTGTCAGTATGCACACGACTCGGATTTGTCTGTTGATTCCAAGGTGGACACCGACGCCAAAGTAGAGACAGCAGCTCCGACGTTTGCAAACACTTCAAATACAAACAACAAACGGAAAAGACCGGGACTTAGTGATGGTATAGAGCCCGGAAAGCGAGTTTTAAAATCTTACCAGCAGCAGCATCAGAGACGGGCTCCCAATTAGATAAAGCCAGCATCTGTAATCCTCAGCAGACAACTATTCCCGCTGCTGCCGTAGCTGTTATTTGAAACCCTTAGAAGACGTAGACCATCGCTGCTGGCGTCCTCTGGCTGCTCCAACGTCAGGCTGAGCGAGCATACGGAATCCCAATATTCACCCAATAAGCTGATATCGTCTTGTGTCTCAGGACTACTCTGAGTCAGCAAATCCTCGTTATCCTCATCGTCAACTGCCGCAAAAAAATAGATAAAATCATTAGATGTGTAAATAAATGGAAAACTTAAATAACGACCTCACTGCACTTTTTTGCGCTCACTGGTTTCTATAAAATAACGGAATAGGGAAGAGAGAGAGAAAGAGTTAATACTCACAATCATCGTTTGAGCAGAGCGTTAAATTCCCAAGCACAAAGGCTATGCCATGCTGCGATGCCAGCGTCCTCAGCAGCATCGCCAGTTTGGTGAGAAAACGAAGTCCCGTATTTCGCTCATAGCTGCTGCGCATTAATATATAGCTGGCGGCCAAAGAATCCACAAAAATTAACTTAATGCGGGACAAAGTGTCATCACCGTTCGTAAGCTTCTCGAGCATTGTTTCTAGTGTGGCAATTAAAGACTGGGCCGATTGGGATTCCACCATTTTAATGGCATTCATACAGTTTCCAATGGTTTCGCTGCTGAGCTGACGATTCTGCAGCATCTCATGTAAACGTGGAGGGTCCAGCTCCCGCTTGGTGTCTATATAAAGCACTTCAAAGCTCTTTTCTCTGTAACTGCTAACGAAATTCGCTGCCAATGTATGCAGAAATTCAGTTTTTCCCACGCCAGTTTCACCACAAATCTCCCAGATTCTTCCTGGCCGAAAAGGCTGTCCGATTGAAGACAGTAGTTTGTCCACTCTACAAAGTAATTAGATTAGTTGGCTTTTACTTAAATAATTGAACTATACTTACTCTTCGTTGCCTGTGGTATAATCACATGAAATGCTTGCATAAACTTGTCGCAGTGTTACATTCTTCACGAATAAACTTAAAACTTCTCTTTTGATGAGCTCAACTTTCTCAATGTTAAGGGCCAGTAGCTTGTGAAGATTTGCTGCATCTACAAACTCCTGTGGCGTGTTGATTTTTTGCTTTTTCAGCAGCTTTAAGTGGTACTCGGATAAATGTTTGCCACTTTTCGTTTGAGCAAGTAAATGGTGTAACTCCATTTTGACGTCCATGTTGTGTTACTCAAATTCGCGCAATGTTTCATGATCGACAAGAGTCGATAACTGTTGTTATCGTAGCTGGTATTTTAAGCTTTGGATATTTAAATACTTTTCAGTGTTGGCAAAAACCTGTAGCCGTTAAGTTAGTATTTATTTAAATTAAGAAATATTTGAAATACTCCAACTGTAATAACAATACCTATTTTATTGTATAGAATAATAGTTACAGATTGCACCACACACAAAAACAGCATATTTAGATTATAGTTTTTTAATATGACACTACAGCTACGGATTGCTATTTATTGTGGTTGCTTATGAATTGACTTTAGATGCTGTTGAAGCTGCTCGCAACGTTGACACTCCCGTGTGAGCTGCTTGATGGCCGTAGCGTATTGCCGCTGGAGTTCTAGCAGACCCAGTAGCTCCTCATTGAGTTCATCCCGTCGCATACGCTCCTCGTTGTATTTGTGCCGAACCTTGTCTTGGGCACTCTTCACACCATCGACAATCGTCTCGAATTGGCGTATGAAATCCTCGCGTCCATGGGGACTGAGCATGCCCTCGTTGTAGGCCTCACAGATGGAGTTCAGCAGCGACAGCTCCTTCTCCAAATATCGTTTCTTATCGTTAAGTGTGTTATATAGTGTATAATATTGCTTTGTTTCCAAATGCTTGGCACTCATCTCATTGTACAGCTCATGGAATCTACGCTGATACTGTGCCAGCTCTGTGCGATCTGGTATCGCATCCAATTTTCGCTCAATGGCAACAATGCCACGATTCCGTTTGGCCAGATGCAAGCGTAGTTCCTGCAGACGCACTTGCTCGCTAGCAATTGCTGCTGCCTGTGATTCCGCATCCTGAGCATTAAAAGACTCAAGTTCGCTGCAAGAAAACAGTTACCCTTCTTAAACCCATTGGAAATGTAAACGCTTTTCACACTCACTCGATTTGCTGCTGCAAGTTGGCCAAGTCTGTGCGACAGCTCTCTTTAAACTCTGCCTCGCTCTTCTTCAGCTCATCGTGCTGCTGCAGCAACTCACGCACTTTACTCAGGAGACTGCAAACAAATTAGACTTATAATTAACCGTTATCTGCTAACCAAATGTTTATAAACCTACGCAGGATCTGCTGCTGCTTCAGTTTGCTTGTAGGCCTCCAGTTCTGCTCTGATTTTCTGCAATTTCTGCTCCTCCTGCTGAGTCTTTTGCTTCTGTTCCTCCACCTTAGACTCCAGTTGTTCATTTTCTTTACCGTAACGCCTGATCTTGTGATCCAGTGCGATCTTGGCCGCCTCCAAGCGTTTCTGTTGATTCTGTGACTTTAATTCTTGTGCATCTGTCTCCATTTCTAGCTTGAACTCTGCGTAGTGCTGCTTAAGGGCACTTCTGGCACTGGGATCCAGATCGATGCGTTTCAGAGGCACTGCAGCATCGCCATTTGCCATGGACAACTGTCGTAGTTGTTGCTCCAAATCCGGCTGAATTTTAGGTATATGAATGGTTGGTGATAAAGCAAGTATAACGGATTTAAGTAGTATACCTCTTGTGACTCCATTTGGGCAGTCACTTTGGGTTCCACGCTCGGCTTAGCTACTGATCCCGCATCACCGTACTCCAGTAGCGTCAGACGCACGCGGATGGCATCATCTTCACTCGTGGCCTCCTTGCGTTCATACTTCCGCTTTGGACTGTACAAATCCTAAGTGAATCAATATGAAAATTTTGTTATAAGCCTTTTAAATTAGCACTGCTTGCCATACCTGTATGGTTTTAATGTTAACGGCGGCTAGACGAATCTTGGTTAGATTATCCTTGTCACTTTTGTACTGATAGTCATTGTGAAACTGTCCAATAGCAAATCTCTTCAAGCGTTGTCCGCGTTCCTCGCGATTTGCCACCTACAAAAGTTCAATAAAACTGTGAGCGGGAACTACCGATAAATATGTAATCGATTGACAGGCTTACAGATGTCTTCACTAGCCATTGTATGACTGGATGTATGGCCAGAAATTCCAGACCTTGCACCTGATGTGGTTCCAAACTGTGTGGACACTTCATGTCTATCAGCACCGCTACAATTTTCTCCACTAGGGCACTGCAAAGGAATTATTTGCTCAATTTGTAGGCAGAAGTTTATACTTTAATACTTACATCTTCTGTCCTATGGTCAAGTTCTCGTGAAAGAGCAAATCGACGTCCACGTCATAGTCACAGCATTCTATGCACCAGGTCATGCCACCCACGACCTTGTCAAAGGCTGATAAGCCTTTGATGCGGGCCCTGTAATATCCAGCTGCGACGAGCATATCAAAAGTGTCAAGTTCCTTGGCCGCCGCATCCGTGTCTTCGCGTCTTTCCACCTACACACCCACACAGAAGCAAAACAAATTTTGTTTACATGGCCAGTTGCAAATTAAGCAAATTCGTACCTGAATTTCACGACCCTCTGCATCATAGCGAGTTGCCAACTTGACGTTTGGCAAGATTTTCGAGAATACATCGCGATTAGCCATCTACAACAACAATTACATACTAATTATTAATAAATAAATGCCGCAAAGCAAAACTCTTATTGACTATTATATTATATTATGAAAAGGGTGTGCAAGCACTGGCTCAACAATCGATATCGATAACTAGCTCGACATGCTATTAGGAGTGCACACACTGGGATATCGACTACCTGTTAGTTTTTCCTTCTGTTTGATATGCAGCCACTGAAGCCGGCACACGCATTTTTGTAATCAAAATGACTTACTACGTTTGCCTGCACCAGAAAGGCATATGCGATATACCCAAATTTATACAAAAGGCCCAATCCAATAACTATGACTGTGTGGCGACACCAATCAATGCAAACATGTTGCCCATGGATCCCCTCGACACAGATCCAACATATCCGGCGACGGTCATGAAAGCCGACGACTGGAACTCAAAGGTGATTTTTGAATTATCCGACGTTGATATCGATTCGCCCAATATAAAGCTGCGGGAGTACTCCAAAGCTATGCTGCAGCGTGACATTACCTGGGCGGAGCATTTGCAGAACAATGGGTGTGTCATGTATACACTGCGTGGACCAAAGTGCGACCATCTTGGCGAGTTTATACAAGAGAACATAAAGGGTAAGTGTACAGAGTAACTTTTAGGCGTGCCTACCCTACTAAAGTTTGTTTTAGGTTACTGGTTCATCCATGTGCCCATAACAAATCCGGAAATGGCCACCTTCGAGCATCGCAAAGACGCAACGGAAGCGGAAATCGAGGAGGCCCAACAAAATGATCCCTGGAGCTGGTGGAACAATCTGCGCTTTGCAGTTAAGCACGATCCCAAAGTGAAGGTTGTGCTAGAACTAAACGACTCAGATCGTCCCAGTCGGGAGACAGTGCGCCGTTGGCTTGGCGAACCCATTGAGGCCATCATAATACCCTCCAGTCTCTTTGTCCGCAATCGTTCCAATTACTATGTGCTTCACAAGGAGTGGCAGATGATTGTGGGTCACTTCATCTCAATTCGTGCCAAGATCATTATCTCCTCACATGTCAACGATAATGCCATTTCACAATATGCGGATTATGTGCGCAAACTAATCAACGATCATTGTGATAGCCACAAATTAGAAAAGTTAGTAGCCTTGCTCAAAGCTAGTTGAACGATTGAACTTATTTTAAAATCCTTTTGCTTATAGGTTTGAAAATGTGTTGGAGATTCCGCTGCAGCCGCTGTTTGATAACCTGGACTGCTATACCTATGAAATCTTTGAGATCGATCCAGTAAAATACAAGTTCTACCAGGAGGCCGTAGAGCAGGCGCTACTCGATCGTGTCAGCGACGAGGAAGCCAAAAAGAAGCTGGTAAATATACTTTTTGGAGTATGAGGAAGTGGCATTTCTTAAACTCTTCCCCCTTTACAGACCGTTGTTATGTTGCTGGGCGGTGGGCGAGGTCCCCTCGCGCGTGCTGTTTTCAATGCGGCGGAGAAAACTAAACGTAAAGTGCGTCTTTATATCATAGAGAAAAATCCCAGCGCCATACGCACACTCTCCAACATGGTCAAGACTCTGTGGTCCAAGAAGGGTAAGAAACAAGTCATAGGAAGCCCTTTACTTTAACATTTCCTTCTCCCGCAGATGTGCACATCTTCTCCAAAGACATGCGCGACTTTCCCCCTCCTGAATTGGCTGACATACTGGTTTCCGAGCTGCTGGGCTCGTTTGGCGATAACGAACTTTCTCCCGAGTGTCTGGACGGTGCCTTGAAACTGCTCAAGGACGATGGCATCAGCATTCCCAGCAAATCGACATCGTACATCAATCCCCTCATGTCCGCGGTGCTGCACAACAATGTGAACCTCGTTGGTACTCCAAATGCCCTTCACTGTGGCTATGTGGTGCTCCTCAAGAACATCTATCAAATTGATGAGCCACAAGCGCTGTTTGACTTCAAACATCCCAATCGCGACAGTGTCATAGACAACACGCGCTACAAGGAACTCTCGTTCACTGTGAAAAAGGATTGTGTGCTCCATGGTGTTGGCGGCTACTTTGATACTGTGCTCTACAAGGACATTGTGCTGAGCATTAATCCGATGACACATACGCAGGGCATGTTCTCTTGGTTCCCCATGTTCTTCCCGACGGTAAGCACTGATATAGCCACAAAAATCGAGAGATCGGAGGCTGTACTGCATTTACTGCGTACATGGCCCTCTCTCTCTCTGGCATTTTCGTGCTCTACAGCAACTGCTAATTGGCGCCAAGCATATCAATGACGTGTCTCTCTCTCTCTCTCTACTTCTCCCTGTTGTTATTTTAAACTTTTCTCTTTTTCGTACAGCAACCGCTTACCGTGAAAATGGGAGATGTTATCTCGATTCAGTTCTGGCGCTGCGCTGACAAGGAGAAGGTGTGGTACGAGTGGCAGCTGACTGCTCCTGTTGCAGGCGAACGTCACAACGTAGATGGAGTTGGCTACAACATGCGTTTATAAAACAGATGATTAATGATAATTTAATGATATTGTTACTTTACTACAAGCGTATTAGTTGTAAATACAATAAATAATTGAAAAAAAGTTAATTTGTCTGCGACTTTTATTTAAGTTTTATATATTTTTGAAAAGTTTATAAATATGCTTACATTTAGTTATGTGTCCTTAAATATCTGTGGGTGTGTTTTGTTTCTTGTTGTTGTTTGTTGATGTTTTGTTGTAAAATTTAGTTAATTTCCTTTTTTTCCTTTCATTTATTTAAATATTTATATTAATATATTTATAATTATGTATATTTATATATATTTATATATGTATTTAAAGCGCTGCACGACATTCTTGAAGCGAGAAGGCAATTAATTCTTTTCTTTTCGGTTAAGTTGGGTGTAAAAAGCGGATGAAACTGAATATTTACTGGAACTACAACTGGGCGGCAATTAGTTTAGGAGTTGACTGCGGTGACCTGAGCACCTGCACCTCCGCCGGCAGCACCGCCACCCCCACCGCGAATGGAGATCGCTCCCTGACCAGCCCGAATGGGTTTGGCAATCTGCGCCTGTGGTCCACGTCGTCCCAGATGCTTTTGACGCACTGCCTCCTTTATGCGATCCACCTCATACTGATAACGCTTGCGATCCCGCATCGCTCCCTCCTTGGCCTCCTTCAGGGCTGTCTCCAAAGCCTTCACTCGCTCCATGGTGGTGCGCAGACGCTTCTCCAGCTTAGGCAGCTCACAGCGCAGATCGGCATTGTCACGCACCAGCTGCTTGTGCACCTTGGTCAACTGATCCAGATTGTTCTCGAGGAAGGAGATCTTTTGCTTCTGCGCCAGCGAACCTCCGTCTTCCTCGCTCTCCTCGTTCACCACATTCTTGCGGATGCGTTGCTGCAAATACAAAGAAGATTAGCAAACGATCAAAAGCTGTACAGGATAAGTGTTAGTTACCTGCAAATCCTGAACAAAGAGCTTGCGTAGATTGTGCAGTGTTTGTAGCTCCTTGGCCACTGTATCCTCCAATCCCTTGAGATCCTTGCGTGCCTGTTCGCGTCTCTCATTGGTGAGTATAATGTCCTGCAGCTTGCTGGACTTGTCTGCCTCCTCCTGCTTCAGCTTGTCATAGTCCACGGTCATCTGCTGATGAGCCAGGAGCAGTTTCTGATGCACATCCTTCATTTCATTCATCTCATGCTGCTTAGCGACAATCTCATCACGCAACTCCGACACCTGCTTGGTGTGTGCCTCGCGCAGCTCATCCATTTGGGAGTCGAACATAGAGCGCAGCTCCTCCGCCCGCTGTTTCTCTTCGGCATTCACGGCGGACACATGCTCAGCGGCCTTGAGCTTCGCGCACTCCTCGCGCAACGAGTCGATCTGCTCCTCGAGATTACGCTTCTTGTTCTCTGCCTCGCGCATCGATTCCTGCAGGGATTTCATGCGTGCCTCATGCTGTGAGATGAGCAAACGATATTCACCCAAATCCTTCTCATACTCGCTAATCTTTTTGTTCGAATCGAGCTGTTGGGTCTCCAGATTCGAGCAGCGCTGGGACATGTTCTTGGCCTCCGTCTTCATCTTGCTGATGTAGAGACGCGCCATGGTGATGTCCTCCTCCAGTTTGGCGGCATCGGTGCCTGCCAGAGCGCTTAGCTTGAGATCAATTGCTGTATCCCCGGGGGCAATGGCCTGACCGACCTCGCCGAGATCGCGCAGGACATTGGTTAGCATTTCGGTGATTCGTTTCCTTTGGTGCGTAAACATGTCCTTGTTCTGCTGCAGCTCCGTGGATGTGGAATTCAATTGGGTCTTGTTCTGTTGCAGCTCCTCGTTGAGGGCATCGATGTCCTTGTTCTTATTATCGATCTCCTGCGACTTCTGATCATAGTTCACGGCCAACTCCTCGAGTGCCTGTAGCACCTCCTTGACCTCCTCCTTGGCGGATTCATTCTCCTGCTGGATGCGTGCCATTTCCGACTGCAACGTCTCGTATTCACGTCGTGCATTTGCAATCAGTTCCTCCTGCTCCATGACCTGCTCCTTCATCTGCTCGGCATACTGACTCTGCTGGTTGATCTCCTCATCCTTATCGTCCAGCTGTTGGTACAGACGCTCGCACTCCGCGGCCAAGCGTGCACGTTCATCGGCAGCCACAGAGGCGGACATGTTGGCAATGGCCATGCGTTGGGCAGCAGCGGCGGCAGCTTGTGCCGCTCCAGCGGCTTGGGCAGCTGCTTCCACCTCGAGGTTGGGGGTGCTGGCCTCCATGAGATCCTCCATATTGATTTGCTCCTCGGCCTTGACCGTCTCTCCCGCCCGCCAACGAGCCAGCTCCAACTCTAGCTTCTCCACCTTGCCCTTGAGTCGGGCATTCTTTTCCTTCTCCTTTTCGTAGCGACGCTTCCATTCCTCTGCGGTTAGCTCCTCGTTCACACAAACCACGTTCTTCACTGTCTTGGCGCGTCTGCCAAAGTCCAGCGTGGACTTCGTCTCCGACTCGTTAAAACTAGCTGGGGAACAACAAATGACGATCGTTGTGCGTGCATTGCCACCAAGAGATTCCTGCAGGATTCGCGTTAGCTTGGAATCACGATAGGGTATATGCGTTTTATTGCCATCCGCCAGTGCTGAGATCACATTACCCAGCGCCGACAACGATTTGTTAATGTTCTTTGCCTCATCGAGCACAGTGCCCTCTGCGCCTGTCTTCGAAACCTTCTCGGAACCAGCCAAATCCACCAAGTAGAGCTTACCAGAGAGTTTCTTTTGATTCTCCAGATTCTCCTGCTTTACGTTGATCAGGAACACCGAATGGGAACGCGATGAATGCTCGTTCATGTCTAAGGGAAGTCAGGGAAAGATTAGTATTTGTAAGTTACTATAACCTAGGTAGCCTAAGTTACCGCACCCAAATAAACCCCTGTTAGTCCCCCTTAGCACTACTTACTTGTCACGGCAATGTGACGATTGGATTTTCCCTCCTCGATCACCTCGAACACATCCTCCGGTGATGAAACGAAACGTTCCGTAGCACCTTTAACGTACGGCACACGATTCTTGTCCTCGTGCACACTTAAATTCACTTTGGATACATCGAGAAGATCCCGAATTTTATCCATGTAGATTTCATAGTACGAGACCTTGATGTGAAACTCTAGATTCTCTTCCATCGCATAGATGTGATTGAAGATATCGTTGACAATACGTGGAATAATACCCTGCTTCACCGAATCCCCGATAACGCCCTCCATTGTGTGCGTTTTACCCGACGATGTCTGGCCATAGGCAAATATCGTTCCATTGTAGCCGGCAAGGACGTCCGTAACAATCGACTTGGCTGCCTCATTGTAGACCTTCTCCTGCGATGCATTCGGTTTGAAGACTTTGTCAAACAGATACACTTTACCCTAAAAGATGCAGATACAAATGCAGATATAGATACAAAGTTTATGGTTTTTCTGTATAAGCGAGTGAAATTTTGTGTTCCCGTCAGCCATAACATTAGTTCCCCTCTCTTTCTCTTTCTTCTTCCTACTTTCAAATAGTTTTTAACGCATGGCCGCGAAATGTTTCATAATTATTATCGGCATGATCATCATCATGTTGATGACGGATCACAGCACAAATGAGTGGAACTTGAAACTAATGAATTATGTGTGTACTCATAGTAAAAGAACTAGAGGAAAGATAGAAAGACGGCACGAAAGACAGAACCGTGGAGAGAACTACAAGTACAGATATGAGTAGAAAATAATAAATTCTTATTTACTGAGAGTCGAAGCGTGAAATACACTACCAAATAGAAGAATAAACTTTATTTTATTTCTTTTGAGTAAAATTAAAATGCATTTTTAAAGATTTTTCGACAATTGCCAAAGTGAGAAGTAGAACTAGAATTTTCCCTCTGAAGTCATTAAATATTGTTCTTCATACTAGTAACTTTTTTAAAGTAAATCCTTCATGCTACTCTTGCTAAAATATTCTTTTTTTCTTACCACAAGTTTACATAATATTAGACTTTGTAAGTATGTTTAATCAATAACAATCGATTGTGTATTACATGAATTTAGCCGGCATAGAAGTTAATAAAACTTTTTATGCTTTCGGGAAAGAGTGTGCACACACAAACACGCACACACACTACTACTAACTTTATCATGGCTGCCACTATTTCAGACAGCTCGACTTCTGTGGCATTAATAACAAAAATAATAATAGTAATACATATTCAGTAAATTCGAAATTCCACTAGCACTACGTATGCTCATACAGTGTGCCAATTAAGTATTTTGACAGCGAACTAAATAAGAGTTTGTGTTTTTATCTTAAGAACTATTATATCTTTTTTAATACCAACAATAAAATAAAAATAAGAATAAACTATACTTTTCTTTGCTTGAAGTTGATTTCTCTTTTCATAAATCTTTTACTAGAAAGCATAAAATGTTAAAATAAAATTGGAATGACAATAAGAAACAAAGTTTAGACAAAACAAAATAAAAATGGACTTTCTTTAAATAATTATGTACATCTAGCCAAACTTTTAAACTTTATTTGAAGCAAATAAAATATTTTATACCAAAATTAAGCACTTTTCTGCTTAAATAAAAATACTAAAAATATTTCAACATTTCTTTTTTTTATAACTTGTTTTTAAACAATCTAAGAACTCTTACTTCTTTTACTGTCAACAGAACTACTTGACTAACTGTAAGTATACACACATCTACATGTACTATATTCCTGCCTACAGTTTTGCGAGCTCGCTGCTATGACTCACTGTCTCGCTGAGGAGAGTGGCAGCAGCTGGTGGCAAGCAGCAACATTTGAGGGCGATACAATTTTTTGTTGTTGTTGTTTTGGGGCCAAAGCTGATGACTGAACACACACACACACAGGCATACCTATACAAACACTCACACCTATACACACACACATACGAAGTACCTATGTAGGTGATGATGGCAAAGGTCTGACTGAATCTGAAGTTGGGCGAACTGGTAATATCAGATTTTTGCTTGCATATATTTGCCATATTACCAACTGTTAGCCGGAAAAAGTGCTAGTGGGTGGTTTAATACACACACACACACACCAGGTCTCCACAAATGCGTGTGGAAAATCAATCGAGCGCTGGGGCTGTTAGTTGCTTCAATTTTGAAGTTTATTTGGCAATCAAAGTGGAAAAATTGCACAAGACACGAGCACAAAATTTAAGCGATAATTATAATACACATACATATAAACATAACACTCACATACACTCACGCACAGAGCTCCATGTGTGTAATTGCCTACTCTCTTTTGCATTCGCCTAAACTACACTTATAATTGTATGTATGTGCACAGCTAGTCCACAAATTGTGTGCAACAATTTTTGTTTTGTTTTTCTTTAACTAACAAAAATAGTAGAAATTTAGTTTAGTAATTTTTAAGTAATTAAAAGTTTTTGTGCAAACAATTACTTGACTAACTGTATTGTGTGGTGGTGTCTGTGTGTATTCGAGTTACAATTGTGGCGGTAAAGAAAAAGGCTAATGTACTACATTAATGTTAGACAATGTTAGGCATGACGTCACCGCCATATCACCGCAACGGCACGCAAATACACAAGTATAATTATGTGCCTGTGTTTGTGTGTGTATTTGTGTAATTCCTTCGTTGAGTTATTTTAATTACCGCTATGGATATGCAATTCTCCTCCACATTGTTGGGAAACTTGACAACAAACTTTGAGCCGGCCCTCTCCTCGCTGTCGTTTAGCGGCCGAAAACGACAGACAACTTTGATGCTATCCTCAGCCGGAATTTCACGTTCCGCGGACATTTTTAATTAGTTTTTCTTTTAAATTAATTTACCTACACTTTAAGCACAATTGTTTTATTTGTTTAACTTGTAGTCAGTCAAGTAAAATTGCAGTTTGAGCTGCAAATACGCATACAGCCTGCGTTTTAGCTGTGTGTGTCACTTTAACTTTGTCGTTCAGTGTTAAAAACTCGATGCAATTCAAACTACACATTCAAAGCAAATTAAAACAATGATGACGAAGCCAACAAGCACTTCTTTTTTTCCTGCTTTTTTTGTAGCTGTTTTGTGCTTGTAACAACGTTCTCCGGGTTTTCTAAGTTATCGCGTTGTCGCGGAAAAATTGGGAGCTCAAAATGCAGAGAAGAAAATTTTTTTTTGTGGTTATACCAGACACTCTTGTTAGTTCACACAATTACAATCACAATCGTCGAATCGGATGAGAATTTGTGTGTTGTTGTTATTGCTGCTGCTTTTGGCTGTTGTTCGGCTTGCAACTGGCCCGTATTTGAATAAAGCTCGATTGTTTATTGGCCCGGAATGATTTGCAGCCCATTAAATGCACTCTCATGCGTTGTGGCTTTTAATTCGTTCCACTTTAATTTTATTTCTTTAGCTCCCAATATCACGTTGAATAAAAAATTATTTGTGGGATAGACGGTCGATAGTTTGTGGTGGCGTACCGATAACAACTATCGCAGTTATCTTGCAACAAGCCATCGAACAGTGTTGTACAACACTTTTTGGTATTTATTTTTAAAATATCAAAAGTAACGTTTGAATTTTCTGCCAATAAGTTTTAATAATAGACAAATATCAAATTTATTTGTGTTTTTGAAGTGTTTGCAACATTTTACATTTGGCATACATATTAAATTGAAGAAGTGTACAATACGTAATAGACCGATGACCATAGCCTAAGAAATAAACTACTATGCTGTGGTAGCGTTATTTGGATTTTGGTTCGCTTAGTCTGGAAATTAATTTCTTCCAAAATGGTGGCTTCCAATTTTGTGCAGTCAATAAGTCCAAAATGTCTGACCCACGAGCATTTTGTTGATAAGCTAATACGTCTCTATCGCGCCAATGAATGCCTTTGGAACCCCCGATCTTCAGGCTATCAGAATACGGCATTAAAGGAAAATGCCTGGCTTCGAATTTCTCGGTTTTTCAACGATGAAATCAAGGTTGATCAGCTAAAACTGGCGATCATTTCGTTGCGTCATTTGTATGAACGAGAGCGTTTGATGAAAACACGGGAAAAGCTAAGGCAAAACTTTACTCCGTCACAGGAGAAATGCTATCAAGAAATGCAGTTTCTGGAAAATACGGAGGACAGTGTGAAGGCAATTGAAGTGGGTAGAAATCATTTAATTTTACACTACAGGGTCTTAACTGACATTTTTCTCTATTTAGGCGCATCCAAAACTTTGCAACAGTCAAATCAGCTGCTTCGTTGAGGATACATTTCTGCTGAGCAAGAACAGTCAGAAGAGTATACACAGCGATCATGTTGATTTCGGATTGCCCTTTCAACTGGAGGAAGATGAAACCCAAGTCTCCGAATCACGGACATTTTCAGTAAGTTTTCCATACCCGCCACCGCAGGAACTTCAGACAAAAACTCAGCAAATTCGTGCACTTTCTGGCAACGATCGTGCCGCTCATTCCAAATCGAATTATAACACTGGCGAAGAGGAGTACGAGGATTTTCGACACAGACATAGCCGATCACCAACGACGTCGGGAAAAATCAAGATGCCGGGACCCAAGAGCAACTATAGTGTCAATAGTGAGTATGGAAATCAGCAGACGAGTGGGGGGAATTTGGAAAAAGGTCGCTACGATGACTGGTTGCCAGTAATGACACAAACTTCGATCAGTCAGCCAAAGAGGAAGGTACTAACGGGGAGATATAGTAAACCCAATTCCCGCCAGAGATTAAACGATTATATGTACGAGGCGAAAGTGAATGAGATACAGAACAGTCAGTACAAATGTGCACAGAATGTGGTGATGCATCCAGCGGTGGCACGTACGAAATCTGGCAACGATGAGGCCTACAGAAATGAATCGAAACGTGCGTGTCCTGGCGGTCAGAATTGTAATTGTTGTCCCCAGATACGTAGTGCTCGTATGGAGTATATGGAAAGGATAGCGGAGGAGGAAGTGCAGCCAGAAATAGAGGAGGAGTTTCAAACACCTGAGCCCACATCGGAGGATTTTGCACCAGCCCAGCCTTCATCCAGACATGCTTGTCGCAACGAAAATTGTCCTATCAAAATGGCCAAACAGGGACCAACACCGTCGTCCAATGTGGCAAAACCACCACCCATGGATTACGAAAAGAGTGAGCAGAGATCTCACGAGGAAGATGATCGTTGTTGTGAGAACACAAGCTGTAAGGCGTATAGAAGCGCAATAGAGGCCAGAAGGCGAAATCCGGAACCCTTATCGGATGAAAGTTATAACCGGGAGCGCCCATTGAAGCGACACGAGCCCCAGGAGGTGCCCAGAGCAGTATCGAGGAATGGATCACGCCAGGCATCGCCGCGAGTCACAAGTGATGACTCAACTGCTAGACATGCCTCCGAGCCCTTGTCGGAGGAAAGTTACGACCGGAAGCGTCCTCCGAAGAGACACGAGCCCCAGCCGCAGCCAGTGCCCAGACAAGCATCAAGAAATGGTTCGCGGCAAACATCGCCTCGGATCACAAGTGATGACTCAACTGCAATTCCCAGATCCTCAAAGGATCAATCGGATTATCAAGTGTATTATTGCAGTCGAAATCGAAGTCAAATCGAGAATTACCAGAAGAATAAATATGTCGAGTGTCCCAAGACGGGTCGTCGCCAGCGTCAGCGTCAACGACAACGAGATGAGAATGAACCTATGGACGATAGGTATAGTCAACGTAGGAGATACCAGGAGGAGTATGACGAGCAACCGAATCAACGTTACTCTAAGAGTTCCCGACCATCTGAGAGTCCACGCATAACCCTCGATCGTTTTTATAACGACACGAATTCGCGACGACGACAGAGCCAACCGGAATCATATGAGGATTATCAGCCACGAACAAGTGATCGATATGCCAGGAATCAATATAACAATACCGATCACTTACCTTCGAACTCAGGAAAACAATCACGTAATTCTCCTCCGGAGAAGTTCTCAGCACGTGCCAGCACCAAATCAAATCAGCGTAGCTATGTTTTGGATCGTAATTTGCGTTCGGGCAGTGAAAATTCCTCTGAAATTGTGCCACAAAGCCTACGCAATAGCTCCCGCAGCTATGACAACAGTCAACAGCCAATGTATCAAGATAAGTCTGAGAATTATCGCGAGAACGAGGAAAGTTGTTCCTGTTTATCAGACGAAAACGAGCCAATACCTTTGCCCGTCTATGCCGAGGAATCCATTGAGGAATATCCACATGTAACAAATGATCCAACTCGCAGATACGCTGATGAATCCCTAGAAGACTTTACCGAGGATCCAGCACAAGACTACAATGATTATTGCGTTGAAGAGTGTCCTCGAACCTATGGCGAAGAATATGAGAAACCTTATGTGCAGAGGAGTTCCAAAATCAGTCGTCGTGGCAGGGATAATCAAGAGGATTATCCACAAGATTGTAATGAAGAGGTTTGCACGGAATATGTACAAAGCCAACGCGCTCGTGATCGATATCCGGACCACAACGAGGACACTTCCCAGGACTACGTCGACCGAAAGGAAACTTTCAACTCGGAGATATCGGAGAAAACTACACCGTGTTACTGCGATACGGCGGTGGAAACGGAAATTGACATGACACTGAATAACAGAAGACCCCCGTCTAGCACAAATAAACCCATGAAGCCCGGTAAAAAGACCAAAAGTGGTTGTAAATGTTCACCATATAGATCGAAGAGTGGCAGATCATCGAGTCCTATGCAAAAATCAGATGTTTTAAAGCAACGCATGTCCGCACCAATGGGAAAACCACGTTGTAGTGGCGTCAAGCGTCTTAGTAAACTGGATGATGAGCTGGAAAATAGTAAGTGTTGAGTTGATTTCATTATTGCAATCTGATTGATGGCATTACACAGAATTGCAGGCCCACGGCGGCCAACAGCTGGATACAGGGCACTACGGCCCAGGATCCCATAAGAGCAGCGATCTATATCGGCACAAATCGGGTCTTGAAACGGTTAACAAGACAGTGGATGGTGTATCGGTACTTGGACATTTTCAGGTGCCCTCCAATCTCGTCGAAAAGACCATTAACATTGTCAAGCAGCACATAAAACAGATAACACCCACAAATATCGTCCGAGAGAGGAAGCCCGAGAATAACATTCAGAGGCGCCGCTCGGTTAGCTGCACTGAACCGATCGCTGGTAGTGCCTTCAAGGTGGGCAGTAATCCATTTCGTAACATTAATTTCGATGTCTCAAAAGGACAAATTATTATCCTACATCCGCCGGTCGAGGACTTTCGCCCCTCGAAGTACTCCTTCAGCCTCAAAGATGTCGATGTCTCAGCGCCGAAAAGCAATACCAAGCAATCTGATTCCTAACTAACTGAACCAATTTTTCTATATCTCTTCTACCATAGCTGTAGTTTCATTTCACACCAACTTCATAGCTCCATTCAATGACACCAACTAAGTAAATAACTAAAAAATAAAGTCAGCTGCCTTTTCTTTGTCCTATTTTAGGGACGTTACGCTTCAAGAAAGTCCAAGTTTACACCCTTTATGGTGTCGTTAGGGGTTTGCCGAGCTTATGGGTCTTTCATTTCTATCAATGAACTTTTTGTGTAATTAATTTATGAGCTGGTTCGGTTCCATTGAAGCGTAACCAGTGAACGAGCTCAAATTGTTTTTAAATTTCAGAAAAAAAAGCTAAATTGATCAGAAAATTGGTAGGAAAGTTTCAAAAATTAAATTTTGCTTTTACAAAGATAAAATTTAGCTAAATTTCTAGAGCCCTAGCTGAAAATTGGTTAAAATATCAGTAAAAGTTTTGGATTTTAGTAAAATTTTTTTATTATAAGAAGAAAATCACAAAAGCTTAATTCTAAGATTCAATCGATACCACTTAACGCTTACTCTATAGAAAATATGTAAGTAGTATAGTAATATTTATATTTACGTCACTAGTGTGGTTGCCATCCACAGTTATACCTTTGCAAATGTGGCTTTAATATTATTGTATAGTTAATTATATGAAAAAATTTCAATGTACTTTCATTTCCCCTGTGCGCTGATCAGGCAGATAAAGAGTAGTCAATATAGTATGTATAGTACCTGTATATCATAAAATATGAATGCTTAAGCATATTTTTGGTTAACTTGCCAATTTTCAATCAGATTCAAACATAACTTCTTTAAATTTCGAAATTTTCTGCACTTTTTTTGATTTTCCTACGCAAGGCTGTTAAAACTTTGATTTGCCGAAGACACCACTTCTCTTTCTCTTTACCATTGATTAACTTTTCATGCTCAAAAACTGTTTTCACTGTCGGCGAACATCGCATACTCCCGATTCTCCAGCTCATCGAGATCGTCCACATTGTTGTCCAGCAGATCGCAGAGTGCCAAAATGTAGGATTGAGCCATTTGAAGCGTCTCAAACTTGGACAGCTTCTGATCGATGGATGGAGCTGGAACCACTTCGCGCAGACGATCGAAAGCCTCGTTGAGTCCGTTCATGCGTTTTCGCTCCCGCGCATTGGCCGCCTGCCGTCGCTTCTTCTGCACTGTGGGACTGAGTGGCAACTGACTTGAATCACTTTTGGCGCTAAGCTTGCGACGCTTTGTGGGCACTTTGGTTTCGGACTCACAGTGGGCAGTGCTGCTACTGGTAGTGACGGAGTCCAGAAATTGCCAATCGTTTGGCAAATAGGCGCCATTGTCGTATGGAAGCTGCTGCTGTGCTGGGATCAGTGTCAGGTTGAAATTGGGACTGCCCAGATACTGGGAGCTGTTATCCTCCTCTGACGAGTAGTATTGGCTCATCTTGGATTGATGCCGTAGGAAAAGAAAGCGACTTGTGTTCGTCTTGAAAGTTGCAATGCAACTGCAACAAACGCGCGAATGACACGAGCCACAAAAGCCACCCCTTCCCACAGTGCTTAACACAAAAGTATATTTCAACCGCCGTGTTTTGACCAAGTTTGTTTAGTTTGTGGCCCTTTTGAAATGACCCCTCTGACCTCCTTGCGTTCGGGCCGCAGGATCTTCGTTATTAGCATATCAAGGATCAACGAGACAGCGGCGTCTATCTCCCTCTTACTCAGTGAGTCTGGGACTGTTTTGAGGGTTAGATGCGCTCACTTGCTCTCTTCCTATCACCATCTCGCTCTTTCTCTCTTTCTGGTTATTCTTCTCTCTCTTTTGCGCTTGCTTGCTCACGCCTACTACTATGACCTTACTTAAATGCTGCCCCGCTCTCGCCTGGCTAGTGCACAGTGGGCCAGATGCATATTTTTGCACTTAAGAATACATTTTTTTTAGAAAAAAGTATCTTCAAGAAGTAACAAAATTAATAAAAAATGCTTTTCATAGAAGTATTATTTGATACTTTTTAAATTTGATATTTAATTTTAATTTAATTTAATATAATTTTATTCCAGCACAGAATATTTAAGCGGAAACACGATTTAAATCGGGAATTTTAAAAAATGTTTTTTACTTAAGTTTAAAATTGTATTTATTTGATCAAAAACTTGAGCTATTGGTGCCACTGTGCGCTGGCACGCGTCATAGCTTGCCAAATTGCCGCTATCATGTGTGTATGATCTCTCTTCTTTTTTTTTTCTATAATTTTCTGACTTTCACGCTCAACAGCACACGAAAGAAAGAGAGGGAGAGAGCGTTGGTATGAGGGAGTGGGCGCATAAGCGAACTAGGGGAGGGAGACAGGGAGCAGGAGCAGAAGGATGAGCTACTGTCTAACTGGCTGGCGCATCAATTAACCGTCCGTCTAGTGACCATATGCTGCCACAGACCAAGCGACCGACTGAACGGCCAAACGACCATATGGTCATAGGACTCAAAACACGGCTCTGAATACTGACTCCGACAGCGAGTCCTAATTCAGACACGGGAATCTTTCGAGTGGCTGTAAATGTGCCCGTGTTTTGAGTCCCTTCTGGTTTACCTTTGCCCTTCTACCTTTTGGTTTGTTTGGCACGCGACAGTTGTTGGCAGAGCGAACGCTGCCAACCGTTTCTAAACGAGCCCAAAAATACTTGAACTTAATGACGGGGATTAATTTCAATTATTTTGCGATCGGTTTTTCAATCGATTTTAGGGCTGAAAACGGGAGTTCTCTTAACTAAACCTTCATAACTTTGTAAAAATCAAGACTAAAGCCATACAATTTATTTTATAAACAATTCTATTTTTCAATTTTTGTTCTGATAAGCAGATAAGGATTACTAGTACTAAAATTGGGAGTAAACGGTATTCCATGTACTTGCTGATAACATTCAGCGCTGTGAGTGCTTATCAAAATAAACACACTCACCTGTCACGAAACAAACTCACAAGTGGGATGCTTAGGAGAAAGTACTCTCGAAGAGTTCGACAGAGTAAAAGGGAGAGGGAGGGAAAGAGCGAGAGGCGTATAGGTTACTTTGCGCATGTACAGTTAGTAACAAGCAGTGTTGGCGGCAGTTTTTAGGCTAAAATAGCTAAAATGCTTACAATAAACGACTTAAAAGAGCTTAAAAAAAAGTTTGCTGTATTTCAAGCTATTTTAAATTAAATAATAAAGTTATAAAGACTTTAATACTATACACTAAATATTTTTATTAAACCTTTTTAAGTCAACAATTTCCAGCTGCACTTCTATGCCTATATAACCCTGCCAAAGCTAGCTATAAACAAGCCGAAAAGCTCAGCACTATATGGAAACTGTTATGCTTGGAGCTTCGGCTTCCTGCTCTGCTTCGGCTGTGCACTCGGCTGCGGAAAATCAGCAACAGGACTGCAAACATGGCCAACAACTCAGAAGTGAAGTGTTGTCAGTTTTGCCCAGCAAACGAACATAAACATTGTCTATGAAACACTTGAAGCGACACAAACGAAAATTATAGAAAATTTGTGCATTTCAACAAAAGAATAGTCTTTGCGTGTGTGTGTTTGAGTGTGGACAAGCAGAAAGTTGAAAAGGAAAAGCGTAGAAGAAAAATTAAATGTGTCTATATTTGGGAGTCGCAGAGCATTTGGTGGATGTGGTCGCCTATTGTGTCTGCCGTGTGCTGGAGCTCTCGCTGCTCACCTTCATGATGATGTGCAATACGGCCAAAGCCAAGTTGGCCAATGTGCAGTCCATAATGGCCAGCAACAGCAGCAGCAGCAACGAGAGCAATAACAACAATGGCAACAAAAACAATGAACTGACTTTGGTGCAGCATACCAATTAAATGAAAGCCCAGTTAAGACTCCAAAGGAGACAACGCGGGCGGAAGAGGAGAGGAATGCGGGAGGCGGGGCTGCAATGTATGACATTTTAATTTAAGTGATTTTTCTACAAAATATATTGAATGTATATGTATAGCTGTATTTGTGTCTATGTCCAAAAGTATAAATAAATAACCAAATGTATACACATAACTCTCAAAAATGTTTCTCTCTCTCTCCCTGTCTCTCTGGCGCGCACTTTCTGCCTTCCCCCTCTCTCTCCCTGGCTCTTTGTTGGCGGGATTATGTGGTCAACGAAGCTAAAACTGAAGTAGCATTGCTTTCAACCAATGAAGCCATAATTTAGCATACCCCATTGCGAGGATTTGTTGATATTGTTTTAAGACCCTGTAGTTGGGAGCTACAGAAGGTGCGATACGTGAGTCAAATGAGTTATGGAACTACAAAAACTCAATTTAAAGAAGTTAGTCGAGGGGAACGTACAGCTAATGTGTATTACAGGGTATATAACAGTCTGGTAAGCTCGCTTCTTATGCATATTGGGTCCCAAGCCACACTTAAAAAATCTATCAAGGTCAACTGTGACTCTAAAAGAGGTTACAAACGCTTGGAGAGGCTTACAGGGTAGTTCAGAGTCTGGTATGCTCGCATTTACTGTGTCTTAGTTGTATAGAAAGTTCCCAAGCTGCACTCAAAACCTTTATCGAACAATATATTCTCATTTACAGGGTCTAACACAGTCGTGCTCCAACGCTGGTACTCCTTGCCGCTTGTTGTTGTTTGCTTAGCCGTTTATTGTACTTATTAACATTGCCCGGCAGCAAAGCCATTTGCATGATGATAAAGTATCGACTTGGGTTTACACATGTAACAATTTATTTGTACTTCTTATTCTTTTACTCCTACTCGTTGTCTATGCCTCTCTCTCTCGCTTCTACTTGGTCAAACAGTGCTTGTTTTGGTGCCTGCAAGTATGCTACATTTTATTGCCAGCTAGTTAAAGTACTCGTTCCCTTTTCCTCTTCTCCTTATGTCTTCTCTTTCCTATGGTTTCTTGTAGACTCCCATTTTCATTTCCATTTCCACTTGAATTTTCCTTTGCTGTATTTTGGTTTTTCGCATATTTATGTTGTTGTTTACAGGCATTAATGTTGCCCCTTTTACCACTGTGCCTTGCGGCTGTGGCATCGCATAAATTTATTCAAATTGTACGTGCAAATAGGAGAAAAGTTTATTGCATTATCAAAAACACAGAAAAATACAAATAATAGCCAATTATTGTTATTATGATGAAGCTCAAGTTGGAATGTGAAATTGTCCTTCAAAACGGAGCGTTACTTAAGAAGAAAAAGTCCAAGGAGATTAAGTTTCACTTTCCCTTACAACTCCAGGGTCTTAAAGAGTCGTTATGCCTTTTTGTTTGACTTTAAACTCAACTTACATCCACCAGGCTTTGTATTTTTTATCTATCTTTCAGCTACTTGATAGATTGTATGACAAAAATAAAATTTTGTTTTCCCAAATTCCCGGCAAACATGGATATCGTAGAAAAAATCTTTCAGAAGCCAATCATTTCGGAACTTAATGGTGCTAAGAAACTAGGCAAAAAAGCACTGACACCGCCACCGTCTGAGATCGATGTGAAGGAGCCGATCTATGACTATATGAAGTATGCCAACAACAAGAAGAAGAAGAGCAAAACAGGACCGATACTGAAGAATGGCGCTAAGCGTGTCTCCTTCAAGGCGATCGTGGAGCAAGTCACATTCACTGACGACTGGAAAATGCTGACAAGCGAGAGCAATCTACGCACTGAGGAGGAGCAGGTGTGCAAATTATTCTTCTTTGGAAAACAATAATTTCCATTTTTGTAATTTTTAAATTTTAATTATATTTATTTTATAAATTTTATTTTTTATCTCAGCGCAAGAGCTCAAATTTAAGGCGCAATTTCTGACAATTTATTAATTTGATTTGTAAAACTTGAAAAAAAAAGTGTTTATTTTTTATGTACTGAATGGCAAAAATTAAATTTGTAAAATGAAGTCGAAAGGTGTAAATTTCTAAGAAACAGTTACACTGATTAACTTGCAGCACAAACGGCAGAGGGTAGGGAGCTATGACTGGTTTAAATCGGAATTTTATATCTTATTTCTGTCACGGTAATTTTTTTGTTTACTGATCAGCATGAAGTCCAAGTGGTAAAGGGTAGTATAAACACTTTCTTACGCTTCTCAAGACTTGAGGAATTATTTTTTTTTTTAAGTTTATTTATATTTTTGAATTAATAACTTCCAAATAATTTAAGATTTACCATTTGTACAGAAATAATTTGAGTTTTTTATAAATCCGAATCGAAAATATATATAAAGAGGTTATATTTCAATAACATGTCAGTTCCATGATTCTAGTCCACAGGTTCATGAGTCCACATGTTCTTGACTGAACATGTTGCAGCGCAGCTTGTTCATAATATTGCAAATAATGTATTCACCTCGATCGGTGCCCTGAAAGTCCCCGGTTTTGATACCCTCGTCCATGGTGCGCAGCATTTCGTTCCACAAGGCCCTGGCACAGACACGATGTCCCAGATAATACATAAGATCCACACAGGTGGACACAATGCCATAGGGACTGAGTACCTTGTAGTTTGTTAGCGATAATTTCGTTTGAAGTGGCTTGAAAACCGCATGATGATCGCCAATTTCAATGGCCGAAAAGAGATTTGCACCACCGCAAATGGAACTACAAATGGTGGCCATAAAGGTGCCATAAAGATCGCTGGTGACCAGCACATCAAACTGATTGGGATTCAGGATTAAACGACTAACGCAGCGATCCAGTTCCATGGGCTCCACATCGATGTCAGGAAACGCTGTTTTCTGCAGCTGAAAGGCAATGTCCAGCAGAACTCCCTCCGTTTTGGGCCACTCCGTGGATTTGTGCACCACAGTGACCTTTTTCCTCTTCCTCGCCATGACCACTTTGAAGGCATAGCGTAGAAACCGCTCGATGCTGTCACTGGTGACGACATGAAGTCCCTCGACGACACCCTTCACCGGTGAATACTCCAACTCCGCATAGTTTCCCATATTATTTTGGGATATAAGCAGGATATTGACATTCGGAAAGAGGCACTTGAAGCCGGGAAAACTGCGCACATTCGTCATGAACACG
The DNA here is from genome assembly GCA_035047505.1 of Drosophila parthenogenetica. Classification (NCBI taxonomy): domain Eukaryota; kingdom Metazoa; phylum Arthropoda; class Insecta; order Diptera; family Drosophilidae; genus Drosophila; species Drosophila parthenogenetica. The sequence goes on from JAWNPM010000087.1 coordinate 8,539,727, forward strand.
TGCAGATCAAGATCATTGCAGATTTTCAACGATTTACGTTTATTCTCCGAATCATGAACAATATCCACATGGACAGCCGCACGATTCCGTAGCACCGAATTGAAGTACTCCTCGCCCATGTCAATCGAGATCTTTTGCAGATCAACGGGCACCCGAGCACTACTCAACAGCGACTCCACATATTTGGCACCCATTTGGCCAATGATCGTCTCCCCGGTAAGCAGAGTCGCATGGGTAATTCCTCCGTATTTGGTTTGAGGCAGCACGTGCACCGATCCAGTTCGTATGTCTCCCTTCTCCATGAACGCATTGATGCCGGTCACAATGCCCATGTTATTGGAGACGGTCCGTTTGCCATGCTCACGGATTAATCTGTCCACAATCCGTGACTTTTTCAGGCATCTTAACATTATTTTCATTTGCGGGAAATTGACAAATTTTGTAACGAACTGTATTACTTGAAAATAACAACATTCCAACTGACAGCCTACGCAAGCATTTAGTTCTATTATGAACCATTTTTTCTCAGTGTATGAGTTTAATGGGGAAAATTGTATTGTGGACTCTGATAAAAGAGAACCCTTAAGAAATCTAAACTAAATCATCTTACAACTTCCCAACTGCTTCTAGCTGCATGAAAGTGACGCCTAGCCTTGTTCGTTGGACTGATCCGCGGATGGTGAATGGATATTTAAAAAAAAATAGTTTTTTCTTTTTTAAAATTATGTTTTAGTAAACCCAAGTCTTATTTATATTACAAGAACTGATCTGTAAAAATTTAATACATTGCGCGAGTGCCTTCTGTGCTTAAAGCTATAAAAAGATCTGATCTGCGCGCAGATCTCGCTCATGAAAACTCTTTCAATAAATAAAACAATGAACGTTTCTACCGATTAACATCTTTACTCTTTAATTCCCCTAGCGCTGTTATTAAGTTTGATTAAATTTGTTTAATTCCTTCTCCCCTCAAAGTTCTAGATGTCCCAGCAGACGGTCTTATCGGGACAGGGGCAGCCATCGACGCCATAGCCTCCAATGGGTATTTCCGTTTGGGTGCCCACCTCTTGGGGTCCCACGACGCGCCACACATCCTTGACATAGTATTTCTCGGGCAGATAATAGATCGGATAATCCTTGATGAGTTGCATATGATCGTCAAGCAGCATTTTACCCATTTCTGGAGAGATACGAGTGGCCTCCAAACGGTACTGCTTGTGCTTGACCTGTCGTAAAGCCGGCTCCAATTTCAGGCGACTATTTGGCACAAATTCATCCAGATTTCTATCCAATTCATCCTGCATATTCTGACGTATCGTCACACAGTTTGCACAACGACACTTGCCCCCATGGTAACAGTAACGCTTCTTTCCGTCCTCGTCGACCATCATGAGGGGTATACATGTCGGAGGACTTGGAACCGGTTGGGGTAGTGTCTGTGTACTTTGTGTGGCTTGTTGGGGCTCTGAATACATCTTGGCTAGGAGAATTTTCGAGTTAAAGATGTTGTTTAATACAAGTGTACGACACTGAATTTAGTTTACGACTGAACTGACATGTTAGCGCATGTCTTAGCATGTTTAGTTTTGAAATTTTTATAGATTTCGTTAGGCAAAGCCAAGCAGCATTCGATTTAGCTGTCAGCTGCGTGATTTTCTTTGATTGTCTTGAAGAATTCTTTGCACTGTTGTCTACAAATCCTCACACACCGGTGGCTTCATCCAGCCACAGGTGGGACACTGATTGCAGATGTACACGCACTGATTTGCCGCTATTTTCTTGGCATAGTATTTCTTGAGCTCTCGTGTCTGTATCTCCTTGAAGTATTCTACCATTAGCGGAGAGTCTTCTGCGTCTGTTTTCTCCATCACACACTTGTTGGGCTCCTGTCGCTGCTCTGTGCGGTATTCCACTTTCTTTTTCACTCTCTTTCTGCGCTTTGCCCGTGGTCTTGGTTTTGGATGACTTGTCACACCTACCGATATCGGTAGATTTATATCACTAAATTTCCTTTCGCTTTCCGCTGATGGATAATTTGTACGTTGCGGCCTCGTGCTAATTTGATCGACTGTGCAGACGTGATACAAGTTAACTACCGAATACCTTTGCCAATATTTCACCATATTTTTGAAGTTTTTGAATTTTAAAGCTAAACAACATAAGTTTGAACTATTTACACTAAACACACGCCAAAAGTAGAAAGAAAACTGAAGTTTTTCTTGCTCGAAAACGCATTTTAAAAAGTGAAGCTTATTGATCTGATAATTTAATGGAGATCCCAGACAACTTGGGTATTAAGCGAAACCTACAGCTCCCAATGGGTTAAGCTACAGATAAATTATCTCCCGCATTCTCCAAAGATATATAAAAAGCGTTTATCTATTGTGATAAGTCTCAGTATAGACTAGACATCGTCTGACATCGCTCATTTAACAAAATGTCGCTGATTTTTAAAAACGAAATTCAATGGTTAAGTACCATAATCCTGCCGGATATACTAAAGAATGGACGTCTCTTGGATAACTTTGAGCAATCCTTGGCCGAGACATTTAAAGTGCGAGGCATTGAAATCAACATAATTGGACCCGAGGAGGCCTACATGTTGACCCAATGCTACAGGGCTACGATCAGTTTTGAATACGCCCACAAGGAGTATCAAAGGATATTGATTGTGAAGGTCAGGAGTTAAAATAATTAAAATCTATTTCATCAGTTAGAAACTGCTGATCACTCACAACAGATAAAACAATCTAAAGTTAATCACTGTAATTAAGTAATTAAATGTTTATTTTTACAACACAGAAAACGCCCCAAGTCTCCGAAGATTTATACGAATCCGTGCAATTTGATAAGCTCTTCCACAACGAAATCTGTTTCTACACCGAAATCTTGCCAATTATACAAAAATTGAGTAATGGAAACTTTGCCGCTCCCAAGTATTACTACAGTGAGTTAAACGCCCGATCTGCGGTGATCATACTGGGAGATTTTGGAGTTGATGGCTGGAGTGTGACCAAGAAAAGATTTGGTTTGAGTGTGGAACACGCGCGTATTGCAGGTGAGTACCAGAAGACCTTTTTAACAGACTCTTTACCTAAAATAAATCCCTCTTTTCAGTCAAGTATTTGGGCAGATTTCATGGCTTTGGTTATGCTCTGAAGCTGAATCAGAGGGAGCTCTTTAATAGCATCACTAGTAAATTTAAAGAGGCGCGATTTGAAATGAAAACCCTAAATTTCGAGTGGAGTTTGAAACAAAAAGCTACAACGAAGCGTGCAGCAGAGGCGGTGGCTAAATATCACGCGGAGGTAGACGAGAAATTCATTCAGAAGTTCCGACAACTGACCCACAGCTATGTGGGCTTCGGACGTCAACGAGTAGCACCCCGGGAGCCCTACGCCACCCTTTGCCATGGGGATTATCTGAGAAATAATGTGGCCTACAAGTATGACACGGATAGCAGTGGGCATCCCCTGGAGATCATGATGTTTGACTATCAGACAATGCGCTTATCTTCGCCTATGATTGATCTGTCAGTTTTTCTAGCATTATCACTTATGGCCGATGTGCGGCATGTGAATTTCGACAGTCTTTTCGACGATTACTGCAATTCACTCGTGGATAGTTTCCAAAAGCACTCACAGCAAGAGCTGCCAGAATACTTAAGGTAATGTATTTAAATACTTTTTGAGTACAGGGTCTAAAGTAACTTTTCTTTTTATTCAGTCGCTCGTCCTTGCTCAAGGAGTACATCAAATTTACACCCTATGCTGTGTTTATTGCCTCTTTCTTCCTCATGGAACTCGTTGATCCACCTCTACACGCTTCAGATGACAAATTTGATGAGGGTAAATCAGAGGAGCAGATTATACAGGAAGCTTCAGTCCAAGGCGGCGAAACAGTGAATCGAGAAGTTGCACATCAGATAATGGAAATGTTTGAGCTGAGTCGTGTGCATAATGTTCAGATAGACGAAGATATTGACATGACCGAGTGGCTGGAAAGCTGTTCAAACTTGTAGGCGGCATTTGTAGCCCAGTTCTAAGAGGTGAACTGGAGCTTATATATTTTTGGGTAAATAATGCTCTTAAGCAGTAAGTTTTCATTTTATAACATGTTCTTAACTATTTACTATCAAAATATATTTCACAAATTTAAATAATTGTTTCGTACGTTCAAAATTTATACAAAACTAATTAGTTTCGCTTAGTCATGCAAAATATCAATCCTCGATTAATTCCTAAACGAACTGCGAATTTGTTACCCCCCGCTTACGTCACTAGTCAGCAATCGAGAGCTATCTTATCACTAGAGCAGAAACGTGCAGTCTCTCGCACAGTTTACAAAGCCGAGAGCGAATACCAATTAATGAATTACTACTAATACATAGAAACAAATAAAATTGTATTTTGGTCAAACAATATAATTAAATATTTATGTGTGTGTGTGAGTGTTTTGTATGCTTGTGAAATGTAAACAGTTCGTGTCGTATATTCGCAAATCAGTCGAGTTCTATTCGTGAAACTGAACAGTTCTCTAGCCCCGAAAATGTCTTTGAACGTAGACGCAGAAATTCAGTGGCTGAGCGAAGCTATCTTGCCAGTGATTCTAAAATCAGGCAGATTAGTGGATAACTACTGCGAATCGGAGTTAAAAACATTCAAAGTGGGCGATATTACTATTAGTGTAATAGGCGTGGAGGAGGCGTTCATGCTCACTCAGTGCTACAGGGCAACGATCAATTTTGAGTACGCGGGTGAGCAGCAAACGAGGAAAATCGTTGTTAAGGTAAGTCAATTGATGTGCAAATATAGTAACTAAATAGTTAAATATGCTATATATAAGCTAACCGACTGTATTAGACCCTGTACACGTCCTAATAAACGTATTTGTATTTCAGAAAACGCCTCAAGTGCCGCAAGAAGCTTACGATGAGACGCAGTTTGCAGATCTATTTCACAACGAAATCTGTTTCTACACCGAAATCTTGCCAATCATACAAAAATTGAGTGATGGCAACTTTGCCGCTCCCAAGTATTACTACAGCGAGAACAATGCCAGCTCTGCGGTGCTCGTTCTGGGAGATTTTGGAGCTGATGGCTGGAGTGTGACCAAAAAAAGATTTGGTTTGAGTCTAGAACACGCGCGTATTGCAGGTGAGTACCAAAAGACCTTATCCCAGAATCTATATTCTATAGAAATCCCTCTTTTCAGTCAAGTATCTGGGCAGATTTCATGGCTTTGGCTATGCCATGAAACTGGACCAAAAGGAACGCTTTGAGGAGATCACAAAACAGTTTAAGGAATCCCGTTATGCCCACGAAACAGTTAACTCTGATTGGGAAATGTCCTCAAAAGTAGCACTCAAACGAACTGCCCTGGTAACAAAGAAATATTACCCGGAAGTGGACAACAAATTCATCCAGAAGTTTCGGGTGCTCGTTAACAGTTATGTAGGCTATGGACGCCAGCGTGTAGCGCCCCAGGAGCCCTACGCCACCCTCTGCCATGGGGATTATTTGAGAAATAATGTGGCCTACAAGTATGATACGGACAGCAGTGGAAATCCTCTGGAGATCATGATGTTTGACTATCAGACAATGCGCGTATCCTCGCCCATGATCGATCTGTCAGTCTTTCTAGGACTATCCCTTATGGCGGATGTGCGCTATGCCAATTTCGATAGTCTCTTCGATGATTACTGCAATGCACTCTTCAAAAGCTTTACGGATAATTCGCAGCAACCACTTCCTGCGTTCCTAAAGTAATTAATCATTAATCAAAGACCTATTCAGCTATTAATTCCCTTCTTTTTGCAGTCGGGAGGATTTGTTGAAGGAGTATATACGTTTTCTGCCCTATACGTTGAGCATTTCGGCCTTCTTTCTGATGATGCTTGTGGATCCTCCACAGCTAACTCCCGAGGAAATGCTTAATAATCCCCCTCAACCGGAGGAAATGATCAAGATGATGATGGAACAGGGCGGAGAACTTGTGGATCGTGAACTAGCCCATCAAATGTGGGAATTGTTTGAGTTAAGTCGTTCGCACAATGTGTCAATTGATGAAGGTATTGATATCTCCGCTTGGGCTGATAGCGAGATTTTTTAATTACACAAACCTCGAGTCATTGTGACCCGTAAAATTGATCGTCAAGGGGACTTATCGATAAGTTAATACAATTGCTATCGCAAAGATTATGTCTATAGTTATATCTTTTTAATAAAATAATTACACCCACTTTTGTTGTTTATAGTAAGTAGTTTGTGTATGTGTTTGTAGTTAGAGATGTGTGAAGCAGCATGAAATAGACATTATTGTCACAGTCACCAAAGATTTGTAATTGATAAACAAACAAAATAATACAAATGTTTAGTTTTCGCCATAAATCCATACAAAAAAAATAGTGGGCAAATTATAAAGGGAAATTTTATTAAAGTTTACACCAAGGGAGCAAAACTTTTCTTATGTCAGCTGTTTTTTGTTGGCTGGTCACACAGTTCAATTCCATATGCTTTTGACAACAAGTTATTGTTGACCTTGTTAAACATAAAATGTTGCAACCATCCCGCCAACAAGTTCTGCGCCTTTACAAACATCTCATTAAATACGGTAATCATTTAACACTTACCGACAAGAACTACTTTCTGGGGAGGGTACGACACGAGTTCCGGGCTAATCGAGAGCTAGCAAATCCGCAGGAGATCGAGTTCAGTTTCAAGGTATGTTTTTTGTTTCATAATAGCACGAGAATTCGTTAATATTTGTTTAAACAATATCTATAGCGCGGCGAGACATTGCTGAAGAAGGGACGCATTCTCTAGTAATGTTAACACTGCGATCTCTGACCGCTCCGCTATCCAGCCAATTTTGCCGGCTGGCATCGAATGTCCACTTGGACTATTCCCGTTATCCCACGCTTCAGGAATCTGACATTGAAGAGACTTTGATGCGCGGCAGCGGACCGGGTGGGCAAGCCGTTAATAAGACCAATAATTGCGTATTTCTGCGACATTTACCAACTGGAATCACTGTCAAGTGCCATTTACATCGCCTGGCATCTAAAAATCGCATCGAAGCACGGAAAATTTTATTAGACAAACTCGACGTTCATTTAAATGGCGACGACTCCATCGCGGCACAGTTAAAAATGCTTGATCAGAAAAAATCGACGGAGCGTAAAAGGCGACAGAACAAATTGCAGGAGCTTAAGAAAAACTGGCAAAATCGAGAAAGTGCGGATGAAAATGAAAACGCGAAATAATTAAAGTTATAACCGAAAAACTTGACCACTTGAAAATTTCTCACATTGTGGCGGAACTACGATAGAATAATCGATAAGTGGGTGAGTGTGGCGGCTTACCGATAGCCCAGTATGAGCAACAGTACTTAGAGGCTACGGGCTCACTAGTCTTTAAAGCTGAAGGCGGCACAAATTTGTCGATTTGAAAAGTTATTATAAAAGCCACGTTTATTTCAGGAACTCTACCAACTAGAAAAGTCGCCAAAACCACTAGATGTTTTCTTCTTTTTGGCGGGATTTGCAGATATTAATAAGGACAGGGCTTCGGGTTTCCTAGACGCACTTGGCTTCAGATATTTGCCGACACCTTCGCGGTAGACTTTGAGCGGTTCATTTAAACGTTTTTGTTGCTCAAGTTTTACGGTCTCAAGCTGTTTATTGGCAGCTTCTTCGGCACGTTCCTTGGCCAACTGTTCGGAGGCTTCTTCAAAGGGATTCACATACACTTGAGCGCTCTCAATTATGATATCCTCAATGGGTCTGTCCTTGTTGTCCACTTCTATTTGCTCCATCTTCTGCAGTGTTTCGAGGCCGCCAACAAGTTTGCCAAATATTGTGTGCTTGCCATCGAGTTGCTTGCACGAGCGATACGTTATAAAGCTGCCAAGGGAGCAGAGATTAGCCTTTACTTGTCAAGCCAAGCTAAAGATTCATTACTTACAACTGTGAGCCATTTGTGTTGGGTCCAGCATTGGCCATGGACAGAATGCCGCGTCCGGTGTGCGACAGATTTGGCTTGAATTCGTCTTCGAAGGGTTTGCCCCAAATTGATTTGCCACCGGAGCCCGTGCCCGTGGGATCTCCGCCTTGAATCTGCAAAGAAGAGTAAACATTAACTGCTTATACTTGGAGTTAACCATCAGAGTACCCACAATAAAGTTTCTGATGGAGCGATGGAATAAAACTCCCTTGTAGTAACCGTCGGCACAGTGTTTGATGAAATTGTCACAGGCGCGTGGCGTCTGCTCGCAGTAAAGCTCCAGATTGAGTGGTCCAAAGTTGGTATTCAGACGCACGTAGCCCTTTTTGTTGACCCGCTCGTACTTGACCAGATCATCGTCTATGATTGCCGCCTCGACCTGGGACACGGGCATCATGGCAGTTGATGTGAAACTAGCGGCAACGGCACCAGTGGAGTAATGAGCGGCATTAAATTTATCAGCCGTGGGCTTGGAGGTCGATGGTGTCTCCTCTGTTTGTTGGTAGTCCTTTTGGAGCTGTGCCAGTGTCTCTTTGGTCTCCAGGTTCATGGTCTTGATGCGTCCCAGTGGATCTTTGCGCTCCAGTTCCTCTTGCTCGCTTAATACGCGCAGATTCTTGCGTATGTAATAGAACTTGGATATGTCATACTTCTCCAAGTGTTGTGGATCCTGAATGGTTATTATATCCTTGCGTACGAATGGTGTATCATCAATCAGATCTTTCCAGTTCTTGGTCTTGATATTCAGCTGCTCGATGGCCTCCCAGCAGTAGACATTACCCGTTGTTCCCACAGCCACAATGTGTGAGTTTTTGCTAAATGGCTTAAACAGTGCTGGACAATGGTATTCATCATTGGCGTTCTTGTGGAAATGCAGCTTAATCAAGGATTTAGAATCCATTTTCTGGCCAGTAATGGGATTCACTTTAAACTTTTTGAGAAACGTAAGGATAGCCTCGTATTCGAAGACATTGCCGTTGAGATCACTGTACGGCATCTCAAATGGTGCCATTGTAATACAACAATTACCAAAAGGCAAACGTTTAAATTTAATGTGCTCATTTTCCAAGGATTCCACTTTTTTGCCTCCATAGAACTCGCTCCATTCGGTGTACGTCAGGTACCTACACAAGTTGAAGGTAACCACTTAGTAAATTACTCTTACTGCACGTTTTTATACTTACATTTTATCTTTTTGATGCTGTCGTTTACCCATTTTTGCGGTTCTTTAATGCAATTTGTAAATAATAAACAATTTAGTGTTTGTTTCAGCTGATAAGTTACAGCAATCGATTATTACATTAATGAGGTGGCTGGCCGATGACAATATACGTACAACACTGTTATGTGGCTATCAAATGTGGTCACACTGTTTACCCAAGCTGTAGAAGCCGCGTCAAATTTGTTATTTTTGATAAAATTGCTTACTTTATTATGTCGCAGCCAACGAAAAGGCCTTTATCTGAGTCCAACGTTGAGGAATCCTACAATAGGCACAAACCAATAGCAGCGAAAGTGCAGGCGGAGTACGATGAGGCACTTAGGGAACTCTTTGCAGACATGAGGTGCGATTACTTTGTTGCTTACATTATTTAATTTTAATAAGGTTTTAATTTTGCAGTCCGGGATGCTTGGAACCTTTTGCAGAGATTTTATTGGAGCACGAAAACACCATTATAAACAAGGATACTCTGATTGAGAGCATACGAGGGAGAATGCGTCAGGTGTTGCCACAAATAAACGAGAGTTTTTTCGTTGCCAACGATGTGGGCAAAAAACTAATTACGCTGGAGGTGCTCAAGGAAAGATTTGAGCCTTACAAGGGCAACAACTGGTAAGACTGAGATTTATTAGTTAGCAACCAGTTTTAACATACTACATAATTGCAGGAACGTACACAAAATGTCCCCAGAGGAGTACACTCGACCGGTGCGCATGCGTCTCATCAATTCCAGCATTCGATTTATACAAAAGCAAATAGCAGCACAGGAAAAGGCTTTACAGGTGTGTGCTTAGCTAATACTCCAATAATTTTTATTAAAACATTGTTGTTATTTCCAGGCTGCCATGGCGCAAAGCAAAGAAAATCGTGAGCGCCTACAGAGTATTCAAAACGATCGTGTTAAATTGTATGCACTAATGCAACAGCAGTCGGGCTACTACAAAGAAATGACGCCAAAAATTACAGAGGTACTCAAAACACTTATAGAAAAGAAATAAGAACCAGTAGTTTAATTTTAAGTTAATAAAAAATTGTATAATACCAATCAGCTGTTCGTATATAATTTTTTGAACGCAACTGCCAAATAAATCGCATATCGATAAATGTTACAACAGCAGGATAACAGAATTGGACAAAAATCCGTTATTCGCCAAGGCTCTGTAATGTTAAAACATTTTCTTCACGATCGTCCCGAAGTTTTTCTCCAGTTGCAAGAAAGTTCCCGAATTGTGAAGAGTTCAGACCAAAGTTTAATTGCAAACTTTATTAGTTGTGTGTTTTTGAAATTATCTCTAGTTCTTCGGCTGTGCAAAGCGTTAATTCTTTAAAACTACAGGAATTGCACTTTTCACGGCCGGATAAATCGAGATCCCGATTGAAGTGCGTAATTTTAATAAATATGCAGTTGGACCTATGACTTGTAGGCCGTGCGCAGTGCTTAATATGTGTAAGTTACTTTGAAAACATATTGCACTGTTCCCGGCCTACAAACTTTAGGTCAATTTACTGATCTTGACCAGTCAAGTTATTAAAACTGATTTTGTATTTTTAGGACGGTACTTGTGACAATATGTGAGTGTTAATCTGTTGGTTATCCATATTGCACATCTCCCGGCCTGAAAATGATCTCGGTGCTTCCACAAAATTTTTAAAAAGATTTGTGTAGTTCCAACATGGGTTTACTTTTAGTATGTAGACATTTTTAGGCCGTGATTCGTGACAATATGTGATGTATTTATCTTGTTTTCGTTTAAATTAGTTAAATGAAATCATATTGCACATCTCCCGGCCTACAATTGTGATTGCATTATTCGGCAGTTATAAATTATACGTATAGTTTTTTTTTTTGTGTATTCGGCGTATGAAAACTGAAAGTTCCGTTAGGACGAACCGAAAAAATTCACGACAGCGAGTGCGAGCGAGACGACTGTATTCTCATACAAAATCTATTTTCTTGGAATCGAAAGAACGTTGGCTTTTTTTTTAATTCCGCTTTGCATTCTCTTTCGTTGACAGTGACTTGTGTGTGCGTTTGTGTGAGAGATCTAGTATTGAGTTCGATGTTTTTTTTAAGGCCGAACGATAAATAGTTGAAAGCTAAGCAAACAATTATTCACCTTTTATATTTATTTCCAATTGTTTGTGATTTATGTGTATTAACTTGGGGCAGACTTCAATCTAGACCGCAGCCGTTAAACTTAAAAACGAGTCATGTGTGCCAGGGCTTTTCTTAAAATATCCCTAAGCAGTCGTTATAATAGTGGGATAAAAATGCGAGTGACCGTGTTAATATAGGGAATGGAATTTTTAACAGCGCGCTGTAAACTTTACATAGTCTAACTTGTTTCAACAGCATATGAAGTGCGCACTATTCAAATTACGAAATTAATTTTACAAATAGTATAACAAATAAAATACTCATTGATTTATTAGGAAGCATTTGAAGTAGGAAATAAATATTGGTCTGGCATTTGTGTTTGGAATTTTGTATGCTAATTAAATATGATAGCAAACAGCGTTTATTGCTTGCTTTAGTGTGTGTTTAAATTAAGTAAGCGAATTTAATTTGTGCGCTTCGTTGACTGCAGTAACTTAGCACGTCATTTACCGTTGTTGTTAGGCGCCTTCACCACTCTCCTCCAACTAACTCCTCCCACTTTTATCTCTCTTTTGTGCTTTTTGTCTAATGATAGGCGCAAAGCTTTTGGTCACTGGCTTGGAAAACTAACAAGAACTTTTCCCATTGACCAGATGCAGCTATGCGTTGCGTGCTGCTCGACTGCGTGTGACCCTGCACTAAGCTGTATACGCTGTATATTCCATATAGTAATGAAAACTAAGCAAACCTTTTGAGTACAGGGTCTAACAAAAGAGGAATCATGCATTCTAGCCTAAAGCACGCGCGCAGTCAACAAGTGTGAAATTGAGTGCATATAACATGGCTTAATGACTGTGTTGGCCCGGTCGAAGCACCACATATTGTTAATGCTTTTTGGCTTGTGCCCAAATGACCACAAGTGGCGAACGGTTCTAAATACTTGGCTTACACCAAATACACACACACACAACGTAGGGACTACCAAGCGGAAGTCAACTTGGTACAGTGAACTCTTCCTCTTTAACTATCTTTTGATGCATTGTTAGATTAGATCCAAAAGTCTGAGAATTTTTCAGTTGATGGCGACAATAATTAAATGTTTACTTTGACAACACGGCAGCAAAAACAACAACAACAAGAACTGCAACAAGCAGAACAACAAAGGCATAGATTATGTAATTGCTGGTAAGAAACTTTTCGCTCCCACAGTTACTCATTTTAGTCACTGGCAAACGACTGATGGTAATCTGTCTCTCATTCACTCTTCCCACTATTTGCAGCTTACTCTAGGGAGCCAGACTTTTGAGAGCGATCCTTTAACATGGCTGCCGCCCACTGAGCTTTTGCTCTCCTTGATTCGTCTTGTGTTCCATGGCTGTCACAATGGTGTGACAGATGCAAGCGCAACAACAAAAACAACTCTATTAATAGCTGCAGCTGCAACAAAAACTACAGCGATGTGAGTAACTATTGCAAAATGTACTTAACTTTTTATTTGCATAACTATTAAGAATTTTTCTACAAAAGAAACAGCTTTATTAAATTTCTAATTGTGCTCTTCTTCTAGTCGCTGTCCTCGCTCTCTTAAGCGCTTGCCCCAAAGAGCGATCCTAGAGCTTTTAGCTCTCTCAATCACACTGCTCTGCTGCCAGTAATTGAGAGCGCGGCAGAGCTGCCCTTGTCTTTAATTGGCAAATTGTTAATAACTTTAGAGTAAAAGTATTGTAGGTGCTTGTGGCTAAGTTAAAAGTTTTAAACTGCCGCAGAAGTTGTCCATAAAACCTGCACAGTGGAGTCGTAATGCAGCGCAGCAAACAAAAAAAAAAAAAACACCGCAGACGTCACATGCTAAAGCCGACGCTGATGTCGACGCCAATGCTGACGCTGACGTCGACGCCGCCGGCTTTAACTGATGCTCAGCTTGCTGTGAGAATTTAGTTACTCTGCGACCAGAGCGCGGTTTGGACGTGTTGCTGTCGTGATCGTTGTCTCGGTTCGTTCGTTCGAAGCGTTGAAGTAAGCGAAATAAAAAAAAAACGATCCCATGTGTGTGTGAGACTAAGTGCATGTGTGTGTGTATGTTTCGTTTTTATTTGCCGTTGATTTGTTGACCAGTCTGCGGCATTCTCTTTAGCACTCGGTCTTTGTTTCATAATAAATTTCAGCGTATGAGCGAGTGTATGTGTGTTTGTTGCGTGTGTATGAGTTATGAGTGTGCGTGAAAACTGAAAAGAATACAAATGAAAATACACATATTTATACAAATGTTGGCTAACGTGTGTGCTTGTGTAGCTTGTGCCGTTTGTTGCTGTTAACTGTTTAAAATCTAATATTAATAAAGCCGTTTGTTTTTCCGTTTTCGATTAAATTAGCTTAGCGAGAAAATAAAGTTTACAGTGTCGGCAAAAAGTAAAGGAAAACAAACAAAAAATGTTTGCAGCGCAACATTTGTGGCTTGCCACTTGCCTGGCCTTGGTCGTCGCCTGCGGATTCGCACATGCAAAAGGTGAGTCAAAAAATAAATTTATTTTATTTTAAATAATTTTATTTGTTGTTTTTATAAATCTTATGACTAACCTTAATGCTGTCAAATTAATTCTGGCTTGCACTGTAAGCTGTGATTTGTATTGATCTTTGCTGCAAAAAAGCTCTGCACATTTACGCACACACCACTGCAATTAAGCTGCTCAATCACTCTCTCACACACACATACATAGACACTTACACATAGATAAGCTGCGTCTGTCATGATGTCATTTTTTTTTGTTGTGCGCAATGAAATACGAAAATGGATTTTTTTTCTTATTTTTGATTTCGCCGCAAAACTGACCTCGTTTTGGTTCGAAGTGCGCTCGCTTTATGGACATTTACTTAAGGTTGACTCAACGTGTAAGCGGGGGCGGCCGCTCTCTCTCTCTCTCTCTCTCTTCCTCTCTTTAAGACGGAGCTTTTAACGGTTTGCTAGGGCATTTATTTTTTTTTAAATAAATATTTAAAGCGAAACAAATGACTTGAACAGCGAACTTGACTGGTATGTGGGCGCTGTGTCCATATAAGAAACCACCCACAGCAAGCACAACAACAACAACAAAAAGCCACAAATATTAGTCATTAACTCGAAACTCCAAAGTGGCTAAAAACAAAAGAACAAAGACTACAAAAAAAAAACAAAAAAACAACACAAAAAAAAAAAAATAAGCAAAGAAAAGCTAAGAAAAACACCTACACAAGCTACAACAATAAAAACACACAAAGGGCAACATGACACGCTGAAAGCGAGAAAAAAAACGCTAAAAAAGGCTAACAATAAAGTAAAATAAAGCGAAACAGGAATACCCTCAACACTTGGGTAGCTACGCTAATGGCATATTAAGTACGCTATGCTAAAAATAAATAATTATAAATATTCTAGCGGAACCTTGGATAAGTTTAGAGGTTTTTTATGCACTTTAATTAATTAGCAGGGAATATGTTGAGGGGTTTAGCATCGGAAAAGTATATGATATTTTATGAGGGATAAAAAATAGTAATCAATTAAATAAACTAATGAAAATATAAATAATTAAATATTTTATAAAATCACACAAGACTCACATGGAGCAGACTAAAGTGAATGCTTTTCACGGGACAACAGATAAAAATCAAACCACAAAAATATGAGAAATTTATGCCCACATATAAAGCGATACTTCAAACGTGCTTGCTGTGGTGCTCTAGTGCTGCGGTGGTGCTGCTGTGGTGCTTATTAAAAGGCAATCATGCGCTCAGCCGAGACAAGAGTTTAAGCTTACTTTGCTACAGTTTAAGCGAAAAAAGCTGAAAGAAAAACATCAACAAAAAAACTTAACTAGAACTAGCAGAAGCAGCTTAAGTGAAGTATGTAGGCTATAAAAATACTCTGTAGTCCATGCTGTGCACACAAATCAAAGAACTACCGCGTTTGCTGCCCAACAAACTGTATACACCCTTTGTACTGTGTTTTTTTGCAAGTACAGGGTCTAAAAAGAACTGGGGAAGAGCACACGCGGCCAATAAGCGCATGACATTGGCCTTTGTGAGTGTTGGTCTGAATACGCTTTGTAGTGGTGTGAGTGTTCGCTTGAGTGTTGGAACTACCTGCTTACCTCAGCTGTCTCCCCACCTGTTCCCCCACTTGCTGGCTGCTTGCTGGCCATATAAAGAAAAGCTACCAAAAGCCAAGCAGCTTTATTTATAAACGTGATACTCAACTGCAAAATTGCGCAAAAATGAAGCGATAAAAACAAAATAAGAAAAAAAAGCTAGCGACACTCGACGTGTAGGCGAACAGGTCCCCAATTGAGTTGGCTAAAACAAAATGCAATGGTAACAGACACAGAAACAGTCAGCAGATACATAAAACGATATAACTATATATAATAAAATACACTTGACACAATTTTACACTAGAAAAACTAGGCTTGAGTTTATAAACGTATTTTAGCTAGAAATGTAGAGACATTTTAAAACAAAGCTCAACTAAAAAACGATGAAAGTAAAAACTTTGGTAGGAAGCGTTTTTCTCAGTGTATTTCTGGCGCTTTCTGCTTGTCTCAGACGGCGATAATTTCACTAAAGCGAGCAAGAGAGAGACAGAGCGAGATGGGGATAGACAGCCTCTAGAGAACTGAGCGACTGTCTCAAGAGCAACTTCATTTGGCTGCAGGGGCAGCAGAAAAAAAGAAGAAAAATAGACAGAGAAAAAAAGCTGAAAGCTAAATTATAAGGCTGGGCCACAGCGTGGGGGCGTGTCTAGAAAAATTCAAAGCGAAAACAATTTGTATTTTGTTGCTTTTGGTGTCGGCGGGAAAAGTAAAAGTTGCTTCAATAAGTTAGCTAAGAGTTGGTCAAGAAGTCTTAGCCTTAGTCACTATTTTAGCCATCATTTAAAGTTCGTTTGGTAGCGATTTCATTGTGTGTGTCTACAAAAGGCCACAAGTGATGATGATCTCATAGCATTGCAAAAAAAGAAACAAAACTTCACAGCTGAGCGCACAAAGACGCGGCACGCCCACACCGCCCCCTGTTCTCTCAGCCCACCGCCTCCACATGCTGAAGGCAAAAGGAAACTGACAAATCATCGAACTGTGATTAACTCGTTTAATTGTTGGCTTAAAGCAGCACACGCGACGACGACCTTGTGTTTAGGCCCTGTTAGTATAAGTGTGTGTATGTGTGCGTGTGTGTGTGTGTGCATGCATCATTTAATTTATGGCCAGAACGAATCAACAACAAACGAATGACTTAGACAACGAACTTGCCATGGCATAATATATCGTCGTCTCGAGACGCTGTTGTAAATCTTCTGGCCAAACAGCGTCCATTTAAATAACATGCAACAACAGCAACCACAGCAGTAGGAACAACAGCAACAACAACAGCAACAGGAATATTGAGCATTATGCGGCTGTGTCGCATTAAGACAAAACATTGACAATCGCTTTGTGTTGAGGGGCGAGAGCAGCCACAACATAAACTAGCCACAACAGCAACAACACCACAACAACAACAATAATGATCTGAGCGCACTTTGACAAGCGACAGTTTGCCACAGTCCCCACAGCAGTGCTGGCATTTTTAGCTGTTTTTATGACTAAAAATATGCATAACCATTATAGCTGCTTATCTAACTAGCTTGAACTAGTTAAATACTGTAAACTTCAAGTGCTTTCTTAGCTATGAAACTAGCTCTAGCTATAAAATATGTTTAGCTAATTTTTTAAAGAGTGTTTGATATAACACTTTAAGCTGCTTATAACTTTTAAGTTTTAATCCATTTAAACAATTTTTTCAAACAGCAAACTAGCTACTTTTTTAATTTGTCAGTTTTTAGCTATTATTAGCAAATTGTTAGCTATTTTTAGCCGCAACACTGGCTGCGGGGCAGCGCCTGAAAGGACAACGCAACGAAATGCTCGTAATAATAAAGAAATTGCGCGCCAAACGTTGTCCAGTCTCGTCCACATTATGCCAACGGGTTGTACCAACTGCAGCTTTAAGCCAAGTCGAAGACGTTGGCCAAATCGAAGTCGAGGCCAGTAAGTTGGCCGAAAGCCAACAGAGACAGGCCAAACGCAGGATGATGATGAAGCTGATGCCACACAAGGCAAATAAACCGCTTGACTCTGTCTTAACGGCTGCCCCCTGTCACTACACTGAGAGAAATTGAAGCAGTTAACTCGAAAGAGTTCAAATTGGTAAGGCTTTTGGCCAAAAGTTTAAGTTTGAAAGTGGCTAAAGCTGAGTTAAATGAAAGTAAAGTACTTTTGTAAAGTACTAGAAGTTTTCGCTCAGTGTACTGACTGCTGCTTGGACTTGGAGTGCGCTTTACATTTTTGCCTTATGTGTGTGAAAAATGCCAATTTTAGAGCAAGTCCAGCTCGTGGCTGTGTCCGTGTGTGTCTGTGTGTGAGTGTGTGTCTGTGTGTGAGTGTGTGTGTGAAAAATTGCTCGTCTAGACAAGCGCAGCAGCCGGAACAACAGCAACAACAGCAACCACAACAATCAAAGCCTTTTGCTAAGCTAATAAAATCGAGCTACGATTGGTTGCAACTCCAGACTTGACTCCGAGACATCGACTCGAACTCGAACTCAAAGTTGGACTTGGACTGGGACTGGGACTTGGACTCGTGTCTGTTCACTATTTTTTTGTGTTGGCTCACGGCCTCATGTTGTTTGGGCCTCCCCTCTGAACTCTTAACCCATTGTTGACCAATCTATGGATATTGATTTAGCTTTTAATCAAGATCAAACAAGGCTGCATTATATAGATTGCAAAAATTGTGTTCATTTTAAGACGTTAAAATGTATAGAGCTGCGAGAGTACAAATTTTCAGCTTTGTAGCCTTTTTTGTTTGGGTTGTGCGTTGATCTATGTGACTAGTTTCATATTCAGACAGTTAACAGCTGTTAGGCTATGTTTAAACCAAGTTAAAATGATGTTAAACCGCTGTTAGTCATAGTTAACAGCTGTTAGTCTCAGACTGTTAAGTTTTCTATAAAGTGAGCTCACTTTAACCCATGTTGGACCAGGGTTAAGGTCGCCTGTGGGTTTTGTAAAACAATGCGTTGTAGCAGCCCTTTTTCGCCTTTTCTGGCCCTCCTCCTCTGTAGTTTACTTGGCCTTTAAGTGCCCGCTGTGAGAGTTAGCTGGAAAAACTGGCAACAGACTCCTGAAACTTTTCGTCCGTCCATTGCGCGGCTTTTGGCAGATTAAAAGGCAACGATAAGAAACTGAGCAAATCGAAAGGCGTCGGCTCGTTTTAAGGGCCTCCCGCTCTGTCCCTCCATACCCTTCTCTCTCTCTCCTCCCTGTAACTATCTGCACATTGACTGCCCACTGGGCATGTTCTCTTCTCCCCGCTTTGCCGGCATTTTATTGAATTACAATCCGATTGCCTGCGATATCGATTTGAGTCTGCAGAATTGCGCATTTGGCCAACTCCATTGTTGCACATGGACAGGGACAACTCACTCAGTACTTGGCTTTAATGAGCCAACTGCAGTAACCAACAAAAAGAGCGGGTTTTATAAAGATTATAAGGAAATATTAATTATATTAGCATTATAAATTTAAATTTCAATCTAAAAGTTAAGAAATAATTATGAAATAATCTAAAAATGCCGAATAATTTTTAAGGCATTCTTTACAAACTGAATTTGATTAATTTCCATTGGCTTTGCTTTAAAAGAAGTAACATAAAATGTTGTATTTTTGGCCAGTTTATTTACCGTTAACTGCTGACCATTTTGGCAACTGGCCGACTCACAAAATCTGACGCGTTGCGGCCAAAATGAAAGCCTAAAAGGCTTTATAAACTGAGCTCACTACAAGCGATACACTGCAAGAAATGTTGGGTAGAATAAAACGTTCCTAAATGTAGATTATTAAGGCAAATTATATTTAAATTTTAAGCACAAAAATAACTAAAATATAGTACGTAAAATGCAGTTTAGTCTGCAAGTTCTAGACTTTTTGGAGAACTTCTTTTCTGACAGTGTAGAGCAACTGAGCACATGTTTAGCCGCACAATCAATTCGCGCTCCCAAGGCATTTCCAATGGGAAGGTGTGTGTGTGTGTGTGTGTGTGCGATGTGTGTGGAGTGTGTGTCGCGAATTGCGTAGCAGCTTTGGAGCTGGCCAAGAGACCAAGTTACCAACTTACCAGCTCCTAACTGTACACAGCCAGTTAACGGGTTTGGCACTCCTCCAGAGCAGAGTAAAAAGAAAATAATAAGTCGAAAAAAAAGCAAAAGCCATGCGTATTACACAAGACTAATTGTATTAGGCCACAGCAACAACAGCAACAGCTACCGCAACTGCAACTGCAACAGGGAAATACTTAAAGCAATACTTATGGACGGCTAGTGAAAAGTGGTTTAGTCGCTACTAAATCTTAGCTACTAACTAAACTAGGAATTCAAAATGATATAACAGCATTCAAATTTGCCATGGAAATTTCTTAACGGCGGGAAAAAGCTCAAGCATTTGGCAGCTAAAACGAAGTTGGCTGGAAATTATGATTTATTTAGCTCTAAACTTAGCCGGAAATTGCTAAGTTTGTGGGCCTAGTAAGAGCTGGACTTGTTTGTATATTTAACCAAATTTTCTAAGCTTCAACTGTCGCCATTTCTGGCCATTTTCAAGCCAGCAAAACTGTAGAAATTTATTGAACTAAATTCTCGAATTTTCACACGATTTGTAACTGTTTTTTGTTGTGTTTCTCATTCTGTATGCTGTGATGGGAAACATTTCATTTAATGCGCTGGAAATTGGCAAACAAATTGTCAGCCGTTTTCAAGCCAAGGGCACTTTGAGCATATTTATGAGGTTCGTGGTTCGATAAACGCTCATGTTGGCCATAAACTTGAACGATTCTCAGGCGACAGGTGTGAGTGTGTGTGTGTGTGTGTGGAATCTGGAGCAAGTATTATGTAAATTTTATGCGAAAATGAAAAAACCTGTAGCTAATCCTGTGTGTCTGTGTGTGTTTGTGCGACCTACGCGCATTTGGAAAGCAGCCAAGTCAGCAAAAGCTGCCGCATACCGTTAGGCAGGCCCCTTACTCCTCACCCGACTACACCCCCTACCTGTTGGCCATGTGTCGAAGTGGCCAAGTGGCTCGTTGGGTTTTTAATTACCAAACAGTGCGTAGAGCGCTTGAAACGCTGCCGACGCCTGGCGAGGCACATAACGGATCAATGGTGCAAGAACAGGATCAGCGCGCCATGCAAATTAATAAGCCAAGCGGGCATATCAAATACACTGAGCGAAAAGGCGGCCAGTTACCTTGGTAGCTAGAAAACTAGCTGAATTTCTAGCTAAATTGAGGAATTTTTTGTGGCAAATAGTTGCAAATTTCTTGCAGTGTAGCTATGTGTTTGCAGTGCGTATTTCTTGGGCGCCCGCAGCGGCAGTTTGGCTTCAAAAAATGAAAATATTACTATCCACAATTGCATAATTTATGCGAAATTTATTTAATCTATTAGACGCACTGACCCGCAACGGGAGATGAAGATACACAAGTCGCGAATCAACACAGCAGGAGAAGGGAGAGAGAGTGTGTAGAGAGGAGAAAGGGAGGAGAGCTGCTTTGCATTTAGCCGTCCAGATGATAAATTGCACGTCTAACTGCATGTGGCAAATTAATCATATTTATTTGTTGTCTACTTTGTTGTCGGCATTTGCTTCAGTCGATCTCTTTATGTTCTTCCACTGCTGCGGCTGCTATTTCTAGCTACTCTAGCTGCTCTTTTGTTGGTATTGAAGTGGTGAGAGGAAGCAGAAAGGCGGAGAGAGAGGTAGTCGTGTGGTCATTGATGGAGCGCATGCCAAATTCAGTTTTTTTTTTTTAGATTGATGATAGCAGCGCGCTGAGAGGTTTTGTGTGTAGTTTAGAATGTGTGTGGTGTGTGTGTTGTGTTGCATTGATTGCTGGCACATTCAACACAATACCTAGCATTCCCTTGTCAGCTAATCCTGCCATTGCCTCCTCTTCTCCTTATTCCCTTGGATTCGTTGCCAGCTGCTGCCCAAACAAAAGACTTGGGCAACAAACTTGCTGCTCCCCAGTGAGCAAAATATTGAGAATTCATTAGAATTAATTTTGCATTGGTAAAGTTGTTGTTGTTGATGTTGTTGTTACTTCTATATTTCCCTTTGTTGTCCGCTGTGTGGCAAATTTAATCGCCTTTTCATATGCAGAGCAGTCGACGCTGTAAACAGAAGTTCAGTCACTTTTCATTATGCCCAGTGGCGAGAGGGTGTTATGAAGTTGTTGTACATTATTTGTAGCAGAAGTTGGATTAGTAAGTAAGTGGCTGTATAGCGTATAACTGAAGTGTATAAGTGCTCGACTAATCGGAGTGGGTGTAACTTTTTTCTTACCCTTGCTTGGGAGTATCAACGAGAAGGACAAGCGTATATCAACTAATTCTTCGGTTTACTACCAAGCTTTGCAGACAAAGGGTTCTAAAACAGTCCACTGCTTTTGCTGCCCAAAACTCAAAAGCGAATAAGTGACTGTGCCACGTTTCAGTTGTTCTTTATGGCTGTTGTTGCGGTTGCTTGGCTGTCGTCATCCGGCGCTCCGCAATTTACGCACGCACACTGTCGACGCCGGCGTCGTCGTCGTCGTCGACGTCAGCGTTCAAAGTCAATGACACTGCAAAAAAACAAACAGAAAAATAAGAATGAAAATTATGAAAAAAGCAGCAAAATTAAAAAGCAACAAGCAGTTTGGCTCTGTCTAGCATGTCAACGACTGTGCGTATACCCTGTAAACTGCAGTCAACTGTAAATCGATAGAGTCAAGTGAGTGGAACATCAAGTGCTTTTGGGCTAGGAAAAATGCAGTAATGATATGGCGAAAAGAAGCTAGAAAATAGAAAAGAAAAGCTAGAAAAAAGGTGCTAAAAGAAAGAGTGAAATCTCAAGTGAGGATAAATACTAGACTCGATGGCAGTGTCGAACGGGCCAGCTCAAGAGTTTAATGCCAACTTCAGATCCAACAGAAAATTTTGAAAGAATTCGAGACATAAAAAAAAAAACTGGCAGTTTCAGCTGCCCTGCGGATGTGGCTATAAAACTGTGCTCATTATTTGGCTGTAAGCACATTTAATGACAATAATAACAGGCCAGCAAAACAGAGTATAGGCGGATCAGGGGGCGTGGCGTGGGGGTAGAACACTTTATAGCACACACAGGCATTAACACTTAATGTCATATGTTTTGCTCTCTGTTTATTGTTGTTAGCTGCTTGTCGGCTTGTGGTCTCTTTAATTAAAGCCAAGCTCGCTTTCTCACCACAGTTGGCAGTATAAGTATACACACACACGGTTGTATACTCCACTTAGTCTGGTCTCTCGTACGCTTAATGAACGCCATAAAAATCAGTGACAAAAATGTGTTTTAATTAATTTATTGACTGTAGCTGTGCGCATACTTTGTGGCACAACTGTAACAAGCGCGTATGGAACTGGATCAAAGTCATGAAAACATATGAATTATGTTTGGCCAGCGAGTTTGTGTCCTGAGTCTTTTGATGTGAGAGAAAGTTGGGAATTCTGAGCAGAAAAGTTTGCAATTTTAGTACTTTAGCATTATATATTGGTATAACTAACAGTTGAATAGCGACTAGTTGGTTTAAAGCAAAGATAAACGCTTGGAATGTGTTAGATGGTTTGGTTTCATCAAGTTTGTGTTCTAAGTCTTTTGTTTTTCGTAGCAAATTTAGTGCTAAATTCAGAATTATAAAATATAGGAACATATAGAAATGATTCTTTATAAAATCCCCTATCGTCTCCACTCGTGTCACGACACGTGCTCCACACTAACTTCAATTCGTAACTGTGCAAAATGCCGCACCGCTGGCTGCTTATCAAACATGCATGCGTTTGATGGCCAAATTACAGGGCCTATGGGTAAAGGGGTGACTGGAAACCGCAAAGGGTAAAAGAGCGTAAAAAATAAGAGGAAAACGAAGCAGAAAAAAGAGTGGAAAAAGAGTAGCTGCCTTTGGTAATTGAAAAGAAATGCCCAAGATGCATATCCAAGTGGAATGCCAGGCCGAAATTAAACAACAAACTATAAAGTACGGGCCAACAACAAAGGTGGCCAATACCAATACGAGCAACAACATAACATGGCTCTTTTGGCCGTCGGCTAAAACAAGCGAACTGCAATTTGCTCTTTTTGCCCCGAAACCGATTTCAGTTTTACAGATCCCACAGATCCAGGAAGCAAATTATTTCTTTAAGAAACCAAAACCAAATGGTTTCGCTTTTCTTTGGGAAGGTGGAAAAGGGAGAATGAAGGAGGAAGAGTGTGGAGTGAGATGGGTTGGTCTCGGCTGCAAATGGGCTGGAATGAGCTGGGATTAGTTTGATCTGCATTGGCTGCAATTGAGTTTAGATTGAGTTTGTGTGGTTTCTTTATACTCGGCTACAAAGTTTTGAGTGTTAGGTAAGAGTACAGATGGACTTTACCCGCTTTTCTGTACTTTTCCTTTATTTGCAGCCTCTTTCCGCTTAAGTTTCCCACTGCAATCAGCCAGAAATGCAATTGTTTCCTGCAGAATTTCAATTAAAATGTCGCCCAGTCGGCAATTAAAAGCAACAAATAAAAAATGCTGTTAACAATGCCGCTTGGCATGTCCAAAACGGTTATTAACGTGGCCAGCCAGCTGGCTTAAGCGAAGCGTTCATCGTTCAGCGTTAAAATGGCCAAAAACAGCGATAAAAGAACATGGCAAGTGGCTAACGCGAGACAAATGTTGTTTCAACAACTTGGCCAAACCACAAACAATACAGTCTCGGTCTAAGCCATGTTGGCCATTCCAGTTGACCCAAACTCACGGGCCATAAACTATACGCACTATCAAGATGCGTGCCATGAAATTCGCTACCCAGAGACCCAGTTGGACAATTATAAATCATGATGCTCTCAGCACTCAGCACTCAACTTCAGGCTCCTGCGCCTGCGCCTTGGCCAAATAATAATGTCAATTGCAGGTGTGGGGGCTAAAAAAAAACAGTCTTGGCCACGTTTGTTGGCCTGCTGCCTGCCAGTGCCTTCGGGCAACAGTTTGTGGCCACATTTGGGCATTTGTTGCAGCTGCTGCGTCTGCACTTCGTCCCCAGACAACACGCAAAACTAATAGCTAAAGGACTGCAGTTGAGCTTACTAGACTTCTAAAGACCCTGTAATTCTGTAGGAGAGCTGAAGCTTTTGTCGGCTTAGCGGACCGACTCCCTTATGCACTGTCATAGCTACTGCTGTCTTTTGTGCACTTTAACACAACATTAGACTACCTTTTTCTTCTGCTGTAAGCAGGGTCTTATGAAAAACGCCCACAGACCATTTTTGGCATTTTGTTGCTGTTGGCTGCTAATTCAACGCAAATCGCAAATGACCAAAATAAAATATAGCCAGCTCTAGCCGACAACAGCAACAACAACAACACATCAGTAACAACAGCAACAACAACAATAGCTGTTGCATATAGAGAGGTATGCAATAAATTTTGCTATGCGACCGGCCGGTCACTTGGTCAATGGCTTGCTGTGAATTTCCTGTCCCATTTATACACACACGCCACAAACACACACACACTCCACACATACGTACTGCACATAGGTACACTCATACACTGTAAAAAATTCAACAAGTTTACAAAACCGGAACAAGCAGAAATTTAGGTCTAAACTTGAAGAAAGAGTTTAAATTTTATAAACTTTTAGTTTCGAGAACTTAAGCTAAACTATATAGAACTATAGCTTTTATTGAAGGGATATATGTTAAAGCTATCAAACACTTTTCAAGAGTGTAGTCTCAGTGTAGCTGCTGCACCACCAGTGGTGCTTGCACCACCGCAAACACCTTTGTGGCATTTGGCCGTGGATCAGTTGATTAGTGAAAAAGCCGCAGAGAACTTTGATGTGTTTCAAGCGCTGCCACGCCCACTACGCCGCACCACTGCTTGCGTGCACGCAATTAGCAATTGGGTCACAGTTCAAAGGTGCACAGCCAGTGGAAGGGAGAAAGGCATAGAGTGGTATAAAGAGACAAAGAGAGAACAAAGTCGAAATCATCAAATTTGGACACGCTCAAAACGACGTTTGATTAATGATCAAAGCTGCGTCTTGGCCAGCTCGCATTACACAAGGCCAACAAGACAAGCGCCGAAAGTAGCTCCCCTCTCTCCCTCTCTCCCTCCCTCCCTGCTCTCTCTGCTTAACTGAAATTGTGTCAGCTTAGGAATCAGCTTGTTGTCGATCTTTTGATAAATGATTAGTTTGAAAATGATTCTCAGCAGTGCTGCTCTCTCTCCCTCTCTCTCTTGCACTTCTTATCCCTCTCTTTCTGCCACTGCCTCACGGCGGTCATTTAAGCCAGAGAGAACAACTTTATTGCCAATTAAGCGTAAAAAGGCAACACCAACTGCCATCACATTAAGAGAAATGCAATTATACGGCGTGTTTAAATTGCAAAGACGCGACTTCTAAGCAGCAACTGTTGCTGGTAGCTACAGCAGCAACTTGCAACCTGCAGCAGCAACTGTTGATGTATTTAATTGCAAATATGGTAAAAGCAACGCGATACGGACAACACTTTCACACCAAAATGGCAGTGCCACGACCAGGCCAACAATAACAAGGTAGCAGCACATAATTGAGCAAGCAGAACAGCTGGAATACCCTGTAGTTAGCTATAAGCATTAGTTTAAATAAGTTTAAGGCATTGAATTTCAGCCGAATTCATTTTATTTACACTGTATATCGCCAAGAGAGCAATTCTGAAGTTTGACTGACTACTTAGATACCCTGTAATCTATCATAAACGAGTTTAGCCAGCTTTAGTATATACATTTCTGGCATAGTTTGCTGTTTTGCCATTCTATACCAAATAAAACTGATTTCAAGCTTGACTGACTACTTAAATACCCTGTAACCCGTGTTTAACTGGTTTAAGTACTCTGAAAATAAACATTACTAGCGGAGCTTGTTGTTATATTAGGCTATACCACATATACCTCACTTTTCAGACTTGACAGACTGCTTTGATACCCTGTAATCAACACATACTTAGTTTAAATACATTCAATGCTAACAATTCTGCCACTTTATGTAATTGTTAACTTGCAACAATGTGTATATCTATGTTATTTTGTGCTCGACTACAAAAATACCCAGCAGTTAAGAAAACTTTAATTGTTTTTGATATAATAACAAGTCTAGAGTCGTCTTAGAGTTTTGAGTGTGAGAATGTTGAGCGCCATTGTCTCCCTCTCTCTGTGTACTCCCCCTCTGTCACTCCTGCACTGCCCCACTCCCCCTGGTTTAACTGACAGTTGAAAAAGCTATGAAAGCAGCGACAGCAGCAGAGCAATTTAATAAGTCGTGTTAACTACTTGCAGCATTTAGTTGCAAGTTGCAAATTGAATTAATTTTGAGGATTATGCTTGAGGTATTTAGTCGTTACCTGTACCTGTAACTGCTTACATGTATTCGTGCCTACGTGTATTCCTGGCTCCCATAGGCCAGTTACAGTTAGCAGCCAGCTGCTAATAGCCACCCAAAACTGTAAACGCATTTTTCACAAATTACTTTATAAACAAACACGCAGCCAAGAAGCAGAGGAAGAAGCAGAGGCAGAAGAAGTAGAAGAGAAACAGTAGGAACTAAAAACAATGCAACTCGCTTTCGTTGAGGCTTTTTAGCGGTAAATTCTAGGCTGTCTCTAACTGGAGTCCCCCAAGAACAGAAAGGGAAAGAGTGTAGACTGGTGTTAGGGGCGCATTTGTTAGCTG
This sequence comes from Drosophila parthenogenetica, assembly GCA_035047505.1. Lineage (NCBI taxonomy): Eukaryota > Metazoa > Arthropoda > Insecta > Diptera > Drosophilidae > Drosophila > Drosophila parthenogenetica. The sequence goes on from JAWNPM010000087.1 coordinate 8,566,874, forward strand.
GGGAGGCATAGAGGGCGTGACACAAGGGGCAACGCTGCAATTTAAGTTTCCACACCGGAAACTGACAATTTAGCAAATGCCACCGCGTAGCGCCAAGCAAAAGGAATTTTTAAGCAGACTGAATGAATCAATGAATCAAGTAGTGAATGGCTGAGGGAGTGTGCGAGTGTGTGTGTGCCACTGGGTGTGTGTGTGGGTGTTTGCCAACAAGAACCGAGTGAGAGTTTGTCAGCAGCTAATTTATGACTGGCGTTGCTGGTGACGCAGGCCATAAAAGAGTAGAATTTTGTTGGTGAAATATAAATAAATCTGATCAAAATACTTAAATAGATTAATATATTTATTTTTCCTACACCTAAACATACACTGAGTGCAATCAGTTGGCGTCAAGACGTTGTCATCATGCAACATTTGCGTTGGCATGCAACAACAACCACAACAAACAACACCAAAACAACAACATTTTACAGCTGTGCTGATGCCGCATTGTCCACGCTCAAGTGCAAGTTCAAACATGTTGTAGTTGGCACTGTTGGCCAAGTGTTCTTGGCCGGTTTACAGTTGGTTTGGCTTAGCGTTTTGGCGTTTTTTGCGCGCTCATGTCTAAACTGTTGTGTAATTTAATTAGCCAGCTGCGCATAATGTTCACGCCAAATGGAAGTTGGCTCAAACATTTACCGTTTTCTTGCTCCCCCCTCCTGCCAATAGCTGCACATCATCATCGTTTGCATCTCATGTTACGAAACAGTCTGAGTCCCTCTTTTGGCCAGGCTTAGAGCGCACAAAACTTGCGTTCTCATCGTCGGTTCGAAACAATTAATCATGCGTTCAATTTATGTGGCCAGGACGATTTTTGTTAGCAAATGCTATTCAATTTGGCCTTAATGTGCGCATTTCCGGCTTGATGATTTGGCCATCACTGAACTTTGCTCTCGGCCAACTAAATCTATAAATGGACGTTGCCAATTGCGTCATTTAAAACAATTAGCAAAGCAAACAAAATGTGGGGAGAGTAGAAACCAGCTGAGAACTTGAAATTGACAGCAGATTAAAGGCAGAACGAGATGGCTTTAAAAGGGGGGAAGGGGAAGATAGAGAGAGAGGGAGAGACATATGAAGATACTAATACTGCTAACGGGCACTGTGCGTGCTAGCCAAGGCCTCTAGACACACGAGTTCGGTGGAATAATGCCTACAGTAGAGTCACGATATAAATGATAATGTTAAAAATAATTTTTAATTTATATTGCATTTTTATATTAATCAAAGACATGACTAATATTTTTACTGCCACTGTTACGCTGACCGTTTAAGTTCCTTTCCCTGCTATTAATGTTAATGTGCCTGTTGATGGAGTCTTTTTGAGGTCACTGGTACTGTTAGCAGACCTTTCTGTAATGAGCCCTGTTGCTGTTATTCAGTCACTGTTATGCTAACTGTTAACATGCCTTAAGCTGTTATTGCGATATCTTCTGTTACTTCAGTCTGTTAGCATTAGATCTATAGTCATGGCCAGTACTGTTCGTCCCACACTGCTAATTTTACTGTTAAAGTACCTAGGGCTGCTATTGATCTCTGTTACTGTTACTGTTATGCTTATATGGTCTGTTATTTAGACTCTGTTAGCTGTTATTCCCCTTCTGTTGCTCTTACTGTTTTTATTTGTATGGCTGCTAAGACTCTCTGTTACTGTTAACTTACCTAGTGCTGTTATTGATCTCTGTTACTGTTACTGTTATGCTTCTATGGTCTGTAATTTAGACTCTGTATGCTATTCGCGTTCTGTTACTGTTACTGTTAACTTACATAAGGCTGTTATGAATCCCTGTTACAATTACTGTTAACTTACCTAGGGCTGTTATAAATCTCTTTTACTGTTACTTTTACATTTCTAACAAGCCTAAAACTGGTAATAGCATTGCATCTCTTACTTTACTCTGTTAACGTTACTGTTGACATATTTACTGTAGCTAGGCTGCTGTTAACGTTAATGAATCTGTTGCATGAGGTTTTCTATTTTTTTATTACCAACATTATTGTTCCTTACGACTGTTAATGCCATTGTTGCACTCACTGTGCTGATGACAATGGCACACACACCGCACACCAGACAGTGGGCAGTAATAGTCAGGTTTTCTAGTTAAACTTGGCCTCAAGTGCCGGTGTGTGTGTGTGTGTGTTTATGTGTAACCTGCTGGCTGCTTGGCAACTCTAAGCACTTAACAATTATCACATTTGTGACCACATTGCAAGACAGTGGCCATAAAACGACGCTGCCTGACGTCTGCAATTTGAGTCTTAAGTTTTATGTCCGTCTATCCGTCTTTTTGTCCGCCCCTTCGTCTGTCTGTCCCACTGTACAATCTGTTTTTGCAGTCGTCTTTCAGCCGCAATTGCAGCTAAACAAGTTTCTTTATTGACTCGCCCACTTTGATGAATTTACGCGGCAACATTGACACATTGACACTGCTTAACATATAAGCAAAAAAACTAAGAGAAAAACTAAAAAAAGAATTGGCAAAACAATAAACATAAAGGCAATAACTGTGCGGACAACACCCACTTGACAGCGAATTGGCAAATGAGGGACTTCAAGACGCTGGAAACTTGAGTCTGGAGAGTCTTCAGACTTCAGACTCCTTACTCGAGTGCCAGAGGAAATTCGAGGGAGGTAGGGAAAGGGGAGTGGCACTGGCGCTGACCTCCTGCCGAAAGCGACGTTTTCTAATTTATTTTTTATGCACGCCCGTTAAGTGTAATTGGTCATTTGTGCGTCAATGAGACGTCGCTACGTCCGAGACCGAAACTTTGACTCAGTCGCAGTCGTAGTCTCGGGCTCAGTTCGTAAGACAGTGGTTCATGTTAACACTTTAGCCTGAATAAACAAACATTCATTTATTATATCATAAAGTGTTTCAATTGGCTTTGTCCGCTGATTTTATTTGGGGAAGTTTCCCCTGCAAATAAGCTACAAAATTTGGCTTATATTCTTAATTCTTCTAGCTTTATTTAAGCCCATTTTGGCCGCAAGGACCACTGTGCGTATGGCCAAGACACGACGCTGCTAACCAGTCAACAGACAGCAGAAAAGAGCCAACAGTTGGCAGTTGATGTGACTGCAACTTGAAGGAGAAATGTGTAGGGGAAATGCTAAGAGTTTAGGCAGAGGTAGGGAGAGGAGCAAGGAACGGGTGTAGGCAAGTAAATTACCAGTATTTCCTGTGCTGCTGCTGCCTTGGCCAAGATTGATGATAATCGTGCGTCGTGTGTGTCAAGATTGTTGCATTTGTTGCCAGCAATTTGTTGCAAAATGCGATAACAAAACGCTATCAGCAGCGAAGACTGAAGCAACAGCTGCACTGCAAGAGGAAGCACAAGAGGGGGAAGCAGGGGGACAAGGAGAAGAAGAAGCACTCCCAGCTTAACTTTAACTTTCAGCTGAGCTACGATTCTGATTGCAACTGCAATTCTTAACCACATCCATGTCATAACTGTGAGAGTCACTCATGGGTTAATGCTAATGCATTTTGAACAAATCGCTCTAGCGGGTGTCCGTGAGAGGTGGGGGATAGTGTAGCGTTAGGGGCAGACATAGGGGGGACCGAGGGGAGTTCTGCTTTCCTACATGTTTACCGTTCGCTGCGCATTCAATTTAGTTTTCCCCACAAAAGCCGCCAGGCAGACGAGAGTATATAACACTTTGGCCGAAAAATGCCAATAGACCTGCAGCTACTTTGGCAGCCAGCAAAGCCAGCTGGCTAGAAAGTTGGCTAGAATTGAGCAAGCCAAATTTGTGATGCACTTAAGAAGCTAAGAATACCATAAAGGAGTTAGTGTTAAACACAAATGAAAGATTTAGCTTTATTTTAAGTTGTATGGCTAGAAACGCTATGAGATATAGTAGGTTGATTCATAAAGCTGTCTGTGTTCTAGAAATTAAATTGTATACCTCTTATGGTTTGGCGTCTGTGCTGATCAGTGATTTAGAAGGTAGTAAACAGTCGTCAAACTTATTGAAAGAAACAGATTTTCAGACAAAAGAATTTTATACAAATAAACTCAGTCCGGCTCTACCGATTAAAGCTATGTATACGAAGTAAACCCTGCTGTATACCCCAACAAAACCAGCATACCCGTTAGCATAGCGTAAAGCCACAAAAATATATAGGCAAACGTGACTGGAGTCGGACAGCAGACAGAAAGTCAGACAATTGCATAATCTTTGCCAGCATTTGCCAATTGTCGATTGCCAATTGCAATTGCACTTGCAATGCACACAATCACAGCAGCAACAACAACAGCTGAAAGCAGTGCAAGAAGTAAACAAACTGTTAAAGACCCTGTACATAAGCTGAAGCAACTGTCTACATAAACTTAACAGACTTACATGCTTCTAACTAATTTTACACCGCATATGCCTTTGTTAGCTATAGCATATAGTTAACCGATTCTTACTAAACATAACTAGATATATTATGAGTAAATTTGGTTGAGTTAGCTGCAGTATTTACCAAGTTATAGACTTTTCAAAGTGTTTGCTACTTTTTCCCAACAAACATAGCATACCTCTTCGTTCTGTAGGAGTACAGGGTCTCAGCACAACAAGCAGGCTGTCTGTGTTCGTGTTCTGGACATCGCCACACACAACGCGTTTTGGAGGTTTTAGCCATGAAACAATTGCCAAGAAAATTGGCTGACAACGAGCTGCAGTGGCAATGACAGCGGTGGTGGCGGTGCTAGTGGTGCTAGTGCTGCTGCTGGTGCTGGTTGTTGTGCCTGCAGTTGGGCGGTGCTGGCAATTGTCTGACAAAAGGTGCTGAGAGATGCTGGATGATGTCTTGCCACCTTTCACGACTGCCTTCTTAGCTGGCGATGACTGTAAAACGCTGCCATTTGCCATTTGCATGGCAATGATTTGAATTTGTTGGGTTTCGTTGCCATTTGGCACTTGGTTGTTTAGCATACCCTGTAATAAGCAGAAGTATTAGCGGGTAGACTGCCAAAGCAGTTGGAAGTAGTGAGCTGGTAGCCTATGGAATTTATACTCCATTTCAACTACAGTTCACTTCCTAGGGTATCTGCTGTCTAGCCTACTCTGCGCTACACTTGCTGCTGTTGCTGTTGTTGTAGTTTTATTGATTTGTGCATTCATTTGATGCTGTGCGCGCATTTGCTGCCAAATTGTTAAAAAACGAAACAAAACAGCGCCAAATGTCGTGGCTGCTGATTTTGATAGGAGTCGAAGGAGGGGTTAGTGGGGAAGAAGGGGGAAAAAGGAGGAGATTAGGAGGAAGCAAAGGAAGAGAGTACAGCCGTGTAGCAGTGACACAGTGAGTGAATCCAGTGGCTGAGAGCTGCGAGCTGTGCGCTGTGAGATGTTGGTGCTGATGATGATGCTACAGCACTCGGCAGCGTCTCTGTAGCTCCCCTCTAGCCTCCCTCCCCACCCAAGCAAGCTACACTGCTATAAATTTGTTTTGAAATAAGTTTTTAAGTCTGCGACTTTTGGTCTTAAAAGATACAGAACTTTTCTGGACTTTGGGAACACCCTACCACTGTGCTTAAGTTTATTAGGCTTCTATAAGGGCCGCTATTTTAAGTACACGCTAATTTTTTTCCAGTGTATACCCTTGGCAACGCTCTGCTTTTTCGGTTTTGTGCTTTTCTTGAGAATTTCGCTCCGGGTCATTTTCATTTTAATGTAATTTCTTTTAAATTTATTGTTAATGGAAATTTATGCTTTGTAGCAGTTGTAGCAACGAATGTCTCTCTGTCTCTCTGTATGTCTGTGTGTGTGTGTGTGTACATGTGCTGAGCATGTTCATGCATGCTGCACGTTTTCTTGATTTGTCATGTTGCAGGTTAAATGCTAATGGCACCTTTACTGATTTCGATTCCTAGAAAAGTCTGCCCAGTCTGTGCCCAGTGAGGCAGCGTTTGATGATCTGTTGCTCGCTGTGGTTGTGGCTGTGGCATGCCACAAATTGGCCTTTGTTGCACATATACCACCATAGAGTGCAGTACATTAAACAAGCGCCAAAACAACCACAGCAACAACAAATGGAAACCTCTTGTGCTGTGGTCATGTGCTCCTCGTAGCAGACCAGATGTGGGTTAAGTATTTTACAGATACTTTATTCGTCAGTTGCTTTTGAAATAGTTTAAGATATCCACTACCCTTCGTGCGCCCACTCCGCCCCTCCCGGCTTCGCTCTGCTGCTAGCCAAGTTTCCCACGAGCTCAAGACAAGTCTGACAAGCCAAAAATAAAAATAGCTATAGCCAAAAGCTATAAAAATTGTGTCAAATAAATTGTAATCAGCGGCATTGATATAGTCTGTCTATAAAGTGCATGTCTCTCCCTCTCTCTCTTTCCTTCTTTCCCTCTTTGTCTCTTCACTCCATAGAGTTGTAAAAATTCAATAAAAATGCCTCGTTCGCAATTAAAGTTGTTGACTGCAATTGCAGCAGCGTTGGCGTCGCAGTTGACGCTTGCAGAGGAAATCAAAAGACTTAGGCGACAAACTTGCGTGGCAAGCTGACATTGGACAAGGGACAAACAATTGCTAAAGATGCTATTATTGTCACGAGGAGTAGGAGTTAGAGAAGTGTAGGGAGTGCATATACACTGGGCGAAAAGGCTGCCTTCAAAAATCAAGTGTGAAATGTGAGAATTGTTTGATGGTTTTCGCGCTCTGCACTGCCGTTGAAGCAACTGCAGCGCATGTCTTTGTTCTGGCAGTAAAACTGAGTGTATCTGTGTCTTACCAAGGCTCAATTAACTGGTCAACATACGCCAGTTGTGGGCGTAACTCGTCTGTGGTTCTGGCTGTTAAGAAACTTCAACAGTTTTTAGTTTTTTTTCGGTTTCGTGTCTGCGTGTAATTTGGAACGTCAGCGGGTACTTAATTAGTAGCTGTATCTGTATCTTTAGCTCCTAATGTATCTGTATCTGTTGCTGTGTGTCTCTGCTAGCCTTAACTCGTGTTTGTTTAGCTGCAGCTTGCAGGGCGGAAGTACTTAAGTTTACTTAGGCTGGCCACGCCCCGTTTAGTGCTGCTGGCGCCGCTTGGCATCACCTGGCTGCCACCTTGGCTGTGCAGCTTGAATTACAAGTGGCAACAGTAGGCACTAGTGTTGTTGTTCTTCTCCTTCTGCATCTCCCTCTTCTTCTTCTTCTTCCTTTTAATTGTCTTGCAATTTCTATTTCCGCGTTTTATTGTTATTGCTGCTTTGGTTCTCATTGCCGCATTTCACTCTCTCGTTCAGCTAATTAAAGCCAAATTTAAGCGCTGTTTTTATTTGTTTACGCCTGCCGAGGGTTGCTAGTAAACTTTGAGGCGGCTGGCTTCAAAGCGAGTGTAAAACAAATGTGAATTTATTTATCTTAAAGAAGTTAAACTAAACTTTACTGGAGTGGTATTAAAAAATACTTTTCTTGGTTTAAAACCAACTTAAAGTTTTTATTTGTTTAGTTAACATACTTAAGAATGTTAACGAGTTTTGTTGTGTAGAAAACATAGCTACTTTTAGGAGTTTGTTGTTAAACAAATGCTCTACAACTTTTTGTTTAAATAAAATTTAATATTAGACGAAAATGTTTGTAAATTATTATAACTGTTTGTTGGTATTTATTGTATTAAATAAATACTTAAAAATTAAAATATATGAATAAAAATCTTTGTGTTTGTTTGTACCCAAAATTAAATATTTTGTTAGCTTGTTTTTGAGCTTTAAACAGCTTTTTTTTTCTCCGACTCTGTTGCTTACTCTTTAAATCTGTTCTTCCCACTGCTTTTACTGCCCGCACTTCCCCCCTTTCTCCCTGCCTCACTCTCTCCCCTCCTCTTCTAACACTCTCTCTTTTCTCACTGCCACTTTTGCCTTTTGTTGATTTAAGCTGAATTTTGTGGTTATCTTTGTAGCCTTTTTTTTTATTGTGTTTTTCTTTTTTCTCATTTTTGTTGTTTTTATTGTTTGCTCTTGGCTTCTTTTCGTCTGCCTTTGTACGTCGCACATTTAATTGGCGGCATTTCGCTTGAAATCCGTCCAAAGTGTGTGTGTGTGTGTGTAAACTGTGTGTTGTTGCCATTAGAACGAGATTAAGTACTTGTGAGTAAATTATTCAAATTACCGCTGATCAGTCTGAAATGCTATAGAGTTGGCCAGGCTAATAGCAGCGGAGTGGCAGTGGTAGTGGTAGTAGCATTTAAGCCAGGTATGCTACACATGTTTGGCCATAATAAGATTTTGATTACTACTCTTGGCTAAAAAGAGTTTGCAGCTTTGGAATTATGCCAAACACTTTGGACGTAAACTAAACCAAAGCACTGTGTGAGTGTGCCTCTTGAGCAGATTGAGGAGTAACTGGATGGATTGATGGTTGGTTGGTTGGTTGGATTGATTGATGGACAGCTGGACCGACTGACCGAACGAAACCGGACACGAACTGGACTCCTAACTGACTCTCTGGGCTAATGGCTGGTTTTCTTGCTTTTCTTGTGGTCAGCACGGCTAGAAGTTGTCCTGCTAAAACCTTGACTGACTGTAAGAGAAGAAAAGGCTACAAACTTCAGTCTATTTTTCAAAATTAATTTAATCACTTTATTAATATTAAGTTCTTAAACATTCCCGCCACAATTTCCCGCTGAACTTTCCTAAATAAACTCAATTTACAGGGTATAAAGAGCAGCCCTGCAGCTTTATTAGTTGAGGCAATAAAATCAAAAGACTTAGGCAACGAACGCGTTCCACTTCCATTTAAATTCCACACGGCAATTGTTTCACTGCCTTCAGTGGTGTCTGCACTTCTTGGCCTGAAAAAAGCTGGCCTAACAAATTTTATAGCTACGAATTATTTGCACAACACCATAAAAATGGTATTAAAATTTAGTAGCTAATTTTAAAGCACAATTTTAGTTGGCTGCTAATAAGTGGAAAACAGTTTAACGATGTGAAACTCGAGCGCAGAAATTATTAGCGAATTCTACTAATTACAGCTAAACAAATATGTTGGACTTTTGAAAAACATTAAATGGCTATATTTTATGCTCTAACTTCACTTTGTATGGCCAAATCTAGCTGAAACTAGAGAGAAATGGCAGCATTGTTAGAGACTCAATCAAAAACTGCTAGTTCTGGCTTTAAATGAGTCACAATGGTTACTAATAAGATTTATAGCTAAGAGCTAGTCTCTATCTTTCTGTAAATATCTCTAAATCTAGCTTTAAATTGGCTTGAAAGACAGCACTGCTGTAGTTTGAGCCTTAGACTGTGTCTATGGCTGAAAGCTAGTCGCTGTCTTCATTTTCATCTTCCTTTACTCCCCTTCAGCCCCATCATCGCCTCCTGAGCTCGTCAATGTCCAGAGGGCGTGGCTGGCTGCGCATTTAGTTTACTTCGGCCAGTTTACACCACATGGCGACGACGACGATGGCGACATGGTAGCCCACATTTCAGTACAGCAGCAATTTTCCATTTAATTTCCATTTTTAAACAAATTTTGCGCTTTTCTTTTTGTTCTGTTTTCCAGGCACACACAAGGTGCACTGCTCCGAGGATCAGATGCGCGTGGACATTGGTTTGCCAACGGACGCGAGTTCGGATTCGAAGTGGAATTCGAACTCGAATTCAAGTTCGCAGATCTATCTGGAGGGTCTCAAGGGTTATCCGGATGTTCGCTGTCAGCCCCAAATCGATGGCGCTCTCGCTGTCTTTCGTCTATCGCTCAGCGATTTTTACGAGTGCGGCGTGACGCGAATGGTCAATCAGCTAACGGTGAGTACGATGTGTGTGGGTTGTGGGTAGGGTAGAAGTAGTTGTGTGAGAGTCCCACTAGAGCTGGACAACTAGAGACAGTGAAGTCTTTCGATAGTCTAAGGGAAAATAATCGCAGTGTATTCCCTTCCACTTGTTCCTCATGCTATTTTCTCTCTCCGTCCGCAGGGCAAAAAGGTGTATTACCATAAAATCATCATCGAATCGGCCAGCAGCAAAGAGATTGTCAGCGTCAAATGCATTACCACAAGTGGTCCGCTCTACAATGTCATGATGAATGGCACCAATGCGGAGACAGAGGCACCACAACAACAGCATCACGGCCTGGTCAGACGCGATGTGCTGCCAGTGGGCTTTCAGGAACCGGAGTAAGTTTTGGGCCAAATTGGCGTTGCATTCTCGCTTTTAATTGCCCCATCAAAATGCAACGTCCTCAAATTGCAGCTATGCATATTTTTATGCGCAATCTATGCTAACTTTATGGCATATTAAATGCTTAGCTGCAAACTAGCTGGGCGCATAAATGTACACTGGGAAAAACTGAATGAGTTTTACTAGAAAAAACTAAAATTACACTTGATTTTTCCCCCGTGAAGTGGAGCACATATAAAAACCTTTGTCGCTTTATACTTTTATGACAATTTTGCTTAATTTTTGGACAGTGTAGAACTAAGTGCCACCGCCCTATATACAGATAAATCAAAGGAGCGTCTGTCGTCCGTTTCTACGTCGGTCTGCCATTACTGGACAGTAATTAGCCGTCAAATCGATTCCCCCCGCGGCCTATTTAATTGCTGGGCGTGCCTAGAACTGCGACTAAGACTGTGACCAAGAGACTTTAGTCGGAGTTGAGTTGTACTTAATGATTTATGTGGAGTATGCTACAATGTTTGTTTTTGAGTGCACGCTCTTGATTTACGATCCGACAGGTCCTTCAATTACCCTGTAGAGTAGACCTCCGGGTATAGTGTTTTCATGGGCGTTTACTCATTACCACAGCACTTATCGTGCTCTCTTTAACTCTCTGTCCGCTCTGCTCTGCTTTCCTTTTCTCTGACTTTGTCTCTCTATTTATTAATCCATATATGTGTGCCCTAAAGCGATCTGGAGATTACCACCTCGTTGACAAAGCGCGCTCCGGAGCCACGTCTTTCGATTGGTGTTAGCCAAGATGGCCAGAAGTTCACCAGGGATTTAACCGTCAAGTCGGTAAGTCGGAGCACTGGTGCAGTTATAATTACCAGACCTAATAAAACCTTCTTTCTTTCTGCAGGGCACCCCACTGACCATGGAAATCAATCTGGACGAGGATTCGGCGCCCGTTTATGGTTTGGGTGTAAACTATTTGGATGTTACTGATACACATACCTCCTCTGAGACACTGATCTTCAAGGGGTGAGTCATGCTGCTTTAAACAAACTCATTCCAGTGCTAATCTTTCCATTCCCTTCCTTAGCTGCACTGTGGATCCATATCTGTTTGAGAACTTCAACACAATTGAGGGCGATATTTTGAGTGCCAAGTTCAAGGCCTTCAAATTCCCGGACTCGTCGTATGTGCAGTTCCGTGCTACGGTCAATGTCTGCCTGGACAAGTGCCTGGGCACACAGTGCTCCAACAACCAGGTCGGATTCGGCAGGCGCAAGCGTGAGATCAGCTCGGCGAATAAGGTCTATGAAATCTCATTGGCCATGTTCCTGCAGGTCAACGACATCGATGGTGTGAACAGGAGTGAGTATTGTGAAAAGGGTATATTGGGGTATGCCCGATCTTACTTGTACTACCTGTAACTAATTTTCTAATTTCATTGCTTGTAGATGAGGTGCTGCAGCTGGAGGAGAAGCTGCGCGAACTGAAGCTGGCCAATCAGCGACTGGCCCGTAACAGTCGAGGTAACTTTGCCGAGCTGAGCCGCAGCATGGGTGGACAGCAGCTGCTGGCCAGCAATGCGGTGCCGGCCTTTGTGGTGGACGAGCGGGAGCTGGGAGAGCTGAGCTCGGCTGCAGTGCATCCAGTTAGCTGCAGTCTGGCGGCATTGGTCTGGGCGCTGTTGTGTTGGCGCCTCATGTAAATAAAACTAAACGAAGCAAATTATGGCGATTGTAAATCTCAAATTAAAGAAGAAGAAGAAGCATCTGACAATCGTCAGATCAGATAGGCAGGCAGGAGTTTGATCAGGTTGGCAATAAAAATTAAAGAAAGATAAAAACAATATATATGTACTACCTACTATAACTAATACTATAAACTTATGTAACTGCCATTTATAAAACGTAATTACATTTAATTTTAATGCGAGTTCAGTTTCCGTTAAATGCCAGCCTTAGGGACAAGTAAAAATACATAAACAAAATACATATAATATAAAAAAAGACACAGCAGCAACAAACACAGTGATTTTTTGTAAACATTTGGATAAATTAATGAATTGATAAATTGGTCTAACACATAAGCACCTACTAGTCTTCTAAGTTTAACTGTTAAGCTAATTTAATTAATGACTAAAACTAAATGAATTAATAAAATTAAACAATCAAAATTATGTGTGTTTTTGTGCACTTTGAATTTCGCGCCTCATTTGACCGCCGCACTCTGTTAAGTATGACCAGGTTTTTGCAAAGAATTAAAAGACAGTACAGTGCCAATTTGAGTTAACATAACAGCGTCAGTGTTGCATAGCATAGTCAAGTCAACAGCTGATTAGATCAGAGTGAGACCATTCACTCAGTGATGGGTAAATACCACACAACAATTCACACAAACAAACACCGTGTTTCTATAATTAGGAAGAATAAGCAACGTGTGCGTTTTTCGTTCGCAGAATAACGCGTTTTAAATAATTGCCACATCAACGAGAGTCTATATCAAGTGACGCGCTGATGCGTATCGCTCCATACATTAGATAAATGTAGCAAGCGAACCATCAGCAGCAAACAGCAGCACTTCCTTCCCTTTCACACACACACGGACACATTACACACATACACACTGAAGCGCCGCAGTCGATGCTAATGTGGTGCGACAGCAACATAAAGTTTGCAAAATTAAGCCGCTGCAAGTGCTGCTGGTGGTGCCAACAACAACAAAAACGACAACAAAGCTTCTTAGACCCACCGACAAAAAGAGCTACAGCTATATGAGCGCACCGGGCGCAATAGAAAGTTAAGAATCTCACTGAAAGGACGCGAACGCCACGTCTGAATCTATGTAACACTAGAGGGAGCCAAAAGCGATTGGGCCAACGCAGAGTGTGAGAGAGCAACGTTTACGCCACCCACCGTGTGACAATTACAGTTACAATCAGTAGTTAACAATCACAACAACACAGCATCACAGTCACTGCAAGCAAAATGCGCTCACGTAAGGTACAGGTGATGGTGATAGGCTTCCTTATCATGTGGACATTCATCACATACTACGTGCTGCTGCGGTCCAGCAACGCACAGCAGGATCGCAGGCAGCAACAGCGACAACAGTTAAAGCGTCTGCTTCCAGAAGCGCTGGCAGAGCAAACGAAAGGCATGAAATTAACACGTAATCTGATAGAGTTTCTCAAATTCAAGTACACTGAGAGCGCAGATACACGAACAGAGTCAGTAACAACGCCCAGAATAAGCATTGTGGCAGCTGAGATATCGAACGAAATCATGCCCCCAGCACCAGAGACTGCCTCTAGGGGATTGCCGGAGAGCCAGCAGACCTCGAGCCAAATACCAACACTAACACATCTGGCTAATGGCGAACCAGTTATACCCATTTTGGTCTTTGCCTGTAATCGGGTATCTGTGGTCAAGTGCCTGGACAATCTGGTTCAGTATCGACCCAGTGTCGAACAGTTTCCCATAATAGTATCGCAGGTAAGTTGCCCTTTAGACTCTGTAGTCGCACTTCCTATAACTTGCTTTATTTCTCGATAGGATTGCGGTGATGTGCTGACCAAGGAGGCTATACAAACGTTTGGCAAGCAACTGACGCTCATCGAGCAACCCGATCTCAGCGATATTGTGGTGCTGCCCAAGGAGAAGAAGTTCAAGGGCTACTACAAGATCTCCCGCCACTATGGCTGGGCTTTGAACACCACTTTTCAAATTGGTTTCGATTTCGTGGTGATTGTGGAGGATGATTTGAATGTGGCGCCCGATTTCTTCGAATACTTTCGTGCCACATACAAGCTGTTGCAGCAGGACCCTAGTCTGTGGTGTGTGTCTGCCTGGAATGACAATGGCAAGGCTAATGTGGTGGATACAGCCAGACCGGATCTGCTATATCGCACCGATTTCTTTCCCGGCCTCGGCTGGATGCTCACCAAGCAGCTCTGGCAGGAGTTGTCCGTCAAGTGGCCCAAATCGTAAGTCAGAATTTAAATTCTTTCAATTATATGGTTAATAACTGGTGATTCTTCTAGCTTCTGGGATGATTGGATACGACATCCGGAGCAGCGCAAGGATCGTGTCTGCATAAGACCTGAAATCTCACGTACTCGCACCTTTGGCAAAATAGGCGTGTCCAAGTAGGTTAACTTCAGTTGTTTATACACAAACTGTGACTAAATTTCAACTCTCTTCACAGTGGTTTGTTCTTCGACAAGTATCTGAAGCATATAAAGCTCAGCGAGGATTTTGTTATGTTTAGCAAAATCAACATGAGTTATTTACTAAAAGTAAGTTCAGTTGTCTAACTATTTTACTTGTTAATCAGTTATTAACTTGATTCTTTTTAGGACAACTACGATAAGACGTTTCTGAAGGAGGTGTATGTGCTGCCGCTGGTAACCTTTGACGAGCTGCGTAGGAATCTCATTGCACTGGAGGGACCAGTGCGCATACAGTACAACAATCGTGATCAGTACAAGCGCATCACACGCATGCTGGGTCTCATGGATGACTTCAAGGTGGGAGTGGAGCAACTGATTACCTGTTGTACCTCTAATCTTATCTGACTCTTTTCTTGTCTGCCTTTCTAGAGTGGCGTGCCACGCACTGCTTATCATGGCATTGTGTCATTTTACTACAACAAACGTCGCGTGCATCTAGCTCCAAATGTTAACTGGAAGGGCTATGATCTATCATGGAGCTAACGGCACTAAACTAATTTTAATTTAGTCATTAAGTTCGGCTCAATGCAACGCTAAAAACAGTAACAGTAACTGAAACAGAAAAAGAAACTAATCAAAAGCAGCGCAACTGTTTGCAATACCAAAAAATAGGCATAGAATTTGTAATTGTAATTTTATCTTTAAGTTAAACTGTAGAATAACTGAAACTCTGTTATCATTTCCAGTGTTTAAACGCAAACTAGCGTTAATTTAACTGTGTTTAGTTAACCAGAGACAGCCGCAATTGTTACTTATAGTTTTGTTGCAAGTATTAGAGAATGTTATAACTTGATTTGTGTATGAATGAGTCTGTGTGTAAATAGGCACAATTGTTTGCTGGCTCATCACTTTATATATATGTCTATATATAGTATTCTTTACTTTCTTTGTACAAAACTGACAATATAGCATTTAAGTTAAACACTCCCGTATATTTGTGCTCGAAGTTGAACGAATTAAGTAATTTGTGATTTTGTTTTAACTAATTGTAATTTGTTAAGCCAACAATCCACCCACAAACTGTAACATATATAAATATATATATATAGTTAACTATAAGTACAGACAGACAGAGACAAACCAAACCAAAACCTAATTGAATCTTGAACAGCAACAGCATCACAGACTAATCCCAATCCCAGACTCTGTGCCACTGTCGTTTAGTGATAGCTCTTAAAACCTTTTATGGACAACAATAATACATATTTTTTGTGTGTGTGAATTATTAAAAACTTTAAAGTTATCTTTAACAAAACTAAACTAATTAATTTATTTAAGTTTAAGTTGTTTTAAGCTATGCTACTGTGTCCACCTCTTCGTCAAGTTGCTCGCAGTCGATGTCGCTGCACTCGGACTCGGATTGCGTGTGACGACGACTGCTGCGCTGTGCCTGCTGCAGTCCCTCGTGTCCGTAGCCCGTGGAGGAGCAGGTGCTGTTGTTGCTATTAGTGCCAGCCATGCCTAAACCCCCACTCACGCCCGTTCCCTTCTGCAGCAGAAAGTTAGCATTGGCATCGCCAAATACGCGTTCCAGCTCAGCAAGGCCATTGCTGGTGTTCGTGTCTGTTTCGGGTTCAGGTGGCAAAGTGGCGTACTTCAGCTGCAGATACGCCTCGCTTTGTGGGTAGTCCATGTAGGGCTTGCAGCGCGGCATGTAGCCCGTGGGAGTGGCCACTCCAGCAGCAGTGGCTAGAGCAGGAGCTGGCGCAGTGGTGGACAGCGGCTTGGCCAATCCGAAGGGCAACGCAAAGTTCAGTGGTTGCCCTCTAGCGAGTATGGCATTTCTGGCACTCTCAATCACGCTGGCGCCGTGCAGCGCACTGCTTGGCGGTGGTGCTCCATAGGGTCGCATCGGTGGTGCAGCTCCACTGCCATTCAGCATAATGGATTGTATGGGCGTGGGACCCGCTGCTGTCTGACTAAACAACCACAGACGATCGCCAACGACCATGGGACGCGCCAGACCGCCCATGCCCAGCTGGGAGTAGTAGTGCGAGGCCAGCGTCTCCACATCGGAGGTGTACTTGCGCTTCCACTTGGTGCGACGGTTTTGGAACCAGATTTTTATCTAGAGGGAGAAATAGGGGGGTTATTGAGAAAGGATTGCAAGAGTTTTATGAAGGAATTCCTATAAAGGCGTTGGTACGATCAGAGGATTGATCTTTTTATAACCTAAACGATTTTCCTACTTTCTCGTTTCCTTTTAGTCCTTCCGTACCTTAGTTACCCAGTAGTAGGAGTTTAATAGTCCTATTAAAACTAATGTAACTTTAATTTTCTTACCTGCGTTTCAGTTAACTGCAGTTGCTTGGCCAAAGCGGTTCTCTTGGCCACGGACAGATACTTTCCCCGCTCGAATTCCGTTTCCAGTGCCTTGATCTGCGCCGCGGAGAATGCAGTGCGTGGCCGCTTCTTGCGATCATCGTGAGCTAGAAGCAGAGAGGGATAGGAACAGGGAGAGGAATTTAAATTGGTATGTGTATTCAGTTTAGACATCAATTGCTACCGACTGCAGCAATTGTCACGAATGCTGCCAAACAATTTGCAACTAATTTGAATTTGCCAAATTGGCAGAGGTCGAAGCATCAAATAGTCGAGCCTTTCGATAGAAAAGGCACCCTGTATATACTGTATAATGAGGCACTTTTAATTGGCATCATTTCATCTTGTTGTGGTCAATGCATCTAATTGGCCATTTGGCAACAAATTTCCTTTCTTTGCCTGAACGAAAACAAATTGTCATATCAATTTTGTGTCCACCTTAAAAAGAGATAGGAAGAAAGCGAGACAGAGATAGATAATTCCCTTAAACTTTAGCTTTTCCGCTTTTTCCTTTGACATTTTCATCATTAGCAGTGGACGCTTTTCTTCTGTCGCCCCTCGCACTAATTTCTAATTATTTGTTCGTGGATCGCTGCGACTGACAGACGAGATCATTCATCCATTGCATATTAGTGAGTGTTCTCTGTATTTTATTTCAACTAAACGACTGTTTAATGATTGATAATGCCTCTAAATACGTGTCTTTATAAAATATTATTGAACTTTGAGTGTTTAAATCGTGAGCTCTTAGTAAAAAGAGCATGAAAACTTTTTACCATCTCCTTTTTTAAATTCCATAGAATGTTATATAAACATTTTAAAATTTAAGAAAATGGGCTGAAATTTAGTATATACGGACATATTTTAATGAACATTGAGCAAATTAGTTTCTTTGTACAGGTCGAACCTTGATAATTCAATACTGAGATAATTTGTTTTCCTTCATAGCTCGTATTATTTTTGGAGTCTCTTGAGCGAACGAATTTTTCTGGTTCGACCTGTATATAATTTTCATATAATTTACTATCAAATATGTTTAGAATATTAAATGATTTAGGGGGAAAATGTAAAATTTAAAATTTATTTTTTATTTATAAGAAAAGAAACTTAAGAACTCTGATATTTGGGTGATTAGAAAAAAATCTATAACAAAAAGCGGATTAATACCAATTCGAGTTGATAACGTTGAGCCGACCAACTCCACTTTTTTAACTTAAATCGAAATTTAACCCAGATTTAATACAGTTTTTGGGAATATTAGTCGAAATGTTTATAGGTTCCCAAATTTTTGATTTAGTATCGACTGTAATTGATAAAGGCTTTCAGAAATCCTCCCCATTTTATAGTTTTATAGTTTATATATAGCTAAGCACCTTACTTAAAAACAGAATCCTCTTGGTTATCCTTAATTAGCCACATTCCCATAGGAAATTGTCTTTAAACTTTTGCTACTCACCACTACCGTCGTCCGACGCCAGTTCTATATCACTTTTGGCATCCTCGTTGCCATCCTCCAGACAACTCGAAGTCGCTGGACTCGAAACACGCGAATCATCACAGTTGCCACGCCCACTTTCATGGCTTGAAGTCTCAGGAATCAGATGAAAACTCGAAGACTGCTCGACAAATTGACTGGGCGTTAGTGTATCAGGCTTAGCCAGAATCTGTTCAATTGAGAAACTGTGCGGTTGACGACGCACCACAGATTGAGTTGTATTCATTGTCATTCACTATAAATCGTATCGAGAAGAAATCGAATCGGAATGAATACTATTCAAACAGAGCCGTTAGTCAAGACACAACACAACGCGACGATTGTTTTTGAAAAACTAATTTGAGTTTTGGAATCCTGTGCATGGAAGAACTCAACATAACGGATCTTGTGTGTGGGTGTGGGCGTGGCCAGCGCCTATAGATGTCTCTCTCAGTCGCCCAAGATTTAGCGATCCCTCTTTAGGCACAGTCTCTTTCTACGCCTCACACACATGTGTTTATTTTTAAAACATGTGTGAAAATGTCGCTGCCTCTTGGCGCAGAAATGGGCGTGGCCTAAAGATATATATCTGGTATACTCTACGGATTGTTGTTGTTGTGCTCGTGCATGATTGCTATGATTAAAAGTCATAATTTTTTGCTAATTGTTTACAAGTAGCGCTATTTAATATTTCGTTGGCATTTGCTAAATATATATTTAATAATAAGTATGGCAACATATTTCATTTGTAGAACCATACACATAATTGTTAATATATCATCTGGGTGGATTTGTACGGGGAATTGTGCTACAGTTGAGTATTTTTTAGCATAAGTAGCTAAAAGATGCATGTACTCAGGGGTACAGAAAATAATGACAAATTTAAATGAATTCAATTTGAATATTTTGTAAAGAAAAAGGTAGGAATATTTTGTATATTCAAGAATTCTATAGTTGAAAATAATTCAGAGTAATTATGAAAGTAATTTTAAAGTAAAATATTCAATTTAGTCTAGAATTTTAGTATGACTTAAGAATTTCGTTGTTTTTCTAAGATTTGCTAGAATTTTGGTCAGGTATTCAGATCACAAAATTATTAAAGCTCTTCATTAAGTTTTAATAAATAAATTTTAAGAATATAAAGTATGTTTTCTAAACTGTTATATAGCCCTAAAAGTCTTCAAGATAGGAAAATTTATAATAAATAATCTAGGGATTCCATAGTGGACTTTTATATTTTAAGCATTTCAAACGTAAACAAAGTATCGTGTTATTTATGATTAAGTTAAAAATCGCTAAAATGTTCACCTTCTATATATTATATTGATTATTTACAGAAAAGCTTGCCATCTTAAAGAATTCTAAGCCATTTTCTAATAGTCTTTCATAGAAGATTGTAACAGCCCTCCTATAAATTTCCTGTAAGTTTTCCAACCCGGAAGCTGGCTCAACCCGTACTCCGTTCTATATATGCTTCATCTTTCCATACCTCTTCTAGATGCTATTCTAATTCTACTGTAATTACTTATATGCCGTGTTCTACGTAGTTATAGCTCATTCTGTCCGATTTTATTAGCTGCCATTTGGCAGTCACACTTTTTGTGTAATGAAAACTCGACTATAATTTTCTATTTTCAATGGATGAGTTCGTAAATTTCGTAGAACATGTAAAACGTTCATTAATTCCAAATTATTAACACATAATTCAGTCGAAAGGGATAGC
Organism: Drosophila parthenogenetica; assembly: GCA_035047505.1. NCBI lineage: Eukaryota > Metazoa > Arthropoda > Insecta > Diptera > Drosophilidae > Drosophila > Drosophila parthenogenetica. Next base: position 8,586,763 of record JAWNPM010000087.1, read on the forward strand.
AAGCCAAAGAGCGAGTAAGCAGGAGTGAGACAGAGAGTGAGCAAGAGAGGCAGAGTTATCTATAGTTAGAGTAGAAAGAGAGAGAACTGATTTTCAATTGGCTGTTAGCCAAAAGCATTGGCTTATACAGGGTGCTTGTGGTGTAGTTTTCATAATGAAGACATTATGGATAGTTAGACTAGGAGTATTTAAATTTGTGGCAGTGTTTGTAAGAAAGGGGTATATTTTTGATAGTCAGACTTGGTTTTGAAGACTTTTAGAGCTGAAGCGGCACAGACTCTTTGGTAAAATCAAACTGAACATTATGAGTAGTAGGATAATCGCAGCTAATCCTTAGGTGGGTCTAGAAAGTGCATTATCTTTAGTGTTTTATAACTAGGCAGTTTGTAGTCGAGCATGCTCTCTTATGCTGCTGCAGAATGTGAGCAAAATATGTGAAAGCACGTTAATTAGTTGGCGGAAGAAAAAGGGGAGAACGAAGTGTAGGAGCAGGAACTGGTGGCGGTTGGAGGGTGATAGGGTGTAGTGGGAAGTAACAGGGGCTGGCTCATCTATTTAGCCAGGCGAGCCTGTCAGTTTGATTTAATTTAATGAGTATACACTAGCTACTTGGCTACTTGACTTCTTGGCTCGTTGGCTGTTTGGCCTGTTGTCTTCTTGGCCCATTCCACCCGTTGGCTCGTTGGTGCCGCATGCGGCATGCCGCGACATTCAAATCAAAATGACAACTTAATTTTCATAATTGCGCTTAATGAATATTCGACTATCGCTTGCCATATTTGAAATTCCCGCTGCCACGTATCACTTGGCACTGGCATTCCGAATCAATTATCAATTTCAAACCGAATTAAAGTCCGACTTTCAGACACAAATCAAAAAGACAGTGAGACAGAGACAGATATAGCTCGCTGCTGCTTCTTCAGCTCCTTTTACGATGCCATTTAACATTAAATGGAGCGCAACCGTGTCAGAAATTTAATTAATACGAGTACCGAGGCAACTTCATTATAAATCATCACTTCTCAGCTCTCAGTTCTCGCTCCTCAGTTCTCAGTTCCCAGTTCTCAAGTCTCAAGTGTTTGTCAGGCGCACGCAGCATAAATCACAAGCCCTGAGTTTCACTTGGACGCCGTCTCAATTCTGCGCGGAGACAAAATCGGAGTCGCGTGCAGCTCTGTTAGTTTTTTTGGTTTTTTTTAGAAGACCCTGTAGTCCCATAAAGTACAGGGCTGTAGTTGGTTGGTAAGAGACAGCAGAAGACACGGCTGAATCTATAAAGTATATATATTCTTGATCAATCATATGATTTAGAATGGAAAACTCGCGATATTATCGGGTTCAAGATAATACAATACTCCAACAATAGATACAGGGTCTTTAACAGGCCACTCCACTCAACCGATGCCCTTTCTAGTACTTCTTTTTGGTGTGTGTTGTGTCGACTAATGATGCATTCACAAAACTTTGCTGGAAACCGCAATGTGCTCAAAACATCTGTGTATCTCACAGATACAAAGATACAAATGCAGTTCGTAAGATACAACTGACACTCCCACGCCAATGCTCGTGTTTTTTATTTGGGTTTCCGATTACGTCAAAGGTGAAGCAGTTCTCTGGTCACAGTCACTCTCCCTACCACTGTCCTTCTCCCTGCTCCTCTCACTCTCTATACCCATCCCTTTCTCGTTCGTTGAACTCTTTTCTTTTTTTGTTGAAATTTTAGCATGATTAATTTCCCGGCTTGTTTGTTTTCCTTTGACGCTAATTTGTGTTAAGCTAACTAATAGCACTGCAATCTGAGACACGCGAAGTGGAGGGAAACGGCATGGAAAACTGCGTTCGGGCAGTTGGAAAGTGGAGAATCAAGTGTTACTCAAAGAAATTTTCACACTTTTCCGCTGAAGCCTTGAGTTTTATTAAAATATCTTAGCTAAAGTTTAAGTCTATGTTGTTCTCTGTTTTTGATCTTTAAAACCAATTTGATGAATCGATTTTTAGCTACTAAAATGTATCTTTTCTTCTGCAGTTGTTCCTTTTTATGCTGCTCAGATTTCATTATCCTTTGGAGCTGTAAACTTACCTCATTCAACTTCCTCATTAAGCGTCTGCATTTAATTTCATTCATGAAAACGCAGCGCTCCAAAATGCAGCACTCAAAACTGAAAACTCCCTCAAGACATTTATGTTTTTATTTAGTTATGTGTCTCATAAGCTGACAGATATAAATAATAATTAAAAGACGCAACGAGCAAGAGCAAAATATGAGCATACATTTAGTGTGTCTGTTGTGCGAGTGTGTGTGCGTGTGTGTGTGTGTGAGTGGGGAGTTCTGAGAAGCGCGTAAAAAGGCGTCATTTGGTACGCAGCAAAATAAAACTCATAAATTACAACCAATTATCAAATTAGATATTTACAAAACATGCACTTTAAATCAACGTCTTTTTTATGGCCAGCTGCAGCGGGTTTTTCTGGCTGGAAAAAGGCCAAAGTAGCGCAGGAAACTAAAGCAGCAGTTTCTGATTTCCATGTTTAACTTTTTGCTGTTTTTGGCTTTTTATAGCCGTGAAATGTAAATCAAAGCCAAAAGCAGCAAACAATCAATTTCGGTTAATCACGTGCTGATGGCAACAATTAAAGTTTATAGTGGTGTGTGTAGTGGTGTGTGTAGTGGTGTGTGTTGTGTTGTTGTTGCTACTCGCGGTGCAATTGGAAAAATTAGCAGACAATGCACAACTGACAGCGCCAGGGCAATTAATTAAGTGTAATTACTCAGTGGACGACAGTTGACATCACGCAAACTGGAGCTGCCAATGGAGTGGGCACAGTGGGCCAAAAAGCTAAATTCGTGCTCGACATTTTTACACTGGAAGAAAAAGGGAAGACTGGGAAGCAGGTGAATTAAAGGGAAAAACTTAATTTAATTTAATTTTCAACAGAGTTTTAAGCTAGAAATGCTTACAAAACTTAGCAAGAAACTATAAAATTTAGTTAGCTTCAAGTTAAGTGTTAACTTTTATGTCAAGTAACGAATTTATTTGACTGTGTCTTCCTGTGTAGCTAGGCAATTTGTACACTGTGCAGTGGGAGGGAAACAAAGGCGAAGAAACTGGCAGGAAAAGTGCAGGCAAGTTGCACCGTGGAGTAGACGACTCGATTTGATTGGAGTGCAGTTGTTGTTGTTGCTGTGATGCTCTTGCTGTGGTGACGTGTTGCTGTTGTTGTTGCTGCTGTTGCCACCTCAACGCATCGATGAAGATTTAAACATTGAGCTGCATTTTGCTTAATTTCTTTGACTTTTGCTGCAATTGCAACGGCATTTTAATGAGCTGCAACCCAGTGACACTCCCGCCTTCCCGCTCTTTGCCCCTTTTCACACTTTTCCTGCACGATTTTCCACCCTTTTCCACAGACACTCAAGTGGCGGCAAATTGTTTGGCTTAGGGAAATCCCAAAATGTTGGTGGCTGCCACAGTCTGGGGCAACTCTAGAGTTGCCTGCGGCTAATTGGCCTGGGATGTTGTTGCTGCTGTGATATCAAACAGTTTTACGCACAAATTGAAACTGATAATTGTCGCCGAGCTCTGATTTATGGGCCAAAGTGATGAGCATATGTTTTAATTAATTTCCAAGAAAGTGTTTTGGCAAATGCCACTTAAACAGACAGAGGGACAGTCTGACGGAGGGGCTGTCAGAGGGACGGACTGTCAACTGTTGACTGTTGCACTTGTTGCCTGTTGCAAAAACCGCACCTAAAATCCCACACTGTCGATTCAAATCCATGTAACTTAGTGTAATCCGGCGTAGACTTAATTTTGATGTCGCTCGTGGAATTATGACAAATGTCGGAGTAAACATGAGCTGCCCTAAGACCAGAGCAACCACAACAGCAACATGTTGCCCCTTGCCACATCTGCTTGAAATTTTCTAACCCTGTAAGCAGAAACTACAAGGAGTTGGCTTTGTTTGTGCATAGAAACGTGTGTTCTGTAGTGAAATTGTTCCCTAAACGAAGTGATCTTTTTACAGGGCCTGTTGCAGGCGTGTTCACTCTTTTATTTTTCATAATTCCCATTAGTTTATAGCTAACAACAACAAACACCATAAGGAGTAGTCATTTGGGAGCGTGCTGTGTTTTTTCTTTGGTTTTTTTGGGGCGCCCCACATGCCACTGCCAGCGGAGGTGAATGATGCCGCCAGCACTTGAGTGAGATTAATGCGGTGAGGAAAATCATAAATTAATTAGAAGTGCCTGGAAAAACTAGTGCTGTCTCTGTTACACTTCTTTCTCCTCTCTTTCGCTCAGTTTTGAGTTGGTTTTGAAGAAGACACTTATTAGTGACATTTAGTGGCAATTTATTGTTTAAAAGTGTTGTGCTACAAGGGGCAGACAACACACACTCACACAGGTGTTGTCGGTGTAAAACGCTTAATTAGCTTTTATTATTAGCTACGATGTGGCAACTAAACTGCATTTGTGGCAGCAACAACTACAAAGGCCACTGCGGTTTTTCCCCAAATCCCTACGGAGTTTTCCTCTTTCCCAAGAAACTATTTCCGGTTGGATTTGGCGCCCATTGTCGCCGTTTAGGCGCAATTAGCAAACGCCTACAGGCGCCAGCTAGAAAATAAAAATTGTGGCATGTGTAGGTGACTCCGTCTGTTGTTTTGGGGCATGCAACTGTGGGGCATTTGCATACCAAATTGTCGTCAGAGTGTCGCGACAGTCGCATCCTGTCAGGACATAACAGGCACAGGAATGTTTAGTAGCTGTAAAGTGTCCTAGATAGTCTGCAGTTTATCAAGTAATTAAGGCAAACAAAACTATGATTAATCACAGTTTGAAGTCATTACAATTGGTGCAGTTCAGCAGAATTCCGAAACTATTCTTCAAGTCTTGTGCAAGTCTGGATTTAGTTCTTTGGCACCTACTGAAAGTTCTGTACGCCTGGATTTACAGCTGGAATATTTAAATAACCAGTTGAATTTCCAGGCGATTGGAAATCCACAGTAAGATTCACCCATGACCACACTCACTAATTTCTTTAACTGTGTTTGATTTAAATTCTGTCGCTTGCTGCTAATACTGTTCCCCTGGTGTAATAGTACATTTTAAGACGTCTATTTTGGTTAGAGTAATCAAAAGAACTCACAAACAGCACATATTTTAACAGAAATACCAGGCAAACAGAAATAGCAGTAGGTGGCAGTATATAAAATCACTAAACTTTAACATATGACTTTTATTAACAGAGGTTGGTTGGGTTGGGCAGAACGGGCTACAGAGCTCACAAACAGAAGAAATCGCGGCTGTAATAACAGGCGAACAGCAATGTCAACAAGTAACTATGAGTAAATCAGATAGTCCGATGTGTGTGTGATTGTTCGCTGACGCCGCTGACGTCCGCGAACATCCACACAAACAGCGGAGCAAACGAAAAAGGAGAAACAATGTACCAGGCAAACAGAAATAGCAGTAGATCGCAGTAAATAAAATCGAACTTCTGCAGAAGCCACGCTTATCTACCCTTCTGTTATTGTTATAGTTCGTAACAGACTCTTTAGTAGGTAACGCATGTTCGCGCCCACCACCCACTTTATCTGCGCTTAATTTTAATTGCTGTCACTTACTGCCAATTCTGTTCGCCTGGTGTATCAGCTAGTTAAATTACACTTTTCGGCCTTTCATTGATGTCTTTTGCTTATTTTTTTTTGTGCGCGGTGATCTGCAGAGCTCACATTCATTCGTAAATCTGACTGAAATACCAGGCAAACAGAAATAGCAGTAGGTATCAGTAAATAAAATCTAACATCTGCAGAAGCCACGCTTATCTACCCTTCTGTTATTGTTATAGTTCGTAATAGACTCTTTAGTGGGTAACGCATGTTCGCGCCCACCACCCACCTTATCTCCGCTTGATTTTAAATTCCGATACCTGCGGCCAATTCTGTTCGCCTGGTACATCAGCTAGTTATTTTACACTTTTTAGCCTTTCATTGATGTCTTTTGCTCATTTTTTTTTGTGCGCGGTGATCTGCAGAGCTCACATTCATTCGTAAAACTGACTGAAATACCAGACAAACAGAAATAGCAGCAGGTCGCAGTAAATAAAATCTAACATCTGCAGAAGCCACGCTTATTTACCCTTCTGTTATTGTTATAGTTCGTAATAGACTCTTTAGTGGGTAACGCGCTTAATTTTAATTGCTGTCACCTACTGCCAATTCTGTTCGCCTGGTGTATCAGCTAGTTAAATTACACTTTCTGGCCTTTCATTGATGTCTTTTGCTTATTTTTTTTTGTGCGCGGTGATCTGCAGAGCTCACATTCATTCGTAAATCTGACTGAAATACCAGGCAAACAGAAATAGCAGTAGGTATCAGTAAATAAAATCTAACATCTGCAGAAGCCACGCTTATCTACCCTTCTGTTATTGTTATAGTTCGTAATAGACTCTTTAGTGGGTAACGCATGTTCGCGCCCACCACCCACCTTATCTCCGCTTGATTTTAAATTCCGATACCTGCGGCCAATTCTGTTCGCCTGGTACATCAGCTAGTTATTTTACACTTTTTAGCCTTTCATTGATGTCTTTTGCTCATTTTTTTTTGTGCGCGGTGATCTGCAGAGCTCACATTCATTCGTAAAACTGACTGAAATACCAGACAAACAGAAATAGCAGCAGGTCGCAGTAAATAAAATCTAACATCTGCAGAAGCCACGCTTATTTACCCTTCTGTTATTGTTATAGTTCGTAATAGACTCTTTAGTGGGTAACGCGCTTAATTTTAATTGCTGTCACCTACTGCCAATTCTGTTCGCCTGGTGTATCAGCTAGTTAAATTACACTTTCTGGCCTTTCATTGATGTCTTTTGCTCATTTTTTTTGTGCGCGGTGATCTGCAGAGCTCATATTCATTCAAAATTCTTACTGAAATACCAGGCAAACAGAAATAGCAGCAGGTCGCAGTAAATAAAATCTAACATCTGCAGAAGCCACGCTTATTTACCCTTCTGTTATTGTTATAGTTCGTAACAGACTCTTTAGTGGGTAACGCATGTTCGCGCCCACCACCCACATTAGCTGGGCTTATTTTTAACTGCTGTCGCTTTCTGCCAATTCTGTTCGCCTGGTACATCAGCTAGAAAAATCTTCATCTTTTGCATGTTTTTTGTGCAATTCAAATGCTGTTTGAAAATAAAGTGCAGCATACTTTTGTGCTGTTTCTGCAAATTACAGTCTGTAAGCATTGAAAAATAATTGCATACTTTTAGGCTGCTACAGTAAATAACTTAATTTAATGAAAAGTTCGCGCCCACCACCCACTTTATCTGGGCTTATTTTTAACTGCTGTCGCTTTCTGCCAATTCTGTTCGCCTGGTACATCAGCTAGAAAAATCTTCATCTTTTGCATGTTTTTTGTGCAATTTAAATGCTGTTTGAAAATAAAGTGCAGCATACTTTTGTGCTGTTTCTGCAAATTACAGTCTGTAAGCATTGAAAAATAATTGCATACTTTTAGGCTGCTACAGTAAATAACTTAATTTAATGAAAAGTAGCGTAATTTACAAACAATTTAGATGCGCTTTTGACATATATAATTTAAAAATAAATTAGTTAACTGAATATTACATAGTTTTAGTTTTAATAAACAAAAGCCAAACAGGTCGTTAGTAAATTCTGTCAGCTTTATTATGTTAAACTTTCAGCTAAATGTTTATCATCATTTAGTTGAACATGCTAATTGAGTGACAGAAATGTATATTGATGAAATACATGTAAGTGCGATTATTCTTAATTTATTTGTTGCTGCCAGCGAAGAGAACGTGCTGAGGTCATTCAAACCAAAAACTGTTTATGCAATTGTGATTGAAACATATAAGCAAAGCTAAAAACACTAGGTGAATATGTGTTTTTGCAGCCTTCGAAATGAGCAATTTGTTTAAAATAAATGCGACTGAGTGTGCATTTCAATATTGTGCGGAAATTTCTCACGCACTTTTGTGGCTCGAGTGTTCTGAGCCGTTTGCACTTGAAGATCGATCGATGGAAACCTCGCACAACCTTTTTGTGCTGAAGTGCCGGAAGCGAATATTGCGCATACGCCGAGTAGACGCAGACAAAATTTCACACTGCCTGCGGTGATAAATATATTTTTTTGGTTTATGTTCGAGTATTTTGCCGAAAGGCCTTTTATACATGACTGAATGACGGTCAAGGTGGCACTTGCCACACAAACACTTGCCACACGGCACGTTCTACTTGCCGCGCGACGACGCGTTTCATTGAATTGTCGCTCGGCACTTTGAGACATTTTTAGCTGCGCCAAGGATAACACAGTGCTTGCCAAAAGCGTTACGCATGTCAAGGTCAACGTCAAGCCGCTGCCACAAGTGGCAAACGGCGAGTGGTGAGTAACAAGAGACGCGTGGAAACATCTCAATTTGGCGCTGACGTGTACAGTTCAACGCACAGCGAACGCAGATCAGGTTATGTCATCATCGGCAGAGCAGACTTCGGAGTTATCTGCCTGGCAATTTATGTGTTTGTCTCAGAAAAATTTACAATGCTTATAAATAAGGCTCGAAATGACCTGGCTCAATGCATTTGGGCATGAACCCAGCCAGCTTACAGTGGGAAAAACAGGCAGTTTAGCTGATCAAAATTTCAAATGATGAAAAGTAATTAAAAATTAGTTGGGTTTAGCTGCTAGACTGCAGACAGTGGCAGAAATGCTGTACTCTCAATTTTACCAACTTTAAATGTTCATAACTCAGCCAATTAAAGTGCTGTATTGAAATGTTATACCTTTTCCGGCTCTGGACAACCTATGTAATCGATTCTAATCAAATTTGGATTTATTTGGAAACATAAAAAAGTTGTCGATTTTTTGACAATTTTCATGATGGTACCCCTTTGCATTTTTTCAAAAAATCGATCGAAATTTTTTTTCAAAAATTTTGAAATATTTTGATGCCAATCGATAGTTTTGCTGCTCCCGAGTCCTAATAGGTATGCCAATCAGCATTCGAGCGTCTGCCCACTGTACATTCTGCTCGGATAATTTCTGATCTTGTACTCATCACCAACCGGTTGAACATTCAGCGCTCGGTTTACGGCGTTTGCTTTCATTTTCGAGTGGATTCCTCTTTATTAGCAAACGGCTAATTTTAGTCACTACACTTAAGTTTAATATGGTGCAGTATGCGTACTTTAGCCGGAAGTTAAGTGCATGTATCAAATCATTAATTATCCCATAAATCGATGCTTGCACTCGTGTTCGCTGTGAGCTAAAGTATAGGCTGCTCCCACCAGTTCATTCCCCCGTTCCCCTACCTAACAAATTGCATGTATTCGATAGATTAAAGCACATTACAGTTATGCAAGAAACACGCACAGCTTCCCAGTGAACGCAGTCTAAGCTTCACTGGCACCGAAAGCAAAAGCTGGAAGCCGAGATCAGAGCTCCTTTTGCCCACGCGCTGAGAAATGTGCGACAATTAGTTCAGCCGAAAGAAACGGGTTTTTGTTTATGGTAGACCCTGTAGTTGAGTTGGGCAAGGGGTAAGTATGGTTTGAGTGGAAGAGATGAAAATGCCAGCAATTGTATGCCATTTTCTAAACAACAGAGTCTGCCAACAGTCTGTTACACCACACTGCCGCCTTACACACTAGTTTAATTGTTGCTCTTGCTGTTTGGAGGTTCGCAACTTTGCGGTTTTTTTGTCTCTCGATTTTGGCTTGGAGTGGGCGGCGCAATGCGTGCACAAAGCAGCAAAAATATTGAAATATTTTAATAAAGCAAAGAAAAATACAAAAATGTTGAGCTGAAAAATGAAACACGCGAATACCTTGGAACCGCAAAAAAATCAAAAATAAAAATTTATAAAAAAAATCGCACACGCATGGACAACGATTAAGATACGAGTACCTGAATAAGTATGAGCACTTCAGCTGCAGCTTAAAGCCAAAACAACAACAACAACAACAAAGCTAACGGCCGCTTTATTAACAATTACGAGAGAGTCTCCCCGCCGTCCCCATTCCACTCCCATGTTCATCAGCCCTGCTCCAATGGTTTTGGGCGATTTGGAGCTCGGCATCGCATGCGTCACGCTCTGAGCATTTTTGCATTGATCATGTGTCACTTCACAAATTATTATTGAACTCAGGCGAATCGATAATCAAATTCAAATTCAAATTCAAAATTTTGGCTTTCACAAATGTATCTGTAGCTGTATGAGTTAAACTGTATCTATTGTTGGCCTAGTTACCTTCGTTCTCGAGTGTATTCAGTTGCGAATTTTGCTTTCAATTTCAAGAGAAGAGTGTAGAGTAGTGGGAGGGGAGGGGTAGGGACTGTAGTGGGCAGACAATTGCGCAATCTTTCACATGGACCATGAGTTGGCACAATTTGACAGATTTCGAAATTCAAGTAAGGCTTCAACAGCCTTGTAATCACCGCACATTTTTCAAGTTCAACAAAATAAAACACACGATTTTTCAAAAGTTATACAATACATATATATATATTCAATATAATGTGTGTTTTACAGTTAATATAGCATAATATAATTGGTTCTTTGTTAAACACATAAATTACATAAATTTATGTTTAGCTTGAAATCGCAATCAAATCAAATCAAATACATTTAATTAAAAGCTAAAAATGAAAAATATTTTTATTCTCTCCTGTTTTGAAAACCGTTTTTCGCTGTTTCCTCCGCATAGGACAACCCAGTTTCTTAATTCGAATAATAATAATTATTTATGACTATAACAAATTGCAACAAAAATAATAATGATAAAAAAGGAAAATAATAAAATAAAAATATAATCAAGAAATTGTGGCATTTGTGTAGTTTTACTTTAATCTATAAACCTGAGAGCCTAATTAAGTGGATTTGTTATTTAGCTATAGCTTTAATTACGCTACAATTATGGCCACTTTTATCTATGGCTAGTTGTAAAAATGTTATATAACTTTTAAGCTTAAAGAAATTGATTAGGAAGTTTAAAATTGATTTAATGTGGGAAAAAATTAATAAACTTTAGAGTTTTAGTTGTGGGAAACAGGCCAAAAGGTGTGGAAAAAAGGCTAACTTATAGCTAAACTGGCAGTGTTTTGTTAGCTGAAATTGGAGGGGGTTTGAGTGAAGTAAGGTAAGGGAGGGGGTGAAATGCTACAATTTCTTTTTCTAACAAATTAATTAAAAATTCTTTAAGTACTAGAAAATTTCTTACTTTTGTGAACCGTTTCGCTATTGTGAACTACGGTCTGCAGTGCTTAGCTAAAAGAGGGCGTGTTGGTGGTCGTGGGCGTGGTCTGGTTCTTGGACAGTTGGACAGCATCACAGTGTACAGCCATTGAATGAAAACAAAATACAAAAAATACAAATTTTACCCACTAAAATTAGTTAACAATTTTTTCTCCTCCTAAGCGCTCCTGCGCTCTCCTATGCGCTTCTCAGTTGACGGGCGACACGGTCTGTCCAAACTTGCGAGCCCGCTGGCCAAATCCCTTGCTGCCGTCGGGTCCCATAGGAGTACGCACTAGGTTCTCGGCCGTACGCTGAGCGAACGAACCAGAACGTGAGCGAGGAGAACCGTCTAGGAAGCTGCCCGTGCGTGAACGGGGCTGTCCGTCATAGTCCGGTCCGTGCTTGTAGCTGCTGAGGAAACTGCCGGTGCGTGAACGTGGCGATCCCTCGAACTCGGACCCAAATGAGTAGCGACGATCGTAGCCGGAGTCTGTGGAAATGCGACGACCGCCGATGTACTGGGCGTTGTCGTAGGCAGCCAGTTTGCTGCTCAGCTGCTGCTGCTGGAAGTTGTTGGAGTAGCGACGTGGCCAGACCTGATAACCACCGCCACCACCGCCCACCAGCTGGTCTGGCTCACGTTCCCGCTCTCGCTCGACGTTGAAGTCGTTTGAAGGACGACGATAGAAGCCATTGCCATCGCTGGCGTTTGAGAAGCTACGCTCGAACTGCATGGAACCATTGGAGTAACGTCGTTCCCCATTGGAGCCGTTGGAGCAGACAGAGCTCTTGCGGTACGCCTCCGACTGACCAAAGTCCGAGACGCGTCGGGAGCAGGCACAGCTCTCGGAGCAGTTGGAATCCCGGCGCTGTGGGGCAGCCGTTTCGGAGCAGTTGCTTGCACGGCGTGACATCGTTTCCACTGCGAAATTCTGCTCCGAGCAGTTGGACAAACGGCGCTGCAGATTACTGATCGGAGGACCAGTGGGATTGCTGTTAATGGGCGCGACGACAGCGGATGGCGAGGGCAAAGGATCGGCCAAAACTGCGGCTGTGTTGGCCGATATCGTGGACGTATTGCTGTACCTTCTGGGCGCATAAGCGAAAAAACCCGGAGACGGCGGCTGTTCCATGTTGATGCTGCCACGCGGCTGATAGTGGGCGTAACCATGCCCATAGTTATGATAGCCTGTGGCCTGCTGATGGTGTTGTTGCTGCTGCTGTTGTAGCTGCAACTGTTGCTGGTAGTAGCTGGGCTGGAAGTCCGAGTTGTTGCGCTTCAGCTTGAAACGCAGATCGTTGTCGTGACTGGGCATACCCGAGAAGCTACCACCGCGTGTCCGCTCGCAGTTGGCATCACTGTAGTAGCGATAGTTCTCGACCATACGAGCCACGGGTGCAGCCAATTGAATGACGGCTGCCTTCTTGCCAGTTTTCTTCTTAGGGGCTACCATCTCGTACACCTGAAAAGAAAGACGAAGATTTAGTGGGTTAATAACGGGGGAGTGTCGAAAAGGATAAAGCTTTTGGGGGTGTTTCGGGAAGAGAAGAGGAGAAGTAAAAGAGTGAGTGTATCACAAAGGGACAACTCTTTCGGTTCGTTTGTCCTTGGCTTTATTCATTTGGTAGGATCGCTTTATCCTTAGCTTCCAACAGCCCTTACATTTGGAAGTCTAATAGACTCCTTTTCAGTGACTAAAACCTTAAAACACTCCTCACCTGAAAAGGTCCTGTTAGATGACGCGCCTCGCGAGCCGACGACGACTCCAGATACTCCACGAGAGCACATTCCTTCTGCTGCAGCTCCGGATACTTGTTCATAAACTGTCGCACATCTACAGGAATAGCCATGCCCGGCTTGAGTATGCGTATGAGAGCGATCTCTCCGCATTTGGAGAATAGATCGGAGACCTTCTCGATGCTGAGCTTGTCCAGCGGCAGATCACAGGCTACAATGGTGCGCGAGGGCATGGTCTCATCGAAGCTGGGCAAGGGCTCCAGGCGTCGCACCTTGGTGCCTTGTTCGTTCAGTTCGATCTTGTGGGACTTGCGACGGACTGCGTCACCAACGACCTTCCACTCGCGGGTCAATTGCCGCACGCGCTTGAAACTGGACACGAGCTTAAGGCTGACGAATCCCTCCTTGTTGCGACGCACGTGCTTCAGCAGGAAGGCATCCTTCAGTATGCTCTCGTTGGAGAAGTAAAATTCCACGGCATCAGTGATCTCCAGAGCCAGTTCCTCACTGGGCACTAACGAAGGATCCAGTGTATCAATCTCATTGGCAATTTGCTCAGGGCTGCTGCTAGGCTCCACTGGCGTCTCCGATTTTGTCTCCTCCTCGACGGGTTTTTTCAGGCTGAGGAAGGAACGATGTGGTCGTCGTGGTTCCATCACTGGGGAGTTGGCTGGCGCCACCGCAGGAGGTGGGGAGGCATCCAAGCTGAAGTTGGGATGCAGATAGATGTTATCCATGTGATGCTTGCGAAACTTTTCCAGATTCGCTTCGCTCAGAGCCTGAACAGCGGCGTCCTGCTCCTGTTCCCGTTCCAATTCCCTCTCCGGCTCTGGCATTATGTGATTGTCCACGGCCAGCGGCTTGAGCTCGTCATCCTCCTCGGACTCCTCGGAGTCGCCAATAGACGAGCCCATGCCCACATCATCCCCAGGCGCAGGACTCAATGGAGGAGCACTTGGCACTCTTGGATTACTCGGACTCGCTGGGGAATCCTCCGAGCCGGAGCCGAACTGTGAGTCCAGTGACTCCATTTGCTGCAGCAGCGCCTGAGCCGAGCGCTTGGCGTGCAGCCGCAGCAGCTTGGAGGGCAGCGAGGAGGACAAGGGCACCACAGCCTGGGAGCAACAGGGCTGCTCCGCCTGCTCCATGGCCTGCTCCAGGGCTTGGGCCTTCAAATGAGTCACTGCTTGGTTCTCCGACTTCATGACAGGCACGGCTGTCAGTATGGGTACGGGTGAGACCACAAAGGTGTGTCCCTGCGGTGCCTTGACCTCGTAGGAGCAGGGCGTGGCAGAGGCAGAGGAGTAGGAGGACCCAGAGGATCCGGAAGAGGCGCACTCGTTTTGTTCCTGATCACACATTTTTGTAGCACTGGTTAACTGATGCTCTGAGCACTCTGACACTTGTGTGCACTCCAGCAAAAGCTCGAAGCTCTAAGCTCTAAATTTGTATCTTTCTATCTTTGTATCTACAACAAAGTATCTCAAAGTGTTGCGTTTTGTGACTGTCTTTTTTCTGTAGTTGTTTTTTTACTTTTTGGTACTTTCACTTTCAAGTTCAGCTACAGTCGCTGCTGCTGTTGCTGCTGCTGCTATTACAGCTGTCTGTGCGCTTACATTTGGCACTCACTGTCTGCTTCAAGCGTTCATTGAACGTCAGCTGTTGATTGTTGTTGTTGCTTAAGTTGTTCAAGTTGTTTTTGCGTAATTCTGCAGCCTGCGTTAAAACGTGCTTCGAATTCTGACCGCTCTCAGAGGGGGCGGCTGTGACGTGTGTGGGCGGTGCTGTACGGCGGGGTGCGTTGCTGGTGCGACGACTGTTTCAATTTCAATTTCGATATCGTTTGCTGTTTTTATTTATTTTATATTTGCTGTTTTCTAGGTCGCGCTTGACACCGACACCATTTGATAGTCGTTAAAAACGGCACCGCAACAATTGTTGTTGTTCTCTCGTAGTTGTTGTTATAGTTGCTGTTGTTGTTGATAAAAACACAACACAAAATACTGTTTAAATTTACGATTTCAACTGCGTTTGCATTTGGGTATTTTTTGGAATTTTTTTAGTTTAAACTTCTTGTTAATTTCAATTTATTTTATTTGTGTTTTTTTTCGGCTTAAAAAGTTTTTGTTTTTCCGTTTTATTTATTTTTTTGTTGCCCGTGCAAGTTGCTTAATTATTTCCCGTTGTGTTAAGTAGTTAAACGTTGTTGTTGTTACAGTTGTTGCTGTTGTTGTTGTCGTTTTGTGTTGCTCCGTTTAGTTCGCGAGTTCGTGCAACGCTGCAACGCGGAGATAGACTGAAATTGCAAATTGATTTGAGGTCGGTTAAATACCCTCTGCTTTCGTTTAATTTTTTTTATTTTTTACTTTTTTTCTCTCATTTTATGTATGCGTTTTGTTGTTGTTGTTGGTGCCGTTTTTACAGCGACTGCCGGCGGCAGCGACGCTAGCAACGGCGACAGCGACACGAGCAGCGCGTTGAGCGCGTTATTGAGCGGTCCAAGTACGCACGAAACAGTCGATAACAACAGCAATAACAACAACAGAGACAGCAGCAACACTGAGAGACAGCTGCGTCGACTGCGACGCCAGCGGCGACAACTTATTGGCAACAGCGCAGCAGCAGCAACAACAACGCACGAAACTTGTTGCGTTGGCAACAACAGCAACAACAACGACAACAGCAACACCAACAATTACAACAGCAACATACGCTCAATGCATTTGTCATTGTTGTAGCTTATTTTGTATTTTTTTGATTTTTATATCTTATAAATTGTTCTGGCAAGTTACAGATACAGATACATTAATAGCTACAACTACAGATACAGACACAGATACATTCACGCACACTGCGCTTTGCTTCCGATTTGATTTCTTTTATTTTCTGTTTTCTTGCAGCTCGTTTGCATTGAACAATCGCAAATTGCGCATACGCAGCATATGACGAAAACAAAATTTGGAAAGTGCTTTTCAGGCACAACAGACTAGATAGCACAGAGAGCACTTACGGGCAATTGTGTGTATTGTTGCTGTGCCACATCGCCAACGACCTTGTCAAACAATTTCTCGCAATCCAGCATGCTAAAATTTATCTATGGGGAAGCAGGAAGCAAACCTGGAAACAACAAACAAAACAAATGACAATTGTTTGAGGGTTAAGACAATGAGTTGGGGCACTAATGGAGTATCTATCTATCTCTCAGATACTACGTGCTGTGCCCGACAGTTCCGTTTTGCTGGAGAGGAAGCTTTCTAGCAAGTACTAAAAATAGCAGCAGTTGCAATACAAATTCAATAATTACGGCAATAAATTATGGCTAAAATTAAATGCTAACTTGTTACTTAAATTGTAAATCTACAGGCAAATCGGTAATTTATTAAATCAGCAGCTCAATAATTTGAGTAATGTGAGGGCATGAGTTTAAGATAAGAGTTTAAAAGCCACACAAAATAATTTATTTAATATTAAATTAAACTATTATTTAATTTAATGTTTTTGATTTTTAAACCATTTTATAGACACATTTAGTGAGTGATTAAAATTGTTTAATACCACACAAATTAAATTAATACTGTATTAAACTATTATATTTATTTTTAGTGGGTAATTACTCAATAACTAATATTTATTTATGTTGCTTGATTTCTTTAATATTTTTAAGCCACTTTTAGTGTGCAATAAAAATTGTTACAAGCGCCAGTTTTAAGCTTAACTCTTAGCAAATTTATTGTTTCAAAACAGCTGTTATTTAAACATGTAAGAAAGGCGAGCGAAACGAAAGCAAAATGAATCCCAAGCTGCATTGCTCAATAAGTCGCTGTTGTTGCCTCTGCTTTGCATGGGGCAAGCGGCAAGTGGCAAGTTCAAGCTCAAGAGCAGCTGCTAAAATTGTGTCATGTGACAAGCACATAACGACATAATAAAATAAAAACTAATCCCTTTAGTGGCATTTATGCAAATTCAAAGCTTCGTTGCATCAGTTGAGTCAGTTATGAATGCATCTGTAAGTTACATTTGTATCTTTTAGCTGTTACTAAATAAATGTATGCAATACAAGCCAATTAGCCAGCAAGTTAGACAGAGACAGAACTTTTAGCACCCAGTGCCCTACTGAAACGAGGCGTATACTTAATGCCAGTTCAGCTGCTGCAAAGACAGGGTCAACTGAACATTAATTGGCAATTGACGACAGACATTTGTTGGCCATTTGATTTCGAGTAGTCATACAATTTGATTTGCCCAACAAGTAAATTATGATTTTTAAAAAACATTTGCCAAAACACTGGAAAAAACCAATAGCAACAACAACAACAACGGCAACAACAATTGTTAACCTTGCGGTAAAAGACACAACAAAAACCGCTAAACAAAAAGCAATTCAAGCTCTTTTTGCCAGAAGACAAAACAAATGATTTATTTAATAAATTGAAAAAAAAGTCGAAAAAATAAATTATTATTAAATTTTGTTTGTTTGTTTTGTTAAAAATATGTTGGCAGCCTCCAAAAAGTTTATTGGCTGGGAAGAAAGGGCGTGTCAATCAAGCTAGATTAATCTAGGAAGTTGTCTAAATTGTTTTGGGGTAGGTCATATTTCTTGCCAGGTTTTTGTTGGCTAGAAACCAGCTAAAATTCGGTAGTAAAGCCACTTGGGCTTTAAGTACTAGCTTCTTTTGTTGTTCACGCACTTTTGTAGCCTTTTTTGCACATATAGTAGGTTGTTGCTGCTGTTGCTGTGCCTACACTCTTTTCAGCCGTGCTCAGGGTCGTATACGCGATGTCGATCTGCTTATGATCAGTGCGCTGAGCATTATAATTATTATAACTTATTGCTTGCTGGTTGTCATAGTTGTTGCTATCGTTGTTGTTGCTGTTGTTGCACTCTAATTTGTTATTTGCTGCTTTGTCCTTCTGTTGACATTTTGCACGCGTTGTGCTTCAAAAAACTCCAATACCCACGCAAAGCATGTCGAATTCAAAAAAAAATTCAAGCTGTTTAGCGATTTAATTTAATCAGCATAATTATAATAAATTAATTAACTATAATTACTGTCGTATTACGGGAAATTCTGAGAACTCTGACGATTTTTGTCTTTACATTTTTTTGAAAGTTACAGAAATTTTGTTTGCAGCGGACGTCGAACTCAAACGGAGCTGCTTCTGCTTCTACATCGTTTTGTTGAGTTTTTTCCGAGTTTATTGTGCAGCTGACACAGCGGCCGAAAGGGACGACAAACCAGTTTTGAAATGCAACACAAACTGTTTAACAAAATGCTCAAAATTCACGCAAACAACAAATATTAGTTATAAGAAATATTTGCTTTGAAAAGTTTGAGAGAAACAGTGAGCAGGGAACTCCCCAGTCAGGAGTCCCCTTAACAATATGTTTTTTAAAGAGCTCGTACCTCTTTTTGCTTAGCCCCCACGACAATCAGCTCAAACTGAGGTCAAAGTTTTTTGATTTTGTTTGTGGGCAAATAAAATCAAGTATTTGTTGAAAAACAAACAAATTTATAGCACGATTCAAATAAAAAATGCAATTTTATACACAAATAAAAATTGCTTTTTACTTTAATACGTAATACAAAATTATATCACATTAAATTGTATGCATGTCTGTGCCTGTTTAATTTAAAACGTCAAATGAATCAGCAACAACAACTCATTAGATTGCACGACAGCTAACGACAAAAGCCAATGTTTAGGCCCAAACAACAACAATCAGTTAACTGGTAACTGACTGCTAAATGCAATAATGACAGCACCCAAAAAAAAAAACAATATATACTTATTTAAAAAATAAATATACTATACAAAATGAAATGGAGGAAAAAAAACACACGACGCGACGTTGCTCACCTCAAGTTCAATGTTAAAAGCCTGGAAATGCAGTAATGGAAGCACAGTTATTGTAAGTGTTGTTGTAGTTATTGTTGTTGTTGTAGCTTTGTAGCTAGAAAATTTGCTGTAACTAAAAATATTTAAAATCTTTTGACAGTTAACAAAATAATTTAAAGAATATAGTTAACTTGCTGGACTGTTATAAGCCCAGTTTCTCTGCCTTAACCCAATAAATACATGCGTTAAGAATATTACTTTTTACGGCTTAAAATACCTCCAAAACCCGCACTTAAAAAGCTAAAATATTAACGTCTGCTGGCTGACAAAACTAGGTCATAAGTGCCATCGCCAAGTGACAGGAAAGAAGAAGAAAGTGAATGTTGCATAATCCAGAACCCTTTTTCATTTTACTGCGCTGAGTTTGCAAACAGGTTGAGTTGGCCGGTTTAAGCCAAGATAAAAAGCCAAGGGCATTGCAACCTTGAAACTGAACGAACGCCTTTTGTCTGGAGCAATTCGCACAGTTTGCCATCACCACCTGCATTAAAAGAGGCGACTAAGCAGCTAGTGCGAGTCACTAGTCACTAAGTTGCCGGTTACCGGTTATTTTTCTTAAAACTTTTAGTCTTTTTCGGCTGCAAGTGCCGCTTAATGCAGTGCCGGCAAATGGCAAACGAGCCCAAGTTTCGGCACTTCATTAATGAAGCAGAGGCAGCGTTGCATGCAACTGCCAACTGACAACCTTGAGAGACCACCAGAGATCACAATTTATTGTATTGCGATCAGAAAGCGCGAACTGGACAGGAAGCCACTGATGGAACAGGTTGCCTGACTTGTCTGGCTTCGTTTCTGCCCCTCTTCCTCTTCCTCTACCTACACCCTCTCTCTCTCTCTCCGTCTCCGTGTCTTTCTCGGTTTTTGGGTTGCCTGACTCCAGTTGACCTCCACAACTTAAGCTACAAATATATTTTATTCATGTCTGTATAATTTTTTAGTTTTTTTAATTTTAGTGCTCATATTTTATTTGTTTTTAATTAAAAGTTGCACGTTCAATTATGTTGAAAAATTGCAAGTGCAAACCTCTCTCTGCGTCTGTCTCTTTTTTCCTCCTTCACCCTCTTTCTCTCTCTTTCTTACTCACTCTCTCGCCAAGCTTAAAACAGCGACAGAATTGGGTTACATTTGTCAGTCGGCGGTGCCGAGAACAGCCCCATAAAACACGCTTTAGGCCTATGTACATTAAGCCTCGTACACTTGGAGAAATCTTACACTAACTTGAGCTCTAATAAGCTCATTAAAAAAAGATTACTCTGTTCTCAAATCCTTTTAAATATATTTATTTTATGAAAACAGTTCAATTTATTGAGTTTTGTCTTGTATACCTAACAATTTCTCTGAGTGCACAACTGGGCCTGGCCAACAGAAAAATTGTTGTGCAATTAAAATCACATTTTGGACCCGCAAACGTTTTGTGAATGGCTCCGAGAGAGACTGACTGACTCCGACATGAAACTGAGACTTTGGCTTGGGAATTGGCTCAAGTGTTGTCAGAATTTAAGAGACTAAAAAAAGGCTAGTTTGATTTGAAATGGTTTAGCTCACAATAAAGCCAACTTTTGTAGTTATAAAACTGGCTTTAAACCAGCTAAAGCAGCTGCACTGCTTGGGCTGGCCACACTTTGGTGCGTGCTGAGCTGAAAATGAATGTACGCACTGACAGTGCCTAAAAGTCCGGGTCGGCTGTGGGTGTGTGTGTGTGTCTGTGTGTGTGTGTGTGTGTGTGTGGGTTGGTCTTGGTATGTGCAAAATGTTATGGCCATAATGAAAGACATGGCAATAATGTAAAGCACAATTCGAGCACTTCAAAGTTGTTAACGTTTATGGCCTGGCAATTGGCAAAATAAAAGTGTTACCAAATTGCGTAATAGCCAGAAATGGAATTTGTCAAACAGTGCTGCCCATGGGGCATTATGCAAGTGCTGCCCATTTAGAAAGAACTCAACAAAAGCAATTTAAATTAACTAACAAATGAAGTTATTCAATTATGAAAATTTAATTTAATTGCATAATTATTTATGCCACTTTCAAGTTATCTAAATACAGTTATAAAGCTGACTATTTAATTGTTTATTATTAAATGCTATTTAAATCGTGCTCGAGAAGCAACAAATGTTTAATCGCTGAGTAATTAAGCTATTTAAATTCTGACTACACGCGAGAATTCTCGCAAAAATGCAACGGAAATTACTGCAAATGTTTGTCAGACTTAAGTGCCTAACTTAAATTAATAAAAGCATGAAAAACACTCGGAGAAAAGAGCTAGTAAGTAGTAAAAAGTAAATAAAATATAGTTAACTTATTAAATAAGGCTAAGACATTGTTGCATCATTATTCTATTGATTTCTATTGTCCAGTGGCATGACACATGCAAATATTATTGTTGTTGTTTGTTGCTGTTGTTGTCTGCATCGTGATTAATCTGCATACATGCATACAATATTTATAAATATTTAGAACCTCGTCAAGGCCAATTCACAAATTCGCAGCATTAAATTATGCGCCTAGGCCTATTATTTTATGCAATTGATCAATTGACAACAGAACCGCTCACTTTTTACAATGCACAACTTTGTTGTTGTTGTTGTTATTTTGTTATGTTGTTATTCTGGTTGTTGTTATTCTTGTTATTGCAGTGAAAATCCGCTCACAATGCGTGCCAAGTTTATAGCCGATTCCTCGCCCCTGCGAACAGTCCATGTTCAAAACGCAAGCAACTTTCATACATGAACTTTTCATACACTGTGAGAAAAAGAAGTCATCAATAAAGAAGTGCTTGGATTAAGAACAGTGCTTTAAACTCATAGCAAAACTTCGATTTAAGTTGCTCAGTTTCCAGTGTCTCAAAGATTTAACTACACCAGACTTTTTTTCTGAGTGTACTTGTTGCTAGTATTGTTGCTATTACTGTCTGTCATTCATTTTCAATGTCAAGGTTGCAAGTGTGTGTTTATTTTTAATTAATTTCTATAGCATTTATTGACTTTCAATTAGCTTTATGCGACAATGCTGCAACTCACATCCTTGTGGCCTACACACAACAGATGTGTGTGCGTGTGTGTGGTTGTGTCTGCTCTCAAGTAAATTAGCTGATAATGAGCTGCAACAAACCTACAACTGGCTCACCCAAGTGAAATTCTAAAAGCGAACGCAAATTTTGTTCATTAACAACAAACAATAATAAAAAAAAAATATACTAAACAAATAAAACTAAACAACAAATGCAATTTTGAAGGCAATTTGTTGCACTTGCCGATAATAAATGCAATTCACAACGAGGCAAACGCAGATATCAAGAAAATTCAAATCAAAGAGACAAATATCATTGAGTTTGTGCCACAATGTGACAAATTGCATGCGATATTCAAATTGGGACTGTTGTAAAACTTAAATTGTATTCCAAAAGGGGTATGCAGAGCTTATGGATGTCTTAATCTTTCATATGGAATTTTTTAGAGCTAGAAAACTTTGTTAATATTCCAGAATGCAGTTAAGCTTAGATTATAGGGTAGTTGCCTGTCTAGCATACTTCAGCTTGTGCTGCAGCTGTCAAGGCTGCTGCATAAATCAAGCGACTGGACCAGCCTTAAATATGTCATATATAGTTCACTTTTATCGTTAAAGAAAATCGCTTAAAAAGACATTGATAAAATGCAGCAAACATATTACGCATACGCCATGCATACTGCTATTTTGGACAGTATTTATGAGAATTTTAAGTATGATACTTAAAATGCATTCTAATAATTATTAGCACATTATAAAAATGACCGAGTAATCGACTTTTGTTAACACTTAAAAAGTTATTCAAGTGTCACAAATTACACTGAGCGAATATTTAATAACACTGCAGTTAATGCCATTTTAATAGGTTCTAAATCTGCGTGACACTTTTGACATTCACTTTAGTTTTCATTTAGAAATGAACCGAATTTGTCGTTTAGTCCTTTTGGCTTCTTTTCTGCTGTTTTCAGCTTCTCTCGCTGCAAGGGTAAGTTTCTGTTCCGAAAGTTTTCCAGTTTAATATCCAAAGTTTTATTTCCTAAGCGTTCTCGCTATCGCATGCTATGGCATAGCATCCACTGCCAGAATCAATGGGGTGATGTGGGCAATGTTACTTGTATGATTGGTCCGGAGGATAAGGAAAAATTGAGTGGAAGTGTTTATCTGCTGGTACCCATAGAGGTAGCATGGGTCAGGTACAAACTGATTGTGCCACGTCCCGCTCAAAATACTGAAATGGTGTTATTTGAATCGGCATTTGATCTTTGTCAGTTTCTCAAGGGAGGTGTCCTGCAGAATAAGATCGCACAGTATGTTTACCAAAACATGGTTAGGGACAGTAATCTAGAAAGAAAGTGCCCCACTCAACAGGTAATTGCAAGCACGGGGTCAAAAAAATGTATGCCGTCTTACTCCCAATATTTTCCTCTTCCTTTTTAGGGTCTGCTTTACTTTCGCAACATCAACGTTTTGGACGGTTTGCCAGCATTTCTGCCTGAAACGGATTTTACGCTGTTTTTAATATTCTATAAGCCAAACTCAACGGACAAAGTTGATTTAATAATTAAGGGCAGTGTAATGGAAAATACCAGAGCACGTAATAAAGTTTGGCATTAAACTCTGGATAATGGACACTGAGTTTTTGAATTTTTTGCATAACATTTTGGCCGGCATGTTAACTGGGCACATAACAGTCGAGCAGCTCATAGATAGTCGTTTGTAGTCATATAATTACTTCCAAATTCGTTCGATATTAATCAGTGTGATTCATTGAATTTATTTGTTTAGTTTTTGACTTTATATAGTCACGCCAGTCAGCACAACTGCGGCATCTACATTATGATCATGATCCTCATGATGATTATCAACGACATCATTAGCACTGCTGACCTCAAATGTCAATTCGCAATTGTGCAAACGACCTTGGCCTTAGAACAAGCGACTAACAATAACAATTAACAATGAAAACAATCGAAAACATGACGAAATTCTAATTAATATCTTTTGTAGCTTAATTCACATCGATCTGTCATACTTCTAACGGAACATGGAACCGCTAAACAGCTGTTAAAAAGGCGTTTAGTCTGCTGCCGCCCCCTGTGGCCCACGCCCATTCACCGCTGACATTGCAAAACTATAAATAAAACACAAAATAGCAAATAATAAAAACAATAAAAATGATATAGAAATAGCCGTTAGTGCGGCCCGACCCCGTCTTGGGATCAGTTAGATTAATTGCACATTGATTACAGACAACTGCAATGTCAACGAGCCGCGCACAGTGAGTGAACGAGCGGAAATAGTCGCTAATCGCGCGCGAAACGCCACCGAAACGCCAGCAAAACGCTTCAAAGTCGCGTCGACAGACGCCCACAGCGAGGCTGCTAATACGGAAGTAGTGCAGTTGTGTGTGTGAGTGCGAAAGAGATGGAGAGCAAACAAATGATGTAAGTGAAGGAGAGAGTGAACAGCCCAGCAAAGCTTTAAAGCAGACAGCGTTGAGGCTTTAGCTTGTTTATAGCTAGTTTAGGCAAATAAACGTTTCCTTTCTTTTGCTTTTGATACCATAAAATCGCTTAACAGCCTTTTCCCTTTGCTTTTCACGTGCTTTTTCATGCCTGCTCGTTCCGCTGGGTACCTAATTTAACGCAGGCAATAGTTTCAGTGTTATTCCGGCTGATTTTCTAGCTGTTGTTGTTGCTATTTTAGCTGCAATTACACAATTTACAGTAATACAAAAAATAGTTGCTGATAACAAAAAACGCAGCATTTTTTTTTAACATAATTGTGAACTTTGATACTATTTATTTGCTTGTTATTTGTTTGTTTTTTTTTTTTTTTGTTGTTTTTGTATTTTTTTTTTGTTTTTGTGTTTGCACTTCGGATTGGTTTTTCTTTTGCAATAAATACTTAAAGGCTAGCTGGGAAAAAAGGGAGCGTGTGTAGCACACGCTCATTTTTTTCTAGTGTAGGCAAACTAAAATACAACTTTAATGGGGACAGTGGGAGCTGCAGCCAGAGGGCTGGGGATAGAGGGCGGGACAGGTGAAGGAGAAAAGTTTTAGGCACACACAGAGTCAGCACAGTGGGAACTAGGAACTTCAATTTCCTATAACTTGAGTTGTCGCTTCGCCTGATGCTTCACCTGCTTCCGTAGTCTCTGCCACATGAATTCCTGCCGAATGTCACTGGATCGCATGTCCAGTATGCACGTGAGCTTATTGCATATCTGTTCCGCCGTATGCACATCCGTATCGAAGTCGTAGTGCTTGAACCGAATGTTCGACAAGCTGTTGCTGCTAAAACCTCGTCCACCAGGTCCTCCACCTGCCAGTCCCCCACCTGCACCAGCAACTCCTCCTCCGCCAAACAGCCCAAAGGGTGAGCTGTGCGTGGGATAGTGGGCGGGACTGCCTGGAGAGTGGGCTGCAATGCCGGAGACGCTGCTACTGGCGGCGTTCAGCGTCGTGATGCTATTGCTAATGGGCGCGGAGGTGCAGCTGGTGGATAGGACGCTGGAAGAGTTGGATTTCAGCCAGATGCGTAGCAGCGCTTTCAGATGTCGCCGCTCGACAATCTCGCAGTGAGCCACCAAATCGATGGGTGTGGAAACGGGCTTGCGATGCACCCAGAACTTAGCGCTCTTCAGCTGATCAATCTCGATGCGTTCCCCGGACACGCTCAGCGTGACGTCACACTTGAAGAAGCGCTTGTCGATGATGCTCAGCCGATAGGTGCGATGCATTGGTGCCTCCAGCATCTCGTTGTGATTGAGCAGACGCTGCTCATACTCCCTCACATGATCCTGGCCAGTGTCTGGTGTGGTCGCTGACGCTGCTGATCCACCTCCAGCTCCGTCCGGTACGTCGCCATTGAGCTTTTTGTTGGTGTTCTTTAGCGTCTGGACAACTGCATCCGCTACCGCTGCCTTGCCGTCCTCAGAAGTCATCGATTTGTTGTTGCCTAACTGATAGTCCACGCGGGTCACCGGTGCCAGTGGGCGACGCTCCGCTAGCGTTAGATGCGAAAAACCAAACTTGGAGCACGGCTCACGATTGTCCAGTGGAGGAAAGTCCTCCATGTCATCGTTGTCCTCCGTCATATATAATGCATAATGCTGCACAGACTTTAGCTGCACTGCATCGGGATACTGTAGGGTAGTTTTGTAGCACACCAGGCCAATCACCTCGATAATCTTGGCCGTGGCGAGCGCACATATTTTAAGCGGATAGTTCCGCTCCGGTTCGGGCAGCATATTCACATACACATTGATCCGCTTCGTGGCCATGCCCACCTGGGCAGTGCCATCGAAGCGGGCATACTGTATAAAGCGATTCTGTGTCTGCTTTGGACTCTTGGCCAGCTGCTCCGACAGCTTGCTTTTGACTCCCTCGTCGGAGAGATCATCCTCGCTGGTTTTCGCCTCGGAGCTCTTTCCGAATGACAGTCCTTTAGACGTTGAGGGTTTATCTGTGGGACGTGGGTTGACGGGTTTGCGCACAAAGTAGTCATCTCGATCCGGCGGCTGTACCTCCTCGTTGTAGTTAACACTTTTAATTCGTGCCGCTTTTCGCTTCGCAATGTCCAGTTTCTCCAGCTTCTGTGCGGTATTGGAACGAAATCGATGTGCCCCCACCTCTGGATACATTTGTATGTCAAAGGAGTGCGTCGATGTGTCAAGATCCTCGTCATCACTCCAATCCAGACCCGGATAACATACAAAATCCACTTCTGTCAGCGGCGGGTCCGCAATTCTTGGCGGCATTCGGTGTGGCGCGGATCGTGAGGTTGGCGTGCTTGTCTCCGGGGACGTGGACGTAGGCGTGGCAGTGTCTGTCTTGGGCACAGAGTTTCGCTGTCTGTGCCTATTCAGGGGGTCCGTAGTTGTTGTGGCAGTTTGAAATCTACGCAGATAATGTTTTGGCATATCGTCACTCATCATTACCGTCTCACAGATGCCCGTGTCGTCTGTGGATATGAACGAGTTGCGGATGTGCGTGAGCAGCCAGTGCTTGTTGGAATAGGTGGCCATTGCACCTGTGTGGTTACACACAAAACACACACACAGTTTTAAATTCTTAGTTATCTCTGCATTTATTTGGTGGGTGCCAGGAGGAACTCTAGTTCTGACAATAACCAATTAGTCGTCGACCAGGGATGCAAATTGTTTACGATATACGATATATCGGTGTTGCATAAACCAATTTACACTATTTACGTACTTTTCAACACTACTTAGTTGCATTGCTCACAGCTGACCGGCTGTCTATTGAACAGCTGATTAGAATTGGCGCAATAAGGCAATAAGTTAACGCAGTTTTTCAAAGTATTTAATAAAAGCCTAATTGCATTGTTCTCTATTCGTCAAAAGTATGAAGCAATCAATGTGAATAAAATTATAAGCAACTATTTTGCAAATATTAGTGGTAGTGCATAGATTTACCTGATTGGGATACCGTTACTACAATTTTAAATCAACAATAAATAAATCGAATATTTTGAAACTCACCACAACAAATGATGCTCTTGCTCCACGTTTAATAGCTTATTACTATAACAGTTAATTACACACACGATTTTCACATTTTATTATAATTTTATTATTTACCGTTCACTCCGCTTGCACTGAACAAAAGTTAGTGTGACCATAACTTTTGTGAAAAAAATTAGAGTGACTGTGATAATAATGGGTTTTAAAAACAGTGTTGTATTTTGGATCGCCCTGCACATTCGATTCGTTTTGCCTTGCACCGATAACCGATATGTTGATATTTAGCTCACATCTCTAATACCATATGACTTTTCCAAGAGACGCGAAAATTACATAGAGAAAGAATTAGGCAATTGAATGTGAGTTTTTAACAACTTGTATGGTCAATAAAGGTATTCTATATATGTGAAATGGCACAGTGTATATAATTGCAGCGTATCGATGTTGTAGCAGCGAGCAAAATGTCGGGCATCCCGGTAGAATTTGATGAGACGGTCGTCAATCAGTTTAGCTGCAAGCGTTGCGACCGCGTAAGTTTCACACTTAAAAACAATACAATTTAAAAAGTAAATAACTTTGTGCTATTTCTTATTTGTTGTAGACGTTTAAGAGCAAACGTGACCAAACGCTGCACCGGCAGGAGGTGCATAACCACAACAAAACTACCTACGAGTGCAAGCTCTGCGCCAAGAGTTTCTGCAACAGCGGCAATCTCGATCGCCACATGAAAGTCCACAACGATGTGCGTCCTTTTGTCTGCAATCTGTGCTCCAAGGCGTTTGCCCAGGCGGTGAATCTGCAACGGCATTATGCAGTACACAGCGGGGAGCGTCCATATCAGTGCAACTTCTGCAATAAATCTTTCACGCAGCAAAGCAACATGAAGCGCCACAAAATGACACATACGGGAGAGAAACCATTTCGATGCCAGCGCTGTGGGCGCTACTTCTCGCAATTGGTTAATCTAAAAAAGCACAAGCTGGGACACCTTAATGCCAAGCCCTATCAGTGCAACTATTGTGAGAAGGGCTTTACACAGCTATCCAATTTCAAGAGGCATCTGCAGTCGCACATCAAGGAAGGCGTCGACGTCGATGTGCCCGGTGCAATACAACAAGCTTCCGCCATGGCCAGAGAACGTCTGGAGGCCGAGCAGAAACCGTAAGCATTGCATGCCAAATATTGCCTAGACTTGCAAATGAGTGGAGTTTGATTGTGGCTTAAAACTAAGTTAAACTAGTTTTTCTGAGCCAATCCTTTAAACTCACCAAACTGCTGAACACTATGCAAGTTTATGCGCTTTTGAGCTGTATTTAAATTACTCTAAGTATTTTTCTAAGCTATTCTTTATTCCAATCCACAGTAGTTTCTTTGAGTGCATGGTCTGTCGTGCGATTTTTGAAACGTTTGGCGATTACGAGAAACACGAGACGAAATGCCATGAGGATCACGAGCGCGCCCAGTTAGAGGTTAATCAAATATCACAAATGCATGCGGATGACTATTTGCCGATGAAGTTTTCGGTGCCCGATCTGGATACACACGAGATCATAATTGAGACTACACATTAGATAACACACATACACACATATAGCATCCACAGCATTCTCCCTGCATCTAAAACAAAAAACACACAAAAACAATCAAACAAAAAAAGAAAAACAAGAACATAAATACATAAAACAAAGCATTCATCATTTATGATTAACTGTATCTGCATATATGATACTTGTGTATGAGTATTATGTACAAGATAACAGTATAACATATTTCTTCTTCTTATAAATAAAATGCAACAAATTAAGCGAATTTTATTTGTCATTGCAACTTTGTTGCTTTATATTTCTCAGTTTAAGAGCTGAAAGCAGCGAATCAAAACTTTTGTCAGGAAGATAAAAATGATGTGTGAAAATTTATTGCCCATAAAAAATCAGGAGCTTTAACTACTCATTTATTGTGGAAATTTATCGTCATATGATTTTTGCACTTCGTGTAAATGCCAAAATGGTACAGTCCTAAGTTTTAAGACTCTTGGTGCGTGAGAATCGTTTTGTTTACAGCACTGTGCATTGACTGCAATTCTTAAGACTGTCAATCTGTCAATAAATTTATTGCTCACTTAACAGTTGAATTTACTAGGCACCTACAGGAAATCACAGCTTGAATTTTGAGTACTTTCAATTGGGTAGAGTAGGAGCCTAGCTAAGAGTGCGTAATAGCTGGCAGCTTTGTCACGTGCTTGTTCTAAGCTAGTAAACACATCTCTCTTTGCTATGAAAGTCTATCTGAAACGGCTGGATTTAAATGGCATTAAAGCTGCCTCACAAACACCTTGTGCCCTTGACACTGGCTGTAATAAAATGGCCGTCACAGATCGCATACAAGAATTATGAGTTAAAACTGTAGATTCAAATCTTTCACATAGTTTTTTATATGTTGACCAAGTTAATTAACCTTCGCTACTAAGATTCCTTGGAAATAACATAAAAATAATTTATCAAGCTGATATCTTTTTGCTTTATTGCTCAAAGATGTCAGCGGGAAAATATGTTTGGCTCCTGTGTGTTTTTCTCGAGGCAGCTGCTAGTGCTGCCATTTTAGCTACTTTAAAGCAACCCCAGCAGCTTATTAAATAAAACTACCTAAGAAGAGCTACTGGTTTTACAGCTGTAGGATAGATAAGATACAATTTCCAAGTTGGCTGTTTTGGCCAGAGAAGTGCCAGCATCAATTACAAACAGTAAATCAAACTATTTGTAGAATTACGGTGGGTTGGGAGCTGTAAGAGGAAACATTTCTATCCATGCGTTAGTATGGCACAGTTATTCAAGTAAGTAGTCGCCTCAGCTAAGGAACTTGACAGTTATGAGTCCTGTTAAAAAATGTATAAATAATTAACGAAAATCAATCATTTTCTGTAAAGAAAAAGATACAATTTTTATATTACTTTATTGGTTTATCAGAAGACTTACTTGAGCAACTGTTGTGTGCATTTACGACAGTGTCGCCTGTGTAACGTGTGTGTGCTCCTTGAATTGGCATTTAGTGGCTTAAATAGTCGCCCTAAAGTCCAGCCAGACAAATGGAGCACATTAATTATAAGAGACCGTGACATTTGTTATAAATTTATTATGAAAACGCTTCGGACTCTTGGTCTTTTGCTAAATGCGGAACGCATTTCAGGGCATCCAACCTAGACTCAATCCTAGTTGGGACTTTTGTTGAGTGTTGGCTGCAAAAATCATTTAAAGGCAGTGTTCCGGCTGAAATCTGTGGGAGAGTTACGCCCGGTTATTATGACGCTCGTCAGTCAGCAAACAGTTGAAGTTTTTTTTAACAACACAAACATTTACACAGTGAGATTGTGTGGCAATAACACAACATGCACAGCAAAAACAAATATTGCATTTCATATAAAATTAAAAAACGAATTCAGACATTTGGCACGGTTTTAAGACAGCTAAATGTTGCGTGATTAAAGGCTTTCCAAGTTCACTGTGCTTTGGACTCCATATGGGAGTGGTTTTGTTTGACGAGTGATGATTTCTTTTAGTGTATGGAACGGAAGCTGGGAAAATCAAACAATGTTCTGGAACCAACATAACTGAAAAAGACTTTTTAAATGCATTAAACAATGAAATACTTTCTGAACAATTTCTAGCTGGAATATTATCTTATTAAATATTTTTTTATTCGTTAAAGAATCTTACTAAAAATATATATTTGTCTACCACATTTTATTTGTTTTAACTGCAGCTCTGAACATTGCTTGCTTTTATTATAATCAAGCTTAATTCACAGCTCTGGCGTCAAAGCCAAGCGCAGCATGCCAATACTCGTAATCAAAATGGAATGCACAAACAGTTAGAGCAGCGCAGTGAAGCAGAGCAGCGCAGCGAACACACAGTTGACAGCACAGTTGACTGACGTCACGGTTAATGCGCTCTTCAGCTTCCCCCCTTCGCACCCTCTCTACTCTTTTACTTTTCGTTTTCGTTTTGCGTGCGAGGCGTTTAATTAACACTGCACACACCCGACGCAAACAAAATGGCGGCATCAGTTTTATTATCACAGCACCCAAAAGTATGCAGCACTTTTTACACCCTGCGATTAAGGTTGCAAAAAAGGTTCAAGCTCAAAGGATTAATTAAATTATGTGTGTAAATTGAATATGAAATTCAAGTGAGCAGAATTTATGTGAATTATGGAATGTTACTTTAATAATTTAGTAGTTAAATTTGACTTTAAACCAATAGTAGCTCCACAGGACTCTGCTGATACTTTAGTTTAAATTGTAGGGTATTTTTTAATAGTCCTTCACGAGCAGCGCAATATATTTCAATTTTATATTGACTTGAGCTGCAATGTTTGTCGAGTGACATTCACAGACAAAAAGTGACTGCATTTTATGTTCTTTTGCCAGCTATGTTCTTGAGCTCAATTCTATTTCCTGTTTAAATTTCCCCAGTTGAAAATACATTCACAGTTCAGTTTCAGTTTGACGCTTATGGCTAGCACGCAGCCTAAATTGTTATTGGCAAATGTTCTGTCATCATCATTATCAGCTAGCTGCCAAAGGAAGAAGTGGAAGAAAAAACTGCGAATGTCATTTTCGTAAAATAGAACCACAAAGTGTGAGCATACAACGAGAATTACCACCACAGGGGACACGACACGCACAAAGATGAAGAAAAGTAGAAGCGGAAACATGAAGCAGAAACAGAAACAGAAGCTATAGCTGCAAATAGTCCGGCGAACGAGCAGGTACACGGCAAAAAACTGGGCATCAACAAGTGACGAAAAAACTTTGGATTCTTTAAAGTAAAGACTTGGATTGTCTACTTAATTTGAAGCTAAAAAACACTTGAAAAACACTTGGCTAAATTAAGTGTTTAAAAATGCTTAGAGGGCAGTTTATCAAAGCGAACGAAGAGCTATTTGGGATTTTAACAGTCTGGCAGCTCGTCTGTAGCCTTTGTTCTTTCTGTGCGTGTAGCAGCTGTCGTTGCTGTCATGGCTTTGGCTTTAGTGTGGATGTTGGTGTTGGTATCGGTGGTCGCACATTATGGCCAACTAGTGGCTGCCAACGACAGCACACTTAAACCACACACACATATACGACTGACTCCACACGTCGAGTGTGCATTTTGTGGAATCAAATGCAGTCACAGACAGAGATAGAGTCAAAGTCATAGTCGTTGCTGCTGTTGCAGTTGCAGTTGCAGTTACAGCTGTGGTTGCACTTTAATTTGCCATCAGCGCAACGCCAAATTGGCTTAGTCGTAGCGTAATTGAGTTTTACGCTGCTGAATGGGTTAAACCATAGCAGAAATAACACTCTAAGAGCAACCAAAGAGCATTGAATCTGCGGTCGTATTTAACACACAATAATTACAATTACGTATACGCAGCATGTGCCATCAAGTGCTTGAGTTACTTATACAAATTCGCATAAAGTAAAGAGCTATCGCCAGTGGGTAATGCATAGCAACGAAGTACTTATAAATTTATATACATTTATTACAGAATTTATATATTTTTTATTTTAAAAGTTTCACTTTACTTAAGTGCACTTAAAGCGCCACTAATAAATATTCAGCGCTTTAGTGCTATGGAAAATCATACATGAGTTTAAAAAACACTGCAAATAAATTGCGAAACTCTATCAACAAATAAAAATCACATTTTATAACTTTGAATTGCACAATTTAAATTGTTAAAGCAGTAAAACTTAAATACTTCTAGTAGAAATAAAATAACTACAGTAACGACTGCAAATGCAATTGAATTTTATAGTTTATGGCAACAACAAAAGCAGATCAAACAAAGGGAACAAGAACAGCAACATATGAAACACCAACAACTATAATCAAATGCAAATTTTATGTAATTTGCATACGATACTGTAAAACTGCAGGCAGCAGAGAACTAAATAAATAAACAGATATTAGTCACATTTCCATGTTAGGTCTAGTGTGTGGGTGTGCTGGTGTGTGTTTTGGGCTTACAAGCCAAATGAAGTCATTGCCACGTTAACAATTTGTGTATCTGGCTTTGTTTTGGTATTTTTGTCATGCCACTCACAGCGGATGTTGTGACGGTTTGAACGTGACATAGCCGAAATAGATAGGCCTACACACACACACGAACACGCACACACACTAACACCTATACACACACGTTGTGTTGTGGGAGTGGGCGTGGCATATGCAGATGGCCATTAAACACGAAAGTCGCTTAAACTAACGCGTTGTGTTTCCACAAGAAATGTAAAGGAAAACAGTTTAATTTGGAAAATGGAAAATCGCTTCCATGGCGGTATAATGTAGATAAGCTAGAGCTAAGAATATCGAAGAATAGTAAGCTCCTAACAGCATTAGTCAGATGTCATTTTAAAGTTTACTCATTTAAGAAAAACTTTAAGAAATTAAATAAGAATTTTTAAGCAGCTCTAAAACAATTTTTAATTGCATTTTTTCATTAACTTTGTTTAACATTTTACTTAAAGAACAAAGCAGCAACGATTGTTTTAGCCGTGAGTTCTGTTAAGGACCCATTTAATTGGATACCTATATAATTAGACCATGATGAGGGCCTCAGAAAGGGAGTCAGAGACATTTCTTGCTGTTCTTGTTCTTGGCTTAACATAAGCTGACAGGTTTTCCGATTTTCCTCTCGCTTCTCCGACGCCCTCTCTTGATGTTTTCTGCTCGCAGCATCACATGGCAGTTGAGTTGTTAAGTGTTTGCTTGTTACACACACACGCACACCCCACACACACACACACACACACTGCCACACAAAAGGTAATCAAGTTGACACTTTTGTTATTGTTATTGTCAGGTTTAGTTTACTTTTAAAGCATATCAAGAAACAACTAAATAAATCGACACAAAAGGCAAAACTGGAATGCTAAAAAGGTAATTCAGGGACTCAAGGATTCAAGGACATTATGCCACCATATGTTACACACTTAAGCACATGACAAGGGGATCATAACATATAATCAGTTGTGTGTTAGTTTCAGTTACAGTTACAGCTACAGCTACAGCTAAAACTACCGTTACAGCTTAAGTTAAGTTGCTCTGACTAAGTTTTTGGGTCTTTGTTCTTGTGCTGCGAGCGAATGAAGATAAATGTTTGCGACTGGGAAACAATGGTCGCAACTTATGCTTGGATAACTAATGGATATGCTCAAGCGCCTAAATGCACACACACAAAACAACTTACACACAGACAGATAGGAGTGTGTTCTGATTAAGTTTAGTTACAAAGCGAAAAAAATCATATTTCTTTCTGCTGAAACCTCAGATTTCCCATTTAATTTTGCACTAAAATTTAGACAGTTTTTTAATTAAGAGAAGAGAAAGCGGCAACAGAGCTCACCAGACTGTAATACACCCTTTAATACTGTGACTAAGCTAGTTTCTTTGCAGTAAATGCATAAATCCAGTTTAAGCAGCTTAGCTCTTGGCCTGTCCCACAGCATTTCAAGCTGAGTTGTTATTAAAGCGTCAAGCTGTTGGCCCAAATATCAAATGGCAAATGCAAATGCAAATCAAACTGTCCGATCAGCTGCTGCCCTTTGCCCTTTTGTGCGCTGTCCTCTGTGTGCTCCTGTGTGTCCAGTGTGCTTTGCCGTTTGTCTTCAGCAAGGATACACACCCAGCTGGAGGTCCTTGCTTAGCGAGCAAGTGCTTGACGGGAATGCCGAGCCCGAGAACTGCGCAGAATGTCAGACATGCATAAATTAAGGGGTGTGTTGTGTTCGTATATCCTCGTGTTGTTGTTGATTTTACTGTTGTTGCACTTATTAAATGCATTGTTTTTTTGTGCAGCGCATTAAAGCACTGACACGCTTAGCTCTTGGCCAAGTTAGCCCAGAGTTGGTCAAGAGAAACAATAAGCAAACGACGTTTGATTAGATTGCACAAATTGCTAAAATCAACAGAGCGCATTTCAAATGCATTTGTCCTTGCACGAGAGCACAGAAATAAGTTGTCATACCCGTTGATTGTGGAGCTTAGGGTATGACAAAAATATAAAGCTTCTACTCAAATTTAATGGCCTTTTTAGGTGCCACTGTAAGCTCAAATCTAGTTTAGATTCTGCCCATTTTTTATATCCTTATTTTCTTGAAATCAGTAACAGGTATCTCTTTGTTAAGTAGTCGCTTATTGTCTGCTTGCTTTTTGCTGCTGACCCTATCGCTATCTTTGGGTCACTTTAGCTGTCTTTTTACTACTGCTGCATATTGCATAAGGTTGCGAGTTGTTGTTGCTGTTACTGTTGCCGTTGTCAAAGCTCAGCTGGAGAACAAATTACGCAGACAAATGCAGAAATTGTTTATAAACAATTCAAAGTTGTGCACATGTTTTACTCCATGTTGTACTTATGGAATATGTTGAAGTCGTCCTTTAAATCGTCCTTGTACTTGTCAGGGAAACCAACTGAAGCTGCTGTGGCAGCTGCAACATCGTTTTGCACTTTCTGTGGCACACGACTCAACTCAGACACTTTCCCCTACTGTTGTTGCTACCCTCGTGCAATTTGCTGGTATTGTTTTGTTTCCTTTGCTGTTAATTAATACAGCTTGTCTAAACACACACACACACACACACACGCACACACACACCCATATTTGCAGATATTCTTTAGGAATTCCTTTGCATGACAGTGCACCGATAACAACAACTACTAAAACAATGTAATAAGCAGCATATAAAACATTGTTTTATGCAGCCAGCTGTTGGCAGCAATTCCAACTCCAACTACTGCTCTTTTAGCCTTTTTTTTTTGTGTGTGTATATACAGCATAAAGTCAATTTGCAGTCGGTAGTCCATTGTGCTTTCAGCTGCATTGTGTATAGTGAATTATGTTTATGCAAAGAGAAAAAGAAAAAAATAGAAGCAGAAAGACAGAGAGACAGGGAGAGCAAGAGAGCAATTCTCTATTGCCCGGAAGGAGTTGAATTTTAAATACTCTAAAGCAAAGGAAATAAAACGCTGAAAGTAAAAATGCTCAAAATTCTTAAATCAAATCAAACTAAAGATAGAAAAAACCGAGCTCAACAGTTGTTTCAAAAGGCACAATAAAAACCTGTAAGCAAAATTTATTTAACTATAAATTCTTCAATCCAAGAAAAACTTATGAAATTAAACTCAAATAAATTTTGATTTGCTGCATTTTAGCAGTTTTAAGGATTTAAATTAAGTTTAAAATTTCTTTGCTGAAAAAGCTAAAGCTGTCCCACAAAATAATTGTCTTAGTTACATTACGGCTACCATAAAAATCTCTACTTTACCCCACATTTTTCAGCCCACTTCTTGTATTTTAATTTGACAAACTGTTACAGAGTTGCTCACAAATTGATAACACCCCAGCGAGCACAAAGCTCACAAAGTTTGCATTTTATTAGAAAATATGCAGCAGCAGCCATACACATGCACATCTGCATACTTGGCGTATGCTCAATATTGTGCATACGCCCCATGGCGTTGCCAACAAGTTTTTCTATTATTCAAGTTTGCTTACTGCACACACCCACATACATAATGTGCACACAAAGCGAGTGTTTACTGTACCGAGCATACATGTGCTTAGTAATTGATATTTTTCAACTAAAAGCATCACAACAAAAAATAAGTAAAGAGTAAAAATCTTGTGACTAATTTATGTTTTGGGTTTTAGTTGTGGATTAAATATTCAAATTGGAAAACGTAAAACACAAAGGCTGTGGCATATGTTAATGGCTTGGTGGTGACTCTGCTGCCACAGGTGCATAACATTGAATGTCGAGAAGCTGCCACAAAAGTGTTTACAGCTGCTACTTGTATTGATTACCCGCAGCTACTATTTTGCCAGTTAACTGATTTGCATTTCAAATGAACAGAAATTTAATATGTATTCAAATCGAAGACATTTCAAAAGAAATTCTGCTGACTTGCCTTACCACGAGACACAAGACAGAAGACACAACGCTGTAATTAGAAATGACTTAATGTCTCATTAAATATTTCATTTGATTTGTTTTGTTCGCTTATTAAAATTCAATTTCAAGTGTTTACATTCTATTTTTGTGTGCTGTCGGCTTTCGGCTTTCAGTTTTCGTTTCTCGGTTTACTGTTTACACGCAGCTTCCGTTTTGGGCATAATTTGAAATAAATTTGTTATGGCCATTAAACGGTTTGAGGCGGTTCCCCAGGAATATGAATGCGAGTGCTATTTGTGTGCGTCTTTTGTTGTGTCTGGCTTAGGGCTAACAAAGAGTCAGAGAGTGGGCGAGAGATTTATGTCTTATTTAGAATGGCTTAAACATAAATAAAGTATACGCCATATGAGCCTAGGTAAGCTTCTACTTTTAGCCAGCTGACAAACATTTCAATTTAGACCCGCAATTGTTTTGCCACAATTTCTTTTTTAATATCCTACGACTCACTCACAGCACTCACTTCACGTCTGCCACAAATATTTCACAGCTGCCACCGCAATGAAGCTAGAGTCTGTAGGTTAAAAGTTCACAATTCCAAAGGGGATTGAAGACCCTCAGCTGTCGCTGACATGATACTAAATGCGGCTCTTTAGAACGCGACGCGTGCCCCAAAAAATTGGAAGTCTTAGAAAAATGTCAATGGCTGAAAATATACATGAAAAATTGCAGCGTCGGCTCGACTCGACTCGACTTGGCTCTGTTTAAGTAAAAGCCA
The DNA here is from genome assembly GCA_035047505.1 of Drosophila parthenogenetica. Lineage (NCBI taxonomy): Eukaryota > Metazoa > Arthropoda > Insecta > Diptera > Drosophilidae > Drosophila > Drosophila parthenogenetica. Next base: position 8,624,860 of record JAWNPM010000087.1, read on the forward strand.
AGGCAACAACAGTAATCTCAATGGATTCGTGCATCAAACATTTTCACAACTTTCACTTTGAAGTTGATTTTCCAAGAAAACAGAGCAAAACTGCCACCCATAAAACATATCATTTATTATTATTATTGACTCTCTTTCGTTTGGTCAAATGAAATGGTTAGAAACTGTGAGACAAGCTAATAACATACGGGTTAAATATCGAGGGACTCCAATTTGATTGCCTATCAAATAGGCAAAACTATGGCGTTGGGTGAGTCGACTGTAGAAGACCCTGTAACAGCTCGGGGGTTATATGAAGAAGGATTAAAAGAATAAAAGGATGGACTCAAAGCCGTTGCTGATCAAGAATACTTGATGCCTTGTTAGCTCTTTTAGGCAGTCTTTACAGACCCATTTAGCCTTTTGTGCCACACAGGTTCCCAAAATGTTTTGAGTTTTTGTTTATTGCACAAAAGTTTAGGTCACAATCAAATTTATTTATTCGTGTAGAAAGTTTTGTTCAGCATTTCATTTGGCAGTCTGGTCTACCCTGTAAACAGACAAAACATGTTAAAAAGCAAAGCATATTTAGCAACAAAAATTGTAGCACAAATTGTTGAACAGTGCTGAGTGCACTGGGAAGTTGACAGAGGAGACAACTTGGAAGCTGAACAAACAAAGATGGGAGGAGAAGGCAAACAGGAGACAGGAGAAAAGAGATAACAAAAATGTTGTAAATACTGCAGGACAGGCGGAGAAAGAGTAACTGATTTATGTCTGAAAACAGCTTATGATAGACTACAAAGATTCCACTTAAATATCTTTACTTCTTATCAATTCACACTCCTCATTTGCTCCTTAAATTTTTAGTTTGCCAATTCGCTTATGGAAACACTGACTACCCTACAAAAGCTGGCAGTACAGGGTATGCCAGCAGAGAAAGTTTCGTTACAAATTGTACAAATTAAAAGTTGCAGGGTGTTTTCTGTTTGCCGCTAAGGGAATTGTGCAAAACGGAGCAAACGGAAAAAGCCCGAGGACCGGAATTTAAGCGCTCAGCTGAACCAGAAACCCGAACCGGAACACGAACCTAAACCCGAACCCAAAATACGAACCCGAAAACGAAACTGAACCAAACACAACCAAACCAAACCTTAATGCCACTCGGTGATGCAGTTAAGCAAACTGCTGGGTGTTTTCGGGGGAGTTAAGGACTGGGGACTGGGGGACGTGGCATGTTGCATGAAGGGTTTTTCAGCGCGCTTTGTTTGGCATTCAAACTGGCGCCGTGTTCCATCAAATTGCCACCAAAGTCTGCTGTTGGCAGGATTTATGCCAAGCTCCCTTTGTCCCTCCATGGCCAACACTCCGCCTTTTTCCATAGCCTTTTTGTCCCACTTTTTGGCCCTTCTTTCTGGCCCATTTGTCTGCTCGACATATGCATTATTTTTATGGAACTTTTTATGTACATTTCGGTATGCAACTTTGTGTCATTATTTGTGGATTTGTTGCAATCACTGAAAACTGCAAATTGATGAATTTAATTGCTGGTTGCACAATGTTTAGTCGGAAAAAGGCTGTTGAACAAATTACATAATGCCTGAACTCTAGTGAATTAAAGCGTATCAATTATTTAACACAAAGTTTTTCCTCAAACTGGCTTTAATCCAGTTGCCGTAATTGCTTTTTAATCAGCTGAAAACAGCTGATAAACAGGTGTGTGCGTGCAACAAGCGTAAACAATTTAAAATTGTTAATTGTAGCAGTTAATTAAAGTGACAATAGTAGGCAAATTTATGCAGCAGATAAGCGAATTCCTTAAATTAATATAAATCAACAGACTAATTATGTTTTTAGCTCTTATCTGTGTTATCAGTGGAGTCCTTTGTGGCAGCACAAAGCAGGAAAAGTGGAAAGTTACATTGTGCTACAAACGGAAAAACTTTAAAAGCCTCCGGGCTAGAGAAAGGCGGAAGAGGCCTCTGCTGCGGGTGAGTGCTGACGGCTTTAAAGCCAGTTCTAGCTTTTTTTTTTGGTATTTGCTTAAACAGTTTGTGTATTTTAACGAAAGAGCAAAGAATTTCGTAGTGTAATTTCTAGCTATATGTATCAAACTATTAACCAAGACTGACTGATCATCGTGGAGCCCAAAGAACAAGGTTAGGGAGTTGAAAATTTATTCTTTACTTACAAATTTACCAAAAATAAGAATATTTTTGTCTACAGCTCTTCTGCCTTCACACTGACTGATCTTCGTGTCGTCCAAGTAGTATTTCTAGCTTGCTGCAATTACTCTGCACTTGTTTATTATAATTTCACGCCAACTAGCTTTTTTCCAAGAGTCGAAATTGTGGCAACCCTGCTTCAGATTCACTGAAGCACACTTGAGGTGGGTTTCAGGTGGCAGGTGGCAGTAACAACTACATAAAAAGCAACAACAATGCAGGTTGAAAAGCGCAAACTTCATGTTTGTGTGCACAACATTATTCTATGTAAGCAGCCAAGCTAAAAAACATACACACACAAAAAACACAGGGAAAACAGAACAAAAAAGCGAAAAAGATGAAGAGGAAAATGGTAAAACGAAAAGCGAAAAACATAAAAGGACAAAAAGAAAAGCCACAAGGGAAATGCCACATTCACATCTATGCACGAGCAACTTTTATGAGCTGCCAGAGCGAGGGACAGTACCAGGGACACACACACACCGGGAAACCCAAGGAAGTAGTTGTTGTGGTTGTTGTTGTTTAGCTGCTTGTAGTGCTCTCTTGGCCACTAGTTCAACAATGGCCAATAAGCAATGACAATACCACAACATGCAGCTTGCAGCTGTTTCTGGCCATCATGGAAAACTCTGTTATTGGCAACGAATGCGAAAACACTTTATCAAAAGTTGAAAGCACATAAATCAAACTTTGACCCTACATACTTCAGTTCCCCCTGCTATCCTTCCTGTCCCCATTTTTCCCCACCGACACTTCAGCTGCGGAAACTGACACTTAGCTCTGTCAACCAAAAATGCAATCAATGTTCCATGGTTAACCTAACCAATCTGACTGTTTAGGCAATTTATCGTTATAAAAGGGAGTGAGCAAGGGGATACGGAAAGGAAAAGAGACAGGAAATAGTGAAAAAGTATAAGAGAAGGAAAGAATTTTATGCAAGCTGGTTTCTGTCAAGAGTTTTGCACTAAAGGAGAGCGTTTTCCCCTTGACTGTTTACAGTTTTTGGTTTACAAATTTCAGGAATTTATTTATAAGCCATAAATAATTCCTCAGGAATCATAATTTATGTCCCTTTATACAACTACTCAGTACTGTTAACAGCTGTTAAAGTTAAGAAATTTTATTAACAGTGCCACTGTTAACTAATTTAAAATCAATTTAAATAAATAATTCAGTTTTGGAAGCAATTTAAACTGCTCGCAATTAGAGTTTTACAACAGCTGCTAAATAATTAACGACTTCGACTTGCCATTAAAAACTGTAGATGAAATAAGTTCGTTTAACTAAACCGTTTTTGGTTTTTATGGCCAACAGCAGTTTTAGCCATTTGATATGAATCTCAGTTGGCAGTTAGTCGAGAGTGTTGTAAACAAGCAAAAATGACTTTGCGCTTTTGGAATATGGGGCGCCAAAAAAGTTTTCCTACCTGTCAGCTGCACAAAAAACACCAAAACACACGCACACACAGCCAGGCACACAAATAGAGGCACAGGCACAGCCACACCCACACGAGCACAAGCTGCCAAGGTGTTAAATATGCTATATTTTTTCACTGTGTGTTGTCAAAGTTTCCTTGGGTTGCAGCAAATTTCAGTTACCAATTTGCTGCCCTGCAATTTGTAGAGTTTTTTAGCTTATAGGGCGAACAATTTGTGGTGCCGTGTGCAGCTCTTGGGAACTAATAAACAATAATGGCAGAGCAATTTGATATCTTAAACACAGCACAATTAACCTAAATTTAAAGTGTTGAAGCAAAAATGCTGCAGTTGAAGAAAAACTCACAACTCCCGTGAAAATGGCAAGCTGTTAATTGTCAGTCGCATTTTCAGCTGAGTCGTTAAACAGAAACTGCGACGCACTCAAAAGCAGATGCCAAATTCAACACCTTTCGTGTCAGCCCAGTCTACAAAGGACACAAAGGGGGTGTCTAAAAGAGCTATAAACGATTTAAATTTGCTGACAAAACTGCTAAGCTTATTTGAAAATGTTGGTTTATGTGCACTTTAATGCCTGTGAATAGGGTAACTGGTCACACAACAGTCGAGCAGCTCTAATGTAGCTTTCTAACCTGTTTTTTCACAGCTAAGCTCGCGCTTGATTAGCTTCATTATGCAGCATTTTCGAAAGCCATTTTAAGCTCTTTTGCAGCGCAGAGGTGAGCGGTTCAGAGTGGGTGTTAGTGTGTGTGTGTGACAGTGAAAATTCATTTTCAAATTTGAAAAGCATAGGAAAACAGCATAATTAGTATTCATATCACATCATAGCTGCTGCGACAGCTTACAAAGGCTCAATGGCAATGTCAAAACAAACACACACACACACACCCTATGCACACTCACACACTCTACACACATACACACAAAAATTACTCTGCCTTCTTTGCTAGTGCAATAATTAACCAATTTACAGTGCGAGTAAGCTTGTTTCACGTTGCGTATGCGTAATTTCACTTTGCTTAGCCACTAACTAAAGCCCCTTTGTGTTGGCTTTTGGGCCCATTTGAGTCACGTTAGCTGCCAAAAAAAAAATTAACTGTGCTGCCATTTAAGCTTGTTGCCAGCTGATTGGTAATCGACATGTTGCAACATGATGAGGCATGCCGAGGCGTGTCCTTGAAACTGACAGCGCAAATCTCGAGAGCAAAAAGTGAAAAAGCAAAGCAAAAATACGAGACAGCAGCTAACCTACGACAACCTATTGTGAGCTGAGCTGAGTTTTCTTTTTTATGGAACACAGGGTTGATGGGTTGTCACAAGTGTTGCCAGATCGTCCAAGCTGCTGGAACTAGTCAGGATTAAAATTCAACTACACAGAAACGCTTTTAATTAATTTATTTAATAACTAGACATACTAAACCTCTTGTCCTCTCTGCTTGATCTGCGTGTAACCCAAATGTTAAGAAATATTTGGTTATTTGTTGATTTAAATTTATTCTTTACTTTATAACTATTTAAACCGCCCTCGCTGTGCTGAGCACTTACACGGCGCTTAGATTAATGCTGTTCGCTGCTGGCACAGTCGAAAGGATTTTTGATAAATGATGCTTTGTCAGTCGGCAGTGAGTACATTTATCGTAGAAATCACATTGAGTTGATGTCCTTTAAAGCGCATGCACTTAAAGTAATTGCCAGCAGGCTCTAAAGTTCAATTGCACAATGTCCTTGTATGGGAAGAGAAGAGTCTACCTCTATGTGTGTGTGTGTGTGTGTGTGTTGCTGTTTGTGCAAATTTAATTGGTATTGTCTCAAAACTAATTGACATTTGCAACGCAGACAGGTGTCCATTCTCTCTAGCGTAGGCTCAAAATAAACAAGGAAGGTCGACCAGAAACCGTTACCAAAGCCACAAAACCGTAGCCTCATCCGTGTCGGTGTTGGTATTCGTGTTCTCGTGTCCGTGTCATGTGTGTCCTGCCAGCTACTGTTGAGCTTGTCAAAATGCCGAGCTAAATAGAGCGACAGGGCAAATGAAAGTGCCCGAGGCTAGAGGCAAAGTTTGTCAGCTTTTCAAAACCAATCTGGCAGAAGCAAAAGCATTTTCCATAAATGCCATATTAAAGTAATTAAGTGGCATTCTCGCCAGCCTATTGATTGCTGACTCCAGCTTAAGCTACACTTAAAAAATCTTAATTAAAAAGCGCCCTAAAGTCACCGGCTTAAAAGCAGCCAAAGGCAACGTATCTAATTTAAATTAAATTTATATTATACAAATCATACACTGAGAAAAAGTATTCCTATTTCTGTTACTAAGATCTTAAACATACCCTTAAATTTGTCTAAGTGCAGCCTCTTTGGTTATGCCTCATTTTTTGTTGGTCTACACGCAAATTGCCTTATTGACTCATTAGCCCAGTTTTGAGTGTCATTAGCAGGGATTTGGGCAACTGACAATGTAGATAGATATTTGCTTTTTTAATAAAAACGGCAAGCACATAAATTTACATAGAAATGTGTGGACAGAACAGGGCGAAGGCCTGGAAATAGGACCAGGACAACAGGACAATGCCGTTGGCCCTGACAATGTATGCATAATCTTATCGAATGATTTAATTCTAAAGTGCTGGCTCCTTTCAACCACATCCCGATGCTGTCATCAGCAGAAGCTGAAGCTGAGATTTCTCTACGTCTCTCCCTCTGCTTCATTTCTCTCTCTCTTTTTCACTCTGCCATTTGGCTTTGTGATGCTTATCGCGTTTATCGTAATACCCAGTCGACGACTACCACTATTGTCTAGCAAAATGAGCAGGGTGCGCTGTGCGCTGTGCACTGAGCTGGGCTGATAAGCACAGCTGCTGCTGTTGCTCCAATTACTCGCTGTGGCTGCTATGACAATTGTGTGTGACTTCTCTTTACTTTTACTTCCACTTCCGCTGTGCCTCGTGACACTTTCAGCTTTCACATGTGATTATGTGATTCGATTTATCACATTTGGGGCGCTTGATTTATTTCTAAAGTGCGTCTTTCAAACAAAAGGCTCGTGCATGTGCTTTTTATGCACAATTATTTCAAATGATTTCATCGAACACTCAAAAGTAGGCTACATTATTTTAAAGCTCTGTATTTAAAACGGGCAGCAGGGTGTTATAAGTTTGTGATGCTGCTGTGTAGCTCAGTTAGAAGCAGTAATATGTTTAACTCTAGCAAAGCTGCGTCTTTTACAGTCTAGCACTCCTCACTGTAGCCAATTTGTTGATGTCAAAGCTAACCCTTAAATCCAGAACGGATATTGAAGCAATAAAGCACTTTGACAACTGTCGAGTGTTTTCCACACCGTTTCCCTCTGCCTCCTACTCCCTCCACGACCCCTCTACTTTAAGCTGCTAAGCACTTGATGGCTAGGCAAACACTTTGGAGCAAATGTTGCAACTGCCACTAGAAAGCATCACAAATTTATCACGCAGTCCACGCAGTTTCTTATTGCACTGCACAAAGTGAGCTAAAGATTTTATTGTTGGCCAAGGGTTTAGCGTTTAACAGCTAACAGAGCAGCGGCATTTTGGCCAAATGGATTTAATGCGAGGTAAGTCCTTTGAGGACTAAAGAACTTGACGAGCAGCTTACGATTGGCAGAGCCAAACAGAAAGTCAATGAAAGTCTCTGTTAAACTTGGCCCTTTTGCATTTGGGGCCACTCATTATGGCCAAGACATTTTCGGGTTCTTTGTTGTGTGCGAAAATTATGAACATGTTGCAGAAAATACGTAAAAGAAAATTCAGAAAGGTTAAGCAAACAGCAATCAGAGTTAACAATTTTTAAAGCCACAAACATTAGAGGAGTGGAAGTGGGGGGCTACTTGTGGCTATAAAAAGGCCAAAAGAAGTCGAGACAAGTTGAGTATCAATAAAGGGTCGTGTAAGCCGCAAGAAAGCCAACGGAAAGGCAAAAGGTCAATGGGAAAATGTGTGAAAAGAAAGGCAGAAATAAACTAAACATTAAGCATAGACGTTCACGTTACCCTAAGTGCAAATATCAAGTATACCACAGGTTGTACGCGCAGCCACCCTTTAAACAAAAGGGCTACGAAATTTCTACTCTACTCCGATTCGAACTATAACCAACGAAATTTGCTGTGCATGCTCGTAAAAACCGCAAAAAACTCAACGAGCCCGACACACAAAAACCGGAGCATAGCTGCGGTTAAAAGCCTGTGGAAAAGGGGTGTGGCCAGGGGCGGCCACAGCGTAGCAAATACAAATACAAATTTAAATTCAAATTCAGTTTCGTATGCAAACGAAACAAAGTCGTAAACTTAAAGCTGAGCGTACTTATGTCGTTTTGAAGAGCTGAAACAAAATGCTTTCGGATTTTGGGAGTTACAAAACCAGATTTTCTACTGATTATGCTCCTGGTAGGGGACTGGACTCTACAAAAGCAGTCGGAAACAAATTAGAATAGTACAACGTGCTTTTACAGGGTATTCAACTGCCGCTTAAATTGTTTTCATCTTTACTTTCCTGTATTTTTTTCTAATTTTGTTTTTCTTTATTGTTTTGTGGCTTTTCTCTTAGCGAATCAATTACAGCTGAAACTCCTCCTTCTTTTGTAATTTTTTGCTTTTTTTTGAGTATTTTGTGGCTTCAGCTTCTTGGCCTCCAGCGAGTTTTGATTAGCTTCCGCCTACAGATTTCAGCGGACATTGACGTCATTTTGTTTGTAACTTTATTTTTGTGCTCCCAGACTGCGGCAGGTAAGCAAAGTTCTGTAGAAGTGCTGTCATTGTCAGAGGAATTCCAATCAATCCCTGGCATCGGCAAAGCCAATTCGATGATTTCCCATATCGAATTCGGTGTAGTATTTACCCAGAAATACATCACCCAATATCCAGAGTGGTCCACTGGGCGAGGGCAGATCCACAGCAATGAAAGCCGAGGCACATACCGTGCGATCCGCAAAGATGTCGTGGAATATATAGTCCTCGCCCTTCAGTTGGAAGCGACGACCGCCGAGAGTGAAGCTCAGGGCAGGTAAATGAGGCACTTGCTCACAGGGCACCGAGTACTGACCGTAGGCAGCGGGAATACCCCCAATAGATTCATTTATAAGCGTCGCCTGTTCGTAGGGAACGGCCAGAAATGAAGTGCCCGTATCAATGATCACTTGACAGCCATTGGGACACAGCTGTAGCTGGCCAATTCTAGCATTTTCTAGCTTAATCTGCCAGTAGGCACGATGCGTGACCGGCACGTAGGTGAAATTCCCCCGATAATAACGTGGACTTGAGCCACCGAGGAAGAGATAGCCCCCATGGCGACTGTTCCGCTGCCGATTGAGGTACACAGAGAATACGGGACGTGGCAGCAGATTCCGCTCCAGAATGGCATAAAAAGGCGGCTTAATATTCTGTATGGAAATGCCTCGATAAGCCAAGCCAAAAATGCCATCAAATTTGGCAGCCAAAAAGATGGGACCTGGCATATCAGTGGCCTCGGCAAACGTCTGATTACTCACATCCAATCCGGCGACACGTAGCGTGTCCTGCGAAAGGAATCCAGCCAAACTACCAGATCCATAATGTATATCAAAGCGCTTGTTGTTCGCCTGGTAGGTGTGTGATCTCTTGGCGTTATAGCGACTGTGAATCTGGCAGGCCAACTTGTGGTGACAACTCTCCGAGGGCACCCAGAGATTGGCCGATCCTGTGTCGAAAATCACATTAAAGGTCTGCGGTGGTGTGCCCAGACTAATAGGGCCAAAGTACTGCGCATCCAAGTAGTTACTCAGTGGTACACTCTCCACCGATCCACCCACCGCTGCCATTGTGCTGTACTTGAGACGCAGTCGATCCATGCGAATCCCAAACTGCTGGAATCGATGACGCACCGAGGCAAAGCGTCGCAGTGGCACGCGATGCAGCTGCAGCTCCACCGATTGGGTAGCAACAAAAAGCAGCAACTGCAGCAAGAAATGAAGTAACAGCTTCATAATCCAATCAATATTCCTTCTCCTTCTTATAGCTTTTTTTATTCCCTGTCGTTTCAGCTTTTTCCTTCCAAATTGTAACAGAATCTGCTTTGATTTCAATTCGTTTTGAATTTAATACGCTTGACATTTATGAGCTGGCAACACGTTTTTTATTGTAATGTTTTAAATTCAGGCATCTTGAATTTCTATGGTGTAATAAAAAGGGGAGCACGGAAAGGGAGGGGCTCACACGCCCATTATACACCCAGTGGCAGTGCAATGCACTTTGACTTAGAGTTTTAAAGCACTGAAGACTACTACTACAAATTGGTTACACCCTGTGCCAGAAACACAAGTTGTAATTGGAAATGTGAGCGTCGCGTGTGACAAATGAAAATCAGTTGTCGCTTTCTGGTGAGCGTGAGTTTCCCACAACAGAAATTTCCCACGAACGTAGTGACGCTTCCACGGAAACGTCGGATCAGAAGTTTCCTTGACAGCCAAAATCAGGAACTGTTCGCAGTTTGTAATGCTCAATTACACCAGAAAAGAAAGGATGAGTGGTGGAGGGAAAAGGGGCAAAGGTGACTATCGAGTTGTGAACTAATCGTAATCAATCATGATTCCAATTGAAGCACATATCAATCTACATGTTACAGCGGTTTTCGGGTGGAAGGGGAAGAACTGAAGTGGCGGCATTTGTCACAGATTAGACAGCAGAGTGAAGTGAAATGATGTGAAGTGAATTGAAATGAAGTGAAGTCGTCACTTGATTCTGGACGAATTTTGCCATTAGCTTTAAATGAATTGATGCGGAGGCCAAAATGCTTGACACTTTTGGCGGCCATTAGAGACAGAGAGCCACAGAGCTAATGCCAATCAAGGCAAGAGCTGCAGCTTCTTTCTCTACTCGGCGGTAAATCACGCATACGCCTCGTAGCATGCTGACAAATGTACGGCAATTAAAATGACAGCTCAGCTAATGCGTCAACAGGCAAAAATGAAGCCTAAAACTAGTAGGGAAGGAAACAGAGTGAGCCAGACTGCGAGAGACCCTGTAGCTAGGTTTATTGGAGAATTTAAAGCAAAAATTCAGCACTCCTTGTGTTTTTTAAGGTACAGAATGAGAAAGGTCAAAAGCAAAAGTCAACAGCTGAGTTAACCAGACTGTAAAATGCACTGTATCTAAGCTGATTACCATATTTAAGCTACAAACTCAGCAGACTCTCTGTATTTTGCTGGTCACTGGGTAACGAAATTGGACAAAAAACCTTTTGACACCATCTCCCGCAGAGTCTGTCAGTGACAGTCGCTCATTGGGCACTTACCACACCTATCAGCAGCCACCTATCTCCTACCACTTGCCTCTTGCCACCTGTCTCATTTGTAAGCTAGACAACAACAGCAGTTTGGCATTTATTTGCTGCTGGTTGAGGACTCGCCAATATTTGAGCAGACACAATTAAATGTATATTCCACTTACTGTTGACATTTGTGCGCTATTTGCTTTGGGCCTAGCTAACAACTCTTTGATGTACACTGCTGCCCAGTCAGTCAACCAGTCAGCCAGTCAGGTGTATTAATTGATGCCGAAAAGCTGGCGTTAATATTATTAAACTGAAATTGAAATTGCATTATGGCCATTAACAGCTGGCAGTGTTCACAATTCAGCGTTCAGCGTTGACTCAGTTAAGCAGTTCTCATTGAATTACGCAAAGGAGCAGAGCAGTTACAACAGCAACAACAAGAACGACCAAAAGTTAAAAAAAAAAGGGAAGAAAAAGTGAAAGAGGAAGTGAAAGAGAAAGAAGCTGAAGTTGTCAGTTCAGTTTAGACCAAAACTTTTCAACGACTGTCAAACTCAAGACGAAGAACTCCCTTTCCCTTACTGTCTTTTCACTCTTTCCCTCTCTTTCACTTCCTGTCACATTTTCTACGCATTGGGCAGGTTTTATATATTTTTAAAGAGATAAAGGAATAAGCTATTTTCCACACTGTCAAAACTGTTTTAAGTTGCGGAAAGATTTGAAAATTTGTAATAAAATTTAAAATATACTCAAATCTAGTATTGTGACTGCAAAAACCACTTCGAAAAGCTGTCAATCATCACAAAAAATCATTAATAAATACAAAAATTTATATTAAATACCAAAAACTTTAGAAGTTTGTTCAAACTTAATATAAATTCAAATCATCCCAGTTTTCCGACTCCGAAACCTTTCCGAAAAGCTTAAATTATTGACATTTGCGTAGGTTTCTGCTACACACCTGAGTGTCAACACTTGTTGCTGCTGTTTCAGAGTTGAGTAAAAGGCAAAAATCGCCCCCAAAAATGAAAGGTAAAATAAACGTATTTTGGTAACCGGAAATTGCGCACAGCATTTGTATCTTTTGATGCTTTGGAAATTAACTTTTCGCCCAGCAATGCCAGAAAGTTTCTCTTTCGCATTTTACGTACTTTGTGTGCAAACGGTGTTGCTAATGTGACACAGGCAGACAAACAGACAGATGGACATACTCAGAGACCAAAAAATAAGTAAGTGTGTTGCAATTCCCAGAAATGTAGCAGCTGTTGGCCAGGCTAAAAGTTTTCTCTGCCAGCTTTATATTGTTGACCACACACTTGACCTTTTCGGTGTGGATGTACGGGGTCACTTTAGTTTCATTCCTTGGGGATGACATTTAAGTTAGTGCAAGTTTTGTGCAGCCAAAAGTTGCAATAAAGTGCGTCACATACAAACTGGCGTCTAAAGCTTTGAGTTTGAAAACCAAAAACCAATTAAATGACCAGCAAAATAAAATAAAAACTTGCTCAAAAGAATATTTTTCCCACACTGTTGCTTTAAACTACCCTTTAATCGCAGAGTTGCTGGGTATATTGTATGTTTGTGGAAAAGCAGCGCTGTTCAATACTTTCAGCATCAGAGACTTTGGTTCAATGGACTTAATATGAAATTTGCAGTTTTCTTTAAACTTTTTCAGTGTAGCATGTTCTTTTTTGGGATTAAACTTTAGCTTTTTTACATCATTAATCATTCAACTTCATTGCACGTATCGGTATCGCATAAGTACATGAAAAGTTATGGCTGCTTGTAGCTCATAAGCGCTGTGAGCGCCCGAAAGTATGCGGTAAATTTGTGTACAGCCAAAGTTTCTAATTAACAGATAAATTTCATGAATATTTAAAGTGAGTAACGGGTATCTTTTAGTCGCGGACTAAAGTGTAACCTTCTCATATCTTTTTCTTCATCTTCTCTGTGCCTTTGCCTTTCCTCTTTCATTGAGCAATGCCTTTTAAACTTTATCCTTTTGTATGGCAGCAGCACAAAAACATACTCAGCCGCAAAAAGGTTTGCACATTCAACCCTCAAACTGCCGTTCAATCTACTCCCGTGGCCTCAACTCAAAAGTTCGAATTTCCCACATTTTCACAAATCCCCCACCCCTTCGACTGCCTGAACTTGACGCCTCAACCAATTGAATACTACTTGGCCCACAAAACAGGCCTAAAATAATATTTTAGTCGCACAAAAACTTTTGTAGCTACACGTTCTGGCTTGTTGTGAAAAATCAAAAACAAGACGCATTATTAATGGTCCAATTAGTAGCGGAAAAAAACGATAAGCTTTCCACAGGTCTGGCAGCTCTTAAGTTTTCCATTTTCCAGCTACGCACTTACTCTGATGCTCAGCTTGCTGCGTGCAACAATTTTCCAACGCGTAACTTTGCGGCGCTGAAAAGTATGCTACACACTTTAGCTCTTAGCCATTTCCCAGTTGCGAACGCATTTACCCCAGAGTTTTTCATACTTTCTATCCATAAATATGCATTTCTTATCCCTGCATACCTGCATATACTTTATGTCGCAGCTGTCGTGCCACAAATAAATGGCACTGAACAACTTAACTTCCCCCAAATGCTGTCAATTTCTGTTGTCTTTTCCATGGGAAAACTAGCGCACTTTAGTTGCTTTGCAGCAGCAGCTCTGTTGTCTTTAATACTTTAAATTATGCGGCTACCTGTGAAGCCAAAGAGCATTAATGCCAGATTATATAATTACTCGCCATTTGTGGGCTTAACGCGCATACTTTATCCCCGTTTAATCAACTTGAATTTCATTTAGCGTTTTAAATCCGCTTTAATTTGCCAAGTTACTACTTTCGCTGTTGTTGCTATAGTTTCAGCAGCCAGTTGTTGTTGCTTTTGTCTCTTTTTCTGCCTTTTAGCTTGTTGCTGCTGTTTTTGCCTCTACAGTGGCCGCTGAAATTGCTGCTGTTGCTGCTGTAAATATTGTTATACCCTTATAGTTGCCACGGCTGTTGCTGCTGCTGCTGTTGGTGTTGGTGTTGCAAAAGTTTCAACAGCGACTGCTAGTTTTCAGTTTGTTGCTGCTGTTGTTAGCGTTTCTATGGCCTATAGTAGTGCAGCTATTCCTGCTGCTAATGCTGCTGTTGATAGGGTTTATATAGCTGTTGCAGTCTGTGTTGCTGTTTTTGTTATAGTTGCATAAATTGCTAATATTGCTGATGATGTTGCTGGCGTTGTTGCTGCTGCTATCGCTGATGTTGCTAGTATTAATGTGCTAGCTTTTGTTGCTGCTGCTGCTGTTGCTGTTGCCATAGCTGCTGTGCTTATTGTTACTGCTGATGCTGTTGCTACCATTGATCCCACTGCTGCTGCTGATGTTGCTCTTATTATTGCTGCTGCTGCCTGCTGCAAGCAATCTATTAAGTAAGCGATTGATGTGCTGTCAAATGTTTTGCTATTTTATTTTGATTGATTTCTGCTGCTGTTAAAGTAATAAAATTGGAAAAGCAGCAACAGAACTGAACCCAACGATGACTCGACAAGATTGCTGCTAATGACATACTACGAGAAAAGCTATTCTATTAATTAGTATGCATGACAGGCACTAAATCACAATTGGTACTGTGAGAACAGTCAGATAAGGGCTAGAGAAAGGCTTAAACTAAGTCCGTACTTCATTATTTGGGTCAAGTGTGCTCATTTAGAGGCGTGGCTATCCTGCGGCCATGAATGTTGCAACAGCAGCGATTGCAAAACAACTACGATTTGCGATTTGCATAGATATTTATAGATAAGCAGCTGTAGGTATTCACGGGATAAAAAGGCGAGGCAGCGGACTCAAAGAACCGAACGGAAATTGTTTTTTAAACGTTAACGGGCAGCACTTCAAGTTGTCAGCATCAGCAGTGGCAGTGAAAGTGGCAGCAGCAGCGGCAATACCAACGACATTGCACAGTGGTAACAAGCTAGAAAATTTCTCAAAGCAAAACTTTGAGAAAATGTAGCATCTTTAATTGGAATTATACATTTCAGACAGCAAGCACTGTTCAAGTTTAATTAATTTTATCCATTTTGCGTACTTAGCATGTGAATAACTCTGTCAAATAAAGTGATATGTATAAATAGCATAACTTTTTGAATACTAGGCAAATAGAAGAATCAATTCCGAGTTTAAAAAGGTATAGCAATCGACAAACGAATATCTGTAACTCAAAATATTCCAACGTTTATTTGCATTGGGTTCAGGCTTTAAAATCTCATGGATTTGCTCCCGAAAACTAATAAACCTACACCACTGTGCAACAATAAACTTGAGACTGCAACTCAACGGAAACTTTGTCCGCAAATCTCTGGACAGCTGTGACAAGCTTTTGGGGCAGAGAGCAAATATTTAATTAGCTATAACACGAGCTGTGCCTCAGGGAATCTTTCTGACTGCCCTCAGGCAGTCAACTATTCAGTCCGTCGACCATTTGGTGAGTCGGGAAATCGGACAGTTTGGAGTGTAGGTAAAAGAGTCCGAGAGCCAGAGAGTCCAAGAGTCCAAGTCAGACGACAACCACATCCTGTTATGGTGTCCGAGGCATGTTTTCGAGTCAGTCAAGCGCGAAGAACGTCAGATGAGATTTCATTTTGTCTGGCTGAAGATTAAAGAGAATTCCCAAAATGAGTTGACAACTCTGCACAAATGATTGCCTTTAATAAATACAGTTGAGTTAGTCATACAGTTAACTAGTTTCAATGAAAACTTTTGGCTTTCTACTGGTCATTCATATGCACACTTGACTGTACCTATGTGAACTCAAGCATAATTAACATGATAATAAATCACTGCACTCAACGAGAGAATTCTTGCACCTTTCCCTCACCTCAGTCCTCTATTAATAAAATTCGTCAGGGGCCAAATGGTTTCAAGGTATTCTCCTCATTAATTAAAGCCCAAACACAGCAAATATTAAAACAGGCAAATAATTCTGCCACAAATCGCCATTAGTTTGGAATTCCAGTGAAATCAAATATCTTGAAATTGTATAAGTACTGTTTAATTACACGCTAAATTAGACAAAAAGCTATTCAAGGTTTTGTGTAGGAAAATGAAAGAGAATTTGCTTTAAAGAGATGAATGGAATGTAGATTAAATACAGAAGGCGATTAATAAATGTAGGTAAATTAAGATCAAGTTATGAAATTTGGACAGACAGACAAACGCACAGTCAAGCTTCTGACAAGCCTAATAGACCACTCTACACTTTTTTAGAGTGCAGGGTCTAATTTAAATTTCCTATCTGTCTGAAATGCAAACAATTTAAGCTTAA
Organism: Drosophila parthenogenetica; assembly: GCA_035047505.1. Classification (NCBI taxonomy): domain Eukaryota; kingdom Metazoa; phylum Arthropoda; class Insecta; order Diptera; family Drosophilidae; genus Drosophila; species Drosophila parthenogenetica. The sequence goes on from JAWNPM010000087.1 coordinate 8,641,087, forward strand.
AGTTTTTCCTTTAGCTTTAAGTCATTTAAATTTTAGTATTTTTGGCCGTTGAAATGTTAAAATAAATAAAAATTCCTTTCCCAGAAATCTATTGTTGTTGCTGTGGCTTTGTTGTTGTTGTTCCTGTTTTTTGTGTGGCCTAAAGAAGTTGTTGGCTGCTTGCCACCATGTTGACCTTCGGGGTAATTTCACTTTTGATTATGGCCAACAACTGAAATTATGCTCTTCAGGGCTTTAGTTAATTAAAGCGGTTAAACATTTGGGTTCTAAACAGGCAACAAGCAGCCGCGGGGGCTTGGTTTGGGGGCAGCAAGTAATGTGGCATGCAGCTAATTGTGGGTCTAAGCGACTTTTAATTGAGTTTCATTTCAAAACTGGGAATGTGTTTGCCAACTTTTTAGGCGCACAATTTGGTTAATTAAAATGTAACAATTGCGTTGGCATTTTTGTGTGCCACAATTGCGTTGAGTGCTGCCTGTTGACTGTTGCCTCTGCTTATCTTGCCTCACACACACACACACTCGTCAGGTGGCTGCAATGCGTTGGCAAAACTTTCAGCACTTCATCACCGTGAGTGACGCCTTCCTTTGACGCCAATGGAAGGCGTGGCCACATATGACTCAATTTGCAATTTGTGCCACGGCCTACAAAATCTTTATTTATTGCAACTAATTTGCATAACAACAACAACAACGAGTGGGAAAAACTTTACAAATGTGGAAACGCATTTGAATGCCAAATCACTTGGCCGCACAATAAATGTTTATGCTCTGCCCCATTTTACAGTTACGATTATTGTTGTGGTTCTTCTTGCTGCTGCTGTAGTTTTTTGTGGCGTTTAAGTACTTTGAACTTTAGCGCTGCTTTAGCAACGTTGCCCCAAAATATTTTCCATTAGGGAAAGTACGACGTATACACACTATGTGCTTAAATGGCTCATACGCCATGTTGTCGGCTCACTTTCGCTCTTGACGTTGTTTATGGCGGGTAGATAAGGCTAGTCGTCTAGAAAAAGGCTGCAGTGTAGCAGGCTTCAAGCGACCCTGTAGTTATTAAGCTAAAATAGTTGGGAATATTTTTATGTAAATTAGTTTACTACTCAATATACTTAAATTAACTAGACCCTGTACTCAAACACTCAAATCCACAAAACTTTTCTGTTTTAAATGCTGATTTAAAAGTTTTCTGAAAGTTAAACTACCTTTTTTGCTTGTTAACTTTCATTTTTGTTTAAGTACAGGGTCAAAAAGTGGTAAGTGGCGAGGCTAACTCTCGACTTTACAGCAAAAGCATTCTGTGCATATTTTACACAAATAAATTAAACATTTATGCACTTGATGCGGCTGAAGCGAGTGGGAATCTCATGTTTTGCATTCATATGCATTTAGCCTTCACACCCACACTCCAATCGCTCGTTCCTGCGCTTTTCTGCTCTTCTTTACCCTATCCCCTGCTCCCTTTTTGCAGTTGGTAGTTCCATTTCATTTTCATTGCCAGCAATACCCTGTGTTTATACAAATTTCAGGGGTCAACATGTTTTAGAGCTTAAAGAGACTCTGACTGATCTGCATGCAGTCCAACGGGCAAGAATTTCAAAGCTAAAACCCTGGTTTCTACAACGAAGCACGGATGTACCTTCCTCTTCTTTCTCAACCATCTCTGACCCCTTTTATTACAGGGTACCTGTAAGTCGTGCACTTTAGCACACCTGCAGTGCTCTCTTTGTGCTTGTTTTTCCGCAGAGGTTGCGCTCATGCAATATTTATAGGCACTGGAATTTATTTTGCCGAGTGCAATGCATTTTTATAGCATCGGACTTTATCCAGCTCGACTCGGTCGACAAGTCATAACTTGATATTCATGCCAACTACCGTTAAGTCGTCAAGTGTTTTTCCCTCAACTCAATTCGACTCAAATACTTTACATAACTCCGTCACTAACACTCTTTTCATGACCCTATCTTTATAGCCAACTTATGTGCTTACTTACCTTTTCAGTTACGAACTCTTTATATTAATAATTTCACTAATTTCATTTGCCTCACTCAGAGTTATATTAACTCGAGCTAACGCTTCTTGGTAGCACTCGAGTGCCACTTCAGTTGCACTTGAGAAAAACTTGGAAAACGCAGATAAACGTGTACGTGGCAGATGAAAAATAGGTATTTTGATGTCTCTCGTGGAACCGCAGAGCGAACTTTTCAAAGAATGCAATTAAAATGTGAATAAAAACGGTGTAGTCTGGAGTGATGCACTAGCAGATACCCTGTAAAGTTTTTCAAACTAAATTTCGTCTTGCAGGTGCTGAAAAAACAATTTTACGCAGATAATCAGTATCAAACTATTCATTGCGCATACCCTGCTTAACAAATATACAGAGTATCTTTGGTAAAGTCCCTATAGTAATTAAAAAGGAATTGAAAAACTTTTAAAGTTGCTGACATCAATTTATTGCAAATATTGTGTAGAAACTTTTTGGAATCTAACGACCGCTTACCAAATGTATAGGGTATCCGTTGTAAATAAGATGGAAACTGCCTGTACCTAATTGTCTTCTGTCGTCCCCTCTTTTCACATACCTCCCAACACACCCATCGTTAAACACCAAATACAGGGTATTTGAATAATTTTTTTCATTAATGTTGTCCTGGTTGCTTCTTCCTCTTGTTGTTGTTGTTGTTGCTATTGCGCCTCGCAACCAAATTACTTTGATGTTAACACAATTTTTATACATTTTCATTTCATTTTGCTCCAAATTTATGAACACAAAGAAATTAAAAATTTCAATGCGAAAATTTCCAAACAAAACGCGCTGTTAAAAATGAGAAATTTAAATTAATGATAATTTCGGCAGTGAATGGAGAACGCAATAAAGGTAAAGGTAAAAGTTTTTCATACACTCAAGTAAGTAGACCATTTATTATTATTATTATTTCGTTTTAAAGTGGTTTCTGTGTATTGTTTGTGGACTTTTAAAATGGGTTTGTTTATAGATCATTGATTAATATTTGGTAACAGTTTTTTTTTTGTACAGCGATTGTGGCTTGGAACGAATACTCAGTAACATTCAACATTCAGTTAAAACAGCACATTTACAATAATTGGCTAAGACTATAAATACTTATTTAAGATTAGAACTAGTTGGGTTGGAGGGCCACTGAAGTGGACGTTGGGCTGTGGGGAAAATTCGCAATTAAAATAATAGTTTTTTATTTCAGTTCAGTCTCTTCAGATGCTTTTTGCTCTTGCGTAAAATCTTCGACTTAGTTTTATCATTTACAAATAGGAAACTAAATTTAGACAGCTTAGACAGAATTCTCCTCGAGTCCCATCTGCAAATACCAACAAGTTACCAAAAAGTGGCAGTTTAAACAGCAAACTCTCTTACCTTCATTAGTGGACTGATTGCCCTTGGCAGCACACTGAGCGTACTGCCAGTTCCCGTTTGATTACTGTTAGTGGGCAGCATGTGCAGTGCGTTGTTGGAACCACGGTGCAGCGACAGTGGTGCATGTTGTCCCACCAGCGTCGTTGTTGTCGCCGATGAGACGCAGGACTCACGCTTGCCACGCCCATAGTAGGAGGTCAAAGGGCTGCTTATACACGGGAAAAAAGATTCGTACTAGAATTTATGTGTGAAGCATTTTATTTAGTGGCGTTTTATAGGCAGAAGCGGAGCAAGTGGCGCTTAAAGTAGGTAACTAAGGGCTGTTAGAGACACAAAACTTGAGTAAAGTGCAGTGAAATGAACAGCAAAACTCAAAACTCATGCGAGCAGAGCTCCAAACGAACTAATTTCATTACCATAGCGAAACTTAAAATGTATGCGTATAAAACAAATGGAGATGTGTCTGATTCTTAAGTGAAACTTTGTAGCAACTTACTAACTACAACATACGGACAGGTGCTTATAATTAATGCCAAAAAAAAGAGTAGAAAGAAGAAGAAAGTGTTTTCACTTACCGCATGCTCTCAGCCCGCGGGGAGCCGCCACCGCCTTTGGAGAAACTTTTTGTAGTATAGCTGCCAAGTTAAAAAACAGTTAAAAGTGTTTGTTGTTGTTGTTGTCTAGTGCACTTAAATTAAGAGTGTGATAATTGTGGATCGTGTGTGTGAAAATAGTTGAGAGGTGAGAACTACTAACTACTTTGGAGTTTTAACCCACCGTCTGTTCTGATTGCGTTGAATGTTGCGTGTGTCACGCCAGGTGGATACGTGATGTCGCAGCGCATTTCGCACCTCCGAGTTGAGAAAGCAGTAGAACAACGACACCCAGAAGCCCTGTAAAGGCGGCAAAGTAAATATTTGTTTGCTCAAAACAGAAGAAGAAAGCAGAGTTCGATTTGGCGTGCTCGACTGGGAGTTTAGGACAACTTTAAGTAGTCATAGCTTGGCTTAAATTCAAGCAGTCTACATAAAATTTGGTAAAGATTTTAAAGGGAATCGTTTGGCAATAAAAGTAAATTTATAGCTATTAAACTACGCTAGCTACAAGCCGTACATACCCACTCTCTTATTGTCTACTAGGTCTACAAAGAGATTAACAAACAGAGACCGGAAAAAACAACTTGCCTGTGTGCTCAGCAATACGGCGCGCAGAACAGCAAACATGTGACCCATTAGCCCCGATTCGGAAGGACCTGCCAGCACCACCAGGTACGTAATGCCAAAGAGTGGTATAAGCACAAGTAACGCCTTTGCTGCCTTTCGATACTGTCGCGTCTCAACAGTATTCGCTGAACGCAGTTTTGTTATAAGCACCTGGCAGAGCGGATAATGATGATCATAATGAAGGTTATGGGTTGGAAGTGCTTAACTTACCCACATGATGCGCAGCAGGAATGTCAGATTGATAATGAGGACAGCACAGACAGGACCCTGGAATATCCAGTCGACATTCGTCTCCTCCATCCAGGGACAGTTGATGTCATACTAAGCGCGAATACAACTTTAATGAGGCAAACCCAAAAAAAAGGGAGACAACAAAGAAGGGAGACAGCCAGCAAGCTGTGCCCTCAGCTCAAAACTCACCTTATCCATGTTATAGCTAACCGTGAGACCTTTTGCCACCGCCCAGGTGACCACAAACAGCGCAGGGCCGCCTGTCAAGCGGGAGGAAGAAGAGGAAAATTAATTAGATACATCTAGCACACTGAACAAAAGATGATGTCCTTGCTAACAGAGAATTTGGAATATTGAAACTGATTTCTCAAGGAGATAAAAACTCCGAAAGAAAGCAGTCTGCTATACTTTCGCTCAGTGTACACAAACTTACCCCAGCCAATTGAGACGTATATATTGAAGCGGATGTTATCGCCCGAGAAGGTCTTGACCACCAGCATATAGAGATACAGACCTTCGACCAGCATCCAAAAGAAATTAGTCAGTGTGAAGAAGTGAAAGAGTGTGACCAGCGCAATGCAGCTGCTCAAACCGCTGCGAATGGAGATCTAAGAGGGAGACGGTAGACAGGGGAAACGGGAAGAGTAAAATCGAAACATTGTATAGGGCAGACAACCCAGCTACTCACCTGCACGGACAGCAGCAGTATCCAGAACAAAGCCGACATGATGTAGGTGAAAAATAAATTGGCATGGATGGTGTTACGCAAACAACGCAGTTCCCTGGCAAATGGGCATGGTGAAGGGGGGAAGGAAAAGTGTTTTGTTATAAGAATAGCACAGCAATTAGTTGGCTGGCTTCACACTCACTTGTAGTAGGCAAAAACAATCAGGGCCAACGACAGCGAGACGAGGCTCAGAGCGTACCCAATGTAATAGATAATAGTCGGTAGCTCGACAATTGTCTCAAACTCCGGCACCGTTTCAGGGGCGGGCAAATGAGCGCAGGCATCATAGTTGGTGTACTGCTCCCAGCTGCCGTTGTAGTGACAAAAGCGAGTGGCATTTTCTGCACAGTGGAAGTTAGTAAAAAAGGAATAGAAAAAGAGTTAATGGGTATAATTTTGGTATTTTTTGTATGTTTTTGGTATTTTGTTGGTATTTTGTTAGTATTTTTTTGTATATTTTCATTATTTTCAAAATTGTGTTAGTATTTTTATTACTTTATGTACTAATTTTCAAATACTCACTGCTGCTATCATAGTGTATACCCTGTAATTCATCCATGCACTGCAGCACTGCCAGCGTGCCACGTGCGGTACGTGGCCAGCATAGTATCGAATCGAACTGCGTGTTACAATGGTCTGTGGCATTGCCGTACGTGGCCAACTCAAAGTGCTGTTGCACCATGCAGTGCAGCTCGACACTCTGATTAATCTCATCGAGATTGCTCTGCGACCAAACGGTGTCGTTCACGCCGCTCAAGGAATTCCCAAGGATGTCATTGTTGTTGTTGTTGTCGTTACTCATTGCTGCTGCTACCGCTGGTGCTTGATCCGCTACTTTAGTTGCATATTGTTAAGTTGGCTGCAGTAGCAAAATAACGGGAATATAGGATAAATTAAATTTAGCTGGCAAATTTGACCTGAAAATGGCCCTAAAATGGCTAACAGACACAATTTTCATTAAGCCAACAAAATACATATAGGTGTTTTACTGCGTTAATTGCATTGGGCCAAAATGACTTCTTTGGCCAATAGCCCCAAAAGGGCAACAGTTTAAAGCGCCATAAATGGCGGGAAAATTGCATTTCCAGTCAGATACAAAGGCCAAGACGATACAGTAGGCAGTGTCTGCTACACTGTTGCTTCGAGCCATGCTACAACTCGTCATATAAGTTGGCCAACAGTGCCATAAAAATTCATTAGCTTGCAGAAAGTTGGCCAACAAAATAGGCCAGAAACAGCAACTTGGTTATCAATGAGAATTCTGGTGTGGTTTGGGTCAATTGACGTACGTGGCTGCCAAAGACAAAAGGTAACCTAGAACATAGAAATTAAAGGGCAAAGGGGGCGTGGCAGGCATAAAGGGGCGTCGTGAGCTCAACCTTTTGAGTCAGCAGGACCCAAATCTTGCATTTATGGGCTGATAATAAATGGCATAAATGATGCATCGTTACATTAATGCATGGCATAAAAACACACACACACACTAGCACACAAATACACCCCCACACATCCCCACACACACGCAAACAGATAATAAATATGTAGATGTTGTGCCAAGCGAAGCGTACAGACAGTGAGCGAGAGCAGTAAGCGGCCAAGCGGAAATGGGTTTCCAACGAAAAAGGTCTTCGTTACGGTTAATAGTTGGCATTAAATTATGTATGGAACAGCATAACTAAACATAGTAGTTGGCACTAAATACTTAGCATTTCTTTATGCACAAAGCGGCATAACTAAATCACAAGTTTAAGTGCTTTAATAGCTAGAAATATGGCTATGAATTAACTATTTGCGGTGTCAGACTAGTTTATAACTTTTCCTTTGACTGTTTAAGTTATACATAAATAAATTGCATTTTTATATGCATTTTTTAAACAAAGCTAATTTCAAACTGCCAATTGTTAATTTATTTATGCACAAAACAGCATAAAAAGCACAATTTATGTAGCGGAAATAAAACTAATGCATAATTTAAGCCAACAATTTAAAAACCTTTAACCAAACAGCTAACGATAACTTAACTAAATTTAAATATTAAATTTTGGCAAATTTAAAATTATTTAAAGCATTTTTTGAACAGTTTTCGCGTTGTGGCACCTGTTTTCTGTAGCCCACTGTATGCCAACGCCTCATCATTTTTTTGGGCTCTTGTTGTACGCCTTTTTGCTGTAACTTGAGTTGTTGTTGTTGTAACGGATGTTGTTCATCTTTTTGTTGCTTTTTTTGCTGTTTTTTTTTTGGCGCGTTGCTCGTAAATTAGCGCAACATAAAGCCAACCGCCGACAAGATTATTCCTGCACATGCCTCAAGCTTATTTACTCGCCTGATGGCCAAGGCGCAGCTCCCATTGGCCCAGTTCGCTTTTGGCCAGCTGCAGTTGTGGCCCAAAAGCAAACAGCAAAAGTACAACAAGAAAAGGGCTCCACACAAACACACACACAGTCTTAGATTTCAATTTGAAGCCGCAATTTTGCAAATTGCTTTCGCCGCAAAGGCAAAAGGAAAAAACAGGAAAAAAAGCCAAAAAACAGGCCACAAAAATTAAGAATAGACTTGAAATAGTCGAGCATCTAATTGCCTCATAAATAATTTGCGGCTGACAAGCCAGCACACTGTAAAAAATAAAGAAAAACCGCTGAAAAAGGCAGCTAAATAATGGAAATAAAAATGAAAATTTGATTGCTAATTGCAGATTTGATATCAATTAGAGACTAGATAACAATATCTGCTACACGATTCATTGCGGGCAAATGAAAATTCATTTTGACAGCTCAACAAAAAGACAAAACAAACACACACACAAACACACACACAGCTACAGGGACAGATGGAATGTGTTCATCTGACAATCTCATTTATGGCATTCACAACTTGATGAATGTCCAACGCGCATCATAAAATATTTTCAGCTTGGCCAAATCAACGCAAAAATAAAAAGGACATTACGACAAATGCCGCTGGCTGGCACAAAAAAAGTAGGCAGAGAGTATGTCTGACAGACAGATACCCTTTAAGCAGCAAAAATTTAAAGTGGAAAGCTGAAACTTGTGGACTTGGGAAAAAGAAGCTCATCTCGTAGCTGCTATGCAGTCTGTTGGGTATCTTAGATACCCTGTAATATTAGCTAATAGTAGTAATATAGTAGAGGAGTTTAATTGGTTTAAACTGTATAACAGCAAAGGGCTGAAAAACTGTTGCTCCTGAAGCAGTCAAGAAACTCAGTCTTGATCTACAGGCCTATTTTTGCCTATGCTCCCCTCTCCTAGGCCTGTAACTACAGGGTATGAAAGGGACACATCTGCAGATGGACAAACAAAGTGCACACACAGAAATAGAAAGCAGACCAAATGAATATGTCCGTTGTGGGGATAATGTACTATAACGTTTGCTTATTTGTTGCTGCTGTTTTCTCTGCAGCTCCGCCCACTTGTCACTCCCCACTTCCACCTACTGCCTTTGTTTCGCTAAGTTTCCTTAGTTTCCTCCCCGAACTGACTTAAATTGCTGTCTCCCTGGTTACCCTCAGTTCCCTGTTCCAAATGCTATCGTACATGCTATTATAGAAGATTGTATCTAATCTCGTGCGATTGCACACAATGGATTTGCCAAAGGCGCTGTTGACAACACACACCCACACGCACACGCACATAGAGCTGGAATCGAATTCCTGCGGCTGACTGAGTACAGTAAGTGTAGGGAATGCGTCTGAGTCGCAAACCACTGCTACAAACTGCCTTTATGCACTGCAAAAAATGCACGTGCCACTCAAATAAAATGTTAACAAAATTGGTAGCAAATAAGGGGTATAAAAAGCTGTTGGCCAGTCAAAAAAAAACTTAAAGTAATGAAGAAAACTCTAGCCCTTTAGCAAAAGCTATTTTGACTAAAATACTTTTTCCTTAACATAAACAGCACTGCCTTCTCCTTCAAAGACTTGACTGTTTCGCTCAGTGCAGCATGAGCGAGAGTGTCTGCAATTTCCGGTTGCTGCTCTAATGCTTTCAAATGTTTACGTTGCCTGCCATCAGCTGATGTTCTGCTGCTCCTTCTTCTGGTAATTGCTGTGAATTCCATTTGTTGAATTCCACTAAATATAATAATCATCATATGGCATGCCACAAAATGTTGCATTGTTTTCTGTTAGCTTTTCCGACTGTATTCGCTTTCTCTTTTTGGCCGCACTCTCGGTTTGCCATTAAAAGGCGTTCTCATTATTAAACAAACGTTAAAGACAATATAAACATAGACTGGCAGGCCAAGGAGGAAGAACACAAGGACTCAAAAAAAAGGACAAAACAAACACAATTTTTATAGCTATTTTTATTTTTAGCTTTTGTTGTTGCTCTTTTTGCTACGCTGCGCTGAGCTACGCTGTGTCAGCTTTCATTATTGTAGCTCATTAAATTTTATATGCATAAAACAGAGCAAAGCAGAGCGCAATGAGGTCGCGACGCATTGAAAAATTCATGAGCAAAATGTTACGCATACGACGCGTGAGCCCCTTTCGCAAACACTCTGCGTATGTGGACTTGTTTTTTACGCCTCATTGATTAAATTCAGCTTGGAAAGCTTAACTTCACAAGCATTTTTGTCATTCTGATCAGCAGTAATAAATTACGTATACGTATACATCAGAAATATTGACGAAATTCAATTGAAATCGAATCAAAATTTTATTTACATTTAATTTCACTCGCAGCTTATTACAAAATAATTACAAACAAATGTAATTTGATATGAATTTAATTTAAATTTTAATTAGTTTGTATGCTAAATGGTTGTTGTTTTGTGAAATTCCTCAGCTGTCTGCGTTTTACTGCTAGCGCTCTCCAATAAGTCAAGTATTTGCTGTGGATGTGTGAAAGATAATACGACTCCCCTAGGTACGATAGATAAACGTGTGTAGGCTTTGGTTACAGTGTAAGAGCATAGTTTTTGCAAGCAGTGTGGTGGGAGGTAAGGGCTGTGCTTTTATGCATCCGCTGGCGGCAATCAAATTTGATGGCGAATGGCGTGAAAAACGCAAGCATTACTTCAAGCGGTCAAAGGTCAGCGAAGGGTTTAAACATAAGCTTACATAAGCAATGGGCAAACAGCGCTCTGTGTGTCTAGACAAATATCATAATTTCCCCAACACTTCCGGAGCGCGTGGTGAGGGTTCAGTGGGGAAATAGGGAAAGCAGAAGCACGCACTGCCTCACACCTGCTGCCAGGAAATTTTTGGCCTTTATGCGCGTCTTGATGGCCGGCCATTTGAAACAGAATCTGAGGCCATTGCCAACAAGTGTTGCGTTTTATTGTCTCGCTATTAACGGTTTTCCCCTTCCCCCTTTCCGTTCGGTGGCACGTGCAACAACGCGGCACGCGCTGCAGCTACGTGAGTGAAACTCGAGTGCTTGTGGTTGCTAACAAGCCGAGGATTTGCTTTTAACACAGCTCGCATAAATCCATAAAAAGTCGAATAACAAAGGCGAGAAAAGGAAAGCAAACAAACGAATAAAGAGCGGATGGGGGAACCTGTATGTGCGAAATCTGTTATTTATTGGCTCAATAAAAATATGGCTTAATGTAATGCAAGTTTGGCAAATAAGTATGACAGAGATTTTGCCCAAAAGCAGATATTTTACGACGTGTGGGCGTGGGCAGGGGAAGGGGAATTATTTCAGCACTCGACGGAAGTTCATCAAATCAAATCAAATCCAAATCGAAAATACATTAAAAGGAGCGCACGAAAGTAGGCAACAAGTTTGAGGCAATCCCTTTGCGGAAATACATTAAAAGCGCACCCCAAAAGTAGGCAACAAGTTTTTTCTGCTGCTGCTTTTTCTTTTGCTTCCCTTAACTTCTCAATTACCTGCCATTGTTAGTCGTTAACAATAACAAAGTAGCTGTAGCTATAGCTGTAGCTATAGCTGTAGCTATAGCTGTAGCTATAGCTATAGCTATTGCCATTGATACAGTTATCGTTGGCCAATGTGATGGCATTCAAGTGGATTTCTAATGGAATTTTTTTTGGCAATCGATATTGCACTGAGTGGACATACACACAACCACACACAAGTGTCTTTACACAGCCACACAACAATGTAGCCAATTGCCAATCCTTTCATTCTTCTACATTCACTGTATCCTACACAGAGCGAAATAGGCGAGTGTTTATATTTTTATACACTAACAGTATAGCTTATTTAAACCTCACGCTCTTCTCTGTTTCCCTTGTTTAAAGTACTAATATTGACAAAAGCAACTACTGTAATCATTATGACCTTTTTCCCTCAGTGCACTTTGCATTGTATTGACTGCTATTGTTGTATTAGATGAGTATGTGTGTGTGTGTGTGTGTATGGGAGTGCTCTGGCGTTTAATTAAACCCACAGGCAGTAGCTGATTTTTACTGTACACACACACACACACACACCCACAAACACACAGAGGGATGTAACGATATCACATGTACACTCACCTATGCCTTAAGTAAGCCTAGCAGAACTGAGTGTCTTAGTTGGTTGTTCTTGTTGTAGTCCTAGTTTCTGTGGACTTTTCAGCTGACCACAGCTTAGCTAATGCTTCTGATATCCTTTTGTCCTTTGCCACTTATTTGCCCAGGCTTAAATGTGTTTAACGCCTTCTAAGCTGCAAAATGATTATATTTAAGCGACACGCTCTCTCTCTCCGTCTATCTATCTTTAGCTTTGTCTTGTTCACTGTTGTTGTCTCGGTTATTGACACACACTCACGCACACACTATTTGCCGTTGTTGTTGCTGTTGTACGCACTTTAATGCGGGATTATTTGCCATGGCATTCATTACATTCATTATTTGCAATCATTACACGGCCAACGCCTCGAATTCATAATTCATAAAAAATAATATGCATTTAAAGCACGTTCGTTAACATTTGACCGGCACTGTTCAACCAGCGAGCACTAGGCAATTCTAAATATTTATTAAAAACTTAATAATATTATATTTTTTCTAATTTTTTTTTGCTCTTTTTTATGAGCATTTGAAACACTTGAATTTTGGCACTCGACTTCTAGTCGAATTTATTCATATTGATGCATTTGCATTCACTCAGCACTCACTGTAGCTGCTCGAACCGCACTCGTTCACTCGCCGCTGATAACTGACTGTTTGTGGAGCATCTTAACAAGTCTAACGACGACGCTGCTTCAGTTCTTACCACTTTTGTGCTTCGGCAAAAAGGCGCGTAACATTTGCGTTCCACAAAACGGCAAAAAAGCTCACACGAAAGCTGCGTTCCACAATCCACAGGCAGAAAGCCTCTTGTTGGCTTCGTTTGCCGCTCAACAGGTGTGCGTGTGTGTGTGCGTTAGGAATTTTCAAAAACATTTACAAAATTCTACAGCTAAAGAAAACAATTTGGTGCTTCAATTAAAGCCATAAATTGCTGTTTTAAGCTGGTTTTTAATAAGCTTAAATTCAATTTGTGTAACTTTAAAAAATTCGTTAATTTTGTCATAAATAGCTTAGCACTGAGAGAAGAATTTAAAGTGGAAATATTTGTTTAATGATTTAAATTCATTTAAACTGCACTTAAAATATAATTTAAGAGTTTCATTACAAAATTTATAATTTTAAATGCTCTACAAATATTTACTTAAATGCTTACAAAAATTGCTGTCTTATTTTCGCCTGAAACTTGTCGGATTTTCCGGGAAATGCAATTTTCCTCAGCTTGCCAGCTGTAGCTTTTGTCGCAGCTCTTGCTGCTGGTTGCTGGTTAAACGCCTTCTAATCCGTTCATTTGATTTATGCAAATATTTGTGAATGTCGAGCATTTCGTTGCCCTTTTCTTTGTTGCTTGGGTCGTGTGTTTGCTTAGGCGCAACGTTCGCCACTGGCATGCAGGCCAAGTACCAAGAACTTAGGACCAAGGGATATTATAACGATGTTGCTTTTGAAGTTTTCTCTACCCACCTCTCTACTCCGCTCCTGTCCCCACTTGCAGCTAATCAAATTAAACTCGAGTGTGTGTGGCTCGTGTCGACATTTATTAAAATGCCAATCGACGGCAGGTGCTTGTCCTCGATTTGCCCCAAAGCCCATGCAGCAAATTGAAAAGACAAAAATAAAATAAAATAAATAAAATAAAAGAGAAACACAACTCTGCCACGCACGCAAACATACACACACTCGTATTTATTTGTTTGTTAAAAAGCAAGCGAATCTGTTGATAATAACACAATGACAAAACATTATGCCCCCCATTTGAGAGCCGAAAAAATGCGTCTGACACATTCGAAAAGAGTCCTTCACACTCACACCACTCCGCCACCCCTCCTAGCTGCGCCCAGCCCTGCAGGCTACAAGTAAATTCTAATGTCAACTGCCACTCGAGAGCATTTAAATTTCATTTCAAAAATTCAACGCCGAGAGCAAAGACATGTAGAATGTTGTGTCTGTCTCTCTGCCTCCGCGTCCTTTTATGCCCATGTCCTGACTCTGCTTTTGGATTTTAAAGTGCACGTCCTTCCGCTTAACGTGCCGCATTAAGGTCTCAAGCAGCACCATAAAAGCGAGTTCTTTGTTCAAAATCGTCGCATTGAATTGAGTTCCAGATCGATTGCTAAGACAAACAGTGTTAAAGTTTTTCAATTTTCCATTTTCCCCCAACAATCAACAGTGAGAAAACTAAGCGAGTTAACAGTTTTCGCATTGTTCAAAGAGTTGACTGCGATTTGTTGCACAGCAGGGACATCAATTGTGCTTTGTTGCACCTGGAATGGATTGCGAATTGATTAAAACTATCAATTGAAGCGAGTTCTTAGTGAGCTCTTTGCTGTGCCACGTGGCGTACGCGTAACTTTATATACAAAGCAAATAAATGTGAGTCACTTGGCGTATGCACATTATTTAAGCTAACAATTAAATAATTTTCTTAACAAATTAATTAAAGTATTAAATTCAAGGATATAACTTAAAACTTGAAAGTTTTCTTTACTCTTTTCATTTGTTTTCGTTGATTGTTTTACTAGGCGTATGCTTGACGTGCATTGAGGCACTCGAGACACTTTAATAACAGCCCAAACTTTCAGTATTCAACTGCGACTCACCTTGAACATCGTGAGCTTAGCGGTTAAGAGCTTCAGACAAGCGCGAAGCACATGAGACAGCAATTCTAGCGACCTGAAGAAAAAGATGAGAGCGAGGGTGAGGGTAGTGATGAGTATAAAGATGAAGATGAGACGAGATGCTGACAAAGATGTTGAGGCTGAAGCTCAACAATGGTATGGCATAAGCTGCCAGCCAACAATGTGATAAGAGATGCCAACAACAACAACAGGCACAACCACAACAACAACATTCATAAAATATATAAGCGCATTATTCATACATGCATGAACTAACGCCAGCTAAATTCTTTATGCTGGCAAACAACTGCTGGCAGGCAGTGTAGCACGTTGCTATCAGAAATTGTACTAATATTAATTATATGCAACACTAATTAGCTGGTTGGTCTATTATTGCTTGATAAGCTAGAAAGGAATTGGCTATAATTAGATAGAATATGTGACTTAATTGGCATAAGTAGAAAAATTGATATAAATATAATGAATAAATTCCATGTTAAACTAATGTGTAGTGAGAAGTAAGTAAAGAAATTTCGGGATAAGAAGTAAAAATAGAAATAGTAGTGGAAAAGGAGTAGTAAGAATAGTAGTAGCTATAATAGTAGTAAACGTAGTAGTAGTTATACGAAATTTTAGTAGTAAGAGTAGTAGCAACTAATAGTGGTAGATGTAGTATTAAATATAGTAGTAGTAGTAGTTACTACTACTTTTACTACTATTTCTAATAAAGTCATAACAGCTTCCATTTCTACTACAACAGCAGCACATCTAATTTGTAGGGCTTTTAATTTGAAATTCACACAAATTCCACTGTAACATTTAATTATTTATAAGCGTAAAAGTGTTTAAACTACCGAAATGTCAACAATCTATGTTGCTCCCATTTAGTCGCCTTTTATTCTCCTCTGCTCTCTTCACACTTTATGATTTTCAATACGCAATTTTTACATTACTCACTGTTTATCTGAGCTTCGCTGTTATTTTAGCCATTATTAATCAGTGTAATTCCGTTTATAATCCATTTACCTTCTGGTATTTCCCCAAAAAACTCCGTCACGCATTGCCAGTCGTGGGGCGAAAGTTCTGCCCTCTTTTACTCTACATTCTCTAAGGGGGAAGCAGTAAAAACAGTGGGAACCAACAGTGATGTGTCACCTTCAACTGACGCATTGGACCAAAAGGCCGAACTTTGTGATGGTGATGACGATAAGCCGCTGGCTCATTAGAGTTTAACTCTACAGTTTTTGGTTATATATAACGGCGATTTGTAGTGGCATAAGTTTCATTCTTTTGCCACGCTTCGATTGTGCATAAACTATTTTGCGGAAAATGCATTCAACGATTTTCCAGTGCGTTGCATTTTTAATGGTAAGCGCAGTTTCCTTTGTTTGTATTTTATTTTTGCTCTCGTTTCGCTTTCACTTCGATTTAATTCATATTTTATTCACATTTTGCAGCTGTCGCATTTGGCAAGCCACGCCCACGCCGCCTACAATTGTACATCGCCGCCAAGCTTTAACAATTTCGTGAGTAAATTCAGACAGACAGTGGGACAGCGAGGCAGTGAGTACGATTGAATTAATTCATTCATGATTCATTGGCAGGACATCAACTCGTGTTGCCGCACACCGGAAATCAATCTGGGAAACGTGCCGCAAAAGTGCCAGAAGCACGTAAATCAATTGAAATCGGCTAATGAAAAATTTCCGGCATATGCTCATCTGGTAAGTTCGCTCAATGCCAGCTGATAGCGTTTCATACTCTTCATGCTCACTGTATTCCACTTCTTGTCAGTGCTATCCGGATTGCATTTATCGCGAGACTGGCGCTCTGGTGAATAACAAACTGCAAATGGATAAAGTTCGTGCGTATCTGCAGGAACATGTGCATCGGAGGGATCGGGAGATAGTGCCGCATATAGTGCGCTCCTTTGAAACATGCGCGGACAACAGTACGTATGATCAATATTTTTTATTAGTACCTGTTAGTGGTGATATATGTATCTCTGAAGAGGTTTGAGCTAGAGCTATGAAATTTGGTATGCACTGAAAGTGCAGGCAGCATCTGTTTATTATAATTTATTTATACCAGGCCTTTTATGCCTACAAAATCGTATACAAATGTTTGGTAGCCAAAATAAGCAGATATTTCAAAATGTATAGTCTTAAAATATGCATATTGTGTAGTCTTGTTAAGTGATCTTTGAAGTTTGTAGAGAGCGGAATAGAGGAGATGACAGCCACTCCTCATCAATCCCGCTGTCTCTGTCGCTTCAACTCGCTCACACAAGTAAAATTAGGTCTCTGGTAAACAAATAATTAAAACCATAAACTAACTCTTAATTCCTTTCCCGCTTGCTCTCTCTCTCTCTGTCTTCTACAGTCCATGGCCACATGAAATCAACCAATCTGAACGCCTACAAAGTGCTACCCCAAGGCTGCTCCCCCTACGCCGCCATGATCTACAGCTGTGTCAACGCTGAAACTTTTCTCAACTGCCCTGCAAAAATGTGGAAAACCGATCAGCCCTGTGTGGTAGCCAAGCAATTTGCTCTTCAGTGCAATCCGCTGCCCCACGTGCCGCTGCCCATTAGTTAAGCTTGAATTGTTTTAGTTTCTAACAATTTTTGGGGATTTTTCCGTTTTAGTAAATAAACTGAAGGTAAATGATGCTAAAAAAAAACTTTGTTTTGATCGCAATTATTGATTACAGCCACTCAAATGGGGCATGACAAATGTTTTAAAATATGTTTAGACTCAACTGCGATTTATTCAAGGTTCAGTACTCAAAGAGTTTAGTTAAACAGTCAGAATGAAGCGTTTTGGAGTGATTTTTATATACGTTTTATTTGCTGGCTGCGTGAAGGCCGCTTTTGAGGACTTTGTGATAGGACCAGAATCTAAGCAGGTGAGTTGGAGTAGCTGCTGGCTTGACATACTCTTAATAATCTTTGGTTTTATAGCAGATGCATAGTAATGAACTGGATTTTGGTTGTGATGCAGATGGCATGGAGGAGCAGGAGCAACTTTCGCTGCAGGATGTGTTGCAGAATGGAGCAGCTGATCCACAAGTTCTGCTTAATATTCTGATGCAGCAGGCACAGCGTTTGGGACTTACTCTAGAGCAAATGGGTAAGACAGCTGATAGAGGTGAAGTGTTAAATTTTTAAACTACCGATTTATATAGTGCAACTGGGTTCCATGGAGGACAATGACGCCTACAACTCGCAAGCAGGCTGCAGTGCTGCAGCAACACAGCAGCCCAGATGGTATGATGTGTTCTTCGACTGAGATCAGCAAACGTACAGTAAATAATATCAAATATCAAATAATTGAAAGGGAAAATTTAATGCCTTTCATGCCCTTCAAATTCTGTGCGCCTTTCTTAAACTTTTATGCCAATAAAACACACTCGAAATGCTTTGAAATAAACCTCAATTTTATGCACATGTTTCTAAATGCTTCGGGACAACTCACAGGTTCTTATGCGATTGCACATGCTGCTGTTAGTCCAATTCTCATCGGGGCAATAAAGAAACACATGTTTGTAGGCACAAATGCCGTACAACATGGCCAGCGGAGAACATTTGACTTTGTTCGCAAACTGACGAGTGCTTAGTTTCTTAACCATTTGCTCCTCCTTTTTCTGGCATTTAGCAAAACCCTCCACGAAGAGATCTTTTAGCCTCTGATTGTCCTTCATCACTTTGTCCAGCATTGGGTACACATTATCCAGTAGCAAGTGTGTGCCGTTTAAAACCTTGGCGGACTTATAAATGCACTCAAATCTGCACTGAAATTGAAAATTTCTTTAAATAAATTATTTTAACTGCAAATACATAAGTTACTTACGGGCCAGTTATGTAGAGCGAGGTCCAAATGACCGCATTTTGGATCGAATGAGCTGAAAATGATTTCAGGCAACCTGCAGCAGCTTTGTGTGGACTAGATTTAAACAGAATTAGATAAATTTTTGCTTTAAAAAATGTGTATTAGCTCCCAAAGCACTAATCCATAGCAGTGTGCACTTAAAACTTTCAACTTGTACCTAATTGCTCCCATCTAGCACAATACAAATTTTTGTAGCATACTTTTGGGCTTGGAATAAAATCTATTCATACTCACAGGAACGTCCAGCCTTTCCATGCAGGGCTTTTTAGTGCTTCCAGCGCGGAGATTCGTCAGTGTCAACAGCAATACGATCAACCCACCCAGCATGCTTTAGCTTTACTGTTATTTAACAGCGAATTACCAACATTATATAAGCGAATTATAAGCCAGACAGTTGCTCATTAACAAATTAATACACATCATTTAATTTTTAATCACAATTTTTAATTAAAAACTGAGTGTATTGTGTGTCTACAATTGAATACACACACTCTGACTCTTATCACATTTGCAATTGAGCATAAAATCACGTGCGTCCTCGCACACTTTGCTGCTACGCCAACTGGCCGCAGGACAATGGACAAATACATTTTCCAGCGTGCACATGCCCAGGAAAACGGGTGTAATCGAGCACTTTGATCTGCCAAAAGGTCTTCTTCTCATGCGTTTCTCCAACTTATCGAAATTTTCAGTACAGTTCTGCAGAGATCTGACATAAACGTCGACAAATTCCTTGTTGTTGCCCAGCATTTTCTGCAGCATTCGCTCGGCATTTTCTACATTCAGCTGCATGTCAGTTAGCACATTTTCGTTGTGAAAGATACAGCCATGCAGGCACTGTAAAGGAAGAGCAGTTAATTTTTGATATTTACCTAGCAAACTTTACTTACGGGCGACATTTTCGGTGTTCCCTCCGACATGTATTTACCGCAACTTCCTTTAAACGCATCAAAATTCAGATTCGGTCGCGCACAACAGTTTTCCACAGTCTACGGAAAATATTGTTTAAGGTATAGATAATCCGTATATTCCTGGCCCAACTTACATTATAGTCCAAGCGCTTCGTACAGTCCAGCTCGTCTGTGTTAGCCACTATAGAGTGGGCTAGCAGCCAAACTGTGAATACTGTAGTAAACTTGGCCAACATTGTGTGTGCTCTGAGTCGCTTTTTAGCCATCGTTATGCTTTTTATACCATTTAGATGCTGGCACTTTATAAATTAATGTAGCGCACACAAAATGTATGACTAATTGCTCAATAAATTGCTTAATCTGATAGCAGACCTTTGTCTACTTTTTAATACCCTGTAAAGCTGAAAAACCGCTGCACAAAATAAATATGGAAATTAGTAAAAAGTTAAGTTAACCTTTGATTTGCTTTTATTTTAAATTTCTTGAGGAGTTATACACTTAACTGACACATTTGAAGCATCTTAATCTTGACTAAAACACGAGCCAGTTGATGAAAGACGTGTACCAATGTGTCCAGGGCTGGAGACTGCGCCTTTTAACCTTGTGACTTTTGCCGGCATTCGAAGATCGCAATTTGTTCTGAGCACTGCCATCGACATTATTGAGAAACTTAACGCAGTGCGTCAACAGACGTCGACTGGCCATGCAATCCTCATGGTTTTCCTGCCAATCCTGCAGTGGACAGTTCAGAAACATGTTGGCAATGGCGCATTTGGCAAAGATCATAGCGTTTTTCTGGCACTTAAGTCCGGCGCTGTTTTTACCCGTTTCTGGATCCGCCAACGAGGCAAACATGCGCATCATACCCGTGTAGGTGTTGCTCAATGACTCGCAGTGCTCGAAGGCTTCGAGTAGCATTACACTGTAGCTGTAGTAGCCACTGTCTCGGGGATAAAGCTGGCTGATCATCGCCATAACGTTGGGCAGAATCAGCGAATTATTCGGGTGCAGCAGCTGCCAGTGATTGTAGATGCACTCGTAGCGACACTGCCAGGAAATTCTTAATTAATTTAATTTATTTCTTAATTAATTTATGTAAATTTACTGCGCCATAATCGTCCTTATACTGCGCACAGTTGCTCCTGATGAAGGGCAAATTACTTGGTTTGGAATCTCCACAACATTTCTCCAGGAGCTGCGTGTTCAACATCTGCGTGCAGAGCAGATTGGCATTGTCTCTGTACTCACTTCTGGCCACATGGAATAGCAGGAGCAAAACGATTAAAAACGTTTGTTTGCCAAACCCAAATAACATTGTTTTTAAATTTTGTTTTAACAACTTTTTGATTAATTTATGTAACTAACTAAAGCTCAAATTGAGACTTAAGTGCTGAGCTGCTTGGCGGAGAAAGTAAATTGGGATATGTGGACTATTTCTATATCCCTAATATCCTGTTAATTTTAAAATCCATTTTCCAGCGATTCTATTGAACTTTGCTGCAATTACGCATACGCAGCGTTGGCCCAGACAGACAAATTGCCGCTTTAACGCCGAGCAATTAGCTCTGATTAAGTAATTTAGCTCCAAATCAAAATCGGCTACGCTTTTAACTGTCACGATGAAAGTCATAAACTCATTGCAAATATTTTGAGGGTTACGAATAATTCCCTCACTCTGCCACAGGGCGTATGCGTTTATGTAATCGTTATTACATCTGCAACGGAAACAAGACTTGTCGCTGAGTTTAATCTGATTACACTTGTAGTACAAATAAACGAGTCGGAATTTTATTGAACTGGTAATGCATTTAGTGCAATTAACAACTTTATAAAATGCAGTTCGAATTTACGCTCTTCATACTCTGTGTTCTTTGCGTTTATCCAATTTTAGTCAGTGCAGCCAATTGCAAGTCAGCTCCCAGTACTTTAAAGGTAATTAGCAGCAATATATTTTATTTATTTTAAAGTTTAAAGATTAAACTTTGTTTTACAGAACGTTCAGATCTGTTGTCCACTGCCACTGCCGAATTGGGGCGCTTTCAACAGCGAGTGTGGCAACTCTGGCACTCAGCCGAGCGTATGTTTGTATATGGTAGAGTTATAGACAATTTAATACACTTTCCCTATATTTAACAGTGTCGCTTGGCCTGCATATTCAACGTCACGTCAGCACTGGAAGGCAAACTGCTCAATCTCAAGAAAGTGCGTCCCATGCTGGAACGAGCGTTTGGCAATCAGAACATTATCGATGCCTATGAAGCGAACTTCGGCAGTTGCGCGAGTTTGGTGCCTAGTAAATATCGAGATATCAGTCAGCTCAGTCGCCAGAGCGACGCCTGCGACCGTCACGCGCTTTTCTACAGTCTCTGCGCCTACTCAAGACTGATGCGTCGCTGTCCCGACTACGCTTGGCAATCCAGCAATAAACGGTGTCGAGCGGCACAAAACTATGTGAAGAACTGTGCCTGGCCAGCTCTAAGGATGTTCATGAAGAACACTTAGTATGGTTTAGTCTATGTTCCTCATCCCATAAAACATTTTCCAACAAAATTCTGTTAAAAAGAAAGTGTTTTATTTTGTATATAGTCTTCCAAGGGTCTTGTTATCAGATCGAGCAAACTGCGCTCACATTTTGGCCTATATCGCAAACAATCATTTTGTCGCCCCTTCCGCTCTGCCCTGTAGTAGCTGCTGGGTAAGCCCTCGTCGTGGGAGCTGCTGGGACTGAACAGCACGTGAATGAGGCTGCCCAGGACGCCGTTGTGTTCGCCCAACTCGGCGCTGTTTGCCTCGCAGATCAAACGCAGCAAGCAGTGATCGCCTGTGCCAAAGCCATGCCTGTAAAGAAACGAAAGGGTATTAAAAGTGCGACTAACTTACTAACAGATTACTAACTGTTCAAATCTGTGGCTAAGCAGCTCATAGAATTTGCTGCGAGAGAGCAGCGTTTGCTCGCGTCGACGACGAGCCAAAGAATCCTCAAAGAAATCCTTGTAGTTCTCAGTTGCTGGCTTAGGATTGGGCTGCTTCTTCTTCTTCTTCTTCTTCTTTGGTGGTTTTGCCGGCTTATTGTGTTGGCCTGGCTTTGGTTTTTTTCGCCTTGGTGGCTCTGGTTTTCTGCGCTTGTGAAGCTGCGTCTCTTCATCTTCATACTCATCGTAGTACTCATCAAAGTCGTCTAATTTATCGTTGTACGGACCAACGTGCGTGCCGTTTGCCCGGCGCTGAAGACAAGAAGAGCCTTTAGAATTTACAAATCTTTAAAATTTTAAGAAAACTTACTAAAATCGGCGGCCTACGACGCCAAGTTTTGGGCAGATGATAACTCGCTTCAAAGTTGTAGGACAAAAACACATGACGATCGTACACATCAATGGGTACAGCTATGGATATAAAAAGCTGTGCCAAGAAATCTAATTTGAGTTGGAAGTTTTGATGGAGTCTCATCACTTACCGCCACTTCTCCCTTTGTGTTCCAAACGAGCACAGCTTCAGCTGCTGAAACCAAAGTGATTAGCCAGAGATATTTGTATGATACCAGTTGGTCCATATCCAGTTAAAGACTGAAAGAACTCAGCTAGGCACAATGCCAAAAATTTAAACCCAATCGATTTGAAACTGATGATCCAATTATTAGACGCTTGAAATGTTCTGGCACAGCGAAAGTTGCTAATTAATCAGTAATCGCGAAAAGAAACTAGGTCATAAAACTTTAAAGAGCTCAACGCACGTTTTGCCAAAACAATTTCTAGTTATAGTTTCGACTGTGACGTCATCAGTCTAGCAGAAAAAAGAGTCTTTTAAAAAATATCCAAATTATCTTAAAATTTATTGGTTTGCCCACATAATAACTACAATTTATTGCCCTCCACCCTGCGAAAAATCTCCTCGAAGGGCTCTGAAATCAGTTGGAGTAGACTCTTTCCACAATTGCGCTCATAGTAATGACACTGATCTTGGACACCATCGTGCTCCGCCTGATAGAAACGCAGTGGCAGTTGCTCCGCTGCCGATGTGCTGGGACTACATTGAGAAATAATTTTAGTAGCTATAACTACAGTTGGTTTCTGCTAAGACTCACCTGAAGAGCACATGCATCAGACTTCCGAGCACACCATTGCCGTCGTCTAGCTCAGCGGCATTGATCTCGCAAATGAGACGCAGCAAACAGGACTCGCCGCCAAAGCCACTTCTGAAATCAGCTGAGTTTTCAGTAGGGGCATGGATGGTTTTGAAGCGGTAGTTACCTCTGAAACTTGTCCATTAAAATGTGATATATATTCGAGCGACTGAGTAGCTCGCATTTCTCTCGCGGGGGATTGGCTTCAGTTGTAGTTGTGTTTTCCTGCTCCTGTTCCTGCTCTTTCTGCTCTCCATCTATCTGCTCTTCTACTTCCTGTCCATTGTCCTCTTCCGCTGGATCCCCTTTTAAATGTTTGGACTTGACCACTTGATTTGTCTTACGCGACAGTTCAACTTCTTCGGATTCAATGGGTCCATTTTGCTATAAACATAAATGTTGTAGGCGAAGTTAACTCGACTAGCAGACCAGCAGATTACAGTGCTAATAGGTCCAATAACTGCTGCTAACTGAAGCTAAATGCTCCGTTTTATAGCCGCAAATGAAACTTACAAATAATGTCGGCAGACTCCAATTGTACGGAGAATTGTAATTCGCCTCGAAATTGTAGGAGACGAAAACATTGCGATGCGGCAGCTCTAGAGGCACAGCCAACGCAGCAAATACCTACAGGAAAATCAAGCACACACTGAGCGAAAAGGAGAAAATCCAAGTAAAAATACAGCTTTCTGCGGCTAAGAACTTACACCATGAGTACTCGATGGCATAAAGGCCAAATAGCAGTTACCAAAACGAAAGCAAAGCACCAACATGGCCAACAAAAGTTGGCCTACTAAAAGTGGTAAACACATGTCGCCACGAGCTGCCAGCAAGAACTGAGACCACAATTTACACAGCAAATCAGCTAGAGCATTAAAGCCACAATTGTTAATTGGCAGCGCAAATAGCCATGAACCCAAGCAAGCAAACAATAATTTCCAATTTCCATTTCCATTTACAATTTTATTTTCTTCGCGTTCTGTTTGTTATTTCACTTAGAATCTGCTCCACTGGCGCTGAAATCAAGTCCAAGACATTGTGTGGACATGTCTCGTGGTAGTCGCCGCACTGCTGTTGCAGTCCATCTGCCTCCGCGTGGTAGTAGACGGAAGGCAGCTGCTCATCCCGAGAGCTGCTGGGACTACAGTCAGTAAAAGATAAGTAAATCTTTTATTAAATCATTCTTTTAATCAAAACTCACGTGAATATAATGTGGACTATGTTGCCCAGTAGACCATTGGTCTCGCCCAGCGAGGAGTCATTTGTCTCGCAGATCAAGCGGAGCAGACAAGGCTCAGGTGCATAGCCAGATCTGAAAGAAAATATATCAAACTCAATACTGAAGTCTATATATCAGTTAGTATATCTTCCACATACCTTTCCAGTTTATCCCTCAACATGGCATAGAAAGTTTTGCGTGTCATCAGTGACAATTCGCGCTTCTGACGACCCTTCTCCAAAGTCTCCGTCGTTGTTTTCTTTTCTACTACCTTCTGCTGCTTCGCTGTTCTTGTACTGTTAGTGCTCACTGTACAGTTGTCACACTGTCTGCCACCGTTGGCGTTCTCATAGGTCGGATATGTCAGATAACCATCCGCCCAATCGTTTCCCATCTACACACGTTGCGACTTGTATCAAAAGACTTAGAACACAAACTTCCAGCAAAGTACTTACCAAAATTGGTGGAAACTTGTAAATGTGTTCGGGTTGATAGTAATTAAATTCGTAGTTATAGGACAGAAAGACATTACGATGTGGCAGACTAATGGGCACCGATATGGCCATAAAGAGCTGCAATATATTTGAGTTAACAAACAAATCTCAAAGGTTTCGAAAGGCTCGAAAGTTACACCATATTCCGAATTTGTGGGATAGATCAGCGCTGCCTCTAGCAACAAAATTCCGGGCAAAGCAAATAAATAGATCCAAAAATTATAGTCTAAGCTATACTTCATAGTATACAACTTTTGTTTAATAAAATCAAAGCCCGTAAAAAATTCGTTTGTTTATTCGAGCGCGTCTCGTGTAGAACTGTCGAAATTTCTGTCGCTGAGCGCGCAAGAAACTTGGCATCAGTTTTTACCAATCTGTTAATTAGTTTTCTATAGAACTATGAACAAATTAGATGGAATAAAACTGGGTCAAAGTTTTGAATGTCAGTTTGATTTAGTTATAACTGAAGATGTAAAATGTAAACATGTAAAGTCCGAAAGTCAACGTAGAACTAGAAAATCCGCTCAATACAAGTTTTTAACACGATCTGCTCCAATTAGCGTCAACTGTTATAGGTTTGTTGAAGGTGTAGACATTTTCGAACCAGTTTATGAGTTCTCAATTAATTTAAGAATCATATTTAGTCTTATTCAATTAATTAGTATCATTAAATGTTTAATATTTATTTGTTTATAGTATTACTCGATAATGTTGTTGCTTAATATGATTGGCGTCTGCGTTTCCAGTTGCTCCAAATGCTGATGAGGCAGCAACTGCTGAGGATGTGTTTGTTATCTGTTGTTGCGCAACTTACGCTCCTTCCAGGTGGCAAATTTGGAATTCGCGGTGCGCAGCAGCAGATTCATGTGTTGGGTGAGCGATGAACGAAGTGGCGAGAGTTCATGCATCGCACGATTCTGCAAATAACACAAAAGTATTGAAATTTACTGCCCCAAAAATGTCAGAACAGAGCTTACCTCGAAAGGCACTAGTTTGGCCATTTTAAAGCGCTGCAGTGTCTCGTGCATGCGCTGCAGCTTCGCTTCCAGCTCCTCAGTGGTGGGTGGAAAGCAGTTCCAAAAGTGTTTCAGTAATTCCAGCAGGGCCAAGTACAAATGGCGCAAGTCGCGCTGGAAATCACGTGGCACCAGCTCTGCAAAAGAAAAGAATGCATGGATTATAAAGGGAAATCTTTATTTTTCAAAACTCTAACAAACTTACGTCCCGCCGACTGCTCCTGGAAGCCACGCATGAGGGAGCCACCCGGGCTAAGTTCTCCCAGCGCATTGACAGCAGCCTTGGAACAAATAAAATTACGTGGCGCACTACGATCCAGCCAAGACTCGGAGTTACGCACTAGCTTGTACTGAACATCGTCCAGGCCAAGATCATCGTTGCGATTCTCATACATGTGATTCTGCAATGGACCATTGAGGTAACGTTCCACCCTGGACAGCTCAAACTGCTTGGATTTGTTGAGGGCCTGGGTAGCACTGTCGTCTAGCTCAATGTGAGTATCACCCAGATCCTCGTAGTGTATTTTTTCAATCAGTCGTTGTTTCTTCGCCAGTAAGGCGATATCGGGATCATTCAAGGGTTGATCGCTAGCGCGCTTGGATGCCTTACCATTGACGCCATTGGTATAGGTAGATTGGCCAAGTGGACCATTGGCCATGTTGGTGCCATTGGTCATTGAAGCATTGGGTCCATTGACATTGGTACAAGTCTTGAGCACCATGATGGAATGCTGATTAAAGCGTTTGATCATGTTCTGATGCACAATGTTGCCGCTATTGACCACATTGCGGTCCCCAGAGACGCTACCGAATCCTTCCTCCAACGGCACATCCTCAAACTTCTTCAAATCCAATAGAGGATCTCCGGCACCTTGCTGCACTGCAGCCTTTAGGGCTTGATCATCGATTTTACCACATTCGGTGAAAATGTCCTTGGTGCCAGCGGTAAGGCGATCCCGATGGAAGTAATGCGACTGAAAGAACTTTGTCCAGAACTCCGATTCTGGCATCTTGGCCGGCACATTCTCCATATGCTTGCGCTTAACGGCGGGATAAGTTTTAAAAATGCAGTGGATGACATCCGAGGTAAGATTGTATTTGAGGCCATTGCAGCCATCAGTTTGCGGCTTAATGTCGGCCAAGAAGGCACCAGAGACACCTGAAGAAGTGGACGGATTAGTATGTTGCTTGTACTCTCCAGAGATTCATTTACCAATTTCCTGGCTCTTGCCCATCTTCTTAAGCGCATGATCCTTGGCATGTGTAGCCCAAAACTCATCGCTCGTAAGCACTTTGGTAATGACCAAATCCTTGTAGAGCTGCAACAAATTGGGGTTTTCGACAAGAACACGATTCTTGTCCTCTAGATCCTTGTCCACCTTACGCTTAAAATTGGGCAAGAGTTGTTGCAGCAGTTCCTTGACCTTGTCACGATCTGCCAGCATGGCAGGCTGACCCTGTCGGTTGACAAAATGGAAGGTCGATGTGTTGCCATCATGCAAGACCACCTGAAGCTGAACTTTTGGTTTGCCCTCGGGCGAGATCTTCTGCGCTGTAAATCAAAAAAATAAAAGTTTTAATTGAACCACTAACTAAACACACCCTCTTCACTTTCTAACTACAGGGCACCTACTCTTAATGTCTGCATAGCGATGGGACACGGTGACAGTGTCGCGATGCTCCGCCATCCAAGCCAGACGCTCGTTCATCACGTACAGGGTGCCATCGCCCTTCTTGTAACGCACCTCGCCCATCTGCAGTAGAACATCCTCGCTGCTTGTCGTCATCTTCGTCGTTGTTATTGTTACTTTTAGCCGGCAGCAGAGCTTCTCAACAATATCAAATGACAGCAGGAGTCGCACACATCAACTACTTTCCAGACGTCAACCCACGCCTACTATAAGCCAAATAAATGAAATTTCATTTAAACAAACTGTCAAGTCGTTCAAAAATCTCTTTAAAATCATTTTGAGTTAAATGCAATTGGTGGGAATTTAAAATTTGTTTGCTCTTTTCACGGAGTAACGAAATAACACACCTCGCAACAAACTGCAACTGCGAAATAGAGTTGTGTCGTATCGCTCAGAGTCAGTTCGTTTGAACTACTCACTTGATGAACAAAAGAGCAAATCGCTCAAAATGAACATTAATGGTTTTCCTAAAACGATTTGAGTTTCGCTCTGTTACACTTCAAATGTCTAAACACCATTTATTAAATAACTTTGAAAAATTAGAGTTACACTGAAATCGCAAACAAATTTAATTTTAATTTTGAATCATGTTTAATGTTGTAGTTAAGTTAGTTAATAAAGACTTGTATCATTAACCTATAATAATCATTTTAGGAATCCCTCAATTATCAATTTAACGTTCGCTCCGCTGCGTGAGTCAGTGATTCATCACAAACCAGTCACAGTGTGACCGTCTGCTGATTGACCAAGAAATACTAGTTTTTAAAAGTGCGCCATCGGTCACACGCTGATAGCGATAACAAGGACAAAAGGAGAGCAAAGCAGATGCACAAATCAAGCTCATTCTGAGAAAAGTTCACCATTTTCTTTTTTGCGCTAGCTTGAACAAGCTATGGATACTGCCGTGGTAATGTATAACAACGTGCCCACACCGAGTTGCACTCAAACACCGTTGTCGGTGGCAACACCTGATGGCGGCATACTCTACACCGGCTTCAAATGCATCAATTACATTGCGGCAGCGACCGAAAATGCAAAAGACGCCGCCGTGAAAACCATGTCTACACGCATAACGGTAAATGCGCTCGATGTGAGCCCACTTTGGGCACAAAACAGCAAAGACAACGATACAGTGTCTAACAAACAATTTGCTATCGTTGCTGAGGATTTAAGTGTGCAGGTCTGGGACTGCGAACTGGGCGAGGCCATCATGGGCCACAAGGCGCATCAGCATCAACACGAGGCACGTGATGTGCGTATGATGAATCCCTTGGTGAACGTGCTCATGGGCTACATATGCAATGGTAACATTCTGTCCATGGATGCCAGTGATTTGGTCATTTACTGTGTCGCCTCCAATACGTACTGTCGTCGTCCCACATTCATCTCGCCCAGGAATCATCAGTTGAGCGTGCTACGCTGCTCACCTTACAATGATCATATCTTTGCCCTGGGCACCAGCTCCGGATTCGTCATGGTCTGTGACATGCGCAAGATGAGTATCATTTACAAGTTTACGTGCCAGCAGTCCAAGATTTGTGGTCTCGCTTGGCGCGAAATGCCCATGCGGGCCACAGAGGAGGCAACAACAGATCAATGGCGCAACACCACAGTGGCTCCGCTGGCAAAGGAGCAAGTGGATCCGCTGGTGAAGTCCTGCGATGACTTCGTGGGTCTGGAGAAGCCCACTGACCAGGAGTTTATGGAATCTCAGGAAGCCAAAACTAAAGGTAAAGCTGGAAAGGCACCCCTAACCAAGTCCAGAGCAGCTGACAATGACGACATCTTTGATATCTACAATACGGATCATCTGGAGTGCGAATTTGGCGCTCCTGCTCGCCAAACCATCTCCAAGTCCTGCCACTCCAGTGACGACTTTGTTGGCCTCGAGAAGCCCTGCGATAACACCAAATTGGACTTCATAGAGGCCTGCAAGAGCATGAAGGCAGATCTTAAAGCGCTTAACCTGGAGGATTGCAACAACCCCAAAGTGGAGGTCACACTCGCCGACTGCCTGCAGTCGGGCGTTGCTATGCGTGGTCCACTTAGCGACGCCAGCAGCACTAATTCCCACAAGGCCGAACGCACACCGATCAGCACCTCCAGCGAGGGTAGCCTGGAAGTCATACAGTTCAGCTCGTCCAGTGACGACGCGGTCATTGTGGACGGCGAAGCGGCCAAACCCAAGCGGGAGGTACTGCATCATATCTATCATCAGGCAGAAGTTCACGATGCACCCAAGCCAATAAAGCCAGCGAAGCCACAACCAGCTGTTCAGCAGGACCAGCCGGCACTGCTTGCACCCACTGCCAGCGTGGAAACTATGAGCATTTGCTCCACCACGTCCTCCTCCCGCCCAGACATACTCCTGGTATCCATCAACGACAATGAGGTCGTGATGATTTGGAACACTTTAACGGGCGCACACTGTGGCAAGACCTACAACAACAAGAACAACGCAACAGGTATAGTGAACTCACAATTCAAGTGACATGGCTTAATGTTCTTCCAATCCCACACAGGTCGGTCCAAGCAGGTGCACTGGTTGAATGACAATACCATCGTGTGTTCGATGCGACAGCAGCTCGTCTATTGGTCCCTGGACTACGAACTAAAGCAGCGTCGCTATAAACTGCAAAAGAATCAGGGACTTAAGAGCACTGCCCAGGAGATAGTCACCTTTGCGCCAAGTGGAGATCACAAGATCTGGATTAGCATGCGTAACCGTCGTGTGGGAGTGCTCAATCCCCAAACGGGCCAACTGAGTGCGCTCTACGGCTGTCTATCCTTTGGCATACGTGCGATTGCCGAGTGTCCCGATGATATGAACAAGTGAGTAGGCAAAAGATTCCTGCTGGTCACACTTATCTTCCCTTTTACCCACAGAATTGCCTTGGGCTGCTCCGACAAACGCTTGGCCCTGTTCGACATCTCGCAGCTGTCCTCTCAGTGCATTCCCATCGAGATGGTGCACGTAAACAGCGCGATCTACACGCTAGCCTGGAGTCCCGACTCCCTGCAGTTGGCCTTTGGCACCTACGATGGTTTGGTAAGCAGCATTAAACTAAGATTTACGTTTATTAACTCAATTTACTAAACCCTACACCCCTTGCAGGTGGGCATACTAGATGTGGAAAGCATGAAAGTGCGGACTACCTTTCGTCCTGTCTACAAGAAGGAAGTCTATTCTCTGATGTGGCAGGATAAATACATCTACTTCATAGTGAATCACACACTGGGCGCCTACAATGTTCACACAAAGAAAGGTAGGCATGTACTGCCACTAATGGTGCTGTCGTGTGTTGTAGGCCTGACACTGGGCATTGCGTTGGCCATAACACACTTTGGTCTGTGCATCTTGAGTCTGACACTTGCGTATCTCTGCGAGATGAATCGTTTCCCGATGATAATCCCAGGCGTTCCAAGTCACATTGATCCAATTCGCTGGCGATAGATCGTTTTGTAATACCATTTCGGTTTGTCCTTGAAAATCCGATTTCTTGGGCGGCTCCACTACCGTCTCCTGCATCTCCTTGGCCAGCAGCCGTTCATCCAGGTGTAGCAGCAGGCAAAGATTGGCGCTGGTGAAGATTGTCTGCCTGAAGGCAGTCACAAACTTCTCAAACCATAATTCACCAATGCGTGCATAAGTCAGATCCTGAAATCCAAATTGTATGTCCAGATTTGTGCACAGATTGCGCAGCACCTTAGCAGGCAACAGCAGGCCATTGGTCACCGCCAAAGTCAGACCACAAAACTCCTTTACGTCCGCCTGGGCGAGACTGCAAAAGTTGCCATCGGTTTGGTATTCACTCAAGGCGGACATGCACTGGTCGTAGCTCAACTGATGCGGCACCTTGCGACGCTGTGACATCTCCTGAATTTCCACAATGGTCTCCAGCGCGGAGTCCTCCATTTGCTTGGGTACCTGCAGCTCCAGCTGCTCACGCAGTTTATTCAGCTCCACGATGTGATTGAAGTAATCGTTCAGATTGCTCCACACTTTGGAGAGGTAGACAAAGTGTGGCTGAAAAGGGCAAAACGTATAGGCAGCAATATGACCTAGTAGCTTACAGGAAAAGCAAGATGTTTACTTACAAAAACCAGCTCCGAGTCGATGGCTGTGCGCATAGCCAACGTGTCGTTGATCTTGGCAACCACGCAGTCGTAGCGTTCCTTTTCCACGCCCACCAGATACGCAGTATGCTCGTAGCTCTGCTTCAAAGCGGTTAGTGATCTTCGCAGCATAATGAACGTTATAACAAAATCGTTGATTCTATGTAGCTGTCCCAGTGGTACTCGGTAGTACAGTGTGGTCTCCTTGTTGTCCAGTGTCAGTTGATCGCTAATAGCAGTTTGGCAGTTGCCTGTCAAAGTCTTAAGACGCTCCAAAGCTGTTTCAAAGGCAGCCGAGGTGTTTCTCTGAGCCATTTCCAAATCATCGATTACTAGAAGAAGTCGTTAAATAAATTGAGACTCCCAACAAAGTCGTGAAGTGATTTGAGACTCCCATCAACGTCTTGTACTCACCATAACGCACATTTTCGCGGTCTCCATCGGGACCGTCATTGTTGTAGATAATTATTCCCGCTACAGTGGACGCCAATCTTTGCAGATACTCCTGGCGATGATACCTCTTCTTAAGCACATAATTCTGCAGATCACTCCGCCCGATGACACTGTTGAGCGCCTGGGCCGTCAGCTTGAGCAGCACATGATTCTTGGGACTGCCCAGGTGATAGCTGACCACAGTGAACACCTGCATTTTGACAAACAGTTGATCCAGCTGCGTTTTGCTGCACGACTCCGGATAGCGCAGTATGTCGTCGATGAGCACCTTTAGTTCCTGCTGAAATCTTAACTCAAACTGCTCCTTAACGTGGCTCAAATTGATGCCCATTCCGTTCTTCATAATCCACGACATGCGTAAATTGGCCATCGTTGTGCTCTTGGGATTTGTGTAGTTGGCAACAATTTTATCGATGAACACATGCACTTTGCACTTGCTGGGCGCCTCCAGATCCGTTTTCAATAACCCACGTCGCACATCTCGCACCAAAAGGTGCACTATATACTTCATGAATTTCTCTTCCACCTCAAGATCGCGTTGTCTCAGTCGGACCAGTATCTGCTGCACAAGCTCATCCAATGTCTTCTGATGTGGATGAGGCATTTTGATGCCTTTTAATCTACCTTTAATTTGATTTAATCGCTAAATTGAATTATATTTCGTTGCTTTGTGTGTATTTTGTAGAACTAAATGATTTACTAGACTTGTTGACAAGTTGCCCCTGGTTACAGTGGGTTCTAGTGTTACAGTTCAGAATGAATTTTGGATCGATTTGTGTACAGCGGTGCTTTTATTGTGACGATAACAGTCTTTTAACTGGTATCTGTTACTCTAAAATTATCTAATCAATTCCTTTGCCTTCATTTTCCTCCACAGATGCCATTGTCTTCTCCCACATCGAGCGGGCGAGTTATCTCTGTGTGCGTGACATTTTTCTGTTCGTAGGCACCGACGATGGTTTTCTGCAGTTGTACGAACGCGATGCAGGACCAGAGTTGAAGTACACTTTAGTACGCCAGGTGGCGCTGCTTTCGCGATACGTGACGGACATTGCCTTCAATCCAATCGAGCGCAATCAATTCGTTGTCGTGGGACACGACAAGCAACTGCAGATCATGGAATTCCAAGCGGAGCAACGCGGCTGGACAAAGCTTCACACTTTGGTTTCCAGCGATGCTAAAGCATCGATAGCCTCTGTGAAATGGAGCAATCTGCAGGCACATTTGCTGCTCAGCTTTCACATCGAGGGCAAG
Source organism: Drosophila parthenogenetica (assembly GCA_035047505.1). Lineage (NCBI taxonomy): Eukaryota > Metazoa > Arthropoda > Insecta > Diptera > Drosophilidae > Drosophila > Drosophila parthenogenetica. The sequence goes on from JAWNPM010000087.1 coordinate 8,674,915, forward strand.
GTGTGCCTTTGGAATCTTCAGACGCCGGACCAGCCGGCATTAACCATAACCTATCACTGCCCCATGTGGTGCGGCATGTTCCTGCCCTCCGACGAAAACATTATCATGTGCTGCGGCAAGGCAGTGTCCCTAGAACAGCTCAGTATTCAGCAGGCTCTGGCACAGGGCGACAAGCTCATCTGTTCCAAGAGCGATGCACTGCTCAATGTCAAGTGGGCCAGTAAATCGTTGACTCAGTCCTTTGGTACCGGTCTAACTGCGGGGCAAAAGAAACGTCAGCGTCGTGACAAACGCAAGGCAGAGAATCAACGTTCTACGGCTCCGCTGGAGCAGTCAGAGCCAGCTCAGAAGCTGGAGCAGCCAGCGGTAGAGCAGTTAATGGATGCACTTAGTCTAGACCCAAAGCAGCCAAAAAATTTTGAGTGCAGCAAGTGCAAAGAAGCTAAACCCGATAACTTCATGGGCGTAAGTAAACTGTGGAATTACTTTGAAGATTATCCTAATTAACCCTAATGTCCTACAGCATAGCCGCAGCTGTCTCTGCCTCACACAGAAGGAACTCAACAAACATGCGCTGGAGAAACTCGCCGTAGTGCTCACTGAGGATCCGGCCAAAATCGACAAGTCCGTGCTCATGTCCAAGCTCTTTAGCACCAAAGTGATGGCCAAGGATTTGATTGCCACCGAGTGTAGGTTACCAGATAAATCCCTGTTCAAATTGTGTTTAATTTGGTGCTTTGATTGCAGTAACGAATCTGAAGCACTCGAACAACAAGGACATAGCTCCACTGAGTCTCGCCGTTAGCACCTTTAAGGTGCGTGACGAGCTGCAACAACATATCGAGCACAAGACGCTCAACGAGTGGCACATATCTTTGGCACCCACTGTTTCCTATGTGTGAGTGTACTCGACTCCTTCAGAGGAAGCTTTTCTTAAAAACTAATCGATTTCTAAACTACATTCACAGCTTCTGGCAGAAGTGCTGCAAGGCCTACGCCACACAGATGGAGGAGCAGGGTTTTATTCTACACGCAGCCACCTATCTCTCGGCAATTGATATGCACACGGAGTCTATTAATTTACTGCTCAAACACGAATACTTCCGGGAGGCACTGGCCAATGCCAGAATACATTTGCCAGCCACAGATCCCATGATCAAAACCATTATCAACAAGTGGCTGGAGCAGCTAGAAAAAACGGGCAACTTTGCCGCAGCAGCATTAATGTAAATGAAAACCTACAGAACATGCTCGCCTAGAACTAATCTACTTTTTATACCCTTTCAGTTGTGTGCTGGACAACGAGATGCTGCGTGGCTTTACGTATTTGCGCAAGTTCCGCAATTGCACGCCCGAAATCGCCGATCTGATGGAGCAAATTAAGCGCATTGGACAACTAGGATCGCTGTTCGATGATGGCTGCCTGGACAGAGCAGCGAATGGTTCCAACGAAAAGGAACTCGATTTAGAAACAGAAAACTAAAGCAAAGCATTTAAAATGTTACAGAAACTTTCCCAGTGGCCAAAAAAAGAAAAATTTAAGCGGCTGTTTGTTTAGATTTTAGTTTAGATTTAATAACAGTTGAAAAAGAGCTTGTTCAGTGAAAAGTATCATTAGTTAATAACTAACAGAAAACACCAGGTGTTAAGCCAGGCAGCTAAGCCAAGAAGCAAAAAACAAACAAAGAAACGAACCAACATTTAATCATTTAATGTGTCACTTAAGTTGGACTGAAGAAAAGAGCCAGAAATGCAAGTTAACATAAGCACAAAAGTTGCCCAAGTTCAAAACAAAAAGAAGAAAAAGAATTATGTTTTCAAAAAACTATTTCAATACCGTTTCAAACTTTCGATCAGCAAACGTTACAAGAATTTATACAAGTTACAACAAAGCTGGTGAAGCTGCGTAGAAAGCAAATAAAAGCAAATACAACAACACAATTTTTAACATTATTTTATTTTTTTATAATTAGAACAAGCGTTTGTCCAGTTGGAGCCAAGAAACAAATGTGTTACCGTTAGGCAGCGTGGCTGGCGTATTGTTTTGGGCTTAAATTATGCAAATGCAATCAGCAGTAGTTTGACCCTCTCTCTGTCTCTCGCTCGCTCTCTCTCTCTCTCTCTCTCTCTCTCTCTGTTCTTCGCACTCTCACTCGCTCTCTTTCTTTAAGTAGAAATTAAGTTTTTAATTGTTCGAACTAAGGTCTGGGTTTTGAGCACTGAGAGCGAGAAGTGAGAGCATGAAGAGAACTCAAACAAATTGAAAACTAGTGTGGTAAAGCGGAAACAGTGCATGCTAGACTGTAGAAGACTCTGTACTAGAAGCATAAATAGTTGAGTATTATTTAATCGTTCTAGAATTTAAAATTTAGTTCCACAGTTTTCTATGCTTGCTCACCAACCGAATACACCCCTTACTCCAGCCAAGTACAGAGTCGCCTGATTATCAATTCAACTCTCTTTGTATGCAAAACGCAGCTGAGACGCCGCCTGCGACGCAGCAGCAGCGACGCCGGCGACAGCAGCAGCGTCTGTGGTGGTGATTCCAAGCTTCTTTCAGTTGTTGAGCAGCCGCTGAGCTCAGCTGACGCGTCGACAGCACTTGAGTGTGTGTTCGTTTGTTTATGTGTGTGAGACTCGCGTTCGTTTCCTAAGTCTTTTGATTTTCACTTTTAACTGTTTTCGTTTGGAAGCGCGCGCGCTGCTTAAGCCGTTAACCGTTACGCCGTGCACGTTACGGCGCCACAAGTGAGTGTTTGTTTGTGTGTGTAGAGTGTGTTTAAACTGTGTGTGTAGAACTAACTATTTAAAATTATTGTTGATTTTCTCACAACTCTACGCTCATCTTTGCTCTTGTCCCAGAGCTGCATTTTTGGGCCAACAAAGAAAAGAAAAACAAATAAATAAATTAATATGTATTATTAACATAATTATGTTAAAGTGCAGCAAAAACAACAGCTAAAAGAAGAAGAACCAATGCTAAACAAATACTGCAATAAAAGCTAGTAAAAGTGTTAGAACCAGTGCGAGTCTTTAGCTGTTTTTTGTTAGCGTTGTCGTTTTCCCGCTAACATTTCGCTGGCACACATTTGCCAGCTTTATTGTTGCCTGTTGCTTCTATGCGGGTAGCTTACGCACACTACAGTAGGCATTGGCATGTGACAACTGAGACGACAACGGTGACGGTGACGGCGACTCGACTTCTCCCTCGACATGACTCAACGCTGAGCAATTTTTGTCGTTATTTGTAGCTATACCCTGTGGCAGCGGGTATGCATGGTGTGGCAGGCAATGTCTGACGGGTTTTAAGGCGGGGCAGGAGGCCAGAAAGCATAGAGGAATTATGCTTTTATTGTTTGATTTATTGTAAAATCTAGCTTTTTTAGGGTAGACTCTAATTTATGCCAGTAGTACGCCGTGTAAGTGTATCAATGCTTTGGCTAGCTGCATAAAAACTTTAATCTCTTGATTTGTTTTGTGCGTTTTTGTTGTGCTGGGTGTGTAGCGTGTGTGTGGCTGTGAGATCTGCTGAGTTTTGGGACGCATGTGAAATCATTTCTTGCTTCAACGATAATTTCTACAACTCGTGTGTCTTCTTCTTCCTACTCTGCTTCTTCCCACTGCTTCTCTAGTTGCTTTGCTGTAACTTACGCGCGGATTAATGCCAACAACGCCGCCTGGTGCCACGCCCCCCGTCGAGTGAAAGGTAAGACCAAATTCAATACAAATTTTAAAGTTTTTGAAATTTATTTTTATTACATTTTGAAACGCGTTGAACGCACTCATAAATTTCAAACTTATTTAATTGTTGCATACGAATTCCTTAACTTAACTTAACTTTACGACTGTTTTTTTGCTTTCAACATTTGGATTGGGTTTTGGTTTTGGGTTTTGCATAATATTTGTAAATATTTTGGACTGCATTGTTGTCTATTCATGCATTTGCGGCGATCATGCCATTTGTTATTGTTAACATTACTTATGCCAGCTATTATTAAGTGTTATTGTTTATTGTTGTTATTGTTGTCGATGCTATTGAACTCGCCACAGTCACACGCCACGCCAAGCGTTGCCACGCCAGTAGACGCCACGCCGCAAATTGCGGCAAATGCAACAGTTTTTAAAGCAGCGACTTTGTCTGCTCTGCAGTCGTCATGCATAATAATAAAATTAATATATAATTTCAACAACACATACACTCTCTTACACGCATACACACTCAACACACACTCAACACACACTCTCACACACTCGCGGCAGAATACAATGCAAATTGTTGTTGCTGTTTCGACATTTTTTGAACGCGTATTTCACAGCAATTTTAGCCGGAATCTGCATAATTTTGTAATCCCAATTCCAATCCCTGACTTTATTTTTCTCTTTGAGCAGAGCTGGGAGCTCTTGTTTAGCTGCTGAAAGCTAAAAGGCGGCAGACAAATGGGCGTGGCAGTCAAGGGCGCGCTTAATTTGCATAAAACATTCAACGCACACAAAATACTCTTAGCTGTGAGCTAATTTCCAGCTTTGTGTGCAGCGGTTTAATAGCTAAAAATAGCTAAGTGTAGGCTAGGGAAAGTCAAGCTTTAAAATTGAATTATTCTATAAATGAACTACAAATTAGCTTAGTTTAATTAATACAATTTATGAAGTAAAACGGTGCACTTGAGCTGCTCAACTGTTCATTTGCTTTACACCATAAATTCTAAGCCAATTTGTCGCATGACGTCATCAAAGAATTTAAATTCAAAAAATCTTTTGTGTTTACAAAGTTATCGCATTGGAATTTATGGCAACGTGTGGGTGGGAATGGGGGTGCGGCTAAATTTTGTAAACAAACTTGAGCTACGGGGAATTTAGCCAGCTTTTTGCTGGCAAAAAGCTAGCATTTTAGCAGGTTAAAGTGCTTTTGACAGTCGATTTATTACAACAGGAAGAACAGCCTTTGTTATTTGATATTTTAAGTCTAGGAAATCGTTTGCTTTTTATTTATTTCTGTTTAAGTATTATATTTAGCTTGAAATTACAGAGAAACTTATTTCTATATAGTTTTGTTAGAGCATCTGAGCTGCGTTGAGTAAAAGATTTGTTTAGCTGTCATTATTTCAGTGTCTCTTAGTCGCTTTTTATGGCACTCCAGTTCTCCCTCTACCATTCTTCTCTCCTTCTCCCTCGCTGTACTTTCCTCTCTTCCTCTTTTTCCCCTCTATTAGTCTGCTTCCCATTTAGTTATATTTCACTTAACACATTTTGAGCAATAAGCAAAGCGAGATAACAATTTGTATCCGCTGCTGCTGCTGCTGTGCTTGTTGTTGTTGTTGTTTTGGTATTTGCTGGTGCTAATAATAGCCACCTTGCGAGTAACTGACCACTAAACTCGTTTCCACAACTGCCCAAAAACCCAAACCGGACAATTTGTGAATCGCTCGCTTTTTGCATAGCTAGAAAATTAACAAAACTTGGCTTAGAGGGGTCATGTGGGGGGAGTGGCGTGTGGGGCGTGTTGACAATTATTCTTGACTGTGCAATTCTTTCCGTCCAAAAGAAAGCGCTGAAGAAAACGGTCAAAACTCAACATTAGCGGAATTTCAATTGGGGAGACATTAACTAAGCGGCCGCTGACCTGAAAGAACTTGTCACAAAAAGGCGCGCGCATATCCGGCCAATGACAATCACAATTATGGCAATCGCACCCAGTCGTAGACGGTGGTTAAACCCACACAAACCAGCAACCACTCAAAACCACGTAACGCACCACACAGTTTAAATCATAAACTGAAGATGATCATGATCATTATTTTTATAAGTTTGGCGCACCTGTTGATGGCATTGAATCTGGCTTCCAATTTTGATACGATGCCTGACTCTTGACTACTATTATAATGAGATTAACAAATGGTTTTGAGTGTGTCGCGACTACTCGCATAATTGATTAAGTTTTTAAGCCTGTACTTAAAGAGCGACAAGAGTTTATTGGGTTTGGAGTGCTTAACGGGCAGTAAACGGTTGAGCACACCACTGGAAGTACATTAATTCTGTAAGAACATAAAAAGCCAGCATGTTAGCAAGCATTAAAGCAAAATTTCTAGCTACTTTTGCTTAGAATTTTATTTAATTTTATAGCTTCCCAAGCCTTGAATTCTTCGCACTTACAGGGTCTTCCACTGTCGGGCCGACTCACTACTAGTCTCTTTTAAGTTGTTTTCTTAGTGATTGGCACACGACTTCATGACATAAGTAGTTAATCATTTTACAGCGACGAGCTGACACAATTCGTTGTTTGTCTAAAACAAAAGACTGAGGCAAAAAACTTGTCTAGAACAAATGACTCAGGCAACGAACTAGCTGAAAAGTGAAAAAGTGAAAAGCTTTAACTAATCAATAGCTGAATCTAACAACAGAAGCTTCGAGCTGATGCTTCCAACTGATTCTTTAAACTGAATCTTTAAGTTGCCGTTAACTGACCGCGAAACAAGTTCGTTGCCTAAGTCTTTTGTTCCGAACGCTTTTACACACACATGCACATACTCACACACACATACAAACCACTGTACAACACACTTACTTACTCATTGGTAACATCTTCATTTCCATTTCCATTTGCAGAGCACAACCGAAAAGTGGCCAACATGACACGGCTAAATTAGGCCGCTCTTAACGCTTTCCCATTCCGCACTGAAAACTCATTCAACTGAAAAGACAACAACAAAAATTCGCTTGTCATCGACCGCGTCAAGGCCGACACCAAAAAAAGAAAAGAATTAGAACAAAATCGGAACTTGAACTTATTTTCTATATTTCATTTGATACTTTTCTCTGATCAACTCGACCAAAAAAATCACTCGATAATGAATTATCAGAAGGCCAGTGAAACGCACTCACCGTCCTCGTTCCACAAGTCGTCGACGGGTGGCAAGAAGAAGAAGCAGCACCAGCAGTCGCAACCGAATCAGAAAAACGGTAACGGCATACAAAATTTTTGGAACGAACGCATCATGGAGCGATTTATAAAGGCGAATCTATTCATTATCTGCTGTGTGGCAGCTGGCCTCTTGTTGGTAAGTAAACCAAACGTTAACGTGAGCGTTCAAGTCTGTGCTTGTCTCGACGGCCTCTGGCTTGTATCTGGTGTTGGTGGTACCGTTATCACAGTCTGTGCGAGACCAAACGAAACATTATTAATATTATTATTATTTTTATTGTTAGTGTTGTTATTATTACGGTGCTATTAAGTGAAAATGAAATGAAATCGTTTTGCACAAAAGCTGTTCGAATTTTAACATTTGGAGTACCCTGTAAAAGAATGAAAGGAGGTTGAATAGACTAGACAAGGAGCTAAGGTCTTGAAAAGTAGATTTAAATGTAGGTAATGGAAAGAGTGATTCAGAGAGATCTCTATAGGTTCACTGACTTATTCGCTCAATGACTGATCTGCGTGGATACTAAACGGCAAGGGGTAGTATGCTTAAATTTGTACACATTACATTCCATTCAACTGCTGTTAGAAAACTTTAAGTTACAATTGACTGATCTGCGTAGGAACCAAATCGCAAGGAATAGAATGTCGTAAAGTGGTAGAGCTTATTTTTCAATTCTAAAAATGTACAGGGTATGTGTTAACCCAACACTCTCAGCTACAACTCTTGCTTTTGCTAGCGGAATTTATTCCGATGTTCGTGACAACAATTAGAGAAGACAGACAGACAGACAGTTAGACAGAGAGAAAGAGAAGCAAGCGGCGAGCTCATTAATTGATTGATGGATGATTGCGGAGCAAAAGTGTCTCCGATTTTTAACAAAAAAAATCACATAAAAAGGAGAAAAAACGACTCCATTTCCAAGTCAACCCGAATTGCTTTTTGAATTCCGTTTCATTTTCATTTTTCTTCTCATTTGATTTATGTTTTCGCTTTTCTTTTGCAACTGTCAACTGCCACCTCTAATCTGCCACATCGCTCACCTGTCCAACTGTCCACCTCTTCACCTGTTGCAGATTGTGTATCTGGGTGCATTCTCATGTGAGGTCTCTTGGTTGCTGGAGGCGCACGGGGAACTCCCCTTTGCCGCCTACATCCTCTGTACGCTCTACTTCGTGATGTTTGTGGCCACCACGATTCTGATTCACGGACTTGTCAGTGGCTTGTGTTGGCCATTGTTCGCTTGGTCGGCAGTAATTGGCTTTCTGTCAATACCCGAACTGGTGCTGGTGATGCTTATGACCACACAGCATTGGGTAAGTGCAATCAAACTGGGCTCACAGCTCTAGTAACTACTACTGAACTCCCCACCCCCTACAGGGTCTACAATCGGTGCATGGCCTCACAGAGCTCACGTCCTACCTGATCCGCCTGATCATCAACTGCCTGGCGCTAATCTGTGTCATTCCCACGGGCATCAAGTGGCGCCGTGAGATGCAGGTGCTCAACCAGCTGCAGGGATTGGCCACACGCCTCTCGTTGCAGACTCCCGCGCCGAGTGTGCCCATGACCAAGGCAGATTCACGCCGTTCCAGCCAACGCTTGAGTGGATTCGAGAACGCAGGCTACCAACTCTGCGATGAAACTAAACTCCCACTTGGATCAGGTCTAAACAATCATCAGCAACAGTTTGGCTCACAGAATGAGTTTAATGCGAGCATGTTTGCTCCAGCGTTGGCGCAGCAGTTCCAGCGGGGAGGAGGAGGTGGAATGGGAGGGGCAGGAGGAGCCGGTAACACCCATCGTGCCCAATCCTTGATGGATCTGCGCTGCACGCTCCCCGGCATGTACAATCCTCGCCATGTGCTGGACACGGAAGACAAGAACGCCAAGTACTTCAACATAACCATCGATGATCTGAAGAATAACCTGCAGGATTCGCACAAACCATCACCACCCTCCCTCATTGGCTCCAGCCGGGATGATCCCATCTACTGCTCCATTGAGCCCAAGCAGCTGACGCCTCCACCCGCACAGTTGCGTCACTACCAGCACCAGCACCACCAGCAGCAGCTACAGCAGCAGTCGTCCCGCGGTGCTGCCCCCACCAAGCTGGCCAGGAACTGCATCTCCCTAGAGAATCTGGATGGCATTAACAAGGTACAGAATGATCTGGCTGCCTATGGAAACAATCTGCTCCAGAACTACACACAGCAGCAGCAGTATTACCTCGCTATGCTCCTCAACAATCCCCTACAGCATCAGCAGCTGCAGCAGCAACAGCTTCAGGCAGCGGCCGCAGCTGCCGCTGGTCTGTATCGTCGCCCTTCCGCCTGCAGCTCCACTGGCGGCCATACGGTGCTCGCTCAGCCGCTGCAACGTCGCGGTTCACAGCAGCAGCTGCAGTACTACGGTGGATTCGGCTACGCCAACTATGCCAATCCCTACATCACAGCCAACAGCAAATTGTCGCTGGGCAACGAGTCCGACGACTACCGCAAGTATCGGGATGTGGCTTTGTAGGTGCCAAAGGAGGAAAGAAACAATTTGAAGTAGTCACTTCTAACACTACACAATAATAAGAACTCTTCGCTGATTTCCTTTACCAACACTAAAGCGTTAATAACGGAACTTTCGATCACTGAAGAGTCCACATTTTAAGTAGCAGATAAGCAGCTATTTTAAGGCTAAAACCAAGTCATAAACTTAGTTTTAAATGCATAAATCATACTCATTAGTTGTAAGCGAATGCTCGACTACCACACTGACATGCCGGGGCAGTGAACACTCGGTATAACGACCAAAGAGCCACAAAACTAACTCAGTTTCAGTTCGTCAAAAATAATCTAATATAAAATATATCTAATATATAGAAATATAGGAATCTTATAGACAGGCTGCGTCAGCTTAGCGAAACGACAACGAAGTACAGTCGAACCTGGCTAAAACTAACTCTGAAACGGAAGGAAAACTGAAAAAACTAAAGTTTTCTTTCTTCCTTTTCTACTTAGCGAGGTTCGACTGTACTAGCGACTGCCATTAACCACAATTATTTGTTTAATTAAAAGGCAATTAAAAGTACTTAATTACTCAACTAATTGTGTGGGCAAAAGTTAAAACAAATTCGACATTTTTAGCTTCCAAAATCGGTTTCTTGTAGCATAGTGTAATTTACGTATACGTAACGAGTAACAGATGAATAACTGTAAATATATGGTACATACATATAGTGTAATAAAATTTAAATGTTATCAAATTGTTCGCGAGTTATGGGACTATGGATTCAGCAGATCCGCCAAAGGATTATCTGAGCTTTCAGTGTTGGGCAACGTCTTGACAACACTCTTAGGGAGATTTGAAGCCAGTTGTGGCTTTGATACTTGGCTTTTAGTCTGTTTGCTCGACGGAGCTCGCTTGCTTCCTCCCCCAAACAGATCGTCATCATCGTCGTCGTCGCTGAAGAGACTTTTGGTGGATTTGGCCGGCAATTTGGCCTTAATTGTTAGCGGTTTTGGCGTCCTCACTTCGTCCTCACTGTCGCTGTCGGCAAAGAGCGAAGCTTTGGGCTTAACAGTATTGGATTTGGGGATTGTTGCTTTGCCAAACAGATCGTCCGCATCATCGTCGCTGTCATCAAAGAGTTTGCTCGAAACGATTGGCTTTGATTTCGACTGGGTTTCCTGCTGCTGTTCCTTAGCGCTGTCTAGCGTTTTCTGGCTAGATAAGGCAGCAGCTGGCTTGTGCTCCTGTTGCTGGCTAGGTTTCGTCTGAGGCTCCTTAGTCATAACTGGTTTTTCCTTTGTCCCAAAGAGATCTTCGTCCTCATCGCTGTCCAAGAAGCTAGTTGGCTTGGCTGACTTCTGTTTCTCCGGTTTCTTATCGTCGGAAGGAGGCACAGCTGGTAGTACCGGAGTAACCAGAGCTGGCTTGGTTTCCACTTGACTAAACAGTCCTGACTTTGGCTCATCTCCCTTAGCGTTGTCCAGAAAGGAAGCCTGCTTCCTGCTGGACTCTGCAGCTGGAGCTGGAGCTGTTGTGGCTGAGCTGAATAGGAAGTCACTGTCCTCGTCTTCGCTGTCGAGGAAGGACACGAATTTGCTTGGCTTCGCAGCAGATTTGGGCACATCCTCGGGTGCTTGGGTGTGGAGCAGAGCGACAGGAGCAGGAATGGGAGCAGAGACAGGGGCAACTACGGGAGCGGGAACTGGTACAGCTGGAACAGCTTCCGCAACAGGAATAGGTGCAACTGGTGTAGCTTTAGGCAACTGCTTGAAGAGTGCATCATCATCATCGTCGCTCTCCAAGAATGCTGCACTTCGCGCTGTAGTCCGCTTAGCTTCCACTGCCTGCTGCTTATTCTCCTTAAGCTTACGCTCCGCGGGGACTTGTGTGCTGGGTTCGCTTGCTACCTTTGGATTTGCCACCGCTTGCTCTTCTTGCAGTGACTTGGCATAGTTTTCTTGACGCGCGCGTCGCGTCGAAGGACGACGAGCAGGACCACGAGCTCGTGTCTTTCCAATGCACTGCAAAATGTTGTCTCCGTCACCTGATGAGCCCTTTACCTTTTGCTCTGCTGGCTTCTCCTTTACCTCGGCGGGTTCATCCCTCTGCTCCTTCTGCTTAACCTGCTCCTCCAATTGTTCCGCCGTCTCCAAGTCCTTTCTCTCCTGCTTCAACTGCTTGGGCAGCATTCCTGCTCCAGGCAGCAACGCCTGCACATTGATCTTGATATTGGGCATCTGCAGTTTCTTCACAGGCGACACTGGCTTTGTGCTGCTCCTGTCCACCGTATCCCCTGAAGCTCTGGCAGTTTCACTGAAGTCATCGTAGAAAATTGTGTGTATGCGCTTGGTGGGAGCAGCTACAACCGGAGGAGGTTTTACTGTGGCCTGTTGATCGCCCACATCCTCGGGAGGCACATCACTGAACAGACGCATTCCTCCGTAATCCTGCGCTGACTGCTCCACTGAGTCCGCCGCTGCCTTGCTTGGTACATCAGGCAAACTGGGCTCAAAGAAATCCTGCTCATTGTCAAACATCTTGGATGTTGTCAAACTGTTCAAGCTGCTAGAGCCGAGGGATTGGAAGAACTCGCTGTCATCGGGAGGTTCATCCGAAAAGAGACTCGTGTAGTTCTGCATCAGCTGCTGAGCAACTGCCACATCGGCTTCCCTAGGAGGGTCAGTACTCCTCTGCTTAGTGGTCACATCGGCCACCAGACCCATGATGGGATCCTGATCCACTGGCGGCTCACTCAAGTCGTCAAACAGATCATCGAAAACAGCAGTCGATTGGTGTTTCACATTCTCCTCCGCTGCTTGTTCCTTTGGCACCATCTGCACACTTGGCAGCATCTCCTCCTTAATCTCTTGCCGATCAGTTGTTCCTATGGCTTCTGTGGGTCTTGCGGTGGTTTCATCGTCACTAAAATCATCGTCAAATAGCTTCAGTTTGGGTAAAGTACTTTCCACCTTTTGTTTCTCGGCTATATCGTTGGGTGGCTCTTGAACTCGCCTGTTCTCGAGTACATCATCTTCTGGAGGCTCCTCGTGGACTGCTAGCACTCCCATACCAGTCTTTGGCGTACCAAACAAGTCGTCGTCCTCCAGGTCGTCGAAGAGCCTCATGCGCTGCAAACTGGTGGCCATCGGATGTTCATGCTCGTGTTCCTCCTTCTTCATTAACTCCTGTTCCTTTAGTTTCTCCTTTTGTTCTTGCTCTTTCTTTTGTTCCTCTTCCTGCTCCTTCTTTTGCTCCTGTTCCCTTCTCATCTCCTCTTCCAGCTCCTTCAGCCTTTGTTCCTGCGCCTTTTGTTCCTGTTGCTTCATCTGCTCATCTTCCTGCTTCTTCTTTCGCTCTAATTCCTTCCTTTGCTCCTGCTCCTTCTCCTCCAACTCCTGCTTCTTCTTCTGCTCCTTCCTTAATTCTAGTTCCTTCCTCATTTCTTGTTCCTTCTTCTCTTCCAACTCCTTCTGCCTCTGTTCCTCTTCCTTCTTTTGTTTTAGCAACTTTTTCTGTTCTTCCTCCTGTATCCTTTTCTTTTCCTCATTCAACTTCCGCTCCTTCTCCTCCTGCGCCTTTGTTCCAAATATATCTCCGCCATCCTCCTCATCATCATCAAATAGTGAAGTCTTTGCCAACTTTGAGACTGGCTTTGGCTTCGTTGAAGACTTGAATATATCATCTATGTCCAAGTCATCGTCGTCATCATCAAACAACGTGTTCCGTTTCGTTGCTGGCGGCAACGGCTTCGCTTTGGTGGCAAAGGAACTAAGAAAATCATCATCATCATCCAGATTATCATCAAAAATGGATTTGGGCAAAGTTTTAGGCACGACCAGAGCTGGTACTGGAGTCACTGGAGGACTGTCGTCAAAAAGATTAACAGTTTTGGTTGGTGGCGTCTCCACTGCCTTGGGGGCAGGCGCACTGGCTGTGCTGCTTGGAGATGACTTTGGTGACTCTTTATGACCGGATTTGGACTGCACTTTGTCCACAATTTCAGACATAAAGGATTGGAAGTCATCATCATTAAATAGATTAACGGGTTTACGTTTGATTTGACTGGCAGCTGGTTGAGGCTTCTCCACAGGTTGCTCCTTAACAGGCGATGGAGTGGAACTTGAAGCTGGAAAAGCAACCGCTGTCGAAATGGGACCCGGAGTGGGAACTGAAATGGGAGCAGGAATAGGAGCAGGAATGGGAGCAGGAATGGGTGCTGGAATGGAAGTTGTTGCCACAGTGATGGGCTCATCGAATAGCTTGGGTGGCGTTTGTCTGCTGCTGCTGGAACTAAGCGACGCGTCTACGTGAGGCAATCCTGTTCCCACTCTATGCGATACCGCTGGCGAGGAGTTAAGCGAGGATGAGCTCGATGGAGGTTCATCGCTAGGCGGTGAAGCACGCAGAGCGGCAAACAAGTCACGTTCATGTGGATTCCTCTGGCTGTTTATTATCGGACGTGGACAAGTAACTGCAGCCGGTGGCGAAGGCGGAGCACGTGGAACTGAAGCCAGCGACGAGGAGTCCGAAAGTTGTGGGGTCTCCACGGACAGCTTGGGTGTAGCTGCTACCTCCTGCTCATCAGAGGAGCTGGAGGAGAACTGTTCCACTTGCTCATCCTCGCTGTTCTCTGCACTGTCATAAAGACCAGCGTATTTGTGCTGCTGCCATTCCTTAGAGCCAATAATATAGGGCAATGGTATGCCATCATACGGATTCTTGGCACGAAATACGGTGCTGCATGGAGCAAAGAGTTATAAATAGTATCATTTAACCTACATTCAACTACTTACGTGGTATTTACAGCTCCTTCCTCGTCATCATCTGAGTCGGGCACTTCAATTGTTACCGGCTCAAAGTTCTTGCGAAACATTTGCAAATTGTTTTCTAGAAACTCCTGGGCCAGCTGCTGTGAGCTTTTTGACGGCACAACGGGCGCCTCCTCGGGCAAAACGAAGTCATCGTCGTCCACCTCCTCCACCCGATACTCAACAAACTGTTGTCCGAATTGCAGGGAACGCAGACTATTGGTGGCATTGTCCAGAGCAATGTCCGCACGCCTAACGCTTGTCTCAAACTCATTCAACTTATTACTAGTGTGTTCACCGCGTTCTTCTAAATTCTAAAAGAAAAAAACAATTCGAAATTTTATCTAATTGTTCCTTTTCCCCTTAGAAGTCCACGCCCACCTGCGAGATACGTTTCATCAGCTCCAGCAGCGCGCAGTCACCAGCAAAGTTCCAATCCGGAGCCTGCTTGATAATTGCAGATACATCGGCACTTATATCCATTTTAAATCTAATTAAATGCTCAAGTTTTCCATACAAATACTAAGTAAATAAACAAAAGGAATAATGACCGAGGCGAACAGCTGTGGGCAGTGATAACTTATCGATGTCATTATACCGCTATCGATAACTATTTAGCTTGGACTGCGGATCAAAGTAGGCCACACACGACTAGACTGAACTTCAGTACCAGAGCCTTTAATAATCAGTCATTATAAATTAGTTTTCATCAAGTAAAGATGGAACCAACACCAGAAAACGATTCAGGTATAATAAAATATAAATTTAACAAGTCAATATAAAGTTTGTAAATTTATTAAGTATGGCATTTGAACTACGCCGAAATACTGTCATGTGGCTCACACACGACACAATTCGTGCACAGCTGGTTTCATTTCTCGTTCAATTTTCTTTCATTCCGCACGTGTTTCGTTTCTGCTGCGAGCATTTTAGTTTTGTTATATTTTATTTAAAATAATAATAGTAATATCAAACAAATAATTAAAATTATACTATTTAACGTGTGTGCAGCTACAATAAACTTTGATATACTAAAATGGCAATGCTCGCTGAACCGCGTCGTCGCAAAAAATACAATTTGTGTCCGCGCGGCAAAGCGCTCTACGAAGGTGGAACAAGAATTTTAAATTTTAATTAAGTTGAATAAATAAACATATGTTTAACGTTTTGTTTTCGTTTCGCAGATGATACGCGCTTCGGCACCAAAATGCTGGAGAAAATGGGATGGTCCAAGGGCCGTGGCCTGGGCGCCAACGAGGACGGCTCACAGGAGTTTGTGCGTGTTCGCTTCAAGAACGATGCGGAAGGATTGGGCTACGAAAACCGCGACGATCAGTGGACCGTCCATGAGGAGGGTTTCAATGGGCTGCTGAAGGAGCTAAATGGTGGTAGTGCCGCGGAGTCCACCGCCGCTGCCGAGGATAAAAATCCCTCTGCCTCCGAGGATGAATCTCGTCCCATGGGATTTGGTTTCAAGCCTGAACCAACCGAAGAGGAGCCAAAGAGCAAGTCCCTCAAGGAAAACATAAGCGGTGTTTCGCTGGAGGAGGCTTCCAAGACCAGCAAGGCACGTGTGCACTACAAGAAATTCACGCGCGGCAAAGATTTATCGCAATACAGCGAAAAGGACTTGGCCAACATTTTCGGCAAGAAGGCGGCAGGAGAAACAGATGGTGCTGTGCCTCAGGAAACTGCTCCAGTAGAGAAGGCTGTGGAGGAGGAGGAAAAGGAAGTAAATCCTAACTTTGCAGGTGTACAGACTGTCAGCACGGGACTCTCGGTGAATGATTACTTCCGACTTAAGATGGAAGCATTGAAAAATAAGGCCAATGGAAATGCTGCTGCCTCCGAGCCACAATGCAATGGTGCTGAGGTTGAAGAGAAAAATACAGAGCCCGAGAAACCTGATGAGCTAGTTGGCGTCATGGAGTCCCCTAAAAAGAAGTTAAAGCTCGACAAAGAGGAAGCTGCTGAACCGGAACAGGCAGAGGTTGAAGAATCTCCTCGTAAGAAGAACAAGAAGTTAAAGCGGGCAGACATCGAGCCCGTGGAAGCAAAAATGCCAGAGGAGATTGAGGAAAACAAACCAAAACGTGCCAAAAAGGAAGCTACAGAACCAGAGGAAAAGAAGAAAAAGAAGTCAAAGCACACAGAAGAGAACCCTCCGGAGACTGCTGCCACTGAGCCAACAGAAAAAAAGAAAAAGAAATCTAAGCACACAGAGGAGAGTCCAATGGAAGCCAAGACCGAATTCGCTACCAACGAGCCAGAGGGAAAGAAAGAAAAGAAATCGAAGCTCGCAGCAGACATTCTTCCGCAGGCCAAGACCGTGACCCCTGAGCCAGAGCCAAAAGATAAGAAGAAAAAGAAAAAAAAGAAGTCTAAGCACGCTGAAGAAGAAGCACCAGATCTAAAGAAGAAAAAGCGAGCGCTTCCAGTAAACGCCACACTAATGAAGCCTCCACCACCGCCCACAGAAGGAAAGAAGCTGAAGATAGCACACGAGGAGCCACCGCGGCAGAAAAAGCATAAGAAGTCTAAGCGTGCGCCCGAGGAGCAACCAAAAGCTTCACATGAAATGAAGACCAATCAACAAACGGAAGTAAAAGCGTTGGTAGAAGTAGATAACCCCTTAAAGCTCAAGAAGGATAAATCAAAAGAATCGAAGAAGAAACAAGATAATGATGTAATATTTGTCAAGCAAATCGATGCACAGATAGCGGTCAAAAAGAAAGATAAGAAACTAAGCGAAGAACAAGCAAAGAAGCCAACCGATTTGACAAAGTCCCAGATCAATTCGGAGAAGCAAAAAACCGCTAAGAATAATGTAAGTGCTGAGTGTGATGACTCTACTGTAGAATCTGTAGAATTGCTCAACCCTGATAAATATTTAACACACGAAGAACTCATTGAAAAGCGTGATTTATACAACACTTGCACAATTTCTTCATTTTGCGCAGAAAAATTCCACATTGTCAATTTGAAGGCCTTCAAGAACTCTTCCCTCTACCGGATTACCGGCTATGGCATCGATGAGGACAACTTTCAACTGAAGGTGGTGGAAAAATTGGAAGATGCTAGTCGAATCGTTAATTTATGGGAGGGTAGAAGCAATAAATATGTTAAAACGACAGAGCTAAACTTAAGCAAGGAAATGAAGCAAAAAATGTACAAGAAACATATTCGAACAGCAAAAAATATAAAGTCTTTCGCTGTGTTGGTGTAACACATGGAAAGACTACAAATTTTGATTCTTACGTGTTTAGTTTATATTAGTTTTGTACATAATTACACATTTAATGTAAAACAATAAAAATAATAAATAACTGATTCAAACTGAGAATTAATGGGAGGAAATAGTCTTCAGAGTTTTGATTGATTTCTTAAAACTAACATACCCACAGTACAGTAATGCCAATAATTAAAAGAAAAGACTTCAAATCTGACTTAAGACTGTAGTTTATATTAGTTTTGTACATAGTTACATATTACAATGTAAAACAATTAAGATTAACTGCCCGATATCAAAAACTGTGAGATAAGTGGGGAAAAATGAATTCTGTGCCGATTCTACAGCTGAAAAAGTGACGTACTTCTATTTTGGTTTACAGCGTTACTTAATTTAGTGTCTGTTGAAACTATAACTTAAAACAATGCTTCTGGACAAGAATTCATGAAAGTAAAATTAATAACTCTTAACTAATAAACACAAAATTGTGAATAATATCATACAGGCATTACTGTACTAGGTGTATGTATGTATCTTAATGTAGCTTAAGTCTAGACTGGCGTCATGTTCCGATTGGCGAGACGACGCGATCGTCTCAGTGGTCGTGAGTCCTGCGAGGAACTGCGTCGGCGCTTCATCGCCTGTGGCGTCATGTTCCTGTTGTAGTTGTTCAGATGCACATGCGAGTCCCACTGAAAATACAATTTATTAATCATTGTTTGAGGAGTTAGTCAAGTTAGTGATCAACTTACCGAACTGGAAACAATCTCTGAACGCACTGGATGCCAGTCCAAATCTCTAATGACATTGCGGTGTCCGCCAATAGCCTCTCGTATGCGCCCAGTGAGCACGTCATAAACTGCGACAAGACAAAGAGAGAAGAAAGTTTGAAAGACTGAGATTGGAGCTAACACGACTGTAGAACTGAGCTATCCCAACCTAATTCTAACCCAAATCGCGTCTTATACTTACTTATTATTCGCCCCGTTGCACAGCCTGTGTAAATAAAACGCTGACCAGTCTGCTCTAGCGGCGAGAACTTAGCACGCAGCAGGGTTTTACTGACGCGATGACCGCGATAGGTCATAATGCTGCTGTCGCCGTCGAGTGCCTTGTGGGGATTATAAACTGAAACAAGACGTTAAACGTTAGCTTAGTAAATCCTTGAATATACATATTAAACCCACATTCACGTGGCACACGATCCCAGCGATAATCCCATCTGGTCATGGACAGCTGATGCTGGCGTGCACAGCTGCGATGCCGCAGATTGCTTGGTTGACGCATATCCCAGATTTTTATGCTCTGATCCTTGGAATTGGAGAGCACATGATAGCCATCATTGCGCGGATCAATGTACGTGATGCCATCATAGTGCCCAATAAACGATATCACCGATTTCGACAGGTGGCGACTGCGAAACGATGTGCGCAAGTCATAAACCTTGAGGAGTCCATCATCGCAGCCAGCAATAATCACATTTGGATCCGTGTCGTTTACATAGCACACGGAGTTCACATCGGTGCCTTGAGTGCGATGTGTGCGTAGAATTTGTGTGGCTCGCGTTGCTACGTCGCCCACAATAACAGCCGAGTTGTTGCTGCCCCCAATTATCTTATCGCCCGTGGGCGAAAAGCGCAGTGAAAAGATTGCAACGCGACTGCTGGAAGTTTCATTCACGTCGATCCATTGGCAATCGTCATCGGAACCATTCACAGGCATAATGTAAACTGCAAGTAAAGAAATCGATGAATAGCTTATTGATATCCTGGGTGCAGTAGGGGGAACTGAGCGCAAGATCATGGTCCCAAAGCTCTCTCTGCCTTACTACAGCCAGTGTCTGACACGTAACATTTTTGGTGTAGCTGTTCAATACTTACATGAACGTGACCAGGTGGTATAGGCAAAATGCTGTCCATTTGGACTAAAATCCGCATCGGTGATGCTCCACTGTACGTCTCGTGCATTGATGCGATTGAGTAGATGATATGTGCCCTTTGAGCCATCATAAATGCGTACAATGCCATCTGCAATCACAAATAAAAAAATCACACACAATCAAACTGCGCATTAACAAAGTTCGAAAGCTTAAGCGCAACAAAAGCTGGTAACGTAAAATTGACCTTGACAAGCTGTTAAAAGTTTGCTGCCCGACTTGTTGAACTTGGTAACAAAGACTTTGGCTTCGAGCGACATCAGACGCATTGCCTTTTGATTTGGTATATATAGATTGGAGAAGAATCTCTGCTGATTGGGTGAAAACGAGTCACTTTGTGGTGAAGCAATACCATTTTCACGCTGCTGCAATGCCTGCATTAAATTCCAGCGTTGCTCTGTTGGCTTATGGGTCAAACTGCTGCGTGCATCAATCTCTTTGTACATGTCTGTGCTCTGCAATTAACAATTTGATTACACGCAATAGTTTTCAGAGTGGTTGGGGTAGGGGGTATGGTAATTTCATGCTCACTTGAAATTTGTCGAGATTTGGTTTTTTACGTATCACAGGCAGGTTGTTTGGATGGTAATCTTGGGGACGAAATTGCACGTCCATGGCATTAACCGTGAAATTGATAACATTGTAGCCATGGCCCTCTTCTTGGAATTCCCATAGGTCCTCTTCGTCCTCGCTTAGGAAGTTCAAAGAGTTGCCCATCCTATTGTTAAAACCAAAACGAAATGCAATTTGTCCCAATTCACAATATTTGTTTGTGGTATATTTGTCGATAGACTGAGGCGGTGGGTCGATAGCAGTATGTGTCAATCAGCTGGCATCTATTCGAAAGAAATTGTATTTTCCAGCACTGTTTTCGCTTATCTGTTATGTTTTTTTATATTATTTTAAAATTTTTGTAATTTTAGTTTCTGATTCGATGTGTCAGAAATTTCTTGGGTTCCTTCGGTTTTTCACTGAGCCTATCCCTCTTAAAAACAATAATCATTTACTGCTTTGGTATTTTCTGTTAGGTAACAGACTTGTAGCAGACTGAAAATGAAAGCTCTTTACTCCGGCTTCAAAGCTGGCTCACATCTCAAAAAGCTTACTAGAGTCAGTCTCAAAGCGATCGTCGTCGGAATAGCGTGTATAACGGTCGGTTTTAAATTTGTCTTGCACTTGTGTGTGTGTATATGTGAATGTTTGGTAATGAAATTTGTTACATTCCCGTTTATAGTTCGCATTCGTGTTAGTATCCCAACAAGTTGAACTGTTTGGTTCGCATACACAACAAAAATATGACAAAAATGCCAAAAATGTAATAAAACCTAAAGAATCTGCGCTGTGCTGTGTTGTGTTGTGTGTGTGTGTTTGGGAGCCAAACTTTTAGCTGTGCTCACTGGACTATGTTTGTGTGTGTGTGCGATTGTGCATATGTGTGATTTTTAGTGGCGAGTTTTGTTGCTATACCAGCTTATGCTTATGTGTATGCATGTGAATGTGTGTGAAATTTATCATAAATACTTTTGCACAACGCGCGCCCCTTCAAACGCATGAGAAGAAAGTTGTTTAGCTGCGTAGAAAACAACGCACACAAACAAACACACACATACACTCGTGCGCAGCGACTTAGACAAACGTACATAAAACAAAAAGCAACCGAAACTAAAGCTTAAGCCGCAAGAATAACAGAGAACAATTGAAAATACTAAAAAATAAAAAACAAAAAGAAAAACAACTATAAAGTATGTCAAACTGCTGAAAGGCAAAGGGTCCAAAAGTGCAGCTAACTCTTGCCAGCCGTGCACTTGCATATATCGCGTGTGTATAATCAAGGCAAAAATAATAATAATAAAAATAATAAAAAACAAGAAAGAAAAGTACAGTCGAACACGCCCGACCGTATAATACTCTCTGCGTTTATTCCCAATTATAATACTTAAATCGGTATTCAGACATTACAATAGATAGTTCTTGTATTAGAATACGTTAAAACAAAAAAAAGATAAGCATAATCAAGCATACATGTGTTTGTCTGTATGTACATACAAATTCGTTTGACGTTAAATGTATGCACATACATATGTGTGTATGAATACTATTGGTCGGCACGACTAGCGCTGTCTCTCTCGCGCTCATTGCTTTAGAATAAAATCTTTGTTGCTGCATTGCTTTCTTGTTTATGGTCGGATTCTTATGAAACTTTCTGGAGAGTTTGACATGATACGTCTTCAAACGAATCATAAATAACAACACTGTACGATAAGAATAAATGCTTTAAAAACGGCATGCAAGTTTGAAATTTACTTTTATTTCTTGCGGAAAAAGGGGGCGTGGCAGCCCAAAACTTTTGATGTCATTGGATTTATGCGTCCTTTAGGAACACGTGTACCAAAATTGGTATTCCTAAGTGCCATAGTTACTGAGATATTAACCGAAAACATCTATTTTTTCCGAGGTATGTCTAGTTTTTTGCTCATTGTGGGCGAATGGGGCGTGGCATCGAAAAAAAAAAAGATTCTTGTATTGACTGACTAAATATCGAGTCGATAGAGACCAAATTCGAACTTGTAGCTCTTACCATCTCTGAAATCTGTGTGTTCATACGGACGGACAGACGGACAGACGGTCAGACGGTCAGACGGTCAGACGGACAGACGGACAGACGGACATGGCTATATCGACTCGGCTTGTGATTCTGATCAAGAATATATATACTTTATGGGGTCTGCCACGCCTCCTTCTGCCTGTTACATACATTTGCACAAACCCAATATACTCTTGCAGAGAGTATAAAAAACACAGACGAGAGAAATAATTTACTAAAAGTGGAGCGCGCGAGCGTAGACACACAAAAGTGAAAGATTGCAAGCATGCGCCGCTGACGTCGCGGCCAGAGAGTAAAAGAGTGAGAGAGAGCTACAGTGTTAGGAAGGAAGAGCAGGGTCAAGCCAGCAGGCACCTGCTGCTCTCATTGTTGTCATTGTTCTTATTTCCTTTTGTCTCTTTTGGTTTCAATTTTAATTTGCAACTTTAATATTCAACAGTTTGACAACACTGAATGCAGTGCATTGTTAGCAGGTGGAAGGGGAAATAGTGAGAGCGAATGAGCGAGAGCGTGCAGTTTTGGGGTGGGAGAGCGCAGGCACTTGCTCTCATTACTGTAGTTGCTGCTGTTGTTGTGGTCGCTGCACATTTGTGCTTTTTTTACGGTTGCTTTGTGAGCTTTGTCATTTTTGACAGTTCTCTCCGTTTGCTGAAAGCAGCGCATTGTATGGGGTTGGGGGCACATATTCAATTAGCAGCTTCCAATTTAGCACACTTGCAATTAACAGGCGAAATAGTTGTATTTACTTTACTAGCAGCTTTTTGAACATTTGTTTAAACTATTAACGAGACTTGCGCCCACTTTTCTCTACTCTGCTCATATTTGCGTATTTCATTTGCCAACTGACTAAAACAGATTCCAATCGCAGTCACAGTTATTTTCTTCTTCTTTTATTTCTTATTATTGTTGTTATTATCTTAATGCTATTCATTTCGTTTCGTAAGCGCACAATTTGAATGTGTTTATTTTTTCTATTTTCTTTTTTTCTTCTCTCTCTTTCTATCTCCCTCTGTCTACCTTTATCTGAGCTTTGAGCGTGCAGCGGGTTAAAAGTGACGCAATCATTTGCATTTTGTTTAAATAACTATGATTGTTTCATTAGTAATGACTGGAAACCAGTTATAGATTAAATAAAAAACACGTCGCTTTATTGTTTTTTTAAACGGCTACCCCTTACGTCCTACCTCCCCACTCACCACTCTTGGGCTGCTTCCTCTTTCTCCATTAACTGCAGTAATTATGCCAATACAGTCTCATTAAGCGATTGTTGTTGTTGTTATCGTTGCAATGCGTTGCTTACCGTTATTATCGATTGCCATTGTTATCGTCGTCTGCACATCGATGCGCTAAACAAAAGACTTAAGCAACGAACTTGCCTTCAAATTGATTCATCCAAATAAAATACCAAATGAAACAGTTTATTTTTTGTTTGTTGTTATGCAAATCAAACACTTTTTATTAAATCTATTTAAATATTTTGATTGAGCTACTTTCGATTCTTTTATTTATGCTCCCGAAAGTCACAAAAAAAAGACCGAAAGTGTTTTCAGTTTCGAGTGTTGTGTGAAATCACCGCATACAAATTGGATGCGACTTTAAGGATTTGTAATACGTGTAATACATAAAGATTTTAATTTACATTTGGCCTTCAAGTGGTTAAAAACAAGTTTTTCTTAATTTCCGCTAACAATTTATCACAGTTAGTCTAATAAGAAATTCAAGTTTTAACTTGAACTTGGTATCACAACATAGAAATGTAATTAAACTGCTGCAAAATGCGGATTAATTAATATCAGAAGCGGTTTCAGTTTCTGTTTCGTTTTCTATGTTGAAATCTTATGAAACAAACAAAACTTTGGCCTTGTAAACATTTTTGTTTGCCAACACTTTTTGTTTATTGTTTTCATTTTCCGCATACATTATTCAAATGCATTCAGTTGGAAAAGCAGAGTGATACATGAGACAAACTTTTATGCTTGGCATGTGCGAAATTCAACGCCAACTAAGCATATAATGCCCACGTCTGTCTCCTACCCCCCCGAATCCCCCACTGGATATTCTTCCCGAGCCCGAAGAAACGCTTCTTAGTCACAGTTAGCTGCTCACAGTTGTGGGGAATACGTGATTTCACTGTTGTTGACTGTGATGTAAGTCGTTTTGTCTCCCAACAGTTGATTCGTCCGACACTTGTCATTACAATTATCATTACACGCTAATTATGTCAAAATCGGCGTCTAATTAGACCATTCAATCACCTCCTATTTCGATGATAATGATCGCATCAAAGATTTCTGTCGATTTCAGCTTCTCTCCACCTTTCTAGAGCTCCTCTGTCTCTTGGCTTGTGGGCGTTTCATTCATGGCTCGAATACGATTGTCAATTGATTTTTGTGTGGGGGTTTTTAGTTTGTGGCAACGGCGCCAAATCAATTTGCTTAGCTGGGCCTATCAAACGCCTTTTGGACAGCTCCATTGACAGAATCCATTCGGTTATAGAGCTGTGATGAGTGCTCTTTGGTATGCACAAGCTACCCAGGGGGAATTATGTCTACCAAAAAGGGCATAAATCAGCAAAATATAAACAGGTTTATTCACAACTAGAAACAGTCGAAGTTGAGTACTAAAAGCTGCTTAAATTAGACTTATTCTAAGCAGCTTAAAGCTTTATTTTCACTAACTTTTGTTTAACAAACTTTGGCATTCACAACTTGTTAGCTTATAAATTTAATTAGTTTTGCACTCCCTCCAAATTTTTATATAAAATTTTGTATTTTTAGTAATTTTAACTAATTTTTTTCGTAACGCTCGATCGCGAGCAAAACCTCAAAAGCGGAACTTGTGCATAATTTACAGGCAATCAAAATAATTTGGTGTTACAAAACGTTGCCTGCATTTCACATTCAGCTTTTCCATTTTCCATTTCCATTTGACGCGTTGCATGCAATCGCCAGCGAGCCAGGCCAGCAACCTTCAATGAGTTTAGATGCCGCAATATGGCTAATCATAAGTCCCCCGCTTACCTGCCCCCTCTCCACACTTGCACCCCCCTGCAGTGCGCTCTGCTTGTAAGTCTTGTGGTTTTTGCGATTACAATTGCTTAACGTTCATTAAACTTGAAAAGAAAGCAAAAAATTAAATATAAAAAAAGTTGCTTTTGAGCCGCATTTGTTTTAATTTTGGCCAAGTTGCAACAAGTACAACAACAATCAATTAAAATTACATGCAGTACATAAGTGTTAGTGTGTGTGAGTGTGTATTTTATGATTTTCCATCTCTGATTTAATTGTGGAAACAACAACAACAACAATCGCTGCAATTAATCAAATGGAAAGAGAGAAAAACAATTCAACAATTCAGCGACTGCCTCCTTCTACGAAGTGTCTTCGGTGCCAGGCGCGACGGCAACTGTTGCAGCAACAACAGCCACAACAACAACAACAAGTTCAATTGTTGCACGTTTGCAGCAAGTTGCTGTGGCGAGGTCAATGGCAATGCCACACTGTGGATGCGATCAGAGTTAGACAAACTTGAAGACGGCGACAAACCCTTCAAAGAGACAGTGTTGCCAGTTTAGCACATTAACAGCTAGCTTTAGATGGTAGACCAGCTAAATACTGCAGTTAAATCCATGACTATAGAGACTGTCAATTATAAAGTCTAATTATTTAGCTTCTTTATAGCTAGATTTAGTAATTCTTTGCTATTTAGCTTGAGGTTTAAAGGCATATAGACAACAGGCTAGAAATCTAGCGCAGAGCAAGCTGTTGTAGCCCCAAATCTTTGAAAAAAGGCAAAAGAAATGCTTAAAATTTAATAAATTTTAGCAAAATTCTGTTAAAAAATATTTGATAGCCCATTTGCTTAACTTTAATCAACATTTTTGCCATAAATTCCTGCTTAAAGTGTCTAAAAATTAGCTACTTTTCTTTTTTAAGGCAGCCTTTTCTAGCTAAGCTTTTTTAGCTTATCAATTTGGCTATTTTAGCCCTTGAAATTGCGGCAACACCGCATATTAGTCAGCTAAGACTTTAGTTTTTGGTGGGATGCTGTTGACCATTTAAGACTTTGGTGTCTCTGTTCACTTGATTAAAATTCATTAATTATATTTTCATAGTCAACTTTTGGCTTTATTTATATTTTTACTCTGCCTTTGGCTTTGACTCTAACTTTAGCTTGGTCTTTGCAACAAAAATGAAAGTTTTTTGGCCACGCAAAACAAATCTAAAGAGAAGGAAAAAAAAATTAAGCAACTTTTTGGCTTTGACTGTGACTTTGACCACTTTTGGTATTGACTGTATCGTGATGTGATCTGTTGTCAATGCTGTTGTTGTTGCTGCTGCTGCTGGTCATTGATATGACCAATTTGAGTGTGTGTGCGACGCATATTAAAAGGAAATTCGAAATCCCACACAATCAGTCACTTTTTTAGACGCTTCTTCAATTTTTTGTTTACTTTAAGTTGTGCTAAAAGTATTACTAGGGGGGATCTTACGTAGTTTACAACACAGAACACTGAGTCGAATATATTTGAATCTTCATTTATTTTGATCAACTATTTTAGTTGGTCGCGTTACGATCGGTTTAGTATCACGCAAGTTATGCTTGTTTTAAATTTATGGATCGCAAAAGGTCATAAGGGCACAACTACTATATACTAAAAGATAAAACACTAGTTTTGGTCTTAAATTTTTGCAATTATTGTTAGCTACAAACTGACATAACAGTCAGTTTTGCTCTGTCGGAAAAAAGCTAGTTATGGCTATTTTTAGCTTAAAAAACTGAAATTTATATCAATTAGATACACACTCCCAATTTAAAACATATTTATAAGATTAAAAGGGTATCTCTCAGTTGAGCATGTTCTTGTTGTACTATAATTTATCATTTCTTTAACTAATTTTGACTTGTTTTGTACATTTAGGAGCAGCAACCACAGCCGTCGCAGCTGATGTGGAACATGGCGCACATTTTGGCTGGCCAATAAATTAACCGAAAGTGTCACGACTGCCGCACAAGAAGAAGAGGCAGTAGAAGCAGTAGAAGAAGAGGTAGAAGCAGCAGTAGGAGTAGCTGGAAACAAGAAGAACCCGATAAACGTGAAAATCGGTAGACAATTGAACGGAATATAAATTGCAAGTGAAATTAGAAAGAAAAGTAAAAACACAGAAACCGGAAATTGCAAACAGGAAAAATCTCAACAGCAACAACAACTACAGCAAATCCACGGAATGTATCGTCCAAATTTCTACGAGTCCACCTGTCTGCGCTGCAGCGAGACCGTCTATCAGGTGGATCGCGTGGGGCCTCTAAAGGATTTCACATTCTTTCATTCCGGTTGCTTCAAGTGCTGCCACTGCGGCACCAAATTGACGCTAAAGACATATTTCAACAATCAGCACAAACAGGACGACAAAGAGGTAAGAGGCAGGAAGGGGACAAAGGTGTTACCAAGTTGTGGTTTGCAAGAAGTTATGGCCAAGACTAAGACTTGATACTCTTTTGTTGGAAGCACATTTAAACGGGATTCAGAGCTAAGAGATAATTTTATTTAAGAGCACAATACCTTGATCCCAGGGATTTCAAACGATCTACAGTACTTAAACCCTGTTTCAAGCCATTTTTCCATTATAGGTCCAAACAAGTCTCCCAACTAAGACACACTCACTTAAATAACAGGGTATACAAATATGTATTTGCACAGCTGTCGCTGCCGCTGCCACTGCGGCTGTCGTTGTTGCGCTTTGCATGCAAGTACCGCGTATGCATAATAATAAATAACTTTTTGCTATTGCACTTAACCAAAGTGTGTCACTCGCATCAACACATATGCAGCTACATACATATATAGTATGTGTATCTACAGATATCTATAGATATATAGCCATAGTTACTGTCACGGCTAAAAAGGCGGACACCTGCTGTGAGTAGGTGAAGTGGTGTGTGTGTGTCTCTATCTGTCTGTCTGCGTTTGTTGCAAATCAGCATTGAGGGCTAAAAAATAAGCTAAAAGCTTGGAGCATAACAGTCACAAGTTGATAAACTCCACATTTTTAACATCAACTATTGACTTATAGCCAAGTTAAAACGAGCGAATAATATTTCATCAATTAACAAACAAATTTAATGCTGATCAACTGATTTCAATTTCTAACACGTTTAAGAACTAGTTTTTGAATTATTCATGAAATCAAAGCTTTAAATTTGACATGTTTAAATAATGAGCATCTCTTTAGACTGATTTAAAAGCAGTTCAGTTTTTCTCAGTGTACCCAACTTATTTATTTCAAAGCTAATTGTTTAGGAATGCAAAGTAATCGCGTATTTGTAACTTTCTTACACACCTAGTTCCCTAGTGCCCTTAAAAAACAATAGATTACTTAACCAACTGGCTAGTAAACCTTTCCGACAACTTACTTACGTAGATATATATCTACAAATCTGACTTTGCTCGGATTTCATCATGATAATCGCTTTTAAATGCCTCCTAACTTGCCACACATTGCATGATTTCTGCTTTCTTGTTTGCCTTTTGTTGGGAATTACCATTTCTGATGTACTGCGATCTGTATCTCTGTCTGTATCTCTTCCTCTTTGTCCAGGTCTACTGCAGTTCACATGTACCAAAGAGCGGACCCGGGCATCTCGATCAGACTTCAGTGGGCATTCGACAGGCTTTGAATGCGCCGCGTACCAACAAATACGTGAATGAGCAAATACGCGGCACACGCACTGAAATCGATGGTAAATATCTTTCTATATACGTGTATTTATATCTGATTTACCATCTTTTTACGCTGTTAACTGCAGGTGTCCTCAGTTCGCGCCAATCAACGCCTAATGGTTATGGGGGCGGCGGTGGGCGGGGTGAGGTGAGCTCGCCATCCCAAAATGATTCCGATTACAAATACGGTCGCTTCGATGCAAGCGCATTGCATATCGCACACGCTCTCAAACAGACCGAGATACAAAAGGCCTACAACAAAGCGCGCGAGAAGCCAATTGATTTCTATCTGGTAAGTTAACACTTCGTGTCTGTGTCTTCGCTTCTCTTCTCGCTTTCTTTACCTTAAGAAAAACTAGAAACAAAAGCTGGAAAGGAGGCATGAAAATGGTACAGAAAATTCCTAGAGAAAAGTGTTGCATCTGCTTAGTTTCTCTATGGTTTGTTATAAATGGTTAGCAAACTAGGCACTTAACAGTCTATCAGCTCTTTCTGCTGGGTTTTCCAGTATACCAAACACTGGGCACTCATCAGTCGAGCAGCTTCAACTTCCTTTAAAGCATTTTTACTTTGATTATCATGTTGGTATCAAATATTTCAGGCACACCCTCTCTGACCTCCCTCCAACCCCACCACCCACTTGCTGCAGCCTCCCTCTGTTGCAACAACAATGTATTCTAACTGACTGTAAAGTGGCCGCAAATTAAGAAATTATTTAGTGCAGAACATCTAATGAAATTTAACTGCTCGTTTGCTGCTGCTGCTGTTGGCCAGGCCAGCAATCACTGCTTCAGTCGTTTATAGCGGGTTGGCAACACACACACACACACACACACAAATAGCCACTACGATAAAGACCTGGCTAGTTGTTGTGTCTTGTAAACAAACGGTTGTGCAATGCTCCGTCAGCCGCGCTGTCTCCATCAACGTTTGTTATGTCCGTCTCAACTGGAGGCAAGTACCAAGTGATGGGCGGAGGGGGAGTGGCAGAGGGAGTGTAGTATTTAATTAATGCAATCACAATCGCAAGCAAAGTCATGACTATGTAGGCTAGTGTGCTATTTTACCCTCAGTTTGTTGCCTAAGTCTTTTGTTTTGACGCACCACTTGAGATCAATCCCAGTGCCCAACAGTGCTGTTAGTTTAGCCTTTTTTTTAAGAGGTGTGTAGAATTTAGTGAAAGCAGATCCGGCTACAGGGTATTCGACAGCTGAGCAGCCTTGTCTCTTAATAGATTTCAAATTTAATGTGTTATCTTCGACTTGAGTTGATTTTTATGGCTGACGAGTGTGAGCCAGATTCAAAGTGATGGCTAACAAGTGCAGATTGTGGCTATCAAAAGTGAGGGCGTGGCGAGGGAAGGGAAGGAGAAATGCGTTAAGCATGTGCAAGAAGCGCAAACAGTGGTCAAGACTTGTGGCGCCTCGATAACAAATTTACGACAATGTGCAACATTTATCGGCCACGGTTTTGGATTTGGCTTAGACTGTGGCTCTGTCTTTAGGCCATGACTCTCCACTGACCACTTGATGCTGCAAATCTGGCAAATCTGCATGACGGTGAAAGCATTATAATCGCATTTTACGTACACCAGAAAAAAAATTACGATTTCAAAAAAATGAAATTTAAATCGCACAAATTTTTTATCTTTTTAATTTTTTTTTGATTTTGTTTTTTAGTGTTTTGGTTTTCTTTGTAGCAAATGTGGCACCAAAAAGAGCATTTTCTTTCACTTTTGAGAATGCCACACGCGAGTGATCAGCAACAACAACTCATATTATTGCAACGCTCAATTTAACAAATTTCGAACAGGTGTTTGATGGCTTTGTGTTGTTGCCACACCGCAAAAGCCACAAAAACACACACACAGGCACTCACCGCCGTCGTCTCTAATAGAAAATATGTGAAAAATTGCATGCATGCAGTCATTAAAAATTTTGCATGTTTTACAACTGCCACGTACACTCACTTAAACACACACTCGCTTACAAATACACACCCACCACCAACAACCAAAAAAATCCAATTGGAGTTCACTTGAATCAGGTTTAACGCACTGTACACATTATTTCGGCCAGCACTGTTGGGCTGTCTAAGCTGGCAGCATAGATTTCCATATACGGATATCTATGCGCGTCGACGTTGCCGTCACTTGTTTTTCCGGCTACAGTGCAGCGACGTCAGCGTTGACGTTGCCGCTGCGCTGTTTTGCTAAATCTAAATTATGCGCACCAGAGTGAAAGTAACGGCATTTGCTGCATCATTCAACTGACAGCGGTATCGGCAGCGCAGTTGACTTCGCAAGCGTCATTCTTTTGGCACACTCTCTGGGCTGTCTCTGCTCTCTTTAAAGCTTCACCTTGGCAGCGTGCGCTCTCACTCTCGCTCTCTTTTTCCCACTTGAGCCCTTATGCAATGCACGCGCTTTTTGATCCGCCATGTAATTGCCTTGTTGTTGTTATTGTTATTGTGACTGCTCTCACAAATGTAACTTCCTCATACTTGGCTTGGAGCTTTTTGCGCATTTTTGTCAGACGCAGCAGTGACGCCAATTTAGTACAATTGATGTCTGTATTGGTATGCGTGTGTATTTGTGCTGTTTTTGTTTTGTGTAACTTATGCAATAATTAATTTCAACGCTTTTGGACTTTCGTTTTCAGTTTTGGGCTTTGCTTTTGCTGCCGTTGCTCTCGTTACTGTTGTTTTTGTTGTGATTGCTTTTATTCTGCTTTTGCCGTTGTCACTGTGGGCGTAATAACTGTTGTTGCTCTCAATATTGTGCGCGGTTGCTGATTTTTTTTTTTGGCTCTGGTCCCACTAATCCGCTCACGCAATTTCAACTGTCCATTGTCAACGGGGCTATGAACCATTTAGTAGTTGTTGCTGTTGTTGCTACTGCTGCTTATTACTCCATTGTTTTTGTTTTTTTTTTTAAGTTATTGTTTTGAACTTGACATTGAATTTTCGGTTTTAATTGCATATTGTTATTGCCATTGTTAATAAGTATGTGTGTGTGACTTTTTGTTGTTGTGTAGTGGCGCTAAATGCTTCAAAATTCCCATGCGGAAGCAATAATTAAAATGTAGCTAATTTGTTTAATACCGTATGATTATTAGCCAAGGAAATGGAGTGCAACATGCAACTATATATAGTTTTATAATTGGGGAAAAACAAACCAACTGCATAATTAAAATTAATGTTGTGCGCTATGAGCAAAAACTGTGAATTGTGAGACAAATTGAACAAAAGACTATTTGTTGGTATTAATTGGTTTTGAAAGAATGGCAGCGTTGGACAGGTTTGTGTGCAGCCCTGAAACTCCTGCCAGCCAGAGTTGCCTTTCGATAACGGACATTTGACAACACTTGAATTTGCAATTAATTAGTTAAAGCTTCGGTACCCCTGGCATGTTTCGCGGCCCTAGAAATCCTTCATATTTTACAACACAGAAACTAAAATTTGAATTGAGCTTTATAAACGTTTAGCGAAAACGTAAAATTTCTTTTAAATTATAATTAATATGTAGAATTGCTATAAACGCAAGGTGAAATTTGTGTGCTTGACTCGAAAAATCGCGAGACGTTAGTGGTAGCTGCATTTATTGGCAGATGCACGCAATGCGTGACCAGTTGATAGATTTAAGAGGGGACTAAAAAAAGTAGTGAGTGGGGGCTGGGAAATGGCTAGCTGCTTGGACTAATGTCAGATATTTTGCTAAGCGTTGCAGCTGAAGCGTGGCATTATAATTAGCCAAGTTAACAAGCCAAGCATTGCAAAAATCCGCAACCAAAATGCAACTGTAAAAAAAAAAAAACTAAACGTAACAACAACAAAGAGACACACAGTAGCAGTTTTCTCGCTCTCTCTTGCATCCTTTTAATGGTTCTCTTTTCAACCTACAGGCACGCGAGGAGCAGGCTCGCCTGGAGATGAAGCATCGCAAGGAAGAGGACGATTTGTACAGGAAATTCGCTCGTAAACGAGAGGAGGAGGATCGCAAGATACAGAATGAGTTCCAGGACGAATGGGAGCGTGAATTGCAGCGTTTGACCCACAAGTTCGAGAAGGAACTGGCCACATCCCGTCGCAATCGGGACGAGGCCAACATCCTGACACTGCGTCACGAACAGCAAAAGGAGGATCTGGAGAAGAACATGACGCTGCGCAGGAGCAAAAAGAAGGAAAGCATTACACGCAAAATGCTGGAGCACGAACGCTACGAGACGGCCGCTCTGGTGGATCGTCAGTCCAGCGAAATGCTGGAGCTAATCAGTGCTCGGCGCTCCGAGTATATGCAGAGCGAGAGCATCTTTTTGGACGATGAGTTCAGTGAAGGTGCGGTGCCCATTGAGTATCCATTGAATGCTCCCGTGCCAGCTCCACCGGCTGTTAGTAAATTTCAAATCTACACGGATCCCATTGAGTTCGAGGATGTCGATCGTATTGCCATCTCGGTGGCGCAGGAGGATCAAAAGACCTTTACGGATCTGGTGCGTCAACTGGTCGGTCGTTGCACCACCGACATCGAGAAGGCGCGCACGATCTTCCGTTGGATTACGGTCAAGAATCTGAATGCCATGCACTTTGACGACGATTTGCGTGGCGACACGCCCATGGGTTTGCTCCGTGGCATCAAATACGGCACCGAGAGCTACCATGTGCTCTTCAAGCGTCTCTGCAGCTATGCTGGTCTACACTGTGTCGTCATCAAGGGCTACTCTAAGAGCGCTGGCTATCAGCCTGGCGTTAAGTTCCAGGACTCGAGATTCCGCAACTCCTGGAATGCAGTCTATGTGGCTGGCGCCTGGCGTTTCGTGCAGTGCAACTGGGGTGCCCGGCATTTGGTCAATGCCAAGGAGGTGCCCAAGCAAGGGCGTGGCAAGAACGACAGCCTGCGGTGAGTCTCCAGCCTAGACTGCATCTAATCCTCTAGAGAAACTACTTTAACCCCTACTTTGTTTCTTTTTGCAGCTACGAGTATGATGATCACTACTTCCTCACCGATCCACGGGAGTTTATCTACGAGTTCTATCCACTGCAGGAGGAGTGGCAGCTGCTGAAGCGTCCGATCACTCTGAGGGAATTCGAGAATCTTCCGTTTGTGCGCTCGCTGTTCTTCCGCTATGGTCTGCACTTTGCCGACGAAGGCTATGGGGCTGTGGTCTTCACGGACGATACAGGAGCTGCTACCGTACGCATTGCAATGCCCACGGACATGCAGAGCTGCCTGATCTTCCACTACAACCTCAAGTTCTATGACAGCGACGAAGAGCTCTCCTACGACGGGGTCTCCCTCAAACGCTTCGTCATGCAGTCCGTGATTGGCAACATTGTGGCCTTCCGTGTCCATGCGCCTTGCTCGGGCGCCTTCCTGCTCGACATATTCGCCAATGCAGTGACGCCGCAGGAATACCTAACGGGAGAGCCAATGAAATTCAAGTCTGTCTGCAAGTTTAAGGTGAGCTGGAAAGGATTGACAGTCTAGTTTACCCTGCGAGTATTCCTAAAGCTGTTAACTGATTTCTTATATCCTATCTATTTGCAGATCTGCTGCGAGGAACTGCAGACGGTAATGGTGCCGCTGCCGGACTGCGCTAGCGGTGAATGGGGACCCACGAAGGCGACACGCCTCTTTGGGCTCATACCCATTACACACCAGGTAAGTGGGGTAGTTTCAGCTGCAGAGTAATCTTATCTTGAACTCCCTTTCTCACCGTCTCCCTTAGGATCCGCTGATATTTGCCGGACGCAGCTTGGATCTGCAGTTTCGCATGTCACGACCGCTGACGGACTTTATGGCCACGCTGCACAAGAATGGCATCGAGGAGAAGAAGTTGGCCAAGTACGTGACCCACAGCACACTCGATGACATAGTCACCTTCATCATAAAGTGAGTAGTTAATGGAATAAATTAACCACTGATTTATTTAAACCAAAACTCCTTTGCAGCTTCCCCGAGGAGGGACAGTACGGCCTCGATATATACACCCGTGAGTTGGGTGCACCGCAGCACAACCACAATAACAATAACAACAACAATTCGACGGGCGAGAAGCATTTGTTAACACACTGCTGTAAATATTTAATCAACTCGTCGAAACGGAATTGATTCGAATTGGGATAACAAGAAATGCAATATTAATTAATAGTTTAGTTAACTAAGTAAATAGCTACTAAAAAGGTTTCACTGTACAGGTGCTAAACAACAACGGAAAGTAATATCAATCATGCTCAATCAAACATTTGTTAAATCACACTCCAAACACGTTAACAAATTGGCAATTCGAATTGAATCAATGTAAATACTCTAGACTCTAATCATTAGCGCTTAATTCGTCTCTAGTAATAACTGACAAGAACAAAAAAAATATTCAATTCTTTTTATTTCACTTTATTGTTGTACTTATTTTATCATATACATACACCTACATATATTAATGCCTAATAATTTATTGCGATCGAAACGAGTGACGTTTTTTGTCCCTAATTCATGACCCAGTTAATATTGTATCCGAAATCGTTTAGTTTTCTGATTATAAACCTGTAATTAAACACTATGATAATGTGCATCAAATATTAAAGTCTTGTGTTTTTTGACATACTAAACGTTAAGTGGATTTTTATTGTTAGAATGTAAAAGTCGTTTTATTTAAATTTGATTTAATTTCAATTTAAATCAAATCTGTAAATAATCTTACTCATTATCAGTAGTACCCTGCACTCAAAAGTTTACACTCAAGACCAGTTTCGCTCATTTCAACTCCCACTCAAACAGTTTTCATTTCACTCAAATTCAATTCTGGTGCTTGTTGCTGTCTCTGTTCGCCTGGTGCTTCAGCTGCTTACGTTGTCTGTTTTCGGCTGCTTCGCTGTTGCCTGTGCTTGCATGTGACTGTGTGCGTGTATAAAGCTTTTGCGATCGCCTGTTTCGCCTGCAAACTAACTGCTATGCCAGCTGCATTACCAAGGAAACAGAAACAGCAACAAGCAGCAGCTTTAACTTTGAGTGTGAGTGAAATAAAGTGTGAAGGAGTGAGAATGCAATTGAGTGCTTTCGTGGCTTAAGGCTGCAGCGCGGCAGCTATTAAATAACGAATATGAGTGCGATTGAAGTACAGTGAGTGAAAATGCTTGATAGTGGGAATGGGCATATAGAGTTCGTCGAATAAAAGTGAGATCTCTGAAACTATAAGACATTAAAACACCAAGATTTCAAATGAACCTCTGTTCCATAGGTCGATCTTTGTACTTTCCATTTTCGTTACCTGAGTTTCAAGACTTTTGAAAATAAGGGAATTTACAAAGTTAAAATCTCAGTTTTTAGACCCTGTAGCTGAAAATAAAATGAATTTTTCCGCAACTTTTTTAAGCACACCGAAAACCGCATTTATTTTTACTGTTATTTTTTGTTGATAGCAAAAAACTGAAAAAAAGGTTTTGAAAAAGTCAAAAAGGAACTTGATTTTGGTAATAATTGTCATAGGGATAGGAATTGCGCTGCCCGTTATCGGCGTGGGAACGAGATCGCTCCAGTGGCTCCAACTGATCAGCAACATCGTGATCGGATTGCTCCTTGGTCAAATGCTTGAGTCCCCGCACGGGGACCATGCCCATGCGATAAAAGAGGGAGTGCCCATTTTGGGCTATCTCCTGGGCGCTCCGTTCATCGATGCCAAAGGTGACGGCGACGCCAGCGCCCCGATCTTGGCGAGAAATCAGAGTCCAGGAGTCGATGTCGTACTCGTTCTGGGACTTGAGTAACTGGAGGAGGAACTGATTGGATTTGTCGGAGCTGCGCGGCAGAAAGAAATTGATGCTGATCTGCTGCTTCCGCTGTTCTAAATCCTGCGCCGGTTTCGCCTCCACAGGTGGACCGTCGTAGGTGGACAGATGGTGGCCGGTGCGCAGCAGCCAGTCCGCCGAGAAGCTATTGAAGCAGTCCACCTCCAGGTAGCCCTTGCGGAAGGCCACCGCCTTGAAGCGCAGCGGAGCCTCCACTCTGGAGTTGGCCACCTCATTGGTGATCGCTTCCTCCAGATCGAGCTTCTCCTGATGATTCAGTCTGCTCTCTGGGTAGCCCAACGGCACTAGCACCACCTTCAGGTCAGTCTCGTCTCGCACTGAACGAGTCTTCTCTTCTCGCTCCTCCTCCCGGGCCGCTTCCCAGGAGGCAACTGGACTAGTTTGAAAGTTGGCAGCTGGTTGATTGGGTTCCCTGGCCATGCGTATAGCTTCTGCGGCAGAGTGCCCCGCCTTCAGGTAGCGCAGATACCATTTGGTGCGCGAGCCACATAGGTTCCGCCGATTGGGATCATCCAGTCCACCTGGCTGTCCCATTGGCGGTAGCTCTGCGTCCTCCCGCCGCCGCTTGTGCCTCGGTTCGCTGACCTCGCGTTCCATTCGTTGCTCCGGGCGCAGTGCCATGGTACGCCAGGTGCCGCCCGTATCGCTGTTCTGACTTGGCGGCTGTGGCGTGCGGGAGGATCTTGGAGGTGACTCAGCTGCTCCCCGGTCCCTACGTCGGAAGCCAGTTCCGGGGGAGATCCGTTCCGGCGAGTACTCCGTATACCGTTCCCTGCTCTCCGGTCTGCCTCGGAACTGGGACTGTATGTTGGTAGGAGACGGTGCAGCCTGCTCCCGTTCCCGCTCACGTTGCCACGACAACTCCCGTCTGTTCTGTTCAAAGTTTTGTTGGTTTCGATTGTGATTGTTTTGTGTTTTAAGGTTTCTAGAGTTCATTATGATTCCCACGAGCTGCGGAGAAGTGTACGGTCCAACCGGGCAGAGATCCGCTGTACCCGGTCAAGGCTACTTGGAACAGGCGGTCGCCACTTGCCTGAGCACACCGTTAGTGACTGAACTAGTTTTTAACCCGGGCCTTCAGCCTGGTCCGACTTTCGGCACGGTCCGTCTGACACCTTAGTCCGGCCCGGGGTGAGATGAGGAGAAGGGAAAGGGATGGCTAGGAATAGGGATAGATGTGGGGTTTCTTTACCGTTCTACCAGCTGGCTGTCCGGGGCTGTGTTAATAACCTCACAGCTGACCTCCACCCTTGCATTCAACAGTGGTTTGCTTCGGGTGGAGGTCGTTTCGCTATCCGCAACCTGCGACCCGTCCGGCGGCCTCCAGCTAGGCCCCTGGCGCATTCCCATCTCACTAGGAAAGCGCCAGACCGGAAAAAATTTATTTTAAGAAACAAAAACTGAAGAAAAGTCTTCAAAGAAATTACAAAATGCTTTTATTCAAAAAGCGCGTAACCCTTTGGAGACTTTTGCGTAATTTCTCTCAGTGTACGCCTGCTAGAAATGCTGAATAAATGAGAAACTGGAAATTTACACATGTATTTATACTTTATTTGTTCATGCTCCTTAAAAGTATTTTATAGAATCGAATTTTAAGTTTCACGGGGGGTGGGATAGGGGCGGGTGGAGGTGTGCCAAGGCACAGGCATTCATTTGTGGAGAGTTTTGGGAGAGGGCGGGGTAATTATAGGTAGAAATTTACTTAAACTTACAAATGAAATATATATTACTCTCTATATGTTTTTTTTTTATATTGGGCGACTGTTTTTTAGTACAATTTCTTTTCTTTTCATTACTTTTTTACGATTAAATGTGAACGCGCAGTTTTGTTTAGCACATCGATGGTTCGTGTTGTTGTTGTTGTTAATTGGCGCAGACTTGTCTCATTTAAATATTTCGCCTGCCATTTTCGTGTACACTGCAAGTATTGAAGAGAAAAACGCTTAATAAATATGCACAGTGGGGCTAAAAGCGAAGAGCAGTATTAATTTGAAGAGCGAGTGGCTCATAAAGCTTGTGTTAGTATTGAGCATTGGACGGGTTAGAAGGGGGTAGTATGCAAGAGAGAGAGAGAGAAAGATTGAAGTGAATGATTGAACGTAGTTGAGTTGAGTGACGTAGTGATAACCGTTAATGCAGTTTAAGAGAGGCGTCGTGATAACCGTTGCTGATGCTTAAGAGAGAGCACTGTCAACCGAGTTAAACATGTATTAAGAGAGTCGAGTTGTTGTTATTGTTAGCACACCAAAACAAATGAAGAGCACAAGTGCTCGCCATAAGAAGACAAGGGATTTATTGTTATTAACAAAGACCAAACAACAAAATCACTAGTCTTCCATACGGAAAGCACTTTTCCACCACAGCAAGCCGAACAATTAGTTATATATTTTTGGGTTTATTTTGTTTATGTTTATGTTTATGAAAAGCGATGCGTTATTTACGATTTGTTGCCACTCTCTTAGTTCTTTATTAGTTGGAATGAAAGGGGCATGGTGAGTGGTGTATGTGAATGGTTTATGTGTGTGATATGTTTCGATGTTAGTCAATAAATGATGATAGGAGATTTGTGCATACTTTTAGTCTGTTTGCGAGACCAACCTCTGTTGCAGCAGATACTGTGCCATCTGTATTTGCTTTGGTGTACCCGATATGGTGATAATGCGATCATTCGATCCAGGAAGCGGTTCATCTATGGTTATGTAAGCGCTCGACTCGTTCCGTATGCGGCGAATCCGACCACCTCCTTTGCCGATGATGGCGCCTGCCAGCTGTAAATTAAGAGAAATTTAATTAGTTTCTCTTCATTTGACACACAGAGTTTGTCAAGTAATTGGCAGACAGTAAAATGTTGCCTACTTTTAGGCTGCAAGTCTTTAATGAGCTAAACAATTACTTGACAGACTGTAATCTTTACTTACATCCTTGGGAATGGTGACCTGTGTGCTGTTGTTGGGGTCATGACCCTGCGGTATGTTTGTTGGGGCATTGCTGCTGTTGTTGGCGCCACCGGCGCTGCTGCCGCCTCCACCCACGCCCCCGGCATTGAAGCCACCGGCGCCGTTGTTGGCACCAAGTCCACCCACGCCGCCTCCGTTGTTAACAGCTCCCAGGCCGTTGCCTACGAGGCTGTTGTTGCCGCCGGCACCGCCACCAAAGCCAGCTCCGAGGCCATTGCCTAGACTGTTGTTGCCGGCACCGAAGCCACCAGAGTTGCCACCATTGTTGCCCTGTCCCTGGCCAAAGTTACCCAGGCTGGGCAGATTACTGGTGCCACCGCCGCCACCTCCACTGCCGCCGAGCTGATTTCCGGCGCCAAAGTCATTGCCAAATCCGTTATTGCTGAAGTTGCCACCACCAAAGGGACCACCGCCACCGCCAAAGTTGTTGCCACCGAAGCCACCGCCATTGTTGCCAACGCCGAAGCCATCGCCATCACCGCCACCACCACCGCCATTGGCCCAGGGATTGATGAAGGGATTATCACGCGGTCCACCGCCTCCCATGCCACCCAGCCCAGCTGCGCCACCGCCAGCACCACCGCCGCCGCCTCCACCTCCGCCGCCACCACGACCGCCTCCAAAGCGATCACGTCCTCCATTTCCGCCGCCAAAGCCGCCATTTCCAGCACCACCGCCTCCACCGCCGCCGCCTCCACCACCGCCGCCATTGTTGCCACGCTGGCTGCCCCGCTGACTAGGACGCGTGCTGCCGGTGCCAGTGCCGTAACCACCATACTCATCCGCATACACGCGGTCAAAGTTCATCGGATCATAGTTGTGTATGGGCCCCTTGATGGGCGTGTCTCTGGTCAATGTGATCACCTCACGCACCGCCTCGATCACCTGACTCTGTTTGCCCACTGTCTGCACCACGCGATCTGTGCTCTGCGGGGCTACATTCGAGAAGACCTTCAGGAAGCGACAGCCAATGCGCTAGAAAGAGAGAAGAGAGCAAATAAGAGATAAGTTTGTTGGTTAAGCAGTAAGGAGTAGAAAAAAAGAGAGCGCAACTTCGTACCACTCATGTGTTGAGCTAAGACTTCTGCCAACGTCGCTGCCGTTTACGTGTGTGACGTATAAACACAAAAGGAAGAAGAGAGAAGAAGCGCTTGAACGTCTTTCCTCGTTGAACGCAGCAATGCGACTGATCTGATTTGCTCTCACGCGCTGCTCTGCTCGTGGCAAAGCTTTTACCAGAAAGCTTCAAGGTGAGAGAGCGCGCAAGAAAGGAGAGCGGACTTGTAAACGAGCGAGAGCAAGCGTTCACAGAATGGCCACTCACTTAACAAAGAACAGTTATACGCTATGTAATGCATTACAGTACTCAAATTCTATACTAGCAGCAGCAGGAGGTGGGGGAAACGTAAGTAAAGGAGAAGGGGCAGGATGCAGTTGTAAAAGCAGCTGCTGCAGCACAGTTCAAATCAATTTGACCGTGACACTGAAACTGACCCACACACAGACAGACCGACACTCACACACACAGCTGCTTATGAGACGACCCTATCATCATCATCATCGCCTTTGTGATGATCCCAATTCCCATACCTATACTCATACACATCTGCAACGCATCCACGCAGCTGTCAGTGGCTGTCACAGGCTCAAGGGAAAGAGAGGGAAGCAGGAAGGTTGCAGGATGCAGGATGCAGGCACTTTTCAGTTTGCTACCTGCCGACAGCATTTTGATTCTCTTTCTTCCTTTTCCGCTTTTTTTGTCGTTTTTTTTTAACGTTTTGGCAGCTGCTCTTGAGGCTCCCAATTGTGTGCCGGAAGTTCTGTTTACCCCCACCTCCAGGTGCCCCCACTCTGAACGCTCCTGCTCTTAAGTTGAACGCGTTGTTGTCGTATGCAGCGGAAGTGTAAATGTGAAATTCGATAGGCACTTAGGAATGCATGTTATGAGTGAGCCTGTGTGTGTGTATTGAGGGAGAGGGAAGCCGAGGGACGTGCATTGGAGCCTGTTTCCGTATACGTTTCTTGTGCGAGTGCGTTGTGGCCTGATGATTGCATCATTTCTGAGCCTAAATTGCGTGCTTCACCCAAATGACCAAAGGCTGCGTCATGCCCTCTTACCCTTCCTCCACCCCCCCTCTTGCCAATACCTTTGGGCGCTCCCTTGGCGACAACTCGTTGCCTTTTCCTTTGCCGTTGCGTGTGACCCCCAGACAACAATGGCGACACATCAAAAAAGAAACCCAGTGTAAGTAAGTATGTATGTGTGTGTGTGTGTGAAGTGGGCTTATGTTGAGTCACACAAAGTGACAACTTAAGCACACTCACACATACATATACGCATACAGAGTGAGTGAGAGCGAGGCGTGCTCGCTGCCTGCATGTCACAATATAAAACTTCAAAAGGCGAAGAGCGACGCGACGCGACGCGACTGGACGCTCATTGAATTTATTATTAAATTTAAACACCAAGAACAACAAAAATGTGTCGTATCACAAAGTGTGTGTGTGTGAGAGCGCGCGCAAGAGCATGACACACACACACACACAATGGCACAAGCATAGCATACTTTTGCGTTGAAATTGCAAAGCAGCCGAAAAAAGAAAGGAATTTCAAAAAGTTAAAGCTCGCTCGCCTGTATGTGTGTGTGTTAGTGTGTGCTTGTGTGTGTGTTGACACATTTCGCCATCTATTTCTAATATTTTAATAAACACACTTTTTGTTTGTACCTTTTTGCCACATTTTCCTTGTGTTTAGAATCCTAGCCACGTTAATGTGTATGATCTCATGTAGGTGGCGCTATTGTGCCATTTAATTCAACTAGTTCAGTTTTATTTATTGCCGTTATTCTTTGTACACAAAATACAAATGTCTCCATTATTGTTTTTAAAATAACTAACACTTGAACTTTTCGTTGAAATTGTTTATTTGCCTGGACAGCAGCAGCAGCAACAACAACACAGTTTGAGATGATATTTTAGCGTTAGAGATGCGCAAGCACAACCGCACGCGACCAGTGCCAATGTCGAACTAATTGGGTTCAACGATTGCCAGTTGCTATGTAAGGCAAAGACGCAGCCTGTCCAGGCAGCGTTAGCAGAACAGAGTAGAGAGCAGAGAGCAGCGCTGTAACAGTGCGAGGACGCAGCTAGTACAGGCAGAGCCTGTGGATGAGAGAGCAGCAGCAGCAGCAGCAACCGCGCTTCAACAGTGCGAGAGCGCAGTCTGCTTAGGCAGAGCAGCGGACAGCGCTTAACAGCTTAACAGCAGCTCTCGGGAGAGCGAATAACAGAGCGTGGACAGCGAGGAAAAAATGCATTGCTGAGAGCGCAGCACAGCACAGCTAAGCAGAGCAGAGCAGCGCAGCGCAGCTGGAGGTCATAGCAGAGGCAGCATGTGCGCGCCTTTCTTGTGGTTGCTTTTGTTGTTGTTGTTGTTTTTATTGCTTAAAGGATAGAAAAAAGGTGCTGCTTAGCTTATGTTAGCCACACAGCAGCTGCTGCTGTGAAACCGGTGTATTGTTCAGCTTCTTAAGCTTCACATTATTTTCTTTTACTCTTCACTCTCTGCGTCTTGCTGCATGTGTGAGTGCGTGTGTGTGTGTGTGTGTTGAAGCATGCGCAGGATCATTGCGACACACACACATGCATACATACATGCCAAATGTGAAACGTAATCATTAATGCCATTCACTTATTAATTTTCCTTTACCTTCCATCTACTTTCCTATCTTCCCCTCCCCCCCAATCCTCCTCTGACTTGCTAAGTCGCTGTCTATGGCATCTTTGTACAACATGTTCAACTATTTCAGCTGCAGCTGCTCCAAATTAAAAAAAAATTGTCAGAGCACTTAAACAAAGCGGAAGCATGTGGCAACAACATTATCTGCTGCATGTGGCACATACCAACGCAGGGAGTCAAACTGAACCGGATATTGATGAAAACAACAACAAGGACAAGGAGGACAGCAGCAACAAGGACCTTTATGCTCCACTGTGTGTGTGCGTGTGTGTGACAGCAGAGAAGTTCCATAAACTTATTAATCAAATGATCAAAGCAGCTCAAAAGTTTCTAGGCAATGTCAACAACAACAAGGCAGAGCCAAGGCTACAAAGGAGTAAGCTAGACCGTCAGCTACCCTGCTACATCAAAATTAAATTATATTGAATTATCTTATATAACTTTCTTATTACATAATTTAATATTTCTAGTAAATTTTTAACTAAATTTAGTAGCCATTTACTGCCTCTAAGCACAGGGTCTAACAGAGCAAAGCAACAATTTGTGCGGCTTGTAAAGAAATTCCAAGAAACAGATGTCGTTGCCTCAGCTGCCGCACGTACATAATGCGTAAGAGTGTGTGTGTGTGTCTGTGTGTGTGTGTTGTAGCACCTGTTAGGCATTCATTAAGAGCTGCCACAGGCAACAGCAGCAACAACAATGAGAACGAGGATAACAACAGCGGGACCAAAGTCCAAAGCGAAGCAACAATTGTAAGCCGCAGGCAAGTGCGAGCGAGAGGGAGTGTGTAGAAGGAAAAGGGATGGGCACAAAAGCCATTGGCACGCTGCAAAGCAACATTTGGATTAGAAGCAGGAGAAGGAGGAGATGGAGGGAAAGAAGAGCGCAGTTTACTGAGCATGTTGTAGGATCAGCAGAGGCAGCTGTTGTCTCATTATTGCCAGCAGATGCCACAAGCGGCAACATCAGCTGCTCCTTATTTTTGGGG
Source organism: Drosophila parthenogenetica (assembly GCA_035047505.1). Classification (NCBI taxonomy): domain Eukaryota; kingdom Metazoa; phylum Arthropoda; class Insecta; order Diptera; family Drosophilidae; genus Drosophila; species Drosophila parthenogenetica. The sequence continues at coordinate 8,719,117 of JAWNPM010000087.1, forward strand.
CACAAGACGAAGCAGCAGCACAGGACAATTTTAATGGTTTGAGTTATGAATTAGGAGACTCGTAAATTAAATTAGAGCACATAAATGACAGAGAAAGAAGCAGAAGGAGACAAGAGAAAGCATTTCTAACTCAATTGTTGCTCCAAAGACTAAAAATAACTCAGGTACTTAAACTAGATATGAAGCGGAAACAACTCTCAATTCAAGTTCCTACTAGTGACATAAGCAGCATGAAATTCAGAGTCCTTAATGTAATATAAAAACTCCTTTGTTCACACAGCAGAAACTATCAAGGACAAAGCCAAAAGAGCAAAAAATTCTGTTAAAAAACCAGTATGTGAAAAAGCCAAAAAAATAAACAAGTCAAAATGTGAAAACCGAAAGCAGGGACGTTGATAGAAAAATAAGTACGAAAGGATAAAGGCAAAAGGAGACGAGAAAACCAGACAGACCTAAAGATAAAGCAAACGTCTTTTGAAAAGCAGGAAAACAGCTGCGTCTTTGGCTAAGAAGACAAAGGACAAAGGAAACATCAGGCAAGGATATAGGACTAAAGAAGTGCTGCGGAACGGTGTCGCCTCGACTCGACTTGCCTCTTTTCTGCCCTAAGGAGACAAAGGTGAAACAAAAACAGAGACTAAGACAGAGACAGGGCAGCAACAAACAAACACATGCTGAGGTTGAGGCGACTACTCATCGCTTATGATCAACGCTGAGCTGACAACAGACAACACACAGAGAGACAGCTGCAAGGATGCCAGGTTTCAGAGCTCACAACTCATACAAATGGAAAGCGGCAATAAACACTTTTTACATTGCAGCCAGCATAAGAAATTCGCTAAGAAAAAACTAAAAGTAGCAGAGGTTGGAAGAAAACATACAGACTGAAAGGGACTCTGTAGTTACTCCGACTTAGACAAGTTTAGATAATACAAAATAGTGATTTTTAGCAAACATTTCGAATGCAATACAGGGGCTCGACTTCTACCAATTTGGTTGTCTAAGTATGACTTAAATAGTTGAAGAAATCTTCTTCGTAAGCTCTTTTTACCACTCTGGTTGAAGATTTCATTGATATGCGTGCAGCAGAAAGGTCTGCATATCCTTACTACCCAGTCACACACTCCTTTCACTTACAGGGTCACAACTAAATAAGTAAACGCAATGCTTTCAGCTGCTTTTGTCTGTTTCGTTCCTCATCTTTCCGTTTTTTTTTTTTTTTTTTAAATATTTTTTGTTGGACTTGTTGACCTCCATAGGAAACAGGAAGAGAAACACGAAAACTTTTGCCCTGCAGCGCTGTCTGCTCGATTGCCAGCTACTCAGAGAAGTGAACAATTTGCTTAAGATGGCAAAATGAAATGTGTTACTCAGGAATTCAAAATCAGCGTCAGAAAATTACTAAGGCAGAAGCCTAAAACTATTATAAAAGTAGCCATTTAGTAGCTAATATTCAGTAGTTTAAAGTCCAGCTTATAAAAAACTCAGTACAAATAAAAAATTCCTTTGATTTTTATAGTTTCGCTCTACAAAAACTAAAAAACTCCCTTTCGAATCGCAGACTTGTTTTCCCAAAATATACGCAAAAAACAGCAACAGTTTTTATAGTTTGTTGCTTGTTTACAGGGTACAAATATATGAATATTCATAAGAAATAAGTAGAAGTAAAAACAACAACAAAAGTAGAACAAAAATACCCTTCTAAGACTTTTGTTTTAACTTTTTCTTGTTTCTATTTTTTGAGTTAGCACAAAAGTATGCAATATTAAATTCATGCGCTCCTTTGAGTGAGAAAAGCGAAGAGGGCGCAGGGGAAGAGACAAGAGGGTAAGAAAGCGTGTAGAAAAGGCAAAGAACTAAATGCTCTGTGTGTGTGTGTGAGCTGTTGAATAAAAAATAAAACTACTAAGGAGAGAAAGAGATTCCAATTAAAAAAGCAGTCACTTTTACTCATGGCTAATTAATGAGAACTGTGCAAACATAATTGAAAAGCACAAAAACGCAGGTGAAAAAGAAGAATGAAGTAAACTCGACTGTAAAACACCATGTAGTTGGCGTTGAAGAGGCAAACGTTAAGTAAATTAAGTTAGTTAAACCTTTTAACTGTAAAAATCTTTAGCAAAGCTCTACTGTTGCTTAAAATGTATTTTAAAGTCTGTTTTAAACAGCCCACTTTTCACTTAACTCGGGCTTACAGGGTCTCGAAACACTTGCAAAGCAGTTAAGTCACAATAATGCTGCTCAACACCCTGATTGATTTCTTTGACTGACAACAAGTTGTGTGTGTGTGAGTATGTGGAAATTGCGCAATTGAAAAGCGCTTGACATGTGCACACACGCACACACACACATGACGTTGCCAGGGCATTATGAAAGAGTCCTGTAGAGTACAAACGTCGTCAACAGCAGCCATAACACAAGAGATCCCTTTGCACAAGTCTATGAATTTGACTGTTATGCGTTTTATTTGCTGCCTGAATATTTCTGCCATTGACAGGAATTTGCTGGTATGTGCCACACACAAATACACATACACATACATATTTACAGCTAAGAGCTGAAGCTAAAGCTTCACCTTTTGGCCAGGCCAATACGGTTTACATGGCAGCCAGTTTCAATATTTCAATTTTAGTGGCTTCAGTTTGCAAAAAGTAAATTAAACTTGACTAAAGTTGCAGCTCTTTTGACTTTAACACAAGACTTACAGACTTTTAAAGGTAGAATACGCACATTGCATAGTTTCGACTGTGCGCTGATCAGTTTCAGTACTGAAACTAAGCAGATTTCAATCAACTATTCTACGCTGAAACCAATAAAGTTGCATGACATTTCTAGGCATAGAAATACGGAGTTTTTGAGCGTTAACCACTTAACGTGTCTATTGAAGCAGTTCCAGAAACATGCCCAACTTGGTCAGCTGCTATAATTAGACCAAGTGTGCGAGTGTGTGTGTGTGCGAGTGAGGCAATTATGTGCATGACATTCGACTGCTAGCGATATGCATGACAGAACACATAAGGACAAGGGGAGCAAAGGATACGGGTACTCGCATTTCCCACGTTTCCATAGAAAAAAAAAAGGAAAACTGAAAAAAATATATATATAAAAATAGATGATTAGGTGGTACTTACATCGCGTATCTCCTTGATCTTCTGTCCACCCTTGCCAATAACACAGCCGGCGAGACTCTGATGGATTAATAAGCGCACATCGAATTCCTCATCGCGCTATGGAAACACATATGAATAACGGTGAAGATATATAGAGACAGATACAAATGGATCAAATTACAGTACACACACACCTCTTCAAAGTATTTGAGCATTTCGGTGATGATTTCCAGCGTCGATTCGATGTCCGCCGAGATTTGTATGGTGCTGTTTAACGTGCAGAGAAACAGAGACAAAAAGAGAGAGAGGGAAATTGATTGTAGAGAGAAAGTAGCAGAAAGAAAGAGAGAAAGAAGTGTGAGAAATACACACAGATATTAGAATAAAATATACATAAACATTTACTTAAATTTATGCGCTAATCCTAGACATAACATTATATAGACTATATATAATAACAACTTATGATATATGATAATAAAGAGACAACGGGAGAAAGAGAGAGAGAGAAAGAAGAGAGCATTGTTAAAAGAGCACTTCGGAGGCAGATTTAGCTAAATGTCCTTTTGTTTATACGCCCCTTAAACGACATTAAAGGGCAATGGATCGATTGCTGGATTTCTTAGGGATAAAAATGGCAATTTGATGGTCATTTTTAGGTTAGAGTTGAATTAATCGGAGAGAGAATCATCTCCAGTGCTGGATTATATAGCATTTAGTACATGAAATTAATGTTGTTGTTTGTTTTTGTTTTCTTTTGGCTGTGCAACAATTAGTATCAAAGTTAGCGTTAAGATTAATTATACTTTATTTGAGGTTATGGTTGAACGATAACGACAAAAATGAAACTAAAACAGTTCCTGGGAATTGGACTGGAGAAGACTCTAGCACATACAACAAAAGAGACAAAAAGACAGATAGAAAGTAAGTAAGAGAGAGAAAGAGCAGAAAATACGCGTCCAGCAAAGAATACGGACTATAAAAAAAATATATTTATATATGTATATATAACAGATAAAACGATAAAGAAACGAGAGAAATACTAGCTAAGAGAGAGAGAGAGTTTGTGAGACCTAAAAAGGATTATAATCAAGGATTCGTTAAGACATATTTCGTAAGCTTATACAAGAGAGAAAAACAAAAAAAAAAACATTTTTGGTAATAGAGATAGAGATTTTGATTGTGGTTTACCGTTCGGGGCCTTGGGAATCGTCCACAGATACAGTGGCTTTATACTGCGCGTGTTTACATTTGTTGGATTTGAGTTTTTATATAATTTTTCGATTTGGTTTGGTTTTTTGGTTGGTTCAGTGATTCATTTTGGCCAGTTTGGGAGGGCGGACACGGGCGGGCGGGCGAGACGAGACGAGATGGTGAGACAATCGGTCGGTCGGTCGGGCGTACAGTTGGGCGCATGAACGATTTCGATATATATATAAAATATACATATATATATATTCGTATAGTTGAGCAGTTTTTCACAAGTTGTTAAGAGTGTGAGTGAGAAGGACAACAACACAATGGGAGGGACCAGCATGGATGTCGAGATTATATTCATATATATCATATATATATATACATATATAGAGATATATATTGATATTTGAGATGGGTGCGGTCGTTTTTTAATGGTGCAGCGCGTTGGCATCGGTTTTGGACATCATTATTTGGGGATTATCGAAATTATCGAATTTATCGATATCCGTTTTGATCATTGTTACATCGGTGGGGCCAGTATTTCAATATTTATTCAGATTCAGAGCAGTGGCAGGTGACGAAGCGATACCCGCGAGACCCAGGGGGCGCCAGTGTGCAGTGTGTGGTGGGACAGACCAGAGCGGGCAGGCAATCGGGCGGGCAATCGGTCGGTCGGTCAATCGATAAATGAATATATCGATCAGTTGGTCAGACGATTGGTTTTTTTTTTTTATTTTTACACAAGTTTATTTTTTTTTTTTGTTACATTTTTGGGTCGTACGTAAGAAGTAGAAGAGAGAGAGAGAGAAAGAGAGAAAATTGTTCATTTAGTTAAAAGGTTAAAAGCGTGTAAATTGTACATTTTATTGTTTTTTTTTTTAAATTTATTGAATTATACAAAAAAAGTAGCTTTTTATTGTTTTTTTCTTGGTAAATAAAGCGCCTAAATATTACTTCTTTTTTTTTTAATAGAGACTGAGTCAAGGCAAGAGATAGACAAGAGAGAGATAGCTAGAGAGTGTTAGCACCCGAGAGACAAAGAGCGGGAGAGAGAGATTTGTGGGACATTGTTAGTGAGAAAGCGTGTGGTTTATTTAGCTTTTTTTTGTCTTCAGTTTTTGGTATTAAAATACCAAATACGCTTCAAGGGAGCTGAGCATAAGACGGGAGTACTGCAAATTTTGGGTCCAGAGACTTCAAGGCTCTATGGAGCATAAAAGAAAAGTAAGAGAGAGACAGAGAGTCGGAGAAATATTTACACTAAGAGAGGGCGGCGAGAAGAATTTGGAATTTGTCTTTCGTTTTTATGGAGAAACCAGAAACAGACAGAATGAGAGTGGGAACGGGAGAGAGACAGAGGGAGAGGGGGATTTAGAGATGGGTTTTAAATAATACTAGACGCTTCAAATATGTATTTTTTTTTATCGCTATATTCTCATATCTTTGTGGGATTTGGGAATTTTGTGATTGTTTTAAGTGTGCTTCAATTTGTTTTTGTTTTTTCGCTTTATAAATTTAAATTTCTCAATTTATAGTACCTGAGTTCGCATCTTCTGAATGTGCTGACCTCCCTTGCCAATAACAGCGCCGGCAATCTGCAATTTACGCCAAAAACGAGACAGAGAGAGAGAGGTGAAAGGATATTAAGCTGAGCTGTGGGATTTAACAGGATTACGTTATGTGGTACTTACACTGCTGGGTATCAGTATGCGTACGGTCTCCTCGTTGCGTCTGTTGCGCTTCTGGTCCTGTGGTCCATCACCATCATTGCTTTCGCGCTTCATTTTCATTCTTCCTGAAAGAAAAAGAAAAAACAGGGTTATAAAGAGACGCGTAAATCAGTTTGACAGTTAAAACTTTTCACTTTTTTGTTGGATAAGCGAAGGCAGAGCAGCAGATTGCACATACGCCATGTGTGCCAGTTGAGCAACAACTGAACATCACGACGGCGAAGACTCACAGATTGTTGACTTAAATCAACAAGTCAGCAGGAAATGTTGACAACGGCGAGTGAATACACTTACTCACAGGTAAATTTTATATAATTTATAAACTGTTGTTAAAAAATTGCCCTTCTATAAACAGAGAACTGAAAGAATTGCATACTTTTAGGGCTCTTTAAAATCAAAATGAATTAAAATTGGACAACCAAAAGTAAACTATGAAATTTTCAAAGAAATTCTTTCTAGTTTCAAGTGCTTCTGTTCCAAACCTAATGCCAAAGTCAAACGACTCTACAAACAAACACAATTTATAAAGACTGAGCATTGTGGGTTTGGAATTTGATTTGATTTCGTGTCGTACTTTTTTTTCGTTGCTTTGCCAAGCGCAATTAAACAACAATTCAATTCGACTTTAAATCGAATTCATTCAAAGTCGGCATAAATTGCGGACAGGTTTTTACTGAATGGACGAACGGACAGAAAAACAGACAGAATTGTAAACTACTCGTGCAGCAGCTGCTGTCAAGCGTTTGACAAAAGGCGTCCAGGTCTTGATCCATTCATATATATATATATATAATTAAACTATAAATATGTATTTCTCTTTGTGCTTATACAAATTATATACCTTGATGCAACGCCCTGTAGTTGCAGTACTCTAGCAAAACTGTTCAGGCGGAAATTCTCAACGGCCCACATAATATTATATTCCATATTTTTATACAATTGTTCAAGTAAAATTCTATTTGAGGTGCAACGAAGATCGTGTACTCTGACAGGGTTGCCAACCCACAATAAAGTGCTTATTTCTTCTTAAAATAATATTAAGTTATGATTGTCTGACTTGTAGGTAAAGTTTAACCTATGCCTTTATAATTTTCTTGATCTGCGTGGATTCCACATAGCTAAAGTTGCAAAGCTCAAAGTTTATAGGCTTAAAAATGCACTTGGCAAACATTGTAAGTTCTACTAAATTATAATACCGACCGCAAGTGTATAAACAGCTCCCCTTTGGCACAAATTAAGCAATTGCCCCCATGAATGAGTCTACATAAAATTATTTTCAATACTTTTCTGAATCACTAAATTGCGCCATAGAAATAAAAAAAAAAGTTAAAGTAAAGTATAAAACAGTTGAGGGGCTTTGTCAGCTGCCATCGCCTACAGATGCACACACTCGAGGTGTGCGTGTATGTGTGTGTGTATTTTGTTTCCATTTCTAGCTCCGGCACTTGAACAAATCTCGGCTCAGATGTCAAAACATCAATTGTTTGCAGCTGTTAAGTTGTCAAAAATATGTCCGATACTTTGGCCAACAGATTTAAATGGGCTTTTTGTTTTTAAGCCGCAATACAGTGAGCTACGCTAAGTATGTTTACACGTGATTTCTAGAGTTTTTCTGTGTGTGGGCAAAAGAGATTTTTTTTTTTTGTAGAAAATCACCTTGAATATTGGCTAGCTTAAGACTTAAGTCTTGTAATCATTTTTGACGTCGGTTAGCTGTTGGCAGTGACTGTATGACCAACAGACCATAAACTTCAACTTCACACCAAATCAAATACTTGCTACTTTTCTCAGTACTTGGTTTTTAGCTGTAAGTGCTTTTTTTCTCAGTTCATAGACCTTGTAGGTACAGTTGTGCTGGGGAAATGTTAGCTTAGAGGTTGAGAATTCCAATTATTTACAGACTAGTTAGCGAAATTTATAAATGTTCTTTAGTGAACGGTTGGGATTGAATTGAGTCATATTAAGTTATGAAAGACTTTTTTTTTTAATTTTTTAGCTTATCTGTCAACCCTGATCAACTAGGGTTATTGCTTAGTTCGACTTTAAAAGAATAATAAGTATTCAAGATTTGTTTTCCTCTAAAGCAAATTTTCATTATTTATCTAGTTCCCAAAGCTTTTTCTTTGTAAATTTCCTTTAGTTTATAATAAAAAATACTAAACAAATGTTCTTAGTAATAAACTGGCCCATATCTTCCATTTTTTTCTTTACCTTTTCTATGTTTTCTTAATCTTTTAGTTTACCAATCTTCCACTACTGTACATTTTCCCACTCAAAAATTCAAGTTTCTAGCCTCAAATCTTTTCACATATAAAATTACCTTGTATTTCTCCTTATAAATATCACAACTTTTCAATGTTTCACATAGTTTTTCTTGTAGAAAACTGACAGCCAATTTGCAATCTTAAATTTCTTTTCACATTGCTCAGCGCACCAAAAATCAGCACTTTTCCATTTGAATTTTCACCAAGTTATGTAACATTTTGAATATAATTTTCTAGTTAAGAACTGACTGATGTATTTGAGTTGCTTATTGTTGGATCCTGTTGCAAGTGCGGTTGGAAAACTAATGAAAATAATTTCCAGCAATTGAGCTATTTATAGGAAAATCCTTAGCTATGAACAGCCAATGAAAATCAAAGATCAGGACATGAACAGTGATGGAAACGGAAATGCTTGACCAATAGAAATTGTACAAATGTTCCAAAGTGACAATACCTATAAAAGTCCCCGATAACTGACAAAATGAACAGGGGAAATGTTCAGTTATGGATTACCCCGATTGCTAGGCAACCGAACAACTAATTGTTCCTTTGGGCCACAACAGACTAGATAAGTCAGATTGGGACAGACATAGTCTAAATGAGAGAGCATTATACTAAATATATATAGTCCATATAGAGAGATATATTAGGTATACATTTATCTCCCTCTCCATAGCGAGGTAAAAGTGCATTGCAGTGCCCATGATTGATAGATCAACACATATGTGGGAGATACTATGTAAAACTATATATGCTAGGAATGGGAGCACTATACGCGCATGTATATATAGTCAAATTACATGGAGCATATAGTAATTGCTTTGGAAGCACACACAATTCCACATTTTCACAACTAATAACTATGAACTAAAAAACTAAAGTATAAAAGGGGTGCACTTTCCTATGAATATTAAATATATATCGGTAAATACGTACATATATGCAACTTCAGCTGATGTTTTCACATTATGCATTTTTAAGACGTCGTAGGCGTTTAAATATTGATAAGACAATACCGTATCAAGCCTATTTCTTAGTAGTCAAAAGGAGTGTGGGGGTCTATTGGCCTTTTTATACCTTTTCCTAGAAGTGGGTATGATTGCTTGGGGAATCGTTAAACGCTTGTGAAATGCAACAAACTGTAACGACGTTTGCAAATATCATTAAAGAGGCGGGAAGCTGACGTGGCTCAAAACCTGACTCGAAAAACGCATCTTATTAATAGAGTTGCATAAAAATTGAGGGTAAGCGAAGCTTACTAGGCGTGAGAATATCCAAGTGCCTGCTACCCTCTGTCAAGCTGGCTGCTATGACCGCTCCCTCTCTGCTTCTTTCGCTCATAACTCTTCTGTTTCTTAGCCGATCTTTTCAAAACTTTCAGCAGCGTTTGACAACACTATTAGCTAATTATCCACTAAGTTTAAAGATATCAAGTTTAGGAAAACTCGCTAAAAGTAGCTGGTAAACTTTTGTTATGCGTTTTGTGGGCGTAGGGTCCCGCCTAGCCAATGCTTCTACTATACTCATGCTAGCCGCTCACTAGAGCAGCACACACAGCAAATTTAGAGTTTTTAGCTTGATCAATTGCGCTCTAACTCCTAAAGGAATCTCAGTTTCCCAATTAAAACTTCAAAAAACTCATAACACCCACTTAGCACAGGGTACTAGCACAAAAAGTTGTCTATTATTCATATAATTAGAGCAATTTGCGGAAAACTCGACTCTTGTGCTCTTAATGCATTTTCTCACACAGAGACAAGACAAGAGAGTGAGAAAAGGAGAGAGAAAAAAAAAATAAATTCGAAACATTTGCCACATTTTTAATGAGTCCTGAGACTTTCAACAGCCGCTTGGCCTCAATAGCCCTAAAGACAGTTAATAATAGGGCAATTGCCTGCAGTAGTGGGCGTGGCACGTACAGACTTTAGTGCCTAAAGAACAACAACAACATTTCTAGTGTGATTTTGCTTTTGTTTGAAGACGAGTTGAGATGAGCAAAATCTTAATTGCACATTGATTGCAGCAAACCGCAGCTAGTTAATCAAATATTTACAGCTTCCCACGCAGAACAACAGAGAAGGAAAGCAGTTAAAGAGAGAGCGGAAGGGAGGGGTGCGGGAATAAAGCCCCTTTTGAGCTGGCAAGTGTGTGGCCTGAATGTGACATAAATGGACAGGTAGCAATTATGTGAAAATCATTTGATTGCTATACCACATCCTGTTCAAATAGCTTTTGACAGTGCCCAAACACATGCACATACACAAACACCACACACACAGACGCCTGACCACAAACTCCCACAATGACCACGCCTACACACACACGCACCGTGTGAGAGAGACACACAAAAAAAGGCTCACAATAAAGAAAATAAGTTTAGCTTGCAAGTGGAGTGGTAGCAATAGCTGTGAGACCCTGTACTTTAAAATTACAAAGGGTGTATTGCCTTCCACCTTGTGCCTTCATTTTATATACCCTCGCTTATCAGGAATACTTAACATAATTGGTTCGCTTCATAAACTCTACATTTTCTATAGTTCTAAGCCTCTGAAATTTACCTAACGGTCTTCAACAGTCGAGCAGACTCTACTGTCTAGCTTTCTACAGGGCCTCCCATAGTTAAGCTTACTCGAGTGCAGCCTATGCCTTCGGCTTTTCACACACAGGTGGATTGCTGACCACAATCGCCTCTCTCCACCCCCTTTTCCTCACCTACCACGTGCCTGCAGGCTCAAAACACAGCAGGAAACAGTTTTACAGTTATATATAGTTGTATATATGTATGCTCAGCGCCCCCGAAGAGCACACGTTGTTATTTTATGCAGGACACAAAAGCAGGAGCATACTTTTATTTTCCTTTCATTCCCAATACCCTCCCTCCTCCCCCCTCTCTCTGCCAATACGGTCTCCTTGTCGTGACTGGTGCTGTCTCCTGCCCAACTTAATTGGACGCTGTCCAGCTCTGTCCGTTCGTCCTTCCGACCGTCGTTCCCTCTATCCGGGGCATATGCGTTCGCCGGGCACTCTATAATTTAGCGGAAAAACAGCTAATGGACGCCATGTTCACGCAACAACAATGCGACTGGGACTTGACAGCAGCGAGAAAGAGACAGTGAGTAAAAGGAAAGGAGGGAGGGGAGGGATGTGGCGCTGGAAGGTGAGCGGGCGGAAAAAAGTGGTAAAAGGCAGGGCGGAAATGCACACAATTGACAATTCTTATAGATAGAGCAGAGCAGTCTATCTCTTTCGCACTTCCGCCTTCTCTTTCTCTGCCTCTCTATCTCTCTTTGCGTTGTCTGTCCACTTCAAGGCTTTTATGGACATGTCAGCGTCGTGCTCAACGAACCCACAAAAGTTGGCAGCAATCGCGTGTCTATCTTCCCACCTCCCCTGCCACGACACGCCTCCTACGCCAACCGCCCCTCTCCCCAAACGTCTCACACCGTTAGCAGTCCCTCTCGACCAGGCTAATAACTAATGTGCTTATGGCGTGTGCTAACCGCGTCCCCCGCCACTTTCCCCGCCAGCCGACAAAACACTTTTTGGCGGTACAGTAAAACTTTTGTCCACTTTCAGTCGGTCGGCCTTTAGTTAGTTCCAGTTCTGACCAATTTACAGCAGCTAAAACAGCTTGATTTGTAGGGAAAGCAGTTTAGAATAGCATAGTAAAAAATAGCTAAATATTTCTCATTTCTTCAGTCAATTCTGCTATATAGTCGAGGGCATGTATATAAATTTTGTATAATATAAAATTCGTTGGACTTTAAGCCCACAAAACTTGTGTCTATGAATAGCTAGCTATAATTCAGCTAAACTGACAGCACTGGTGTCGTCTCGTGTCATGTGTCTCAACTTTGACTCTCTTCTGGGTCTACTACGTTAAGCATTCGATGTGAATTATTAAGCACCTTCGATTGGTAAGCAGTTACCCCGCCCACAAAAACTAACCATAACTACCCGCCCATCGCCTCTTCGGCACCCAACTCCCACCAGCTAAAAGACTAAAAAAAAGGCTGTACATAAGCATAATAAAGTAGATACAATTTTGTATCCAACTCAACTACAAATCTTATGACTACAACAATTGCATCTTAAATAATTGCTTAACTATAGTCCGTTTTTCAAACCATTTTGTGACTCGTATACTAGAGGTAAGAAAGTTAGAAAATATCGTAGTATTATATATACTTTTAATATATTCAAAATATAAATGAATTTGGCACTCTTTCCCGTTCATATTTATAAAACATTAGTTTTAACAAGTTGGTAGCTTTAGCTCATATATTCTCTGAGATCTAGGTGTTCATACGGACGGACAAACGGACTAAACGGACGTCTATAAAGTCTGAAAGTTGACATTTCTTTACTTAGTTTTATTTTTGCCTGTTTACTGTTTCTTTTGATCAACCAATTAATCAGTTTTAAAAATAATTGTCACCATAAATCAAAAAACCCGTTTTAACGTTAAAAGATATTTTTTTTGCATATTGATTGGAATTAAAATCTGAATAAATGTCAAATTTCACTTTCTCGACAGAAAAAATCTGCCAAAAGCTAAACTTAGCTAAAGTAACACTAACATAAAATGTTTATTAAATAATACTTGAGATTTTACTTAACTTTAAACCAAAATTTGTAGGCAATTTGTGGATTTAAGAAGACTCCAAGCGCAGGTAAAGTTAAGATAACAAATAAACGATGTAATATTAACTAGAAAGCAAATTCCCCAAAGTCACCTTTAACCTTTTTGATGTATTTTTAACATAAAAGTGGCTTCAAGGCAATGAAATGAAGTTTGATGGCATTGCAATTGATGTATTTGTTATTTTATTTTATTTTATTATTTTGCCAACTGTAATTGCCATTTCCATTTTGTGTTTAGTCATTGCAAGTGAAGATGATTGTATAATAAACAGAAGATATTTCCATAGAGATTTGCAACAGAGAAACACACATATACAGAGAGATAAATATACGTGTATATGTGTGTGTCATGGGAAAACAAGAAACGCTGCAAGGCAGCTCAAGGTTTCATTTGGGGACTACTCCCAGTGTGTGTGTGTGTGTGTAAACGTGTTTGAGGCATACGAGATTAGCATAAGACAACACAAACACAACACACATACAATTTATGCCATTTGTTGCCATTCAATAAGACAAAAGCTATCAAAATTCTCGAGCGGAACATGTTTTCGGGGGGACCAGACAGGGCACAAAGCGATGGCTGTGTGTGATAACTTGGAAATATCATAAAACATGAATACCAAAGAGAGTAGAGGAAGAAGAGAGTTTTTTCAGCGATGCTACGCTCAATTGTGACGTCACAGCGTCACAGATAAGAGAGCAGCACAATTTTTAAGAGTTTTTAATCAGTGAAATATCCAGATTTGTGTGTTTATTTTAATTTAACTAATAATTTTAAACCTTATCTATATATTTATTTGTCTTGCGCATCTCTAGTTATAAGTTAAAGTTAAAATTATAAATATTTTTACCATCAATCTGCACACAATTGACCCGCATTACAAATTTATACAGAATTTGTCCAAATAAATGCGGGCAAATGTAAATTTCAAAGGCAAAATATAAAATTGATGTACAACTTTTTACTCCACTCTCACACACACACATTTATTTACTGTGTTTGTTCAATTTGAGAAGCCTACGGGGAAATCAGGAAGCAAAATACCCGTACATTGGCACAAAATGCAGCTAGCAAGACCCAAACTTGGCTAACATGCTGCAGTTGTTTTGCAAACAACGAATAAAAAAGTAGAGAAAAAAATAATAAAGAAAAATAAAACAAAATTCAATTTAAGTTAAGCTGATTGCATTTGCAGTGCTGGAAAGCGCCATAAATATTGTATGATATGGATGCTCATATATTATAAATAATCAAAGCAACAACAACAAAACAATCAAGAGGCAATTCATACAGCCCTGTGTGTGTGTGTGAATGTATGTGTGTGTGTAAATAGGCCGGTATATAACACCCCCGTAAGAGAAATTTCATTTACCCGAAATATCGAACCAATTTTTGGTTCACTTTTTTTTTATTTGGTCAACGAATTTTGAACGAGTTTTTTTTTTAGGCCTGTCACCAAAAAAACAGTACAACAACAAGAATAATGATGCTTACTCGCATATTTTCTACGTGTTTCGCTCTCTTCCTCTCTTGTCTGCGCGAATAAACTGCTGGCAAATGAAAAGCAATTCTTAATTTTTACTCATAAATCTATTGCGACAGTAAAATCAAATTTATTTGCAGCAAATACAATTAAGTATCAGCTCAATGTCAATGAACGCAACAAAGAGCAAGAGAGAGACAGAGTGACCGAAAGAGCATAAATGGAAGAGAGCATATGTAAGTCGCAAATAGAGATGAGCGGAATCTCAGTGATTGGAAGCAATTGGTGTAGATTGCCTCATTGCCAAAATATGCAAGAGGAGCACACGCGCACACACAAAGAGACTAACTCACACACACACACATGCAAGCTCAGTCAATGCAAACAACAAAAAGTAAACACGCTAAACGAATTAACTATGTCGAGGTTCTGGAACACCAACAACAAGAGAACCCCATCCAAAGATGGCAAATAAAAGTGAGCGCTAAACTGGAAATTTTGCAGCACAACAAAAGCAAAAGTTAACAAATTCTAAAAGAGTTCGGAGACAAATTCCACACTAAAAATTTAAGGCCGCATCCAATTTGTAAATCGTATGCCTGACAACGTTGAAAAAAATATAATAGGTGTGTAAGCACTTATTTGTATTGGTGTACATTGTGTGTGTGTAAATAACAGTTTGAGTGGCCTACAAAGCATCTCTTCAGCTGTTACCCTAACAGTCACAGCACTGAAGCGGCATATAAGCTTTGAGCTTATCTCTTATAAAATGGTTTTATATTGGCTAAATAAAATGATATTTTAATTTAAATACAATCATTTAGTGAATAAGTTTGTATTTCGTTTAGATGTTAAGCCAAAGTTGTATATTATCCAATAAAAAATGCTCTAATTTCCTAGGCTAGGGTATGCAAGGGTCGACTACTCTGCATTATCGTGCACTTTACTTGCTGGTGCAATAGACAAATAAAAACTCTTTTCTTCTCTCTTCCGCATAAGCATCGATTGATGCTGAGCATCGAGTAACATAACGGCAACTACCATGCATAAAATATAGGTTAGGCACAGTTGCCATATTTGATTTGTTTTTTTTTTTTCAGCCAAATTTGCTGGGACGTTGAACTTTTGTGGCTTAGCCAAGCGTGGGAGTTGTTTTGAGTTGCAGACAAATGAAAACATTTTGTTTTGATTTTATCTCTTTGCCGCTACGATGAAAACAACAAAGACAAATGAAAAAAAAAAAAATAAATTACAATATAATGAAGTTTATGCCGGCACACGCGGTAGTAGCGATGAGAAGTCGTCGCTTTTCTCGGCAGAAGAGACAAACAAAAAAAGCGCGTGGAAAAACGAAAACAACAGACAAAGCGAAGCGACAACAACGACAGCGTCGAAGTCAACCGCGACAGCGGCAGCGACGTCTTTGCACTTGAATGCGGGAAGAAGCCGGCGCGCAAAAGTTAACAGTCGTTGGTGCGAGCAAGAGGGCAGCATTGAGAACAGAATAGAAGTCGAAGCCCGCAGTTGACGGCTCTTGAAATTTTTGTGAGCCAAGTATTTTTTTTTTTGCATGGTGGTTGGTACATGTGAATGGAGAAGCCAAAAGTGGCAAGAAGAAGAACCCAGGAGCGGCAAAAGACAAGCATTAAAGGGCTGCAATTGGCAGTGTGCCTGGCAAGAAACTCGATTAGACTGCCGCTGGCCGTTTGGTGGACGCTGCACACTGGCAAACAAGAATCGAGTGCAAAGAAAAACCAATACAAAATTTTACAATGCCTCTGTGTACACACGCACATACACACACACACACACACACACACTCATGGGCGCGCACGTATTGGCAAATTTTGACGCACACTCGCGAAAGTGAAAAATGTATTGCGATATTTGTGTAGCTGCAGTGAAAACATGCAAAGCATTTGTTACATTCGCAATTTCTTTGTCACAAATTCTTTACGGTTGTTTTTTCTTCCTTCTCCTTTTCCGTTTCTTTTCTCTACCCGTCGCGTCGCTTTCCACTTACCTTGTCGTTGCCTTTTTTCTTAGAATCCTTCCGTTTGGCCGTATTGCACCAACACAATCGACACTTCTTTCAAGTGCACACAAACACGAATAATTCAATCAAATTATTTATTTAAATTGTCTGTATTTGATTTATTACACAAACACGAAATACCGAGATCAAATATGACTGTACGATGTCTGAGAGGAATGAGTACGAGTACTTTTCTGATTGAGTACTTAATATTTTGCAGATATTTTCAAAACAAGGGATGGAAACACTATGCTGTTATCATTGTCAAATGTTTGCAGCCCTGCTGTTATTACTCAACAGGCACTGTTAATTTAAGCTGAGCGCCATTTGAATTTAAGCTTGAATTTCGCTGCTAAGAAAAGTTAAAAATAAATTTTAGCTGTAAATAGTACTCTCTTTTTTCTTCACACATTTCCTGCAAGCTGCAGTTGGGCTCTTAGTCAAAATGTTAACTAACATAATTACTCCACGATGTTAAGTTAAAAACATCTGTTAAGTATGCAGCTAGCTGAGACAAACAAATCATATGTTTTTTGCAGGGTGACCATGCAAATTTGGTATGTTTTGGTGTCTTAAAGTGAACGCGTTATTCTAACAGTAGCCAAATTAAACAACAAAGAGAGGACAGATTATTCATTTTAAATTATACTAGATAGGTGAAAAGTGATATATAAAAATATATAAAGTGCACAATTGACCTTGAGGGGGTCTGTAGGTGTGCGTCATGACAAGCCCAAATATAAACTATCGCTCCTTGGCCGAGGAGCAAGCAAATCCATTTCGCGAAGCACAAACAGCAACAACAACAACAGCGGGGAGAACAGCAACAAAAACAGACGACGCAAATACATTTACAGCTGCTGCGCATTTAAATGACCATGAACATGATAATGAGCATGAGCATGAACACGAACACGAACACGATAATGAGGACACCCCAAGGAACAGTGGGATCATGATACACATTGTGCCCGAAACGGGCAAAGAGTCCCATCGCTGGAATCACATCGAAGATTTGGACTCATTCTTCTCGCGCATGTACAATTACCAGCAGAAACATGGCTTCCGTGTCATAGTGCTAGACGAAATGTTCCAGGTGCTGGAATTTGCCTTTGTCGTCTGGCTATTGACCGTCACGATGCACTGCATCGACTACGATCAGCTGTTTGGCAACAAACTAAACATAGTAAACGGAACAAACATAGTAAACAAAACAACACTCAGCGATGTGATCATACCAAGTGGAAAGTGCATAGAAAACTTTGGTTTCTTTACGTTTCTGATAATCTTTGTGGCTGCCATCTACTTGGGCATACGACTGCTCAAGATGATCTATCATATCACCCAGTATGCGGACATCAAGCGATTCTATAACACAGCACTGTGCATCGAGGATCATGAGCTGGACAACATAACCTGGCACGAGGTACAGCAGCGCACACGTCGTGTCCAGGCGGAGCAGCACATGTGCATCGACAAGGAGCTGCTCACCGAACTGGACATCTATCATCGTGTGCTGCGGTTCAAGAACTACCTGGTGGCCTTGATGAACAAGAACCTGCTACCTGTGCGCTTCCATCTGCCCTTGATCGGTGAGGTGGTCTCGCTCAGTCGTGGCATGTTGCTCAACATTGATTTCATACTCTTTCGTGGACCGGGATCACCCTTCCAGAACAACTGGCAGCTGCGGGATGAATTCGCCGTGCGTAGCAACCAAACGGAGCTGGCCCAACGTCTCTCCCAGCTGATACTTTGGGTGGCCTTGGCTAATCTGTTGCTCGCGCCTGTTATTTTCCTCTGGCAACTGATCTACTTCAGTTTCTCCTATGCGAACATTTTGCGCAAGGAGCCGAGCGCTCTAGGCTTGCGCACCTGGTCCAACTACGGACGCCTCTACCTGCGGCACTTCAACGAGTTGGATCACGAGCTGGATGCAAGACTTAATCGTGCCTATGAGTACGCAGATCGCTATTTGGGTTCCTTCTCCTCGCCCCTAGCAGCAGTCATAGCTAGGAATCTGCTCTTCGTCAGCGGTGGTGTGTTGCTACTCATACTTGCACTGGGCATCTATGATGAGCATGTGTTTCAGGTGGAGCATGTGCTGACCATCATTGCGGTGCTCACCGTTGTGGGCGTCGTTTGTCGCACTTTCATACCAGATGAGAATCTAATTTGGTGTCCCGAGCAGCTTATGACCGCCATTCTGGCCCACGTGCACTACCTGCCCACGGAGTGGAAGCAACAAGCACACACCGCCCATGTCCGCAACGAGTTTGGCAACTTCTTTCAGTTCAAGGCCGGCTACTTGGCCAGCGAGATCTTTAGCCCGTTTGTCACGCCCTTCGTGCTCATCTTTGTCTTCCGGCCAAAAGCCATGGAGATTGTCAAGTTCTTCCGCAGTTTTACAGGTAAGAAGAGTACAATTTGGAGCCTGTAGTTGAAGAAGTGCAAGATAATTGGTCTAAAAGTGATAGTAGTGGTCATCAGTGTGATCGGAGGGATTCGACGGGTAGATATAGCTAAAGTTGGTGTAGTAATAGTTTGGTTAAGTCCTTAGGGGCCATTTTAAAAACCTTAACCTCTACCCAACTAATAAACTTAAGAAACTGTACAGTCCGTAGCTCTCTGTCCATAATTCGTTGGTGTCTTCTACCTGCCACGCTAATTAGCGTATCGAAATCCGCATTTCTGCAGAAAAACTTCGCGGGTTTTTCTGTAATTTCAGCTAAACTCACAAAATATGTATTTGGCGGGTTTTTCTACCTACCTAACAAATTTTGCTAGAATCAGTCGAGCGGAAATTAGGGAGTTCAGTAGGTAAACCCTGTACTACGCTCTGATATTTCAACTACCGGGTCTTTTGCAGTCGCTACCCCTGACAAAAACTCTTCTAATGCAGCTTTATTTCAACTCTTTACAGTTTCTGTGCGTGGCGTGGGCAACGTCTGCTCCTTTGCCCAAATGGACGTGCGTAAACACGGCAATCCCGATTGGCAGCTAAACAACAGCGGATTGCCAGATGAGGCAACGGCGCAGGCACCACCGCCATCCCACCAGCACCACCATCGCTACCAGGAGCAACAGCAGCAGAGCATGGCAGGTGGCAAGACAGAAATGTCCTTGGTGCGTTTCACACTCAATAATCCCGAGTGGCAGATGCCCAAGGAGGCGTCGGCGTTCATCAAGGGCATTAGGGAGCATGCCATCGATGAGCTGGTGCAAGCGAAGACAGCACCACAGCCATCGGCACGTGAGAATCCGCTCACCCACAGCCTGATCTCATTTGGCACCATTGGTGAGGAATACTCCTCCATAGCCAACTCGGTGCTGGCTGCAGACCTCACAGCGGATCAGCTGCAGCTATCCCAGGCCATAGCCCACAGTCGTGGTGGAGCTGGCTACGTGGCGGGCAGCGAGTTTCGTCACATGTTGCAGCAAAATCTGGGCGAGCACATGTCCAGCAGCAGCACCACCAGCTGTGTGGCGCCACTGGACAGCATGCGTCGCCTGCGCCTGAGCAAGGCGGAGGGCAGAATTGAGGGACCAACGGATACGCTGCTCTACAGCTTGTATGGCGTGGAGCCGCGTCTGTCCAAGAATCCCATTGGCGTCACCGTCGCCGACATGTGCCTTAGTGCCCTGTATCTGCACGAGATCAGCCAGCAAAAGCGTCTAGCACGTCAGTCCCGCATCGACGAGGCCGACGAGCAGCCGGGACCAAGCCAAAGACCGGGAATGGGTATGGGTATGGGCACCGGGTCGAGTGCTGTTGGGTCTACCCGCAACAACGTGATTACCTCAAAGGCTGCCGAGAGCACTCCACTTTTGGGCAACATACGCTCATAGCAGCAACCCACTTGGATCTAATAATCATAGAGTTTAAGCAGAACAACAAGAGAAACCGATAACGATTACGATAACGATTACCATAGCGATAACGATTACGATAACAGAGAAACAAACCTGCTATTAGTTGTTAAGTTGTAAAGTGTTTTTTGAATGAATTCACCCAACGCTGAGTTCAGAGTCGCTACTAGTTAGTAGCTACTAAACTAGTAACTAATACTTAAACTGATACTAATACTTATACTTATAATATTAATTAATACATTTACTAAAACACAAAGAGCAATAAATAAACTGCATTCGACGATGTAAATTCTCTCTCTCTCTCTCTCTGCTTAGTAATGGCACCGTGAGTGCTCAAAACTATCGTCACTAGCTGAATATTGGGTAGAAAAAACTGTTAAGACCCAGTACTCTAAAAAAGAGTAGAGGGGACCACAATCAGTACATAAATTCTTGATCAACATCAACAACCAACAGTCGATATAGCGATGTCCGTCTATCTGTCCGTTTGTCCGTTCATATAAACACCTAGATCTCAGAGACTATAAGAGCTAAAGTCCCTCTCCTTTGCGAGCAGATCAAGCTTTAAAAGCCAGGAAATTTTTATAAAACTTTACTATACAAATTGCACAATCAATAGCTTCATATTATAAGTTTTCGACTTATTTTATTTATTTTATTCGATATTCATTTTTGAAATCCAAAAAATTTAGTCACTCAGATCAAAGGGACTGCCATTAAGCGAAGGCCACGTAGCTGGTAGTGCCAGAGCTACACTGCACGCAATTAGTATAGCGAACTTCATATTTACTAATGGAAAAATATTTTTGAAAGCCTTTCTTATATATCAGTTTATCTATAAAGTGCGGAATAAATCAATTTTCGACAAATTGAGGAATGTTTTTAAAGTATGCAGAACTAATTAACCGTACAGACATGATCTTGACTTCTTACTTAAGTTCAAGGTAGTAGAAAGGGCGAGGGGGCTTACGGGCCAAATTTAATAAAAATTTAAGTACTTAAAACCTCTAAACGTTTCCTCTTATATTATTATATTTTATATAATAAACTTGGTTAATGATATTCCAACAGTTACTTTAATTCTTCCTATTAACTAATTAAAGGTTACTCAAAGTAAGATTTTAATATTTATCTTTATTTACTCGCATTTTAAAAAAGTTTACAATGAACTTATGAAGACAAAACTCTTTAGTTTAGTCCCAAAAGGGAGGAGGACGGTTCCAATTGTCTTTCACGCCGCCTGGCAGTGCCAGAGCCACGCAGCAAGCTATTAATAAGGCCAACTTCATTTTTAGCAATAGTAAATATTATTTTTAAAAGCGTTTTATATACAACAGTTTTTCCATAAAGTGTGGTATAAATCCATTTGATACAAGTCAATATCGAATGGATTTCATGACAAGTCTTTAAAGTATGCAGAACTAATAGCTAAAGTGTTATGATCTAAGCTTCTTACATAAGTTAAACTAGTGGGGAGAAAGGGCGAGGAGGCCTACGATAAAAACCTTACTACTTATCGTGTAACTAACACTGTAAAAATAGTTCTAAAGGATATTTGATCATATCATATTGTTAATCACATATTAAAACTAATTAAAGTTTATCACAGTTTATCCTATAAAACTTTATATTTTTCCATTATTTTTTTACTTTATTTTTCTGATAGAATTCTTTAGCTTAGTCTTCCAAGAGAGCAGGACGGTTCCAAATCTCCTTCCAGGTGCGTGGCAGTGCCAGAGCCACGGAAGAAGCTATTATTATGGCCAACTTCATTTTCAATAATGAAAAAATCTTTTTCAAATCGTTTCCTATATATCAGTTAACAGTTTGAGCCATTGAAATGCAGACAAAAGCTGTTTAATTTGGCTAGAAGTGAAACTGTTCTGTGGAGAATTAGTTAAGCAGAACTAAATTGGGACATATAAAATTTAGTAGAGGAGTAACTTTATTAGTCACTGTTTTTAAAGTTTTAGAGTTTAAAAACTCTTAAGTCTTAGTCTAGCTAAACTGTCACATAAACTCTCCACTAGTTGATTAATCCATTTGCTTAACTGACTCTGTCAGCTTCTCACGCTGTCATCTCTAGTGACGTCGCGACGTGGCAACGCTGACGTTCTCCCGTTTCCAGTTTGTAGCTCGGAGCTTCCATTTTCTAGTTTCCACTTTCCAGTTGCCAGTCGGCAATTTCCAGCTGTGCTGCAGCGCCTCGAGTGTCACTGGCCACACACGAGCGCCATTTACCGCTTGGTGTTGATGGCGATTACAGCGAGAGAGAGAGAGAGAGAGAGTGAGGGGGAGGAGTAGGTGTAGGTAGGGTGGACCAGCTGCCAGGTGCGTGCATCCACAGCTGCATGGAAGTGCAAATTTTGGTATTGGTATTGGGAATGGCTTCTTATATGAGTTATGAGCGTGTCGCGTGAGATTGAGCAGCTCTAAGTGAGCAAACGCTTAGAGTGGCAGCAAGTACACTGAGAGAAATTGTGGAACAAAGTAAGTTAGAGCTGTCATGAGTACTAGACTAGTACCTTATGAAATACCCTGTAAAATAATTTATAGAATTTATTTTTCTAGTACTATTTTCTTGCAGTGTATTTTGCAGCTGGAAACCGAACACGTTGTGTCATTTTTACGCTGCACGCCAATTTTGGGCCCCATTTGCTGTACATAACGCAGTTGTTGGCCATTTGTTAGAGGTATTCCCGTTTTGGCGGGGAGATCGATCGCATCTTGGCCATCAGCGTTTCTGGCTTAAAACGAACTGAAGTCGCATGTTCTGCTAATTGTAGTGCTCCAATGTTGCTGAGTCATGTTTTATCGGCAAAACGACACGAAATGTGATCGTCGTCGTCGTCGTCGTTTCTCGTTGGGCACATCACATGTGGAACGTTTGCCGGTTCTGGCCAAATGTGAATGGCTGCCATAAATGTCAGTTAGTCAGTCGTGTTGGCCAGTTACCTGGTTAGCCAGTTAGGCTTTTGGCCAGCTTGAGCAGGCTCAATTGAAAGCCAAAATGGAAATATTTCACGAGCCTTGTCAAACAATCGATTTTAATTTATGATTTCCTGCGGCAATTGGACACACACCGAATGCTGCCAACTGCCAGACGGACAAACAGACGCACAATCTGCCATATTCAACAAAAATTCAAACGATAGCCATAATTGGGGAGTATAAACGTCTAGGAAATACCCTGTTGCCTTTTCCTTCTCTAATTATTTAACTTAGTCACTGCTTGCTTGGGCTAACAGTCGTTAACTGCTTGCGGCAAGCTGTGTTACACCCACTAGGCATTGCACTGCTTGGCCGTGACCCTCAGCAGTCTTATATTTATGCAGCTGTTAGCAAACAACAGACGCTGCAGCTTTGGCTGTTATCACAGCGGGCTGTTAACAGCAGCTGCTTAACACAACGCTGTTAGCACTTAATGAGCATAAACGCTGTTAAGACTCTATTATATAAAAGCTATTACTGTTAATTAATTTATAACTGTTATCGCTGGTATAAAGCTAATCTGTTGCTGTTTTTAAGAGTTTTTAGGCGTATTTTAAGCAACTTTTCTCGCCGTGTATGCAGTGCAACCAACCGACAAGCAGTACACTGCTTAATTGCCTCCCTCGCTGATTACAGAGCTTTCAATACATGAAATGCACTGAAACAACCCCTATTAGAGGCATTTCCAGGGTATGACAAGCAACAAGATTGGACAACGAGTAATGACACTGCATGTGGCGGCCTGGACGTGCCAAGATCATATGATACCCGCACAGCAGGGCCCGAAATTGTGGCCAAAATGTTGTCAAGAATTGCAATTGGAAAGGCAGCAAAGTCGGGAGCTGCAACAGAGTGAGCAGGAGAGAGGTAGAGAGGGAGAATGTTGACGCGGGAGACCACCGCGTCGGTTTCGAGCGGAACCAGTTCAAGATCAGGCGTCACTTAACGTCTCCGATAGCCCAACTGGTAGCTGAAGAATTGGAATTGAAACGCAGCAGAAACTGAAGACAGAAGACTGTAGTCTGTAGACTGTGGAGTGTTCAGTGTTGGTTAGTGTCGTCGTATCTTGGCCATATCCAGATCGGGCTGCCATTCTGCAATTAGAAGCCAGGACAGTCCTCTGACGGAGCACATCAAACGTGTCTCAATGTCGACTGGCAGCGACTAATGATGATAGTCTCAAAGTGTCTTCAAGAATCCACTGCGAGTATCAGCGAGTATCTCCACCAAGTGTCTGCCCAGATAGATCAGAACTATATATATATCATGTTGGCTGGGAGTGTGAAGCATTCGCTGCTGATTTTGATTGACAACTGATCACAGACTGCGGCTCATTTGGATTGATCGACTAAATGGCAGGCAGAGCTCCGTTGGGTAGAGTAGACACGACTTTAAGCTACGCAGCAGTGTATAATCTACAGACTGTTAGTTACATACAGGGCCACAACTCTGGCACACCCCGTTTTCCAATCACGTAGTTGGCCCTGATAAGCTATCGTTTCTTTTGCCAATTTCTTTGTCGATAATTAAAAAACCAGTTAACAGCTCGCTATTCGCTTGGCTCAAACCAAAAACGATTCGGGCCACTTACAAATGGGCCGCTCATATGCGGTCAGAATGTTTAGTTAAATTGGCCAAGCCGCGTTGCCAAACAGCGAACTAGATGCAGACGCAGATAAGAGATACAGATAAAAGATACAGATACAAATGCAGATGCAGTTGCAGATACAGATACAGATACAGACACTTTTAGCGTTACTTTGCTGCTTTAGCATCTTTACAGCTGCATTTGCATTGCAAATTAGAAACGGCAGCTCTTCCCCCTCTCTACACCCTGTCCCTACACCTGCCACGCCCCTTTCTCTGCGGTCTGTTGCGATTCTTCTGCTTGTAATCGAGCATCGATTCAATAAAAACATTTAAACATTAAACTGCTTTTATGCAAATTGCCAGCGTGCGCTTAATTTTCACCACAATCCCAAATCTCCAATCTCCAGAATCCAATCCCAATCTCAACTACCTGTCTACAGGAGAGACAGGGGAGACTATGGAGACAGGAGAGACAGGGGAGGCAGGAGAGGCAGGGCAGACTAGGGAGACAGAAGACAAAGGGGACACAAGAGAGACTAATGATTTCTGCAGTCCACTTGGAGTCTCAGTTTCTCAGACCGCGTACTCAAAAAGCATACAGGGTCTGAAAGGCTAGTCTTATAGGTGTGATAGGTGCGGCTGACTCCACAAAGTATATATATTCCTGCTCTGTGTCAACTGCAGAGCCTATATCCGATGCGGACAACTATATTCTTTGGCTCCCATAAGCCAAATCTATCAAAGCTTGCTTTTTCCACGAAATACATACTTTAGAGAGCGATTACAGGGTCTTTTGCAGTCGACTCACTCCACTGTTCCCTTGCTTACTAGTTTTCGTTTCAGTTTGTGGCATCCGGGAAACGTTTGCTTGAATTATCTGCAGATCGCATGCATGTAACACCTGCCCAATTCTCCCCCTTCCCCCTTTTTACCCCTCTTCACTCAACTCTTGCCCCTACCTCCTCCTCTGCTGCTCCTCTTTCTGTTTTGCTGATAACATCTAGAGTGAATCTGCTACAACTTTTAGCTGTTGCTTTACCTGTCTGCTCTACCAGTTCTCCTGCCACTCCACTTACCCTCAGCCCCTGTCTTACCCCCCACTGCTACCCCTGCCAGCTAATCAATAGCTTATCGCTATTAATCTCCAGGCTTCGATTTACCTTTGGCAGACAACTTTGCTACTCGTTTTGTAGCTGAAAGAAATGCTTCTGTTGCCTGAAAGTCTTTCTGCCATGGCCAATATCGCGGACAATTCATTAATGCCTTCAATTGCTGTCGTAAATGCTGTTTGTAAATGTTTGTTGGCCAAAATTGCTAAACACATGGCAATTAACTTAATTGACTGCTCTTGTGCATCCTGAGTCGTTAAGCATACGACGCGTGGGTCAATTAAATTCCAATTCCACGCTTAAGGTCAAGACTTTTAGGCCAAAAGATCGAGCTTAGAATTAGCTGTAGATGGGAAATCTTTGGGGGTTTGTTTGGATAGATTTGAGCTATTAATCTGTAAACTTATTTAATGAATATTTGTCATTTGTACTTGATTATACTTTAATTTAAAATATTTCGAAAGTTTTTCCTCTAAACTTTCATTTTTACTGTTAGTTTTCGATGCCATTTTAATCCAATTTTAACTGAATTCTTTTTCCAAATCCTTTTCTTACCAATGAATTAAGTTCTCATATTTAAAGTCTAAAGTTTTATCTAATACTAAAATTGTTTGCTATGCTCTTAATCTTTTTTTTAAATCAAAAACAAATTCAGAGCTGTGTCAACTTTTCCTTCTCTCCCTATCCCCCTCCACTCCTTCTTTTACTCCTTTCTGAAATTGAGAATGTGGAGAATGTTTGCTGCTCAGATGTTTGCTTTGTACATGTCGCCTGTAATTGATACGCCGATAAAGTAGAGAAACAGTGATAGAGAGAGGGGAGAATACAGTAAGCACTGACTATATAAATATATATGGCTTAAACTGATACCATCGGATGGTCATCAATTTGGGCAACTTATGGGCCCTGTAGGTCAAAGCTGATCGTGAGATTCGAAACGGGACAAAATGCTAGACATGTTTATTTATGAGGCTGAATTGCAGTGAAGTGCGGCGCTGTTAGCATCAAGCAGAGCAGAGGATAACAGTGCTGAGCAGGGGATAACAGAGGAGAGCAAAGCAGAGGATAACAGTGTAGAGCAGGGGATAACAGAGGAGAGCAAAGCAGAGCAGAGTAGAGCTAAGCAGTGGAACGCAGCGTAGCGGGAGCAAAGCAGAGTAAGCAGAGGCTAACAGAAGCGTAGAGTGCAGAAGAGCGAAGCAGTGAAGAGCAGAGCTGAGGCAGAGCAGCGCAGCGTTGCCTCGCCCAGTTACACAGGCAGAGCAGCAATGGTGTGAAGGAGACGGGTGCTGCTACAGGCAGAGAGAGAGAGAGAGAGAGAGAGAGAGAGAGAGAGAGCGAAAAGAGGAATAGGAAGAGACGTTAACATGAGCCTGCCGGGCGGCAATCGCATCGATGCTGCGACATCGTCGTCGTCAGTTTGGCGCGTGGGCTGCGGACTGCAACGACGGCGTCGACTGCGCGACTGCGCGGCTGTCGCCCGAAGTGGATTTTCTGTTCAACAAGTAGTTTATGATGTTTTTGTCAATTCATGGCAAAATTAATGACGCTGCGGAAAAGCACACGCAACGAGCTGACGATGCAGCTGAAGTTGCACGTTGCACGTACTACGTACCACGTACCACGCTGCCGTTGCACGTCGCAAATTGCATTGGGGATGTGCGCCAGTGATGCCAAAAAGGCAAAACGTAACAAGGCTAAAAGTACTGTTAGTGTGGCTAATTATGTAGTTGAAGCAATTGAACTAGATTTAAAATCTCAAAAGTATTTTGGTTACTGCTTTCGTCACTAGCGTAGACAGTACTCTGCAGTACACTGTACTCTTTGGCTCCATATTTGAGTTCTCGCTAAACTAGCTGGAAAAAGGCCAACTTGTGCGCACTGCTCTGACTGCACCTGGCAAGGCGTTAAAAATTGTAGCCTATAAAACTTAAAGAACTGCAAAGGAGTTGACTTCCTCCTGCCTCGGCTCCGCGCACTTCCCTCTCCTATCACCCCTCCTCTCCACAGGCAGACTCTGCATTTAAAAAATGCCATTAGTCACATTTTGTGGGCCACAGCCTGAAACTTCAGCTTCAGATTCAGATTCACAGTCAGCCGCATGACTAGTAATTTTAGCAACCCGTTTAACAGCCCCCAGGGGCCTACAGGGGAACGGTGGGTTTGGGGGGGAGTGGCAACGTAAAGCAAACACAAATATTTCTATTGCCGTTAATGGCGTTAATAATTTTCACAGCACTTGGCAAAGCAGCAAGATGAGAGCCCAAAAGTGCAGCTGGTTTGCCTTAATGGCCCCAACTCCTTGACGATTCTCAAGTGGAAATCATCTCAAGTAGGTGGTGGGATTAGCAGCTTCTGTCATGTTGCAAATGACGTTACATAGCTGCGAGTGACAGCCGCAATGCAAATAATTATGAGCAGCACAACAAATACAACAAATTTAATGGGCGGCGCTTAATGCGAAATTAATTGAAAAAAATAAGTAGAAAAATTCAATGGAAAAATTCTGTAGAGGAAAAACTCTTCACCGAAGACTGATTACTCTGACTTTAGGGGGCTTGAGGTAAAAAACTGTTTAAATGTTCCCGGGAGGAAACTTCATACTAAAACTATGCCTACGTTACACACTTCTACACAAGCCCAGCTCACTCTCTTTCCTGGGTATGCCACAGCATAGAAGCCAGCGTGTCACTTGCAACTGGAGCAGCGTGGTGTGCTGGCAATGCAGCAGCAAATTCCGTATCAAATTTCGCTTTTGAACGCACTTTGGTAGCTGGTGCTTGTCACTGTTTGGTAATACGATGCCACAAGTGGCAAGTGGCAGGCACTTGCGGCAGCTGAGCAGCGCAGAGGCGGGCATAAGCACATGTTCAACAAGAGATCTAACAGAACTCAGAATGCTGACGACATGCGCCCCAAAATGTTGCAAGCTCGCGGTTTGCGGATCGTATTAACAGAGGCTGTAGGCATAGAGTTGCCACATAAGCTGAAAAGTCGCTGGAGAAACATAAAGACAGTGAGACAGAGAAGGAATTTGTGCTGTCTTTCCTAAAAAAAGTCACTTATTTCCAGACCTTTTTAGACACTAGAAAACAAGTTAAACTTTTCCCTTTAGCCCATAGAATAAATATGATAAGTAGAGTACATAATTTATTTATTTTTTTATGTAGAAATCTTTTATTTGCTAAATACCGTACATTAAATTACTTGAGTAACTGTTTGCAACTGCCATGCGTATTTTATAGGCACGCTTAAATACGCTACTTGCCACTAATTTCACAGCAGTTGGCCTTTTTGTATGGACGCCATTTTATAGGCCGCCTCTAATAGACACGCCCACTTTGGCAAACACAAGCAACACCTGTGTGCTAGTGTGTGTGTGTGTGTAATGTGCAATTATAAAATTGAAAAGCGCAGAAAATAAAGCAGTCTCAAAAAATATCACGCATACGCAAAGTTGTGCGCCAAAGTGTAAGAGCGAGACAGCTGCTGTGCGTGTAAGTGCGCCGGAGTGTTAGTGTGTGTGTGACTATGTGTGTAGTGAATGGCGCTGATCGGCACTTGTTGATTTGTTTTTTTTTTTTGTTTTTTGCTGCTCAACGCACAAAACTTTGCGACTTTTTGCGACTCGTTTTCTTGACAAATTCAGCAAATGGCAAACTACAAGAGAAGCAGCGATCTGACGATCGACAGGGGGCGGGGGCGTGTCGGGCCACAATTGCCACAATTTATTTGCGCATGGAAAAATGCAGCGTGTAAACTCCAATTAGACGCTAATTTTTGGCATACAAATGCATTTAAATAATATGCAAATGCGTCGCTGCAGGAAACAGCAACAACAACAGCTGTGTGTGAGTAGTGTGTGTGTATGAATAAGTGTGTGTGCGGCACATTCACTTGGGCTTAAGGCTAAGTGAATGGAAGCTGCGTGCAGCTATTAAAAGCAATCAATAAATGCCTAAAAAACTATAGAAATTACAAATCTCCCGCAGCTGCAGCCAAAACAACAAATTAACTACTTTATTTTACTTAATTTAGTTTCTTATTGAGCAAACTGAAAGTTGTCTACGCTCTTCAACTAGAGATGGCGCTAAAAACAACTCCAGCCAGCAGCCAAATAATTTAACTAAAACCATAAAACTAAAGTCGCGTAGTTAAATAAATTTGCTGCACATTTAAAACCAACACTTAAACTAATTTGTTGTTAACAAATAGTTTGTCTTGGCTTTCATCAAACACTTCGACTAATGTCTGTTGTGTTAGCGCCAATTTGGTGCAGCGTTAGTTTTGTGTACTACGCTTGCAGCTCATTTGTTACTGGCGGCGACTGCGCTGCTCGCAGCATAGGGCGCATGTAAACTACGCCAACAGTTATTTTTGCACATTCCACTTCTTATCTCTATTCGCTGCTGTCGATCGAACTCAATGCAGATTTGTTGTTGGCTGTCAACTCGCGTGCACTTGTCAAAATTGGTGTCAGTTACAGCGCAGCCAGCGAAATGCGCAACAAAACGAAAGTTGAAGTTGCGCGTTTATTTTTTAAAGTGCATAAATATAACGGTTGGGGCTGTGTGTGTGTTGGGTTCGTTTGCATGTATGAATGAGTGCGCTGCAGAGTTGTTGTTCTGTAGGGAATAAATGCAGGAAGGAATGACTGAATTTGCTTAGAGATTTTTGAATGGAATATTAAATTTATTTAGTTTGAATTATAAATATTAAAAATACATAATAAATACTATGAATATTTTAGTAGACGTTTTTCTTATAAAATTTAAAATTTAAGCAAAAACTAAGGAAGAAAAAAGGTCTGCAATTTAATTAAAATAAGCGCATTGTTGTACACAAAAACATTCCCTCTCTCGCTATCTCTCACTCTCTCTTCCTATCTCTTCCTATCTCACCCTATCTCTCTTTCTCTCTCTCCCTCTCTAACTGTCAGACAACCCGCAGGGTTTGCGTGACAAGGCAAAGAAAATCATTTGGCAATTATATGCGATATGAACTCGTAACTCCCAGCAGGCTCTGAATTTTTTTACTTCTTTTGCTTTGCCTCCTCCTTTTTCTGTGGTTACTCTGTGGGAGTGGGAACCGTGAGTGTGCAAACTTCGCCCACGTCTTGGCCACGGTAATTGCCAATTATGCGACGAATCAAAGCAGCCAAATTTGGCCAAAAGAAAATCAAAATAAAGTCAGCTTTTTTATTGCAATTTTCGAGAGTTTTGCCCCAGGCTCTTGTTGCTGTTGTTGTTGCCAGTCTATTGCAGTTGTTGTAATGAAGTCATTATAAAATATTGCGTCCAATGCACGCACTGGCCAGGCCAAGACAGTTCAGTGCAGAGCTGGTCGGGCCTCTAACTCGCACAGCCATTCATTGGCCATAAATTCTCATTCGGCCAAGTTTCGTGCTCGAGCTGAGCTCAGAGTCTCAACCTGTCACGACAGCTGGGGCCGTCTAATCTAATCCAATTGCCTTTTTTAGACCCAGCACAGGCAGGGGGATAAAGGGTCTATAAAAAGAGCTGCTTTTTGTGCCTGTGTTGCTGTGAGGCTTAAAAACTGAAGCTTTTAAAATGTCTTTGTTGAGAAATCTCTTCAGATGTTTGATATAACTACACTAATCCTTAAAATTCTTTATGTCTTGGCACCAGCATAAGTACAGGGTCTTTGGTAGTCTATTTGCTTTAAAGTAGAGTTAACTATTACCTTTTTTTTAATGAGTACAGGCTCTCACGCAGTCGTATACGCTTAACAACTGCAGATTTTTGTCAGCCTGCTTTAGGCCTACTCTGAACACGACTCCTGTCTCCCGTCTCCTATCATTCCCCTGCTCCTTTCTCCCCTGGTTTTTATTAATGCCAGAAACTCATTAAGCTGACGCTGGGCAGCCCATAAATCCACCTACTCGTTGCCCAATCCCAATTTCAATCCCGTTGCACGTACCAAGTTGAGCCGTTGAGTGATCGAGGTGTCAGTGTCAGGCATCTGTTGGCTGGTGACTGCCACCGATCTTAGCCAAAAGGCCCCAGAAGCCCCAAAAGCCCGGGCAAGTCAACGTCGCTGCTTTATGACTCCACTTGACTGCGACTGACACACAGTTTGTTTGAGCTGTCGCTACGGCTGCAGTCCCCGGACATGTTCATGCATTTACAATGATTTCCATGGTGGCCCAGAGCCATTTGTACTTGCCACTTGCCACACTACGTGCCACGTTAGTTGCCACTTGCCAATTGCCACTGTAACGACTCCGCTCCCAAGGGCTTCATTTGGCCAAAGTATCGCACTGCGCTCCCAATTTTTAATCAGACGAGACAACTTCGGCTTCAATTTGATTAATGATTACCGATTCATCATTGAAATCGCATAGCCCAGGGCGGTTCAAAAACTTTGACAAATTACAAAAAAAAAAACTAATTAAGCTATGAAAAGAATTTGCTAATTTTTAATCAATTTTTTATAGGTTGTTGGCTATAAATAAAGTATACGACATGTAAACAGTGATTCAATTTAGTTAATCAAATTTTTAATATATTAAAAACACGTATTTTAATAGCTTAATAAACTGTATGTGCGTGGCTGGCCAAGTCGAGTAAGTAAAGTGACCATGGAGGACGAATATCACACTTATTTGATTAATAGGATTACGTTTTACAATCCTTTGCACAACCCTCTAGTTCATAGCCTACTGCGCCACAAATTTACAGCTTAAGAGCGTTGTTATCAACACTATTTTCGTAGTTTATCGTTAGCAATGGTGTGGCCAACTAGAGTGCAGTTTGCACGTCCTGCGGTTGCTCATAACGAAGGAAAAGTGCTGCAAAAAGTGGAGGAAATAATGGCAGTAAGACTAACTAGAGCCTTATCCTAGCCCTAAGTCACACCGATTGTTTTCTGTGTACTGCCACGCCCTCTTAATCCCCTGCTTCTGCCTTTTCCCCTGCAGCTCCAAATGGAACTCATTGAACTGGGCGAGCAGAGCGTCAGCAATCGCCGTCTGCAATTGCTGTGGATTCTACTACAGGCTGGCACCATTATAGTGGTCAAGGCCTATCACCTGGTCATGTACATGATACGAGTGCTGCTCCATCATGAGCCCGCCTTTCTGGACGTGCCCACTGCGCTGCTCTACTACGGCTATCAAATTGTCTCGGAGTCAATAAATTTAGTGCTTACAATCGTCGCTTTCTCGCTGTTGTATCAGTCGGTGAGTGGGGAAATTGATTAATATTGATGGGAATAAGCGTTGACTGAGTGACTAAAGACTACAGTGAATGCTCCATAGCGTGAACAGTAATCTGCATAGGATTTGAATGAGTCTTTTGCTGTCATCAATTCGCTTTTTAATTGAAGCTAAACTTTTCTACTGACTACAGTGAATGCTCCTTAACCAACTACTCTCTATTCGCATTTTAATTTAACTTTACTTTAGCTCCAGCATATGCTGCGTCACCTGAGCAGATTAAACATTTACGCGTCGGAGGAAAAGCTGCGTTCACGGGTGAGTTTAATAGGAAAATTCTTTAGCTTTTCATCAATCTTTGACTGCATTCTTTTTTGCTTCCATTTAGCTTTCCCAAATGAGCATCAATCTGTACACAAACTTGCAGAATTATACGATTTATGGCCTCTATACGCTAAATGGCAGTTTGCTGTCAACGGTGCGTATGCGTAATATGTAGAAACACTTGAATTCCTAACACTATTACTTTTTTCTCCTACTGCAGATGCTGGGCAGCATGATTACCTTCATTGTGATACTGATACAGTACAGCCTCGGTGACGAACCGCCTGCCATTCAACACAAACCAAAACATCAATAAAACATTCACGTCTCAGCTTAAGAGGCTGTCTCTAGTCTCTAGCTTTTTTTTTGCTCTTTTTCTCTGTCTCTATCTCGTTACTTGCAACGCTATGTGGCAGCTGGTTTTGTTAGCCAATGGGCGGCACTTGCAACGCACACACACACGCACTTATACACACACACACGCACACACTTGTTCACTTTTTGCGCCTCACAAACAAAAAAAAAAAATGTTATTGCACATTTAAAGGCGTCATTATTAGCGCTACTTGGAGGCCTCTGCAAGTGTTCCACTAATTGGGGCAAGTTACAGCTGCACTTCTAGTTGCCACAAATTCCCTTTAACAATTACTAAGAAATGCTACTTAAAACACTTGCTAAAGTCCGGCAAAAACTGTTTAAGAATAATAAAATAATCAAAATTGTGAAGCAAAATAAAATGAACTAAAAAAAAGACTTTAAAAATGTTTAAATAAATCATTAAAATAAGTATTTTAGCTAAGAATTCAACATAAAGTTCTTTCATAAGGATTTTAACACCGAGACCCAAATGTAGATTTATAAAATATTTGACTAAAGTAAAAGTATTTTATGCTGATCTTAAAATTAAATTTGTTTGTCATAAACTGGCCTACTGTAATCAAATAATCCCAGCTCTGGTAAAAAACTGCAGCTAAGAACGCTCAGCACTGATTGCACCACAGAATCCCCGACTTTTTTCTGTGCTGCTAACAAAAATGTTTAAGAATTTTTAAAACACCCAAACGAAAAAGAAGAAATTTCAAGCTAATAAACAAAATTAAAATTCAGTTAGGCAGTGCATTAAATAAAATAATTTAAGCCAACATTTGCAAGCCAAAAATGAGCTTATACCAAAAAAGAAAAGGAACTGAACTCTATTAAAATATTAAAAAGAAATTTTTAATTTGAGAGCACCATAGTAACTAAATCAAGTCAAATACTTTAAGCTCCTTTTTAAACACTTTTAAAGCTGTTCAATATTTTTAATTTATAGCCAAACTTAGCTGAGTTTCTAGCTAAAAAAGCAACAGCTAAAAACAAAAATGTTGAACTAAAATTTATTACAAATTTGTGGCGCTGTTTTTAGGTCGCTGGAGGCAGAGTTTTGTGGCAGCCACAGTTTGTTATCACATAAATTGTGTGCACGAATCTTGATCTGCAAATCATTTTCGACAAGTTTACGGGACAGTGCACTCAAGGCATTCAAAGAGGCACTCACAAAGCACTCACTCGACTGAATGCGTGAATAAATGCGTTAAGCTTCAAAATTGGCTAAGAGGAAGAGGGGGAGCGGGAGTTCGTTTGTTATCTGTTGCTTAGATCTGTTGGCAACATTTCCTGTGGCAGCACAAAACAAGCCGCAGTACGAGCCACAGTTTGTGGCATGTGGCAAAGGAATCACTTGAATTATTTACGCAACTAACTAAGCTGACATTTAATTTAAGTGCCAACACTAGAAACTATCTCTGCTACTCTCCCTGCGTCTCCCCTCTCTAGCTGTCTGGCAGTTGTGCAAAATTTATACGTTCTCTGGCAGCTAATGAAATTTATGCATTTATGCCAAAGTTACTTAATACCTGCAAAAGGATGTCCATGCTACGTGCAACTCCAACGTGCAACGCCGACGCTTTGAGCCATGTTAATGTCCATCAAAAGTTGACTGTCAATTCGATTGTTGGACATGTCCATGTTGCCAGTTACCGCATTGAGATCAATTTGCAATTAGCCGCACTTGCAACGGATATGGCTGCAACTCAGTGCTGGTGCACTGAGCAAAAAACTAGGCTACTTCATAATGAATACATTGGCAGGAGGAGTGAAGGGAAATACAAAAGAAAATTGTAAGAAAACGTTAACTAATTTTAATTGCATATCAAAAATTGTACGACCAAAAATACATAGGACTAAAAAAAAAGTAAGAAAAATGTATAAGCTGGTCTATTATAATTAATGCTACACAGCGAGAAATATACTAATTCTTTTAACTCAAAGTACAAAGTTTATTGACTCCTTTTCACTTAATTTAAATTTACTTGAGTAAAGAATTTTCTTTTAGTTTTTACCACAATTTCTATAAAGTTTAGCAAGTTTCAAGCTGAACTCCCTTTAATTTTTATAACATTTGCACTTATTTAAACAATTTTAAATGCAATTTTATTAAATGTTTTTGAAAGTAAACTTTCAATGCAAAACTTTGTGAGTTTTGTGTAAACTTTTTCTTCTTTTAAGAATTCAAGCCGTAGTGTAGTCGGATTTTTTAGAAAACTCAGTGCTCTTATCACGCTGATAAGCACTTCCTTTACTCAGTTATACTTTCGCTCAGTGTAACTCTATCTGCCGCTCTTCCGCTGCCTCTCTCACTCCATCTCTTTCCTTTGCGACACTTGCCAGCTGCGCGTTTCCCGTGAGAAATTTCAATTATTTTAATTAGCGTTGCGATCGCGGCTGCTTTATTAGGCGACAGCAAAAACAACAACAGCAACAACAAGCGACAACAACAACAGCAAACACAACTATTGATGACAACAACGACAACACAACGTTGAAGGCGATGTTAGCGCGTCTGCGTCTGCGCAGAGTCTGAAGTCACAAGTCTCCAAACTCGCTGTCGCTGCCGCAGTCACTGCTGTCGTCACAGTCGGCGTCGTCGTCGTCGTCGTCGCTGTCGTCGTCGTCTTTTTGGACAATTTCCGCTGCGCCGCACGCAATGCGCTGCGTTGCAGTCGACGTCGCTTGGAATGCGACTGGCAGTTGATAGCGGTGTCAGAACAGGATTCTGGATAACTTTGTCGTCGTCTTCGCCGTCGCCGTCGTCGCCGTTGCCTAATGACATGTTTTGGATAATGATGACGGGCAAACGATTGAAAGAGCAAGGAAGAGTTGCCAATCACAGTGCTGACAATTTAGCTGTTTTCTGGTTAGATTTATAGACTCATCTGTTATCTGTTTTTCTAATTTAAACTCTGTTATTCGCTGTCTATTAACAGCGCATGTTAGAGATCTGAGTGTAAGCAGCGCTTGTTATGTTATTAACAGCAACTGCTTTCTCTACTTCGCCACTGTTAATCCAAGTGCACAGTTACAGTGCTATGTTAATTTTACAGGCATGTTATTAACAGCCAAAGCAAACTATGCTCCCCACACTTTTAGCCTTTTTCTGTCTACTTTTCACCCATTTCTTGACCTGTTTTTTATTGTCATCACTGATGGACGATGTTGCTGCTGCCTGCGGCACTGAGGCATGTGGCGATAAAGTCGCTGGAACTTAATTTAAATTGATGACACTGCGTTGAGCGTTGACCATTTGGAAAATTGGCTACAAAGCTGAAAACGTTAGTCAGCCAAATCAATCTGCATGCCAAGCAGTCTAGAATGTGTGACCACCCAGAGGAAAAGCTTTTTCCCCGCTGATTTGCCCCACTCACTGAACCACTGTAACTCTTTGTGGCGCTGTGAGTTGTATCGTTCTGTTAACTATGCACTGTGGGAAAAAGTGTGATAGAAGCCAGACTAAAATTGCTTAAACTGAAGTACTTGATTTCAGACTGTGTTCCTCTTTTCAACAGTGTGCGAGTTGCTTTATAATTGGCCGCTGCGGTGTCAATTGCAGCGCCGGCACCAACTCCAACTCCGACTCCAACTCCAGAGCTCAATTAAAGGCTGCCTCTGCCTCTGCCACATGCCGCCCGCCGTTGGCCAACACTGGCTGCTGCTGCCACCTCCCCTGGGAGCCAAGAAATGTGACTTGCTGCTGGGCAACTGAGGCGACTGCGGTGAAGTCGAGCTTCCTGCTGTGATTGGGAATGCCAATTTCAGCAATTAACAACAATGGCCATAAATGCGAAAAACGCATCAAACGACAGTGAGTTGGTAGTAGAAAAGAGACAGACACACAGACAGACAGTCAGTCTGTTGGTCTGTTAGAGCGAGACAGTCTAAAGCGGCTTAAACTTGTCTTATTAAACATTAAAACAGCAACTGGATTTAATTTTTTTATACACATTTAATCTGCATTTTCTAATCTTAATTCTCTGTGTTGAGCTAAGCTGAGCCTACGCCGCCATTTTGTGGCCCAAAAATAGTTAAATAAAATTAAAAAACTAATCAAAAAGTAAGCGGTAGCAGCGCTGATCCGATCAGATCAGTTTAGTTTCGGATCGGCTTGCGATCAGTGACCGCAGCAAAGGCCAATAACGAACATTAATCAACCGATCGTATTCATATTGGCCATTGTTTGTGCCTCTGCAGCGTGCAATTATTAAGAAAAACAAGTAAATTTTGAGTAGAGCACAGTTGCACGACGCTGAGATACCCTGTAAGGCGTGTAGGTGTGAAAAATGTAGGAAATTCGTTTGAAATTCCCCTTAACATAGCCAGCTAGTGCTATGGAGCTGTTAACATAAAGGCTAACTGTTAACCACTTTACATACGCTGTTAGCTATACGCTGCACTAACAGTTGAAATGTTAATGAGCTGTTAGCTAGCAGCTGGCAGCTCTAAGCTGTTAAATGTTAAAGAAATTTATTTTATTCAATAACCTTTAGCTAATATACCATAATTAATCAATTTACAGGGTATATTAAAGCAATTGCTCCACAAATCGTTTGCTGTTTGCCCTTTGGCTCTTAACGGAAACCGAAACTGAAATTATGGCAGTGACTTTAGCTTTTTTTTCATTTGGTTATACAAATTCTCGTTTGCTCAAGTCATTGCAAGCACTGCAGAGCGAAGGAGAGGGGCAGATAAGGTGTGAAAGAGAGGGAAAGTGCTCAAGTTCAATGACACTATACAAAAATAACATAACAGATTTTTGTGTATTGTTGAAAGTGTCGAAGATATTGAGAGATTGAGAGCTGCATGTGTTTGGATATGTGACCTTCATTGGGATTGAATTTGTTTTGGATTTCGAACTATTTAAAAATTTATTTCCAAATATTAACTGTCAGCATATTGATTGGCTTTGAGTTGAGCTTTGTTTCGGCTCTTTGACTTTTCTGGCTTAAAGTAAGCGACGTTTGATAAAACATTTCCCTAGCTACCAAAAATTATTATATAGTATAATATGAAATATTCATAAATGACAAAGAGCAGCGGGTATTATATGATAGACAACTCATAATATTCCGTGAAAATGTGTTACAAATGCAGTCAGAGCAGAATTCGGAAACAGACACGTTCGTACACGTACAGACATACATAAACAAGTTTGATTATTACACAACACGGTCGTTGAAATTAAAAAATGAAGAGAGCTTCAGTGTTGGTACTGGAACTACCTGGTATTTGCACCTTATCGCATAAAGACACCAATGGCGGTTGACTAAATTAGAATATCTATCTCAAGCTGAATCAGACACACACACTGGTACATACACACACACACGCAGAGAGATAGAGCATGTTAACGGTAATGTCGATTGAAAGATTTCAAATCGATCTGCCCACTGACTCAAATGTAGCCATATTGGCCTAGTGTTGCTAGTAGACCCTGTCATTGGGAAGCTAAAAATGTAACTTAAGCTTGACAGAAGCTCAGTGTCAAGTAAAATGGGTGTGCAAGCAAAGAAAGGCAGCGCGAGGAATAGTAAGAGCTTAACAAGCGTTTCATAGCAGCCAGCTTGCCACAGTGCTAAAAAATATCAATAATACACTAACTTACAGGGTTTCTATGCGTTATCCTTTTGATGCAGGGTCACCGCCAGTCGTGCTCACTCACCTGTTGCCAGTTTTATGACAGCCTTTTAGCCACATATTGATTCCATTCTGGTCACTAACTAAAGCTAAAGCTAAATTGAAATCTTCGAAATTAATGCGATTTTGGCACGTCGAAAAAAGCACAAAAACAAAAACAACAAAAATGAAACAGAAACTGAAACGCGTTCCAAGATCCCCGCACATACACAGACACACGCACACATTAACACGCTTACACACACACACGTAGACGAAGCAGAGCCGAGGGCCGACGCACGTCGCGCATTGGGGGCCTGTGATTCGTGTTGTGGGGCTTTCGCTTTCAGTTGCTGTTCGTTGCTGCTCCCGATTGGTGTTGCTTTAATTTCGCTGTTCGCTGTTCGCCGTTTTCCGTTCGCGCTTCGTGATCTTCGTTTCGTTAACGCGAGCGCTTAAAAAAAGTCCCTTAGTAATTGCATTTGCTACTTTTTTTTGTGTTCCTTTTTACACGCGGCAGCTCAAACGGAAATAAGGGTGGCCGTTCAATATTTAAGCTAGTAAATAAGGGTGCCCGTTAAAATAATAGTATTTAAAGCAGTGTTTTGTGTAACTGCTACGCCGTCGCGTCGTTCGCTGCGCTCAACTGTTGGCGCCCACCTGTTATCGATAAGTCCTGTGCATTAGATCCTTGCTTTGATCGATTAATTACAATGCGCAACAGCTGTTTAAACTGTGTTGTAAAATGTGCATAAATTTGTAATTTGAAATAAGTAAAGCGAAAACAAAATGGATAACGATTTGCATGCGCAAGACAATCATCGTGGCTCCGTGTCCTCGAATAAATCACTGGAAATACCCGTAACGCCCTCGCGCTCCCCCAAAAAAGTCTCCTTCTCCGATGAGCTGCCCAGCAGCAGCAATAACAGCTACAGTGCCACGCCCAGCACAAATCCCAACGGTCAGAGCGAACCCAGTGGTGTGAGTCAGGTGCTCCAACAGGCTTCACAGTATCTGGAGCGTCTGCATGGAGCACGTGATTACACCAGCGAAAGATCACCAGCTGTGTTGGATTTAAGTGCGGACACGACAAGACAGATGGACTCTCCCATGTTAACGGCCACATCGCCCAGCATTCTGATTGCTCATAATGGTTACGAAGACGGTATCGGAAACAATGGCAATGCCAATGCCAATAGTAATACCAACACCATCTATTCCAATGGCAAGCAGGAAGCGTCTATGTATGAGCCGCAATCGAATTTGTACATGGAACGATACAAGCTTAATTTAGATAAAAACTGCAGTTCCATGGAGCTGGAGGCGCGACGGGAGAAACAGCGTTGGCTTCTGATATCGGAGTGCAGTGCTCGATTTGGCGAGGGGAAGCACACAAGGGAGGCGTTTCGCAAACTCTTCTTGGATGAGGTAAGAACTAAGACCCAGTGATGTGCAAAAAAAATCCCAAGGGGAAAAGTAATCTGTGATGAGTTTAAAAATATAAATTCTAAAAAAAAGTACAAATTTTTGGCACAAAAGAAATCTACAAGCGAAAAAGAGACAACTAGTGATGTGCCAAAAAAATATTATATCAAAAAATCGTACTGGAACGAAGTGGAAAAAGTCCAGATGGGAATAAGTGATCAGTGATTAGTTCTAAAATAAGTTGATATATAAATTTGTTCGATTTTCGACACTTGCAATTAGCAATGCTACGATTTATGCGAAATTTGTAATTGAAATTTAGTGACTGCTGATGTAGTGAGATGGAAAGAGTGAGAAATTGTTACACACTGTACGGTATACACTGCTTATCACGACTACTACCGTTTGTTAATTACCTTGACAGTGTAGCAGTTTGAACTATGCAAATGAAGTGCGGAAAATCCGGGAATGCTTGTTCTCTTATCTCGCTCTCGCCCTGTCTCGCTTGCACTGCTCTGACCTTGTGCTACATATTTGCTCAAGAAAGAGTTGCTTAATAAGTGATTAATGCTGAAATTTATATGGAGTGTACAATTTTTAGTTAATTACTTTGTGGAATTTAGTAAAATATGTTTGATTTTTTAGTCATTATTGTTAAGGAAAAAGTTTACGAATAAATTAAATCCAGTAATGTCTGTGTTCTCCCACTCAAAGTTACACTCTGCCTCGCTCCGTTCCCCACTCGCTCTAATCCTCTGCTTGTCTACACCCCCCACTCACTCTCTGTCTCGTTCTCTCTCTCTCCTGCTCACTGCTGACCTTGTGCTACATATTTTGTGGTCCTTTACCCGCTCTACCCAAAAAGTTTAAACTTGTTTTTGTTTCTGTATTTTTATTTTGGCTTATTTAAAGGTATTTTGATTTATGCTGTTGTTGTCTTTATTGTGCTCTATTGCTGTCTCTTTCTGCCTCGCATACTGTTTGCATTTTTTATGGGCCTCAAGAAAGCTGTCCAACCAGTCCCAGACCCAAATCCAATACTCGATGCTCATCTCTTAAATATGCACATTTTGTTTTTCTCTCAACTGCTCATCGTGTGTGACCGATGTGGATATATGTGTGCAGACAATGGATCGTGCATATGAATAGCATTAAATATGCATACTAATAAGCATTTAATT
This sequence comes from Drosophila parthenogenetica, assembly GCA_035047505.1. Taxonomy (NCBI): domain Eukaryota; kingdom Metazoa; phylum Arthropoda; class Insecta; order Diptera; family Drosophilidae; genus Drosophila; species Drosophila parthenogenetica. Next base: position 8,761,236 of record JAWNPM010000087.1, read on the forward strand.
AATGCTAATATCTGGTACTTACTTACACACACACACACACACTCATTTATATCTTATCGCTTGTCTTCCCGCTTCGCGTGGGTTTAAGGTCAATTGATCTCCGGCTAAACGAATCAATCAGTTAACCGATTATGTTCTCCAGTGCATAAATCTGTTTCCCAGTTGTAAACAATGTATTTTGTTTATACACAACTACAGTGGGCACTCCCTAAGTGCTAAAGCATTTAAATACTATTTTAGTAATCTATTTTATTTGTTTTTACCTCTGTAGTGCCCACTATAGTCCATTAATTATTTAACACTTTGTTTTATAGACTTATAAATTGATTTTCTTTACAATCTATTTAAATTTCTATTTTCAGGAATTTCAACAGAAGCTTTTTCAGCTCTTTGATCTGGATCGCAATGGTTACTTGCTGCAAGATCGCTGGATAGAACATCTAAAGGGTCGACTCACGTAAGTCCAACTTCATTTGCCTTTCGGCTCTAATGGTAGTAAGAAGTTAAGAGTAAAGAGGTGCCAAAACAATTAGCTAGATGCCAGCAAAAAAGCTGTCTCTGTACTGATTTTATTCCCAATCACAAGCACACGCAGCTCTTGTTATACCCGTTAGGAGTGGAAAGAAGGGGTGTATTAGTGTAGTATATATGTTTTCAAGAGTAAAGGCGGTATGAGACTCTCAAGAATTCTACAGTTTACGCTATTATTGGCCAATTTCAACTACTTTCGTCACTAGTAATAGGCAAAAGACGCTACAGCGCCCACAATTTTTAAGCTGTCGCCTTAATTTTTATAGCAAACTATAGCTCTATATAATTTTTAGAATACAGACTCATTACACTAAGATTGTATGCAAGCGCAGAAAGTTATGCCTGTTTATAAGCTTACAAGGGTATAAACATGCAAATGTCTATAACTTTTAGCGCCGTAGACTTAACGGGTATCTCTTAGCAGTGTTTACTAGCTCTTGTTGCTGTTGCCGTTGCTGTTGCAGTGTGTCCATGTGGCATGCCCCAGGCGAAGGCATTCCAGCTGCGCCAAGTTAGCTACCAAAGCCAGCAAATGCCAGCACTACACTTGGCACGACAACACAGCCAGCGGACAACGACGACGACGACGATGCCATCGCCAATGGTGATGCTATCTGTGTTGTATGTTAACATATACAACAGCTAACATAGTCCGCATGCCGTTCCATCCCAGCTCCGCCCCACTGCCCAGTCTCCACTGCCTCTCTCTCTCTCGCTCTCTATCTCGCTGGCACTGTCTGGCAACTGTCACTGGCCTGCCTGTCGTAATGAAGTCATTCAAATACAAATATAGCGTGTGTTGGGCGCGGGAGTTGCACTTCGGAGTTGCAATTGCAGTTGGAATTGAAGTCGCAGTTGTAGCTGAAGCTGGAGCAACGTTTCAGCTACTGGAAGTGCGCTGGCTTAGACCCTGTACTGCAAATATGCCCAGGGTGTGATTAGTTGGAGTTCTAGGCTTATTTTAGTGCAAAGTTGAAGAAACTTTAAAGTTTACAATCAGTTTTTGAGCTAAAACTTGAAAAATATACTAGATATGGCCCAAATTGGTACGATCAGTTTAAAAACGACAGAGATAACACTTAAGAAAGAGAAAATAGACAGAAAAAATGTGGGTTGAGAGTCTACAGCCCCAATACAGGGTCTCTCTGCATCGTGTATACCCTGTGTAAGACTTAATCTCTCATTTTTTGCACTTTCTTTCTATCAGCGACGATCGGCAAATGGATTTTGCGGAGCAGATCGAATCTGTGGCCTATGTCATCTGTGGCGAGAAGAGTCAAGTGTCCTTTAAGAACTTCCACGATATCTGGCACACGAGAGGCGTAAGTGCCACGCCCACACGTCAAACAATACCGCATACCTAACACTCATTCCAACTACCCACAGATACTGGATAAACTTTATCGGCTGATCGACAACGATGGCACAAATCTCATATCGACCAATCAGGTTATGGAGTTTATCTCGCACTTAACCAACTCCAGGTAAGTTCTATACATATAACTAATTATAGGCTATAAATATATAACTGTAAAGTGAAAGCAGGTTTAATTATTTTTAAAAACTTTTGTTTAGAATTTCAATTGTTTGTGCGGCAACTTAGAAACTTGATCGCACTTGAAACGCAGTTAGCCCGAAAGTTATTCATCGGATAACTTGTTTTTATGGGCGCGACATTTTCGAAATTCATTAAAATTGCTAACAAAAAAATCGTTTAATTGCTAAATATGAGTATAGTATGAGAAATACCAGTAAAAGGGGTTTAAAATGTTCTTTGTTTTAATTTCGATGGATTAGATTAAACGGTTTTTGCGTAGTCTAAACTGATACTTCTCTTCTTTCTAGACCGCGCACAGGTTTTGACAAGAAATCCCTCGCCCGCCTGGAGCAACTTTTTCGCAATACCGTGGGCAATGAGCAGGAAATACGCAGAGAGGAGTTTCAAAAAATTGTCACCTCCAAGAACGTAGGATTATAGCCCCCACTATCCTATTAATACTTTAACTAATCGCACTCTCCCCTCAAACTCTAGCCCTTTTTCACAGAGCGCGTCTTCCAAATCTTTGACAAGGACAATTCCGGTTCCATATCCCTGCAGGAATTCATAGATGCCATACATCAGTTCTCAGGACAATCGGCTGATGATAAAATACGTTTTCTATTTAAGGTCTACGACATAGATGGTCTGTCTACTCTTAACCAAATTTAAACTGATTTGTAATAGACCCAATCTCTACCAGGTGATGGCCTCATACAGCACAAGGAGCTGCACGATGTGATACGACACTGCATTAAGGAGAACGGCATGGAGTTCTCCGAGGATCAAATTGAGGATCTAACCAGCGCCATGTTCGAAGATGCCGATCCTCATAACAGCGGTGAAATTACCTATGAAGCGCTCAAAAATCAGCTGCACAAACATGGCGGTCTGCTGGAGAATCTCAGTATTACGTAGGTGCCATAAAATTTTCCTTAGGGAAAACTCTATTAACTTTTTCCCCCTCGTAGCATTGATCGCTGGCTGGTGCCCATTGCCGAGGAGCAGCCGGCGAGCAAAAAGAGCTCAGGACTGTGGAATAAAATACCTCATCAGCTAACGCTGGCCTACATGAAGAACAATCAGGTCTTTGTCTCTTACCTCTTCTTCTACATAACTGTGAATCTGTGCCTCTTCATCTCGCGTGCCATTCAATTTCGTGCTCACAATGGATTTGTCATCATAGCCAGAGGATGTGGTGAGTTTTCATTCTTTTGGCTGCTACAATTTCTTTTTTAAATCCCTTTTCTCCTCTTTCCTACAGGCCAATGTCTGAACTTCAACTGTGCCTGGGTGCTCGTGCTCATGCTGCGACATTCCTTGACCTATCTGCGCTCCCAAGGCCTCTCTGCGTTTCTCCCCTTGGATCACCATGTCTACCTACATCAGCTGACGGGCATAACGATTTCCGTGCTCAGTTTGGTGCACACGATCATGCACTTGTTCAACTTCTCAATGATTGTAGTCAATGATCCGATCATTAATGCGGGAAACTTCACACTCACCGAATGGCTGCTAACGGATCGTCCGGGTTTGTTTGGCCTGATTCCCGGCTGTGCAAATCCTACGGGAGTGGCTCTTTTCTTTATACTCCTCGTGATGTTCATCTGCTCACAGCCGTTTGTGCGCAGAAAGGGCAGCTTCGAGGTTTTCTATTGGACGCATCTGCTGTACGTGCCTTTCTGGATACTCACACTGTTCCATGGCCCCAATTTCTGGATGTGGTTCATGCTGCCCGGTCTGGTGTACATAGTGGAGCGTGTGCTACGCTATGTTTGGATGAGGGGTGAGCATGGCAAGACCTACATAAGTTCGGGTCTCCTGCTGCCCTCCAAGGTCATCCACTTGGTCATCAAGCGACCGTACAACTTCCATTTCCGTCCAGGAGATTATGTGTTTGTCAACATACCCACAACAGCCAACTATGAGTGGCATCCCTTCACCATTAGCTCTGCTCCAGAGCAGGAGGATTACATGTGGCTACACATACGCACCGTGGGTGAGTGGACAAACCGACTGTATCGCTACTTTGAGCGGGAACAGCAGAAGCTGCACAAGGGCGAGGTCAATACACACATGCACGCCATTCCCACGCCCAGTTTTATGCTCCTGAACGAGTCACGTAATCCCGTACTCACCGACAAATCCCACCTGTCTCCAACAACAACGACTAGGACGCCACAAACTGATTTCCTGGCACGCAACATGGCCACAGTACAGAATCGAGGAGAATTGGGTCCACCGCAGCGTCCGCCGCGTCACCATCGCAAACAGCCTGCTCCTTTACCGGAGTCGCCTCCTACGGTGGCCAATACGGGAGTGAATCGCATTAGGAGCATCAAGAAGTCGCTGCAACGCACTTTCTCCCGCAAGGAAACCGCCGAACCGAAGCTCAAGACCCAACGGCTGTCTGGTATGGCCAATGGGGCGTTTATAGCCGAGGGAGGAGAGCGCGAGGATCGGCGGCTTAAGCAGCGACCGCTGGAGAAGAGCATCTCCTTGCCGGACATCAGCATGAAGAGCAAAAAGCGCAGCAGGCTCAAGGCGTAAGTCGAGGATTAGGGTCCCCGTATGATTCCATTAAAAGACCTAACCACTTTTTATCCTACAGCCTGCGCTCCCTGGGACGCTCTGAGTCCGAAAGCGCCTTCGATGACAAGCGCATGCGACGCGCCCGCAACAATAGCGTGGGCTTGGCCTACCTGAGTCCGCAGAACAAATCGCTGGCTCAGAGTTTCCGCTACATGCGGAACAAGCCCACGATTATAGCGTTCAAGACGCCCAGCATGGAGCAGAGTGATGTGCAGTCGACTCCCTCTGGAGATACCACTGATCATGGCACCTCCGAGCAGGGCGTGCGTGTGTCCAGATCGGAGAGCGCAGCGGACAAGTTGTCCATGGCGCGACTTAGCATCGCAGCGGAGGATCAACCCGTGGAGGTTAGTAATCAATAAAATTAACCTAGGATTAAGTGTCCTGAAATCATGCTAATCCCACGCTCCTTCCCCTAAATTTCATCTCCAAGGATAACACACACACGGCGTCAGGTGGCAGAAAGTCCCGTTTACGTCGTCCCACATTTCTGCGCACTTTGTCCACATCCATTGCCAATCGGGGCGGTAACAATGCAGGTGGCGGTGGCAGTGGCAGTTCCACAACTAACAACGGTGGCAAGGTCACACTAGATGCGGGCGTTATGGAGGTTTGGCAATACACACACATTTTAGGGTTGCCGCTTAAGACTTTAACTCATAAAACTCAATTGGATCACGCAGCTTTTCCATAAAACTTCTCCTCTAACCTATGTCAACCCTTTTCCCAATATCCCGTTTAATTTTGTAGGCATAGTTGGCAACCCTAGTACCCATATACACCCACTAAACACACCAACTAACAAGCTTTACCTCACTTTCCTTAGATCTTCATTGATGGTCCCTATGGCGCGCCATCGAGTCACATTTTTGGCGCCCAACACGCGGTGCTCATCGGCACGGGCATTGGCGTCACGCCCTTCGCCTCCATTCTGCAGTCCATAATGCATCGTTACTGGAAGGTGAGACACAGTTGTCCACGCTGCAAGTTCGAGTGGGCTAGTGAAATACCCAAATCTGTGATGAATCTGCGTAAAGTGGACTTTTTCTGGATCAATCGGGATCAACGATCCTTTGAGTGGTTTGTTAATCTGCTCTCGCAGCTGGAAATTGAGCAGGCGGAGCTGGGTGGTGCCATGGAGCGGTAAGTAATGTTAAAAGGGGTGTACTTAATGAGTTTTGACTGAGATTTCACCCTTTTTACTGACAGTTTTCTGGACATGCACATGTACATCACTAGTGCGCTGCAGCGTACGGACATGAAGGCGGTGGGCTTGCAGTTAGCCTTGGATTTGCTGCATGAAAAGGTAGCAAACTATAGCCTTAAATATCCAAATTTGTTAATAATACTCCATATATTTTCCAGGGCAAACGTGATCTGATCACAGGACTCAAAACGCGCACGAATGCGGGACGACCCAACTGGGACAAGGTGTTCCAGCAGCTGTTGGCGCAGCAGAAGGGCAAAGTAACGGTATTTTATTGTGGGCCACCTCAGTTGGCCAAAACGCTGAGGGTTAAATGCGATCAGTATGGATTTGCTTTTCGTAAGGAGTGCTTTTGAGATTTTGGACCTTATTGGGTCGCTTATTAATGATATTTTAATTACTTTTACTGTTATGTTTATGATTATGCTCATTGTCATAGGGTTTCGGGTATCTCGTTTTTCGAATTCTCAGTCTATCTATATATATTCTGTATCTCTACTATATATACACACATATATTTTGTTAGCTATTTATTTGTCCTGTCTTGTTTATTTTTTGTCTCATGTTATTTTATCGGCTTGTAAATATATACACAATAATTTTATTTTTAATTATAATTAATAAAAATTGTTACTCAATTTGTGCTAATTTGTGATGTCCCAATTTTTGTATCCTCCATTGATCCCTTGTCCACCACTCAATCCGCTTCCTACAACCTTTTCCAGGTGGTTCCGAGTTCTACATCTGAGGACGGTACCAGCAAATAAATTAAAACTTAATGAACCAAAAACCATTGAGAAATATTTTAAAAAGTGACCAAATTTCTATTAGAATTCTAAATTTCAAACACTTAAAATCTTATGTAAGATTTATATATATTTTTAAAGTTTGTGATAACAATTTATAAATATAAACTACAATTTTAAGAAGCACTTTCCAATTTGTATAAAGATATTTTTACTAAAAGTGAAAGATGAGAAAGTTATGACTGCTTTAAGTTTACAGGGCGCTAGCTTAGCTAAGGCTATAACTTGGAAATGACTAGAGCTATCTTAGCCCATATCACACATTATATGTAAGCTACCCTTAGGTGTCTTCCAACCAAATTTGTTTCGGAACGTGCCATTATATCCATCTTAATTCATCTTACCCATCTTAATTCAGCTCATCTGTACAATTTTCTACTACATTATTTCTTCGAAATCAACATTCAATTTTTATTATATAATTTTTCAGAACAAAATTATAATCGTTAAGGTTTCAGTAAAAAGAATGCAAAGCAAAATACAGTGAAGCATCGCTTTAGTGTCTGGACCAGGTGCTAAAGTTAATATCGCTGGGTCTGGACTTGCGTTCTATTGTAATTGTTTCGTCGTCGATTTTGTCCGCATTGTAGAATTCGCGCAGCTCGGCAATGGCTGTCTCCTCGATTTGGGTATGGACTAGAGATTTATTGCGCATGCGCTCGTAGCTCTCGCGCTGCCGTCGCTCATCCGCAAGGATTTTGGAGAAGCTATTGGTCTGATCAGCGCTGCTGCTACTGGCAGTGGTGGCCTGTCCCCGCATCATGTTAGCAAACGATGTGGGGTCCGTGATGCTGCCCGTGGCGGGCGGGGAGTTAAAAGCCTCTGAAAAGGAATGGGATGAATTAGCGGAGGGACTCACGCCCCAGGCATTGGGCAGCGTTGGTGGCGTTGTATTCAACTCGAAGGTGTTGGAGCTCTGAGCCCGCCAGTTCTGCGACTCGGAGGAGAGACGTTTGCGCTGCTTTTGTGACATTTTCTGGGATTGTCCCATCAGTGTACTAAGATCTAGATTGTAGCTCTTGCTGAGTGGTGTGCTAGCCTCGTTGGGGCTCTCAGGCGGTGGTGGTGTTAGCTCCTTAGCGGGAGTTCTGGGTGACATGACAACCAGCTCGGGACTTGGCTGCTCCTCCTGTTTGAGCACATTGTTAACCTTCAATGCCGTCTCTGCTAGCTTGCGTTTCTGCTCCTTTTTGTCCACGACACGTGACCAGTTCTTGGCTTCATTTTGTGTGCTGCCTTGTGGCGCAGACTGCTGATCTGGCGTGGATTCACTGACGCTAAGAGATCTCATCATGCTGCTGATAGCCTGCTTTTCATAATGATGCGCATCCTGCTTATTGTGGAGCTCCTTCGGCTTGCTTCGAGCGGCGTCTTTAAGCTTGGAATCCTGGAAAAGATTTGATATATTAATCAGCTTAGAAATACAGGGTTTACTTGAGACTTACCGCTGCCATGCGATAGTCGAGATCCACTTCACAGCCATCAACAAAGCTGAGCAGCAGCTCATCCTCTATAGCCTCGGAGAACGGTGTGATCTGACGATAGTCAAACACCTTTTGGAACATCTTTCGATAGTGACCATTGAGTAGCTGCAGCGTCGTAGCCTCGCACTGTTCAATACTACGATAGGTGAGCACTCTCGCTAGATTCTGGCAGATAAAGTCCAGACAGCCCTCCTGCAGCAACTTGCAGTTGTACATGACGGCAAAGTCCAAGATTTCACCGCATTTCCTTATGTTAATCTTATCAAGAATCAAAGATTCACACACATTCTGCAGTGATTCAATAAAGTATTGATCACACAATGTGATCATGTTGTACAGAAACGTTTCCGTGTAGTTTTGTTTGCAAAACGACTCCGTGTCCAGGCTGTAGAGATAATCCAGTATCGGTTCCATGTACTCCACGGGCACGCTGTCAAAGTTCACTGTGGCACGTTCCGCCCACGAGTGCATGAACATCATCTCAAAGTACTCTAGTCTTGCGACGAGTATACACTTGTGCGCCTCGAGCACTTCGCCCTCCTCACAGACGATGCGCACGTCGTAGAGCTCCGGGAAATCCGTGCGATGTAAGCGACTAACGCGCTGTCTGTTGGGTAGTGGGAACTGCTGCTCGGAGATGTAACTGCAAATAGTTATGGGCATTTAATGGAAGCTTTTTATTAGGCCTGAAAGCCAACTTACCTCTGCATGTACTTGGCCAATTCCTGTAGTTGAAACTTTTGCAAGTGGACGAGGAACATTTCACAGACGCGACTGCGTTTTTGGGGCTTATTGGGACCCAGACTTTGCTGCATGCAGTCGATATCTAAGAAAGGAGAGCAGAAATAACAAAAAAGAAGGTTTGAATAGGTCATAAGTGCCCTTTAGGCAACCCACCATCCTCTGTGGGCCAATAGTTGCAGTAGATATGCTTCAGTACCAACTCAAACATTTTGCCAGTTAAATTCTCAAAATTTAAATACACATTCTTGTCCAGATAACAACGGATTAGTTCCCTCAATCCAGGCGCACGAGAGAAGATGATAAACTTGTGCGCCGCAAAGCGTTCGCCGTCCACATGAAGCACCACATCGTGCACCGCATCCGAGTCACAGGTGTCGTGATAGAGCTTCTTGAAATGATGCTCTCGTCGTGGCAATTGGGGCTTCTTAAAGTACTTCAAGTGGGACTCCTGCAGCACAGCGAAGGAGGAGAAGCTTTCATCACAAACAATGCGCACAGCACGATCGATATTCGCCACACGCTGCAGATCGATGCGTATGTAATGCTCCCTGGAGATTTCCGTGCGATTCTGATCGTTATTCTGCCAAATGTCCATGTTGTGCTTGGGTTTTTCCTGACTGCCGGCGGGAAACGAGAGTTGATTGCACTTGCCCCGATACACACAGCCATCGGAGAGTATTAACACCTGATTGCACTTGTACAGAATCTGCTTGATCTCCGGCAGGCGAATGGTCGAGAAGTTGCAGCTGTAATAAAGTATTTTAGCCAAAATTGGTCACAGGTGCTTTATGGCGACTCACCTGTAAAACTGCTGTGTGTTCTCGTACCAAATGAAGACCACATTCGTTTCGGTGAGCATCAGTAGCTTCAAAGCGGCTGCAGAGCCCTTAGTAGAGTTCTTTACATTGCCGCCCATCACCGCAATGCTCTTGAGATCCTCATAACTGTCGAAGGTAGAGCTTGAAGCTTAAATGTGTTGGGTAAGGAAAACAAGGAATTTACTTGGGCGTCTTGATGGTTCTGGTCTTCTCGGCATAGAAAAGAAAGATCAATTTGTCCGTGGAGTAAACCACTGTGGCTACATTGTTTGCCTCCACGAAGTTAATGCTCGTCCTCTCGGGCAGCTTCATCTGTAAATGAAGGCAGTTGGCTTAGGAAAAGAGTTAAATACAAGACAAATTGTTTAAAGTACGTGCCAGTGTGGGCGCTAGTATTGTTCTCGTCTGGGAACTGATGCCAAATTGTCCCAGATTAGCGCCCCAAACGTAGATGCACCTGCTGCTGTAGGCAATGGAATGTTGATCACAGGCAATCACGCGTTTCAAATCACTCGCACCCTTGTCTCGCAACGAGACGACTTCTCGGAACGTAGCCAGACTCTCACCAGCATCACGTACACCTAGCTGATGATTATCATTGACACCGCAGGCAAAGACCAGTGAGCCATCCGTCAAGAGCAGCGAGTGCTGTCTGGACACACTCAGATCAATGATGTGTTCATTCTTCAGCTGCAGCTTGACACGTTTGGGAGCTGGCAAACTGTTCTCCACGCCAATGCCCAGTCTGCCGCCCTTGCCATGTCCCACCGCGTAGAGATGGCCCTTGGTGTCACAGAAGAGACTGTGGTAGGCGCCCAGGGCGACGTGTTCGATCCAAAGATTCGATTTGCGAAAGAAATCCACCGCCTGCGGTGAATTGCTGTTCTGCTCATTGCCAATGCCCAGATTGTAGTTCTTATTGGAGCCCCAGACGAGGATTTCATTTCTGTAAGGGAAGGAATATGGGAGTTTAGGCTTTAAACAAAATCGGAATTCCCGCCAAAAGCTTTTTATTTTTCCCTCCAAAACTTCCCAACTGTCGATTAAAAAGCTAAACTGTCAGCACTACACAGTGACTTTGCGCAGCAATGCTGTGACTTCCAGACTTCTACTCACTGTGAGGGACTCGCGGTGTCCACATCCCACTTCCGACAAATGGCCTGCAGCGGACAACGCGTGTCCTCGTCCAGCAGCTCGAAGCTAGCACCGTAGCGCAACAACAAAACAGCGCAATCGATGCAGCCATAGAATAGAGCCCGGTGCAGTGGGCTACTCCCAGACTCGTAGTCACGTATATCAATATGTGCACCGTGATTCAGTAGCCATTCGAGAATGCTGTAGCGTGCCACGGAGGCACACATATGCACGGCGGAGCGGCCGAGATAGTCCCGTATATTGCTAAAATTCGCGCAGGTTTTGGCTATAAATGCGGCTAAATGTTGATCGTCAATGGAGCGTTTGGTTAGTGCCGCCGTAATGCTGTCGCCATGCTGACGTTGCCTGCACCTGATGGTGCAGTCATATTCCTGGTTTTTTAGTGCTGACATGCGGTATAATTTAATTAAAACGCCGGATAATTGCACTTTTTACGGGAATCGTTGTCGTCTTGTTATTGTTGCTACTGCGGCAGTTTTTGTTGTTATTGTTTTGCAGCTGCCGATAACAAGGCGGCCAAGTATCGATTCTTGCAGAAATTGTTCTAATAGCTTAACTAACTACAACTAACAACCTAGCGTCTCTATTCGACCAATTGCCATTTAATGCAAAATTAAAAACAACATATTTCATTTATGTATGCCGCAAAATATGTAATTTTACATTATTGTGAAATTATGTCCCCTATCGATAATTATATCGAGTCACTATAAAGTACTCGTGCTTACTATCGGTATAAGGTATTTTCACTTATGCGCATCTATGGTCACACTGTGGTCCAGTTCTAGTTTAGTTGTTGAATGCGCCGCGTATAGCAGCTTCGCGCACTTGCTACGTAAGAAAGGGTGTTAATTTTTTGATACAAAAGAGAAGAGGAAAACATATAGTCAGCAGTGGCCTATTATGTAAATGGACAATCGAACTATAAACATACGGAACTGCCTGCATAAAGTGATTCAATCATTGATATGAGTGTGCGAATGATTGTGTGCCAGTGTGTATGTGTGACTGGTGCTCCTGTGGCCCAAGCGGAAATCAATTGAATATTGAGTCATAAGCCAGAAGTTAAACGCGTCATACATTTTGATACACCACAGACAAAATTCACTGCGTTTCGTGTTGTCATAGGCATTAATTTGATTAATAGCTGACAATTGAATTAATATGCTAAACAACAACTATATATAAATCGAAATACATACAGTAATGTGTAAGCATATGTTTGCATATGTGTTAGTCAATGTGTGTGTGTTTAAATTTGAACTGATAGCAATGTGTTAGTTGCAGACATCTTGCTCATCTTTATTAATTAATTAATTACTTGACCCGGGCATGGGGCATGGGCACGGCACTGGGCAATGCCAAAAGCTTGAGAATTGTTTAAAACAATACATATACAAAGCAAAGCAGTGAAATAGTTTGTGTGCACGTAATACTTGTACAAACACACTCAAGCAAACCTGGCAGACGTGCATGTGTATTAACAGTGCATCAAAAAAGTAAAGTCACACTTACAACATGTTATAAAATGTTTGCTAAATGAAAGTTAATGCTCCGTTTTCGCTAAGTAAACTGCCTTACGATTTATATAAATTATGAGGCGTGTGCTTACTTTTTTGTTGCACTGTATGCAGTTTTCGTAGAAATATGCTGCTTGAGAGCGTGTGAGTGAGTGACTGTGTGTGTGTGTTTGTTTATGTAGTATTTATGTGGAGAGCCAAGTTTCTCTCGATAGCTGTTGCTTGCTGCTTATTTCGTTTTAATTTCTTTTTTTTTCTGCTTATATTTACTTTTAGTTCACAGAGATCAGGTTTTCGCTGCTTGCCGAAGCCAAGTGCAGTCCTCGCTGCAGCTGCATTACATTTCTTCGTCTCCCTTTTAACATATACATTCTAAGGTGCGAAAGAGAACAAGTGGCTAAGCAGGTTGCACTCCACTAACACATATACAAACGAACGCACACACATATACAGGCTGGAGCCAGAACGTGAAACACATCCCCGGAAATGCCAATAGAAAGAACGAAGCATAGGAGTGCAAACAGATAATAAAAAAAGAGCATAAATAAAGAAAGCAAGCGATTAAAAGCATAAACACAACAAAGAAGTGACTGCGATAGCAAGATAGCTTATAAAGCTACGTGTTAGAGTGGTGTGGAGTGCTCTTTAACTCAATGCAGCTTACTGCATTAAAGCTGCTCACACACACACACACAAGCAACACGCGTACACTGCACACACACATACAACTAATCTTTGGCACAAATTTCTGAATGGAATAATTATGTTGTGATGGGATCGTGCTCGTGTACACGGCGACACTTTCTGCTGTCAATATGCTTCCTGCAAATGGTAAGTTTTAACTTATCAGTAATCCACTCTATTCATGTGTTTATATTTATTTTTATACTTCTTCCTCTGCATGCAAACAATGCGTGTTATCTGTTCGTATTTCCCCCTCCGACAGATAACGATTATCGAGCGCCAGGTATTCGATTTTCTCGGATATATGTGGGCGCCCATATTGGTCAACTTCTTTCAGATACTGTTTATAATATTTGGATTCTATGGCGCATATCATTTTAGAATCAAATACATCATAACGGTAAGTAAACACGTGCTATGTTCTCTGGCTCTCCCTCTCTCTCTTATCAATAATCGATAACGATAACCCAAATTTGTTTTTGTGGTTTTTCAGTACTTGCTATGGAACTTTGTGTGGATTGGCTGGAATGCTTTTATGATATGCTTCTATTTGAATGTTGGCAACCTGGATAGGGTAAGTAATTGGGGTCAATACCCCCACCCACCATAAAGTCTATATATAGTAGGTCAAGTAATTAGGTTGTTTTGAAACAGAAGAGGGTGAAGCAAGTGCAGACACGGAAAGTATATATATTCTTGATCAGGGGTATGTCCAGACCTTGAAAGTATATATATTCTTGATAAGGGGATTTAACAGACCCTCAAAATATACATATTCTTGATCTGGGGCAGCTGCACACCAGCAAAGCATATATATTCTTGATCAGCATTAACAGTAGAGTGGTTATAGACAAGTCTTTCTGTTTATGCGTACTTCTCTCTGTATAAAAATGCTATAGCCAACAGATTTCACATCACTACCCAAAACTTATCAGTTCTTTGTCTATATAACTACTTGACCTACTCCAAAATCTACCTAAACCATTTGTAACTCATAATTTTTTGCTTAACAGGAAAGCGATTTGCTGAATCTGGGAACCGGAAGTGTTTCGTGGTTCGAGGCAAACGGTTATGGCTGTAAGCCCACCTATAACATCACAGCCGATGATCTATTCCGTCCCCTCCGTCCGGAACATGTCGAGGACTGTCTATTGGACTATACCCTCGTTGAGGTCATACACTCGGGTGTACAGTGTGCGCTGGCGGTGAGCATTAATCAATTTAAAGTGCTTCAAATTGATATCAATTTTATACTCCTACTTTCATATGCTCTTCCATACCACTATATATACCATTGTGTGTATATATAGCTGCTGGGTATACTTGGTGCGATTCTAATCAGCTGCATATTTCTCGATGAGGACGACAGATGTAAGTTATAATCGTCTCATATGTAGCACACACACAATACTCGTATAATCGTATAAATCAATCACTAATGGGTGCTGGTTATTATTCTAAAATAAGACTGCAAATCGTATGGGAAGTTCAGTGTGGCTTAGTCTATTTATACCCTGTAAATGGGGCTTTAATCATTTGCTAAAAGTAGTAAAAGTTTATCCTACAAACACCAACTTTTCCACTCCTTTTCTAAAACTATTTTACCACGTTTACCAACACTGAACACTCTTCTTTCTATGCCTTCGACTTTGCAGTCTTATTAACACTTGTATTTAGTTCTTTTCTGTATTTTCTGTGGGTGTTTTTGCTTTTCCAACTGCCCCAACATTAAATTTATTTCACTTTTCACTACTTTTTTTCAAAACTCAACTCGAAATTCCATTGTAAATATTTATTAATTTATTTATTTGTTGTAACAAAACACGCTCAAGTGACGAATGTTTGCGAAACGAAAGAATGTCGAATGTTTATTTATTTATATAAAAAAAAGAACAAAAAACAAAATGAAACTCAAGATTTGTTATTGTCAAAAAGAAAAGGCGAAGAATCCTACCCGGAATGCATTTAACCATTATGTTATTATGTGATTTTGTCTATAAAAACCAGAAACTGTTGTGCATTATATCATAAATCATTATATCCATATCATTTAATATACAAAATTTATATATATTTATATATGCTTGTAATTCATGTTATTATTTATGTTTATGTTTTTATAACCAGCAAGCGAGAAAGCTTAAGAGAAGCAACAATTTTGTGTTTGTTTTTAAGCTAATGATGTAAATTTAGTATAAAAAATTATAATTATAAATGTTTTGGCTTGCTTAAAACCTTAACTAAATTACGCTTTAATTTAAATATAAATTATAAAACGTTTTAGCTTTTTTAGAGCTATTTTTTCAACGATTTACATCATTAACTTAAACAAATGTTATAAAGTAACTGGAAATGTTTCACAAAATGTTAAAAGTAAAGCTTAACATAGTAATTAAACCTGTTTAAAACAATATGTATAACTAAAAACATTTTTAACAAATTTAAAAGCAAAAAATTTTATAATTTTGTACATAAACTTAAGTAAAAACGCTTATAAACAACTGAAAGTTGACTAAATTATTATGTTTATTTAAAAACTTGTAAATTTGTTGATTTAATATCAATAACTTAACACTTTGTGAAACTTGACCGAT
The DNA here is from genome assembly GCA_035047505.1 of Drosophila parthenogenetica. Lineage (NCBI taxonomy): Eukaryota > Metazoa > Arthropoda > Insecta > Diptera > Drosophilidae > Drosophila > Drosophila parthenogenetica. The sequence goes on from JAWNPM010000087.1 coordinate 8,776,908, forward strand.
TACAATGACAACAAATTACGTAAATTTGTGTAATTGTTAAAGAAAATTAAATAAATTTCTGGTTTACAGTCGATTTCATGAACGGCGACGCGAAGAGTCCACAGCACACCGTCGTCCATCCAATGTACGTGAGCTATACAAGTATACCGACAACATCAGCAACAGCAACAATGCAATCAAATAAACTGCAACTGCAGCAGCAGCAGCAACAGCAGCAACAAAATTCACTGCAATATTATCATCAAGAACATCGACAACACACAAAATCAAAAACAAAATCAAGTCTAAATAGCAACAACAACAACAGCAGTAACAACAACAGCAACAACAGCAACATAAACATGAATAATAATCACAGCACTTACAACAGCTACAATAATACACTGATAACTGATCACGATCAGCATCAGATACTGAATCAGACTCAGAATCAGCATCAGACATTAGCAGACACAACAGCAATTAACACACATTTAACACACACAAGTGGCAACAGTCTCAAGCAGCGCAGCAGCAACAACAGCAACAGCAGCAACAGTCACAGCAACCACAACAACAACCACTACTCTGAGAGCAGCCAGCGACGCAAGCGTCAGAGTCCTAAGAGCAAAGCAAATCCCTTGAATTCAGTTAGTCCCATGTCCGTCTCCATGTCCATGTCCATGTCACCGCAGACCACGCCTTCGCTCTCCTACGCCTCCTTGCAGAACTCCAATCCGCAGCTGAGCACCAGCAATTACAGCATTTGTTTGGCCGAAACGCCCAGTGCCCAAAGTGGACACTTTGCGCGCATCCATCAGAAACCGAAGCCTCCTCGATCCGTGCCAGAGGTGAAGTATTCCCAGTTGGCGCAGGATCGTTTGTCCCGCAATCTGGAGGAGGACGATGAGGACATTAATGATTGCTTTGTGCTGAGTGCATCGGGTGGAAATGGCGCTACCTATGTGCCCTTCCAGAGTCCCACTCCCAATAGTCTGTTTAGCAACAATAATGTGCTTAGCTCCTCTCACACCGCTGGTGCCCAAAGTAATAATAATCACAGTGTCCAAGTAGATTATTCGCCACGCATGTTGCGTGCTGCGGGTGCCAAGCACTTGCCACGCCCCGCACAGATTCCACTGCCCACGGTGCCCATACACCACGGCTGCCATGTGTTGGAGACTTTGTCACCACCGCCACCTCCTGCGCCACGCCCGCACATCTTCCAGCCACGTCTGGGACAGGCACCTTATCCTGATCTCTCGCCGGAAATAGCTGAGAAATACGCGATGCCCACACAGTATGTGCCGGGTTCTCCTATGCTACGGCGTAGTCAACGCCCGCGGCCACGCCCCGCAGCGCCTACACAGGCGAATTTCTGTGACATTGTGCGTGCCCAGAGCGATGATCGCTTGGAGGAGTCGGAACACTTGGCTCCACATGTGAATCGCCGAAGTGGCAAGAAGACACGTCCGCGCTCCTTTTGTAATTCCATTGTGGGTGCGCAGGGGTAGTTAGGGGTGTCCCCTTTAAGCTTCTACCCCTACCTCCCCTCAGTTCCCTAAACTGACCAAAAGCTAAAGACTTTTTTTAAGACCTACGTCGGCTGCTCTTCTAGACTCTCACTCTCTCTCTTTATTCTACTCTCTTTGTGTGTTGCTGTCTCTGCTATTCAGTCCCTGCCTCACGTATGTTCAGCATTTATTATATACCTCTCTCTCTCCCTCTTTCAAATACTCTCTTTATCTCTTCTTACATCCGTGCTCAGGTGCTGGACAGTTTATTGCCGCTTGTGTCCTCATTGTGTCCATACTAACTCTGTGTTTTTGTTGTCTTCTTTTTGTTGTGGCTAACAGAGATTGAATTGTTTAGATTTAGACTACGACGAATCACGAAAATATCTATATATCACTACAATTTGTAGGTTAGGTACAACTGGAATAGAAACACTTCCTTACACAGACACTTCAAAGGGGCAATGCAAGGCGAAAAAGGTGTGAAATGAAACGTTTTGGGAATAGACTAGCACTTGCCAATGTAAATCGTAACAAAATGAAATGGAACGAAATGAATGGAACCGCATATATGTAATATAAGCCAATTAGACAGAAAATTTATATAGAATTGAGACAAAAAATAAGATTTAAAGTTGTTTCAGTTCCAAACGTTTCAAAAACTAGAAGAAATGCAAAGATTTTCAATTTCAACGTTACAATTTGCAATACAAACCAATTATACAACAATTTTATATAAAATTGAGATGAAAAAACTATAATTCAAAGCTGTTTCAGTTCCAAACGTTCCAAAAACAAAAGGAAATACTACAATTTTTAATTCCAACGTTCCCATTTGCAAGTAAACTCAAATGAAATAGAAAATTTTATTAGAATTGCAGTAAAATTAATGAAATTTCCAAGCTGTTTCAATTCCAAGCGTTTCCAACTGTAAAATTTCATAGCAAATTTCAGATTTTTGAACTCCAACAAGAAAATATCACAAAATTTGTCATTGCATTGCACTTGAAGTGTAAGTTAGATTTAAGACTAAGCTTTAAATCGGATGCCTTTGAAAAAGCCATTAACTAAATGTTTAGTGAGAAAGAAACACACACACACACACACACACACACATATAGACAGATCTTAGAGACTTTCCATAAATGGCTTTTTGTTGCAACACTAAGAAATGTGATAAGAAAAATCGAAAAACGGGAGAGAAGCAAACGAAGCGAAGTGAAACGCAAAGCGGAAAGTTAAAAAATAAATAAAATATTAAAAAATGCCTTTTATAATTTTATGTTGAACTGTGATACTACAAAAAAGGAAAGAAAAACGTTAAAATTATAAAAACAAAACTAAAAAAATGTCACAAATTTTTAAAAGCAAAAGAATTAAATAAATATTTAAACAAATTTAAAAAAAACGTTTCAAAATATTTGCTGAGAAGCGAGAACTTCTCTAAAAACAATAATAAATAAACAAATTAGTTGCCTTCTATTTTTTGTTGATTAATAAAATGTTAGCAAAGTTTTGCGAGATTCGTTATAGATTATAGTATATAGTTATATATTAATATATCTAAAAAATACAAAAATATATATGTGAATTGTTAAGTCTAGAGTTTAAGCTATAAGCAGTTTGCTAACGAGCCGATCTATATAGAATATATCGTATATAGTAATTAGTTTAGCTATAACTATTTACAAAACTAATTGCGTGTGCCAATTTTCTTGCAAAAAAAACAAAAAAAAAAATGCGTTTCCAATAAATGTTCATTTACACAAATAATTGTAATAATTTTGCCTTAACTTTATGTAGCCGTAGCTTGGGCCAGGTGTGAGCAGTATGCTGTGAGGCACTGTGCTCGCTAAACCTACTACTAAATCAACTGTAGCTAATACTAGTCTAAAACATATGCTAACCGATTTCACACCCCCACACACACACACTGAACTTCTTCTAACCAGAGGTAACTGCGCTGCTTTCTTAGCCTGCTCTTAGCCCAGTTAACAGCCACTTGTTACCACTTATTAATGTCTCTTTTGATTCTCTGCAGTGAAGCACATTAATGCGCTCTCCAAGCAGCGCCAGTCGTCGTTGTACTCCATTGAGTTTGGCCACGGCAGCAGCGACACGATACGCCACCAACATCAGCGCAACGATGTTCACGAGTCACAGGATCTGGATGGCAACGAGCTGTGTCCCAAGCCCATGACGCCGCGTCGCGTCAAACGGCGCTCGGTAATGGCACGCGGCTCACATGGGCGGCAGTCGAGCGGTGGCAGCAGTTCGCGTCGCTCCTCACACGGCACGCTGAGGAGTAAACGTGGAGGGGAAGGAGGAGCTGGCCCCGACAGCAGCAGCGGCAGCTACGTGCGCAGCAGCACAAGGAGTTCTCGCCGCAAGTACCAGCAGAATCCAGTGACGAAACTGCTCGATCAGCAGCAGCAGCTGCAGCTACAACAGCAGCAGCAACCCCAACTAGGCTCCTTTCATCGGCAGGAGCAGCGCACGCTGCTCACCGCCTCCAATCTGCAGTCACTGCACGACGACATTCTCAACAACAGCAACAATGGCAGCTTGGGCAGCCTGGCCAAGAGCAACAAGCATTTCTATCACAGCTACCGCAAGAACATACCACTCGATCCCATTTACTACAACACCAATGGACTCGGAATGCAGCTGCAGCAGCAGCAACAACAGCAGGCATCACCGCCACTGCCACCGCCACCCGCTGCGCCCATTGGCGGCCACTACAATCACAGCTATCAGCACTCGTGCACTCAGCTCAATCAGGACCCTGATCAGCTGTACAACAATCGACCGCCTTCGGTGCGTTCCAGTTACTCCAATTTCCATGGCTCGCGTCCGCTGTCCAGTCACCACAGCGCTCACAGCAACAACAACAACAATTTGGGCGAGAATGTTTTTGCTGGCCTAAGTGGTGCCAGTCCACCGCAAGCGCCTTGCACACCACCGCTCTACCAGCAGCATCCACTGCAGCAGCAACAACAACAACAACAGCAGCAGTACCTTCCTCCACCACCGCTAGTGCCTGACGTGGCGCCTGTCTATGCCAGCGATCCCATGTCCTTCTCGAAGCGCACCGCCTCTCGGGAGAGCATACGCTCCATGGCCTTCCTGAACAACGGTCCACCCGCCTACAATCTGAACTATCACACGCCCCCCGACTCGGAGACAACCATGTGACTTGATCCCATCACTTTCTGTATTAAAGATCTCCACTGAATCACCGCAAACACTAAAAGCAGCGCTATACAAGCTATATATGCCCATATGCTATATATATATATCTACTTGATCTGTTTACAGATCTTTCGTCTCGTAATTTAAACTATGTTTAACTTAAATCGTACTTAGACTAAGCATAATCTTCTGTCGTTTTACCAAAGTGCCTTTTTTTGTGTATATATATAGAGAGTACAACAAATAAACGATTCTATTTTGTAATCGATAAGTATTCGATAAGTTTTGGGTAGCAAAAGGGTAACGATAACTCTTACTTGAACCAAAAATAAAGTTCTTAGAGTTTAGCTAAATTGTGACGGTCGTGTAAACTCCGCTTACCTTTTGACTAGTCTTATGAAGCTTGTACAGTGGTCAAAATTGTATTTATTTTGGCATAAAAAAGTTAAAAGTAGCTTATACAACAAAAAAGGGTAGAAAACAACTTGTAGTACTGCCCTTTAATGGTATATTCACTAGACTTTTCAGTTGTACAGTGGATAAAATTGTATTTATAGTGGTATAAAAAATTTCAAAAATGATGTACCGAGCAAAATGAGTAGCAAACAGCTCCAAGTATCGCCCTTTCAGCTCCATATGGAATGTAGAAGAAATACGAATGCTAACTTCTAGTCCTTGCGGCACACTGACGAAGGGATTATATTAAGCGTGAGAAATCATTGAAATCCAGTAAATTTCATACTCACAATCATCTGCATCCCAACCCGGCTCATTGTCCAGCTGCAGATTGCGCTCCTTCAGCCAGGTGAACAGTGGGGCAAAGTACTCCAAAATGCCGCGACCACTCAACTTCCTTTCGCCCGTAGCAATCTGCATGACGTCACGCCAATGCCGCGTAGCGCCCAGTTCCATCATTTGGCTGTAGGAAGGTACCAGTTTTATAGTTTACCCAGCAGTAAACAGCAGTACCTACCGTATGAGATCCCCCGCCTGACTGCTGCCATAGAAGTCGCAGTTGTGGAGTGGAAATGCGGGATCTCCCGGCTTGTACTGACCACTGACCAGGCAGAAGGAGCGATAAAACTGAAAGCCCAGCACCTCCGACATGAATTTCCTGCAGAAAAGCAAGTGACTTAGTAGTGACACACTTCAGAGAAACCAAAACTCACCTCGTATTGGATGTATCGGGATGCAGACCGCGATAGAACCTATAGTCCAGATCGAAATCCTTAGCCAAGCGCCAAATTGGCGGCTGAACACCCGCATATTTGTCCTGTAGGCGCCAATAGGCGCAGTTGTAGTCCTGCACACCGATCCTAGCGTCCATCACATCCACCAGGAACTTGTCGTTGATGAAATATTGAGGCACCGCCAGCAGAGTGTGCACTCCCATGCGGAGTAATCGATTGAGTGACTGATTCTCCGTCAAACTGTCGTTGAGCAAAATGTGCAAGCGATGCAGATGACGCGGTGTTCCCGAGGCCAAAACGGCCGTTTCTCCCAAGGCACTGCCAAAACCCGGACAGGGTTCGGTGTCCAGTCCGAAGGGAAGTTCCTTCTTGTAGATGTTGTACTGCAACTCAGCCATGGTGCCGTGTATCTGCATCATCTTCTTGTAGTCCAGTTTGGGGCAGTAGCGCAGTGCCACCTCTGGAGGGAAGTAGTAGACCAATGGCTTGCACTCCGGACCGCCCTCATCGTCATTCATGCGGCGGGAGTAGCGCTCGTAGAAGCCGCTAGAAGTATGGTAGAAGAGGGTCTTAAACCGCATTAGATGGTACTTCAAACACTTACTCCGACATGTGATTTAGACCCAGGGACTCGAAGAACTCAGCTGCCTTTTTGTTAATCTTGACGGGCGTTACGAGCACTTCCTCTAGCCGATGATGCACTGAGGGCAGCTGGTCCTTGGGATAGGGCGATGGGAAGATTTGATGAGGATACCAGGCCTGTGAAAGCATTTGATCCAACACAGGAGCGGAAATGGCGCCATCGTCCTTAAAACTCTCCTTGGGATAGGCCTGCATGGCCGAGTGCCGCAAATAGGCGTGTAGTTCGCGATAGAGCGGCATTATCTCCCAGATAACTAAAGGGAATTGAAGTAAAATCGTTTAGGAGCGAGGAGCCTAAGCGGGCTAAGGGCTAGCAAGCTAAAATTATAAACTCACCTGACTCCATTTCGGCCTGGAAGTTCTCAGAGTCGAAGTAGAGGTACCAGGTGCGCGAGGGCGTTACGTGTCCATTGTAGGCCGCTGCCGTACGCAACAGTCGCACGTAATCAATGAACGTCTGCTTAGCCGTGTCCTTGTCATTGATGGCACTCCGCCAGCTAAACCAGTTGTACTTCAAATCCTCGTACCGTTTGCTACGCATGTTCTGGTGGTAGAGCTGTGGGTACATTGCCAGTGGGCGGCGAGCAGAGCAGTCGTCGTGGGCACAGATCATGGAACCCTTGATGAAGTTCTGCATGGCACGCAGCAAATCCTTTGACTGCTCAAAGTCCTTGGCCCGCAGTCCCTGCAGCTGCAACTTGGCCAAGCGTTGGACACGTCGTCGTAGCTTAGGATCTCCTAGTTGCTCCACGGGCACAACACTCAGATTTGCTGCTAGTTCATTGAGTAATCTGTAGGTCTCCATTTCCACTTCCTGTTTGCTGGGAGCTTGTCCTCCTAGTGGGGATTTTCCCTTCGATGTCAGTTGCAGAAAAATCCGTTTACGCATTTCCCAAATCGCACGCATACGCTGTGTGGCCACATCGAGTATACGCAGCGTGGACTCCTCATAATTCGCCGTGTGATTGGAAGCGGTGTTTGGAGCGCCGTTTACTGCGGCTAGAAACAGCAATAAACCCGCTAAAGAACGCAGCAGCATCTCAAGGTTTGGATTGGGTAATCTGCCCTTCAGTCCTATATCAACTGGAATTACGTTAAACTCAGCTGCTTTTTGGCTTGATAACTGCTTAAAAAAGGCTTATCGCCACAATTAACAAAAATGCGTTTTAGTTGCTGATTAAACTTAGTTCAGTTGTTTAGCGGTTTCCTTAAGTTAGTTGCGTTCGTCTCAAGCTCTCAGCGCGCACTGACATCCAAAGCTGGGATTAATCTGCTCAAAGGGGCAGCTGCTCAGCCCACAGCGAGGGCTGTTCAAGCTGTTGCGCTTTAGCTAATTTAATGTTTCAAGCTTAAAATAGCTAGATTTCTTTAGTCATTATAAACTTTCCAAATTCTAGCTGGATTTAGCTTCTTTAGTACCCTCTTCGTAGTTCAGTTAATCCTTCGAACTACCCACTTAAGAGCAACGAATTTAGTAACGGTTCTTATCAGCGACGAGAGCATCGCTCACTCGGGCGCTTATCGCGAAACTGTGACGATCTTAGCACAGTTTGTTGTTTATAATTGAAATAAAGTACTGAAAGCACTTTGATTGTTTGCATTGCTGATCTCCGCGTAGGAAACTGGCTTTAAACTGGCAAATATTACGCATACGCCGTGTAATGAAGGAAAAAGATGGCAGGAAGCGGAATGAGATATAAAATGAAATAAAAAACTGTCTTGAGGGCAGCTTCCATGTCTTCTTTTTTTTGTTAGTGAGTGGCCCAAATTTGGTCTTAATAATTTTGACATTTTTAGACAGCGGACTGCGGCCTGCGGTGCAGCAGCCACAGCAGCAGCAGCAGAGAGCGTCGGTAGAAAATAGTGGGAAATTTGCCATGCCCCGCAGCGCATTTTGTTTATGCCGGCAGGAGAAATGTGTGCCAAATGTGACGGGAGTCGTGAGTAAACTTGTTTTTTTTTTTATTTGTTGGCCCTGCGGTCGTTGCTTTTGACATTTTGGCCAAAACAGAACATGCTGCGACACGCACATGGCATACCGACCCTTCGGTCGCAGCCGAACGAGCGCAACGAGAGAGTAAGCGAGTGTGGGAGAGTGAGAGAGAGCGCCCATTTGTGCTGGCATGTGCGCAAAATATGGGGAATTATAGTTGGTTCTGCAGATTACGTCAAACGCGAAAGGAAAGGCACGAGCACACACGACAGAGAAAAGGCCCGTTAGTTTGCGCCGTACGCCGAGTCAGTCACCAACGAACCTTAGAATCGAGCAGTCGCCAAATGCAATGCACGCGTCCGTAGAGCGAGACACACACATACAAAAGGACAAAAACTAAAATAAAATTAAAGCAAAAAGAAAAAGCAACAAAAACAACAACAACACGAACAGTAACTGACACACACGCACACAAACACAGACTGAGCCTCACTTACACACGTATACACTCCCACACAACCACACACACACACACACACACATAGACAGCGCAGCGAGTCTGAGATTTACAAGTGCAAGCCAACCCACGAAGAAGAAGAAGCAGCAAAAGCAGCAGCAGCAGCAGCGAAAAAGTCTTCTGCGCCCAAAAATAGAGTGAAATGTGCATATAGTGGCCTGTTGTTGTTGTTGCAAAGCAGGATATAACGGAAACTAACCTACATTTTCGCGCTCTTTCGCACGCTTTCGCACAAGCCGAGCACACACAGACATACCGACACACACAAACGCTCACATACTTGTACACGTACAGCAACTGTGACGCTCTGTTCTCATCGTGTTCTCTCGTTCCCGCGCGCTCGCGTTCGCGCTGCCCTCGTCTCGCACAAACGCAACACACACACAAACAAAGAGTAAAAAGAAATCAACAGTAAATTGTAATAACACTTCTTAGCTTAAGGTGTGTGCGTGCAACGTTGCCGTCGTCGTAGCCGTTGCCGTTGTCGTCGCCGTCGTCGTCGTTGTCGTGGTTCTTGCTTGTTGTTGTTGCTGCTGCTGAAGTCGCGCATTATATGCGTGTGTTTGTGTGTGTGTGTATATTTGTGTGCATGCGTGCGCGCGTGTATGTGTGTCAAACAATGTGCGTGCCAGCGCTTTTTTTCGTCTCTGACTCTGCCTCTGGCTCTTCCTTTGCTGCTGCTGCTGCCCCGCCCCCTTCTTACTTTGCCAACATTGTTGCACAGAGTCGCGACTAAAATAAAAATGTAATTAATGTTAAAAAAAAAAACAAACACACACACACATACAAAGAAACAAGCATATAATAAGTACATACAAATAGCCACAACTAAAACTGAAACTGAAACAAAACTAAAACAAAACCAGCAGCAATAACAATAACAACAACAGAAAAGAAAAGCAATAATAATAACAAAAGTGTGCCCAGCTGGGCCCAAAATTGAAGTAGCCGCAGAGTGCGAGCGAGAGTGTCAGCAACAGAGAGAGAGAGAAAGAGAAGCAAAAAGTGAAGTGCACAAAACAAAAAAAAAAAAGTAGAAACAAAGATTCCAATACGAATGCAATGTGAAAGCAGAATGCGAATAAATGTATAAAAATAGTAACTAGTGCATTGGGCGAATTGAAATGTAAATACACACACACACGCGCACTCACACACACACATACGCATGCATAGATGTACGTATGTATGCATGTATGTATGAGTGTATACGTATACATATCCTGTGATTACATAAAGCAAATAACGCCAGCTGCTGCAACAAAATGCAATTAGCCATATTTAAAGGTAAATCATTGAACATTTCAATTTATAACTGACTTAACCATGTATGCATGAGTGTGTGTATGTGGGCGTATGTATGTGTGTTTGGGCAAACAACAGTTAAAACGACTTTATACAGTAGCGTGCCGCTGCCTCAAGCGTATAACGGCATTGTGTGGGTGGCGTGGAATGGCTGGGGTGGTAGCGGTTGGGCCACCACAGTGCGGTTTTGTGGCTTGTGGCAACACATTTTGGCCCATAAATTAGCGCTTGATGTGCACTTAACTAGAGTCGAGTCAAAAAACAGCAACAAAAAGTACAAAATTATAGCATAGCTTAAGGCGCAGAGGACCAGCTTCCGTTTAGTTTTATCGCCCCAATTTCCAAGAGTCTTGCGATTTTCCAGTACTTAACTGCTGCTGGAATTTCCGCAATCCCTTCGCACAAAAATTGGCTCAATTTCTGAGCTTTATTCAATTTATTATACCCTGTACAGAGTCCACTTATAGCTAAGATTTCTTTTCTTTATAGGGTATATTACGGTTGTGTGAGCTGACTAAACTTTCGCCTCTACGATTTTCTAATTTATGAGATTATTTCACGCTAAACTAACTCAGCTGCTGATTTATCTACCTTTTTAATTTAAAATAATAATATTTTTATGAATTTATATTTAAGTTATTTATTATTTTTGCCTGCCGTTTATAATTGAGTTCAAAATAAACAAAAACACAGCCATAAATTTGTCAAATCAGCTGAAAGCATTCAAGTTCTGGCCTTTTTTGCATTTAATGAATGTATTAGAACGTACAAAAGACATAAAATTGTATATTTTTTTGTTGTGTAGTCAATTTTAAAGCTTCTCCATCTTCTTTTTCTCCTTGTGCCCTACTCCGTTTCTCGCCCACGCTCTCGTGCGCTTGGCCCCCCTCTCCTCTGGGGCAGCAATCTCCCTGAGGTCACGCCCAAAAAATTGTGGCTGTAGAAATGTAGTAACTTCCTGCTGCTCCATCTCCAACCCTGCCTACCATATAAATTTGCTGCTGTCCAACTGAACTGAACTGAACGCACTGTTAATGCTGCCGTGCTGCTGTTATTGTTGTAATAAAAATATTTTGACGATTTGTGTGCTTAGCAAAAGCACTGCAGGTGCGGTCGGTAGACGGAGAGATCAGTGTTGTCCATTTAGCCATTTGGCTGGATAGATTTGTAAACAGTTTGTTTTTTAAATACGTGTAAAGCACACTATCGCCTAAAAGTATGCAGGGCTTTTTGTAATATGCTTAACATACGCAAGTGTCTGCTTGTGTGCGAAGCAGCCTCGAGTGAGTGAAAGAGCATGCTTAGCAGTTCGTGCGCTACACCTTCCTTTCTTCTTGAACGCTTCACAGCGACTGATCTCTTTTGATTTGTCTTGCTTTCCTTTCGTGCTTCTTTTGCTGCACCAGCCGAAGTCATAACACGAAGTCTTTGGTTCGGTCAGCACAGCCGAAGCTTTTTACACTTGCCAGCTCCTCGTGCATCACTTGTTATTCAACACTTTTAATAGTTGAGTATTTAATAATAGGACAATTAATTTAATTTGCAGTCAGTGTGTCCCTTTTTTTTTCCAACATTTTTACTCTTCCTTTTGTTCATTATTTTCTGCTCTCTTGGCATCACTGTTGAGGCTGCTGAAGCAGATGTTGAAGGCGTGGAAAGGGGGATGTGAATGCCGCAGGGTTTCTGTTCTGCTAACTGATTTCACTTTCTGCTTGGCCATTTTCTTATCGGCAAACGCACACACAGTTATACCCACACACACACGCGCACGCGGGCACACACATAGGCAGAGAAATACATACATAAATATCTCTCTAAGGCCGGCCGCCTTTATGACTGCATTGTTGCTTGACTCAGCTACCATAGTTCGCTCTGCTCTGTCTCGCTCTGGCTCTCGCTTCGTCTGCTTCTCCCTCCACAGCTCAGGCTGTCTCCGTCTCCGTTTCCCTTGCTATTGCTCTGCTCACTCAATGACAGTGTGACTTCCGCAGGAGAAGGCAGGCGCACCTGTCTGCACTATGATGAAGAAGCAAACAGAAAGAGGGGGAGAGGCAGATGAAGACGAAGCAAAGGCAAACTTGATATTGAATATTTTATGGCACTTCATCTAACGTTTTCCATTTCGCCAACGTCAGCGGTGTCAAGAAGTTTGTAAAACACAACAGGAAGCAGGCCTACCTACAAAACGGTAAAAACAACAACAACAACACCAAGTGGATGAAACAGCCACAACAACAACAACAGCAGACAAAAGCTTTGCCAACTGAGCAGCATCCAAGCGTTGCCACCTTCTTCATTTTCTACTGCTTGAACTTCTTCTTCTTCTTCTGGTTGCCTTTTACTGTGCGCCATTTATCAATTCTTGTAACTTGCTTCTGTGTGTGTGTAAGTGTCTCTGTGTGTTTGTGTGTGTGTGTGTGATGCCATAATGTTAATTAACTTTATCTTTATTAAGCTTTAAGTCTTAAAGCGTGCGCCATTTTCCGGTTCTGTCGTGTTTATCTTTTCCGTTACTCACATTACGTACTTACATACGTACAGACGTAACTTACATGCCGTTACATACGTTACGTAAACGTAATGCGAACGTATTACCTGCACGCATAAGCCCCGTGTAGGTGTCTTAAGCTGCGCATTAGCGACTGACAATTTCCGTTTAATGACGGCGTCAATTGAGTGGGTTACACATACAGTATGTCAAGTAATTACTTTCATGGACACAGTGACTTTATTTTTCAAGAACACAGATATGTAGTTACAATTTCTTATTCTTGTAGTTACTTAAATTTCTTGATTGGGTTTAAATAATTCTTCGCTTTCTCGTTGGTAAAACATTTACATGACACACTGTAAGCAGCACTCGTACATACACATAATAGCAAATGAAGCTCAAACTAATAAGCTCCTTTCTTTTCATTGCCTCTCTTTCTTGCCATTTACAGTAATCATCCGCAAAGCACTAAATGTAAGGCAGCAATAATCAACGCAGCAACAACAACAACACGAAGAAGAATAACGGGACAAAGCGAAGGCAGCAGCAAAAGCTCATCATTTCCATTATTGGAAACTGTCATACTCGTCAGATTTGCATAGCTTTGGCTACCATTACAAACACACACACACGCACAAACAACAAAACGTACACACACATACAAACTAATCTATGTATATACCCATACAGACACAGTATTGAGAGGAGCGTGAAGCATCATGAAAGCGCCGAACGTGATAAGCACAAACGCAACAACAATAACAATAACAACAACAACAACATCAAGAGTAAGAGCAATAGCAATAACAACAGCAACAAAAGAGCACTGAGCAATGTTAACAAAGGCGACAATATTAACGACGATCCCAATGTGTGTGTGTGAAGAGAACAACGCGTTAAGCTTTAAGCAGCCAGTGTGTGTGTGAACGAGACGAAATTTAAGGAGAGAGCAACGACATTGAGTGAGAGTGCGAGTGAGCGAGCGAGACATGCAGCTGCGATTAAAGCAGCAGCAGCAACAACAACAACAACAAGGACAACTGGAGTAAAAGGAACGCAAAACTCAACCGCAAAAGGCACAAGCAGATAAACAAGGACAATCAGTCAAAATGAGTGATGATCAAACGGTAGCACCGCAGAATGATGATAAAGGTGAGTTGTGCACAAAGTACTGGGGTAGTGGATGGGGCAGGGCAAAGGTTGATGGGCGGGACAGTGATGAGCACTAAATGAGCTATGCAATCTGACAGTTACACATAGTTTCCCACACCCCCTACCACCCTCTTCATCTCCTCCTTCTGTTTGTTAGCATAAATAAGTATATAGATTTGGGAGGAAGGTGCTATCAAATCTGCGCATGGCCTGAGCATGCATATGAAATCAGCGAGTGTTTTGCCGCTTCTGACACTTGGCCCAAAGGCCACACAAAAACAGGCAGCACCCACACACAAACACACATACTTACACTTACTAACACGCAAGGTCCACAAAGCAAAGAGCAAAAAGCAGGCCAACATTTTTTGAGCTCCATTATATGGCCGAGTATTTACCGTTACACTGAAAGAAACAGGGTGTACCAAACCATATTTTATGTAAAAGCCAACAAATTAACTACAGGGTCTTGAGCAGTCGTTGCTGCTAGTCCAAAGTAACGCTGATTTCTCGTTAAGTTTAAAACGCCTCGAGTCATATAATTTTTTAGAAACTGTTCTCACATTTCGCTCAGTGTAGTTACATTTGCTTGTGCGTGTTGCGATTTTTGGATTGGGATTGAAATTGGGTTTTGGGACTGGGACTGAGACTGAGACTGGGATTGAAACTTGGATTGGGATTGGAATTGTGCTCAAGCTGTTTGGCTCATCAGCATAATTAAATAGCATTGCTCATTGTGTGTGTGTTAGTGTGTGTGTGTGTGTGTGCAGCTCAATAAAATTTGACTCGAAGCCAAGACACAGATACACACACGCACACACTGAGAACTGCTTGTATGAGATACAGATACATTTGCAAATACAGTTACAGTTACAGTTACTGTGAGTATACTTTTGGAAGCTGCTCGGAGGGCAATTTAAATAAATGATTAACTAAAAACGCAATCGCTTTGGGAGCCTCAGTCTCAGTCCCCGTTAATCACTGGCCATAAGTTACGCAATCGTTCGACTAAACGCATTCTTTATAAGCACCAAGGAGGGTGGGGAGATGGAAAAAGGCTTTAGGTGTGGGGAGAACTCTATGGATTGTAGTCTGTAGGAGGACTAGTCGACTGTAAACGACCCCTTACCATTCCAAAAGCAATCAATTTGAGTTCCTATTCGATTTTTCATGTAATAACATAGTTTACTTCAAGTTATAGTAGTTCGATCCAGCTCTAATGTTATCAAGATATATACAATTGATCTTATGTGTATCTGCCTTTTGGAGTCTGTTATGCCCCATAGACCCTGTAATCTGTTTGAATGCGGGCTCTAAAAATGGTAGAGAAAGGTACACGCTCCCACACACACACACTCACACACACAGTCTCCCACACACACCCACACATAGGACAATTACCAGTTGGTCCAATTGTTTGGCCTTAACGCTCAGTTCAGCTCTCAGCTGCAGCTGTGGGTCGTAACAATGCACAAAGGCCAATAGCGAAGGGGGCGTTTGGGGACAGCAGGCGTGGCAGGGTTACGCGGGGGGAGGCGGACGCTGAGGGCACACAGTGTTGCCAGCATTTTATGAGCCAAAATAGTAGCTAGTTTAATCCAAAACAAATTGCTACAAATTGCAAAAAGAGACGTGAAGTCTGAGAAAAAGCAGCTGGCCAGCTGCTCGACTGGTAGTAGCCCAGTTTCAATTAAAAATGGTTTAAATTAAAATTTCATTTACTTAAAAACTGAACTGAAAACAAGACTTGCAGGCAGTACCGCTGTTGATGTAAAAATTTAAAATAGTTTCCAGCCAAATAAGTGATCAAAACTAGTTAAAAAACTTAATAAAACTAACAAAACTTTTAACTTTAAATAGTTAAAAACTTCTACTAAATTCTAGCAATTAAAGACTTGATAAATTTAGCTTTAAATGTGCTTAATTGACAGCACTGAGTGCGACTGGCGGATTACAAATATGAAAACGGAAACGGAAACTAATTAAATATGTAGAGCAAACTATTTGTTTTTTTCCTTTTTTATACGTTTATTCGTTTTTAACTGCAGTTTTTTACAGTTTTCTCCGCTTACCTTGGACTGCATTCTATTTTGCTTTTCTTTTTCCCTTTTTGCTTTTCCCTTTTCACTACTGTGCAGTTGATTTTCCTTTATTTTTGATGCCATTTTTTATTGCATCTCCTTTGTCTGACTGTTTTTTATTCGCCTTTGGCTTTGACTATAACTTTGACTATGGCTTTGGCTTTGGTCTTGGCCAGGAAGCGGAGGCAGCCAAAAGAAGAAAGTACTGCAACTTCATGATGTCTGGCAATTATGCCATACAATTTTCCAGACTGTTTTCCCAGTCAACGTTGAACTTGTGTAAAGGTCTGCGCAGCTGCAACTGCAACGTGCAACTTGCAACTGCAACGATGCCAACTTGCAACTTGCAGCATTAACTGGTATTTTTATGTTTTTTGATGCTTGGCATTTACTTTTTGCAGACCCTGTATGTCAAGCTGGGCTCAGAAATGGGTCTATAAGAGCTGTCAGCAGGGAAAGGTGCGTAGGAAGCAGCAAAAAGCGTTTAAAATTTCAAACTAAAGGAACTTAATACACAGAATTCTAGTTGAATGTTTTGATGTTACGCTCCGAATAGTGAGAGCAGGATAGGCTTAAGGAGGGGGGGGTACAAGAAGGAAAGGTTCAAGAAGGAGAGGTCCAAGAAGGAAAGGTCCAAGGAACCTTTTGCATGCTCATCTTTTAAAAATTGGTTCTACCTCAGATTCTCCTTTATTCCAAACCGATTTCTAATTTCTAGAGCGTTTTTAAAACTATAAAACAAATTATATAAGATTTAGCTACTAACTTTTCATACTAAACTTTAGTACATTTCTTTATTTCATTCCTGGCCTAATAATTTCCAAGCTGACATCGTTTAGCATTGATTCTAACCCAAATTCCAATCTTTTTCCAACAGATTAGTACATTTTTGTAGCTAAAATGGCCCCTTTAATACATCCTACTCTTTACAGGGTCTCCAACAGTGCATACCACTACTGTTACAGCCAATGCCACTACTTTACTTTTCTTTCTTTTCGTTTTCTTTTTGGAAAATCCAAGTTTTGCAATATTGCACAAATAACTGTGTATGTGTGTCTTTGTGCAATTTCCTTTTGCTTGTCGTCGCTGCTTTTGAGAATCATTTTGCTTCCGCATAAAGATTGTCTCGCATCTGCCGAAGATGTTGCAAGCAGGTTTCTCCCTGCCATACATATATTATTGGTGCCCTGTGAAGGGGGTAGACTAGGTTTGTTTGAATGTTAATATCTAAGAGCTGGTAAGAGCTAGTAGAGCCAAATTTGGTATGTAGATTAGGGATATGCGTAGCTAACACATTTTAGCTTTAAATTTTTATAGCCACGCCCCTAACGCCCACTAAATGTAAGGGAAAGGTTTGTCAAGGAAATTTCGGTGGTATTTTCAAGATTTTGGTGGTTAAATTAAACTTGTGGGCGGCAAATAGTGTTGTGAAACGATGCTGTAAATTGTATAGAAATTGGTTGGTAAACAAAATAGTTAGGCTATATAGAAAGGGAGTATCAAGCGCCATAGCCGCCAGCTATGAGCCCAGTAAAGCGTGTGTATCGCATAAAGATCGGTCTGTAACAGAAAAGCTAGGCCACTGGGAAAGCTTACTAAATCGTTGGAAGCTCATAGCAGCCAGCTACTTCAGTACTAGTTTCATAGCAGTCAGCTGTCGTTTGCTACAAAACTAGCAACGCACAGCGCTCCCCTTGGGTATACAACAGGTCGTGTGAACTCCCTGACACATTCCTTACTAGTTTTTATTTTTTTCGTATATTTTATTTTTGTTTTGTTATTTTTGGGACGCATTATGCAATATGGGGAAGATGTGCGTTGCGTCGCTGCATTTCATGTTAATGTGCGAGAGACGCCACAACCAGTTTTGCCCATCATTGTGAACAGTCAGCCAGCCAGCCCTCTTGGCCAGCTTCCGCTCTCTGTCGCACACAGCAGCTTGCTCTCTGTCTCTTCTGGGATGGTCTGGACCCAGAGCTGTTGCCATTGCCCGTTAATCTTCATCAAGAGTTGCACACGAACTTGATTTCCACTGATAGTTAATGACTTTTAAAGGCACAAAACAATATTGTTTGTATACAAAATAACTAACTGTATGAAATGCATTTCGTATAAATAGTAGTAGTTTTTACCTAATCATCCCACTGAGATGATTCCGGGTATTACGAATCCCAAGTCACGTTTGTAACTCAACTGGAAGAAGATGGAGAAAATGAAGAAAACTTTTTGGTTTTGTTGAACAAGTTCAGTCGAGAGCAATTTCAATATTTACAAATTTCATTTCTGTGGTGAAAACTTTGTGAAAATGAAACACAGTTAAACCAACGCACACGACTGTGTTTCATTTCCACAAAGTTTCACACAAGAATGAGCATGAGCACAAGAATTATTAATTTTCTGTTTGCTTTTCATTCCAAACAATGTTCAACTTTTTTGTTTTGTTCATAATAAAGCACACACTTTGAAAGTTAATTCATTTGGTGCACAAACTTTTCAAATCCACTGTGAAACGTTGTGGAAGTGGAACAAAAAACAAGAAGGGAAGCCTATGTGTGGTTTCATTTACAAAAGATTAGTTAAAATATGAAAATTAGTTTAGTTGCTGTAGTAAAGTTTTCTTAACCCTTGATATGTGTTGGAAAACGCTTAAAAATGGAGGGAAAATTTTATTAATTTAATTATTTTGGAATACTTAAACTAAAACATTGATTATTAGTTTATTTTAACAAAAAAAGTTAATGAATTTGTGGCGAAAAGTGTAAAAAATGAAAGAGTTTAAACAAAAGGTATTATACAATTATTAACAAAAGAGTTTGAATGATTTTGAAAGGAGTGTTTATAACATTGATTTCTAGCTTAAGTATTTTAATTAAAATTTCTTTATTATTTAAATTGCTTTACAAATTCCCCAGACAAGCAGTTGGAGCTCAAATCTTGACATTAGTGATATAATATCATATTTTTTTGGAACGCTACTGAAATACTTGACTTAAGACCTGTTTTTTTTCCTTATACCTAAAAAGCTTGTGTTTTTTAAAGAATTTGGTACTTAAACTATAAATTCTACAGCAATTTCTCCCGAACTAAAAAGATAGAGTATTTTTGCTGCAGTTCATCTCCTGACGCTTTCAACTCTTGTTTTATTGGTAACAACTGCTTGGCTTGTTGTTGTTAACTGTTTGTTGTTGTTTGCTAGTTTGTTGTTGTTGCTGCTGCTCACTGCCATTGTGGCTGAAGTAGTGTTTATGTAAGCTTTTGTTTTTGAATTGTTCAAGTCGGAGGCATTTTATCGGCGCTTTTTGTTTACACCTTTGTATCAATCAAAAGAAATTCCAACAAAAACAAATGAATATTAATTAATTTGGCAAGAGTTTAAATCGGAACTGGAATCTTTAACCAAAAACTGAAAACTGATCGCTTTTGACTTGCACAACAAAGAGGAGAAATTGTAATCAACTAATTTGCATTGTTACAACTATGAGTATGTAAATAAGTAGGGGTTTAGGCCAGTGTTGGCGGTATTTTAAAGGGCTAAGACGGCTCGTTTGAGTTAAAAATAAAAGCTAGAAAATGCGGTTTAGTTTTGAATAGTTTTAGCTGTGAAATAAGGGATAAATTCTTATAATAAAAGACAGAAATGTTAAGCATAATCGAGTTATCTACTAGATTAAGCGTAACACTAAGGGCGTGGTCAATCCTATCCAATTTGTCTGCCATTTCTGCCCAGCTAAAAGCTTTGCCAAACTTTTCTAATTTGTGCAATTAAAAAGTCGCTTCAACTAGCTACAAATTGGCTTAAATGACAGCACTGAATGTGGCACAAAACCGAAGAACAGTTAATGAAAATTGCTGGTCCTTCCCGTGCCCGCCCCACGCCCTAACTGAGTGCTAATGAAACCCGCTTGGTTAATCAACAACGAAAGCAAAAAAAAAACACAATGAACATACAGCTGTAGATACAGATACAAGCACTTGCAGTTACAGATACAGATACAACTGCAGATGGATGACCGAAGACAGATGTGGGAAATGACCATGACCTCCTGTCTCTCTATCTCTCTGATGTAAGAATTCCACTCAAAAATTAACAACAACAACAACAACAATTTCGCCAATGTTGCAATCGGAGCATGACATGAAATTTTCATCTTTTTTCAACTTTTTTTCCTTCGTTTTCTGCTCTTTTGATGAGCACAATAATGATCATATTGTTAATGACAATGATAATGACAATGCCCCACTGTGGCAGAGGCACTTGCTGCACTTACCAGTTTCGTGTGTTGTGTGGCAAGTTTTTAACCCTAAAACAATTTCGACAAAAGCTCAAAAACTGAAAAACTGAAAAACAATTAAACAAAATTTAAATTGCCAAAGCAAAAAAAAAAAAAAGTTTTGGTTTCAGTCAGAGTTTGAGTTTGTTAATTAAATAACTTGCTGTGTTAATTATTAATCAACACGTGTTTGTTTTTGCAATACATATTTCAGTGCGCAATGGTAATTAAGTCTCGACTCTGTTGAAAGCTGAAGAAACTGTAGGGGCATAAGCAGGGAGAGAGAGGAGTAGCTTGATTTGTACTTTAAATTGATTTTTGTTTGTGGTTTCATGTTACAAATAATTTATTTAGACTTCTTCTTGAGGGCTTAATTGTTTAAATAAGCCAGAGGAAGTCAGTTACAATGAATACTGTCCAAAACATATATATTTAGACCCTGTTTTATAAAGAAGAGTAGAGTGGTCTATTAAGTTTGTCACAAGCAAAGGCAGAAGTAAGCGTTTCCGACCCCATAAAGTACATATGCTCTCAGCATCAACACCCGAGCAATGTCCGTCTGTCCGTTTATTAAGTTTGTCACCAGATGGAACCGTTTTCGATCCTTTAAAGTATATATATTATCAGCATCAACAGCCGAGAAGATATAGCAATGTCCGTCTGTCCGTTCGTCCGTCTGTCCGCATGAGCGCCTGGACCCTCTAAACTGCCAGAGCTAGAGCCATCAAATTTGTAATAAAAGTCAGGCGGCTCGCTAGACTGTAGATTTTTTTCCTTGTTTTATTTGTGACAAAAGTCACTTCTCTGAAAGTTAAAATGATCAAATTTTGACACCATCGAAAGGTTTTTTCAAGCAACTTGAAGCTAAAACACTCCCTTTAGATACAACCTACCGAAAATCATTTAAGCTGCAGCTACAGATACAAACCAATCTCAAAGATAGTTTTAATTTGAGCCAAGCAATGCAATTAAATTTGACCACAAATCCCAATCAATTCAGGCGCACTTGCCACACTACAGTGAAGCATATTGTTGATGGATTAATTGTTGAAAGACACTTTGTGTAAACGTCTTTAATGGGCTCACAGCAATCACGAGTATTGCCCAAAAAAGCAAAAGGGTTTTGGCCAAAATCAAGTAAAGCAAAGCAAAGCAAATCAAAGGCAGTGCCTGGTTTAAGCCAAGCATTGGAATTCAGCGGGCCATGTTATGCAAGTTGTCTTTAACGTAGTCGATGATGTTGTTGTTGTTGTTGCTGCTGCTGACGATGTTTATTGTTGTATAAGGCTCACGGGCAGCAACAACAAACAGTTAAGATTAAGTGGCAAAAGGAATTGCCAATAGGAAGTTCATATCAGCAA
This sequence comes from Drosophila parthenogenetica, assembly GCA_035047505.1. Taxonomy (NCBI): domain Eukaryota; kingdom Metazoa; phylum Arthropoda; class Insecta; order Diptera; family Drosophilidae; genus Drosophila; species Drosophila parthenogenetica. The sequence goes on from JAWNPM010000087.1 coordinate 8,798,536, forward strand.
CAATATTACCATAAGCATAAACGTAAACACAATCAAAATAACGGTTAGCGCTCTAACCAGTATTGGGCTAACAGCAACAATGTCATAAAATACAAGACACATTACAATATGGGCACATATCGACGTGGAAATACTCTGGAAAGTGAAGGAAGTTTCTCAGGGACTGTATGAGTAGAAGTTGCCAAAATTGGCAGAAAAGTAAAGTAAAGACAGTTCCAGTTACTTATGCACTTACTTTGAGGTGAATCGATCTACTATATCCTATAGTTTCCACAGGAACAATCGATTGAAAATGGTTAATTTGCTTGAAAAAAACTGATGCAGATCGGAGAACTATATCCTATGCCTCATGTAGGCCAGATTTTTTTGAAAGAAATAACATAATTCATCAGTGATCCCCTTAGTTCCTTACTGGTTGCATACTCCACCACCAACTCAACATACCCGCTGGCCAACAGCGCATGCTAAGCAGGCACTTAGGGTGTGAGCGTGTGAGGGAGACAGCTAGCGGAGAGGTGCGGCCCAGGGCAAGTTGATCAACTTGCATATTAATTTGATTTTCGATTGAAAAAACCAAAAAGACCAAAAAACAGTTGCCATCAAAAATGAAGCAGCGCAGCATCAAAAAATAAAATAATAATAATAAGCAAAGTAGCAGCAGCAGCAGCAACAACAACAAGAAGTTGTCCAGAGGCAGACGATGAAAGTGGAGCAGACAGAGAGCGCAAGAAAGGGAGAAAGAGAGACGGAAGAGAAGCGCTTGCGGTGCAGAGATTTCGATCTTGAGTTGGTAACAAGTTGATGGCCCGGTTTTTGGCGAAAAAAAAGGGCGCTCTTATGTGTGTGAAAGGTCAACACTCTGCGAGCGCCCAAGGGGGCGGGGCAGCGAGCGAGAGTGAGAGAGAGAGGCAGCGTCATCTTGAAATCGAAAACGGAAAATCAAAAACAAAGCGGCCTTCAAAAGAGACTTGAACTTGCAGACTCTCTCCAGCTCTGACGGCGTTACGCTCTCCCCACTCCCCACTGCGCTCTCCAGTCTCCACTCTCATCTCGGTTAATCTCTTGCACTTGTCTGGGCACCACAATTACATAACGGTTGACGCTGTGGCGTATAAAACCCACCGCATTTGCCGTTTTCCAAATCATTTCCAGTTTGTCGTTGTCCCAGCAGACAAAAGACCCAAATTCACTTGGCATCGATCCTTGAAAACTCCACTCACGAGTCCACAGCAAATTCAGCAAGATGGCGGCATATCTAACTGTAAGTGTGGGTACTAAAATCCATCCTCCAGTAATTAGCCCAAAAGTTACGCGGTTTTCAAAAAAGTTTTTACGAAAGTGTTAAATACGGAACTTCAATAAAATTTGAAACTTATCGATCGGGTTTGGATTATATAAAGTAAAGACCGTTTCGGATTTTGAGTCCTTCAACTTAAACGCTTTCGAATCGATACGCTAAACGGTTAGTGAAACGGGAAAATACTTTTTAAACCTCCTGGTGTAGATTCTACAGTTTGACGACGAATCGGTTGTGGATTATTTCAATCAGAGTTCACTTTAAGTGCCAGAAACAAACGAACTCAATCGATTATGTCAGACGATTAACGGTTATTTAAAGCATTTCCGGTTCGGTAGAGTCATAAACCTTCAATCGGTTGAGTAGAAACTACGGCTTAGTAGAAAAATCAGGAGTAGTTTTCCAGTTTAGCTATCTTCTGTAGACCGTCCCTATATCTCCCCCAATATCCCTGTCTCACTCTCCCCCTCTCCTCCACAGCTGAGCATTCTGTTGCTCGCCAGTTCCGGAGTCTGGGGCAAACCCACATTTGGTCGGGAGCACGTGCACATACGGATCCACCTGCCAGAGAGCGGTGGTGACCACGGTGGTCATGGCGGTGGTGGTGGTGGCGGCGGTCACGATGAGCATCATCATCATCACGAGGAACATCACCATGGCGGCGGCGGTGGCGGCGGAGACTTTACTGCCTATGAGGTGCATGAACATGGAGGCGGCGGTGGCGGTCATGGCCATGGTCATGGCGGCGGCGGCGGTTTCGGTGGCTACAGCAGCGGCGGCGGTGGTGGTGGTGCCGGACACGTGGCCACTTTTGCAGTGATCACTGAGAATCATCATGGCGGCGGTGGACACTACAGCGGTGGTGGTGGCGGTCACTACTCCGGCGGTGGCTACAGCTCAGGCGGTGGTTACAGCGCTGGCGGTGGACACGGACACGGACATGATGATGCTCACATCGCAGCCATTGCAGCCGCAGCTGGTTCAGGTCATGGTGGACATGGCGGACACGGTGGTGGTGGACATGGACATGACTACAGCAGCGGCGGTGCCGGAGGCGGTGATGCTCACATTGCAGCTATTGCAGCCGCAGCAGGTTCTGGACATGACGGACACGGTGGCGGCGGACACGGACATGACTACAGCAGCGGTGGTGCAGGAGGTGGACATGATCACGGCGTGGCTCACATTGCCGCCATTGCAGCTTCTTCGGACGGTGGTTATAGCAGCGGCGGTGGCTACAGCTCCGGCGGTGGTTACAGTCACGGCAGTAGTTCCGGTGGTTACAGCCAGAGCGTGTCTGGACACGATGATGCTCACCTGGCTGCTGTGGCAGCTGCTTCAGCGGCTTCCTCTGCCTCCTCCTCTTCAGGTGGTCACGGGGGTCATGGTGGTGCCAGCGATGCGGGTGTTTACAGCAGCTACGGACCACCTGCCAGCGGCTGGAGCGGTGGTAACAGCTACAGCGGTGGCAGCAGCTACAGCGGTGGCTCCAGCTACTCCAGCTCCTCTAGCTCCTCCTCCAGCGGTGGCTACTCCAGCTACAGCAACACGGGACATGGACACGATGACACTGTGGCGGTGGCTGCTGCTGCCGGCGGTGCTGGTGGTTACAGCGGTGGCTACAGTGGTGGCTACAGCGGTGGTGCCAGCGGCGGTGACTCTGGTGCTGGCTACAGCTATGCAGCACCCGCTGGTGGCTGGTCGGGCTCTGGTTCCGGTTCAGGTGGTACCAGCTGGTCTTAGGACCCGTTCTCTATGGAGGCCAACTTGTTTTGGTCGGTCGTCTAGTCTATGTTCATGTTCATGGCCCATTTGGATAAACCCTAACTTATAAATCAGCTAAATCAGCTAGCAGTTTTCAAGCCAAGACTGCCAAGACTGAAAAGACTTCATGCGCATACACTTAACCCATTGTCCATCTACCATTTACCATCTACCACTTACCAATTAAACCATTATGTACTCTTCGTATTTATATAACCACAGCGAATCGAAACAAATTCGAGGGGAATCCCCTTGGTACAAAAAATAAAACTACATTTTAGTGTAATAAGTTTAAAAGCCAAAACTACTCAGTGTTTATCTCTAAAAAAAAATAGCTAACTATATAAATATATATAGCCAGTTATGTCAGACTTAAAGCGGGGTGAAAGTGGTTTGCAGAAGAGCCCACTGGAGGTAGAGTTGAGAAGAGTGGGGAGCGCCGTTTGCAGATGCCGTAAGCCTCCGCTGCTTATCACGTCATCTCTTTTCGAGGGCGATAAAGTGCTCATCATGATCATGTTCATCATCATCTCGTTCATGACTCAAAACTGTTGAATAACTTTAAGCAAATTTGTTTTGGTCACTTACCTGATTTACCATATCAATAGTTGTAACATATTAGATAATAAAAAACTTGATCGCGACATTCACAGACTTTCCCAAAGTTTTCTGCAGACTCATCTTAGCGAGTAACTACTGTATTCATGATCAGTCAATTTGTTGTTAGCTAAAGCAATTATTTGTTATCAAGTTATGACAATTTTTAGGAGATTGTCTTTGCAAATAATAAGCAGTAATTACACTGATCTGCGTGCAGCCTAAATAGAAATACTTTCGAAACAGTCACAAAATATTACATAAAATATATTTCCAGCCTAAGCATATAAAAAATGTCCCCTAATTGATGTGTCTGCACTGACTGATCAGCGTGCTGTACAAGCAAAAAGGGGTAGAATGCTACAATTTTTTCTTTTGATAATAAAACTCTTATTTATTATGACATATAATATAACGAAATCTTATATTTAACGGTTTTTCACAGACTGATCAACGTGCAGCCCAAGCGAAAAGTGGTCTAAAGCTGAAATTTGTTGGCTACATAGGTTTTAATATTCATCTAAAACATTTACTTCACATATAATATGTAGTACACACTTTGTGCTCATAGCACGACACACTGATCTGCGCGCAGCACAAATAAAAATGTCTTTGAAGCAATGTCTCCGCCAAAGTGTATTATAAAAAATATATTTCCTACCTAAACATACCAAAAATTACTGACTGATCCGCGTGCAGTACAAACTACAAGAGCTACGGTGCTGAAATTTGTTTTAAAGCCTATTGAGACTCATTTCTAAAGCAGTTAGATTTGCGATTTGCGTTTTATTACATAAGTTCCAAATATTTTATATAAATAAGGTAGAAAACGTACATGTCTAAAATATATATATGTTTGTCCAAAACGAGTATCGCCCTTAAAGGTTGTTAAAAATATGATAAATATATATATATAAAGGACTTTGATATGTAGAAAAGAAAAACAGTTTCCAAGATTTGCATAGATAAGTTTCGAGCGGAAAGGTAAAAAGATTTGATATTTTTTTTGGGGTGAATTCTACCAATCGCTTGTCTTTTTAGTCTTCTTGGACTTTTTGGTCTTCCGTTGTTCCGGCTGCAAGGACCTTTCGTACTGTTGATATGCATGTGTAACATAATGATTGAAGTAATCATAAATGGTAAAATAACAAGCGCTCATTACTCCCGATTTGTAGAGCGTGGGCAGCATGCCCTTATAGAAACCGGCGAGTCCCTCGTGCCGCCAGGTGTTAGTGACACACTGCTTAACACTGCGACACTGAGGATTGACGCCAAAAGATTTCCGATCGTCCTCAAAGTGATGGAGCATTGAGCGCTTTTTGATGACATCAGCGGGATATATCATCATCTTGGATATGACGCCCGATAATCCGCCGCTAAAAAAGAGCAATGGTCCGGGTATTGTATGCTTTGGATTTGGCTCATTCGTAATCCGTTCACCCAATTTGACAAGTCCCTGGTTGATGAGCTTGTAAAATAGGAAATTTGCACCGACCAAAGGATAAATTTGTAGAAGAGTCAACGTTAAGCCACTGGTAATACCACGAAGTCCCTCATCACGAAAGACCTTAAACGCACCCCCCACAGGACGTAATTTACTGGTACGACTATGTGGATCAGCGGCAACCACCCGTGTCCTTACCACATCAAATGGCTGGGCCGCAATGGTGCCCAAACACCCAGCGAGTCCTCCACAAATGAAATAACTCATGTTCATGTGATCAGAAAAGAATGGCGACTGATGGGCGGCATGACGGAGTTGTTCATATGACCAAAATTGAACGATTGCATACGTAACGCTCATCATTTGTCCAGCCAGATGACCCTTCCAGATGCCACGCGTACCCTCCTCGCGATAGATCTTACTGAATGCCTGCAGCATGCCCACATATTTGGATTGGGCAATTTTCGATTTATCCCGGTGAATAAGCGGTTCCACTTGCAATTGAAAGCGTATCTTGAGCACATCAAAGGGCTGAGTGATAAATCGGGTGATTCCTCCAGAGACTCCGCCGCCGACTGCTTGCAAGAGCTGAACAGTTGGCGAATTCACGTTATTCATCTGTGGGAGGAGTGTTAGTTAAGGGTTTAGAGGAGTAGAAAGTAGAGGACTCTGGCTACTTTTAAGCTGTATGTTCTGTACTTCAAGTAGCTATAACTTTTTCACCACTAAACCGATTTGTAACAAACTTTCCGCAACGTTACACAACACTACACGCTATAAAACTATTAAATTTAGGCAGCCTGCGTTGAGAAAAACCCGCTGAAAACCGCTGCCGTATATTTATTTTGGGTTTTATGGGCGCTAGGGGCGTGGCGCCAAAGAATTTAAGTAAACACTTTGTGCTCGCACATAAAAACAGTCTACACACTAAATTTGCTGCTTCTAGCTCTTAGCATCTCCGAGAAACAGCTATTCAAACGGACACACTGATTAGAGTGGATTTAAGAAGTTACCCCCTTGATTTTTACACTCCAGAGCGCAGAGTGGATATAAAACTAGCAGCGATAAAAGTGAAATCCCAACTAAATGTTTCTATTTGAAGCCCTAAATAATAAATTTATTTCTGAGAAAAGTCACTTCTCCCCTAAAAGCGTTTTGGTAGCAGTTTTCAAAAATCAATTTAACACTTGTTTGAACTTGTACTCCCTGTTCCCACTCGATCCCCAAGCGTAGTGAATGCATTAACCTATATGAATCCATTACTCAAATTTAATCCTAATCCATTTTGTGCTTTTTTCCCCCCTTTGTTTACTCATTTCCAGTTGCCAAACAGCAAGTCGTTGCCTACACGCAAAAGTCGCAGGTCAAGCACGAGAATCGTCATATTCAGTTGGTGCGGGAATATGGCTTCCATCCACGGACCAAGGCCTCCGTTGAGGATGGCGATGTATTGCCCAGAAAATTTGAACCCTTTCCGGAGCACATGTACGGCAAACCGCTCGAGGAGATTGACACCTTCATATACGAGGAGGTAAGTCGGACATTACGTTTATACCCACGATTATGCATATGATTAGCGTGCCGTCAAAAGTGAAAAACTAAAAAACTCAAAATCAAAAGAACCAACAAAAAAAGTAAGCATGAAAGTCCCAGCAAAACAAACAGCTGAATTTTAAGGGGAAGTAGTCTAGGCACGACGAAGAGGAGATACCCTTTAAATTTACTGATTTTAAGCGATTTAACCTAACAAAACTGAACTTATATATAGTCAGATCAATCCAAAGTTGATTAGGAACATCATCTTAAAATTTGTTGACGATTTCTCTGAAAACTTTAACATTTCCTGTACTTCAAACACATTTTTGACCCACCATTTGTATGACAGCTATCAGATATAGTCTTCGGATCATACACAAAACGGTTTGGAATGTGAGAGGCGTTCAAAAACTAAGTTTTACTAGTTTAAACCTAAACCCTGAACAAGTAGCTGTATATAGTTTTTATGGGTTCTACATAGTCCACTTAATTCACGTTACGCGCTGCTTGACGAAATTATAAAACCCTAGGCGAGTGCACAATGAAAATGCTGCATTTTCCGCCATTTCCACCGTATCCACTTCCATTTCCATTCCCTTTAATTAATAAGTCACACAGGGTGTTGTTTTTGTGTGCCAGTTTTGTTGCTTTCCCTCGACGCTTTTCCAACACTGCCAAACTGCAGCACAGTGTACAGTGAGTGTAAACAGCAAGTGGCACAGGCGGAAATGGAACGCGTCGTTGTTGTTGTTTTCAGTTTTCTTGTTGTTTTGTTATTGTGCAAAAGTGCAAATGCAACGACTTAATGAAAATGAATGCACTTTTGATGCCAAACTGAGGTTAATGGAAATGCAAACGGCTAGAACAGCCCTCGTGGGCCACTTGAAAGCAACGGCCAAAGCGCGCCACGGATATCAGCATAATGTCTAGCTCACACATACACACACACACACAGGCCATGCTAAAGCAGTGGAGTGGGGGGGACATGCACATAAAGTGTAACAGAAAAGTATTGGCATATTTAACTTTGTTTATTATACTTTGTTGGCAGAATTCTTGCAGATGCCATCTTAATTAAGTTAGTTTCGTAAAATGTTCAAACAAACTAAATTAAAATTGGCATTAACAATTTTGCATAAAAGTAATTGGCGTGCCACTATTTTTTTTAACTCACTGTATGTGTAATGTATTCGAAAAGTGAGAGTAAATTTAGCAACAGCTACGACAAGAGCGACACTAATATAAATACAAATATAAGTACACACATATACACACAGAAACCAACGCACACATACTCTCACACAAACGGCTACACATTGCGGTAAGGAAATGGGTCATGCACAGTTTGCCGTTTGCCTTTAAAAAGGCCTGAGCAGCGACGGCAGCAATGTGACAACAGTATTTACGTGACGGTTGGCTTAAACAAACTGGCCACAGTTGGAATCGGTAGCCCTGCCCCTTGGCTTATGCAGCAGCCAGCCCAGAGTGGACAAATTACAGAGGAACATGCAAGTTTACTCAAGACTTGGCGGCGTTCCATTACCCAGTATACAGTAATACATACATATGTATATGTACCACGTGTCGTAGCCAAATATTTTCAAGCAACTCTGCCAAGAGGAGGTGTGGTGTGGTTTTTTGCAGGTTGGGCAGGGAGTATGCACATTCAAATGGCTAAAGAAACGCCGCTGGGCCAGGGCTGGCGTAAATGTAACGAAATGTTGCCAGACATTTGCACGCACGCTTGCATGGCAACGCCAGCCACAAATACGTTCGTATACGTGCGGCGTCTGTGTGTGTGTGAGTGCGGGCAAACATGTGTACAAGTGTTTGTGTATGCCCAACGCACGAGACGAAGCAAATTTGCGTTGCAAACGGAAAATCAAAGTGTTTAATGTCATTTAATGGGCCACTTTAAGCCGGTTGGAGAAAGAGAAGAACAAACACATCTGTGGCGACAATGTTTGCAGATGCATGTCGCGCAGTCTGTGATAAATTCACAAAAACCACAAAATTCGAAATTGCAATCTCTGTAACAACAGGCGACACAAGTTTTCATTTTGTGCACTTAAAGTACACACGCTTATTCCTTAAGCTGTCGTGTTCAACACACTGAAGCAAGCGCCCGCTGCTCTCCTTCTCTCCCTCTCCTATCACACATAACAGACGGCAAGAGCACATGCAAATTTACAAACCACACACACACACAGACATACCAACACAGTGTAGATGTAGAGCAAAGGGAGAAATGGCCACACAATCGTAATTTCTGCTTGTTACATTAAAATTTCTGCTTAGTCGGCTGAACGGGATTTATGTGTGACAAACGGCCTTCAAGCAGGCGGAGAGAAGGTTTGACTATCCTTTGTCAAGCTTAATTAAAGAAATCACAGCGCTAATAAACGGCTTTGTAGAGCTACTGTTACTGCTGGCCCAGAGGCATACGGAAACTATCGATTTGTTCGCATTCCCCGCAGTCATTAGTTTCCACTGTGCGCCCGAGCAGTCTAATTGGACGCGGGACTAATTAGACCATAAACAGCCCTGTCCACTGCAGTACACATGACTGACAACCCTGTGCGGCTTGGCGCTTGTGTTGGTTGGTACTCACTGATGCTTTCTCTCACTGCAGGACTTTTTTTTACGCAGACCCCGTTGTTTTCAAATCTTGAATATCCGGGAGATTCGCACGATTAAGGTTCAGCCACCTATTCGAAGACTTGTACCTGTATATACACAGCGGGCCAGTTGCGTTAGTGCAGTGCACGCGCAGCCCATTCATAGAAATTTGGTTATGTTGAGAAAGCACGCTGGAACTTTTTTTTTTCCATATGACAATTTACACAACAAATTTTAGTGTGGAACTTTTGTTTAACCAGTAATTTATTGGAAAGTTTCAACTTGAAATTTCAAAATGAATCTCTAAAAGCACATTTTCATTGTGAGAAGCTTTGGGTGTGCAAAAATTACTTCGGGCGCGTAGTTGCCCAGTCGGTATCTCCATATTTTTTTTTCTCTTTGTACGTCAGAAGTTCCTGCAAAAAAAACAGAGAAAATTTTGTGTTAGCAGTTTGCCTGCCAATAAAGCGATGCATACAATGAATGAATGCTAGCGCTCCGCTGGACGGTTTATTGGTACTTACCACTCATTTGGGCGATGTAGTCGATACGATTACTTGGACCTTGCACGCATCTTCCTGCGCTTACGCTTCAACCTACGCATACGCTTCTTACGCCACTATAAATAAACACAAATACAGTTTGATTAGTTTTCACAATTAATGTTTTCGTAAAAATTAAACACTTGTAATTTTTTTCACTTTATGGGATTTTATGAGATTTTTTCGGTTTTTACCTTAGCTCTCATTTTCCGTGTAGTCTCGAAGACGGTCTGAGAACGAAAGAACGATTGGAAAACGGAAGTCTAGCTGGCTACTTCGCGTGGCCGGGGTTGACAGTTGAAAAGTATCGATAAGTTAGATGACAGCTGCATAGCATCGAGTATTTCTGTTAAGTAGGGAGCAATGCTGTTAACGAGGAGCAACTCTGTTAACGAACAACTGCATTGTTAGCTCACCGTAGGCATCGATAACTTTCAAAACAACTTTACATGTTAACACTAGTTAACCGCTAATTTTTAAACTTGTCAATTTTTTCTGTATTTACAGACATTTTGTGTGGTGTCAAAGAGATTCCGCAAGAACTACATTCATCGCTTTACGGGCACCAAAAGTCTTTTCCTCTTCCATCCATGGAGTCCATGGCGACGCGTATGCGTCTATATAGCAACAAATCAATTCTTTGACTATTGCGTTATGGCAACAATTCTATTTAACTGTATTTTCCTAGCCATGACTGAAACTGTGGAGGAAGCTGAGTAAGTGAATGCCTTTAAAATAATAACTTTTAGTTGACTTTCTTTTTTCTTGGCAGATATATCTTCCTAGCCATTTACTCAATTGAAATGGTAATCAAAATCATTGCCAAAGGCTTTTTGCTCAACAAGTATACGTATTTGCGGAATCCATGGAATTGGCTGGATTTCGTTGTCATCACCAGTGGATATGCAACCATTGGCATGGAGGTTGGCAATTTAGCCGGTTTGCGTACTTTTCGCGTCCTACGTGCCCTCAAAACCGTATCCATTATGCCTGGTTTAAAGACTATTATAAATGCATTGCTGCATTCCTTTCGTCAGTTGGCGGAGGTTATGACCTTGACTATATTCTGCCTCATGGTCTTTGCCCTCTTCGCACTGCAGGTCTATATGGGTGAATTGCGAAATAAATGCGTACGCACTGTTCCCGCAGATTGGACCAATATATCCCATCTGGACTGGCAAATGTAAGTACTCTACAGGAAATTAAATTATCAAAAAAAAAATAAAAATATTAATATAAAGAAATTCAAAAAGCGCGCGCATTTCATCGCGTTGGCAGCACCTATTTATATTCTGTTAAAATTGCCAGCATTGTGCTGTAAACGTTAACATTACGATTACTTTTCTGTTAACAGTCCCATCACTAGTTTTCATTATTCCGTTATTTGAATTATATGCTATACGAAAACTATTAGTTGCTGAGTGTATTAATTAATTACATTAATATGTTTCACATAGATGGGTTAATGATACGGATAACTGGATGTTCGATGACGAGGAGATGCCCATGTTGTGTGGCAACTTAACGGGCGCCCGACACTGCCCTATTGGCTTCATGTGCATCTGCGTGGGGGAGAATCCCAATCACGGCTACACGAACTTTGACAACTTTATGTGGTCCATGCTAACAACATTCCAATTGATTACACTCGACTACTGGGAGAATGTCTACAATATGGTGCTAGCAACATGTGGTCCAATGAGTGTAACATTTTTTACTGTGGTTGTGTTTTTTGGCTCATTCTACTTAATTAATTTGATGTTAGCTGTAGTCGCCTTGAGCTACGAGGAGGAGGCCGAAATAACAAATGAGGTAAGTAGTAGTTTTGCTAAAACAAACTTTTATTAACCAAAGTTACATTTCCTTACAGGAACGCAAAAAAGATCTGTTGGATCATCGTGACGATTCGACGTTTAGCTTTGATCCTTCAGTGTTGAATGTAAAAAAGCTCAATAAAAATAACAAGAAGAAAATTGATTCCCGCAAGGGTGTGCTGCTGGCCTCCTACAGCAAGAAGAAGACACGTCGAAAAAAGACGAAGGGCGGCAAGGAGACGTCCAGCAACAATGGCAGCAATGGCGTCGAGAACGAGCACAACAACAAATCCAATTCGGCTACACCGAGTCCAGGGCCAAGTCCACGTCATAGCACCAGTGAACGTCCCACGGCCCTGACGCTGCAAGCTCAAAAGCAATACCAACAAATGGAGCAGCAGCAACAACAACAGCAACAGCAGCAGCAGGAACAACCACAGCAATCGGTCAACGGGGAACAGACAGCGGCAACATCGCAACAACAAAAGACACGCATCAGTTTTCGGGAGGGTGGAAGTGTTAAGAATCCAAATATGTTATATCCTTCGGATTACAAGGGTCAACTCATCACGAGCAGCCGCCAGACGAGCTCCAATTCCAGTGGTGGTGTCAATCGTGAATCATCGCAGGATGACTCCGGCGTTGTGGATGATCACGAGGAGCAGGACACGGTGAATGAACTGGGACACGTGTCCACCGTGGAGCTGGCCCTTTCCCCACGTGAAGTGCGTCTCATTAAGTGCAATGGGAATATCGCCAGAATCAAGAATCATAACGTGTATGCGCTGCATCAGGAATTCTCCTCGGAAGTGGTCGTCATTGGTGAGCAAACAAGTCTGTGCTTAATCTTGGAGAAACAGCTAATAAAGTTTATGTTTTGCAGATGATCTACCCGATCGCAACTGTGATCGTTGTGTGCACTGTTGTGCCGACTACGAGAGCTGGCTGCAGTTCCAGAACTGCCTCTACAAGGTGGTCAGAGATCCGCTCTTTGAACTGGCCATAACGCTCTGCATTGTGCTCAACACGGCCTTTCTGGCCATGGAGCATCATGGCATGAGTCCGGCATTCCGCAATGCGCTGGATGTGGGTAATAAGGTGGGTCTATCTACCAGTAAAACAACTGATCCCTCAACTAAACTAATTTTCTTTTTTTCCTTAGGTTTTCACATCGATCTTCACCTTCGAGTGCATTGTAAAGCTCATGGCGCTATCGAAGGAGTTTTTCCTCTGTGGTTGGAATATTTTTGACCTCTTAATTGTCACGGCCAGTTTACTGGACATTATCTTTGAGCTGGTCGATGGTTTGAGTGTCTTGCGTGGTCTGCGCTTGGTAAGTTTCCTTATAAAACCGTTTTCTAACTAGTTTTATAACTGATTTTCATTTGGCAGTTGCGCGTGTTGAAGCTAGCACAGTCTTGGACAACGATGAAGGTGCTGTTGAGCATTATTATATCCACAATTGGTGCACTCGGCAACCTCACGTTGATCCTAGTTATAGTCATCTATATATTCGCTGTGATTGGCATGCAATTGTTCTCCAAAGACTACACGCCCGAGAAATTTGATCCCGATCCTGTGCCAAGGTGGGTTCTAAAGTTAATAGATATCTCTATACATTAATTAATGCATTACTTTGCTCATTAGATGGAATTTCAATGATTTCTTTCATTCATTCATGATGATTTTTCGTATACTGTGTGGCGAATGGATTGAGCCGTTGTGGGACTGTATGCGTGCGGAAGAGGAGGTATTAAAACTGTAAATCTTTTAATGTTCGACTGACTTATTCTCTTTCCACTTCCAGCAAGGAGCTTCTACTTGTTTTGCTATCTTTCTGCCCACCCTGGTCATGGGAAATTTCATGGTACTCAACTTGTTCTTGGCCTTGTTGCTCAACAGTTTCAATTCCGAGGAGCTGAAGTCCAAAAAAGAGGCAAGTTCGATGCGTTTTCCATTTAACAATTTTCCAATTTGGAAATGCTTATGTTAATATCTGTGTATTTGTAAAACAACTGTATGTGTGTGTGACAATCAATGTTCAATTAAACAAAAGGAAAAACTAAATGCTCCAAAATAGTGGCCAACAAACCACAAAGTTTGTCCATTAAAATCCAAAAAAGCTAAACAAACTTAGTTAAAAAAAACTAATATTTATTAAATTTACAATGTTTGCACTTTGTTGTGTGTGAGAATGTGTGTGTCTCTGTTCTCCTAGCCAAGTAATTAATTATAAACAAAAGAAATCACCTCACAGAGCATAAAAAAAAAACAAATTGAAAACCGAATTGAATTATACACATACACAGTGAGAAATGTATAGCACTTTTTATGGAACAAAAAGTGTAAAATACACGACTGAATTTAAATTACTAACAAAATTTCCCATACACATTTCAACTATTTGCGTTTGTTAATGTCAATTAATCTAAATGTATTAACTAATTTGAGCTTTCGACTATTTAGTCGGAGCTTAAAACGTTTTCCATTAACTTGATTATTTGGTTTACTTTAGTGTATGTCTAATGCATTTGATATGTCTCCTATATCCTGTCTAAGTCTCAGTGTCTAAGTCTATATTTAATATATATACTATATGTGATAAACTTTCCATTTTGCACTATCAAATCAACTCAATTTTAATTAACTAAAACCTCTGTTACTAACTTTGCACAATGCGTTTAAACTTTAACTACTTTTAACACACAAAATACACTTAAAAAAACAAACCCAACAAAATAAAACCCCAAAAAAATATACTTTTAAATACACCAAAAACGTTAAACAGATTTTCAAGAAAAAGGTAATTTTTCCAAACTTAAAACTTAAAAACTATTTAAACAAATTCTTTGCTTTATTTTTTGTTAACTGAAAAAAAAAAAGAAAAACTTAAAAAACAAACAAATTTAAACCGTGTGTAAATAATAATCCCCATTTAGCTGATGCATACCAATTGTTATAAACTATTCTTATATATATTGTTAAATTTGCAACTTTTGTGTTTGCCTTGCTTTTGCTGTTCTTAGCTCGTAATTATGCTCAGTGTATTGGATATAATCTAAATGTCAATTTGTCTTTTTCCAAAAAATAACCGTAGTGAAACTCTTGAGTTTAACTTTCCGCTTTTATTTAAACTTTTAGTCTAATTGGTGTGTTTTCTCTTCAATGTAGGAGGTGGGCGAGGAGTCGAAGCTAGCTCGGAGCATTGAGCGTGTGCGCGATCTCATACGCAAGAAGCGCCAGGAGCGCAAAGATCGCAAGGAGCGTAAATTTGCTGAGAAATTTCAGCAAATTGTGCTCGAGGCTCAGCAGCAGGCTCATGCCACCACGGTGGCGACCAGGGAGATCGACAAGCCCGGTCTGCTGGCGGAAACAAAGTTCCATAGATTGAGCTATCAGGTAAGAGAATCCTTTAAAGCAAAAAGTTTCCTTTTAAAACGATTTTATTTACTCCATTTTAGGAATCTATGAACCGTCCAGTTTCTGGCTCAGATTTTGGCTTTCAAATTCCGCTCAGCGACGGGCTGCACACAATTGTCGATGGCCTGGAATACGAGGAGTCTGCTCAACCGGCTGATATCCAGCAGCTGCAGCTGCAGCAACAGCAGCAACAACAACAGCAGCAGCTGCGGGAGCCACATGACAGTCTGCCTCCAACCTATGAGTCTGCGATGCAATCAGTTGCGAGCAGTGGTCATAATGAAAATGGTTGCATCACCAATCTTGGCCAATTGGAGCGCAGTCGGCTGCAGCATCAGATCTCGTCGGGTGTGGGCACCCAGCAGAATGACTCTCGGGACGAGGCCACCTACACAGAGTCCATTGAGCTGCGTCTGCTGGGACAATACAATTCTACGGACACGGATCCGTATGCCTATGCGACAGATCAGCGCAGTGGCTCCTTGGCACGCGGCGATTCACTCCAGGATACGGATGAGGCATACCTCAAGTACCAGAAATCACTGTTGACTCGTTCGCCAAGTTATCGCAAGTCACTGGATCGTTTGTCACAGTCCAGCGGACAGTCACAGCGATCGTTGCTGCCCTCCAGAAGTCTCAAGTCGGAGGAGAGCGCCATGAGGCGACACTCGAGTGGACACTCGCTGAATTCCATATCCCTGGAGCAGGATGAGCTACTGTCTCAGGCAAATCTGCGCGAGGAGCTGCTCAATTGTGATCAAAAGGAGCTGTTTCAGTTTCTGCAGGATGACGAGGACTTGTTCCGCGAGAAGAAACTGACCAATAATAGCCTCAAATCGAATCTCAGTTATATTTCCAATTCTATAATGCAAACACTGGACTCGCGGAACAGCTCCAATCATGGCCACGATCAGCAGGAGAGTGAACCACTGATGGAGCACTCCGAATTTGACAATATTATACAGAGTTTCGAAAAGGAGCTAGAGGAGATTAAACGTTCCACTAGCTCGCTAGAGCGTAAAATCTCCACGCTCTCAGAGCCCTCTCCTGCAGCTGATGAGGCCACCAAAGCAATAATGGATCACATAGCGATCATAACGGGCGCCTCGGAGCGCACAGCAGCCGATGAGGTAGTGCATCCACTGAATCCCTACGACAGCTACGATCTGTCCACTGTGCCGCGACGTTCGCAGTCTGTCAGTGCAGCGGCGCAGCGTCAATCGGTAAAGCTGAAGCGTCGCAGTCTGGAGAAGCAGCGCAAGATCGACGAGGACTTTAGCATATCGAATGAAATACGCAAAATCTGTGATCAAATCCATGCGCCCTTTGCGGCCATGGAGGCACTCGCTGTAGCAGCTACAAGTAGCAACAACACTGGTTCAACTAGCACCACACAATCGCCATTTATGAGGCGGAAAATTGATCCATTTAGTGTGCAATTTGATCGCTTTAAGCGACTTTCGCTGATCGAGCGTGTCGAGGAGCTGCCCGAAGAGGAAAAACCAATTTCCACGCTGCGCATCGAGTCAGAGAAAATGCCAAGAAAGTTTCTCAATAGCGATAAGCTGCGCATGGACAGTATGTCACTCAAGAGCACCAATTCGTATGAGAATCTGTTGATACAGAAGCAAATGTGTCGCGATGTTGTCGCCGTTCAGCAGCAGCAACATCTGCAACAGCAGCAACAACCAATCACGCCAGCAATATGTTTGAAATCGAGCATTGAGCCAACAACACTGACGCAAATATCAACACTGAAGGCAACACCACCGCTGGCTGCTTTAACGGAGCATCAGCAGCATTATCATGCCAACAGTTTGCAAACCACAGCAACCACAGCAGCTGTCGCAGTTGTGCACCCAGAGGCTGTGGGCGTGGCGTCCACTGGAAGACGCCAACGCGCCGAGCATCCACAATCGACACTAGACAAAGCCGCATCCTTTCAGTCCGCACGCACCGAATCCCGCAGTTCGGGAGCAGCCGATAGTAATTCCGGCATGGGCGTGTGCGTGGGCATGGGCGGTGGCCTGGGTATGGGCATGACCATAGGCATGGGCATGTCTCTGTCAGATCAGGCCAAACATGATCGGAATGATGAAAAGACTGAGCCACAACAAAAATCTTCATCAAAATTCTCCCGTTTGACCGAAAAACCATGGCATTGTTTGGTTTCCTACGTAGACGATCTCACTGTCGGTGGGAGACGTAACTCGCAGGGCGCTTACAATGATCCCATGACTTTTCCGAGCTTCGGCCAGGCAAAGCCGCCAAAAGTCCCAGACGATTGTTTTCCCCAGAAGTGTTACGATCAGTAAGTTATAGTATGTATAGTTAACTCTAGTTATTAATCACTTTTTATTGCAGCTTCTATTTTCGGTGTCCCTGGTTCATGTCGTGCATGGACACACCGAGTGCCAAGCATTGGACACGGGTGAGAACGGCTGTCTTGACGGTTGTCGATACTCCGGCCTTTGAGTGGTTTGTGCTAGTGCTGATCTTTGCGTCGAGTATTACGCTCTGCTTCGAGGACATCTATTTGGACAGCAATAAGACGCTGAAGCGTGTGCTCTACTGGACCAACTTCTCCTTCTGTCTCATCTTCGTGGTCGAAATGGTGCTTAAATGGCTTGCGCTTGGATTCTCCAAATACTTTACTAGCTTTTGGACTATACTCGACTTTATCATAGTGTTTGTAAGTCTGTCTTTGTGATCTGTGATCAATAGCTGTTAGATAAAGCGTATTTTCTGTGTTATCAACCTACTTTCCTATTCTAGGTATCTGTTTTTTCGCTGCTCATCGAGGAGAATGAGAATCTCAAGGTGTTGCGTTCCCTGCGCACACTACGAGCGTTACGTCCGCTGAGAGCCATCTCTAGGTAAGCATGGCACCTCGGAGTTGGGCTTTGAACTAGGCTGTAATGCAAAGTGAACTATTAACTAATCAATTGCTAAACCAAACTCAATACAGTCAGTTCTTCACGTAGGTCTCTTCGCCTTTCTTATGTCAACTAATTTCTTCCCAATGGAAACAATACATTGGCAAATTACTTTTGCCAGAGCTGTGCAGTGTTTAATACAATCTCGTGTTCT
Source organism: Drosophila parthenogenetica (assembly GCA_035047505.1). Taxonomy (NCBI): domain Eukaryota; kingdom Metazoa; phylum Arthropoda; class Insecta; order Diptera; family Drosophilidae; genus Drosophila; species Drosophila parthenogenetica. The sequence continues at coordinate 8,816,659 of JAWNPM010000087.1, forward strand.
TTATGAATTTCGAATAGAAATACGTAGACCACATTGCATCGCCATAAATCCAAAATATATGCTAAATATATATAGTTGTACATAGCTACCGAATAGTTCATATCATATAATAATTTTGTAAATACGTGAATACGAAAATCAAAAGTTAAATTTCAAAAACTGTTTACTTGTACATAAACTTTAAATGTAGTTGAGTTTGCTAACTGATAACGGATAATGAATTGGCCCTGAACAATTGTAGTAACGCATTTGTAGTATTGTGACCATTTAACCTCCCAAATCCCCGCCTTAAGAATTAGCGAAAGTAAGAGTTTCATGAAACATTTCTATTCCAGGTGGCAAGGAATGCGGATTGTAGTAAATGCTCTCATGTACGCAATCCCATCAATTTTCAATGTACTCTTGGTTTGTTTAGTTTTTTGGTTGATTTTCTCCATAATGGGTGTACAATTCTTTGGTGGTAAATTTTTCAAATGCGTCAATGAGTTGGGCGAGTTGCTGCCAATTACCGTGAGTATAACCCCATTAACCAATCGTTCTGCCAAAGTTTTCAATCAAACTAAACTCTTAATACTTGAAATATGAAATTAATTTACTACTTTTGTGACTTTTGTAGGAAGTGAATGATAAATTTGATTGCATTAGGCAGAATTACACGTGGATCAATTCAAAGATTACGTTCGATCATGTCGGTATGGGATATCTGGCGCTGCTGCAGGTCGCCACCTTTGAGGGATGGATGGAGGTGATGGCGGACGCAGTGGATGCTCGGGGCGTGGATCTGCAGCCCCAGAGAGAAGCTAACTTATATGCGTATATTTATTTTGTTATATTTATTGTCTGCGGATCGTTCTTTACACTCAATCTGTTCATTGGAGTTATCATTGATAATTTCAATATGCTCAAGAAAAAGGTAAGTTCACTTGGCCTATGTCATTAGTTCTTGACTTCTTGCTACTCTATACACTTGTACCTCCAAAACTCGTCTGTATATATAACTCCCCAGACGCCAACTTCAAATACACCACACTGAACTCACCACGAGACTGTACAAATTTCCTAACCCCCAAAAAGTTGTTGATGTATTTGTCGAATCAGTTTTGTTGAGTGTTATATATATAATAAATTAAGTACAGCATATATGTATGATGTATATAGAGTGTGTTGTCCTCTTCATGTACATGTGTTCTCCTCTCCTCTATATATATATATATATGTATTTATTTGTCTAATATGTCAAATTTTGTGGATTTGTATTTGTATATATGAATAAATGTGTTCATTCTATTCTCATCACTTTTATAGTATGAAGGAGGAGTGTTGGAAATGTTTCTCACCGAATCTCAAAAACATTATTACACCGCTATGAAAAAATTGGGACGAAAGAAACCACAGAAAGTTATTAAGCGACCTATAAATCATTTTTTAGCTATGTTTTATGATTTATCCAATTCGAGAAGGTAAACAAAAACGAAAAGTTTCTTTAAAAACCAAAAAAATTAAAAAGAAAATGAAGAAAAATTTAACTTAACTAACTAAACTATAACTATCTATAGCTAACTATAGTTTTAATTAACTTAATTACTTACTTACTGTAAGTTTTAATACTCTGAACTAGGCACACACAACAAACTAACACACACACACACCCTAACACACTCTCTTTCTCTAAGATCTCTGATACAAAACTGACTTTATTTTATTTTCGATTTTCCAATTTTCGATTTGGTGATAAAAATCATTTGAACACTTCACATTCTCCGCATTTTAAATAAGAATCGAAGGGCGTTTGACGCTTCTTTGTAACCCAAAAGCACAAAAAAAGAAAAGTAATTAAAAGAAGTCGCTCAAACGCCATCAGAAATGCAAAATACTCTAATTTCGAATACTCTATAAAGATATGCCTAGATGTTTTAGAGCACCTTATGTACTAAGTATTACTACTACTGCATTCCTATACTTATTTCTAAGCACTTTTCCAATTCGCATTTGAGTGAAGTGTAAGCATGAAAATCAACAAATATTCTAGACAGAGTGTAGATGGGTTCTTCATAAACCAGGGGGGGTTAAAATCTATTAAATGTATTATAAGCATGTATATAAACTAGCTTTAGTTTTAAACTTAACTTTAAATAATGCTACTCAAATGTTTGCTGGCTCTTTGAGTAGCATTTTAGCTTCGGTTTGAAACCGAAATTTTTACAATTTCTTCCTCCTGAATTATTTAATGGCTATCTGTGACTTTTATCTCCAAAATATATGTACCAATTAACCACATACAAATCGCCATCAGATTCGAAATTGCGATATTTGTACTGATTTTTCTCAATATGCTTACTATGGGCATCGAGCACTACGATCAACCACATGCGGTGTTCTTTATACTGGAAGTAAGCAATGCCTTTTTCACCACTGTCTTCGGTCTGGGTAAGTCGACTCACTTTCCCCCCTAGGGAAGTGTCTCCAAATACTTTCGATTTGTGTTTAATAAACCATTTTAATACCCTCCACAGAGGCCATTGTGAAGATTGTGGGACTGCGCTATCATTACTTCACTGTACCCTGGAATGTCTTTGATTTCCTGCTCGTGCTGGCCTCCATCTTTGGCATTCTCATGGAGGATATCATGATTGATTTACCCATAAGTCCTACGCTGTTGCGTGTGGTGCGTGTCTTTCGTATTGGAAGAATTCTGCGACTCATTAAGGCTGCCAAGGGCATAAGGAAGTTACTTTTCGCCTTGGTTGTCTCACTTCCGGCGTTGTTCAATATTGGCGCTCTACTCGGACTGATCACATTCATCTATGCGATATTGGGCATGTCGCTGTTTGGCCATGTCAAGCTACAGGGCGCACTCGATGACATGGTCAACTTTCAGACCTTTGGCCGTAGCATGCAGCTGCTGTTTCGACTGATGACATCGGCGGGATGGAATGATGTGCTGGAGTCTCTGATGATACAGCCGCCGGACTGTGATCCGTTTTTCAATCGACAAACAAACGGAGATTGCGGTCATCCCTTGCTGGCGATCACATACTTTACGAGCTTCATTATAATCAGTTATATGATTGTGATCAACATGTACATTGCCATCATTCTGGAGAACTTTAATCAGGCGCATCAGGAGGAGGAGATTGGCATCGTTGAAGATGACTTGGAAATGTTTTACATACGTTGGTCCAAGTAGGTTTTCTATTGACACAAACATAGTCATAAATTGAGGATATAGAAAAGTGTTTGGATTTGAAATTAATGTTTAATTGCAACTGATTTCGTTACAGATATGATCCACATGCCACCCAATTTATACACTTCTCGCAACTGTCCGATTTTATTGCCTCACTCGATCCACCATTGGGCATCTCGAAGCCCAATAATGTCGCTTTAGTGTCATTTAATCTGCCCATCTCTAAGGGTAATAAAATACACTGTCTCGACATTTTGCACGCGCTAGTTAAGCACGTGCTAGGTCATGTCGAGGAGACCGATAACTTCAAACAGTTGCAGGAACAAATGGATGTCAAGTTCAAGAAACAGTTTCCAACCCGCAAAGAATTGGAAATTGTTTCATCGACGCGGATCTGGAAGCGCCAGGAAAAGGCGGCTAAGACCATTCAGACCGCATGGAAAGACTATTTGCGGTACTACACAAACAAACACACTCAACCACACTACAACAGTTTCTGTCATTAGACCCTGTACTTAAAAATGTATATATAGTTTGATAAGTTTGTCTGTGTGAATAACCAAATCCCCGTTTTGATTCATGTATCTTATGTAATTATTGTTATTTTTGAGCAATTGACCGACTTTGGTTAGAATCTGACAACTATATCCTATAGCTGTCATACAAACCGTCGGTAGAATATCAGTATTTAGTAGAATAATTAAGTTAGTTTACGGAATATCTGTTTAGCTCTCGATTCTTGTATTAAATATAATTGTACAGGGTCTTTAGCAGTCGGCTTAGTCGACTGTAGCCTTTGCAACTGCTTTAAACCTCTGCTAATACCAAACCGCTGTCATTTCGCAGGCGCAAACGGGAAAAAGAACGCTCCAATTCTGGAGATAGCGCCACACAGAACTCCAGCCCCGGCGGCTGGCAATCGAAGCTCTCCGCTCTAAATTTCTTCCATCTGCAGGTGAGTTTTCTGTGCTCAACGTGAGGTGCACGAAGGATAAACGGAAATAGCTTAAGCGCTTCTCCCACAAGTCTATAGTTTGAGGGAGGCTAAGACTTACTGCTGAGGGGACTTTAAAACAAAGAACTCCTGTTAAACTCTTTCTTTCCTTTTAGGTAAGCCGCCGTGGCACTGCCTGCTCTAGTCGCGCCTCCTCCCGCAAATCCTCCCGCGCCTCGGATGGCTCCGATCTCAGTGAACTCGCCGGTCCTTGGCTTAATTTGCCGCTGATGCTTGTCTCAGGAGCCGATGATGTGGTCAAGGATATCAAACAACAAAGCGATGAGCTGGGCAAACGGTAGTTAATCCTTAACCTTACACACACAATACACACACAACCACACACACACAACAACATACACACACAGCTACACTCAGTAAACATATACGTGATTCGAAATGCAATTTTTAGACGAAAGGCTTTCACAAATCATCGAACAGCAAAAAACATGCAACAAAAAAGAAAAAATACCATAAATAACTACTTAATTTCTCTAATGTTTTTTTTTTTTTGTGTTCCACAATGTGCATATATAAAAATTGAGCCCTATTTTTAGCATATCCTCTTGTATCTCCCTAAACTATGAGTCCTTGCTCGCAGATATGGTCACAGCCGTATTAAGAAGTGGCTCCCAGCCTAGTGGCTTGAATTACTTAGGTAAAGGCAAAGTTAGTTAACATCATCAACAACAATAACAACAATCAAATCAAACAATCAATCAATCAATTATCTTACAACCAACAACTACTAGCAAATCTTGCAAACTTTGTTTTAAGTTCTCTTCTCGCCGCCACTAAAACCAGCTCACTCATACTATAAATAGTATATATTATAATATATATTTATCTATATTTACAATCGACTTTTTAACTAGTTTTGAACATACCAATATCTCGCTACTCATTCAACCAAAAAAGCAAAGCAAACTCTCTATTACAACAACTAAAACTACAACTCAAAAACTTAAAACTTAATCTGCAGTTCTTAAATCAAATTCAGTAAAACTAATGATATTATTTGTAAGTAGAGGCCTATCCAAAAAGTACATTTCTGAGACTAATTACTGATTAGACTACTGAATGCGTAATTTTAGTTAATTTGACTTCTAAGTTGCTAACTCAGTTGCTCTGCTTGAACTAATTTCATATCAGATCTATCACGATTATCATTGTACCTTTTTATAGTTTGCATTACCTGCAATGTAGACACATTCCATATTACCCCAAACTACAAAACAGTAGGTCAAATAAGTGTGCTCAACTGGGGAAAAGGTATTTAAGTTTCCCCATAACTATACAGAAGAAGAATTTATGATTATCCTAACTTAGTTACCTTACAAAAACGTTCAGTAAATGACAATTCTGTCTTAGTTTCTTATTTAAATAAATATGTATTTAAGTTTAACTTAAAAACTTTAAAATTAGATCAAAAATCTTACTAAATCTTAGCTTGAACTTGATTTTCTGTGTAGTTAAAGTAAATATGAAGCCAATATTTGACCTATGCTATGTTTTATACACAGAGCTCTATCAAAACTGATCAAATTTTAAATAACTTTACAATAAAAATCAAAACTACAATTCAATACAACTTAAGAGCTATCTTTAAAGCTTTGCTGCTTTAAATATCGCTTGAAAGCAAGCTAAATTCTCGAAGAATTCTACTTTCGAACACACTCACTTATTATATATGTTTATTCCAAGTATAATCAAATATGTACAGCTTAAAAAATCCTTTACAGCTTCTTCTTTTTTTGTTTTATGTACAGTTCTATGACCAAACTTGAATTCGTATTTTCGTCAAAAAATTGCAGAGCCTACTATAATGTATATGTATCTTAAAGTACAGCCAAAGAATCGATCCAAGTATCATACTATAACTGTCTTAATAATCTACAAAAATCTCTATAATTACCGACTATTACCGAACAAAAAGCAAACTTATGTTTTGTAATTATGATTTGTATTATCTATTATCTATTATTATCTATATATATCATTAGCGGTAGCATATTTGTGGAAGCGCCTAGAGCAAGTCGTCGCCGAAGCTTTTATAATTTCTTTTTGCGTCATCAGGATGCTGTCGATGACAGTTTAACCTCACCTTCAGTACATAGAAAAAGTAATTATTGACAAGTGCCTAAAAATCCAACAAAAGCCACCAAAATACCACCAAAAAAAAGTCACCACAAAATTTAAAATCACTTTTATATATGTAAATACTTTTGTACATAGTCCACAGAGTCCATCGGAGCACAATCGTTTCATTCTAGACTGCACCAATCGATTAATCGAATCAAACTTAATTCGCATCATATTTATGTACATAGTTTTATATCATTATCATGCGGCTTTTAAGTCTCTCTTTCTTACTGTCTCTCTCTTTCGCTCTCTTTAAAACTTTTTATATATTTCGCTGTTCTTCGATCTCAGTTATTATCGTTTATCGATTATCTCGTTGCTTTTGACAAAAACCACAAAACCACATTCAATCGTTGTACAGACACTCGCAATTTATTGTTACTCGTAATTCTTAAAATTCATGACATACTCCTTTACGTATACTCTATTTTATCGTAATTTCTTGACTAAGCAGCATAGTCGAGTCATCGACTATACGATACCCGGTACTTTGAGCTATCCGTGTGTCTGATCTGGCGCATTTAGCGTTTAAATTTGCCAAGTTATGCTCGTTTCAAATTTATGTGTTAAGTTAGAAACAGCTATAACTTTTTATTTACTTAACCGATTTCAATCAAACTAAGTGGAATGATAAATACGCATAAAATATATCTGGAAACCAGTTTTCAGAACTCTAGTTCTCTTCAATAATATGTAAAAATAAAGAAAAGTCCGTGTCCGCAACTCTTATGATCTCTACAAGTACCGAGTATTCAAGCCCTCTGTGAACTTTAACCTCTTGTCACACAACCTACTATTTGTAACTATGTACTTTGTGTTAATCACGATCCTAAGACACTAATGCGTGCATTTCACCCACAAAACAGCTGCAATAAACACCAACAACACAACCTCAACCTCAACATCCTCCACATCCGCCTCCGCCTCTGTTTCCGCCACTGTGGCAACCACTGCTGGCGCCCATATCAACGTCGAGCAACAGCAGATGGTGGCAGCAACTCCGACGCGAAAACGCGCCTCTAGTTTTATACGCAAGAAACCGCCCCTAGAAAGAGGTTTATCAGCACAAAGCGCTTTAAGAGTTAACAAGAACGCTTATGTCTGTATGTGTAATTTGTATTTAAAGTGTTTCCTTTACCCCCATGGAATGTGTAGCACTAAAGTTTCTTCTTTCTTCCCACTCCCGTTCACAGCGGAAGGTCCCGCGCCAGAAGTTATCGTGACCAAACCATCGCCAGAGCAACAGACGCATCCAATTTCTCATGGACATGCGCTCAGTTTGCGGCCGGATAATGCCACGTTGGTGCACGTGCTGGTGCATCGCGAGAGCGAGGAGTACAAGGACGAGGAGGACGACGAGGAGAATGAGCGGCACGAAAAGCCGAAGCCACCGCAAATACGCATCAGCACAGGCTCCGCCGAAAGCGGCATGGACCACGACATGGACAGCTGCCTCATGCCCACGGTGCACATCATGGTCGACAGTCCCAAGGAGCCGCCGCGTGGTGACTTCAGTCTGGACAACCTGGGTGACATGCGGCCCATCGATGTCAATGTGCAGGGCGACACATCGCAAGTGTTCTACGATTACAATCCTGAGCAGCAGCTGCAGCAACAGCAGGAACAGCAACCAACGTCAGCAGCTGCAGCTGGCATTGAAGATGAGCAGAGATGACCTTCAGTGAATGAGGGAATGGAGTTGGAGCAGCAGCAGCAGCAGCTAAACCAAAGCAGCAGTAGCAACACCAACAGCAACAGTTGCAGCCCTAGCAACAGCAACTGCAGCAGTAGCAGCAGCAGCAGCACCTCTTCAGCCAGCCAGTCAACAGGAGTGGGCGGGAAACGCCCAAGTTGACAATCTCCAGTCTGAGAGAAATTTGTCAGCCTACTGGCCCCATTGTTAATCTAGCCGTTTAAAGCTACACATAAATATTATAGTCGCTTTTAATAAGATACTTCAAACAGAGGCAACTATTTAAAAATTCATCAGATTTGTGGAACTTAACTGTATCCAGTCCAAGCTAAACTTGGTAACAGTGCGCTGTGCGTCCAGCTGGGTTTAGTTTGGCTTAAACGCTAGACTTAGTCATAGTCTTAGTTCTAGTCCTAGCCTTAGTCTAGTTTACGAAATCAATATAAACTCTGTGTTAACAAAAACGTGCATTAAATCGTACAGTTGTAATACTCAAAGAAGAAAAAAACAAATCAAAAACAAGAAGAACAACAAGAAATGATTACACTAACATTAAACTTAATATATATACTAATATATATAGTATAACATATACAGCATATAGTTACAGAACTAATCCAAACGGTTGGTCTTTTCGTTTAGTCGTCAAATCAATCAGTCAGTCTATATATACGTATATATACATATATATATCGGCCGATTTCGAAGATATTTTGAAGGTTGTTTTAAAATTATACAATACAATAAATTACAAAATACGATACATAATTATTACATAGAATTATATACACACTTATAGTATAACTAACAGAAAAGATAAAGCGTCGTAGTTTAAAGTAATGGAATTCTCAGTTTCTTTAAAGCAATATATACCAGTATATATCTCTATATATACTTTATATATAATGTACATATGCCAAAGGAAGTATTTTAAATTAAAAATAACAGAATAGAGATCGCTATTAATTAAATTAACCATAACAATAACAATTAAACTAGTTAGCAACAATTGTGTAACAGAATTTCAAGAGAGGTTTATTTGTGTCTTAAATCCTTTTGGTTTTTATAACAATTCTAGATTATATAGATTATGCGTACCCGATTGTTCAAGTACAAATATCGAAGTATTACAGAAACCAACCATAAAAAATAGTAGATTTTCAAATACTTTCCTCTCGCCTCACACACTCACACAAGAAAACTCAAAAAAGAAGCCAAAATAAAACTACAAAACTCAAGTGATTAAAGATTCCAAATGAGCAATTTTAACTTGAATCAAATCAAATCGTCTAAATAGCTAAGAGAAGCCCAATCGGGCTTAGATAATTATTTAAAGACACGAAGAAGGAGTGAAGAATCAGTTGAGTACCAGAGTCCTACCTGTACCAGTGAGAACTTTTATTACTATCGTATTAAACATATATATATATACTAACTTGTATTTAATTATCCTGAACGCTTAACGAATATTCTTACCATACAAAGTGTTTTCTTTAATTTAGTCTAACTAAAGTCAAATCAAAATTTGCATTAATGATATCTTCTATACGAGAAAGCTTCCACAAAACATAAACATTTATTAATATATGATATATACATCTTTATACTATAGCTATATACTATATATTTTAGGCCTTGGTCAAAGTTTCTAAGAAACTTATTTTAAACACACACTACACACATACACACACACACTTGTATACTCTGTGAGCATTGATTGATTGTGTTTTCGAGTTTAAGTTTGATTGATTTAAGTTAACACATCGAACAGGCTAACGGTTCATAGATAATTGATAACTGATAACATGATAAACTGATAACAGCAATCAGTGCAGCGCACACACTTTTACACACTTCTTACTACGCAAAAGAAAAAGAAAAATAAAAATAAAATACTTAACTACAGACAATCAGACAGCGATTGATATAAAATTGAAATTATGGTACCAATTAAATCGTTATCTCCAAAATAAAAACTAAAAACAACAACAAACACACACTTGTGATTTTAACTGCAATTTTTACACAAGAAAAACTTAAGAACATAACTTTTAATTAGAGAAATTGTTAACAAATTGAAAGAATAATACTTAATACGAAATGTAACAAAAAAATAACATTTAATAACAGTAACAGAAACCAAACACTCGTCAATTAAGTGATATTTATAAATAAATATGGTAAATGAAAGTAAAAAATAAACATAAACATACAAATAAATTATAAAACAATGCATAAATACTCGTATATGCTAATTTACAATAGAACTCTGTACATAAACAATTTAATAACAATAGTAAACAATTCAAGCATCAAAAGAAAAACAAAAACAAAGCATAAAAAACTTAGCACTTAAAAATTCAAAAACTAAACAAAAAATCAAGCTTTAATTTAAATTGTCTTCAGTAATAATCGCTTCAAAGGAAAATGTTCTTCATTTGTATTAGAAAATTGGAAGAAAAACCATTTAAAACATTACATCTATCTACTAGTTAGTTACAGTTGTAAGCCCAAAGACAAAACATTTTATTTAGTCATAGAGTATAACGACAATAAAACGAATGAGGCATATTAATTATTAACTAATTACATAATTAACACACAAACTGTGCCAGGGGCCAGAGCTTGAATAAACCAAACAACCACAAATTGATTAACTTACCAAAAATGTGTAACAAAAGAATCCCACAAAACAGGCCACATTTGATTCGAACTGCGATTCGAACTCGAATATAGTTGACTAACGCTTAAACCCAACCAACAAACCAACAAAAAACAACAAAAATAAGACCCCAGCAATTTTAGTAGTCCAATTTAGTATAATAACTAAGTAAACGTACCAAAAGAGCAACAACAACCACAGCAACTACAACAGAAACAAAACTAAACAAGCAGAAACAAGTACGAACAAGAACAAACATGAAACAGTCCTATGCATTTAACATAGCTCATAGCACCGCAGTGCAACAGACCGAATCGGTTCAAATAAACAATGCTGCTGTGTTCCAGTTAACGCTAAAAAAAAAGTATTTTAATTAAGTATTTTAAATTTAAAAAATACATAGAATTTTGAGTTTTATTTAAGCTAAAAACTTATTTGAAAACTATCTTAAATTTATATAATAATTTGTTAAAATCAACACTTAAATTTATTTAAAATTTATTGAATATTTGTAAGCAGTGTTTTAGTATTTTTTACTGGTATTTTTCTAACCTAACTTTCGTCACATAGCAAATCTTGGACTGAAAATCTTTCAATCAATTTTTTAACAAAGAATAATAACTGGAGCATAGAAGCATTCAACAAAAAACAACACACACATAAAAAATACCAAATACAAACAGTATAAAAAGTAAATTGATGTGTACATACTGGTACCGTTAGTACCGCTATGGTACAGTTACAGCTGGTTTGATTAGGCATGCCTTAAAAGTATAAAGAAACAAAAAAACAAAACACGATTTTATTTGTTGTAAATTTACGCGTTGAGGTTCAAAAAAAAAGTTAACGTTTCATATATCGAACAGAAAATCCAAAAAAAAAAAGAAAATAAAAATTATAATTAAATAATATTTGATATTTAATAATAGCAATAACAAATAGGCAAAGCATACAAATAAAATTGTTTAAAATGCTCTGAAAACAAAGTCAATTATTTTGATTTGCCGAACAACAAAAGAAAAAAAGAAAATGCTGTAAATTGAAAAGTTTTTTGATATTAGAAATGCGTTTTTTAGTCGTCCTAAGCATAATCAAATATATATATATATATATATAAATACCATATATATTTAGCTTAAATTATGAATGATAAATTTGAAAATGATTAACTCACAGCTGCGCTCAACCTGCAACAACGGATCACAAATCAAATCAAGCTGCTTTCGGGAATGGAAATGGTAATGGGAATATTTCCAATTCCATACGCATTTTAAATTTATAAATTAGTTGGCGGCTTTTTTAATAGTTTTTCAGTTTGTTGTTAACATCAATCATTTGTTTTAATTGGCCATGTTAGCCGTTAGCCAAGTTGTTAGGCCATCAAATTGATTTGATTTGATTTGATCCGCTACCCAGTTAAGTAAAGTAAAGAAAACATAAAGATAATAAGTATATATAGTCACATAATGAACCGAATCATATCAAATCAAACAAAAACTTAAAAAAAAACTTAAAGAAAACATAAAAAACATAAAAAACATTTGCAATTAAATATTTACTCGGGTACAAAATGGTACAGTAATGATATTCGTTTATACAATATTTACTGTCTAAATATTATATAATCATTATACTTATACTACTTATACTTATACTTATCAAAGAGTCAAAATTTATTAACTGAAAAAACCCAAAAAAAAAACATTTTTAAAACTGAAAACAATGAAATTTGAAATCCAATAACTCTGAGGACACTGTGCACGCACACACAAGAAAATGAAACTTATATATATATATAAATCATATAGTATATAGTACTATATATATTTATGATAATTGAAGTACCAGAGAATTTGTTGACAAATAGGCAAACACACAAATTGTTTATGTTTTTAGTTGAAATTGTATATAGTATATATATATACCATATATCCATATATTGGAACGATCATACCTACTATTATAATAGTGATTATTTCGGTTATTCGGTTTATAACTCATAAGGGTTTTTGTTAAATTTAATTATATTTATATATTCGTATGTTAATAAAACAATTTCTGACTACAAGATAATACAGAAGCCTCAGCCTCCAGGGGGCGGGGTAGTGTTTATAATAAATACTGGGTTTCCTTAGAGTCTTAAGTTAGTTCCTCTGCTGGTAGAGCACTAAGATTTGCTCCAACTTTTGTTCGATCTGCTGCAGTCGTCGCTCTGTGAACTGTTCCCGTTGTCGCTTCTGTTCGGCATTCGATTTCTGATCGATAACAGCGAGTGCCAACTTAACGGTACGGTTATCGATCTTGGAGCACTTATTGCTGAATGGAGAACAGCAGCCAGGCAGCAGCTTCAGTGGCGGATCGAGCAGTTTCTTCGGCTGCTCCGATTTCGGATTCGTAGCCAGAGGCTGAAAACTGGTGCCCTTTCCAGTTCCATTGCCCAGTTCCTTCAGCTCGTAGACGTCCATCATGGGTATGAGCACCTTGTTGCCTTCATTGGGCAGTATCGAGATCTGACGCACTGACATGTAGTTCGGGTAGATGTTCAGCAGTCGCTGGCAGAGTGTGCGGAATATCGGACTGTTCACGATGAATCCAGTGCGTCCATGGCGTCCAGTCAACACCTGTTCGTAACGCATCAGCGTGTTCGTCCGACAGATGGCGCCATTGAGCTCCGCTTGCGCTTTGATGGCCTGTGGAAGGTAGGAAATAGAAGTTTAGTATGCTATTTAGTATAATAGACCCTGTCTGTCCACTCACCTGGGTGTCGGACACCGCGAGACCGTTGAGCAGATTGAAGAGCACGATGGTCATAAAGAAGACAAAGAGCAGGAAGATCAGGTACGTGGGAACACTATTAAAATTAATGTCTCCTGCATCGAATTCACCCGTCAACATCACAATGGTCTTGATCAAAGCCTCAATTGGATTGGAGAAGCTATTGAAGTCACCACCCTCCTCAGCTGGTGCCGTCTCTCCGGGCTTAACTGTGTCCGGATGCGGTTTGCCGAAGAGTATGTAGAAGCAGAGGGTGAAGGTGAGCACGAAGATGGAGTAGAGGGCAAAGCTCTTGATGAAGCTGCTGGAGACGGCCCTCAGCATGAGCATGTGCGTGGAGATGGAGAGCACGGGCAGCGAACCCACAAGCAGGCAGAACTCTATGGCTACCAGGAGTACGGTGAGTACGGCCAGCACACGATGGGATTCCTCGGTAAAGGTGGACTGAAGGCAGGTGAGAATGGAGAACAGGATGAGGGCCAGTTCCATGAGATTCGTGACCGAAAAGAAGTACGTAAGTGGCGACATGGCAAACTGTATGATCTCCCTAATGATCAGATACACAATGCCAATCATGGAGAACAGTCCGAAGAGGGCAGTGAGTCCCGTCTGCTCGCTTTCGTGGAACTTGAGCAGAGTGTGGGCTATGATGGAGATGGTGAAGAGCGTGTAGAGCAGAAAGTTCAGGTAGAAGATGACCGAGAGCCGATGCCACTTGAGGAAAAGGAAGCTCGAGATCAGCGGATGCTGCAGCAGATGACGCAGCTCCTTGGACTCGGCAATGTGGGCAATCGGTGTCATCTCGTCCTGTAGTTGCGGTGGACGCCGCTTACCCGCTCCAGGTTTCTCATGGCGCATCAGATTCATGAAGTTAATGATAATCTCAAAGGTGACTACACCCGGCTTCTGATGGTTGGTGGTTATGCAGGAGTCAAAGTGCTGCTCCAGCAGCTCCGGTGACATGTCCTGTATCGGCAGCTCCTTGAACACGCTTCTCGCTCCAATGTAGGCTCCGTGGTGGAGCAGTGTCTGTATGGCCTTCGTGTTGCGGAACTTGACCGCATAGTGCAGGGGTACCTGACCCGAGGCGTCCGGCTCATTGACGTCCACATGATCGCTACTTAGGAGCAGCTCAAAGCAACGATGGTGATCACAGAAATCGTCCAGAGGCTGCTCCTCCAGTCGGCTGATTACACTGTTGAGCAGGGACGCATCTAAACGAGATAGGAACGGGGATTAGGAGGGTTCAGTGGGAATTTTTAGCTTAAGAATCCTACCTGGTGCTACTTTGAGCCCCGGATGCTGCAGCAGCAGCTCCAGCGCACGCCAGTTGCCCCAAATGACGGAGATTTCAATAGGTGAAGCGGCATCTCCGGGTAGCTTCCTATTCACATTGAGTCCCGTGTTGAGGATCGCATCGAAGGCGCGATGCTTGCCCCGCTTGATGGACTCTACGAAGAGGGGCAGGTACTCCTCCTGTGCGGTATTCCGTAGATTGTCCTTGTCGCTGGTGTTCAGTTGATGTTCCTTGAGCAGCTGCTCAAACTGGGACTCATCTCCATCCCGCAGCTGTCGTAGCAGCCGCTCGCAGTCAATTTCACCCTCCTCGGCCGTGTTCCGCTGAGGACGAAGGTTCAAGTCGGGATACTGCTGTTGCAGCAGCTGACGCACTTGTCCATTGCGATAGCTATCGATGTCCAGACTGGGCTGGGAGAGGAACAACTGCAGCAGCTCCTGTCTGAGCGCTTTGATCTTGTTGTTCCTCAGCACGTGATGCAGCGCTGTCATCTCACTCTGATCCACAGCGTTGGGAGAGGCGCCGTATTGAAGCAGACTCTGCATGCACTGACGCACATCCTCCAAGTTCTCAGGGGTTAGATTCTTGGCCAGCGAACTGAGTGGCGTCAGCTGTGCGTACTTGCGATCCACTTGCACTCCGGGTCTGCTCAAGAGCACGGCCAGATTACGTGGATCACGGGAGTCGGCGGCATAACTGATCGCAGCCTTGTCGTGTTTTTGATTGATCTGCAGTTTGGATTGGGGATTGGTTGGAGGTAAGTAAGGGTTTGAAAGGTTTCTACTGTTTACTCACGTGATTCACATTGCAGCCGTGTGCGAGACAGGCCTCAATGAACTCGGCACAACCTGGAGTGGAGAGCGCCTTCTCGTAGATGCTTGTGTGTTGCTCGTCCTGTAGATTGGGTTGTGCTCCCATGTCCAGGGCTGCATGGAACTCACGTATGTCCCGCTTGGCCAGCGCCAGACTGAGCTGCGCTTGCGGATCACTGAAACCGCATCCATTGAGATCCATTTTGTTGATACTTTCGTTGAGGTAAGGTAGTTAACTGTAAAGATGTGGGGAAAGGTAGGGAATTGGGTTCAGTTGAGGTCTTTGAAAAGTAAACAGAAAGGGCATCAAAGGTTCAAATTTTTAAGGCTTCCTAAACATAAAGATACAGATACATAGAAGCCGAGATACATAACGTAAATCAGTGATTCATTTGTGCACTTAAGTAAATGATTTCATTTCCATGACGAACACCAAACAATTTTTAATGAAATGCGTAGAGAGAAACCCGCATTGTCTCAGTCCTACGACGTAATAAGAAGCAGTTCAATGGAGAGGGCTCTCTGGTCAGGCATAGTTTAGCCAAGTCTCGGCACAAACCTTGAAGCTTAAAGTCGGAAAACAAAACAAAGTCTTAAGTTTTAGCTAAACTATATAGAGACTTAGACAATTGACAAATGCTTCACGCTATGTTGATTTTCACAGATGCGTTGACCGTTTGGTTAACTTGGTCAAGAGCCAGTGTTGCTGACAGCTGAAGCTCACAGCCAAACGCCAACAACTTCGAGCCAAAACCTAAAAGCTGACCTACAGGTTTCCTTCCCTGGTGATTAAAGAAAGCGTTTTTAAGTGCTTTTTGTGGTACAAACGTTATTAAATGTTAACAATTGAACCACTGAGTCAAAATTGGGTTCAAGAAGTGGGGCTTCAATTGTGGTTGCTGTGGTTGCTGTGTGGGCGTGGCCACTTAACCTTGTGATCACATTTCGAACCGACTGCTGACTCAGCTATAAACTGGCAAGTTTGTCGAGTTGTTTATCAGATTTAACGATCATAAAGAATAATCATAAAATAATCGACATATCAATATCAATTAGCGATTAATTTGTAACGCTTTACGGTTTAATTTCAGCGCTCGGAGGCTTCAAATTGAAAGATATTTTGGCGGCTTCTTTGGTGCAGATTCTTCACTCGCAGCTGAACTCAAACTCAAAGTCAAAGTCAAAGACAAAATCAATTTTGATGGCTGAAATATGTGTGAGAAATCGGCTAATCACACGATACGATTAAAGCTAATTTGAATACTCCACAGCTGCTGAAACAGATATTTAAAATGCCAAAAACGTGTATCTCCACAGCTGGGAAACAAAAGATACATCTTGTATCTCTTGTATCTTAAGTAACAAAAAAAGAACAAAAAGCAACTAATAAGTAGCCGCTGTCATTTGATAGTTCTTACAAGTTATTTATTGTAAGCGAACAGCCTCCCCGATCGCCTCTTTCAAGAGAACTGGAGATTCAGAGAAGTTGATGTAAGCCAGAGATAAACATAATTTGCACAATCACTTTTGTTAATTGGTTAAAGGTAGCTTTTCCCTCTGTTTCCCTCCTTCAGATACATATACCTGTGTTTACCTTGTATTTCTCGTATTTACCTAGCCAATTAAGCACTTCTGTCGGTTGACAAACAGTTTCATTGTTTGACACTCGAAGTCACCGATAAGCAAACACAAACAGGAGCGCAGAATATCGTAAGCAAAAGATAGTTATGTTAGGTTAAGATACATTGGGGTAGATACTAAGCGATTTCATAGAAACTAGAAGTTCTTAAGGTGAAGAAGTCATAAAAGATACGAGCTGAAGTGTTGTCTTCACAGCAGAGATACATTTCTTAAGGAAAACTATTAGCTCTAAAAGTATCTAAGGCTGTATGGTGTCATATTTAGTTTGAGATACATTCTAAATCCACAAAAAAAAAGCTGTGCATGTAGTAAGCATGTATCTTGCAGATGCTTCAGTGACTAAGTGTAAAAGATACATTTGCTCACAGCAATACCTAAATACTTATGTTTAAAATTCGCTCTGTATACGCAAAAATCTAGCGTAAACATGTATTTCACTTTCCTGCACTCAAAGATACATTCTGCAGATACATTCTGCAATATCCGCCTATCCATTGGAATGTTTATTGAGATTGAGATTTCGAAATGTGAATTTGAAAATTGCTTACGAAAAAGCTTGCCAAACTCGTTTCTCCGGTTACCAGTTTTTCCTTGCAGAATTCTGCAAGCCAAGCAAACAAAAAAAAAAAAGCTAAAAAACACGCTAATAATTACAAACAGTTGGAGGAAGTTTTGCGCAACTTTCGAGTTAAACGCATAAAACTTAATCTTTGTCAGCAGTAATTTTTAGAGTTATTTCTCGTGTTTGGCTTGGAATACGTGACGAGCTGTTTTTCAAGGCGTGACACAAAATTTTGGGGCTGCGTGATACACCAAAAGATACAAGATACAAGCGATCTACTTTGATTGTGTATAGCAAGTTTATTTCTTTATTTGTTTACTTTATTTATGAGCTTTTTTTATGCACTCTTGGCAGAAAATTAAAACGCACATTTCTCATCCACTTTTTGCACTTTGTTTACTTTAGATATTAAAAACAATTGCAGTGTTCAAATAAATAAACAAGAAAATTCCCGGAAATTTTCATACACAAGTCGCTGAAGGTTTTTTTTTAAAGATTTTTTCAAATCCAAAGCAACTGAAACTTAATTTGATCAAGTCTACAATTAGCTACAAGTTTTTTATGTAGAAAAAACGCAGCTTCTTTTTAGGGGCACTTTTTTTTATCAACGCTTAAATTGTCATCATAAAAAAACATCATAATTAAGATGGATGTGAGATGGAGATGTGAATTTGGATGTGGCTGTGAAGCCGGCGAGCATGACTTCATGCTGAACTGGGCAAAAATTTCAAAAGAAGCACACAAAATGTTTATATGCCACATGAGGAAATACAATACACAGATACAGATACACACGTACACACACACACACACGGACAGACTGTTGTGTGTTTAACTAAAGTGGATACAAAGCTAACGAGTACATACAAAATTGTTTCTATACTCAATGTGCACTTCATAAACAATTGGCTGGCCTACATGCACAACAATAACAAAAGTGATGAAGGGGTGTAGGGGAAGGGCAGAGGGGTAGGAGTCGGGCACTTGGGTCAGGCGGGGAGAAAACCGACGAGAGTCAGTGCCCCGCACTTTCGATAATTTAGAATAATTTAATTAAAACACGCTGGCTCAGTGGGACGCTCTCTCGCGCTGTCACTGCCCTCTCTCTCTCTCTCTCTCTCTCTCCACCCCTGTCCCTCTTTTCTCTAATGAGAATTCCCTGCTCAATTTGTAGCTGATCGTCTGGAGTGCGCAAAAGCCAATAAAGCATACAAATTGCCTCATGAGCTGCTGCCAACCAATCAGTTTGCACCTCAGCGACGTATACGTAATTTCTAGAGGAATTAAACACAGCTAAAACTGCTAAGCCCCCACTAGAATTGTCACAGCATTGACAACGCCACTGTCTGCGTTGATTCACATAAAAAAAAATTAAAATTTTTAAATGGGCGGAGCCAAAAGCGTCAGAAGAAAAGGCAAATGGAAATAAAGCGAGACAAATTTGGTAGGCACGTAAGGAAAATTATAATTAATAATTTTTGATGTAGCCTTTAGCTAATAGAGTGATTAATAGACAAATTATGTGAGTTTAATTGCGAACTTTTAAACGGGAAACACAACAACAACAACTACAACAACAGCAGCGTTCCAAAAGTCCATGCAAATGGATAAGCGATAAAAACTACACTTTAAAAAAAACTAGCCAAATTGTATCAAGTGTGGAAAGAATTAAAATTCTTTAGAACACTTATTTGAAACACTTATAATCTTAAGACTTCAAACAATTATTTCAAAATATTTTAGTTAATTTCGGACTTTTTAAAGCTGACTCATAGCTTTGAGCGTCTAAAATTTCTTAGCCTTTGTTTTCAATTTCAAAATTTCCACTTTTCGCCTTTTTGCTCAGTGCATTCAGCTGATAACTGCAGTCAGCGAACTTCGCTGCCTTATAGGGTTGCCTGTTAGGGTTGCCTTTTAAGGCAGCAACAAGTGTTTCGGGTTTCTGTGTCGTATCTGCGCCCACAACAAACCAACAAGTTGAAGTGTATCTTTTTGGAAAACAGACCGATGATGTCACGAACTCAAGTGTACACTTTTGTTAAACAACTCAAAATTCTAAAAAGTTTTTAATCATTTGTCAAATTTATTTTTTAATTAACCGCAGGCGTCATTAAAACAAAGGAGTCGCGAGTCGCGATGCTGTGCACTTTTTTTTGCCATTTCTGCACTTTTTTAAACGTGTTAAAACGTGTTTCGGATTTTTGTTGTTGTTGTTACTGCTGTTGTTGTGTGGGTCGTAACTGCTGCTGCGGTTTTTTATTTTCTTAACATTTTTTCTGCATTACAAACGTGATTCACTTAAACTGTGATTAATTTTAAATCTCTCTGCGCCAAGACTCATCGATTTGCATTTGGCTAAGATGAATTTGTATCTCATCACTTCATTTGCATAATTTAATTTTGTATGACTCATGTGTAGTTTCAAATATTTCCAAAATCATTTTCAAAAACACAATACAGATTTCAAAAAATTAACTGTTGATCGCCTTAGGCTGCAAAATGGCGTTTTTATTTCGCTTTCCTTAAATTCACACTCACTAAATGCTTCCGTGATACGACTGCAGTCCGAAGAATCCAAAGACCAACTGATCGGAGCGACGAAAACTGACAAACCTCAACGACTATCTCTCGGGGGCCCCAAAAAGATGCTTTAAATTTCACTGGTTTAACATTAATTGCCGCCTCGCAAAAGTATGCAATGAATATTTAACTGCATTCGAGTTTTTATGCAGCGCCTAAAAGGCTGTGGTAAAAAATATATAGCTCTAAGCAGTGCACTGCAGTGTCTCTAGCTCAGACCCAATATAGCGCAACTTTGATTTGAAATATTTAAGCAGCCAGACGTCCTATCTTCGAATGATATACCATTTTCAACTCAGGAACATAGGTACTATCGATTGGTATTAAAATTTTTTATTTAATTCAAAACAAAAATTTTGGTCGATTTTTCAAAAAAATGTCAAGGGGTAACATCATAAAATTTGCCAAAAATCGTCAAAATTCTAAAATTTCCAAATCAATCCCATTTTGATTACGATCGCTTCGGGAAGTTGTCTAGAGTCGAAAACGGTGAAGTTTTCCAAGATATAGCCACATTTGGCCGAGATAACGCATTTCAAAGTTGGAGCAATACGCTCAATTTACAGCAATTTGCGAATTTACGACTACCGATCTACTGAAAGTTCTGTTTGTCTGGTCTTACAGCTGGAATATGCAAATTCCCAGTTGAATTATCAGGCAAAAAGAAATACACAGTAAGATTCAACATATGCGATAATTTTCAAAATTGAAGTGAAACATTTGTACTAAGCAAAGCCGACAAAACAAAAATTTTACAAGCTAAAATACCAGGCGATCAGAATTAGTAAAAAGCATCTAAAAATAAACGTGAATTAACTAACTGTCGCCAAAACCCAGCGAAAGACAACGGAAACCACACAAAATAAACATTTCAATAGCTAAAATACCAGGCGAACAGAATCTGCAGAAAGCGACGGAAATTTCTCAACATTTTCTCACAAATACATACGCAAAGCAGTAAACGTCAGTAACCTCGTGGCGGCTGCCGCCAAAAGCATCGGAAACATTAAAAATAGAGATTTCAACAGGTGAAATACCAGGCGAACAGAATCAGCAGAAAGCGACGGAATTTTCTCAACATTTTCTCACAAATACATACGCAAAGCAGTAAACGTCAGTAACCTCGTGGCGGCTGCCGCCAAAAGCATCGGAAACATTAAAAATAGAGATTTCAACAGGTGAAATACCAGGCGAACAGAATCAGCAGAAAGCGACAGAATTTTCTTACAAATACATATGTAAAGCAGTAAACGTCAGTAACCACGTGGCGGCTGTAGCCAAAAGCAGCGGAAACCATTAAAAATAGAGATTTCAACAGCTGAAATACCAGGCGAACAGAATCTGCAGAAAGCGGTAGAAATTTCACAACATTTTCACACAAATACATGCGCAAAGCAGTAAACGTCAGTAACCTCGTGGCGGCTGGCGCCAAAAGCAGCGGAAACCACAGAAAATTAAGATTTCAACTGCTGAAATACCAGGCGAACAGAATCAGAAGAAAGTGGCCGAAATTTCTCAGCATTTTCTTACAAATACATACGCAAAGCAATAAATGGCAGTAGCCACGTGGCGGCGACAGAAAATAGAGATTCAACAGCTAAACTACCAGGCGAACAGAATCAGCAGAAAGCGGCAGAATTTTCTCTATGCACAACAAAAAAAGGGCGGGATAGAAGATCACTCCGCTAACAAATACACAGCGGCCACGTGGCGGCAGAGCTTACTACTTCTCTCAACGGAGGTGACCAATAGCATTTAAGCTGGGGTTGCCCTTCTACATGTACTTTGCGCTTGCTTACTTCTTGCATTGCGACCTCTTTAAAATTCTGTTCGCCTGGTAAAACAGCTTGAATTTTAGCAGTTTGCGAGCACAGCAACTCGTGGCAATATTTCCCCCCTCCCCATGAAATGAAAAAATACGTTTGATTTCAAATTCAAATTCATTTTATTCTTAAAATCCTATCCTTAAATCTTAACACACAGTTTTAATTTCTAAACATTTTTTCAGTGTGTTTTTATTAAAAATTGTTCTTATTTCTGTAAAATTCAATTTAAATTTAAATTTTAAAATCAAATAATTTTTGTCAAAATTTTCAACTATTTGGATGGCAATCAAAAGTACAATTTCTTTAGTATGTGTCAAATATTTTAAATTATTACAATTTAAAGCAGTGTGAATTTAATAATGGCACCTAAAATTATGCATTGCATTTTATTTTTGCCGCTTCATCAGCTGATTTGTGGCTAAATAAATGTAAACAAAATTAATGAAACTTAATAACTAGTAGTTTTATTCATTAGATTAGTGTGCTAACTTAGACAGTTGGACCCCAGGAGATGACTTCAAAGGCGATTCCCTTCAAGCCGTTGGCGTCGATGTCATGACTGGCCAAAGTGCTTAGAACATTGATAACATTCTGAGATTTCTGTGGAGATAAGAAGGAGAATTCATGTCAAATAGAATCTTTTTAAAGAATTTCAGTAGTACTTACCATGGTTTTCTCCACCAGCGTTTTGAACTCATCGCTGCGCACGGCTTCATAGAACTTGGGGAATACTTTGCCCTTCTGGCGCTTCTCATTGATCAGAGCCACAAATCGATCGCGGGGCAGGTGATTCAAAATTTCCTGGACAAAGCCAACGAAGGTGCCAAAGCGGTGGGAGACAACCTCCGCGGGCTGTGATTCAGGCACGAAAACAACGACCACGCCTTCCTGCAAGCTATTAGGGGACGAGGGATCGGTTAGATAATATCCGTAGTCCTTGCGAACTTCTTTTTTGGGCGTCCAAGGCAGCTCGAAGCGTTGGTCCACTTTCAGAGTGGTTCTCACAGCCGTATCATTCAGATGCAGATAGTTGATAACCTCGATTACTTCGGGCAATAATTGAATGCGTTGCAACAATTGTTTGAAATCCGAACTGCGTAGAAATTTTATCGCTTTGCGGAATCCCGAGTCAACAATTAAATGCTCCGCCACAAGTTCGTCGATAACGGCAGCCGGTATGAGATCGATAAACTCGTGCATATCTTGGACTAATTCCGGAGAATACGATACTTGCACCTCTGGTCGCGTCGACAGGTGATACCACCACAGACTCCGTTTGCCAGCCACCAGGGATGCACTGCAGCAAACAGCAAGGCAAACGAACAGCAAGATCTTGGACATTTTATTTGTAGGTACGCACAATCTCCCCCTCTTTAATAACCGCACTCGCTGACGACTCAGCGATCACTGATTGACAGCGTCTGCATAAGTTGTGTATAAGGCGGAGAGCTTACTCTCTCTCACACACACACGCACGCAGGCAGACAAAGGCAGACTCTCGCTTATCAGCTAAATTAAGAAGCCGGCGTGTCTAAGTGTGTGTGTGTGTGTATTTTGTTTGTTTGGTTTCTTTGTGCTCTCAGTTTGTGCATGCAAAAACGAGAGGGAGAGTGAGAGCGTAAGTTGGTCTAACTGTACTGCGCATACTTGAACTATTTGCGCTTCCTGCAAAAACATACAAAGTAAAAGCGAATGCGATACAAAAGATTTAAGCAATGTGCGCAAAATGTGTTGACTTAGAACAATCGTGAGAGAAGGAGAAAGAGATAGAAGGAGAGGATTGAACAGTGGGAAAGCTAAGTGTTCGCACATCTTGCAATAAACAAAATTATTTTTGAAGGAGAAACTGAAACAGATAGTGATAATACTAATAAAATTAATAATAACAATAACTAAAAACATATATCTACAAATTAACGCTAATATTCGAATGTATAATAATAAGTATTTACAATTTGCTTACCAATCATTTCTGTAGTCAGCAGATTACGATGAGTCACTGTAATAAGAGAATTCCACTCTAAGTAAAGAATAAATATTTTTTGTTTGCTTTTTTTTTGTTATGAAAAGAATTTGTATAAATAAAACAGATTTCTACAAAATCGAGAAAAACAAATGTTTTTAATACTCAGCTGTAGGTTTGGAAAATTATCAGTAGTAATCAGCACTTAAGGCTTAGTTTGCAAAGCTGCGATTGGAAAAAGATAATGAATTCCATAAAATACTATCAGCTTAATGGGTTTTCAGTTGAAATTTCAATGAGTTGATATCAGTTAAGTACTCTCTATTTGGTTATGATACTTAGTTGCTGTCTTCCTGGTAGTTTCAGTAATTTTCAATTGAATAAATACACTTTCTCTTTTAAATAAATCTATTTACATAGTTTATTAGAAAATTGCGTGTTAATATTTAACTTAGACTAGCTTAAAAGTCTATAGTTGATACTGAGACTAATATTATTGATTGCACATTTCCGGCCCAAGACTTCTAATATTTATCACAATTCGCATCTGATTACTAAGAGATGCGATGTAAGCTAAAATAGAACTAAATGGGCAGGGGATTATTTCTCGATAATTAATCGACAAAAGAGAGTTATCGTTAAATTATTGATCTTAAAACGACTTAACTTAGAACATATTAAATTGCACCTTGTGGTTTGGCAAGAATCGTAGAGTTATTGCACTTGTTTGATCAAGTTTCCTACGCTAAATGGAAGTCTTTCGATAGATTCGATTTCTACTAAGATACTTAATCGATTGTTATCGATAAAGATATTAATATTGCACATGCCTTAATACTAAGTCTTTCTAATCATTTTGTAGAGCACCGAGTGGGTTTCAATGCTCTCGGCACCAGATTCCCACATGTCCTCGGCATTGGTTTCCTCATCGGAGGAGCCACAACAGGTGCTATGGCCCCGACGCTGATCGTCCTCGGAGGAATAGGACGAGATGGTGGTGGTACTGCCCCTAACGTGCAGCTCATTTGTCTGGGATCGTGTGAGCGTCTTGTCCGACTCAGCATCGCTCAGATCCTCGCCAGCATTCGCCGAGCTTCGATTACCGGGTGACACCATGTGCTCCAAATCCTCAAAGCGAGCAGCGTCCAGTTCCAAACGGCTGCCATTGGTAGTCTCATCCTCCGTGTCCGCAATGGTGTCCACTCGTATGATCTGTCCACGTCCCGACATCATCTTAAAGTTGTAACGATCGTAGACGTTGCGCTTGTAGAGCTCCGTGGAATCGGTGCTCATGTATCCGCTGTCCAGTTGACCAAATCTCTGCTCGTAGTAGTTCTGACTGCTTGGTGGCACCACCGAACTGGGAACAACTGCATCCTCTATAATAGAAGCGATGCCGTCATCCCGCTCCAGCGCCTCCAAAAATCCAGCCGAGTTCTTGGTGCCATAGGTGGGAGCAGGACTCTGACTGGGACTGAATTTATTGGCAGCCATAGTGACGAACTTTCGCCACGCATTCTTCAAATCCTTGGCCTTCTTGGCCCGATCCTTAAGTCCAATGGCAATCTGCATGCCCGCTGTCAGTTGGGCGGGTTCAATTTCACAGCGATAAACGGTTTGCACATTTCCACTGGGATTAGGATTAGGATTAGAGCTGGAAATGGAGTTTGAATTGGAATTGGAACTGGAGCTATTGGCAGCTCTCTGGGGATAGGCAATCCCAACGGGTACTCCCGCATTACGGTACATCTCCTTGGTGCGCTCCGAGAGCTGACTGCTGCTCCGATTCGAGCGGGAACTGATGGACAACGCATCAAACTGATTGAGATCGAGTTCCTTAAGGTTCTTCGCATTGTTGTTGTTATTGTTGGTGGTGGTGTTGTCCAGCTGCACTGCATCCTTGAGCTGTTCGTTGTTCTGCTCGTTGTTGTCTGTGTCCTTGTCCCTGTCGCGTTTCTGTGATTTCCTTCGATTGAGATACTTGTTAAGACTGTAATCGTTGCGCAGACTGTTGATCTTCTTGCCGTAGATGTTATCGTAGTCCAATTCCTTCTGCTCCAGGCTGCTTATCTCCCTCATTCCCTTGCCCTTCGCCCGGCTTTGCTCCGTCATGGCTGAGATCACGCTGGACATTGTATTGTTGCAGGAGTTCTCCACACTCTCGGAGACTCCTGTGACCTCCGTGATCTCGCTGTGCATACTGTAGTTATCCTCCTCCGACCGATCCTGTGAACATGGCGGAGGTGGCGGTGGAGGGGGTAACGGACGCTTTCCCTGCACCAGCGGTGCACAGAAGTGCTGATTGGCCTGTGGCCGTGGAGGGGATGGCGGCGCACGATGATCACGCCCATAGATAGCAGAGTTAGAGTTCTTCTCTTGCTGCTGCTCGGCGGAAATCTTGATGGTGGTCTTAGACCTGCTGACGTCTACGACCGAGAGGGTAGGAGACGTCTGCAGGCCTCGCTGTCGGCGGGAATGCTTTGCTTCCAGGGTGAGTATTCGTCCTTGTTCCTCGCTCTGCTGCGGGCGTGGCGGAGTCTCCACTTTATAGTTGTCCTGCACTGCAAGCGGAGATTCGTAAATTTCCCGCAGATTGCGGAAGGAGTTGCTAGATCTAAGTATGAAGGAAGCGGTGCGGGGCTTGCTACTTTCCGTGGGGGTTAGCTGGCGACTCAAATCAGGCAGAGAATTGATCTGATTGTAGTCAGAATCCACATACTGCTCACTGCTGGTGACTTGGGGCGTCTGCTGACCGTGATTCTCCCAGTTGTTAATGTCGCAGAAACTTTGCTTCTTGGGCTTGCGATCCAAGGTGTCCGGCTCGAACTGATCGCTGTCCGTGCGCTCCAGGTCGGATGGAGGTTCGTGCTCCACCTCAATGGTCATGCTGCCACGAAAGGGCGTGTCATATTTAATCCTAGCCGCGGCTTCCTTGTGCCGCTGTGCCTGATTGTGATGCTGATGACGCTTCTTTAGTTCACCCTCCTTGCGAAATCCATTAAGACGATCGTACACTGTGTGACTGATCTCCATTTCCTCCTCGAGGGGAAGAGCTGTGCTCAAGCTCGGACTGAGTTGGGAGCTCACATCGGAGGAGGGTGAACTGGAGGAATGGGAGCTCTTGCGCTTGCTCGGCTCCAGACGTTCCAGGCTGTCCGTTTCGTAGTCCACGATCAGATACTGCGGCGACTTGCGTCTGTAGATCGGAGAATCCGGTTGGAACTGCTTCAGGGACTTGCGACTGAGCGAACTGTAGTCAGGAGTGGGCACAGAGGGAATGCTGCTCTGTGTGCTGCTATAGATCTCCTTGATCTTCTTCTCCATGGTGCTGTCGTAGTCCGGCGTGGGAATATGTGCTGCATATTCCCGCTTCAGGGAGTCATAGATTATATCCGATGGTTTCATGTTCCTCAACATATTGTAATGCTGCCGATCGAATGAAGTTAGGGACGTCGGAGTAGAGTTGGCAGCTGCAAACTGATCTAGGACTTCACTGCGCTTCCGCAGCGACTTGGAACGGCTGGAGGAGCTGCGCAGGGAGCCTGTGGGCGTGTCTGCTAGCATAAATTTGGGATTGTTGTAGATCTCCCCGCCTGTCTCTGCAAATCCGTACACATTCGCCGACACAGCAGCCGTGTAGGCGGAGTAGCTATCGAAGTTCTTATTTGGAGGAGTTTTGGGCTTCACAGGGCTTGGCTCAGGACTGGATTTGGTTACTCTTGGCTGCTCCTCGAGTGTTCTCTTGGATTCCACTTGCAATTTCTGCATTGGTGGCGGTGGTGGACGCTCCTTGGGCGCGGAGATCTCCCTGCGCTGTGCAGAGGAGCCGTTTTTGGTGGGAGATCCGTTTTTCTTGGGAGAAGAAGTTTTGGGAGATTGGCTGACCTCCGAGTTGGGCACACTCTGGAGCCACTGCTCAATGCTGTTGCGTTTGTCGCCCATGCTCTTGGCCTGCAGATTCTGCTGGAGTGGCACATTGTACATGGTCGTGGGGGAGTTCGACTCCAGGGGCATCTCCTCGGGTATGATGTTCAGTGATGGCTGGTACCTTTTGGTGGCCATCTTATACTTGGCAATGGCAATCACCTCCCGAATCTTTTGCAAAAACTCAATGGCAGCTTGCGGCGGTTCCTACAGTGAGTAAGAAAAGTATTAGACACCGTTTGTGGTAGGTGAAAACATGTGGGCTACTTACGGCCAGTAGATGTGGCTCGAAGTAGGCGGGATTGAAGTACAGTTTCTTGCGCACATTCCCATTTACCATAGCTCTAAGGCTCTCCAGCTTCTCTTCGCTCATCAGATCCTCAATGACGGCCACATTCTCCTTGGGCAGACACTCATTCTCCTGCAGAAAGTCGTCCGTCTCATGACTTGAATTCTCCGCAAAGGATTCCCCAGACTTGGGGGATTTATTGGACATGCTCAGCTGTGGATGCACCAGAACCGAAACGGATGTCTGTCAATTGCGAACGATGTAGACAACTCCAACTAGAGCATGAGGAGACTTACCTTGATCTTCTCCTCCATTTCACACTCCGAATTTGAATTGGAAATATCGCTAGCGAATCCCGAATTATGTTCCCGTTCCCCGAGCTGTGGAAAGTGTTGCAGCAGCGGATTATTCTTCACAATGCCAATGTCATCCTTAAGGCTAGCTATGCTAGCTCTTGTTGCCGGGTCATTCCCATTACCCAATCCCATGCTGTTGGCTGAGTAGATGCTGCCCACTCGGCTGAAAGGTGCGCCAAAAGTAACCTGATCATTCTTCGGGTAGTTGATCTCATTAGCCAGATTGTCAAGAGAGTGGCGAGAATTGTGACGTCCTCGACTTTTGCGTTTCTTCATGAACAAGTAGAGAAAGACGGAGGCTACGTAGATCAGTCCCAAGAGCAGACTACAGATGCCAATGACGACATACTCCCGCATTGTCATGCCATCCGAAGTGGAGGCAAGAGTTGTTGAGTTGGCGGGCTGGAAGAAAACTTCCGGCACATCTAAAGGGGAACAAGCTGATGAGGAGGATCAGAAATAAATTTCCTCAGAGAATTACTTACTGTGGGAGTACTTGACAGGACTACCATTGACGCGAAAGGCGACGCAAGGCGAATGCACATTCTTGGGAGTCATTAAGGTGTCTGAAAGAAGGAAAAATATAGTGATAAATTATAGAGTAGAAAAATGTATAAGAAAGTTACCCTACTGCGGTACTCACCCTTTTGGGTAACGTTCAAAGCGACCGTCATGTCTCGACAGACAAGGTGCACCACAATGAGACGACCCTGCATCTTTTGTCTTAACTCGGCTTCCCCTAACCACTGGAGAAAACTGCGCCCCTCATCGCGGAACATGCGAAATGGATAATCGGTGTCAATGGGATTACGCAGATCGGACCAACCATTAGAGCCCAAATATTGGGCACCCGTAACCGCACAAACGGGTGTGTGAATATCTAAGAGATTAGCAAGATATTTAGTGATCAAAAGGGGCGAAAGGGGGCGGGGTTTTAGGGGTCATTACTTACTGGGAAAACTGATTTCTCTGCTGGGGTAAATGATTTGGCCTCGCAGTGGCAAAAACACAAACGGAATTTTCTCCGACGATGAACCGCTGACAAATGGTGAGAGAGAGCATTCTGCAACAACAACAACAGTAACAAAAATAAGTTAGTAAAACAACAACAACAAATTTGCCCTCAATGAGAAAGTCTCGCATTACGTTGGTCAGTCGAGAAATAAAAACATTTTCTATATTTTATTTTTACCTCCAGCTGTGATAACATCAGCTCAGATCGCGACGCTTATCAATTGCAGCGATACCGTTATTATATCCACTATTTTGTTTTGTTTTTCTATCTTAACGAAACAATTCGAAATACTTAGTTTTGTTTTTTTCCGTCAGAGTATTAAAGAAAAAAAAAACCCTCTTACTTTCCGTCCGATTGTTATTGTTGTAAGCGAAAGTTGGCTTCAAATATTTTCCTTTCATGTGCTGGCAACTCGAAATGATTTGTTCAATAATGGCAAATTGTTGTCATAATTCCGTAAAGTTTTGTAGCTACCGTTTGTTATGTTTATAAATAAAAAAAGGCGTATATGTATGTACGGTTTAGTTAAGGTGTCATAACTTTATTGCAAGGTTTGCAGTACTTAAAAAAAATAAAGTTTAAAGCGAACAAGTTAGCAAAGTTGGTCATGACTTTTAGGGAAATAACTTTAAAAATAGTTTACACAAAGAAAAATTAAATTTACTGAATTTTTACCAATGAGTTAGTGTTGGGAATATGTTCTTTAAAACCTTTGAAAGAAGCTTCTTAACTTCTTCTTGACTAGTCTCCCCATTTCTCCACTAATTTGTCAAAGTAGGGCATACAGCTTTCGGTTATGGCCAACTCCAGCCAACCCTTTATTTGTAGCTTTTTTTTTGTCGCAATGTTTGCGTCACGTTTCATTTTCATTCTGCAATTTTATTGAGCTGAAAAGAGTAGCAAGAAATGCGGGGAGGAACTGAAAGATGGGCGGGGGTGTATTTTAAAGCCCTGCACAATTTTGTTATTATTACAGCATTTCTTTTAGCGCGCTGGAAGAAATAGTTGAGCAACCATTGTGGCAGACTGAAGTGGCAGTGCAGACAATGGATGTTGCCACCAAAAAGACTGAATGTGGCAACAACTCTTGGCTCTCACATGTGGGAAATTTTCCCAGGGCACACGCCATGAAATGGAGCACGAAGCAACGCGAATTTGAAGCGAATTTTAAAGAGAATTGGTTGACTAATTACTCGCGACTAAAAAAAAGCTAAAACTGTAGACACTTCCGCAGTGTTATTGTCAACCTGATGAAGTTTGCTTAGGTTTGGCTTAAACACAGTTGAAAGAACTAATGAATTTATATATTTTTCCTGACTTACCATGTATGTCATCCACGCAGATGCCCAAATCCTCGCGATAGGCCCTCAGGTATGGCAAGCAACGGCAACTGCAGCCCTCCTCTGGTTCTCCTCTAGCTTGCTGTCCCTGACTCTGCCCCTGAACGCGTCCCTGCCCCTGGGCACGTTGCAGTTTCATGCGTCGCGTCAACAACTCTAATCTGCCGCCAGCCAATGAGGCTGAGGCTTGACCCAGTCCATCAGCATCTAAGAAAAGAGAAAAGAAGGAGGCGAGGCACACAGAACACAGATTATAAACACGTTAAGTGGCAAACAAAATTTCCATATTAATCGTGCAACTTACCGTTGCCTTCGCTGCCCAAACGCATCACAGCCGCGGTGCCACTCGAGAGACCGATGCAGGTGTCCGCATTGCAGCTGCCACCGCCCAGACCAGTGCCGACACCGAGCTGGAGACCTGCGGAAAGAGAAAACGGTAAGTGATCAGATGAAAGCGGGACAAAAACGAGGGGGCGAAGGGGGAGTAGCATGTGGCAAGAGGCTGAGAATTGCAACTGATTGATTTAAGCCGTCACAACAGAACGCGCCAAGTTTATGAAAAACAAACTGTGAAAATTATATCAACGCACACTGCAGAGTTTGTACTCTTTTAAATTATGGTTCACGCTAGTGACGAAAGGCTTTCAGTGGCTATAACTTTGAAAATAGACAAGTTTTTAGCAGATCAACTTGACATTGCTACAGCTAAGGCTTTGTACACTCGTAGCACAGCAGTGCACGCTAGTGACTAAAGTCTTTTAATGCTTTTAGCTTTAAATTACACAACTTAAACGAAAGCCAACAAGTATTATTACAACGTACTCTCCAGACACAGTCTACTGCTGCCCACGCTAGTGACTAAAACTTCTAAGTGACCATAACTTGGCCAAAACTAACTAAATTTCCATGGGAAAAATAGTTTTCTAAATGATTTGAGTTCCTAGTTTCTAGTTGAATGGAGACCAATAGAAAAACTCACTAAGAACTGGCATTGATTAAGCTATAACTTTTGCAGCGCTGCATACAGCATAACCAAATGCCAATACCCTTTCGTTAGGGTATTTTAGTTGTGGAGAGAAAAGCTCATCAAGCGACTGTGCGACTAATAAGCTAACCATACTGTAAATTAATGCTGCTGTCAACGGGTAAACATGCCACACAGTAAGCAGGGGGAGCCGGGGGTGTTAAAGGTGCGAGGGGTAAGGGGGATAAGTGGGATTAGTTGGAACTACTCACCAGTTGTATAGAAGATATCGCCATCGTGATGCCTTGTCAGATTGATTAGCTGTCCGTTAGATTGCTGCAGATCCTCTAACAGTAAATTCGCTGGCTTTAAATCCTCAGCTTGATTTCTCTTATTGTCTGTGTCGCCAGCTCCCTCTCCATTACCCGCTCTCTCTCTGCTCTTCTTCCCGCTATTCTCTGTGCGCCTCTTCCGCTTGTAGCGACTCGCGTCGCCTGCAGCGTAGATGGCAGCTCTGGTGGCTGCCAGGGTTGTGGCGCCATTGACCTCGGCGCCACCAATTGTTGTCGCTACAGCAGCTGTGGGTGCCGTGGGCGCTGTGGGCGTGCCAGCGCAACAATAGAGCAGGAGTAGGAGCAGCAGCTGCAGCAGGAGCCAAGAGAAGCCAAATTTGGTGAGCCGCATTTTAGCGAGCGCCACATTGCTAATGCATGAGAGAAGTCACTGCATCGACAGGGTCGTGACGATGATGATGCTGATGATGATGGATGATTGTAGATGTGGTTGTTGTTTTTGTTGTTGTAGATCTGCCAAAACGAGCAAGAAACATTTAAGCCATAAATACATGCGATTTGGCAACTATAGAGAAAACGCGGCGACTAATTAAAAACAAATCCAAAAACGCGAATACAAAAACAAGAAAAGAGTTGAGCGAGTATGCAGAGATTTCCCCACTGACTTTGTTTATGCACACACACTACATACACACTACATACACACGCACAAACACACTACACACATTCACACACACCTGGGCAGCTTTGGCGTTGACATTCTTTAAGCTGCCGCTTAATGAGGCAAAAATTGTTGGTGTCCATTTTGGTAAATGGAGCAGCATCTAAGCCAACTTGTAGCTGTTGTTGTTGCAGCTGTTATACCCTTTACAGCGGGTAGTTAAATGCAGTCATAAGTTACAATACAAGCTGTGGAAGTAAAGGTTTGTTAGGGCGAAATAATTGTTTAGTTTCAACTAAACTTCGACTCTTTGGCGCTGAAATTAACTCAAAACTTGATCAAATTTAGTACTTAATTTATAGTAGGTAATGTCTTGTTCATACCCCATATAGTTAAGCGTAACTACTGATCAGCAAAGTAAATAAACAATTAACTCCCAACAAGTTTTCATAACTGAATATAAAGTTAAATTTAGCCCGTTTTGCTTATGCTAAAATTAGTCAGTTACTAGCAAGACTGTCACTACTTGCTGTTAAGTAGTGTATTTTAAATTCAGTTTAGAGAGGATAGTGTTACTTTCTACGAGTGTTGTTGCAGTTGTCGTTCGACTAACGGACAGCATTTAAACAAATGTTGCAATTAAAACTCGTTCTGCCAGCAAATGTATACTTATAAGCCAAGACAGACGGACAGACGGACACACATAAGGAGGCAGAGGTGTAGAATTTATGCAGCCACCAAACAGTGGCAATTGTTGTTGTTGTTGTTAGCTGGGAACAAGCTGCGTATATGAATGTGCCACAGTTGTGGCCAAGTTAGTACCGTTACCAAAATGCGCGTTGCAGTTATGCTTGCTTAATCTACATACACACACACTCACACACTTCCACAGTGCTGTAGATAAGTATATAGTCAGCTTGTTCAGTTCCAAAATGTGTTTTTATACCGCTAATCAGTTGCACTTTGGAGCTTCAGAGCTTGACAGCGTTTTTCCAAAATTTACATAAATATTTCACACAACAACAATAACAGAATAGACAGAAAATGTTCGTATTGGGGACTTCTAACTGTTAGTTATACTTAGCTTTTTTTATAGTTAGCTGCTGCTATTCAAAAGAAGAACAACAACAGCAACAGCAAAGTGGAAACAATCATTATGTCCGAAAGAATGAGAAGAAAGCGATAAAAGCAACAGTTTGCGGCCTAATTTGAAAGTAAAATTTTTGTAGCCGAGCAGCCAAAAAATACAAAAATTAAAAAAAATCTGAATGAATGAAGTTTGAGTTCGAGTTCACGTTCGTTGCTTAAGTCTTTTGATTTTGATTAAGCTGTGATCAGTCATCAGCTTCGATCTGAAGTCGTTTATACAGTTAGCTGGCACTAAAGCCAAAACAATTCAAATTATTTTATTGTTATTATTGTAATGAACGTGATTTGTGACTTTCGGACTGAAGTTAAGCCCGAAATTTGTCTCATTCCCAGTTCTAGAGCTAAGAAGGCGCTGAGTTGATGTTCTTAGAATTAAAATAGTGAAAGATGCTGAATTATTATTTATTTTTTTACAACGCAACTTTTACTCGAAAGAAATCTATTATTTAATCCTGCACAGTGTGGGGAGTAGAGTAATCCCGGATAGTGTTAAGTCTAGAATGGAAAACTGGATTTAAGCGCGGATTTTGTCAAAAAATATTTGTGTTATTGAGATTAGGCTTAATCATATTGATTTGATGACTATACAAAATAGAAATTAAGCTGCTGCAGCATCATAACTCTTGCCATTTAGGCTGTGCGCTGGTCAATCTATCTATCAGCCCCACATGTTTCACCAAATCGATTTTAACGAAAGTTTTGTACTAAAAAATTATTTTGCCTATATGCAGCCCTGCTCAAATCGGGGTCTCTGAGCGCTACTTTGTCCCAGCGTTGAAACTGTTGCATTTTGAAACAATTTAATGGCATTAATGACCTGATTTCCAACTGTTTCATATATTTTTTCCACACTCGTTTCTTTAAGCTGCTGCAACATCGAGAGTGTAACAAATATAGCTAAAAAGCAGCAAAAAAAAAAACAGCTAAAGAAATAAAAATAGCTGATGAAGGTGATGGGATTTTGATGATTGCGCTCAATGATTTGCTGGGAAAACTAAGCAAATCTGAGAAAAACTGTTTGTTGGCCAGGTCGACAGAGGTTTCTTTTGCATTCGACCAAACTCAATTAACAGGTAATTGAACTTTGTGCGCCCCACAGAGAGACAGAGTGAGACAGAGCCAGTTGTGTGTGAGTGTGTGTTGCATGCATGTTCATGCACGTTCATTAATTATTAGGCAACACGATATGGCGTTAGCTTGCTCTGAGCATTGTTCTAAGTCTGCGCATAAATTTATGATATGAATTTGCAGTGCAACGCATTCTAAGCTGCCACATGTGGCACGCAGATGCAGCAGCAACAACAGCAGCTGTAGTGGTTGTTGTTGCGGTGATTGTTGTTGTTGTTATTGTCTATTGTCTGCTTCCGAGTGCAGTCGACGTCACACTCGGCGTACTTTTAACACTTGGAACGAGCACAGAACACAGAGAACAGAGCACAGCGCACAGAACACACTGAGAGCTGCTACTACTACCTGCCTACCTGCCTGCCACTCCCCCCTTTCCTGCTCCCCTTTCTTCCCCTATTAAAAAACAAATTTGAAATTTATTCAATGCTCATTGTTGTGGCCAGAGGAGCGCATCATTTGAGCTCGCCAGTTGCCTTAATGTGCTTTAATGTGTACTTATGCTCAGACACTCAGTATGTTTATGCTTTTTGGCCAGGCTTTTTCGAGTTATGGCCAAGGCAAGGGCCTAGACAACGGTGTTTTCCAAATTGTTGTTGCTATTGTTGTTGTTTAAATTACGACAGTGCACTGAACGCTGCTCCCAACAACAAAAACAACGCGAGTTTTAACTCCCAGTCAGCTCCAGTCGAGTGCTCAGCAGCACAGCATTGGCCATTGACCACTGGATCTTGGAGCACTAATGGACAGCTCAGGTGTGTCGAACATAAATCTTTAGAGACTTGCAGGACAAATTT
Organism: Drosophila parthenogenetica; assembly: GCA_035047505.1. Taxonomy (NCBI): domain Eukaryota; kingdom Metazoa; phylum Arthropoda; class Insecta; order Diptera; family Drosophilidae; genus Drosophila; species Drosophila parthenogenetica. The sequence goes on from JAWNPM010000087.1 coordinate 8,852,706, forward strand.
GTCGGCTGGCTTTTAAGTCACTTTTTATCACAATTTCAAACTGTTTGAGCTTTAAACTATTGACAGCTTCTAGTTTAAGATTTTATATAAAAATCTAGCTTTATCTAGCTTATTATTCATAGCTGATTTAAGACATAATTTAGCTAAGCTACACAATTAAATAGAGGCAGAAGTCAAACCTATTTGGTGCCTGTACTTTAAACAATATAAAACTTTAAGTCTTAAATAACTTAACAAAACTTTTGCTGTCTGTTTAAGGTAAGAAACTTAGTTCATTTTATTTAATTTAATTTTATTTTGGTCAAATTACTTTCACCTTAAGTGAAGTTGAGAGACAGGAGCTTGATCTCTTTAGGTCTTTCCGTCTTTTGGTCTTTTCGGGGTGTCTGCCCAGTGACCTAAACTCAATGGTCTGATAAGCTTAATTTCATTCAAATGCCCACAAAACAGAAATGGAAATGGGCTAAGAATTGGAAATGGAAATGGCAATGGAAATAAAACTAAACCATTTTTCTTAACGTTTTTTTTTTGGCGAAGGGAAATGCAAATTTGACCTGGCAAAATGTTGTAGTTGTTGTTGTACTCACAGTCTGTTTGAGAAGTGTGCGGCCAATGAATAAATTAACACCTCGAGCTGTTTTGCACCAAATTATAGCCAAGTTAACAAGCTGTTAACGGAAGAACAGTTTGTCTGTGTAGGTTGCACTTTTAGCACTTGATTTTTGTATTCGCTTTTCTTTTTTTTCTTCTTATTTTTTTGGTTTAGTTTGAGACACAAATTGTTGTTGTTGTTGCTGATTTGGTTTGTTTGTTTTTTATTGACTGCACTTTTCATTAACACATTTTTCACATTTTCCGCTTAAGATGAAAACACGACAACGTTATTAATTAGAAATTATGTTTATTATATTTGGAGTAGGCAAAGAAAGTGAAGTTTGATTTTTACTCGTCGACGATTGCTTTTCTTTTTGGCCATAAACACTCAGAGTCTCAGTCACTCAGTCACTTAGTCTCTAACTTGGTCTAAAGCCCAACTCTGTCTCCGTTTCAGCCGCTGGCACGTCTATCAAGGTCGCCGTCATTGAAGCGACTGCGACTGGCTCCCAAGCTCCCAATCTGTGGCGACTCCGACTGAGGCACGAGCTGAGGAAGTCGTCGAAAACTGTTTTCAGTCTTAGCTCAGCGCTCTTCAAAAACGAGTTCTTCATTTTCTTCTCCCAAGTCTACGACTGAGACTTTACGCTCTTATATCTCGAAAGTATAAGTTTCTGTTTTGACAAATTGTATAAGAAATGTTTTGATGTGTGAATGCGAGCTCTTTAGGCACATTAATTACTTTTGATGTCGCTCAAATCAAGCATACGCAGCGTAAGCCATAAAATTATGCTAATAATAGCTAATGCGGAGTGGTTTGGGCTTTTGAAAGCCCTGTACAGTGATTTTATTGAGTATTTTCAAGGTATGTAATGGTCAGAAGAAGGCAGCCTAGTAGTTAAAGCCCTGTAGCTCTGTGTGCCCCGGTTTGAAACTGCAGAACTCGAAGACGGTTTAGGATAGAAGCACCAAATTTGGCATTTAGACTGTTTATAAGTGAAGGCACAGACAGTTAGCATGCATATTTAGATGCCACGCCTACAGCGCCCAAAAATCCATTAACAAATACAAACAAGCTAATTTCAGCATGAATTTTTGAAACTAATTCCATAATATTTTAAAGGCATATAGAACAAAGTGTTCCTAAACGTTGCTGTAAGTTTCACTTAGATCGCTTCACAAACAAAAAAGTTATTCAAGACAGAGTTCTCCTTGGAGTGTTTAAGAGTCAGGTGTTCCCATCTCGGCTGCCACTCCAGCTTTAATTGTTAATTACTACTGTATATTTGCCATGCGATTTAAAACATCTACTGTATTGCTGATGGATTTCTGCTGTGGACACTTTGGAAGTATAATGAACAGACTGATCATTATGTTGACGATGATTAAGTATTGTTAAACTGACGTGACATGGCCATCGCGTGCAGTGTCCAAAAGTAACGGCTCTCAGCTGGGAGCAGGAAGAGAATTTCTCTCAGCTAATGGGACAACCTGGATCCTAGTGCACGTGCCAATAGTGAGGAGCTAAGAGGCGGTATGGGAGGAAAGGAGGAGCTCAGGAGATCACTGAGTTGCATGATAAATTCAAGAGCTGCTCCATTGTCGACTACAAAGAACTTGCCGCATTGTCTGCTCCAATTTGATAAGCGAGTACGTGCATCATTTGTCATTTGTTCCGCTTGTAATTTACGAGTTTAACAATTTTCTCACTTTAGTTACAGTCGAGAGAGCGTTTAAGAGAGTTAGTTAGAGGCAACTGTAAACTAGAACAAGTGAAAACATTTTGGGGAAATCAGACAAAAGATGCGTGAATGGTAAGTCTCACCGTTGGAGATCTTTGCTCAAATTATACGGCCAATCTGCTTGACATAACGACAAGTTATGGCATATAAGGCGGCTCAAACGCTTTTCGATCACAGACCAACAAAAAAAACGTACATAAACAATTACAAACAACAAACTGGTTTCAATTAAAAAACAGTTAAGTAGCAGCAACTAGCTGGGCAACTAGATGTGCAACTTGCCCACTTGCAACTGCCACGCACCACCGCAACAACAACAACAACTATAACTAAAACTAAAACTAATAATAAAAAACTACAAACTGCCAACAAACTGCGAGCTCCTTTAGCTGCAACAATCTAGACTCAATAGTCTATAGTCCGCTGTCCGCAGTTTACTGTCCGCTGTCTGCAATCTACAGTCTTCCGTCTGCAGTCTACTATCCTCAGTCTTCAGTATTGAGTCTTTCTTTCTTTCTTTTAGTTGGCCATTCCCATTCCCATTCCCAAACTCGGAATTTAATAATTATGCTTTAGTTGGCGACAGACGCGTATAAACATTAACTATTAACAGCTGCATTTACAGTTTGTTTTATTTTTTATTTAAGACTCTGTAGTGATAACGAACAAGGGGTGTATAAAGTCAAAGAACTAAAAGATGCATAAAAACTAAAATTAGTATCCAATAGTCTAGACAGAAGAAAGGCAATAAAGTATCTAAAGTATTCCTACTTTTTTTGTATCCTTGGGTAATTTGTACAGGGACTTTAAAGAAGGAGTAGTAGGAGGCACCTATTCTAGTAACTATAAGCTGATGCTCTTATAAACTACAATCCATACAGAGTCCCCTACAGTCGCGTTTACTTTTAGTTTCTCCTACTAGTTTGTGAAAGTTTTTTTTTATAATCGTAACAAGACATACCCAAAACAATTCCGTTAAAGCTGCAACTCTAGACCATACACAGTTCTAAAGGCCGTCATTTACCAGAGCTGCCCGCTCGTATGCCCCCCGCGTCAACGTCTTCGTCTGCATCTTCGATTTTTATGACCTAGTGAGATCTGTAGTTTTTGGACTGCATTTACATCTCTTTGTTGCTCTTTGGCGTATTTGTAACGGGCGTTGAATTCGTTTCGATTTGATCTGATCTAAATCGAACTGCAGTTACCCAAAAGATTCGGCATAAATTTGTGTGTTGTGTGTGTGTGTGCTGTGATCAAAGGAGAAGATCGAGGGAGATTTCTGGATTACTTGTGCTGCGTTACCTACACACAATTATCCGCGTATCGACTGCCAACATGATCCATAAATCTTTAACTGTAAAAAAGCAAGGAAAACACACAGCAGCAGCAGCAGCAGCAGCAGCAGCATCTCAGCAGCAACTGTTGCCACAAAGTCAGGTCCAGTTGAGCGGGCAACTTATGCAAACTTTTGGACACACGTCTCCGTTTAAACTTGCCACAAAACCGCAGACAGCAGACCACAGTCCACCGACCACCGTCCACTATACACAGACCGCATTCAGGGGGGTTGCACAGTGGTTGTGTTGGCTAATTTAGCGGAACTAATTTAACAAGCTTACAAATGTTAAGTTTTAATTGAAAGAGAGTAGTAGTCTTTAGAAGATAAAGGATTCTGTTGAATAAAGTCAGTCTATAGCATATAATTTTTGATTTACTCCAAGCTACTTGAATTTTTGTCTACTAAGTTGTCCACTTCGCCCACTGTGCACTGTGCCTGTCTGATCCGTGGATGTCGTCGTTATCGATGGGGCAAACCAGTTCAAGTCCGCGGATAGGATGCCGTGCTGAGCTGATCCCAACTGAACTGAACTCAAGTGAGCTGAGTTGAGCTCTGCTCCTTGTTATTGATTCACTTGTTGCTGCAAAAGTGCTTGTCTCCGTTCTTATTGTCGGTGCTGTGCCTCAACAAACTTCGACTTGCAACTTGCAACCTGCAACATGAAACTTACAACTGCAATTGTATTCATAAATAACGCTTGAATAATGTTTGCATTTCTGTGTTTTTCTCCACTTTTTTTGGTGTATGTTCTGTTGCGGTCGCGTTCTCAAAAATTATTATCAATTGCCTCATGGGCCGGCACGGCAATAAACATGAAAAGGTGCACACATGGGGCATGCCACACTCTGCACTCGCTACATGGAATACTTGGAGCTTCATAACGGTACGAGCCACAATTACCACGTTGCTCATGCTCATGAGCCAGCTTTTGGGGGCACTCAACGCACTAACTGGTTAGACATTAGGCCAACTCATATGAAGTCCGGCAATATAGTCATACATCACGGGTCAGCTTTTTGGGTCAAGGAAAACACCCGAAAATTACACAAGCCTCTAACTTGTAGTGTTGTTCTAAGTCGAGTTGATTTTTTGGGGAAACTTGGGTGTGCTAAGACAGCAAATCAATCACTGAAATTGCTTAAGTTTTGATCAATCGGTGTGTAATCAAATTTACCGAAAAATGTCAAGGAGTAAGTGTAAAAACTTTTGAATTTTCGGAGAAAATTTAATTAAAACTTGAATTCCGAATGAGAAACCGAACATGAAGCATGGATCGGTTCTGTTTTGATCGTTGGGTAAGCATTCAAAGTTTTCGAAAAAGTGTACAAAATTTTCCGAAATTTTTCGGAGTAAAATAAAACTCGGAAATCAATTTAAACTTAAATGCAGAACTATTTTAGAAGCTAAATTGTCAACTAAATGGCGACCATTGGGCGAGCCAGTTAAAGTTTCCGAAAAATATAATAATTTGTCGGAAGCTAAAACTAAAACGCCAGGCCATTATTATATTATTTCTGGCAAATAAAAGTTGACCATAAAGTTAACGTTTCATTTAGGAACTAATAGTCGATTAGGAGCTGCATATCTGGATTAATGATGTGATCAAATGCTGTGGCAGGATGGCAAATGGGAATACCAAAAGGCATACGGCACCCCATGGATTGCCCCTGCGAGGCGGGACTATAAAAATGGCTAATAAAACTCACACATTTGGTCGTAACGTATGGCCATAACGGTTAACGGCCTGAAAGGAGTCAGCGAGAAGGTCATGGATACAGTCAGGCGGACGAACGGACAGACAGACTGACGGACAGCCGAATGGATGGGGAGTCATTGATCATCGAGTGAGTATCCCACTGTCATGGTGGCTCGCTGTGTGTGTTGTTCCACGCGAGCCACACAATGTTGCACGCCACATGGCTGCAATGCGGCATTGATTGACAGCAAACAAGCCAAATGCATTTCAATTAAACGCTAACCGCTACAAATATTTCCATTTCTGTGTGTTTTGTGTTGAGTTGCCTTTGTGTTTGTGTTGGTCAAGTGGAAGTTGCAACTGCCACAGCGAGTGCCACTGTGCCACTGCGATTGCCACATTTTTGAGGCAGTCTTTGACTTTGGAATGGAGGAGACAAACCGTAGCAACAAATACGCCTAGGCACAGTGGGCAAAGATAGGTATTGTGAAGAGACTATATTTATTATCCCACGATAATCAGAGAATAAGCTGCAAACCTACTGACTTATAAGATTCAGTAACTCTTTCAGGGCGCCCTACGAACCCAACTCGAAATTCCGCTCTCTATTTCAGAGTCTCGTGAGTTTAAACATTCTAACACCACTGTGCCTGGAATAGAACAATTCGCAGCGCGGTCAACTCATCAGTATGCTGTATAAATTAGAGCATCAAACGGCGCTTTGAAAACTCGGAACTGGTCTATACTGTTATTGGCCATCGAAACACATGCATGGCCAGTATATCCACCTATAAATGACTTGATGTGTCCGTGTTGGTGTGTGGTGTATGTGTTGGTGTGTGTGTGGTGTGTGTTTAAATCTCGCTTGCAGCTAAGTGAAGAGTTCAATGCGACGACTATTGCCACAAAACACAAACGCAAGTTGCTACGTTTTAGCCAGTTAGGCAGTTAAAGTTGCAGTTGTTGCCAGAGTTGCCCCATGCCGCATGCCGCATGCCACATGCTGCCAACCGCTAGCCGCTAGCCAAAGACAATCAATGAGTGTGCTCTGCACTTGTGCATATATTGTTGCTAAATTGATATCAATTTGCTTTAATGCCGTTGCCATTATGAGTACCATTATATTGTTAAGCTTGTTCAATGTTAAATAAAACACTTTATTACTATCAACCTGCGCTTACCCCCTTCCCCGACTACTCCACCCCCCTCTCTTACCGCCCTCCTGTGTTTGCAATCTGTGGCACATTGTTAAGCCCTGTGGCATGGGTTTAATAAGTTTGTTGAAAGCGCTGAACTTTGATCTTGAAAATCTTAGAGCTGGTAAGAGCTAGCAGCAGCAAATTGGGCATGCAGACTGTTAATAGTTGCAGGCAGTAAAATTTAATATTAATTTATGCACACCACGCCCCTTACGCCCACAAAACGCAAGACAAATATTTGCTAGATAATTTAAGCGGTGATTTGTAAAAGTATTTTTGATTAACTTTTATAGTAAAGTAGTTTATAGTGTTGTAAAACGTTGCTGTAAGTTTCAGCATGATCGGTCTACTAGCAAAAAAATTAGGCATATAAATACATTTTTAGGTAGAATACAGCGCATGCGGTATGAGTGGCATAGCAGGCAGCTTTAGCTCTAACTCGCTTGAATCATACCTAGAAATGCTAGCAGTGCATTCTACTGTCACAGAGTATTTACCAGCCTAATTGACTCCACTTTAACTCTACTTTTCTTGTTTTTGCAGGTGAGATCGACAGCCGTTGGCGCGTGTTACGTGCACTTGCCGCAATCAACATTGATTCGAGCATCATAAAACTGTATGGCCAACACCTTGTCTGCTGCAAGCCCAATAAGCTCCACGCCCCTCCCTGCGCCAAATCACCTCCCTCCACGCCCCTTAACAACAATATTTATCAACATCAACATTATCGACATCGACATGGCTATCTAAAAGCCGTTAGATGCTTACAACTTGTTTAAGAACCTGTATTAAAAACAAACCAAAAAAGCTAGAAAAGCAAAGTAAAAGACGACGCGTCAAAAAAGAAATTTAAATAATTCCCAAGCTTGTTTTTTATACTTTGTTATTAGTTGTCTTTTTACAGGATTTATGCGTCTGCTGCTCGTCTCTCCCTCTTTCTCTTTTCACTGCTTTTCTCCTAGTTCCTTTTCTATATTAAGACATAATTCATGCGACACATAAATAAACAATTTCGTTGTTTATCGTTGCTCAAATTTGTTGCAGCGGAAGTTAACGAGTTTACGACTTGACAACTCCCCAATTTACCACTCTCTTCCCCCCCTCACCTGTCTCCCCTGCTGGCCAGTTGATTGAACTCTTTTTTATGTGGCACACACATAAAATATATTTATCATCACATATTTTGCTCATGTTTTGTTATACGCTTCAAAAATTGTGAATAAATAAAAATTTCAACATTTTAGTTGTTTAAACTATTTTTTTTTATTATATTGTCAGTTAATGATGCTGATGATCTAATAGTTTTCCGAGTCACGCTAAATTCCCGACCATCTGCAATTTATATAGAATGGGTTCATTGCACGCTCTCGCACACTGTTGATTTAACCCGGCTTTGCCCGTGTTTTCCACACAATTGTCAAACAAAAGCAGCCCAATTTGCAATTAACTCAGTTATTATTCTTGGCTTAAAGTTTATGTTATCTTTTCGTTATATTTTTTAGGGTAGAGTTCATTTATCTGCTAATTAAATTACTCAAAATGTGATCTCCACTTTCCTCTTAAAGGGTTAATTAACCTGAATCATTCAATCAGATTAATCTGTAGACTGACTAGCTGAAGAATGTATAATTCTACAGCTTCCCAACCAATTCCTAATTTTTACAGTAAATCTAATCAGATCTAATCGGCAGCCTAAAGAACTATTTCGATTCCAATCTTTGCCAGCCAAAGCAAAGCAGTACCTAATTTTGGCCATGAAAATTGCGGCTAAGAACAGAGAATTCTCATGCAACAATAATCCAATTTCCAATCATTTTACTACCTTGAGGGTGGTAGGCCATAGCCAAATTGTTAGCCCAGTTAGTACACGTTGGCAGTGGCAATTTGCAGCACATGTGCCAGCTGTAAGCCATTTAGTAATGCTAACCACAGACTTGGCTAATTGCCAGCTCCGCTGCTTGGCCGAAACCGTTTAGACCCGGCTTAAACGTGGTCATACAACCATAAATATTGTTATCGGAATCCAGTATGGTCAATCAAATGGCACAAGATCGTTATCTGGTAGATAAGCCTGAAGAACTTTTACGAATTTCCATTTCAATTCAAGTTGCACGCGTTGCCGTCTTTATTAGCCACAGTTAGCCAAGTTTGTAGCTCAAGGGGATGCTCCATCATATCAACGGTTTCTTGGCCACTTCCAGTCTGCACTTTAGACCATTTTCCCCCTACTCCAGCTTCCCCTTTGTGCAATATGCACGAAAAGTAACTCAATCTTGGCCAAAACCAACTAACGTTATTTGTGTGCCTTGGCCTGTTTGTGGTGCTGGCAACTCCACAGTAACTTGAGCTTAGTTTTACAGTTGTTCTGCAGTTTTTATGAGCCAAAATTTGTCATCTGTGAGTAATAATTGGGTTTAGTCATATAGAACTAAAATTTAATGGATCTGCCTAAGAGATAAGTATGAATCATAGTTTGACTATAATGGCTAAAACTGGTACTAAAAGTAGAGCTTGGAAGCGGAAAAGAAACCTTGGCTTTCGTCACTAGCTACAGACCGCATGAAACGGCTTTTAGACAATACCTCGAACTAAGTCTGGCTTTAATAGACCCTAACTAACGGGGTCGACTAACAGGCACTTGGCCAATTGTTATTAAATGAAGTAGAGAGAATTGCAGCCACGCCCTCTGCTCGTTAAAGTGCAGCCGCGCCCACACACTCACACACACACACCCCCAATGGCGACAGGTGCAACGAGCATAATATTCAAATCAGAAATTTTCTGCATTTGCTGACCGTTGATTGTTGATGGAGCCTCGAACTTATTCAGACGTGAAGCGCATTCACATTCACATTCATTTCGAATCGCATTCAGTTCTTTTTTAGACCCTGTGATCTGAAAGACTAGAGGGTTTGCTTTGTATGTCAGAAAACCTGTGCGTAACAGACAGCAGACGACGTGGCAGACACTGTATAGTATATGTATTCGTAATCAGCACCAACAGCTGAGTCGTTTAAGTGTCAGTAGGACTTCTCAGAGACTATAAGCGCCAGAGTCGATGGTCAGGAGACCAGATTGGTCGGTCTACTATAACCTAAACTACGTACCTATACAAAATATTTAATAAAAGAGTACAGGGTCTTTTAAAGCCTGCTTACCCCACTATAGCCTACAAGTTTCTTCTTCTCTTTTTGGGTTTACCATGATCTGTAGCAGCAGACAATGAAGATGCGGGAGCGGCAATCGTTTAGCAAAAGTTGATGCCCTTCACACAGCTGGGAAAGGGTATTTAGTTGGACACGAGTGTGCGTGTTTTGTGCGTGTGTGAGCGTGTCCATGAATTCGAATACAAAATAGAAGCGAATGCTGTGAATACTACTCCGCCCACAGGTGTCATTAGAGTTAACGTTCAATGTTCCATGCACATTGGGCCAGAACGGGGGCCGAATCGAGGCAGAACCTCGTACCGCTGTCCCTTCTCCTCAAATAAAACTGTAACTCTGCCAAAACACACCCAACATACACTCAAAAAAACACATATGTGTAAAGTGAGTTCTATAAATTGTAGACTGCTTGCGACGACTATTAAGTGGTTGATTTTGTTCAGTGTGAACTATTGTCAACTTTTGGTTTTGTTGGAGTTTTTTGTGCTTTACTCCGAACCGAACTGAACTGATTAACATTTGAATTGAAATACTCATACAGTATTTAGAACATTATGTGTTCTCCCTCTATTTCTCTCTACCTCTGTCTCTTTCTCATTATTATTGTTGTCTCCACATCTAATTAATTCCTCTTTCAATCCATTGTTGCCACTGGAGTTGTTGTCATGCTGCTGCTGTTGTTGGATTGGCACTGCTGCCCCCGCTAATGTTAATGGTACTCCTATACCCCTGCCCCTTACCCCCACTACAATATAATCAGTAATGGGGTAATGTACCTCTGCCGAGACCACCAAATTGCAGCTTAAAACAGACCACACTTTTCAACTCTGTTGGCCATCAACGCATTCAGTTTGTCGCAAAATATTCTAACGATCGGTTTGGTTTTCCCGGTTCACGGATTAATCTTCACTCGCCGAACATATTAATCAATTTTGAAATTGAAATATAATTGAGTGTTTAGTGCTGTGCGTTGTGAATAACTGACTTACTCTAGTGTGTCCTTAATCAATTACAACAGTTATAAATACAATAAAAAAGTGATCCTTTCACGGTAAAAGTTTGATAAGTGTATGTAATCAGAGTTCAACTAATTTTGTGTTATCCTTCATAAAAATGAATCAAAAAGTTAAACACTTTATAATTAAAAGTGTAAATATATATGAAAAAGAAGCCTTTTAACGATTTAATATGACAAAACTTATGCAGGCGGAAAGTTAATGTATAACAGTAGAATCTCAGCGCAGTTATAGTATAACAATAGTTCTAACAGCAGCAGAGTATAAAAGTTGCAAAAAGCAAGTAGAATTTGAGTATAACAAAGGAACAGAGAGCAACAGGAGCTGGGAAACTTGAAAGGATATTTAACACAGGAGTATAACAAGCAGCAGGGTGAAGTGTTATAATAACTTTGCTTATGAAGAGCATAGTGTTTAAGGCTTAAAGATACTTAAAGGATATATGTTAGGATAAAGGATTCTTTAAATTATAGGATTCATTAGAAAATGTTGTAGTCTCAATTCTTTAACCTTGATCCTTTGAATCCTTAAGGATCACCAATTAATAATTCAGAAATTATCCCTAAATTTCAACGACATTTGTGGAAATTTCTAATTAGAAACTACCCTAATTTATTCCATGTGCCACTAAAATAATTTCACAATTTGCGAAAGTCGCTTAAAAAACAAAGAACCCAAAATTTCCATGGATCGAGTACAGCACGAACCCTTTGAGGTCAATGCGAGAGAGCTTTGTGGGTTTTTCTACTTTTCTAGCTTATTCATTTTCCAAAGCGAACTCGATTTGTACTATTGTGATTATTCTAAACATAAATAGCTTTTGTGCGGACAATAAGCCGGAAGCAACATCCGGAGTTGTGGATCGATATGAGCAAAGCTACACGTAGCATTGTTAAATTTTTAGTTTAATGATCCAAATTCGCGTTACGCATTGTGCACATTATGGTGCGAGTTTGAGTGAAATAAAAAGCGAATAGAATCATTCACACTCACACTCACTACTATTTACAGATATTTCGGTGGAAAACCGGGGGTGGGATTATTTAGTTTGTGATATTTTCTGTCACTTTTTGAGGTCGGATTTATCGGATAATTTCATGAGCCTTGTGAACTCATTTGATCATAATGTAGAGATAAGAGTACTCATGTTTTTTATTGCCCTGTACAGTACGAAACACGCGATAGAAACTTTCAATTGCGGTGCCAATAATGCCGCGCTAGAGAGTCTGGCCAAAAGCGAAAACAGACAGTGGGAAGATGTTAGCCCAGTTGGGACTGCGCATTTCACTCTTGGCCACGTTGGTCAGCCTCAGCTTTACCCAGAGCTACGGTAAGTCCATTACTCTATTCCCAAACACTTATCCCGCTAACTGATCTGTGACAGCTCAAACAACCTGTAAGAATGGACTTGGTAGAGTGCTCTACGAGCGTCTGCCCAATCAGCAGCTACAGGGCTACGATGACGATGTGGTAAGAGACACCGCACCGCCCTTTCGCGTGCTGGAGAAGTGTCAGGATCTGTGTCTGAGAGATCGTACCGGCACAAATAATCTGGTGCGCACCTGCACCAGCTTCGACTTCCAACCCGGCAGCAGAATCACCTCATTCGGCGGCACCTCCGAGTACGAGGAGTCCCTCTGCTATCTAACCACCGAACAAGCGGGACCCGAGGGTATTGGCAGCTTGATGCTGGTCCCCAATAGCGTTCATTTCAACGAGATTTGTCTGACATGTGAGTGTGGGTTTGTGTGTGGTTGTGTGTAGTTGGGTGTGTGTTTGTGTGGGTGTTGACAGCAACAGTTGCCTAACTCTATCTCCCAACTACAGCTAGCCGCCCGGAGCGAGAGTGTCCCAGTCGGCGTTATGTGTTTGAGAGGCATCCGCGCAAGAAACTCAAGTTGCCTATAAGCGACATCAAGGAGGTAAGTTGTGCCTGATTGGGGCTATAAGTATAACAGATAAACCAGGGGAAAATAAATGTTCTCAAACGTTAAGAACTTAAAGAACCAGAGCTACCAAAGCTATCCCAAAGTGTAGTACTCCAAGGAACTCCTAGAGCAGAAAAAGGGTTAGTCTTACTGCTTTTGTAACAGATCTTGAATTGGACTTGATTACAGGCAATAAGCTGAAGCTATAAGATTAAGTTAATGTCCACTAAACACTGCCTTAACAAGTATCTTAGTATCTAGCTCATGTATTGAGTAATAAAGATGAAGATAGCCGATATCAAAACCACTCCTAAAAGTCGTCTTAATAAATCAAAGTCCCCATCAACTACTGCTACTAGTTACAGTGCAAATACATCTATTAGATGTCATTTAACACTCCATCCCCTAGTACCTCAGAGTCTAGCACACTCATGTTACTAATTTGTTGCCTTGATGCTCCGCAGATAACAGCCGCCAATCGTTCGGACTGTGAGGACAAGTGTCTGAATGAGTTCTCATTTGTGTGTCGCTCCGCAAACTTTGATTCCACAATGCGATCCTGTACTTTGAGCAGATTTACGCGGCGCACACACCCAGAACTCATGGAGGATGATCCCAATTCGGACTACTTGGAAAACACCTGTTTGAATGGCAAGTCAAAAGAGTTAATTTTAAATGGGTGGGATTTCTAAACAGTTCTTTTCTTTCCACTAATCAACTTTTAGCTGAGCGACGATGTGACGGCTTGGCGGTGTTTGTGAAGGAGGAAAATAAGCGTTTGGGCGGTCCTTTTGAGGTGGACATTTTTAATAACATGACATTGGAGGAATGCCAGACCATGTGTCTGCGTGCAGAGAAGTAATTAAAGTGGAAACACTCATTTGAGATACATTAGTTATAAAAACATCAATTGAAAACATCATTATAGATATTTCTGCCGTTCGGTGGAGTTTGATGATCAAAGCAAACAGTGCATTTTGTCTGAGGAGGATTCAATTTCACAGAAGGATGACATTAGCATTAGTTCCAGCCCCACACATCATTTTTATGATCTTGTTTGCCTCGATAATCGTAAGTGGCTACCGCAAGTTAGCGCCTAACACAATTGCACCACCAGCAGCAGTTGAAGCACCACCTCAGACGACTCAGAGACTTTAACAGCGGCAGATACAGCGTTAAGTGCACCATTAAACGCTGACCACTCAAACAGTGGAGAAAACGTAGGGAAACGAGACGGAGACTCAGAAGGAGAAGGAGACTGGCACTGGAGTCTGACTTCGACTTGAAAAAAGACTTTGACTTTGTCGAACAGAACAGAACGACAGCTAGATTGCTGTGTACAACGGTTGCTTCTTCACATTTTCCATTTGCCATTTTCCCCATTTTTTCCTCATTTTTCTTTAGCCATTCTCACATTGATTCCCGTTGCAGAACGCGCCAACGATTATCCAGATAACTCAGTTACCTCGCATCTCTTCTCCAGTGGTCGTCGTCCAGATACTGCATTCCAGCGTTACCGCAATTCGCGACTCGGCGGCGAGTTTCATTCGGAGATCACGGGACGATCGTTGAGCGAGTGCCTCGATGAATGCCTACGTCAGACGAGCTTCCAATGCAGGTGCGTTCTCGTCTTGTCATACCTGTTGTACCCTTTGCCACAACGGTGTTTACAGGTTTTCAATTAAGAACAGTTTGGCAGGAGAATAATGTAGGAAATTTGTTCAAAACTAATCCGTAGAGTGTCTGCAGTTCGGCATGATCCGATGACAAGTTTTCGTACTTGTTTTGCCTTTTTTGCTGCAGCTCAAATTGAGCAACCCACGAACCACTTTTATGATCGGCACTGATCCGATATCTTTCTCTTTCTGTTACTGTTACGGTTTCTGTTTTTCTGTCTTTCTGGCTCCTTCGTCTCCTCTGTCTGTTGGGTGTGCAACAAATTGCAGGTCTGCAGTTTACAGCGATCGTTTTCGTACTTGTCGCCTCAGTCGGTACAATCAAAAGGACGGCATGCGAATTATATACGATGCTGATTATGATTACTATGAGAATCTGATGTGTAAGTAAGCTGTCGCTGCTAATAGAGAGAGATCTCTCTAATTTCGCAACTTTGTTTCGCCCACAGTGAATGTGGTGGGCGGTGGCGCCGATGGCGATGGTAGCCACAGTGGCAATGATCCCAAGCGACCCGGTGATCAGTCAGGCAGCAACTGGAGACAGCCTAACAAGCACGACGATCGCTATGGTCCGGGGTCAAACGGTGCTGGTGTGGGCGGGCCTGGCTCAGGCCTGGGCCAACATGGAGGCAGCAACAATAGACTTCCACCTGGTGATGGCTTGGACTATGGCAGACCGTATGATCGCTATCCAGATGTTGCAGCTAATGAATATGGTAGATCATCTTGTGTGTAAATTAATTGTTAACAAGCGTTTATAACCAGTCTCACACCGCTGTAGATCGTTACCCGTATGGCTATGGGGATCGAGACAGAGATCGCGATCGTGATCGTTATCCACCAGATCGCTATGGCAGTGGCTCTCGTTATCCAGGCTCAGGTCCAGGCAGCGACGGCATGGGCATGAGTTATGGTAGACCCTACGATCGTTATCCGGATGAATATGGTAAGTGAAGACTGCGTTCTCTAATTTAACTCTTAATATCCACAATTATACTTGTGAAATCACCACCTAATACTGACAACTAATTAACTAACTCAACGCGACACGGCAAACTTCCTAGAACGTTATCCAATGGGAGTCAATGGCGACAGGGATAGAGATCGGGATCGTGATCGCTATCCGGAACGCTATCCACCAGATCGTTATGGAGACAGACGCTATCCGGACAGGCAGCGGGACCGTGATCGTTTGCCCTACCGTCCACTGCCTTATCCGGCCATCAATGACAACACTCTGCCCAGCGATCTGCCCCATACACGACCTTTTCCCATTGATGACGATGCACCCTACAGACCCTATGGATATGGTGGCGCTGGCGGTGGCAGATATGGCGATAGTCGTTATCCGTCCCGTTATCCACCGAGTCGAGATCCTGTAGGCGGTTATACCGGTCGTGATGCTCCCGACAGCATCTTTCCTGATAGACGCTATCGTCCTTCCTCTATGGACGGCTCACGTTATCCATATGCGCCGGACTCGCGTGCTCCACCCGGACGTTATGATGACATTGTGCACAGCGCTCGACGTCCGGAACCGGAGTCAGCCAAACGATATCCGCCCGCTCCCCTTGTGCCCACCGGCAGTGCTAGCAAATATGCCTCCAATCAGAATCGGTTTCCGGTAGGTACCGATCGTTATCCCATCGACATCTACAAGTACGGTAATCGCATAGGAGGCAGTGATCTAGGCAGACGTCCTGGTAAGTAGCACTCACTAATACGACTACCAGTCTAATACGATAACTTATAACTCTGTTTATAACAAATAGAAACTTATCCACGCTGCAGACATACCGATCAATGGTATTATATTCTGACTGATCGCAGATATGAGTAATTAGTAGAGAGCTGCGTTAAAGTTGTTGAAGTTTAAATAAATAAATAAATATCATGATGGCCTTATTTTAAGTGTTTTTGAAGACAAAAAAATCCGGGTTTTAAACACTTCTTCATCACAGTAGGAAACCCTATTCGATATTTAGACAAATCGATCAACAATTCTTGACCTCTTAAAGCTTTATAGCGTTTTACACAAAAGCTCTTTGGTGAAAACTAAAGCTCACATCAAAAAGCTTTTACAACTACTGCGAAAATGCATTGTAAGCTTTAATTACAAAGCGGTTTCAGTGTAACAACTAAATATAAAGAAAGAGCTTTATGAAGTTTTTCACTAGCATACTTTTAGCTATTCACGCTGTTAACAATCTGTGCGATCAGTCAGAAATCTATTATATATAAGCTAATTGGTAAATTGTTTTTTTCGGAACAGGTTTGGATCGTCCACCGCCTTACTATGACTATGACTACGAGGAACGCTATGGCGATAGGTACGCACCTGGGCCGTATGATCGCGAGTACGATGGTCCACCTGGTCGCAGGCCCCCACCAGGTGGCCCCTATGGGCGCTACGATACACCATTTAATCGCCCCTACGGTAGCGGAGTAGGTGGTGGAGGAGCACTAGATGATCGTCCATTGCCGCTACCTGGATTGGGTCTTGGTCTGGGTCTCTCACATCCACCCACGCCTTATGGCGGTGCTGGTGGTGGTGGTGTGGGCGCTGGTCCACCACGCCCCCCGATCACCCGCTGCGAGGAGAGTGACAACTTCAAGCAGATTGCGGCCAGGCACAAAATGCGACGTCATTTTGTGAGACGGGCACTGATCGTACCAAGTCTGATACAATGCGAACGCGAGTGCATAGAGAGTCGAGAGTTTGTCTGCCGCAGTTTTAACTACAGGTTAGCGAACGAAGATGGGCGATCAGTGTTGTGTAGCTAAGAATGCAATTGTGTATTTCAATTTACAGAGACACCGCCTCCAGCTACGATGATCGAGACAGAGATCGCGATCGCGATCGTGAGCGGGAACGTGAACGGGACCGAGAGTCCCCCAACTGTGAGCTGAGCGACCGAGATTCGCGTGAATTGGACATACACGATCCGGGATCATTTGACGCCTCCAACTACGATTTCTACGAGCGCAGCATTGGACGCAGCGATGGCGAGTGCATGGATGGTAACTGATCTTTAGAGAACTAACAGTGACAATTACTACACAGAAAGAAACATTTTCAAGAATCAATTTTAAACTAGTGGCGAATTCAAAAGACATTTTCAAACCAAATTTTGTCAGACTACATAAAATCTATTTTTAAGTCTCTTGTAGATTAATTTTGCTAGGATTTGTATTTAATTCCTGTAACATATACTATTTCCATTCCCCAGTAACCCAAACTTGCAACGAGGAGGGCATGGAGTTTACTATACGCACCCCTGAGGGCTTTTTGGGACGGATCTACACGTATGGCTTCTACGATCGCTGCTTCTTCCGCGGCAACGGCGGCACCGTCAATGTCCTGAGGATTAGTGGACCTCAGGGTTATCCCGACTGCGGCACACAACGGGTAAGTGATGACTCTGCGCTGTGACACTCGCTGACCGACTGCATTAATCATCAACTTTTTGTGTGTAGTACGGCGATACGTTGACAAATATCGTGGTCGTGCAGTTTTCGGACAATGTACAAACTAGTCGCGATAAGCGATACAATCTCACCTGCATCTTTCGTGGCCCCGGTGAGGCGGTTGTCAGCTCTGGCTATATCGGAGCGGGGTAAGTGACTTGTCAAATGCTATCGGAACATGATCAGTTAATGCTTTGCTGAATTTCCAGCTCTGGTAGCCCCATTCCCATAGAGTATTTGCCAGCGGAGAACACATTGAGCTCCAAGGTGCGTCTGAGCATACTCTATCAGGGTAGACCCACAACTACAATTGCCGTTGGTGACCCACTGACCTTCCGTCTGGAGGCCCAGGACGGCTACAATCATGTGACGGACATATTTGCCACCAATGTGGTGGCCAGGGATCCCTACTCTGGGCGAAGCATTCAGCTCATAGATCGTTTTGGCTGTCCCGTTGATCCCTATGTCTTCCCCGAGCTGGACAAACTGCGCGATGGCGACACCTTAGAGGCTCGCTTCAATGCCTTCAAGATACCCGAGTCAAACTTCTTGGTATTTGAAGCCACCGTACGTTCCTGCCGTGAAGGCTGTCAACCAGCCTATTGTCCAGGTCCCGCCGGAAGGCAGGAGCCCTCCTTCGGTAGAAAGCGTAGATCGTTGAACATAACCGAAATCCCTGAGCCTCAGGCACTAGAAGGCGTTAATCAGCTCGACACGGACCAGTCTGAGGAAATCATTGTCGTTAATAGCACCACAGTGAGTGCTACATCGGGTGGTGCGGCGTTCAATGCAACACAGGAGGTGGAAAAGTCCAAGGAGGTCGAAGAACCCGAACAAGTGCGCGAAATGATTGAGGTGAGTGAAGATTTCATGAAGTAATTCCTTTCAGTAAAGTAATTCAAGTGTCTTCTTAGGTCTTTGAGACACGTGAGGAAATTGAGAAGGAATCTTATCCACGCAAGCTGGTGGCGCCTGTAGAAACGGTCTGCATGACGCCCTCGGAGTATCACGGACTGATCACAGCTATTATACTGCTGATGATACTGCTCTTCAGCATAACTTTGGTTGCCGGACTGGGTTACAGGTGAGTGGGAAGAGGGTTTCAAATGTCACTAGCTAAATTCCATTTGCTTCTACAGACGCTACTGGAGATCAATGTCGAAGAACCGTCTCGTGGACCGCAACTCGCCCATACATTCGCTTGGACACTCGCACTCTTCGATACGCACCCACGAACGCTTCACGGAGATCGGAGCGGGCGGTTCTGGAGGCGGTTTAGGATCGTCTGGCGTTGGTGCCTGCAATCAGAGCAGCTCTAATCGCAGCTCCAATGCTTTTCGCACCAACATGTCCATGTTTGGCGGCTCATTACACAAGACTTTCGCCACTGGGTGAGTTATATATAATAGCCATACTTTAACCGGTCCTATAATCCCATCCTACTCTTCTCTACTTCTACTTTTCGCACAGTAATTTGGCTCGCATGTGTCAGCTGCCGGTTATAAACCCCATTCGCTCTGGCAGTAATACCAACCATCAGTTTGAGGATCCAAGTGAGCCCATTTACACCGATCCCTCGTTGTTTGAACGCTCCAGGTGAGTTACCCTACGTTTTACAGAGTTTCTACATTCACTTCATACCCTTTTCCTTTGAAATTCTTTCCCTAGGAATCCCTCTGCCACTACAACAGTTTGCAATTGTAAATATATGCTTTGAACGTTCTTTTTATTTAGTTAACACAATAGATTAACAGTAGAGAGAGTGCATGAACTCTTAAAGAGGTCTGCAAATACAAAGTTTCATCTTGTTGCATTGACCATCACGTCCTCCGGCTATTTGACAACGGGTAGTGCACCAGTCACCCTGTAGCTCGCAAACTCCCGAAAAGATCATCGAGTCTATGTCAGCTAAAACAAGTATCGCCTTTTATTCTGCTTCTGTTTATCAAAAGAGGTCGAAGTTAACTGAAACTTACACGCTTTGATTTGGACTAACCCGATTAACAAGCACACAATTGTAGCTAAGCTCAAAAATTTCATTTTCTTAACAAATCTCGACTTGAGACTATTTGCGACTGAAGCAGCGTTAGCAGCTGTTTAAATTTGTTAGCTCTATCGTCTCTCACAGATAAGCCTTATCAGTAGAATTAATAAAAACTGCTCTTCTAACACGAAAACTGCATGTCCATTTAGTGTTTTGAGATTAATTGAAATTGTTTTGCATTTGTTGATTAATTTACATCTGACTCTCATGCCCTTTGCTCATTCTTTTGAATTCTTTACTGTTGTTTCTTCCATCACAGATCGCTGCGAAGTCTGACCATGGTCGCCGAGTCGGAAGATAATCAAGAGGTCTAAAGTATGCACAAGAGAATTTTGCTCGTCTTCTTCTTGTGATTAGTTTGTAAATAATCTAAAGCTGTTCCGATAGCCAACTAACAAGCTGCATACACCTACATTTACACTACCAATAACTACGATGTTTCAAACGTATCTCCAGTTGGTTCTGTATCATTGGGCCTCACGGGATCCAACGATCCAATGTCTAACGATATCCAATGTAGTTCTAAGCCTTAAAACCGAACAATCAAATAATATTAACAAGACCAAAAATAAAAAACATAAAGAAAACACCTTAAAGAATATTTGATAAATCTCAACACACAATTATTTGTATACAACTAAGTTACAAAATGCAATAAAAGCTTAAACATATTCATAAACCGTTTGTTTTAATTCCTTAAAATTGATCGATTCCCCAGAAATGTATTATCTATACACTTACAGATATTTTACTCCTTCAACCGGATATTAAAGTTCACGTTTACCTTATCAAACATAAATAGTTTATAAAAATTTACAGGATTGCGAATTCGTGTTTATTAAATATTTAGGTTTTCAGAAAATACCCACGAAATTGGAAGGGCTTTCAAAATTCCTTCATGCCTCAAAGTTCAGTAACATAATCCCTACACCCCAAAATACATTCTAAGGGAGTCACGCTTTATTCAAGTTCGTTGATTACTGGCTTATGCAAAAACCCTTTCATTATTAATTTTCAATAGTTTCAATAACTGACAAGTTTGTCCGGCGTCTGGGCCAAAAGTTCGTGCCGCTTTGCCCCGAAAATATAGCTGTGAACGTGTTTAAAGACGTAACAGCTTTGGGCCCAAAATAAACTAGTCGAAATATTTCAAAACGTAATTCTCGCCTACGTGTAAATACCAATAAAAGTAAAATAAACGCAAACATATGTACTAAATACGTTGAAAGATTGTCAATGACAAACACAAATTAGTTACATGAATGATCGTGGCAAAAAGAAATTTGAATTGGTTTGTAATTTTAAGATTTATGAGCCAAATTTTTGGAAAACCGTTTAAAGCTGCAGATAAATGATAACCTTATATGCCTTGATCTTAAATATCAATCCAGATTCGTCTGAATACCAATTCCAAGTAGGTTCCAAGTAAACCCAAGCCAAAAATTCCCAGTAAACCCACCAAAAAACTCGCCTTTATCCGATTTTCAGAATTTCAACTTTTTCTACAGTTCTACAGTTTTTTGGAAAACTGCAAGCAGCAAAAACTGCAATCGCAGAGCTGTCAAAGTGCAACTCACATGCATTTGTGGCAAGTGTTATCGGCCCAGTTTGGTTTTTATCTGGCCGCATGGAAGCATTTGTGTTAATCACTGAGCCATTCTGGTTCCGGTATCGGCATCGCCATCCACATTGCCATCGATCACGTCCAGAACTCCAAGAGAAACCAAACGAAACAAAACAAAATAACAAAAACACAAAAATTACTCATGCTCCGCGATGAGATTGTTATTGTGAGAGAAAAGAAAGCCGCATCGGAAGCTCGACTTGGCCACGAGTATGATTAGTGCCGTCTTGCTCGGTCTTATGGCTTTCTTGGCCGCTTCGCACATGGCCAAAACTGCTGAAACTTGTCGAATCTCGTTGCTTCTTCCGGTTTTTTTAGGCGCACGTGGGGAGAGCGCGTATTGAAATTGGCATAGACAAAAATGAGACAGTTTTGTTTATTTTTTAGTTGTTGTTTTTTGAATAAAATAATTTTTAATATTTTCATTTGCCGTGCTGCGGCGTCGCTGCCACTGCGACGTCGACTGCGTGCAATAATTTCTTGTACTTAAATCACGCATCAGCGCAATTGGCATTTAAATTATGCAACATTCTTGGATGCACCGTAGAGCATTTAAAACGCGACGAGAACGTTCCAAGTCACATTAAGCCACGAGCCGCGTTCCGGAACGCAACAAAGGACTAAGGACATAATAACCACCCTCCAAAAAAAGGTCGAGCAACTAATGTACACTCGCAGAATTGGCATTGGTCTTCGTGAAGTGAGCAACGTGTCGGTGCAAAAATAAACCATATATCGAGTGTTGACTGTCGGTTGTTGCTGTAGTTCTCTGTGTGTCGTTGTGTTCACCCAGTTTCGAGTTGAGTGCCAAGTGCTGTAGAAGAAATGATGCACTGCATCATCTGGCTGTCGGTCATTTGCCTGACTGCGGTCAATAGTCGACCCAGTGGCTATGACCTTGGACTGTCGCCCCATCACTTGCACATGCTGCCCAGCCCGTACTACCCACAGCCCTACCAGTATCCAGCACCGGCACCACCATCACCCTATGGTTATGGCTACCAGACACGCCCACTGATCTACAGCCCACCGGGCAGCTACTTCGATAACTCCTATGGGATGAGAAGACCGCTGCCAGGTGGAGGCAATCCAGTTGCCATCGATTATGTAAGTATCACATAATCATAGACTTTAGTATAGGGTCTTCCTACTGCAATTAATTCATTTTCAAACCTTCTTAACACTTTTAGAACAACCGTTGCTCTAGAAACTATTTGGGTATTAAACCACATCCTGATCAGCATGAATACTATTATGTCTGTCGTCCCAATTGCGTGATATTCAGCAAGTGCCCGAACTTGGAGGTAAAATCTTTTAAACGAATGTTAAATTACAAAATTTTAAAATCTTCCACTTTCTTCAGAAATTCAACTCAAGTTCAGGAAAGTGCGTGCACCGAGTGCGTCCGGATTATCCTGTTTCCTGCAAGAAACAAGGAAGCTTTCCCTACGCCCTTGACTGCAAGATTTACTACAAATGCGATAAGGATCTGAATCTGGAATGGAAAGGCTGTCCCACTGGCACAATTTACTCACCCAGTGCACAGAAATGTATTGTCGGTAATGTTTGTCCCTCGACGGAGATCTCCGGCAATGGCAACTACGCTCCGGATAACACTGAGGACAAATTTCCTGAGTGCACAGAGGAAGGAACATTTCAATCACCCACAGACTGCGCCCTGTACTACACCTGTGAGCTGAAGCCAAATGGAAACTATTTGCAAACACGCCTAAAGTGAGTGGAAAATTATATATTTACCTAGGAAGGATTTAACTCTTCTAAATCGTATCTCCCATTTCCTGTCTTAATGCATTTTAGGTGTCCTGCCAACCACAGCTACGATGTGAAGAGCAAGATTTGTCAACCAGTGCGAGTGCAGAATACTCCCAGCTATGTGGGTTCCTACCCTCCCATGTCTCCATACTATCCCTATTTGCCACAACACGGTAATGCCCAAATAGCTTTTGCGGAGGTGTCTCAACCAGAAATCAATCGCTACATTCAGCATCATAATGAGAACGCATATGCCCCACATTTTGAAGATCCTTTTGCTAAACTCGAGTCGCTTAGTCAACTTAAAGAAAATTCGGAGCCGGAGGACAGTCTTCCTGTCACAACAACTGAGTCAACAACAACCTCAGAAGCAACAACACCTAAACCTACATCGAAATCGATTTCCAGTAGCGGTGTGATTGTAGCTAAACATTTTAAACATCCGGGAAAAAGAACCACACCAGACTGTGAACATACCGAACCACCAACAACTCCTAAGCCTTGGACAACGACAACGCGTAAGTCTTGGACAAAATCGACTCCTGAACCTTGGACAACGACAACTCGTAAGTCTTGGACAAAATCGACTCCTGAGCCTTGGACAACGACAACTCGTAGGTCTTGGACAAAATCCACTGCTAACCCATGGACTTCAACAACTGAAGGACCAACAAAACGCACAAGTATTAAAACAACGAGATCTTCGCCTAAGCCAACAACAACAACTCCCAAACCAACGACAACACGTAGAACTACAACAACTCACAAGCCAACCACCACGACGACAACACGTAGAACTACAACAACTCCTAACCCAACAACGACGACCCGTAGAACCCCAACAACTCAGGAGCCAACAACAACGACGACAACACGCAGAACTACAACAACTCAAGAGCCTACGACAACATCCACCCAGAGTCCAACTACAAGAACCACATCGAAGGCAACGACCAAACTCACAACACCCGAAAACACAATTCGAACAACAAGACAATTGACAACACATTCGATAACCCCAACAACAATCATTACGACCAGAACAACTCCCAAAGTAACAACAACAACGTCGACAACCCAAGCTCCTACAACAACCACAACTCGCAAGCCAACAACAACGACAAAAACTTCAACCACTTCAACAACGACTCTGAAACCTACAAAAACGACAACAGTAAAGACAACAACTACAAAAATCTCAACCACAAAGCCAACAACAACAACTAAGGCTTCTACAACAACGACTCCGAAACCTACAACAACTCCGAAACCAACAACCACCTCAAAGCCTTCAACCACCACAAATGCGAAACCGACAACGATTAAAGCTACAACTTCCAAGCAAACAACCACAACTAAAGCTTCGACGACAACAACAACTCCGAAACCAACAAAACCAACCACACCGAAACCAACAAAAACGACAACTGTAAGGACAACAACGACTAAAATCACAACTCCAAAGCTAACAACCACAACAAAGGCTTCAACAACAACGCTAAAAACTACAACAACTCCGAAACCCACAACAGCGAAACCAACAAGTCCTACAACCGTGAAGCCAACAACAGTAAAGATAACTACTACAAAGCAGACAACCACAGCTAAAGCTTCGACAACCACTTCCAAGCCAACAACGACAACTGTGAAGCCAACAACTCCGAAGCCAACAACTCCGAAACCAACAACTCCTACAACTGTGAAGCCAACAACAGTTGAGATCACTACTCCTAAGCAAACAACCACAACTAAAGCTTCCACAACAACTACAACTACTTCCAAGCCAACAACGACAACTTCAAAGCCAACAACTCCTACAACTCTGAAGCCAACAACACCAGAGATCACTACTCCTAAGCAAACAACTACAACTAAAGCTCCCACAACAACTACAACTACTTCGAAGCCAACAACAACTCCGAAGCCATCAACTTCTACAACTGTGAAGCCAACAACAGTAGAGATCACTACTCCTAAGCAAACAACCACAACTAAAGCTCCCACAACAACTACAACTAAAGCTCCCACAACAACTACAACTACTTCGAAGCCAACAACAACTCCGGCAACTACGACAACTCCGAAGCCAACAACTCCAACAACTTTGAAGCCAACAACAGAAGATATCACTACTCCTAAGCAAACAACTACAACTAAAGCTTCCACAACCACTTCAAAACCAACAACGACAACTGTAAAGCCAACAACTCCTACAACTCCGAAGCCAACAACTCCGAAACCAACAACTCCCACAACTGTGAAGCCAACAACAGTAGAGATCACCACCCCTAAGCAAACAACTACAACTAAAGCTCCTACAACAACTACAACAACTTCGAAGCCAACAACTCCTACAACTGTGAAGCCTACAACAGTAGAGATCACTACTCCTAAGCAAACCACCACAACTAAAGCTCCCACAACAACTACAACTACTTCGAAGCCAACAACTCCGAAGCCAACAACTCCTACAACTTTGAAGCCAACAACAGTAAAGATCACTACTCCTAAGCAAACAACCACAACGAAAGCTCCCACAACAACTACAACAACTTCAAAGCCAACAACTCCTACAACTGTGAAGCCTACAACAGTAGAGATCACTACTCCTAAGCAAACCACCACAACTAAAGCTCCCACAACAACTACAACTACTTCGAAGCCAACAACTCCCAAGCCAACAACTCCGAAGCCAACAACTCCTATAACTTTGAAGCCAACAACAGTAGAGATCACTACTCCTAAGCAAACAACCACAACTAAAGCTCCCACAACAACTACAACTACATCAAAGCCAACAACTCCGAAGCCAACAACTCCTACAACTTTGAAGCCAACAACAGTAGAGATCACCACCGCTAAGCAAACAACTACAACTGAAGCTCCCACAACAACTTCCCAGCCAGCAACGACAACTGTAAAACCAACAACTCCTACAACTCCGAAGCCAACAACTCCTACAACTTTGAAGCCAACAACAGTAGAGATCACCACTCCTAAGCAAACAACTACAACAAAAGCTCCCACAACAACTACAACTACTTCGAAGCCAACAACTCCGAAGCCAACAACTCCGAAGCCAACAACTCCTACAACTGTGAAGCCTACAACAGTAGAGATCACTACTCCTAAGCAAACCACCACAACTAAAGCTCCCACAACACCTACAACTACATCAAAGCCAACAACTCCGAAGCCAACAACTCCTACAACTTTGAAGCCAACAACAGTAGAGATCACCACCGCTAAGCAAACAACTACAACTGAAGCTCCCACAACAACTTCCCAGCCAGCAACGACAACTGTAAAACCAACAACTCCTACAACTCCGAAGCCAACAACTCCTACAACTTTGAAGCCAACAACAGTAGAGATCACCACTCCTAAGCGAACAACTACAACCAAGGCTTCAACAACCACTTCAAAGCCTACAACGACAACTGTGAAGCCAACAACTCCTACAACTGTGAAGCCAACAACAGTAGAGATCACCACTCCTAAGCAAACAACTACAACAAAAGCTCCCACAACAACTACAACTACTTCGAAGCCAACAACTCCGAAGCCAACAACTCCTACAACTTTGAAGCCAACAACAGTAAAGATGACTACTCCTAAGCAAACAACCACAACGAAAGCTCCCACAACAACTTCGAAGCCAACAACTCCGAAGCCAACAACTCCTACAACTTTGAAGCCAACAACAGTAGAGATCACCACTCCTAAGCAAACAACTACAACCAAGGCTTCAACAACCACTTCAAAGCCTACAACGACAACTGTGAAGCCAACAACTCCTACAACTGTGAAGCCAACAACAGTAGAGATCACCACTCCTAAGCAAACAACTACAACAAAAGCTCCCACAACAACTACAACTACTTCGAAGCCAACAACTCCGAAGCCAACAACTCCGAAGCCAACAACTCCTACAACTGTGAAGCCTACAACAGTAGAGATCACTACTCCTAAGCAAACCACCACAACTAAAGCTCCCACAACAACTACAACTACTTCGAAGCCAACAACTCCCAAGCCAACAACTCCGAAGCCAACAACTCCTACAACTTTGAAGCCAACAACAGTAGAGATCACTACTCCTAAGCAAACAACCACAACTAAAGCTTCCACAACCACTTCCAAGCCAACAACGACAACTCTGAAGCCAACAACTCCTACAACTGTGAAGCCAACCACAGTAGAGATCACTACTCCTAAGCAAACAACCACAACTAAAGCTTCCACAACCACTTCCAAGCCAACAACGACAACTGTGAAGCCTACAACAGTAGAGATCACCACTCCTAAGCAAACAACTACAACAAAAGCTCCCACAACAACTACAACAACTTCGAAGCCAACAACTCCTACAACTGTGAAGCCTACAACAGTAGAGATCACTACTCCTAAGCAAACCACCACAACTAAAGCTCCCACAACAACTACAACTACTTCGAAGCCAACAACTCCCAAGCCAACAACTCCGAAGCCAACAACTCCTACAACTTTGAAGCCAACAACAGTAGAGATCACTACTCCTAAGCAAACAACCACAACTAAAGCTTCCACAACCACTTCCAAGCCAACAACGACAACTCTGAAGCCAACAACTCCTACAACTGTGAAGCCAACCACAGTAGAGATCACCACTCCTAAGCAAACCACCACAACTAAAGCTCCCACAACAACTACAACTACTTCGAAGCCAACAACTCCGAAGCCAACAACTCCTACAACTTTGAAGCCAACAACAGTAGAGATCACCACTCCTAAGCAAACAACTACAACTAAAGCTCCCACAACAACTACAACAACTTCGAAGCCAACAACTCCTACAACTGTGAAGCCTACAACAGTAGAGATCACTACTCCTAAGCAAACCACCACAACTAAAGCTCCCACAACAACAACAACTACTTCGAAGCCAACAACTCCCAAGCCAACAACTCCGAAGCCAACAACTCCTACAACTTTGAAGCCAACAACAGTAGAGATCACTACTCCTAAGCAAACAACCACAACTAAAGCTTCCACAACCACTTCCAAGCCAACAACGACAACTGTGAAGCCTACAACAGTAGAGATCACCACTCCTAAGCAAACAACTACAACAAAAGCTCCCACAACAACTTCGAAGCCAACAACTCCTACAACTGTGAAGCCTACAACAGTAGAGATCACTACTCCTAAGCAAACCACCACAACTAAAGCTCCCACAACAACTACAACTACTTCGAAGCCAACAACTCCCAAGCCAACAACTCCGAAGCCAACAACTCCTACAACTTTGAAGCCAACAACAGTAGAGATCACTACTCCTAAGCAAACAACCACAACTAAAGCTTCCACAACCACTTCCAAGCCAACAACGACAACTGTGAAGCCTACAACAGTAGAGATCACCACTCCTAAGCAAACAACTACAACTAAAGCTCCCACAACAACTACAACAACTTCGAAGCCAACAACTCCGAAGCCAACAACTCCTACAACTTTGAAGCCAACAACAGTAGAGATCACCACTCCTAAGCAAACAACTACAACTAAAGCTCCCACAACAACTACAACAACTTCGAAGCCAACAACTCCTACAACTGTGAAGCCTACAACAGTAGAGATCACTACTCCTAAGCATACAACTACAACTAAAGCTCCCACAACAACTACAACAACTTCGAAGCCAACAACTCCGAAGCCAACAACTCCTACAACTGTGAAGCCAACAACAGTAGAGATCACTACTCCTAAGCAAACAACTACAACTAAAGCTCCCACAACAACTACAACAACTTCGAAGCCAACAACTCCTACAACTGTGAAGCCTACAACAGTAGAGATCACTACTCCTAAGCAAACAACTACAACTAAAGCTTCCACAACAACTACAACAACTCCGAAGCCAACAACTCCGAAGCCAATAACAACGACGACTGTGAAGACAACAACAACTGGCAAACCATCGACAACAACAACTGCCAGACCGACAACATCGCCAATTACAACATTGAAACCAACAACAACTACGTTGCCTCCGTGTGCCACTCCAGGTAAGTGCGCTTAGTCCGAATTCTATACACACTTGCATGTGCCAAACTCGAACCACACTCAATCACTCAATTTACAGATTCAAACACACAATTCGCATGCACACAACAACAAATGCAACAAGCAACACAGCAGCGACAGCCACAACAAATACACACACAACAACCACAGCAACCCACCCAGAAACAGCCACAGATTCAGAAAAACAGCCAAAATACAGTACCAACCACACATTTTGTCACATCGAAAACAAATTCAGATCGATTTCTTAGAGAAAGTGAAGTTAGTTTCGATTACGTAAATGATGCACCCGCACCGGACGCGGAAGTAGATACAGAAACGGAAAGAGTTGAAAGCACAACAGCAAAATGGAAAACAGAAAAACCGCTAAAGAAGCCAGCAGGAATGTCTAGCATTGCCGCTGCTCAAATTCTGAAGAAACTCTTCAAGGTTATATCGACAACTCCACCGACTAGAACACCAAGTCCTAGGGTGACCATAGCACAGTTGGCGAGACACAATCTGGCCACCTCAAAGCCATTTATAGCTCAGTCCTTAAGGCTGTCAATTCACCAATTGGCCAGAAACGAGACTCAGTCCTCAGTTAAAGAATCCTTGAGGAGAACAGAGGATTTTCAAGATGTTATTAAAAGAAACTCTAGAACAACCGCTAAAACAAGCGAAATGATGCCGAAAGTGACAACAAATACGGGCAATACAGAAGTAATGAAAAAAGTCTCCTTGAAATCGGTGGAAAGCACCACAGGAAGCGTATTTATCCTGGCAGACACGACAGTCCGAAACAAGGATACGCTGGAAACCAGCTCCAGCATTCCAGTGCCCACTGTAGTAAGATCCTCCGATAAGCAGAAGGATACCCTCTTGGAAGATTATACTGATAACTATGTAGATGAGGACTATGCCAGTGATGAGCCCGTTGTTGAGGAGGAAATTCCAAAGACATCTCCCGAAGATGTAAGGGAACACAAGAGTCTTCTGCTCAAGCTGCTCAGACAGAAGCTGACCCGTCGTGATCTGGGCAGACAGCAAACTACTAGTACCACCAGCACCACAAAAAAACCTTCAACAACAACAAGATCAACTAATAGCTTGAACTTGGAATACGACAGTGAAGATTATGATTATCCAAACGAAGGCAACATTAATCAGGATTCGATGAGAAGAACAGCTAATGGTGTAACAACCAAACGGCATACCACGATCATTAGTGACGCAGAACCACAGAAGCCACAAAGCGGTTTCGAGCCCAGTAGCAGTGGGTTAATTAACCTGGTCAAGAGGCAGCTAACAGCCAAGAGTTTGGCAGTTAAGGCCGAGAAGGCTGCATTTCTGCGCCAAGCCTTGGATGTCAATGAGGTTAGCGAGAGATCTCGGATCACAGATCATAAATCAAGTAGAAGAGATATAGCAGCAACAACAATAAAACCAACACAAACAAAACGAACAACAAGCTCACATCAAGAGATCCTTACAGTCAACAGCAAACCTTGGCTGTTACAAACACAGAATGAGAGCGTACATTTATTACCCATTCGCCCAGTGAATCATTCAAATCATTTAAATCATTTCAATCATTCGTTATTAGCTTACCCCAACGTTGACTGTGATAAGAACGTGCCGGAGGTGGTGCTCAAGGTCTATGAGCCCATCCAGCTGAAGGTCCTTTTCTGTCCACGAACCTGCGAGGAGAATCACGATCATAAATATGGTAATAACAACTATATTTTATATAAAAAATTACCCTTTCTCATACTTACAAATGTTTGAACTTATTTTAGACCCAGATGATAAACCACATCCTAAGAAAAACGTCGTGGATGTGAGCTTTGTGCCCAAGCATCTCAGGGACACCGCCAGCTTCCAGACGCTTTTTAAATCACTTTCTTCGTAGAAGTCGCAGTAATATTTTATGAACATACAACGGCTATACAACGTTAACTAAATTTAAACAATTAATAAACTAGACTAGTTCCGATTATAATCGATTATGTATTTCAATACACAAGTTTTAATAAACATTATAAATAAATTACTTTCTTTTTTTCTTATTTCTTGTACTAAGTATACCAAGTATACCACAAAAGAATCCCTTTAAATACAGTTTTGCACTTACTGTAGCTGTATAATTAAACTTAACTAAATTCTAAGAATTGGTCAAGATTTTTGCATGACTAGCACAGATGGAAAGTCTTCGAGTCTATAGACTTTTCAAATGCCATGGTGGGTTTATGACCAAAACTTAACTAACTCTATTAAAAGCAGACAAATCAGTTAAATGAGTGTTGTTTAAAACTATTAAATATTAACTGTAGCACTGTTAATAAATAAATGTGTGTGGGTGTGTACGATATATACAAAAAAGTGCTTTATGCCAGTAATACTGCTACAGCTAATCATCGAAGAAGAGTATTTCCAATATGCGTTTCTGCACATTTTTTCGCCGATCCTTGTTCATCTTGAGGAGCTCTGTGGTGACAAGTTCGCCCAGCAGATGCTCTGAAGAACGTTGCACAGTGGGAGCAGGGTTCGGAGGCGTTTGGAATTTGCCAAAGTTTGTTGTGTGCGAAGTTCCAGCTTGTTGTGGCAATTGTTGATAAAGCTGGAACAGGAAGTCCGTATTTGTGGGGAACATATTCTGATGTTGTTGCTGCTGCTGCTGTTGCTGTTGTAGTGGTTGCTGCTGCTGTTGCTGATTGCTGCCGTTGCCATTAGCCGAATTGCGTTGAATATTAGCCGCATTGTTGTTGTAGTGATTGTCATGCTGCAACATGGTTTGTGGAGTCATTAAATCAGTGCTATTGTCATCCGAATCCTCATCGCTGTCATGCACAAAGTGGCTGTTGCTGCCGTTGGTATTCATCAAACCCCCGCCATTGCTGCTGGAATGTTGACCTCCATTCGTGCTGAGCTGCACGCGGGGCTTCTTATTGTGATAGTTACTGGAGCTGGAGGAATGCAAATCATCGTTGTTGTTGTTATTATTTTTGTGATTATATCCGTGAGCCTGCACTTGCATATTATTGGCCATTGCAGCTACATTGGAGGAGGAATGTACTGCGCCTGTCTGTTGTCCCGATGAAGCTGGCTGCTCTTCCTGGACGCCGCCCACGCCAATGCCCGGCAGTGGCGATGACAACGGCGATTTCATGGACGAAGACGTAGAGGTGAGTCCACCAGTGCTGCCAGCACTGTTCTGTGCTGCATTTCCCACCACAGTGTTGTCGCGGTAAGGCTCCTGGTAGCCCTGCGAGGAATCTGCCATCACTGCTGCCACAGCAGCCGCCTGTTGCTGTTGCATTTGGGACTGAGATATGTGCTGTGATGCCACAGCAGCTGCAAAATCTCGAAATATCTCTGCTTCAATCTTCACCTGACCATTCACATTTTCCAGTGCTGAAGCAGCAGCTGAACTTAATGCATTCATTGTGTGTTGTTGTTGATCAGCAGATTGTTGCTGGTGCTGATGCTGATGGTAATGATGGTTTTGAGGTGCACCTCCAAAATGTAACATATTTTTCAGCGAACTATTTGACTTGGAGTCCACATTGTATTCACTGTAGTTCGAACTGTTGGCCGACTGGGGAGACGTTAGAAAGTTTGGCACATTACGGTAAGACTTCCGTGGCTGTATGTGCTGATCCAAGAATTTCATTTTCTCCAAATATGGACGGGACAGATGTTCGTAGACAGGTGGATCGCCCTGTTTGCGCTGTGACACATATCGTTCGCGTAAATATTTCCAACGTTTCTTACACGTTTCAACTGAAAGTTTAGTAAAAGTATTACTCGTTTTACCACATGTTGCAGGTGTTTAATTAAATCTTACCGTCCGTGCGCAATTTAAGCGCAATTAGTTGCCAAGCCTCGTCCTTGGTTTCATACTTTCCACCGCTGGTGCTGCCATTTAAATAATACTTTTGACGATTGAATATAACACCATGTTGAGCCACTTCATCAATTAGTTGCTCGTCCATCATGATGCGCTGCGTTTGCGTTCGTCTGGTGCATAAAAACCATAAAAATAAACAAAACTTATTTGCTCAAATGTCGTTTTCGGCGTATTAGGGATGAGCAAAATTTACATACATATTAGTGGTGACAGTTTTAGTGACCGCATTGCCAACTACACGAGAAATCGTAGCTTGCTTGAAATGTTATCAAATTGGCTAAAACTTGAGCGTCCGGCGGCTTACTAAAAAAGCTGTACAATTTCTATAAGCAAACTGCATTTTATTAGTCCGCAAATGCTGAGCGATATGACATCATCGATATTTGAATATCACGTTTGATCGATAGTTGCAAATTGCTATCGATTGTGGGAGACAAACTAAAACAGCGACACCGTCGTCGATAGTTTTACTACTCTTGGTTGGTAAAATTCTTTCGACTTTCGACAAGTTAACATTGGTGTCAAGAGCGCAATATTAAAAATTGTTTAATAGAAATCAATGTAAACAAACATTTATTAGGCCAAATTCTAAGTGAAATGAAAGCGTATATCATTACGCTAAAGTGAACCGCAAGAAATCGACAATACGCCGTGAGATATTAATAGAAAAAGTGTATTAACAAAAAGTTGGAAAAGTCTTAATAGAAAACAGTTATAACTGTTGATACGAAGAACATGTTCAAGTTAGCGCAAAAGCTTTTACCCCAACAGCAGCGGCTTTTGAATGGTTCTACAACAGTACTACGACGCATGATATCAACGAGTGATAAAGTCAAATCCGTAGACACAATCGGCGGATTACCAACGGAGATTGTTAACGAACAGAAACTGAAAAAGACGACCAGGTAATTCCAGTTTGTTAGAATTAGAATTCCAACGACGATTTGTTTACCAACTTGAATTCCGATGTTAATCTCGCAAGGGGTGTGGCGGGGACGATTAGAGTGAGCGAGAGCGCGAAAGAAAGAGATAGAGCGAGGGAGTGAGAAAGTGAGAAAGTGTGTGGTCACGTAGGCCACAAACAGCTGTTCCTGCAGCAGCTCCGAAGGAGAAACGAAAACAGAGTTTCCCATGTATTCAGTTGTTTTTGTTATTGTTTTGATTTCCCCTTTTATTTTCAGAACGCTATCTACCCTACAAAATCATTCAGTGCCCATAGCAGCCAGAGTCACGGTGTCAAAAGATGAAAGCCGCGACTTCATGTCCGTATTTCCAGGTGAGTTCTTCAATTAGCATCATAATACAAACTTTCGGCTATATAAACAGTGCGTCAAATAATATTGCTTACAAAGAAAACAATTAACATACTTTATATTGCCAGAAGTTGTTTTGTGTTTAGAAACAATTTAAGAAAACTGGTTGAAAAAGGTTAACTATTTTCGGAGAACAACAAATTTAAATATATTAAATAATAACACAAGTGTGCATTTTTAAATATAACAACAGTGTGTCAAGTAATTGTTTTGACAGTGAGCAAGGTCAAGTTTAAAAGTGTAATCAGTACATTGTTTAGATAATTGATAGTCTTTTACGTTATTACTCATTTTTATTGGTTTTTAGACGTAGTTCGAGATCTGACAAATGCTACCAAGGCCTATAACTGCAGTGATGCCGCCAAATGGTTTGCCCAGGTCCTGCAGTACAATGTGCCGAGAGGCAAGAAGAATCGCGGCATCTTGACGGTGCTCACCTATAAAAATCTGGTTGCGCCACAGGATCTGACGCCGGAGAACATCAAGTTGGCCCAATACTTGGGTTGGTGTGTCGAAATGGTAACTATAAATTCTTGATACCATGTGACTTTATTATAGCATAATAATCCATTTTGATAGCTCCAAAGTTTCTTCATTATCTCGGACGATGTGATGGACAACAGCACAACGAGAAGAGGCCAAAAGTGCTGGCACAAGGTGGACAACGTTGGTCTCACCGCTATCAATGATGCACTCATGATAGAGAACGCCTTGTACTCGCTGCTGAAGCAGCACTTTAGTCATCTGGACTGCTATGTGCCACTCATGGAGCTGTTCCACGAAATAGCCTTTATAACCACCTGTGGCCAGTCCCTGGACTTGCTCAACTCAAACAAAAGTGTTTCGGATTTTACCATGGAGAATTATAAAGCAATTGTGGACAATAAAACTGCCTATTACTCCTTCTACTTGCCATTTGCACTGGCCATGCATTTAGCTGGGTAAGCAATCTCCTAGAGCTTGCATTAGTCTAAACGAACACCTAATCAATAACTATTATTTGCAGCTATAAAGATGCCGAAGCATTTAGACAGTCCAAGACTATACTGCTCGAGATGGGCCACTTTTTCCAGGTGCAAGACGACTTTCTCGATTGCTTTGGTAATCCGGAGATAACTGGCAAAATCGGCACCGATATCCAGGACAACAAGTGCTCCTGGCTCGCCGTTGTGGCCATGCAGCGAGCCAACGCAGAGCAAAAGCAAATCATGATAGACTGCTATGGACATGACGGTAGGAGCTGCATTTCCGCTTTATCATATAATTTTATTCAAATAATCTTGTCTCGGCAGATCCCGCTAAGGTTGAGCGAGTCAAGGAGCTGTACAAGGAGCTCAGCCTGCCCTCGACATACGCCATCTTCGAGGAAGAATCCTACAACATGATCAAAACTCACATACAACAAACATCTCGAGGTGTGCCCCATCAGACTTTCCTGCAAATTCTCAATAAGATCTATCAACGAGACTCGTAAATTTAACTTAAACCCAACAATACGATACATTTACTTAAGCAATATTATAGTATAGTATTTCCAACTAGATTGTGTGCATCTATTAATTGGTTGTTAATGAAGTATAACAAACGAAATCAATAATTAATCAGTGGTACTATTTCAAGCTCGAGGGTAAAATCAAAGGGTCGGAATCTTGTGCGGAATCCCAGCACAAATGTGGCTTCGTCATCATGGTCCAACAGACATTCCTTCCAGTTCACCTTCTCATCGCAGTTCAACAAGTTCTCGGAGCAGAAAACGTCCCTAAAAAGAATAGCATTTAGTTGAGTTGTAAGCCTAATTGCCACTGTGCTCATTCTGAGTACGGGGTCTAAGAAAACTACTCACCTGGCAAAGTGCAGTGGGAAATGCTTCATTTGGCGAGTTATCAAAGTGCTATTATCAGGCAGTTCGGCCATGAAATAGGGACCCATTTGAGGTAACATTGTGGTTGAGGTCAAGGCCGGCAGAGTTTCGAACTCCAAATTGAATTCCTCCGCTTTGTCCTGCAAATAAAGAATTAATTAGTTTACAAAAATAGTTTACCAAGTAATCGTATCGCTCACTTCAAAGCTGTGCTTGATTTTCCAGGCGTAGCCCTCATCAAAGGCCATCACATCAATAACCAGATGTGGGGTCTTGTAATGCCGCTCCGTGAAGCACACAACTTGGCCCAGAGTCTTGAAAAATTCTCGCAAAGCCGTCTTGAACTTGACTAGCTCTGTCCATTCTGCAGCATTGAGCTGCGCGGAGCAGGGCACGTGACGAGTACAAACTAGCAGGACATGATGGCTATTAATAGGTCCCTTAGCCAAGGCTAGATAAAATTCATCTCCCGCAGATATAACAAGATCCTTTTCAGCCCTTTCAGAGCCCAAGCAGAACCAGCACTCATCTGAAATTGTAGACTCCATTAGTAAACAGTCTTTACTGCTGAAAATTCAACTTACCAAAACAAACGTCCATTATTTTTGGACGCTTGTCCCGTTTTCCGTGCTCGCCACGGCGTTTGCGACTTCCGCTGGAGTTCATATCGAAGAAGTATTGTTGATTATCCGACTGAAATCAGAGAGTGAATGTGATTGTGATTGGAATTAAAATTCTGTTTGACTTGCTGACAGTTTCTATTTGACATAAGAGCTGCATATTTAGCCTTTTCCTAGCTAGACGGTGACATTTTAAAGCTGTAATACTTACCGTTTCATTTGGTTTGATCACAGAGCTCATGTCCAAGCCAATATAAGGACAGGGAATTTCATCGGTGGTCTTCTGCACCAGATCCAGCAGACGAGCCTTTTCCACTGGCTTTAAACTAAGCGCATAAATGTATTTGGCCTTCTGGGCATTGCCCACTTCCGCTAGGGAAATAAATCGGGTGCAGAGCTCAAATTGTGTGCTCTCATCCTTGGGCATGCGGAAAGGTGGGCACTCGAAGTAACTGCCATTGAGGGCACAGAAATGATAGCGTGGTTTGATCTCGCGGCACAGGAACGACAGCAATTTGGAAGCCTTGTCCTAGAAGAAGATACAGAGTAGTTAGCACCGAACAGAGTGAAGTCTTATGTTCTTACATTCTGTTCCTCCTGAGGACCATAAGGCCACTGAGATGTAAGCAGCACGTCGACGCCTCTGTATTCCGTGGCACAGTTTTTGGCTACGAGACAGGAATTGCGCACCGCCTGAATGTCCGCTTTGTTGAACTCATGTGGAGCAGCCACGTTACCCGCAGCCTGCACGCCGCTTAAATAGGCTATCTTGACACCGCTGCTCAGCGTGTAAACTCCACGTTTGCCCAAATAAGTAAGATTCGTGCATACTTCGCCGTCCTCGAGACCCTCGTAGTGTTTGCTGTCCTCTGGCTTATTGGGGCCGAGTATATAGGTGGGCACCGTTACTACAAAATGCTTAAATTAGTTCAATCTTTCTTTAATGTTTATTTGTCTTGTACTTACTGTGTTTGAAGCCATTTTTGTAGGCGATTAATTCCTCATTTTGTTTGTCCGCGCCAAAAAAGTCGCCTACACAACACAGAATCTCAAATGGGCCAGCTTTTTTGTTTACCTGCTCCACTCGGCTGAACAGCTGCTTGAACCGGCCACGCACATCGCCCACTATTAATCTGTGTAATTAAATTAAATTAAGTGCACAAATTATTTTAATTTAATTGTTATTTTGCTTACATTTTTGTGTTCACATCCATAACAAATAACAACACACTAACTGAACTAAACTCTCTCGATTCTCTCGTTTCGTTAAATAATATCCCTGGGAAATTATTCCTTTTCCCCTGAATCCACAGTGTTGCTGCCGAAATGCTCATCGAAAGACTAACAGTGTGGCCATCGCGTGATATCTGCTTAACTTATTAGTGTGACCAGCGCGCACACAAACTGCTTCCTAGTGACCGTTACTATTTGAATTCCATTATTAGCAGATCAACATGTAATCATTAACGTGTGCTGGCTTAAACTATAGCAATTAAACTTTTTCATACCTTGAAAAATGTCAAAGCTATTGGCCAGTATAATTGTATTTCCTCTTAGTCAGTTCAACAATTGCTGTTTAATTGAGCGAGTGATAAATTCCATTAGAAATCAAAACATATACAAATCAAAGTGGATAACGAAGCTTTAACCTTTTTCATAATGTCAACGTTCGGAAATATATGATATTAGTTTTGACATTGGCCCAAATGCAGTCGGATTAAACCTGGCCAAAGTTATTTGTTATGCGTGGTTGACTCCACTAAGTACTCAAACGCTAGAGTTATAGTGATAAACTCTATACAACATCATCTCACCTGGGGACATATAAAAGCCAGAGCTTGTTTAAGCTTTATTATCAGTTTACTCCAACCAATCAGCATAAAATTACTTAAAAAACTCGGAAAATGTCGGCCTGTCAAATAATCATTAAATTTATTGTGCTGGGAATTGTGTTGAATTCCATGGTAACTGGGCAAACCATAGACTGTCAAAGGCCTCCGAAGCTAGTGGTAAGTAATCTTACTAAAATCTCAAGGACTCTAAGCTAATACTATCAATTTTAAGGACCCAGCTCTGTGTTGTCGAGATGGAGGTCGGGATCAAGTTGCTGAGAATTGTGCCAGGCAATACATTGGAACAACAAACAATGCACCTCCGTCCATGGACGCAGCAACTGTAAGTGCATAATCCTTTCCAAAATGGAGTTTCATGCTAATTAAGCTCCCTCTTGCAGTGTTTAGCTGATTGCATCTTAACCAGTTCCAAATATAAACAAGACTCAACGCAACTGAACTTGCAAGTTATACGCAATGATCTATCCATGAAGTTTTCTAATGATTCTGCCTATGTGGAGGCAATGGTAGCCGCGTTCACCAAATGCGAACCGCAATCACAGCGCAGATTGGCGGCAATTCAGCAGTTAAGCCCACAGCAACCCAAATGTAGTCCGTTTTCGGCCATTGTACTTGGCTGCACCTACATGGAATACTTTAAGAACTGTCCAGCACATCGTTGGACCATGAATGCGGAGTGTGCACTGGCCAAAACTTATGTAACGCAGTGTGGCTTGGGCGCTTGAGCATTTTTAAATTTAAAATTCCGTTTCCAATGTGTACATAATAAATTACTTTAAAACTGCTAATCGATAACTTGTTATTACATTGATATCGATATCCAATTGTGACAACCTTGTTTTGCGGCCATATTTCAATTGAAGTAAGCAGCAACAAATACATCTCAGTGTGCTTCATCCAATTTAATTATTTAATAAAATATGCCTTTTGAAGAAAAAATCAAAAGTTTTCGCAATTGGGCCGTCAGCATGGGCTGTCCGTTTGATGCGTTGCCCAGCGAGGATGCTCTTAGATCGTAAGTACTCAGGAACTAGGGAATCATAAACAAATTGAGAGCTGAAATTTGCAGGGTCTTTAAGTCCGGTCATTGCGAAGTATTTACGCAAATGCAGGCGCGCGTCCAACCACGCCAATATGTGAAGGAGGTACGAGAGAACCTACTTATTGCCCAACTGGCTAAGTACGAAGGCAAATTGGTGCCGATTTGTGAGCGCAGCTTTTTGCCTAAGGAAATGCAGTTGTATCTCAAAATGCAGGATCTCGACAAGAAGAAAGAAGAGGCATTGGCACGTCTGGCAGATGCAAAGAAGCAGTTTGACGATGACGCCGCTTACATCAAAAATAAAAGTAAGTAAATCAAAGCAGTCTAGTTTCTTTTGTCTTAAACCAAGTTCGAGTCCGCCAAATATAAATTAAACAAATCGCTGTCGTGTTGCTATCGATATCAAACAAAGCCAGTGTTGGTCACACTAGTAAAATATCGATAACACAGTATGAATCGTGAGCGCGCACTTTTAAAACTCCGCTATCTGTTGCGTATAAACTACTGAGTTAAAATTCTTTTAGGTACACAATTAATAGCTGCAAAGCACAAATACGACCTACAAACTTCTCGAGTAAATATACTCAA
Organism: Drosophila parthenogenetica; assembly: GCA_035047505.1. NCBI lineage: Eukaryota > Metazoa > Arthropoda > Insecta > Diptera > Drosophilidae > Drosophila > Drosophila parthenogenetica. The sequence goes on from JAWNPM010000087.1 coordinate 8,893,201, forward strand.
ACTCAAGCTTGAAACGATGAAAAAAACCTACGAGGAAGAGGAGAAGAACCAAGCCCGAATTTTGGCTGCTACCCCAGTTAGACTGACCAAGGAAAATTCTAGCGAGAAACTGGCAACTCAGGCTGTGAAACAAGCTCTCAAAGAGCTAGACAACTTTTACGAGATCTGCAATGCCGAAGACCACAATGATGTCAATTTGGCAGAGGAAAAGGCACGACTGTGGGCAAAAATGCGTGAAATATTTTGCAATACCCCGAATGTGCTGATCTTCAATGCCACTATGAAGATTATGGACGAACTACTACATGAGTCAAATCAGTTGAGGAAAAACAATGCTGATGCTGCCAATGAATCTTTGTCTAAGCCACCATTGGACAACTATACCGTAAAGCTGCTCAAAACCAAAGCCGACTTAATGGGCATTGTGTCAAAATACATGTGTGTGAAGAAAGATGTGGCCAAATTGGAGGAGGTGTATGTCCAAAAGTATGAAACTTTTGTGGAAGAACTGCAGAAGAAGGTGAACAGTGCCGAAGGTGAAGAAATCACCGAAGAGATTATATCTGAATATCTACTCCAATACAATATGCACAACTTCTATAAGGCACGCAACGATTACCTCTCCGAGCAAATTAATCAGCTGCAATTGGATGTGGATGCAGGTGCCAAACAATTGGAGAATCACGAGCTGATGATTGCATCATTAAAGCAAATGTATAGCGAACGAAATACTACAGTTAATCGCATACATCAAGATATCGTTCAACTTTCTAAGATCAAAGATAAAATACTCTATTCAAAGAATGTGTTACAGAACATGCTCGACGATATGAATCAAACAAGCAAAACACAAATGCTTAGCAATAAGCTAAAGGGTAATATGTCGATGATGGGCATGGACAGTTTCTGTCTGGGCAACAAGAGTGTTCTGTCCAGCACCAAACTGGACATCGATGCCAATGTCACCGTTATGAACAACACACTTCGTCACAGTTTCGATAATACTCTAATCCCAGGTGCAAGCACAGCGAACACAACTGTTCTTATGCCATTTACGGGTGCTGCTCCTCCCACGCTGCCCGGCCACGTGCTAGAGGTAAACACTTTCGGTGAAACGCCACTGGATAGATTTAGCTGCGTTCCAAATGTCTGGTAAGTGGCTCTTAGTGCTAGTCTCACTAGTCTTTTTACCTAACTCATTCTATACAGTTTAGAGTTGCTGTCGGCCAATCCGCTCATCGTGGAGTCACAGGAGCTGGCTTCCACCATCCAACTGGTGCCGGGACATCTGCTAACACCCCGCGGGGTAAAGCAGGAAGTACGCAAACGCATTTTGTGGGCGTCGGCAATTGCCGCACATTCGTCTGACATCAAATTGAATTTGGAGCCATTAATTGGTAAGTTCAAGCTCAGACGCAGTGTCCAATTCTTTGCCATCCATTTAATTTCCGTGTTATCTACTATTTTTCCCTTTCCCCAGTCGATCCACATGATTTGAAAATGAGGGCGCGTCGTCAACAGGATGAAATTGCCCAGTATCAGGAAAGCATCGAGGCCTTGGGCGTTAAGACCCAGCAGCGGGTGGACAAGGCCAAGCGAATCTATCAGTTCATACTGGACAATCCTCTGGCCAAGTATGTGCCGCCCACAAGGACCTTTAAAAACGCTTCCTTTGCCGAATACGAATCCGAGTTCAATCTTTATTATCGCATAGCCACTGCCAGCGGTAGTTCCAGCAAATCCTAGTTTAATCAGCAGTTTAACTGCTGACAAATTAATTAATCAACAATTTTTTTTATTTTGTTTATTTTTAATTGTATTTTTTCTTTTCTTTTTTATTACAAAATCGAATCGAAACCCACAAAAAAACGTAGGGCCTTAAAATTGTATTCAAAAGTTTGCAGTTAATTTAATTCTTACGTTTTCGTTTGCCTCGAATTGTGTTTGTGTAAATGGAATATACTTGGCAGATTTTGGCTTAAAGACTTGCAACTTAATTACGAAAATACTTTATGATTTATTTAATAAACAATAAAATATCCTCATGCATTAATTAATCATGTAAAGCGATAAGATCTTGCCATTTTGTGATGTATGTATATAGTCATTGTCTTAAAAAATTATTTAAAAATATACAGAACATGGATAACGGACGGGATTCGAAATGAATTGAGAATTACGAGAGAGTAGATTTCTGATTGGACTGGACTGGATTGGATTGATTGCCATCAAGAAATTAGATATTCAGTGAACTTATATCATACTTAAAATTAATATACATATAAGGTTGGACGTTTTTGGATATGGAAAACAATATTTAAAAGAACTTAAGATTAAGATTTTAGTCGAGTGAAGAAAATTGTTCAGATATTGCGACACGTCTACAGTTGTATGGGATTCTATATACGCTATATATATATAGTTGATCAAGTAATTGTTGGAAAAAGTGTTGAAACTACTCGATCAACTCTGATGTTCGATATTCGTTATTCGAGAGCTGTTTTGATGGGTGCTTGAGATATGGATAGCCTTGTCTTGGAGTTCGATTAATTGACTTATCTGGCAAAGAGCAGAGCCCACAAGAAGCCAACCAGAGCCAGCGAGGAGACGGAGGCGACCATGTGCACGGCACCGCCATAGTAGGCCTGTCCACAGGCTGGCGGACAGACGGGCACAATGGTCTCGAAGAGATTCACACGAGCCTCGGCATCACCAAAGCGATTGGTGGCCTTGCACACATAGTCACCGTACTGACGCTTCTCAATGGTGATCACACGCAGTGTGGAATCGGTGTACTCATCGGCGGTGGCAAACTGCGAGACAATATAATGCTGATTGTTGGCCAACTGGATGTCATCCTTGGTCCATACAACAGCTGGCGGAGGATAGGCCTCGATATGGCACTCCAAATCCATGTCGTACTGCAGGGCTTGACCCAAACGTGGGCGTGGCACAGTGATCACTGGTGCGAATTCCACCTCAACATTGATATTACGACGATCTCCTTTGCTCACTCCATTGTCGGCTACACAATAGTAGGTGCCGCGATCCTCCTTCTTCACCGACTTGATGCGCAGCGTATTACCCACGTAGGTGGCGCTATCTGCAAGTAGAAAGAAGCAGAGCGAAAAACAGTTTATTAATAAAGTGTTGACTATCAATTGTTTTTTGTTCTCTTAAATCTGATCCTTTTGTGTTTGTGCAGTCAAATCTGATTTTAATGAGAAACAGCTGCTGCTGCTGCCGCTGCCTCCGCTTTTCATTAGTTTTCCCTTTTCCCATTTTCCCGAGTGACCTTTTAATGGCCTATAGAGTGTGGCTTTAACAATGGCAACGTTAATGACCTCGTAACAAGCAAACCATTTAGACTGAAGACTAAAGCGTTTTGATACCCTGACAATAATAGGGTATGCACACTTGACTGCGCAGCATGTAACGTTGGCAGGGCGAGCGCTTGACACTGAGAGTCATAATCCTCCTGTTGATTTGCTTACGGACTAACACTATAGATAGAGCCTTTCAACTATTTAAAGTACAGGGTTTTAGAATGCATGTTAGACCCTAAGAACATAGCTGCGTAATGTCATGTTTTTGGTAGTAGAACATCAGTTCAGCGGCTTGTTGCAGTTTAAATTTGCGCAACTAATTTTAAAAGCGTATTCCCCATTCCCAGGGCTACAGAGCATAGGCAGGGTTGGAGGTGGGGGTGTAGTAGTATTAACTGAAGCGTAAACATGAATGCGAATGCGAATACGAATAGAAAACTGACTATGAATGCAAAAGGTGCTTAAGCGCAGTTCAGAATTCATAACCGGAAGTAAAGGCACATGTTTCAATCTTGCATCTCTTTCGCGCTCCCTTACACACACGCTCTCTCCCTCCCCCTCTTTGTGTAGCTCTGGGCTGCCTGTGCAAACATTTGGCCAAAACAATTCAGGCTTAAACAATTGGCACAAACTACCAAACGCACTACACGGCAAAATACTCGGAAATTTGCTCTGCTCAAAATGCATGGAATACGCGGGTGGGCAGGGGAGGGAGGGAAGTGCTTGCCAAGGGGTTAAAGGAAATATGTTCATTCAGTTGAAACATTTCAAATTAATTGCAACTGGGAATCGAAGTAATGCATTTGATTAAATTTTCCAAATTGACAGCAAAACTTTCAAAGTCGAAGCAGCAGAAGCTGCAGCGAGGCGGGAGGGCGTTAGGGTGGTAGGTAGGGGCATGGCCAGGGCAATGGATTAAAATTCAAATACATTCGTTGCTTGACAAAACACTCAAATTGCATTGCTCGACAATTTTGTGGGCTGTCAATTGAAAATACTTTTGATGATGATTGCGATGCGGGCAACGCAACAAATTCATTTCAATATTCAGAAGAGACACATTTGGGTATATGAACACACACACACACATGCATAGAAGTGTACACACACACACTCTATGTTTAATTGGCTAGAAATTTGAATCATTTTAGCCAGAGTTCACTGCCTGCTGCTTGCATGTGCGTGCAAGCGACAAATATTGTTTAAACTCAGTACCTAGTGGTAGTAGTAGGAGTATTTAAATTTGTGATAGGGTGTGTAATAAAGAAAACTGTTAGAAAATAGTACAGTTGAGAAGCCAAATGATCGCTTGAGGTTTTTATAAGTTGTGGAGTTTTGAAAATCAATTTCTAAGTAGCTATAACTCCACAGAGCTGCTAAAAAGTAGTGTGTGACTAGTAGTAGTTTAAAAAGCTTACTAACTGATCGTTTTACTTCATTACTCCAACTGCTGGGCATACCAGCAGCGAGCACACTCAACTGTTGCTTTAAGTACTTGTTTCTGCTATTGTTCAGTTGGGATCGTGTCATCAGAAGCGGGTTAAGTGCAGCAGCGTGACTCGAAACAGGTAAAAGCATAGAAATGTTTGATGGGAACAGAAATGGTGAAGAGGAAGGGCTGTAGCTGTAGCTGGAGTATGGGGAAGTTTTAGGTACAACCATAGAAATGTTCCATTATTCGTAGTGACAAATTGTACAGCAAAGCAAAGTGTTGGCTGAATGATGCATGAAATAATATGCAGGTCAAAGCGGAGCCAAACAAATGCCGTTAACTGTGTACCAAAGTGGGCGTGACAAATGGGCAAGCACTACAGAAACAAATAAAATGAGGGAAACTACAAAACTCTTAACTTAACAATTCATAAGTAAAGAAATGAACGAATAAATGAAAATTTATTTAAATAATCCAGCAAATTTTTTACTTAAGTGAAAAGTTTTCCTTGCTTACGATAATATAAAAGTATTTCTTAAGAGCAGATGCACATAAATCAAATATTTCCCTTATTTCTACCCCGAACTGCGTTTATTTACTTTCTGTGTAGTAATATTTAATTGCTTGTTAAATGAAAAACTCTTTAAAGACTCCAATTCTAATGACTTCAGTTTCTTAGGTCTGTTTATAATTATATTCCAAAAGTCAGCTCAGAAATTTATTAAGCTGAAATTTGAAGATCAACCCTAGCAGGGAAAGGCATGCGATCTACAAATGAAAGAAAATTCCTTTAGAGGAACGCTGATTGCCTAAAAGCGACGCACGTTTCATGTAACACAAGCTGAGTGTAAACAAAGTCAAGGACCCTGTAATTTGGTACGAGAATTGCCGACTCTTTGACTTGGATAATAACACGTTATATGACAAATTGAGAGCAGACAGACACGGACAAAACACTGACACCGTCTAATTAATCAGAAATGAGAAAATTCTGAATGCCCGCATCCGTCAGACAGAGACAGCGAGACAAAAGAGGGAGTTAGCATGAGAGGAAGAGAGCGAGAGGCAGCAGGAAATGCAGCACTGACTTGCAGCTCTTGGCTGCACTTTATGCTGCAAGCAGTGTTGCCAATTTGGCGTTTTTATAGCTATGTAAGGTTAGGCTTAGTTTAAAAGACTGAAAATTTAGCTTTTTTAAGGTAATTTGTACTAAAATGTCAAGAATTCAGAACCAAATCAACAGAAATTTGCTGTTTTTAAGTGCAAAATGTGAATTTAGACATAAAATGGCTATAAATAAATAATATTTTCTTTTAAACTTTATTAATTTCATAAATTCAATTCAAAATGTTCCAAAAACCAACAATTTTTGAACTTTTATGGCTTCTTAGCTATTTTCAGATATTATTCTGTAAAATTTGGCCATTTTTGGCCACAATCTGCTGGCAACACTGGCTACAAACTGCTAAATGCTGCGTTGTAATTTCAGTTACTAATGAGAGAATTAAAAACACTTTGCAACGGCAGAATGACGTGCCGGAAAAATCTGAGCTGCGTTTCCAACTAATGAAAGAAAAACACAGACACACGAGAGCAAGAGGAAGAGGAAGAGGGAGAGCAAAGAGGAGAAAGACAGGTATATGTTGGTAATGAAAGCCAGGCTAACAAAGAACGTTCCCTCTTCGGGACTGCGTAGATAAATTGTCAGTTAAAGGCATGAAAACTCAAGCAAAAGAAAATGGAAAATGGAAAATTGTGCAAGGTGCAAGGGCAAGGTGAGAAGACAACGATGATGATGACGAAATGTGAAGACAAACGAAGACGTAGCAGACGAAGCAGAAGTAGAAACCTTTTGATGCTGTCTTATCATATCATACACAGGTACAGGTAGAGGTAAAGGCAAAGGTAACACTGAAATGTTCCAGGTAGTTTCTGTTCGGTTTTTGTAAGCAGAAAAGGATGCGAGGGATGCACAATGAGGCCTTGTTAGACACCCTCGCTGCCAGCTCAAAATGCCGACTCAGAGGAAATGCATTCAAAGTGAGGGGAGAAGGGGAATTGGTGTAGAGGGGGAAGAATTAAAAGCAGTCAACGTTTGGTGGCAGGTTCACTGGGTTCACCTGGTGACGACGACGGCGACAGCGGCATGTGGCAAGTTGTGGGTGTTGCACGTTTCTTCAGACGCTTCAATGACTTTTCAGCGATCCGTCAACAAAATAACACGAAAAAATGCATATAAAAAATACGAGTAGGAGTGTTACAGTGAAGCGAAACGACTGTAAAAGACCGCGTAGTGTTTGGGCAGCTATCAACTTTAGGAAACCTGTTCACAATTTAAGGACTTATTCCTGTGTGAGCTAAATAACAGTTTCTCGGTTTAAGCTATAGAATTTAAGAGTCATATACTGATGTTAACACCCTGTACTTAAGCGTCTGCTTAAGTCCCAACTCAGCAGTCCAATTAAGCTAAGTTTTTGGCTGCCCGCAGGGTCTTTCCACGTCGTTGCCACTGCAGCTGCTACCTTTTCCCACTAGTTATGCTTATTATTTAACTGTTGTTTATCGCCAACGTTTGTTTTTCTTTAATTTTCGTGCTGCGCGCTGGCTTGGAAAATTTGTGACAAGTTGCTGGGAAACTGAAGGGTTGCTCTTCCCCCTCCTCCTCCCGCTCCCCCCACCGCTTGTTACCTATGTTATTTGGGAAACTAACGCAGCACTTAAAGGCCGCCATTTTGGCAACGTCGACGTCCACGGCGTCTACGGCGTAAACAACCACCGTTAAAAGTCTCAACAAACATGGAAATTAAATGGCATGCAAAAAATATTTGAAAAATCCTTCATGCACCAATCAGAGCGCTATGTGAAAACGTAGTGGTGAGTGGGGGAAAGTAAGGGAAACTGCCCTCATGTGTCGAAAAAAAGTATTGGAAACGGTTGAAGGTATAGCTAAATATTAGCGGTACAGTGTCTGCAGTTTTTCCGCCTCTAGTTTACTCCTGTGCCCACTTTTATGTCCTTTGCTGTGCCTATTGCAATATCGTTTCCTTTGCTTTGCTGCCTGCGGCCATATTTGTTTTTCCCTTTCAATTTCCTGCAATTTTCCTCTTTTTTGGCCTTTACCGTTGCGAAAACCGCGCAAAATGTCTCTTCAAATGTCAATGATTCGGTTTGTTTTCGGTTCGTAGGTCTTCTTTACAGAACTACACTGAGAAAAGTTTTTAGGACACCACTTTAAGCTTGAAAACTGATTAAAAGTTACTTTAAATTTAAAAAGATTTTCTTTAACTAAAAAAATAATAAGTATACAGTTTCTATTGACAAAACTCACACAAAATTTGTTTAAATTAAAAAAATTTTTATTCTTATGCAGATAATTTGATGAACAATAGATTTTCCGAGTGTATGGCCTGACTTTAAGCGTTGTCATGTGGAAATTATGAATGTTAATGCGCTACGACATGTGACTCATCATAATCAACACAACGTCATCATCGTAATCATCATTATTATCTTTGTGAAAACGGGTGCGCTTTTAATGACGTTTCATATTATTTGCGCCCGGTGCACACTTCCAGAACCACAAAGCAGACCCAGAACCAGAGCCAGAACCAGTAGCAGACCGGGAACCAGACCGAGAACCACAACCAGAAACAGAGTCAGAAACAGAACCAAAAACAGACCGAGACCCAGACCTATGGCCACATCCCATTCCCATTTCCATTACTTTTTCCATTCTGTTTCCCCGAGTTTTCACTCAAGCTTCAGGCACAATTGTCTCTCTCTGTCTCTTTCCTTCTATGTGACTTTCTCTTTCTTGTGCTTACAAAAATCCAATTAAAAAATGCGCACAATTTGTTTGTCTCAACTGCAATTTTCACTTTTTACGAAACTCAACTCTAAGCTGCTTTTCTAAGCGTATGACTGACTTTTTTTAAGGGTTCTATACAAAATGTTTGGTACAAAAAATAGTTTATTTTATATATTACAATAATTTATATACTAAACTGTATTGTAAACCAATTTCAGCTGCTTAGCTCTTCAAGAAGTCGAGTTACTTGAGACTGTAATGGGTTTCTGTCATTTCTATCTAAAGTAAATTCATTCTTTGACTTTCCAGCTGCTTTTCTTCGTGTGAGACAGTCATATCTTCTGATATGTCAGCAAAAAATCATTACACCTGTATGATAAATTCTCTGAATTCCATCTGTTTCCCACTTTTTCTGCTTATTCATCTTCTTCTGCTACATTTGGTCCATCTACAGTTCTTTGCACTTCTATTTTCTGTTGTTTTTGTAAAAATTGCAAGCCTTTGCAAAATTTGTCGCTTCTTCCTGTTTCGTCACCCGAAACTCATCAAGCAACATCAACATTATGAGTTCTTATTCTTCTTCCTCTTCATCTCCTACTGCTTCTTCTTCCTCTCGTTGTTGTTGTCGCTGCACACACATATCGAGCATATAACAAGCTCTTGAGACATGTGAATGCACCCACTTTGGTGGCTAACGCATCAGCCTCAACCGCAACCTTCAACCACCGCAACCCACAGCAAGAAAGCAAAGTGCAGTGGGGTAAACCCGACTGTAATAAACGCTGTATCAACACAGGTTAAGTTTGCTACAACTCTAAGCTATCCAAATATCAAATTTAGTGTGCCTAGCTCACACCAAGTCAGAGATCTATCAGTTTATGCGATGTGTCCTACTAAAAAATCTAATTCTCCAAAGCTGCTTCCTCTGCCTGTTACAAACTTATAAAACCCTCGCCCACTGGGTCTATTAAAACACCCTTCATGTATAGGCAAGATTTCATCACACTCCCCCTTCGCACCGCCTTCATACCTACCGAACTCTTCAGTGACACTTTCCCCTTTTCCTCCTTTCCCTGGACTGCGCTCCGACGAAGCGAGAGACTTTGTTGTTGACTTTTGAAAAGTGATTTCTTCGAGTAGAGCATATTATAGCTGCCCCGTAAGTATGTGGACAGACTAAAGGACGGACTGACTGACTGCCTGGTATGCCATTTATTGGATTGGAACCGCCCCCAAATGAAGCTTTTACAAAAGGCAAAGTCAATTGAGTTTTTTGGAAAATGCCGTCTCTTTTATAATTGAATTTAGTTCCCACAGAAAATGGCAAAAATCTGAAGAACCCGCTATAATAGAAATGACAATTATACAACACCCTGAAAAAAGGGAAACTCGTGGAAAAACTGGTGAAAAACTCATGCAATAAATCTGACAAGTTTCGGGCCTAAACAAATATTACACAAATCCTGAAAACAAACAGCAAATGGCACCACAGTGAGAGTAGAGTTCCCAAAATCTGGGTACGGCTTAAAAAGCCGGTCTCTCATGACAACACGACGTGGAAAGTGCTAAATAAATAATCAAATAGCTGGAAATACGTGAATTTGGTGTGATAAGCGAGTTGCACAATGTCCAATGAGAGTCCTACATAAATACGCGTACTTACATACATATAATCCATGGGTTTACCTCAATTGGGAAGGGAAATTCAGAAAAAGGTTTCGAAAAACGTTATTGAAACTGTTAAAGTCCAACAAAATGGCGTTTGTCTAGAGATGAGGGCTCTGTGTATATATATGAGGAGTTTTATTTACAAAAATGCAATTAAAACTATAAAAATAAATACAAATTTGAATCAGGAAATATTTCTATATCTCAGTATAATCAAACTGAATTTCCACTTAAAAAATCGCTGAAGTTGTGATCAAGTTTTGTTCCCAAATTAAAGGCATTTAGTTGTAACTAATTTAGCCAAAAATGGTAATAAATTTAATTAAGACTTCATAAGTTTTACGATGCTTCAGCACAAAGTAATATATTGTTTTAAGCTAGTACTAAATCCCAAGTGAAACTAACTTTAAGTGCCGGTTATGGAAATTGTTAGTGGCTCAAATGTATGCCCTACGAGCAGGAATCTAAAAAGGGGGATGGACTATAATAAAAGCCATGCAATTAACTAACAAGTTAGTAGGCACTTTCAGTCGATTATTGCAGGCAAAAAAAAAAAAAAAAAGAAAGACTTTAAAAGAGAAAGAAGAGCAAGAAGGCAAGAACTGTGGTCAGTTGTGCTCTGCTCTCTCTGTCTTCGCCTTGTATCTCTGTCTCTGTCTACGGTTTGCAGTCTAAGAGTTTCAGTTTTCAGAGTTGTTGGCCGCTTTGTCATGTGGTCGTTGCCCCAGCAACCAACATTTATAAACAAGTTTTTTCAGTACGTCATCGTTGTGTTGTTGTTTTATTGTTGTTCCTTTTGAGTTTGCAACTAGAACAGCGTCATAATGCATAAAACACAAGAGAGAACTACCAGTAAAGCGGTACAGTCGAGTTGCAGCGACTGCAAGAGACCCAACACAGGAATTCTCGGGAGTTTTTGAAGCAATTGTCATGCAATTTTGAGAACAGTTACAAAATACAGTACTTATTTATCATATATCATACAACTGGGGAAGACCCTAAGATAACCCTACTTTTCCTAAACAAAATCAGGTACAACCTTCGTAAAACTTCAACTACAGGGTCTAAAAACCCGCACACACCCGTTCATAGGCTCTGCAACTTAGCTGTGCCCATATTCATTTCCCTTTGAGGGAGAAAACAGGAATTATGCTTGCATATGCAATAATAAATCATAAATTCAGTCTCATTCCAACCTCACTTTCTGTATATATGTGCAAAATTATAATTACTTGCAAATATTTGGACTGCCCCGAAGGGGATGGCAAATAAATTGGGCAACACAACTAATTTAGCCACGCCCCGTTTACGTTTGAAGTTCAGTTCAAGTGTCGCATCAATTGCGCATCGAAATTTTTAAGCGTAAATTTCATAAATAGCATAAATCTTATAAAAAAATCGTAATAATATTTGCAGCTAATGGGAAATTTGCATATATTTTCACCCTTGAGCTAGTTATGGCCACTCGAAGCTCAAACAGAAATTGCATTTGTGTTTCATTACGAAATTGGAGTACTCCAGATGCTACTTGAGTTTTGTTTGTGTAATTTGCATAAACGTTTTCACGCTTAAGTAGCCACGATTTCAAAATAAACACCAGGGGGGAGTACGAACTCAGGGAAGGTCCAGTGTTTCCAGGAAAACAGAAAAGAGTGTTCAAAAAGAAGTAAATTTTCGTAGGGAAAGGAGTTAGGCGATATTTCTAAAGAGTTCTGTAAAGTCTGATGAGTTTTCTGATCGTAAAGACATTTTCCTTAGGTTCCAAAAGCTTTCCTAAGCCGAATTTGGACTCCTAACTCTCTGAATGAAAGAGGTCCACATACCGATCTACTCTATTCTCCTCTATCCTTCTTTTGTGGGTGTATGATTTCATTGGGCATAAAAGACTAAACAAATTTGATCAAAAGAAACAACAGACGTCTTCCTCTTACCCTTCCATCTCTACCCTCCTCCGAGGCTGGTGTGCAAAAGCAATGGGATCATTTACATTTAAGAAGTGCACTCATTTATGATCTTTAGACCCATCAATGCCCCTCACATAATAGCCCAATTAGTGTCAATTGGCGATGCCGACAACATTTGCTGTTTATTCAAGCGAGTCACTTGGATCTTATCGCTCGATTAGAATCTAAACTGCCGGATATCTTCCAGCAGAAGAAGCAGACTCAAGGGAGAAAGACTCTTGCCCAATATATATTTATCCATGCGATAAACAGGGTTTTATGGGCACGCTGATCGCAGATGCTTCCGTTGATCACAACAACACAAATAAAAACATATTGCGAAATACCCTAACTAATTGCAAAGAGGGTGGCTCATGAAAAACATTGAGAAACAACGATAAAATCTAACTTAATTGAAGCATAACAAGATTATTTGAATATCAGTAATGTTTTCATAGCAAAACTCTTAGAACTGCCCTCGTTTAAACAGACAACAGCTGTCAGCGTTTCAAAATTACTGAATTTCAATTACAAATTGTTTTTTGAGGTTTGTTTGTTTTTTTTATGGTTTTTTCTGTTTTTTAGCAAACGCAGCTCGAACAAAAAAGAACGGAAGACCAAAAAAAGAGAAAAGCCATTCGTAAGTAGTTCCAAAAGCGGCCTCACGTGACGCCCCAAGTTGGGCCAAGGTGAGTTTTATTATGCAAAACGTATTGTTATTGCCATAAGTTACAACAAAAGCATTGACCAGTGCAGTTTTAGCCTGGCTAAGCAAATTTCCAATCACAAACAAACAAGTCCGAAGCTTAATCGATGCCAGGTGCAAGTGACGCACAGGTTTCTGGCCTTTCTGAGCGTACAAATGAGAGTTATGAAATCAGAGGTATATTACGGTCTCTCTCTCCCCCTCTCAGTCTCCGCAAAGTCAAAGATCGCACACGTTAGCGTCTAATGATCCACCCCTACCCAGATGTTTGCCAAAAAACCAAGAACGGAAGCATCTGATTAGAGTTTCTTCTTCCTGAAGGCGTAGCCAAATCCTGTAGGTTACCCTCCGGCTCAGGAGCAGGGTTTCGGTTCTACGGGGTTGCTTAGAAGAGCTTGGCACGCAGGATGCGGCTATTATTTCATATTCCTTGTTTGTTTGCATTTTACAACACAACAAGGGCGAGGTAAAGGTACGGGAGGGGTAGAATAACAATAGAACAGGAGTAACATAAGGGAGGGGGGTGATTTCACCTTTTTGGCTTGTAATTTATATATATTTTGTATTTTGTATATAGTATTTTGTATTGTATTTTGTTGGGCTATCAAAATAAAAATTATGTTCCCTTTCATTGTTCCCGGCAGGAAAAAAAGGGACTTAGCACATTCGACATGGCCGCATGTTGTTGTTACTACCCTGCAGTCGTTAAAAAAGGGTATGATGTGATAGTGGCGAAAGGGAGAAGGTATTAAATTGCCAAGTTATGCATAAAATAGTTTTAAAGGAGGGATTATATGCAAAAACTTATAACATAAAGCAAACTAAAAGCTACAGCTCTGAAACTTGAATTACCTTATTAGTAGTGTATGCTCTAAGTACTATTCAAATTTCTACCAAAACATGTGTTGAAGTCAAAAGTTATGCATGAAATAAAGAAAGTTCCACGTAGAAAGTTATTTAAATAGGCTTCTAGGGTAACTGCCAGTCGTGCACGCTCTACGGACTCTGCTTACTTGGTTTTTCTTCAATTGCTAGCGTTGTTTACTGTGCATTTTTTTGTGTTTGTAGCACTGTACCCACCCAAGCCGTAACCGTGTCTGATACACAGTAACGCCCATTTTGCCCCTTTTACATGGATTGTTTGCATTCGCTGCGAGCCCGCACACCTCTCCCTTTCCCTCCCTCTCGCTCTCCTCCTTTTACTCTCCCTGCACACTCCCTTTGTTTGGTATGTTTCTTTCCCTGATTCCCAGTTCCCGGTTCCCGTTTCCAGGTCCAACGCAAAGACCATCAAACGCTACGTGGAACATTTTCAAGTTGCGGAAGCAATTGCGCGTGCTGAAGTTGTCGAATGCCTCGAAATGTGAAAATTCTGTGTGCATAAAAGCATCTCTAGTGCATGACTCCCGTTCTCCAAACAATTCTCTTTCTACCCGCAAAACTCACCATTTCTCTAACTCTCCTTGAGCTCGCCTCGTTGGCGCATTTCAAAGCTTGACGCTGTTTTTTGTGTTTGCCAAAGCGCTTTAAATTAGAGCGGTAAAAAAAGTGTGAAACTCCACGCAAAAGGGATGCAGCTCCTTTCCCTCCTGCCGCCCTCTTTCCCCCTTCTTTTAACTGGGATGCAAGGTAGGCAAACATTGGACTCTGGCGATTTTAGCCTTTGATTTATTGTGCGAGCCAAAGTTAAGCCAGTTCTCACATACACGTAATTCTCTGAAGCGTGTCCAAGTTTTCTAACCATACCCATACCCATGCCCATGCCCAATCCCCTTACCGTTTCACTGCCATTTTCAGGGGCTTAAGTAGCTTTCAATTTCAAGTGCCTAGCCCACCAAAGGGAGCAATCTTTACCCCACACACACACACACACACCCAAGCCTATAGCTTGAGTAAAATCAAGGCCAAAGCAATTAAAGATTGCACAAGTTGATCAAAACCCTAAAATGGTATACAGTCATTCAATCTGCTGGGTGTGCCCTACATACATTCTAGGCTTTCCTGCCTACAGCCTATAAAGTAATCCTATGAATCAATACATTAGTCACCAGCTACCCGATACTTCTCTCTTAATAGAGATGTTCTAATCGCTTATCTTCTAAGGCGAGTCTAGAGTCAATAAAGTCATTGATTTGAGAGTTCAAGCTGGGAGAAGAGTCTACAGATTTTAAATTAATCAAGTTTGAAGTTTGACTTTATTAAAATAAGTTGAATTCTAGATCAAGATTGTGTGAAAGAACTAAATTCTACAGACTTCATTTTACAAATCGGTATAAACTTGACTATAAAAAAATTAAATCTGCTAGCTCTTTAAATTTCCGTTCCAACACGCGCCTAAATTAAAATATATACTACAATATTTAATCTTTCCCAAGTCATAGCCTATTGATCTCATTAGCTACACATTCCTAGATTATTTTTCCGAAATAATTAATATATAAATTTAAAAACAGTTTGTATATACATATATGTATATGTGCATCTTCCAGTTAATCGCTGCTCGGCTCAACCGGATTTATGAGACGCTAATTAACAGTACAATTTGCTGTTGCAAAATGGCGTTGCAAGCTTGTTAAGACTCCCAAACGGTACTTGAAAATCAATTACGTTCTGCTTAAAGCCGCGTTTATGACTCTCTGACAAGATGCGAGGTGCAAGTCGCTGCTTAGAACTGCTAACATGTACGGAAAAGATGCCGTAAACACCTGTAAGGGATTAGACTTGACCTTCGGCTGTACCTGTACCTGAGCTACAAATTTGTGTTATTTTATTATCGGTGCGCAAACAAACACACAAAGCAATAAAAACAACAAGTTGATGGGTTTTTCTAAAGAAAGTAAAAACGCACAAAAGTGCAACGCTCAAAATGAGCACAAGAAAAGAGCGGTAGGTGGAGGGAAAGAGACATCGATATCGAGAGCGACGCTCTGCTAACAGTGTAAACTATCTGTGCACATGTGTGGGTGAGAGAGCTGCGCGCGTTGAGCCAAGCTTAACGCCCAAAGCTCCAAATGTAAATATAAGGAGCTTTTGTTTGTAACAGAAAAAAAACTATGAAGAAAATTAACTCAAAAAGGGGCAAAATGAGAACAGGTGGGAAAAGTAGAAATATGCAAAACACGCAAAGCAAAACGAAAGAAACGAAACTGGCAAATAAACAAACGTAGCGCAAAGGTGACGCCTCAGTGAGTCACGGTCACTCAAACTCTTAACGTTCTGCTGAGAGAGAGAGCGCCAAAAGAGAGAGAGGCAAAGAGAGAGCTTGAAACGCGCCCACAAGACAACAGAGGGCTCGATGGCATGTTAATAGAATTACAGCACGTCAAGTAATTATTTTGACAAAGAGAAAACAATACACTTGTAAAATTAATATTCCCTACAGGCAAAGCAATGAATGTGAACTTGTCTGTGTGTGCGAACAATTCTTCGACACACTGTGCAACTATTGTTGCTTGGGTCAAACGCTGGTTATTGCTACATATATACGTATTTGGGAGATGGGGTCAAATATTAACTCACCCGTTGGCAGAATGGCGTTGTTCTCGCGACGCCATGTGATGGTCGGTGTTGGGTAACCGCTGGCATAGCACTGCATTTCCACCTCGCTTCCCTCGCTGGCCACAATTGACTGCGTGGAGTTATCGGAGATGACGGGCGGACGACGTACTGACAGTTTTACATTGGCGCTAACCTTGTGCACCGTGGAGATGACCACCTGACAGGTGTATGTGCCCGCATCGGTCTCTTGTATGTCCTTAATCTGTAGTTTATACGTGGAAGAATTGGGATCGTAACGCAGTGAAAAGCGCGAGTCTTTGATCACAAGCGTGGAGCCTGTCGATAAGAACACGGGATCGGAGTCTGTCTTCAGGAAGAGCACATTATACTCCTTGGCGTACTGTACGGAGCAGTCGAATTCGACAGTGCCGCCAATGTCCTTAATCTGCTCCTGTGTAATGTAGGAAATTGTTGGAGTTCTCTGCGCCTCTGTGTGCGTGGCTAGCGCGATGAAGAGCACCACAAGTGCGGGCAGCAGGTTGTCAGTTAATCGCCACATTCTTTTAAAATTCTTTTCTTGTACGTTTTATAGAAAAAAATGGAATATTTAGCACCACACCCTATATAAGAAGCTACTGCTGCTCTGATATTGTTAAAGAGAGACACACAACAACTGCAGCAGCGTCTTGGCGATGAGCTTATTAAACTTTTGCAGCTGAGCTATTTGACGTTGCGCTCTACGTTAAAACCCCGTGAGAACAGACAACACCAAAAACGGTTATAGCTTTGACTCTTTTTGTTACACGAAGCAGCGCGGATGCTGTTTGCAAGACACACACTTGTCAGCTCACTCTAAGCTGGTTTTACGCGCCTTAGATGTGTGCGCGCGCGCTCTCTCTTACTGCTGTCTGTGTAAGTATGAGTGTAAGCCCAGTTTAACAATTGATCACACGCGGAGAACAGCGAAACCGAAGACGTCTTTACAGGTTGAATGTTCGACAACGAATGACTTGAAAGTTTCGCGCGGCGTTGACTGCACGTATAAACGATAGTCGATAACATAGAGCTGCGCTCAACATTGCGTTAGCAGCCAACTTAACGTCGCGCTTAAGTGCACTGTTAGCGCAGTGCTGTTAACGCAATAAGGAGACGCCGATATATATCGCTTACTTTAACCGCGCTGTCCCATTAAGTTAAATGTTACATTTGAATTAGAGTTGTTTAAAATGTATTTTTATTTACTTTTCTTGTTTTTTTTTAAATATTCTCCATTATTCAGTGGTTAATTATGTATAATTTCTATAAATGTCTGTTTTCCATTCGCATCTTTCTGTGCTTTATGCATTACGATTATATTGTATAACATTTCTTTGACGAATGCATATTATAAATTGATAATAATAATAATGTAAATACTATCAAGTTTAGTTTTAACATGGGATTTCTTGTCTAAAAAACTTGATGTATATGCTAAAATGAAACTCAGTTTGTTTTCGTTAACATAAAATTCAATATACCAAAAATATTGTGTAAACTTTGGAAAGTTATCTATGTATTCAGTAGTATCTGGCTAAAGATTGCATACTCGTATGTTTAGTTTAGATTTAAATGTTTTTATCGTATATCAAAGTGTATCGTTTACTGATTTATTTATAGTATATCATTTTTATTGTTTTGCTGCCTACTGCCTGCTGCCTGTGATGAAATGACAGAAATCAGCATTTAGAATTTGATTTTTTTTTAGGTATTTCAACAAGTTGCTAGTTTTAAGTACATAAATGTCTATATTTATATGTTATACTAGTATATAGTATTTGTATTTGTATTATATGTTTGATTTTCCGATTTTCTTTGTTAAATATGTAATAAATAGTTGCACAACTTTCACGTGCAATAAAGCGCTTCAATTTTTTGTTTCTTTTTGTTTTAGAAAAACGAATTTACGATTCATGTAGCTTAAATTAAGATTCATACTTCAAACGAGAGAAGGAGAGGGAGATTCTCCGAGATTTGCGACGATTCTGCCACTGTCTGTCTGTCGTATAAATAAATGTACGTATATAAAGTTTTAATCGCCGACAGTGAAATAAATTATAATGTTTTATAAGAGATAGTGTAGAGACTAAAGTAGTCAATAAATAAATTGCTCTAGATCAACATAAGAATTAAGATTAATAAAAAGCTAAGCGAGTCGTGCCACGATCACGCCCTGTATATATATATATATATATATACCATATATTTATGTATACCCTATAATCGTAGTTCCACACCAGGTTGTTTAGTTCTTTTGTGAATTAAGACTCCATTGTGCAAACTGCTCCTGCCACTGACTATTCGCATTTGCCTGTAAAATAAAACAAAATTAGTATGATATATAGACAAGAGATCAAGAGATACACATATATCCATAGCTAGAATACCCAAAAATAACACTACGCAGTGGCATGCAAGTGAAAAATAATAAAATATTTTGATTAAGGATCAACTATTCCACCAAAAAGGTTACTACACAAGCTATAGATAAATATATAGAATTGTCGCGTGCATGTGTATAAAGAAAATCAAAAGGAAAAATCAGAGAACAACAACGATAATACTAGATATATAGTTAAAAAATTAAGCATCAATCAATAAGGATTTCTTTGCGAAATCCTTTACCTTTTCATTCCATTCGGGATTATATGATTGAGATTCGTCGAAATCTGAAATTGATCAAGGTGCACAGATCATCAGTATGGAAATATATATACTTATAGCTCAGAAATACTATAATCCTTGATTTTTAAAACGAGCAGCCAACATGATTTCAAATTTTAATCAAAAAAAAAAAAACAGAGTCTACTCGCAGATTACCTTAAGAACTAGTTAAGAATTTATTGAATGCATTTATCTCATGAGAGAACATGATAGAGAAAAGACAGAGAGTGGGAGAGTGAGAGAGAGAGAGAAAAGTGAGAGAAATGGAGACGAGTTTGAATTTCATTGCTAGCTAAACATCATGTATCGATTTTGAGGGAGAGAAGAATGCGACGAGTCTACGTTTTGAGATGATCTAGAGATATGATCTATATATGATCTTTATATAGGTATATAGTAGTTTACCTTGAACGATGTGACCTACAAATCAGATATTCAGACTATATTTCATAATGTAAGCGTGCATTATCAACTGCAGTTCATCGATTGTCTCACCGATCTCGTGCAGTGCCGGAAATCCGGCCTGATCATCGTCAATGAAGAGCTCGGGATGATGGCGATAGCCAAGTATGCGATTCAATTGCATTTGCTCATCGCTCTGACCGAAAGTGTAGTCGAAACGCTCGTCAGCGAGAGAATCACAGGGTAACTGGGCGCCATCACAATCGTAATCCTTCTCAGCGCGAAAAGTCTGCTCAAAAGTCTGGCAATCGCATTCGGAGCCGGAAGAGGAAGCGCTGCCCGAAGCATAGCCGGAAGCGGAAGACTCGCCACCCTCGATGTGACGATACTCTTGAGAGAGTATTTCAGTTTGTATTGGACGGTTTTTTGGATATGTTTTTTGATTTTATTTTCGATTTTTTGGTGCATACAAACAAAGGAGTAAAATTATAAGCAAAACTTAAAATGGAGAAACTTTAACTCAATTTCAACATTTGCAGCATTTTTTCTTATGCCGTCTATTTGGGAAATAATCTAAAATCAATAAAAAAAAAAGAAAATAATAAAATATGCAATTTGGGAAGTTTTGGGGCATTTTTTTTAAGGCTTTTCGAGTCCTAGTTGGAGTCGGTTTTGAACACTTACCCAATGGCAAAATGAAACGAGGCTGTGGCAAGGAGCCAGTGGGTCCTTGTCCTGTAAAAACAAGGCCAAGACACAGACGCCAAAAGAAAAGCAAAGCACTCAATACACACACATACACACACAGAACAGAGAGTTAAGCTTAGAAAGAACATTCCAACTAAGGATATGATCAGTAAAGTGCTGTAAATCGAATGAAAATATCAATAAAAGTATCGATTATGTGTCTAACGATACTCTGTTAAAGATACTTCGATAATTTCGATTAACTTTACTCTATCGATTTGGATTTACAGCACTTGATCATTGTTTTGGCAGGTGGCAGTGTGGTGCAAATTGGCAGTGGCTCTAGAAGCGGTGTTCAACTACTTTTGGGTGCCAAAAAACTATAACTAATCAGCTCTAAAAGCCTCTCAGTGCAGTGCAATTCGAATAATTTAATTACTTTGACAAAGAAAACCCAATATTTGTACTTCTTTCAAAATTTGTCAAAGCAATTACTTGTTTAATTATATTTTATTATTAAAAAGCAACTTGTTCAGCAGCGTATCAGCAGAGATTTCACAAAGAAAGAGAGCAAGAGAGTTAGGGGATAGAGAACGAGCGGGAGAGCGATATATTTGAGTTTTTTAGGGGTTGGGAGTAGGGAAATTATTTGCGAAATTCCCAGCGATTTACCTGCATTCAAATCGCTGACCATTGTCGAAATGGCCGATGTTATATTATCGGCAGTTTCATTCAGCTCCGCGTCGGCATTCGGATTAGTTGTGCCCAGTGTGGGCGGCGGCGGGGGGGCTGTGAAGCCATATATATAAAGCGAAAGATTTGTTTATGCTGAACTGAGGCTGTGAACTCCACAGCGGCAGGTACAGACGTGTGTGCGTGTGTCACGAATCACAATAAAATTTAAACTACCGCCAAACGCAACGATAAGTTCCACCAGAGTAGCATATATCGAAACAGCGCGTTTATCGGTTTTAACATGAGCAGTTATTAACATAGCCGTCTTATGCAATGCGTAACAGTTGCATAAGCGCTGTTATATTACCAGACTGTTAGCTTTAGTACGCAATGTAAACGTTAACATATGTTAAGAAGATGTAACATTAACAGTGCTGCCAGACAGTTTGTTATTTAAACGACTGTTATAATTTAAATCAAATTTTGAGTAAACACGCCTGCACCTCCCAAGTGAAGGTGAAGTTTGTGGTGTTGGCGTTGGCATATTTCGGTGGCTCAGTGGTGTATGTGAGAATTGCGGTGATGTACAATAGTGTGATTGAGATTTTGTGTAGTTATTATAAATCAAATAGAGTGAAGAATACATTATTAGACAGCTGCACATGAATATAATCCTAACAAACAGACCTGAATAAACGCAATAAGTTTGAAACATACAACTTTTTGCTTGCTGTTTTACCCACAATCAACTGAACCTCCAAACTTGTGCACAGTGTTGCCAGCATAGCTAGTTTATAGCTAGAATTAGCAGTTATTGTATAGCTCAGCTATAAATCTAGCTCATGACAGTCTGGCAACGCTGCGTGTACCCAATTTTCCCACTGTAATACTCACTTGCACTGCCATTGGCGGCAAAGGCGCTGCGCATATCGCTGCTTATCTGATTGAGCTGCTCCAACTGACTCTGGCTAAATGGAGCATGGCCTAAGCCGGGCGAGGATTGCTGTTGTTGTTGCTGCTGCTGCAGCAATTGCTGCTGTGTTGCCCGCAACATGGGATGCGACATTTGCTGCAGCTGCTGAGCGTGCAGAGCACTCATTGGTGATGTGCCCAACACAACGCCACCGCCTTGTACGCCGCCGGGCATGGGTGGTGATTTACCCGAACGTGGACTCGAGTTAGGCGTGGAGCGGGGCGAGGCAGTCTGTTGATTCTTGAGCATACGCATTAATCCCTCCAACTGTTCCATCAACTGCCTTCGCGAATCCTGCAACGCTCCCAAATGACCCTCTAGTTCGCCCTTGCGCTGTCGCAGCGCTCGGAGCTCATTGATCAACGCCGGATTCTCGGGCGCCATCTGCTCAGTCTCCTGCTGGCGACGCAGGCGCGCAATTTCACGCATTATCTCCTTGTTCTTGGACTCCAGCTGGGCGATCAGTTCGCGCTGTGCCCGCGAGTTGTCTGTGCCAATGGGCGTAATACTCTCCGCATTGGGCATGTTGGAGGGCTAAGTAGAGAAGAGGAAATTGGTTAGACTAGGGAATGTTACTTATGCTAAGATCTCAACTTACTGCACGATTCTCCTGAGCCAAACGTGCCGCATAGCGTGCAATAAGCCGATGTTCCTCATCGTTGGCCGAGGCGGCGGCAACGCGCGACATTGTTGTGTCCAGGCTGCGTCCGGTGGCACGTGAGTCCAGCGTGCTGGAGCGATCAAAGATGCCGCCGTGTCCGGGTCCCGGCCCGGGACCACCTGGTCCATGGAGATGTCCCAGGGCGGGATCGGAGAAACCGTTGTGCGAGGGCAACGGGGAGGGCGGCACAATGTGCGATAGATTGAGGGTCTTTTCGGGCTGATCGGGGAATCGTGGCAACACTTGCGTCGTCTTCTCGGGCACACATCGGAAGCTTTTGCGCAAGGAGTGACCAATCTGTTTGCTGGGCGATTTGTAGCTCGAGTATTCCTTGACCTCGTGATCGTTTTGATGGTTCAACGATGTCTTGCCATGCCAAAAGCACTCCTGGCACAATTGGTAGGCGTGACACCGCTGACAACGATAACGAAATCCAGTAAAGTTTTCCTTATGGCAAACAGAGCAGATCGTCGGATGCACAATAGTCTCAACGGTGGCCAAACGATGCAACAACGGCAGCCAAACGAGACACGATGGACCCGGTTCAGACATAAGTGTTGCCATGAAATCATTCACAGTGACCTTATTCTCCGCCGGAAAGATCTCCTCCTCCAGACCCTCCTTATAATGGAATGTGGGTGATTCATAAACAGCTGCCGGCAATGCCAGCACCTCTCGCAAGAACTCGCTCAGCTTCCAGGCCACCAACTGGCCAGCACCATCGGAAATCTGTGAAAAGATATCTGCAGAAAACAGGGTATGTTTAGTTTAGCTAGTGACGAAAGTGCACCCCTACTTACATCTGAGTTTGTCCACCAGTTTGCCGGAGCACATAGTAGCCAGGGCTACTTTAATGGAAAACACACGAATTTTGCCCGAATTGTCACTGTGAAATGGGAAGAGAAGATGGTTTAGCTTAATGGTATACCCTGTAAAATGTGTACTCACCTGGTGTATGCGGCCAGCAGCCAATTGAGCAAGAGACCCGCCTTCGAGTCCACTGGAACTTGTTGTGCCGTCGGCAGACGCTTGTTGAGATTGTGATACAGCGAGGAGACGAGTGTCTCCAGTCTGGCAACGCTTACCTCGCTTTGCGGCTCCAGGGTATTCAGGCCATTCTCCCGAAACGCTTCGATCACATTCCATATGTCGACCAGATGCAAATTGGTCGATTTCTGTATGTAGCGCAGCTTGGAGGCGGTGCGATAGGAAGCAAAGCGTATGGAGTCGAAGGTCTGCAGGCGCAGATCCTGCAGAATGGCCACACGGGGCTCCAGTTCCATCATGATCGGTACTTTAGCGAGCAATTCTGTAGAAGAAGTGAAGAGAAAGGAAAGATTAGCAACAGTTTCAACGCCTCTCAAATTCACAAGGCGGTTATACTCAGTTGGATTGCAATCAGGGTGAGCCCACGAGCTAGTTAGGCGTAGCAGTGGAGTATGCTTGACTTAAGCATACCATGCGTAAACGGGCTTCAACTACTTTTAGTTAAAATTTGAAGTTCTTCTTTGTTTTATCTCTCGTTACAGCTTTTTTCCAACATTCTAGCCATAAAAGAACAGTATGATGGACACTTAGATACCCTTTAATTGCTATAGAATGGCTCAGCTTCTCAAAATTGAAAAGAAACCCAATTTAAATCCCAGCAAGTCCCATCTAAACTTAACTACAAAGCGCAGAATTTAAATTTAATAGCATATATAATACTTGCTGCGACTTGCAAATACCCTTTAAGCTGCTAAGCCCAACGTCTGACAAGATTTTCTTTTAGCCCGACATTAATCTTGGGCTTAATCGGCTTATGTAAAACAAGTTTCGCGTAAATATCGTAATAAACCCCAAGAACTAAAATAAATTGAAATATTTTATGAACTTTCGCTTGGTTTTCTTCAGTTTTTCGTGTGTTTTATGGGCTCTGTGATGACCCCCTTTAACAGCCCAAGCACCCTACGCCCCTGGCCCCAACCAGCTCTAATTCGCTCTTGTTGCCAGTGTTGTAAACATGCTGTGGGTGCTTATGAACATGTGTATACGGAATATTTAATTAACGCATAAATAATAACGCTTATGTTACTTTTGTCTCTCTCTCTCTCTCTCTTTCGCTCTTTCTTGCTAACTGGGTCATCAGTCGTTAGTGGGTGTGGGGTAAGAAGGAGGTGCGAGCACAGCATCATCAGCTTTTTGTGCCATAAACATCAGCCACAACAACGCGACAGTCGATTGGCAAAAGGAGCATCCCAGAGAGAGGCAAAGGGACAGAGAATTCCTAAGAGGCGACTTCAAGCCAAACCAACAGCTTCCTGCGCTCGTAGGGGCATACACTGTAAGAAAAGGGGCTTACTTTTAACAAAATACTTAAAATTGCTGCTAAAGAAGCACAGAAAGTCTATACCTAAGCCCAAATCCTAACTCTCCTTAAGCCACTGATCTGCGTGCATGAAACAACTTGACTATTTCGCTCTGTGTAGGCATCATCGCCAGCTTCCTTCTCCGCTCAACAATGCCGTACAATTTTATTACATATTCCATTGTCACGAGTCAAAAGCAGCGTCTGTCTGGCGACAAGACCGCAAACCAAACCCAGGCCAAACTAAAGCCCAGGGCACCAGAAACGAGCCAATCTCCCCTGGCACAGAGAAGTGCAAAAGAGCAATTCAATGAGCACAGAAAGTTCATAAAAAAGGAAAAAAAATATGAAAAATGTAAAGGAAAAAGAAAAACAAAGCAATTTTTATTAAGCCGCCTCAATTTCAAATCATTTAAATCATTTGTAATCCGCTTTGGAGCACCAATTAATCGTTGGGAATCCGAGTTACACAAAATGAGAGGGAAATTGGCAGCGGCTCGTTTTCAATTCAGAAATCTCCCTGTCTCGCTCTTTCCCCCTCCCCTTTACTCGCTTTCTCTCCTTCTCTGTTTGCTCTCGAATTGCAGTTGGCGTTGTCCCCATTGGGAGCTCAAATCCTTCGCCAAAAGTGTCGACCATTTATTATGTTGTCTTTTTTTGTGTTATTTCTGATTCCACACATCGTTGCGTGGGATTTTGAGGGAGGAGTGAGCAGCAGGATATTATCCTGTTGAATGAGTGTGTGAACATAACTCATCTTTACATGCAGACAGCGACATTTTAACCTCAATCTCGCTCTCTTTCTTGCCCTACAGCACAGTGAATCATGCTATATTGAAATATAAGGGAAATCAGTTCATGCACGGAAAGAAATAGTCGGGGATACCATCGGAGAATCAATTCTTAACGAAGTCAGTTGTAGGAAAATCCTAAACTATTTATAAAATATTCCAATCTCACACTTCCCACCGCTTGAACTACACGCTGATCAGGGTAAGTCAGAAGTGACTGCCGCAGAGCACAAAGAACGTGCTCAACTTAAGTGCACAATCTCAGTTACAGCCTCTGACAGTAACAATAGATAGGAACAATAGAATCTTTAGAGTTTCCTACTCGAAAGGAGCAGAAATTTGCTGATTTCAAGGATGTGAGACCAATGTCTAAACTGGCATCAGTGTCAAATTTGCTGTACTCGATGAGTGGGGCAATGCGATGACGCATTTCAGACAGCAGGACACGAAGGACAGACAGTAAAACGTAGTTGACAGAAGGCAACGGAAATAACGTACAGCGAAAGGACCCAAAGGAGCAGGAAATAGTAGGGAGAGGAGAGCAAGTGAGTGCAAGGATGGGGACATTTAAAAAGGATCCTTCATTTAAATGCTACTTTACTTCTTCTCATATTTGCTGACGCAGAGAGACGTGCACACAAAACGAGTTGGCAAACGAAACCGCGCCCAGTACAAAACAGTACAGGACAGCACAGGACTCGACATGTATCAACAGGACAGTACAGTACAGTACAGTTGAGCGCAGTGCAGAATAAAACAGCCAATCAACGTTCAGTGCCCGTGGAAAGTTGAATTCAATTTCGAAACAGCGAAAACCAAATGACAGCGATGAGAGTGACGAGTGATGACGTCACAAATGACTCATAAGCTGCTGCATAGATATGGAGCCTGGCCAAGTGTGCTGGACACACATCTCTCTCTAGCTCTGCCTTCCCCAAATAGTTTACAGTTCCCCAAGGTTTCCCACGTAAACAATTTATAAATTTTTAGTTCAAAAGTTCTTTCCATTC
Organism: Drosophila parthenogenetica; assembly: GCA_035047505.1. Classification (NCBI taxonomy): domain Eukaryota; kingdom Metazoa; phylum Arthropoda; class Insecta; order Diptera; family Drosophilidae; genus Drosophila; species Drosophila parthenogenetica. The sequence goes on from JAWNPM010000087.1 coordinate 8,919,828, forward strand.
AATTAATCCAATTAGGAAAACTTTTGCACTAAAGTAAATTTTGTATGTGATAGCTTACTATAGCCATTTTCAAATGTCAACGGCTGGAAAAGGTTTTTACTTAACCTTTTACTCTTATTCAAGCTAGAAATCTAGCTATTTTAAGCGCTGTATTTTTAGCAGCACTGGTATATGCATATAAATATGCAGGGACATACTTACATATGGCCAAGACAGATGTGGGCCAGCTGAACAAAATAACACAACACTCACACACATACAGTGAAAGCTGCCTGCATCTTGTAGCCCAAAATGAATGAAGGACAAGCGAGAGAGAGTGAAAGAGAGAGAGAGAGAGCCTGTGAGCTGTGTAAACATTTGCGCACAAAAGTATGCAACGAAAGCTGCCTGAATTATTTCGAGTTTGGCAACGACAACGATGACGACGACGGCAATGGCAGACGCATTGCGCAGTGCACGAAGGGGGCGTAGCAGGAATGGGCAGAGAGGGAGAGTGCAAGAGAAGGAGTAGGTGGAGGGGTAAGGGAGAAGCTGAGCAGAAGCGAACGTTTCAAGAGCCGCCTAGAGCGACGACATCCTGTTAGCTCGTGTCTGCGGAGACTATGTAGGTGTAGCTGTGTGTGGTGTGTGGGCGTGTGGAGTGTTGTGTGTGTGTGCTTCAAGTGGCCAACTCAGACAGTGGCACGTTTTGAATAAATTTAATGAATAAAAATCAAAACAAAAAATCTATAATTTTAATAGGTGCAGTCAGCAGTCTACGAACTTACTAAAAACTATTGCATACCTAAAGGGGCTCCATTTTTCTTTGCTACAAATTGAAAGCAGCCATAACTACTTTAATATACGTCTAAATTGCATGGGTTTAATTACCATACTTCATGCTAATCAATGGGAACATACAACACATACAAAAAGTTAGTTTTGGCAAAGCTTCGCCCATAGAATCTTTTAGCAAAATGCGTGCCTATTGTTTTTGCACCACTGTGCAGGCAGTGCAGGGCCGAGATTACCTCCATGACAGCTGCAAGTTGTTTGGATTTTCGTTTGCTGTCCTCCCACAAGGCTGACCGCTTGTTTGTTCGCTGCCTCGACAGCAAAAATACCAAAGAAATCCCTCCATCCAAAAAAAAAAGGTCAAAATGCAGCCGTTTTTGGGCTGCATATGAAATTACATTCCAGTGCGATTTTGGGGAATTCGAATGCAGAATAGATAAGTGAAAGCTTATGCCTTTAAGCAGCTGTAGAATTGCATAGGAGTTGAGTTTGTGGTATTTATTGTTAAGACCAATAAAAAACAAATAGTATTGAGTAAATAAATAGCTAAATATGTAAATGGATTTAGCTGCGTTTCCCAGGAACTAAAGTTTATCGATGCGAAAAGTTTTGCGAGTGTTGCTTTGACACTTTATCAAAAGTTTGATCAAACAAAATGTGGAACTGAACTTTACTCATCACAAAATGCCAAGTGCATGTTTAACCTCATTAAGAGTCCATCACCAAGAAATGGGGTCAGATCAGTAGGGGAGGCAGTGAAACTACGCAAAGGGGATGAAAACTTACTCAAGATAATAATGAGGCAATGGGAAAATAGGTCGAGGCAAAAGTCACAGCGCTGATTAAATAAAAGTCATGTGTGTGGGTGTGAGGAAATAAATTCGAACAAAATAGTTATGGGAATTGTTTAAGCAAGAATTCCTCAACTTTTGACTTTCCCAGGTGAATGGCACTTTAGCTACTTTAGCACAATTTACGCTGCTGCGAGAGAAAAAATTTGAGAAAAAAAATATGAAAAATGACTGGCAAACAACAAACAAGTAACCTGGGAAATGGAAATTGACAAAGAGGTGCACGGGGGCCGTGTGCGAAAAGTGTTGAAAGGATTGCAGAAATCACTGCAGCAAAGAAGGGAAGGAAAGGAGTAGGATAGAGGACTTAGCAGACTTGGGAACCTGCGTCAAAAGATTCGAAAAGTTTTGGTTACGAAACAAAAAACAAAAATAGAGTTGTAGAGACTACTTTAAAGCTAGCTAGGCTTAAAAAAGACCCTGTACTTACAATACAGTCAAATAAAATGAGTTAGCTTAGGAAACGGCCTAGTTATAACGTTAGTAAAAAGTATAGGGTTTTATTTCAAAACTACTGTAGTCAGCTCAACCAATATCACTTCCTGTATGTATCGTACTTTATTTTTAAGCGGTACCAAAGTTGTTGCGAATCTGCTAACTATAGCATATGGCTGCCATATAAACATCTGGTCTATTTTCAGTATTTAGTATGATAAACTTTTGATCAGCTCGCTACAGGGTCTTTTGCAGTCTATGCTTACGAAAAAGTGGTTACTCAAAAACTAGTAATCGCTTTTGCAGTGGCAAACGTAGCGAGTCCTGCATAAATTCTGCTCCCTAGCTATCCTGCCTAGCCTACTTCGCTGCTCCTCTTCCTCTACGCCCCTTGCCTCACTCAACTCCGTTAGCGTGCACGCCAAAATCAAAGGCGCAATAGCAACAGCAACAACCTTAACGACTATGATGATGATGATAACTGGCACATAATTCGGAATTCCGAAAGTTACCGCGAAAAAAAAACAGTAGAGGCCAGAAATCGTTTCGTTTATTTCGTGTTAATTCAACTTTTCCATTGGGAAATGGAAAATGGAAAAGAATTGCGACCACAGCAAAGAAAGGAGGGAAAAGCAGGGAAAGGGGAAAGATAGAGCGATCAACGGGAAGTACTCTCAACTCTTAAATACCATAGACTTAAACTTAATTGGCTTTGAGTGCAAATTGTACTTAATTTAAACATTATTCAGCTGAATTAAACGAACATCACAATACCCTATAATACTATAATACAATAGGGTATGCTTGAAGTACAATTTTTAGTCGAAATAAAATTAATTAGAAACTGTTTTCTGGTTAAACAGTCGTATCTTATAGCTTTTTCCCTCAAACACAGGGTATCTGCAAGTCTATCACAACTGCTTCTCTTAATTAAATCAAATTTTATTGCACATTGTTCACATTAGAGCACACACAATAACTATTATTTATGCTAATGCCAATAAAACTAATATACCCTGTAGAGCATGATTTAAGTACAGGTATTAACGACAATCAGCATTGCATGTCAAGCAAGAATGATAATCGAAAATTGCCAGACCGTGCAATAACCTTTTGTTTCTCTCGCTTTTCCTGTTTGTAAATTGTGCATGGAAAACCAAAAGAAAATGTCGGAAAAATCTGCAAAGAAAATAGCTTTTCATCAGCAATCAGAAATGTGAAACTGCAACACACAGAACCAAACAAACACACACACACACGTAGACACACGAAAATACACACATGTGCATGGAGTTAATTGAAAATTGAGGTTAGGGTGAGCAATTGGAATTACCTGAAGCCTAGAAATGGAAATTTAGCTCCATTAGTCAAGCTTTAAGGTCTTCTAATTGATTGGAATTCTCGTGTGGTTGATAAACTTGGTAACACCTCTGATACTCGCACTTAATTACGAAGAACGACTATGAAATTAGTTCATGAACAACAAACGACAAGCACAAACTTGTTCGCCAGAGTAGAAACTTGGCTTAGCGGGAAAGAGAGTAAACTAGACAGTGATAGACCCTACATATTTACTTTACAGCCGAAGGCACTACTGCTTGCCCTTAACAAAACGCTTACACCCCCCACTACAGGGCCTAAAAGCTAAACACAAAGTGCAGCAAGAAAAGGGTTTTAAAAGCGTTCAGAGGGAGCAAGCCAGGAAGTTTTGTGCCAGTTAGAGATGCCAAAGCACGTCATCGTCCTTCGGAGCAGGGCAAAAGAGAAGACAGAGAGGGAGGTGCAAGAGGTAGTGTAATTATGCACAGAAATGGGAGCATCGTCAGTCGGACAGTTTTGTGAATTGTGAGTTGGGCTAGAGTCTGAGTTTGAGTTTGAGGTTAGCTGCGTGCTGTACTCGAAGTAAACTCTACGGTGTGGATAATGGAAAATGCACATTCCGTCAGAGCAGGACAGGGAACGACCACAAAAGCACCATCACGTCAGCAGCAGGATTAACAGCAGAGGGAGAGAGAGTGTGGGAAAAAAGAGTGTTGGTTAAGTGCAGCGACCGCTTTAAAGGCGCTACATAAAAGTATTTTCTAGTTGGAAACGACAAACGACAAACGGCACTTGACAGTGTCAGGAATTCTGCGGCAGAACAGCGCTATACATAAATCAGCTGCATTCCATTAAAAAACCAAGGCTACACTTAAAGAAATCAGGCAAAAGTTGAGAAGAACCAGCAGAAGGACTGTAAACTACGTAAAATTCATTACGAAACTCAGAAACTGATAACAGAACTCACTACCCAGTGAAAAAACAGCTAGATTAAGTTACAAATCATTAGAGAAATTCCCCGCAATCTTTTAATGACATTACGAATTAAAATTCCTAAACCAAATTGATACTGATCTGGGATTACCGCTTTGAAAATAATTTGTTATACTCAAATTTCAGTCTGAACTTTGATTGATGCCAATGCGTTGTGAGTTTATGGCCAACACCTGCTGTGGCTCGTGTAACGCCCACTTTGAAAACAAATTCCAATGACGGCTGTAAGCCCAGTTCAGGTTACAACTTATTCAAAATATGCAAAATACTTGAGCACTGCAAATTCTGTAAATGAATGCACTCGAAAATGCAAAACAAATGACGTAGTTGAGCACAAATAGTAGGTCCCAAGCACGAGTCGTACTCACTTACAGATACCCCTTCTAAAAAGGTGTGACAACTGCTAAGACAACCTAATAAATCAACAATTAGCCAGGGAGGGGAGAGCAGCGCACAGGAAGAAAGTGTTTTCCATTGATCAGCATTTAAAATTAGCCCAGTTGAGTAATGATTTGGTGTATAGATTTCTGTGACTATATAGTAAATATATCACCATATATATATTGTTATTATTATTGCTAGAATTTGGACTCAGTCACGCCTATTTTTATGATATTTACACAAAGATGATCAACTGTACGTGCGATTTGGGAAAACAACACTTAAAGCTTCAACTACACTGAAAAAAAAAGATCTTTCTCTTAACAGAATGCATCAAAAAGAAGCATTTGATTTGATTTTAAGCAAACCACTAAAAACCACATATAAGACCAAACACTCTGCAAAAAACAATTTAGATGTCCGATATACGGACAGACGGACAAACGGACAGACGAACAAACGGACATCACTATATCGACTCGGCTGTTGATGCTGATCAAGAATGCTTTATGGGGTGGAAAAAGCCTCCTACTGCCTGCCTTCTGTTACGCACATTTCGCTTCTGACAAACTTAATACACTCCTCTACGCTTTTTTAGAGTACGGGGTCTAGATACATATACAAGAGTAATTCTTCAGAGCTATAGTCTTTTACTTACACTTCTTCTTTCAAACACCATCTGCTTTCTGCCAGTGTAGATGCTCCCGATTTAGCATTATGATAGCGACGACAATCTCGATAAGCAGCTATAAGCAGCTTTTATAATCTGAGATTCTGCTTAAAAATCGAATGAGTCAACAGAACAAAAGCGCCAGCATGCGAATAACAACATTAACAACAACAAAATGTATATTATATTAAAATATTAATCATATGCCTAAACAAGTTTTGCACACACATATAGAATTTGGTTAATGATTTATTTTCTGAGTGAATTACCTCATAAAAATGCCTAAAATCTTTAAATGACAAGCCAGAAATTATGTGAAAATGTTGGAAGAAAAACCGCTAAATGGCAAATGGGAGGGAAAAGCTAATTGTTTAAACACGAACAGCCATTTTACAGTCAAACACTAAAAGTCAAATTGTAAAAATATGAGAAAAATTTGTGTTTTTGTTTTGACTTTTGTGGAGCAAATAACTTGCGGCACAAGCCAAACACTATAAATACTATATATATACACACTGTGGCCCACAACTTCTCACACCCACTGTGTGTATATATTTTTCTATATTTATGTGAAGTTTGGAACACTGCCCCACCCCACAAAAGTGCCCACAATCTGTGGCTGCCTCTTACGACATAGAAAACAAATATTTTTACATTTGAGTTTTGTTTTTCTTCTTTTTCTTTTTGGGCCTAAAGAAAAGCGTGGGTCGTTTTCTTATTTAACGTTTCATTTCCATTTCCCGCAGACACTGCAAGTATTACGTATACGTAATAATTGCGAGCAAAGTGGACATATAAAAGTGATTATCAGCCTTGGATTCTTGATAACAATCTGGCAGCTACTGATAAGATACTTGCACGACGGTAGATACAAAAATGGAAGCCAAAAACTTCATAATGCGCTCTCGACGTTAGATACAAGACTGGAAGCTACTAAGGGGACCTGTAGTATGAAAGTTAAGAGGGTTTATTGGCTTTGTGGCTAGGGAGTAGCACTTACATGAAGTAAATGTTTTCTTGGAGTCTACTTTCGTCACTAGACGCTTTAAAACCACCCATTAATCGCCTTTTTAGAAATTGATATAAAATATTGTAAAGTTTCTTTATACAATACTATTACAGAGTCTCTTGAAGCCAGCTTCTCTGCTGCCAGCTCAGCATATTCGAGTTGAGACTTTTGCAATCAAAGGCGTGTCAATCAAATGCGCTATAAAAAGGTAAAGTAAAAGGCGGGACAGCAAAAGGGTCGCAATCGCAGAGGTTGCGACATGCAGAAAACGAAGAAAAAGAGACACCGAGTGGAAGAGAAATAGAGGGAGTGCAAGAGGGAGATAGCTATAGGCCAGCGGCAATCAATGCGGGAAAATGTCAAGAAAAGTTGAAATTTATAGACGATTGCCAAAGAAAAGTTGCAGCACATTTTATTACCAATGGCAAATGAGAGGGTATAAGACAAATGACAAAGGGTAGCATGATTTTGTGGCACAGAATGTGACGCTAAACAAAATAAGGACAAAAAAACTTGACAGAAAAACCAGCTAAACCCCATAAATCTTTATTTTTCAACCTCTACTGAGTATCTAACGGTTAATTCTGCTCTACTCTAACTTCGACAAGAAAACTTGACAGGAAAACCAGGAAAACCCTATAAAGCTTCTCCAGAAATCTTCAAACTTAGTAGGTGCTTAAGAAAAAGTCTTAGTTTCTTTATTTTTCAACCTCTACTGAGTATCTAACAGTCTATTCTGCTCTACTCTAACTTTAACAAGAAAACTTGACAGGAAAACCAGGAAACCCCTATAAAGCTTCTCCAGAAATCTTCAAACTTAGTAGGTGCTTAAGAAAAAGTCTTAGTCACTATATTTTTCAGCCTCCACTGAGTATCTAACAGTCTATTCTGCTCTACTCTACCTTCCTTTCTTGCTTTATGTCATTTACATAAATTCATAATGAGATTTGTAGGGTCCAACTGTGACACATGGCCTGGCCAACAAAACTAAGTCTCTGTCACAGTATTGACCATGTCAAGAGCAAAGAGTATTTGCCAAATCAATCAATACCAATTAAACAATTTAGTGGAAAGACTGCATAAATATATAATGCTTCTAATTGAATCTTTTGCACTAATGAGCACACCGTGTGATCTGCAAACAATCAGCAAGATTTTCCGCCACAAAGAAAACTCATTGGGACCGGAAAAGCGTTAAATGTTTACAAAAATATTTTGCATTTCGCTGTTTAAACAATAAGACACACGATTTAATGGCATAAATGCGATTTTGTGTAATAACATGTGTGCAAATGTTTATATGTTTTTGTTGTTGTTATTGGACTGTAATCGGCTCATTAAATGGATTAATTTAGTGTTTTGTTTTGAAAAAAACAGATGTTGTCTCTGTGGAAAATTATAATTACAGTTAGTTGAAGTAGGAAGCAGACGAAATTAGTTTTTATGGCGTTTTGAAGAGCTCAAAAAGTAATATGAATAAATTTTAAATACTTTTCCGACTTTAAACAAAGAGTAAGTTTCAAAATTAATCAGAAATTCCATGTTTAAAGTGTTTTTTTCTACCTACTTTTCCACAAACTGTTCTAGCAGCTACTAGCCAGTATCTTTAGGCCATAATTGCTGCCACATTTATGTTGTCAACAGTTTTTCTTTCTTTTTTGAGACTAATTGAAGTTGATACGAAATAGAACGAAATCTAGATGTCGGTGACCGCAATAAAGTCTTTTGATCTACTTTTCAGCTACAACAAGAAGCAAGAGCGTGAAAGAGAGAGCGAAAGAGATGGTGGGGAGAGAGTGGGAGACCCAACATAGGCACACTTTGGTACCTTCCTAACTAATTCTGTGACACAACTGGAAAATTGTGCATTTTGAAATCTGGCAAAGTAAAAAAAAGTAATAAGAACACGCTCCACATACTATTTTCTATTTTCCATGCGACACCGAGGAAACGTTGTGGAAAACTAAATGAGGCGTGACAAGGCAGAAAACAAGAGCAAGAAAAACGCACGCACCAGCGAGAAAGAGACAGACGAACCACTTGGTAATTGGGAGCACCCAACAACAACCAAAACAACGACAACATAAACATTCTTGCACAAATAAATTGTATAAAACTCAAAAAGAAGAGTTGCTCGACTGCTTTGAGCCCAAACACTAAAAGTAAACTTGATCTGCGTGCAGCACGTCAGAGTTTTCTAATTAAATTTAATATTTTTAACTTAAATTACTAAATAAAAGTCCCAAGTCCCCACAACAACATAAGCTCTTAGTTCTGCTTTGGGTACTGGGCTAAAACGACTCTCAAACGGCTTTTAAAGTGGCAATGACTGAAAAATACCCGTAACACCACTGAAAATGATTTAACAACAACTTTTTATGTTAAGCTATAAAAATATTGAGCCCCAAACGTCAGCTAAGTACTTTAAAAATAATACACAACTATTTAGCACCTGTCACGCCCCTACTCCCCCCTAAAACTACCGGGTATACCACAAAGAGTCACTGTAAGGAAAGACAAAGCATATAAAAAATTGAAAATCTCATGAAAAGCGTGGAAAAGCAGCCGCCAAAGCCACAACTAAGCGCCACTCGACAGAGACAGAAAGAGAACGAATAAGAAAGAGGGTGGGGGTCGACGGGTTAAAGGGTCACACAATTAACCCTTTTGGGAGGCGCGAGGGCAACAACAATTGCTTTGAAGTCGCTATTGTGTTGATAACGTGGCTCGTTGGCTCAGCTACTAGCCAATTGGGTTATGTTGACATCCACCCGTCAATAGGTGTCGCCTCGAGCCACAATTGAAAATTGCTTTAATTAGTTTATATGTATAAAGCACAACAAAAACAAGGCAAAAATGCAATAAAATTAATCGCTTATGTCGTAATCGCATTTGCCGTGTGCCCACAGTTGCCACGCCCCCACTGCTTCCCTCCCTAAGCCTCAGTGCTCTCAATCTGCTTTTGATAAATTGCACATAGGACAGAGGGAGGGGCAGGGGGTGCAGGTGGGAATGGGGGAAAGGTGTATCGAGTGAATGGCACTTGGAACATTTGCTGAGATTCAATCATGTATAGCGTATGACGACCGTTCCCGATTCCATTACAGCCAGCTTAACGAGATTTCCAGCTAGTGGAGCGTAAAGCTCTACCCTCTCCCTCGCTCTTACCACCTCTGCCTCTCTGTGTTCCTCTTCCTGCTCTTAGCAGCGACTATTTCATGCGCGCTCTGCCTGGATTAAAGCCTGATTAAATCACCACATGAATCTGATCTCCAAGCATAAATATAGCCAGCAAATATTTTTAGACCCTGTACTCGAAATAGTAACAAATGTACAATAATTAAAATGCAGAGGAGTTTAACAAGTTCAAACGTTTCGCACTTGAAATAAAAGATAAAAAGACAAAAGCAAAGAAAACTACGAAACAGCAGAGATAAAATTTCAAAACTAACTGTGAATGACACACGCAATACACTTATGCAAACGGTAATAAATTAAGCAAAAAATGCAAATCATTTGTAGAGAATTTCATGTTAGAAGCATCGAAAGTGAAATTTTCGTTATCAACTGCTCACACACACACACATACACCAGAGACACGCGCGCACAGACGCCGACATATTTGAACCCACGGGTTTCACACACAAAGCCACAAAACGATCTGCAAAGGTGTAAAAAAAAAAAACAAGCACTCGGCTTCAAAGCTTCGGGTTCAGTTCGGCTCTGACTCTGATGTTTTGTCTCGCTCGCACTCTGCTTTAAGGCACCTGCTTCATTCCAGTGTCGTCGTCTAGCGGGCGTATCACCCAGAATGAGCCAGCAGTACTCCCCACCCCCGTCTCTGCCGCCCACTACTCCTCCCCCTTATGAGTGCTGCTCTTGGTATTGGTCGCTACAGCAGCAGCAGCGGCAGAGCAGCAGCCGCCGTTTTTCAAATGCTAAAATTGGCGATTAGTCAAAATGATGTCACCGAGTTATTTTGATTGTTTTTTATATACACACACAAACACACACGTATCGGTATTTATTTATTTATTTTGCTTTGGTTTTTAGTTTGCTTTGCTTTTGGCATTTCAGTGACTTCAACGCGCCCAGTTCAATACTATACTATTAAATTAAATGCTTGTTATTGTTTTACCAACTCAGGTGTGAATTGCAAATATGCAAGGCTTAAAACAACTTTAATTAGCAGCTTTTAATGCATTTATGTCAAATACTAAAACGCAAGCTCACGATCGAAAAAATTAGGTACAAGAAAATTTCCAGCCTGGAAACTGGAAGTCTAGGACGACCATTTTGGAGTACTAAGAAGAGAAGCGCATAATGAGACAAAGCTACTATTGTCAGCCTAACAAAAAATATATTATAATCACAATAACTTACATATAATAATTTAATTACTCATTTAACCAATTTATAACACTTCAGTATGTGATAGATTAAAACGCGATCAAAAAACATCAAAGCTTTGAAACTGCAGTAAGACCATTTCTGTTTGGCTGATAGTACTAAAAATGTCCTAAAAGTGTGTGGGCACCTAAAGTGTGTGGGCAGCTAATGTAGAGCGGGTGGAGTTGGGTCCAGGAGTGGGAGGGAGAGCAAAGTAAAGTGCCAGCTGCTGCTGCGACATTGCGTTTTTATGAATGAAACACGCACAGATTTAAACCGATTTAAAATCGGCCTCAAGTTTTTTGTTTTACTTTTTGCAATTTAAATTGTTGTTTACCTTTTTATAAGTTTTTTGTAATCGGCTTTCGCTGCGTCGACTAGATGCGTCACTTTTTATTACTATGCTGTGCTCTGCGACAGATTTTTGTAGCTCTTTTTTGGCCCTTAAGCTGGCTTTCTTCTTCTTCTGCTTCGTTGAGTGTTTTTTTTTTCACCTGCTGTTTTGTTTGTTTTTCTTGATTTTTCACTGCATTTGGGAGTTAAGTACTAATGTGTGTGGGTGGCTTTGTGTGTGCCCTTTAAATCAATGCTGACTTTGGCCTTGTAGAAAAAGTCTTTTTGGATAGACAATTACAACTTCTGTTTTCGTTTTTTATCTGCGACTTGATTTCGCAGCCCGAGACGCACACACGCACACGCATACACAAACACTGCTACACATACAATAACACCGAGCACTGTAAGCTGAGTCGAAACGCTATGTAAGGTTTTTTAATTCGCTTTAATTACCGCTTTGCCACGGTTTCAGTTACCAAATTTTGTCTATTATAATTTACTTTTTAATTTGTTCAGGTAGCTTTGCAAAAGCTGCAAACGCTATCAACAATAAATTTTTGTTTACGCAGCGCCTAAAAAACGTCGCCCGCTGCTGCTGCACTTGACTGCTTTCAACCACCGACTAATCAGTGTGACCAGTTGTAAGTAAGTTAATAATCTCTGCAGAGTTCTAAGTATTTTAGTACCAAATGACGCAGCCGGTATTTAAATACCAACTAGCCGGCAGCAGATATAATTAATTTAAACTATGTGCAATTTGCAAAAGTTTGCAAAAATTAAACTAATTACTCATTGTACTTAAAGTAAATGATTTATTCATACAAATAGGGACAACAAGAAAAAATAAGAGTACAGCTGACGTGGCTTAAACGTTACTGTTGATGGCCTGTAAATTCTGTGATGCTTTTCTTATAGGATTAATCCGATTTGAGGGATTTTTCTGTTTCAGCCTTTAAAGTACGTTCCTTTCTCGCCTTTTCCCTGAGTTGCGCCGTCTTCAACGTGGCCATCATTTGTGTGGAATTGTACAACCAAGTGCCCTACAAAAACTTATTTGATTAAAAACAATCAAGTGTGAGACACATTTAATACTCACGATTAAGAGCATGCAGTTCAGCAATATGGGAATTGAGAAAACGGTGGAAATAAACAAACCGTTCTCATCGAAATATTGCTGTTTTGAGAATGTTTTCCAGTTTTGGGCCGCATATTCGTTAATACTCTCCGAGAAGTACACAACCAATACTATAAAAAATTAAATATATTTAAGATAATACTAAAATTAACTTATATTTTATACGTACGCAGCACTAGAAAGAGAAAAACTTGAAAATTCGTATTATTTCGGGTTAATAGTGCCGTACTCGTTGTGAGCACGTGTATCAGTATCAATGCTATGAGCCATGGGTCTTTCCAGTCGATCTAGAAACGGAATAAACATATATATCATTAAGCTCGGCAGATAAACTCCGTTTTGTTTTAAAAACTCACGCTCAGCAAAAATGTCCAATAGCCTGTGATTTCATTAACTTCGATTTGCCCGGGATGCATTTTGTGAGCGCTTTAATTATAGAAAATGCTTCAAATGTTTAAACTATTTCATTTATTGAGTATTTTTCGCTGTTGTTTATTTCGTTTGACAGACGCGACTTGTGTGGCACAAAAAAAAATAAACGTCAGCTGTTTGTTAACAGCAACGTAAGCAACACACTTAACAGCGCTAGTATCGAAAGTACTAATTATCGATATAGCTTCGGTTACTCTGTTAAACATATGAAAGAGCAGCAATCGATAGCAACTAACATTGAAAGTTAACAGAGCTATCGATTAACAGCCGCTGTTGCGGCAGCCCTGATCTGACCGTCCCACTCACGACGCACGTCATGCAGCTTGAACGTCTCATAAACTTTGCTTTCACTGACTCAGTAGACACAAAAAAACAACATTAACACAAAAAAAAAACAAAAATTTGCTGAAAATTATCACAAAGAATTTGTTAAAAGCAGTCAAAATTATAGTAAACATAAACGCCAAAGCATAATATATATACATATATATGTATAGTGCTGTTAGTTAACTATGTGTGAGAGCAGCACAAGTCAAAAGCTGAAAAAATTGTGAAAACGTGAACGACAAACAAAAAAAAGTTACAGCAAAAAAAAAAAACAATAGCAGAGAAAAAGACAATTTGTGTGGGGGGATAACAAGGAAATTGTGAAGATTTTAAGCAGAGTAGCAAAACAAAGCGAGCGTTGTCTGCGCTAATAAAAACCAAGAAAAAGAAGGAAAAAAAGAGAACGCAAAAGCAGACAACAAGAATTGTGTTGTTGTTATTGTTGTTGTAGTTGTGTTGTTGCTGCAGCGTGCGATTATATATATGTATGTTTCTGTGTCAGTTTTAAGCAGTAACAACGACTCGCAACAGGAGGAGGTACCAGGAGACGCGGCGTCGACACTTTGAGTGTCGTTTACCCCGCAAGAGCCGCAGTTCCCGCCTCAAACAGAAACCGAAACGACCCCGTAAGCGTCAAGTGCACTATCTGAAGCGTCTGGACTACCAACAACAGCAGCAGCAACTCCAGCAGTTCACATTTGAGGTATTCCCCATGGCTGTTAAACAGAACAACACCGAAGCGAACGAGAATGCCAGCAATACAGCCGGCAGTCAGACGGGCGGCGCTGGCTCTGCCATGATGAACGCCAACCCTGACACAGACGAAGGCGGCGGCGGTGGTGGCAGTGGCGTCGGCAGCGCTGCTTTGCACACGGGCGCACAGCTAGAAGGCAGCAGTCAACTGACCGCTTCCAATGGCCGCGAAGCAGCTGGAGCTGGCAATGCTAGAAACATTGGAAATGAATTCACAGTTATCCAGCTGGAGATCAAAGCGCTGCTGAAACTGCTGCAGGAAATCAACCCGGAGAACTCAAACGCCACCTTCGCGGTCTATAATAAGGTGATACTCACACTGGCACATATGCACATTAGTCCCTCGTCCACATATCTGACGCTCTTCAAGGAGGAGATCATTAAAGTGGGCAAAATGCTGTCCCAGAAGAAGGAGTATCTGATCTTCTATCTGTCCGTGGTGTACAAACTGATATCCCAGACGAATGCGAAGCCTCCCTCGGTGGCTGTGGCTATTGTATTTCAACTGTTTAGTCCCAATCTTATACTGGAGGCAGTGCAGTCGCTGCTGGAGCAGAGTGTCCAGGATGCAAGCATCAGGAAGACAGTGAAATTACTTTGCCTGTGGCTGAAACTCTGTAATTTCTGCTCGAATCTCAATTTGTGGATTCTGGCCTTGCTGCAGGGACTGCGGGAGCAGGAGAAGTACCAACTGCTCGACGAGATTGCCATGGACAACATCGAGATGCTCTTCACGCTCATGATGTTTCCTGCCCTACGTCCCAAGGCGGCGCCCATTGTCTTTCACATGCTCTCCACGATCAACCAGGCGCCCGAGATATTCCACAAGGTATGGGAGTTATCTACTCTCTCTTTCCCTCAATTTAATGCTTTCTCCCTCTTGCAGTTATTGCCAAAGATTCCTCGGGTGATTGATGTGATCAACAGTCAATCGAACACCATCGAAGATTCATCGAACGATGCACGCTCCTATATCCAAAGATTGGTGGATCTATTCAATGCTTTAATGATGCGCTTCTATGACAACGATCATCTCTATGCCAGCCTCAAGGATCTCCTCCAAATGTACGAGCCCTCCCGCAACTGTGTCGCCATCGCCCACGCCATGCTGGAGCACGCTCTGCCCCGCAACGCCAGGGTGGGACTGGTCAATCTGGGGAATACCTGCTACATGAACAGTGTGCTCCAGGCTTTGGCCATGACCAGCGAGTGAGTAGCTCTACTAAGCGGGGGAACCTAGGAGAGAAGTGCTACAATCCACCACTAACTTTTTCATCCCTTCTCCCACAGCTTTGCGCGTCAGATTCTGCTGATCGAGAGCAACTCGCTGCTGCTGCTGAAGATGCAGCAACAGATTGCGCTTATGCATCACTCGACGCGGTATGAGCTGACCCCTACGAGGGTCTTGAAGGCGACACGCCCACCGGGCTTTACGCCGGGACTGCAGCAGGACAGCTCCGAGTTCCTAGGGTATTTGCTGGATCTGCTGCACGAGCACGAGATCGGAGCGCACAGCAATGCGCATCATCATCACCACTTGGAGGATTCGAAGGCGGTGAAGGAATCGACGGAACCGGCGAATAAAATCGTGGATGAGATTGTGGCCGCCGGAGTGATACCCTACAATAGCAAGGACTATGAGCTATGTCGACCACCGACGACGGCGACGACTCCGCCAGCAATTGGTCTAAATGCCACGCCCACCAGCGCACAGCCCAAGAAGCCGCCCTCGACGATTGACAAGACATTCGCCGGGAAACTGTCCACAACGTACACTTGCCTCAGTTGCACCTGGGAGAGTCGCAACGAGGACAGTTTCCGTGAGTTGCAGCTGTCGTTTCCGGACGACAAGGATGATTGCGGTGCCACCAATTACTCCGTGCAGGATCTGATCGATTACTACTGCTCCCCTGAGAAACTGGATGGAGAGAATCAATACTTTTGTCCCAGCTGCAAGAAACTCTGCGATGCCGAGCGACGGATTGCCATCACCCAAGCACCGAGGAACCTAATCCTGACCCTCAAGCAGTTCAAGTACGATCAGAAGTATCACTTCCGCACCAAACTGATGCACAAAGTGTTCCACGACGAGAGCGTAAGTGTTGGGAAGGGAAAAGCGGGTTACTTGTAGGGGATTATCATATTAAACTTACTTTTTCCACTCTTCCGCCAGGTGATTGTGAAGGTGTGCGCCATGGATTCGCTGCAGGAAACCTGCACGGTGCACTATGATCTCTACGCGGGCGTAGTGCACGCCGGTTACAGCATGGATTCCGGGCATTACTTCACCTTCGCCGCTGATCAGTCGAAGAACTGGTTCAAATTCAATGATAATCTGGTAACGAGCTCAAAGCCGTCGGAGATGCACAGTTTGATGTCGCCGAATACGCCGTATATACTCTTCTATCAGATGTGCGGCAGATCGGCGGAGTCGTCGGTGGATGGACCGTTGCATCCAATCGTACCATTGCCACAGATGCCGCCACTCAAGCTGGACGAACTGCCGCGCACGCTGAGGGATTATGTGAAGCAGGATAATCGGGATTATGATCATGAATTGCAGTTGCAGTTGCAGCATTTTAAGCGCCAAGCGAAGCGACAGAATTTAAATGATAACGGTACTATGACGCGTAACGGTTACGAGGGTGATGACGAGGATGATCAGACGCCGCCTCCCGCGGGTGGGTGTGGTGGCAACGATTTGGGTATGAATTTCAATCGTTTCGTCTACTGATAATTCTCCAACAGACTGGAAAGCTGGAAAGCGGCGTCGTTTCAATGTGTATGAGAGAGGGAGGGGAAAATAGAGGAGAGAGAGAGAGCGAGTTTGTGCTACAAACATACATATATACAACATATATATATTCAACTTTATATACTACTATACCTATAAATGTATTTGTATTTGTAACTGTAACCTCTGTATGTGTGCGTGTGTGTGTGTGTGTAAAATATGTGTATATATAGTCAGGTATCAAGCAGCAGCAGCAGCAATCTTAATGTTTTATAAGTACACACGTACACACGCTAAACACATGCATATAATCACACATACGTACACGCACACGCATATACACAGCGGCAGTGTAGACTTTTATCTCTTACGTTTGGAGCGCGCTCTCCAGCTGCACACACTTGCCCACACACTTACACAAACATTCACTTACTACACACACACACACACATACTATTGTTGTCATGTTCCTTAAACCAAAACTCCAAGCACAGAAACTACAATTGTATTTTTTTTTCCATTTTACAAAACGAAACAAAAATTTGTTATAATTTTTATGCATTGTTTTTCTTTGTTAACACATATTTATAGTTTTTAGTCTTATAAAAAACAACACAAAAACAAATCACATTGAATTACAACAATTAAAATTAGCCAGAACGAATGTTAAACGTTTAGATACTCCTTAGTACTATATATAATATAATTAAAATAACATGAATTATCCAAAAAACGTAACTTCCCAATTCTGGCCTAAAGAAAACAATTAACTTTTAGTTCTTCATTGTGCTTGTAATCTTTGTTTAACAAATTTTAAAAGCAACAACTTTTAGCGCCTCTTATGGAAGAAAAAAAAGAAACTTGTAAAATTTATGTTCAGCATCTTTGAATTTTGTGAATTTCGAAAATTTACCATTTTTATGTAACACGAATTTTGAAACGGAAGAAAAGCCTGGAAAATATGCAACGCTCAATGTGTTTTAATGCGATGTATAATAAAAAAAACATAAACTTATATTTATTGCGTTAAGGTTTTTTGAAAATTTATTGCAATTATAAATTGGAATAATTTTTCGATTACATTTGTATATGCTGTAACTTATGAATATTTATCTATTAATATTAATAAGGGATTCAATAAAAAAAAAAGAAACAAATAAAATTGTGTTAATTATTGTATTACAGGGTATGCAGCTGTTCGAGTATACTTTAACTGTTGTGCTTTCGCGATATATCGCAATAGTATTTTTTGTTGGTATCTTGGTGTATTTTGCCCACCACACTGAACGGTCACACTCAAGTCGCTGGCCCCAAAAGCCTCCAGCTGAAAATCGTCTCACGCACACACACACACACACATACACCAGCCACAACGTTCTGGAGCGCGCCTATAAAATGAGCAATACACGGAGTGCTCTCGAACAGTCTCCGTCTCTCTCTCGACTGCCGTGGATTTAATTATTAAGACAATACGCGACGGTTTGTGCGCTTAGTCAACGCCAAGCGCTGCAATAACAACGAGCTCTGGAAGTAAATACATAAATAATACGCGTGGCGCACAAAATCAGCAAATAGTGTAAATAATCCAACGTTTTATCTGCCCACAAATTTTGTACAAAAAAAAAAAAAGCTGCGACAACAATAGCAACAGCAGCGGCCGAAGCAGCGCAGCAACACAAATAACAAAAATAAACTGTAAAACGGTTTATGTACAAATATAAATACATATATTTTGCTACCTTTTTGTACCGCAACCACAACGACCACCAAAAACAAAACAAAAGCCAGAAAAAGCACAATTGATTTATTGTTTTTACAATAACAACAACAAATTTCGCCAGCTGTTCTTGCTGCATGCTCTAGATTGCGGTAAAAAAAAGTCTCATCCTGCTGCACACAAAAATAAAAGAGTGTGGTTATGTTTGTCCATATCCTCGCCGTTATTGTCGGCTGCTGAAGGTGAGCGAAGGACATTCCGGCAAAGGAAAACGTATTTAATTTAGCCACAAAGACGCGCAAATAAAGTTGTTGTGGAAGTTAAGCAACTGATTAAGAGAAACACACCCCACCCCTAGCGCCACCCTACTGCGCTCCACACTCACACACACACACAGAGGCCTTCAATATGCGCATTTTTCCCGTACGCCTCTCGGCCGTTTCGTCATCCATGGCGAATTTGGCCAAAATGTTGGACTTTTACTCTGGCTTCAATCCGTCGCCGCTGTCGATAAAGCAGTTTATGGATTTTGGTAAGAATTAATTTCATTTAATTGCTTGCACGTCGTCCTTTTATGTTCACATACCTACAAACATATGTAATTGCCGGTAAAAACGCGCACTCTCTTCTCTGCTGTGCTCGCTCTCTATGTCACTCTCTTTCGTATGCAGTATGTTTGTGAGAGCGCGCGTGTGTGTGTTTGTGCATGGTGTTGCGTGCGTGTGAATTGTTTTGCTTTAGGTCTTGTTGTTGGTAAAGAACTATGAATGCGAGCCTCTTGTGACGTAAGCGCTCTTCAAGCTGTGATCTTATCGCCCTTCAGCTTATATAACACAACTAAGTAAATATCTTTGGTCACACTTCACACAGCCTAAGTTCAGCTGAGCGAATTACCGTTATCTAATATCCATTTTAATTTCATTTATTTGTCAATTAAGCGGTTTTCAGCTACACTCTCTCGCTCTCTTCATTGAGTCGTACAACAACACAAACTGTTGACTATACAGAGCTTACATGAGCGGCTGAGTGAGGGAGAGAGCGAGTGAAAGAGAGTGCAGCTGCCGGCTTTATAAACAACAACAACAATGGTTAGATGTAAAACGGAAGTTCCCACAAAATTAAACGTTATTTTCAATGACAATGAAAATTTATACTTCGTTCGGATTGAATTGCATTCGTTTGTCATCATCAGCCTTCCTGCTCACACACCCACCAGTTGCAGTTGTTGCCGTGTTTGGCACGTGCCGCCCAAGGACGTTTCAATGTCAGTCATATAGACAACTGCATGCCTATACTACACACACACAAACCTATACACACAAATATACCAGAAATACATATTTACCGGCTGTGTATATCTATAAGCACGTTTACACTGTTCTAAGCTTCAATAAGCCTGCAGAGCTTAGCGTATGAGCTAAGCCATGCCCTGTAAATTACGTAAAAATTGTTTCAGCTGAAAATATAAAAAGCATTAAATTTAACTGCAATTTTTATGATCTTATAAAATGTTTTAAGCAAAAAACACAGAACTATAAAGATAATTTTCTTTTCGAAATGATTGTACAATCATTCATATAATATTATTATCAATGTGTACAAAAAATTATACAAAAAAACAGATAACAAACGTTTATTTAAAAATATTCCTGGTATTAAAAAATTATAAACGATTCAGTTAGCTTGACATACCAATTTTTAAGCGGTCTTTATAGGGTATGTGGCTAAGTACTAGGCTGTCAGGCTTTGTTAGCGCATTTGGGCCGTAAAAGTTCTTAGCCATTTGAGGCCATGCAGGCAGCAGGCAGTCAGTCAGTCAGGCAAACTGTGCCACAAATGGCAACTGACTTGAAAACAATGCTCTCGGTTCGGGCCAAGTGGCTGGAACCCAGTTTTAGTATGAGCCAGTGTGATTATGTTGTTTTATAACAGCTTTTTTTCCTTTTGGTCTATATTTAGACAGGCAAGGAGGCGAATTTAAAGGGTCTTCGCGTACTCCAACTAGAAGGCCGCTGTTTATTAATAGACATGTGAACAATGTGAACAAGGTACAGCTGGTCCAAAATAATCAATACACAATATTCGATTTATGATCACAATTCCCTTCTTTTCCTCCTCTTTTTTATATCCACATTAACTTTTGTTTTTGCTGTGTTTTTGTTTTATGAAGTGTCAACAAAATTAATAAACGCTTGTCCACAAAAAGCACTTGAACTTTGATGTGAGCGATAAGGTGGCAGAGTGCTTTTGTTGCCAACTGTACTTGTAAACACTTTAACACCTCGTAGTACCCACTGAATGCGCCGAGTGCTAACAAAAGTCAAGAGTTTGGCTTTGTGTAATGGAATTCTAGTGATTCGCTTGGAAAACTGCTAAAATTCGCATACATAGAGTAGCATATTGTTATTGACTTTATCGCATAGATGTGCTATGTGCGAATGGGCTTTATTAATAGTTTACATGGCGTATACGTAATATACTACTTGAGCACTCTATATCAAGATAACCACTAGTTATTGGCCTATATTTAATGGCTCTAATCACTTTCGCTATCAGTTGGCCAACTAGAAAACAATATATACTATATATGCCCCTTTCCAATTTGATTACCCCCCATTATTTCGCTCTCTTTCGACTGATCATGTGCTGCGTGGGCAAAAAAAAACACTCACACACATAATACGACAATTTTTTACTCGAAATCCAAATTTAAGTATATAAATATTTTTATTTTTAAGCGGAAAATTTTTATTTTTCGCTGATTGAACGTGTGACCAACTGAGGAATTGAATATAGGTATATATTCTATAGGTAGAGACGATAACCGAAAGTCCCAGCATCATAATTAGAAGTGGACTTTGCAATTTTGCTGCAGGGATGCTTGAACTTTGGAATCATCGAACAAAAAACAAGAAAAATAAGATAAAAGACGTCAAAACTTAACCCAAATAGAACAAGAAACAAAGCAAAAAGTAAAGAAAAGCAGAGAAACAAAATAGAACTCATAGACGCCCCCGATAATAATGACAAGCACACGCGCCGCAATTCTCTACACGTTTTGCCAATATTTTGCAGGGTATATGGAAATTAAGCACTGCCAGGCATAAATAACGACACATAAAAGCAGAACAATAGTTTTAAGCTGCACAAGTGTGGAGAGTTCTCTCATTAAAGCTGAGCTAACGCAAGTCATATGCAGCTAGAAAGAAACAGCTCTTCGTGCCCACTCACTCTGTCTTTATTAGATATGCAGCTAATTTACAAAGAGAGCATTTGAAAGTCCAGCAAATCTTCAATTCGTTCTCTTGTGCTATCTTTGCCAGCCGTCAGACGATTGAAAGCAAAGCAAGGGCAACACAAGTGAGTGGAGAGTGGAAATTATGAGAGAGAGCGAGTGTGAGAGACGTAGAGGCGCGGCGACAAAGGCAAATGTGAGTCAAAAATAAGCAAAGATGTCGTCGTCAGAGTAAAATTGGATCTAATGAAAATTGCTGATGCAATTTAGACTAATATAAGATGCCAATTCTGCCTCCAAGCAGCTGATGAGCTGTGACGTCATGCTCAGCTGTTCAATACATTCAATATGTAAATGTAAATGTAATTGCGCATTTCCGTTGTGCGTTCAACTTGACTGGACTTGACAATCCCTGACCTTGCTCAGTGTGCGGTGGGGGGTCAGTGCATTAAGAAATTACTTCTTGTGCGTGCCACTTGTGTTTACCGTTGTACATTTTTAATACTCCAATTGGTATTAACACATCATTTGCTAAATGGTATAATAGAAGACGCATTCAATTGTGCACTAATTGAATTCCATGACGTGCAAACTTGTCACCTGTGCACACAATTCAATTAGACTACCAGACGTAAAGGGTTTAAGAAATGATTCCGATTAGAATCACGCGAGCAGCAGCTCAGCTCAGCTGTTATCGATAGTAATTCATCAAAGTGCCAGACAGTTTTCGATCAGATCACAAAGTCTACACACATGTTTTCATTTGATTTTTTGCAATAGCCAAAGTTCGGCATGAAGAACAACAAAACAAATAATGCAAGCAAACACATTCAAACAAATACACACACACACACACACAGTCAAAGATACGCACATCCAAACAAGCGATAAAAGCGGAAGGCAAACAACGTAGAACAACAACAAAGCATAAATAAATAAAGCTCTATTTTGAGGTCAGCCAGCTAGGCAGTCAGCCGGTGTGGTGGGAAAGAGAGAGAAGTGCTTAAGTGCGGCGCGTGTCTAACGATCGTGCGCTCTCTTTCCCACTCGCTCTCACTACTGCTCTCTCACAGTCACTGCTGTCTGCCCATCCAGCTTTGGTAGTTTCTCGCAAATTCTTATGGTTGCCGTCGCTTGTTTTTGTTTGTTATTGTTTTTTATGCTTTCGCGTGTTTTTATAACTCGTTTTATTAGATTCTGTTTTGTTTTGGAAATTCGTTACAATTGGCTCATAAACAAAATGGCCGACAAAGCAATCGCCGCTATTTATGACACATGCACTGCTCCGCTCTCTTTAATTGTGAGCTTTGAGTCCCACTGTAAATGTGTTGATTTCGTACTGCTTTTTATACAGCCCTCATCTATTTATTAGCTAAATTATCGGCAATTAAATGTCAGAATGTCTGGCGGGGCATGCCCCAATATGTTTCGTGTATTTTCAGCACAATTAAAAATCTAATATCGCCTATTATTATGCTTATTTTCGTTACTGATGTGGAGTTCAATGTGCTTATCAGTTTTTGGTCGTTTGTCTTTGTCAATCGTTTGTTTTGTTTCTGTTATGAAATTTGCTGACGAACAATAACAGAAAGCGAAATACAAGCAAAAGTGTATGTGTGTGTTTTGTTTGTGTGTAACACGATTCTTTGTGTGTGTGTGTGTGAGTTCAAAGATTTTAATTGGTTGACTAAATTTCCGTTCGGCGTATTTTGAACTGAGCTTATTTACAAGTGAGTTCATGCAAGCTAAAGACACGTACAGTTGCTGCAAAAAGTCTCTTGACAAAGAAAAGACAGAAAACAATTTTATGCAAGAATTGTACAGCTGAAACAAGAAAATTAATTACTTTGTTTAAATAAATTGGTGCGTAAATGAATTTCTTTGTCGACATACTTCGCTGACCCACTGTAAATGACTGAAACTCAAGCATTTGGGTTCATTTGCATTGTTTGCTTAATAAATATGCAAACAAAATTTAAATATAGCAACTTTTCTGATATAAGACAAACTGAAGCGTAATATTTATATAAGCTTTCCACACATTGAGTGAACTTAGACTTGAAATAAGTTGTATTCATTGTAACTGACCCTCATATGGTTTGCATGATCAGTGGGAATGTGATTCTGATTAGAATCTCGTTGGCTGATTGGCAGTGCCTGCTGATAAGCGTAGAACGAAATTTGTCAGTTACTTTGCATGCCCTGTGGGAAGAGTATAATGAGTATAATAATATTAATAAAATTTTCCTTAATTTTCTTTACTTTTTCGGCTCTTTCAGGTCAAAATGCCTGCGAGAAGAAATCGTACATATTTCTACGCAAAGAATTGCCTGTTCGCCTGGCGAATATCATGAAGGAGATCGCTTTACTGCCGGACAATCTGCTACACACACGCTCCGTCACTGAGGTGAGCTCCTGGTATGTGAAAAGCTTTGAGGATGTGCTGGAATTCGAAAACGCCGAACCCACTCATGATAATCTACAAAAGTAAGCAAAAAAACACTTTATAAAATGCATAAAAATTTAATTTACTTACCTTTAAATCTTTTTGTAGATTTGTGCGCGATTTGGATCTCATTAGGAATCGACACAATGATGTTGTACAGACAATGGCACAGGGCGTCATCGAGATGAAGGAGAACGAGGGCGGTCAAGTGGATGCACCCACTGAGAGCTCCATACAATACTTTCTCGATCGTCTCTACATGTCTCGCATCAGCATTCGTATGCTGATTAATCAGCACAGTGAGTCAAAGTCTTGCAAAATTTGTTCAAAACAAAATCAAAAGTTTTTTCCTACTCCCCCCTATAGCTCTGCTCTTTGGCGCCAGTCCGCATTCGTTGGGTCGTCACATTGGCTGCCTGGATCCCGCCTGTGATCTGTCGGATGTGGTGCGTGATGCGTACGAGAATGCGCGTTTTCTCTGTGATCAATACTATCTGACGAGTCCTGCATTGGAGATACAACAGCATAGCACGTCAACGGATGAGGTATTACCCATACGCACCGTCTACGTGCCATCACACTTGTATCACATGCTCTTCGAGCTGTTCAAGAACTCGATGCGTGCCGTTGTGGAGCATCATAATCATGACAACTGCGATACACTGCCGCCACTAAAGGTCGCCATCTGTCGCGGCAAGGAGGATATTTGCGTTAAGATCTCCGATCAGGGTGGTGGCATACCACGCTCCCAATCCGATCAGCTGTTCAAGTATATGTACAGCACAGCGCCGCAGCCATCGAAATCGGATATGCACACGGTGCCATTGGCTGGTTATGGCTATGGTCTGCCCATTTCGAGGCTCTATGCTCGCTACTTCCACGGCGACATTGTGTTACTCTCCTGCGAGGGATTCGGCACTGATGCCATCATATACCTGAAGGTAAAGCTCCTCTTCTGCTCTGCTGGATCTTTTACTTACACACTTTTCTTTTTCAGGCCCTTTCCGATGAGGCCAACGAGTTGTTGCCCATTTTCAACAAGACGAGCTCAAAGTTCTATCGCGCCACAGTACCGACCGGTGACTGGTCGAATCAGGTAAAATACGCCAAGAAGCCGAAGAAGACGAGCGCTATCATCCAATAGTTATCCAAAAAACACCCTTCCAAATCCCAACCGAAGGCCAATCCTCTACTCTCCTCCATTGCGATCGGAAAACCCTTTGAACCCAGCATGGAATTTTCCCTCTTTTCACTACTCAATTTGTTATTTGTTAATTTTTGCCTTTTGCCAAATCCAATTTGCATTTTTAGAGAAACTTCTGTTGTCGTTAAATTAACCAATTTGTCATTTATTAATTGTTTGACATTCCAAAAAAGAAATTGCGAATTGCAGGCGATTTGGGGTGTTTTCGCTGGGAAATTGTAGGGTTCATTTTTGGTTGATTTTATTTAAAACTAGCATATAACTATAAAGTCTTATATTTGATATATATATTATATATTTATTGCTTCTTAAAAGTGAGATCTGTTTTAAAATTAAGTTTAAAAAAACGTTTTGTCTGTTTAATTTGAAGCACACGATATTTACATGTAATAAATACAAAAATATACATATATTTATTTTTTAAGCTCTACACAAAATAAACTGTTGAGATTTATACACACATACACAACGTTACGTACATGATTTTATTAATTAATTGTGTTATTAATCATTTTTAGTGTTAAATTAACTTATAGTTTAAGTTATTTAACTACTTTTGGGTGCAGTTTTTTATTAATTTTTTTTTTTTAAGCGCGCATGATTTTTTAATCTAATGCACTTTTAGTTGTACGCCTTTATTTGTTACTAACAATTTAAATTGCTAAAATTAGGACAGCGCTTAAATTTGTACTCTGCTGCTGTGTTAAAAAATGTAGCATACTTTCAGGCATGGTTTAAAATTCCAGCCCCTTCAGACCTTAAACTTTGATTTGGAATATTTAAGCACTAAGAATTGCGATCTGCAATTGGCAAGCCATTTTGAACTTGGCAGAAATACCTCAATGCCAATAAAATATTTAAAAAATTTTAAGTGTAATTTTTGTGTGATTTTCGATCATTTTAAAATTATTCTTTTGTTTTTAAACTTTTCTAATTTTTCTAGTCTTTTAATTTTCAATAATTTCCTTTCTTTATCTTTTTAATTTTCCACCTAATTTATTTGGACTTTATTAATTCCATTTTTTTCAGAACTTTTCGAATCGTTGGCGTTATATATACGGTTTCTTGAAAAACCTATAAGACTGGCCCAATTTCAATTGATAAATTCCTATCGAAAACTAGACCAACTAAAGCTACTATACTGAAATTGAAGTATTATGTACATATATATAGAGAATTTTGCATATTTCAGAGCTCCGATATGAACGCAAGGCAACTGAGTGCGACGATTCCGAAACGCTATAACGATTTGGATTAGAAATCGGTATACTCAAATGATACTCAGGACAAACGACTATGAGAAGACAAAGTGGAGGAGGAAGAGGAACAGCAACAGCAACAATAGTTTTAGAATCAAACCACACAGTGGATAAATAAACACACACACACACATGCATATATATCACTAATTCTTGGCAAACATTCCCAAAAATACAAGAACAACAGCAGCAACAACAACTACAATTTGTATTCATGGCAGTTACGTGTTAAGTTTATCATTGTTAACAAAAGAAATTAATATAAAAATATATAAATTGTTACAAAAAGTTTTGAAAAAACGCAGTTTTTATAAATTTTTTAAACAAGTAAAACTTGAAAACAACTGAAGCAATCGTAAGCAAATTTACACATTATGTGGCTAGAACCATTAATAGTCCACAAACCAATTTTGGTTCGAATCGGACTACTATATCATATAGATTTCATAGGCCAAATAGGTCGACTCTACTAGTGTTAAATGCTGACATCATCAGTTTTTATTATCAGCATCTTTTCTTCAGTTGAAATTTACCTGAAAGGCGTTCATTGATAAGCCTTTCAAATATATGTCAACTGATTTAAATACTCTGCATTCGTGACTCTTGATTCAGTCTACAGCAGATTGTCCTACGATGAGCTCTATTTGGATTTTTGTAGTCGTCGTGTGTTGTTTTTCCAACTCTGTGCGAACGCAGTTTTGGGTCAGCGAGTCACCGAGGAATAATCAGATAATGCAAGTATAAAAATTTAAATTTTTGAAATAAATTCTTGATTTTTCTGATGTTACAGACATGACGGACCGAATTCTTTGCCTTCTGCCTGTCCGAGCGATATTGAATTGAATGGAATTAGCACCATAAAGGTTAAGGGTCTGGAGCCGTTCCGCGTGCTCTGCAACTCAGATATAGCTGGTCCCGGCTGGACGGTGATAGCCTCGCGCAAGGACGGCAAAATGAACTTCTTCAGGAATTGGCAGGAATACAAGACGGGATTTGGTGAGTTGACTGGTGACTTTTTCATCGGAATGGAGAAACTGCATGCGATAACACTGGCACAGCCCCACTTGCTCTACATTCATCTCGTGGACTTTGAGGGCAACAAAGGTTTTGCCAAATACGATGATTTCCAAATCAGCACCGAAACGGATCAATATAGGCTAGCCAAACTGGGCGCCTATGTGGGGGACATTGGTGACAATCTGAGTGAATGTATCGGGGAAAATTTCAATACATATGATAAAAATAATCGATATGCGACAAGACGCTTTTCAGCCTGGTGGCACCGTGATATATCTTCGAAGTCGTAAGCACAAATGGTTTATATACTCGTATAGAGTTAACTTTTGTTTCCTCTTCCCTAAGCAATCTGTTTGGCCCTTATCTTAACGGAACCTATGTCTCTGATATGACTGGTATGTCTTGGAGTTCAAGCTGGCTAGAACCCTGGGTTGCCCCCAAAGAGATGCGCATGTTGGTAAAGCCCAAATGCAGCTGTTAACTTAGCGGAAAGTCCAAACTTGCAAATTATAATGTTTTGTACATATTTTTACAATAAAATTGCACGACATCGATATAAATATATATATTTTTATACACATATAAGATTCGTTTAGATTTACAATTATTTTATACAAAATTCTCACATTTAGGTTTTTAGCTTTTGCACATTATCACGACGTTTCTGACGCTTTTCATTTTCCGTTTTCCATTTTCCATTTAGACATTTTTGTTTTGTTTCGACTGATTGATTTAAACTATTTAACTACAGCAACAATTGATTCGTTTAAACAAAGTGCATTGAGTGCGTTCTGGAAGACGAACTCGAATCGCAATAATAATATATATAAAGTATATAATAATATTTAGTATATATAATAATAATAATAATAATAATAATCATACATAATATGCAAATATAAAATTATATAAACAATAATACACATACACATACAATATTTATATAGAAATATTCAAAAATATATGGAAATATCGAAATGGAAATCAACAGTGAACGAGAAAAGTATCTCACCAATAAGCTAACATACAATTTCTTTCAATTCTTTATACTTTTTTTCGTTTTTGTTCTTTTTTGTTGTTTGTTCAGTTAGTAATTTAATTATTTGATGTGTGTTTGCAATGGCGTAATTAGCACCTCTGGAATTTCCCCTCCTCACTTGCGCAACGGATCCAAACTTTCCAGCGAAAAGTCATCAATATTTAGCTGTTGACTCTGTGGATAAGAAAATTCATTACATTTCAGTTGCTGGGCTGGAAAATAGTCACTTTTCCCTACCTTAAATACGCTGGGTCCATTGTTCATTTCAAACGGATCGGAGCCAAATGGATCCGTATTGCCATTCAGGCCATTGTTAGCCACGTTGTTGGTCAACGGCGTTAGACGTCGCGGTGCCGCAATCTTTGGCGGTGGTGCCACTGCAAAGGGGAATAAATTTAATTAATTAATTTTGTAATTAGACCCTGTAGCACAAACTATTAAGGGGTATGTGCTTGCTACGTACATAATGGAGGCGTTATGTTGAGTTCGCTGGCAAAGCCGCTGCTGTTGTTGCTCATGTTGTTGCTGCTGCTGTTGTTGTTGCTCAGGCTAATGTTGTTGTTGTTGTGCAGCTTGTGATCGTTGTTGTTGTTGTTAGTGGCTGTGCTGGTGGTAAACAACTGTTGGCCAAAACTCTTGGATGGCTCAAAGCCAAACAAATCATTGCTAATCGCATTACGACCATTAAGATTCTCCTGAATCTCATCAGCTCTCGGATCGAAATCACTATCCGAATCCGAGTTCAACAAGAGTTCATCCATTTTCTGTGAATTTCCCTTGCCACCGCCGCCTCCGCTGCTGCTGCTAATGCTCAGCTGACTGGACAGATTACTCCTGGGCGGTACGATGGGCAAGAAGCTATTGGGTGACGCCGAGTGAATCGAGGCAGTCGTCGAGTTCGTGTCAATCAGCAGTTTGTCCTCATCTGAAGAAGGAACAAAAGGAAATTAGTTAGAAGGAAGAAAGAACGAACCGATTGTTCATGAATATATATACATGTAGAATATATATACCGATTTGGGTTTTATTCAATTACTCACCCAATTTGCCGTTGCTCAAGCTGCTCTCGTTGCCATTGAGCTCCTTGGGAGGCGCATCGGTTATGTCCTTGATGCCCAACTTAAATAGCATCGCATCCAGTTCGGACTTTGGCAATTTTGTGGACAACTCTCGCAGTCGATCCTTGTAGATGGCAATCGTTTGCTGCAAATGCTCGATCTGCTGCTGCGCTTTGTTTAGATTCGTCTTCTCATTGCTGTCCATGAATTTTCTGCACGAAAAGGGGAAAGGAAAATATGTAGTAGGACTGTAAAAGACCCTGTAATCAATTAGCAATATGCTCAGAAGTTTCCCACACAAGTTACAACATTTTTGGCATAGCTAGCATCTCTTTAAAGCTCAATATTACAAGTGCCAGACTGATTTAGACCCTGTACCTTTGTGGTAAAAGGGTATTTCACTCAGTAAAGCTTTGTAAAGTGTCTTCCCTTCCATTTCTATTATTACTCTCCCAAAATCTTAAATTTTCTAGCAATATCTAGCTATAAAACAGCTAAAATGGCAACACTGTTTGTCTTAAACTGCTGCCCTAGTTTTCTTTAACCTTTCAGACCTTATTTTTCGCATTTTCTAGCTATAACTTTAAAAATAAGTTTCTTTTAAAAAACTTTAGCTATAAAAGTAGCTATTAAAAAGTCGGCTAACTCACCTGTAGGCCAAATCAAAGGCCTGGCCAATGGTCAGCGTAATATCCGAGGCAAGTTTATTCGATATGAATACAAAACATTCATGGGTATCCTCCGATTTGGAGCTACTCCCATTGCCATAACCATTCGTATCCAACGAGTTGTTATCCTTGACCTTAACGGTTTTGGCTATAAAGCTAAAGAACTTCTTGACACCCTTCTCGTCCGCACAATACGAGATATTGTACAATGGGAATTGATGTAGAATTTTATGGGTACGCGGCTCCTGAATCGCAACACCTTTGATGCTTATCGTAATCTCGAGTTTCTTGAATTTCTCCTGTGTTCCCGTCTCCGCTTTCTTCATCTGTTGGGCAAACTGTAGCTTCCTAATGGCCTCCTTGACCACCTCAATGCCCTTGGGTTGATCCACGCTCAAATTACCAAAGAACTGTGAAGGGAAGTAAGAAGAAACGCAGGGTTAATGAGGGTATTAGTACTATGGAAGGAAGCTGCTCGACTGCCAGTAGCCTCGACTGTTTCTAGCCCCTTTTGGAGCCCTACCTTGACTAGATAGACCGCATGTCCGTTGATTAGCTGCTCAGGTGTGTGCAGCCAATTTCTTTTGCCGTTCTTTGAATCATTTTTGGAATTGCTGTTGTTGTTGCTGCTGCTGTTGTTGTTGCCACTCCCATTGCCATTGCCATTGCCATCGATAATATCGGCATCTGAGATTCCTCCATCCTGTTGCAGTTGCTTCTCCTGTTGCTTGTTGTTGTTCTGTTTATTCCAGAATTTCAATTGCGACATTTTGGCCGCTTTCAAGCCAGAGCCGCTGCTATTTCCCGCTGGCTGATAAGGCATCTTGAATCCGCCGATTTTGCTGCTTTTGGTGTTCACAATCACAATTTGAAATCTGTAAAATAAAATAATGTTTATTAATTAGTATTGTGCAAAGTGTTAGACCCTGTAGTTAAAAATACATGAGTATATAAAATAAAGACCTTTGTCTCTAAAAAGGATACATATTCTTGATCAGCGTGAAGCGCAAGACATTTAATAAACATGTACAGGGTCTTTTGCAGTTCGGCCAGCTCTACACTAGTCTTTCCAGCTGGTTCTAGCTTTAAAAAACACAAGTTTTATATAGATAATCAATCAAATTTTTAATGTTTTTGCTACAGGGTCTTTTGCAGTTTTCCTCAACAGTTTTCAAGCACAATCCCTAGTTTTTATCAAGTGTTGATGATGACGGGGTTTTTCCCTGTGTCAACTGAAACTTAATTTGCAAAAATTCCAGACATACAAATAAAATACATATAGCTTCCATATACTATATGCACTTATAGCTATAGCTATATAGCTATATACATTGCTAATTAACAACAACGTCTGTGCCGTCTTAATGAATATGAATGCATTCTTTTCAGCTGGTAAATCAATCCGCAGCCAAGTCAAGTGCATCTGCATTCAAGTTAACAGCTAAACCTGTTGCCACAAGTCGTAACTACCTTTTATCAACAGTGCTGACAGAGTCACTAGGCGAGCTTGATTGGAAAAGTAGCTTTTAAAGGCTAATAAAAAGTTATGACATAAAATTACTTAATATTTAGAGGTATTTTGGAGTTTAGTCTTGAATTTTTAGCTTTTTTCAGCTAGATTTTTAGCTTTTGTCATTCAAAAATACAGTTTACTATTAGCTAGTAATTAAATAAAATTCTTTTCAATTTATGGCTTTTTTTCTAGCTTTTTATATATAAAAGCTGCTATTTCTAGCTAACAAATCACTCTAAATTTAATTGCTTTTAATCTACGGCGGAAAACAGCTGAATTTCTAACAAATCTTTCTTAACTAATGGTTTAGCTATAAATTGGCTAAATTGCCAACACTGCTGCAGACGTCATCGCAACGGTGTTTCAGAAAAGAATAAGACAAAGACAATAAGCCAGAGTTTCTCAGAAAACACACACACATTAGCACACACTCACACAAAAGTAGAACAAACTCTTTCACACACACACACACACACACACACACACACGTATAAGAGATAAAACTACACATATGCATATAATGTACTTGTGTCAATTTTATTAAGTATCACACCTTGAAACTCGGGATCTTTTGTGAAATTCTCCTATAATTCTCACATTTCGTGTTGTTGTTTTTTTTTGTCGTGTCTCTTAATTAAGAAAAATCTTGCAAAATATAAAATGAATTGCTGTTGTTTTCGTGCACAAATCACACAAACTGTCATACAGTAAAGCTTCGCTGGAAAGGCAATTAAATTAGCTGAATTTTTCGTTAGAAATTTGTATAAATTTATGTTGTTATTTACGTAAACAAAATTGAAATTTATTTATAGATTTTGAAAACTGGTTTCTTGCTGGGTTCGTCATAGCGAGCGACTACTGTGCGCACATAAGTTTGATTCATTTACCAGTTGATTTGGACGTTAGGCAATGGCAACAAAAACAACGGGTAATAATAATGGCACAAAAGCGAAAGCCAAATTGTCTAAAAGCGGCGTGCGATGACGCCAACAACAACAACAATCGATGGGGAAAAAAATACAACAAATAAAATAGCACAACACAAATAAAACTAAAGCTTAATAAAATGAAATGAAAAGTAGCGAACACCACCCTGTATTTGGCAATTGCGCGCAATTATGGCGTTGACGTCGCGACGTCGCTTCTGCGCAATTCAAACAACAGCAAAATTTACGCAGTCAACAGCAGCAGAGCAGCGCAGCGCAGCGGCAGAGGCAACTGAAGATAATGTCGACAACCAAACGACGTCAAAGTCAACCAACTAAAACCGCAATGAAAACAACAACAACGCTGTCATTGTTGCGGAAGTTAACAACACTGGCCTCCACTACCCACTCCCCTCTGCCCATTACCACAACAACAAGTACTCCAAGTCTCCACATTCGCCGTTAAACAGCAAACGATCGGTTTAGCATGCAGAATGCGTGAGCTTTTTATGTCCACAGATTAGACAACGATGACAACAAAGCAGTCTTGTAAATACTATAAGTACGAGAATATGCACGAACGTGCGCAGCAGCAGCAGTGCAGCGATAGCAGCAGCAGAGCTCAAAGCGAATGGGGGAGGGAAGCGAATTTAACATCTATTTGCGGTACCTCAATGCGCCTAGCTGTGTCTACTGACTGTGAAATTTTTGGTAAACCATTTTGTTTTACATCTACTCTTTGTCTCACTACCTATCTCCCTCCCCCATGCGATGTGAGCGTAACTTATGCAGCAGCGTGTTTGAGATTAATGATTTCTTCTTTAGCCTGGAGACTACAATAACAACAACAGTAGCACCACACTTTCTTTTAAATATGTCATGGTGGCCACACTGGCTAGGAGTGTGTACACACACACTAACACATTTATGCCACAGGTGTCTGAGCAAAACAACAACAAAGCAAACACGCATAAATGTATTTTAATGTTTAAAAGATTGCACAAGAAAATTAAGTGGAAATACGAAATTAAAAACAACAATAAAATAAAAACTTTCATAATTAGCGGGCGCTGCGTACTGCGCTTGCGTGTGTGCGTGCCTGCCTGCAAATGTGCGTGCCAAGCAAAAAAAAGGAGAAGCATTTTATGAAAAAACACACTGACACACTCTAGGTACGGGTAACTGTAATTTTTTTGTAATTTTACATTTGCACTTTTGCTTTTCTTTTGCGGTTTTGAGACCATCAATATTTTAGAAAAACACACGCATACCGTTTGTTTAGCAAGGCGTTAAATCGATGTTTAAAACAACTTTGTAGAGTTTCAAAGTTGCACACACTCACACACCAGTCTTGGCAAAGTAGTTACAGATTTTCACCGCTAATTTTAAGAGCGCCACGGCGCCACTACGTAACGTACACGTCGGGAGACAGCTGCGTACTAAATAACAAAAAAGCAAAGCTTCAACATTTTCAAGTCGTTTCGTTTAATTCACTTGCAGTTTAGCTCCTCACATTCACACAAACACTCACACTCATACACACACATGCATGAACAAACAGCAGTCAAACACATCATCGCTCACACAAACACATGCAAAACGAATGCGAGAGAGGGGAAGAGAGACCGAGAGACAATAAACAATTGTTAAGATTGCCGCTCGTTTCTCTCACTACAAAGATAAATCGAGATTAGAGCAAACAACAGCAACAACAACAGCAGTAGCAACATAAGAGAGCACCTACAACAACGCCGACGCTTCTATTGAGCGCAAGGAGCACTTATTTATTTATTGTAATTAAATTTCTCCACATTTCTTTTCAATTACATCGACATGTGCGCTCTCTCCCACTCTCTCTCTATTTTGTTTTTATACGCTTTAGTCTTTCATTCGCGATCGCTCAAATGACTGTGCAAAAAAAAAACTCTTGTAAGAAGCAGAGATTTGTGGATTTCCAGACAATTCCGGATTTAGAATCTAAATTTGGACAATGGGCCAAATTTACATGCACATAATAAGCACACACACACATACACACCACTACTAAGTATGTATTTTTCACTTGTTGAACAATTTTCGCTAGTTTTACTCGTTAAAATAAATGTGAATCTTGCCTTGTGCGCTGATTGAAGAAATTAGTGCAATTGATGCGATGCGGGCGAGAATGGACGACAGACGACTGGAAACTTTAACAACAAAAACAACAACAACGACGGCACAGTTTTCCCGTTACACGCGATGCACGGTGGGCAAAAATAATAACAACAATGGCGGGATGCTGCGGCTGGTACAACACACAAAAAATACGACGACAACAACAACAAGTGTTGATATAATATTTTTTTTGCGCGCGCGCTCTCTTTAGCTGCCTTCTCTTTTGCTCGTATGTCGTCTTTTTCTTCTTAAATATTTAAAAAGTTTACTGCGCAAATTTACAACAAAACAAGATAAGACAGCAGCCGCAGCGGCAACAACAACAGCAAACCACGCAAACACACACGCACGCACACCAACAATGTTCGATGTCGATGGAATATCCTCACCACCTTCACGGTCCGTCGATTTGTTTTTACCGATCACGCGCAAGAGACTGAGGCTTGAGTTGCCGTTGCGTTGACCAAAAAGTTATGAGGCCGTTTCATTTTGCACCTGCCAGGGCTGCAGACTCTCACCTAACTTCAATATAGCTGTCTGAGTGCAGTTTTCCAGATAACGCGCGCGTTTGCTTTCCAGTGAGCAACTCTATTACATGCCGGCATTGGAAAAGCTAATGAGCTAAAAATTGTTACAACAGCCCTGGTTTGCGTGATGTACCAACGTGAAACTAGTTATTGTTCGCTTACGAATGACGCATGCGGCATTATAAACACTTCTAATGCGCTACAATTGTTGCAAATTTATACAAAAACTAAAAATATAAATAGAAACAGAATAACATTACAAGCTATGCAAAACACTTTTTAGTATTTTTTGAGGTAACATGTGAAAGGTTCAACTTAAATGCCCGACAACAGCCACTGTGAGTGAGTAAGCGTAGTTTTCTCTTTTGTGGTTTCAGCACGCACACATACCAACACACGCACACGTACGAATGAGCGAGCGTTCAGTTGTGCGCATGTGTGCGTGTATTTAAAAGATTTACCTGTTGCTTTTCAATTGTTTTTACATTTGGACTGTAAATATTTTGTACACACAATTTGTGTTTGAGCAACGTTAGAATCGCGCAAAAATCCCCAAGCTACATACGTTAAAAGTACATAAACAATTATACTTACAGGTGTCCACAACAACACAAACAAACAGAGAAAAACCTTTACATAAATCTTGCTGTGTGCATGTGTGTCAGCAATGCTTCAGTATGTGTGTGTTTGGTTTGCTTGTGTAAAAACAAAGACCAGACTCAAAGACAATTTTGTTTTTGCTGCTGCTTAGAGAGCGAGAGAGTGAGCAGCGGCAGAAGAGCAGCGCAACATACAAGCACAGTATGCCACGTAAGTGTTTTGACAAAACTTTTATTATTTGGCATGTGCATTTAATTAATTTTCTAAAAATACTTTTTAAATTTTTAAAATAATTATTGTTTTATTTTTTTTGAAATTCTTTTATTTGTCCATGTGTATATTTATTGCGAGCACTGTTTGTTCACATACATTTGAGCTACGTAATTTCTTGGGGGATTTGTGTTTGGTTTGGTTGGTTGAATTGCAATAAAACTGGTTTCCTAACTCAGGCGTATAATGTACAAAATTATTTGTTCATACATAGTATTTATGCATGGAATTGTGTATGTGTGTGTACCACTGTAAGCATGGGTGTGAGTGTGTGCTTGTAGTGTACCTACGAGGATTTAATTATTGTCTTCTGTTGTTGTTATTGTTGTAGTGTAGAGCATGCCGCGAATTTTTGCAGTATTTTCTTTCAAATTTGCCACAATTTGTTGTTGTTGTCGCCGCTACTGCTGGTGCAATCGATGTTGCACTGTAAATTGCATCCCAAAACCGGCTTAACACGTACACTGAGTATTGCATGGAAATGTGTCTATCGGTATAGGAGCGCGTTTGTGTGTGTGTTTGCTTCCAAGGCTTGCTCTGTGACATCCCTGGTAGCGACAACGGCTTGAAAGTTAAACGCTCTCTCTCTCTCTCTCTCTCTCTCTGGAATGGGAGACTCCAGCATATTCCCGTTCAACAACAACAACAATCAGAGCGATGGCTGTCTTGACAATTTACAGTTAGAGACCGCAATTGGTGTTGTTGTTGTTTTTTGCCCTTTTGCGCTGGTGTCTAGCAACAATTTTATTGTCAGCCACAAAAATTGCATTTTATTAAGCCTGCACGTGTATTTGTGTGTGTGTGTGTGCGCTACGGTGCACGCCCAACGCCCAATTGCATTTGAAGCGAAACCTTTCCATATCGTACATGTAAATTATAATAACCATATTGGTTTTTAATTTTATTATTGCATATAATTTACATTTTTCGTTTTTTATTGTCTTATTATTCTTGTTATCGATTTCGTCAAAGTCCAAACGACGTCGCCGTCGCAGTTGACGCCCGCTGGGGGCGTTGACTGCCAGCCAGGCGTGAGCTGTGGGGCAGGGTCTTTCAAGAAGCGGGAAGGGGTACGGGAGGCCTTGTTTAAAATCAAGTTTTATGTTTTTGTTTTTTCGTCGTCGTCGTTGTCGGGTGTGTTATCAACAACATCCTCGAGTTCAAAGCCCCAATTAACCAAATGCAGCAAAATAAAAGTCGCAGTTTATTTTATTTAAAATGCCACAAAATAAAAAATTGTTTTTGTTGTAAATAATCAAATGGCAGTTGAAGTCAATTTTCTGGTTTTCTGGCTGATGTAGAAACGTGCTGGTATTTCTCTATAATCTTCCCATATAAAAAAAACATTGTAAGCCTGGGTGCGGGGACAATAACAACAGCAGGCAGTGTGACAGCGACGCCGACTGCAACCGCGACGCTAGCAGCATAATTTCCATACGTGATGATGTTAAAGCGCAGCTCAAGTCACGTTTTCATTTCACGCTGTTTTTTCTTTCTTTTTTTTTTTTTTTTTGATTGACAACTGTTGTTGGGCTGCTGCTTATCGCGCTCAGCGGCTGTAATCGATAGACTGCGTTATCGATGTAACTGTGGGAAAAAACAACAACGGTGCATTAGAAAAGCTTTTAAGAGACCACACGCATAAAAAGCTCTGCTGAGCTTTCATTTTTTGTGTTGTCCTTCGTGCTTGCACTTGTTGCTGTTCCCTTCTTGTCATTGTTTTTCTTGCTTCTGCTTGTCGTTTCGCATGAAATATGCAAATGAGGTTGTCAGCGGGCTTATCTCGTTAAAACTGCTCTGGCTTTTGGGTCTTATCAGCACGCTTTTGTGCACTGAACGCCCCTTGAATAATCACATCGCACACTCTGAGTCGGGTAATTCAATTATTTTGTATATTATTTTCAATGTGCAACAAAAGCGACAATAAAATAACAACCCCAACAACAGCAACAACGACAACGACACAGATAAGTGTTGTCATTGTTGTTATAGTTGTAGTTGTTTGCTGTTGTGGTAGTTGTAGTCGTTGTTGCTGCTGTTGTAGTTGTTGTTGTTGGCGCTATGGCACCGACTGGCACAGCAATTATTCTGTATTCGCTTGGCCGCCATTGCGTTAGTGTGAGAGACTTCCGTCGCTCACCAAAGGCAATGGGGAAGGGGGTACCAAAAACGACAAGGGGGTGGAGGGGTGTCGGGTAACTCAAAACGGCGAAAGTTTTGTTTTACAAGGCAAATAATTATTGAAGGCTTTTCATTTGTCACACAGCATACGTATCTCACGTCAAGTAGCAGATCTATATAATTTATAGGACAATATTTAACAATGCTGCAAAAAAAAAAGTTGGACAAGGTCGTGAAATATGATCATAGAATTTAAGAGTAAATTTTGCGCGCTAATAACTTTTGACTGATCTGGCAGCATTCACTGACAGTCAGCTGTTCAAAAATTAGTGTGCAGCAGCGCGTTAAAGGTATAATCGATACGCAACGATAAGTATTTACCGACCGCCACCTTCTGCTCAGTGCTGTTAATCAGTGCTAGCAACGATATTTTTACAGCTGTTAGATTCAAATATAAAGCTTATTTGGGCTTTTCGGGAAAAACTAAGATTTGCTTGACTTTAAAATTGGTAAAAAAGATGTAGATTTTGCACTATTGTAGCATCTTTTTGTCGTCAGCTCTAGTTTTATAAAATGTACAAAAAAGACAGCTCATTAAGCCCGACGCTGTTATTAACATTTTGGCAAGCTGTTAAGCTTTTGTCGCTGTTAGAACAGCTGTCTGCTCACAGTCCGTGGATAAAGTCGGGGGGACGCGTAAAAAAATTGAAAAATTGATATTTTGATCGGTAATTTTTGCATTTTGCATTAAACAGAACACATAAAGTGCATTAAATTTGACGGTAAACAAACGCGCGTCGCACTCAAAGTACGGGCTGCAGTTAAGAAAACGTATTGTTTACCTTTGTTTTTTCCACCTTCGTGTATCGAGAAATATTTATTCGTTTGCTGCCCAACACACACATACATATGTACATACATTTGTATATATGTAAATAGCTATATGTATGTGTGTGTGCGTGTGTTTATAAATGTACGTGTGCTATTTGTGAGTTTTTCGTGTGCGTTGCGTTGTGTTTGTGCGTGAAAATGTGAAAATGCGAAAATGGCATTTGACTAAGAATATAGTTAAGCTAAATGCGCAACGATGCAGATGCAATTGACTGCAAGGTGTTCATTTGTATAGCGTGTGTGGTGGAGTGTAGAGTTTTATTTTGTGGTGGTGGGGAGAGCACATGGAAAAGGAGCCTAAACAAATAGCTTTTCCCGCTTTTCCGCGTCGCGTTGTTGTTGTTGGTCATGAATCTAAATCTAAATCTGCAACAAAGTAAGTACAAGAAAAACAGAACAGAAAAAGCAACAAACTTCCACTCTACACTCCACTCACACAAACACACCGACACCAATACACGCACTCACGACACATGTACACACACATAATTATCGATGAGTTGTACCGTTATCTTGCAAGTCCCGTTAGTTTGCTGATAAGTGCGCTGCTTCGATTACCGTTTGTTCACTATTGGTTTTCCAATTGGAATTTGCGTAGTTTTTTGTTGTTTGTGTTCTTCTCTTTGCGTCTTTCCTCACAAGGGCACTGTTTTCTCTTTCTTTTACTTTGCATTTCTGCGCTTATTCATTTATTAGTTGCTTTTATATTCGCGCTCTTTTTGTTGTTGTTGTTGCACAGTGTCTCCTGACTTATTTATTTGGCCCGTTCTCTTTCGCTCTCCACCTCCTTCTTTGTCTATCTTGATTTGCTTGGCTCCTTTTGATTTATGTTTCTAATAAAATTTCAATAGACTTGCAATTTGTTGTTTTGCACAGCAAAGGAGTTGCGTCCTTGTCATGCTTCATGCCACGTGCGTTCTAAGGCACAGTGGGCCCAAAACACTTAAAAGGGGATTTCTGTGTTGTGAGAAATGTTTTTTAAAATACTAAGCTAATTCAAGGAAATTTCACATGGAATGTAAAATATTTTCCCTACTGGATCAGTGTTTAAAATTATTTTTCAATACATGCTGCAAATTACAAGTGGTTTTTAAACTGTCATTTAAAAACACTATTTGTCCCACTGTGCGGCCAGTTTGGTTGCCTTCGCACATCAAAAGCCGCGACGAACACAAAAATATGCGAAACTTCAGCAAGTGCCTTCACTTCCCCTTCCCCTCGCTCCCTGTTCCCCTGTGCAATGTTTTATGTGTTACGCGGGCATTGCCAGGGTTCTCGCTATCTCCCTCTCAACCGCTGACTCTCTGCCTGTCTCTGTTAGGCCTACGTCCTGTTTGTTCTACCATACATTACAATGAAGTATGTAAGTTTGAATGAATGGTCGCTTCTCATTCTCATCTCTAACTTTGTCGCCTCTCACACCTCTCTCTTTCTGCCTCTCTCTCGCTGTCGGGCACTGCTTTGCTGATTGCTGTGCCCTTTAGGAAGCCAAGGGGAGTTTTGTTAGTGCTCCATTGTGTGTGAAGGTTTTCGTTCTGTTATAAATTAACTCAAATATTATTTACTCAGTTTAAAAATTTAAAATTATCTTTTATTTTTTTTTTTTATATAAAAATAAAACTTTCTTTGTTTGTGTTTTTGTTCAGATTTATTTAATAATTTATTAAAGTAAAGGGTATTTTCAAGTCAGTTATTTGTGTTTGAGTTTGTTTGCTTGTTTTGTTTTGGCGACCTTTTGCACACACACACAGACACACACGTACACTTAAGTATGTGTGTGTACATATGTCTTTTTGGCCACATGGTCACAGACACGACAGCAGCAATGGTGGACAGGGCGACAGAGACGGAGAAACAGAAGAAGAAGGAGAGAGAATAAGCAGAAGTAGTGGCTAATTATGACCCGCACACGTTTTCAAAACAAACAGAACACAAGTACGCGTCAGGGAGGGGGAAGGGGGGCCAAAGGAGAGTGTGTGAAAGAAGAGTAGATGGAGAAAGGCGTACACTGTTAGAAAAGAAAGTGTTCTAAGGAAACTTATATTTATTTATGCAGAAACTTTTATTCTTAAAATATTTTTACCTGCGCACAACTATAATACGCAAATAATATTAGTTTAGCTTAAAAAAACTCTTCTTTCTGTCAGTGTAGGTGCGCAGGATGAGGGAATGGGGGCTCAGAAGTGTTTAGCTACGTTTAAATGTTTCCGGCGCTTCACTTTTGTTCGCTGTGTCGCCTTTTAGCCTTGGAGTCTATATTTGGCAACGCATGCAGCCTGCCACGCCTTCTTTTCCAGCCCACTGGCATCTCACACTCCACCCTTTTCTCCCCTTCTCATTGTCGCTCTGTTTGTTTTGTTGTTGCACTTTTATTGCGTTTTTCGTACGCTCTCTCGCCCCAAAAGCTAAGTAGTCCTAGTTGTGTGAACGCGTCTGTGTCTCTCTATGTGTGTGTGTGTTTTGGAGCCATAAACATGTCGTCTTTCGCTTGATTTACCGTTAGTCCCTTTGCCCCTCGTTCGTTGGCTTTTGTTTTGTGCCGTCTAAGCCACTGACCGCGCCAACAGGCAGCAAACGTGGCGTATACGTAACATTCTCCTGATCATCATCTTGCCACACAATGGGGCACACACACACTCGCTCTGCTGTTTTCTGTCATATCATCGACTCTATCAATTTCTAATACACAACAAAAAAAGTCTCGCGTTCTCACTCTGCTGTGTTGTGTTGACAATGTGCGACTAAACTCTAGTTATGGCCATAAATCCTGTTGCCTGTTTAGCTGGAGATACAAAAGTATCTTTTGCTTGCTTTTCACATCTTTTTGTACCCGAAACTGTTGACAATGAGTCTGCCGTTTGTCAACTTTTGTTGGCCGTCAACGAGAACACATTTGCCACTTTTAAGCTAGTTGAACTAATTTACAAGTCTAATACTTAAATTCTAGTTAGTCTATAGCTTTAAATTAGCCAATTCTTATCTGCCTTTCCTTCCAGCCCACACAAAGAATGGCCTGAGCCGTGTTAGCCTGGTCAAATCACAGAGCAGTGGCAAACTGACCATTAGCAATGAGCCAACAACAGCAACCACAACAACAACAACAAGTTTACGCGCTGCCAAACTCAAGATCGAGGCCATGCAACAACAACAACAGCAACAAAAACAAGGCAACATCATTTTGTTGCGTGGCACGCGAAATGAAAATGGACAGATCATCATACAGAACAAACAGGACATACTCAGTCTGCTCAGCGAACAGCAGCAACAGCAACAGCAGCAGGATAAAGCCACGGCCATAACGCTCAATCAGCTGCCAACAACAACAACTGTGGCAAGAAAAACTATTAGCAATTCGGGCAGCATTTCGATAGTTTCGAGCAGTGGAAAGGAATCGAATACGATTCTGCTGCAGACGCCGATCAATGCCAGTCAGCTGGAGAGCGTGCTCAAGGCACAAAACACCACAACAACAGCAGCAGCAACTAAGCTGAATAACAGCAGCAACAACAACAACAACAACCGCAACAGCAACAGCAACTCGAGCACGAAGCTTATAGAACGTCCTTTTATGCTAAAACATGTAAGTAATCAACTTTAGTAGACCCTGTACTCAAAGGAGGTATGTTATATGCTTAACAAGTAGCAGGAAGCGTAGCTGATGGCATAAAGCGTATATATATTAGTGACCAGCATCAACAGATGAGTCAATATAGCAATGAACAACTGAATCTCAGAGACTGCAAGAGCTAGAGGCACCAAATTTAGACTGAAACTTTGTGAATTTTTCAGGCAATGCCTACATACATGTATCCTATAGCTTTCATAGGTCAAATCGGTCGAAAAAATCACCCAATAAGTGTAAATTATGATTCTATACACTCACAACAAATTTTGTTGAAAATGGACAACTATATCTTATAGCTGCCATAGCTTAAATCGATCGACTTTAACCTTTCTTCCCATTATTACCTAAAACTAAACTTTTGTTTATTTTCCTTCCTTTCCCTCCCTTTGCAGGCCACTCGCAGCCTCAGCTCGGAGAGCAATTGCGACAGCAAATCTCCTTTTGTGCTGCAGACGCTCAAGCGCTTGGAGAAATCGCAATCGATTCTTGTCATACGCAACTCGACATCAACATCAACAGCAGCAGTGGCAACAACGGCTATGGCAACATCACCACCGCCAGCGCCACCGCCGCTCGCAGCCAACAAAAGTCACAGTGTGGCAAACACAGCGCAGTCACAGCCACAATCACAGCAACATCATGTGCTGAGCGTGACACGCAATGGCAAAGCTGCCAAATCTGTGGCAGCCGCGTTGCATAAACTGAAGGCGCCAGCAAATGCGAGTGGAGCGGCAACAACGGCAACAACGATACTGCGGCTAAGCAAGAGTGTTAACAAGCAGGTGACAACAGCAACAACAGCAGCAGCAATAACAACAACA
Organism: Drosophila parthenogenetica; assembly: GCA_035047505.1. Taxonomy (NCBI): domain Eukaryota; kingdom Metazoa; phylum Arthropoda; class Insecta; order Diptera; family Drosophilidae; genus Drosophila; species Drosophila parthenogenetica. The sequence continues at coordinate 8,963,458 of JAWNPM010000087.1, forward strand.
GCAAGTGTGGCAACAACAACAGCAACAGCATCTGTGGCAGCTACAAATAAACTTGCCACAGCGGCCATGGAGCAAACGAATGTGCCACTTGGGAGCGGTAAGTCTAAGACACAACAATACAAGCTTCAATTTCAAATGCAACACATAAATCTCACAGGTAGCTACAGCTTGTGGCATGTGGCAACCTTTTCTTGTCTAGTCTTTTTGATGAACTCCCCAAAAACAAAGAAAAAACGAACTAAAAGTTGATCAATCTTATTTTTTGTTGCCTACTTTGAGGCGTCGCTTGAAGCGCCACCATTTTGTGGCAGCCACATTGGGTGTGGCAACGCTGCTACTTTGATGGTAGCCATGAACGTGTACGTGGTCAGCCTAACAATTATTCAATTAAATCCGAATAAACTTGCCACGGGGCAAATCCTTGAGTCGCGTCTCTGTGCTGTCTGCTTTTCTCTCTCTGTTACAGGGCATTCGTCCAGCTGTGAACGCTCATTGATTTTCACACTAGCCAGCATTTGTAATATACCCTGTAAACGCCAGAAAGGCATATAGGGGTCTGTACAGTTCTTTAAACAGCTAAAAATGAGCAAAACTCCAAAAAAGTATCCAAAATGTAGCATTTTCAACATACCCTGAAAACGCCCACCGACAACCAAGAGTCTACTCAGTTATTTCAAAGCCTAAGAAGCAGCAATACTTTGTAAATTACTCCGAAAAAAAGACTCCGAAAAAGGACTCCGAAAAAAGACTCTGAAAAGTTTAATTTTGCTCGTTTTTATACCCTTGCAGAGGGTATATTGTTTTTGTAACGATGTTTGTAACGCATTGAAGGAGGCGTGGCAGACCCCATAAAGTATATATATTCTTGATCAGCATCAACAGCCGAGTCGATATAGCCATGTCCGTCTGTCCGTCTGTCCGTCTGTCCGTCTGTTTCTATGCGAACTAGTCTCTCAGTTTTAAAGCTATCGTGATGAAACTTGGTACACATGTGTATTCTCTCTGCACGCAGTTCATATGTTAAAATCGGCCAGATCGGATCACTATATCATATAGCTCCCATAGGAACAATCGGTTCAAAAAAAAATTTTTTTTGAGCTAGCTCCACCAAACTCAGCCTATATGCATTTAGTACTAAATCCCACGTGCAAACCAAATTTCATCCAGATCGGACCACTATATCATATAGCTGTCATAGGAACAATCGGTTAAAAATGCCGAAAATGCTTAGTATGAAAATTTTCAGTGTCTCTTGAACGATTTGAACCAAATTCTCGCAATATGCATTCTTTACCATTTTCCATCAGCTGACCAAATTTTATCCAGATCGGACCACTATATCATATAGCTGCCATAGGAACAATCTGTTGAAATGCTTAGTATGAAAATTTTCTATGTCTATTGAGCGATTTCATCCAAATTCACGCAATATGCATTTGGTATCATTCCCAATGTGTTGACCAAATTTCATTCAAATCGGACTACTATATCATATAGCTGCCATAGGAACAATCGGTTGAAATGCTTAGTATGAAAATTTTCTATGTCTATTGACCGATTTTAACCAAATTCGCACAATGTGCATTTATTATCATTCCCTATATGCTCGAAAAAGTTCATTCAAATCGGACTACTATATCATATAGCTACTGTTGGAACAATTAGCGATTAAAATAAAATATGCGTGTCTGCAAGGGTATTTAATCTTCGGCTAGCCGAAGATAACCTTTTTTTCTTGTTCTTTTTAAAAAAGTTCTAGGGTATACTACAATTCCAGACCTGCCTCGCCACCACATTACTAGTCCTTATTGCACTGTTTCTGCCGCTGAAATCTCTGGGGTGAGATGCGCGCCTCAATTGGTTACTTATTTCTTCTTTTTTTGGTCTTTTTAGCTTGTTGCAAAATATTTGTTGTCTTGTGCTTGTTCTTCTGGTTGTTCATTAGTGAACGTTGAACAAGAACAAATTAGTTCATTTAGGCGTAAAGTGCTCAAGACTCGAAATACTCGAAAACTGATCCAATTCAAACTTGAACTAAAAACTTTTACAAGTGCGCACTTTGAGCGGAATAAAGTGCTCAAGCAAATGTGAAACGCTTGATTTGAAAATGTATTTAAAGTTGTAGGAATTGGCAGGTCCTCCATGGTCACTTTAGTAGCACAACTCTATAAAGATTCTTAATGAAATGTGATTAACTTTACTTTCCCACTTTTAAACTTAAATGTGTCTACGCATTTGCACAGTTTTATGGTTAAGTGTCCTCCATTGTGTCTTTAAACCCTTGGAGATTGTAGATTAGCCAAGTGGCAACTTGAGCTCAGTTCAGCTCAATTCAATTGAGTTGATTTCACATAAAAGTTGCACGTAGCCAGAAGAAGCCTCCAGGCGACATTTTAGTTGCAACAAATTGCTGATGTCTACAAAAAGAAAAATAAAGCAATGGCAAAACTGGTTCTATTATTACGCCCATTGGTGTTGTTGTTGCTAGAGTTGTTGTTGTCATAGATAAAATGTGCGACAACTCTGGAGTGCTACGTATGTCTGTCTAAACGTCTGGCAATCTGTGTTTTAGGTGTTGATTATTGTGCTACGTGGGGGAAGCAAAGTAAGAAAGGGAATTGTAGAGAAAGCACTGTGGGAAAAATACATAAAATTTTAGCCAAAATTTCCTAAATATTTAAGATTAATTGTAATTAAAAAAAAAACAAAAATTGATTACATAAATTTTTTTTTCAGCTAAAAGTCGCCTTTTTGCCCACTGTGCTTAGTGCTGTTTAGGGCGACATTTATATATTTTTGCTGACACATTGGAAACAAGCATTTTTTGGGGGAAAAGAGCAAGTGCTAAGTGATTTTTAAGCCAGATTTAAGTTATGGCCAAGAGGAAGACTGCCGTGAGTGGGTGTCAAGTGGCCAAAAAGGCTGTGGAAATGTCGAGCTGTCGACATATTGCCAGCTCAAGTATTGCTGATGTTTCAATTGCTCTATTGAGTATCTTAAACACACACAAGCACACTCACACACACATATGTAGCTATGGTGTGCTCTGTGTGTGTGTGAATGCAGACATATCCATAAGATACTTATCTAACTTGCAGCGAAACGGACTTTTGCACGCTTTAGCATTTTATTGATAAAACTTTGGCTAAAATTTTAAAATATTTTTAATTTAGTTGTAGTTTTAGTTTCTGCTTTCCTGACGCGATGCTTTTGTTATTTTTCTGTTTCTCTGCTTCTGTTTCTGCTTCGGTTCGTGCCTCTGCCTTTATCGGAGTGTGCGAAGCCATTAGCTAAAAGGCCCCGAAAGGCAACCTTCAAAAATAATATACAAAAAGAAAGTAAAATAAAAAATAGGTGTCCAAAATGCCACTAACTCCTGCATTTCTATTACTTTGAGCGAGCGAATGTGTAGGGTATATAGTGTATGCAGGGTATACAGGGTATACATATACATAAAGTGGTAGAAAAGTTGCTCAAAAACTGTGAATTCTTTAAATCCTTTGCTCTTCCGCCCATACAACCCTATCTACAGGGTATTACCTAGCTCATCCACCTACTTTAGTTGATTTTTTTTGTCTGAATGTAAGCAAATTAAACAAATTACCAACAGCGGCACAGGTACGACCCCCACAACAAGCACACGGCGTACACCCATCAAATCGCATTCAGAGTCGACCAGAAAGTATCTCATAGATACTTTGGCATGCATGTGCCGTCATATGAGCAGAAAAAAATGAATGGCAAAAGTTTTTTACATTTGCTATTCGTTTTTCGCTCTTTTTTTCAAAGTGTATTTTTTTTTGATTTTTCTTGAAAATCCTTTGGCTTGCTTCATTATCATTATTTTGGGGCGTTTTCTTCTTCTTTTTTTGCGATTCGAGCACATAATTGCCAAAAGAGATAGTGAGAGAGACAGAGAGCAGTAGAGGGAGAGATAAAAAAGTTTTCTGCTTTGTTTTTCGGCCGTTCTGCAAAAAAAAAATAGAAGAAACTTTTGCATTTCCGTTTGTTATGAAACTTGAGCACAGTGTGCTTACAAAAAGGCAAGAAAGAAGTGTTTGCCAACTGTGCCGACTAGCAAATACCCTACACTTCCGTTGGGAAGCTCCAAACGTAAAGTTAAAAAACTGTTGCATACTTATAGGCAAAAAGTTTTAGCAGCTATAACTTTGGCTATATTCATGCTAGCTTGAAAGTAAAAAGATCACTAAGTACTACAGAAATATACCCTATAAGCATAACTGTAATTGGTATTAAAAATGAAATGGAAAATGGAAAATTGGGCAAAAGCAAAGGGCAAACAGTGCGAGCTTCTTTTTGCTGTTAGTTTTCTTTCTTTGTTGCCAGTGAGTTAAATTGCAAAATATGATGGACCTGGCGCCTGGCACCACTTCACACACACACACACACACACTCCCACACACATACTGGGACACACTGAACTACAAAGCGAGTTTGCACTGTAGGTGGCTAATTAGATAACACAGTGCCTAATTGTCACTGCCACGCCCAGAGCTCAAACCAAGTTTAATTTCTTTCTTTCCTCACTTTTTTTGCGTCACATTTTGATTAGTTTCGGATTTTTGCACAAACTTTTTATTGACAATATTTGTCCAGCCCTGATTTACACTGTAGCCCTGCCTCTAATGAGCGCAAACAACAAATGTGTTCACACTGCGTCGAGCAAACTACAAAAACCGTTTAGAAATAGAAAATTAGACAAAAAGGGAAGTTGAAATCGTTTTCGGACTAAAATATGCGACAAAATGGGTACAAATTCAAATATTTACGCTTGGTTTAAGCCAGATTTAAGCAGTGATTAAGCGTTTATAATGATTATTATTAAATTTTAAAAACATATCGAATACTATGCGCTATTGTCCCATGTAGTCCAAATGATAGATCGAACCGTTTACTGTAAATTTTAAGTGCTCTTTGACAAAAAAAGACACCTGCAGCGCATATTCGCCATTGTCGATGGGAAAACGTTTGCGAAGATTATCCACATCGAGGTCAAAGTTTTTAACATAGACACGACTGCCTGCCTGGAAAGTCATTGATTTGAAAGTTATACACATGTTAATGTTTGTAACAAACCTCATAGGGACAGCTATGATTCAGATTGGTAAAGGGTTTCATGTAGCCAAAGATAATACTGGCAATTTTGTGAGTAGAAGACTTGAGCAGTTGGCAGCCACTGAACTTAAAGTCGTAGAGAAAGGGATGCCAGCCATTGGCGCGTTTAAAGATTTGTAGATGCACCTAAAAGTAACCAAATAAATGCAATTTTCACAGATTCCTTAGTTGCTTGCACCCACCGTGAGACCATTTACTTTTTGTAACGCTATATAAACAATATTAATCAGATTCTTGGTGCGACTCACGGCCTTGATCTCACACAGCTCAAAGCTAGCATAATCCTTGTCGAAGATTTCGCACTTTAAAGTCTTGAATTTCGCCTGTGTCTGTTGTGGGAAAACAGTCGAGTTCAAATGCTTAGAAACAGTTGAATTTATGCTTACCACAGGCCATAAAATGCACAGAAAGAGCAACAATCCAAACGCTTTCCACATTTTAGTTAAAGCTACTAAAAGTTTTTTATGTAATTTTGTGTTTTATAACAAATCAATTAAATTTTGGCACATAATTGAGCAGTTAAAACTATTTATACTGTGCTATTAGTTGAAATTATTGATTAATTATTGATTAAATTTCAGCATTTTATTGATCTTTGTAGTCGAAGTAATTAATCGAACCGTTGACTGTAAATTTCAAGTCGTTTTTTACATAAAACGAGACCTGAGCCAAATATTCGCCATTGTCAATGGGAAAACGTTCACGCACTTTGGCCACATCGAGATCGTAGTTCTTAACAATTAGCTGTGTGCCTGCCTAAAGTTTTTCACGAAATAAATTTAAAGTGTTTTAATAAAATTATAACAAAACTATACCAGGTAGGGACAGCTGTGATTAAGATTGGTAAAGGGTTTCATGTAACTAAAGGCAATATTTGCGATGAGATTTTGTGATGTCTTCAGGAATTTGCAGCCCTCGAACTTAATGTCATAGAGAAAAGGATGCCAGCCATTCGCACGTTTAAATAACTGAAACTGCACCTAAAATTGAAGTGGAAAATTAAAGGTAGAAAGTTAATTTCTCTTTGTATGATGTCACTCAAAAATCGTTATGAAATTTTGAACCATTTTGGGTGATAAGATCTGTAATTTCTGCTTGCTTAACTCACCTGAATTGCATTCACATTTTTATATAATAGAAATATCAGATTAACGTAATTTCTGGCACGACTAACGGCCTTGATCTGACACAATTCAACACGAGTGTATGTCTTGTCGTAGACTTCACAGTTTAGAGTCTTGAACTTGGCTAAGGACTAGAGTGGCAACCGTTTAGAAACAAGTGATTTGGGATACTTAAGACTTACCAGTGGCCAAAAGAATTTTTCAACCGAAACTGCTACCAGTTCTCAATTGATTTCGGTTTTCATGCCAAAGCTGACAACTTTTGTAGTTACAAATGTGTTTTTAATGAGTCTTTTTAGGTTTGATTATTGAATTTTAACTACCAAATTTTTGTTGGACTCAATAAGCGATTTTTGGGTAAAAAAAACTAAAGAAATTTCATTTATATCTGCTCGTACGTATTTATTTTGGTTTAAACTATTAAATTTGTGTATAACAATTACTAAAATTCCATAAAAAAACTCTAACCAACCACCTTTGTCTACCAAATTCCTTGCTCTACTGATCCCTGTAGTTAAAATGATAAATGGAACCGTTAATCGAAAATTTCTTTACATTGTTCACATAATTCGTCAGATGCACAGCGTATTCCCCATTTTCGAATGGAAAACGTTTTCGCAGATTTTCAATATCGAGTTCAAAGTTTTTGACTATAATTTTGGTGCCAGCCTAAAAAAAAGCAACAAAATACACTTTAAAAGTTGATTAACTAAATTCTTAAACTACCTACCAGATAGGGGCAAGTGTGATTAAAATTGGAGTATTGTTTGAGGTAACTAAAAGCCAGATTACCAATCAGGTTGTGCGAGGACTTTAACAATTTGCAGCCCTCGAACCTAATGTCGTAGAGAAACGGACGCCAACCATTGGCACGCTTAAAAAACTGTAGGTTTATCTAAAATAAAGGCAAATTAACTTAACTTGAATTTAAACTCCTGATAAACTCACCGTTATGGCATCTACGTTTTTATACAGTGCGTATACGACATTTATCAGATTCCTGGTTCGATTCACGGCCTTGATCTGACACACTTCAAAGATGGCAAAATCCTTGTCGTAGCTTTCACATTTCAAAGCCTTGAATTTTGCCTGCGCCTTTGTGGGAACACAGTTGAGGTCAAAAGGTTAGAAACACTTGCGTTTACTTACCACTGGCCAAACTAAACACAGGCAGAGAAGAATGCGATACGATTTCCACATTTTAAGGCAGCTTTCAGTTAAATCTACTAGAAATTTTGGTTTGGTTTGGCTTTTTATACTGGGAGAATCAATGAATCAATCGAACTGTGGAATTGATTTACTGTATTTAACCTAAGCGGCATCATTAACATAATTTTTATATCATAAATAATAATATCAAAACTGAGTGATTACGATCGCTAAACGGTTTGAAGCCACGTGCATTGTTGGCTATCAGATTTTGAAATTTGCAACCATTTTCGTTAAGAAAAGAATGCGAAATCTTTTAGAGCTACAAATGTATTTTTATTAAGTCTTCAAATCCAATAGAATATCTTGCTTCTTTTGGATTAGATACGCCATTTTAGACATTAAATATGCTTAAAAAAATGAATTTTTAATGCCTTTATTGACTTAACCCCTGGAATTCTTCGAACTACTGTTCCTTATAATTGAAATAATAAATGGAACCGTTAACTGTCAATTTCAAAACCTTTTGCAAATAAAATGACAGCTGTAAAGCATATTCTCCGTTGTCAAATGGAAACCTTTTGCGAAGTATATCCACATCGAGGTCAAAGTTTTTTACATAGATTCTCTCGCCTGCCTGTGAAACAAAAAGCGTAAATATAGCAAATGTAGCAATTATATAATAATCTTTAGCATACCTTATAAGGACACGTGTGATTCAGATTGGTGTACTGCTTTAGATAGCTATAGGCCAGGCTGGCTATAAAATTATTTGAAGACTTCATAAATTGGCATCCGTCGAATTTAATGTCGTAGAGAAAAGGTCGCCAACCATTCGCTCGTTTGAATATTTCAATTCGCACCTAAAAATAAGACAAATGAAAACACTTGGAATTGATTAACTTTGGAACTCACCATAGTTGAATCGACATTTTGATATAATGCGAGTATAATGTTTATCAGATTCTTGGTACGACTCACGGCCTTGATCTGACACAATTCAGTGCGTATAACATTCGCGTCGTAGCACTGACAATGCAAAGTCTTAAACTTGGCCAAAGCCTTGTGTGGGAACAGTTGAGGTCAAAAGGTTAGAAACATTTGAATTTACACTTACCACTGTCCAAACTATGCACAGACAGAGAAACACACGAAACGCTTTCCACATTTTAAGGCAGCTTTCAGTCAAATCTACTGAAAGTGCTCTATGTTTTGGTTTTTATATTAAGCCATCAAAATTTTAAAAATTTCCATTCCCAATCATTTTATAATCATTTTCCTGAATGTATTTTTAATAACCTTTCGCATCAAATAAAATTGTGGAATTGAGTAGTTGACATAGATAACTGTGTTTGGCCCAAACGTGTGTACTTTAAATTAACTTATTTTACATTAGTTAGGCAATTTGGCTCAGATACCAACGAGTTGATCCAAATTAGTATTTTTTGGGCATTTTTCGATAACGCTTTGCTTTATTCCGAACTGATCAGTTGTAATAAACAAACTTTTAATTATGTAATTGATTTTACAAATAATTTTTCTTGTAAATAAAATGTTTGGCTTTGTTTGAAAATTGAAATTTAAATAATTTGTGTGCTTAGAATTTAATGTATAACATTTATTGACATAGTTTTTCAAATATTTATATATTAATAATGAAAATAATTAATTATTTTAGCAAAATGTGTGTTAGGCGTGTACTACAGTGCGTATGTGTTATGTGTGTGTGACATATTTGCGCGTTGGCGTCGCTGGCATTATATTTATTAAAAATTCCAGTGTTGCAAGTGTCCAGCAGGTGTGTTTGTGTGTGTCTCTGTTTGTGTGCAAGTTTTGTAGGTGCATGCCACGCATAGCTGTGCTTTGCCACGTGCACGGCATCCGCTGAATTACTATTTGTTATCTGCCCTTCTTTTTTGTTGTTTTTGTAGTTTTGTTTTGGGGTAGTACCCATTTGCAGTCGTTGTCTGAAGTTATTCCCTCGTTTTAGGCGCGCACTCTCAATGCGCAGGTCAAACGATGAAGGCTCCTCTAACGGAACTCGAACTCGGAACATCCCCTAACTGTTGTCACACTTTCTTGTGCAATAGAAATGCCACTATGTAGGTGTGTGTGTGTGTGTGTGTAGGTGTACATGTGTGTGTGAGTGTGTGTGTAGGTGCTGTCGACCAACCCACACAGCCGCTGACATCAAGACGGAATTAGGCTAATTGTAGCTGACTTGAATATTACGTATACGCTACGTTTGGTGGCTATGCAAACTAATATAAATAGTGACACGCCCCCTGTCGCCCACATGGACATTTTAGAATAATATTAAATATTTTATTGTAAAATTTACTCAAAAGTTATTTAAGAGAGAGCGTAGTGACGTCACATGCAACTCCTTTTTAAAGGTTTGCATTGCTACAGGGTCTCTAACCGTCATTGTTGCTTTACTCTTGCCTTTCCTTTTAGTTTTTGCTTAATGACTGTGATTTAGTTGTTGTGCTTTGAAGCTTCCACTCACAGGGTATAACTTGAGTTCGTTTCAAGGCGAGCAATCTCCTGACCCTTCTACTCCTTTCCCCTTCCCTGCCCACACCCATTCACAACTACATCCATCATCGCTGCCTTGTGCGCTGCACTTCTCATGCTGTTGACATCTCACTCGCACGCGCTGCTTCAAAGCGGCAGGCAACCGACGAATCGTGGCTGAATGCACAGCCTAAAAAGCCGAGCTACGCTCGTGTTACAGCCGAAGCCGAACGTGTAGCCGACACACGACGAGGACTCTGCTGCCTGCGTTGACTTTGGAGCTGAGCGATTTACCGTTTTCAGTTTTCAGACCTTGGGCAAACGTGTCGGACGTTAACGTAAACGTTGCCGTTGTCTTGATTACGTTACGCTGTCTTACGTTTTACGTATTTCAGTGTTTCGCGTGCCTCGCGTTACGCGACGCGTGTCAACAACAAACAGTCAGCAATCTGACAATATTTGTTTGTCAATATCAACAGCATCGAGCATCGAGCATCGAGTAGCGAATATTGAGCATTACTTTCTCCGAGACTTCGAGTCTCCGAGTTTCAGAGCTTCAGTTTCCTCCTCCGCTCACAAGGTTCATTTGCTCTCTCGTGTATTTAACAAGCGTTTGTTTATGTAATTTGTTTACGTTAACTGCAGCTGTTTATTATTATTTTCATTTAAATATCATTTAATTTGAACTCTCGTTGTGTTTCGTTGTTGTGTCAATGTTGTCAATCTTGTAATTGCCTTAAAGTTAAAGCTGCACAGAAAGAAAATAAAGACAAAATGATATATATAAAAATCGTATTAAAATTAATATTTATTTAAAAATTATAAGCTTAATTTGTGCTTACAAATCTTATTTATTTATTTATTTTTCTGTGCAGCAACTACTTATGTCACTAGTAAATTACTGTCTTCAACTACTTAAATTGCTGTTGTTCTTCCTCTTTGTTATCGATGTGAACATTTTTGTTTTCCTATTTATTTATAACCATAGAAATATATATAACTAAATGTATGTGTGTTATTCATGTGTCTAAATTAATTGTTGTTTGTGCTCTACTAGGATTTATTCAGTGTACTTTCTACATAATCTAAATGATTTATAGCGACTATTTCAAGTGTAAGCTGTTTAAATTACTAGTTGTTCTGCTTGTAACACCGTGAAAATTAACTGTGATAAGTTTAAATTGAACTTAAGTGAAATATAGAAATAAATATGTGAAATTTAAATAGGATTGATTTAAAATTCGTATTTTAAAATGTTTTTAAAAAATTGTTTATCTCTAAAGTTGAGAAATGTGTCGCAAAGTTGTTGTAAAATATTTAAAATATATTAAACTACTTCCGATTTAGTTAAATGTGATTTAGAATGCTTTAAAACAACTTTAATTATTCAGTTAGTATAACTATAAAGTAGTTTTTACCAGAGTAAACTCAACTGTATTTTATCTGTGTCAAGTTGACATTTTTAAGACAAGTGCAAATAGTTTTTAAGTTCTGAGACTGAAACTCAGACAACCGAATACAAATTGAACTGCGGTTCAAGGTCGAGATAAAGCAAAACTTTTGTAAGAACAAATATTTAGAGTTTAGCCTCAGATAACTCCCGACAGATTTGTAAATTCTATGGCCATAAATGTTGAAATTAATTGTAGAATTAAAAAACGTAACGTAAATTATAATAATAATAACAATGTAATGTAAAAACTACGAACGACGGAGAGACAACAAATTTGAAATTTGAATATTTTTTTGTTGACACACACGACTCGTGTGTCAAGATAAAAATTGGATAAAGACTTATCAGAGCGGGAAGAGTGACATTATCAAGCACAACTAAGCCTAAAATCTACGATCTGCTGGGAAAGAAATTTATTTTAATTCGTAATTTCAATTTAGTAGGAAATTAACAAGCGAGTTTAACGAATTTAGTCACTAAACGGATTGCAGTGCGAAAAGACGTAGCCAATTGGCAATAAAATCAGTCAACAATTTACGTAATTAAGTAATTAATTGAGTGGGACAATTTTGTGGATATTTTAATAGAGAAAATCAATTTTCGGAGTTAATAAAAGCAGTTTAATTCAAAATTTAAATATTTTACATTTTTAATAGTTGGTAAAAGTTAAAGGCAGCTTATTTTACTAACTCCGAAAATTAGTCCGAAAAATTACTAACTCCGAAAACTAGTCCGAAAATTTAAAAAGTAGTTTTTTCGGTATCATTTCGTTATCAAGTGAGTTTAAATCGCATGAGAAATGAGATCTTCTGAAGAACTAAACGCTATAAAAACGTGATTCAGTCGAGATCTTATAAATAACTATATACAATCGAAAGATATAGTCGTTATATAGTGCCGATCTATGGCCGGTTATCGTGCGTTGCCTCTAGCCCCCGTTTCGGCCACGTCTTCGGTGCAGCCGAGCAATGGACATGCGGGAGCAACAATGGCGTATGCTCATCACCATCATCATCAGTCGATGACATCGATGTCAAATAACGGTATTATCTATCAATCGGCGGTACATGCCTCCATACACAGTTTGAATACAGTACAAAGTCAGCATCGTTCATCAACAACAACGCATCATCACATTTTAGCCACGGCAACAGCAACGGCGACAGCAGCAGCAGCGACGGCAGCAGCAGCGGCCACAGCAGCAGCAGCGGTGGCGGTGGCAATACCCACACCAGCAGCAGCAGCAGTGGCTGCAGCAGCAATACAGCCGACGGCAGCAACAGCAACATATGGACAGCAGCAACATATGCAGCAGCAACAGTTAACACAACACCAACACCATCAGCAGCAACAACAACTAATGCTGCATCAGCAACACTCTCAGCAGCAGCATCAGCAGCAGCAGCAACAACAGCAGCAATTGCTGCCGCATGTACAGCAGCAACATAGCCTGCAACACCAGCAACAGCAGCACCAACAACAACAGCTACAACAGCAACAGCAACAACACTTCCACCACCATCATCACCATCACCACCAACAGTTGTCGCTGCACCAGAACCACCTGTACTTCAATGGTCATTTGGGCCATCATCATCACCATCATCGACAGATCTTTAGTCACCTGCAGAGCGCACTCTTGCCGCTCAGTGTCAGTAAGTATGCCAAACGCCCCTTTAAAACTATGGGCGTGGCTAGTCAACAACAAAATTCGCAATCAACAAATTAATACAAAGTTTGTACGCAAAATTGTAACTATATATAACTATTTATATATATGTATTGGTGTTGCATGTGTGTCTAAATAATCAAATTAGTGAATTTATGTATTTATCTGTCTTTTTATCTATGTTATTGGTGTTATTTTTATCTATGTAGCATTTTAAAAACTTATGAAACTAAGAGTTACGGAGTTTAACTAAGAAAAGCATTAAAGGTATAAAGTTTATCTGAATTTTTGATGCAAAAACAGCTAGAAGTTTTAAAAATAAAGCTAGAAAATTCTTTACTCTTAGCTGAAAGTTAAGTAAGCCATTACAAGCTATCAGATTTGTGCTCAGTCCTTCGTTTCACTTTATTTTGTAGCATACTTCTGGGCTAATTGTTAAAACTCAGTGTAAAAACTGCACAACTTCCGAACTAACAGAGGTATCTCAGCAAAAGTCACACGTTGATTAATTTATAGCAATTTAAGCTACCAAACTGATTTTGGCTAGAAACGGCTAACTATATTACATAGCTGCCATAGAAAAGTTTCCCTCTAAATTCAGTTTTTCGTATAGAAACCTTTAGATCTTATTGATTATGTGAATAAGTGTCTAGGGTTTAAACAGCTGAGGTACTGTATGATATTTAAAAGTCGGTTAGCGTTTCCCCTTAGCTTTTCTAGTGTATCTTTTGCTTAAAGTTGTCACATTTTCAATTGTGAAAAACATTTCATTAAATTTTATTTCATATCTTCCTGTGCAATAATTCGCACGCCATTCCACAAAACGCGTGCGGAGCGTCGCGCATATGCTTGCCAGTGGCCAAAGGACATTCACACACATACTCATGCACAACATACACACAGATACAGTTACAGTTGGAGATATTGTCCTTAACGAGTGCGAGAGCCTAAACCTAAACTACAAACAATTGAAACAAAAGGCACTTCAAACTGAAAAGACACAAAACCTTCGTTTCGTTCAGGTGAATTGTCTTTGCCACTGTGTGTGTTAGTGTGTGTGGAGAGGTGTGTGAGTGCGTGTGTGTGCGATTTTATGTCGCTAACAATGCAAAATATGCCCAACATTTGCCGTTTGGTTTAGTTTTTTGTGTATTGTTTGGCGTTGGGTTTGTGGCATGCCCCCGATTGTGGCACGCCCTCGTCTCATTTATGTCTTCCTTGTCTTTTGTTGCACATTGAAATATGTCAGCAATTGTGCAACGTTTTCCCCGTATTTGTTTACGCGTGTGTGTGTGAAAAGCATTGTTACATTAGATTTTGTTGCTGCCTCGCGGCCGCTTAACTTTATTATTTTAACTTAACGGCATTTTAAGTGTTTTTTATGCAAGAACAATGAGTGTGGGAGCAGAGGTGTGTGTGTGCAGGGGGTGTGTGTGCTTGTAGGTGCGAGTTAACATTTCATGCGACTGAGTAACGGTTAAAGAGAGACCAACAGGATAGCTGTAGACCCTGTAGAATAGCTAGTGGTACAAAATGATATTAGAAAAGCCTTAAAAAAGTCGTCTTTAGCTCTTACATGGTCCTAAGCGAATGACCAACTCTGTTTAAAACTAGTTTGACTTGTTTTTAATACAGAAAAGTCGCTTTGTGCTTCGTACTTCAATAGTCTTACGATTTACCGCTAATATTTACGCTTAACAAGCTTATATAAACTCTACGGGCTATGCGTGTTTTTACGCATATCAATCAGTTCACAAACTTAGTCACTCGTTTGATTTCCGAGCTACAGGGTCGCACAACAATAATAAATGTCGTACTTCGTTTATAAGCAGCTTCATTATGCGCGTTTTGTAGCATACTTTGCAGCGCAGTCATACTAACTCGCACTCCAGCTCTGTCTCTCTCTCTCTCTCTCTCCCCACTTTCTCGCTCTGTCTACTCCCCCATTTGAAGTCCACTTAACACCACTTTTGTCCCACTGTTAGAGTTGTCGTCACTTGGGCACGCTAAAACTTTGTAACCAAAGTGCGTCAATGAAAAACCAACAAGTGTGCAATGTAAGTGTGTGTATGTGTGTGTGTGTGTGGAGTGTGTGTCTGGCTGTGTGTGTGTGTTAGTTGTCTTCCCTTGGCTGTTGTTGTTGTTTGTTTGTTTTGTCAGTCAATTTTATTGTCTTTGGCATGCGATTGTCGTGACTGCTGTCCGCCAGGACGACTTTGCTTCTTGCTCTTTCTTTTCTCTGGCTCTGCGCCCTCAACGCCACGCCCCCTGTTGCTCACCGAGTGGCAATAACAGGCGTGCATAACAGTTTACCCTTAAAAAATAAGATTTTACAGGCAACTATATTTAACGCAGCATTTCTGCGCTTAGAAATCTCTACTACAGTGAAGCTTAACATTATTGCACTACTTTTCAATAAGAAAAGCTTTAGGTATCTGTTTCAATATTAGTTTGAATTTTTATATAGAAGTTTTAACTGTTAAACTGTTTAAAGCGCTTAAACTTGTAGCTTGCATAATTTGATCAAAACTGAACCGATTTAGAAAATGCTTAGCTCTCCGTGTATAGCTTGATCTAACTACGAAAAGAAGTTGAGCAGCTCAATTGTAATCTGCTTTCCTCAAAGTGATAAATGTGCAATCGTGTTTAAAGCTGAAATGCATTTGAGTTGCAGCTGACAGTGTTGAAGGAAGTTCAAGCTCGGTCAGCTTATAAATGTATAAGTCACAATGTCAGGGGACTAACAAAAAAAGAAGTTGAAACTAGTAGGAAAAGTAAGAGTCAAAAGACACGACAGCAAAAGACCCTGTAAACAACTATAGACTAGCGTTAAACACTTAGCATAAACAGACTAACATAGTTTACGCTTATAATACTTAAAACTACAGGGTCACTGTGCAAATGTCGAGTCAAGCCGAAGGAAAAGTGTGAAAAGCCAATAAAAAGAAAGTAAGAAAAATGTAAAAGAAAAACGAAAAGTCGCAAGTTGACAAAATTTTAATAAGGCACTTTGCTGGCCGCCTTTTGCATGCGAAACGAGGCGGTTACCAGCTGCCACAAGCAGCAGAGAGAGTGAGGAGAGGGGAGCAGAGAGAGACAGAGACGGCTAGTCACATACTGACCAAAGCGTAATAAAAAATTCAAAACGCTTCACATACGGATTTGTCAAAGATCACGTACTCAATAAATATTGCCCATGAGTTGGTCTTTTAGAGCCCGGCCAGAAACACATACAGTTAACGAGAGTGTGTATGTGTGTGTGTGCCTGTGTTTGGTTGTGTTTCTGTGCTTACTTTGGCCTTTAATTTTGGCTCAGTTATTGCCTTGAACAGCTGTGGGCGTTGTCGTTTTGATGTGCGCCTATTAATTTCCAGTTTGCAGCGGCAATTCAATTAGTTGCACCCTCAAAATCCATCGCCAAACAGCTCACTATATTCTGATCCTCTTGCTCTATCTCCCTCTGTCACTAACTGTTTCTCTGTGCACTTTTGGCTGAGTTAACGTTGCACGTAATATATTTGCTCATATTACTAAAAGCTACATAAATCGTGTGGGCTTTAAGCGCTGCAATTTATAGATGAGTCCTTACGATACACTTGACAAAATTTCAAAATTAAAATTGGTTAAGAAATTGATAGACATTTGCGGATTTAGTAGAATACACTTCTTTCTTTATAAGTCTTTCTTTAAAACCAGTCAGTTAGTCACAATTTGCATTTGTTCAGCTCCTTTTTGTGAGTGTACAACAATCGCTTCATTCAACCAAAAAATGTTTAAAGTTCACTTTAAGCAGTAAGGAAAGCAGAAGGGGTTAGCGAGGGAATATAGGTAGTTTGGTCTGGGGAAGGCACGGGAGTTATAGGCCATAGAATTTGGCAGTCGCCTTGTTGTTTTTAGCCTGATCGATGGTCAAATGGTGACAAAATGCAAGGCCTATGCCTGGGGCATGTTTACAAGCCAACTCTGCTATGTGCCACACACAAAAGTGATAGCAGGATAGCTTCACATGTGTCCTCCAATGTGTTGTAATGTGTTTTGCTTACCTTCAACCATCAGTGGTTTGAGAGGGCTGGCTAACAGTGGTGGCACATTATAGTTTTACTATGAGAGTCGCTTCTAAGCAGATCGGGAATTTGTTTAAAGAAACTACGTTAGTGTAAGATAAAAGCTAAAAATGTATTTAGTTCAAGACCATAAAATAGCTTTAATAATATGTTTTGTTAACCAAATAGACATTTTATCTATTTCTTAACAAAATTTCGATGAATTTTTGTTAAAGTTGTTTAAATAAATTTAATTTTGGAGTTTTTTGTAGCCTTTCAGAGATTTTTGTACCTTTGCTATACCTTTCTTTGGCTTCCTTTTAGCTTTATTTCTTTGATTTTGATCAGCACTGCTGGCTAGCGTTTCCTTTTTGCTTAAACGCTGCTGCAAAAGTCGGAAAAGTGTTTGCCAACGCAAAATTCCAAGCAATTAAATCACTTTGATGCTAATTTGGATTAATATGTTGTTGTCTCTGGCAATTTGTTGCCATTTAGTGTCTCGCTCGCACTGCCAAATGCGCTCCCTAGCTGCCCTTCTCTTTTCCTCTCACACTCCTCTCTCTTTGGCAGGTGCTTCGATTAGAGCGTACGCAAATAGATTTATTGAACAATGCGCTACTAAACGATGCCCACACTGCATCCTCACGCACACATGGGTGTGTGTATGTCTGTGTTGCACCCGTAGGCTGTGTGTGTGCATTCTCTGTTACGTTATTTATTTGGCTTATCGGCTGCAACGCCTAAAATTGTGCTACATTTGTCGTTTGTCGGTTAGACAAACAATTTTTGTATGTTGTGTCCATGCGTGGACGGTTCGCCCTCTACCCTTTACTTTGTATACCCCTTTCCACTCCCTATTAACTTGGCCAACTCCACTTTCAGGCCATGTCTTTATTAGCTTACAACCATATTAATTTTGTTAGATAAATATTAGTTTTAATACCAGTTCCCTAAAGTGCTCTTGGGGTATAAACTGTTTAAGGCTGGTAATAAGTTAGTACTATTAACTAAGGCCTGCTATTAACTAAAATTACTACTACTAATAGGGCTACTACTACTACTACTAATAGGGCTACTAATAGGGCTACTACTAATAGGGCTACTACTACTACAATTGCTACTAAAAATAGGGCTCTACTACTACTATTTCTACTACTAAAAGAGCTACTACTACTACTATTGCTACTACTAAAACTACTATTACTTTCTAAACCAAACTTTAAATACAATAAAACGTCTTTAACTATAAATTAGCTTCTGGTGGAGGTATATCCCCGTCGTGCATGCCCAAAATTACTGATCAGAGCTTATTAGTTTTCGGGCATTTAGATTAATTTGCTTTCGTGTCGGGCAATTTGGGTTTTTATGCATTTTTAATGGAGAGCAGTTTAGTCTTTCCATGTGTTTTTGGACTCGTGCTAATTTCATGGCACTTTAAATGTTTAATTTACAATTTATGTAAAGCATACACACACCACACACACACACTCAGCTGTAGCTGTCGGGCAAATATTCGTTGTGTATTTATGAGGACTTGATAAATACTAGCATTAAAATAAATTACAGCTTTCGCTGCTAAACCACTGGAAAAAAATATATTTATATATGAAAAAATGTGTATTAAATATATACAGAGGCGTGGCAGAAGAAGGCGGTAGAGGGACAGCGGGGTAAATGGTACTTCACATGCAAAGGTGCCCAAAAAAAAACTGGTATGTGAAAAAATTGCATGTTTATTGTGGTAAAAAAAAGGTGAAGGGTCGCGAGACTCTGAAATTCAGCGACTGCATATTAATATAATTTGCAGGCCAAAAACAGTACGCCTCAAACTCCCCTCGCAGCGTCTGCCTCGACACATGAAAGGGACACTGACTGAATCGTAAGACAGCAAAGTAAAAGTTTTCCAAAAGTGCATTAGTAGTTAGTTTTAGCTGTTTCTCCTATTTTTATTTTGTGTAGCATATGCCAAAGCTTTGCCAGGCAGATGAATTTTTATGTGTATACCCTGTAAAGTTGTAGTTAAATGGGGTAGCATTGATAAAGCTGAAAGTTAAGAGATTCGAAGCGATTTTTAATTAATATCTAAAAGTTTCTTCTAATAAAAGGAATTTTTCTAGTTGACTTTACAGGGTATGTTGTGCTTACTACATTTCTCTGCTTGTGCCTATGAAAATCATTTAGCAAATGTGAAATTTTTGCACTGATTTACAGCGTTTGCCTTTAGAAAGCAAACAACAAATGAAATGAAAGTCGGTAATTGCATAAGCCACAAAGCAGAAAAGCCTGAAAGGGAAAGAGGGAAAGAAGAGGAGGAAAAGAGGGGCAGAAAGGGTGCTAGAGAGACAGGAAGACAGACTTTGACTCGTTGCTCATACGCCGCGTTGACAGTTGCTTTTCTTCTTTACGTTTCATTTCATTTTGTTTCATTTCGTTCCGTTTCATTTCGTCGTCATAAATGTGAATAATTTATTACATTTGTGCAGCTTTTGTTCTTGTGCTTTTCTTGGCCTTTGTTCTATGCCATTTTGGTTAGAAATTCATTAATAGCACTTTTATGACTTGGAAGACGTTCAACTTTGCTGTTCTGCGCAGTAAGAAGGGTGTAATGGGCTGGGTAAGCAGAAAAAACTCGTGGATTAAATGGAAGTAACTAATGGGTAGTAGAAAAACTTTTATTTAAATGTTGGTTTATGTGTCCAGAGGTTTGTTTGTAAATTTCCCATTTTTAAGACTTTTTTTGCAGTGTACACGCAAAATTCAAACAGTGCAGCGCATATTACTGTCTAGTGAACTCCATGCTACCTGCTTTACTAGCTGTTTTGTTGCATTTTTATGTTAATCGTTGTTGGTTCTGCCCTTTGGTGTACGCTGACTTCGCTCTGTGTACTCGCCTCCTTTTGGCCCGCTTGCTGACCTGGCCCAAATGGTGCTGCACAATATTTTTACAAAAATTGCATAGCATTTAACTGTTTACTGTTTATTGTTGCTGTTGTTGTTGCTGTTATTACTAATTATTGTTTGGCTTAGTTGCTGACACGATTATTTGCTGTTATGTGTCTTTTAATTGCTGTTTCAGTCAAACACAGCAAAATATGCATAAAACTCCACAACTGAGAAATGGTTCCTTGTAATGCAAAGCACAGAAAAGGCAGACAGAGAGGGAGAGATAGAGGAGAGAGAGAGAGAGAGAGAGAGAGAGCGCAGAGCTGCGACTTCTTTTGCCAAAAAACTATGACTAAAAATCAACTGACAGGCGACTTTATATGATTTTTATCAAGCGCAACGCGGCGTCTTTACAAATGTGTGTGTTTGAGTGTGTGTATGAGTGTGTGGTGTGCTGTGTGTGTGCATAAATCAAGTCGCATTCATCTGTCATAAGTAGTTGTGGTAACATTTGCTGAGAAGTTTACTTTGTGATATTCAAGATAAACTAAATGCGATGTGAACTTAAATACACTGATAAAAATGAACGTGTTTTAAGATCAGGCAGTAGCAACTGAAGTGTAGAGGTCTTAAGGTAGAGAGGAAGAATTTCAAAGACTTTACTTTCATAGAGTTATGATTACCAAATGGTTTGAGCTGTGTGAAGTTGTCCCTAACATTTGATCGAGAAACTTGGCTAGAATAAATACTCCACTCTTTTCTTTTCTACTCTTTACTCTAGCTAAAGTCTTTTATTGTTTAAACAATTATATTTCCAACTTAATAGTTTCTTTTTATTATTTTATAACCCACTAAAGTGTTTACCAATTCAAATTTGTTTAAGAATTATTCTTTATGGTTTTCCAAAGACAATGACGTCTTTGTGCTTGGCTTTATCGCAAAAGTTTGTTTATTTATTGGTCTTTTGTTTTCGCAACGTTTTTCCGTTTAGGACGTCACGACGTCTTATCTTAACTTGGCCATCTTATTAGCCTTGGTACTTCCAAGTGGTTACTGGCAACGTCATGAACAAAAGAATGTGTAGAAAAAAAAAAGCAGAGTTAGAAATACATTAAGGTGTTTGGCTGTTTATTAGATGTTTTCTGCCCATTTTTCTATTTCGACTGCAGTTAATTTTCTTGCCAGTTGAAGCTGCGTTTTAAGCCAGAGATGTGTGTGTTTTGGGCCTGTTTCGCAGACAGTTACGCTTTTAATGGCTTTTAATTGGGAGAGCGAAAGAGAGGGGTACAGGGTAGAGAAAGAGACGGCGTATAGCAGTGACAACATTGCTAAACAAAAGTAATTTCACACTCGCTGACTTTGGCGGCCCAAAGTCGCGGCCAAAGTGCAAACAATTGCTTAGACCCTGTACTGAAAAAGTTTGCAGGGGAATATTTTGACAGAATAAAGTGCGTAAAAGTGCAGCAAGTGGGCGTGACAGTGCTTTAACAGACTAAATAATCTTTTTAGATGAATTAGTAGTAGTAGAATCAGTAGTACTTTACAGGGAACAGGGTACAGGGTATTTAACAGTCGCTGTTTCTTGTCTACAGACCTCAGCTGCTAGTTGTCTTTTGTATACTTTAAACGAGAGTCAAAAAAAATGTTTTGTTAGCTGACCTCGCGCCCACAGCTTGCACCCAACCACCGTCCGCCCTACACCCTTTGCCCCCACCTGTACTGCCACTGCTCATGCGTTTTTTATGTCCAGTGTCAGATATTTATTAGCCACAATTTGGCAGCCACAAATTGGCAGCCTCAAAGTGCTCGTTGCGTTGCACGAAATCGTAAAACGACAAATTTATTATTTATGTTCAACTCTTTTGTGCTATTTGCCATGTCAATGCAATGTTACCTGGTCAGTACCTTCAACTACCCCGCCTACCCGCCCGGCCCTGTACTACTTTCCCCCAGAGCGTTGGGGAGACAAGTCAAGCTGCTCTTAAAGCGACAAATTATGCGAGTCTTGTGCAAATTTGTTGCTGCCAAAGCGCATTTGTCACAATTAAGCAAAAGGCTGAAAAATTATGAGAAGCTTCGCAGAGCGCTACCAAAAAAAGAGTAAAAATCCTGGCCACACGGAGGCTGGTTTGGGGCACGTTGACGTCGACGTCGACATGACGCGCCTGGGACCTTATGGCTGATGGCACCTGAGTTGGACTCTCTGGTTTCATACAGAGGAACACAGTGGCTAAAAGGGTATATTGACTGCTTATGATGCTTTAAAACTGGCTGTAAGCATTACCTAGCATGCCTACAAAGCACAATCAGCTAGGCTGAATATAAAGCTAGTTATAGCTATTTATAGCTTTTAAGACTCTCAACTACAAACAGCTATAACTTTATTAATGCGTAACTTATTTAAGGGGTATCTACTACGTTAGTTA
Source organism: Drosophila parthenogenetica (assembly GCA_035047505.1). Taxonomy (NCBI): domain Eukaryota; kingdom Metazoa; phylum Arthropoda; class Insecta; order Diptera; family Drosophilidae; genus Drosophila; species Drosophila parthenogenetica. Next base: position 8,985,858 of record JAWNPM010000087.1, read on the forward strand.
ACATACCTTTAGTCTGATTTTTTGGCAGTGTTTCAGTTACGCCACGCCCAGTTATGCGCCCCCCAGGGCAGTCAGTCTATTATATGACGTCGACGTTGAGCGTCAGTTTTGAGCGTCTGCCATGAAATATGCAAAGCGCAGTTAAAAAACTTTTTATTTGTATTAATCAAACAGAGTTTTTCTTTCTTTCTTTCATTCATTTTCTTGCTGGCTTTTCGCCCCTACCCCTACCCTCTCTCTGTTCCCCTGGCTTCACCACTTTTTGACATTTTTAACACAACAATGGCAGGCGACTGCATAATAAAATTATTGCTGTAAACTCGCATATTGGAGAAGAGAAAACCTCTGATTTTCTACGACAATTATAGCGTTGGGAATTTTTATGGCTTTAAAAACTGAAAACGGAAAATGGGAAACTGAAAACTTAAGGCGATTTTTCTCATGACAAATTAGTTGAGCAATAAAACTTGAGTGTGCTATCAAACTACAAAATATTGCCATCAATTACACAACTATATGTGTTTCGAGTGTATGTGTGTGTGTGTGTGTGTGAGGGCTTGGTGTGTGTGCGCTATATAAAAAGGCCATAAAGAACGCGAACGACAACAACTTGAACTGCGTCTAGGACAACGACGACGACAACACTTTTGCCCTGAGCAACTACATCATCATCATCATCATTATCATCATCATCACCTCAGCATAAGGTCCCCACGCACTGTCTGTACTACCAACTCTACCTACGACTACAGCCGCCCATCAGTGCTGGCCTTTGAGCTTTTTTTCTATCAGCTATAGCTATAAAGAAGTAGTAGAAGAAGTTTGCCCAAAAATAAGGCGTAATAGATAGTTAAAGGAGTTTCTAACCTCTAACCTATTGTTAGTATTCTGACTAAATTTGGTTCGGATCGCATAAAGTTTCCATAGTTCAAATCAGTCGAAGGAATAGTATATTTCACTTGCCTTTCCGCTAATCTATCGGTTTTAGCTCTTCAACACAACGACAACACTACCCCCAAAGCCACCCCAAGTCCCTTACGGGCCACCCCTTTCCTTTTTTTTTTTTGGCCCTCTTTTGCCATTTGCAATTTGGCAACACTTTTGGTTACGCGGCGTTTGTTTGGACCTTTGGCAAGGGAAAGAAAGCAGTTTGAGCACTTTATATAAATTGTACAATACGTTCTACCCCCTTCTCTCCACCCCTTTTTTTTTATTTTTTATGACCCTTAAGAGTGCATTCTATTTACCAGTTACAGTAACAGTTACAGTTAGCAAACGTATTGGTCTTTTTGATATATTCGTTTAGTTTTAGTTTTCGCTGTGAGTACTTTTTTGAGCGCTCGGAATACTCAAAGTACTCGGAGTACTCGGCGATTGAATGTGTCGACTTTATTACACATTTTTGCTAAATTACACTTTGCTCGCTAGTTTATTTCGATAGTCATTTGTAAGTGTTTGTTGTGGGTATACCCTATAATTTTTGGATACTAAAGGGTATGAGGAAGGTTGAGAATTATTTAAATGTGCTTGAAGGAAAGTTAGGGTAAGTAATAGAAAAGTTATACCTATATAAAGTTTAAACTGTGCATACTCTGGCATAGTTATAGGGTATGTTATAGCTGATAACATTGTGAGAAGGTGTGATTGAAACTTGTGCTTATGAGCAATCGAAAACTTCAATTTATTTGACGTTGAGTTCACAGCTCACAGTTTTACTTGTTACTATAAAATTTCAAACAGGGTATCTTTTAGCTGATCAGTTTGTGCAGCCAACTTGTATGCAATTGTTATAGTTTCAGTTGCGTGGCATTTTAATAAGCCAAAAGTCAAAGTTAAAGCCAAGTTCGATGAGTTTTTGCCATTTCAGTTAGTTGCAAGCGTCATTAAGTGCGCGATGTAATTATTCAATGACGAGCAAAGTTGGGAATTGGGCATGAACTAGGGATAGGGATAGGGATAGGGATAGGGATAGGTTTGGTATAGCGATGTATCTTACTACACGCATTTGGCCGTAATGCAATTTTGCGCCCCAAAAGCGAAGACATGTGCCAAAGGTTGCACAGTGATAAATGAATATAAAGACTACGACGACTAGTCTTCGTATCGCTATTAAGTTGACATTTAAATTTAAACTATAAATCATTTTTTCTTAGCTGATTTACATTTTTGTCGCATTTACGTGAGCCACGACAGCGGCACCTGTTGTTGGAACTGGTCAAAACAGTCAGGGGGAGGCAGAGTTGGGGAAATATGCAAAATTAATGGTGCAAAACAGGGTCTAAGAATTCACTTTGATGGCTCTATTGCTACTACTTTTTCTACTATTTATACTGATATTTATACTTACACTTTCGTTGCATTTTGTTGCGTTTTCTTTTCCCCATTTTCTATTTTCCAGATGGCGAACCCATCAAACTGCCCGACAATTTGGAGAGCCTGCCAAGAGCCGACAGTTTTCCATCGCAACGGCATCGTTGGAATACAAATGAGGTCAGTTTTGCATACAATTCAATCTATACTACTCTCTATATATACTTTAATGGGTCTAGAACGTAGTCTAGAAGCTAAGAGTGTGATAGGTGTGTGGTAAAGTGTAAAATCCATGAAATTTAAAGGGTTAAGGCCTAAGGTCTCCCTGTAAATTCATCACGAATGTTACTTACATTTTAGACTCCCAACCACCGGGTACTTTGCAGTCTAGCACACTCTCCTCTCGCGCACTTGTTTATATTTTTTGTTACTTTTTATTTGTGTTTGTCTATTTGCATTTGATTGCACATAAAAATGTCGAAAATGAAAGCTCAAAAGAAATGTGACTTGAAAGGGGAAAAGAGACAGCGAAATGGTGAATAAAGAGCGGGTACAGGGTCGTGAGTACAGGGGGCACTACGATTTACAGTTTCAGGCAGGCGGAGCAGCAGTTGACAGGCGGATGAGCCTGCCAGTCGTAGGCTGGACACTTTGACAGCTGAAAGCAGTTGTGTACTTTCTTTTTTCTGAAGGTCCTCAAGTACTTATAGACCCTGTACGCTAAGGAAATTATAAAAAGGAGTACATGCTACAGGGTCTTTTGCAGTCCCTCTTTCGTCAGTAGCTTTTCTACTAGTTTTTCTCTGTGCAGATTAATAAGACGACTCGCTGGCTTGGCCCGGTCTGCTGTTCGTTCTGGCCTGGTTTATTAGAAACGGTCGCGACTCGTGAGTTTTTTATGCGTCACAAACTATAATACAAATACAAATAGTTGAATGCCCCTGCTACTCCCCACTCCACACCTATTCGCACCCTTAACCCTTGGCTGGGCCAAAGGACACGACTGTCGCACGTACGCGACCCGCCAAAGTTCAGTTTTCTGCTGTTTACAATAAAACTTTTCGCTTAAAAAAATAACAACAACAACAACTGAAGTAACAACAATAACAATACAAGAGCAAATGGCTTTTTGGCCAACTCGACTGGTTTGTTTGCTGTTTTACTTGTGAATTAAGCGCAACCGCAAATATTCATTTGGACAGTTGTAAAGTTTTTCCCGCGGAGGCTGAGAGATCGGAAAAACTGTTGGTGCAGGGGGAGGAGGAGGGAGCGTGGCATTTGGTAAGCGACATTTTAAACACTCGCAGCGACAACTTGACTAAATTAAAAGCACGCGAATATGGTAAAAAGAACGATAAGTGGAAATACTTTAAAGCAGATGCTCGACTGTTGTACGCCCAGCTCACTTAAATGGTCCCTTCTGCATCAAGCGCAGACTGAAGTAAGAACTCTGCCGGCTTCGCTGCCGACGCTACACACGCACAGAGATCGAACGATGCGTAGCGTTCAAAGCAGCGAAGCTTACTGATCTGAAGCATAGTCCACTTGCTGTTAAGCACTGAGAAAGCTCTCACTAACACCTAAATGAATGCTAGCGTCAAATTCTAACAGAACTTTACAAGTGTAAATTCGAAAGAAGAGAACAACAAACATACATTGACTACGCAGCTGTTGTTGTTGTTGCCGATCTCTTTGCGCTTTGGCAAAGAAAGAAAGAAGAAACAAAATACAAATTTGCATTGTGCTATGCGAAGCGCACACACATACACAGTCATAGTGCGCTCAGCGAGCAGTGGCGTGAGCAACTGTGATCTAGTGTGCTTGCTTACACTCTTCTACTCCCCACCCCTCTCCCACCATCGTATGCCCATTTCTCTTTGCTGCTCTTACTTTTTCAGCGCCTGCATAAAGTAGTGCTTACAGCGCATATACAAGAGCATAATCACAGTATGAAGCACAGTGCCACAGTTTATTAATATAAAGTTTTACAAGTAAAACAGCGAGGTGACAGCGAGGGCCAGAGAATGGGGAGAGCGAGAGAGTGAGGGAGACGACAGAGACTGCATCAGGACTGGCAAAAATTACAAAATGTAACCGTGTTCGGGGCATAAATAAAATTACGCACGCTTATTTTAGTCTGCTTACAGGACGATAGCTTCAGGGCAGAGCAACATAAAGAGAGTGTGGGTAAGGAAGAGTGAGGGGTGGCTACACTGTACACTGACCGTTAAATGGCCGCTTGGCTGAGGCTTTAACCACACAGTTTTAATTTGGCATTTAAGCAGCCAGCCGAGGTTTGGCTGCCACACCTACCTTTCCCCGCCAAAAGGTAGAGCATAAAGCAGTAACAGTTGAGCTCATTTCCCCTCTCTGCCACTCCGCTCTCTGAAAAGTGTGGTTAAAAACGTTGCAGCTTAAAAATCAAAAAAGTTAAATTGATAATGAGCTGAAAACCATTGCGCATTTTTGCCAAAGTTTTAAATTGCTTTGTTGACACAACTCTAATTGTTTTGTAGAAAATATGAGTAATAATTTAGTTATACAGTAAATAAAGGAATGCCTAAAACATTTCTCTTTGTATAACAATTGATTTGAAGAGAGTTGAATTTAAGAGATTCCCAATACGCATTTGTGGAGCAAATGTGAAATGCGCTGAGGTGAGCATAAATTTTTAATGCGCCTCTCGCGCAGCACATTTCGCATGTGCCTAGAATTCATCATATCAAATGAGGAACTGGACAGGAAATGGGCAAAAAAGGAGAAGGAGTAGGAGACTTGAGGCTTGAGGCATGCATAAATAACCAAAATGGCAATGCCAAAAACGAAAGTCAAAGGCAATTTGGCCAAAATGCAAACGTTTGCCACTTGACAAACACGCGCCTGTGATTTCAAACCCATCTCCTCTCACACTCCACTCTTTCCTTCTCTACCCTTCTTCCTCACTCTCCCTTTGCTGCATACAATTTTTATGACACTCGCAAATGTTGCGATTTTTCTGACATATGAAATTGTTGTTGCACATCTTCAGTTCGCCAATTGAACTATGGGCAAAGGGGTATAAAGCTATTGGCCATGTTGGCACAGTGGCTGATTTAGCTGTTTTTGTGAACTGTTGTTTACTTTTCTCATGTTTACTTTCCAAGCCATCGATTTGGTTTCACAAAATCAGCTTACTTGCCCACTGTGCCAGCGGAGCTTCCGGTTTGGGTCGAGTCTATTTGGTCTTAGGGGCGTGTCGCCAGCTGTGTTGACGGCACAGATGAATGGCTGCTGCTCTGAGTAGAGTCGAGTCGACTCGACTTGAGTTAAGGATGAATGCTAAACGAGTACTCGTTTGTTGTGACTGTGAGTGTGTGGACATGTGTGTGTGGCCACTTACATTATTCATGCAACGTCAAGGCTGGCAAAACAAATTGATAACTTTATCGGCAAAACATGCTATGAAAATGCCAAATGGGCATCCAGCAGCGTTTGTCCCGCTCTTCCACCCCCTCTTCACCCCACCACATCTCTCCTCTCTGCCCCTCTACGTTTCCCTGCTGAAAGCTGTGTGTTTTGCATTTGAATGTCTTTTAGTTACACTCACTACTTAGTCACACTCTCTAGACTCCAGAGTCGTACTCAAATATGCACAGCAAATGTTTGTGGACCCTGTAGTCAAGAAGTGTACAGAGTTTGCTAGGTTTGCTGCAAAAAAGTATACTATATAAGTCCGCTTTAAGGTACAGGGTCTCTTACAGTCTGTTTGCCTCTTTAGAACCTGCTCCTTTCGCTCCTTTCGAGCTTCGCACCTGAGTTCCAGGTGTCAACTGGCGACACCTGTAAATTGTGGTCCGCCTGTTTTGTTGCCTGCGGTCAAAATGAAAATTTCTCAAATTCCCTTTTTGCCTTTGTTTAATGCGCAAAAGAGCAGAAAAAAAGAAAGAAAAATAATAAAAGATAAAACTTTTGCCGGACACTGGGCAGGAAATGCCGCGAGTTGTTTTGGCCACAAAATGTTACAAAGTCGGAAATTGTTAGCACGTTAGTTAAGTTGGTTAACGCTTGACCAAGCGTTTGTTGTACTAACTGTTTTTATTTTGGCTTTAAAAATTGGTAAACACACGTGATTTGCAGATTAGCGTTAAATGTGAAGGACGCCCCCAAATTAAACAATTTTATCACTGAAAAGCCAAAAATAAAAACAAAATTTGACACAATTTATTAGAATTTGTTTAATATGCACGAAGCTAAGATACCCTTTATTTAGAATAAATACATAGTAGAGAATTATTTAAGTAAAACTTAAGTTAAGTAAAATTTGTGGTAAGAATTTTTACTTGATTTTTATAGCTTGAAGTTTAGAATTAGTTATACCCAAAGTTAGTGTATATCGTAAATACTTGTATATAAATATTTATTTTGCTAAATATTTTCAGGAAATCGCAGCGATTCTTATCAGCTTTGATAAGCACAGCGAATGGCAATCAAAAGAAGTCAAAACAAGGTGAGTCACTTAATGTATGTAAGCATTAAAATATAATTAAATATATATATAATAATTAAATAGGTAAAAGACAGTTATATATTCTTTAAGAAGAATTCTAGATCTAAATTTAATTTAGTGTGCCGGGAGTTTAACTCCTTTTAATTTCGTTTAAAAATTACTCTTAAAAAGATTTACTTTCTTGCTCTGCTAATTCTCTTTTTGCTCTCTCTTCTGCAGACCCAAGAGCGGCTCGTTGCTGCTCTACTCCCGTAAGAAAGTGCGTTACCGACGCGATGGCTACTGCTGGAAGAAACGCAAGGACGGCAAAACAACGCGAGAGGATCACATGAAACTGAAAGTACAAGGCACTGAGGTGAGTTACCAGCTGCTTGTCGCCTGCTGGGCAATTAGCCAATTAGGCGGGTGTGCAGGACGAGTTGGTCAAGAGGCGTCAAAGCGTATATTGGCCATTAAGTTAACTGGACGGAAGTCGAAGCTTAAGTTAAGCTCCTTTTTTTTTGTATTCAACTTTCAAGGGTTGCTCATTCACAATTTCCAATGTGAGTTATGATTTTCCGCCGGATGTATACGGAAAAACTAAGTTTCTTCTTCTTGTTTTTTTTTGTTTTGGCTGCTTTCTGGCTGTTTGTTTGTCTGCTAATGAAATAAGCTCTGCCAAGGGTTAAGCGCATTTATAATGTCTCTTGCCCCTCCGAACGTCCGTCAGTCGTGTTCCCTTATTCCCCATGCCCAGCTACACTCTTCCTTGGACTCTCTTTGCTGCCATTATAGAAGCATAAAAACTGTTGGCGTTTTCACGCCAATTTTTTTTGTTTCACTCTTGGGGCAATTGCTGTACGATATACCCTTTAAATATGTTATAGAAAAGGGGTTTAATGCTGTGGAGACAATTGTATATTATTTTTAAAAAAAGTATGTGTTCAAATTGGTTCATTAAAATAGAATTTAACAACTAAATATTAAATTATAAGAGCTGGCTGCGCAGCAAAGCGGAACGTTTGTTTTTGTTGGCGATCTCTTTGCTTTCTATAAGCAACAAAGATGAGAGACGAAAAACGACAGTGGGTGTGTGCGTGTCAGTGTTGCCGACGATGATACACAAAAAACGGATGGTTAAACTCAAAAAAAAGGACAAAAAACGGACAGATTTTTTTTTAAAGGACAAAAAAATAGGACAAACGAAATTTCTATACTACAACAAAAAGTTTTAATGAATTTATTCGATTTCGATTAAATTATTTAAAACTTCGTCAAGCCCAGCATCGTCAACATCCTTTTCTTGAGGATTAGTTCCAATTAGACGGAGATAATTATCAGGAAGTTGATAATTATGGCAACATGACCCGCTTCTACGTAAACCAAACCTGAATAATAGAAGGAAATATATTTTGTTTTCACAATATAACTATTTAAAAAAAAACAAGAAAGAAAAGTAGAGTCGAACACGCCCGACCGTATAATACTCTCTGCTTTTATTCCTAATTATAATGCTTAAATCGGTGTCCGGATATTACACTAGATAGTTCTTGTATTAGAACACGTCAAAACAAAAAAAAAGCTAAGCATAATCGAACATATATGTGTTTGTCTGTATGTACATACAAATTCGTTTGACGTTAAATGTATGCACATACTTATTTTAATGTCATTGCATTTATGCGATCTCTAGGAACACGTGTACCAAAATTGGTATTCCTAAGTGCCATAGTTACTGAGATATTCGCCGAAAACATAGATTTTTTCCGAGGTGTGACGAGTTTTTTACTCATTGTGGGCGAATGGGGCGTGGCATCGAAAAAAAAAGATTCTTGTATTGACTGACTAAATATCGAGTCGATTGAGACCAAACTCGAACTTGTAGCTCTTACCATCTCTGAAATCTGTGTGTTCATACGGACAGACGGACAGACAGACAGACGGACAGACGGACATGGCTATATCGACTCGGCTTGTGATGCTGATCAAGAATATATATACTTTATGGGGTCTGCCACGCCTCCTTCTGCCTGTTACATACATTTGCACAAACCCAATATACTCTTGCAGAGAGTATAAAAAAATACTTACCTAATAGCCAAAATCGAGTTCAGTGTGTCGATGTGAAGCCTGTTTCGTAAGGTTGTTTTGACCAAATTCACTTGGCTAAACACCCGCTCCACTTCTGCATTTGACCATGGCAAGGAAAGTAAATTTGAAGCAAACAAAGATAAATTTTGAAATTGTTTGTTGCCTGCAGAATATATCCATATATGAAAAATGATTGATGAAAATGAATCATTTTCAAAGCGATGCCATCTAGTTGAAAATATCAAATAATATATGCAACTCACAAAAATTAAAAAAGGATAAAAAAAGGATAAAATAAAATAAAAAAGGCATTTTTTCCGGACAGGGGACGTTTCCAAATTTTTCCGGCAGCTACACTTTAAAAAAGGACAGATCTGTCCGCAAAAAGGACAAAACGGCAACACTGGTGCGTGTGTACTTTGCTTAGGCCTATGCTAGGAGCTCACACACACGTACGCAAACATTAGCGCTACCTAAAGAGCGTAAGCGTTAACACCTCTGCTATTGACACGTGCTCTCTTTAACTTGTGACGAGTGGACTTTGAATAAGCGCACCTAGAAGGTGCATAAAGGGAGAGACGGAGTATGAGAGTGCATTGAGTTAACAGAAACTTCACTTGTGTATGTATTTTACTGTACGCATAGTACCAGCTGGGCTCTGTCGTGATCATGTGTGTGTGAGAGAGAGAGAGAGAGTAAACTCTACAAAAAGTGTGTGTAATTGCTTAGAGGTGTGTGTACTTGCTACAGTGCAAAGTTTATTACTGTGAGTCTGCATAAGCTGGATATGTTGAAGTCAATCATTTACAGTTACAACTCTCTCTCACATGTTTTAATTTTTATTTTAATACGCTGCTTGAATTTCCATCTCTCTCCCCCTTTTCTTTCTTTCATTTGTTTGATTTTTTTTGCACTTCGCAGCAAAGACAAGTAGCTCGTGGAGATTTATGCACTTGGCATGCACAGCATGGGGCTTCCTTGCTGTCTGTCCGTCTAACTGTCTGTCCGTGTGTCTGCTTACACGATAACTAATATTTATAAACGTTGAAACACTTGAAATGCCAGGGGAGAAAAAAACGAGAAACAACACAAAAAATCAGCGGCATATCGCCCAAAGACGGCGGCCAACAAATTTATCAGCGAAGCCGGCAAAAGAAATGCGCAGCAAAAAAAAAAAAGAGCAAAGAAAACAAAGAGAATAAAGAAAAACAACGAGAAAAGATGTTGCATAACTCAAACTACACAGTAGTAAAGAAAAGGGTTTGATTTTTGGCACTTGTGTTGGCTGCTGGTGGCGCCCCCTAGCGTGGGCGACCCGTAATTTAATTTAAGCTTTGACTCCATTTTTTTATGTCTTCCAATTAAATTAAAGCGCGTACAGTTGGAAACTTTAGCTATATTTCTATATGTATTTCATGTTTTATGATCTTGTTTGTGTTTTTGCTCCACAGTGCATCTACGGCTGTTATGTACACTCCGCCATATTGCCCACATTTCATCGCAGATGTTACTGGCTCCTGCAGGTAGGTGTTCTAGGGGATTGGGGAAGGGGGTGTGCCCGTATTCACTCGAAGTTTATTGCATCAACTCAATTTTAGAATCCGGATATTGTTTTGGTGCACTATCTGAATGTTCCGTATCCGGATGATAACAAAATGGCGGTCATTGCGCCCAGCATCACACTCTGGGGTGATAAGAAGGAGTGGACCAAGGAAGAGTTGGTCAGTCAGCTAAAGCCGATGTGTAAGTACAGCTTCCCCTAATTCAAATATCAACTCCGACTAAAATTCGTATACCTATTTAATCCACAGTGTCCACTGTGAACTCGGATGAGGATTCAGACTCGGGCAACGATATAGAAATATCGGTTGGTATTTAAACAAAGTCTACATAACTTGAAGTTATTCTTCTATCTCTTTTCTATTACATTTTGTAGACTGCCGAGACAGTGGAGTCCATTGTCTGTCAGCTGATGGAGAAGCAGCGACTGTCGCGTCAGGCAGCGTTGGTAAAGCAATTGGATTGCGGCTGTGGCGATGCTAGTTGTGCTGATGGTAAGACCTGCACACATCCAGTAATGCGACGCACGGGTATTGTCAAGTCCGTGTCGGAAAAGCGTGGAAATGAGGGCTACAATGGGCAGAACGGCACACCAAATGTTGTGGTGGCCAGTAAGGTGAGGTTTGACCCTAAGGAGTCTTCGCAAATCTTTAAATCTTCTTTGCTAAGCCTTAAAATGTTCAAATCTCTTTATATAATACCCGAATGTTGATAATTATTTAACAAAATCGTGTCCAACCACAAAATTTTTCACCATAACCTCACTTGCTTTTATTTTCAGCTTTATTCACGCTGGTCGGAGCGTCATAGGCAGCGTGAGGCAACGTTGCACATGGATAATCCACACTCGCAGTTCCACAATGCCACACAACAGTTGCCACAAGAATCTGCGATCAAGTTCCAAATCATTCCCCAGCAGCAACAGCAGCAGCAACAACAACAGCAACAGCAGACAGATGGTAGCAACTATCAGCAGCAATATCGTGGTGCCAGTCAAATGTTGGCCACAAGAAGTAATCTGATAATACAGCAGCAACAACAACAACAACAGCAGCACCAACAATACCAACAACAACAACAACAGCAGCAGCAACAACAACAACAACAGCAACACTTGAACTTGCAACGCTTTGTAGCCAGTCACAATCAGAGCAATCAAAATCATAATCACAATAACAATAACAGCAACAACAACAACAATTCAGCACACTTAAATCATCGCCTGCAAATTGCCAATACAACAATAACGGCAACAACAAGGGAGGCAGCAGCAGCAGCAGCAGCGGCGGCGGCAGCAGCAGCTACAACAACAGCAACATCAATTGCCTCAAATGTCATGGATACGGAACTAATTGAAAATCAAACCTCAAACAACAAAATCAGCCACAACAGCAGCAAACAATTAACAGCAACAGCAGCAGCAACAACATCAGCAGCAGCAGCTACAACAACAACAACGGCAACACCAAGAGAGACAGCAGCAACAGCTCAAACAAGCAACGAATTAAATGTCGTAAATAATAATGTTAGCAGTAATAACTTTATATACAATCAACAGCAGCAGCAAGCGACTGCTGCCAGCAGCAACAACAACAACACACATTATTATAAATTGCAACAGACAGCAGCAGCAACAACAATAGCAACAGCTGTAGCAGCAGCAAGTACAAACCCCAACAATCAACCCCAAGTTGAGGCCATGTGTATGTCACCAGAGCATCACCAGCTCAGCGGCAATGGGGGTAGCAGCAGCAATAACAACAATAGTAACAGCAGCAATAACAATCTGCTGAGAGCAACTGTGGCAGCAACAACAACGGCAACAACGTCTTCCGCTGGCAACACTCCTTCCACGTCGGCAACAACATCAAACTCGAGTTCCTTACAGTCGATTATCGATGGCAATCAACAGCAACAAATTGCAACAACAGCAGCAGCAGCAACAATAACAACAGCAGCAGCAACAAATTGTGATAATTTAATGAGCGCCAATGAGCTCAATGAGGTGAGTGTGAATAGTTGAGGGGTGAGTGAATAATTGGGGGTGAGTGCAAGTTATGAGTCTTGTGGTTTCGACCGCAAATCAACTGCATTTAGTCAGTTTATGTTGATTAAATTCTGTTGTGTAAGGAGTTAAAGTCATAACATTTAATTTATTTTACAGCTGGAGTTGGAATCACAGCAACAGCAACAGCAACAACAACAGCCAACCAGAAGCTACAACAGCAACAACAGCGTTAACAATCAGGCCACGGCCCCTCAACTTAATGGTTGTGCAAACTTTAGTGCTTCCAGTGATAACAGCAGCCAAATTAGCGCCAGCGATGACAGCAGCTATTCCGCCAGCAACAACAACAATCAGAGCAACAACAACGAGGAAGAAGCACAAACGGATAACATGAGTTTCTTTAATGAAACGCTGGACTTGTCACATGAGGACATACAACGAACTCTTATAGCCAATTTGCCCTACAACACAGCAGCAACGGCAGCAGTAACAACAGCAACAGTTGCAGCAACAGCTGAACAGCAACAACAACAACAATCACAGCTCAACAGTGTGGCATCTCCTCCAGTTGAGGAGGATAACAACGCTGATGTTTTTGCCAACTTGGATGCCTTCGACATGCTCGTCGAATTCCCCGAGTTGGACTTGGATGATAAACAAGCTTTGAATAACACCGCCTTGGAGCAGGAGCAGAGTCATGGCCAGAATTTGAACTATCTGGCAACGCCACAATCGCAGTCACCGTCGCAGCGCAAGTTGCACAACATTTGTGACTTTAGTCCCGAATGGTCCTACACCGAGGGCGGTGTGAAGGTGCTTGTCGCTGGACCTTGGAGCAGTGACGTGGGTTGTTACACGGTGCTCTTTGATGCCCAGCCAGTGCCCACGGTGCTGGTGCAGGAGGGCGTACTGCGCTGCTATTGTCCTGCACATGAGGCAGGTGTGGTCACACTACAAGTGGCCTGCGGTGGTTTTCTCGTCTCCAATGCGGCCATGTTCGAGTACAAACTGTCGCTCTTGGCCGATGCTCCGTTCGATGCCAGCAGCTCCAATGATTGTCTGTACAAATTTACGCTACTGAATCGTCTGTCGACCATAGACGAGAAGCTGCAGCTCAAAGTGGAGCAGGAATTGACGGTGAGTGGGGTGAAAGCTTAGCCCAACCACTTTAGTGCAGCTCAATCCCAAATCTTTGACCTCTTTGATGCATTTCCAACTAACTCTACCTTTCTTTTCGCAGACGGACCAGACAGCGCTCTATCTGGAACCCAATTTTGAGGACAAACTGGTGGCCTACTGCCATCGCCTGACTAAGCACGCCTGGAATACGCCCAGCACCGTCGCCAGCTGGAGTGTGGGCCTGCGTGGCATGACTTTACTCCATTTGGCAGCTGCCTTGGGCTATGCCAAACTGGTGGGCGCTATGCTCAATTGGCGTGCCGAGAATCCACATATCATACTCGAGACGGAGTTGGATGCACTCAGTCAGGATGTGCATGGATTTACTCCACTCGCCTGGGCCTGTGTGCGTGGTCACACCGAGTGCACTCTACTGCTCTACAAATGGAATCACAATGCGTTGAAGATCAAAACACAGAGCCAACAGACGCCACTGGATTTGGCCAGTCTCAAAGGACACAAACAGCTGTTGTCCCAACTGTGTCGTCTGGAGAAGGAGCGCTGTCGTAAACCACATCCACGCGGTGGTCTGGCCAATCTTTCCATGAATTTGGCCATTGAGTCGACGACTGAGGAGCCAGGCTACAGTGTCTATGAGTTGGAACTGCAACGACGACACGATGGCGTCTTTCTGCGGCCCGTCGCTTGGCATAGGTAAGATAATTTAGCTCGCTAGACATTATAGTTTGTGATCTTAACTATTTCGCTTCGTTGCAGCAACCAAAGTCCGCCCAACAACAACAGTCGCTACTCGAAGCGCTCCTCCATCGACAGTGGCATCAACATGGACATGCGCAGCAAATCCGTCAAGCCCTTGACGAGACTTCATGGGTAAGTGGGCAACGAGAGTACGCTAAAGGATATTGTTATCCCTCTGTCTGTGTTTTATCTTCCAGCAACTTTGATGGACACGACAGTTATGCGCTGGGCGTTGATTCTCCGTTGGATACGCTGTCCGGGAATAACTGCTCCGGATTGTTGTCGCCGTTGCGTAAAATGGATTTTGCTTTGTGTAAGTATTAGAGGATTGCATGGGTATGAGTTATAGATGAAAAAAGAAGAAGAAAATATTATTGTTTGCTGACGAAACAAAGTGCTTAAACACCTCTCGCTAAATTCACAACCAGGCGAGGTATCCACGGGCGAATCGAGTCCCATACACGACAAAGAAATCGATTGTGATGAGAATTCGACGAGCGTTACCGATGTCACCATTAACAATGAGCTCAATGATCCTGTTGTAGGTCAGTGACAACAACAAATCTCAAAAACTTACACACACCACACAAACACACACACATACAGAGGATGTATTTAATCCTGCTGTTTATCGTCTATTGTATATCGAGTATGCCGTCAAATCTAATGCATATCTGTTAAAATAGCTAACTAAAACTAAACTAAACTACATTAAATGGCTGTCTCTCAATTGTTGTTGTTCGTTGCTCGTTGTTATTGCTGTTGTTCGTTGCATACTTGTACTAAACACACACACACACACACACACACTCTCACACTAATTGTAAATACTTGTCAAAGTCTAATAGTCTAATATAATCTATGTAAATGCTGCTGTTTTCACGTTGATTTCTATTGCTATGTGTGTGTGTGTGTGTTTTTATGTGTGTGAGTGTAATAACATAAATACGCTTATGTTAAACAGTGTGGACAAAGCTAAAATAGCTAGATTTGCATACTAAAATAGCTAGAATAGCTAGAGGGTTGTATAATTACAAAGAAAAGCAGCTTAATCTAGCTATAAACAAGCCAAAATGCCCACACTGTTCACAAACACGTATTTATGTTAATATGCTCAACTAATACTTAAACGTATGATTAGTAACTAAACAGTAAATGTGCGTGTTTTTATCGATGTACTACACAGTCCTTCAATTAACAATTAACTAAGCTAATCAACTTAACTAACTTAGTAACTAACATGTCGTGTGTCGCATACAGCTGTAAATATGTTCAAAATGTACTCAACTCTATTGTAAATATTTAGCTACTAAGTGTGTGTATCGCGTGCTCTCAACAGACAAATTCTACACGAAGCGAGGGCAGCTTGAAAGTTAGCAAAATTTAAATGGATGAAAGTGGTAAAGGAAAAATGATTAGGCAAAACTTGTTGAGCTGCCCTCGCTTACTGTTTGCAACAGTTGTGCTTGTCTCGATGTAAATTTCTATAGTTATCAAGAATCATACAGTTTAGCTAGCAGTTATTTTATAATTTTGTTGCCTACTTTCAGGGGACTCTGATGCCAAAGTTTTGACGCTAGCAGAGCACATAATAGCAGCGATGCCAGAGCGCATAAAGGTGAGTCTGTTAAGTTAACAGAGACAGAGAGTAAAACTAATGCTATTAACATTTCCTTTGCAGAACGAAGCTGATGAGATGATGGTGCTGGGCAGTCCATTGACTGAGCCCCTGACATCGGAGTCTTCTTCTATTTTGACCGATAGCTTTATGGATCCGTTGTTGGACTCATTGCCGAATACGCACTTCGACAGTGATTTTAGCTTTGATTTCCATGATCATAGCTATCGGTATCATGACGTGAGCACACCCTGCTCCAGTCTAAGTCCAGCTAGCTCGGGGCCACTACAATCTCCAGCCAGTTACTCCATACTTGGCACAGATCCTTCCGTTAGTTCACCAAGTCCGCCACCGTCGACCAAACAGTTAACAGAATTCCTGCACGCCTCGAGCACTTCCCAGTATCCTTTCGAAGCGGACTTCTCGAAATTAACGCTCACCGATACAGAGCAGCGGGAACTCTATGAGGCTGCCAAGTGCATACAGAAGGCCTATCGTTCCTACAAGGGACGCCAGAAGCTGGAGGAGCAGAACAAGGAGCGCACAGCTGCGATTGTTATACAGAACTATTATCGTCGGTATAAGCAGTATGCCTACTACAGACAGATGACAAACGCCGCTTTGGTTATCCAACATGGCTATCGCTCATATCGGCGTAATAAACGCTTTAAGAAGTCCCAACACACGCCATGCAGTGGCTTGGGTACGGGCAGTGATCACGGTAGTGTAAGCAGCAATTCGCAGTGTCTGTCCAGTTTTTATGATCACTACAAGCAAGATCAGAAGCAGCAGAACGAGCTGGCCTCTCAGCCCAGCACGCCGAAAGAGACTAGTCCATCGGGTCCGCTAAAGTGAGTACAGAGTCTCTTAAAGTTTCTATCAATTCAATTCACTCTCCTACTTTTTTTTAGGCGCACTTATTCGCAGTCCACACAGAATCAGGCTGCACGCAAAATACAACAGTTCATGAGACAATCACGCATCAAGTGAGTAGCTCAGCTTAAGTTTAAGAGAGCAAGTTATAATAGCAGAGGTGTCCGCGCTTACGCTCTTTAGGCAGTGAGAGTCTGTATGTATGTGAGTGGGTGTGTGTGCTCATAGCTTAGACCAAAGCAAACGACGCAAACACATTTTTGTTCTACTTTGCTTATCTTTATTCTTTGCTGAAGCGAAAAGAGATCAGCAGCAGCAGGTTATTGTACAAAGAAGTACAGCTACATATTACAGTTATTTAAATCTGTTTGAGTTTGCTGCATGCAGCGAAGTGTTGAACAATTCATGAGTATAAATAGTTCAACTCCTTTGTAGCAGTGTTTCTCATTTGGAACTTTATCTGCATGTGTTGCTGAGTGCTTTACAGTTCTGTGGCACCTCTGTTTTAATTTTAAGTGTATAAAAAGTCGTGTATGAATATTATTACTATAAATGTGCATTGATTTTCCATGCTAGCATTTGGGATAGCAACTTGACGACCTTGGTAAGATGTCAGACAGCAAAGCATTTAATTACCCCTTAGTTATTATTAGTTTATTATTCATGAACATTGTAATACCCCCAACTAATTCAAAACTCTCTTTGAAACAGACTACAGAGAGAGCGAGCCGAAAAAGAGAAGCTGGTGCACCAACGCAGGGCGGAATACCTTCAAAACTTGCAGTTTCAAGGGCAGCAGGAAATGTCAATTTGCCATAGTGACAATGGGTAAAAATCACCAAATGCTGGTGACGAAAGTGATCACGTATAATTTATTTGTTTTCTTTTTGATTAGATGATTAAATGTTGCACTTTCGTCACTAGTTGCTTGCCAAATTAAATTGTTTTTCCTACTAAATATAATTATACTTGCAGCAAGAACCACAATTTGCTGGAACAGATGCAATCCAATCAATGAGCGCAACTTTGCAACTGAGTGAACTTTTAACTTTAAACCTAAGAAAAAGAAATCTAAGAAACTTTAAGAAATCGGATAAATCTATAGATGCGAGATAACACTATATGTTCAATAAGAATTTATTAATAGCTTTAACAACTGAGTGAAACTTTCTACTTTCATAATAATAATTGTTTATTAAGACACACAGACACACACCAGGCACCTCTTGTAGTGGAACTTTGTTTCTCTAACTCCCTAAACTTAGCAAACTTATATTCTATATATATCGTATATATACAGCGGTAGATAAAGTAGCAATATCTGCACTTTTATTCATTTGCATAACGAATTTTAACATATAAATATAATTATGTGCATGTACTACTTATGAAACTGATTCGAAATTATAATTGCAAACATTTGTAATCGTAGTTCTATAGGTTATAGATTTTATATATATTATATACTATATACCAGATGAGAGAAGAAAGCTCCAAGTAACTACTTTTCCATTTGTCAACTCAAAAGAACTTATTAACGAAGCCTTCGATAAACAGAAACTTTTAAACTCCAAGTGTAGTGAAATATACGATAAATATAACTAATTATAACTAAATATAGTATGCCTCCCAAATATATAGATACATTTGTATATAGCTCTAACTAAATACTAAATATATAACTATGTGCTAGTCTATTTAAAGGTATTATCCAAACTCAGCTCTGCGAACTAAGCTTGTTTCTAAAACAGCCCGTCAGCCTGTATCTATATAAAAATATATATACCTCTATATATAATTGGTATTTAAAGCATTAATTCTCGATTTTATAATACACACTAGTAATTAATATTTAAAGCAGAACTAAAGCTCAGCTCTAATGTCCAAAATGTTGTTGTTGATTTCTAAAATCGGAGCCAGCTAAAGATAATATATATATACCTATATATATCATGTTTTAAACAATACTTTTGATTAGTTTTGGTTTTGTTTAAGTATGCTTACTAAATTTTAAATTTAAACACAAGTACTTAACTCCAAGTCTGGAACTTAATGTGACTTTGTAGTCTAGCAAAAAATATAGTTAAATGAACGAAGAATCAAGATAAAGTAAACCCTATGCTCGCCAATATTCTTCGTAACTAAATGTACTCGTATTAAACAAATTGTTCAACTTTAAACTGGCTAGCAAAATGTAATAAATGAACTAGTTAATACAATTAATATATATATTAAAAAAGCCAGCGGAAAATTATAAATTTTCGCTTTTCCAATAACTAAAATGTAACAATACAAGAATTTTTGTAAATTATTTTTGTCCGTCCACATTGTTAGCTTTCATAAATAAAACAAAAGAGAGAAATATGTAATAGATATAACTATATAGAACTTATATACCAAAAAAGATAAAATAGTGAGACAAAATGTATATAAACCTGGTGGAAACCTGGTTCAAATCCGGTTCAAACCCGGTTAAAATCCGGTTCGTTTATATAGACGTACCTACAGTCACGAATCCACTTTGAGTTCTCTTTTCACAGTTGTTACTGGCCAGAAAGAAGCCAAATTTTTTAGCTATATTCTATTGTTAACTACTCGTATTTAAATTTAAATATATTTCCCCTTCTTTTCCTACTATAACTACCACTAATTATTATGTACTTATGTATAAAAACGAAACTAATCTGAAATGAAGACTAAAAAGATTTCTCTACTTAAATGACTTATTAAAAAATTTAAAATTAATAACAAATTGCAATCAATTTTAGAGCAAAGAAAAATATACGTGAAGCTCTTTTGTTACTCGTTAGTCAGAGTGTAAAAAAATAAAAATAAAAAAACGATTTGCAATATTTGCACATAAATATATCTATACTTAATACTATGACACTCAAGCACCGCCCACACGCAGTGGGCGTGGCAATACCTGAGTGTGTTTAAAATCTATTGAAAAAAAAAGGCCAAAAGGCACAGAAAAACTTAAAGTACCTTAAGCCAATTGGCACTAAAACTAAAAACTAAAAACTAAAATCTAATAAACAATTTCATTATAAAATACAAAAAAAAAAAAAAAAAAAAAAACTATAAAGAAACTGAATATTAATAATTGAAACTTGCTAATTTGTTAGAAACTTCTTTTTTCAACTGATGAACTATAAAAACACTTTATAGATAAAACTAAAAAAACTTAAAAACTAAAAACACAACACCAATTGTTGATATTCGATAAATTTGATACTTGCAATTTATTATTATTATATATATAGCTAAAGAAACTAAACTAAATATTTGGTAGTCACATATCTGTTGGATTCTGTCAGATCCAAAAATGTACTTACAATTTATCTTCACTCCCAAAAGCTAAAAACCAAAACAACTAAAAAACTTTCTTGAAAAACACGAAACTATATATTCAAAATACTTGATCAGTTATGTTTTTTGGATTCCGCACCAGATTTAGACGATGAAACTGTTAACTCTTAACTTTTATGTCACACACACACACACACATACTAAACTTAGCGTAATCTTTTTAAAATATATATATATTATATACACAACCTTAAACACATGCTATATTCAAACTGATGTATAAGTATATACAGCATACATATAACTGAAAAACAAGTATATATACTTATACATATATATCTAAATTTAAATATACAACAACAGCAGAGATGATGATGAATGATTAACGTTGTTAAATAAACGTATTACGTATTACGTATTATTAATATGAATGCTATATTGTAAAACGACTTTCCAGTTTATGTAAAATTGTAATTACATTCAATAAAGTTTAATTCAACACTTTAGTTGAACTAAATGTTTTGTTTTGGATTTTTGGAAAAGTTTTGCAACAGTTTTTAGCTGTTTAAATCTCAAGTTGCTACCCTTTATAGCTTAGCTTCTCAAGAGCACAAGTGGCTTATCTTTTTGTGGTTCTAAAACTATAACCGAGACAGCAATGCCACTAAAACCTAAGTTTGGTGCACGCAGATCAAGTTTTTTGGGAAACATAGAACCATTTTATAGCTAAACTAACATAAAAACATTTTCATACTATTTCAGCAGCTAATTGATGACGTCACACTTTAGTTTCTGGTGACTAATTTAAAGACGGGCTCTGAACAGTCGGTCAACTCAACTGCAAGGAGAACTGTGAGTGCCATTTGATAATTATCTTTATGTCCTGTCACACCTGTATAATTAGGCATACCCGGCGATCCAATTAGTTAACAATTTGTCCCTACTGGCGCCAGTCTTTATCAATTAATCCTTTGCCGAACCCTCGACACTTCCCTTTTGCTTTTCCTCTTCTTCTTCTTCTGTGAAAGTGTGCAACATGTGGCGATAAGCAGACAAATTTACCTGCAACCTTTTGCAGCAGCTGCAACATTTTCCACTTTGCTCTCTCAATTAACACTCATGTGTTTGAATCAGTGCTGAGGAAAAAAGGTTAGAAAAATAACAAATGTACAGCAAAGGAGGTAGTCCAACTAATTTGGCATGACTTTGTATGGAAAAAGGCTAGTTTGTCAGCTCTAACGCGGCCTATGAACCTGTTTCCTTCTTATTTGAGTGTCTGTTGAATGCCACGCCCCCTACAACCACTACTCCCCCTACAAATTATGAATAGAATGCCAACTGGCAGTGCAATGTTAATGAATGTGATTCGAACCTTTGGCAAATTTGTGTAATTTGATGCAAAGTCTTCCTTCCTGCCTGCCATTTGTATCTAACTGTCTGCGTATCTTTGTATCTAAGTATCTGTCTAACTGCCTATCTGTCTATCTGCTTTTGTAGCTCAATTTACACCTGTCTGTTTGCAATCAGAGTTTAGCCCAATTTTCCAATGCAAACAGCATATCGAATGTTTCCATTGTGCCCATAGTTCTGGCTTGACATTCGCCCTATTACGCAACGGAAGCACAGTGGGCAACATTAGCAGATTTTCGATTAGCAAATTTATACTTTTATGAATTTGAGTATGCTATTTATTAGCTGGTTTATTTTGTAGCTGATAGCTATTTTCTAGCTAGTTTTACTAGTATAAACTCTTTAAAAACTAAAATTAATTAGGCTAATTAATTTAAAAATATTTAAAAATTCTTTATTCTACTCTAAAATTGAAATTAATTACCTTCCGTTAGAATGACCGAATTTCTCATTGTGCGCTAGCGGCAAATGTGAAGCCAAGCGTTTCCCTTCGCTCACTTTTTCCCCAACCCTCCACCATTCCGTGCCCTTTTCCGCTATTAACAAACAACACGCTCAAACAAATAAACAAAATAACCACAATCGTATAAAATGAGATGTTATTCCAGCCATTTATTGTTTTTTTGTTATTCGTTATTTGTTTGTTATTTATTTGTTTGTCATTTGTTCTTTGGCATTTCCACAAATTTGTTTATTAGCTGGAAACTCTGAGTTATTATTGTTTCACGCTTCTGATTTTTATGTGCCTCGCTTTTTTTTATCACTCTCAGCCTCTCTCTGACCTGCTCTCCTAGTATTACTTTAATTAAATAGTTCCACTTGCTGACTCTACAATAACCCAAAATCGAAGTTGTTAAAAAATGGAAAATAAAAGAAGATTTTTGTTGGTTAGCGAAAGGGTTTTGGTGTAAGAAAGTTGAACAAATCCAGCATTTAGAGCTAAATAATTTAGCTAGATTTATTTTGTTGACTTTTTCTTATTTTATACAAATTTTTAGTACGCAAATTGGGCAACTAACAGTAGAGTATCTCTATTAAAGCAGTCATACCTCATACAATTTGGAGTCTTGGTTACTTTGAAGTATCTTTGGCTTGTTTCTAGCTGGGAAAACTGATTTTCAGCATTATTACAGCTAAAGCTGCATATTAAAAGTCTCCCCAACAGTAAGCCAAGTTAGTAGCTAAGCTTTTACTGTCTTTTAATTAACAAACTTAACGTTAAAAAGTGTTCAATTTAATAGTCTTGGCACATAATAAAATTGATCGGGGGATTGTGTGGAATGTGGGTCAAAATCGTAGAATTGATTGAAGTTCTCAGTTAGTTCCAGTTGTCACGATAATGAACTGTTAATGTGAAGACAACAATTGGCCATTTGTGCTGCTAAGTTGGCCATAAAGCAGCTGTAATTGTTAGTTATCTCATCTTTAAGCTGAATCTTGTGAGTCACGTTTTTAAACTGAAATCTATGATCGAAATCGAAGCACAATAGGGCTAAAACACAATTGCCAATTGACAATTGGCAAACACCTGTTGAGTTATTATTATGGTTATTATTACTGTTATTATTATGGCCATGTCAGTTGTCAGTTGGTTAACGCTTTGAGCGTAATTATCTTGGTATTAACGTAATTGCATTTAATAAGTCCGTCATCGCATCAAATGCGATTTTTAAATGCCATAAATTTTGTTAAATATTTTGTTAAGATCAAGATTATGTGAGTTTGAGCCAACAAGTTTAGGCCAAGTGTAAACATGGCAATCAACACGTTGGCACGGCATTAACATAAATGGCATATCAATTAAGCCAAACACGCGAGTATCCAAGAAATGCATTAGACCGGGCCCAAAGGAGACATCAGTTTCTCAGTTTCTAGAGCTAGACTTTTTCCCGCTGTTCGCCTGACAACTGAATTGGCTAAAAAAAAAGCAGCTACTGTGTACGGCAGAGCGGACGTCTGGCAGAAGCGCCAAGCGCGTCTTGGCCAAGTTAAAAACGTATTTCACAACTTGGCCAGCGGGGCTGTAAATAACCAACCATAAATCACTTTAAACAAATGCTAAAACGGCTAAAAAACTAAAACAAAAACCAATTTGTAAAATACTATAAGCCGCAAACTGCAGAAATCGCCGTTGATGTTGAAGTTGATGCAATTGCAAATTTAAACAAGTTGTAAATTTGTGAGACAAAAACAAAAACTAAAACTAGCTAAAAATAAAAAGAGCTAAATGTGACACAAAAACACTTTGATGAACATTATTCACAGCTGTCGGTGTGTGTGCGAGTGTGTGTGCGAGTGTGTGTGTGTGTACAGTGTGATGACAAATCACCTGTTATTAAATTTTTTTTGCTTTTGTTTTTATTGGAAAAATTTTATTTTAGAAAACACAGCTACTGGGCAATAAACAGGCGAGCAGCTTGATTGCAGCTTAATTGTTTATTTTATTTGATTTAATATTTATTATAGTTTGTTATTTAGTTAGAAAAAAGTCCAATTTCGATTTCTTGACATTAACCTACTGGCAAAAGCCGTTAACACGACTTTTAGCCGCTTTTGGAGAAATAATTGATTTGATTGCCGCTAAATTGAAGAAAGCTTTCCCAAGCCATCATTATCAAACGCCGTAATTGGGGCTTAATGATGGCTCCAGTCTGAGTCCACAGTCTCTTCACCAGGATCAACCATAAATCAGCACACGCTGATCATCGATCACTTGCAACATGTTGCAAGCAAGCCAAGTGCGAGCCAACCAACCACTTGTTGCGAGGGTAGCTCATGTAGTTTATGCTACGACATAGGAAGTGATATATTAAACTTAAGCGAGATAAATAAATCACTTAAAAATAACAAAAAACAATTCCACACAACATGTTCTAACTGTAGTTTTAGCTAGTCCCGTTAATGCCAGCAAATTGTTGTTGTTGTTCGATCGCAGACGAAAAAGGAAGAGGCAAAAGGCAGCAAAACAACGGCATAAGCTTAGAGTGCGCTCACTCTCACTCTGGCTAAGTACGCTCTTTACACTGTGCTCTTTCTTCTGCGCTCCCAACAATACGTCTGGTGTTGTTGTTGTTCGATTGAAGACGGAAAAGTGGGAAGCATAATGCAGTAAGTACATGAGACAGCTCTTGCTCTCTCTCTCTCTCACTACCTCCCTTTAAACCAAACCACACGTACGCTCTGCTTAGTGTGTTGCTTGAGCAGTTTGCTTAGAGTAAAGTTCTGTGCAGCTGACACTACCACCAACTCAGTAATCGCTTGGACAGCCCTCGTGAGCGCAGCTTCCTCGAGCGCAGCTCGAACATGTTCGCTACGTTGGCTGATTGAATAGTTTTCTGTTGAATTTCGTTCAACTCACACGCGCATTCGCAGTCGCTCGTTGGCTCGTTCGCCAGTTCTTATACGACATTCGCGCCCAGCGGTTGACCCGGGTCGCAAAAACAAAAGAGCACGAAGGCGAGCTCTAAAAAGACGAAAAGCCGAACTGAAAACCGAAACGAATTCGAATTCGAGAATTCAAAACGCTGCGTGTCGCGTCGTGTTTGTGCCTGTGAATCTTTGTGGATTGTCGGCTCTGATCTTTAATTGTGTCACTAATGAGCCGCATTTATGTTAATCTCTCGGCACCCGGGTAGACGTCTAAGCCGTTCAAGCGATCACAACGAAGCCGACGACACCGAGGAGCAAAAGAGTCGAGGAGCCTCCTCCTGACCAAAGGTGGACAGCAGAAAAAAAGACTACACAGCATCTTTATCTCGCGCTGTGAATTAACATACAACATTCAAACACTCGAAAGACCAAAGTATTCGGCATCTATTGCTTTTTAGCCTTTTCTGGCCTTTTTTTCTGCCTCTTTTTTTTTTTGGTAGTTTTCACCTGCTGCGCCGTTTATGGTTATTGCCGCAATTTGGTTGTGACAGTCGGAGGCGCTTTATCATAAATTAAAAAGTCGTGTAGTTCGAGGGGATTACGACTGCGAGGGGCGATCGTCTGCTTTGTCGTGTGTCGCTGCAGAGCGCGTCTGCTAGTGGTCAGTGCGTGTTCGTGTGCGTGTGTGTGTGTGCGGCTTTTTTCGACTGATGAATGAGGCTGGAGATTATGCGAGTTGAGTTATTTGCATGAATGAAACGAGCCAAGTGTTGAGAGTTAAGAGCCGCGAGTCGATAGCCGCGAGTCGAGAGCCGCGATCTTCAAGCTAACAACTTTAAGCCAAGAGCCTGAGGCCTCAACAGTTTGATCCAATGAACTGGCGATGACTTAATTTAACAGAAGGTGTTAATTAGCATATGAACACATGTATTGTACATAAATCCAAACGAATCGAAACCAATCGAATCCAATCGTATTGACTTTAGCCACAATTGTTGTTTCCAAATCCATTTATTTTGCCGTCGTCTGCTATTTTTTTAATAAACAATCGCACTCGTGTTTGCTTACTTTGATTTCAAGGGAAACCCGTCGCACAATCACAAAAACTATAAAATAGAAAATCAACATCCAAAACAAATTTTACTATGAATTCTAGTGCAAAATTGTGCATCGTACAGCAGAAATTCAGTGGCAAGTGCTTAAAATTGAAAACAACACTTTTAGACTGGAAATGAAATGAAATGAAATCGAATAAACTGAACTAAAGTTTTATAAATATGATGACGATTTGTGTCTGTGTCTGTGTTTGTGTCTGTGCTTGTGTTGGTGTTCGTGCAACGTAGCAACATGTGGAAGATACACAACAAACTTTTGATATACTTACTCTGGATCATGGAAATAAGGTAAGGTATAGAGACTACAAGTGGTCTGTTTTTCAATCCAAATTTAAACAATCTAAAGTCAGTTTTTTGTCGGTTTATAGTTAGCCTATGATAAAATATAACTTACTCATCACTAAAATCATTTGAAATACTATAAAATTGTATGAAATAGATTTTTCAACAATAACTCGACCACTTAAATACTTGCCCACTTAATCGAAGTATTCCTTGAGATTGTTCATCTTCTGAAATCGTTTGGGATTGGTTTTTTCTCTAAAATACTTTTTAAAACTGTACATTTTATGATAGTTGGAAAATGGTAATACATTTCTGTTTCAAAAAACCCCTTTCATTAAATATTTGGCAGAAAATCTATTTATTTTTGGTACTACAGGTCGAACCCTGATAATTCAATACTGGCATAATTCGTTTAGTTTTAGCTCCTTCAAATCTAAGTAACAATTTTCCCTTATGCATGCGTTTCTTTCGATATTTCGTAGGATTCTTTGAGTAATCGAATTATCAAAGCTCTTCCTGCAATATTCTGAGCCGTTTGATCATTAAGAAATTATAGATTTATTTTGGGTTATCTGAAACATTTTTAAAAAATAATCTTAAGACGCACTTGCAAAAGAATTCTTAAATCAAACACTTTGTGAGCTTCATTTCTGTACAAAGTTTTCTTGCGGTGTATTTAAATTGTAGTTTTTGTGATCTTTTTGCTTAACGGCTTCTTATCGCTTACAACATCTGCAACAGTTGACAACTGTTTCCTCTGTCACTCTCTCCTTGCTTACACTCTCCAACTCTCTCGCTCTAACCACCTATCTCTCTGTCTCGCTCTTACTTTGTGCTACTTTGAGCTGCACCACAAAATCGGTAAAATCAGTAATTTTGATCTGGAGACGTATGTAAATTTGTTATCTGCAAACGCCCAAACACAAAACGCCCAATCGCCAATCGGCAATCGGTCTATCGTGTATCGGCAATCGACAATCGGGTTATCGGCAATCGGATGATCGTCGATGATTCTGCTGGAAAACAGGCGTTTGCAATAAAAAAAGACCAAACAGACGGAAAGCGGGAAAAACTCTGAAAAATCTCATTAAAATGGGCAATTAAATCCTAGAAAAAAGACAGTCATAGAGTGAGACAGCGCTACAGGGAGTGAGTGAGACAGACAAACTCATAACGAATGCCATTTTCCAAGGCGAACACTGTTTGCCAATCAAAGCCATGACATACACGACTTGGCCAAGTTAAGGAGCAACGGGAGCAGCAACAAAAGCTAGCAGGAACAACTGTAGACGAGTTAAGCGACTGCAGAAGACCCTGTAGTCATGTTAGAACTTGGCTTAAAGCTCAGCTCTGCGACACAGTTTATATACCCGTTTTGTTTGCGGCGTACAGGGTGCTAAAACAACGACAACGACAACTGGAAATCAATTTTAGCCATAAACTCATCAACAACGTGGCTGACTGTGTTTTGTGTTAGTATTGGGTGTGTGTGTGTTTGTGTTCGGTGTGTGTGTGTGTTGTTTTGGCTGCTATCTAATTGCCTGTTGCTGCAGATGCAGTTGCGCGTATCTCAAAGATACGCAGCCAAAGCTGAAGTTGAATGTGGTGGGCTGGTCCAGGTGGGCCGCCTCCTCTCTTGGCCAGGCCAACAACTGAACAACTGAACGACCGAACTGAACTGAACACAATGCGCATCAAGAGGCCCAAAACAGAAATGAGCCATAAGCTGTAAGCCATGAGCCATGAGCCATGAGCCTTGGCCGCTAACAGGTTGGCCCTCACAGTTGGCCAAAAAGGGTCTTAACCCAGAAACAGAGAGTCAGCAAATGTTGTCTTGACTGTCTTGTAATTGGGCTTACTTCAATTTTAAACGCGGCCAAATGGCTTGTTGGACATAACAGGAAACAAGCCAGCAGATGCGTTTAAAAAGAGACAGGGCGAGTGGGAGAAAGAGAGAGAAAGAAAGTGTTAGGGAGAAGGACGGAGTTGACCAACTAACTACTTGTTGTAACAGGCATCGAACAATTGAACGTGCAGACAAACGCTCAAATTGCGATCAAGATTGTTCATGTTCAAGCAGAGTTGCCACAATCTCAAGCTAAAAGTTAGCGTTTTTAAAGCTAAAAAGAGTTTAAGGAAAGCTAGTACTAGTCCACCCTTTAGTAGCCAAAGGTCGTTTGTATTATTATACTTTTAGCCATTTTTAGCTGTAAAAGTAGCTATTTGGGAGTAAAAACTAGCTAGAACTAGCTATAAATTGATATTTTGAAGGCTTAAACTTAAATATAAAAATCTTAACTTATTCTCATTGACCTTATGTTCTTCGTAGTTTAGCTATAAAATGTCTAATGTGTCAGCACTGTGCTAAGCCGCTTTAAGTGCTCCAAGTGCATGTCTTGGCCAAGTAACAAGCCATGGCCAAAAATGGTCTTAAATGTGGATGCCTGCTGCTGTTGCTGGCCAACAGTTTGAGCCAACAGTTAAAGCCAAAGTCAATGCTATTTGGCTATAAACTGTGCGGTGGTTATGGTGCAGTTGGTGCTGCTTGCGGTGGTTTCTGCTGCTTCGTCGGATCGTTTTGTACTTTTGGATGAGTGATCGACTCGAGCACAAACAAAACTATCTCTTGTTGATCTGTTTGTCTGTCTTCGTCCCACTCTCCCTCTCTGCCTGTCTCTGACTGGCCAGCTGGCCAGCTTTAGTTGCCAATTGCCCATGACGAACGATCTGTTTGGGCCGTTTTGAGCGTTTTGGTCGTTTTACCTGTTGCTAGTGTGCCTAGCAGCAGTCTCCACCTTCACATCCAACTTCACCTACACCCTCAACTCCACCCTCACCTCCAGCTGCTCTTTAAGACTCTAACATACATCTTTCTCTGGTCAATTACGTCGTCGTTTTTGTTGCCAGGATTGTGCCTCAATGGGCCACAATTGTTGCCTTGGCCGGACAGCGACATTTTTCTTGCCAATGCCATTACCAAGGCTTGGCTCTATTTGTGCTGTTGTAGACCCAGTACTTGTGAAAAGTAGAGGGTGTATAAGGTTTGTGGAAAAGTGTATTAAACTTTAATCAGCATTAACAGACGAGTCGATTAAACACTTCCAAACTACTTCTTCTATCCATACGCCTACAGGGTCCTTTACAGCCGGCTCTCTGCTCTGTAGATTTTCCTATTATTTTTTGCTTTATTGATGGCTTGTTGAACATGGCTTTATGGGTTTTCTGGTATTCAGCTTGGTATTCGCCCACTTTGCATGCAGCCAAAAGGAACTAACTTTCAAGTTACAGAGGAAGATATAAAGCAGGAAAGAAGAAGAAGCAGAAATGCTGGTCAAGAAATGAGCATTGTTTTCCACTGAATTAATGTGGCTTCCGCCTCCAATTGGCGCTTTTATTTAGCTTGTGTTTTGTTTTGTTTTCTGGCTGCAAACTCGTAAATTTTCAAGCCAAAAAGGCAGCGAGCAGAGCGCCATGAACATGTCAGCAGAGCCATGTAATTACCAGCACGGACAGCTTATGATCTTGGCCAGATCGCGATCATAACATGCGAGCCAAAGCAGCAGCAGCAGCAGTTGGCCAAAAGCAGCCAAAGTAGCTACCAAGAATGCCGACTGCGTTGCCAGCCAATTGACGCAGCGGTGGGTCGTCTAAGACTAGTATTGCTCATACACTGTGAGAAATTAATGGGTAATTAACTAAATAGATAAGAGCTGAATGATTGATCAGCGTGTAGTAAAGAGTTTGGAGGGAATGAAGCTGAAGTTTTTAAATAAATTAGCTTTATTTAATTGGCTTTAGGAATATCTTTAGAAATTCAGTTTTAGATCTCTAAAATCGAGTAGTAAATTGATCACTTTCTTTGAAAACGCTGCCGTTTCTCTCAGTGTATTGATTGCTACCCTTTTGGGCCCTGACTGGACCATAGACTAGCGTCTGGTTACGCGTTGTTTTGTTTGGACTCGGGTTTTGTCTGGCTAAAAACGCCTGCGCGTGAAAATATTAAAGTCATATTTTTATGAGGCTCCAAAGTGCGCATTAAGAGAGTCTCAATGTGGTTGTAGTTGCTGTTGTTTCCTTGTTGTTGTTGCTGCTGTTTTTTTTTTTTTTGGCTTGTTATTGACTCGCTGTGCATTTATGTTTATGCTGCTGTCGAGTTGTAGTATAAGTGGTCAGCCTGCAAGCGCAGCAGTGCTGGCACTTTAGCATTTATAGGAAAGAGCTGTGAGAGCAATAAACAGTCTTTTAAAAAAGCTATATACTTGAGCCTTTCTTAGCCTTTTTTGTAGCCAATTGTGGGCAGCACTGTCAGTCTCAGTCTAAACTTAGTGCAATTTAATAAAACTTTAATAAAAATATTTACTTTTTAAATAACCAAATTTTTATCCGTTCAAATCTTGAACACAAATTAGTTATTCAAACTTTTATTGTTATTACTACACTTTTTTAATAAATGTTTATATAATCGCCCCCCTTTTTTAGCCTTTTTCCTGTAGCCAATGATTGCCAACACCGTCTGTCTTAGCGTCAGTCTGAATTTCAGTCTCAGTCAAAGACTCAGCTTCAGTCTCAGTCTCCGTCTCAGCTCCAGTTTCAGTTGCAAGTTGTGAGTTGCGCGTTATAATTTGCGAGTTGCCTCCGCGTGTTGCTAATTGGAGTTAGGCTGGCTCTGAATGCGTCTAAATTATGCGACTGGCCTAATCCATTTTTAATGATTCCCACTCTTTACCAGAGCTCAAGTTGGAGCTGGAGTTGACCAAAACGGTTTCAGCTTGATTTGCGCGTCATTCCAATGATTAGCCAATGCTCAATCGATGTTCGGCTCAATTTGTTTCAAAGCGACCACGATCATAAAATTGTCAACCGAAAACAAGTTTCAATTTGTTAATGCCGAAAAGAAACTACTCGTATCATAATAATTATTTGCTGATATTTAGCATAAAGATTCCCATTTGGAAATGCGTTTTCCTGAGCTACTGGAAAAGCATTTTTGGGGGAAAAACTCGAAAAAACTTTTAAATTTGAAACTTCAATTTTATTTTTATTGTATTTTTTATTTTCTATAATTTAAGCAACATTTAATTTTATACATTTTCCTTATGTCGCTTTAAATTGGCTTCAAGTTAGTGACTTAGTATTTTTAGGGTAGTAAAAACCAGTTATTAGTGATTTGGCTAACTGAAGAATTGACATCATACTTGGAAGCATCGTTTAGGTGATTTATTGCTGAATTTTAGTCATGCACTGCGAGAAATACTTAACATTTTCATATAAACAAAAATTAAGCATGGTGGCAACTCTACAAATTTAATTTAGGTAGAAGAAATCTTAATGTACATAATAAAGATGCAAGACAACCCTTACTGTTATATAGGAATTTAAATAATTTATATTTTTGCTAGTTGGCAACCCTGTGTAGCATAATATTGAGTTATAGTAGCCTAGATTAATCGCTTTTAGCTGAAACTCTTAGAAGACTTCACTTTAATATGTTTTTACTATTATTATATGCTATTAAGTTGGCAACCCTGGTCGGAAATCTGCGGTATCAAGTTCATAACAGGTCCTTGCTCTCTCACGCACAAGAATCTAAGCTGTGAATCGTTTCAAAAAAGAGGAAAACAAGAGGAAAAAGGGTCACGAAATAAAGGCGAGTCTCGTTCCCATTCCTGGACTTTAGTGATATAGAGCCAGAGATAAAAGAGTGGCGAGTAGGAGGAGAGGAGAGGGGTATAGGAAAGGGTTAAGAAAAGGGAACAAAGCACAAATCAAGTACACGTGACTTGGACTGTTGACGCTGCGTATGAAGTGCTAGGAAATGGGATGGGAATGAAATGACGAAGAGTAGAAGTTGTTGTAGTTGTTGTTGTTGTTGTTGTTACTGCTGCTGCTGTTGTTGTTGATGATGAAATTGTCGGCGTTGACATGCAACAGGCAACAGGCAACTCGCAACGCGAAACGCGCTTCAAGTGCCACAAACAAATTAAATAAGGCACGAAAAGTATGTGGAACAAGCAACTAAGAAAACGCTAGTCAAGGGTAGACACGACTGTGTTATGCCCTGTAAAGCAGGTGAGCAAGCAGTTACAATCCTGGCGTGCAGTGAATTACAGAAGAATTCGTTCTGTGGGCTAGTTAAGTCCACTAAAAGGCCAAAATTGTGGTGCGCCTTAGAAATTTTACTACCGAAATGAATGCAGTCCAAAGTGCTACGCCCACTGCCGTTGCATACACCTGCACAAAGCTAAAATACCCGCAGCTAGTAAAAGGCTAAAAGCTAAAACAAAAGGTCTTCAATGAAAAGAGATTTGTGTCCCTGATTGCGGTGGTTGTTGTTGTTGTTGGTATTGAGGTGGGCATGACGGTCACGCTGTGCGAACGCACGAAAAGCGATTGACTGAATGACAAAATGACTGACTGACTGACTGACAAACCAAATGCGGATGCGCTGACAGATCGATCAACAGAATTTAGCGGTGAGTTAAAGTTGAAGGTTGTTGAAGCCACTGAAGCGTTGAAACCACTTCAACAACCACAATGCAGCATTGTTGCTGTTGTGCTGCTGCTGCTGCTGCTGTTGCCGTTGCAGCTCAACGATCCGCATTCGCTTTGGCATTCACATCCGCATCCTGGCCCCGATCTCTGGTCGTGTCTGTTAAACGAGCCTAATTATTAGTTTACTACCAATTTCGCTCACTGCTCGGGCTGCATGTTAACAACGTGTACAACAAGTCATGAGCAACAGCAGCAACAACAACAACAACAATAAAAGCAACATAAATATATATGTAAGTTTAGTCAGCAATGCGAACTTTTGTTGCCCTTTCTATTATAGAATTTAATTGATTAAAATAGTTAAATTTATTGTTTAAAAGCTGGAGATAAGTAAAAAAAATATTAAATAAGTTAAATTCAAATATTTGGAGTTCTTCAACACTTATTTGTTACATTGAGCCACTTCCTTTCAGTTACAATGATGCGAAAGTAGCTTTTTTTCTTGAAAGCATTGAAATCTTAAGATTCTATTTCATGTCTAATATAACTAAAGTATCTAGTCCGAAGGTGAGTGTATTAAAACGATCGTCGATTGTCGATTGTCGATACTCGTTGTGTTTTTTTTTTGCAGTTGCTGTTTGGCCAGTTGAAGGGTTAATTTGCCGTAGGACATGAGTTTGCGATCATGTTGCTCCTTTTGGGTATACTCTGAGCGCTGTAAGAAGTGTAATTTTTGTAAATTGATTTAATTGGGCCAATTAAAAGTGCGTTGTTGTAAGCGAAGCACTCGAAACTCTTGAAATTCAGGGGCGAAAGCCGTTTTGTAGTTTTAAGTTTTTGGCATACAGTTGGCATCAGTGTTGGCAGGCCATCTTGGGAGGAACAAGCTTTCCATCTGCCTCTTTGTCTTTCTCTCTCTCTTTCACTGTCTTCCTCATTGGATTATTACTACTTGTTTCATTAATTAAATTTAATAAACAAAGCTTAAATACACAGTTAGAACAGCCATAAAACAGCTAAACTGGCAGCACTGATTGGCAGTTGGAATTGCAACCAGTTGTATTTGTTTGGCCCGAGGATGTGGCACAGCTGTAACTCTGAATCCAAATCCGAATTCGATTCCGAATAAACTCTAATGTGAGTTGGCAGCATTTTTCGCATTTTCCTTTTGTGGTTTGCTATTTTTTTGGTTTCTTTTTTGGCAGCTGTTTGATTGGTTTTCTGCTGGCCAATCGACAGGTAGACAATTGAGCTCGTTATGCCCTGGAATGTTCTCAGGTGAGTCGAGTGAGCAGCACTAAGTTGAGCTGACTGGGTCGAGTGGGAAGCGGACTTACACGGTGTCTCTTCCTACGATTCGAAGATTAATCACAGCTTGTAAGAGCCCAACAAGATGTGGAAATTGAGCTGTTTTATGCTCCAAAATGATGTGCGATTTCAGTACTGTTTTTTGTTGTGTTTTTTTGTTAGTTTGGTCGCCTTAATCACTTTTTTCGCATGGCAATTTGCAAGTCATTATGAAACGACTTCATTAATCCACTTTTAAGTGAGCTCTAAGCCAGCAACGCGTCTTAAACTTAAATTGGCCCGTAAACTGTGGATTGTGGCCCGTTGTCTGGCATTTAGTGGCCCAAAAAGATGCTTGGAGTGGAGTTTTTTTTAGCATTTAAGAGAGCCTTGATTAGACATTCCACTATTGCAGTGCATAAGCTTCTCCGTGATTAGACGACGTCGGAGGAGATGTCTGTAATTATGGCTAATAACACAGCTGGCGGCATTATTTTGACTAAAACTGACAGTAAAACTGTCTACGCCCCCGATGCATGCCACTACAAATCCCGCAAAGCAACAATAACAACAGCGGAGGGTAGTAGGCTGTGCTCCGTAAGACCCTGTACTTGCTTATTTAAAAGGGCTCCCAGCGGGATTAGCACCCAACACCAGGTGTGATAAGCTTTGAGTGAAAAGCTTGAAAGGAAAAATCTTTTTAAAAACACTTCTTCATGAGACACTGCCTAACCTTTCTACTCTCAAACTACAGGGTCTAACGGCAACCACAATAAAAGCCGAGAGCCACAAGTCGCAGCTTGCGAGTTTTGCTCGCCCCGAGTCGAACGCATTTATCTTTTGGCTTGAATGCGGCAAAGCAGCAAAAACAAAAAAAAAACGTTTAGTTTTTTTTTAGTTTTCAGTTTTCTATTGGCCATTCATTGGCCAGTTGGCTAACTCGACTGTTAGTTGGCTGTTAGCTTAAACGCTTTTCCATGGAAATGGCAACGGCGGAAAACGAAATGGAAATGAATTGATCGCCGTCGGCGTTTATTGAGCACGACTTTTCAGCCATCGATCGATCCACATTTGTTTGTGCATATTTCTATAGCTATATTTTATTTATTTATTGTTGTTGTTGTTTTTGTTTTGGCTGCTTGTAGACAAGAAACTGGCAAATACATGAGCTGCTCGGTGGTCCACAGTTCGTGTCGCGGCATTGCTACAAAGTGAGAGGTGAAAATTCAATCAAAATGTCAACTCACAAGCTAAAAAAAACGTTTTCAGTGCAGCTGAATTCAAGCGCCAATCGGATGCTATGTCCGGTTTAGTCACTAGTTGGAGAGCGTAGACATTTTTTGCTTAGGTAAAACTAGGAAATGTTTAATAATTTATTTTAGTCCCTTTTATCCCTTTAAAAATAATTGATTCTCCTTTCTGAACACGCTTGATTAATACGAGTATTTTCTGTTCTACTTTCTCGTCAGATTAGTGTCCAGCTTTACGTCCGTTTTGCTCTGCGGCCGCATTCCAGGTCTAACTCCGGCGCAGCGACAGTTCTGCGTGGAACAGCCGGACGTGCTCATCGCTCTGGGAGAGGGCCAGCAGCTGGGAGCACGTGAGTGCCAGCAGCAGTTTCGTGGTCATCGCTGGAACTGCTCCGAGGTGTGGCACAAGAATGTCTTTGCCCACGTCGTGCCCATAGGTGAGAAAAGTCTACGGAGTTATTGTCAGAGCTGTAATCACCCAGAGTTTTAGCTTCCAGGGAGGCTGCCTACACGTATGCCATAGCGAGTGCTGGAGCTGCCTACTCTGTCACTGCCGCCTGTGCGAGGGGAAACATCTCGAAGTGTGGCTGTGATGTGCGTCACAAGACGGCGCCGCCGGAGAACTGGAAGTGGGGCGGTTGCTCTGCCGACGTGGATTTTGGCGTGCGACACACCAGCAAGTTCATGGATGCCAGGGAACTGGAACGAGACGCACGTTCGCTCATGAACCTGCACAATAATCAAGTGGGGCGCAGGGTGCGTATGAGTTATATTTTTATAAAGATCACAACTAACTCTTTTTTCTTGTCTCATACAGATCGTTAAGAAGCTGCTGCGCACGGACTGCAAGTGTCATGGCGTCAGCGGCTCCTGTGTGATGAAAACATGCTGGAAGAGTCTGCCGCCGTTTAATCTGGTCGGCGACAAGCTCATGCTGAAATATCACAAAGCCAAAACTGTTCAAGCCGTCAGAGGCAAACGTGGACTGAGATTAGCATTAAGCAGGTGAGTTACCTTCCCTCTCTCCTCTCTTTCTATATCTTTTTAATTCCATTTCTTCCTCCAGAAAGAAGCGCATCGTGGCTGGCTCTGGCAAGAAGCCAGCGTGGAGTTGGCCAAAACGCATGGAACTCGTCTATTTGGAGCCTTCGCCCAACTACTGCGAGCGCAGCGTTCAAACCGGCACAGTGGGCACAATGGGTCGACCCTGTAATCGCACCGGTCATGGCCCCCAGAGCTGTGATCTCCTCTGCTGTGGGCGTGGTCACAACACCCAGCACATCCATCGCAAGCAGCAGTGTCGCTGTCAATTCCAATGGTGTTGCCACGTCGAATGCGATGTGTGCGAGGAGAGCTACGAGGAGTTCACCTGTAAATAGTTGTCCCAAATGCGAATGTTGCTAGTATTACTTAGTTAGCTCTTAGCGAACAATTCTTAGTATTATTTAACATGTATTACACTCAAACACTTACAGACACGATCGAATAAAAAGCTATAGAAACGTTTGAAGAATGGATTTTATTACAAACTTACAGCCAAATTGGTATTACCTTTTAAAGCTTTCAAAAATATATAGAGGTAAGTTTAAAAAATTAATGTTTTAAAATACAAAAGAAAACTATTCAAATTTTACTTGGAGGTCTGTTTAAGGAGTCTAGCTATGATGATTTATTGTAGTAAAATTTTAAAAAGCATGTTACTTTATAAGGATAGAATTTTAAGAATAAAAAGATTTGAAAATTTAAATCTAACGTATTTTTTCTTGGGCGGTGTGGGGGAAAATTGCGATCAGCTGCTAAACTGGCAAACTGTAGAAAATACAGCTGAAATAACAGGCGAACAGAATTTACAGCAAGTAGCAATTCACAAAACAAGCAAGCGAAAAAAAACATTCTAGCACGTGCAGAAATAACTGTAACAGTTGTAAATAGTAATTATGCGTTATCCCTCTCACTCTTCAGCCTGCGCTTAGATTGAATCGCGCGCCAAGTAATTTCTGTTGCTTACTGCTGATTTATGTTCGCCTGGTATTTCGGCTGGTAAAATCTTCGTTTTCAAGAGCTTCGCGGCTGCTTTTTCTGCCTATGCATGTGTGTATGTTTGTGTGTTTGTGTGTGTGTGTGTGTATGTGTGTGTGTGTGTATGTATGTATGCACACACCTACATGTGTGTTGTGCGATCTGTTGAGCCCGTAAGGAAATAAAAATTCAGCTGAAGTAACAGGAGAACAGAAATTTCAGAACAGGTATTTCGGCTGGTAAAATCTTCGTTTTCAAGAGCTTCGTAGCTGCTTTTCTAGCTGGGTATATGTGTCTATGTGTGTATAAGTGTGTGTGTATGTGAGTGTGTATGTGTGTGTATGTATGTATGCACAGACCTATATGTGTGTTGTGCGATCTGTTGAGCCCGTAAGGAAATAAAAATTCAGCTGAAGGAACAGGAGAACAGAAATTTCAGCAGGTTGAAATTTACAAATTTAAATTTAACGGTCGTTTATCATTATTATGTATTTTAAACAATTTAAGCTAACTTAACGCTTTTGTTGTATTTTACTGTGTATTTCTTTTCGCCTAATAATTGAGCTGGTAATTTAAATATTCCAGCTGCAATTCCAGGCGAACAGAACCTTCAGTAGTTCGCGTTACCAAAAATTATTTAAACAAGCTTTGAAACTTTGAATTGAATTATTTTGGGTCTCAGTAGTACGATTTCCGAATATTGTACCATTTTGGACTTGGGAGGAATAGAACTATCGATTGGCATCAAAATATTCATATATTTTGAAAACTTAAATTTTGATAGATTTTTGAAAAAATGCAAAGGGGTGCCATCATAAAATTTTGCAAAAAATGGGTCGATTTAAAAAATTTTAAATTTTGATTACGATCGACTATGCTGGATGTGTAGAGTGCTAAAAGGTATAGCTTTTTAAAATCTGACTTCATTTAGCTGAGTTACTGTCATTCAAAGTTAAGAAATAGCCATTGCGGGCTGATAGCTGCAGACAGCACTGTTAACAAGCTCTGCTTAAGACAGAACAAGAAAACTGTTGCATACTTTTAGGGCGGGCATTTAAATGCGCAGCACAGCGTTGCCAGATAGCTAAACGTAAAACTATGAAGCGCTTTACGTTAAGGAAACACGTAAGCGCATGAAAGTGAGGCGGCAATATTAAAGGAATTTTCAGGCACAAATTTTCATATTTTTGTATTGGAATTTTCATAAAGCCGCACAACACAACCGGAGCGAGAGAGTGAGTACGACAGCGAGAGAGATAGAGAAAGACAGGGAGTGTGCGAGTGAGAGAGAGTAAGGAAAACTGCGCGAGCGCGATGAAAATTCATTGATTGCAAACGGCCAAAGCATTAAACTCATTGCGCTCTCAAACTATTTCACCACGCCGATGGAATATGTAGAATATACGGGATATGGCGCCTATAAGAGCCGACTTGGCCGACTATAACAGCAAGTGGCAAGTACGAACGTCGCTCAGTTCTCTGAGGGTAGTTAGTTGGACAACGGCTTTGCCGCAAAACGCGCTTTACAGCTGCCGCACAACAATAATTTTTTGGGTTAGATTCTACAAACACACACACACACACTACACACACTGTACACACACTAGGACACAAAAAGATACACACACGCATACGCACACTGAGTATATGTATCTGTAGTTGTAAATGTATCTTTTAACTGCTGCTGCTGCTACTGCTGCTGCTGCTGAAAAAAAGGCCAACTTAATTGCTTGCCAAGCCAGAAAAAAACAGCTAAATTTTGTGTAAAAGTGCGTGAAAATTGTGCAAAATAATCAGCAGCAAAGTATGCAATAAAAATACGAAACACGAAAAAGTTAAAACTAAAAAAGTTTCACAAAAGCTGAAAAAAAGAAGAAATAATGTGTATAAGTATGTGAGTGTGAGTGTGAGTATGTGTGTGTGTGTGCGTGTGTAGCAGCAATTGTGCTTCAGGCCGCGACTGCGACTCCCTGGATACAGAAAAGTGATTTCCTGCAAAATGTGCTCGCGTCTCGCCAAAAAAGCTGAAAAAAATAAAATAAAAATATAAAAATTGCCAAAAATAAAGTAAAATAAAATAAAAGAAAAGAAACCACGAAATGAATAATGAATAAGACGAGTACGCGTATGAGTACTCATGACTACACTCGAACTGTAATGAATACACATTAAAGTGAAAGCGGGAAAAGGGGAAAAGGGGGCGTAAAGTGGGAAAAGGGGGCTAAAGGGGTTTGGAGCTGTTTGCCTCACTCAACTTGACTGCATATCGATTGATGAAAAAATTATTATAAATTGCTTCAACCTACAT
The DNA here is from genome assembly GCA_035047505.1 of Drosophila parthenogenetica. Lineage (NCBI taxonomy): Eukaryota > Metazoa > Arthropoda > Insecta > Diptera > Drosophilidae > Drosophila > Drosophila parthenogenetica. The sequence goes on from JAWNPM010000087.1 coordinate 9,025,508, forward strand.
ATAAAGCGTGTGAGATACACATACACACAAACGCACGCATACATTAAGTTTGAAAAGCTATAAGCTGTATAACAGCACACACACACACACTGATATACGCGTAGGGTTAGCGGGGGGCGTAACATAATGTTGTAAGAGGGCGGCGTGAGTGAAGCAGAGAGAGGCAGAGAGAGAGAGAACAGGTGGAGTGGGAGAGGAGAGAGGTGGAGGGGGAGGTGGAGCCCTTATGTCGTTAGCTTCGTTAGTGGTTCGTTCGCTTGTTTGCTTACGTTACATTACATTACGCTACGTTACGTTACGTTGTTGCCACTCGTGTCGGTTCGTACTGTAAACGTTACGTTGCTTTAGACTCCGTAAAACTTCGCTGGCGCTAACTCCATGCCATGCCTCTCTCTCTTTTTCTATCTCCCTCTCTTACTAATTCTTACTCTGACTCTATGCTCCCCTTCTCTCTCTCTCTCTTTTTCTGTCTTTCACACTCTTGCGCTGAGTGCTCTAAGTGCCACATTGTGTGGGCGCTGCTGCTTCGTGCCTTGGCAAATATGTGTCAGTGGCTTCTCGTCGAAGCATTGAAGCGAGAGAAAAGAGCGCGTGATTCTCACTCCTCGCCTTCTTCCACATACGCTCCTTCTCTGAACCTTACTTCAGTTGAAACTTTTGCCACTTCCCTGACTGCTACTTTAGTTCATTCTCTTACCCTTTTTCTCACTTATTCTACTACTCGCACTGCTGATGCGGCTTTTACTCCTGCGGCTCAGGCTTCTGCTACTCCTCCGATCCTTTCTTCTCCGAATTAAACTTTTGTTTTACTACTTAATTCTGTTCCGATCCTTACTATTTCGAACCTGACTCCTACTAGAATTATTACTTCTAACCAGATTATTCACCTTCATAGATTATTACTTGTTTTCCGACTATCCTATTCAATCCTCCCATTAAAATTCTCCTGCTTCTTGTCCGACTCCATATTCTAATACTTTTCCTTCTCTCATTCCTGCTTTGAATCCTGCTCTCCCTCTTTCTCTAGCCATTTTTTCTATGCTCTAAAGCTTATACTCCTCACTTGGCTCTCACTGTTCCCAACCATACTGCAGTCCCTTATCCTATTCTTCTCCTTTGTCCCTCCGACTCCTGCTTCGTCAAACAACTTCATCTCGTTTGGCGTGAAGCGAGCTTACTTCTTGTAAATCACTCGTTGGGCACGAAGTACTCGAGTCACAACAAGCTCAACAACAACAACAACAAAAGAAGACATAATAAATTATGGTTTAATTAACTGAAGAGCTCAAAGTTCAACAGTTGAACTAAATTAACATACTTTCAACTAGACGTGTGCCACAAACCCAAAGAAGCAAAAAATCAATAACAAAACTCTTTAAAACTACAAATAAAATCATTAAAAATAAATATACGAATTAATGAATGATTTATAACAAATAATCAACTGAAAACTAAACAACAAAACTTGCAAGAATCCATAAAAAGTGTTTAAAATAATTTATGCTATGTGTTTCGAGTGTAATCATTATTAATGCTAATTCTCTCTGCTCTCACACACGCACACTTTTACACACATTTGCAGCCCTGTACATACATAAAAAATGCATTAAATTAACAAGCGGCTATTAAAAAATTCAATTAGAAAACAAGTGAAACTAACTAAAAAACAAAAACAAGCAAAAAGCAAATAGAAAACAAAAACACAAACAACTAAAAAAAAGTGCGGCAGAAAACACGAAGCGAAAGCGGAAACGGAAATGCACAGAAAGAACAACAGCAACAAATAGCCGGAGAGTCAACAATTTTTCGCACGCTTCCTCGACTCTTTCCCCTTCCCCTCAGACGCAAACACGCACACACTTGCAAAGCAATGTAGTCGCCGCTGTGCGTGCCTGCGTCTGTGTTAGTGTGCTTGGAACTGCAGTTGGAACCGGAATTGGAACTGAAACTTAAGTTTGAAGCCAGCAAAAAAAATCTGCGAACAATTAAATTTCATACCCAGCGACGTCAGAGGGAAAATCATTCAAAATTCATCGTTTAAGCAAAGCGGGTAAGCTTCACTCTGCCAGGCTTCACTGTACCTAAGAGTCAAAAACACACACACATGCACACACACACACGAACAGCACACACACTCACACCCTGTGACACTCGAATTGTATTCAAACTGTATTTATGCGTATTGATTTCTGCGTATGTCTTTGAGTAAACGTAAAAAACGACCCAATAAAATATATTCAGAAATATTCCAAAATAATCAAAACTATTCATGCTTGTAATAACTATGAGTGCAAGTCCAATTCCAGCACACAATTAGGGAAATTTAATTAAGTTTTCAAACATTTCTTCAATTTTTTATTTAAACTCCCAAAGAAATTGTGAAAAACTTGAAAAATTCACCTAAACTCGGTGCTGGAAATGGCCTATAATAATTACCGTCTATTTTTCCTTATTGTCTGTAAGTGTATGTGTATGTGTATGTGTATTGTGCATTAACTTTACTTAATATATTCATTAAAAACTAAGTAAGTTTAGCTTTATTAATTTTTGTTTTAATTTCAACTTTATTTAGTTTAGTGCGCAGTATTAACTAAATATGTTTGTGTCTAAGTATTGTATACTAAATAACTAGTTGTAATTTAGTTTTAAGTAGTTTTAGTTATTAGCCATAGTATATTACATATACGCCCAGTGTAACATTTGGAATTCTGGACTCGATTTCACGACTGACAAGTCGATTTTCTCAGTTGTCATTCAAATTTAATTGGTTTGCTTTTCCCCTTGGCTTTTCCTTTAGCGTTTGACTTTTTCCTTGTTGATTTCCATTTTGATTTTTCTTTTTTTCTGGCATTTTTGTCTGGCAAATTGATAGTTTATAATTAGACGCGGCTTAAACGAAAAACGCGCACGAAATTGACTCCAAAAAGTGGCAGCTCAAATAGTGCTAGGTACGTTACTCCCGCTGCTACGCCTCCTTGTGACCCACCGCCTCCCTTAGCTCTTCCTTTTGCCTGCTTCGCCTCGCAGGATTTGTCATGCGAGTATACATACTGCAGCCACTGTCAATATTCATTTGAGCGCTTTGCGTGTTTGTTTTTATTCTTATGACTTGCGGCAAGTGCCAGCCACCATCCCCCTTTGTCCTTCACGCCTTCTACTCCCCCTCTTTGGCATTGCTTTCCTTTTTGTTGTTGTTTTGGTTACAGTTTCTTGGCTTGTCTTAGTCTTGTTCTAATTTTAGATGAATGGAATAATTTTTATTGATTTCAAATTTTAACCTTATTTAACACGCTCGCCGCGTGGGAGTGTGCGACACTGTGTGTGCCAGGGTGTGTGTGTGTGTGTGTGTGTGTGTGTTTGTGGCAACAAGAAAAAAGATTGTGTAGAAAAAATGCCGCTCGCTGCTAACAACAAAATGCGGCAAATGTTTTACGATGACGCTATTGTTGAGCCGTCAACCACATGAGTGTGTGTGCGAGTGTGCGTGTGTATGAGAGAGAAAAAGAGCGTAGGCCAGTGTGTGCGTGTGTGTGTATGTTGAGCAGCTGCGCAGTTGGTCTGTGGTGAATTTTCTGTGGCAGCGGCAATTCAACATGTTTTTGCTTGCAACCGTCTACAAATACTCACAAAGAGAGAGAGAGAGAGAGAGAGAGAGAGACAGAGTTGGAGAGCAAGAGGAAGAGAGAGAGTCAGATAGTGAGCGATAAGTCGACTGATAAGCCAAACTGTCGACTGTCGACTGTTCGCCGCGAGCTGTGAGTGCACAGACAACAATTGTACACGATTTCGTCATCAAATTCCATTACGAATGTGCCCAAAGTGACAACCGGAAGTGCAAGTGGCAGTGGCATTAACTCCGAGCCACAAAGTATGTAACAAAAAATTGAGCTTAGTCTATGCAAGATGAAAGTGAGAAGTGAAGGACGGAAAGAGTAGAAGGAAAAAAAGCTGAAGAATGCATTAAGCTTTAAAAAAACAAAGAATAAAATACGAATATATTTAAATACCATTACCAAACAAGAGGTAATGGTTGCTCCAAAGTACTTTTCCTATAAAAAAAACTAAAAATATTTAGCAAAAATTCAGTTCTTTTTGGAACAGACTCCGAAGACGCGTATCTCCTAATGAATTAATAGTTTTGGCAACGTTTAAACGATTTAACATTTAAATCAATACAAATTTATTAAAATTCCATCTGGACAGCAGCTTTTTTTGGCTAATATATTTTCTGGCAGTTTTTTTGTAGGTTTTTGGCAGCTTTTCAAATTAGTTTATGCCATTTTTTTGGGGTGCTATGATTTTATTTTTATTTTCTTTCTTGTTTTATGTATCCCAGTTGTTTTATTTCCTCAAAATTCCCAGTGGAAAGCGACTAGATAAAACTGAGAGACTTAGAGGCTGAGTGTACGTGTGTGTCTGTGTGTGTGTGTGTGTGAGTGTTTGCGTGCAGTGTTTGCACAGCAAAGTGCTGTGTTGCAATCGAATCTGGCCCTATTATTATGAGCAGGCTCTTAGCGCTCGTTCTGACCTCATCTTGATTGTGTTTTGACGCTGTCCAAAAGCAGCTGTGCGACACTGCTGCATTTTGGCAATAAATACACATACTCTCGCACACACATACTGACTTGTCACGTAAATGGGCACTCAAGTGACATCGAGGCATACACATACACACACACACACTTGTTCAAGCAAGTAAACAGTTGAATGGTCTTCCGGTCTGCTGATTCGTTTAGCTTTTATTTAGCCGCTGTCTTCTTTGTTGTTGTTGTGTACTCGCCTCCCACTGCCTTTGCTCTACCCCTCTCCACCTTGTTATCCACCGCTCTCGCCTTGTGCGCTGTCCATTCATAAAAGCAGCGCATTCTGTCTCGCTGCACTCTTCACTTTTGAGCCTTTCCGTTTCAGCCAGGTTAACAAAAAACGTGAGAACTGTCTTAGCGCTATACGTACTGTAGCTGGCAAACTATTGAGGTAGCTGCGAGGGTAGTTTCAAAAGTATGAACTGAAAATTGTGTTTGCTTTAAACTAAAGTGTTTGCTGGTTTCGTCACTAACTGATTGAATAATTACTAAGTGAAGGGTTTAAACCGTTAATGTCTTAAAGATTTATCTACAAGTTTACTTTATACTGTATTAACCATACATTTTAATTTATTACTTTACGTTCTTGATTATTCCTTTTGAATATTTTGTCCAACTTTATGAAAAATGGCAGTTTTTATTGCCAACCTCGTTTGCTATTCATATGAATCGGCTGCCTGCGTAGAGACGCGCGTGTGTGTGTGTGTATATGACCATGTGTGTGCTCGTGTGTTTAACCGAATGCGACTCCTCTGCGAAGCGGTTGTTCAAGTGGCAATTTGCATGCGATTTGTTTTGTTTAAATAGAGAGAAAGCGAGAAAGGAAAGAGGGAGAGAAAGAGAGAGAGAGGCAGATAAGTAGGAAAATAAGAAGCCGAGAAGGAAAACGGATATTTGCATATTCTGTTCATATTCCCAAAGCTGTCATAATGCAATGCTTTCGACATTCTGTAGCGCTTCCTCCTGCTTCCGCTTCCTTGACAAGCTTTTAGCTGGTTATTTGGCCAGGCGCTTACGGCTAAGCAGTTGGCTGAGATTTGGGTAAAAAGGTTAAGTTGGCTAAGACTAATTTAAATGCAAAACGGCCAGACAAATAGATGCGCTTCAAAACCAACACACACACACAACAAACACCCATAAACACAACGTACAACAGGGCGTATATGTAATGCGTATGTTTTGAATTATTACGTATACGTAACTGTAAGTTATTCTTTGGTTTCCCCTACTTTTTACTCGTATTCGTATTTGTATTCGTATTCGTATTCGTTTTCGTACTATGTTTTTTCTTCTCACTTCTTACACTTGCAGATGCAGCGTCCACTTGAAACGACGTGTCTGAATCTGAATCTGAAACTAAAGCTAAAACTATATCCAAATCTATAAGCAATCTCAAGAATTTAACCACAAATAGATACAAATGTTTGCAATCAAATAAAGTGCATATCAATCTAGCTATAAAAAGCCAAATCAAACGTCGCATTTAAAGGACAACACAAGGACAGCTGACAGTCAAAAAAACAGCTAAGAATACCAGCTTAAAGCGGAGAGGGGGGAGACAAGTGTAACGGCTTTCTGCTCGCTGGCTGAGATTGCATGCCGCGGATCAGCCGCGGATTATGTCACGTGACGATTATAATCCAGTGAATAGCTCTGGTGTCCGCAGCCCTGGTCGCGTGCGTCGACTCCAGGAATTGCCAACAGTCGATCGATCACCGTCTCGGGATTACGGCGCACGCGGAAGTCCTCTAGGTGAACAGCCAAACACAACCGAAAACACACAAACACACACACACACACACACACTTACAAGTTATAGCTAACAACTAACTAACTAACTAGTAACAATTGATCAAACTTAACAATTAGTGTTAAGCAACCAAATTAAGCTTCTACTAACTAAATCTGGACTTAAAACAAAGCACAACTGAGACGAGCACTTAAGTAGCAGCAACAGCTAACGACCCTGTACTTACTGTTCACTTTTAACTAAACACATTTGAACATTTCTTTGAGTTATCTCAAAAGACAACAAAGTCTTGATTTTAGAAAGATTATTCCTTTGTCCACCAACAAAAATGTATCTCAAAGATACACACAGCTCACCTTAGTGCTCACGTATCTCAAAGTGCTTTACTTCAACAACTTTTAACCGCTTTCTAACTAACAAACCATTGGCTTACTAACAATAAATTAACAACAAAAACAGCTACTAATTTAATTCTAGTACTTCTACTAACTCTAAAAAGTATCTACAAATCCTGTTGCATGCATACAAATTGAGATATTGTAACTAAAAGATGATTTCTGTATGTTAGCACGGATAATTGGCTTAAGGACAACGCGACAAAAGGACACTAAGCTGAATTCGAAGCGAAAGGAATTTCGCATCGAATTCAAGTAACTTTTGTACAATAATTATAAACAAAAACTATATGCTTTTAGTTGTGTACTTACTGTACTAACTGTAGTTAATGAAACTAATGCAAAATTATAACTAAAATCTATAATTTCTGTCTAACATCACACGCATGCGCATGGTACATTTTCCGTTTTGGCTTAACTCATCTGCAAAATCTGTAACAAATTTTCAATTTTCGATTTTCAATTTTAATTTTCAACAACAACAAAAATACACACACACACACACTTACATACACACACATAATTGGTATGAATTCATACTGAAATTTCTGCAAAAAAATAAATTGAAATTGAATTGAATTTTTGTTTTTCCTTCTGGGACACTTTACAGTCTGATTTAACTCTCAACTTGGCTAGCAAACATGGCTAGCAGCTGAACTGTATTAAATTTCCTGCTGTAGCCTTAAACCAAATCAAAAGCCTCAAACTGGATTACAATTATGGTTAGCATAAGGAAAAAACGATTCACTTAATTCCCAATACGAACGGGCGTGCGAATACTTTAACAGACAGACTGTGACCCAGTTGAATGGCCATAAATCAGGGAGCCACTAAGGGGTGGGGGTAGAAGTAGAGAATGGGGGTTGAGAAAGCCGCTTAACTGAGCACACAAATTGACCATAATTCGCTGGCTTGAGTTTAAGCGGGACACATGTTCGAATAAAACTGTAACTAACCAACTCTACTAACTCTTACTAACCACACTAATTAGCTGGAACAGCTTGAACAGCAGAACATGAGAAGGCCAACATATTTATGGCCCAAACACTGAGTAACCAAACCGGCCAAAGTCTGTCCTGTATGGTGTCAGTAGTAAACTAAGTCAGAGAAAGAAGAACTTGATATGAGTGGGAACTTATTAGAAATTTTAACTATGGAGTTGAGGTTAAGATACATTTGTTTGAAAAACTACGTATACTTAATTTATAATGCTTTAAACTTTAATCAAATACATGGGGTTTAGTAAGTAGAAAATTAACTTAGTCTTACTCTTGATTTGCTTCCAGTTATACCCGAAAATCAAGGGCTAACATTGCTTAAATATGCCAACTTAGCTTTAAAAAGTGTACAACTAAAGCTGCAGTTGCTTTTCCGAAAACAATTCCACTTGTAATACTTTTTCTGTAAAAAACTGCCGCACAAATTAAAAACAATATTTCAGACTTCACTTAGCTGGCTTAAATAAAGCCTTAGAAAATTTGCTTTAATGTGGCCAAAATGCCAGCACTGACACGCCAAGCACACAAAGAGCCACAAATTAAGTTTCAGAGCCGCGAGCTGCGAAACGTGCAAAATGTTCTCGTGTTCGTTATGGAAAAGTTTAGTTTATGGTCCACACTTTTCCACAAATCACACACACGAAGAGGAGGAAATTTGAGAGCAGCAGTGTGGGCGGTAGAAGGGCGGGGCAGGCGTTGAAAAAGTAGCCAAAGTAGCAGCCAACAATGTAGCTAGTTTATGAGCCTTTTTATAAGCACTACTATGACAGCGACAAAAAAAAAGAAAAGAAAAAGAAAACACGTCAGACATTTTTGCATTTTCCCTTTTCCCAGTTTTGCTTTTACCGCTGACTTTATTTTGCGAAACAGTACGTGAAGTAATTGTTTAAACTAAACTAAACACATTTGTTATTCTAACTACAGATTTTCTAGTTAAAATTTTAAAGGATTAAAGCTAGTTTGGTGGGCAAGCTTTAGAAGTTTTTCATCGAAAGTTTTTAGAGTAGCATTAAAAAAGTTATGGGTTTGTATAGTCTTTTCAGGCGCTAAGGGAACTGACTAAATATTTAAAACAATTACTTGACATACTCCCAATGTTTTAGACAGAATTTCAGTATGAAGAAGCTAAATAAATTTAGTAACAGCGCAAAATTTCCCAAGTAAACCAAAAGGTTTGAAAAACTTTCACGGCACTAGTTTCCACAACTTTTGCAAAACTAGTTACCGCTTTTCTTTTGGTTTCCTGTTTTCATTTCTTGTCACACACACCCACACACATACACACTTACATGTGAGAAAGAAAGCAAAAGAAGGAGAAACCAGAAACCCGTCATCCTCATTTGATCATCGTCATGAATTCTGTGTGAATTTCAGCAATGGGCAGTCCATACTACCGCGACATGGATGAGCCAACCAGTCCCGCTGGAGCGGGACACCATCGCAGCCGCAGTGCCAGCAGACCACCGATGTCACATGCCATGGATTATCCAAGTAATGACCAACAAAATCGGATTGAATTCGACTTAGACGCCCCAAAGTGTTACAGAAAAGTCTAAAATTACTTTCATTTCACCCCTTAGGAACCCGCTATCAATCACTCGATCGCGGTGGCCTCGTTGATCCGCACGATCGCGAGTTTATACCCATCCGAGAGCCGCGTGATCGCTCCCGGGACAGATCCTTGGAGCGTGGCTTGTACTTAGAGGACGAGCTCTATGGCCGTTCGGCGCGACAGAGTCCCAACGCCCTAGGAGGTAATTTTTCGTATAATAAAGTTAAACCTTTACCCCTTACAACTGCTTTTCTCCATGATTTCCAGGCTATAATACCGGCATGCCCACATCGGATCGGGCCTATCTTGGTGACTTGCAGCATCAGAATACGGATCTGCAACGTGAACTGGGTAATCTGAAGCGTGAACTGGAGCTGACGAATCAAAAGCTGGGCAGCTCAATGCACAGCATCAAAACCTTCTGGTCGCCGGAGCTGAAGAAGGAGCGTGCGCTGCGCAAGGAGGAGAGCGCCAAGTACAGTCTGATCAACGATCAGTTAAAGTTGCTCAGCACAGAGAATCAGGTAGGTCGTGGGGTTGTATAAAAGAGGGTTTATAGCTAATCCGTGTGTCAACTCCCCAACTTCAACAGAAACAAGCCATGCTCGTGCGCCAACTGGAAGAGGAGCTGCGTCTGCGCATGCGTCAACCAAATCTGGAGATGCAGCAGCAAATGGAAGCGATTTACGCAGAGAACGATCATTTGCAGCGTGAGATCAGCATATTAAGGGAGACGATCAAGGATCTCGAGTGTCGTGTGGAAACCCAGAAGCAAACGCTGATTGCACGCGATGAGAGCATCAAGAAACTGCTGGAAATGCTCCAGGCCAAGGGCATGGGTAAGTCAGAGACTCTCCCCCTTTCGCTAGCCTCTATCTCCATCTTTGTCTTGCCCATGACACTTACAGGTAAAGAGGAGGAGCGACAGATGTTCCAGCAGATGCAGGCGATGGCACAAAAACAGGTGAGTCCCCACAAATTTTCCATTAGTAATTTAAATCCACCCAAAAATTTCCCAACTCTCGTTACTCGTTTTCTTTTGTGTTCTCTTCTGTTTTGCTGTTCTTTTTGCCACCTGAAACAGGCGGCACAAATTTCCCCCTTATTCCCCCCACCCACAAAAAATAAACAAAAAGAAGAAGAAGAAATATCGACTCTCTCTATATACTATATATATAAAATTTATGTTTGCGGCAAACAAAATGCTCTAGAGACAATGATTTCGTACACACTATGAAAATGGGCGTGTTAGAGGGGCGTGGCGCAGATAGTAACTAAACAACAACTGCTGCCACGCCCCCCTACCACTGAACCCACAACTCTTAAACGAAACCAACAATAAACTACAACAACAATAACAAATACTTGTTAACTGTTTTTTCTTATCGATTTTCTATTTTCCCGCCAGTTTATTTATTCTTTACTAACTTTACATACAACCCTCGTAGTGTTATTTATGCTCTGTTTAAGCTTTTACTTAAAACTTAGCATTTGCAGATTTTTATAGTTTTTTTCCACAGCAGTGTTGCCATTTTAGCTTGTTTATGGCTAGTTTTAGCTATTATTTTTAACTGCTTATGAATTGTTTGCTTCTTCAAATCTTTTTTGTTTTACTCATCGCTAGTTTATTGAATCCGTAAACTGTCTGGCAACACTGTCACACACACACACTTACATATACATATATATTTACTCACATACACACATACGCCTGCTAAATGCTTTGTCGTTGTTTAATTAATTTGAAATGTTGCATTTATTGTATTGCCTGCCCCAAAAATCTCAAGAAATGAGTTGCAACATCAATAGACACCCTCACACACACACACAGACAGAGAGAAAAGTAGAAAGAGAGAGGGAGACAGCTTGTCACAGTCGCATTGTTCATGATTTTTGCATCGACTCTTTATGTTGCAACTTTGAATGTCGCAAAATGGGGCAAGCACTTGTAATAAAATTCAATTTGTTGCACAGTTCTTACCCCTTACCCCTCACCTCTGTCCCTTATACCTCCTGCTACGTGCCCCACATTATAGTTTATTGCCGAGGCATTATGCAACAAGGAAAATGCATTTCGATTTCCATCATAATTCTCACTTATTGTCCGTCGAAACTGAACCCAAAAAGCAGTCTCCATTTATTTATTATACACCACTTATTTTATATGATTCTTCTTGCCACATGCCGTGTTGCAAGGCAGCCAGTTGCGTCATGAAATCTCCAGGGAAATTCATAGAGTTGCCAGCTTGGTATCCCCATGTCCGGAATATCCAAAATGCCCCCAAGGACATTCAGAAACTTGTTTCACACAACAGAGAGCGAAAAAACCTCTATAATTACGTATACGACAAGTGTGCCCGAGCATAGATAAAATGCGTAGACAACACATAATGCCATACATTAAGCCTCAATTTCCATTTCCACTGCAATTTGCCAAATCCCTGGGACACACAAAAGACTGTCCCAGTGTCCACTCCCCACTGTCCATGGCATGTCAACAAAACAGCCAATGGAGAGGGAGAGAGACAGCTGTTGTGGCATGCCTCTTGGTGTGGCACAAACAACCTTGATGCCAGCAAACTGACAGATAGCTTCGAGTATTCCAACACTTATTTAAGGCGCCTCTTTGCTTCTTTCTCTTTTCCCAGCCTCAAATCTCTAAGAATACCAATTTTAATGGCTCGTTGTGCACTTGACATTATTCGAGTGTATTCGCAATTTATTCAAGCATTCAAATGAATTATGAATATATTATTATTCCATCTACTTATTTACTATATAGTATAACAGCCACACCACAGGCAGGCTATTAAAAAAATTGATTTATAATTATGGCCAATGGAAGCAGCCAAGTTTCGTTGGCATGCAAATACAAAAGACTTGAAAATGAACTTTTAAACCGTCCATAAATTAATTTATAGTGTGGTTTAAATTAAAAATTATTTGATAGTTGTGTCGACATTTAAAATTTATGGAATTGAAGAAAACTGTTTAACAAATTTTAAATTCAAACATATCTCCTATTGCAAATCAATTCATATTTTATTTATTTATTTAGTGGTCTGCAAATTTAAAGCAATTTATATTAATTCTGTTGAAACTTGAAAGAAATTCATGCCAATTTTTACTAAAATTTCTAAAAATTTAGCAACCGTAATATTACTCCATTTACTTTTGCTGTGAAACCGTTCAAAGCACATCCAGAAATAAACTCTAAAATATAATTGCTTTATTTCAAAATTATTTTGGTGTACATTCGTCGTTTTGAAATAAAACAAATTTGTCAAATTTGTCACTTGCGGCACTAGAAAACAAGGCTCGGCACATGTCCAGGGACATCAGTAATTAAAAATCATCAGTTCAAACAGTGACAACAACAATTTTAGCTTGTTTTTTCTACCACTTTTCCTCTGAATTTCCCACACTTTTCGCTAGGTGGAGTGGGCGAGCAATTAAAAGTTGCGTATACGCCGCCTAGACCCAAAAAAAAAAAGAGAAAGAGCAATCAGTGCCGTTTTGTTGCTGCATTTCCTTTATTTCTGTTTTTTTTTTTTTTGTATGCCGTTCGAGGTCAGCTTGTTGTATCGTTCCAATTGCATTTCCTATATACTATGCTATATGTCTGCTTGCGTCTTTTCACGCTATAAAACTAGCAGAATGGCAACTGTAACTGTAATTAATAGTTCCCATCGCGCCCAGTTGTCTGCTTTTTCCGGTTCATCTTGTAGTCAAGGCTGCCCTATTTAAATGCCCAGCATTGTTCAATATGCTCTCGATACAGCACTCAATTTCATTTTCTATAATCTTTGAACATAAACTTTGCGTTGTCCTAATAAATTAGTTTTGCTTTCTGAACAGACTATTGAATTATGGTAGCTAGTTTTAAGTTAAGTGCTTAAGTAACTAATAACTAAACTAAAACTTAAACCAGAAATCAGTTTAGAATTAAAGGAAAAACTTGTTTATAGTTAAAATTTGCTATTTCTGTGTGCCCTTGCCTATCCTTCCCAGCTTAGTCACTACTTTAATATGAATTTGCTTACCAAGTTAAGTTTATTTCTACATGACTTAGTCAAAGTCTTAGCCTTAGCCCAAGGCCCCATTTTATTTTATTTTCTTTATTTCTTGGCAGACCTTACATAACATTCGACTTACGCATATTTTGTGTGTGTCAATTTTTTATTAATATTTTCTATGGGCATTTATGTGGCGCCAGTTGGTCTGCCTGCCACATGCCACTGCCCCCTACCCTTCCGCCCCGTTACTTGTGCTCTTTTGCCCTTTTGAAGCGCAAAGAAACTATAAAATCTTCTCTCACACATACACACTCACACATAGCTTGATTTGGAGCGTGAAATCAAGAAATACGCTCAGGAGGAGCAGGGGGTGAGGGTGAGTGTACCGTTATTTGTTGTTTTTAGCTCGACAAAATACATTTGCGCTAGCCTTTATCCACATTTATCTCTTAGCCACTGTACAACACTCTACATACGTACACAGAGAGAAAAACCATAACTTTGGTAATCAGAAATGGAAATTAGAGAAATTTGGTTCAGAAACATAAATAAAATTTAATTAAGTTGAGTAAAATTTTGTGAAATTTATTCAAATTTCAAAACTTAACACTTACTTGAGCTTTTCTCTCTGTGTAGACATTAGCCCAATGAACATTAGCCAATGGCTTAGAGTAGGCCAACATGACCTGGTCTAAACCTGTCGATGAATGGCAGCTACATTCAAATATTCATGCTGTTTAAGGCCCCTCCCCCTAGCTCGCGCACCTACCATTTCCCTTGCCCCTTTCTATACAGTTTTCCGTTGCCTCTGCGGGCAAGCACAAATTACCAAGCTATGCAAAACGGCGCCAATGCCTGAATTTTAATTAGTATGCAAAGCGAACTTAACAGAGAGAAGAAGAAAGTGGGAGAGAGAGAATATGGAAAGCAGAATATAGAGAGAGAGAGAGAGAGAGTAGAGGGGCAGTGAGCATGTTCATGGATACGCATAAATAATAATGGCAGTGGGTGTAACAATGTGTGAGTTTGTGTGTGTAGTTGCGGCTGCTGCTGGTTATTTGACCCTGTACTTAAAACAGAGCAAAGGGTGAGACCAACTTAAGATAGCAAAAGTTGCCAAGTATCGAAAACTGTTCAATTACAAGCGTTTAAGGCGAACGGTCTCACAAAGCCGAGTAGACCCGCTTTTTGGCTACTCCCTGCTAGTTATAAATACACGGCTGGCAGCACAACGCTTGATATATTGTGGCAGGACACGGTTGTGCGGCAAGCGAGGCTTTGTTTCTGCCGAGGGCATAAAATAATTACGCGGCTGCCCGCAAAATTCATTTTACTCTTAAACACAAACACACCTACTAGCACACACACACACATAGCCAGTTTATAAAGTTATGTCGCATGCTCCCACTTTGTGGGCATGTCCTACTGATGTCCTGGACAAACGCAATGCAATTACAAAGTTCCCTGATAGAATTCGTTTATTTAGTGCCGAGTTGAGCTGAGTTGAGTTGAGTGAATTGAAATGAAATGAAAACAATTAAGCCGGAAACGGAAATGCGCTGTGAAACTGCGCTGAGCACCCACACACAGAAACACACACACCACTCAACAGAGAGCAAAGAGGAACAGCGAGAACAGAGCAAAGAGCATCATTTATGCTGAAGTGAATCTCATCATTGCTCATGCCATTTGCACTCAAAATGTCACTTACAATTGATTTATCGATTTCCATGCAATTGCATTTCAATTTTAAACGGCCAAGCACAAACATTTACCCCATTTACCATTCATTCTGACCCATTCCCCATGGACGCAATCATGCCATTATTCTATGCAGTTAGTTGTCAAACACACACACTCATACACGCAGAATACACAATGAAATGCGTACTGAACTAATAAAGCAAACTAGGACAACAGCTGGAAAGCGTGTTTCAGTGTCTGTGTGTTGGCTGGGAGTTTTAAAACAATTTATTTCTTATAAGAAAAGAGGAGTAGTAAAAACTTAAAAAAATAGTTATTTTACATAAAAGTTAACTGATTGCAGTAAATAATCATAGTCATAAATAATTGTACGCACTCTACAAGACATGGGCTATAAATAATTGGACAAACTTAACATAGATTTAGTCTTATAAATAAACTTTGCAAAAGCATTGCCTACTTTTTAGGGCAGACTAGAGCAACCATAAGTAAATGCGCCTTGAGGCGTGCAAAATGCTTAAACATTGGAGAAACTGCATTGATACTGCCCATAATAAGTCTACATTTGAGAATTTGTCTTAAGTCGTTAAAGGATTACTAAAATACAACAATTTACAGGCTGCTTAATGCAGCAGCAGCCAAGCGTTGCCTACTTTTGTGAGCAGCACTAAAAGAGTAAAAAATAAGAGACATAATAAGAGCAGAAAGGACGTGTATTAAAACTTAATGCGAATTCCAGTTAATGTGGGGCACAACTTTAAGCCGAGAGAGATAATTAACTTAAAACAACAATATGTATTTGGTACTTAACGTGCCTGCTGCACAGACTAATCGAAAGGCAACCCCATTTCCTGCCACATCCTGCCACCTTCTGCTCTTGCTGTCCACTTTCGGTTTCATTTTCATTTGCAACATTTGGGAGCGTCAGTCGCACAAAAAACAGCTGCTGAAAAAGCGAGACTGCAAACTTGCATTTAACTGTCAGACGCACGCGCTGCAGGCATCAAATGCAAAGCTGGCAATGCCAAAGCAGATGCCGCAGCAGCTGCAGCTGCAGCAAAAACAGTAGCCACAGCAACACCAACAATAACAACAACAGTGGCAGCTGCAAGCATAAACCGAATGTTTGGTGTTTAGCACAAACGTTGGCCGCTAATTCGTGGCAAGAAATACACAAACACATACAGAGAGAGAGAGGGGAGAGAGGAGAGAGCACGACACGTACTCACGAGCTGCTGCTCACGACTGGCAACCAATCAATAAACGAATAAACGAGTCAAAGCTATTGAGCGTAAAACGTAAAAGCTTTCTGCTTTCGAGCCAAAGTTGTAAAAGCTCGCCGCTTGCAGCTGCTGCTCCGAACAGGAGGTTTCAATGCCGACTGACTGCTGAGAGCGCACAATTGAGAGCTGTACTTTGAGCGCAGTGCTGCTAAGAGAGCGTAATACTGCGAACGCAGTGAGAGCGTTTGCCGAATGCACCACATGACGCGCTTTTTTTTATTCTTAGTTGAGCTAAACCAAAGCTGAGTCGAGATTTTGCGCTCAAGCGAAGCTCTGCGAAATGCCAAAAGTGGGCAGCGCTGCCCTCTGCCCCGTCCGCTGTTCTAAGAATTGTTTGCTTGCTGCCAAACAGTCTCAATGGTTTTGTGGCCTCGTGGGCGCAAAAGCTTCGCAGACGCGAACAGTTGTATACGCAACGTTTTAGCTAACCAGACACGCGACACGGACAAATTTGCCGAAAGTCCCTCCCCGTATCCCCCGCGCGACGCGTACGCATCGAAAGTGTGACTTGTGACTGCCCAAAAGAACTGGCAGAAAAGAAAAAGATAGAAAAATATATAGCAGAAAAAAAGCTACAAATATATATGTATATATATTTTAAGAAATATCTTCGAATATCAACGAATTGTTCTGTTTTAGGCCAGATAAGCGCAGGACGTTTGCTCCAAAATATCTGTGCCATATAAAAAGAAAATTAATATACAAAAAAAAAAGCCGAGCTGGCGAGCAGTAAAAACGTGGCGCGAACGTGTGTGCCAGAAAATCATTGAGCAAAAATAGAAGAAAATCCTTCAAAAGGATGTAAAGCATTTCAATTTGTGCCTTTAACTGCAAAAATCTCGCTCACTGTGTATGTGGGTGTGAGTGTACATGTGTCTTGGTGTGTGTGAGTGTTTGAGCTTACAAAAATTAATAAGCAACAAAAAAAAGAAGGAAAAATAGCCAAGCAAAAGGCCAAAAGTAAAGAAACGCATGAGCAAAAGTGCACTTTCAATTAAAAGCTAGCCACAGCAGCCGAGGCAGAAGCAGCGACGGCGACAGCGACAGCAACGGAGGCAGCGACGCAGGCAGCAACGCTGGCAGCGCATAAAATCAATAATTTTTGTTTAAGCAGCGGCAGCCAAAATCTGCGACATTAACTAGCAACAACAACAAGAAAACAAACGAAGCAGCTACAAAAACAAATACAAATAACGGGAATAGTAACGGGAACAACAACAACAGCAGAAGCAGCGACTGCGACAGCAGCTGCAAAATTCTTGCTCTTCGCTCAACTTTTATTTAGCGCCTCAGCGTCTTCTTGTCTTCCCGTCTCCCTTACTCGCACACGCATAATTACTGCTGTAGCTGCTGCTTAAGTTTATATGTATGTGTGTGTACGCGTATGTGTGTGTGTGTGTGTGTAGAAGTTAACATTAAGCAGCAGGAAGCGAAAGCAGCGCGAATATAAAAAGTAACAAGGAAGTTGTTGTTTAGCGGTTTATTATTGTATTACTGCACACACACAGAGACAGGCAGGCAGACTCACAGACAGACAGACAGACAGACAGACGAACAGGCCGACAGGCAGACGGTTAGACGGCGCTGGTCTGACACCTGCGCACAAAAAACTTGCAGGCAACTCAAATTACATAAATAGTGGCAATAGCAAAATAAGGCCTAAACCAAAGGGCCCACACACAGTACAACGAACTGCAGCAGCAACACCGATAACAGCAACAACAGTAACAACAACAGCAGCAGCAGCAGCAACCACTGCAACAACAACCGCAACATTTTAAAGTCAAGACAGAAAGCAGAGCCAGAAACCTATGGACAATGCCTATGTCTACTATAAGGTATTGTAGTATGATCGATCGGTGCAATCGGCACCCACCGAGCAATCAATGCAAAGCAGGCGTTTACAGTCAGTCAATCAATCTATCAATCAATCATCAGTTAACATCGTCATCATCAACTCTCAATCAACTCAGCAATAACAAAGCGGCAAAAAACTCTAAAAATAACAACAACAAATCGACACGTTCATCAATAATAGACACATCATCAGCAGAGCTCGCAATTGTCATTCCATCATTACATCAAAAAGTTCACTCCCATGTTAATATTATAGTTAATGTCATGTCTCGACTTGTTTCCACACGTCTCGTATCGTTTCGTTTTGTTTAACGAAACTCCAGACAAAGCAGCACACACACAGACGCTTCGAATACCCTATACACACGCACACACCCCAAACACACACAACTTGAATAAACTTTGCCCCTCAACCAAAAAAAAAGAAAGTACAGACTGCAGAGACTGCGGAGAGAGAGCGGCTTTTGTATGCAGTAATGCAACCCTTTTAAACAGTGTTGTCAACTATTTGAATTCACACATACACAAAACTTGACTAATGTTCACAAAAAAGGCCAAATTAGCTACATTTTCTTACACATTTTAAAGGAAATTTTTAGCTGCTTTTAGCAGTGTGTCAGCACAGTTTGTTTGCGAGTTAATAAAACAGCTAAAGTCAGCTAATAAATCGAGAAATATTTTTTTCTTGGTTGGGGCAGGTCAGTAGTTTTGGTTTAACAATTACTTGCAAGTTTATGCAGGCAAAGTTATTGTCTTGGCCATGTGCCACAGCAAACACAACACGACACGAAAAGCACAAACCAGCACAGAACGATAGCGGCAGAGGAAGAGAGGAAGAAATAGGGAAAGTGGGCACATAAAAAGCATAGCACGCTGTTATGCTAATCGAATCGTAAAGCACTTTTTAAAGGTCACCATGCGTAATTAGTGAAATTTGGCAACAGCGTTCGAGCGAGTTGAACGAATGAGCTCAAGTGCAAACTCAGCAAGACAGCAAGACAACCACCCACTCATTCCCTAATTCCACATACACCCCACGCACACACTCTCACACACACACACAGAGACACACATACCCATGACAGTCTATTCAAAATGAGAAACGTGCAGACATGCACAATGCAAGTTTGTTCGTGTCCGTGTCCGTGACGTACGACCATCCGCTCATTAGCAAAAAGTCCCCGAACGCGTGCCGCAATTGTTCTTTCAAATGCGACAGACAAAACTGGCTGGTAATGTGCGAAAATGGGCATGCAAGACACAGAGATACCCAGCAGGCATTCCACATTCCCATTGTGCAGATTATCAAGGACTTTTAAAGCACTGCCAAGTGATTTCTGCTTGACTGATTTTGCACACAGCGCTGAAAAGTATGCAATGAACTATTTAGATAGAAATAGAAATACTGCGCTTAAAAGTAGGCGATGGAAATCGAATGGGAAAGTTTTAAATGCTTTGCTGCAATAAATAAATTTACCAAATAGTTTACTTGACACACAAACAGTTTTATTTATAACTTAAGTGCAGCTAAAGCAAATGTTATATAAATCACCAGACATTGAAATTGTGTGCCAGTTTACAGGGTATATGGAAAGACAAAAAAAATATAAAAGGGGACAAAGGCAAGACAGCAAACACTCAGCACTTCATAAACGTCACTTGAAATACATTTTTACTTAACCCATTCTCGCAGTGCGCTGCTGCGTCTACGCAGACGGAATAGGGAAGGGGATTGAGGGCGGATAGAGGTAGCGGATAAAGGAATAAAGGGGGGACTCTTCCTGGATGCAGTTGAAAAGACTTGGCTTGTCTGTCTGGCCTTGTGAGAAACGTGATGATTTGTCATAATTACAAAGCCCAAAAGCCGACTCCCAACTTCATTTTACTCGTCAAGTGCTGTAGGCGTGGCGTACGCCCACAATTCAAGTTGTTATTCAAGTCAGTCATTATTACGGTCGAATTGTGTTTGCGCTTTATTTTGACTGCGTGTTTTACAATATCTTTTTATGTATTTATTTTTAATTTTATGACAGGCAACAAAAATACGCACACTTAGCCAGCACACACACACAAACACACACAAACCACACACAGACACTTGTACAGTCGAGTACATGTGTACTTTTGCACTTAACACACTTATTGTTGGGCACTTTTTTCACTTTTTCTGCCTTTGGCTTTTGCTACTTGCTTATTTTCATTTGCTTTTGGATTTGCCATTTCTCCTCCCCCTTCCTTCTCTCCTCTTTCATCTGCTGCTCTATCATTTTCTCAGTCTTTGTCTTTGTCTTTTTCTTTGGGTTTCATTTCATTTGAGTTCTTGCGTCTCCCTATCTAAAATTCCCTTGCCTTTTACAAACACACACATACAGAGATGTCGTTATTGTGTTCTCTGTTCACACATACACCCCTACTCATACACCCACACACACACACACACATACATCGTTAAGCACATATACATATACACATTGCGACACACATGACGTATACGTAATAACCTTGTAACCAAAATGTTGTTATTTCGGGCCACATTCAATGAGTGTGTGTGTGTGTGTGAGTGTGCCGTTTTTTATGTTGCTCTTTGATGTGTGTGTGTTAGTGTGTGTGTGTGTGTGTTGGCCAAAGTTCTTGGCATTATTTGAAGTGAGCGAGTCACTTTAGCTGCTCACCTGCTCTCTCTCTCGCTCTTTCTCTCTCTTAGCAATACATTCAGTCTCTCTTTCTCCCTCTCTGTCTCTCTTCCACTATCCACCTCTCTCACTCTGTGTCTCTCTCCCGCTGTGTGTGGCTTGGCATATTTCTAAATATATATATATTCTTTAAACTCGTGCCTTTATTACTATATACTATATATACACTTATTTATCCTTAACAGTTTTATCTTTACTGTTGTTGGTGTTAATTGTCGTGTGTTTCAAATTAAATGTTTCTTTCTGTTCTCTTTTTATTGTTCGTACATTTTAATTCAAATTAACACTAAAAACTCTGACACTCCAAGCAACGACTAACGGCAGTTTCACTCTCTTGACTTGTTTAATTAAAAAATAGCAAGAAACTGAACTTTAATTCCAAAATTCCAAACTCAAATTCTTAGCTTTATTACGTACTTAATTAAAACTAAAGTGGAATACACTGAAAATATTTCTTTTTGAAACTTTACTCTTTAGTTGTTCTACAGTTTCAATTAGTTTTAATTAATCAAAAATTAGTGGCTTTATTTTGGCTAATTTCTCCACACGCTGCCGTTTTTTATTAACAATCTGTGCATATTTTTTAATTAGTATTGTACGGAACGCTGTTTGAATTCTTTGTTTTTTTTTTATGCCGTTATATAATCAAAAAGTAATATAAACAATATTTTAACACACTCACACACACACACACACCGAAGTACACACGAGAACACACAAAGCAAATCAAAACAAAATGAATGAAACAATTCAAAAAATGAATTTTTTAAAACAAATTTAATCGATTAACCAAAGATTAACCAAATCTTAAAACTAAAAACTATTAGTGAACTGTGATTTATTTAGCATACAAGATTAATTCTTTTGTCATTTTATTGCCAAAAGATTCCGATTTTTTCACGAAACTTATCGATTGTAATGGCTCCAATAATTGGCTTTTTTATATGCAAACCAAAAAAAAAAAAAAAAAAAAAGAAAAACAGAAGAAATAAAAAAAAAACTAATATAAAATAACAAACACTTTAAAGCTTAAAACGATGAATGCGAGATACTTGTATTTGTTTCCAGAATTGATCACTTTCAATTACATGCAATTACATCTATGACATATTTTGTTGTTGTTCTAAAAGCAAACACAAAACAAGCAAAAAAAGAACAAAAAAAGTTCAATCAAAAAACAAACAAAAAAAAGAAAATCAAACAATTTTTAAAACAATTTATTTAAAGAACTTGAAAATTAAAAATCGTATGCAACTATTTACAATATGCTTTTGTAATATTTTCGCACCAATAAAAAGAAAAAAACCAAATCAAAAAAAAAGTCAAAAGAAAAAAAAAAAAAATTTTGTAGGCGATTAGAAACAACTGACAAATCTCTTTGACGATAAAATGATAAAAACAATTATGACCTGTATATAGTACATACTTACATACGTATACCTGCAAAACATCAAACTACCAAACTATATAAATATATATATATAAATATATATATATATATATATATATATATATGAATTTATACCACACTTTCAAACACACCTTCTCTCTGGCTCTCTCTACTGTCAGCCTCTCTCTCTCTCTCTCTCTCTCTCTCTCTCTCTCTATATCTATCTACTTGTCGCTCTGTTCATTCATAAAACATATATATATATATATATATATATATATATATATATATATATATATATATATATATACATATATGTTTATATATCGTTATATATATATATACGACTCTCTAAAATTTGTTGTATTTATTGCGTTTATTTGCTTACAAGACGAAACTTTTACTGAATTTGATCCCTTTTGGTTTCATCCCCTTTAACCTCACCCGTCTCCCTCCCCCTTTCTCACACTCAACTGAACAATTAGACTGGCCGCCTGTTGCAGATACTTAAACTTAAAATACTTAAATATATTACTTTTTGGTTTTGTAAATAATTTAAAAAAAAATATAAAAAAACGCGTTAAAAATTTGAACTGCAATTTGTTATTTGAAACAAACGACGACCAAGCAACCAACAAGTCACACACACAAACACACCCACAACTCGTTGGATTCTAGCACACTCACACACACCTACACACACACAACTCAGCCGCAATCAACAAAAGTTGCGCTCAAAACAAAATTCTCTCTCTATCTCTGTCTAACTAATTAATCTCTAACTGTGTCACGTTTTTATTGCTGTCTCTATCTCTTTGTAATTCTATAACTCTATCTCTATCTCTGTTTCTGTCTCTGTCTCTATCTCTAAATCTATCTCTGTCACACTTACTCACTCACTGTCTGTCTAACTCTACTCAAAATACTCAAATCGAATACTTTTCTATGTATATATTTATAAAATATATATTATATTTGTTTGTTATACATACAACAATTAAACACAACAACAGCAACAACAACAACAATTACAACACAGCAACAATTGTTTACAATATACTTTTGCACGTTATTTCTATAATGCATCTGAACTATATATTGTTATAAGTAATTTATGTTTCTTTCCTGAGTAAAAAAAAAGAGAAAATACTTGAAAATAAACCATATAGTCGTACCGTACCACAAACAAAGTATAAAATATGAAATAAAATACGAAATCAGAATCCAAGCGCATTTGTATGCCTCGCCACACATGTCGTATACGCAATATTCACTTAACCAACAAAAAACCAAACGAAATGAAAACCAAACAAAACAAAATGAAACGAGCAGCGGCATTCACACACACACACACACACAGACACGCCCACTCTGCATAGTAATGGGCGTGCTGCACACACACACACACACACTGACCCTCTCTCAAGTGACACACATTTCATGTTGCAAAAGCCAAGGCCCCTCTCTCTCTCTCTCTCTGTCTCTCTCTCTCTCTCTCTTTTCCGCCTCTTACTATCCTTCAGTCACGCCCCCTTGTTGAACTTTTAGGTGCAGTTTGCCAGCAAAGAAAAGAAAGAAAAAAAGAAATTCCTATGAACAAAAAAATAATTAAATTTATTAACAACATAAAAAGAAATAAAATGAGAGTTAAAAAAACGTATTAAACTATTATTACAAAACCTTATTGTAAATTAAGCAAAGTGTTGAAAACATTTGAATTAAGTCGAAAACTTGTAGAAAAACAACAAAAGCAAAAGAAAGAACAAATAAAATATTTCAAATATAAAATATGGGGCCAAAATAGTCCGTAAGTGTTCGGGCAAAAATCGCTTTGGTTAAATGAAAATGTACAAAAAACTTGTTGTTAAAACTGAATACATTTTAGAGCTAACAATTAACTTATGATTTAGTACAAAAACCTCAAGAAAAGGACAAAAGAAACGCGTACGAAATCTCAAAACAACAGAAACAAAATTACACGAAAAATAAACAATAAAAAAAGTTAACAAAAATAAATAAAAAAACAAAATAAACTATAAAAAAAAACAATTTGAAATAAAAACAGACTCGAACTCAACACAACAACAACAACAACAAAAAAACCCAAACAAAAAAAACCAATTTGAAATCGGCCATTTTCAGATGTACAATAACTACACGGGCGCCGGAAGCGGAAGTCCACCACTGCCAGACATAATTGGACAATATTACGGCCCCGGCGGCTACGGAACGACAGCGCTAAACGGCTCCTCATTGGGCCTAGGACTGGGAGCGGGACTGGGCTATGGCAATACCTATGATCTGTATGGACCGACAACAGCCTCAAGCGGTTATCTGTACGATCCCACGAGTGCGGCCTGTGCGGCGGCATGTGCAGCGGCAGCAGCTCAGCTATACGGAGGACAGAACGGCTCACCGATACGCCGTAGACGGTACAGCATTGCCGGACTGCCATCGGCAACCATGTATAACGACGTGTACGGTTATCCGGCACCACCCTTGCACCAGAGCAGCTCATCGAACATTGTCAATCTGCTGAATGAGGCGCACAAATCGATATCGCGATCATCGCAAATCTTAAATCTGAGCCATCAGGCCAGACAGCTGGTGGGTGGTCAGCAACATCAGCAGATTGGGGCCATTGGTCCTGGTGGTTTGGTGACAACGCCGCTGTCCGGTCGCGTGGTCTCCAGTTATCCGACACTACATGGCGGTGATATATCACCGCCATATCTTAACGATAATCTGCTGCAAATGTCGCAGAGCTTTTCATCGCAGCCGAACATGTATTTTCAGCCAACGCAGACGCCGACGCAGTTGACGCCGCAGCTGCAGTCGCAGAGCGCAGCGGCGGCAGCTGCTCGACTGCGTTCAGCCCATTCGGTGTCCAATTTGATGGCTGCCCAATCGTATCCCACGGCCAGCTGCAAATACTCGAATCCCTATCAAAACTCGGAGCTCAATTCTGGCTATGGTTTGGGTTTGGGCTTGGGTTCCGGTTTGGGTCCAGTTTCCGGTCTCGGTCTTGGTTTGGGTTCGACAGCAGGTTTGGGTTCGGGTTTGGGCTTGGGCTTGGGCCTCAATCAGCGACATCATCTCATGTCCCACTCACTGCATGCCTCAAATCCCGCCATCTCGCAGTACTACCAACAGCAGCAGCCAAATGCCTACAATTTGCATCAACAATTCGCTGGCACTCAGCACCATCAGTTGGGGCACCACCAGCATCATCATCATCAGCCACACTCGCAGATTCAGGCATCGGTGCAGCAGCAAATGAATCCACAGTATCAGTATCATGTGCATCAGCATCAGAATCATTTGCAGACACATCCGTTGGCTGCTTTGGCCAACACGACGGGCCCATTTGGCGGCACTTTGGCGAGTAGTGCTCGCGATGTTGGCATCGGTAGTGGTATCGGTTCAGGCATCGGTTCGGGCCTCGGTAGCGGCTATGATAGTTTACATCATTCGCATCCGCATTCGCATTCGCATCATCACCATCATCCGATTGGTCTGCATTCCTCGTCATATCCGCATACGTATACGCAACATCAGCAACAACTGCAACAGCAACAACAGCAACACTATCACCATCACCACCAGCAACAACAACAGCAGCAACAACAACACCATCATCACCATCACTTGCCATACTCGAAACTAGACTTAGATTACCCGAAACTGCCGCCAGAGCATAAGCGACAAGTAAGTTTTAAATTTGACGTAGACACGCTTTCCCTAGATTCCTAGACCGCTAATCCTTGGTGTTATTAAATGGCTGATTGAAACGAGCTCTACATTATGTTCAAAGACTTCAAATAGGTTCAAAGGCATTTCTCTGAATCTACTGTGAAACGATTAAGTTTATTTTCTGCCTTTCCGAGTATTTCAAACTGAGAAACTCTATCAAAAAGTGCCAAATTTCGAGAAAAAGCATCTTAGTACTCATTTAGACTACTTTCCCGTCTACTTTCCTACTATTTTAGCAGCATTCTACTTCAAAGAGCTCTTGATTTCAGCTATGTAATGACACCAAGCGTTTAGCGAGACAACTCGTTACTCGAAACTACTCGTTACTCGATACTACAAACACAACAAACAAAATTCAACTAAAACTTAAACTCGTTAAGCATCATCATCTACAAAAATTAAAAGAAAATACGTAAGCCGTAAAAGAAACTGAAACTCCAACGAGCTATCGGATCTATATCTATCGAAAAAAGATATCTATAATGCATTTTACGCTTTCCCCGCCCCCTTACCGCCCTCACAAACATCTCTATCTCTCTGATCAGCAAATTTATCGAAAAGCGAACGACATTTGCAGTGTACGATTCTCGTAAAAAACACCAAATATTATAGTTAATAAAGATATGTCCAACTTATAGGATATATCTTATAGAATTAGCCTAAGGAAAGAACTATTGTTTCATGTGCCATTTTAAAGTAGCGAAAGATACCAAAAACAAAAGAAAAGAAAACGAAAACGAAAAAAGAAACACAAAGTAAATAAATAATTTAAGAATGAGATTTTTCTTAAGTTTTTGTATAGTTTCGAAACTAGCTTGTTGTTAATTTTTGGTTTGTTTTAGAGCACTCAGGGCAACTTTTCAGAGAAATTGTAAAAGAACTGTATAGAGATACTGTATTATTGATTGAGAAAATCATTTCGGTTTTTGAAATTTGAACAACTTTGCTCTTGACTCTCAAAAGTAAAAGACTGTAAATAACAACAAGAAAGATAAGATGACAAAAAAAATAAAATGAAGTGAAACTAAATGATATTTACTCATAAATGTAAAACCATTAGTATATACATATATATAGCATATATATAGTTATACACACAATGATGAAAAATACTTGTAATGAAATTTACTTTACTTTATTTGATGATGACATTTTTTCAAACTCATATGTGTTAAGTTGAGCGAGAAAATAAGTAAAAGAAACTAAACGAAAGTGAAGCTTAAAGTTAGTTTTATTAAATCAAAACAAAACAAAAAACAAAACCTATTTAAAAACAAAAGTAATCGATACTTAGATACTTATAAAAAAGTAAATAAATATATTTAGATCAAATTGTTAGTGCAACTCTCTAAAGAACAAGAATTACTCCCAGTATTTGTAAGTTTCCCGCTCTCTTCTTTACTTCCAAACTAGCCAAGGAGCTCTGTACCCAATCAACCTACTAACTACCTATACCTATACCTATACCTATACCTAAACTATACCTAATATACCTACTAACTAGCTAAATTAATTCAAGTGCTTAACTAGAACCCAAACGTATTCGTAATTCGTATTTGCATAAGAAATTAATTCACCCAGTCGCCATTTTGAATCGGTTAACTGTACTTTAGTTGCAATTTCCAAACTCTCACTCTTCCAACAACAATAATAATAATAACAATTAAAAGTAATACAAAACGTTATCGTGTGATTAGCAATGAAGGTCAATTAAGTACTTAATATATGAAACATGATGAATTCAAATTCTATGTAAAATTATTTAATCAACGAAAGAGTCAAACCGAAAAGACAAAAACAGAAAAAAAAAAACCAAAAACAGTGAAGGCAATTTGAGAAAATTATAAAACGATAATTGAGTTAAGTGGAAAATTAGAAAATTGGTAAATTGGGCAACTGGTTAGCCGGTTTAGACCTATTTCTTAAACCGCTGGCCAGTTCACTCGCAGGTGTGTGTGTCTAACACAACACTGGTTGAAATTTCAGAAACTTATAGCTAAACTAATTAAAAAAGTGTTCTATCGAAAAGCAAATAAACGAAGAAGCATTCAAAATGTGTCTATGCAAATATTATACAAGATATGGAAAGGAAATATGGAAAATTAATTGAAATGTATTATCTATTGTACGGCGTACTAATGTTCTTATTGTACTCATACTTATTACTTAGTATTCCAACTGAATATATTTATATAATTATACATCTATATACATACTTATACATATATATATATACTCTATATACTTACAACTAGGTGCTTTCATTACAACTTTCAACTTGATTCGTCTCCCAAAAACTAAAAAACTAAAATAGCAAAAGCAAAACTTTGTTTTTGTTCGTAGAAATTGTTCGGCTTTAGAAATTTTTTTTCGAATTCAATATTTTTCTCAAAGAAAGTAAAACTCGTTTGTTATAGCTTCGTAAGTATTGGAAATCAAAAGAAAAATTCAATACCTAAAACCTTAAATGGAGTTACTCTAATTTGTCTTAAAAGAAAATATAATTAAAAGTATAGCATAGCATACAAAATTGTAGTTGATCGAAAGTAGTAGCGATATCGATATCGAGTTTATTAGAAGAGCTAGACGTATACAATACGATGGCCAAAGCAATAAGAAGATGAAAAACTATCGTTGTGTTCATAGAAGAAAAACTTGCATCTAAAAAAATGAAGAAAAACTAACTGAAAACAGTTTGAAGTAGTTATCCTTTTGTTTAAGTTTTCCCACAAAGGTGTAATCGCTCTCTATAGTCGTATAAGGAAGGATAATAAGCTTAACACTAGCCAATTGAAAGCATTTATGTGTAAAGGACATAACTAGACTCAGATACATTTAATAAACATGCATAGATACACCATACAATATACGAGATACAGTTTCAGTTTTCTTCACTTGACTCACTGTACTTTTGTCATACATTTAGATAGTTTTGATTTATGCAAATTTTTATTTCGATTTTCCTATGTGAGCAGTGAGAACTTTTGACAAGCAGCAGGCATTTATAATAATCAATAACGATGAATCTTGAATATTTATACTTAATATTATACTACGTATATAACAATAACAACAACAAAAACAACAGCAACAACAATACAATATTGTACTTGTAATTATAATAATTATTAACTACTCCAGCGATATATATACATACATAAATATATATGTATAAAAATATATTTATATTTATACACTGATTTGTATTTGTAAACTTAATTAAGATTACTTCAGACTTAATTCAACTTCTTTGAGTTCGAATTCGGAGCTCGTAACACGAATTCGATATCAAATTATCTGTTAAACTTAATCTAAAACTTAAGCAATTATAAAATGAACATTTTTCGAAAAAGCAAACAATAAAAAATTCAAAACATGCGACAAACCGATAAATGGAAAAGCCTCTAGTCTCAGCCAGCTACTAAAACCGACCCTTTCTAACCACCACTAACACACAGACACACACACTCTTACACACTTTCTCACACACACACACACTGAACACACTGAACACACAAGTCTTTGATTGGGGCAACGACTTTTGCAGACACTTCCATATATATTTCTTCCTCACAATTCTCTCCAAACAGTGTTTTTTGCTCGCTCGACCACGCCCACACTTTTGCCCATTTAACATCGCTCATACGACATGTATAAACATGCATAATCATGCCATACTTCTACACAACTGCGCCGCAATTTGCACCCCAAGCGAAACTTTACACAAACTCCAAAAAAAAAATTGTAAATGGAGAAAAAAAAAGGAATTTTTAACTTAGGCAATTTGCGATTTGTGATGCAATTTTAAAATATTTACCATCTTGTATCTCGTCCTCTTTTCCCCCACCCAATTTTCCATACAATCCATAAAACGATCAAAAAAAAAAACCCCCAATTAACTCCGTGCAGTTGGACGAATTCCGTCTTGAAATACAAAGAAGGGATCAAGAGATTCTGGCGATGGCGGCCAAAATGAAAACGCTCGAGGAGCAGCATCAGGTAATTGTCCCCCAGCCAAGAAAACCTTATTGTTTTCTTTGAGAACAAAATATGAACAGTAAACATAACATTTCGTTAGGACTATCAGCGGCACATAGCGGTGCTCAAGGAGTCGCTATGTGCCAAAGAGGAGCATTACAACATGCTGCAGACGGACGTCGAGGAGATGCGGGCCCGACTCGAAGAGAAGAATCGTCTCATCGAGAAGAAGACCCAGGGCACTCTGCAGACCGTCCAGGAGCGCAATCGTCTCACCAGCGAACTAACCGAGCTCAAGGATCACATGGACATTAAGGATCGCAAGATTAGTGTGCTGCAGCGCAAGGTTAGATCAAAGAACACACACACAACACACGAAATAATCACAATCGAAGCAAAAACCTTTTAAATTCCTAAACTAGGCATTTCAGACAAATATTTTCT
The DNA here is from genome assembly GCA_035047505.1 of Drosophila parthenogenetica. Lineage (NCBI taxonomy): Eukaryota > Metazoa > Arthropoda > Insecta > Diptera > Drosophilidae > Drosophila > Drosophila parthenogenetica. Next base: position 9,055,904 of record JAWNPM010000087.1, read on the forward strand.
ACAACCCTAGCCTGTTAACTGATTTAAAGACCATTTAAATGCGACTTACCTTTCGAACTAGACCTCTAAATCTTCTTAGGTTTTCCAAACTTTAAAGCCTGAAATCAGATTTAAAATAATTGATTAGTTTCATTTGTTAAACTTTTTAAGGAACACAAATCATTTTTTTTTCATCCTAGAACAATCAATTTTTTAAGGACATTTCTCACCATAGAACCAATTGAGAGTTCTCTGTTGAGAATATAGCTAGAAATCAACAATTTTTACCTTATGAAAAGTGTATGTCATTACAAAAGCCTCAAAAGAATCATTTTACAAACTATACCCTCCATAAGCGACGAACCAACCTCACTCTTAACTTCCACACTCTCTAATAGATTGAGAACCTCGAAGATCTGCTCAAGGAGAAGGACAACCAGGTGGACATGGCACGTGCACGGCTCTCCGCCATGCAGGCCCACCACAGCAGCTCCGAGGGTGCACTAACCAGTCTTGAGGAGGCCATTGGAGACAAGGAGAAACAGATGGCTCAGCTGCGGGAACAGCGCGATCGTGCCGAGCATGAGAAGCAGGAGGAACGAGATCTGCATGAACGTGAAGTCACCGATTACAAAATGAAACTGCGAGCGGCCGAAAGCGATGTGGAAAAACTGCAGACACGTCTAGAGCGTGCGGTCAATGAGCGGGAGCGACTTGAGATCAAACTGGAGGCATCTCAGAGCGAACTGGGCAAGTCCAAGGCGGAGCTAGAGAAGGCCACCTGTGAGATGGGACGCAGCAGTGCCGACTGGGAGTCCACGAAGCAGCGCATTGCACGTCTCGAGCTGGAGAACGAGAGGCTCAAACACGATCTGGAGCGTTCGCAGGTACTCGTGCATTATGACCGGTTCCCGCAACCAAGAACATATCGATAAACGATAGACAGGCAGTCAAGTAAAGTAAGGAAAAGTAAAAAAGAAGAAATTAGTGACTTTGGACACCCAAAAGACGCCTCTGAACAGTATTCATATAATCATTGAGGTTATTTTCCTACATAAATTCGAAATAATCAGAATTTAGTCATTATAAACTGTATAATATAAATTGATAACCTCTTTAAATTTGTAAGCCTTTTCCAACACCAACTTGACCAACTGTCTATCGATAAATATCAATATAAATCTATCTAAACTTAGCCGATATCAATTATATCACAACTACCATACTCTATATACCTATGTATGTGTTCCTCTGTGTGCAGTGTACATATATAAGTAACATATCGAACAAATGCTATTCAAATAACTATAAAAATATATTTCTAATCGATAAACGATAACTATACAATAACTATTACTCTAACTATTACTATAAATATGCCTCTATGTGTGCCTATTATATTTACATGTACACTTAACAACAACTACAACTATTGTAACAACAACATCTCGCATTCCAACAACAACTACAACAACAACTTATCACCACTATATAATAATCAATCAAAAAAAAAATACATTAATCGATAAAAAAAAACAAAAACAAAAATAGATGCAGCTAGAAGAACAGACCACATTACACAAAGTAAGCCTATTGCCAAAAACCTACCTAAAACTAAATACCCAAACTAACTAACTAACTAATCGTAGTGCCTAAGTTGTGCTCGCATCTCGTAGTGCTCCCACTAATCTCCAAAACCCCCACAAGCCCGTAGCATAACACTTAAGCATTATTAGCATCTTGCCAGCAGGATTTTTATTTAACTTTTGCTAGCAACATTTTCAGCACACACCCCATGAGCAAATCCTACAAGTTTCTGATAGGAAATCGAAAAATTTAATTGGTAATACCCGCCCAAAAAAAGTAATATAGATTAGTTGCAACTATTAACAGCCATTTTATAGCTTTGTCATTCTAAAATGAATAGATTTTGATCTAAAAAATACTTTGAGTAGATAAAAAATTAACAAAACTTTAATTTTGCATCAGTTTGACATTAGAACGCTTTTGTTTTTGCCAGTGTAACACGCTGTTATTTGCCTAGAAACATTTAAATTGATTTGTTAGATAGCCAGACAGAAACTTAAAGGTCAGCTCGTTTAGCAAATTAGCACCACTGACTAAACACCAGTTTCAGTCTCACTTTTATGTAGTTCAAACCATTAAGAACTCACACGTGTTTCCTCCCAGCACCAAAACCATTTTAGCCTGGTCAATACAGAGGCACCGCACCAAAGCACAGCACTTAGTACTCGTACCACGTTTCGCACTCGTTTGGTTTTGATTTAATCTCAATTACACTTACACGATTACAAATTGAAGTGCATAATTTAAGTGGGGGGTATTCAGTGTTGGCATTAAATGGAAAATGGATAAAATAAATGGAAAGTGAAGGGGAAGGGGAAGGTGGTGTAATTCGCATCATCATTGCCTTTAATTAAGTATGACCATGCAATGTCTCTATTTGAATTTGGTTTAATTGTCGCTGAACATGATATGCATGTGCTCCCCATTGTACTTTCCAGAACGTACAAAAGTTAATGTTCGAAACGGGCAAAATATCGGTAAGTTTTGACCAAAAGCAGTCAGCTAACTTGGCCCACTAGAAGTAGACAAAACAACGCTCACTGCTAGACCACAAAACAAAAGAGAATCGAATTCCCATCAATCAAATTGTCAAAATTTTAATGCTAAACATTAAGCATACGCCCAGTAGACACTGGCTTCTGTCGGACTATGAGAAAATATTAGTTAGATTTACTAAATTTAGTTAAAGGTGAACCAATTCTAAAGCGTCAAATGCACTTGAATCACTCAAAGCTTAACATAATAAGAAACCAAATCAATTTCATGCTCATTAAAACAATCAGAACTTGACAAACAAACTGGTAGTACAGTGCGTGCAGTAAGTGTGTATACTCCTACACATAATGGTTGAAAACTTAAAGAAAAGTCTTACCTACTGCACCCACTGTAGCTCCAATCAGCGTACACACACATTACGTATACGCATCGTATGCCATTCTGTTTGCATTTCCTGCTGGACACACAAACTGCTAATGTTTTCTGTGCTTATTTTGAATGCTAATGCTCAGTAGTTGCACTTTCTTTTGGAAATGTTAATGTTTACAAATCTGCATCTTATTTACCTAATACTAATTGTATATTCTCCCGTTTTGGGGTCTCATTAATCAACAAAATGAAGACAACTTTCGGGCGCACCACAATGACGACCTCCCAGGAACTGGATCGAGCTCAGGAGCGAGCTGACAAGGCAGCTGCCGAGCTGAGACGCACTCAGGCCGAGCTGAGAGTGACACAGGTATGCAAGCAACCTATACATAAATTAAATACTCGAAAATACAAACATATATATCTATATATATATACATATATATCTTATGCATAAAGTGCTCTTTTAGTTTAGTTTTGTCTGCGTGTCATAAGAATTCTCGTCTCTGTGTGCGTGTGCTAAATTAATTGTGTTGATTAACAGACAAAAGTCTCTTTACTTCTACTATAACATATATCTATATATACACAACGCATTGGTTCGATCCAACCATGAACCACTTTCTATATATACAATACTTTCTACTGCATCAATTTCTAAATACTCTTGTAACTTTCTCACATACCGCTGACTCATTGGTGGCACAACAACAACAACAATAAACACACACTACCACACACACACTAACTGCCACACACACACATTTGCACCAGCAAATCAATCGCATTTCAAGTGTATATAAAACTCAATAAGCAAAACGTGTTTAAAAAAAGAAATTTGAATTTTAAACAATAATTAAATGATGCTAATTTAGTAAAAGAAACTAAAACATTAAATCAGTTCTAGAATTGTTGATCGCTGCTAGTTTAGTAAACATTTTTCCAAGTAATTTTCAACTTAATACTAGAGCAACTTTAAAATACTTTTCTTCGGTTTTCTTCTTGTTTTGTAAAAGATTTCACTGCTATTATTTAAACTTAACTTAACTTAAAGTAAATACAACTAATTATCTTGTGTTTCTCTAAGCTCTTGAACAATTGTATACTAAAACCTAAACTCTATCTAAATCGTTGTGCTTACATTCACTTTTCTATAGGGCGAAACTGAAAAACGTTTTGTGAGTAAAAATCAAACAAATCAAAAAAGATTTTAGCAAACAAGATACAGCAACTAAAACAATTGAAATTTAAAGAAATTAAACAAAAAAAAACAAACTAAAACTATTCAAAAATAGAAATAATTTAAAAACTAAACAAAAATAGTTGCCATCTATATCTACTACTATATATCGTATCGTATATATGTACATCCATAAATGTCATGTGTTTTACTTACTGTACAGCTCCAACTACTCGTAACTTGCATTTGCCTAAGTAACTAACATACTAACCTACATTAAATACTTAATATATCCACTAAATGAAGCTACACATTAAACCATTGACATTGTAAAAATCTACGCTTTGAGTCACTCCATCTCCGTCACATTTCTCTTCCTTTCTCTTTCTGCCATCGATCTGAGTGTTTCGTGTGTGTCTCTTGCATGATTGGGTCCTTGAAGCTCTGTACAATTTTACTATATGAAATGTATATAGTATTACATCCATTTGTGAATGTTTATGCCTTAAAAAATAGTTCAAAACTTAAAGGAATTTTGAAGATACAATCATTTCCCTCTACACAAATCAGAGTTCTTTGACACATTTAACTCTTTGTTAAAGTTGCCACTATAATTTATTAAATTCATTAGCCAGGTTAAAACTTAAAACAATTGTTTCTAAACTACAAATTTTATTCACTTTCTGATCATTTAAACAACTGTCCTGACAGTTGCCAGCTTAGTATAGACAACTCTTAGCGAAGCACAAAAGGTTTTACCTGATAAACTTTGTCTTTGGAAACCGACCCACCCACTGACACTCACACACAAGTTCACACACTCACACACACAGTGAAAACTCTGCCACGAGAAACCATTTGCAACGTGACTTTGGTAACTCTGCTCAAAAAGAGATTCAGCAAAAGTTATAAAACTTGCGCTTGATTTACCTAAGCTGTTAATTTCTTGTACACACACACACACACACACCAACACACACAGCTGTACATAATTCACACACACAGAAACACACACACTTGGTCTTAAGAGACTTTTCCTTACTTTGGCTTAATACTTGTAGCTTTAGCTCTATTCACACACACACACACACACACACATACCTTCTTTGTCTTTCTCTCTCACACTCTTTGTTGTCCTCTTGCTCATTGTGTTGTTGCACCCAAGCGCCATCTATCGTTGTCAGTCTGCCTGCTCGCCAAACATTATTGTCATGAGTCATTCTCAATTTGCTTTTGTGCCTCAGCCTCAGCCCCAGCCACAGCCTCGCAGCATTAATCGCTCTCGTTCTTGCTCTAGAACTTGTTTATCGTAATCGTTATCGTTATCGTTATCGTAATTGCAACGTGACTTTGGTAACTCTGCTCAAAAAGAGATTCAGCAAAAGTTATAAAACTTGCGCTTGATTTACCTAAGCTGTTAATTTCTTGTACACACACACACACACACACCAACACACACAGCTGTACATAATTCACACACACAGAAACACACACACTTGGTCTTAAGAGACTTTTCCTTACTTTGGCTTAATACTTGTAGCTTTAGCTCTATTCACACACACACACACACACACACATACCTTCTTTGTCTTTCTCTCTCACACTCTTTGTTGTCCTCTTGCTCATTGTGTTGTTGCACCCAAGCGCCATCTATCGTTGTCAGTCTGCCTGCTCGCCAAACATTATTGTCATGAGTCATTCTCAATTTGCTTTTGTGCCTCAGCCTCAGCCCCAGCCACAGCCTCGCAGCATTAATCGCTCTCGTTCTTGCTCTAGAACTTGTTTATCGTAATCGTTATCGTTATCGTTATCGTAATTAGCTTTAAGAACTCGTACTTGTTGTTTACTACCTTTGTCAGTCAGTCAATCAGTCAGTCAATCATTTAAGACCAAACCTAACAAGGTGCCTGTAAATAATATCCGATATCCACATCCAATTTACCCCCCTAAAACCAAAAATCGATAAATCGCTCAATCGATAACGCTACAAATCTCCGATAACCAGTCGGATGCCGAACGTGCACGCGAAGAGGCCGCCGCGTTGCAGGAGAAACTGGAAAAGAGCCAGGGAGAAGTGTATCGACTCAAGGCGAAACTGGAGAATGCCCAGGGAGAGCAAGAGAGTCTGCGCCAGGAGCTGGAGAAAGCCCAGAGCGGTGTCTCACGCATACACGCCGATCGCGATCGGGTAGGGTATAAAGCCACTATTATTCCCCCCAAATCAAACACTAAAGTACACCTACCCTCCACCCTTTCCCCCTCTTCGTACTTCGCTGTGCCTTAGGCCTTCTCCGAGGTTGAGAAAATCAAGGAGGAAATGGAGCGCACGCAGGCAACACTCGGCAAATCGCAGCTGCAGCACGAGAAGCTGCAAAACTCATTGGACAAGGCACAGAACGAAGTCGATCATCTGCAGGATAAACTAGACAAGGCTGGTGCCGAGAATCGTCGCCTGGTGCTCGAGAAGGAGAAACTAACCTACGACTACGACAATCTGCAGTCGCAGCTCGACAAGGCGCTAGGACAAGCGGCTCGCATGCAAAAGGAGCGCGAAACTCTCACATTGGACACGGATCGCATACGCGAGAAGCTTGAGAAGACGCAGGTATGCAGGTTGACCCCACAACTATCCCCCAAGATCACAAACACGCACACCTCTACTACACACACCTCAGGCACAACAACAAACACTACACTCTCTTGCGTAGACCTTGTGGAATTGCCTAATCGATGTCTGTGAAATATAGTTGTAAAATGTTGTGAATAATCCTCCCTACCCCATAATTCCCACGAGCAACTGTACATAACCTTACTTTAAGTAACTACTACTGACCAGCACTGATAAAAAAGAAATCCCCTTGAACGGATGGAAAAAATTAAAAGTTTCTTGCTTGAACAACTCCCCTTTATGCTTTCGGAGGAAAAGAAATCATGTTTGATTGTGTTTGAAACACATTTTTATTTCTACACTTAAAAAAAATTGCTTGAATTTAATTTTTAAACTTTTACTTTATTTATTTAACTATTCAAATGTAATTTTGTTCGTGGCTACATTTGAAGTCCATCAAAAACTCAATCAAAGTGATTTTATGAAACGCCGATTTATTTTATATCAGTGTAATACGCACACCAATACACACAAACACTATATATGCATCGTAACTATATTATATACCTAAATATATATATAAATGTACTTCCTCTGCATACATATACGTATAACTATCTTTCAAACTGTCTGTGCTACATGCATCATCTACATCCATCTATAATGCCACGAATATATACATATATATACATGTACAATCGATCGATCGATCAAAACATAAACAGATGCAGCTAGCGCGCATACAAAAGGAGCGGGATCAGTTCTCCGATGAACTGGAAACGCTCAAGGAGCGATCGGAATCATCGCAGACGCTACTGATGAAGGCAGCACGCGATCGGGAAGCGATGCAAACCGATCTGGAAGTGTTGAAGGAGCGCTACGAGAAATCCCATGCCATACAACAGAAATTACAGGTAATTCAATGAATGGGAAAAAGACAAAAGAAACGACTTTTTACTCACTCACACACATGCTTACGAATTGGCTTTCTATCAAAACTATATCGAAACTATATCGAATATATATATACTTAACCCTATAAATATATATACTATATATTATTGGAAAATCGCATGAGAACTGAAATTGAACCAGTGAAATTGGCTGTTTGTAAAATTATTGTAGCTTCGTTTGAAAAGAAAAACACACACACATGACTCACACCGACTTAAGTATACCCTGTATGTGCTAAATCCCCCTTCAAATCCCGCCTCTCCTTCATTACAGATGGAACGCGACGATGCCGTCACCGAGGTGGAAATACTCAAAGAGAAACTGGACAAGGCGCTCTACGCGAGCCAAAAGCTGATCGACGAGAAGGACACCTCCAACAAGGAGTTCGAGAAGATGCTCGAGAAGTACGATCGTGCCCAGAACGAAATCTATCGCCTGCAGTCCCGCTGCGACACCGCCGAAGCGGATCGCGCTCGTCTCGAGGTAGAAGCCGAGCGTTCGGGCCTGGCAGCCTCCAAGGCACGCGAGGATCTGCGTAAACTGCAAGACGAGAGCACACGACTGCAGGAGGCATGCGATCGAGCGGCTCTGCAGCTTAGTCGAGCCAAGGAGTGCGAGGACAACGCTCGCAGCGAACTCGAACACAGTCGCGATCGGTTCGACAAACTGCAGACGGACATACGACGCTCCCAGGGCGAGAAGGAGCACTTCCAGTCGGAACTGGAGCGTGTTACCTACGAACTGGAACGTGCCCATGCGGCCCAGACCAAGGCGGGTGCCAGCGTGGAGGCTGCAAAGGAGGAGGCCGCTCACTATGCCGTCGAGCTGGAGAAGATGCGTGAACGCTACGAGAAGAATCAAGTGGAGTTGCGTAAGCTGCAGGACACAGACACCTTTGGACGTGAGACTCGACGACTGAAGGAGGAGAACGAACGTTTGAGGGAGAAACTGGACAAGACGTTGATGGAGCTGGAAACGATACGCGGCAAGTCGCAGTACGAATCGGAATCGTTTGAGAAGTACAAGGATAAATACGAGAAGATCGAGAACGAGATACAGAACATGGAATCGAAACTGCACGAGACCAGTTTGCAGCTTGAGCTGTCCAAGGGCGAGGTGGCCAAACTATTGGCCAATCAGGACAAGCAGCGCAGCGAACTGGAGCGTGCACACATTGAGCGGGAGAAGGCGCGGGATAAGCACGAGAAACTGCTGAAGGAGGTCGATCGTTTGCGCCTGCAACAGTCCTCGGTGAGCCCCGGCGAACCGGTTCGCACATCCGCCTCCATGTCGATGCCCTCGGCTGGCGAAAGGCAGGAGATCGATCGGCTGCGTGATCGCCTCGAGAAGGCGCTGCAGTCGCGCGATGCTACCGAACTGGAGGCCGGTCGCTTGGCCAAGGAACTGGAGAAGGCACAAATGCATTTGGCCAAACAGCAGGAGAACACCGAGTCCACACGCATCGAATTCGAGCGCATGGGCGCCGAACTCGGACGTCTCCACGATCGTCTTGAGAAATCCGAGTCGGAGAAAGAAACATTACGGCAAACAAGTCGTGCTGGCGCCGCTGGCGGCGCTGCCCATCCCCAGCTGGAGAAGCATGTCCAGAAACTGGAGAGCGACATCAAACAGCTGGCCATGGAGCGGGAACAGCTTGTGCTGCAGCTGGAAAAGAGCCAGGAGATCCTGATGAACTTCCAGAAGGAGCTGCAAAATGCCGAAACGGAATTGCAAAAGACACGCGAGGAGAATCGCAAACTGCGCAATGGTCAACCCGTTGCACCCGCCGCACCAGCCGAAATCCAGGCCATGCAGAAGGAGATTCAGGCCCTGCAGCAGAAGCTCGTGGAGTCAGAGAGAGCTCTGGCTGCGGTGGGACCCCAGCAACAGCAGCAACAGGCAGCAGCAGCAGCTGCAGCGGGTGCAAGTCGCGAGGAGATCGAACAGTGGCGCAAGGTCATCGAGCAGGAGAAGAATCGTGCGGATATGGCCGACAAGGCAGCCCAGGAAATGCACAAGCGCATACAGGTAAGAGAAGGGAGAGAGGGGTGATAGAGGAGGCGATGGAGAGGGAAAAGATTCAGAGATTTAGACTTGATCCACTAATAACATTCCTTCTATCTTTTCCCCTACCTACAGCTCATGGACCAACACATCAAGGATCAGCACGCTCAGATGCAGAAGATGCAGCAACAGATGACGCAGATGACACAACAGCAGCAGCAACAAGCAGCACAGCAACAGCAAACAGCTGCCAGCAGCGGCGTCGATGCCAAGGAGCTTGAGAAGGTCAAAGGTGAACTGCAGGCAGCGTGCACGGAACGCGATCGCTTCCAACAGCAGCTGGAACTGCTCGTGCAGGAGCTGGAGAAGAGTCAGGTGAGTCCACTCGACAGTAAAATACTCAGTAAATCAGACTTCTTAACTGAAACAAACTAATTTCCGCTTGCAGATGTCGAACCAGGAGCAGGCGAAGCAACTGCAGGCGTCACAGCAGCAAGTGCAGCAGCTGCAGCAGCAGATTCAAGCGCTGCAACAGCAAATGCAGCAACTGCAACAGGCGGGCACCGCAGGAGCAGCAGCCACCGACGTGCAGCGCCAGCAACTGGAGCAGCAGCAGAAGCAGCTGGAGGAGGTGAGAAAACAGATCGATAACCAGGCAAAGGCCACCGAAGGAGAGCGCAAAATCATCGACGAGCAGCGCAAACAGATCGAGGCGAAACGCAAGGACATCGAGGATAAGGAGAAGAAAATGTCCGAGTTCGATGTGCAGCTGCGCAAGCGAAAGGAGCAAATGGATCAGCTGGAGAAATCGCTGCAGACCCAAGGAGGCGGTGCAGCGGCAGCTGGCGAACTCAACAAAAAGCTCATGGATACGCAACGGCAGCTGGAGGCGTAAGTGAAGAAAAGGACTTAATAATCGACTTGATCTAATCAAATTTTATTGCAGTTGCGTCAAGGAACTGCAGAACACAAAGGAGGAGCACAAGAAGGCGGCAACCGAGACGGAGCGACTGCTACAGTTGGTACAAATGTCACAGGAGGAGCAGAATGCCAAGGAGAAGACCATAATGGATTTGCAACAGTAAGTAATCGATAGGCGTTGACTAAGGCGAGCTTTAATAAAATACTAAATTCTTTTTTTAATCCTTTACAGAGCCTTAAAGATCGCTCAAGCCAAAGTCAAACAAGCACAAACACAGCAACAGCAGCAACAAGATGTGAGTTCACTTTAAATTGACTAAATTCAATTAAATACTCAAACAATTTATATACCTCTTGGCAGGCTGGACCCGCTGGCTTCTTGAAGAGCTTCTTCTAAAGAGAAACCGCAACAGAGCCCACAACAGAAGAGCAAGAAAGGATATTTACAAAGCAAATAGAAAAGAAAAAGAAACAGAAAACTACAAACAGCACTGTCTACTATTTTGTATACTACCGATACCGACTATGCAGTATTTCTTCTACTACTATGTACCACACACACACACACACACACTCTACACACACATTTGTAAATGACATATGTAAATGCAAGGAAATTATTTGATATTTATTGTATTGTAATTAGGTTGCCGCTATACTCAAATTATGAATGCATTTATGTAAATGTCAGTCAGTACGTAACGCGCTACGTAACGCGTAACGTCAAACGTAACTTAGCAACGGCTCTCGAACTTAAACTTAATCGTAAACTCAATGTATACCCTTTAAATGCCACAATTTTTCGTATACTCTAACTCTAACTATCTCTCTCGCTATCGTTCTCTCTCTCTCTTCCACACACACGCTCCCATATATTTGTCTCACTCTTACACACAATTTCCCCGTCTGTTTCTCTTGCTGTCTCGCTGTCTAGTTAACCGTTAACTTCGTTCATTTTATGTACATTCTCCCAAAAGTAGGCAACACTTTTCGAAAACAAAAGGTTTACACTGCAAAAAAGAGGTGTGTGAACACAAATAGAGATTTCGATAAATTCTCTCGGCACAGAAAGTTCGATAGGAAACAAAAGGATCCCCATCATTAGTTTTTTGCATACGGCGCGAATGTGATTCACAAAAAAAGGGAAAAACAAAAAGAAAAACTTAAAGGAAAACTAAGAAAATAAATAAATAATTATTAAATATACAAAAAGAAAAACATAAATAATACTACATACAAGTATAATAAATTGTTAGGCGCTGGTGGTACATATAATTATTAAATTACAGATTTGTAGTTATCGATATGCTAAATAGCCTCTGTTATAGTTAGTTAAAACTGAACAATTGACGACGAGGAAGAGAAAGAAGCTGATGAAGACATACATACATACATACAAACATTACATACACTGTACATACAGCATAGATGCATTTATCGTTGTCGAACAATATGAATACAACAAAATATACAAAACATTTAAATTAACAACTTCAAAAGTAGAGCAATAATTTATACTACAAACATTATTCGCGATACGACAAAGATATGCCGATATATTTCTATATCTATGAATATAAATATATATATGAGAATATCTGTATATTATAGTCTACTTGTATCGAGCATTACGAGTATATTAGCCTTTAGCCCTGTACCAAAGAACAACAACAACAAATCGATTAATTCAACTACAAGAAATATGCCTACAAATTCGAATTATTCAAATAAAAGTCAACTATTGAAATTGGAACTCTATTTTAATTAGTTAAATATACATTGTGTCGTTTGATAAATAAAACATCGCATACACCCTACTCAACCAAAAAAACTAGAACAATTTCCACTCTGAACACCCTACGCTCCCCCACTCTCTCTCCCTCACACTTATACTCTTGTGTATGAGCTTTGAAGCGACTTCAACAGTCGATAACTCGCCATAAGTGTTATTGTTATCGCAGATTTATCGATTTTTTGATTTATTATGTTTATTTTCCTATATCACTGCCAATATTTGAGATTAGTCAAAAGTTTCAATTTGCGAAATCGATTAAAATTATGCGTAGTTTAATTATGTTTAATGCTGGCATACATTAGAGGTATTCCTGCTGCAATAAACTGCTTACAAGACATTTACTATAACGTTTGGTTTCCGTTTGTTGTTACGCATTTAAATTGTATAGAAATTAGAGGTTAGTTAGTTAAATTATGCTAGGGGTACACCCCTAATATTATTATATTCAATTTGTTTAAAGCCCATGACATTCAGAAGAACACAACAAAAACACAATCATATCATCTAACTGAATATCACACGACTAAATAAACAAATCAATACACTTCGAGTTTGAATATAAATATTCATATTCATATATGAGTAAATTAAATGAAAGCGACTAATTAAATAAGTTAGAATTTGTGTTTGTTTCGGATTCCATAAAATAACATAAATGCATAGCTTTCGCTCGATTAATCGATAATTATTCGATAATATATTTAAACGACCAAAATTTATTCGATTTGTGGCTGCAATATTAGTTTGAAAACAAAAACATTTCATAAGCATTATTAGCCACCCCAAAAATTAGATATCGATTAATCGTTGTCGTTATCGTAATCGTTATCGATATCATTAACAATAGCGTTAAGCTTAGGCAAACAAATATTAAATACATATATGCATACATGCGTCTCAGTCAGTCAAATGTGCTGGAAAAACGGGTACTCGATAAATATTCAAACACCCACAACGAGTACTCGATAGTATTCATAGAACGCAATAAGTATACTCGTTTGTATTCAAGTTACGTTACTTAAATTATATTAGATATTGAGCAGACGTGTTATCGAACGAGTAATCGAATGATCGCATTCGATTAATCGATTTATCGATGCACGTTCGCTTTGTGTACATAACTAAGGGCCCCCAAAAAGTTCCTAAACTAGGAACGACGGGTAAAACGCATTAAAATACGAGTTGCAAGTCAAGTATAAACTTAATGAACGGTAAAGGACATTGCCACGCCCCCTACCCCCGCCCCAACCCCTTTTCCCTCTAAAGACGGCAAGTGTGTACATATATATACAATATATATACATATATCTAGGTTCTAAGGCCGATACATAATAAAATCTGTATTATATATGACAACACATACTACTACAACTTACTAATACTACTATATATATATCTCTCTCTTTATATATATATTCTCGATCCATACCATAATCATGAGTAACAAACACGCAAACAGTTTAATCAAGCAATTAAAGACAAATCAGATAAATACAACACTACCCAACAAATCTACACAACAATGGACAATATATAAATATGACAACCCACACACACACACACACACAGTTATACACCAACACACACACGTACTACCAAAAATCTCGATAGATTAACACTAAGATCCGTTGGAAGCCAACATATCGGGGCTTAGAGCAAAAGATTAGCATAGCACCAACAATTTGAAAGACAAACAAATCGATTACTCGATAACACGAATAATCGACTAATCGATAAGTCGATTAGTCGTTTATTTGATTGATTTCACTCACTCTCGATTTCTAAATAAATAGTAATGAAACACTTGCCTTTCAACTAAACTAAACTAAACTAAACTAAACTAAACTTATTATTAGCCTAGATAGTTTCAACAACAGAAGATCAAGAACTAATTGGTACATTGTCTATATATATATATACATCTATATATATATATACACTGTAGACTTATCTTACCAACAAAAAGAGAACACACTTTAATCATATTATCCCCGCCGTTGTGTACCCAAAATTACAAAACCAAAAAAGGAAAAAATATAAAAAATGAAAAATGGAAAGGAAAATAAGAAAAGCTTCAACTTTTTCTATACAACAAAAGAAAAAACTAGAAATTCTAATATGTAATTTAGCAAATTGTAAACTCAATATTAAAATACACACACCACACCACACACACACACAGAGTATGCATTAACTGTAGTTTTAAAGTAAGGCCAATTATGAATTTATTAATGAACAGAGAGAGCATAAAACACACACAGACACACACACACAGAAATTAATTTAAAATAAATTATGTTTGAAGCTGCGATAAATGATAAAACTTTATTAATCAGTTATAAACTAAATACACACACACACACATAAGTATTTAAAAGATAAAAACAAAAAAATCTAGCAGATAAAACCAAAAAGAAAGCGCAAAATATTTAATTATTTAAAAGAAAGTCAGCAGATAAAAAAGTAGCTGAAAGTACAGTAGGCCGAGAAGTTCCACATACGATCCACATACGATCCACGGCAGCAGCAGCAGAGGTGAACGGAGAACAACAACAAAAACAACAGCAATTTGAGGCAAACATTAAAATTCGTGTAAACATTTTTTTAACAAGTTTGGTGATCTACGATATTGATTATTGATAAATAAATAATAATAATAAATAAATAAAAGTAAAAACAAAAACAAAATACTTATATATATATTATATATATATAGATAAGCCATTATATATATACACATACATATACATATACAAATATATATATACATTATATATATTATACATATATGAACTAAATAAGTTTACAAGGTATTTGCATTAAACAAACAAACAAAACAAAACAAAAACAACAACAACAAAAGCAACAAGAACGCAACCGCAGCAAACTAAAAACAAAAAAAAAACAGAAAAATAACAAACAAAACAAACAAATAAGTAATAAATAATACAAAACATAAAGTAAATAAATAAATTTATTATATACATACATAGAAGAATATTAAAATCGAGATGAAATTTGAGGTATGAGAAAAAAGAAACGGGAAAAAAACGATTATTTGAAACATGTTCATTATATATAAATGTCATTACAAATGTTCTTCAAAACTGCCTACCAATAAAATATATTTCAAATAATATGAAAATCAATTTGTTTTTCTTCAAATTACAGTAATCTTTTATGCAAACAGCTGCTGCATCGGAATATTGTTTAAGTTTCCCCGCTCAGCTTAGCAAGCGCAACCAACTTCAAGCAGTTCACATCTGCGCAGCTCTAATGTGCGCTTTTGCGTTAACATAGTGCGCTAGTTTCTGCGCTAACTTATGTACTGCTAGGTCAAGCAGTTGAAAGCAGTCCAACATGTTAATGCCGCCAAGCAGTGTTTGATTTAACGACTGCCAACAGCATAAACATAAAATATTGGCAAACAAAACTCGCACACAAATTACAAATTAAATGGAAATGCAATCAACTTAGCACAAATGAAATCAGTCTTATTTTTTTCGTATTATTTCCTTTTTGGGCAAGGTCCTGGGCAGCCCAAAATAAAGCACATTTATTATGCGGCATTATTTATTTTCTGCTCATGCAAACTGAATACGAAATTTTTGACTGCTTTAATAGCCCCACAAAATTGTAGGGGCGGAGGTGTAGTGGGTGTGGCAAGGGGTGGGGTTGATGGTGGTGACTGGGGACAACGCAATTGGAATCGCAGAGCCAGCTGCCCTATAAAATATTAAAAGTCACCCACAAACACACACGCACATACGCTCCCCCTAGCACAAACACACACACACACATTCACACGCATAGCATGATGTAATCATAAGTAAGTATGTATTGGTTAACGAGCATTTGCTGGGGTCACATGGAGCATATACCGTTAGCACATACGTGTGTATGTACCTGCATACACACACACCCTCCCACACATACACACGGATACACAGCTTATGTACAGTTAGTTATTACTGCCCCGCTACAATTGGATTAAAGCCAAGCGCCGGCGGAGCTTTCACGCAGAGCTTTCAGCCACCACCGCACTGCCTTGGCGCATGTGCTGCAGCCGCGCTGCCGACGCCAACGTCGACGCCAAAGCTAACGCAGCTGCGGCTACTCTGGTGCTGCCTTTTATCGATTGACCCAATTTCCAAGTACATAGTTGCTCCACCTTCCTCGCTCACCCTTTCTCTCTCACTCTCGCTTTATATGCTTGGCACCCACTCAACGCTTGCAAATTCCAATGGCTTCGTCCTTTCAACGTCCTTTGCACAGCAGCAGCAAAAGCTTTTGCAATTTAATAGCTAAATTCTTTGGGGGCAAAGGCAAAGCCTTGAAGCGTGTGTCCTCTTTATGCCCTTTCCCACCTCCACCCCCTCTTCCCACTCCCTCCCTCTTGCCTTTTTGGGGGTAGGGCGAACACAGTGTACATATTTTCATGTAGATTATAACTAGTTTCCACTTTCCCGTTATTAAAAATATGCTCATTATGTCATCAGCAAGTTCTGCAAGTAAAAGAAAGAGGAGAGAGAATGGGGAGGAGTAGGAGAAGGGGTAGCAGAGAGACAGGAACGCTTAACGAGCCAAAAATTGCAATTTGCTGAAATAACTGTTTTATTCTTGGCACAGGAAGAAGCTTTGGGGTAAACTTTGAGCGCAACTAACTTAATAAACTGCTTAAATTGGGAAAACTAACTTAAGTTTAACTATTTTCAAGCTAAACTCTGTTTAAAACAAGTAAAAAGCACCAAAAAATTCCCTTTTTTAGCCACTTAGGTTAAAAAGTACGGTTAATTGCGTATGGATCTGTTATACTATCAAAAATTAGTCGACTGACTGTAAACTGTTATATATATGACTATAATTCTTGTAGTTCACTTTGTACTACTCGAATTGTTATACAAGAAAACACTTAGTAAACTTGCCTCTGAACTGTTATACAAGCTGTCTATTGATTTCTATTGCTCGTAGCCTTAGCTTCAAGTAAACAATAAAAGTTAATTTATCCAACACTTAAAAACAATTCAGCTCTGTGCTTAAATAAATATATACACTAAAAGCATATGTATTATGCATGTATGTGTGTGTGTGTTTGTGTGTGTCGTGTTTATGTGTAAATTCATTTGGTTTTTTACTTGTTTAATCTTGTCGAGTTTATGTTTTTGGGCATAAAACAAATGTTTATCCGGTCCAAACGACCCAGAAACATTTTTGTACACAAATAGCACAAGAAAAACCAGAAACCCAAAAAAGAGAACAGAAAAACAAAGCGAACAGAGCAATAAGTTTTTCTTTTTAAAGTAATGAGTTGAAGCAGCAACAACAACAACACCAGATAATGCTGCTGAAGCATAAAGTGTGGAGTACACACAAACAAACACATACTCACATACACGCACGCACTTATATGTATGTGAGCACTTGTATATGACACGTGTAATTGACCTACTTTCCCTACGCGAAGCAGCAGCAGCGCGGGCAGAGCAACTGTGTGTGTATGTGTGAGTTTGAGAGCACAGCACAAGAGAGAGCAAAAGCGAGTGGGAGGGCGAGTGGAAGTGGCTGTGGGTGTGAGAGAGCTACTGCAAATGGTGGAGACGGTGGAGTTGCTTGCACTATGTATAACAGCTACAGCGAAGTACAACAACGGACAAATATGAATTTTTATCTACTTTGTCTACTTTTTGTTATTGACATGTTAATAGTCACAATTTGTTTTCATTTGCCGATCAAAATTTATGCTGTCACACATACATACACACAAACCCAAAGAGCATAGGCTACAGCACAGCAGGGAGAGGGAGAGCGAGAGCAGCGCTGCCGCTGCCACTGCTGCTGAGCTTTTACAGCTCTGCCAAAGCTCGCTCTGCACACAAGCTAGTATATAGCTGGCATGTATGCCTGTATGTATGTGTGTGTGCGTATTTGTGTACATAAGCTTTGTAGCTGTAGCTTTGTGACTTTGTGGCTGGCGACAAATAGTTTTGTAGCCGACGACCTATTTATCGTGTAGCCGCTGTCTGCGTGTATCCAACAGATACGAGAAAAAAAACACACACACACGGATACACATACAGATACGCCCCTTTTTTGTTGTTCGCAGGAAAATGCAGTAGGAAAATTGTAGTAGCAAACAAAATGGAAAAGCAAACGAAACGGAAAGAAATCAAATTTAACTTTAGCTCTCTCGCTGTGTGTTATCAAAAGATACATTTTTATCTGTAAGATTGTTCTGTTTGCTCTTTGTCGCGACAATGAGATAAAGACAATTAGCAGAAAACAAGCGGACTCAAGTGCAAAACGCTAGCAACAGTTAAAAAAAATTAATTAATTAGCTGGAGACTCACACACACACACACACACATACACGCAGTCTTGCACAATCATCATTATTAGCAGATGGCACCACTGTGCACAGTGGTACTGCTGACAACACTTGTAGTTTGCTGACAATACGACAATTTTGACATATTGAAAAATGTTTAATTAACTTTACACACAGTCAGTAAAGAAATTCTGTTGTCAAGCAGTCAAAAAAAGGCTAGATAAACTTAAGAGCTCTTTTTTAGCTAGATTTTCCTACAAGTTGAGCTACTAAAATGCCCAATTTGGCGCCAATACTTATTATTTTTTGCATTACTAGTGATGTAATTCTTCGTGGACTCACTGTTGACATGGTAATTGTACCTACAAGATACGTGGTCATATATTTACAGCAAGCTAATCGATCCAATTGTTAAGACGTTGGCTATTTTCGCTGCTGATGTAATCAGAAATGTCAGTCCGCCGTCTGTCCACTGTCCACAGTCCACAGTCGCCTGCCAAATTGTCTGTCTACTTTATGACAGCAACAAAAAGAAAACAACAACAACAGTGGCAGTCATAAATACGTGTACACTGTACACATGTAATGTTCTTATAGATAGCGAGCAGTCTCTCTACCTTTCTCGCTCTGCCTTTGACTTCTGCTGATGTTGGCCAAAATAAATAAATAAAGAGCTTTCGCTCTAAGTGCTGAGCTCTCACTGTTTCCCCTTCCCTTCCACATTCCTCTCTCTCTTCCCTTCCAACACTGTCACCTTTTGTCGCTGTGGATTTATTTGAGTACGTGAGATTCTAGTCGCAGTCAGACGAAGCTCAAATACTCTGCTCACGGAGCTTTAACTGTTCACTACTCTAAGCCTACGAGCAGCGGCAGCGGCAGAACTCTCACCGCCATTGCTCTTCGGACTGGCGACCGAGGGCTCTCCTTCTCGCTCTTGCCTAGGCAGCAAGCCTTGCAAATGACAACAACAGTTACTCATATTTTTTTGTTGCTTATCTCGTGCTGCTTCGCACGTGTTTCTTGATCCTCAATGCTAATTTCGTGTTGTTGTTGTCATGCCGCTGAGTAGTACAGTGGGCAAAATTGTTTTCCATTGGGAATTAAAAAATAAGATCTTCGTTAAAATAAATTTTAATTGAATTAAGGTATTCTTTAAGCTATATTTATAGTATTTAAAGGTAACCTAAAGCATAATTAACGATGTAGTATTTTAAAATAATGGAATGGACCTACTTTCCACTCCAGTGATGGCTTTCAACAGCTTTCAGATTAAGCAGGAGAATAAAACTTAACTTTACAGTTGGAATACAAACGTGCTCTTGGGAAATGTCTATGATTTGGTAGTAAATACAATAAAATATTTAACAATAGTAGCTAACCTAAACGATATGATGGAATTGGGTGATATTTGGGTATTACTCATAGGGTAAAAGCTCATCTTAAAGATTTGCTTAGACCAGAACTAAAACTAGACTTAAGTTGATTCACTAACAATCTGATCTCTCGGGACTGGACATGGGATCACCGCCAAAGGATTCCTGCTTGGAAGCGAATGAGGAACTGGCCGTGACTAGTGACTCCTCTCGCCGCCGCTTCTGATCTCGCTGGTGCCCAAAGCGCTTGTTACGCTTCATGTTAGTAAACCGCACATAGATCTTGCCACGCCTCTCGGTACGATAGAAACAAAGTTGTTCCTTGGGGAAGAGCTGAAGAATTTCCCGTTCCAAGAGGTGACTGCGCTGCAGGGTCAAATGTAGTCGATTATCCTCGTAGTAACTGCAAATCAATTGAATCAGAAGCAAACGCTGAACTGCATCCAAGGCCTCATTGTGGCCCAAACGTTCCAGCAGCGACTGGGCCTTGATGGGCGAGGCCTGGAGTATGGCCAAGACGGTCACGCCGCTCTCCACACTCCCATCCAGTTCGGGTAGTTCCGGTTTGATCAGCTCCGATGTAACCAGTTCCGTGTGCACCAGTTCGGTGTGATCGCTGAGCGGCAGTGGAACATTGAAACCGGAACAGGCGTCGCCTTCCTCGTTGAGCGACACAAACGGTTCCGATGGCAGTTGTTTGCTGCATTCATCGATCAAATCGTTCTTGGAATGACTTTTGTTCAGCTGCAGCGGTGGAATGCTGGAACTCAGCGAGCACTGACAACCCGTGCAGTGGCCTCCCAAACGTTCTCTGCCGTCCCTTTCCAGCGGAACGTCTGGCAATGGCACATTGATCCACCTACGCCAGCGTTCCAAGTGATGCTCGAAGCGAATTCTGGTGCCGTAGCGAAAGTTGCGCAAAAGGTCATTCAAGTGATGACGTTTTAGCATCTGCAGCTCCTGTGTGTTGATGGCTTCCTCTAAAGAGTCGAAAGAGTGATCGATTTATCGGTAAGACTATCGGTTTAAGCTGCCATCTCTAGCTGTAAATTGTTTACCTTGCAAATGCGGCAAAAGTTCGCTCACATTCCACGACTTTAACAGCTGCGAAAGCTCCTCGTATTCTTGGCTACCGTTATTCATAACGTTGCTATACATGTGTAGGAGAGAGTGTGTGTGTATGTGTGTGTGCTATGTAAATGTTTTCATACGCTCTTGTTAGCGGCGTACATCCTTTCGTCACGAACGAAACTGCGGCACTGAATTTTGCAACAGGCGCGAAGCGCGTACATACCCTCCGCCTCTATACCTGTGTAGCCTCACACACACATACAGGCGTACGTACATATCATTCACTCACACACACACACAGACGCACGCACACAATCTGCTGCTGTCGTAGTCGTCGTCGTCGCTGACGTCGCTGCTTGTGTGCGCTGTACATACACGTACATAGTACAGTCATGCCATCGTTTCATCGTTTCGTTATTTCGTCGCCGTCGTCGTCGACGTCGTTTCTTTTTTTTCATTTTTCGTTTTCAGCTGTGTTTCGTTGTTTCGTTGTTTGCTGTGCTCTTCGCGTCGTCTTCATCGCTTTCATGTATGCACGCCAGTGGCGTAGTCGTTGTAGCAGCATAGGGAAAAGGGGGTTGTCTACACACTGAAGCAGTGCTGCCAGTTTAGCTGTTTTTTGTACACTGTTGACAACAACTTAATTCAGCTGCTAACTTAGACACAGTTTATACCCATTGACCCCCCTTGAATGATTTTTTGCCTACACCACTGCCACTGCTGCTGCTGGCACGTATGTAAGTATGTTTACATAATGCATACATTTACACCTCGCATGTAACTATGTATGTGTGTATGCACGCTTGTTGTGGCTATGTAAATACATACAAACACATGCATAGTTTGTATGTAAACATACTTACATAGATACTTACAGTCGCAGTCGTAAGTTTGTTGACTAAAGCTGTTTAAATATTCGCACTTCCCTATTTGAAAAAAAAAGCTAAACAATGGAATAAAATGCATTTTTAGCGGCTTTTCTGAGTTTTGTTTGATGTACAGGGGAAGTTGGCTTTAAACTCTCTGTACATAAATATTTATGTATTTATGAATTTATGTATGTAATTTAGTTACATCCATTTATAACTTTGTATCTTTCACCTTTCAACCTTTGCGTGTCTGCGTATGACACGCCCCTCCTACTGTGTCCGCCCCTTATTGTCTAATGCACTCAGCAGCAGCAGCTGTGCTAGTTTTCCTCACTTCCACTCCCCTTCCCCATACCCCTCCCCCACCATCTTCTACTCTCCCTAATTTTCTAGTTTCTCAAACTCAAAAATACAAAACGTTGCTTTGTGGGGCTCCAAAAGAGTGCTGACCCTTTAGCCAATTTATAGCTAGTGTAAAATGTTAGCTAGAAAAAACATTGTAAAATATTTTCAAGCTAAAATAAATAGTTAAATTCTTAACAAACTTTTAAATTGAGATTAAATATTCTTTAAGTGAGCTATAAAGTTTAGCTCTTTTAGCGCCAAAATAGCTAGCTTGATTTTAAATTACTGACTTTATATTTCTGTTAAACAGTCTAGCGGTTTTTAGCTGTTCAACACTTTAGTAGAGCGTCTTGAAGTCGGCGGGAAAGTCGCAGTGAAGAAACCGAAGACGTTGGAGTTTTCATTGTTGTTGTAAAGTAGCCAACGCTACGCAGGTTCAATGACCTTTTTTGTAATGTTTTCCATTCTTCAGTGTCTTCTCCCCCCTTCCCATTCACTGCCCCTCTCACTCCACCTCTTCTTCATCATCTTTTTTTGTTTACTTGGCCCGCTTTACTGTCGTCTCTGTTGCTGTTGCTTCTGTCGTTTTTTGGGCTACGACTTTCCGGAATTGCTTCACCCATGTTTTTCAAGACCCTGTATTGCGGGAGTACAAAGGGTCAACGCAGGTCATCAGCAAAGACTAGGCGGGTTTAAGAGCTAAATCATTTTACCAGTGTAGTAGTTAAAAGATGACTAAAACTAGCTATAAATTGGCTAAATCTGAGAAGAAGAAAGCAGCAGTCGGGTTTGCTAAGCACAGGGTCTGCTATCGTCGTGGTTGCTCGTCCCAAGCCACTGCTTCGAGGTTACTTTGGTTTAGGGGATTCACTTCTTATGACAAAAAAACCGCTGCTCACTTTGGTTGAGCTCAGTTCCAAATGCCTTCATTATCTCCGTGTGTGAATACACCTAGTGCATGTGTGTGTGTGTGTGTGTGTGTGTGCAGGGCAAAAACCCAATCTTCAAAGTTAAATGGAAATACGGATACGGATGCGAGTTTTCACGCCCCCTTCCCCTTTCTTGTTCCCTCCTTTTTCCCTTCCGTTTCAATTTACCTCAATTTTCCTACCTGAATGCAATCAACCTTGGGTTTTCCTCTACGTTTTACGCTAATGAGTTCTACATTTTTGGGAAATCTCAAAGTGAAAACACGAAATACAAGACGTCTTTCCATATAGATACTACGGAGTGCCCGTAATCATTTTTCGTTTCCAATTAAGCGCAAATTGTTTGTCTTATCCCGAAAGTCAAGCTAAAGATACTAATTAAGAGCTGTAGCTACAAGCACAAAAGATTCATTAGCAGCGGTATATAGTTTTGTAGCTATCGCTTTTCATTCCCACATATTGATATGAGTATCTAGTATTGCTCAAAAGTCCTAGACAGCAAAGACAGCTACAAATTTAGCTATTTTAAGCTAATTGAGACTAATGAATCGTTTAACCTTTCGCTGCTTTTTCTTGCACTTGAAATAGTTTTCAGATCTTTCGAATTATTCATCTGAAAGTTTGACATTCTTAAAATATTTTTAACTATTTCTGAATGGGTATAATAATCTGGCTAAATATAGCCTTTTTCAGAGCAGACAGCGGAGCGTTTTGGGTGTTTGAGTTATGAACAAGAATTGGAAATCCGTGAATTCTTTGTCTACCGATCAACTTAGATTTGGATCGTATATAGGTGTCTAAAAACCCAGTACTTCTGTTAGTTAAGCCCAGATAGACTTCAATCTCTAATTGGTTGTGATTGTAATCAGTTGAATGGAATGGAATTCCATGAAATTATGTGATCTAATGTTAATCACAATGATAATGATAATGAGCTTGAATGTCTCAACTGATTTCGCATGGAAATGTTCGTGAATATCAAGTGACAAATCGACGATTAATCACAAGGCAAACTGGTTCTGGATTGCAGTGCTTTACCCCCTCCAGATACAAAAGTATCTTTGTATCTCTGTATCTCACACACTAAATTGCATTCCGGAAAAGAATTGTTGTTGTTGTTGTCTTGTGACGATAAGGCGCAGTATGAGCCAAGTTGTCAAATTCTAAATGAAAATTCCTTCAGGTAGCGTTGCGGGAAAAACAAAAGAAAATCGCATACATACAGTGGGAAAATGGGAAAAACATGCGCAGTAAAAACTTCTTAAAAGGGGGTTGCTACAGAGTCGCCAGGGGTGGGGTAGAAGGTGAGGGGAGGAAACTGAAACTTGCATTGCGCTGCATTCAAAAAATATCGGCACAGTGGGACGACGCTTAGCAACAAACCAAAAACGTTGGAAAAAAAAAAAACAAAAGAAAATAAAAGCAAGAACTGATAAGGGTGCTCCCTCCCTGCTCTAATCAATTCCATTGCGGAAATAGCCAGAGTCATGTGTGTGTGTGTGTGTGTACATAAAGGAAACTACATGCTTGAGTTTAGCTACATTACAAAGACACAAACTGCGCAGCTTTTGGTGGCAGCAGCAGCAGCGACAGCGGCAGCTGTTCACATTTATGCGCAATTTTCACACAACATTTTGTTGGGGAGCCACACACTTTCTCTGTCACTCACTCTCTTCCTCTCTCTCTGTCACACACTGTAGTTCCAAGAGCAAAGGCTGCTTCCATTGTATTGGAAACGGCTTAAAATTCGTCACATGTCTGCGCTGAGCTTGAAATGCGCTCCGCTTACTGCGGCTTAGCGTCCCATACGCGCGAGACATTTTGGGAAGCTTAAAAGCTGTGCGACAAACAAAGCCAAAGGCAAAGACACACACACTCACACAAACGCACAGAGACAAAGTTAAGCGACGTCAGCGACAGCGAAGCTAGCGACGACGTCAGCGACGACAACGGCACGAAGAGTACTCTGTGTAGCCATTGCTGTTGTTGTTGTTGTTGTCTCTCATTGACCTACACTGGCTTCCCCTACAGAGCAAGCACATACGCACACATACAACCAACTGCACATAGTCAAATATGTATGTGTGTATGTATGTATATGGAACGCATTTTTCGGTTGGAACTGGAGGCTAAGGCAAAGGCTGCGCACATTCGCCAACGATTATTCGCTGGCATTAGACGCGCACATTCGAACGGACGGTGGACAGTGGACAGTGGTGAAGGACTCGCAAACTTAACGATATAGAAAACAAGGAAAAGCAGCAAATTCAAGTGTCGCCGCATTGGAAACAAATGGAGCAACTTATTTGGAATGTTACGCAGTTTTTCATAAATCTTTGATAAAAATTCAATGGGAAATGTAAGTATGGAAAATCAGAGCTTTTGTGTGGGAAGTCGCAGCGAAAAAACTATTCAACTAGCTGGTTACTAATCAATGTATTAAAATCTCTATACAAATATATAAAATTGGAATTTGAACACAAACCGATTGCTTAGTTCACAGGCCCCCGTGCCACGCCCCCCTCCGCTCTCCCTGCGTCGAGAGAACCTCCTCTAATTAGTCACTCGTGCATATTTCAAGGTTTTCCAGTTGTTTAATAACTACACTCTTTGTTGTAGTTGAGCAAACACATAAACAAACTCACACACTCACAAACACACACACATACTGTTCGGAATTCGTAACTAAAGTTCAAAAGCGCAATGTGCAAAGCTGAGCTTAGCTACAACTATACACACACACACACAGAGACTATAGAGCAGCTCAATTAAAAGCAAAACGGATGTGCACAAAAACATGTTTTAGTTTTTTTACTATTATGCCCATTGTACACTGTAACTGTAAGCACACAGTATTTTTTGTATAGCCAACTTTCTGAACACAAATCATGTGTAATTTGGTAAACAACAACATTTATGTTAAATATTTCAAAGATAGATCATCTCCAAGATATATAAGTAGGTCAATGAGCTTTATACTTCTGCTCTCTTCCCCAAGAATGCAGATAAAAGTCTCTCTGTTTTGGTTTACTACAACAACAACAGCGTAGAAACCCCAATCAGAAGATGGTTCGCCAACTGGAAGCAAGACTTCCAATCAAACGGTTCACCACGAATTGAAATGAAATGCTTTCCACGCATAAACAAATTGTGGACTGCGTGTTGTGGATGTTAATTGAAAGATTGAGGATACAAACGCGATCGTGCTTGGAGCACATTAACTTTTGGCCCCAAAAAACAAAAACAAAAAGCAAAAAAAATATCATTTCGTTTGCGTTTTGTGGTTAAACATAAACACAGAAGAAAGAAGAGCCAAAAGGGGCATAAAAGATGGGAAAAACTAAATGAAATCACATGCAACACACGTTTTGCTCGTAAAGGCGGCAGAAGACCAAAGAGAAACAGCAGCAGCAGCCACAAAAAGCACGCAGAGTAAGAGAGGGAGAGTTGCTTTGGGCAGCTTTCTTTCGTTTTACGGGTGCGTGGCTTTTAATTTTCAACATAAAACATATAACGCAATAAAACACAACAGCAACAACGTAGCTAAGAGAACCAAACGCAGCAGCTACAAGAAGTAGAAGCAGAGGCAAAGCAGAAGCAGCAGCAGCAGCAGCAGCTGTGGCGTCATCGCCAAAAATTTGTTTCGCTTTATTGAAACTCGTTTGGTTTCTCTTCATGTTTGACGCTGATGTCGTCATCATGCAAGTAGTACAGTGTGTCGAATGAGCTTTTTTCAAACAAAGAAAATAATTTACTTCATATCTTTAGACAAATAGCTTTTGTCCAAACACTTTGCTTGACCCACTGTGCATATACAAATGCGAAAACGCAAAGATAGGCAATGGGCAAAAATAAGAACAATGAAATTAGTCATTTGATGCAATTTCCGCCCACTTGACGTTGCTAAGCAACAACAAGAACAACAGGAGAAGCAACAACAAAAAACTAAAATGTAGTCGCAGCTGCAGCTGTGGCTTTCGCATGACAAGTGCAAAAGCAACAACTACACAGGGAGGGGGAAACAGCAGGTTGGTCGCTTGGTAAGAAGAGGAGAGAGATGCAAAAAAAACGCGCGCGCATTTGCACCAATAACCCAGTTTCAGTTTCTAGTTTGCACTTATAAAGCAAAAGTCTCTCTAAGTGTGTGTGTGTGTATAAACATGTGCAATGTGCTAGGCACACGAAGTGTTGAATAAGAAGAAGTAGAAGTAGAGACAAGAGCAGCTGAAGAGAATTGAAATACACAGCAAGCGAGAGGGAGAGAAAAGTTGTTGGTGTTCTTGCTTTTGTATAGAACAAGTTTTCTAGTTTTGTAAAGTGATGACACACTTTTACACACACACATGAATACATGCTGATTGGCAACTATTTGCACACACACAAGCACACACACTACGTATGTACTTGCTTCCTGCGGTCACTGTTCGTTCTTCCTCCCTCCCACTTAACTAATCAGAATCTCTGCCGCTGGCACACTTTCTACCACACTTAAACATACACACAGGCAACTGCACGTTTTCTAATTAGATTTGTTTTCATCAAGCATTTTGCATACGCCCACTCCACTCCTTAGTCTCTTCGACGAACGTTATCTTTGCAATTTATCTAAGCATAAAGTCAGCATATTTTTATTTGTTTGTTTTTCTGGTTTTTCACAACTTTGATACAAATCTTTTCATTGCGTTTCAATGAAAAGCCATCAAAGACGGAACAATTTTCAGCCAAGTAGCGCGTCAAAGGCGTCAAAGCTACAAAACTACACAGCTGCGTGCAACACACACACAAACGTACGTACGATGACTACAGGAAAAAGCACAAAAGAGAGCAGCAGCAATAGCAGCCACAAATTGAATGTGTGTCAACGACAAAACTACACCAACACAAACACACTAAAAAAAAAAAATATTCTCGCTTATGTACAAAAGAAGCTTTCACGAAGCTTGAAGCGCTGCTCTCGCATACATACACACGCAAATACATAGCTTATATTTACTGTACTTGCGCGCGGGCTTATGTAAAACTGGTTTGTCGCCGTGTTGCTGTCGCTGGCGTTGATGTCGATTCATTCGTGCGTCGAACGTTGGACCGTGCGGTTCGTTGAGCGCTTACAGCGCTTTGGAAAAATTACAATCAAGTGAAAAATAAAATAATAAAAACCAAAGGAGAGCAGCAGCACACAATACATACACACACTTAAACAAATGAGAACATAAAAAACTACTCGACTCTGCTGAGCGAAAGAATTCGTTGTTGCTAACGTGGAAAATAGTTAAATAGTGGCGCGGCATTTGTTGGTGGTGGTGGTTGTGGTTCAGTGGCGCGGCGCAAAGCAACGCAACGCTTTGTGGCTGCTGCTGCTGGTGGTGGTGGTGGTTTTTTCTAGTGAACTTTGCCTGGAGACAATACATGTGTATGCATATGTGTGTGTACGATTTTATATCATGTGTGTATCATGTGAGCAAAGCAAATAAAAAACAAAGAAAATTAAATACAATTGAAACGTGCATGCACGAAAAAATAAATAAATACATTTATGAAAAAGCGCGCGCATTACGTAAAAGAAAAAATATGCATGGAAAAATGTAGAGGGAGAGGAGATAAAAGCTGCTGCTGCTGCCTCAAAGAACCAGGAACTTGAATGACACATTTTTGAATCAACCAACAATTACGCAACTTGCAAATGGCGCTGAGTAAATGGGAAAAAGCGCGTTGCCATCTCGCTCTAACGGCAGCGCGTTCGTCGATTTAACTAAACAGACACCAACACACACACACATTTAGCCCGACAAGTTTGAATGGCCTTTGCATTTGCTTTTTATTATCGGATGACGGCAAGTCTGAAAAAATATGTACATATGTGTATGTGCTTGACTACATATTTCTTCACCTAAATTCGAAAGAGAAACAAAAAAAAAAAAAAACGGAAAGCTCCGGGCAACGTCATAATTTATGAAACGGCAAGCAGCACACACACAGACACATACGCGAATTCTAACGAAAATCTCGCTCTCTTATTCGTTCATTCGTTAAGTTGGCTTTTTCGTCAAGTTTGTGCTCGTGTATTGCTTTCGGCGTTTGCTTTGTGTTTGCTCGCGCCATTTGCAGCTGCACAGCGAACAAAGTTGGCCGCGTTTTTCGTTTCGTGTCGCAAGCTTTGTCGGCTAGCAGCGGCGTTATAGAAATCTAATGGAATTTTTTCTTCCTTTCTGTGTGTTGCTTGCGTTTTCTCATCGCACTTTCCGTGTATTTGTTTTACAAGTTTTTCCACACGAGCTAACGCTGCTGCTGCGACGCTCTGGTACAACAACGACGACATTCTATCGATATTTGTAGCGCGTGTAAAGCAACAAAGTTGAGCGCTTTTATTTATCAACGTACTGCAACCTATGTGGGAGCGAGACGGGGACTTACTGTGCTTTTCAAGTAGTCAGTCTTTTTCTCTCTCCTATACAAATTGCGGGCGTATCAACATGTTTTCTTCACTATTGGAATTGTGTTTTAAAACTATATATTGTGTGCTATAACCTAGTTGTAAAAATAAATACAGTGTTTACTCTTAAGATGGAATATGTTTGTAATTGTCTCACCATTTTCAATCACTTGAAAATTTAAATAAAAATTTCAGCCTATGAAAACGTTTTCTTTTATTACACATTTTATCATTCCCTCACACACACACCCGAGCGCTCTTAATATACGCATTCATGTATCTCTAGCTCTGTCGCACGCACACGCTTTATCAAATGTGTACGCTGCTTTTTCCACGAACGCGAGAACGGCAAGGGGCAAGCGACGAAACCGTTACGACTAGCAAACATCAACGACAGAGAACACTGAACAAACGGCGGCGGCAGTTTTTTTTGTATTTTATTTTTCTTGTTTCTGTTTTTGTTGTCTTGTTGCTAAGTCAGTCATACGTGTATGAATGTTTGCTTACATGTGTGAGTGCATGACGGAATAAAACTGTACTGTGGGTAGAAATAATACTTTTTCTAGTTTTGGAGAGCAACAAATAGGTCGCTCTCACTATACACATAGTACGTGTGTGTGTGTCATTCTTAATGGTGATTTTTATCGCTGAAGAAAGTTGATTAAGAAGTCAGTTTGCAGGCGCTTTTAACATCTGATGCCTGCGGTTCTTTCCAATTAGCAAAATGCTGCTAAACAAGCAGCAACTCATTCTAATTGGAAATTGAATCATTCGATTCGTCGGCAATCTTTCAATTTACAAAGTAAACAAGTTCTCTATGATGTTCATACACAAACACACACACACACACACACACACACACACGTAGCTTGACAGGTGAGAGTCTAGGCTGTTTACATATGTGTGTGTGGCTAGGCTTTTTTGGGTGCTTTGCATATGTGTGTGTTTGTGTATGAGTGGAACGAACGGGAAGCGAGATCATGTGGATCATGTGCCCAAGAGAGACAAAGAGAACCACATACAGTGGGTCAAGTAATTGTTTTGACACAGAAAAAACTACTAACTTTATTTTTAAATTATAGTTTAATAAAATTTAACAATAAAAACGAGTACCTCTATATATATATACTTTCAGTTAATTACTTTGTGCGAATAATTGCTTGACACACTGTGTGCACTGCCCAATTACATTCTCATGGGCTGTGCACACGTCAAAATTATCATCGTGTCCGATTTTTTTTCCCATCACTTAAAATGACTAACAAATTGCATAAGTTTTTATTGTTCTCGTTGTAAATATTTATATTATTGTTGATGATGCAATTTTTTGCTCAGCTTATGTAGAAAATGTGTATAATTTAGTACCCGTGACCTAAACGAGTCAGTGACTCACACACTGATCAGCGTGCGGTCGAAATTTAAAGAGGTAGCAGGCAGAATTTTTGAAAAATGTGTGATTGATAAGGCAAAAGCTACAGTCTTGAGTTTTTCCGATAATTCTAATAGTATACTTAACGAATTTCTCTAAAAACAGCTAAATTTAAAAAACTAGCTAATATTTTAAAATGTTTGCAGCTGGAAAAACATGTTAAACAATTTTTTCAAGTACGATTCATTGACGTTTAGTTATTAAACCATTTTGCATTTGAGAGAGAGATAGACAGAGGGAGATCGAGAGCGGGATAGAGCTAAAGTTGCCATGAAATCACGTATACGTGTTCGACTATTTCAATGGACTTCACTCATGTATAATTAATAGATATTGTTGTACAGCATTTTGTATTTTGCATTCAAACATGGAGTTTTGCAACAAAGTCTCAGACCCTGAGACTCAGATCAAGACTTGGAACTGTTAACAGTTACTGGGTCTCTCTCTAGCACTTGAGACTATAGAGAAGTTGACCTTGGAGCACAACAACTTTAGTTAGACGAACAAAAACAATAAAAACTGACTCGAGACAGACAAGTAAAAATATTTAGATGTGTGTATATATCAGTACTGACAACTTAAAAGCTGATTCTGGTGGGAAATCCAAAAATAGCTACCTTTTTGACTGCTTAAAGGCTGCTTTGCCAGCACTGGTGTACGAGTTTTGTTTGTCAAGACTGTTGCTCATTAGCAAACCGCAATGCGACTTCAAATTCACATTCGATTCTACGCTCAGTCCACATTCTAACAGATGACGCCATTTTTGTATCTGACGAATCTTTTGGAAGCGTTCCAATGAACCATGGCGAGCCACGCCCACACTAAAAAGCCACTCACATAACGCACAGAGCAAGTCCAAGTTTTGAAGGCCCTGCAAGAAGCGCTAGAGTCAACCGCGGTGCTGGCAGCCGTTTTTCGGCAGAAAATAGCTATATTTATACCTATTTTCGGCGGTTTTTTAGCTAGCTTCAGATGCAGGGTAACAAAGCTTCGGGTGTACCCTACTTTTCACACATTCAGTTAGCTTCACTTAAGCAACTTTTGCGATCTTTGTGACGCTGTAATTATAGGCAAGCTTTTTGCAGTGTATCTTGTATCTGGTAGGTTGTATCTTGTATCTCGGTAGCTGTAGCTTTGTATCTTTGTTGCTTTGTAGTTTCTATTCTCAATACAAACGCTAACATTTTGGCATTTAATAAGAAGTTGGCCTTGAAGCAACCACTTGGGAGTGTGTGTGTGTGTTTGTGTGTGTGTAAGGTTTGTGCTTGGTAGATTTTGTTGTTCGACTGGAGAATCAAATGTGTATCTAGATACGTTGTATCTACAGCGTCTAGACTATGATAAATGGGATTAAATGCCTGTACAACTGTGTACATTCTTCTAACCAGTTCTACTAAAATAACGGACTCTTTTTTGGCTTTGTCTTTTAGCTTTTTTATGAATGTAAATGCCATTCAGGTGAATAATCTTTGAATAAAATGTTAAAGAACTCAAAAAAAATTAAATTACAGGCGATAACTAAAGATTTGTGAAGAATTGGAGTAGAAGAATTCAATAAGACTCTAGTTAAAGTTAGTTAGAAGGGCTAAAGTTGAGCGAGCAGACTTTAAAAGACCCTGTAATCTTTGCACATATAATCGATTTAGATGAATCGCCTTCTTCTCTGCAGTTTAAAGCTTTATTCATATGTCGAGCATACTTTAGGTATTAATTAGCTCTAACGGCCCCAGATCTCGACCACATCCTTGATGCCACTGCCACGCTGTGAGGTAAACTCAATGGTAGCGCCCTTTGAGCCCGGTCCGCCGGCCACAAGCACCGCCGTGGCGCCATTGCTCTTCTTCTTGTCGGTGATCTTAATGGCCGTTATGGTCAAGGCATTCAGATTATCCTGCAGATAGGACAGAGAATTAAAAACTCTACGAAAAACTGTGGCGTGTTTTGCTACCAACTTTTTGCTTGAAAACGTATTTCTTGTGCTGCACAATGCCCACGAAGAAGGCCTTCGAGACGGTTTCCTTGGCCAGCTGATAGTCATTGGGTCCAACTGCGCCCCAGTCGTAGTTGTTGCCCCCATAGACACCGACCAGCAGGACACTGCAGAGCACCAGACCCAGCAAAGTCAGGGAACTCAACGATTTAGCCATTTTCTCTCTAAACTCTATACGATTCTGATTCTTGGCGAATTTTCAGTTGCCTTTTTATGGCAAAAAGGCAAAACTGATAAGTTGAGATACTTCGAAAAGCCGCTAAATACCACACGCGTGGTCGGTAGACCTTGTACTAGAAGTAAGCAAAGGGTATGCAGAGACTCCTTGGTTTCTGCACTAAAAATTTGATTCAAATGGTTTAAATAACTTAAAAGTTAGGAAAGAATGAAATCTGTAAATTTCAAAACTCTAGAGCTTTGTTTATTCCCCTAAAAACCCTGTAACCTTTGGAAAACCTTTAACTACAGGGTCTTTTTTAGTCAGTTGCTGCCTTTGCTAGTTACTTTATTTTATCAACAGCTTTTCTTACACTTTTATTAATTATTTGAGCATTGTACAAACATGTTGCGCAATCCAATGTCATTTTATCGCCTTCGATAGCTCGTAGTATCCACTTAAGTTCCGAAATACCCAAAATAAACAATACTACTTAATAAACTTTTCTTTTTTTGTGATACAAATAGACCACTCGCAATAGTTGTAAACTTTAATTGAGCAGAGGAAAGGAAATGCCGAACAACAGCGGAATTGTTATCAGCTAGTGACGAAAGTGGGCAACTAAGAGGGGGAAAGGGTAGCGAAGACTATAAAGTGACAAGGGAGGACAGTTGGGTGGAAGAGCACTATACCAAGAGTTTAAGAGAACTAGTGACGAAAACAGTCGCTGTTAGGAGCAGAGTTAGGAAGTATCAGGATAAAACCTAATCGATTAACAGTCAGTTTTAAGTATAAGATATAAACTAGTTTTAGTAACTGTCACTTAAGTTTTCAGTGCTTAACTGATGACAGTTTTCCCCTAAAGAAACAGAAACTTGACATTTCTGTACATTTCGAAGGAAACCATTTAACTAATTGCACTTCTAAAATGAAGAGTTTTATTTAGCAAGTCCAAATTTAAACAGTTATAGCTAAAATGCAGAAAGTTAAGCTGTTTATTGTCTGGTCCCTCGCCCTGCATGGACTTATCAAATTTTACCCAAAATCCCCAACAGGAGAGCTCAAAACTTCCCGATTTTTACAGACTTATAGTGCGCTATATAGTCTAGTGGTGCTTTGTAGTGTGCCCTCGATGTTCCTCTACTTGGCATTGGATAATCCAAAATATGTATTCCGCATGAGCTCAAATTGTGTGAAAATTCATATCTTTTTGGATGGCATACTAAACGCAATAGCTGCTTTATCGACGCTTTACTGTACGCAGTTTCTACAGCCAAGAATTCAGGCGATTATTACCAAACTTCAGAAATTGAAGAAGCATACAGTAGCCTTAAAGGATCGGCGCTATCTTTATGTTAAAGTTCTTCTAATTTGCTATCATTTTGGATTTCAAATTTTGTGTATCTTTTGGCACTGGCAAAAAACAATTTCGATTGAAACGGCTCAACTTTTAATCAGATTTTGGATAAATAATCTGATCTCTGCCATGGGTCTGTTGACTTTCTATATACTCTGAAGGATTTATTGCTGTGGAGTCGGTATACAGCATCAATTTGTCGAGCTATTGTCCAAGCGCGTGAAACTTGCGGAAGTTCTTGAGATTTTTCGCAAAAATCAGATTTTTATGGATTTGTGCGCTGAGTTTTGTCAGCTCTTCGGAATCCACATGTTTTGGAACCTTTGTATTCGAATTTCTACGAGTATTTTAAATGGTTACTTCTTTATACGTTTACTACTCGATCGTGATCAGTTGCTGATCCCCACAAGGCAGTTTCTACTCTATGTTGTTCCTGCATTTTCTGTGTATTCACTCGCAGAGATTTTTCTGCTTAATCATTTAGCTAAAGCTGTTTCCGATCTGTCAAAGAATAGTTTAGGTATCTTGAGACAATCGAGGAAAGGAAATCCGAAAGTAGAAAGATCGGTAAGTCCTATATTTTTGACATTATGCCATAAATTTTCCACTCCTTCTAAGTTTTCATTATAGTTTGATTGGATGATACTAAAACTCAGTTGTCGGAGCACAGACATACAAACATTTGGCATGATTACACTCAATCATCGTTTGTCTTTTGTGGTAATGACTCAAATCATACTTTATGCGATCTACATGATTCAAAGTGATTATAACATTTTTATGTAAATGCTAATGAAATTGGCGATTATTTTAAGAACTTATAGTGTTTAAGAGGCGTTCCCACAACTGTGATTGTATAGCCTACAATTAGATACACAGAAAGTGGTTAAATTTCTTTGAGATACATTTGTTTTACGGCTTAAATGTGTGTGCATTACATAGTTTACATAGGGTGTTACTAACTACTCAAGTAACTGAGTTTTAGTTACTTGTACTAACTTGTTTCACGGTAATGGACTTTTGGGGGCTACGTGACAATGGCAACAAGTCAGAATAGCAGAATTTGCGGTTTAAGATTTAAGATTTTACACAAATTAAAATGCTTCTGTTGTGGGTCACGCGAATGTCGTACAGTGTGTACCACAGTGTGTACACTACAGTGTCTACTACTACACATGACATCAAAGTTGATGTTTTATGCGAGTGTTGCGCTAGTTTTGAAGTCATTTGTCCATTTGTCCAATTGCCAAACGACATGCGACTGCCACAAAACTGCAGATTTATGGCGCCACAAAGGCAACAACAACAACAACAGCAACACGAACATTAGCAACAACAACAAGCAGCAAAGGAACAACAACTACTTTGGGGGAACCTAATTCC
Organism: Drosophila parthenogenetica; assembly: GCA_035047505.1. Taxonomy (NCBI): domain Eukaryota; kingdom Metazoa; phylum Arthropoda; class Insecta; order Diptera; family Drosophilidae; genus Drosophila; species Drosophila parthenogenetica. Next base: position 9,091,955 of record JAWNPM010000087.1, read on the forward strand.
TTTTTGGCGAGTGAAGAGTGAATTGTCTGAGAATCAGACTGAAAGATGTGGCGTGACTTGTCCTCGCCTGCTTGCCGTGTTTTCTTACACTACATATATAATTACAGTGCGTAGAATAAGTTTGCTGATAGGCACAAATACTTAACACATGACAGGGTGTATAAAAAGCCCTTGGGGGTTAATAAAGTTACCAAAATAAGTTGAGTTCGTAAGTTAAGTGGCAAAAATGTTTGATTTTTTTTAAAAATTCATAATAAAATGTGTGTAAAGAATAATATTTTATAAATAAAAGTATAGCATTACTCACCGCTTTGTAGAATTATTATCAAATTTCTTAAAAAAACTGTGAATACACTGAAAAAAACGAAAAAAAATCACTGAAAAATAAGAAAAATTTTAAAAAAAATCAGTAAATTAAAAATTTGTTTTTGTTTGGTTAGAAAACTTTTGCCTACCAGTGTCTGTTAGTTTATCTCTTTGTGTTAACAGCTAACACAAATGAATTTTGAGCCGGTGTCTTTATTATGACTGTGTAGGTGGGCGGGGTCTGATATAGATCTATCTACCCATGTATCTATTTGTCTAACTGTCTATTCTCTCGGCTCACTAATTGCTATTAATCAGTTGGGAGCTGACGTCAGTTGACAGTCTCATTCAATCAGCAATTATGTCGTGCACTATTGACCGCAATGGCAACAAGATCTGTGGGTTTCATGAGTCGGTTTACATATGGTTACTATATGTATTGCTCGCTTCGATTTCTGTACAGATCTTGGGGCGAGTTAGTTACAGGCAAACTCAGAAAAAATACATGACAAATTCTCTGAAAGCCGCTACTTTAATGATTAGACCTTACCAGGGGGTTTAAGCGACTGTGAAATACCCTGGAGCTAAGAGACTTTATAAATTGGATTTTTGAGATGAAATTAAAGCTCTGAAATGAAAGATTTTAAGTACGGTAAAGTACAGTTAAAGTATAAACTACCCTTGCTCAAATTCTCAATAATTACAGGGTAATTATCGCGGTTAAATAATCATGTCGCTCAATGTAGTCATTTGAAAGCCGATTCAACAAAAATTTCAAACAATTTAACTTATGTCACGTCACGTCAGTCGATGCGAAACGACACGAGACGCGACGACCCGCAAAGCGAGGCATTACAGGGTAGCAGGGGGTAGTCGGAGGGGTAAGAACAAAGTACCGCAGTGCAAAAATTGTATTGTGTCATGCTTGATCTGTGCACAACCACAATGACAACTAATACAGCAAATGTATCTTATACAGCATGTATCTGAGTGCTGACTGTATCTGTAACTGTATCTGTATCTGTTAGTCAGTTGTGTGCATGTGTCTTAATGCCTTCACGCCATTCGCTATTTATTTATGCACATTTCTGTTTAGCGCAATAGTTTTAATTATAATTAACGCCGCATTGCAAATTATAAAGAAAAAAAAAATAAAAAAACAATTGTGAGTCGACTTCGAATTTTCCAGCACTGCAATTAAATTCGAGCTTAAAATGGAATTGCCAGGGACTGGGAAATCGAGAACGAAATAAACAGAATACTTGAATTATTTTAGCTGTAAAATGTATGAAAAAGATACATATTAACTAAAAGACTCAGACTCCTTGTTGTCACTGTTTAACTAACGCAATCAGTGATCATCGTGTAGTCCACACTGTGAGCGTAATAAATTTGATTTTGTTTCCCACTGCAGCAGCTATAAATTCGCCTGGTAATTCTAAGCCATTCATTAAAACTCTATCAAAGTATTTGCAGTCTATTGGCATTATCTAAGCCATGAATTCGTGGCAGATAAATTCGTGTGAGCTTAAAAATAAATGTAATTTTGTTAGCTAGTGTAAATTGATCAAGCGACGGAAAGTAGGAAAGGCAGGGGGAGAAGGGTGGCTATAAACAGTTGGCAGGTGCTGCCAGTGCTGCCGAGTTAGCCTTTTTCTTAAAAAGAATTCAAATATTCTGTCTTTGTGGAAATCTTGTAGAAAATAAACATTTTTTCTGAGTTTTCTATGGTTTTTTTTGTTTAATTTGATGTTTTTGGTATTTATTTAGCCTTTTTTTTGACAACATTGGCTGCAATGTGAGCCAAGGAAGCGTGTGAAATCCCATTTGGCTAATGGCCAACGGCATCGGGAGACAGGAAAATCAACCTGTTTCCACACACACACACGGACACACACATGTAACAAGAAAAACCTCGTTGAAATCGTGACTCAACCTCCAATTGCTGCAGCGTCGGAAAAACTCGTTTTTTCCCCTCTACCCAAAGCCACTCCCCTTACCGCCATATTCCTCCCTATCGCTCCTCTACCCACTTGAGTGCCTCCCACTGCCCGGGGCCGCGACAATGTAGGGCACAAGTACAAACACATTTAACAAATGTCTCTGCGCAAAAAGAAGAAAAGAAAAGCAAAAAAAAGAAGCAAAAAAGAAAAGAATAAAATGGAAAAACTGGTTTATTTTTCTGCTTGTTGCCGACTGAGTTTTCCACATGACACCATGACCTGATTTCAGATTTTTCCGCGACTCGATTACTGCCAAAGCAAAGCTGGGAAAAAAGTTTAAAAAAAAAAACTGGGAAACGAGTACGTGTGACTGTGTGATACCCTAGATAAATTGAGCTAGTTTCAAGCTAAGAAAAGAGTCACTTTAAAAAGCTCTGAACTGTTTGCCATTGAAATGAAAATGCTTTCATTCTACTCCCACTGATATACCCTACCTGCACAGGGTATTTAAAGCACTGGCACACCTTTATTTTTGCCACTTGCCACTTTCTGTTGCAGGATCATCAGTAAAGTTACACAACGAACATTTCCAGGCTCGTTTTCCAGTTTGGCGAGGGTGGATTTCTGCTTTTGGGGCTTTTTGGGGAGGTTTAACTGGGCGTGGCGCCACCAAAAACACTCTAAAATAGTCGGGTGATTTTTGGGTGGTTTTCTGGTTGGTTTCCTTGCGTGTGCGTGAGTTAGTTTCCTTTATTTACTTGTTGTCATAAAAAGTCAATTTTTGTAGGGCAACTCTGTGTCTATGTGCAATGTCGTCAGTATTGTTAGCAGTAAAAAGGCTAGAAAGTGGCTAGAAACTGTTTGCTTAACAGAAAAAGGAGTTCTCAACTAAATCAGGGCTAAATATTATTCGTTTAAAAGCTATTTTAATGGCCTACAAACTAGGGGTACAGATAAGTGTTAAGCTGCCCAGTTTAGCATTAAAAAAGCTAAATGTGCTTTGCTGTTTGTATGCCCTGAGTGACGCTTCTGAGTGTAGCGACTGCTGCGCCCATTTTCACATTTTCCTGCGATGATATCAGCCAAAGGAGTCGCTGTGCTCCATTGGCTGCATATGCATGCATATTGGCCATAAAAGAGCCAAGTTTCAGTTACACTGCCGCTCCAAGCACTGTGCGTGTGGGGCTGGGAGATGGCTGATTGGTGCCTGGTGCTATTTAGATGGATAGCATTGTCACAGCTGGCTGTCAAATAATGAAATTTCTCTATTTCTATCACCAAAATCAATATGTGGCGACATTTGATTGCGTATACGCCACGTTCAACGTTCAACGCTCTAAAGAAGCTGTGCGAATTTTGCCAGTTAATTAAAAGTGATTACATGACAGCATATGCTGCACACTGACTTATGACAGGCAGTGTCCAGCTGTGTTTTAACTTCATCTTAAGCTCAATATTTTCTTTAAACTTGGTACTTAAGTAAACAAGTTTTTAAGGACGGAAACAATGATCCAAAAGGGGTAGCAATAAGGAATTAGTTTGCGTTTTAAACTAACTTCTCAAATAACAAGTAATAAAGGCATTCTCAATTTGGTCCGCCTAGCTCTTATAGTCTCTGAGATCAAGGTGTTCATACGGACGGACAGACAGACAGACGGACGGACATCGCTATATCGACTCGGCTGTTGATGCTGATCTAGAATAAATATAGTTTAAGGGGTCTGCCACGCCTCCTTCTCCCTCTTAGGCCTATTCGCTTCTGACAAACTTAATAGAACACTCTATTCTTTTTTAGAGTACGGGGTCTAAGAATTGAACACGTGTAAAATTATTTAAAAATATATTAAAAAGCCTTAAAACATCCATTGTCTGTAGACAAAAGATAAATCGTATAAAACTTGGGTATGGCACCTTAAAAAAAGATATCTGCATAGAAGGTAGGTTAAGAATTCATGTATGCGAACAAAAGGGGGACAATAAAACATAGTGACCTATAAAAATCGGGGCATTATTGGATTGCTCGTGTGGCAGATCCATTTAAAATTCTAATTGGCTGACAACAAAGCGACACTTGGAGCGATGCTTCACATTTTATTTTATATATAAAGATATATATACGCTCTTTGAACAGAATTTTTGGGGAATCGCGGGTTCAAAAACCTGCAGATTTATGCCATGACTTGCACTTCAATTCAGACTGTGGGAAAAAGGCAAAGAGGAAGTTAAATTTGGACAAGAATTTGCATGCAAATGGGAAAGGAGAACATAAATATTTAACGAGAAAGAGATTGATTTAAATTAGAAAAGATTTTGGCCCTAGAATTCCCCTAAAAAGGTAACTCTTAGTCCATTCAAATCAGTTGTTTGAGTTTTAACCTTTGGGGTCAACTCAGTTGAGCGCTGGGTGTTCAATCCTTTTGGCCCTTTTAGCCCTTTTGCCTGTTTTGACCCGTAATTAAGTAATTTAATAATAACCAGAGCCCAATTAGCTAAGCAGGTATCATGTTATTAACCACAACAGACGCTAATGTTATTATAATTGAGCGTAATTCAATTACACACTGAAAATTGTCTAATTGCTCGCTTGTTCAGTATAAATACATTCAGTTCAATATCCTTTGTGATTAGTTGATCGAAATGTTGCCACGATTTCTTAGTCGGAACTATCCTCTGCAGAAGGATTTGTTCTTTTCTACTCGTTACTCTTTCAGTCTTTTGGGTTTGCGGTTCGAGAAGCAGCCAACGATTTGGTCCTCCGCCTGGTTGTTCTTTAATTTTGTCAATTTGGCCCACTGTTGTCAGGCGGAATTTAGTTTCGGCTGGTTCTATATCTTCAGTAATCCTGTGGATGCCATGGACGCCTTCTGCCCTCTCGCCTGCAGTCTTACGACGCTCTTCAAGATGGCCTGCATGTGGTGGAGTCGCTCGGAGGTAGCTGCTTGACTTTCAGTTGTACAATTTATTTTTAACTTTCTTTCCTCTTCGAGGTTGCTCTACTGATCGGTCGCATTCGTCAGCTGACGGAGCAGCAGCGTGGGGAACAGAGGGATAAGCTAAAGCGCAGCTACTACAGGCTTGCCACACTGCTGAGCATGCTCATGTTCACACTGGGCACCATCAACACAGCTGCCTTTGTGCTACGCTCATTCTGGGAGATGTGGTCGCGACGTTTCCTGCCCTTCAAATACGACATGCCTTTTCGAATGCAGTAAATTGAGCACTGACTTTAGTACTACTTTTAGCACAGCTTAAGGCATTACTTTTAGCACTACTTTAGTACTACCTTTGGCACTGCTTACAGCCTTTCCTTCAGCGCTACTTTAAGTCTTACATCTCTTTCTCCCTCCTCTCTCTCTCTCTTTTTCTCCTTAGTTTCCCTGCCATTGCACACCGCTTACCTCTCTATCCCCTCGCCTACCTCTACTCCACTTGGAGCGGTCAAATCACAGTTTATGCCTTTGTCGCCACCGACGGTTTCTTCTTCAGTTTTACGCTCTACGTCACCTTTCTGCTCAAGGCCCTACAACTAGACATACAACGTGTGCTCAGATCAGTGCAGGGTGAGCACTAATCACATCTATATTGATATACCCATTAATATATTTTATGCAGTTCCCAGTGAACGTGAGTCGGAGCAGTGTTGTCAGGAACTACACGATGTAATCAATCGTCATAACGATATCGTTGGCATTGTGCAACGTTTCTCAGTGATTATGGCCGCGCCCACTTTTGCACAGTTTCTGTCGTCCAGTCTGGTGATAGCCACCAGTGTTATCGACATACTTTTGGTGAGTTTTGATTGATTAGAACTTGGGCATGGGAAATTATGTTAATGTAGATAAGAAATCTGTACAATTTAGTCGAAAATTCCTGGTAGTACTTATCTATAGGTTAAAAATTGAATCTATAATCACTGAGGCACCTTAACAGCTAAATTAATAGACAGATTACTTAAATTAACTACTAACTTTTATTAAATGATTCATAATACCGATAATTCTGAAGTGCCTTTCTCTGATTTGCGAAATTCTCAGTATTCTGGCTATAATATCATACGCTACGTGGTCTATGCGAGCACCGTGAGTTCCTGTCTTTTTTTGTACTGCTACGGAGCCACTGAAATGTCCACTGCGGTATGATAGAGTGTCTGAATTTATGTATAACTTTTGGGTTTAATTGTCGTTTCTTTCAAGAGCTTGGAGCTGGGAGAAACGGCCTACAATAGCTACTGGTATCAGTGGGATCGCAAGGTGCGACAACGTGTCTATTTGTTCATAATGCGCGCCCAGCGTCCCATTGTGGTGGAAGTGCCCTTCTTTCCACCCTCGCTGCCACAATTCACCGCCGTAAGTGGCATACACTCTTGCATTATAATATATACCACATACATATATATATATATATATATATATATATACAATTCCCCATTTTTATCTGTTTAGGTCATCAAGTTTACGGGCTCCATTGTGGCGCTGGCTAAAACCATTCTTTAGTCAGGAAAAACTTATTTAACTGGCGCCAAAGTTACGACGATACGAATACTTTTCAAACTGTCTGTCACTTAGCACTTATCCTAAAAGTATGCAGCACTTTTTTGTATGCACATGAAAGAAATTTCGCTTCGTTTTCTGCCTAGGAGAAACTTGAGTAATTTCTGGAATTTATACAACGTTACTTAAGCAATTTCTTAATCGAGTTTAATGTATGAAATTGTTGATTAAACCCTGTAAACAGAAAGTACAAAAGGTGGTAAGTGTTGAAGGAATCCACTCAAGTCTCTAGCTGTTGCTATGAAAACTATAGACAAATCAGCTTCACCAATCAATTTATATGCACTTAAATAAAGTATTAAAGCTAGTTGTTCAATTTTTGGCCACTTTGGACCAGAGTTTGATGAAGTTTCCTGCCGTTAACAGCTTTATTGCCAGCTAATCAACATTTTACCGAGTTCAAAGTTAAAATTTTTGCATATTTGGCTTAACTCATTTCGATACACAACAAACAACAGCAGCCAGAAACTGGAATTGACGTCAAAAGCCTTCTGTAACGAGCACAGCAACAACAACAACAGCAACATGAGCACAAAGGAGCTGGCTGATTAAAAGTGCCTGCAGGCTTCTGACATAAGAAAATGCCAGGCACTTTTACAGTTTTCAGTTTTCTCTTTGCCGGACACTGGGTCGTATACGTAACGGGAGCTTGGTATACCCTGTGGCGAGGGTACAAGAGTTTCTCTCTTTATTATCTTCCACACTCCCAGCTTAACAGCAAATAAACTCAATCCCTTATGGCCACACAGGGTGTATTTTGGTCATGTCTGCTCCACTCTACGTGTTTGCCTGCTCTAAAAAGCTGACCAAGCTTGTTTACATCCAGTGTAAGCCCCTTGTCTGCCTCTCGGACACGTGAATTCATCTAAACAGCTAATACTTCAATTTGCTTTGGCCATAAATCGTTTTTGGCGATTTGATTTTGGCCTTTTGATTACCAGGAATTACTGATTAGATTTTTCATTCGACCATTCGCAGCGATAAGCTGCCCACAATGTACGCCGTGCCCCATAAGAATTATTTAGTCCAATATTCTTTTAGTGCACTTTTGATACTTGATCTCGCCACAAGTCCGAAGACTGCGAGACTGGAACTCAAAATGGAATTCAAAACAAATCTGCGAGTGCTTTTCGCTCTTCTTCTTCTCGCCGTTTTGGCCAGCGCACACCGAGGTGGGTAAAGCACTGTAGTTTTCCACCAAAATGAAGGCTAAAATGTAGGAAAATCCTTTGGGAATCCATTCGAAACTGTAGCTAATTGAAGAAAGCTAAATACCTTTGCTGTCAATCAGTCAATCATGTAGTTAACCCACGTGTAAATGGAAGTACCGTAGGCCCACGAAAGTGGAATTTTTCAAGTGCTCTTCAAAATATTGAGTCGATTATCGTAATTATCAGTCACTCAGTCAATCAAGCTGTCAGCACACGATTATCGAGAGTGTAGCGATTTTAATCAGCTGGTCAATCAAGCAGCGAGCCAAAACATAAAGTTTTTTTTAGCAAAAAACTAGGGAAATACCAGAAAACACTCTTTAACACACAAATTTTCAGCCTTGGAGTTAAAATTTCATGAGTAAACGATGATCAACTAGCGTCAATCAAGCAGAATGCATGAAATAGTATTGATTTATTGATATAAATGCCTCAGGAAAGATTTATCAACAGTTTTCCACATAAATTTCAGTCTTGGAGTTATAATTTCCTGAGTAAACGATGTTCAATCAGCATCAATCAAGCAGTTTTCAAGCAAAAATCGAACGAAAGCTTCTTTTTTTGTCTTTAAGTTTTAAATTATTTGCCAAGGGTCCCTCTTAGGGGAAGTTTTCGCTGTGCTTATGTCATAAATAGAAATTCCCACTGTTATTTGTTTGAAAAGATTTCAAAGGCATTCAGGAAGCTATTGTTTGGATGAGAGAGCTTATCTTGGCCATATAAAATAGAGCCGTCAAACTGATACGACGATAAGCACATGACCAGCTCTTAGACGGGGGTCCAGTAAATAATCGCCGACGTGATAAACCTCTATTTACAGACCATCAACATGCGCGCACCGCACGCTCCTCGAAGACCCTGAAGAACGAGGAGGAGGCGAAGACCGCCTACTGGCGTGACAGTGCCCAAAAGATTCTCGCCGCAAAGCTGGAACAATTGAAAGCGGCGCACACGAATAAAGCAAAGAATGTGATTTTGTTCCTGGGCGATGGCATGTCCATTCACACAGTGACGGCGACACGCAATCTGCTCGGCGACAGCGCGGAGAAGGTCTACTTTGAGCAGTTCCCATACACGGGTCTGTCCAAGACGTACTGCGTCAACCGACAGGTAGCGGACTCCGCCTGCACAGCCACTGCGTACCTCGGCGGAGTGAAGGGCAACTACGGCACAATTGGCGTGAATGCGAATGCTCAGCGCTACGACTGCAAGGCAGGAAATGTGGAGGAGAATCATGTGCATAGCATCGGACAGTGGGCACAGGCAGCGGGCAAGGACGCGGGTTTGGTGACCAGTGCACGTGTCACACACGCCTCTCCAGCAGGCGTTTATGCCCACACCACGGATCGCAACTGGGAGAACGACATGGAGGTCACTGAAGGCGGCTGTGATTCGAAGGAGACCATTGACATTGCTCGCCAGCTGGTCGAGTGGGAGGTGGGCAAGAATCTGAAGGTCATTCTGGGCGGTGGCAGGCAGAACTTCCACAACGAGACAGTCAGGGATGAGACCGGTCGCATGGGGTATCGTCAGGATGGGCGTCATCTTATCAAGGATTGGCTGAAGGAAAAACAGGACAGAAATGCCACCGCTCGCTACGTGTGGAATCGCAAGGGTCTGATCGAAACTGATTTGGATAATACCGATTTCCTGCTGGGTCTTTTCTCTCCCGGACACTTGCCCTACGATGGCGATCGGGTGCGCAGTCCCTCTTTAAGTCCCCTGGCCGATCCCTCGCTCACCGAACTGACCGAGGCAGCGGTGCGTGTGCTTCGTCGGAATGACAATGGCTACTTCCTGTTTGTTGAAGGCGCTCGCATCGACATGGCCCATCACTCGAACTACGCGAGGAGATCGCTCGAAGACACTGCCGAGTTTGCCAGGGCCATAAAGAAGGCCAGGGAGATGACCTCTGAGGAGGACACACTGATTGTGGTCACTTCGGATCACTCACACGTGTTTAGCATCAACGGGTATCCAGTAAGTAGCTACCTATGCCCAGTGAGGAGGGTTATATGGGTTTTTTAATGCTTTCTTTCCTTTTAGGATCGCAATCTGGACATAACTGGTCTCTCCGACTCCCTGGGCGATGACCACAAGCCCTTCAATATACTCTCTTACGCCAATGGACCTGGCTACTATGCGGCTTTCAGCAAAGAGGAGGGTCGCAAGGACATCAGCATGAAGGACACCCAGCATCCACTGTACGTGAGTCCTGCAATGGTTCCTCTCACTTCGGAGTCTCATGGAGGCGACGATGTCACTGTCTTTGCCTCGGGTCCCTATGCTCAGTATTTCAGCGGCAACTACGAGCAGAGCAATATACCCGCTATGATGGCCAGAGCCGCAAGTATTGGCCCCTATGCCAACGCGTAGTTTCAAGTATTCCTTTTATGCAATTAAAAGTAAAGTGCTTAAAAAAAAACGGCTAAGTTTTATGTTTTAGCCGTTTTTGGTGATTTTAATGGATTGTCAATTTGGCAGCATCAAAAGTGCAACTTCCTGGCAATCGAAATGCAATTAAAAATGTAAAAAACTGCAGTTCTTGAACTAAATCAATCAATGCAAGTGATTGATAACTTAATTATCCTTATCTACAGCACAAATACCGACAAACAACAACAAAAAAATGGTCAAATGGTCTGCAGACGCCAAATAACCGTCCCACAGAATCAAAAGTAAAGCGCAAGAGAGTGACAAACATACTGAAACACACACATATAAACGCTGGGCAGTTTGCGTGCGTCTCTCTCTCTCTGCAATCGCTCTCTTTGCAGACGCCAAACAACCGTTACACAAAATCAAAAGTAAAGCGCAGCTTGAGTGCAAGAAAAAGAGTGACGCACATACATACATACATATATGTATGCATGTAAACGTTTGCCAGTTTGTATGCCAATGTATGTGTGTGTGCTCTTGTTGCCGTTCTCACATTGCAATTGCTTTTAATTCCCAATTGGATTGACAACGTCAGCCTGTAGTCTCTATAGGAGGGTGCTCTTAGGATCAGGGGGAGGGGAGCAGAGCCACAGGCAGCAGGTTGGCAGCCTGGCGACCGCAGCATATGTGCTTGCACTTGTAATTGCGCAAATCTGTCGACCGCACAGGTGTGCAAGCTATGACGACGCCATGCGGGCTGCTGCCGGCAGCACTGCACTGCCTATTATTTCAATTAGACACATATGTAGCTTCTGATGGTCTGACAACACACACACACACAGTTAGGTTTGGCCATTGTCAGCCAAGTAAAGACACGGATGAAAACATACATATGGGTTTCAGAATTTAATTAAGCGCTTAAACCTAACCACTCACCTGCCAGAAGATCACTTTTCATTAGTTTTCACTTTACCACAGAACACAATTTTGCAATTAACACGATTTTCCCAACTTGGAAGGACACCGACCGCAACATGTTACTCCCGCACTGCTTAACACTAGCAAACTGACGTCTATCGATAACCAATCGATCGTGTCGATTCTAATTGGCTACCGATTGTTTGTAACTATCGCATTGCAAAAGTATCGTACAGAAAGGAAACGAATTGTCAATAGGAGTGTAATTATAAATTTGATTGAAGCGTTAAGCTTACTGCGCCTTTTATTTTTTATATTATTTTATGTATGTTTGAGAGAATTAATTAATGAAAAACAAATAAAGCTGGGGGATCAGTCAACTGTTTATATGCAGGTGAACAGCACTGTCTGGAGTAGCAAACAGACATACTTTGGCTTGGACATACATATGTGTGGGTGTTTTTTCTGTTGTTTTCTTTTTTTTTTTTAGAGAGGACACGTTCCAACAGCTCAAATCGGAAGCTTGTAATTTATTTTCGATTCTACGTGTCTTTCGAGTTTTGTGTAATTTCCGTTAGCATTTCAATTTAACAGGATTATATTTTAATTTGCAAGCTACACAGAAGGAGAGAGGGCGAAAAATTGGAGTTCTGTGGTGTGGGTGGAATGTAATCCAAGTGTGGACTCTAAACATTTGTGGGTGGCAAGGGAATGCTAAGCACTAGGAATGGGATCCAAAAGTGGAAGAAGAAGAAGCAGTTTTCTTGGTTGGTTTGGAGGGTGGTGGTAAGGGAAAAAAGGGTGCGGAGTAGCAAGAAAGTTGTGTGTTGTGAAAGCCAAGTTAAAACCAAACCCAAAACCCACTTGGCCAGTGCAGGCCTAGAAAACTGGGTCAGCAGCGACATGAGTACCACACCGAGTTAGAAGAGTGCGCAAGCGAGAGAGTGAGAGACATGTAGACAGGCAGAGAGCGTGTCAGAAGCAAAAAAGAAATAGAAAGAGAAAGAAAACAATCCAATCCAGTTGTGGTTTTTATGTTTTCTTTGGTTTCTTTTAAGGTCTATCTAGTTGAAGTCCACTGTATTAATGTATGCATATGTGTGTGTGTGTGAGTGTGTAGCTGCAACGCTGCATAAACATTTGAAAGGCGACAGAAAAAAAGCAAATGTAAAGAAATATCAAGCAACAACAATTATGCGCAATGCGCAAACAACAACAACAACGCTAAGATGAAAAGAGAAAAAAGAGGTGCTGTAAGAAAAAAAGCGAAGCAGCAAGAAAGCGTAGCCCCAAAGCAGCATACACAAAATGTATTCAAACTAATGGCGCTGAGTCAGCGAGCGGGAGCGCGAGCTCAACGTGCGCCACAAAAAGCTCTGTGCTGCCAAGCTACAGAAACTACATCAGCGCTACACACACATACACAGATACATACAGCAGCGAACACGAACACGTGACAGCGCCTGTAATTGTATTGGTTGAAGCTGTCGCTGCTGCCGCAGTTGAAGCTTTTTAACGAAACTTTGCTCTCGCTCTCTCTCTCTCACTGAAGCACGCGCGCGCGCACTTCTAAGCACATTCAAATTGGACGCGCTTTTTGTATCTTTCGGATATGTACATACGCTGTGTATATAAGCAGTGTATGCATAGGTGTGAATGTGTTAGTGTAGGGAGAGAGCAGGGGCGCAGTTTGCGCAGCTACTGCGACGTCGACGCCACATTTAAGTGTGCCACATTTTTTCTATGTTGTTGCTGCCTGGTTGCCAAGCGCACATACAGACATACACACCCATACAGGCAGACAAACATATGTGTATACATACTAGTATTTTTCAGCCTTATGTCAAAAATTCATGTGAATTAAGAGCCAACGATAGCGATGACTGCAGCATTTCAATTAATGCTGAATTCGTGTCAATGTATTTACAATAGGAACACATACTCACATACATGTGTACTATGTACTTACATACACATGCTCGTATGTACTTATCCATTATCCGCCGTTATCCGTTTATCGACATTCCATTGTTTTTGGCTGTTTACTTAACCTAAATGTTTGCTCCTCTGTCCCCACCCTTTCGCCTAAAGCTCCCAGACATGTGCCTTTCATTGGGGTGGTCTTATGTAATTCTGCTTGCGGAAATAGGCTTCATATATATACATAAATGTGTGTATGTATCTGTAAGAACCGTTTGCCCCAATAAATAAAAGCTTTCATACCAACAATTATTAAAACACGGTTCTTGTAAAATTTTGCCATTTATACATATATATATTTAATATTATTCCACTTAATGCATAATGTTACTTAATTCGATTGTAATGGATTATTATATATTTATATAGATTTCATTTTGTTTCATCGTTTTGTTGTTTTCATTTTGTTTTTTACATAAGAATCGGAAATTGTTAGCAATGTAGAAAAGTATTTGCATTGATCTTGAATACCCTTACTATACCAGTTGTTGTTTTTGTTGCTGCTTCTTTGCTGCGCATAATTCAATTAGTCTATTAAATGAGTTGCATATGTATGCGTGTGTGTGTGTGTTTTATCTGCTGCTGCTACTCTTCCTCTCTTCTCTCTTTCCTCTCTCCCTCAACAATGTACACATTTTTTTCTATAATCGTCGCTCGATTCACTTCAAATTGCTGACGTACATAAATACAGTTAATGTAAGTGTGAGTTGGTCTGTGTATGTATATGTGTGTGTGAGTGTAGAGTGCATTAACTCGTGTGGGGCTTATTGATTGCTGCAGTGAGTTGAGCTAATAACATTTAAAAAAAAAACTAATCTAAACATAGGAAAATTTAAGGTTTAAAATAAACTCGTTTCTCTTCTTCTTCATCTCAATCTAGCTATCTCTTTCTAGCCGCTGCTACAGTTTACATATATATAGATATATATCTTTACAACTTGTGTTTTATGTTGCCGATCTTGCAAATAACAAGGTTTTTTTTTAGTTTTAATTTAATTTTAGTAAAAAATTAAGCAGCTCAAATATATATATATAGTTTTTGGGAAACAGTTTTAAAAAAACTTAAAAAATTTAACATTTTTTCAATTGTTTGTTTTTCTTTTTGCAATTATTGACTTGATATTAATTTAATCTGCTTCGCATTTATCGTTTTTTATATATATATATTTAAATACACAAAACTGATAAGAATATTTTTAAAGTATGTTTTTTAGTTACATGTGAATACATACATATTTATATATATAATAATATTATGTACTTGTTGTCGTTGCCTTTGTTTATAATAATAGTTGCCGTTATTATTATAAACAATTTAAGCTTTTTAAAGAGCAACAACTACATACATATTTACATCGCTTTTTCTTCTTTTTTTTTAGTTTTTTATGTTTTTTGAGTACAATTTTACAATTTTTTTGTTTCATTTTTATGATTTTTTTAAAATAATTTTATGTGTTTTTTTTTTCATTTGATTTCGCTAGTTTTTAAGGGCTTTAAGAATGGTAACAGCTCGAGTTTGGTAGCTGCTTTAGCGCCCAGGTGTATAAAACCACAGGTAAATACAGGAATTTCATTTATAATTATAATACAACTCATTAAAATTTGTTTAACATTTGCATTCGGCATTTTTAAAATGTTCTCAATTTTATGTTTCATTTAATTTTTAAGTGTGTGTGTGTGTGGGGTGTTTTTTTGTTGTTGTTTGTTTGTTCATTCTTCGGTTGGATTTCAAAACAAATTTTTTCAATTATTACTACTAAATACAGTTTCGAATTTGTTTTTCCTCTCTCGTATTTAACAGTTTTTTCCTTTCCTCTTCGTTTTCCTTTCGTTTTTCTCTTTTGCGCCTTGTTTGTTGCTTTTGCTTTTGTTATTGTTTCTCATTTTTCATTGTTTCATTATTTGCTTAAAACGATTTTACTAAAAACTAAACACATTTTTGTTAGTATATGTATATATATATATATAATTGATTTTATGGGTTGCCTTTGTTGCTGCTGTTGTTATTGTTGTTGTTTCTGCTGCTGTTGGTGCTCCAATTCTGCTGTCTGTTTTCCTAGCAGGCACAAACATGTTTATGCATGTCAAACTTCTTTTCTCGTTTATCCATTCAGTTTATGCTAACAACTTCCTGATTCTCGTTACCGCCATCGACGGCCATATTCAGCTGCTGGCTAACATTAGATTTGGCCAAACACGATCTTGCCACCGATTCGAATAATCTGCAAAAGGCAAAGAGTGGGAAAAGATTGAAAAAAGTTGAGTTAGAAAATTGATTAATCGAAATCGAGATAATTTGAAATCACTTACAATATTTTTTTCTCTTATATATAGTATATATAGTTATGGTTCGAAAATTTCAATATAATTGGAATTAAAAATAAATTATAATTATTTTCTTTTGATATTCAGGCGTTTTTACATGCAAATTTGCGTTATCGTTATCATAATCGTTATCTTATTGCTTAACTCTTGCTATGCTGCACACTGAATGCCGTTCAATGGCTCAAACCGATTAAATACAATCAGACATTCACCAAAATATCTGAAAACGAGAACGAAAGCAAAATGAACGAGGAAATCATAAAATGACCACGCATTGTGTTTTTACTGTTGTGCCGTGTAGTGTAGTGTAGTGTGTGGGTGTGTGTTGTGCGAGTGTGTGTGCTACTACACTACTTGAAACATTTAAACATTTAGTAAAAAGAATTTTTAAAAAAGATTTTAAGTCAGTTAAGCTATAACTCTACCAGTAAAAATTGATATGCTCTTAACACTAATTTAAATGTTTTTTTTATAAGTAAATTCCTAAATTTAACGAATTTTAAAGTTAGTTAATCACTCTAGCTATCCGATTTATCAGACTTTGGAAACTTACTTGGTAATTTCAGGTGCGCAATGCACGAAATCATGATCCCAGAACTTGTAAATTGGATTCTTGATGAGCTCAATGAATGTGATCAAGAGGCCCCAAGGATGCGGCCGATTGACAATCAAACGCTCTAGGAGCACTCGTGTGATCTGCTCCTGAATCGCCTCCGAATTGGCCTCGGCGAACAGATGAAGGACCGCACAGCTGAAGTAGTGCGTGTGACTGTTCGGATAACGCAATTGGTTGGCAATCGCATTTAGGAACAAGTAGCGTCCCTCTGTGTCTAGATCAACGGCCAGATTCTGGAAAATGTCCATGTGAGCACTGTGCGCAATGTTCGAAGTGTTTGGCACAAAGTTTTTGTTCCTATGGAGAGTTGAGAAGCATAAAAGTGGGTTAGTATGAGGAAACGGTAATGAAAAATACACACAGCAGTTCCTTATCCCCTTGAAGACTCACCTGATCAGAGCAATTGCTTGGGTGCCCACATACATGACCAGGGCATTCATCAGGGTCATGTTGTAGCGCGTGCCTGGCTCGCTGGTAACCTGCAGATGACCCCTCAGCTCCGAGAGGAATGTGACGGGAGCACGTGCTTTCAGATACGAGTCCAAATCCTTCTTGAAGTTCGGAGGTTGAATGTTCATGATATAACTGCTGCAGACCTTGGGGGCATTGCTGCTGTCGGACAACATGTCCACCTTGAGGTTGGGCGTGAAGGGATCGGGGAGACGCATATTCCGAGGGAATGCCGACAGAATGATATTACGCATCTGGACACAGTTGGGTGGTATGGTATCGCAGAAGCCGAAGTGATAATCACACAGAAATTCGGGGAAATCGTGCAGCAGTACGAGGAGTACACGGAGCGTGCCCTTGTAGAGCAACTGCACTGGTTTACCAAGCTCCGTGTTGCGCAAGAATGGCGCCAGATACTTGAACAGATCCTGCAAGAGTTGGGCGTACAGAGGCCAACCCTTTTGGCCGGGTATCTGGACCAGAATGCGACCCAGGAAGACGCGATGCGAGATCAATTCCAGCCAGGCAAAGCAAAAACCAGGAGCAACGCTCGGGTTAAGCAGATGATAAGTGTAGGCAAATGCCGACACGATGCTGTGCATCAGGGACTCCAAGTTGACATCGGCAGAGCACAATTCCATGAAGAGCATCATGAAGAAGCGATGGTAGCCCACCTGC
Organism: Drosophila parthenogenetica; assembly: GCA_035047505.1. Classification (NCBI taxonomy): domain Eukaryota; kingdom Metazoa; phylum Arthropoda; class Insecta; order Diptera; family Drosophilidae; genus Drosophila; species Drosophila parthenogenetica. The sequence goes on from JAWNPM010000087.1 coordinate 9,109,311, forward strand.
TGGAACCCAACGCCACGCATCTCGTGATCCTTGAGCAGTGTGCCCAGTACAATGCCCAGCACTTTGTTGAGCAGATTGATCTTGGTGGTTGGATTACCCGCTTCGCCAGAGTGACGCACCAGCATCGCAATCAAATGCACAAAGGCATCAATCCATTGGAATATCTTGTTCTTGGCCTGGTTAATTGGCAGAGTGGGTTCCGCAAACATTCGATAGACAACATCCGTGCAAATGTGTGTTGCCTGTCGGAAGAACCTGGTGATCAAATCATCTGTCTTCAATATGCCGTATGTGTTCATCTTCTGCACGAATGCTCCGAAGTTGCGGGCATCCCGTGTCGTCTGCTGATTCTGCTGTGTATAGAGCGCTACCCAGTCCTTCAGCAGGAACTCGGTCTTCTCCTGCAGACCAGGTGGGTCATCGGTGTCGCATGACTGTAAAAGGAAGGAAATTATGTTATTTAATCAACCTTTCTGCTCGCTAAAACCCCTTGGAAACTCACCCTAACGTGATGCATGCCGGAGTGAATGTAGTGCGATGTGCCCGCAAGATAGCGCTCGCCGGGATTGAATGGTCCGTAGTCGCTGGCATTGAGATTACCGGACCACAAGGTCTCGATGGCATTCACAATACACTCGGGATAGCGATGGCGGTGCTGGGTAAGACGTCCCAAAAGCTCCACGGTGGCCATGAACTCATTGTCCGAGACAATGTTGATAGCACGATCCTCCAGAATGAGACGCTCGAGTAGCGCAATGCCAAAGGAGATGGCAACGTAGTTGTTGCCATTCTCCATGCAATCCCGCAGCATGCCATCAAACTGATTGAGATTAACGAAGTGGGATGTGATCAGAGCACGTGCGGCCTCCACATTATAGCGCACCTCCTCGCGGATATCGAAGAAACACTTGGTCACTGCACGCTCCGTGTTGGGTGCTCCAAAGCTATTGTGCAGCAGACTTAGAATCCGCAAGTGAATGTCACGATATAGTTTCATTTGCTCCAGATGATCCTGGACATTAATCAAGCCCTCGGTTAGGCCCTCAACGGCACGGGTAAGCAGATTAAATGCCGATTCCTGGTCCCGCAGACGACGGGTGGCCATCAGGGCAGTAAGGAGCATGTGCATCTTACTGGCCTGCAGCTGCAGGGTGGGCACATTGATGGCTGTGTTCATGAATGCCTCCATTTTGTTGGCCACCTCAGCGTAGACCATGCTGCTCTCATCGTTGGCAAACACATTCGGTGGCTGCAAATCCTGTGGCTTTGGCACAAACATTGCAATGTCCTGATCGCTCATCTGCTGGAACCCGGGAATGCTGCGTGCAAACTCCGAATAGACGGCATACAGTGTGGGTGGTGCTGGGCCCACCTTGAGACGCACTGGCTCAGGCAGACGTTCCTGTTGATAGCTCAAGATCTGTGCATCCACAAAGCGACTTCCCTCCTCGCGGGCAATTTTCCTGGTCTCAAAGTCCGTCGATAGACGTCGATCGATCTCCAGAGCGGATTTCTCCGCCGACGTCTTCTGTATGAATGCACAGACGAGCTCGACATTCTCATTGGCCAATTGCACAGACGCGGCGTGGATGTCCGACATGTTGGGGACGCCCGTCAGCGCTGTCATGAATGCCTTGTGCAGATTCTGGTTAATGGCACGCGCGATCTCATCCTTTCCAGTGATCATGGCCATGCCAGCGGCAAGATTCCTGACCATTTGATGGGCAGCTGTGCGCATGCGATTCTCATCTGCATCTAGAGCGAAATCCTTGCGAATGATCTGCTCGGTGGTGGCACAGGCGATCCTAATGCTCCTATCTACAACTGGCTGCAGCCAATCTGTAATTGTGCGTTCGATGGCATTCACCACGATGTGCTTGATGCCGGGGTTGGCGTGTAGAAACGGTATATTCGCTGGCAATACCAACTGCTGGGCAATAAGCTGGAAATTAGATACATTCACCTCCACGTAGGAGTAACGTGGCTCTGGTGGTGGCAGCACCACCTGGCTGGGATCTGTCGGCAGATTGGGTGAGGCCACTGCGCCAGCTGAGCCAGCGGCATTTGAATTGTTCATCATCATCGACTGTGCCTCCTCAACAGATGTGGGCACCGATGGCGGCACCTGTTGCTGCTGCTGTTGTTGTTGCTGCTGCTGTTGTTGCTGTTGTTGCGTTGCCTCCACCACCTTTGGCTTGGGCTGGGACATCTGCTGCTCGATGAGCAGCGCACGCGTGGGATCCTTCAGATAGATCACCGGCTTGAGTTTGTCCAGCTCCAAATTGAGTGTCTTGCATAAAACTTCAATTTCAAATTTCAAATTCAATTTAAGATCAGGTTCCTGATGCAGTTCACCCAGCACATACATAATGCCCATGGTCCAGGGATTAGGGGATTTGAAGATGCGCGACTTGGCCGAAGATTCAAGAATTTTGGCCACGAATGGCACCACAAACAACAGCTCCTGTTGTCCCTTGTGATAGGCCTCCGCTAGCAGGGATTTCAAATCCAAATCAAGCTGTAAAATTGGACGATTGCGTCCCAATGTCATCATGCCTAGCCAATGGCCAAGATTCTTTAAAAGACTGCGATCCGAGAAGTTAATCACACCCTTATCTGATCGCAGCAAAACTTTGATATTTCGCAGCGTTTCCTTGGTCACAAAGCGATTGATTTCACTGTTTTTGAGTGCGTCCAGGAAATTGTAGTAGAGCGTGTGGAAATTGAACTCCATTGAGGCCCGTTTCAGCACCAAGTACTGGGCCAACCAGGGCCAGTACTCCTTGGTCATGATCTCCTTGATTTCCTCGCATTTCTGCGGTATATTCAACTGACTGAGATTGTTGAAAATGAACGCGGTCTTGTCTTGCACTGGCTCTGGTGGCACTGTCACCTTCTCCTCCTGATTGGCCACCAGCAGAGTGTCGATATTGGTGGCATTCGCAATGGACTTCATGCGTGTGGCGTGGGACACAGCCACTGGAGGCTTCTGCACATTCGACGCAGCGGGCATGTTACCTGAAAGGGAGTGAAAAGTGGGGACAATTTTAGTTTGGTTCGCTTTTTAAGCACCTAACCATTAATGACCAATTTGGACAGGTCATAGCTATGGGAATGTAAGAATCTGCTTACCTGGCATGGAATTGGCTCGATACAAAGGTTCAGTTGCGCCAGCTCCTCCGCCCTGAGCTATAGCCGATGGTATGGTATTGCTCAGACCAATGAGCTTTTGCTGTGGCGGCTCCTGGCCATGCATGCCGTACTCCACATACTGGATCAGATGTTGTGGAAAGTCCGTAAAGTGCGGAATTGAGCGTATGTGTTCGCAATACTTGTTGTAGGTGTGGAGACGCGTCTTGAATCGATCCAGGGCCGTAACACCAAAGTAATAGAGCTTGGAGCCTTCGGGTTTGCGCAGAGCATCGAGCACACAGCGCAGTGAGAGACCCAAGGCCACAAACGTGGGCACCAGATTCCGATCAATGATGCCACCAAAGAGTTGTGCTGTGATTTGCAGCTCCTTTTCGGGATAATGGGCAAAGAAGCGATACTCCTCGAATAGATTACGCAGCATGCAGAGGAAGACCTCCTGTTCCCGTCGATTGCTCGACTCCTTGAAGCGCTGCAGTATGTCCAGTACTTCATCAATGGATAACGTAGGATTCGGCTGATGATTATAGATGCGTTGGAAGTATGAATTCGCCTCATCCTCGACCTCCTTGGAGACGGGCATCTGTAGGTCAGCCATCACTGAATTATTGGGATTAGGGGCAGCCGGGGCTGGTTGTTGGGGTCCCGAGGGCAGCATACGTCCCAAATTACCCACATTCGGTGGCGGTGGCGCTGGGATCTGTATGGGAATGGGCGGATACGGATTTGCAGCGCCGGGATTCATGAGACGCGACGGAGATGCTGGAGTAGAAACCAAGTTATCTGTTGCCAATCACAAAGATAGTATATAAATTTAAATTCAAATTACAAACATGCAAAAGCACGCACACAAACCCAATAAAGAGTTTAACTTGGTGCGATTAAGAATTGCTTAAAATTAGTTGGGAATTTGGGAAGGACACAGTCATGGGTAATCGGAAGGAGCTATCTTAATGCTCTCTAAGGAGAAAGGGGTAGAATACTAATCGTACAGACGAAATGGCAAGGATTTGTGAGTAAACATTTCTCTAGATCACAAATTTTTGGTCAAAGAAATCTATATTTAAGATATAGACCAGATAGCTCCTATATAAAACAAAATCATGTTTAGACTTCTGGTCTTCTATAGAGCAAAGCAGTTTTAGCCAAGAAAATATACTCACTCAGCATGTTGCCGAAGTTGAAGGCGCCATTTGGGCCGCCCAGATTGAGACCAGCCAGATTGTTGGACATATTGGTCAGTGGATCCATGCCGCCGGGTCCAAACATTTGCTGTGCATTCAGGTTGCCCGCGAAGGGTTGCTGTGGCTGCGGCGGTGGAGGCACAGAGCCGGGCACAATGCCACCACCTGGCAAATCCATGCCACGATGTCCACGCATTATGCTTGCTTGAGGTGGCACAAGTCCTTGCGGGCCGCCAGGTTGTTGTTGCTGCTGCTGCTGTTGTTGTTGCTGCTGGGCGGCACGTGCCTTGTTGGCCATAATAGTGACATTGGCCACCATTTGCATTATCATTTCGGCTATTTCCGGTTGCATACAGCTGTTCATGCATGTCTGCAGGCAAGTGATCATTGTGGTGACTGTTTCGGGCAACAATTGTGCCTGTTTCGGAGGCAATTGGTCCTCGGGAAGCTTTGCATTCGTCACCTGGGGACAGCGACGCTGCAGCACTTTGATCATGGCCTGGATGAAGGGTTCGCCGTGTTCCCTTATCTTGTCACTCAGCCATTTCTCCAGCTGCAAGAAAAACCAAAGGAAAGTTTTAATATTTATGGAGTTTTACATGAAATTCTAAGTAATGTGCATGTAAAATGACAGTGTTAAATAGTGTTAAATAGTGTTAGTAGTAGCTCTTAATAATTACCTTTAAGTACTCCCTTCGCGATGCCAAACAAGCCAGATCAATGATGAACAAAAAGGAGCGAGCATTGAGCAATGAGGAGAGGGCCTTCAAGTCCTGAGCCAAGTCCAAAATACGCGACAGTTTCACTTGATCAAATTCACTGCCACGCAAATACCACTCGGACATGGCGTTCATAATGTTCGGTCTTAGCTGGAAATTGGTGGAGCTCCAGGCACTGGCAAGAATCACATTCGAATTTGGATGATTACCCAGGAATGTGGGTATCAATTGATTGAACAGATCCTGTCGCAGTGGTGTCAACGGCGGATTTATGTGCAACAAAGCCAGGAATAGCACATCCGGACAATTTTGAGCCGGAAATTTGAACAATTCGTGCACTTGACTATAGTAACCTTTGTCCGCAATGGAGAGTAATACTTCCACCAAATGTAACGATTTCCAGGCTGCAATCTCCTTGTTGTCCGCATCGGGTGGCGTCTTTAAAACATCCAATGTCGGTTGACTGAAGACATAGTCGGCAAAGGAGAACAAATCGGGATTCTTCAACATAATTGTCACTAGCGATAACTGGCCTTCGGTATTCGCCCAATGGCGATAAATGCATTCCGGTTGGGGGAACAGATTAGATTGTGTTGCCAATCTTAAAATGGTCAACAACAGATCCAAACCGATGCGATCTTTTAGTACAAACTCCGGATGATCCAATTCTATAAGCAAATAATTTTGTAGAGAAATTATACAGATATATATATGGGTATATAGAGTATATCACAAAAATTAGTTCAATAGAGCTAATCGAATTAAAAAGAAAATACTGTAGATAATTTATCAAATACTATCCTCGCTGGTGTCCGCGTGTTCAAAAACGTGTACGAAAATTCAACTAAATTAGAAATGTATAGAGACTTTTCAAAACTAAATAACTATTAATACTAAATACTAAAATAGACGATGACATAAACATAAAATGTTTATACAGAAATTAAGCCAACTAATGACATTAATATCCAAGTTATGCTTTAACTTGATGCCCAGATGTTTTGAAGGTATTTAGAGTGCGGAGTAGTGCCTGTCGTTTCAGCTTTTTTCCCGCTAGCTATGCCTAATCGTCCCAATCCCCCACTTACCCATGCAGACGTCCTTCCAGTTGAGCTGCGGCACCAGCTCCTTGAGGGCCTGCACGAAGACATCGGGCTTCCATGTTTGTGTGGCATCGGTCGTCTCCTTTTTGTCCTTCTTCTGATCGCTGGCTGAGCTGCCGGATTCGCTGCTGCCATCGTTGTTGTTGTTATTGGAATTTTGCTGGGCAGACTGTTGGGATGCAGATGTGGAACTGTTGCCAGCTTGGCCAGGCCAAAAGTTGGCTGGTGTCGGTAGATTTACATTGCAATCGAGTAGCGATGAGTGACGACGGCACATAAGTCCAATAATTTTGGCCACATCTTTGGACTGTATTTCGCGGGATGCGCCGCCACAACACAGATGATTTTTGCACTCTTCAACGCTCGATGTAAATTCATAACCGATTTCAAGGATTAAATTAATCCAAGATGTGTCCATAATATTATTTTTGCCCTAAATGCAAAGGAAACAAGTTAGGTAGTGGTACAAGATGCTTTAAAAGAGATTCATTTACCTGTTTTGTAAATATTATCTCGCATAAATGGTCATAGATATCCTCAATGCCAACTTCATTCAGATTATCTGCATTGGAGCTGCTCCAATTGCTGTTATTCGTCGCGTTCGTGGTCGCTTCCTCCTCAGCATCAGTTTCGTTCGACCTGGAGCTGGACGCAGGAGTTGATGTCGTCGTCGTAGTCGTTGTTGGCGTCGTCGTTGCGCTGCGATATAACAGTGGGGCAAGTACCAATGGCACCGCTTCGCGCGGAAACTCCTCGCGTAGTTTGTTTAGAAACTGCGCCTCCAACTGCGGCGATACGTATTCGTGGAGACAGCAAAGTAAGTACTGCAATAGATCGAATGAGATCTCATGCAATCCACTGGCAGCAGCGTTTTGACCCAAATACGAGTCAAGCAGATCAGGCAATGAATGACGGAGACTATCCCGAGCCGTCTGTCGTAGTTCGGGATGAGAACTATGGGTTACCGCTAGCGCAAATATGCACTCGCAGAGTTTATTAATGCCGGTTAGCTTGGCAACTTGTCCAATGAGCTCGGCAATAGCAAACGGCTTCAGACTCTGCTAATAGAAGATTAAAGTTTACATTGATGCTTTAAGGTAAATGGTTATGGTAGTTACCTTTTGTTTGGCAAAGTGCTGATCAAAAGCAATGCAAATGTTGGTCACAAACGATGAGCTCTGCAATTGGCGCTGCAAATGGGCTCCAAGCAGCTTTGCCTGCAGCTGGGAGGCAACGTTTGGCGACAAATCCTGCAAGTTTAATACCGTAAACAGATAGCGGAGACAGCTACGATCCGCATCGAGGCCGTAGTCTTGAATAAACTATTGTTTTTTTGTGAGAAAAAGAAAGAAGAATTGGAAATTCTTAGATTAATTTAATGAGTCGATAAATCGATTACCTGAGCATGTTGCCGTGCCCGGGCAACAGAAGTTAGAGATCGATAACAACACATGGAGCAATTACAGCAATTACAGTAATTAATTGATGCAATTATTTAATATCTTCTTTTTCTTCGATTTTCATTGCACACTTTGAAATTTTGACAAGTCATAAACAGAAATATTAGGCGTAGCTAACTTTACACTTCTATTAAACTACTAAATACAAAATTCCTTACAATACTGACAAACGTACACACATTAATACACACACACAGACTTACTCACACGCACACAAGTGCTCTGTATTGTGTGAGCGAATCCAAGTGTACGCAGAAGCGAGACAACAACAGCTGTGGCCGCGCAGCTGCTGCTCCACAAAAACAAAAATGCAAAGTGTTGAAAAAAGGCATACAAAGTACTTGGGAATTATAGGCCTACACAAAATCCAAGAAGAAGACGAAGGGGTAAAGGGAAAGGTTCAATAAATATGTACCTAAAGATGTTGCTAGAAACACAACATTTTCAAAACTTATTTTATTTAACCATAAGAACGTCCTTACCAAAACTCCAATTGCATATATTAATGCTTCCTTTTTTTGCTCAAATTGCGCACTCAATGAAATAATTTAGACAAGTTCGTACACTGAACTTGGAAGGGCTGGCGGCAGCGCAGCTGGCCAGAAAAGTTTGTACTTGGCGTTTTTGCACAAATTCACTTGAGTTTTTTCACTATGTCGCACGCATAAGCGGCGTGCATTGTTTATAGTTAACAATTAATATAGTTTTGTACATTCTAAACAGCTTGTAACTTAACAAAAAAGACAATTTTATTGTACAAGAAACTCGCGCAACGCAGAGAAATTTTCTGCTTTTTACACAAACTGTAATGGCGTCGGCAAAAATGCATGTGCGAGCGAAATGGCGCTATACATATAATCGAAACAGTGCCGATTAAGTTGGCAGCCCTCAAGTGTGTGTCCTAACACTGATATGTGCAAAATTTGCCAACACTTGTAAAAACGGTTTCATTGTCGCTGAGTATTATTGTTGTTGTTATTATTATTATTTGGTTATGTACTATTCGAAACAAGGTTAAATATGAAAACATACCTGCTTTATTTGCTCGCTGCTCTCATTAAAATTTCGTTTGTTCACGTGTTTGACCAAATTACGAATCTGCGTTAGCGGTGTCTTCAATTGGTTCTCTACGTTCATAATTCTACGTATGGTTGTGTGATTTGTGTAGTTCGTTGAGGTTTTGTCAGTTTTTCTTTTGCTTTTCGCTTTGTTGTCGTTGTCGCTGTCGCTGTCTTTGGCACTTTCAGACGACTGAGCGTTTAATTGTGCTGCTCGGGGACTCTCTCTGGGTGGGTGATGGTGTTGATAACGCCAAAAATTAGTCGAAAAAATACTTTTCACTCACAGACACACATTTACACGCGCTTGTATTCTCCTTCTCATATATGTGTGTTTACCAATACGATGAAATTGCCAAGTTGCCCTGTATTGGGGTATTGGTATTGGTATTTTGACGTATTTATTGTTGCTTCTTCTTTTCAAAACGTAAACGTATTGTGTATTACGATTTCTTCTGTTAATTTGCGCCGCAAATATTAATTTTTTTTTAGTATAGCTTTTCAAAATTGTTTTTTTGTGTTTATTTTTATTCCTATTTCATGGCACTTGGCTGAGGCCCCTCACCGTCTCCCTCTTCGTAGGGGCCAGCAGCAGGCTCTACATTGCTGGCATCTATTTGGACAATTGCAAACAATAACAACTATCGAAAAATGTACAAGTCATGGACAAACTGTTGCTGCTTATTTGGTTAACTTTTACCCCGTCCAAAATCTTTCTTGCCAGCAAGCACAGCACACACGTAATGGGAATGAATGAATCGCACGTACGCACACACAGACAATAGGCACACACACATCAACTCTCTCGCATAAAGAAATTTCTTTTCTTTGATTTGTTCACGCTACACGAGTGTTTTTTTCCCACGCAAATTACTTGAGTTAGAGCACTGCAAATTTCGTTGTTCGAAACAAATGTGTTATTTGATGTGTTAATTTTGTTCGAAAACTATTATTAATTTCCACACTTAATTTTGATTAATTTAATCGCCATTCATTCGATCGCTTAAAAACCACACACACGCAGACAGAAAAGTCGAAATATTTTACAGCACCTATTATTGTCGTTTTTCAACACGAACAGCTGCTCAAATATAGCGCCATTGGGGGTGCTCAAAACAGCCGTGAGCACATGTTAAAAATTTAAAAATTGGAAACTATTTGAAGAACTTTTTTAAAACATTTATAGTATCAAACTTTCATCTTCATTATATAAAACTCAATTTAAATTAAATAATCAAATTTTGAACAAAGGTCCCCAGTCGACGAAACTATCGTTATGTTGCAAATGCTTATTGTCAGAGTAGTGTTAAAAAACGTATTCGTTAATTGATCAGCTGTTCGCAGACTTTAATTATTGCAGATTTTTTAATTAGCTGGTCTGTTAAATTTGTAAAACTTTCACAAAATAATGCTTAGTTTAAAGGAAGCGATGGAAAACAACAAGCGTTATAGTAAACAGTTGAAGAGCATTTGAAGAGCGCGCTCTCAATGGGCCATCATGCAAGTCTGCTCGTGCATCGCGTGGGAAGGGAGGAAGCACGCAAGTGTACACATAACAAGAACGCACACATTCAGTTAAATAAAATAAATCAGTCAATCAAGTTAAATGTGTGCCGCGCGTAGTCCAATTGTTAGTGCATTATTCAAACAGAATGTGATCTTTGGCTTTGCCACTAACGCCAGCAGGCATGGCACTAACAGCAGGCTGAGTAGGCTCACAAAATCCCTGAGCACTACAACAACAACAAGGAGTAATTTGAGCGATTGTGAAGAAACCGTTACGAATCAATCAAAGTCAATCAAGCACAGTCAATCAAAAACAGTGAGTGATTTCCAAGCGCTCTACGAAGCAACCAAAAAGAAATTTCAATGTAAGCCTTAAACTAGTTATTAGGCAAAGTTATTATTAAAATATATACATATTTTAAATATGCAGTTGGTCAAGTGAGTGCTGTGAGCACCCTGTACTGAGCACATGTACAGTGGGTGAGTTAAGTTTGTGGAGTGAAAATAAAAGAATAAAAAGTGTTTTTTTATGATCAGCTTTAAAATCAGTTAATATTGTGTTTAATTATAAAAGTTTTAAAAAATATATAAATTGAGAAATCTGTATTAAAATTACTTATTTTTAAGTACTGTCCACGTTTAGTTAAAATCAAAAGACAAAAATGTTGTGCATAAATTTGTAACAAGTAAAGGGTATTTTGCAGTGACTTATGCTCGTTGCTGTACATTTTATTCACTTCTGTCTCGCTTGACCAACTGTTTGCTCCACTTTTAAAATAAGGGTTAAATGATTTGAGCCCCAATTGTGACGACTCCTTTATTGCAGCCAAAAAACTCCCCGTCGACGTCCACCCAGACGCCGTGTTCGCGTGCAATGAACTCGACTTGAGTGAGGTGCAGGTCTATGGCTTCGACTATGATTACACGCTGGCCTGCTATAAGCCCATATTGGAGGATTTGCTCTACAATTTGGCTAGGGAAATGCTCGTGAAGCGTTTCCGTTATCCCGATGATATTCTAGAACTCGAATATGAACCAAATTTTGCTGTGCGTGGCCTGCACTACGATGTGGAAAAGGGTTTGCTCGTCAAACTCGATTCCTTTCTGCAGCTGCAATTGGGCTCTGTTTACAGAGGACGCACCAAAGTGGGCGCTGAGGAGGTGCTAAAGCTCTACCATAATCGACTGCTGCCCATTGCGTATGTGGAGGGACCAAACAGCACACATCAGGTAAGGGAATCTTTAACTCAGACCCTAAAGGCTTTTAGCCCTTTAACCCTTTTTTCCCCTTCTTCTCTTGCAGCACAATACAAACTCGAAGATGGTACAATTGGCTGATCTATTCTCTGTGCCCGAAATGTGTCTGCTCTGCAATGTTATCGAGTATTTTGAGCATAATCGCATCGATTACAATCCCGAAATCGTTTTCCATGATACTAGAACCGCCATGGGTTCCTGTCATCCCATTATGCATGCCACCGTCATGAAGAATACTGAAAAGTATATCGAACGCAATGCAAAACTAGTGCAATATTTTCAGAAGCTACAAAAGGCGGGCAAGAATCTCTTTCTGGTCACAAACAGTCCCTTCTCCTTTGTGTGAGTCTGTAGACGAAACTGTTCCATACTCAACTAATTTGTGACTTTTTCCCTTTAGTAACTGTGGCATGTCTTATCTGGTGGGCGCCAATTGGCGGGATTACTTCGATGTGGTCATTGTTCAGGCTCGAAAACCAAAATTCTTTACCGACGAATCTCGACCCATTCGACTCTTTGACGAGAAGACTCGATCACATGTTTGGGATCGTGTTTTTAAGCTGGAGAAGGGAAAAATCTACTATGAGGTAAGCAAGAAATAGCAGTTCTCTGGTGTAACTAGCTGTTTTTGACTCTGTAATTGCTTTCTGCAGGGCTCAGTGCGTCAACTGCAGGAGCTGAAGGGCTGGCGTGGTCATTCCGTGCTCTATTTTGGAGATCACCCCTACAGCGATCTGGCGGATGTGACCTTGAAGCATAGCTGGCGCACTGGCGCGATTATCAGCGAGTTGGATGTGAGTATCTCAAAGATACAATCGAAAGGAAAATGTATCTAAGGCGATTTTCATTTATCTGCAGCACGAGATCAAGACGCTGAACCGCGTGGACTTCAAGAAGAATGCGAATTGGCTGCAAATGCTGACGCAGCTCATAGAGGACACGCAGGACGACGACAGCGAGGCGGCGCAGGTCTGTTTGAGGGACTGGATGGACGAGCGGGATCAGTTGCGGTATGGTAAAAGTAACATAGCTGAAGACCCTGTACTTGAAAAGAGCACAACTGGGGCTTGTACAGGGTTTTCTACAGTCGGCACGTTCGACAATAGCCCTACCTACAAGTTGAATAACAAATTTAATGTGTATATACTTATCTTTTCGCAGTAACAAAACCAAGAACGTGTTCAACGAACAATTTGGCAGCGTTTTCCGCACGTACCACAATCCGACGTATTTTTCACGTCGTTTGTTCCGCTTCGCCGACATTTACACCAGCGACATAACCAACTTGCATAAGTTCTCCACGTCGCACACCTTCTATCCCCGACGCGGTGTCATGCCCCACGAATACGCCTCCCATTTTATTTAGAAAGGAATCAAACCTAGCGAACTCTATTCAAAACTCTCTATTGTATCTTGCCAGCGGGCTGCTTTCAAAGATTGTAGTAGATTAGTAACTTAGAATTTGAAAAGTGCCAGAGTTATTGTTGTTTTTTAGTACATTTAGTGCCAGTGAATTTATATACACTGTTAACAGGGATCGGGTATAAGAGTTTCGAGGCTTTTCTTAGAAATCCGATTTATGTTTTTAAAAGTCAGACAATTTTATATATTTTTTAACTAGAACTCTCTTTTTTAGCTCGAAATTAGACAATTTATTTAAATTGTTTTTAAGAAATGACATACAAAAAGTGTAACGCTAGTGACGAAAGCATAACCCAAAAATACGTTATAGAAGCTTGATTTTAATCAAACAAGTTTAAAGACAATAACAAATAGTCTGTGAAATTGTTGCATATATCTCATAAAACAAGTTTACATTTGTGCTGACTGACAGATCAGCGTTTGGGCAGCTATGAAGCTGAAAATTTGACAACAAAAAGCTCCAATAATTCATTTATATACCAAATAAATAAATTAAGAAAGCTCTTAAACCCTTTATCGATATCAGACATAACTCAAGTCGACTTGCAGATCAGCTTTCCATATCTGCACACCTTTTATTTCAATATAAGAAACCTGTTCTAAATTGTTGTTAAACCATATATAATTACGATCCCTGATTGTTAATTACTGCTCAATAAAATCGTTGTAATAGTTGACAAAGATTTCTCTGGTTTCCTTGGGAAGATAGTCGAGGGTGTTGCGAATCTGCTGCAGGCGCTGGGCGTGGCACTTGTGTTTCTTCCAGGCCAGAATGTCCAGTAAGTACGTAAGCCTGGAGATGTACTCGTTGGAGTTCTGGCCACTTTGGGTAGCAATACCAGCCAACTGGAACTCAATGATCTTCATCAACTGCTCGTAGTCTGAGTCAGACCAGGAAGAAGCTATAAAAGAGGTCACATTAGCATCTAGTTGGATTCATTATAGACTCTTTCATACCCTCCTTCACCGCAAAGCAGCCCACAACTAGTTCCTTGGCCAAACTGAGCTTAAGCGTGTGATATCCGATTATCCAAGTCTCGAGTCCTTCGAAGGCCGTGTAAAGATCACGACGCCCTTGGGGATCCCCACAACGCTCCAGTAAATCCATAAAGTGGTCGTACCACTGTGAAAGCTGTGACTTGCCACAGAAAGTGCAGAAGATTTCGATGTCTTCATCGGATTCCATCCACCAGTTGAGATTGTCCTGATGCCGCTGAGGTTTGGGCAGGAAGATACGTCTGCAGCCCTCAAACTCGCAGCGGTAGCGATGGAATTCCAGCTGTGAAACAAACGTTATAGACCCTGTAAGCCACACAAACTAGACAAACTCACGTAGTCTTTGTTCTTATCCGGCACCGCACACTTTTTGCAGTTGCAATTGAATTTGTAGGTGTCCTCTAGCTGTGCCTGACGCTGGCAATGCATTAACTGCCTGCAGTCCGGTGTGTAACAATTGAAGATCTCGTCGCCTGGTTTGAGCTGCTCCACGGCATAGTTGCGCACCAAACACCCGTCGTACTTGGTGTACAGGGAGGGGGCACAGGAGTGATTACACAGACTAAGATAGGGTAAGTTGACGGCCGTGATCAGCGTGCTGTTGGAGAACTTGTGCAGGCAGCCCAGTCGCAGGTGATAAGGGCTTTGCCACAGCGCGGGCTGCAGCAAGGCAAATTCATTGGTGTCGAGGCTGCTGGGAAGCAGTGCATCACCCACATGACCGTTCACCAGTAATTGTCCTGCGTTGCGTAGCAATAGAGCGGCAACAATTAGATGCCAACTCTCCTGGGAGCAACCAAGCTTGAGTAGGTCATAAAACTTGGTGCACTTGTGGAGATAAACCTGTAGCAGGTTGGCACAAAGTGCGTGGTAAACCAGCTCATCCCGCGGCACCTTGTCCAGATGCGTAATCATGCGTAGACTCTGCACAGCCTGGGAAGCACTGTCACTGTGCTCTTGGTGAGCTAGGGCCATGAGAGATTGCCACAGCTCACGGGCATTGGAGCCGCGCATTTGTGGCAGCAGCTGCGGCAAGTGTGTAATCAAGACACGCAGAGCTAGATGGGATACGCCCAGCATCTTGGGCAAATTACGACGATGGGCGGCGCACTCGTAGTAGTGCACGTTGGCGTCCAGCTGGCGACAGTGGCGGGAACAGTATACGACACGCTGACGACATTGGGGACATGGAATGGGTGCACACATCATCACTGCGGCACATTTCTGGCAGATCAAACGCTGCTCCACTGGCACAAAGCACTCTGCCTGCTCCGTGAATATCAAATCTCCTGCGGCAATGCTTTCCTCGGCGATCATGTGGCGTCCTCTACTGCCAGACTCTTTGGCGCTGCAGGAAGGTTAGCTTCAAATCTTTTTCTTAATCTTTGTTTAGAAACATACATTTTGTGGCGCTTCCCTAGTTCCTGGGTGCTCTCCTGCTGCTGCTTATCCTTTGGAGTCTTCTTAAGCACTTTTAGCTCTTGTTGCAGCTGCTCCAGTTGCTCCTTGAAGCTCTCATTCAGCTCCAAGCGCTTCAAGACGGACAAGTGCTCTTCCAGCAGCTTGGCATCGTTTAGCTTCCAGGCGCAGTGAGCTTGTCGCATTATCAGCTTGTGCTCCAGTTTTTCCGGATACCCAAAGTCCAGTGCACAGGCGTGGTCGTCATATGCCTGCTGAAAGTAACCGAAATCCTGAAGCGCCAGTCCACGATTTGCATACGCCAAAGCGAGTTCATCGTAGGCATTCTCCGCTGCCATAATGGCCTGCGTGTAGAGGCGACAGGCGGCGAGTAAGCGATCCGCTGCTTTCGTTGCATCTTCGTCCGCTGTTTTTGCTTTATAAATGCGATTTCCCTCTTCCCTTAAAGATTTTGAGCGTTTCACACACGTTTCCTTGTCCTCTGACTGATGCAGTTCAGCCAGCAACTTATCGGTCATTGCATTGAATTCCTGGAGCTTGTCCTTAGGTAGTGTGTGCAGAACTTTAATTGCCTCAAGTTCATTTTTATAAACTCCATTTAAATTAATTAATTCACTTTGCTTTGAAAAAGTTTCAGCCAACCCAAACATTGTTGTGATACAATTAGCCGGCGATCAGCTGTTTGTGGAAGCACTACCGATAAGAGCGCGAACTTTGAATATCGATGTTAAAACTATCGGCTATTGCAAGCGCCAGTGCTGCCCATCAGTGGCCAGTGTACATATTCAGCTGATGTGGAGGCTCATCGATAGCTATCAGCTGTGCAACGCAACTACCAACCCCATTTTATCGATAAAGTATCAGTTCCACTTTCAGAATTGTTAATCATAGTTGTAGCAAATTTTTCACAATGGATTTGCAACAATTGGAGGAGGAGGCGCGCCAAGCGGCGCTCAAGGACATACAGAACATGCTGCAGCGTCCGGGGCAGCTGGAGAAGGTGGAGCAGTACCGCCACCGCATAGCACGCAAAAAGGCCTCCGTTGAGGCGTTGCTCAAGACGGGAATGCAGAATCAACTGGAGGGCGTACGTGTGGGCTTGAAGCAACTGGAGACGTGTATGCAAGACGTACGAGAGGTGCGACGCCGCATGGATGAAGTTGAGCGGCTACTGGAGGGCGTACCAGAGGTATACGATGCGCTGGAGGCGGTGCGGGAGGAGAACACAAAGCATTCACAGTACGCCACCGCTATGGAGAATCTGAAGCACATTTTCAATGTAGATGCAAGCGTAGAGAAGACCATGGGTCTAATCGACGAGGACAAACTACTGGTTGCGCATCAAGGTCTGTCAGATTTGGAAAACTCTCGCGACGATTTGCTCTACGAGCTGCATAAGCAGCCCAAGCAGCACGCCTCCGACAAGATTACTCTCAAGCGGCACTTCGAAAAGGTTGACACCGTTTCGCAGGCCCTGGAGAAGAAGATCCGGCTCATTCTGAGTCGCACGCTGAACACTGTGCGCAAGCAACCAACGGTTATTGTCACCGCTCTGCGAATTATTGAGCGTGAGGAAAAGAACGATCAGTTTGCGCTGCAGCAACAGAAGGTAACGGGGTTTCTGCCGCCTGGTCGACCCAAGGCTTGGCGCAAGATGATCATGGATGTGCTGCAGGGAGCTGTGGTCACCCGCATCGAAGGCTCTAAGTTGGAGGAACGGGCAGACAACAAGATGTGGTTGGTTCGGGATCTGGAGATACTGCGTCAGATCATTCTGGAGGATTTGCGCGTGGTGAAGTCTCTTTGTGTGCCTTGTTTTCCCGCACATTACGATATATTCAATGAGTATGTCAAGTTTTATCACGAGGGTTTGTCCAGCTATGTAAGTTTCCTACTCTTTTCTGGAGCGCTTGCTAATCTCTGTTTCTCTTCAGCTTGACAACATCGTGCAGTCAGGGCTGGAGGGCAATGAGTATGTCTCCATGCTGGCTTGGGTGACGCACACGTATCCGGGCACGGAGCTAATGTCCCATCCAGATCTTGGTGTGGATGTGCACAAGCTGGCTGGGCCACTGCTGCGGGAGGAGCACCTCAAATCGCTAGAAAACGAGTACTTGCAGAACATGCAGCGCAATTACCAGGAATGGATGACCAAGGCGGCACAGACAGAAAAGCAGGAATGGTTCTCCGAAATGATACCCGATCAGGATGAGCACTACTACCACACATCGGCGCCAGTGATCATCTTCCAGATGATTGACCAGCATCTCCAAGTGACTAACACAATACACCAGGAGTTGACATTCAAGGCGCTGGTCATGAGCATCCAGCAGGTGGAGATCTTTGGCCAAACATATCTGAAGAACGTCATTGAACTAAAGGAGCATCATTTCCGTAATCGGGATCAAATCAAATACTTCACCCACTACATCATTACCATTGTGAACAACAGCCAGCAGATGATTGAGTTGGCACAGCAAATGAAGCAGTTGTACTGGCCCAAGTCCCGCACGGATCACTATGAGGATTTCGAGAAGCTTTTAGCCACATTCCAACGGATTCGCGCGCATGCCGCTAACTATTTGTTAGAGGAAGCCTTCTTGGACATGGAGTGTCATTTCAATGATCTGTTTACGGCCAAATGGCTGGCCAGCACTATTGCCGTGGACACTATCTGCGTGACATTGGACGATTACTTCCAGGACTACAATCATCTGCGTCCCGCCAACTTTGAGATGGTCATCAGTGAGGCCCAGAAGCTGCTTGCCAAGCGATATATACGTGCTCTGCTCTCCAAGCGTTTGTCCAAGCCGCGTGTTGAGTGCGATGCCATTACCCGGAAGATTAACCAAGAAGCCAAACGGTTTAAGCTCTTCTTCGAAAAGATTGCGCCCAAGATTTCGCTCAGCGACTCTCCATTGGATTTGATAGCCACATTGTCAGCACTGCTCATTTCAGACATTGAGTTGCTGATTCTGGATCTGCACACGCTGCTAGGCAGCTATCCGTCGCTGAGTGAGGATCATTTGGTGCGACTCTTCTACATACGCAACGATGTGAAGGCCGCCGAGGTACGGGAGAAGGTCCAGGATGCTATGAAGTCCAAGAAGTCCATGGTCAGCATTGCTAAGCAGGACTGCATCTTCAAGGAGATTGTGTTCAGTGACAAGCTCTGGTAGCACCGCAACAGTTTTCTTATTAATTAAGTTAATCTAATATTATAAATAAACATTTATTAAACAATCTGTATTTACCTTATGTTTATATCTCATTTGTTTTGTTCATGGGCTGTCTA
The DNA here is from genome assembly GCA_035047505.1 of Drosophila parthenogenetica. Taxonomy (NCBI): domain Eukaryota; kingdom Metazoa; phylum Arthropoda; class Insecta; order Diptera; family Drosophilidae; genus Drosophila; species Drosophila parthenogenetica. Next base: position 9,127,880 of record JAWNPM010000087.1, read on the forward strand.
ACACTGCCCAACACTGGCCGATGCAGTGCACCCAACTTAACGCATTTCATTTGCCGGTCAGCTGTTTCAACATAAACATTACTACACCTTCCCACTCCATCCAATTTGCCTGGGCCAATCAGCTGTCCTGTCTACTTTGGCGCGCTTTCGCTTGGAGAGCTTTCATGCGGCGAAAGCTTTCAAAGTGGTGAGCAGCGTAGTTCGTTCAGTTGCCATGCTTATGAACCGGTGGTGGGTATTTGTGAGGGGGAGGGGCCGCTGGGCGCGCACTCAGCATAAGCACGTTTCCATATGATTTTCAGTTTTGTTAGTGCCTGCGACAGCAACGGCCGCAGTAGCAGCGACGGCGGCAGCGGTGCGAGCAACAGCCGTGGTTTATTTTTCAATATTATTATTTATGTTTCGCGTTTAGTTTAAAGTGGACGAAATTTGTTAAACAAATAAATAGCAAATTAATTGTTTATTATAAAACACTACTACATAAATATTAACGGTAAGTTTGACGAACAAACTTTTGACCGGAAGCGAGTGGTGGAGTGAGGTGCACATAATGCTCATGTGTGTACGCTATGTGCACATAGCATATACATACATAAGTATAAATTTATATATTGATGTGTAATTGTTGAAAATTGCTGTTGCTACAGAACCTTGAAAACTTTTTGGGTTATTTTGTTTGTCGAATAATATAAAATCAATGCTAAACTCGTGCGCTCTCTTTCTGGCAGCAGCCCAGTGTGTGTGTGTGAGAGCATGAATTGTATAAGCAGCTATTGCGTGTGTGTTAGTGTTGCCCGCGGGGTTGCTCACACCGAAGCGCGGCAAATTGAACTGGTCCAGCAAAGATGCAAGTGGAAAGAGCAAGAGAAAAGACAAGCAGCAGTAAAGCAACAACAGCAATAACAGAGGTTCTATTAATAAATTCATGTTGAACTCTGTGTGTGTGTGCGTGCGTACGTGCCTGTGTGACAAAGCTCTCTCTGCCGCTCTAACACTCTTTCGCTCTTACTTTCAGTCGCTCTCTCGCGTAAAGCGACTCTTATCAGTGCGTGTTGCGCGCGCTTTCCTTATCAGCATTCAAACAAATGTTAGCGCTAATTGAATAGTGTACAACAGCTGTTCTCGCATACCAACTAACTATGCAGCTGTGTAAATGTATGCATGGAATTTGCATTTGCGAGGCTCTCTCTTTCACTCTCTCACATATGCAAATATACAATTACCGAATGCTTTGCCGGCTTTTCATTATAATTCCCAACGTCAGACGAATAATATTCGCAATAAAGCTTTGCTGCAGAGCTGGAAACAATTGCTTTAATCAATTCGTTAACTGTTCTGCTTAAATAAAGTACTGACTTTAAAATACTCTAGATTTTTAACAGAAATTAATTTTATTATTGTTAATTTGTTGAAGCAAAACTTTGGTAATCCTGGCTCCAACAGTATTTGAGTAGGGAAATCGGCACAATTATTTTTAAAGTTTATTTAAAGAATTATTTTGTCTCAAATTTTCCTGTTTAAAAATTAAGTTTTTAAATTTATGTTGTTTCAGAAGATCGGATTTGAAGCTATAGAGCCCTTTACTATGAGCAAATCACAACGAGATCACAAGATCGTGGTAATCGGTGCTGGAGCATCGGGAATAGCGTGTGCCACGAAGCTACTGGAGTATGGATTCCAGAACGTGCTCGTCCTGGAGGCTGAAGATCGACTGGGAGGACGCATACACACGATACCCTTCGGGGAGAATGTGATTGATCTCGGGGCACAATGGTGTCACGGGGAACAGGACAATATTGTGCACGAGTTGGCTAGTAAACACGATTTACTGGAGTCCACCGGACCTGTCTATGAGAACTACCAGTGTGTGAGGAGTAATAAGGAGGTGTTACCTGATAACGTGGCCAATAGACTCAAGGCGATTGTTGGTGATTCGCTGGTAACGCGTCAAATGGAGCTGCGACACTGTAGCGGATCACTGGGCAGTTATCTGTCCAACAAGTTCTACGAGATGCTGCAGAGGCCCGAGAACGCGGACATTGATCAGGTTATAGCCGATGAGTTCTTTGACAACTACAAGAAATTCGAAAACTCCGTGGAGGCATCCGATACGTTGGAGGAGGTGTCGGGACGAGGATATCTCAATTACTGGGAGTGCGAGGGCGATATACTACTTAACTGGAAGGACAAGGGCTACGTGGAGTTACTGCGTCTACTACTCCACACTCGAGAGCTGCCAACTGACGATTCCGAGCTCGGTATCCTTGAGCAACGAGTGCTTTTCAATCGGGTTGTTAAGCAGATCAACTGGAATCGCAATGACGCTCGTGTGGAACTGCAGTTGTCCAACGGGGAGAGCTGTCTAGCGGATCATGTGATTATCACCGTTTCCCTGGGGGTGCTCAAGGAACAGCACCTACAGATGTTCGATCCTAAGTTGCCCGTGGCCAAACAACGGGCGGTCGATGGATTGGCTTTTGGCACAGTCAACAAAATCTTTGTGGAATTCCCTGAGGCCTTTTGGCCCGATGACTGGACGGGATTCACTCTGTTGTGGCGCCAGGAGGATCTAAATGATATACGTAATACTTCTAGAGCCTGGTTGGAAGATGTCTTTGGCTTCTACCGGGTAAGCTATCAGCCGAGGATTCTTGCTGGCTGGATAATCAACGCCAACGGTCGTCACATGGAGACCTTACCGGAGCAGGAGGTGCTCTCGGGCTGCATGTATCTCTTCCGGCGCTTCCTTCACTGGCAGATACCGGAACCCCTTAGTTTTCGCACCTCGGCGTGGCATAAAAATGTGCACTTCCGTGGCTCGTACTCCTTTCGTTCCATGGACACCGAGCGATTGGGCACGGGAGCAAGCGAATTAGCTCAGCCCCTGACTGTGGTCACCATGACACCGCCATCTCCTAGCAGAGACAAGTCTGTGCATCATCAGAGTCGCTGTGATAAGCCAATTGTAATGTTCGCCGGTGAGGCAACCAGTGAGCATTACTACTCCACAGTCCATGGAGCTGTGGAGGCGGGCTGGAGGGAGGCCAAGAGATTAGCCGACTTCTATGGTCTCGCTCTAACCAAGTCCCAGCTATGACAGCGGGAAAGATCAACTAAAAAACTGTGCAATGTAGTCGATCAGGACTACAATCAATCAATCAATCAATAATACATAATAGACTTCATATATACTTTGTGCTTAAGGATCCTATATTAAGTCTTCAAATAACTGATATGATATGACATAAATGATATGTAAACTTAAGAAATGATGAGTTCTTAATCGGATTTAAGGTTTTGGTTGAGGTTGAATGGGATTGCCCTAGAAGAAAGGATCGCTCTCAGAAAAATATTTACATTTTAGAACCTAGAAGGCTGCTTCCAAGTAAATCTCCCTATCTAGACTCTAGTCTAGACCTTGACTAGCGGGGAGGTAGGCTGGGTGAGCTAACTTAACAAAATTGTCTAACAGTTTTTTAATTATTTAAAATTACGACCTATGGGAAGTGTAAGTAAAATGATCCGTCTTTGATCCTACATCTACTTACCTTTCCTCACTGCTCCCCAACTGCAGTGCTGGTCGAAGAAACCAGAACGAACCCGACTCCACAATCGATACCATGCCTCGAAGCGTAAATCTCCCAAGAAGCTCAGTCAATGCTTTAACTCCGAGCCGAATATAATCATTTTGGGTGCTGGAGCTGCTGGATTGGCCTGTGCCGTGGAGCTTAAGAAACAGGGTTTTGAGAAGGTTCACATTGTGGAAATGTCGGATCGGATTGGGGGACGTATTAGGTCAATGAGATTTGCTGATAACTATGTCGATATGGGCGCCCAGTGGGTAAATGGTGAGCGTAACAATATTGTCTACCAAATGGTAAAGGATCTCAACATGTTGGACTCAACGAGAGATGCTTTTCTGCATTGCGAATGGATACGCTCAAATGGACAGAAAATGCGTCGTTCCTTGGTCGTCAAACTGGTCGAGGTTATGCGAACGATATTCAATAACCGATTTAAGGATCTGCATAATCGGGACGACACGTTTGGAGAGTATCTCGTTGAAAAGTTTGCCGAGGAGTTAGCGAAGCCCGAGTTCAAAAATGTTAGTCGCAAGCTGGCTGCTGAGTTTCTCCGCACCTTCAAGAAGATGGAGGGACCTGCTGTCGATGTGGACATGAGTTCATCGGAATATGAAACGTTCAACACCTGCCAAGGCGATGGCGCGCTCAACTGGCGGGACACCGGGTAATCAGCAGTTTGATTGGGTAATCTATTCATTAGAAATGCTTTCAGTTCGACAGAGGATAGGATCATCTCCTTTAGTCTGCTCTTGGGTATTAAGCTAACAGGGTAAACTTCTTCTGGGGGTAACTAGGGGGTAACCACATCACTAGTCTTCTCTTTAGGCTGTCTTGGGGTAATAACCAGCTGTCCGTGTTCTTGTGTCCTAATACTTGCTCCTTTGTAGATTCAAGGAGTTTCTGCGCGTGCTCGTTAACGGCGATGAGATGAACGAGCATGGACTGCTGAGCGACTGCATTGATCTGAATACGCGTGTCCTGACGATCAACTGGGATCGTTGTGATGGCACGGTGCAGATCGTGTGTGAAAACGGTAAACAGTATTTGGCGGATCATGTGGTGGTAACTGTATCGTTGGGTGTACTGAAGAAAAACACACGTCTCTTTGAGCCAGTTCTGCCCCTGGCCAAAAGGAAGGCCATTAACTTTCTGGGCTTTGGACATGTGTGTAAAATATTTGCGGAATTTGAGGAACCCTTTTGGCATGAGAACTGGGGTGGATTCAATGCCATGTGGCGGGCGGATGATGTGAATCAACCGCAGCTGGAGTGGCTATCGGATATTTACAGCATTCATCCTTATGCGTGTCAGCCCCGTGTACTGCTCGGCTGGGCGGCTGGACCTAATACGGAGATTATCGAGACAATCGATTCAAAGTTATTAACCCAGGGCATTATGTATATGCTGCGAAAGTTTTTGCCCAAGATGAAAATAACGCAGCCAAAGCGCGTGATGAGCACCAGATGGAGCGTTGATCCTGCCCATTTGGGTGCCTACTCCTACCCATCGCTGCTAACCAAGAGCTATAAAACTGGACCCGAACAGCTGGCTCAACCGGTCAATCTGCTTGCTTTTGAGCCGACAAGTGCCTCCTATGTATCCCTGTTTGATGTGAGACCCATGTCCGTACGACCTGTGATCTTGTTCGCCGGCGAGGCAACTAGTCCCAAGCACTACTCGACCGTACACGGTGCTGTCGAGACGGGAATACGGGAGGCTCGCCGACTTTCTGGCTACTACCAGAAGGACTTGTAATACTAGTTTGTATCAGACTTATTAAGAGCAATCCGTTTCTCAAATTATATTTTCCAAAATTAAAATACAGAAACAAACTACTTTTCCCTAATGATTTGGGGCTTAAAGTCCAGTTCGGATGCCTTTTGCAACGATTCCGCGTAAAGTGGAATGCGCTGTGTCTGACGGAAGCCCCAGAAATCCTTCACTTGTCGGCACAGGTTCAAGTCTAGTTCCGTCACCAGCAGACCGTCATTGCAGCGGGACAAGCTCTGTCGGAGCGGGAAAAATGGGTTAAAAACTTGATAAGGTGGTTTGAAAAGCAGCTTACTGGAGTTCTGGAGCCATCGGGGGCCGCCACGTAGGTGGAACCGTAGAAGGGTCCGAATTCCTTGTGGGCTGGACGTCCATCTCCCGAGGTGTACTCATTGGGGAACTCCTCGGTGCCCACACGATTAATGGGCACAGTGAAATAGGAATTGGCAATGGCTGCATTCCTTGCCTCAATACTCCAAAGTGGTTCCGAGAGGCGTCCAATGGTGGCCGAGGGGTTGAAGACGATTTCCGCACCATTTAGGCCAAACATCATCCAGTTCTGTGGATGATGGCGTCCGTAGCAGATGTTGATGGCAATCTTACCGAATTCCGTCTCAAACACGGGATGTCCCGTGTTGCCCTCCAGGTAGTAGGTTGACTCATTGAAGTCACCTACTCTGGGGATGTGATTCTTGCGGTGCTTACCTATGTAGCGCCCGCTGTTGGAGATCACAACAGCAGTGTTCCAGATCGTCTCTCCATGTTCTACATCACGCTCGAGTATGGAATGCACGATGACCATGTTGTAGGCCTTGGCCAGCTCAGCGAGCATTTTGGTAGTGGGTCCATTCTCAGCCTCTTCGGCAAACTCGCACCATGGAAACTTCTCACGAGTGCAGAAGGCAAAGGGCATGGCTACAGGAAGCGATTAGGAAAAAGAATGTGAAATTTAAGGCTTGATTCACTCAGAATTGAGCGGTTTCCGGTTTGTTTACGTACTCCACGCCTCCTGGGTGCACACAATGTTGCAGCCCGCCTCTGCTGCGGCCTTGATCATGGCCTTGACTTTTTTCCAGATGCCATCACGCTGCTCGGCAATGGGTGCCGTCGTGGGAAGCGCTATGGAGTTTTGAATGGCTCCCACTCTCACCACACGGGGCTTTCTTAATTCCTCCGGGCGTGCCGTGAAGCGATAACCTTTGATTTCGAACCCATTCTCCTTGGCGGTGGCCAGAGCTTCAGAGGACAACTCGAGGGTTAGACTAGGGGAAAAGGGGTAGAAAGAGTTACACTGATTAAAAAGAATAGGAACTTATTTTAAAGATTCCTAAAATCATAGAAATAATGGTACTACACGCTAACCCATGAGACCAAATAAGTTTTCGCGCAGTGTATCTTTTATCTGGTTCGCTCTTTTTTCCGATTCGTAAACATTGCCGTTTTTTAGGTATCTGTTTTTGTTTTGCTCTTGAATTTTCTGCCATTATCTATAGATATGGCCTAGTATGTGTGTGTGGCGTATACGTGATATGCGCCTAATCTAATTATAAATTTAATGAGCATATATGTACTTTTATACCAATACGTACGATTTTATATTGGTTTGCTCATCAAAAATTCAAAAATTCTCTACAAAGTATTCGAGTTTCTTCTAGACTTATCTCTGCACTCTATATCAATTTACTAGAGCTAATCTAATGTCAAGTGTTTTATTTAAATAGCTTTAGATTTGATACTCACTCTTTTTCCACCCCGTAGAGAATACGCTTTACCTCCCGCAGCTCCTCAGCTGGCAAATGCTTTTCCAAGCATTCATCAAGATTTTTCAATTCAAATGCCGACATTATTGACACACACGCACACACACGCTCAAACACACAGCACACTGAACGAATCTAACGGTGAGTGGGTAACGGGAACTTGTTTCTGGGGCTCAGCAACCACTTGTGATTAGCACACAATCCGGAATGTGAATGCCACGCGATCGCGGACTGCGCTGTTCCTCAGTTCATTTCGTTTTCGCTTACGCTGCCGCAGTCGCGGTCGCAGTCGCAGTCGCTGTTTTAGTCGCAGCCTCTACAGCTGCTTTATCTGCAGGCTTACCCTCTCTCTGTTGGTACTTTGGCTCACCCACTGCTACTGCTGCCTCTTTTGCTTACTCTCCCTTCTCACTGCTACTATTCTGCTTCAGCCTCTGTTACAGTCGCTGCCGCTGCCTTTTTTTCATGTTCAGTTGCTGCCTCTGCCGCTGCCACTGCAATTACTCTTGTCCAGCCGCTGCCTTGCTAGCTCAGTCGCTGCCTCTGCCTTAGCCTATCCTCTGCTTTTTTATACTCTCTGCAAGAGTATATTGGGTTTGTGCAAATGTATGTAACAGGCAGAAGGAGGCGTGGCAGACCCCATAAAGTATATATATTCTTGATCAGAATCACAAGCCGAGTCGATATAGCCATGTCCGTCTGTCCGTCTGTCCGTCTGACCGTCTGTCCGTCTGACCGTCTGACCGTCTGTCCGTCTGTCCGTCCGTATGAACACACAGATTTCAGAGATGGTAAGAGCTACAAGTTCGAATTTGGTCTCTATCGACTCGATATTTAGTCAGTCAATACAAGAATCTTTTTTTTTTTCGATGCCACGCCCCATTCGCCCACAATGAGCAAAAAACTAGACATACCTCGGAAAAAATAGATGTTTTCGGTTAATATCTCAGTAACTATGGCACTTAGGAATACCAATTTTGGTACACGTGTTCCTAAAGGCCGCATAAATCCAATGACATCAAAAGTTTTGGGCTGCCACGCCCCCTTTTTCCGCAAGAAATAAAAGTAAATTTCAAACTTGCATGCCGTTTTTAAAGCATTTATTCTCATCGTACAGTGTTGTTATTTATGATTCGTTTGAAGACGTATCATGTCAAACTCTCCAGAAAGTTTCATAAGAATCCGACCATAAACAAGAAAGCAATGCAGCAACAAAGATTTTATTCTAAAGCAATGAGCGCGAGAGAGACAGCGCTAGTCGTGCCGACCAATAGTATTCATACACACATATGTATGTGCATACATTTAACGTCAAACGAATTTGTATGTACATACAGACAAACACATGTATGCTTGATTATGCTTATCTTTTTTTTGTTTTAACGTATTCTAATACAAGAACTATCTATTGTAATGTCTGAATACCGATTTAAGTATTATAATTGGGAATAAACGCAGAGAGTATTATACGGTCGGGCGTGTTCGACTGTACTTTTCTTTCTTGTTTCATGCTCCAGTCATTGCAATTATTCTGGTTCAGCATCTGCCGCGGTCGCTGGCCTGGCCGCTGCTTTATCTGCATGCTGCCGGCGACGCTTTGGCTACCTTAGTTGCTGCCGCTCTCTCTAGCTCTCACACTTCGCTGACTCTGCTCTCTTAATGGTGGCGCTTGTTCTGATTGACCTTAGCGCTGTCCGCAATGACGCTGATAATTTATAGACCTCAGTCAACGGCAAATTCGCTGCCTTAACACCTATGTGCGCAGTAGTCTGCAATTAGCTGAAGCAAATGATGTTGTAAATTCAATAAATAGCGCATAAATTAAGTAATTAATAAACTGCTGCTAACTGAGCAGTCGCTGCTTTAGCTCTCATGTACGCAATGGGATTTTAAGTGGACAGGTAAGTTAATTGTGCTGATTTATATAGCCTGTACCTGTTTTGGTTTAACTTATCTGCTGATAAAGTGATACAATGTCGAGCTTATCTAGAGAGCATTCAAAAGTGTCGTGTTATTTCACACAAATGTTATCCAAATTAGCACCTAAAAATAATGATCACATTTGTAAGTGTTCTAATTATACCTTTCTATTAGCTTGACAGCTGTTTCCACTTGAAACTTGGAATAATAAGTATATATGTTGAAACCAGTTAGATTACTTAACTTTAGTAACATATATAGCTTTAATAAATTGCATTTCATTATTCCCCCCTACCCGATTGAAAAGTCCGCATATTTTTGGAATTTGTAACACATTTATAATTGTCTCTCTGTTTTTGTTTATAAAATGTAAACATTTAAATTTTTTCTTTAATATATAGTTAGATTTTGGACTTCATTATTCGAATAAAATAATTGTTGTACAACACATTTCCATTACTTTGTCGTAAATATAATAATCTTTCTTAAATTTTGTTGGTTAAATGAATTTTCGAATTAATAGTTTACATAATTGGTTTTATTATTATTATAATTGTTTAAATGTTACTTAGTTTTTGTTTTATTGTATTCTTTTCATTGTTTTCACTTTTACGCAAAAAGGTACATGTCGTGAAAAGGACTAACACTGGACAGGATTTGTGCCCATGGGACTGCCTAAGGGTTAATAGTATTTTCTCTACATCGCACTGTCTGCGTCTCCGTCTTCGTTTCTCGTTCGTCCGTCTACATGTCGCTGTCTCTGTCTTTCTAAATGCCGTCCAACATTGGCAACTAACTGTACATTTAGCTTTAGCTTTAGCGGTTTTTTCTGTTTTTTTTCTTTGACAAACAAGGGCTAAATTCGTATGGCAAATACTTTGGTGTTTTTTTCATCAACAAATTGGATCCTTGATCCTACACTGGTAAAAATTAATTTAGTTTCTTTTTTTTATCAGTGTATATATTTAGTTTAATGGGCGTTTGACCTACTGCACCCAAATGGAGGGCGCCCAGAGCGGTTCGTTCTCGAGCCGCTGGACATTCTGGACCAGCTGCTCGAAGGCATTCACCAGTTCGCCATTGACTATCTCCACATCGAAGAAGTGTCCGTAAAGGAAGTCAATGCGCTCCGCCGACTTGAGCATATCTTCAAATTCCTCGTCCGTAAAGCTCCGAGCATTCGCCTCATCAAAAGTGGACTTGGCTCTGGCCTCGGTGCGTGTGGATTTCAGTGTTTCCAGCTCAGGCGGCTTAATGTGCACTAGGAACGGCTTCAGCTGTGCCGTGCGCAGCGTCTTAATGGCCTGGTAGTGGGGACTGAGCACACACACACAGCCGGCATTTACAATCGACTTGACGCTCTCCGCCGACGTGCCATACAGGTGTCCCTTGTACTCGCCGTGCTCCACAAATTTGCCGGCCTCAATGTCCGCGTCCATTTTGTCGCGTGCCACGAAAATGTACTCCCGACCGGCCACCTCCCCCGTGCGCATGGGACGCGTAGTGTCTGAAATGGGGAATAATTCATTCAGGTTCCTTTAAAAACCCCTTTGATCCCCATTTGTTTGTACTCACATGGCACTGGACTACGAAACTTCTCTGGGTCCCTGGCGATGAGCCTACGTCGGAGCTCATTGCGTCCGACTCCGGGAGCGCCGATGAGCACCACAGGACGATAGATGCCGGGACGGGGATAGAGCTTAGCAACCTCCTCGTATGTGGCTATCTGTTCGCGATCAAAGTCATCGTTCTCTGTCAAATCGTACATGATTTTTTTAGTCTTTGGCTGGCGACATGAAGAGCTGCTGCTGCTTGTCTGCAGAGCCCGCGGCGAGCCCGGCGGTGTGGTGCAGAGTGAGGCGCATGAACCCGCTGTGATCAGTTGCGGAATTTTTTCGGAGGGAGAGCGTGGGTAATGAGCGTGAAATGGAATGAATTTCATGCTAGGAAAGTCGTATGAAAGCGCCTTAGATTAAGGTTACTCCCACTTACGTTTCGAGTCCAGTTCGTTGGAGTCTCGTTGGGTGCGTTCGTGTAGAATTCGTCGTTCCTGGAGCGCCCGGCTGGGTATGAGCCCTGCTCTTGCAGAACGTTCATGATCCTTTCGCGCCTGCCACCAGTAGGCATCGTCCTGTGCCACAATGTGCAACACATCGCCGCGCTGGAAGGCCAGACCGGCCTCCTTGCAGGGTATATACGGATCCACATCCGGATTGTAGTCAAAATGGGCGCGCACTCGCACCTTGGACTCCCGTTGGGCGCCTTTGGTGTCCGCTGGCACCAGCTTAAACGTAATGGTGCCCTCTGAATTTTGCTGTAAGCAATTTAGACAATTTAAAATTTAATAAACTTTAAACTTTAATATCAGTTAATAATCTTTTGTTTATTACCAATATGGTGAGCACATCCCCTGGAGTCTTGCCCTCCACGTTGATGCTGTTGACCTCGATGACCTCGTCGCCGACGTGTATCAGCCCCGAGCGATCGGCAGCGCCGCCGTGCATAATTCTCGCAATGATTATTTTGCCCGTTTCCTCGTCCGTTTTTATAGTTGCGCCCTAAAAGTAGGCAACGGTTTTTATAACAACGCAACGCAGATTTTGCTTGTGGTTGTATGTGTGCGAGTGCCTGAGTGTGTGTGTGTGAGAGCGTGTCTTTGGCATGTGTGAGTGAGTTCATGTGTATGTGTGTGTGCGAGTTAAGACTTAAAAAATCACAAACAAATTGCGCTTGTTTTTGTACAAAGTTTTGATTTGTTTTCTTGTTGTGTGAAGAGTTATTTTTGTTGTTATTGTTGTCTTTGTTGTAGTTGTTGTTGTGGTGGAAAAGTTGATCAACATTTTGATTAAGATTCTTATTGCTGGCAGCTAAGTGTACAGTAAGGACATTGTTTACTTACAACAATCGGTTCCGCACTTTGTGCTCCTGTCTGTGTTTATTTTATTTGATTTTATTTTATTAATGTTTATTTTGATGGGCGAGTTTGGAAATCAATTCGATTTTATTCGATTTTGAAAGTGGTTTTATTTTTAGTATACAAAGCAGAATGTACAAAATATTTGTTAGCGTAAATAATTTGAAAATAGATGGTTTTTTTTTGGAGGAAATGAATGAAAGCGCAGAGAGGAGCAGTTGGAGCAGTTTTGAGATAAAAGACATGAGGCAAAAGCTGAGAACACTTACTCATCATAATGGGAATGAGGACGAGTAGGACTATGAAATGTGGACAGTGGACTCTGGACAGGAGACCCTGGACAGTGAACAATAGACCAGGCTTAGCTTTACACAGTTCGAACGACAAATGCAGTTGACAATGAAGTGGAAAATGGACATGAGAACGGTTAAGGGATTGAGAAGGTTAGCTTACCAAAGGCTCATTGCTCTTCACGAGCTGCACAATTTTAATTGTCTCCTCGTCCTCATCCATTTCAATGGGCACCTCGGGCAGATGAGGATAGAAGTCCTTCTGTGCAATGGCATCGTGAGCGAAGAGCAGGTGCTGTAGGCAGGAAGAAGTAAGTGTTAATCACACTAAACAATTTAGGGCTAGGGCTTAGGACGACTCTGGATTTATTTTGCTTGATCCCAGAAATCACACTCACCTGCACGTGGGAGTCTTGTAGCAGGTGAAAGGCCTCCCTGCAATCATCGCTGAGATGGCACTGCTGTGAGAGCTGTTCCAACACCTCGTACAGCACCTGGGCCGAGGTGGATAAAACTGGCACTAAGCGATCATCGCGTCCCACTTTGGCCACCTTTGTGTGGACATTGACCAAGGCATTCAGCTCCTTGGACTCAAGCAGAGCCTTAAGGAAATCAATCTCCTGATCATTGGACAAGTTGTCTGATTCCTTGAGTGTCGTAATCAATCTCGAAAGTGCTGGCAAGTAAACAACTGTTTAGTTTTTTAGAGCATTAAGGAAGTTTCCTTCCCATAAACTCACCTGGATCCCAATTGATGTCTGAGGCCATAACTGCAGCTAGCATGCTACAAATGAACACACAGTTTCCGAAACCAGACTATGCCTAGCTGTTTTAAAGCTAAAAATAAATAAATATTTATTAATTTTAAAAGGAATTTAAGTTAATTTAAAGTAGTTGTTTAGATTTTACGCTGAGCAAAAAGAATCGATTACTGAATTTAGTTTGATTCGGCCAACTATAGCTGCCTTTTCACGTTCCTTTTTCATGGAAGGCACATCCTTTTGCTGTCAAAATCGAATATGAATACAAAATGAAAAGTTGATGCGTGCCCAAAGTCAATTTTCAAACATCTTCGAGAAACGTGGAAGGAGAAGGAGACTGGGACATGGGACCAGGGGAGAGGTTAGTAGGACAGAGGGTGCCTAATGTCTTCCTTGATGTCAGTTTGCCAAAAAAGAAATCGAAGGCAAAAGGGAAAAGAGAAAAAAGTTATTGTTGACAACGTTTCGTATACGTAATGGGGACATTGGCTCTGCGTACAATGGGCTTTCTGCTTCACTAGACGTTTTGGCTGGCGTCGCTCTGGCGGCCCTTATCCGAAATTCTCCCCAAGTTCCGCCCACCCCTCAGTAGCTCATCTCCTCCCTCGAATGTGTCGCAAATGCAATTAGCTGGCTTTAGGCCCAGTTAGCAGCTAGTAGGGTCAACTACACTTCTCGTCTTCTATTTCCACTGTGTATGGTTGCTCCACTTGGCTTTGCTGCTGATTTATGTGCAGTGACAAGTCGCTTAGAAATGAGTAGTAGTAGGTGGCTCACGACTGTTAATGACCCTGTAGAACATAAAGAAATACTGGTAGACTGTTTGACATCTAATTGAAGCAGTTAAAAATACACTTTGGGCTCTTGTTGCCTTACAGGGTCTTTCAACACAATTTATGGTCACTTTCACAAAGCTTTGTGCCAGTTAGCGAAGAGATGGGGTGGGTATCAGGTAAGGCAAGGGCTTGGAGGGGAGCGTGGCTTGGGCCACATGTGGAACACGGCTTTGTCTCGCCTCATTGGCAGCCGTGTGCACCACTCAGTAGGGAAAACCACTTTCGTGCTGGGCAACACAATATGGCAACTGCATACATTAAATGTTCAATGGCTGTGCTTCCTGTTGCATGGCTGCACAAAGTGGAAAATATGCATGGATTTTTTCTTCATCTCCCTTTTCTTTACTATTTTCTGGTTTGTTTCTTTTTCTGCTCTTCCACCTGGACAGCTGCCAATTGTGGCAGAAGCGTCAGTTCACTGGCACTAGCTGAGGAGGAGTTAAGGAAAATTATATATATATATATATATATATATATATAATATCGTATTACTTTTTATATAAACTAAGTCACACCTCCTTTCTCTTTAGGGTACAGGGTTCTATTATCTTTTATCAGATAACAAAGAAAGTATATATATCGCCCTCTTATCACTTGGGCAACTGCCATCTCTAGTTCGAAGTCTTTGGCATGCCACAAACTCATTAGCACCTGCTGCCCTTTGCCTTTCACCTGTGCTCAAAGCCCCAAAAATAGCTGCAAGTTGATGAACCTTAAATGACATTCGCATGCCCCAAACCCTTTTGTCAAGTGTTGAGTAATTTCTGTATAAAACAAAACACGAATAAAACTAATCAACTACAAATGATGCGCCCTTGAAACTGAGAGAGAGAAATAGGAATTCTGAGAGGACGCTGCTGATTGGGGTTATCGCTGCTCTACTTTCAGTCACTTTAAGCAGTTTATCAAACCACAGTTTCAATGACCTTGAACTACATACACACATAGACACACACACACATACACCTACACGAAATGCCAAAAGGCGACCAAAAACAACGGCTGCTCTGCCTTTTGTCCTGGGAAACGACGTCAGCAGCGTGGGAGTTGGGTGTTTAGCTAGGGAAAGGGATGTCTAAAGGGGCATACGAAGAAGGGGAAGAGTATGTGAGCACTTGAATATTATTGCACTCGATTGCAACAAGGCTGAAACGCTTTATATTCAATGCAAAAGTGGCTCTTACTTTTGCAATTGTTTGATTTTAAATATTGAAATCAATATAACAGAAATCGATTGATTTAAATTAAATATAACTGCACAGCGAAAAAAATGGTAGGGAAATGTATGAGAAAATCTTGTGATAGCCACAAAGGCAAATCAGTTATTCGAATATGAAACTAATGAATTATTTGTGGACCTTAAAAAAACAAATCGAACTTAATTTAAATTGTAAATTTTAAGAACAGTCAACATTATTGTATTTGAGTATGAGAGGCATGTATTCATATTAAATCAAGCTTAACATTTTAAAACAATTTGATTACTTTACTAATTTAAGTCTCTCTTAATTTAATATCTGCTTACTATATAATTTGTTTGTTTAATCTGTATATAATCTTTAATCAGTTGCGGGAATACCCTGACTGTCTTGACAGCGAAATGCGTGAGGTGCTTGTCTATCAACTTGTTAAGACACCACATGTGCTTGTGTGTGAGTGAGTGTATTTGTGTGTGTGTTTAGCTGCAATTAGTCTAATTGCAAGTGCGGTTGCACAGGACTTCAAAAAATGCCAAGAAGTGCTTGTTCTGCCTCTTCTGTTCCTTGTTGTTGTTGTCGTATCGGAATACAGTCTGGAGAGTGCACTTCTTGTTGTTGTTGTTAATGTGCCTGTTGTTGCTGTGATTGTTGTGTTGTTGTGCATAATGATACGTGTCAATGGGCAGACAAAGGAAGTGACTGAGCTCAGATGATAAGAAGACAGGTAACACAATATGAAGGCATTGTCAAAAGGCAGCCACGAAGGAATAGAGAAGAGTGAGTGAGCAATGGGGAGAAAGTAAGCGGAGGGGGGTAAGGACGATAGAGGGACAGAGAGAGCACATGTGCTAACAAGAGGGTTGAAAAATCTGCCAAAAAGTCTGAAACTTTTGATAAGAACTGCAAAAAAACCAAATTTTGTTTTTAAAAACAAATGTTTTTTTTGGCAATGAAAATAAATAAATGTCACAGACAAAGCTGGTCACACTGCCACTGGGAGAGAAGCGAGAGAGAGAGAGAGAGAGAGAAGGAGACAGGGACTGAGAGAGAGAGAGAGAGAGAGAGAGAGCACCCCAAAGAGAGCAGTGTTTAATGAAAATTTTCTATAGTTCCTTATAAAAAAGGCTAAACATGTTTAGAGGGAAATTCGTACCTGAGATCAAATCAAATTCCACAAATTGATGCTCTCAGCTCCTGTTGTTGTTGTTGTAGCTTAGATTACTGCAAGTTGTTGTTGTTGTTTGTTGCATATGTTTAACTGAACATTCATAAATTTGTTTGTTACTCTACATTTGTTTTATTTTTAAACAATTTTTCACTTGACGCACAACACACACAAAATATTTATATATATATCTAGAGATATATTATGTGCTTAGCTCAGTTTTGTGACTATTTTTAGTCAGTTGTAGAGCAAACAATTGTCGCCTGATTTGTTGTAACAAATGTTGTCAAAAATGCAAAATTCAGACGGAATTTGCGGCGTCTTTTCCGTAGCCAAAAAGAAAAAACTATAAACGGATAATTTGCGAAAAAACACAGCGAGAAACGTCTCGAGTTTTAGCTAATTTTCTTTATTTTTCTCGGTTTTTCTTTGGCGTCTCGACGAGCGACTGCAGCGAGCGACTGACTCGAACTGAGGACAAGTCTCCTCGCGTTGCGTCGTGTCGAGTCTTGTCTTGTTTCTGCTCCATTCAGAAAATACACAACAAAAAAATAAAACCATCAGACACCGCCGACAGCACCGCACCAACACCGCACCACCACCACCACCGCATCAGAGCAAACTGAGCAGAGCGCGAGGGTTGAAATTGCGCATGTCAGCAAATTTTGTGAGCATAACAAAAACACACAAGTCTGACGTCCATACAGGGTGTTCGGGAGTGTGGCCAGAGTGTTTGGCGGTTATATTTGAATCAAGGGAAATTTGAGAAGGCTGTGCTGAATTCAGCACTGCTTTCTATAGGAAAATACGATGATTTCTTTGATTTCCTTTGGCTTTATTTTTGACTTTATTTTAAACTTAATTTCTAGCTATTTTTAGCCGAGGAATCCAGCACCGCCTGCTCCTAGTAGACCTGCACCACCTGCAGCGCCAAAGCCACCAAAGCCACCGCTGACCTTTTTGTCGTATCTGGCGTGAAAGCGACCACCGCCAAAGCCGCCGCCACCGAAGCCACCGCCACCGAAACCACCTCCTCCCAGGCCACCGCCAAGACCGCCAAATCCACCTTTAAATCCACCGCCACCAAAGGCGCGTCCTCTGACTCGTACGGTCTCGTGATAGGTGCCACCTCCAAAGCCACCGCCGCCAAAGCCACCGAAGCCTCCGCCTATTCCACCTAGGCCTACACCGCCCAGTGGGTTACCTCCTATAAGAAGTGCACCAGCGATGATGAGCAGCAATTGTAGATGACACCACTTCATGTTTATCGTGTTGTTTACAGCGTTATGCGACACGATTTGAGCGCTGTCAACCTATTTATTCCCTAACTGACCCATCTGTCCTCACCTGTACACACCTGTCCTCGCTGTGGTGCGTCATGAAACCAACGAAAATTCCCGCACTTATGCTTGTGTTTGCTTACACATTAACCAGATTAGGAGACGCTGCTTACGAGACTTCATGCACGTGGCTTGACCTTCACTAAGCGAAGATAATGATGAAGATGATGAGGTGTGAACTACACTGAGAGAAATAGTCAAGTAAGTTGTAGGAGTAAGTTATGATATGCTTAAAGGTATGAAACCATGGGCTTAAAGGTATGGAAACAGGGGCACAGCGTTGACGATTACACTGACAAAAATAAGTACTTAGTAAGTAAGTAAGTAAGTACTTTGTGCAACACTTCTTTCAGTGTAATTGGAGCTAAAACTACTGATATTTCCAGAACTCAACGGCAATGACACTGAGCTCTCTCGGGGAATTTTTGGCATCCCATTTGTGAGTTTGTGAATTGCAAACGCAAATAGGCCAACTAAACGCAAATAGGCCAACACAGCACGCTGTTGTGGCCGAGACGGACTTGGACAACTAATTAATTTGCATAAATAAGCCGCTTGGATTGGCTTAAACTTCAGTTGCGGTAGTTGCTTGGATTCAGACTCAAAGATGATACGACAAACAGTTTACTTGCTAATCTGGACACTGGTTATCGCCCAGTTGAATGCCACGCCCATTGTGGTTAAAGAAGGCAATGAACTTGTGCGAAAGACAAGACACCTCGTGGGCGTTGGTGGTGTTATTGGCGGTGGTGTCATTGGAGGCGGAGCTGTTGGAGGAGGTGGCTACTTGGGTGGTGCACCGGCCATACACACTGTGCCTGTGGTGACCACTGTGCCGGTAATCACCACTATGCCTGTGGTGTCCACTATTTCTACTGTGCAGACGATTCCCAGTTATGGATACGGAGGAGGATATGGCGGAGGTTACGGTGGAGGATATGGTGGGGGATACGGAGGCGGTTATGGAGGTGGTTACGGAGGCGGTTACGGAGGTGGTTACGGAGGTGGTTACGGAGGTGGTTACGGAGGAGGATTCGGTGGTGGTCACGGCGGTGGCTTCGGCGGCAGAAGCTTTGGTGGTGACAGCTTCATCGGCGGTGGTATTGGATTTGCCAAGATAAAAGGTTTTGGCATCGGCGGCTTTTTCGGTTGAATAAAGTTTGAAGTGCAAACAAGTCAAAAACAAAGTTCCTTTAAATCAGTGCAGCCAATAAATGCAGTTAACTTATTTAAGGCTATATTTGATATTATTTTTATTAGTTATTAAAAAGTGTAAAAGTTTTTTAGTTGGCCAAAAACGAGCTAAGAAGTCAGCACTGTAAGCTGTAAAACATAAGACTAGCTTTACATACCTAAAAAGGCTTCAATAAAAGCCAAAAACTCTGCCTTCGAATTGTGATTTTGATACTAATAAATAAATACCTGATAAACTTATACCTAAATCGTTTTATAGCCAATATGACATCACTGCTTTATGTGCTGTTGCGCTGGACATCAGCGAATTTGATGACGTTGCAGTTTTTCAGCTGCAAAGATAAAAGTAATGTCTGTTGTTTATATTTTTTTCCGGAGTTTCATTTTAGGTTTTCGACAGTTTGTTTGTCTATTATTTGGCCATAAGTTAAATAAACAAACGTCTAGTTATGACTTGAAGGTACCATGTATAAAAGTGTATAAAATAAGTATTTAGTTTGACTAACACAGGGTATTTTAATGGAGTATATTGAAACTATATAAAGATTTAAAGTGTTTATTTGTGTCTTAAGTACCTTAAGTAAGCATTAAAGTAGCGCATAATGAGCGCATTTTGTTGAAGTTTACAGTGGGTGCGGGTATCCGATTTCAGCTTGAAAGACAAACAACTCGAACAGCACTTGACTTTCTGATAAATGGCTATAAATTTTATTGCTGTTGAATTTGAATTCATTCCATTGGTGTTTATGGAAAACAGGCTAGCTAAAAGCCAAATTTTTATATCAAAATCCAGAAATTCTTATATTTTTAAGACCATAAATCTCTAAACAATATTAAATTATTCTTATTTATACGCAAATTATTTTCTTCTATTCTAATTACCCCACGCACTGTTGCCAAACTTCTCGCTATAAACAAGTTCTACTTAATCAAATCAGTCGTTAACACTTGGGCCTCTTCTGATTGATAGTCGTCTCGAGGGCAGCCCAGAACGAGTTAATTGAACTTCGAGTGGTTCCACTGTGGATGAAGCGCAAAACTTCCGCGTCTAACGACAGCAGTTGTGGGTCAATTTCAATTTCGATTTCAATTTCAGTTTTAAGTAAACAACTCGGCGGCTTTTAAATATAATTAGTTTTGGCTATTTCTGTCTGCTGTGATTTGCTCTCGTCTGCTGTGGTGTGGTCGAACCTTCAATGACGAGCCAAAAAATGCCAATGAACTTCTAACTTATTTCAGCTATAAATTAAAGACAAATTCGTGGCTCACTTTCAGTGGCAAACTAAATTTCGTTCTGACTGTAACCAAAAAATGGAATACGGTAAACTCTGCATAGTTTTGTGCACTTTTGTGCTGTTCTGCGGTGCGGCAAAGGCGGCGGAGGAAGAGGCTGCACCACCAGCCGTACTCGTGGCTGAACTGGCCACTGCTGGAGACAACTCCCAAGTGGATGCGGATGTTTCGGGTGCCCGGAAGGTGCGACAGTACTTTGGAGCTCCACCACCGCCATTCTTTGGACCTCCGGTGCCACCTCCACCACCGCCTTACTACGGCGGCGGTGGTTTCGGCGGCTTTGGAGGCGGATACGGTGGTTATGGTGGCTACGGCTTTGGTGGTGGATATCAGCGTACCCGCGTCGTGACACGTACTCGTTATCGTGGTGGTTTTGGTGGATTTGGCGGTGGTTATTACGGATAAATGAATTCCATTTTGCTCAATTTACAACACTTGTGATATTTCCCTCTCAATAAATGTCTTTATGTTTTTGCAAACAGCAAGTTTCGTTTTTAGACCCGGTGCTCAAGAAGTGGAAAGGGGGTGTATAAGCATTGTCGAATAACTTCGCCTTAATTTATTATTTTATATGGAAGCTTACTGATCAGCCTGGGTACAGGGTCTCATAAAGTCGATATGCTGTTGTTTTTGCTACTTTTTTTGGAGGGTGTGCCCCACTTTTATGATGGGAAAGCGTTTGAGCCACCGCAGTGGGTGCTGCTTATAAGTAGATGGTCTCGCTTTTGTGCTGTGGTTTCACAAAGATGCATTTCATTTGGCTGCTGCTATTGTTGTCACTTGGTGGCACTCTGGTACTGACTTTGGCACTGGATGAGCTAGAAATTGATGCTCAAGTTGCACCACCGCCAGTGGGTAAGTTTATTCCGCAATTTTTACCCATTTAGATTATAAATCACTTCATTTTTCTAGCTAAAAATCCAACGTTAAAATTCTGGCGCAGTTTTGTGGGACAAGTGCGTGAAGTTTTGCACCGCTGGCAACCCACTGTGAGGACAACCACCAGGCATCCTCTAGTGCTGCTACGCACTACCACAACGGAGCCAGAGCTGCAGTTTTACGGCGCTTTAAATCCTATTTTTCA
Source organism: Drosophila parthenogenetica (assembly GCA_035047505.1). Classification (NCBI taxonomy): domain Eukaryota; kingdom Metazoa; phylum Arthropoda; class Insecta; order Diptera; family Drosophilidae; genus Drosophila; species Drosophila parthenogenetica. The sequence goes on from JAWNPM010000087.1 coordinate 9,148,990, forward strand.
AATGCGACGGTTTTGATTTGCTTGGAATGTAACTATGAAATTTAAAGCTTAAGCTATTAGCTAATTTTTGAAGCTGGTAGCTGTAGCTGGCTGGAAATTTTATTTATTATATATTTCTTTAATTTATTTTTATTATGTAACACTTTCTTGTTGTAGTAGAAAGTTTCTTAAACAATTTTATAAAAAAGGTATCGCTCATTTTAGCGGTTATTTCTGAACGTATACTCTTTAATTTCAAAATTGTTCAGAAAACAATGTTGTGAAACGGTGTTGAAATTTTCAAAAAGATCGGCTTACAGACAAAAAAGTTATGGACTTTGGCACACAGCAATCAGTCTGGAAGGAGCCCGTTAGAGAGAGCCAGCTGACTCGCGTTCTCTCTCGCTCGCATTCGAAAGTACACAGAGTATTCTATGTATGAATATAACTTTCTCTTTTGCACATATTAAATCCTTTTATTTTATTGCTATTACTTAACTACAATTTGTTATTTATTAGAACTAAAATATCAATTAATGAATGAATGAATTTAATAGCTAAAAATATCTGAAATTTAGCGGAAATGTTTGTTGAAAATTCCCTTGAATCCACCGAGTCCGCCAAAGCCGTGTCCACCGAAACCACCGCCAAAGCCGTGACCCAGGCCAAGACCACCGAGTCCACCGAAGCCACCCAAACCATGGAAGCCTCCGAATTTGCCGCCCAAACCGCCTAAGCCACCGAAACCACTGAGTCCCAGGCCACGTGCCACTCGTTCATTTTCCGACTCTGCTGCTGCCTGAGGTTCCATGTCGAGATCCACATCTAGCAGGGTGAGTGGTGCAGGCGCCACCTCCACCACCTCCAGTGGTGCTGCCCAAACGGTGCAGATGACAACGAGCAGGAAAAACAGAAAACTTGATGCGAACTTCATATTTTGTTGATGTGAATCTCTTTTGTACTTGATCGCAACTGTCGCACATTCAGGCGTTTATATACTGGTCTGGCCATAATGGTGGTAAGCGCTTCTTGGGCCGGGCCAACGCTTCTTGGCCAAATACGCTCGTGCGTATAATACTGCTAATTGGTAGAATCCACACTAGTTGCGTTATCAGCTGCCAAAATGTACTTTCATTCATTCATTGATCTTCAATTCCAGTTGGCTTACTGTGGGATGGGTTGGGCTGCCGTTGGCCCAAAGTTTGTTTAGGCCAAGTCGAAGCTTACATCATATTTACCATTGTGGTTTGAGCTGGTCTTGAAACGTCTATCTAATTGACCTTAACAGCCAAGCGGTGTGTGTGTCTGGCTTGTTAACGTTTACAATTGGCCACGTTTGGCAATCACTGTCGCGAACCAGTTAACAAACTAACTGAGGGTGTCTAGCAGTGTGTACCTGTTTGAAGAACAGTTAAGCCTTCTATGCTGCTCATCTTAGAGCCTGAAATTCTTGGAAAATTCTGCAGAATGTATCAATGAATATATTTTAAAGTAGGAAGAAATAGATTAATTTCTGGAAGAAATCTTTAGAAACTACTGAAGTAGTAAAACTGATTGATGTATTTTTTAAACTTAATTTAATTTTAATACAAAATATACAGTACTAAGGATAGGAATTATACAATCTTGTCACAGTTTTTAAAAGGTATTTAATCTACCAAATGTATCTAAGTGTGTTCTAAGAGATAATTTTACCGATGGGCTTAAACTAACTTACAATAGATTACTTTAACCACTTTTTACTCGCAGTGTACTCATGTAGCTGTTAATTGAATCAATAGATTTATTTGCTTTAACTATGCCAATATTTAATTATGCTAACTAAGTTAATTTTAGCCTAAAGTTTTAGTCGCTAAGCTTAGCATCTCGTTTGCAGCATTAGCCTGCGACGCCTGTGCACATACTTTTTGTAGTTAGTGTTGGCTCTCAGTTTTTTGGAGAGTTTCAACGATTGCTGACGTCGTCGTTTGATCAGCTCTGGACAAGGTTTCCTACGCCGCTGATGATTATGATTACGACGATGATTAATCTGCTGATGATGATTAAGACGTGGATGATTAAATTGCGTTGCAGTGCGATGACTGCGCACAGTGTCCTGAACGAAGGGAAGTGACCAGACAATGGGATCCAAACTGGCATCGTAGTTGGCTTCGTTCCACAGCGAAATGGATTTTGCCTCACCAACTTGCCACAAGGAGAGTGACAAGATGAGCAGAATCAAACCAAATCCCAGTTCCCATCCACGTCTCGTGTTAATAATCCTAAGTGCCGAGCTCATCGTGTGTCCTACTTGCAACGCGGGTAATTTAAGACTGTTGCACGTTGCATGCCACACGTGGTCTCTTATAGCTGCGTCCGGGGATTCGGCAACAAAATGTTGAACAAACACACAACGAGTGATGAAAACCTTTTTGCATGCCTCAGCTGCTTTTTTGGGTTTTTAGAGACAATTTTCTTGGCTTTCGTTGCTACCTGTGCGGCCCCTTCCCCTTGTTACCTGCCGCCAATTTGTCAATGACCTGATAGCTAGAAATTTGAGTAGGTCAACATATTACTTTCTAGTTTAGTTTGCCTTACATAGATAAGAGCGGAATAAATTTGTGTTCAACTTGTTAAATACCCTGTAAGACGCTTTATACACGCTTTAGTGGGTGTCATCAAATAAAAAAGGCTACCTGCTCTTATTACCCAACTACGTACCAAATTTGGTCTTAATATGTCTTACCAACTCAGAGATTTGATCATTCATAATGTGGAACAGATGTTCCTAAACCCAATGTATTTATTTCCTTGGGTCGTAACTGTTTTTTACTGTCTGGATTTACCGTCTGTTAGGTAATTTCGTCTTCAGATAACATAGTTCCATCACAGACTTCATTCTTAACCCTTTGAGTCCTTTGAGTAACAGGTAGAAACGTATTCGAATAACTCCAGCGTCTGTGATTATTTACAATGGGTATTTTTGGTAATTCTCAATGGTTCACTGGGTTTTCCACATAAAACAACATGTGTTGTCTGTCGACTGTTTGCGAACAATGGGAATGTGAATTTCACTTTTTAAGTTTGCGAGGAGAAGTGAAATGAGGTGAAGCGAAGTGAAGTGAAAGAGCCAATCGGTCAAATGACTAACAAATTGGCATCGTAGGTCGCAAATAGTACAAGTGTCTTGTCAACACTTTTTCATATTTTAGCCTTGCACTTGACACCGACGGCGACAGAGAAGACGACGCCGACAGCGATGCGACGACGCCGCTGTCTGCAACTCCAGCTGCGACTGGGACTGTGACTGTGCAATTAGCGGCAGGAAGAAGCAGAAGTTGTGACTTATGCACATGAGTAACAAGTAGGAAAAGCCATAGTCGAGTAGGTCGGCTGTATGAGACCCAGTACACTATTTGGAGCAATCAAAATTAAGACTTACAAGCTATTTTACTTATATCCATATCAAATTTTGTAAGGATATAGACAAATATACTTTGTACGCGCCATGCAGCCAATCACGCATAAAATCCCCTTTATTGCCTTTCTAGTACAGGGTCAAAAAACCAGTTGAATGGGCATGGACTCCGTTGTAATCCACAGTTGCAGTTAGCCCACTTTCGACTTGTTCGGCAGCCTCAGCAACAGCAAATGACACACATGCCTGAGTGGCAGATACACGTTGTATGTTGCATGTTGCAAATGCCACAAAGTTGCATAAAAGCTGCAGTTGCCACGCGAGTCAAGCACAGTAAGTGACCAAAGTTCTTGCCAAGATGTGCCACAAATTCCTGCAACGTCTGTCGCTGCTGCTGCTCCTGCTCGTATTGCCGCTTTTGGTCAGTTGTCTCTCAGTGCCACAACAGCAATTGCAACAACAACCGCAACGTCTGCGTCTGCCTCAAGGCTACAACATGCGATTGGGTGCGATGCCCACGCGATTTGTGGGCAAGGGCGCCTACACGCTGGCCGCCAAGCGAGGAGCTTCCCCCGTCAAGTGGCAGCAATCAACGCAGTTGCAGCAACAGCAACTGCACCAGCAGCAACTGAAACTGCTGCAACTACAACAACAACAGCGTAAACAACAGTTTCAGTGGGCCACAATGGGTGGCAAGAAGTATAACTAAACTGGAACAGAAATGGAGCGGGACAGAAAGAGCTAGAAAGTCATAAATTGTAGCTATAAATTGATTAAGGAACTTTGTAATTCAAATAATTGATCGATCAGTCTTAGCAGAAGCAAGATCAAGCCTGAAATATCAATTTGGTAAGAAACACGATATTTGTTGCATTCAAAATTGTATGAAATTGTTTAATAAATAGTTTAAGATTTGTGTTTTTTAACTTTTGCTAAATAAATAGAATAAATAGAGTTTAAATAGGTTGTAGAATGGAGATTTAAAAGCCTGGAGCGTAGTTAGGCACATTTAAGCCGCCATCGACGCCGATTCCGTGTCCGCCCAAGTAGCCGGGAAGTGGCATTCCTACGCCTCCAATGCCTCCAAAGCCACCCACTCCAGCAGCGCCGTTGATTCCTCCCACTGCTGGAATGCCACCGAAGCCACCAATTCCACCAACGCCTCCCAATCCATTCAGAGCGCCAACTCCTGCCTGGGGATAAAGACCAGCGCCAGCGCCTGTTAGTCCTTGCATGTGACCCATGTTGTACATGCCGTTGAAGCCGCCAAAGTTGTCCACTGCTGGTTGAGGACTGCCGTACATGAAGCCGCCGGTCTGGGCGTGGCCAGGGAAGCCGCCTAGGCCTAAACCATAGCCCAGACTCAGGTTGGGATCAGTGGGAAAACCTCCTGCATAGTTGCCTGTTTGCAGACCAGGCACGCCCAGAAAAGGCGCTGCGGGCGTGGCACCGCTGCCGAAGACCAGGCCGGGATAGCTGTTGTAGCGACCAAGCTGCATGGCCATGGGACTCATGGACATGCCTGCCATGGGCATGGTCATGGCCAGAGCGGAGGTAGCCGGTGTCATGTTGGTTGTGCCCACAGTTAACATCTTGACGTCTGCGTCGTTGGCACCCGCTGGATTCTTCAGCTGACGCTCCTCCCGAGCTGTGGGCTGGCCGTGGCAGGTGCTGCCGAGCAGCAAGAGGGACACAAGCAGCAAGGACTTGTTGGCAACGCACTTCATCTTGGCTAGGTTTGAGTTGAACTGACAAACTGTTTGCTTCCGGCTTGTTGAATACGCTTTTTATGCGAGACTCGCGGAGGAAACTTTCTTTTGCTGTGATTCAAGCACCGCTTCGCTTTTGGTTTTCTTTTTGGGCTCGTAAAAGCTAAAGTGACTTTTTTACGATTTTATGATCGGCAAAATTTAGAGAAAAAAGTTATATATAAGCTGAACAACTTGTCTGCACGGTTTTGTAATCTCTTTATAAACAATTCGCACATTCTGCTTAATGCCAACCGCAAATAAGGTGCTAAGTGTCCGTCTCCGTCTCAGACGGAGGCGAGTGTCGAAAATCGGCTAGCCAGAAAATTATTTAATTGTTGTTGTTCGATTTTTGCTGACTTTTTTAGGCTTGAAATCGTGCAAAAGTGAAATGCTCTTTATAGGTAGTCTGTCGATTGCTTTGTACAACAAAAGACTTAGGAAACGAACTTGATTTGGCCTGCTGCCCCAAAGTATGCTACACATTTTGTTTAAAGCTGTTATGACTAATGCGCAAAACTATTAACTGTTATCTGTGTATCTCGGCGTGGCCAATAAAACCATTTAAGATTTTGGCCATAAAAATCTATTTAGCGGGCGACGATCTTGAACATCTTTGGCCAATTTGACTTTGTTTTAACTGGAGAAACAATCGATCACATTGTTGAGGCGACCTCAAAGTTAAGCAAAAAAAAGTTAAATTGTTTAAGTTCGTGTTTTATGGGCAGAATAAATACTATTCTTTAATGAATTATGGATAAACTTGAGTTGTAGTTAAAATTAAAGTTAAACTAGATAGATATTTTTAGAGGCTTTACTGTTTAACATTTGGCTCGATTATATTCATTTTATTTAACCTTTTTATTGAAAAGCTGATAATGCAGCTGTCTTCCCAAGTAATTGGACATCATTAAAATTCGTTTTGCTGTTTTATTTTTCATAAATTGTTTAATAAACTAAATAAATAAAATTGAGTCTTTGTCAGTTGTACTACAGTTAGAACTAACTACAAACTAAATAACTATTGATATACATATATTGCGGAATTATTTGCCGAAGCTGTCCTTGTAGGCAGCGCGCTCTCGATCAGCACGAGCAGTGAGTGCATCGTAGGAGTCGTATGCGGACACACGACGCTGAGCAGAGTCAGAACGACGATGAGGCACCAGATCGTTGGGACTATTGTATCCGTAGACGACGCTGCTCGGATAGCAGATGTAGTAGTCCTGCGAACGCTTCTGTCTCACGGGCTGTCCACTAATGTCTGTGGGGGAATTGATGGCCTGGTAGGGATTGTTGCTGTCAATGGGAGCAGACTGACTGGAGTGCAAGCAAAGGCACACAGTCAGCAGGATCAGTGAGGAGATGATGGAGCACTTCATGTTGGAGTTCAGTTTAAATTGGATTTCACTTAAGACTCGTTTAAAATTGATTTGCGAGTGCTGTTAATGTGTTGCTGTCGCTGTTCCTTTTGGTTCTGTGTCTCAACTCTATGTTTTGGCTTGTTTTATATGTGAATTTAACATTTCGCATATGCTAATTATTATGACAGACTGTGCTCCAGGCAGTCGCACTAATTTAATTTGCTACACATCTTTCCAGCTGTTTAGCACCTTTTGTTACTGTCATTTCTGAGGGAGTTGCAGTGACGTCTTTACTGCCGTCTGTTAATCACCAAAAGGGGAGGAATTTAGCCGATTTTTGTTTTTTGTTGCGGTAGGCACTGTATGAGTCAGTATCAGTCAGCTATTAATACTCAAAATCTTTTCACAATTTTTCGTCACTAGTGCGGCCATTTTCAGTTATGGAAACTATTTGTTCTAAGAATAACTCGTACTGTTTATTTACATGACAATATCAAGTTGAGCTTAGTGCAGTGTAAGAGGTGTTAATTAATTTGTTACTGGAATAATTATAAAGCACATTTGTCTTAAAGGTTTCCGTGTAATCTTTCAATTAAAACGCTGTGCAAAATATTTGTTTTAGCTAATTTTATCATGAATCAGTTCGGTTATCAACGAATTTCCACACTTATTTAGTTGCAATCGTTTCTTAAAATTGATTAATTTGGGTAAATATTAAACTCCTACAATTTTTTAGCTTTAATCAGTCGGTGCTAGGCACCAACTGGTATTTTTTGATAATTTATTTCTAAAACAATCTAAATTAAGTTAAATAAACTTTTTGTATTTCACCAAAATTCGTAATATAACTGTGTATTTTAGTAATTATATAATTATTTATTATTTAATTATCAACTCAAGTTCGACTTACAATTTCTAGATAAAATGGGCGAACACCGGAACATTTCATTCAGTAAATAAACTGTCTACAGGTTTCTTTCCAAAATGATTTAAGCTTTGATGACGTTGGTGAAATATTAATTCAATTAAATTATAGATTGTGTGACTTAATCAATTATCAAATTAAGGAAACCAAGCAATTTTAGTATTAAAAATTCCTGAAAATCATAAACTTCTTTACTTGATTCACTCTGGTTATGCCGAAAACTGTCTGACTAATCGTGAATAAATCCAGTAAAATGTATATTTGAATGACTTATTTGTCATTTATTAGGGCATTTAATAAAGTTGGAGTTGAAACTTGTTTTTTTTGAGTTATTCATATAATTTTACGATTATTCTGTGCCATTTTTCAATCATTTTTTCTACACATATGTAAATTTGTAGCAAATTAAACTGTTTTTGGAGCGCATTGACATGCTCCGGCATATTTTTACACTCGATAAATATAATACTATTTATAATTGTGGCTGTTTTTGTTTTTGGGTGCGAAAACCGGTCCGAAGAGGTGTCAATAAGCGCTGAAAAATAACGCATACGTTATAGAAATCGCAGCTTCCCAGCCCCCAAAAGTTGTTTGTCTTTTCTTTTATGTTATGATTTGGATACACGCTTTAAGAGGGTAGTATAGTTTTGTTAACAAGTATGTTACGCTTTAAAAAAATGGTAATAAAATGGGATTAATATAAAAAGCAGCAGTAAATTAGGTTCTTCAAAATTACGATTTATTTATAATTTATTTATTTTATCTTTTCAACAGGGCATCAATTTTACGTCATATAATAAATATTTGATTTTGTCTTTGATTTAATAAAAATTTGATTTCTTTTAAATAAATTTGTTTATTTTATAATTAATGTGTTGCGATTTTATTTGCCAAAACTGGCGCTTGCCGAAGCTGATGCCGAGGCAGAGGCACTGCCACCACCACCGCCGAAACCTCCACGACGACCACCGCCGAAACCACCGCCGCCGAAGCCACCGCGACGGAATCCACCACCGCCACCACAACAGAAACCACCGCGTCCACCGCCAAAGAAGCGGGCAACACGTGCACCAGAGTCATCCAGAATTGGCTTGGCATCGACGTCCTCCAGTGTCAGTTTTTGTGGCTCCTCCGGCTCCAGTGGATGTGCCCGGCTAATGTGGGCCACGAGGAGGCAGCTAAAGAGAGCGATCACCAGAAAATGTTTCATCTTTAACTATTCGATTGGATCTATGTGCAGTTTATCAAAATCCCAGATCTTTTATAGTCCCATGCGAGTGAGCGGGAGTCCCCTCGATGAGACAACTTGAGAACTTTCGATTAGTTCATCCTTTGAAAAATCTTCATTAATTTTGCCATCCACAATTATTATTTAAGTTTTTTTCTCACTGTTTTTTGATTTCTCCAGAACTTGTAAGCATCGAAAGCCGATAGAATTCCCAGACGCCTCGGGCTACTTAAATAGACATCAAAATAACAATTTGCTTGCCCCTTTAGCCCTCAACTGCCCCTGCACTTTTAGCACACATTTGCTAAATTGGCCTAGAGCCAATGAGCCACAAAAGATTCGCGTACTTGTTGTTTACTTCTAGAAAGACTCGGCGAAAACACGAGACAAATTAAAAACTTCTCACATCTGCTGTGAACAAGCCCCTTGAGCCACTTGTTTACTATTGTGGGGGACTCACTTTTGAATACCCTGTATTAAGTCTGAATGGGTAGCTTTCTGACAAGAAAGATATCTGTAAAAAATTATCTGTTTGAAGAAATGTTTGAAACATTAAAAGAAGAGTTTCTGTAATTGTCCCGTATTTACACAACCGGGTTACTTATTGCTATCTGAAAATAATCTCTAAATCATAAATAATTAAAGATAATTATATTTTATATAAGTTTCTTAACCTCAGCTACAAATACTTCCTTCTTTCCCAGGGTACAACCAAAAAGGTCACTCAAAATATAAAAAACGATTGTTTTCATCTGATTATTTGTGCCTTTTGTTCTTTAAATCCCAACGGGCAATCAAAAATTCGGCTTGTGATCACTGAACTCTCGATTACGTCTCAAAAAATTGCGCAGTTTAAGATCATGTTCCATTTTTTTCAGCTTAATTAAATATTAACCTGTTCTGACGCAAAACACTTAACCAGCAATTTTTTATTTATGGGAACTAATTAAGGGTATTTTTAATTTCACAACAAGTAGTTTAATGAGAGTTTTCATTTAGAATAATTCGTAAACACTAAATAGCATCCCATTATTAGCATAATCTCTTCTGTGGCAAAATTTTGTATGCTGATGAGAAATTTAACTAATTTTATGCTGCATACTTTTGGGCCGTGCTTAGAATTACAAATTAAACAGGGTATACGCAGGTCGGCATACAAATACTAAATGGCTATAAGTTCAAACAAACTTTGCTTACTTTAGTCAACACTTATGGCCAAGTATGAAGTGGGCTTAAATTGATATTCCTTTAATTGTTTTGGGAACTACCACATTAAAAGCAAATTTCTCAAAGTGTAGACTTAGAATGAATAATTTTACTATTTCGCACTCAAGACAAGTGACGTTTAATTAATGAAGATGATTGTAAACAAATAGTAAATGAATCGCAAGTGAATGGGTCAAAAAACCGGTTGTAGTTTTAGAATTTTAGCTGATTACGTGGATTACATCAACTGCATGGGAAATAAGACAAGAAACAAATTAAGCATCACTTAATACTATAAGTAGTTTCCCAGAGCTTACGAAAAGTCCCTAATAAGTGTTCGCTTTCGTCACTAGTGATAATTTGTTTAATCGATTTTCGATTGAAATGTGGGCGTGGCAGCTGAATGTTTAGCATTTACGACACGTGTCTCGGTACTTAACAAAAATAATAATAAAAAATTCGCATTGCTAATTTATTTAAATTTAATAACATACAAATTACATATTTAATTGGCTAAAAGCAAGCTGCTAATTAAAACCGCTATTGACTTTTTTGTGGGCGTATCAAAAGGTGAATTGCCTATAAAACAAAACACGTCTCAAAGCTGGGAGCGAAAAACCCGCGGAAGTAAACAAAACTTTAAAACGGTGCGAAACAGATTTAAGCCAAATTTCTGATCAATATTTGGCAAATAGCATTAGCCAAGGTCAATGTCAATCGGCAGTCGACAGAGGTGTCTGCAAAAGTTGCGAGATCCGATGAAAGCATGGAACCAGAACCAGTATGTGACGACGAAGCGACTCTGGCGCGTTTCCCACGCGACTTTCGAGCGACTCCCGCGCGACTTTCACACAATTCAATGCGTTTGATGCGTGATTCCGTTGGACGCACAGTGGTTAGAAAGCGATCAAGATAGTTTAAGAAATGAAGAATATGTATCACTTTAGTAAAGTTTATTGGCTTTGCTTTCATCACTAGCGTGGCTTGATATATTGTATATACTTGTGTTTTTCAAGCTCTTTTGATTAATAACTTTCAAATTAAACTAGTTTTGCCTGCTGTTTGTTACCAAAAAGAGCAAATTTCTTTAGCTAGTCTGGCCTGTGTGCCCCACTGTGCGTTGTAGCGACTTTTAATGATGCGATGAAGACGAAGGTCTGCCAGTTTCCGAAACATTCATACTGATTTTGGAAACTTTTGGCAAAGAACTGTTGTTTTGGGCTGGTCATGTGGTGACTCTGCTCTTGAGTTTGCGTATAAAACTAATTTTAGTTGAGAGCTGCAACTTTAGTTGCCGTTTGCTAGTCGCTCCGCCGCGTGTTAAGTTAGTTAGACTCGATCATTAAGTGTTTCCTCAGCTGTTTCTGTTTCTTGTGTGGAATGTATCTTCGTACGAGTTTGGCACTACTGTGTCTGCTGTTTGCACTCACTGCGGCACAAAGGAGCAGCTCTAGACGAACCAAGTCTGATCAGCCTCAGGGACGCACTCTGGGCTTGCTGTCGCCGCTGCTCTTCGGCGGAGCTGGACCACTCTTTGATGTGCCCGTTGCCCCCGTCGGAGCACTTGGAGGATCTGGGGCAGTTGCCTCTGGCGCTGGAGCGGGTACACAGTCGGATCAGTTTTATGGTGGCGCTGGTGGAGGCGGTGGATATCCAAACTATGGTAAGTAAAAAATAGCAATGTAATACAATATAAATCTTGGCTTCAGTCAAAGTTGTTTCAAATTTGATTAATCTATATTGGTTTATATATTCCAGGTCTGAACTATGGATATGGAAATGGCTATGGAAATAGATACGGAAATGGCTATGGAAATGTGTATGGTTACAGACCCAGCTATGGCTATGGCTACCCTGGTCTAGGCCTGGGACTGGGCTATCCGGGGCTAGCCCAGGGACTCTTTGGCTATCCAGGGTATGGACTAAACTACTACAGACCCAGCTACAACTATAACTATCAGAGGCCTCAGTATCCAGGCAGCTACTACGGCTCAAGGCCCAACTACGGCAGCTATGGAGGCAATCCTACGTACGGAAACTATGCCAGCGCCACTCAGAGTGCCGGTGTCTCTCCAGGTCTGTCGCCTGGTCTCTCATCTGGTGCAGGCGCAACTGGAGCTACTGGTGGCTCTCAAATTAGCACAGCTCAAGCTGCACAGTTGGCTGGTCTTTTGGGTCAGGCGCTTGGCAGCAGCCTACGCCCCTTGGTGGCCAACGGTGGGGGCGCGGCAGCTGGTGCAGGTGGAAATCAGCAAGCGCTGAGTGGTTTGTTGGGTCTGCTTGGCTAAGTGAACCCTTTTAAAGACTTGTTCTGTACAGCAACTGAGTATTTGTAGTTTAAGCATTGTTGAACTAATTTTAAAACTAAGTTTCCTATGACAAAAATTGTTAATTACTAACAAAATGTTAGAGATTTTAAAAGTTTATTTATGTCACAAAAATATGCAATTATTCCCTGAACGAAGTGTATCAATTATTAGTCTAACATCTGTAATTAATATTTGATTTTTTGAATTTTAATTTGACTTATGTATGGCTTCATTTTGAGTGCAGGGTCTTTTCCAGTCCTTTAGCTCAACTGAAGCTTTTCATACCAAAGTTCTTAAAGTGTTGTCACTTTAGCCTAAAAGTATAGTTTGCTGAATTGCGTGCGTTTGAGTTTTTAATTGAGTTGTTAAAAAATTTGTCTAATTTTAAGTGCCAAAACATAAAATTTTAATATGTCCCGACAGTTTTTAACTAATTGAGTTGCCATTGCTTGTCCATGTACGCAGCTCTACGTCTCCTCTCTCTGCGCTCTTCAATCTGATAGAGTTGAGCCCGTTTTGTGTCCCAGAGAATCTGCTGCGTGTTCATGTGACGATGCTCCTCTGAGTTCTCTCTGTAAAAAGACAGAAATGGAATCAATCAGAATAGTTTTTATCTGCTGAGTCTTAGACTTTTTTTTGTACATCTGACGCTGTAGCTTTTTCCGTTCGAGCAGTTCCTGTTCCGATTGTTCGTTCTTCATCACCGCTAATTGAATCCACTCGATTCGCTCGTTTTGGGCTGCATCAAGACGTGTCTGCTGCAATTCTTGCAGCTCCTGGTTTTGTCTTCTCTCTTCGCTCTGCAGCTGAGCTGACAGTTGGCGACGACGATTCTCTAAATCCCGCAGACATTCTCCAAGTCTCAGTCGCACTTGGTGCTCGATTTGTGCATTTAGATTGCGACGATTTGTACGCGTTAGAAATTCAGTGACATGCATTTCGATTTTAACCCTTGTTTGGCCAATAAAATAGCCTTGGCAACAAGTGACAGTGTGACCGTACTGTGAATTAACAAAGACCCAATATATTTCTGGTTACTTGCTTGGCAACCCTCGAGCTTATTTAAATAATTCAAATTTTAACAGACCAGCCTAAAAGTATGCATTTATTTTGGTTAACACAATAACTGTAACAGGTGTATGCTAATTGATATTATATTGGTGTATAATTTATTTTTTTATTGACTAATAAGGTAGTTTTTATTGGCTACAGTATTTTCTCTTGGCCCCGTGGAGTGATCTAAGCAAACAGCTTCTGTTTGCCTTGCACTCTGGAAAACAAAGGTCCAGGTTCAAAGGCAAAGTATCGAGTAGGTCTCGAACGATTGGAAGCACTCAAATGGTGTAAACAATTCTAATTGACAACAAAATGTGTGAAGCTTCGAGCCCTATAAAAGTTGCAACCAGCTGATGACTGGATCACAGTCTAGTTCACATCTTGTCCAGCATGAATCTGTGCATCTTGATTTCTTTGACACTGCTCGGTTTGGCCACTGGATTACCAGCTAGAACGGAGCAAGACCTGGGACAGGATCTGCAGCAGAGACAGCAATTGGTTGATTCCCTCGATTCCATGTCCAGTCTCACAGAGATGTCCGATGTTGGCGGCCAGCATGCTGAGGAGGGGGCTCGCAAGGCCCGCTTTCTTTGGGGTGGCATCTGGGCGGGGCCCTACTGGCCGCATTACTATTACAGCTACTATCGTCCTTGGGGATATAGCTACTGGTGGTAGGGAAAGAAAGAGGAACTTTTCTGATAAGGCTACAGAAGACGTGATCGACTTATAAATTGCAATAAAAATATACAAATAAAATGTGGCTGTTTTCTACTAAAAGTCAAAGAATTTTTATTAATTTCCGAATAAAATTGATAATATTTAAATTTAGACTTTGCAGACTCCTTCGCTTTGATTTTAACCGTAATCTTACTGGAAATTTGAAGCTCCATCTCCCCTTTCCAATGCAGACACACCCACTCTGTTCGCTCTGATGTCACTGTTCCAAACAGCTGCCAATAACTCGTTTCACAGCCACCAAATGAATACACACATAAATCTATTACGCTATTAATCTATCTACTACTATTATAATTTCGCACTTTGCACACCCAACAAGCTGATCAGGCTCTTTATTACTCTTTAAGTACAGGGTATAACAAATTATTGATCTGTGGGTGGCAGGTCAAGTGCATCTGAAGTAGCTAGTGTGAAGTTCTCTAGTCGTAAGAGTGGGATTTCACAAGATCAGCCAACAATTAGTGACTAGGCCAATATTTTGTATGCTGCATCATCGTATTTACAGAGTTGTGTTAATTAGTTAAGATTATCTAATATTTCTAGGGTATATTATACCCATTTAGTTTGTGGATGTTGTCAAAATATGAACTTGAATTTTAATTTGTTTACTTTGCCGTTAACTGTTCTGGAAACAACTGTTAACTGGTTTCTTGTTTTTCTTCAGCTCAACGACATTTCAAATTTAGAACATAAAAAGCTGAAATACCCAAACCGTTAAGAGCGGTGACTAACTGAGTGGCTTAGCTAGGAGATACCTGCCCTAAAAAGTTTTATGAAGTACTGTCAGCTAAAATTCAATTAGAATTTTAGCATATTTACGGCTAAATTAATACGCCTTATTTTTGTCAGTCGAGTTCGGCCACGGGTATTTGAGTTTGGGGATTTTTTATTTTAAGCTATTAGAGAATGAAAACAAAGCCAATATGCGCCACAGATTTTAATAGTAATCATGCTACTCTGCGAGGGTGGCTCAAAGTGTTGTTGTGAAAACAGGTTACATTAAATTTATGATCTGATCCAAGACAACTGTTTTTAAACTGACTATACTTAATATAGCTTACAGTTAAATATATATTTCTGGAGATTGTTTGATGCGACCCTCGTTTATGCTGGAAACCTGCGCACTTAAATCTTGAAATAATCACTCCAAATTCTAGCTAAAAACTGTGCTGATTTTTGAATAAAAGACAAGTGTGTTTTAAAGAGCAGCATCAGTTCCAAAGAAACATCAAAACAGCAATCAAAGATGCGTCTTCTAATCTCGGCTTTCATTGGCTTCCTTTGCCTTGCCTTGTGCTTTGCTCAGCATGGAGGACACGGAGGATTCGGCGGTGGTCACGGTGGTGGAAACTATGGTAGTCAAGGCGGATTTGGTGGCGGACACGGCGGTGGACACGGTGGACATGGTGGACACGGTGGATTTGGCGGTAATCACGGTGGATTTGGCGGTGGTCACGGTGGATTTGGCGGCAATCACGGTGGATTCGGTGGTGGCCATGGCGGCGGACACGGCGGTGGTCACGGTGGACACGGTGGCTTTGGCGGTGGTTATGGTGGACATGGTGGATTCCATTAAAAATTTGGTAGCCTTTGCCAAAACCCATACCGAATCATGTCGAAAACCTATAATATTTTAGGTTTAAATACCTGTTAAGTGATTGTCATTAAACTTTTAATTGTTTTAATTTAAGAAATAAATTCCGATTTTGTTATACTAAAATCTATAATTTTGTAGCTTAATTTCTTTTATTCCTATTACTATCTTTGCGCTTCCTTTGTAACTGAATAATTTTGAATATACCCTCGAAATTAATCGATCATCGACGTCGACAAGTGAATAGTTTTTCTGGGAATTTGCATACGACAATTAGTTTGACTGAATTTACAGATTTTGAATAAAAGTCGCTTGGAGCGCAGTGCATTGCCTTAGTAGAACAAAGAAAGCTTCAAAAAACAAATCTACGTAATTCTTCAATTAAATTGTTAAATTGTGTAAACAGGAAATAGTTGAAAATGCGCTTAACTTGTGTGCTGATCGTTGTAACAATTTGCTTGGCCTTTAGCTGGGCTACAGCTTTGGAGCAGGAGGAAGCTGTACAGCAGGATCAGCCTGTAGCATTGCTGGATTTGGCCGATCAGGGAGAAGATCATGCAGAGGAGGGGGCTCGTTTCGAACGTGCCTTCTTCGGCGGTGGCTACTGCTGTGGTGGCAGACGAGGTGGTTATTATCGTGGTGGTTACTACCGACGTGGATATGGCGGTGGCTGTGGACGCGGTGGCTGCGGTGGCTGTGGAGGAGGCTGCTATGGACGTTGAGGCTTGAAATCAAATGCTCGATATAATAAAGTGAATTAAGCACATAGTTTTAACAGTGGTTTATGAAGCTGTTAAGCTTTGTAACAGTATGTTAATATAACAGATATGTTAAGTGAAAAACGAAATAAAGCATATGTGAAGAAGAAAAGTTATAACGGAAAATGCTTATTAGGGAAGATTGTGAATTTCGCACTTGCTGAGGGCGCAAATTTCGATAAGAAGTGAGAGACAGAAAGAGAGAAGCAATAGGAGCAATAGAGTGAGGAACATGTTACCAACTTCGAGCTAACTTCGTTCGAAAGGATGGACTTGTCTTTATGTACTGCGCCATTGATGTAGATCAAGAATATATATATTTTCTGAAATCGGAGACGTCGTCGACGCCTGTCCCAGTTTTTCAGCCCTATCTCCGGTTCAAGTAACACATTTGTCAGTGTCTAACACGTTGAACTCGCTAATTACTAAGCAATATTTGTGCTCCTTTCTGAGATCAGTGAACGTAACGGAGAAGAAGAAGAAGAGCAGGTGTAATAAGTTGTGAGCAAATAAAAACAAACAATATCATCAAATTAGCAATACTGGAATGCAAAAAAAGTACCTTCTAATTTGTAAACACGCACACGAACACGTGCATACATATATATACTATATACTATATAAGTATCTGAAATTAGGTGATGCAAAAGAGAACAGGAATGACGGCTCGTCCAGTTATTGTTGTCATTGGTTTTGTTTTGCTTTTCTTTCGCTTTTGGAGGCAAATAAAAGGCGGCTCGGCTGTCGCTCTGGGCATCAGTTACATCGAACGCATCGAGCTCTACAAGCACAGTGTATTAAATCCAGTACGGAGACCAGATCGGGATTCAAAATGCGTCTTACACTTTTGGCGCTAATCGGCGTGCTTTGCCTGGCCTACAGTCAGGCCGTGCCACTGGAGGATAACGAAGAGTCTAACGAACAGATCGGCCTTCTGGATATAGACGCAGATGAGGGCGTTGCCCATGCCAACGAGGGCAGCCGAGAGGCCCGCCAGTACGGCTGGGGCGGATGGGGTGGCCATGGCTGGGGAGGTGGCGGCTGGGGATATCCTGGCTGGGGTGGTGGCTGGGGAGGCGGCTGGGGCAGGCGTGGCTGGGGCGGTGGCTGGGGACACCACAGACACCACTGGGGTGGCGGCTGGGGCGGTTGGTAATCAAATTTAGCCGAATTCAAGCTAAACAAACTGCCGATCTAAGCTTTAACCTCCCAATGTTAATTTTTTTTTATCTGTTTTGTGTGTGTAAATAAAGAGCATTGCAAAAAACTACAAGCAATATATTATTTATTTTTTAAAATAACAAATTTCAGCTTCACATCACCTATCATTTGGAATGCATGCTGATCAGCCATTAAACTGATAAATAAATTTTAATTTCCATTGACAACACTTAAACTTTCCAGGCTAATTAACCTTTTAATGACAGCCACTTAATCGATTCAATTTACAGCAATAATCGTTAAAAGGAATATGAAAGCACAGTAAATTCTGCCTACAAGAGGCAGTGAGCAAGCCCTAAGCTTCCTTTAAGTGTCATCCAAAAAAACAATGTAAATTTTATTAATAACTTAATTGCAGTCTCACATTTATTCTGTTTGCTTCTAAGCAGAGAGTTCTGAGCTCGAAAGGTACTTCACCTGCCTGGGAACGATTTGGCTTTTTTGTTGACCAAGTTGATTGTGGTATGACACACTCACACTCACAGATCACAAGACCTGAGTCACTCTAGCTTTATTGTTCAGTTGGTAGAGTTTATGCATACAAATGAATAACAACAAATGTTTTAATTTTGTTGTTTTTTTGTTATTTATTAATATGTTTGTTTAATAGACTTAAATTTTGCATTTTAAATATTATAACAAGAACATTAAATTAAAGTATACTTAGAATTGGTGCAGTTGTATGATGGGGAGAGATGAGGATGCATTAACCCTTGTGTGTGCGAAAAGGTTAATAATTAGTAAGCTACTTAACTATGTTTGAACATAGCTATGCCTCATAAGGCAATATCTAAATCATACTCTTGCAGAGATTATAAAAAATATAACTTTTGTGTAAGCATTCGATAATCCTGTTTGTTTCTGGAAGTCGAATGAACAGTCGGATGGGGGAGTCCCAAAATTAACTTAATCAAAAGGTACACTGAAGAGATCAGAAATGTTTCTTGATATTAATTGAAGTTGTTAAACTTTTTAAGCCTAAATTAAACTTAACAGATAGAGTATTCATTAATTGGTTTCCTTTAAATGCTTTTAATAATGTTATTTGATTTTTCGGTTTGTTTTTAACTGTCAACACAGCTCCATATAATTGTGAGCAACTCATCTCCATAGTATATTGGCATAAACAAAGTTCCATTCGAACCCGAGACTCGTTTGACGTAAACTTGACACAATGACTCGATAAATCGATTGTTTGCTTGTTTCTTTCTGCAGCTCAGCCAGTTTGAGTAATTCGACTACTTGGAATATTTATGCCGAATACTAAGCATTCAATTAGAATTAAAGCAGAGACAGACAGACAGACAGTGGAGGATTCCCAGTTTACGAGAAAACAAAAAACCATTAAACATTTAGAGTACAAGTATTTTGATTTTGGACTAAACACATTTATTGAGTTGAGAAATGATTATGATTCTTGAATTAATAAATTAAATGCGTTCCAATTAATATTTGATGTACGTCTGGTAGAAAACAACTTTCTCGCTTGTTGCATTTTAACAACCGCAATCACAATCACAGCCACAGCCACAGCCCCATCAAAAGGTGTAATAATCTTTGTAGCCAAAGTTAAACAATCAAAGTGACAGAAAAGCAAAATACAAAAAATAAATAATAAAAAAAACCCCATCTAATGTAGATTTAAGTATACTTGTACTCAAAAGACACTTGGAATTGGGCGTTGCGTTGTGATGCGTTTCATTTGAGAACAGGAACGTTAAATCATCCGGTTATTCCGAGGCTCAGAAGGCGCATAAAAGGCCGCTACAGGGCAACCAAAGGCATCAGTTCTACAGTGAGCCTCAAGCTTGAAGTACAAACACAGTAAATCCCATAAAGAATTCCAAGATGCGTTTAACACTCATCGCATTGATCGGCGTGCTCTGCCTCGCCTACTGCTATGCCCTCGATGCGGAGGATACCGAGTCCCAGATTCGTGTTGATCTACTCGACGTGGCCGATCCTGGCCAGGCTCACGCCAACGAAGGCGAGCGTGAAGTCCGCCAGTGGGGCGGTGGCTGGGGAGGACGAGGCGGCGGCTGGGGCGGACGTGGAGGCTGGGGTGGTGGCTGGGGAGGACGCGGAGGCTGGGGCGGCGGCTGGGGTGGACGCGGAGGCTGGGGCGGTGGCTGGGGAGGACGTGGAGGTTGGGGTGGACGTGGAGGCTGGGGAGGTCGTGGTGGCGGCTGGGGCTGGGGCCGTTAATCTCAGCACTGCAGTCAGTACAGCCCACTTCCTGCCAACGCATCCCTGCGTACGACAACATCTTGAAGTCCTGTGTATTCGATGTGTGTAAATAAAGAACATTCCGAAAATTAACACTACCGACTTTCTATTTAACTTTTCAGCCAAGTAAAGTAACTGTGCGTGAATTGTGAGCTGCAATTTACGCTAAGCGACGCTTCAAATTTCTATGCAAATCAGACATTTGTTTGTTTATAAAACGAAGCAATTTAAAATGCCGTTTAAAACATTTAAATAAATTTCCAATTTAAATTCAGCTAAAAAATATCAAATATTAAATTCAAATTCACCAGCTAAAAAAATGAATCACTTAACCCACGTTTTAGCCGTTTAATTATGGTAATTAAACCCAATAAATAAGCTTACTCGTGGGCGATTTGCTACGCTCATTATTTGCTCATTATACCACTGTGCACAGTGGGGAGCTATGGGGCTAAGGTAGCTGCATGTGTCAAAGTTTTCATATAAATAATTTAGGAGTAGTTAATGATGGAATTCGCTGCTATAAAAGGAGTGCTCCAAAGGACTAAGATAAGCATTTGAGAGCGAGCTAATAAAATGCACTTTTTTAAGGTGCAGGCATATTACTTCCGGCTACTGGGAGTAGACATTTTGGCTGGGCAGCGGAATCAACTACAACTTTTGAGGGTCCTTTGGAGTCTGCTCTCGGTTTGCTTGATACAGTCAATGGTTTTCGCTTACATCCTGCAGAATCTGGAGGACGTGGAGAAAGTAGCAGATGGTCTTACCGCTTTTATTATGAACAAATTGGCCCTGTTCAAGTTTGGCCTAATTATTTGGCTGCACAAGGACTTTGGCCGCATAATTGAGGAGTTCCACCAAATTGTGGGCAAAGGTAAGAAACTTTCTTCTCCTTAAAGAGATTTATTTTCCTTAAAATGTTTTTCTATTATAGAGTGTGAAAATCCAATTCCCGCGGATATTATTGAGCAGGAGAACCAGCGTGAACAACGTATTAGCGGTTTATACGCCAACTGCTTTGTTCTAGCCGGAATCCTGAGCTCCTTGAAGCCTTTGATGAGCACTGGACTTATATATCTCATAACTGGCGAAGTGCAACTGGAGTTGAATGTGCCCTGCGTGTAAATTGCAGCTATGTTTAAAGCTACCTCTATCTATGCCCTTGCAGTTTGCCTGACAGACCCTAGAGCATACATGTCCATACAAAAATCTGCCAGAGTATTGAGTCTTTGGCTAGCCAAAGAAAGCTTTCCTTCTTGTGCCTTTCATAACTTTCTTTCCTCCGCAGCTCCCCCTGGGACAATGGAAAGCTGCACAACTTTCTGTGGTCAAATGTGCTGCTGAGTGCTGCCAGTTACGGGGTTGTCATGCCCACAATCTGCATTGACACCCTGATCATATCCATAGTACACAACTTAGTTGCTCTGTTTAAAACATCTCAGCACAAAATTCAGTTTTTTGTGGGCTCAACTCTTGACGAGTCTCGAAGGCGACTCCACGACATACTTCACCTCTATAAACTGAGTCTGGACATTAGCAATGCAATTAGGTCTTACTTTCGTCTACTAATCTGCATTCAGTTGGTCATGGCCTCGATTCACCTGTGCGTACTCAGCTATACCCTGTCCTTCAGCTTTGGTCAGTCCCAGACGCCATTCTATCTCGTATTTATGTTCGTGATTCTCATACAACTCTATTTGTACTGTCGCTGTGGAGAATACCTCAAGACGGAGAGCAGGGAATTCGCCAGGGCCGTCTACGACAGTCCCTGGTACGAGGGAGGCGTCATCGATGCGAAGATTGGCCGTTCTCTGCAGATCGCCATAATGAGAGCTCAGCGCGGTAGTCACATCGATGGCTACTTCTTTGAGGCCAACATGGAGGTGTTTCTATCGGTAAGAGTTATCAAATTGTATAGAACTGTCTAAAAGTCCTTTCTTTCTCTTCTACAGATTGTTATGACCGCCATGTCCTACTTCACTTTGCTGCTCTCAATTTCTTAGAGGAGTTTTGCTACCCACATTTGATTCACTGGTTTTGAGCAATTTTTGTTTTATTGCATAGCTTGCGTTATCGTACGACATTTAACAATCAAACTTATATTATGTACAAAAACATATTTTACACAATTCGTTAAGGTCTAGACAGATGTGGGGATTGGAAACTTGAAAACTTGAAAAATGCTTAAATACACACATGAAATGAAATTAGATGAGTTGTGTCTCTGTGTGTGTGTTGTGGGTGTGTACGTGTATTTAAAATACAGTGAAGAAGCGATAAGTGGTACTGTGAATTTTCGTTTGCTGATGACCAACTGCTGAGCCTGCTGCCCTGAAACTCCATCTTTGCATACAAGTGCATTCAATTTAATAATTAATTTCCACGGTCAGCCCAATTTACTTGTAGAATCTGCCCGGAGCACCAGCCTGGCGGGGCACAGGGGGAGGGGTGGGAATATGGGCACCCTCAGCACGGAAACCGTTCTCGTCGGCAATGTAGGTGATGGTGTACACAATGCCATCGGGTCCAGTGTAAGAATAGGAGCCTTGCATCACCTGGGAAGCGAGTAAATTTTTAAAGTGCCCCAAAGTATGCAACATAAAGTGTAACCGCTTTTAAGGCAGCCCGTAAAAGGCGGCAACTAAAACACTCACCTGAGCTTCGATCTGTGAGCCGGGATTCTTGAGGTAACCAGCCTCATCGGCACGAATGCCATTGCTCGTCTCGTAGCTGTTAAGTAAAAGAGCAAGTAAGAAGTTTTATATATAATTTCAGAACTTTTATTTGGTGATTTGTAACGATTAGTCAGTAAAACTAACAACTTAATTTAGAGTTTTCTGTATTATACACTATTTTTCTTAAAACTTAACAGTCAAACTTAGCTCTACCTTTTTCCATTATTATAGCTTTTAAATGTTCACATATTACGTATACGTATCTCATAAAAAAGCACTTACTTGTACTGATAGGAGCCATCCGGGTTTAGATCGAAGTTCTGCTTCAATATCGCAGCGTTCGCATCAAACGAGTTCGAACGTGGCTGAGGCAGACCGCGCTGCGGCAGCGCTGCGACTGCGCTTAGGCAGCAGAGCGCAAGGGCGGCGACGGCGTAGGAGGAGCTGAGCATCTGCATGACCTTTTCTTGTTGTTGTTGCAGAAAAGAGATAAGAGAGGGGAATGGCGGGTTTTGGGAGGATAGACAAGCGAATTAGGTGATTGGCAGATTGAGTCATAACATTGATTTAACTGCGTGAACTTGTTGACCTTTTATGAAACCGATATCGAAGACGAAGCCGCAGTCGATGCTTCGATTGGCGTAATTATTTTATGATCGTTGTAATAATTGACTTTAATCTCTTGCGCTTTTCGAAAGTAAATCCAAATGGCAATGAGAGGGTTTTAGCTTGGGAAAAGACTGTATGTCATATGCTGCAAGCAAAGTGCTAGACAGAGTCCGAAAAGTAGCTGTTTTAGACAGTCATTTTATAGCTACAACTAAGTGTGTTTCCTCAACCATCTTTTGTGCTTAAGAACTCTAACTTGCTCAATGCAAAACTTTTAGAAATATCTTTCATTGACTTATTTTCTTTAATCATGAACATAAAACTTATTTCCTTTTTTCCTCAGATATTTAGTTACTCTAATAATTGTCTTGTTTTTGAAATTTGAGCAAATGATTGTCATTTATGATTTTTTGGCTTTCAAGAGACTTTCAGTGTCCTCTGAGTTAATATTCTTATATAGTTTTCCATAACGTAAACAGATTTTCGTTGTGGTTGATAATCCTTTTTGTATCCTTTTAATAACACTTCCTTTACAGGAAAAACTTTAACACTCAACACACAATTAGAACTCACTTTGAAAATCGCGACTTGTATCGTTTTCGAACTGGAGTTGTTGGTGGTCGGGAGCTTGTGTCTGCGCTTGGAAGGCTCGTCAAAACTGTTTTGACTTGTTTGCAGTTGGCTCAAACGTTTTTATACCAAAAAAATGCATTCACTGCAGCAACAATCGCTGCAGCAGCTATATCAGCCGACAGCAGCAACAGCAGCGACAGCATCCGTAACAAGAGCAGCAAGTACATAAAGTAGAAGAAGAAGCATAAGAAGACAGAGACAAAGACGAAGAGGAAGCAGTTTGAAGAATGAGAATCAAAAGCAGGGGAAGTAGCAGAGGGGATGGAAACATGCCTACTATTTGACAGGCAGTGGCAACAGCAGTGGCAGCAAACAGAAGAATCGGAAGAACTTGAAGCTGCACCAAGCGGCGTATGCGCAACAAGTTTTAAATGCAAATGGGCGTTGCGCATACGCCGCGTGTACCCTGTGTGTGTGTGTATGAGCTACTAGACTTATTCTGTGGGTGATTAAATGTATGTGTGTGTGTGAATGGCATTCCGAGTTTTCAGAGTATTAATTTATGGGAATTAGCAATACGAAGTTCATTTGATTAGCCCACGATGGCGTTTGACTACCAGCATTATGAATATGAGTACAATTATGACTGTGAGTGTGCTTACACTGCTAGAAATTCTGATACTTAGACCAACTAAACACATTAATGTTATATATGGATGTATTTATTTGTATTTGGGAAGTACACACTTAAATGCATTTTTCTAAGCTCAAGCATGATTACAACTGTTATTTTTTTCAGTGTGAGGCTACGCGCACTGAGTGCCTGCGCGATTCAATTGGCGATGCGCCGCAATATGCAATAATTTGTTAATTCAAATATTAATTAAAAGATTAATACTCGACAGCTGAATGGATGTTGCAATTGCCACGCTTAATGAATGGTATGAGTGTGATTGTGATTGGGAGTGTAGTTGTGATTGTGAGTAGCATTCGCATTAGATTCCACTGTAGTTTCATGCTCTTTGTGCACATTTTTTTATTGACATTTGCAATGCAACAAAACAGTGAAAAAGCCGCAGGGCGAGCACTGAAATGGAATGAAATGTTTGCCCACTTGTTTGTGGTCCAAAGAATTGGTTAATGTATCTATAGATTTCATTGTTTGCCATTGTTTGTGGATGCATCATCAGCGCTATCTGTGGCATCTGTGGCATCAGCTGCAACATCAGCTGCTGTGCCACAAACAATTTAGACATTTGCAGCGCTTTCTGTTGGCCAATTTGCTGACCAAAATGCCTCAGTTGGCCACTCCCTTGCACCAGTTCCCACTCTAAAGGTGAACCAAATGACATGCAAGGGATTTGTTTAATGGAGGGGAAGCTAAAGGAGGAGTGTGGCAAAGGGGTGGAGGGGGCGTAGGCAGAAGGGGCGTAAACCATTGGTTAGTTATGCCGGCCGGCGCAAACAAATTGCAATTTTCGGCTTAAACTTTAAACTTTTGCAGGCAGCGACAGCGTGTAGGAAATGTCAGTTGCAATTCATAAAAATTGCAGCAATAACAGCGGCCACAGCAGCAGCAGCAACAACAACAACAAGAGCTGCAACAACTGTAAAGAGTGCGCGATGATCACGAACACTCCATGATGAACATCGCGCGAGATTAACGCGCCTCCAACAACAACAGCAACAGCAACGAGTGCAGCGCTGACGCCTTCTCCAGCAGCACCACTCCTCTCCACTCTCAACCCACCACCCATCACCCAACTCCCCGCTGTACCACTGTGCCACAGCGCACAGTGGAGCTAAAAGCTACTACAACTCTACTCTACTTTACTTCGAAGTCACCGATTTATTTGTTGTTTAATGAAAGACGAATTATGTCGGGTTTTGAAGCGCTTTGTACCACTGTACCACCCTTTCTCAGTGGTTCAGTGGGTTTTTCCTTGCGTCTTGAATTCTCCAACATTAGTTTGGCCGCCTTTTTCAGCTGGCCTTCGTCTTCTTCAGTCCGCATCTTTCGCTCTGCTTAAGTGTATTTTTCACATTTGGCATACAGTCTACCCAGTGCCCCGACCCCTCCATTCCCTCACTCCCTTTTGGGCCACTCGCAGTCGCAATTTTTTCACACTCCTATTACAGTTGTCTCACTCTACGAGAAGTTTCCCGTGTGCTCGGTTTCCCGTCTCAGTTTCAGACTCAGATTTGAATCCATTCGGAATGATGAATGAATCGCATGTGGTTAGTCTGCGAATGGTATATAGTATTCATTTCTCGGACTCAATCGGCGCATCTTAAGTGCGCTTAATGTGTGGCTTAATGTATGCATCTTTGTTTGCCTGCTTGTTGTTAGCCAAGTTAGTGGAAAACAATGCGCCAACTTTATGCTAATTACGGAGCAGTTTCCTAAACATTTTCATACGATTTTCATTTGATTAGTA
The DNA here is from genome assembly GCA_035047505.1 of Drosophila parthenogenetica. NCBI lineage: Eukaryota > Metazoa > Arthropoda > Insecta > Diptera > Drosophilidae > Drosophila > Drosophila parthenogenetica. Next base: position 9,175,034 of record JAWNPM010000087.1, read on the forward strand.
GTAGTTACAATTCTGAGTAATTCACCAAGGCAGCTACTTAAATGACAAATTGATTTTGTGATGGGCTGCACTGTAAAAAAAAGTTTAGAGCGTTGCTCGACTACTTTGCTAACTTCCCTGATTAATGTCGCTACTCTTGAGCTGCTCCACTGTTCAAAGCCCAGTTCCAGTTGTAAACCAAACCAACTCAGCAGCTCAACTCGTTTCACTCAAGTTGAAACACCACTTCGTCTTAACTGAGCCCTGTTTCGCCAAGTGTAGCTGTGATGGATTTACCCGCAGTGCAAACGAGTTTGTGACGTAGATTAATTAAAATTGCACATGTTTTGCGGAATCCATCAGCCGAATTGAGAGCCATAACTTATAGCCGAAATATCTGAGAATCTGCTGATACACACGTTCGCTCGTAGTAGCTCAGGTATAGAGCAGTAGTGTGATGTGATCGATGGTACAAGGCATTTCAGCTGGGACAGCATCAAGTGATCAGATCGATCTTTGAATCATGGTTGAGCTGAATCATAAATGCTCGCAGTTCGCAGTTATGCAAATCGGGTTGTGAGTGTTTTATTAAAGACACATTAGCTTCGTTTCTATAGAATTTCTTTTTCTTTTTGGCTTTTTGGTTGTTGGGCTTTTGCCTTTTTTGTTTCTTCCTCTTTTCGGTTTCTTTTATATTTCGTGGTTTTTTGTCTTGCGGAAAGCAGAAAGCAACGTAATGGATGCTAATTTTTTTGGCCGCTGCTATAAAAGCTTCGGTCTCTGGGCTTCTAGAGCCAAGTTAAGTAACGACCTTTGCGGGAAGAGCACTACGCGAAATGTTCAAGATTCTAATCAGTCTTTTTCTGGTGGCCACTGTCCATGGGGCAAGCCTGGGCCGAGCCCCCATTCCAGACTCCTCTACGACCGAGAAGACACAGATTCCATTGCTGAAATTCGAGACAAACAAAGAACCCGATGGCTCCTTCCATTTCTCCTACGAGGGTGGTGATCAGAGCTTCCGTGAGGAGCAAGGACACCTCGAGAACGCTGGCACTGACGATGAAGCCCTGGAAATCACGGGCTCCTATCGTTACATCGATGCCGATGGACAGTTGGTCGAGGTTCACTACACTGCCGGCAAAAATGGCTTTGTGCCCATTGGCACCATCATTCCTAGTGAGATCTCCGCCTTGGCCAAGGCAGCAGCGGATTTGCCCAACACTTCCTACGAGGAGGAGCAGGAGCAGAAGCTAAAACTGAAGCAACGTCGCGCACGCTCCGACACAAGCAGGAAGAATAAGAGCGAGAAGCTGCCACAACCCGCCGAATCACAGATTGTTCAGGTCAAAGTTCTGGTCGATGAGAAACCCGCCAAGGTGGAAAATGTCCAGAAAAGCGAGGAAAACAAGAAGAGTGCCTAAACCGTAGTCTGATAACTTAGTACCTAACTATGTGTAGTCTTAGTCATTAAATAAAACAAAACTTTACACGAAATCAAAGTCCTTGAGATCTTGAAAGTTATTTACTAATCAACTCTACGAAGAAAAAATCCCGTTAACAAAAAAACCTAAACGAAAATCCCAATCAAAAAGTTTATGCTAATTCGACAGTTATGATGTCATAAATAAAAGAAGAAACCAAACACGAAGCCGAAGACTCCGCTGATGAAATTTTTAAGTTGTTGAGCTCATTTGTTGTTGTCGCACTGATAATGACAATAACAAATATTTAAAATAATAAATTTTAGTGTAAGTTCTGCGTCGTTTCCCACAGCCGAAATGGTTTTTTCAACCTAAAAATAGCTAAAAAAAAAAATAAAAATATAGTGATTTAAATCTCATTAATTTTGGTAGCTGCGTTTTGCATAATTAATCACAACTAATGCTGTTGATTGATAATGAGGCGTAAGAACCCAAAATAATGATGGATTATGGTCAGAAGTCGTGTCGGATCACACAGCTTTTTAGCCAAGCGAGGCTTCACTGTGCCGCGACTATGTCAAGTGGAATTTCAAGGTCTTTTGAGCTGCAAATTTCTAAGTTGGAGACAGAAAGAGACGGCGATGGAGAGAGAGAGAGGGAGAAATGTCGTGTGCATACGAAATTTAATTCTAGTTTTTTTTTTTATGTTTATTAAACTAAGTCGCTGGCATTTCACAGTTATATAATCATTTATTTCTAGGGGAACTATTTCTAGTGCTCGGGCTCAAACTTGGGCAAATCCTTGGCAGCCAGAGCGGTGTTGGTGATGTCTGCATTGATATAAGTGCCCACGGGAACGAAGCCGTTCTTGCCCGCCGTGTAATCCACACGCACCTCTTCTTTGAGGTCATTGATGTAGGTGTACCAGCCACGCACCTCCAGGGAGGGATTTCCCTCCTCATCATACACAAGGGTGGCCATCTCCCCCCGCTTTGTGCCATCGGCTGACTCGTTCATCACCTCGTAGCCACCATCCGGGTCTTTTTCGATTGTGGAGTTGATGATTTCCACGTTCTTCTTCTCCTCAACGGGGAGCGACCAGGAGCAAGCGACGAGACCCAGCAGGAGCAGAGGTAGCTGAAAAAGTCACAGACTGGCGTAAGTGCTGGATTTTTGAAGAATAATTTTCGCAGTTACTTACGAACTTGAACATCTTTAATTGGCGGATTGGATTTTGACTGGAGATGGAAACTGGAGCAGCGAAAGCGAGAGTTTGAGTAAAGCGCATTCGTGTCTTGGCTTTTATATCTGGCTAACAGATATGCCTGGCCAAATACATCTTTCGCTTAAACATGCCAAACATGTTTGCATCCCGGTTTATGGCAGCTGCGATATGCTCGAAATTGCCTCACTCTAAATGTCAGGGTCGCAGCGTGTCTCGATTAGTAGTGACGGCACTGAGTCGGGCTTTGGCTCTGACTCTGACTCTGGTTTTGGCACTGCTAGTACCCTAAACTCTGTGGCTCTGAGAAATGTGTCAATCAGTTATTCCAGATACAATCCAGAGAAACTTCCGTACGACATTGTTTCATTTATTGGGCAATTAAGTCGCTTATCGATCGCATCTAGTGATGGCACTGCGATAGCGATGATTTAATGCAGTCAAACGATGTTTAAGTGCGAGAACCGTTTAATTAAAAGCGAAGTAGTTAAATCTTTAGAGACTTTGTTTGAAGAAGGCACATTACTGGTGACAAAAGCAGAACCCAAACCCATTTCCCTAAGAATTATGCTTACTAGCAAGTATTTGATTAATTGTAATTCAGTTTATAAATATTTTTACAATAAAAATTAATTAATTATTGAAGCTGCTTAGCCCAGTAAATAAACCAAACTTTGAGCTTATCTTTCTGTAGAAATTTCTATCGCTGCTATGAAAACTGGGCTCAACTCAGTCAAGCATCTCAACTTGGTCGTTCCAACTTGTTAATAGTTTTTAAAATTAGCTGTTCTCATCTTCTAAAGTGTTATGTCAGATATTTGTATCGTTATAATGCCTGAGATCAGCATTCTCTGCGTGATTTCAATCAACTTTGAGTCGAAGCCGCATCAAAGCGCACTCGTAGGTGTCGCGATTAATTGGCACTTGACAGTGGCTCTGTGTGGCATCCACATTTACATGCACCACCATCTATATATTACGGTGGCATTGGCATCCAATCCACCAATCCGCCAATCCCACAAATGTTTTCATTTAGCATGTAAAATGTCAGCGCTTTGTGTAATTCCTCTTGTAATTTATGATCTGCCTCTGAGTTCTGAGTGTGAATCAACCAATGACAATTGCAGCTGAGGAGCAGGTGAAGGAGAACATGCAGGGAGCAGAGTATGAGAAAAGAGGGAGGAGTCTCAGTGGAAAACATTGCGCCCTGGGCACTTGCATATTCATGTCAACACCCACTTCCCCAGTCTTAGCTCAGTTGGGAAGGTGTGCGAGCCAATAGAATATTATTAATGCTCAGACATGGAAATAAATAGCTAAATAAAAAGAATTTTACTGGATTTTAATGCAAATATCTTTGCTTAATTTATAGTTTATATTGTTATTCTAAAAACTGTTTGTTTCCCTGCTCAGCAATTGTTTTTTATTCAAATTTAATTCAAATACCACAAAAGCATTTTCGTCTTAAATTTTTTAACAAAAGATTTCAAAACATTCTAACCAATTGAATTTAACTGCCACTTCTTGCTATTTTAATTATACATTTCTAATTTGTGCCAACTTTCAATCAATTTGATTCGTCCTAATCAGTACTGTCTCGTTGTACTTTATCTCTTACTTATCTACAGGTTAACAATTGACAAATGTCTCAAATTAAAATTCAAATGAGCTGCATAAATAAATGTCAGTACACTTTATCGCCACTCTCGAAGTTAAATCAATTAACAAGAATTATTAAAAACAATTAAGCAAAGAATAATCCGAATTTATGGCTCTTTTGGCTGACTGACTTCGAGTGGAAATAATTTTAAAATTTTAGAAGCATTTTCTGAGCTGAATTCGAGACGACATTTGGCAAAAGGGCAAATCTAAGGCAAGGTTTGGGACACTGCTCTGGGCCAGGTTTAAACCCAAGAGTCTAGAGTAAAATTACCATGTTGTGGTGCCAAAAGAGTGCCACTAAAAATTGCAACAATTTATTATTTTGACAGTCAAACAACGGAGGGAAGAGAAATATCTCGCATCGTCAAATTAAATGTGTTCACGATGCACATTTTATAGTGCTCAGCCTGCAGCTGATCGTAATGATGAACCCAATCATAATGACGATAATCATAATCATGATGATGAAGATGCTTGAATGAGGTGTTCGTGGAGGTGTCTACTGGCCACTTGGCAGCTCAGTTACTAGCCCATTTGGCCACTTGGCCAATTGAGTACTTGCTAACTTGGCCAATTGGTAACTCGGCGCTCCTCATTCGCATATTTTGTCTCTGAGTTGGCGCTGAAGTCTGATTCGAATTTATTGGCCAGGCCAAGAGGCAACCAAGAGAGCCAGCTTCGCATTGTTTATGAGTCGTTTATTTCGATAAGTGTTTAAATAACATTTACAGCCATGATGTGCAATCAGTGCAGCTACAAAACACTGCGAGAAATCGGTGTATTGGCAGTGGAAACTGGAGTATCCAGAACTAAGAAGTATTGTCTTTATTTGGATAGGATTTCCTATGGTTATTTCAATGCTTACTTAGAACAATGGTATGCCTAACTTACTACTATATTCTTACTGACTACTACTAACTCATTTGTTTCTCCCAGTGTAGCTAGTTCTTGCTATTCGCTCGCACCTCCAGCGACTGCACAGCATTGCGTGCTGTTTCTGTGATCTCCCTGGGGATATTTGAGCCCACGGGCACAAATCCGTTCTTGTCTGCCACATAACTGACCTCCACGCGCTTCCCGTGGCTGTCAGTGTATCGGTAGACACCTGAGATCTCCAGTTCCGTTTCGTTGTCTTCTTCATCGTCGGAGATTTCGTTATGTAATCTTTTTAGAATTCCCACCTCTTCCCGGTAGCTGCCGTCGGCACCTTCGTAGGCAAAGAAGTAGGAGCCGTCTGACTTCTGCTCAGCCAGCGACTTAATGATCTCCACCCGCTCCCCCTGCTCCTTACTCCTCGGTGGGGCCCCCCTGCTGACCGCCAAAGTGAGCGAAAGAGTCAAGAGCAACTGTGAAAAATAAGAAGATTGAACATTCGAGATTATTTCCATCTCTTAATTTGAGTTGTTTATTTTTTGGTTTTTTTGTTTCTTTTTGTTTTTACCAATTTGAACATTTTTTATGCAGACGCGTCTTCTGAATTTATGCTAATACTGGACGGCAGACAAAAGAGTTCTTAGCTTTATATACCCATCATTTCACTGCTTTATGCTGGGTCAATAGAAAGTTGCGAGACGAGTCGAGAGGGAGGAGGGAGAAAGAAGTGAGAAGGGGAAAGAGAGTGCCGAGTGAAGAGAGTCGGGGAAAGGTCTGGAGACAGTTTGTTGAACTGTTTTTTGGCTTGGGCCTATTTGCAATTTAAATGGCCAAAAATAGCTGAATTTGTTATGTAACTAATTGGCCATTGTTTGTCTCGCTCTCGCACGCTCTCTTGGCCAAGTTGCAAGAACTATCAGCGACTGTTGGAGTGTGGAGGAGTGCGAGATTTGGGATTTTAGATTTTGGGTGCAGCTGCTAATGAAATTTGTCAAATTGCTTGTACAAACAAGTCGCATAGTAGGCGTAAAAGCCCTCTCCCCCTCCTACTCCTCATCCTTCGCTTACTTCTCATGCAGCGAAAGGTGCAGAAAAGTTAGCGGCTGAGTGGCTGACAAAATTGCAGTTGTTATTTGCAGAGTTGTAAACGTTTTCCACTTGACTTCCATGCAAATTCCGACCGATCCATTGCCGTTCTGTACTGTGTGTGCTTTGTGTGCTTTGTTAGCCACTTTCCGTTTGCTCTGCATTTGAATTTTGGCCACATTTCAAGTCATTACAGCCAGTTACAGTGGGTGGGCACTGAGAAGCGACTAACATTTATGCCACAAGAATTTAATAATCATTTAAGCGTTTTTGCAACTGCAACGGCAGCACAGCCCGATGCCAGATACCCCTTAGCAACAGCTGTGGGGTATACCAACTGAGTGGCTTTCTGTCTGACAGTCAGTCGGGTACTTGTTAGCCTCCCAACTCAACAGGGTATCCACCAGTCAGTGCTGTCTGGGACTAATCCTCAGTCTGGCATTTGCCTTGTCTGCTAAAGGCGTTACACAGCGCATGCCACGCCCAGTTTGAGCCCAAATTCAATGCTGAGTATACCTCGTAATAAATTGATTTAAATACGAAAATGAAAACGAAAACGAAGGCAAAGAATGTTCCGCAGATGTTTTTAAAACTCGTCTTTAATATCTGAAATCCAGTGCAATTGAAATGGAAACTCATTAAAGACTCGACTGCAATGCCAACGAGTGTATAACTCAGAAGCGACACATTAACCTTTAGCTGAGCATTAAACTGCAGACTAAGAACTGAAATTAGAATAAATAGTTAGTTAGAGACTGAGAAAGAGCGCGGGAGAGAAACTGTAACAGCAGAGGAATACGCATCTCTCTCTATCTCTCTCTCTCACCGCCTCTACTTAAAACTGAGTCAATTAACAACATTAGCAGACTCTTGGCCTAATGGAACCACATTTGCGCACTGGAGTCGGCCAAAATGTCAAATGACTGGGTTTCCACCACAAAACATTAATAATGATCACCGTCGCTGGAAGGTGTGTTCCCAAAGTAATGTTTTTTTTCTCATTGTTGCTATTTATTTGCATTTGTGAATTAATTTTAACAACATCTTCTTCAACTGTAGCTTAGATTACGACCTGATGTAATAATCGAGTGTAATAGATGGAGCTGTCCAACGACCAGCACTGCGTATACGCAATGACAGACATTGGGACGATTGTAAGCCAATTAAAGATTTAATGTCTTTTGGGTACTTAATCTTTTTTTCCAATCAGACAATTCAGACAAGTTTCCGGGTTCGATTCGCAGAATCTTTCAACCAAAGATCAAATAAGTGTTCAGTGCTTTTAATACCTTTTACTGTTTATAATGCAATGCTTGCTGTTGGCTACATAAATAATAACAATAACCCTTTATCTTCGTTTGCTTGTGCTTGTCTAGTTTTGAGCTTTGTTTCTGATTGTTTATCTGCTAAAAATTAACATAAATGTCTCATATGAAGACACAGGCAAAAATGTTTGAATTTTGTTTTGTAATTTGGCATTTTGTTTGTTTGTTAGCTAAGCTACTTGTAATGCATTTGTCTTTGCCAAAACAATTTACTGATATGGTTTTCATGACACAGTTTAATGTCAAAAGTATTTAGATTGCTCTTCAGTGATACTTTTAAAGAAATTATACAGAAATATAAGTTAATTATAAATTAACTTAAATAATATTAGTAAAATAAATGTAACACATAGTTAAAATTTTAATTATAAATCGGAAGCGCATACAAAAGTTGTTGCTGCCTGCCCAACTTTTGCGTGCACAATAATAAATTCTGTGGCATACTTTTGGGCTGCACTCAAAATTGCTTAGAATTCACTGCATAAAACTAGGCTGAACTACAAATTGAATTTGAACTGCAAGAAAATGCAATTTGGAAGTGCAACTAAAACGCGTAAGTAAATAGAACAGTTAACTTAAAATGTTATTAACTTTAATTGCAGGTTTACGGAGATGAAACCGATGAATTGTTAAAATTTGGACATGGCCATGAGCAAACAGAAGTTGTGACCTTGTGTGAGTGGAAAAGCCTCATAAAAACTTAAAACATTCAATTAGGCAGCGCAGGGAACATAAAAATAGGTATGTTCAGGTAATAAATGCAAACAAGTTGAGTCAGGGAAGGCAGGGCAGGGCAGGTGTAAAAATGACTTATTGCAATCATAACAGGGCAACGCCTCGAACTATGGCGAATGACGAATGATAAATGACAAATGATGAATGATGAACTGAATAACAATGGACAACAATGGATGCTGTCTAGAGTCTGCCTCCTTGATAGATAGTGCGGGTAATTAATAAATGAGTGTACACAGAACATGCAATCAGTTGGCATGGGATTAACCTTGACTATGGGGGGGAAAGTTGCGTATACGCCCCAGTAGCCCAAAAATCAACTGATGCCATAACTCACATAAACACCTTAAGAACAAAACCAAACAAACCGAGCAGCAAAAACAACAGCATTTGCAGATGATGGTAATGCAGGTAGTGGCACGTATCTGATGCATGCAACATCATAAATACACTTACAACTCGTTAGGGCCAAGAGACGCCAATGGGAAGCCAAATGGAAGTTCGCTAACAAATTCGTTTGTCCTTCTGTCAATGGCCAATAAAAAACCAATAAAGCTGCCAACCAGCTACCGGTCAACTCAAACGGTCAACTCAAGTTTGTTGTTAACACGATTCGCGTTCTCAGCTCGTAGATAAATTACAAGCCAGCTACTAAGAACAACAACAACGAGATCGGAATCAAGATCGCCAACAGTTGCGGTGCAGATGCGCAGATAGTAGAGTTGCGTTGTTTTGTTCATGTGAACGTAAGAACTTGTTCAGTGAACTAAGGCAGTTAGTATTTAGTACGAAATATCAAACAATAAAAACAAAATAACAGCTCGTTTTTGATTCGGTTCGAGAGCGAAAGAATAATTAACAAGCATTTGATCAGTTTTACTTCAACGATTTACATTTGTTATTCCCATCTTTTACTGCCTATTGTTCCGAACAAGTTCATAAATTGAACTGACTCTACAAGTTAAACTAAAGATGCCAGCTCTAACAGACAGTGTCATGAGGCATGTGGCATGCGGCCAGTGGCAAGTGCACAGGAAGCGATGCCGCTGGGCGCCGCGCCGTAGATTCTGCTGATCGAGCTGCGCTTTAGGGCTCTGAGCTTGGTCTATTCAATTTGCGAAGCTTGGAAAATCTACAGTCGTTGCCGTCGTCGTCGTCGTCGTCGTCATCGTCGTGATCGTTGTATAAATAGAGGCAAACAATTCTGATGCAGTTGCAGTCGTTGCACATCAATCGGCAAGTTCTAGTGCCAGCAGTTGTAGTCCAATCCTTCCCAACACAATCGGAACAAAAATCAGTGCGAAAGTGAAAACGTCAGATTTATCGAGCGTGTAATTTGTTAAACGTTTTGCGAAATTTATGACAAACTCGACAGCGAGAACGACGACAGATTAAATGACTTCCAAGTGCGCGGGAATGCGGGTAAACATGATCTATCACTCGTCGCTACTTCCCCTCTATCTTAGTCTCCCCTTTCTCTTTCTCTCTCCATTCCCCTGCAGTGCCTAGTGTTTTGCGTGGTGGGACTGGCGCTGATCGCCGCTGGAGAGGCACAGCTGCCCAGTGCACCCTTCCAGCAATCCCCGTTCCAGCAGCGACAACAGGGACTTCAATTGCAGCAACAGTCACCGTTCCAGCGCCAACGACAACAGGCTCCAGGACAGGGCATCTTTCCGTCCCAAGGCACGCCCTTGAATCCTCTGAACCCCCTCAGCCCACTGACGCCACCGATAACTCCGCTGGGCTCTGCTGCCCAGAGTCCCTATCGATACAATCAGTACAATCAGCCACAGAACTACGTTCCCATCACGGCCTATCAGAATGAACTGAATCTCGATGGCAGTTTCTCCTATGGATACGCAGCTGCCGATGGCACTACGGCACAGGCCCAGGGATACGTTAAGAATCTTGGCTATGGCGAAGGCGTCGAGGCACAGGTGAGCATATCGTTTGCTTTATCATTATTAATCAATAGTTTTTTGTCAAGTCTTGTCGAAAATCCAGTCAAAAGTTCAAACACTGATCAGACTCCGATTATTTGCAGGTCATACAGGGTTCGTACTCGTACACCTCGCCCGAGGGCACGCCCATAACCGTACGATACATTGCCGATGAGAACGGATTCCGTGCTGAGGGTACGGGCATACCAGCCACGCCCCAGTACTTTGTGGGCGCACAGCCGTATCAACAGGGAGTACTCAATCCCAACTTGAATCCGTATCAAACGCCGTACCGTCAGCTGCCACAGACATCCACTCCGTTTCGTCCTGCCGCAGGACAGCAACTGACTCCACTGCAGCAGCAGCAACAACAGCAACTGCAACAACAGCAGCAGCGAAACTTTCAAAACTCCGGGCAATATCAACCGGAACAACCCTTTAACACATTGAACTCGGGCAATTTGCCAGGCCAGTACGCAGGTCAGTTTGGTCAGCAACTGGGCAGTAACCTAACACCACAGCAGCAGCAGCAGGCACAGCAGAATCTCAACCAACAGCAGCAGCAGCAACAGCAGCAGCAACAACAACAACAGCAGCAGCAGAAGAACCAGCAGCAGCAGAATGAACAGCAGCAGCAGGCACTGATCACACAGCAGTTAAGAGGAAGACCAAATCAATTGGTGGATCCCTTTGGCTATAATCAGTATAACAGACGCTTCAAGAAGTCGTCTTAGATCTGAAATATATTTGTATTGATTGTTTATCAATTATTCGAAATCAAATTAATCGCGATTTAGAATTAGTCGATTTAGTCGCATGCAAATGCATGAAATACATGCCCATGAAAATCTAAAAAAATCTTTATTTTTCTGTAGTGGTAAAGTGGGTAATATTGACGATTTTTTAAAAAAATTAAAAAATTAAAGGGGCAACATAAGATTTGTCAAAAAACATAGATGTCAAAAAACAATGTTAGTTTATAAGCATAGGATTTTAAGAATAAAAAGATTTGAATACTTAAATCCAACGTATTTTTCATTGGGAGGGTAGGGGGAAAAAATGCAATGAGTCGCTAAGGAAACTGTTGAAAATCCAGCTGAAATACCAGGCAAACAGAATTTACAGCAACTAGCAATACACAAAACAAGAAAGCGAAAAAAATATTCTACCACGTGCAGAAATAACTGTAACAGTTGTAAATATAGGCACACTGGAATCATGAGTTATCTTTCTTTGTTATTTTACGCGCCAAGTAAATTCAGTTACTGGCTGCTGATTTATGTTCGCCTGGTATTTCGGTTGGTAGAATCTTATTTTCAAGAGCTTCGCGGCTGCTTTTAATGGCTGTACATGTGTGTATGTGTGCGTGTGTGTGTGTGTGTGTGTGTCTGTGTGTGTGTGTGTGTATTTGTATTTGTATGTGTATATGTGTGTGTGTGAGTGTGTTTGTGTACGATCTGTAGAGCCCGCAAGAAATAAAAATTCAGCTGAAATACCAGGCGAACAGAATTTACAGCAAGTAGCAATACACAAAACAAGAAAGCGAAAAAAATATTCTACCACGTGCAGAAATAACTGTAACAGTTGTAAATATAGGCACACTGGAATCATGCGTTATCTTTCTTTGTTTTTTTACGCGCCAAGTAAATTCTGTTACTGGCTGCTGATTTATGTTCGCCTGGTATTTCGGTTGGTAGAATCTTATTTTCAAGAGCTTCGCGGCTGCTTTTAATGGCTGTACATGTGTGTATGTGTGCGTGTGTGTGTGTGTGTGTCTGTGTGTGTGTATTTGTATGTGTATATGTGTGTGTGTGAGTGTGTTTGTGCACGATCTGTAGAGCCCGCAAGAAATAAAAATTCAACTGAAATACCAGGCGAACAGAATTTACAGCAAGTAGCAATACACAAAACAAGAAAGCGAAAAAAATATTCTACCACGTGCAGAAATAACTGTAACAGTTGTAAATATAGGCACACTGGAATCATGCGTTATCTTTCTTTGTTTTTTTACGCGCCAAGTAAATTCTGTTACTGGCTGCTGATTTATGTTCGCCTGGTATTTCGGTTGGTAGAATCTTATTTTCAAGAGCTTCGCGGCTGCTTTTAATGGCTGTACATGTGTGTATGTGTGCGTGTGTGTGTGTGTGTGTCTGTGTGTGTGTATTTGTATGTGTATATGTGTGTGTGTGAGTGTGTTTGTGCACGATCTGTAGAGCCCGCAAGAAATAAAAATTCAACTGAAATACCAGGCGAACAGAATTTACAGCAAGTAGCAATACACAAAACAAGAAAGCGAAAAAAATATTCTACCACGTGCAGAAATAACTGTAACAGTTGTAAATATAGGCACACTGGAATCATGCGTTATCTTTCTTTGTTTTTTTACGCGCCAAGTAAATTCTGTTACTGGCTGCTGATTTATGTTCGCCTGGTATTTCGGTTGGTAGAATCTTATTTTCAAGAGCTTCGAGGCTGTTTTTTATGGCTGTACACATGTGTATGTGTGCGTGTGTCTGTGTGTGTGTGTGTGTCTGTGTGTGTATGTATTTGTATGTGTATATGTGTGTGTGTGAGTGTGTTTGTGCACGATCTGTAGAGCCCGCAAGAAATAAAAATTCAGCTGAAATACCAGGCGAACAGATTTTACAGCAAGTAGCAATACACAAAAAAAGGAAAGCGAAAAAAATTATTCTACCACGTGCAGAAATTACTGTAACAGTTGTAAATAGTAATTGTGCATTCTCCCTCTCACTCTTCAGCCTGTGCTTAGATTTAATCGCGCGCCAAGTAAATTCTGTTGCTTGCTGCTGATTTATGTTCGCCTGGTATTTCAGCTGGTAAAATCTTCGTTTTCAAGAGCTTCGCGGCTGCTTTTTCTGGCTGTGTGTGTATGTGTATGTACATGTGTGTGTAAGAGTGTCTGTTTGTATATTTATGCGTATGTGTGCGCACATCTATAAATGTGTTGTACGATCTGGTGAGCCCGTAAAGAAATAAAAATTCAGCTTAAGTATCAGGAAAACAGAAATTTCAGCAAGTTTAAACTCAAAAATTTAAATTTAACCATCCTTCATCATTTTTTTCTGTTCAGACTATCTTAACGCATTTGTTGTATTTTACTGTGTTTTTCTATTCGCCTAATAATTGAGCTGGTAGTTTAAATATTCCAGCTGCAATTCCAGGCGAACAGAACTTTCAGTAGGTTGCGTAGCCAAAAACTAACTAAAAATCACACACAATAATGCATACATACATGCTGTTTTCATCCACAACTATTACTTAATAGACCGATTTATCATCTCTTCTCTCATCAGTCCTTCTGCGTCCTGATCCTCCATTACAAATATATTTTCTCTGGCAGTCTGCAGTCACCACCTATGGCCTTGTAGGCAAACTTCTATAATGGTAATACTCGCCACCTATGGTTTTGTACCCACACTTCAGTTGAGAAATCAGTCGCCACCTACTGTTTCCCATGCAAACTAAAACTTCAGCAGCTGTCGACACCTATTGTTTACAAGCCTAACTGCTGTTCGGAGTGAAAGCGACATCTATTGTTTTCAATGCTAATTATATTATTTTGAGCACACAGGTTAAAAGTATGCAGCAGTTTTTGACAAACACAGCCCAAAGTTATGCTGTTCAAAATATTATTACATAGTTTAATTATTAATATCATGAGCCGCAAAGTATGAAGCATATTAAACATAATTGGCATTAACGACATCAACTAAAAGTATGCATTGGTTAAATCAAATGTGTCCAACGGCTCCTGCTGCTTATCTTGCTCCCCTGGTATCTTAGGTAATCGACAGCGGTGAAGGTTATCCGAATGCATACACAAATCTCAATACTGTTACAATTATGAGATTAATTAATTATGCTTTTATGACAGAATGCAGAAACCATCTTAACGATGCCACGAAAATGCAATGTTATTTTGAAAAGCTAAAACTGATATTTTATTATCTTTTAGGTAACTTAAACATACGAGATGATTATAATTTTGAAGAACGATCACGACTTGTCAATTTTACAATTGGGAATCTTACAAATATTTAAAACTTCACAACAAAAATTTGGGATGCTCTTATTTACTACTTGATCTAAGAGTATTTTCCGGCAGATTTGCGTTGTATTGAGATGTACCTATCCAAATTTATGGATTTAGTAGATATAGCCAGACTGTGGATCAAATTCGCCATTGCCCCGGCCCCCGCCAGTCGCTGGAGGTATGTATTGTGAGCCCGGGCCGCCGGCACCGCCACCAGGAGCGCCTCCACGACCGGCACCACCTCCAAAACCTCCCGTACCGCCTGCGCCGCCACCTCCTCCTGCACCACCTGCACCTCCTCGGCCAGCACCGCCACCAAATCCTCCAGCACCACCTGCGCCGCCACCGAAACCTCCAGCGCCACCTCCTCCCGGTGCACCTCCTCGACCGGCACCACCACCAAATCCTCCAGCACCACCAGCACCTCCGAATCCTCCAGCACCTCCTCCTCGACCGGCACCGCCTCCATATCCTCCTGCGCCACCAGCACCTCCTCCACCCGGAGCACCACCAGCTCCTCCTCGTCCGGCACCACCACCATATCCACCAGCGCCTCCTGCGCCACCAGCACCACCTCCTCCTGGAGCACCACCAGCTCCTCCTCGTCCGGCACCACCACCATATCCACCAGCGCCTCCTGCGCCACCAGCACCACCTCCTCCTGGAGCACCGCCAGCTCCTCCTCGTCCGGCACCACCCCCAAATCCTCCGGCTCCTCCCGCACCACCACCATATCCTCCAGCGCCTCCTGCGCCGCCAGCACCACCTCCTCCTGGAGCACCACCAGCTCCTCCTCGACCGGCACCGCCTCCATATCCTCCAGCACCGCCTGCGCCACCACCAAAACCTCCAGCGCCACCGCCTCCTGGAGCACCCCCTCTGCCAGCACCACCGCCTCCTCCTGCACCACCGCCAAATCCTCCAGCTCCTCCAACACCACCTCCTCCAGGAGCACCTCCACCTCGTGCGCCTCCACCTCCGCCTCGACCGGCACCTCCTCCATATCCTCCAGCGCCTCCAGCACCACCGCCAAATCCTCCAGCGCCTCCAGCACCGCCACCAAATCCTCCAGCGCCACCAGCACCACCGCCTCCTGGGGCGCCTCCACGGCCAGCTCCGCCGCCAAATCCTCCACCTCCTCCTGCACCTCCTCCTGCACCTCCGCCATATCCTCCAGCGCCACCAGCACCACCGCCTCCTGGAGCACCAGCACCCCCTGGAGCACCTCCTCTACCAGCACCACCACCAAATCCACCAGCTCCGCCTGCTCCTCCTCCACCACCTCGGCCAGCTCCGCCACCAAATCCTCCAGCTCCTCCAGCACCACCACCATATCCTCCAGCGCCACTTCCACCACCGCCTCCATATCCTCCCGCTCCTGCATTATCAAAAAAGAAAATTTAGAATCACAATTTCCAATATAAGGGAGGATTTCACTCACCTGGACCACTGGGACCAGCAGGACCTCCACTGTAGCCACCTCCGGGCAGGGCGGATATTCCCTGGGCCGCCAGGGCTTTAGCGATGGCCTCCGGTATGGGCGGAGGAGTGGGCAGTGCTGCTCCGGAAGGCACGAATCCGTTCTCATCGGCGGTATAGGAGATCTCGACCAGCTCTCCCTCTGGATTGGTGTAGGTGTAGGATCCCATCACCGAGGGTATCTCGTTCTCGGATCCCTTGTTCTTCACGGTGCCCTCCTCTTGGGCCTTGATGCCATTCCCCGTCTCGTAGCTGAACCGATAGTTTCCATCGCCGTCGTTCTCGTTCACAAAGGACAGAATCGGAATCTGTGGACCCGGTGGTCCCGCCGGAGGACCCGACGGTGGTCGTGGGGCAGCCGGTGCACTGGGTCTGGAGGCTCCACCGCCGCCCGAAAAGCCACCGAGTCCATTATTGATGCCGCCTAGGCCATTGTTGCCACCTCCAAAGGCACCTCCGCCACCGCCACCTCCTCCCGGTCCCTGTAGACCACCGCCAACTCCCCCACCTGCTGTCGCAGCACTCGCCGGAGGTGGCAGGTATTTGTTATCGAGTTTCGCTGCTTGCGTCTGCGTCAACGTTAGCAGAATTGTCAGCAGTGCCTGGAATAGAGGAGAAAAGAAGTTAGTGTTGGGTAACCATGAAAGAAACTAAACCAATTTAAGTTTTTTGATATACATTATTGTAATACTATCAGATTAAAAATCTGTTGTACTCCAAGGGCTTCATGTGGCATGTGGCAAGTGGTACAGGGCAAGTGTTGCGGCATTGCTAATTTATGCCAGACATGCCCCGATGACTCAGTGAAGCGAGCAGACAACACACTGCTCTGCGCTGTAGTCTGTGTCTTTGGGTCAGCAGTGCAGGTTGATTCTGTACTCCCGACAGCACTCCCCAACACTCCTTAACACTACCCAACACTGAAGCAGCGCAAACCAGAATTTGTGCATCTTTTTATGCCATCGCGATGCACGTTTTTCCGCAGGAGGCGTTCTCTGGTCTCTGGTTGCTCATAAGCCAACGACCTGAGTGAACCCGCCCCTTGGGAGGAAGGTGGAAAGGGAACTTTGAGGGGAATCGGTTAATCAACAGTTATGTGCCACTGATTAAGAAACTGTTCCATTTGAAGGGGCTCCTTTAAAAGATAAAGTTTCCTCCCTAGTTCCCTAAAGTCAGCATTCACTGTGACATTTCAATCCTTAAGTAGAGACAGTCGTTTACGATACAGAAGATTAATGAGCGCCGCTGCTCGGAGGCAATGAATCATGCCACATTGTGGGGCACATGTTAAACATGCCACGAAACAGACAGCTAAACAGACAGTTGGACAGACAGACAAATCTCGTTATGAATGAAATACAAAAGTTTTAATTCAAAAACGAAAAAGTTGTAAATCTTTTGGCATTTGTGGCAAACCGATCACGTTCTTCAATATTATTATTGTTATTTGCTAAAAGCGGCTATTAAACTATTGGCAGTAACATGATCATCATCATTAGGAGCATCATCATTATTAAGTGTATTGTGTTGCAGCATCGAACTCTGGTATTTGTGGATGCAACGCGGTGTTGGCCCAACAGCGTGTGAACTGATGCCACAACTTGTTGCCACTCTTGGCTGCTTTGCAGCAAAGCGGCTGCTTTGGTGGCTGGAAGGTTAAGTAAGCGCTTTGTGCCCACAACAGGTAAGTCAACAACCAACAGTCTTCAAGTGGCAAGAGGCAGTGGCATCACTGGCAAGTGGCAAGTGGCAGTAACTGCGTCATCGAGTGTCAAGTTGAAGTTTAAAGCGTTTACTTAATTGGCCACAAAACATAAAACTCAAGACTCTGTGCAGACAGCTTCAATCAGCTGCTCACTGCTCACTTTTGGCTACTTTGGGCCAAGAGGCTGTTGCCAATATTGGCATATATTTGACATTTAAAGGCCTAAATTATATGCGGACTTTAGTCATACGCCCACGACACGCCCCACTCCCCGCATTGCATGCCAACTGCGAATTCGTGACCAGATCTTGGGATGCTTCTGCTGTTGCTAAATGAATGGTAAAGGGCACACCCGACTGCAGAATACCCTGTGCTTTACGGAGCTCTTGAAATTAGTTTGGAGTATGTTTCGCTTGACTCTACTGGTTGTATGGAGGTCAAAGAGGCATTGCCTGATAAGCTGTGGTTCCTTTTAGCCGAGCTGGGACTCTTCAAAGTTCCAATCAGTTGAGTTCGTCTCCTGTGTCCCCCCAGAAGTACCACCCAAAGTTAGCCATCACCTTGCTCTGCCTTAGCCTGCAGATTAAAGAAGCTCCCAGTTCTGGTGTCTTGTTTAAACAAACTCGTTACACCCTTTCCACAGGGCATAAATGAAGTAAGTTTTTCCAGCTGCCGATTGTTGATTGCGGATTGTTAATTTTTGTTTACCACAAATATAATTGATGCAATTTGAATTGGATTTGACAATTGGGTCGTCGCTGATCTGCTTAAGGGGGCGTGGGCGGTGAGGGGGCGTGGAGTGCACGTTGGCCCGCGATGGGGCAACTTTGCGTGCTGCAGTCGGATTTTCTCATTTTCATCAATGAAGCAGAGGAAGAAGAGGAGAAAGAAGAAGCAGCAGATTTTCATCTGATTTTTTTAATGGGCTTTTAATTTATGCGTTTTGAGTAAATCTTTTTGCCACATCGACGTGTTGCAGTTGCAGTTGCCTCATGTTGCTGCAACACCAGAGTCTCGGCGGTGTCTGTGCATTGCGTGCCACTAAGAACGGAAACAATACTCGAATTTTTGCTACTTGGAATCGATTGGGAAATAAATTCAAGAAAAGTCAAAAACAATTTATTACTTGGGACTTTATGTGTTTATATTATAGGAATCTTTACAATTCTGTTTACAAATTAATTAATTAAGCAATAAATTCATTAATTTTCAATTAACAATTGAAACAGAGAAATTTCATTGATTGCAAATAGAACTCGAGATTAACATATTGACAGTAATTAATGGTGAGCTGAGAAGCATTATATATAGTAGGAATCGGGTGTCTGTCATGCATACGCTGTAGGGTATGCTAGACTAGCAGACACCCTTTACTGCCCAAGGAATGACAGGCATGTATACGAAAGGAAGACTGCCAAGAAGTTGATTTCAAAACTTCTCTTTAAATCCTGTACTTTAAACATTTAACTTCAACACCCTGTATTTGCATAGACAAATTAAATTAAATATGAAATTTTAAACACTTTTTAATTGATCATATTCCAAAAATGCAATCTCTTTTGCCACTGCACAATCACAATCAAAAGTGTCTGAATCTGCGACATCAAGAGCCGTTTGGCCCTATCCGATCTTCCCGGCGCTGTCTCTCGAAATTATAATGAGCGTGTCAAGTGAATAATATTCAAAACTTGTCAGCAAAATTGTTTTTTATTTGTAGGCAGCAGCGGCTTTTAACGAGTTAAGTTTATAGACTGTTTTATGTGTGTACACAAATGTTTAACTAATTTTTATGGCCTACTTTTATAGGCTGTTAAAAGCTGGCTGTCACCAGACTGTGACATAATATATAACGCAGCTAGAACAGAATACTACATACCAGATACTTTAAATGGCTAGAATAGAATGCTATACACCAGTTATTGTCTATAATTAAGACTCACCAACTGCAGTTCCATTTTCAGTTAAAAGTTGGTTAAGTACACACCAACACTCACACACACGCACACTCTTATTACACACACACACACTTAGTTCACAGTTCACTAATCACAGCTTAGTTGAGGTATCCTTTGAGAGCTACTTCTAGCCTTTTTCAGCCTAAGAGCTGTGTCCTCTTCTATTGTCACGGAACTTGTGTGCCGATTTGAGTCGAGACTCTCCAGCTTTATATACAAAATGCACTTCGAGCCAAGATCGAATGCAATCGAATGGAATGGAATGAACCAAAACGCTGCCCAAGCCAAGGCAGAGACGTTAGCAGAGGCAGCGGCTAGGGACTGAAGCAGAGACAGAGGCAGAGACTCAGACAGCGGCTGAGACTGCAACTCAGTTGAGATTTTGATACTTTATGGCATTTATTGCAATCGTGTGCAGCTGTGTGTGTCAGAGCAGACAGCAATTGACACTCAAAAAAAAGGCTAGATTTAAAAAACAAATAAAAAAGTTTAAAATAAATAAAATAATAGATAATTTGTTAATATTTGAAGCTTAAAAACATTTAAACTATTTTTAAATAAACTATTATAGACAACTTATAGCTAAAACAAGCTAAATTTGCTAGCTAAAAGAGTAGCTCCTTAAACCCAAACAAAGTCAAGCCAAATTTTCATTCAGATCTACCACTATACCAGCTCAGCTATAAAACAGCTAAAGTGTCAGCACTGTTGCTGTGCTGCAGCTGCAGTTGGCTAGAAACAATTGCTTGAATTGGCTTGAAAGGGAGACACGACACGACAACAGCAGCAGCGTCTCTTGGCCATGTCTTGGCCATTGTGTTGGCGGTTTGTTGCTGACTGTGATTTAGCCAGATCAACTAAAGACTCTCATCTCAGCGCATCTCTCATCTCTCACGGGATCGCATCTAAACTCAACTCACTCAGTCCATTGATCACTCTCCGAACTATAATTTAACAACCCAACAAGTTGCCAGTTGTTGGATGTTTGCGCTCATAAATTGAACGCCAATTGAAGCTGAACGATGCGTCAGTGTTGCCAGATATTCAGGGGCAAAACTAGCTAAAATAGCTATAAAAGTAATTAGCTAAAATAAATAAAATTGGCTATAAAACTGGGAATGTAATTATGAGTTTAGCATTGATAACTGAAACATAATTTAAGCTAATTGCTGTGCCAGTGTTGCCAGATTGTCAAGAGCGTAAAAAGAAGACGAAGCCAATGATTTCATGGCCAGAAATAAATATAGTTTACATAGTTTATGCTTTCCTAAGTTTAGTAAATTCATTCTATTTCTTTGTTAGAAGTACAGCTTGAAAAAGGCTAAAATGTCAACACTGTGCTGCTCCTCTCATCACATTCGATTGCCAATTTGAATGCGCTTTTCAATGCAACAACAACAACAACTGAAAATTGCAACTGCAACTACAAATTCAATTGTTAGAAGCGTTTTTACAGCTTCATTATGAAACGGATGTCAATAAATCTAAAACTGACCAATTTCAGGCGTTTCGTGAAATTCTAGCATTTTCCGCTAGATTGGTTTTTCTTGGGTGTTAAGAAATTCTTGAAGAAAGCTAAAAACACACTGTAATTTGTGTACACTGACTGATCTGCGTACAGAGCAAAGGGGAAGAGCTACGATGCTAAAGTCTAAACACAAGCAAACAGAAAGTCTGGGACTGCTCATCAGATGGGATTAAAGGAGAACTCTTGTCCGCATTGCATGACTTAGACTGCACAGTAAGTGATTGACTGTGGACTTAAATATTAGCTTTCTTCTGCCAATTCAGCTAACGAATTCAACTCTTTGGCCTACTGCGGTGCTGACCAAGCCCTTTAACCTATTCTTACACTCTGCAGCTCCCACTATTTACTCCTCGCTCTTCTTCTCACTGTCTGCTTTTTAGTTGCTGCTCTTTGTGGTCATAACTCACATTAATATCGACATCGACACCAGAGTGGCCCCAGGGCGATTGTTGGCTGCCAACAACAAAATTGCGAAAATAGGCAAATTGCCCCCTTTAAGCTGCCCAACAACAGCAACCACAACAGCCACAATCACAGCAGCAGTTACTACAACAACAGCAGCTACAAAAAGGGCAGTTGCACTCGAAACTTTGTGTAGTTTTTTGGGGGCGACTTTGTCATTTAACTTCGTCTCTTTTTTAAGCTGCCCCTCTATGGCCAAGTGCAAAATGTTTAACAACAACAACGGCAGCAGCAACAACAACAGCAAACACATAACTTAAGGTTGACATTTTGAAGAATTGTTAAATTGTTTTATTGTTGTTGTTGTTTTTGTTGTTTTTATTGTGATTTAGAAAGGCAACTGAACTGACGGCAGCAAACAATTGAAGACGAGCATTTGCAACATATTGTCAACATTTTTGCAGTTTTTTTTAGTTTTTGGTTTTTGTTTTTTCTTGCCTGCATTTTTGTGTGCCACACAAAGTAACTGCCAAGCGGGTATATTAGTTCGTAGTGTGAACAGCAAGTACACTGCTTACGTGGTAACTAAGAGTCGGGCATTGCCTGGAAACTCCAACTGGTTGTGTGCTCATTCACGCCTAAGACAAATAAACAAATGCAGTTAAAGTTTTTTATTTTTTTTGTGTTTAAGGAGTTTTTCTTTTGTTCTTGCTGCACTCAATTGTTGACACTATGGAGGAATGGAAGGGGCAGTGGGCGGTGGGCGCTGAGCGGGGTCCGTGGAGTGAAATACTGGACCTATAAGGTCAGTCAAGTGGCAAAGAATTTGCAAGACGTGTTATCAGCTCAGCATGAAGGTGAACGCTGCGTATACGTTATACGTAATATGCCAAAATTAATCATACGCCACAGTGGGCATAGCCAACAACATTTACACAAATTAGCACATAAATGAGCAGAATCCACAACAATGCACAGATTCTCAATCAGAGTCGATAATTGATGCTTACGGACTTCAATTAACCCGTGAGTCACCTCGGCGGCAGCATCGACAGCAGAAACAACTGTAAACAGAAAATGGTGGGATAGTATGCGTAGAAGAAATCGACTGTAAAAGACTCTGTACATGTTCTGATCTACTACGATCAATTGTTTTCCTTATCATTAGCTGCATTTCACTCTACGGCTGCTACAGACCACTTGTACTTTATCGCTACAGAGTCTAAACAGTCGAAATGATGCAATAATCTGTTAGCAGTGAGTACCGAGTACTAGCTAATGAGTACCGAGTACTGAGTTGTGTGTGAGGCAAGTGTTTGCCACACTCTACGTGTGTGTTTGACGCTTCGGGTTTTCCGACAGCTCAATCAGTTCCTGTTGCCTCTTGTTTATGGCTATCAAAAGTTGGGACTGCGGTTACAGCAGCTGCTCGACTGTAAACAGCCCGCACACTCTCATAAACTTATCAGTTCCTTTTCAACTTTGAATACTAGACTAACAATTGTTTATACTTAGTTTATACTAAGTCAATCTCTTAACTAGGAACTAAATGTTACACACTCCTACACAAATAGATAATCCCCTTTTAACCCCTTAACACTGGGCTTATTACCGCCTAGAAGCTTAGGTAATTTTTGTTGACACAATCAGCGATCGAAATCAGCTTTTGGCCGAGTTACGTTTATGATAATGAGACGAATGTTTTCTTTATTCAAGCTTACGGAATAAACATGTTTGAAATGTGTGTTTCAATATATATAAACGGGTGTATATATATCTGGCTGATTGTTGGAAGTTGGTTCAAAACATTGTTTGTTGCTTTGTTTACTCGCCCGTCATCATTTCCATGAATTCTGTAAGTTGAAAGAGTTTCAAAGTGATGCGATTAGTTACAGCTAAAGATACGAAAGAGATACATATACAGCTACATAGATACACACAACAAAAGAAGCTAAAAATAGACAGGGGACAGAGTGGGAAGAGGGGGAAGAGGGGAGTGCGGACTGGGCAGAAGTGCTCGTCTAATCGCGTAGGCGTTCAGCCCGGTTAATGGAGAAGCAGAGCAGAGATTATGTCGCCATGGCCGAGTTTATTATTGGCTTTGGGCCAAAGTACTTGCTGGCAGATGGCGGCAAGCGCTAATTGCTCCGCATTGAAGAATGGCAGGAATGGGAAGAATGGAAGGAATGTTAACTACTCTCTGCTGGGCACTAAATACTCACCATCAAAATCAACGGTGCCAGAGCCATCGGAATCGATTTCCTCAATCATGATGTCCAATTCCTGATCGTTCAGCTGATCGTCCAGCTCGCGCAGGATTTCACGCAGACAGGAAGTGGGAATGTAACCATTTCCCTGCTTGTCGTACAGACGGAAAGCTTCACGCAGTTCCTTCTGCATGGCCTCATCGTCCTCCTCCACGATGAACTTGGCGGCAAGTTGAACGAATTCCTCGAACTCCAGGCGACCAGACTCTGTAAATAAAAGTGGATTAGTGACGGAACTCAATCAGTTCTTAACGGATTACTTACTGTCCTCATCGACCTCATCGATCAGCTCCTCAAGAATCTTCTTGTCGAAGGGCTGTCCCATGAGACGCAGAATATCGGCAACCATTTCGGTGGGGATACTTCCGGTCTTCTGGTGATCGAAGCTGTTGAATGCCTTTTGGAGCACGGCAATCTGCTCGGGGGTCAGATCCTCATCCTGTTCACCAAATTATTTAATTTATTATTAAATTCAAGTCTGATTAAATTAGTTACAATTTAAAACTTACGATATTGTCCATGTTGTGAGTTTTGTGCTCTTCGTTCTACACCAGAATGATCACTGCTAGCGACTGAATTAGTTCCTTAATTCTTCACATTTTCTAGGCACACTCCCACACACACACACTCACTCACACAGGCAAACACACATATACACACACTCACGTCACTTTGAACGCTGCATTCCAAAAGTAACAAGCTAATTTATGGTTTTCAACAGCATTTCGAAAATAAAAGCAAGCAAAACAAACAACACACATACACACACTCATCTGTTTGGAAAATTTGTATTTATTTTTCGAAAAAGACTGTAAAAGCATTGAGCATTTAGAGGTCTTTACTTTCGGTGGGCAACCATCAGCAGCAGTTCACCATCAACCAAGAGCAATAAAATATACTTAGTTTTGGCTTTTTGTAGTGGTTTGCTAAGCTTAACGTGGACCACAATGATTATATTTATACCATACACTGCGCGAAACGGGTAATCGATAAATATTTACACAGTTTTGTGTAATTTTATTAATTCACTTTCGGTTTTTGGCATAAATAAGTTTCACTTTTCACGATTTACAAGTTTTATAAACAAGGTGGGGCTGTTTTCGTCACTAGCGTGGAGCGCTGAGCAGTGTACAGATTTCAGCTTCGTACCTCTGGTCATTTGGTCCCCACGATGATCAGTCAGCATAAACAGCGCTGTAGTATAAACAGTGCAAATGATTTTCTTTTAAAAAGTATTTGTCAACTGTTAGTGATATTTCTCCCAGTGTACCCTATGGAAGCGTGGTCATTTTCCAATTAGATTACACTCCAATTGGGAATTCACACATTAAT
The DNA here is from genome assembly GCA_035047505.1 of Drosophila parthenogenetica. NCBI lineage: Eukaryota > Metazoa > Arthropoda > Insecta > Diptera > Drosophilidae > Drosophila > Drosophila parthenogenetica. Next base: position 9,199,999 of record JAWNPM010000087.1, read on the forward strand.
TTATTGATCATATCAATCAAAGGCGCCTGAAGCAAATCGTTCGCTTTGTAAATGTGATAAAAATTATGAAATGATCAAACCAAATTAAAAATCAAATTAATTAATTGGCCGTGAATCGGTTTTCCCACCCGCCCACGCACACTCACCCACACACACACATAGAAAAACATTTCAGAATTTTTCCCCAGCGACACAGAGGCAGTTTTTCAAAATCTTAAATGCCAGACAATTTTTATAAGCGATTCGAAATTCAAAAATAAAAAAAATATATAAAAATGTGAATATTGTGTGTCATTTCCTTATTTAAATTTAAATTTTAATCGGCAATATAATCAACACTTTGGTTTTGTTTTATGACAAAAGCAATAAACACTAAATATATTCAAATGTATTAATTGATTTATATGTGGCATTTAGACTGCAGCTGTATCTGTATCTGTATCTCAAGATGTATCTGTATCTGTATATACTAATTAGATACTTTATGAATTTTGAAAACTCAAGAGAAAACTTAACAACTTATTTATTTATGAAATATGCTTTTTATGCCAAAAACAAAGACAAAAACAACAGGAAAGTCTACAAAATAGAGCTGACAATTATTTTGACGTCATTTTGACATATTGACCATTTGTTTTATTTACTACTCTTAATTTGAGCACTTGCTAGCAGAAAAGTATTGGGCCAATAACTTGGCCAAAACCACTCGCCTTAATTATGGCCAACAGCTGCCGATTTGCCAACAGTTAAAAACAAACAAACGCAAGAGAATTGATTTATGTCCATGCTACCAAAACAAGATCAATGTTAAAGCTTTGCATACCTTGCCCCTCACTCACTATTTGCAGGGTATTTCTAGAGAAAATAATTAAAATTTATTATTTGGTTGTATTAATTAAAACTTGTATTGATTTGATTTTAAAGATAAACTATTAGCGATTGGTAGGATCTTAATTGTGTACCCAGTGCAGAGGGTATAGTAAGTTACTTTTAGCTGTCAGATACCCTGCAATTTCCGTTTGCCACGACTTGTCTGCTGTTCGGGAATTTCTGACGAATGGCGGCGACATGTGGACTGGCATTTTGACGACTCGACATCTGAACAATCAGACAATCAGACATATAGGCACCCGGAGATTTGGACATATCGACATCTCAGCATGACGATGAAAATTAGTTTTCGCTTACAGTCTGTCAGAATAGTCTTTGCTGAGCTTCTGATGCAATTAGCTGCCTTGTGTCTCGGAAAACCTGAACAAGAATCAGAACCTGAACTAGAACCAGAATCAGAACCAGAACCAGAACGAGCAATCCGATCAACGAATTTCAATGCTGTTGTTTTGACATTTGACAACTATGACGACGATGATGACGACTTCGGCTAAATATGAGAAGACATTACCTTGATCGTCTCTAAGTTCGTTTCACAGACTCAACTCTTGATGCTCTTTTATGTTGGAGTAATTGCTGATGGCATTCACTTTTCCAACCCAAGAGCCACTTAACAAATGCTAAGAGATCTCCACTTTAATCTACTGATCGGTTATCGTCGTTGTTAACTTGTTAAGGGCCACCAGTGTGACAAATCGAGATCATCACTAAGAAAATCCCATGAAATTTAAGTGATTAATTTCATTAACCAAACATGGAGTAATAAGTAAGGGATACAAACGAGGTACTCGACTGTTCTGTGCCCAGTTTTTGTATCTTCTTCCGTAGAACTGAAAGTCTTAAACAACGAAATGTTCACACCAGTAGAAGCTCTTGTTTTTCTATGAAAACTGGGCTAAATACCAAAATTAAATTGTTTAATGTTGCATATTTTTAAGCTGCAGACTAAGCAGACAAATCTAAGTTAATTAATAAAATTAAATTAAATAACTATAAATTAAAGTTGTTACCAAGCTGTTGACAAACTCAGCATACCCTCTGAAGTAGTGTTGGCAGAAGGTCAAGGATAGTAGAAACAGAATACTAATAGAAAATGAAATCAAAAGTTTTACCGATATCAGAAAAAGAGTAGACATAAAGACCAAAAATAAATAGGAATATATTTATTTATGCACACACACGCACACAAACAAATGCATGTATGTGTGTGTGTGTGTGTGTGTGTGTAGTTTTTAAACGGCGTGCGTGTCTAAATTGACCCTCATTTGCATTGGCGGCTCATTAATTTTTGGTTAACAAACTCGTTTTCTACGACTTTATCAAGAAAAAATGAAAACACACATGTGCACATACTTACTCGTACCCACTGTCCACTGTCTACGGTCCACTGTGATGGCTGTGACTTAATAGAAACTAATTAACTGATTCGTAAAATTCACTATTCTCTGGTTTGGCATGGACAACAAGTTTAGTTTTACTCTACAGGCTTACTGTATATGCTTACCGCACAAAAACATACAAATAAATTAGCTTATGCACAAAAAAAAGAAAAATAAAAAGGAGATTTTCTTAATATTTGCAACTGTTTAACTTTTTAATTGCAGCTTTCAACTGATACTGCACTTTACATGAGTAAGTGAAACAGCAAAAGCAACTAACATGAAGGATACGTTGAGCGACAAGAACAAATCATACAAAGAGACAAGTCAACTGAAACTGATTTTTGCATGAGTGAGCGAAACAGCCATAGTAGCCAACAGTGAGGATCTGTAGTGCGACAAAAACAAAACATAAATAGAAACAAGATAAGAAAGGGAGAATGAAAAGATGCATGTGTGTGTGTGTGTGTGTGTTGTGTGCTATGAGTACAATCCAGGAGCGCATCAAAGAGGGGCCATGTTCCTTGCCCTTTTAATCGAGTATGTGAATTTAGCACCAAGTTATATTCAATTTACTTTACTTTAAGACTCAAGGACTGTGTCTAATTGATTGAAAAGTTACTGTTGTCTTTGTCACGCTAATACCTCTTATAGTCAGTTGATTGATTAACTAAAACTTAATATGCTAATTATATTACAATTTTAAAGTGCAAATGTTTTAAAAACACGTTTGATTTTTTATTATTATGTCGTTTTTATTTCGCTGTGCAACAAAATTTTGGCAAATCGCGACATCTGATACCTTAAATGGTTTTATACTAGTATGTCAATATAACCGGTAGTAAATGTATGTCTAAGATAAGACACTATCAGTCTGCTAGAAAACAATCCAAAGTAAGGTATTTTGGTTTTGACTATTAAACAGATCAATAACAAGTTAAACTTGGCTTATTGTAACATGTATTTTTGTTATATTCATTGAAATCTCTTTAGGAGAATGAAATCGGAAAAAGTTAATGCCCACATAATAAAGTCAATAAAATATTTAAGTCTGTTACTGTCAGCTAACGTGTGCAGAACATCTTCTGTACTTTCATAGTGCTACTTAGATTTTTTTAGAATAATAAACCAAAGGGAATTTTATGCCTTGTTTTTTATTTTTTTTTTTTTAATGCATTTCGTTTTTTGTGTTTTCTTATTTACTTATTATTCCTTTTGGGGATGAGCATTAATATATTCTATAGCCCTCTGGATGGCTTCTGGAATTGGATGTGGTGTGGGCAGAGCAGGATTGGCAGAAAGCACATGGTAACCATTCTCATCAGCTTTGTACTGAAGTGAAATTTTTTCGCCTTCGGGAGATACCCACGAGTAATCTCCTTTGACCTCCCAGTTTTCTGTGCCCTCAAGGTGTCCTGCTTGTTGCACACTTACACCATTATCCAACTCTAATGCGTATTGGTAACTCTCAGGATTAACTTCAGATTCGCTTCTCAATACACCTGCATCTTCGTTTGCGTAGGTCAACGCCAAAAGGCAGGCAAAGGCAATCTACAAGAGGAGAGTGAATATTATTGTTAAATCCGATTTTGTTTGTTTCTAAGGAATAACTCACAAAGAATTTCATGATGATTACTTGAAGGCTTCTAAAGACTTACTGATGTCTTGGCTGTCGCACTGAAAACCTTTTATACTCTGTGGATTGTTTGAATAGCATTCATTATGTAAATATATTACTATTTTTGGGTGCAAATGAATTATTGAAAACAACAACTTTTTTCTTTTGGCGATTTGTTATCGCTATAAAACGCTAATATCGCGTATCACTTCATCTCTTCAATGTTTTTTTTATACCTATTCGTTTTTAAATTTATAAACAAAACAGGTTCGCAGCATTTGAACAAGCGGAAACTGATATCTAATACTACTTACTAACTGTCAACTAGACGACTAACCACAGACGTCACAGACGTCATAATTATGCATTTTTTGTTTTGGCCATTTTAGGTTTAACAAATCATAATTCATCAATCATACTAACTGGAAGTCTTTACCTTCATTATAAACTTAAAGGAATATTCTTATTTTTCCTTTAGTACGAATAAATCGCATTTGTTTTCAATCTTTTTATTATAAAACAAGATTACGAGGTCTCAAACATTCACAGTTGAGAATTTAATTTAAAGTACAATTTAAGAACTTATTTCTTAGTTTATGCTATATTTAATTACGCACTGCCGTTCATAAGTTTTTGCACAGCCCGATCAAATTTTCTGCCAAGAGATTTGTTAGTTTTAGACGGGGAAATGCTATTAATAAAAATATTATAAGAAACTTACTTTGAGACCAATTGTTCGCCAGGAATGTAAAATGGATTGCAAACAGCATCCGTGTAAAGCACGTGCAGGTTTCGGAATATCTGTAACACCAAATAAAATAAATATTAGAAATTGATAAATTGAAGTTTGACAAACAAAAAATCCCCTTATTGATTTAATGAAAAAAAAAACTTAAATTGAATTTCTGTTTTTTAAGTAAATTAATCAAAAGCAAACATGAAACTGACTGGGTTAAATAAAAAATTCAAAATGTTACCTTCAGCTATTTGAATATTTAATACACCAAGTACATAATTGATTTTAAAGACAATATAAAAAATCTAACTGTTAAATTCGAAATTAATAATTAGTTTCATTCTTCAGAAATTTCTATCTTTACTCATAAAATTACTTTTGTCAGTGTATTGAACAGAGGTCTACGCCACTGCTTTTTGGGTTAGTGTGTACAGGAATTTTTCATATTTTCTCCCTGTTCTCTATACTGTTTGTGGTCCGCTCTAAATTCAGCAAAGGAATTGGTATTTGTGTGTTGCATTTATCAGTCTCTTCATTTTCCCATTTGATAACTGGATGCCCAATTGCTTGCTGAATGCGAATATATCAACACTTACCGCCCGCACTTCGTTGTCCCGTAAAGCGACGTTGCTCGAGTCGATGACGACTATGAATTTGACTCTGGAGTTGGTCACAAAACCATAACTAAAATAACAATTTGCAGTTAGTTCAAATGTTTGTGTGTCTGAAATCCAGCATCATACATTTTATGAATCTCGGTGGAGAAAAGCAATCCCAAGTAGAGTTCCTTGGAGTCCGGTGCACCCTTGCCTAACAAACACTTCTCTTCGACAACATCCAGTGCTGCGTGCACATGATATTGTAGGTCCAGTTCTCGTTCCAAGTCCGATGTGGCTAAATACAGGGGAGCGTTCTAGAAGAAGTACAACGTTAGGAATTCCAAGTGCAGTTATATAAAATTACTTACATCCTTGCCAATAACAGCAATACAAAACGCCATTCTTTATGCTTTTTATATTTGTTTTGTTGTTATGGACTGACTCCTCTTCTGTTAACGAGCAGCTGATACGAATAACAGAGCTGCCAACTCGTTGCAGCGGTGTGAATGGCATGCAAAAGAGGAAGAGTCGTGTACACACTTGTACGCTTCCAAAGTTTTTTTACAAATTGCCGTAACAATATTAAAAAATTTTGAGCACTGCAGTTTTTTTTTAATTTTTAAATAAAGACTGGATGAGGATGTATATGCAACTTGCGGCCAACGACCGCAATTTGCGGCAATTGTTGCAACAACAACTGGAAGAAGTGGAGGTGTACGTGCTGTTTGTCAACACAACAAATCGCACCTTAGATTTGTACTGGGTGCGTGAGGGCGGAACAGAAAACATTCAATACACATTAAAGCCTTATGAGGAAGTGCGTGTAAATACATATAATACGCACACCTGGTTCTTTCGGGACTACTACACAGGCGAGCGTATGCACGTTCGGTCGAAACGAATCTTTTGTCCCGTTCGCATACGCGTTCCGCGGGATCCACAGCGTCCGCATGAACTGTTTGATGTGCGTAGTCAAGTGCTAATACATTTCCCGTTGCGTACGCTTAAGGACAACTGCTTGTGGCTGATTGTCAAATGGCTAAAGCGTACGAGCAAGACACCGCGGGACTTTATTAACAGTTATATGATACCAGCGACACTTAAGCAACATATGCTTTTAGTTCTAAGCACAATCGAGGCTTATTGCGTTCAGGCTCACGCAGCCAGAAGTCGTAGGTGAAGAGATCATTTATACACCCCCAACCACCACTCACTCAACCCTTTGACTGCTGATCGAATCGGCTAGCCTCCACAATGTATAGTTATCGATAGTTCTTAAGACCGAAACTGTTGTAGGCATAAGACACAGTTAATCAAGTAATTGTTCTCACACATTACTTTCGAGAACGAAATAAAGAGATGTCTTTGTCAAAACAATTACTTGACTAACTGTAGGCGCATTTTGTATTACGGGAAAGAAAAGCCAAGCTTAATTTCCAAATAATTTAATAAGATTTTGATTGACTTTTATATGTATATTAATTTGTTGTAGTTTTTACTTATGTACAAATTGGCTGCATATATGCGTTTTATATTTTCTTTGTTTTCTACAATTGCATTGTTCTCTTCTTTCGTAATTTATCATATAACAGAATACTTATAGCTATGTTTATGTGTACTATATGTAAATGAATCTAATTAAACAACTGAATAACGCCAGAAGCGTAGTATAATTAGTTTATGACATATTGTTATTATTATTATAATTATTATCATATACCTAAGTTGTCCTCTGGATGATTTTACAAACATGTTTCAAAAGACGTTGATGTTGTTATCGATTCCTGTGGTGTTCTGAATATTTTATATAACCTGCGTAACTAGAAATGGTATGTAAATAATTGCGTGAATACTAGAATTTTTTCAGTTATTCTCGAAACTTGCTTTTAGTCCAAAAAAAAAAAAACAGGGAACTGTGTTTGGAACAAATAAAATTACAAGAACTTGAATGACATCAGTTTAAATGTACAAATACGGATACAAATACAAATACATATTCGGAACAAACATACATACAAACACAATTGGTTGATTAATTTTGTAGCTCGGTGTAAAAACGTAAGATCACATGCATCTGTCTTGCCTGCCTTGTCTACGGGGGCTGGGCTGGGGGAGCGGGAAGATAAAGCACAATAATATCTGGTAGCTACATTCTTGTGCTCAATATTTGCGAGTGACGCGCTCCAAACTATCACCGATCGAACCTGTTTGAAGGGATAGATACAACTAAAAATTAGACTAAGAGTAATGAGGGGGTACCCATCTCTGTGGGAGTGCGTAAGCTGTGTGGTGAATGTGTGATATGTGTGGTGTGTGTGTGGCGTGTGAGTGGTGTGCGAGTGGTTTGTGTATTGCGGGCATTATCATTTACCATCAAAGTTAAAGTTTTGCTTTGTTTTGTATTGAAATGTTAAATCAGTCGATTGCTTCCATATAAAATGACGAACTGTGCGCAAATCCATATTGGGATCAACGACCTGAAAAGGAAAGAATGTTTATAGTATACAAGTATTTCAAATAAAGACAGAGGGTCTGTCCTAGCAAGTCAAAGATTCAGCATTAGGTATGAATCATGGCCTAGCTGTTTTGACACCTCTAATCTTTGGTGTATCAGCTGTAGCTTACCACATCGTTGCACCACAACTCAATGCGCTCTTCTGCTGGCAGCTGAGATCCTTCCGAGTTGGCGTCGCTCTGACTGTTTTGCAGTGAATTATTTGCGGCGTTGCCTCCTCCGCTGGGCGTTGTTTCCGCATTCAGAACCTTCTCCAGGACATGCTCACACACCTTGCGGCACTGGATGAACTCATTGGCCACCAAGCGATCCTGCAGAGCATAAAATCCAATTAGGATCACATAACACAAATTTCGTATTGAATTCAGCTTACCTTTTTGGTACGCTCTGGTTTGGTCATCTGTGGATGTGGCTGCAGGAAGAACGGTATTTTTAGGAATTTGGGTATATTCCTTTCGATCACAACATCCGTCACCCATTGAGGAGCAGTCTCGTGGAGCAACGTGCTCTCGCTGTCGCCGGCTGCATCGCGAACCAACAGACGACACACGGTGCGACCACCGACCTCGCTGGAAAGTGAGAAGAGATGGCCTTAAGAAGAGGATTCAAGAAGAACCGAATCAGTACGCACCTGAATATGACTGGCGTGTGCTTAGGCACTTGAAAATATCCATTTCCACGCACATCTGGCTCCATTTCATTCGGTGGTATGCTATGCGGTGGTGTCCAGTACTCTAGCAATGCCTCAAGCAGCAGTTTTCCATAGTTTATCTGTGGGTATAAAAAAATGGGAACTTCTTAGGTCATAGGTCCAAAGAGTTAAATTGAAGGGAGCTGCTTAATTTGTGAGGAACAAACTAAGGTATTCCAATGATCCCTTTTCACTTCAGTTGAGTAATCAATATAAGTCTATGTTTACCTTTATCTCCGTGGTGGGTTCATCACACTCCGGCAGTCCCGCTTCAATGGACACCCAAGCCGAGAAACAGTCCACCTCCTCCTGGCCTAAAACTATCGTTGGCATCTGCAAAAACACCAACCATCGATTACCCAAGGTAAGAATTGAAAAGTATACAATACTAACGCCAGTTTTTAGATCGACTGTAAACCAATTTGGAATGTAGACTTGTTTGTTACGCTTCTTGATCTCCTCCTCGTAGTCCACTGGTCCGAGATCCTCCTTTTTTATCACGCGCAACACGTCGTAGACGACAACTTGATCTTGCGAGTCCTTCGTAATGATATATCGCTTGTCATTCAGCACGGTACACTCCTTGATAGCCGCTCCGCCCTTAATACAGGCCAGCTCCGTACCTCCCTGTGTCCACTGGGCATCCATGCCGCCGGAGCTGAGCGTACACCGGTCATACATGGGCAACTTCCAGCAGCGAATGTCCGAGTTCCAGGTGGTGGCCCACACACCGGTCTTGTCAATATTGTAGCCTAGACTGAGCACCGGTGCTTTCTCCTCGCAGACCAGCATTTTGTTGCTCGGGTTACGTAGTTCCGTAACGATTATATTGCGATCCCGACTACCCGAGATGATATACTGGAAGTTCTCGCTCATCAACAGGGACCACACACCCTCCTTGTGCACATGGATCGTTTGTATGCACCGCTGTTGGCCCAGATTCCATACCTTGATAGTGCCATCGGAGCTGCCGGAGACTACCTGATTGCCATCCGGTGAAACCACCAGGCAGCGAACATTCTCCGTGTGTCCACGAAGCTTCATGCTACGCATACATGTCCGGGGATCCCAAATCCGTAGTATGTTCTCCGTGGAACCGCTGACAATAACTGTACCGGAGGGATTCATGGCCAGGCTGTAGATCGAATCCTTTGAGCCTGTGAGACTAGAGGTTGTAACGGTATTATTACTGGCCGTTAACGCCGTTAGCGTGTTGACATCCCATAGGAATATCGCCTTGTCCAGGCCAGCACTGGCCACCTGCTCCCGATCCTTGGCGTATGCCAGTGCCTGGACATAGTCGCGATGTGTGCGGAGTGTGGACATGCAGAAGCCCTTGTGGGCATTCCACACCTTCACTGTGGTATCACAACTGGCGCTGATCACTGTAGAAGAGACGGAAAACAATCAAAATTCAATATCAATATATGAAACGGTTAACAGCAAACCAAACCAAATAATTAGATTACTGTTCCTGAAGAGGAACGAAAATCGGAACCGAAATTTAATTCCGAGTTCACACAAAAATAAAATAAATACACTTACAATTTCTACCGTTACAGCAGAGCACTATATCGTTGACCCAATCGTTGTGATGCTCCATAGATTGAATGTACTTCTCATTGGACTCGGTACGAGTATTCCAGACACGTATGATGGCATCGCGACCGGCGGAATACAACTTCCCATTGTTGGCATCCAATTGCAGGGCATTCACACCATTGCGATGTTGTTTTTCCTCCGCGTCGCGTATCACAAAGGAAACCTGCGTCAAATGTAATGCAATTAATCGTCGTTAACCGCTGTTTCAACTACGTTTTCCAAGTTCTTGTACAACACACACCCGGTGTTTTTCTTATTGGGTTTTCGGCAGAGTTCGCATTGGGCATTAACTCACCTGCATTTTTTTTCGTGCCTGGCAAGTTTTGTGCGTCAACATGTCTCACACGGCCCGAGCCTCTGTAGATGTCGTAATTGCAGGGTATTTGCGGTAACTTCACGTTGAGTTTGCGTATTTTTGCACATTCAATACGCGCATTCATTTATTTCTTATTCCTACTTGCAAAAAAATTTAGCACTTTATATGATTTTCGACCGTCTGACCGATAACTTGTTATCGAAATGTTTCATATAAATACATTTAATTATTTGCGGTACTGTGGCAACGCTGGCTCTTTAAATGCAAGCAATTTCAATGCTAAGTTCAGGATAATTCTTTTCAGGCAAGTAAATAGGCACATACTTTCTACAATGATGAGAATATAAATTTAATTATGCTTTGCTTTACAAATAATCAAATCAATTAACTGCAGTTACTTGACAACAGCTGTTGGCGCCATTCAAAATTCAATATTGCCACAATGTTTTTCTTGCTGCCGGCTTTTGGTGGATAAAATTCCAGTAGATTTATAAATTTTGACAAATGCACACGTTGTATATTCAATCAGATAAAATAAACACAACAAAAAAAATTACACACTCATTCTGATTTAGTTGTTCTGCAATAATTGTAGTTTATCACATTCATACGCGTAAAACCGGCATAATTATTTTTTTCAATCATTTGACAACACTGACATTTACATAACTAAAAGAGAGAGCGAAGCAATTTTATTTGTGCATTTATTGCAATCACTAAATCACAAAAATTACAAACAATGGCTGCCACACAAAATAAAGACGCCTGCACCATTTGTGATAAAGTGGGTTTGAAACCGTTCACAAAAGAAAACGTTTTCAATTATTACATACCACTGCACGGACTCATCAGTTATGGAGCTCTCAGCGTTAACGTCATGAATCCTCAGATTATACCCAAGCTCTTGCCCAAAAAGGATCTGACAAATGTATTCCTGATCTCCGCCGTTGCCGGCAGTGCGTTCTACATTTATGGTCGTCCACACTTAAAGGATGTGAAAAACAGCAAGCGTGGAATGTACGCATTACTGGGCGCAACACTGTTCAGCATGGGTTCGGTGCTCGCCTGGGCACTGATTAAGTCTGCTCTGCCAAAAGACAACGCACTGTTGGCCACTGTTGCCGGCCTGGGAACAGGCGCTGTAATCGTCAAGCTGGGCACCGATTACATCCAAGACGTTGATAAACTGAAGAAGTAAAGCAAAGTGCAATTAGTGATGGCAAACGGCGAAGAGCTATGCAATTCTGTTCTACACTAGTTTTCTAAAGTTGCGGACATACACCAACACAAACACACACACTTACACACATACATATACACATACTTGCTCATCTTGAATGAAAATATGTACGTACACACAATTGAAATAAAAAATTATTTAGTGGAAATATTTTAAATTTGTGTTTGTTAATACGGTATTAATCAGTTACGTGCTTTATTTTCAGCGTCCATTGAGACACGAATCGTGTTGAATAATTCGACAACAAATAGAAATTTCAGAATATTAAAATTTGTTTATTTAAAAATTAAATGTACCTTTAATTGCCTTCTCTTAACTACTAATAATGCTTAACAATTGAATTGTTTTATTGTTAATGTGTGTGTCGTGTAAATATTTTTGAAATCAAAATCATTGCGTATATATATATTTATATTTCAGTTTTTTCTTAAGCGCCAAATACTTATTTACAAATTGATGTGTGGTTAAAAACATCCTAAAAATTTGTCTTAGCGACAACAAATTGAATTGACGACTACATTCTTTTATTATTATTGTTAATATATCATTTTTGTATTGCAAAAAACATACAAATTAATTGTAAACTTAAGCTTAAATATTCATACATACTTTACAAACATACAGTGTGGTCTCATTATCAGTGTCTTAACTATTCACTAATCTAATCAATAAATGAAAAAAATTCAAATCTAAACACACGCACACACATCTCATGCAATTTTAGAGATTTGCTTTGTTTCTGCTTTTCTTTTTCGTAACGTGAATTGATTAAACGCGGTACAAAAAATTCGAAACAACTAAATTATGAATACATATTGCATTTACAAGAACTCAAAACTTAAGGAAGGGTGCGGCCTGTAGAAATCAAGTAGTAGTAAAAAGAAAGCGATGTTGGAAGCGATTTTCGGTTTTCGACTAATTTTAGAGATTTTTTCTGCATTAGCTGATGAAAGTATGCAACTGCTGAAATTAAGAACCACTCTAATATTGGTCCACTCAATTTCATTGCATTCCACCACACTCCTCTGTCATTCACTACGAGTGGAAGTTCAGGCAACAAATACTCCATTCCATTCTATTCCATTCCACATCGTTTACAGCGAGTGGAATGAGAAACCACTCAATAGTCGCTCACTTCACTCCATTCCATTCCAATGCACTCTGTTTCATGTCAGTGTTATCCCTACTGCACTTTTAATTGCACTCCCAGCACTTCACGCAGTTCGTGCAGCTCCTGGGGCCCCTGCATCAGACGCTTCACGCCCCGCGGCAGCCCACGACAGGAAGCGAGGTTAATTGAGCTCATGTGCACACAGTTCGTTAGTATTTCCTTGACTGCCTCCTCGGAAACGGACGAACCGCACAGGTTCAGATGGCTGTAATTAAATAACTCTTTAGTATTTGAATTTCTTTTTATTTCCTGCCTTTACTTACGCCAATGGTGACTCGCTGCCCTTCTCTGCCAGTGCACGCAGTGCATTATCTATGGGCTGCTGTACATTTGCCCAGGCCAGATCCAATTCAATTAGACTATGCGCCCACTTTGAGGCAATTAGTTCCAGGCCCGAACTGTAAAAGTTACAATGTTATCTATATTGATTAATCGTTTGATCGATTATTCACTCACCCCATGTCACGAACCACCGAACAGCCCGACAGAAATAAATGCTTAATGTCCCAAGCTGGCAAGCGGATCAAACTTTCGTGCGTCAATCGAGTGCAATTGCGGACATCGAGTAGTTTTAGCTTTGAGCTACTTTTTAGTATGCGCTGCAAGTGATCGTCGCTTATGATGCGGGATTCATCGGTCAAGGCGGCTACGGAAAGCTCCTCGAGGTTGGGAAAGCCAGGGGAGTCCATCTAACAAAAAAGCACTTAGTAAGAAAATATCTTTTATTTGCTTAGACTAAATACTTACGATTTCCTGCATGCCGGCTGTGCTTGGAGTTATATGCGAATTGGTCACACGCAGAACCTTCAGCTTCTGGCAGCCGTGCTGCAGCTTTTCTATGTACAACACGCCGTGGGACGTGGCCTGTGTGGTGACGTTTGAGAGATCCAGAAGTGCCAAATTGGGACAGTGCGTCTGTGAGTGTCGCAAAGAAAGAGATTAACAATAGGTTAAATGAGTGCATAGTTAGAACAGAGTTACTCATCAGCTAAGAGTGAGTGAAACCAATTGAGTGAATATTAAAGAGTAGCTCTTTGAGAATACTCTTCTTCTACTCTACTCTACACATTTCATAAGAAATGATTTTGACATACCGCCAGCACGCTGACTATGTTGGGTATTCCAGCCAGACGATTGTGAGCCAAGTAGAGATGGGTCAAGCGACTTCCCATTGCCTGCAGAGCATTGCACAACGAATTTACTCCAACGGCGCTTTTGCTGGCATTCATTTCCACCTGAAAATGAAGTAGAAATACCGTTATACACGGCCACAAAAAATTAATGATAAACTTACATTTATGGAGCTCAAGTCTAATCGCTGCAGCTTTTGCATATTCTCGACCAGATACGTCAGATGATCCGATGTGAAACCCTTCCAACCCGATAACGTAATGCCCGTGAGATTCGGACAGCCAGCGGAGAGTTTAGCCAGAAAGCAATTGATGTCTGATATCTTCCAATTGGCTATAAATAAGAAGGGAAATGCCAATTAGATTTAGCGTAAATAGATAATTTAAGAAATGCTTAAACTTACAAACATTTAACTCGGTGCAGGCACTGCATCGGTTATCCACAAACCACTTGAGTTTGAGTTCCGTGCGGTACTTCTCCTTGATCCAGGTAGTCAAATCCATGGTACGCCACAGCGTGGGCCTCAGGGACACCTGTCGCCACAGCGAGCACACACGACCCAGCCTGAACAGTGTGGGTAGGCAGCCCTCCTTGTCCACTACGAGTTCGAAAATCTATCAAAGAAAACATGACAGAAGATTACAGTTAGTTTTTGTCAGTGTACAATAAGGTTTGAAGGGGGAATACGATTGATAGCCATTATCTAGTTGGAAAAAGGGGGAAAAGGCTATACTTACACGAAAGAGCACTTCTTCAGGTAACGTCAGTCCCCAGGGACTTTGCTCCACTGGCTCCGCGTTAGCATCGGCTGCTGCTGTCGCCTGACTTGATGACTTCTTTTGACCACGTTCTCCATTATTGCTGCTCCCTCCGCCTCCACCTCCCCCGACTCCTCCCGCGCCCGCTTTTTTCTTGCGCGGCTCATACTCGCTCTCATCGCTGTCTAGTGGCTTTGGTTTACGAACACGTTTCCGTACTGGCTTTGCTGGCGTTGTAGCTGGAGAGGATTTATGGGCTTGGATTGGGGCAGCGGGTGATGCTAGTGTCGTTGTCGACAGCTCTGTGGTTGCCGTTGTGGCCAGCGTGTCGGACTTTTTGATGCACAGCTTAATGCCCACTTTGTGGTCACTGATCTCGCTCTCGTACATGGGCAAAGCCTTTGGTTTCCTTGCGCGCGACGCTCGCGGGGATGTGGATGCGGCTGCTGACTTGTTAAGCTTCTTGTTAAGCGCAGTGACCAAGGGTTTGCCCGACTTGGGAAGGCTGCCATTGACGTTGGTCATTGGCTTTTCCGGCTCCTTCGGCTCCTGTTTGGGAGTTGTAGGTTCCTTAGTTATAACCGTCGCTCCGCCTACCCCCACTCCCACGCCCACCGGTGACCTTTGACCCTCTGAGGCCGGTGAGCAGGAAGTGGATGTGGCCGTATTCGTTTCATCCGTTTGGATTTCCGATTTGGGTGGCGACAATATGTTCTCTGGTATGGTTGTGGTTGCTCCTGTTGTTGTGGTTTCCGCTGCCAGCAGCTGTGGAGGCGTCTGTGATGGCGTCGACGGCGTAAGCGAATTTATATCTACCTGTGCCCGCACATTATCTGTCGTTATCATTTCCGATTCGTTATCTTTGGATTCCTTAGAGCTGCCCACTGATGGAGCAGCTTCCTCCACCGCATCCCGTGGTAATGTCTCCTTCTCTCTATCCCTGTCGCTTTCGCTGGTTTGTGTTGCACTCATCTTACTGCAAATTTGAAAATTTTGTTGGAAAACTATTAATGCGCGCCGGAAAATCGATGCAAAACAAACTCAACCCATTTTGGCGGTTTTTCCCAATTCTCTCTACACTTTCTCGTTCTTGTTCTCATTCTCGCCACAAACTCAACATGCAGTCGTAAATCTCACCATCTACTATACAAAATTACATATGTATATGTATTTTTTTGTTTTTATTTTTATTCGTTTGTTCGCTTTTAATAAACAAGTTGTGGTAGGGCCACACCGACCGCCTTGTTACCTGCCTATGCAGCACACTCTTTACCCACGCACTTTGCAGGCACTTCGGCATCTAGTACACACAGTTTTTATCATTTGCTGATAAGCATTTTCATGGAATTGGGTATTTAACATCAGATACATGTTGATTTTTCACTATAAGCCCCAACGCTGCACTTATATGCCGCGCGCCACAAATTGTGTGCAGGGTGCAATAATCGGCATTCAACTCACCACTTGAAGAGAGGTAGGTACACAAATGTATGTTATCTCCGTACAGAACACTGTTTAACTCGCTCACTCTCACTGCGGTATAGTATTTTAGCTCTACGGTGCAAGCAGTGCGGCACTATGTGTATGTTTGAATTGTTCGATTCGGAAGAGATTTTTTCTTTTGGCGTTCATGGAATTTTTTTCCTTATTTGCTCTTTCAACGGCAGAGTTTACATTTTTGCCAAGCACTTGAGGCACTGCACAATAATTAATCACGGCATTGACATTGATTTGGTTATTTTTAACACCTTTATTCGACAAAACTTATTTTACTTAACCACTACTGCAACGACGTAGAAGCAATAGCTAGAGAGAGTAAGTGTTGTTTGTGTGTCAACACACCACGACTGTGGGCAGCTCGCGACTAACATAACATTTACTGTACCATAACATATAATGTACCATAACATAAACAGTGTGCCCTCAATTTATTTAAAAAAAAGTACTATAAGCATAATTGATATCGATTAATCGCTCTTATCAATGAAATTGATACCTGGCGGTTTTTTTTTTGTATCATATATCGTACATTTTGAAAAATAGTTGGTATTTCATATTAATATTCTGACATTTACATTACATTGTTTTTTGAAGACATTTCTTAATAAGTTGCAGACAACTGAATTAAATGAGTGGCTTAACCTGTTCCTAGTACTCATAATCCATATTGGCAATCTCCGGCAGGACCAACAGATCCTTGTGAATTTCGAGCCATCGCTTTGCATGATAGGTAGTTTTGCCATAAGTGCGACCGTATTTGTAAAGATGCCCTGGAACATGTCCCGCATAGCTGGGAATCATGCCGTGATCATTGTGATATAAAACAAAGTGCCCAACTGGAGGACATTGAATTGCGGGCGTAGACAAGTCCTGGCCACAGCACCACTTGTCTCGCTTCTTCTTGTACATGTAGTCTGAGAAACTGCAGAGAGCATGGCGGGTCAACACCTTGCTGGGCTCTCCGAAACGCGTCATAGCCATTGGAATATGCGCAGCATATCCATTAATAATAAACTTGTCCTTGTCCTCGTCATCCAGGAAATGAGGCGTTGTAAACTTGCTGTATTTCAATTTCTCCTCTGTGGGGGGACATTTCTCCTCCTTGATGCCCTTGGCGCGTCCCGTAACGGGTATCAAGGGCGCACGATAAGTGGTACCCGGTAGCTGCAGGAAGTTATAATAGGATAGAATCAAACAAACATTATCTCTCTCACTAGCGCACCAATACAGACACACACACAAACTACGCTCTACACAAAGAGCACATCTCGCAGCCAGTAGCAAAGCAGTGCCCTCTACTGGGATAACTATGACTACAACAACAACTAAGCCTTGGAGAGCAATGTCAGCGCTGCCTTCTTTATTCAAAGGCACTCACCAGACGCTCGTTCAGCTTGTGCTCGAAGAGACCATTGCCGCTCTCGAGGAGATCACGATGTCGCAGTGTGCGATTATCGCAACGATAGCGCTGCATCAAAGTCTCATGCTGAGCGACTCCGGCGGTGGCAGCAGCCACATAGCGTTTCCCCGTTTGCGTGAACAAGTTCGGGACAAATCCCCCGTATCCGGGTATAATGGGATGCTTGTAGACCGAGTCGACAAACTCTTCGCGATCGTGTAGTAACTTGAGCTCATTCTGCGTGGGATAATCCTTCAGATCGGGCTTGGCGTCTATGGGCACCACAATCAGTTCCGGTGCATGATTAATGCAGGGATCGATGAGCAACTTGTGAGTTTGAATGCCATACGATTTGCCCACTCTATCGCGATTCTGCGCACAGTGTCCAGTGTATCTAAGAGTAGGTCACTGTACTTAAGTGTATGTCCAGAACAAGATGGAAGCGATAACTTTGGCACGCCAAAGATAGGATCTTTAAGCTAGGTCAATTATAAAACGAGTTACCCCTACTGCTTACCCAGGCACCAGATGAGGCTCTGGCGTTGTGGTTTGCTCCATTATTTTTTTTGGTTTTTTGTTACAAATTTAAATAAAAAGTCACGTCAAATTTGGAAAACTAGCTTTGAGCTTAGCACAATTTAAATATATAATAGTGAAACATTTTCTACATTTTCTACATATTTACAAACATTTTGACTTCTACTTTCATGACTAACCTGATCCCGCTTAAAGTTATCTTGGCCTCATTTGACTTTAGACACCAGCGATGCGCAGCATTTCCGGAATGCTGATAATTTTTTCACGTGGCTTGTTACGGGCTTTTCCCGCTTCTGTTTCGTGACTATCGATGCGTTTCCATCCTTCCCAGCTGACGACGCGCAGGTCTTTGGAATCGAAACCGGGCTTACTTGATGAGCAGTCGAAGGAGTTGGAGGCAATGTCATCACAAATTGTCTTGGCCACGCCAAAAGCGCCGTTCATTGTGGTCAAGATGACTCCGGTGGGTCCAGTGCCCAGCCAACCAGCCACATAGAGACCAGGCTCTACGGTTTTGGATCCCTGCTGCTTAAGCACTCGTCCCTGGTCATTGCAGACGTGTCCTCGCTGGGAATCAAAGTTAATCCCCGCATCGACGCAACTGGATTTGTAGCCAATGCTGCGCAGAATTAGATCGGCGGGAAGGCGTTCCGTCTGATCGGTTGAGACAGCAGCGTTTTCTTTCAATTCCGTCACCGAAAATTCCATTTCCCGCTCGGCAATCGATTTGGGTGCACGCAGAAAGACTGGAAGAAACTGTTTCGGGAGCTGACGACTGGTCTTCTGCTCCCCGAGACTCTTGAGCATCAGCTCCGTCAGACGCTTCCGGGGTCTTTGCAGCTTCTCCAACTGTGCTTCAATGCCTAAAAGGGATTTAAAGATGTCAATTTAGTTACCCATTTTCTGAGCAAATTAGTTGCTTACCCGTGAAATCCTCCGGCCTCCAGCAGGTCTCCACATTAGGCAGCTTGAGCATCTCGCGCAGCTCCTTGATGGTGAAGGCAGCCTGTAAAGGTCCACGGCGTCCCACCAGATGGACACGCTCCACCTTGCTCTCGGCCAGAGCCTGTAGCGCATAGTCCGTGGTGTCCGTGAGCTGCAAAGAAACCGGATTAGCTTAGACAGAATCTGTTTTTACTATATACTAAGCGTCAACAAACCTTAAGGCTATCGATAGGACTCAGGAGCATGCGCGCCACATCGACGGCCACGTTGCCTTGGCCCACGATCGTCACGTCCCTGCCACTGAGATCCGGTTGTAGTTGCTCGGCGCCGGGCAAGCCATTGTACCAAGCGACAAATTTGCGTGCGGAGACCACATGGGACTGCTGCTCATTGTCAAGCTCCAGCTGTCGATCCTGGTCGGCGCCGTAGGTGAGGAGCACGGCATGGTAGCGATCGCGCAGTTCCTGAAGTGTTATATCAGTGCCAAGCGTGACGTTACCAAAGAAACGTAAACGCGGATTCTCCGCCGTCTTTGTGAACGTATTGATGACGTTCTTCACCTCCGGATGATCGGGTGCGACGCCAAAGCTGGAATGTGGCATTTGCATAATGAGCAAAGTAATTAGTTGATAAGGGAGACAATTAAATATATAAGCAGCTTCAGTTTGGGTGGAACACCGCATTTATCAACGTGCTCAAGATGTGGAAGGACGCTCTACTGATCATCGCCAGCTTGTGGGCACTCGCGGCAGCTGTTCCCTCTCCCTCCGCGTCTCCCCTTCCCCTACCTACACCACTGTGGAGTCCAGAGCAAGTCGGCGGTAAGCAGTGCACTTTCTATTCAAATTTTATCAATATTTATGCCCATCTCTAATTGCTATAGATTATTTCAATGGCATCTTCCGCTCTGTAGTTGGACCAATACTCGGTTTCGATATTGGTGCAGGTAACAGCACCACCACAAATTAATCCATCTCTCCCATCCCGTTAAACTGCTGCCATCCCTCTCTTACCGCACTAAGCCAAATGGCACTGGCAGTTTCTCCACAATATCCACGGCACAGTCGCTCAGCTGCTTCAACAAGTATTGTGCCGCATAAAAGCCGGCGGGACCAGCGCCCACAATACATATGCGTTTGATGGCAGTCGCCTGTTGCACATTTTGTAATCTTATTGCACTTGTACTAAAGCTGCTGCTGTAAATATGTATTAATTTACGTCGGCCACAAACCAAACTTCGTGTTAAATTCATCTTTACTTGTTGTATGTTTTTCTTTAAAACGAAGGGAAAGCTGTGTAATGGTGAAACAGCAAATACCATAACATAACAGTGCAGACGCAGTGTGCCCATATAATTTTATTTGATATTAATGTTAAGTAGGGTGACACTGGTAACGTTATTAAATGGCGCCACATTTAAATGCCACAAATTTGGTACGACGCTATGAAAAATGTTATACACGATTACAAAAAGCTAAAGCGGCAAAACTTGAACCATTTTGAACGATTTTTATAGATGCAATAACAATTTTTATTAGGTGCTTAAACTTAGTACAACAATTTAGTGACAAATATATTAGGTGATTTTGATTTAATCGCGATGCAGAGCCAGCCAGCGCTTGGCGTCAACTGTCGAGCGTCCAAAGGAGTGACCCACATTGAAGATCTCGCCAGGCACGTGTCCGCCGTAGCGCGGAAGCATGCCAATCACACGAGGATAGATCACTCCGTTGGTGATGGCAAAGGAACGACCAACCCCAGCATTACGGACAGGCACCCACTCGACACTACGGCGGAAGTACATGTCGTTCTTGGGATTGCACCAACCGCCGTCCGGCAAATGGAAATCAAAGCCGTAACCTTGGCACCAAGTAAATTGGTTAAAACACTGTAATAGGAACTACAGATGCAACTTACGATTAGAATAGGACATGTTAGTATAAAACCGGATACTTTTGGTGTTGAAGAGCAGCCGAGCAATTCTAGAAAACAACTGAAACTGAGACTTTGTGACGGAAAGGGCTTCGACAAAACGATTTATTTATTTTCCATGACAACGGAGTTTACTATACCCTGTGTGGAAGGTGTGTAGGGTATGTAAAATGTCTGTTCTTGATCAGCACGATTACCAACCTGCGTACCAGATACTCTAGCTGCTAATGTTTAGAAAGTTGAATTTCAGAGAGTTTACAGGGTATACTACGGTTGGGTGACTCTGCCTTGGATACCAAACGTATCTTAAGGCCAAAATCAGCAATAGCAGTAAGAGTCAGCAACAAGTTCTGACATGGTTTAATGGCATTTTATAATCGTACCGTTATAAACAAATAAAGTCACGCACCACAATTTGAATCTAGTGTATAAGTTGTGTATTAAGCATTACGTCGTTATACAAATTACACGATTTACTCATTTACATAAATTTATGTTTTGATTTAATGCAAAAGTTTCTCAATTTAATATAAATTTTAAGAATCTACTGCACAGCGTCGTCAGCCACGTGGAACCGGGGAAGTACTAGGAAACTATAGCCAAGTAGCGCCGACTTGGGCCGTCACTAGTGTAGTATAATCGTATAGAGTATATAGTATATAGAAAAATCAATTGGACTTCTTTGACTTTTTCTGTTGCTTGTTCTTGAGTTTCTCCTGCTTCTTGAGCTCCTTCTCCGTCAGCGATTTGTAGAGTTTAAAGCCAAAGAGAGCTGCAAATGCACAAAGGAAAGATATAGAATATTAATTACAAATAGAGTAATGAGATCAAAATGTTAATTAACCAAATACGGAGACGATTAGAAATATCACAGCTACAAATATGGACGTGGAGTAAGTTTGGGCAAAATTCGAGTGCTGCAACAGACGACGCTCGATCCGAGCGATGGCCTCCTGAAAGGAGCCTTTCATCTCGGCAACAAACCGATGACGATCACTCTCGGTCAGGGACTCCATTTTGGTCTGTAGATTGCCTATTTTCTGCATCAAGTCTTCGGCAAACTTGCTATTGGGCCCCGTCTTGGCCACAATTGCCTCCACCGAGCGCTTTAACTGAGCTACAATCGACTCATCGCCCACATCGACGGTGGCACTCATGCTTGCAAATAAATATTCTTATTTCGGTAAGGTAAGAAACTACGGGATTACGATCAGACTGTGATCGGCATAGCCAAACGTGTACACTGCCGTGGGTAAAAAAAAATAAAGCTTTTATCGGCTGCGATTTGCTGGTTCAACAAAAATTTTGTGGTGGATTTCTCCTATCTTATCGAAAATCGAACGAACGTCTATAAACGAGCATGTTCCATATTACTCCAATGGGTGTATGAGTATGTTAACATAGCACACTAAACCAAATTTACTTAGACCCTGTACTCAGAAAGTGTACAAACTTTATTTGTGTGGATAAACTGATGATAACTGAACCTGAGCACAGGGTCATTTGGAGTCTGCTCGCTTTAATTTAGCTTTATGGTTATGCCGATAAGTGTCACATTTGGCGAGGGTTGTTTATGGTGTTCATGAATTGGATTGGGTCTCTCTCTATCTTTCTCTGTGTCTGCTTACCGAAGACAAGCAATATGAGTGCGATCATCACAAAGAATACAAGATATTCCCTGGAACTGTGACCCGGATGTCCATACTGCTTCATAAAGTCCTCCGGAGATGGTGGCTTTGGATTGTAAATACTTTCGCGCAGCTCTTCGCGCTCTTCATCCGAAATGCCTTCCATCGACTGCACCATTTTCCAGATCTCATCGGCACTTGGCATTTTGAAATCTGGACTGCCGGGACCACCTCCTCCTCCGCCGGGGGGCATGGCGAAGCCATCTGGGCCACCAGCAGCAGCTGCGGCAGCCACATCCTCGGCGAATGCTTGCTGATTAATTGGATCTTCGGCCATTTCTTTATTCCTTAGTGCTTAATTAGCTTAAGTGGAAAGTCTTGCTTAACGGTTTATTCTGTCTGCGTTGGGTGAAGGAAGCAAAGACTAAATGTTATTAAGATGGATCTCACCACAAAAAACATTGTTGCTGTGGTGAATTTACGAAAATCCACACACAATGTCAGCAACCAGTACTAAATTAGCCAAACAATTTTATGCGCATAGCGTGGCTCATTTGGCAGAGTCGCACTCTCACATTTTGCAGACACGAGTTCGAACCCCGTTGAAGACTCATCGAATTTAGCATTTTTAATTGCATTGCACTTTTTTGTGTTTGGGCAAAAACCATCTTAATAACATCACATTTTTGGCGGAAGTTAAAGTTCTGTTTTTCATAAATAATCTAAATTCTTCACTATACAAATTTTAAACTACTAGCATGCAGAACTTTTTTACAGTAATGAATTTTAAATTGCATGTAGTAAAATAAATACTCTTCATGTTTTAATTTAAAATCAAATATTTGAGCCAAAGAAACTCTACGTGGCAATTGTCAGTTCAAAATATTCTCAGAAGCATCGACGTGTCGCTTTCTGTTAAATAGCAGTTTAGACGACTGAAACTAACAGCAGTCGTGGCCGAGTGGTTAAGGCGTCTGACTCGAAATCAGATTCCCTCTGGGAGCGTAGGTTCGAATCCTACCGGCTGCGAATTTGGTATGATTTTTTTTTCACTTTTTTAAAATCAAACATTTAATTAGACTTTTAAAGTAATAATAAACTATATTTATTTTGTTAATTCACGCACTTTTTATGAGTAAACGATTGTTTACAGAATTGAGAGAGCTACTAACGTGTTGTACAGACCGCTGTCTTGGCAAACTGAATGCTAAAATTCAAATCTAAATTATAAATTGATATTTATTTGTAATCAGTTCGCTTATATTTCATTATTTGTGAGATATGTGCCTTCGATTTCGCTGCGCTTTGTATTTTGCTGCCGTAATGTCAGCATATTTTTTAAAGGTAGCACGAAGAAGTCAGTAAATAAATATAAATAAGAACAAACTACGGACGCGATAAGATTCTTTAATAAAACTGAAGAGGCGTTCGCTTATCAGCCGAACCAAAATAGAATCAATGAATGACTGAAATCGACTAATTTCCAAACTGAACAAACATGCAGCTAAAGTTTAAGAACGTTGTGTAAAATTAACAAAATGTAAAACACAGCAACTAATTTATGGACATGTCAATCAACTCACTGAACACTAAACACACACACACGCGTACACGCAAAAATGTGCTGTAATTTATTATAGTGTTTGTTGGATTCTTATCGCTTTTCACTTATCATTTAACAACTTTCGAGCGCCAATATTTTTAGACAAGAAAAGTTGAATACGTGGGCAAAAAATAAATAATAACAGAAACAGAACCAACCGACCAGATAAGCAGGATGTTTGGAGACACGTATACACTACATACAAAACTAAGAACTATTTTAATGCTCTTCAAATCAAATAGATAATTTGCTCTAAGCAGTCAGATAACGGCTTATTAGAGAGTCAATGGCGGAACCATAGACGCAGGCAGACCCAGTGGCAGAGGGCACAGGCTTTGAAAGGGGTTTGGGGAGCAGGTTCATTTCTGTGGTGAAAGTTTCTTTTTTTGACCCCGATTGCAATTCTTGTTGGACTTTGATGTTCGCCATAAAATTGCAGTAATATTTAGAACAACTAGTTTATAGTACATTGGAATGTAATTCATGCGTGACGCAATATAATAGCATTTGTTTTGTAAATCTATGGATGTAACTTAGACTCACCTGCTAGTCCAAAAACAACAACAGCCGGCACGTAAAATGCAAGATTGGGGATGGATTGTTGAAACGGAGAGCCGGCATCAGTTAAATCAACCATTGTGTAGAATTTTTATAGAAGTTTTTAAAGATTTCTAAGTCAGACCACTTAATGCAGCAGAGAAGCCAGCTCTGTTGTCGTCACACTTTCAAGTTTATCTCAGAAGTTGTCGAAACACGACTCAGATGAAAATATTTTGCTGGCCTTGCCACTTTGTTAAAAATAATGAACTCTGCCTCTGTGCGTTAACAATCAAACACTTGACAACACTCTATGTTGACACACAACTACAGTCGTTGCTCAACACTTTCTGATACAGCTGTTCATTGGCGTGCGAAGCAGTCGAGAAATTTTGTTAAAAAAAAATTAAATTTTAACCAAATTTTTTGCAAAATGAAGGTTATCTACAACGCCCTCTTCAAGCGGACATCCACCTATGCCGTGGCCATCATCGCATCGGCATTCTTCTTTGAGCGTGCCATCGATGTCAGCTCGAACATGATTTTCGACTCCATCAACAAAGGCGTAAGTATTTTGACTGCTTATGTAAGACTAAAAAGTGCATTTTATAATCGAATTCTTATTGGTTTGCAGAAACAATGGAAGGACATCAAGTCCAAATATGAATAGACGAGCTAGTTTTAATTGAAACTACAGTGATGACGGTTCATTGTAATTAGCATAAAAATAATCAACGTTTATTCTAAACGAATACGAAACCCAAACAAGTTTTTCTTTTATTTCTGTTTATTTTGTGTGTTTGAAATTACAGCTTCCTCCGACACTTCCCAGGGTTTCTCGTGGCGGTATGCATCCCAGGGTTGGGTATTTGGCAGTCTAGTGGGTTCTTTAAAGCTGACGCCATTTGCTTGCACTGCGAGCAGCAGCTTTTCCAATTTACTGCCGGGAACCGCTTCAACATTGCAGGTCATTTCGGTAATGCCAGCTCGAAGGCATCGTTGGGCTAAAACGAGTCCCAAGTTCACAAACGCAGAGGTGTCGTTGGTTTTGTACAACTGTTGCTTGATGGCCCACTCTGAGGTGCTGGCACTCAAAATAGTGCCATTCTCAAAGTGTTTCACGTCGGCGCTAACATAGCGACCGCTGGTATTGATATCCAAGGTATGCCAGTAAGAGCGTCCAGGCTTCTCCAGATGATAACCGCTGGGCTTATAGGCAATGCGTAACCTCTCGAGGTTACGGGGATTGCGGTTCGTTACGCAGCTCACATCGCTGGCAGGCACTGCCAACTCCTTGATCTTGTGAAACACGCGGGCTGATGTAAGCGGACGTGCACTGCGTGACATGGTTAATTCAGTATATAGATGAAAAACAAAACGCGAATTTATGTATCCACGTTAATAAACAAAGTGCTTTTCGGTAAAATGCTGTCGATAATTCTGTGATATCGATTATTTCTTAAACAGCTGGCAGTAGTGTCTTATGTAACTGTGACCTGTGAATGGCAAGAATTTATCAGCTGTTTCAGCTTGTTTACATCGAAATTTCAAAAAATTATTTAGATTCCCTTTTGGCCTAGAGTACTGTAATTGCTTCATTTGCAACAACCATAAAAATTCAGACATGCGCGCTTCGTCCAAAGTGCGCGGTAGGCACAAAATTACATTTAACGGGCCGGAATGCGCGAACGTTGATGTGCTGAAGAAAACTAAGCCAAAGCTGAAACCGTCGGCGACCGCAGCGCAAGTCCAAAATTTGCAAGTGTATCGTTGAGATAAATAACGCTTATGTAAAGAGTGAAAGAGTTGATGCGATATACCTAAAAACTAGCCATCCATTATATTCGTACATCTACATATCAAAACAAGTTGTGTGTGTTCATCATGTTGATGGCTATTTTTACAAGTTTAAGGCGTATACGGCCTGATCACGTGTATCCGGCGATAACCACGCGATGCTTATGGCATTTGGATCTGCATCTAAATGCGGGACAACTGCAGCGGAGTATCTATGGCCAGCGCATACACGCCGTGGGGGCGAGGGTAAGGCCTAGACTTTTATATATAACTAAGGACAAAGACATTTTTCATTGACCTTGATATTCATACAGTAGAAATTATACAGGTAGCAGTAGAAAGAAAAAAAGCCATGCACTGCGGCCCCAATTGGTTATTCACCACAGTATGTAACTCACCACAAAGTCCAGGGTTGATTTAAGTGGCGCGCGTTTTTAAAAATGAAAATGGAATTTGTTTACTCTGCATTTCTCTCTCTATGTAAACACTGCGCAAATCTCAGCATGAAAACGTGCTTTTGCTACTGCAACACTTTAGTTTAAACTGATAAATGTTTACTGATAGCGATAGCTTCCACTTGACTCTTGTCCAAGCTCTCTTTGGCAGATTCTCTTGCGTTTTCACGCCCTTGTGCACACTACGCACCTAACAGTGCATTTGTACTTGAAACACAAAAATTGTCGAGTCTCAAATCAGTTACACTTTCAAGTTCCCACCGCACGGTTGTGTGACAACCTCAACAATTTCTAATAAATCGCGAATGATTTACGAAACTTTTACGCTTCGTTTTAATAGAACCAAAGCAAGTGAAATAAATCGAAGAGAGGAAAAGAGCATTTAATTGAAGAACAAAAACAAAGTGAACACACGAATATTTTAAATTAATTGAAGGCGAGTCAATTCAAATTAAAATTCAAATTAAATATATATGAATCTATTTGTTTTTGTTTAATTGAACTTTGAGTGTCCTACAAAATTGCTAAGAACGTAGTAAACTGCGTATTTGCACTACGCTTTCTTTGTGTGCCAAAAAAGGAAAAAAATTAAGAGAAGAGTAGAGAAAGAAAACAAAAATAACAAAAACAAAATGCATTTTCATGCTGACTGTGCTCGCTCAAGCTCCCGCTCCCAATTTATCTCGTGCTATCTCCCTTTGAGCCTTGGCGCCTCTCTTGCATCTCTTGCATCTCACTCACTCATGCAATGCGCATGCTGAGTTCCCCAGAAATCCTATGCTGCAAGTGTTGCCAGATTATAATGCACCCTAGCTTGAAACAGCTAAACATTTTCTTCCCATTCGCTTAGGTACGAAAAGTTAAACTCGACTTTGCTGTCAGTAAAAGTCAAATTGTAGTGAAATATGTGTAGAATTAAAAGCTGTCTGAATATAGTATAAACAAAGTAGTCTTTGACCACCCGTAAGTTGGTTAAGATTCACTTCGGGCTCTTTGGGTATTAGGTTAGCACTTGAATTAGCTTGTAACAAGATGCTGAACTCCATCTCTATTAACTCGCAGCACTACGTTCAGGCCCCCGAGGCTCATCCAGTGCCAGATGGTAGATCCTCATCCGGAATGCAGCAGCAGCAGCAACAGCAGCAGCAGCAGAAGATACAGCAACAACAGCAGGAGAATCTTCAACTTCATCTCTCTTCGCACAGCCTGCGGCCACCCGCAGAGCAGTCTTTGAAAAGGCAGGACAGCCAGTCCCAGGGCCGAAAGCCCTCCATCTCGGACATGACGTCCAGTGTAGATATACCCTACGACATCAGTTGGATATTCCCGCGTCTCCGAAGTCCCTCAACACTATGGTATATCGCCAGTCAAATTGTGATAACTATCGTTGGCATCTTTAGCAAAATTCTACTCGGTAAGTAATGCCCTGGCCCATCTGTTTAACTGATAAAAAACACATGTTCTAAAATCAGGAACACACCTCTTAACATTTCTGGTCTTTAACAACTTTTATCAAAAATATTTGAGTTCAAACAATTGTAATTCCCAAATGATTTTGGATTAATCATACCGTAAAACTAGATTTATTTAATCTTATCTCTGTTTGAAAGCCCTAATGAGCAAATAGCTTTGTTTTAAGTGCATATTTTCGATCAGTGTATGTATATATAGACTTTTTATTTTTGGCGCGAATCTTCACGAGTGTTTTTCTCTTTTGCTCGTCGGAATAAACCATGGTCAAGATTCTTGGCTGATGAACAACGTTTATTCTTCCTGTTTTCTTTCTTTTCTGCTCTGTCATTGTGAAAGAAATAATAATCTAATCGAATAATATAATACACCCTGATAGGGGGCATAAATAACATGTGCTTTATTATAGATTACAAGCTGATCGTAGTGTTATTCACTCGTTTTATAATCCACGTTTTCCAGTTGTACTGAGCCATACGAAAGTCTATAATAAGGATCGCCTCATCAAAGCGGTGGCGAAGCGTCCCAAGGGCGTGCCCTTAGTAACCGTCTCCAATCATCATTCCTGCTTCGACGATCCCGGAATCTGGGGTGTTCTACCCATGCGTTATGTGTGCAATACTTTACGCATACGTTGGTCAATGGCAGCCCACGATATTTGTTTTACCAAAAAGCTGCACTCAATATTCTTCATGTTCGGTAGGTCTACCCTAAATATATTCTCTAACATGATTGATTATAAAATTTTAAACACTTTTGTAGGAAAATGCATTCCTGTTGTGCGTGGAAATGGCGTTTACCAGGAGGCGATAAACCTGTGCATCGAGAAGTGCGCTTTGGGGCATTGGGTGCATGTTTTTCCAGAGGGAAAGGTCAATATGACCAAGGAAGAGATCCGACTGAAATGGGGAGTGGGGCGGATTATTTACGAATCACCCAAGCTGCCAATTGTTTTGCCCATGTGGCACGAGGGCATGGACGCGGTGCTGCCCAATGTAGAGCCGTATATGTTCAAATTGGGCAAGAACGTTACGGTCAATATCGGAGAGCCCTTGGATCTTAACGATTATGTCCAGGAGCTGAAGAATCAACAAGTGCCTGAACCTGTGGCACGAAAACTCATCACAGACAGAATCCAAGCAGCCTTTTCAGTGAGTTCTCGCATTAAAACTATTTGTTTGTCATTGATTAATCTCTTGCTTTTCCAGACTTTAAGGCTAGAAACGGAGAAATTGCACGAAGAACGCGATCAGAGACCTTAGAGACCTTCGGAAGCCAAATTGGAAGACATACATATATAAAGCTTATTTATTTCGATAGTATTAAGCCTAAAATGATGCCTCGATAAATTGTTATCACTGTATAAATAATGTATTTAGCATTTTTCCTACTTCCTACGTGTGAACCATGTACTATATTTGATCAGACAAGGCTTTCGCTGCCAGCTTTTAACCGAACAACAAGCAGAAAAACTTTTTTTTTTGAAACTTTTCTATAAATTAAATAATGTGACAATATACTTTAAGTGAAAGAGTGTGGAACGTAGTTAGTGTAAATACAAACTAAAGTCAATTCAAATTTGGCGGTATTCTTTAAATTTTGTGTTGTAAGAGTCTGGCAACGCCATCGGCAAGTGAAGTTGGGCTTGCCAAAAGTAGTTTTAATAAGAAATGGTTGGCAACGCGGCTAGTGTGAAAACAAAGCAAAGCACCGTTAAATGGCGCACATGTGAAAATGTAAGAAATGAAATTTCAGAAGAAATAAATTTATGTTATCTGTAATAACAAACAAAAGTTGTTTTAATAACATTCAAGGTCATGTGTTACCAAGTGTGGCATAGTGTTGACTACACCAAAGCGAGAGGAGTTGCTCCAAAATGATCCAACTGCGTCCATGTCCAACAGGTGCCACATTTTGGGACGCGGATCCTACGGTACCGTTTTCAAGGCAATTTATAGGGGTATGTGATCAAATGTAAAGTGGAACGAAAGTAATTTAGTGCTTTTTTAGAACACGCTGTGGCACTGAAGGTGATTAGGAAGAGCGCCATTTGCACGCTGAAGAATGAGGCACATGCTCTCAACTGGAGGCACACGAATATCGTGCGTCTGCTCAAGTTGGAGGAGACACCTGAGCTAGGACTGGTCATCATGGAGCGTTCGAATGGACTGTGTCTGCAGCGAGTGCTGGACACGCTGCCTCTGCACTTAGTGCACAGAGTGTTGTAAGTTTTGGATAGCCACTTTTATACCCTGTTGGACGGATTACATAAAGTTATATTTAATTGTCCGTTGACTTTGAATGTGTGCTATAAGACCTACTGAAAGTTCTGTTCGCCTGGTATTACAGCTGGAAAATTTAAATTACCAGTTGAATTCTCAGGCGAAAAGAAATCCACAGTAAGACACAACACATCCCAAAATAGAGTAAGAGAAAATGACGCAAATATTAAGATACTAGTGGCTGATATACCAGGAGAACAGAATCAGCAGCGGTCGACAGAATTTAGTTGAAGGTAGTTGTGTTAGTGAGTGATCTGCCGGCGACAGCGAACAAACATCCAAACAGCGGAGTGAACGAAAGTTGAATGCAGCAGGGCTTGCTTAGAGCGCAATTAGGGTATAGAGCGGGAGAGCGAGCTCTGCCGGGGACAGCGAACAAACACACAAACATGCAAGAAGTGCCAGGCCTTGCTTAGAGCGCAAAAGCGGGGGAGGGAGCTCTGCACCTGCCTAAGCTAACTTTTCTGTGTATTTACTTTATGCATTGCAACCTACTGACTATTTCTGTTGGCCTGGTATTTCTGCAGCTCGGAGTCATACTTATAATACCATTTTTCTTTTGTTTTCCTTAAAGCATTACCCTCGATGTCGTGGCAGCTCTGCGCTTCTGTCATTCCCAGAAAGTCTTGCATCTGGATGTGAAGCCAGGAAATGTTTTGATTACCCTGGGCCCCAGAGTCAACTCTACTGGAAAACGGTGGACATATGGTCGAAGCTATATCTGCAAGCTGTGCGACTTTGGCAGCTCCATTAAGTTAGGAGAGTCCTGTACCAATTCCACTTGTGCCAAGGGAACACTACGCTACATGTCCCCGGAAGCACTACGTTCTGGATGCCTCGGGTGCGCCGCCGACATCTATTCGCTTGGGATCACCATGTGGCAGCTGCAAGCGCGTCGCTTGCCCTTCTATACACTCACTTGCAACGAGACCATTGCCTATCAGGTGGTCAAGCATCACCTGAGGCCCGATAACTATACACGATTGGAGGAGCTTAAGGCCAGCGCGGATCAGGACAACTCATTGAGTGTCATATGCAACTATCTGAACGGCTATAATCCCCAATTGGATGTTGTTCTATCGTCCGATTTGTACAGAAAAGCACGTCGAAATCTTAATTTTGATACCGCCCATGGGCGTGTTGGAAAGCGACGCGTTCTGAAGCGTAAAAAACAGCCAAGATTAGCTGAGCACTTTCCAAATCCTTCCAATCAGTCAAACACGTTGCTGGAAGTGGAGTACTCCGAGCTATATAAAAGCTGCTGGATCAGCGAACCGGAATTGCGTTTAAATGCATTCCAACTCCAACAAAAGCTCGAACTGATTTTAGTCAAAATTAATAGTAATTTAGTCTAAATTAAGTGTTTTTAATGTACTTCAAGTTTTGTAATTATTTTTTCATGTTAATGATTCGTTTAAGTGGATTTTATTGTTGATTTAAATCGAGCAATAGTTTATTAATAATAGACCAGCACTTTGTAGGTTTAATAATTTATATTTCGTAACTCTTTTTATTATTATTTCGTATTTTATTTTGTTTTGTTTATTTTGTACTTGCTACGCTAAGAAAATACATTTATAATGTTTATATACGAGCTTAAATTTATAATTTCTCATTTTGTCGAGCGTAGTGCGTTTATATAAACCATAAACTATATACTATATATAATATATATACTATATAATTATGCATGTAACTTGTTATTAGGATGTGTTGCAGACGAGAGCAAATAACTGACATTGCTCTCGAATGATCTATATGTAGTCTCACATCGTGGCTACTTAAGAGGGACTAACTATAGTATGAAGAAGAAGAATTTCCAAATTTACATATTATTGTTGTTCGATTCGAAACCATATCTATGTATATATATGTATATGTATATGTGTGTGCTATATCATATAGTTCAGTTATAGTTAATGTAAAGTTCTCTAAATATTTTCACCCATTTCTAAACGGTTATTTCCAGATGAGTCGTTATCTCTAGCTGATAATCTGATAATCAGTTAATCCGCTTATCTATATACACATACATACATGCTCGTTTTGTGCGGAAGACTACAATTTTATAATAATCATATATAGTATTTCTTTTGTTTTGCTTTTCTTGTTTTTATATTTTGTTTAGTTCTTAGATTCGTTTGATAGTTATAGCAAAAAGTTTGAAGTTTCACTCAGTTCGGTTAGCGACAGAGTTTTGGCTATTCCAAATTTCCAGTTTTGATAATTGTCTAATCTGATCAAACTCTTAAAAAATCTTTATATCCAGTTAACACTTTTAAACCATTGCAGACCTCCAAGACCTATTTTTGAAGGGTAGACTAGACTAGACAATTACACTGGTTTTATTAATGTATAAAAATTTATTTTTATAGATTTCTATTCGTTTGAAAATGCAGTTTTCGAACACATGTCTTGGAACAACTCGGACAAAAGCTCTACATAATCGAATAGAGCAATTCGAGTCTTTTTTGTTAAGTTTGTGGTTTTAGAATAATCGGGGAAAAACACTTTCAAAAAACTATTCAGAATACGGTATAAATTTGAAGCTTGCTTAGGTTAATAACTGATCTTCTCTCATGTCTTGTTTCGGTCTCCTTCGTTTAGTTTGAATATATCACAATTTAGTCTTTTGAAATCATTAATATATAATATTTTAGAGTCGATTAAACTCCGCCTATGTCTGCTTAAACTATTTATAGGGTATATTATTTCGAAAATCGGTTTTCTTAACTCGCATAGGAACGACGCACGGGAACCGGAGGTGGAATTTTCGATTTGCGCTGCGTTGGAAGCTTTTGCGGTGTCTGAGTTGTCTGTGGTGAAGGCGACGAGGGCGACGACGATGTCGATGACGTTGACGTTGACGAGGATGTCGACGTAGATGTGTGAATGCACGTTGGAATTCTTGTGGGCGGGACTTTGTGACTGCTCTTTGTAGACTCCGCAGCGGAGCATTTTGTTTCCTTTAGGAAAAGGAGAGGAAAATGGATCAGAAACTTCACCTTTTTTACTACAAAGTATCAAATAATTTACCTTCTTTGGTGAAACAAGCGCTGATTTCTGCACCGGTGATGTCACGCGTTTCCAGCCGTTGCTGCGCCGCCAGGAGTGCGCAGGCAGCGCGTGCCTCTGCAGCAGACGCTCCTTGAGCTTGGAGACAACAGCAGGCGGCGGTGCTGTTGTTGCCGGCGGTAGTGTTGCTCCGGTTGTTGGCGGTGACGACTCCTTGGCCATTTTGGACATCAGGGAGCAGCTGATGCTGTCGCTGCGCACGAAACTGGATTCAAGTTCGCGACGCTGATTGTGGCGCAGTATGCAGCTCGGCTCCTGTTCCTCCAGCACCGACTTGGACTTAACCAGGACATGTGGAGGACGTCGCATTTCTGTCTTGATGATTTGTGCTATGCATTGCTGTTCATTAAGCGCCGGTTGGATGATCAGAGGCACATCCTCGATCTCAATGTCACTGGCACGTCGTCGGCATTCCTCAATTACAGCATAATCGTGCTCCTCCTCCTCCGCTTCCGCCTCCACCTGCTTAGGTGGTGGTATGTGCACTGAGTGCTCGTCGGTTTCGCTGGAGGAGCAGCTGGTCAGCTGGGCACGACCTGCTTCGCTGGGCGTGGGACTCAAACGCGCCTGTCCCTGGCTCTCCGACATGCTCGAGTCCTGCTCGTCCTCCTCTTCCTCGTCCTCGTCATCGGTCTCGCCTTCTAGGTAGGAGAAGAGACTGCGTGAGGAATTGGAGCGTATGTTGACCAGTTTGTAAAAGTCGTTGGTGAAATCCGTGCAGGCCACTTCCTCATCCTCCGAGTAGACAATCTGTAGAGAGATTAAGCCATTAACTTAGACGAGTATAGGAAAATATTTGTAATGAGTGTACCTTCTGCTGCAGCAGCTGGGCTATGCCATCAGTCAGGGAGTCAGTCTCAACACTCGTTGAATTAATCAAGTCACTCGAGGGCCAGAGCCAATCGTATTCCCGCTTCCGACGTTGCAGCTGCAACTGCTGCTGCTGTTGCTGTTGCTGTTGTTGCTGCTGCTGCAGCTGCAGTTGCTGCTGATGATCGCGCTCATCGTCGAAGGTTATCACAGCCAGCTCCTCCTGCGACATGCTCCAATCCTCCATTTCAGTGGAACAGGGCTCCGCTGGCAGCAGCCACTGCTCCGGCTCCTCGGGCAGATCCTCCAAGTGGCCATTCGAGGGCTGCGGTTGTCCGCTGCTCATCGTGCAGTAGCCCTCGTCACGCCCTTTGACTGGACTGGCTGAGAGGGCTGCATTCTGTGCCTCCAGATCCCGCACGCGGCTCTTCAGCATGCTCACCTCCTCCCGCAGATTGTCCTCAGCCACGATAGCGTCCACCACCTTCCTCATCACATCGTCCAGGCAATGCTCGTACTGCCGGATTCGGGTGAGAAGTGCTCGGTTCTCCTGCTGCATCGAGTGCAGCAGACTCTCCTGTCTCGCGAACCGAGTCTGCTTAAAGAAAGGGGGAAAAGGGGGAAAAACAAAGTTACAAATTTATGATTTCTTAATTATTTCTTTAGAATTTGTTGAAACCGAATCAATTTATATATAAACACTACATAATTCCTTCAAGATTGTCTGATTTGTTAGAATATTAAGCAATAAATTAAAGTTTTCCATATCAACTAAGAGCTTCAAACATTTTGATTGAATTCTTGTCAAGTCACATGCATTTTCCGATGGAGTTTTCATTGAGAAAACCTTGAGTTGGGAGCGCTGCATTGACGAGGGTCGTTCGCTGGCCCATTCATCAGACAATTTGTGTCACTTTGAAGCGGATTGAAGTGCTAAGTGAGTAGTTTACATGCAACTCGTTACAAGAGTTTGTGTGTGCACGGTGTGATTGTGGGCCCAAAAGAAAACTGCATGAATTGAACAAGTAAACAACTGACAGGCCGACTTGTTAACTTGGCCCGAAGGTCACAACGAGACAGCCAGACAAACAATGTTTTGAAACTGAACCTTGGGATTGAATTTGGGATTGGGATGGGGATTGGGCCTGAGACTGAGACTGAGACAGGGATTTATCATTAGACGCGCTCTACCAAAATTCAGTTAACTTGAATTTGTATTTTGGTAAGACTGCCAGCAAAAACTCCTTGTGGCAAGGGGGCAATAATGAAAAGAAACTCAGCGAAGCGTCTCTAATGCCAACGCTCAATCAATTTACCAGCGAAAAAAAGTAAAACAAGCGTCGTACTACCCCACCCGATACACCCCTCCCTACAAACACCCTTTAAAAGAAATAACAAACAAAGAAGAACTAAAATTGAAGTAACGAAGTTGAGATACCCTTTCGAATTCAGTTTAGGCTTTTCCTATGTTGACTTTTTGAGGAATTTGCAATTTCCTCCGATTCTCCTTAGAGGAAGATTGCTATATAGGCCAACTGCCTGAATTGTTATACCCCCATTAAAGGGTATTTGCCAGCGAAACAAATTCTTAACTCGGCTCAGATAAGCGACAATTTGTATGCGCTGAATGCGAGCGAGGGGAAAAACATTGTTCTTAAAAATGAATTTATGCGTTTATTTATGACTTCGCTGAGACTTCATCGTTTTCTTCGTCTTCGTCTAGATTTTCCAGCAGATGGAAAGCGGGGGAAAGCTGAACTGGAAACTCTTTGCGGCGCTATAGTGCAAATTGTTTTTTGTTTGCGCTTTTCCACATGCTGTGCACGGCGAGGGTAGCTCCAAGAGTTTGTTTGAGTAGACTTTACAGAAACTGCTGTCATTTGGCTAAACTCTTGTGGCTCCCCTCGCTGTGTCAGTCCCAACACATTAGCTAGAAGTACAGCTAAAAGATACATACCTGGAGCGCCTTGTGATCCCGACATGTCTGCACTTGTTTGCGTTCTTTGGATTTCATAATGCGATTCATGCTGAAGAAAAAAGAAAATCGAAAAAAAAAAAGAAAATGGAAAATGAAAATCATAAAATGAAATGTATAAATGAAAAACAAGTTGCCAAACATTTGTTGTGTCTCTCTCGGTGTGTGTGTGTGGGAAATCGGAAAGTGCTGGAAAAGTGCGTAAAGCTAAAAATCAATTTGGCCAAAAAAAGAAAACTATGCGCGAATTTTGATTGCCGTAATTACATTATGGAGTCCAGAGAATTCTGTGTTTTTCTGGCCTGCCACTGATTGATGGCTTTTCGCACA
The DNA here is from genome assembly GCA_035047505.1 of Drosophila parthenogenetica. Classification (NCBI taxonomy): domain Eukaryota; kingdom Metazoa; phylum Arthropoda; class Insecta; order Diptera; family Drosophilidae; genus Drosophila; species Drosophila parthenogenetica. The sequence continues at coordinate 9,236,921 of JAWNPM010000087.1, forward strand.
GAAAACGCGGAAAATGGTGAAAATGGAAAATATATAGTGCCTGGTTCTGACTGCAAAATAAATGCTTCCTGCTGTGGCTTTAACTCTGATTTGGATACGGATTTTAGCTGCTTTTCTTTTGGCTTAGTAATTTGCAAAATTGCATTCGATGTTGTTAACTTGGCTTAGGCTCTGAGCCAAGTTTCCTTTGGTGCGTAATGGCCGCCGACTGAGGAAGTTGGAGGCGTTCTTAGTCACGACTTTCTATGAAATATTTATACGGCCTTTTGGCCAAAAGCAGCGCGAAGAAAACTCTTTTACCATTGCATAATTATGTGGCAAAAAAATAAGAGCCAAAATTCCTACGTTTTACTGAAAGTCGTTCGCTCTCTCTCCCTCTCTCACTATGCCAGTTGCTTGCCTTCTCTTTCGTTTGGTACTACAATTTTTCTAACTGCTTTTCACTGCAGTTTTCCAAATGGAATGCATAAAACATAAGGCCATTCGGCAGCTCGTAAATATTTAGATCTTGTCAGCATGTCATTAGCATAATTCAAAAATTCTACTCCTGTTTGTCTTGAAAAAATGATTGCAATTTGGCAGAACTGGTCTTTAAATGTATTATACAGGCTCTTTTCATTTAGTCCTTATAGTGATCAGTAAAAATTATTTTGTTAAAGTTAAAAACTAGCTTTTTCTAGCCGTTTTTTCATTGGGTTTTAAATCGTTTGGTGTTTTTGAACGCATTTGCCACTTAGAAGTGTTGCTAAATGAAAATTAATGGTATAACATGCTTGAATTTTCCACACACACTCACACACACACACACACACATAGAGATACTTGTGTAGATTTGTAGAATTTAATTGATTTGTCACTTACTTCTCAATTTGTTCGCGCAATTCCTTCTCAAATGTTGGTGACCCGCATTGGTTCTGTAAAAAGTGCATTAAAAAATAAGAAATGGACACAAAGTGAGGAGGATAGGGCAGGAAAGGGAGTGGCAGCAGAGGCTACAGTCAAGCAGATCGACTGTAAAAGACCCAAAAGTCAGTCTTGAGTATTTTCTGCCAATTTGGTCTACTATGCCAACTAATATACCCCTCTACTCCTTGTACAGGGTCTAAAAGGCACACAGATTAAATGAAATGCGAAAAGAATTAAACACAATAAATTAATGCATTTCGAGTATGATTAAGAGGGACAATTTAATTGCTGCTATCAAAGAGCGGCAATCAGTTTCAGTTGCCATTGCAATCGTCCAGCGACAACTGATGGAAAGCTGTCTCAAGAGGGCGTGGGGTGGGGGTGTGGCAGGGGGCGCTTAACTGAAATTGATTAGAGCAGCCAAGTGGAGGTGACAGAGAGAGAGAGAGAGAGAGAGAGAGAGAGAGGAGTAGCGACAGAGAGGGAGTGTCTGAGATGAATGCGGAACTGGTGAGAGCACAGAGAGATGGCGCTGTCTGTTGCATGCAGCACTATAAATCACCAGAGTCAACAACCGACTCAAAGTAGCACTGAAACCACTCCCCATACTACATGAGCTACACTGATAAAAATTAATGGCGATTCTAAGGCACAATCAGACCAAAACAATGTCTAAAGTTTGGTAGTTCCTTATTTATCAACCAAAATGCTGAACCATATTTATTTAACTCTAAATTCCATTTAATTAACTTTAGTCAGATTTCTCTCAGTGTACAGCTGCTGTTGTTTGGCGTGAAATGTAATCGATAAAAAGTTACATCACGGCGATTTCATCTGCGTGACGTGACGACAACTCAGACAGAGACAGCGACAGGGAGACTGAGACACAGACGAGTAGGAGAGACGAGTGCACACGACTGCCGAAATACTCAGGACAACTACAAGTCTCAAGTCTTAAATACTTCAATCTACACACTACAAACTGCCAACAAACTGGATATACCCCACAGCACAGGGTATACCCTACTCAGCTGCAGTATCTCGTGCGGATTGAACTCAAGTATCCCCCAGTATCGTTTGTAATAAATCGTTTTAGTTTAAGTTTAGTGCAAATATAATGAATGACACTGTAAGTGAAACTGAGCGTCTTATGGACGTGTCAAGACACGTTCTCCAACTCGGGGATTACGTAATGCCGGTAATCACGACTATATAAACAGATAACTCGATGACCACACAATGTCAACTCAATGATTCTCCTCTAAATCACTTCAATAAAATGTATTTATTTATCTAACATTTCTAAGAGTTGGAATGCAGAACGAATTCCCACTCGGAAATTCCTTTATTTGTCTTGCTCTTCTTCCTCATCCTCTTCTTATTCTTCTTGTTTAGTTTCCCCTTTCATTGTTGGTCTGGCAAAGGGTGAGAGCTATGAATTCCAATATTGAAATATTTCTAAAACGCTTTCATCTGCAGACATTGCATAAATTAGGAATATGGTTAAAGATTGAGTAGATGAGACTTTCAGTTACCCTTTAATTATATAAACAGCGAAATAATAGCTATGTCGACCAAGCATATAGCTCCTGTTGGACAAATCGGTCGAAAATCTGTAGGATTCCAACGAAACTCAAACATTTAATGGATTTTCTGGAAAACAATTGATCATATCTTTAATTTGTTTGATAAACTAGATTGCCTAGTCTTTCTCTGTCTTTTTCTGTTCTTACTAGTGTGCAGGCCTACCCCTCTTTGCTGCTTACAGGGTATAAAACAACAATAAAAGCCTGTGGCACGCGCTATTTAAGTGCCTGCAACAGACTGAAGTTTTTCCTACTTTTTTGGGGCAAGGGAATGACTGAAAAGTGACGTCTGTTTCTGCCTCCTCCCTTCATGTCCTTCCCCATTCGCTCATCTCTCCCTTCGCTCTCCCTGATACCAACTTAGCATTACAAATATATGCAATAATTTTTATTAATTCGCCTCGCATAAAAGACGAAAAGAAAAAAAACATGCGACAATATTAAAAAAAAAGGAGAAGAAGCAGAAAAGTATGGCAACAGACGTTGTCAAAGTCAAGAGGCGGCAAATGACTAACGGGAGCCACTGTCGTTGTCGTTGTCGCTGCTGCGGCAGACTGATTGCCGTCCAGACAGTGGGCGGGGAGGGAGAGGCGCCACTTGTGTGTGCCACTGAATGTGGCATGGAATGAATGATGAACGTGTTAATAAAATTAGAGGCAATACAAGAAAGCTGTGAGAGGGATTCCACTCGCTCTCCCTCTCCCCTGCGCCTAGTACCACCCCAATGCTATTTTGGGGCAGCTGGTGCGTCTGTCAACAGCTGTTGACGGCTTTTTAGCTGGCTAAGAAGCCGTCTTGGGCCATATTCATGCACATTCATAAATATTCATTATGAGTTCTGGCCATAAAACGAGTCTGGTAACAGCAATAGCAAAGTAGGCTCGATTGGGTCTGGCTCTGGGCCTGTGCCTGGGCTTGGCCTATTGATTGAGTTATAAAATCGAATGAGCACCCTTCTTTTGGCAGCAATTAATAAGCAATACACTTGGAGTAAATGGGGAGAATTTAAGCCAAAACATGCTTATCTTATGAATAAATGATCTTAAATTTTGGATGTTCGATAAGAACAACCCCTGAAGCATAAAATAACTAGAAATTAAAGAAAATCACCTTTTGAGTTTACAATGCTATAAAATCCCTTCAAGTTTTCTACAAATTCTTCTCGTTTAGGGCAAGTTTTTTGCTCAGTGGACCTGGCTTAAAGTAAAGTCCACAAATTTCCATAAGTTTCAATTAGCGCATGACATTGACAGTGGCCAGGGTTGCCAGGGCACTGCCAAAATATGATTTAAGGGTGCACACAACAAGAAATTAACAAAACAAATCCCGGCAACATGTTGCACTCAGCAACACGAAGGAGGGTAGATCGCAGCACAATTTGCACCCGCAAACCAACTGTAATCCCCACCCCCACCTCATCTTTAAGCTGTATCGAAAGCAACCCTAGAGCAGTACAGGGATTACAACCTGGCCACAACCATTGAGATTTCCTCCGCTCAAATGGGGGAAGTTTATCAAAGGGGAACGAGTTCTCAACGCCTGCAAACTTCTCATGGCTGATTGACGATCCTGACCTGCTCAGCGCTTTGGGTGGGGGTGGAAGTGAGTGGGAGTGGGCGTGGCATGCCATTCAAAATATGAACATGCTTATTATTAATTAACATGCAGATTGAGCAGCGGGTGGCAGTTTGGAATTTGGAATACTCTCTTAGAATTCTTGGTAATAAATGGGGAAGACCTTTGAGATACACTGTAAACCTGGCTATAAATAAGTAACTATTCGACTTCTAACGTTAAGAAGCTTTAAAATTATAAAAAGAATGGTAATCATCTGTATGCATGATTATTATTCAGAAAAGGGAAATTTTAATATTGAATACTATTACAGACACAACCACTGTACTAAGTACTAGAAATCTATTTGTATTTTAAGACCCTGTACTGAAAAATAGGTACTTAGTTTGTCATGAAGCAACCGCGATGCTGGTAACAGCTACAAACACCAAATTAGATAGATTCCCCATATCTTGGGTCGAACACATCACTTTACGCCCTCAAACCACACAATAAGCGCCGATTAAAGCGATTTTCTAGAAGTTCCATAAAGATCGGTCCACAAACGAAAGAATAAGCCAATTGGCCAATAGGTGGGAGCGAGATAAAGCTCCTGGGGTAAACTAACGGTTATGGGGGGCAAATGGCATCCCTGTCTGCCTTTCGGACAAGATTAGCATACCTTGGCACAGCTCGGTATAACTTTTGGTCGACCTTTGTGCTCTTACAGACTGTAAATATTTGCTTAGCTGTAAATCCGAGCAAAACTTAACCAATTTATATCGAATTCTTACCATTTCGATAACAATGAACGTTTTTTATTGTTGTTTATCTTTGTGGTGTGTAATTTGTGCAAAGTTCTTGCTCTGTCGACCACAAAACCGAATCGTAAAAATAACAAGCGGTCAAAAGGCGAACAACAACAACAACGACAATAGCAACCGGTAGCAGCGAAGTTTGTACGTCGGTGTGTGTGTGTGTTAGTTACAGGCAGCGACACAAAGGCGACGACGGCGAAATCGCAAAACGGGTGAGGCGCGCAGTGCGAGGGCAGACAGAGACAAACACCGACAAACAGACAGCCTCAGGGTCTGTCCCCAAGCGCGTCATAATGTTTCGACAAATAAACCCCGAAAACGTAACTTAAATTAGAGTTACAGTTATAATTTGCATGGCAAAAAAGAGGCAAGAAAAACGGTAAGAAAAAACGTAGCAGACAACGCGACCGAGAGACACTGCTGGGCAGACGCCGGCGGAACACTGAAAACGGACAGACGTTCAAATAGGAAAACAACCCTCGCTCTCGCTCTCGCTCTCTGACTGGCCACTCGACTACGCTTGGGACTGGAGAGAGCAACAGCTTACGAATTCGCCGCAGGCAGCTTGAGAGCGGCAACGAGAGACAGAAGGAGAGCGTACAAATGTCAAGCAGCTGCCCGTCACATACATCTCCCTCCCTCTCACTTCTGCTGCAGCTGTGTAAGTCAGCCCTATGGGAAAATTGTTCTACAGCTCTCCAATTCTGTACAGCTGCAGTACAGAATTATTCAGATTTAGGGACTGCTTCCCTCGGTCAACGGAAAATTCTCAGTAAGAATTTTACGTTTTACTAGTGCGAATTTCCCGCTGCTCTGTTCCGCTTGCAGTTCACACATTTGTAAACTTTTTTTCTAAGATTGCGCTGTTGGTTTTGCTGCTTAGAACTTGTTGACGCCTAAAAAGAAATTCCCGCAAACAACGGCACTGCTAAACTCCCAAATCCCATTGAAATTTTTATATATCTGGCTGTTGGTTTTGCTGCTCATAAGTTTAAAGTACAAGTGCGAAAAACCCGCACATTGTTAATGTCTTATTTCACAAATTTCTGATATATTTTAACAGCCTAACATATAAGAATTGCTGCTAGGAATAATTATTACATCGAATTACTAATAAAATGATTAAAGTTATTATTATATTTACATTAATAATATGTATGAAATTACAGAAGTTGTTTATTAATGTTAGTATCATAATAACATTAAAATAACAATAAATATTATTAATTTCTATTTATTGAAATTGTAATTTCAGCTATTTTCTAAATTAATACATTTGTGAAACAGTAAATAAGTATTTGGGGAACTAAAACGTTTTCTCATTCGTTTATAAAAACCATTAATTATAGTTGTTGTATGGAATTTTATAACAATTGCCGATAAGTACGGCAGGTTGACTATCGAAAATCGGCCGCACTTTTTTTTATATTTTTGATGTTTCCAAACAATTAAAAATAATTTAATGCATTTTCAAAATTATTTATTAATTTATTTAGTAGTTTAACATGCAACAAATGCATTATTTGAATTTAAATATGTAAAAAGTGAAACGATCACTGTTATCGATAAATACTCAGGGCTGCCAATGCGTGTTTCGCCTTATCGACACATTTTCATTGAGTGTGCAGCCTTTGCTTTGTGTATATGCCGAGTGAATAATATTGTCAAAAATATGAGAAAGGTAAGTTTAAAACAAAAAATTCAACTTTAAAAGTATTTTATTACATTCGTTTTATGAACTTCTTTGAAAAATACAAATTTTTGAATAATAATAATACTTTTTTCATTATAAGCCTGCGTTTGCCATGGGTGGTGAAATTGAAGTTCGCTAATTGCGTCGCTAGCAATGGAGGAATCGTGAATAACACACAATTATCAGATCATCTTGAGATCAATAAGTAAGTTTTGTATATTGTTCTTAATATGCAAATAATAAAAGTTTAAATATTTGTTTCAGATGCAGACTGCTATAGATGGATGTCGGCAGAAAGACTATGCAGCGGACCTGATCCCGTTTTTTAAGTAATATTCACTTGTAATGATTTGTCGTTTTTCTAAAACCCATAATTGTTATTATATAAATTAAATAAAATAAATGAAATTAATTTCTATAAAATTTTTTAATTTTTAATAATTTGATGCAGGGGGAAGGGGGTTCTGGTAAAAACCAACCAAAAATCCAACTGGAATTTGTCGGAAAATCCAATTGGCATGTCGCTGAACAAAAATTCCTAGTGTGAAAAGTCTGTTGAACGGGGTAGCGGCGTGCTCACACAAATGTGTCACAGCACGACGGAACGATTTGTTGGTTTAGATCAATTTCCCAGTTACCTTGATGGACATGCCCACGGGAAAACGAAGTTAAGCGTTCTGTAGTAGGTACTACATCTGTGTGAGTTATTCGCACGAATAATGTACATTTTTCGTACAAATTTTACTACTGGGAACAAACAAACACAAACAGAAAAGGGAACATCCCTATGGGAAAATTGTTCTACAGCTCTCCAATTCTGTACAGCTGCAGTACAGAATTATTCAGATTTAGGGACTGCTTCCCTCGGTCAACGGAAAATTCTCAGTAAGAATTTTACGTTTTACTAGTGCGAATTTCCCGCTGCTCTGTTCCGCTTGCAGTTCACACATTTGTAAACTTTTTTTCTAAGATTGCGCTGTTGGTTTTGCTGCTTAGAACTTGTTGACGCCTAAAAAGAAATTCCCGCAAACAACGGCACTGCTAAACTCCCAAATCCCATTGAAATTTTTATATATCTGGCTGTTGGTTTTGCTGCTCATAAGTTTAAAGTACAAGTGCGAAAAACCCGCACATTGTTAATGTCTTATTTCACAAATTTCTGATATATTTTAACAGCCTAACATATAAGAATTGCTGCTAGGAATAATTATTACATCGAATTACTAATAAAATGATTAAAGTTATTATTATATTTACATTAATAATATGTATGAAATTACAGAAGTTGTTTATTAATGTTAGTATCATAATAACATTAAAATAACAATAAATATTATTAATTTCTATTTATTGAAATTGTAATTTCAGCTATTTTCTAAATTAATACATTTGTGAAACAGTAAATAAGTATTTGGGGAACTAAAACGTTTTCTCATTCGTTTATAAAAACCATTAATTATAGTTGTTGTATGGAATTTTATAACAATTGCCGATAAGTACGGCAGGTTGACTATCGAAAATCGGCCGCACTTTTTTTTATATTTTTGATGTTTCCAAACAATTAAAAATAATTTAATGCATTTTCAAAATTATTTATTAATTTATTTAGTAGTTTAACATGCAACAAATGCATTATTTGAATTTAAATATGTAAAAAGTGAAACGATCACTGTTATCGATAAATACTCAGGGCTGCCAATGCGTGTTTCGCCTTATCGACACATTTTCATTGAGTGTGCAGCCTTTGCTTTGTGTATATGCCGAGTGAATAATATTGTCAAAAATATGAGAAAGGTAAGTTTAAAACAAAAAATTCAACTTTAAAAGTATTTTATTACATTCGTTTTATGAACTTCTTTGAAAAATACAAATTTTTGAATAATAATAATACTTTTTTCATTATAAGCCTGCGTTTGCCATGGGTGGTGAAATTGAAGTTCGCTAATTGCGTCGCTAGCAATGGAGGAATCGTGAATAACACACAATTATCAGATCATCTTGAGATCAATAAGTAAGTTTTGTATATTGTTCTTAATATGCAAATAATAAAAGTTTAAATATTTGTTTCAGATGCAGACTGCTATAGATGGATGTCGGCAGAAAGACTATGCAGCGGACCTGATCCCGTTTTTTAAGTAATATTCACTTGTAATGATTTGTCGTTTTTCTAAAACCCATAATTGTTATTATATAAATTAAATAAAATAAATGAAATTAATTTCTATAAAATTTTTTAATTTTTAATAATTTGATGCAGGGGGAAGGGGGTTCTGGTAAAAACCAACCAAAAATCCAACTGGAATTTGTCGGAAAATCCAATTGGCATGTCGCTGAACAAAAATTCCTAGTGTGAAAAGTCTGTTGAACGGGGTAGCGGCGTGCTCACACAAATGTGTCACAGCACGACGGAACGATTTGTTGGTTTAGATCAATTTCCCAGTTACCTTGATGGACATGCCCACGGGAAAACGAAGTTAAGCGTTCTGTAGTAGGTACTACATCTGTGTGAGTTATTCGCACGAATAATGTACATTTTTCGTACAAATTTTACTACTGGGATTCTACAGATGCGCTACAGGGTTGGCGTTGCTACGAGGGGTGATCTATAACTACCCAAAGTTCGGACTGCCTCAAAAGTTCACGTCACTTTTCACTTACCCCTGCCCCCCTACTCACCCCTCTTCAAATTCGCGAAATTAATTGCATTGCACTTTTTTGTCAAGGGTTTTTTGTATTTATAGCAACGAAGCACACATAAGTCCTATGTAAGCAGTCGAGTATATATATTTTATATAGAATTCTTCATATAGCATTAGAGGTGGTAGTTTTTGCATTCATATTTCGAATGGTTTGAGTGGGCGTTGTATGAATCATCAAGCTCCGAGCAGTTAAAAAACCCGAAAGGGTCTTGAGTCGAGGGTCAAATATTAAAGGTACGAGTAAGTACACATTTATAATGCGGACATACTTAGGGTGGATTCGAAAAGTCTAAAAAACGCAATAGCAAGGACATATTGGACAACCCAAGGTTTCGATACCCTGTAGACTACGAGACTACAAGGAAACTAAGGGTCCTGACTAGTGAAACTGAGCGATCTGCTCCTTCAGTGCCTAACCAACTATCTGACTAAACAGTAATACACTCTGCAAGGGTATAACGACTTAAATGTATGTGCAACAGTCTTATCCGTCCATCTGACACTTAAGGTCCGACCTACCCTAAGGGAACTGAATACAGTCTAGAATGTTCAATCCTCTGCTATAGTTATCAGTTGGACACCTTAGGAAAATGGATTCTATTAACTAAATACAAAAACTTAAATTATAATAAATATTATTGTATTTAAAAATAACTAAAAAGAAATTTAAACTGAGCATAAACTGAACTATTTGTTCATCTTCTCCGACTTTTTTAGGGTCATTCTCATCGCTTTAGTTTCCGTCGCTAATGAAACAGTTAAGTAGAAATTGAATTATAGTAAACACTTAGTCTTTAACTAATTGGCTTTTAAGTGCTTTCGCGAGAGATGCAGGAATGGAAAGGAAGAGTAAAAGGAATTGGGAACTCAAGTGTCTCTCTCCGTGGGGCGTCTGTTCTGCCCTTGAGCAAAGACACTGAATTTGGATGAATTTGCTCGCCACCGGGTCTGAAAGGCGCCTTCGTTTCCGAGTGAGTGAACCATCAAACGTTTGTCACAAAAATTATTAGCAATTCAATGGACTTTAGACGTAGAAACCTCCAATCTCCACTCTCCCACCTCCAGACATTAGCATTATTATGCTGATGATAATGATGATGATGCTACTTGTTTTTGGGGCAAAATGTTGATAATAAAAAGTGCTCGTGTTGCGACTTCCTCGCTGGTCGCCGGCTTCGACACAGTGAAACCTCTTCAAGACGCACCAAGTGCCACTCGATGTCAGCGTTGACAGGGACAGCGACGTCGGCGCCAGGCAACAGTGCTGCTGTTTCAGCTCTAAAGTAGCTATTTTTTAAGAGCAGAAATACTTTTTTACACGAAATTTCAAAAGTTACTGCTTGGCAGTAAATGATTAGTATGTCCAGCAGTCACTCAAGGGGAACAATCTATTTTATTTGTGATTCAAACATTTTTTAGCTACTTTTGGCTAGTTTTAATTAAGTAATTGACTTTTTTTTGGCCCTTGGGGAGTTGTGGCATCACTGCTAGCCACCTAGTGGTGCATTGGGGGCACTGGTCTGGTCTGCTCTGTCCCTTCGAGACATCGCCTTGACACTGACAGTTTGAAATTCTTTTCAATTCTTTTTTCTCATTCTCCCTCCTCCTCCTCCTTCTGCTTCCAGGCTTCCTTTGTGACTGTAGCTTATTAGGGCGCAGATTTTCAATGGCTTTGCCATTCGCGTGTCAAAGATGGAGATGGAAGAGCAAGGGGGAGTGGCTGTCGGAATGAGAGACCGCGGTGAGCATTTAAATTAAAAATTGAGCACGTGCTGGTGGCGAAACTTGGCTATTGTTGCCACTGAGTGTTGTCCGAATCGTGCCAGAGTGGAGTTCATCGCGTGACACGAACAGACACGACTTTATCAGAGCTTAAAGTATTTAAAATTAAAGAAACTTTCGCTTGGTTAGCAGAGCTAAACAGTCGAGTACTTCACTTTTTGGCACGGGTGCAACTCTAATTCTTATCTGGTACGACGCTACGACGCGTGCTGCTGCATGAATTTCCAATGCTAATCCTGGAGTTAAGGATTAACAGGAGCAGAAGAAAGAAGAAGAGTTTCGACTAATAAATTGGCTCACAACATTTATAAACACACACATCGAATGGCTTTTCTCACTTTTTTCATCCGACTTCATTAGCAAATGGGCAAACCCATTCGAAGCAGCTCAAAGGGGGCGGTGGAAGGGGCGGGAATTTTGCGCAGTTTGCATTTTCCGACTGCTCGGCTTGTTGATTTATCACTGATGAAAAGCACACACAGAGAAAGAGGCGAGGGAAAAGTAAAAACACAAATACAAACACAGAAAACAAATCCAAGTTGTTTTTTTGACACTCGTGGACTGTTTACATGCTGCCTCTTCCACTGTTTCTCTCTCTGTTCCTTTGTGCCGTCCAAGCATTTCTAATTTCATGGCTAAATATTTGAACCATTTCCATAACAACACTGAAAGAAATAAGCGGATTTCGGAGAAAATCACGTGCTAAAGGGCGTCAGCAGGAAAATATTCCTGAATTTTCTTGATCCAAGTGTGCAAAACTTGATTAAGAAACAATGTAGGGCTGTTTCTAGCAAAACCTAACCTTAATTCAATATTTTTTTCAGTGTAGAGCGATAGAATTCTGATGCCCATTGAATTGTACAGCTGCAAAGGGATTAAATGTCACATAAACCACTTGAGCTTCCCTCGGATTGAGCTTCACTCATAGCCCCTGTTTCTGTCTTTCTGTCTCTTTCTGCTACTTTATCTCTGTCTCTTTCTCCGTCTCAGCTGTTGTAACAAAATAGCCAACAAAACACAACAAGAGCTGTCAGCAATTTGAGTAGGGTTAAGAGCTTGCCCCATCAAGTGGCATTGAGACTCCTAAGAATAGAGTTGCAAAGCTTCAACTTGTCTATGGAGCAAAACAAAATGTGGCATCTCCTACTGCTTCTTCTTCTTCTTCTTCTTACCTTTACTTCCATCCCTGGAAAGAACAATGGAGGACAGATCACAATGCACAAATCACTTGATGTCGCTGCGGGCTTAAACTTACAAATCTTACAAATTTGCAATCAATAACAGTAATTGTTGCCATCTTTGTTGGCACGGAAGCAGTGGCTGTCTGATCAGCGTACAGCCTAAGCGGTAAGAGGTTTGTACTGTATGTTTTATGGCTTTAAGACAAGCTCTTTAATCAGTTCTTAGGTAAGCAGCAAATTCAAATTTATCAGAGGGAGAGGAACTGCTGAATCTGCACAAATCCCCAATCGATATGCATTAGCTTAAAGAAGTCAGTGCTCTCCTCTCCATAAATCATTTTTTGCATGCGAATCGTGGCTATTGTGGTTGGCCAATAGACAATAGTGGATATCTTGGGCCAGAAGTTTGCTTTCATTGATTACGACTGACTGTAATCAGATGCGAATCAATTACATTTCGACTGCGACTAGAAGTAATCCGAGTACTTGCTGCTCTGGCCCTCCCACTGCCACTGCCACTGCCACACCCACTCTCACTCTCACCCCCTCTTTATGGCTGATGTTCTACTCAGCAAGTTGCCCAAATTGGAAACAGATGATGATGCTGATGATTATGATAAGAGCATAGCGAATCATAAGATGGATATGCATTGAATCGTGCCATTTATTGCATGCCACATGGCCAACAAGCTGTCTTCGTTCTCTTTCTTGCACTGCAGTGCTGACGATTTAGATTTTTTCACGTCAAATTCAGCCTTTTTGCAGAAATCCACTTCAGCTGCTCAGACCGATACCCTTAGCCTTATTGTCTAAAACTTTAGCTTTTTTCGGCTCTTATTTAATCAAAAATGGCAACTCTAGTTCCTCATTGTCTGCTTGCCACAACATTTTGCAACATTCACACTTTTGGGCTGACTTGTCATTGCACACTCCCATTCCCCGTTTCGCTTTCACCCATGCCCCTTTTCCCAACCTTCCTCCTTTCACCATTTCTCTCGACGTACCACTGATATGCCAATAACAATAAAGCACACACCCAGCGGGCGTGCCACACACACAGGGGGCATGTGGCATGCGGCAAGCCCCAGACGCCGACGCCGACGCCAACTTTGTCTAAGTGAAACCAAAAGGACAGTACGAAATTTTGGAGTTGGTAGCTGAGAACTGGAAGTTGGGAGCTGGGTGCTGGGTGCTGGCATCAACATAGTTAATCGTTATTTACAGACAGATAAAGTGCAGAAATATTGTCGAGGAGCAGACGTCGAGGAAACGGTAGCTCATGTATCTTGTGCGACCACCAAATGTCGAAGTAGAAGTAGAAAAAACCAAGAAAGCTCAGTGTTGGTAGAGTGCACACGACTTTGAGGTGACCTGTGTCTGCATTCTGCCATTTATAGACTGTGTGAAGAAAGGATTAAATATTTGCTACCATTTTAAGCAAATATTTGCCACTTATAATACCGGCTATGGAGATCGTTGGTTAATGCTGATCCGATCTATATTTCCTTACTTTCTACAGCTACACAAACCTATAACACTCATTCGCCTGTAGGCCTGAGGTAACGAGTGAAAAAGGACGGAAAATGCGCATACGTCCAAAGTAATCGGATTTCCATGCATGAGCCCCCAGAAAAGCGGAGGTGGGGTGGGCGTGGTGTAGTGATAACGAGCTGGAGATGGAGCTGAAGCTGGAACCAAAACTGTAGGAAGGAAGACAGCTAACTGGCGGGTGGGCTATTGCCATGGCCATTGCCAGGATCGTAAATTTGCGCTTTTGGCCTGGCTGCAAGAAGCACAGCCGGGAAAATAGAATAGAAAATCAGGCCGGGTAAAAACCACTTTGGAGCAAATGTATTTTTGGGCTCAAAGAAGAAGTCTTTGCCATGTGCCATGTTTTTGTCTCCGGCGCTTCCTGTGGCCGGGACTCAGCAATTTCATAGCGGAAATCATTGGCCAGGAACAGGAGCAGCAGCCGGAGATGGAACCCAGGGATGGGGAACAGAGTTGTCGATGGCATTTCGACCAAATTTCTTTTTGGGCAAACGCACGCTGCGCCTTTTCACACCATAAACTCTGTGCGTTTAACTCGTTGCCCATTTATTTGCTTCGTGGTAGGAGGGTGAAAAGCAGTAGCTCAGTATTTTGGCTGTTATCAAATTCAATTACCTATAGCCGGAAATGCGTATAACGTAGCGCCGTGTCTATGGTCATAAAACTTGGGTTAACTGCTCAAATTCAGCTTGAAATGACTCAAAAGATGGGCAGTTTAGATTGAGATTTTTAGATGGAAGAGAGGTGGAGAGAAGACAGAAGCGAGAGGAAGGTAATGTGCCTCTCAAGGTGTTAAGGAACTCGTTGACAGCAACAACAACTCAACTGTGACAAAACTGAATACAAAATTTGAAGTCAACTCGAACCCAAAACCCAAATTTAAAACCCAAAAACCCAACAGTTGTGTGCTTGTGATAATTTCATTTTGGATTCATTTAATTTAAACTTGTAACTTTTAATTACAGAGCAAAGAGCCATGTAAAACTAGACAGCCTTGTGCTACGCTGTGAGAAACTACAGGGTATGATGCTTTCCTCAAACTTTAGCTAGATTATTTTAAAGGGGAAATAGTGCTGCCGTTAAAAAAAAGTTACTCTGCCTTTTTAAACCTTTGTTTTTCTCAGTGTATTCTGTTTTAAGTATGTAAAGCTGTTGCCTGATCCAAAAACTTTGGCTGGACACTATAGTTGACCACATAAACCACAAAGAGAGCAAACGACTGTAAGCAAAATGCCAGCAGTACGATTAATGGCCCTATGGGTAACGCCCACGGCTTGGTCACAGCCTGGTCAACACCAAAAAGATGGGGCTAAAAGAACATTAAGGAAGGGGGAGAGGGGTAGGGTTGGGCATTTCCATGTGAACCAAGCTGAACATAATACAATACGCTCAAACAAGTTGTCAACCCGTGACCACAAACAGGAAATTAAAATCGTTTGGCTTTTTTATACCCTGTACTCAGCAAGGGTACAAGGGTGTAGTGGGCAGCAGGAGGCGTGGCCGAAGCCAGCAGCAACTGTTGTCACTGTTGGACAACTATAACCCTAACCAAAGTGTAGCCTTTTCTACCAGTTTCTCAAGGGAGATTTGGTCCAGAAATGTGCGGGTTTTGTACGGGTAACGCTTTGCGTAGGGAATACTCACTTTGTGGAACTGCTCTTGTAATCGCAGCAACGCGCCCTCCACTTCATTCAAGCGCTTTTCCAACAACACATCCTGGAAAACAGCAAAAAAGAAAAGAAAGAAACGCAAACTGAAGAACTAATGCCAAATCGGGTAAACTTTATATATATATACGTATATATATTGGATAATATCGGACAGATCCCAAAGCGGTGCAAAATGTGTCGATGTCAAATGAACCAAATGCGGCGTATACGTGATATTTGTACAGGTATGAGTGTCAGTGTGTGTGTTTTCGGGTGTGCAAGTGTGTGTGTGTGTGCAAAGTAAGCAAATGTTAACAAAAACCAAAGGCGAGAGTAGTTTATTTAAGTACAAATTAATTATTTAAGCAATTTAGCAGTTTACCAAGAACTATAAGCTATGAGAAATCATTTAAGATGGCCAGAACCGATTGGGAATTACAATTTGTACAAGAATATTTAGCAGCGTTTTATCTACGATTTTATCTGCAGTTAAGTTTATTATTTGTGCTACTTTTGAGTGTTTTAGTAGCTAAAACTTGGACACGTCAAAAGAACCGTAATTTAACATTGAGAGAATGGTTAAATGGAGTGTGCTAGACTTTAGGAAACCCAGCCGAAGCACCAATTTAGTGATTTTCTGCTATTGAAATGTTTCAACTCTTTTTTGAGTAGCCTGAACTTTGTATGCGTTCTTAGCTGTCGCACCACAAGCTTATATACTTCTTGCTCCCCACATTTACCGGGTCTAAAAATATTTCAATAAATTTACGAGCTTGTCATTGACTTCGCTTCTATTGCTCGAAGGTAAATCGTCGGGTTGCTTTTCATTCTATTTGGACATCTCCCCACTGTACCCCACTGTATGCCAATGTGCCCCATTGTGGGGCATGTGGCACAAAGTTACTTAATCCTCACGCGATGTCGACTAAAGGTCTGAGACTGCAATTGGAAGTGGAACTGAAACTGCAACTAGATTGCAGGTGTGCACGTCCAATAATTCACCAGGTGTGGCAGCATGCAACAAACTGTGGCACGAACCAAATCACTTGCCATGCAACAGTGATCTTTAGTGCACAGTGAACACACACTAACTGATACCAACTAATTCTATCGCATTTCTAGCTATGAATTGACAATGGATCCACTCGCTGTGTGGGCGCTTACAGGAAGTGGGCGTGACAGTTTCATAATTGCAGTTGCCGCTATTTTATGGCCAGTTGTCGCCAGACAGCAGACGGAAGACATGCGGGGCGTGGCATAGGCGGTGAAGGCTTATTAGCCCATGGAATAAGGCGCTTCACAAAATAGCGGCGAAAAGGCGACAAAAAAGGCCAAAAACAAAATAACAAAAATTTAAGTAGAATCGTAAAAACAAATGCTAAAAACAATAACAACAACAATAACAGCAACTAAAAACAGCAAGAGACAGTGGGACAAAAACTACAACAACAAGAACAAGGCGAAAGCGATTTCAGCTCGTAAAACATTTTTCTTAAACACTAAAAATTAGTTGTGGAAGTTGTAAAAATTATTGTTATGGCCTCAAAAAAAGAATGACTTCAAAAAAAACTAGTAGAAAAGTAACGGAGGAAAGTGTAGACTGTACAAGACCCTGTACTTATGCTAAAGATAGAATCTAAGCTATGAAATATAGTTTTTCACACTGCAGTCCTTAAATCTTCAGATTCCTAACAAATTTGTACTATATAATGTGTGAAATTGGCTGTAGACTTCAAATTATAGTACTTAAAACAAAATACTACAGGGTCGAAGTAAAAGGCGGTGCTCAAAGTAGAAATTTAAATATTATTTCTATTTTAGCGCAATGCACAAATTGCTTTTCTAATGTTTGTGGCTGCCACATTTGGTGTTTTGTGTAATTTACAAGTGCCACAAGTAGCTGCGAGTCTGCATGTTTTTCCGTACACCGTATATACCAAGGAAGGAGTGCGCCCACAACAAAGCCAAGTCTGAGCCTTAGTTCGAACCTGGCTAAAACTAACTATGAGCGCTGTTGATTTGTGGCAGGAAATTACGCAGACGTCGAGTGGGTAAAGTGGAGTCGATTTTATGGATTCACAAGATTACAGACATACATCACACACACAAATATATTTGTGTACTTACATTGCCAGCACATAAACAATGAGATCGTTTTGTTATAAATGTTTGCTGGTGATAAATACTAATGCGACTCTAACCCATTTGCAGCTCGTGGAGTAACTAATTCAGTGGTCGACACTGAGATACCCTAACGTAAGAGCTTTAGCAGCATATGCTCCACTTGTCGGCACACTTGATGGATTCAACAAGTCTTCCCTTCAAGCTTAAATACCCCTTAGTTCTAGCTACAGGGTATTGCAAAGATTCTAGCCACATTTGCGAGTACATTTCTCGCTTTAATGCCATTCACAGAAATGCACGCAGTCGTTGACTTTTCTGTTAACTGAGGCAACTTTTGTGCGCATGTGCAACTGCAGCAACGGAGGCAGCAGCAGCACCAACAGCTGAGTTTGTGTGTGCAACTGAAACCGAAGCTGGGAAATAAATAAATAAACGTAGGAAAATCAACAGAGAAAAGTTTAGGCGAGTTCAACCGACTGTAGTATACTCTGTGTGATTATTTCTAATAGCTCTTCGCTTCTCTTTTACTCTCTTAGCAGCGCTGAAATCCTTTTATTTCTCTGCCCCTTACCTACTTTTTACCAACTCAAAACACCCTCCACACTGGACACAAATAGGCACTAGAGAGGAACAAATGTTGCACATAAATTGCACAACGTTCAATGAACTTTTCCAATCACACGTCGCACAATTGCAACTGCAACAGCAGCGGCAGCAGCAGCAGCAGCGGAGGCATCCACGCAATGTGGATGTGGACACGAACGTGACTTGGTTCTGGATGCCACAACAGCTGACTGTGGCTGCAACAGCGACTGTGACTGTGGCAAGTCTATTGTCGTCTCTCAGATGTCAGTTGCGATGTTTCAACAACAATCAAGATGCCATTTAGCGAATTTGCAGCTTGACGAGCCAGCAGCAACTGCAACTGCAACTGCCACATGCGGCACAGCAGCAGCAGCGAGTGGGTGTCTCTTTGTTCAGCGTGCAACATGTGTGTGGCATGCCCCCTTTGCCCCCAATCTCGCCCTCTTTCTCTCTGGGAACATTCTGATGCGATTATTATGCTTGGTAATCGATACACGCAGACTCCGCAGCGGATCGTGGCCAACAGCTGCACACTTGGCTTACAGCGGCTTCAATTAGCCAGAAAGAGGGGGAGACAGGGAAAAAGCGAGTGAAAACCTAGAGAGAGACTTCTGGGAAACATTACAGCATCTTCGCACAGCATTTACATAGAAGGTTCGCTTTGCCAAGCTCAAACTTGGCTCAGTTCATTTGCAGCTGCTTATGGGCCATGGCCATGACAGAGTGAACGTATCTTTGGCTTGTTTTATTATACCTGTAACTGGTAGAGACGTAGGGTATGTTGGGTATATGTGTGGCAGAGACTGTAGAAAGAAGCAGGCTAGCCAAAAGCTTCTCTTTTTAGAGCTGTAATTAGTTTAGTAACGGGTATTTCTCAGTCGGGTACACTTCGGCAGTGCTGTTACTTGATTTGTGGTGTTTTGTTGTGGCTAACCATAAATCAAGTCCAGGCATGCGCCATACTTAGCGCTATTAAAGCGTCACGGAAGTCCGAACGTGATCGGAGAACGACGAACGGCGAACCGTGAACGGTGAACAGTGGAACGGTGAATGGTGAACAGGGAGCGAGGAACACCAAACGGCAGCAGAACGGAGCATACGAGTATTAACGCCATGGCCTTAAAGTCTTGCCGTCTTGAAATAATGCGAACACTTAACTAAATACATGACTCAAGTCTGGGAAAAAATGGGACTAAACTTGGCTTCAGAAACGAGATCTAATTCAAGCAGCTGTGGGTTCAATTCAACCCAACAGAGCAGAGCGTTAAAGGGTCTAACGTATCACCCAACCCAACTAACATTCGGAGAAACCATTCGTTTAGCGAACAAAAGACTCCGTTTCGTGATCAAGTGAATGGCAAATGTCAGAGCAGTGGAATGCTTTGCATTCTGCATAAGTAGAAGAGACGCGAGACGCTCTGATTTATAGTGATTGCCTTGACAAAGTAATTAAGCGAGTAGGGTATCTTACAGGGTATCTATAACTTTGCCAAGAAGTGGAAACTTAAGAAAACAAGACAATAGTTTCGGGTAAAGTGGAAACTTTTGGAGGAAAGCAGTCTTGTAGAAGGGGGATACTTTGCTTTGACCTCCTACGGAGGAAAATGCATCTAAAGAGGTTAAACAGTAGAAATTTGCATGTTAAGCTCACATTTCTACCCGCAATCATAAGAAGAAGCATCTAAGAATATGTGTGCTTACTAGTTAAAGGGTATCACATAAATTTAGAGGGTATCAGCAACAATCTCAGGCAATTAAGACTTTATACAGCACGTAAAAGATGTAAAGATCTTCGGAGGAAAACACTTCCCCCGAGAAGCAGTTGAGCAGGAGAAATCTGCATGTTATGAGAACATTTCTCATACCAATTCTAAAGAGAAAGAAGAAGAAAAGTTCATCAATCTCTGGCACGTTAACGAGTTCAAGTGGCTTTCCCTGCTCCCTCCCGTCCCACCTCGTACCGCCTTTTCCTCCGTGAGTTCAGAGGTGTTTGTTTCAACGGCATTTGCATGTCAAGTTTATCCTGCACGCTAGGCGATGCGCTTTTCCACGCCACTCCAATCAGGAGTCCTCTGGAAAGTGGGTTACCCTCAGGATGTGTAGATGAAGTGCTTGGGAGTTAGTTCTCATGAGGAATATAAGTGATGGGGGATTTACTAGCAGAGCACTACATCAACCATAAACCCAAAGCGACCAGCACCAAGGGGGCAGAAAGAAGAGTTGGGGAGAACCTTCTTCTTCTAATTTATCTTATCATAAACTTACCTTATCAGCACGTTCCAAGGTCAGCGTTGCCGGACTTCGAGTCCCAGAGACAGCGTCGTGATCCAAAGACCTTGCCTGATGCACCAACTGAATCTTTCCCTGCGAGATTTGTATGTAGTTGGGAGGCGGCATTATATCATGCACATCGTCCTTGTCATCCTCATCGCAGTCCTTCTCGTTCTGCCTGCAAACACACAATGGAAACAAAGTAGAGCACAAGATTAATACAAACTGACAGCCTTCAAAACTGAGTCGGTTCATTCACTATTTCTTAAGATTGCAGCCGACAAGTCTGTGGCGAAAACTTGCTCGACCAGCTCCACAAAAAACAGAAAACTAGTAGGTAAAGCTGCAGTTGAGCGAGTAGACTGAAGAAGACCCTGTATTTCTATAAGTACATGATATAATCCTCATTAATTACTGATCTTAAACCGATTGTTTCTATGATATCTGTATGTTATAGCTAACCCACACACGCCTTCTTTTCTGCGACAAACCTAGCACACTCTCCTAATCTTTCTCATTACAGGGCCTAACAAACAGCACTCTACACCAGCGAGTGGGTAGAGTGGAAATGGGAGATCGTATCGCACATTGCTGCATTGCTCAAATGTTTCCCAATGCGGCCTATAATCGG
This sequence comes from Drosophila parthenogenetica, assembly GCA_035047505.1. Classification (NCBI taxonomy): domain Eukaryota; kingdom Metazoa; phylum Arthropoda; class Insecta; order Diptera; family Drosophilidae; genus Drosophila; species Drosophila parthenogenetica. The sequence continues at coordinate 9,257,951 of JAWNPM010000087.1, forward strand.
GTCTGTGGCACTGGCACCGGCACCCCCAAAGAAGTGTCAAAATTATTGTATTGGCCCATACAGCTGGCCGATAATCTGAAACTCAAATGTTGCAACACACACAAATCTCCAAGTGCCTCAGTGAGCACACACACACACACAATCCGCTGTACACTGATTCGATATGGTGCAAACAATTGGTAAAGATAAAATAATTAATCGCATTAAAGAATTTTACATAAAACTTTGGAAAATTGAATATTTGAGATTATCAAACGCTAACAGTGAGTACAGTAAAGCTAAAATAGATGAACTAAAAAGTACTTTTGGCTTTCTAACAGTCTCTAGGCTTTAAATCCAGAAAGTTAAAACATTTTTCTTTTGTTCCACTGTGCGTAACCCTTTAAGACTTTGAGTTGCTGTGACATTTGGCAAGTTATTGCCGAATTGACCCCAATATGGCTGGGAAGCTTATCGATTATTGCACCTGCTTGCATTGCAGGAGCAGGTGGATAAACAGCAGGAGAAGAAGGAGCCGCCGGGTGACTAAGAGGTACAAAGTGAGGATGGGAATCGATAAACTCTCTAGTTTGCATGTCGCATTGAATGTGAACGGTTAGCGTGCTCACATGTCGACCATTACCCGATTGCTAAAAACAACAGCAGCAACAACAACAACTACAACAATTCGCTCGTTATTTCAAATTGAATTTGCGAGTTAAGTGCAAATAATTTGATAAAATTGGCACTTGGAGGCATTCGAGTGGGCAAACGTCAAGACACCAGCTTCAGTCGCAGTCTCTGTCTTAGCTCCAGCATGGCCAACAAACATTGGCCAAAATGCCCGACCGTTTGGACAATCCAGTTTGGCCAATTCGAGCTCCAAACAAGAGTCAAATAAATGGACGTACAAAGCTGCAAAACAATCTTACAAGCTAATCGCACAAAATGTTTCGTTTCGTGTTTGATGTTGTCTCAGACTTCCTCTCTCCCTCTAACTCTTCCCTGTTTTTCTCCTACTCCCCTCTTTTCAAAGTTTTAACCCCTCTGCGCTGTACAGAATTAAAGTTGACACCGGACTAAGTGGGCAGTGGTCAAAATGTTGACTCCAACAAAGTTTACGCGACACTTTTCATAGTTTTTACTGATCATTCCTATGGGAGACATATGTTGTAGCTATCAGATCGCATATTAAACCCATTCGTTAGACTAAAATGTCACTGGAGAGGAGTTAACTCAAGCAAATCAGAAGTTTTTCAAGCAAAACTTGGATTTAAAAAGAATATTTCGACTAAACTCGAACTTTCCACAACTTTTCACGTACTTTTACTGCGTGTAAACCTGTTGGGTGTCTTGAGTAACTCCGAGTTGCTGCTGGAGTCGCATTTTATGCGTCTGCTGTAGTTTTTCACTTTGCTTTTCAATGACGGCCCACGTGATTTGGTTGCTTTGGTCCAGAATTTCTATGCGCCTTTGATTTATGGTCATCAAATAAAGCAATCAAAATCAATTTAACTGTTATCAAGCTCGCCAAATGGCAACTGGTTGTGCGTATTAATGTGTAGCCGTCTCTTTTCCTCTGCCCCACTCTCTGTCTCTCTCGCAGTCTCTGTGGCACTGTCATGTTGCATGTGTTGCACGTGAGTCATTCGATTAGATGCAAACTTAATTAGCGAGACATCGATGGCAAGTCAAGAGGCCAACTAATGCCATTACAGGGCCTTAATTAACGATGCGATACGTGACAGTCTCATTGTCAGTTCTCCATTCTCCGGCTCCCTTACCCCCTGCATCTCTTCTCTTTGCTCAATTGACAGTGAAATAGTGCATGCCTCATCGTGTGGCAAGGTGCAAAGTGCAGACATTGCACTTTGGGAATCTAATTTAGCTGCGAGTGATTCATACTCCCAAAGCGTCCCTTTAAAGGCAACTGCCACGCCCTTATTCGCGGACAGGCAACAGCCACAACATTTGCATGCCACCCAGCGACTGATGGCTTCCGTTGGCACAAAAAATCATAAAAAAGACAAATATGTATTGACAGCAGCGGCTTCGCGGAGTGTGCTGGGTTCAGAGATACCCTTGATTGCTTACAAACTGATTAATCATTATAAAACATATGATGAGTGAAAGCAGGAACTCATGCCATTAATCAATTGGGTATGAATCTGAATACTTGAATAGCAATTTCATTGATGAATCGCATGAGTCAGTCAACTAGCAGAGTTTTCTTTTATCTAAGAGTCACGCTGTATTAATGCCTAGCTGTAGTATACCCGTACTTAATAAATAGTTGTCAATTTAATCAATCTTTATCTTTACTTACATAACAGACCAGTTCATTTATCGATTAATCATCGAAAAGAGGTTTGAACTTGAAATTTCTACAAAACAAAGCTCTAGTCAGAGATATCATGACATCTTCAGAGTTTGTTGACCACAACTTAACCAATATACCACTCCATGGAAACTTGCTGAAGGTGCCACAAGAGGCACACACACATACAGACAAATATATATACCTATTTGTATAGGTATGTGTAAATATGTTTATGTTTGCCTCTGATAACGCGAACGACATGAATGTGGCACATTCGTCAAGCGCGGAGCAACCAGAGAGCGAGTGGGGGGCGTGACAGGAAAGAGGGCGGTACGGTTCATCCGTCCGTTTGGTCATTCGGTTAATCCGGCGCTCTTTGTGCCCCATTCGTTTACTGATTATGCGTGTTATGTGACGACCATAAATTTCCGTCCTCTTTGGCTGTACCTCCCCTGCCACACGCCCTGCCGCACTACCACCCGCACAGTGCTTATCACTGGGCATTGCAGTTGGCATATAAAAATAAATATTGCACAAAAGTATAAAAAAAGACGGAAAGAAGAAGCAGAAAAAGTCGAAACAGTTCAACACTCTGGCTTGCATTTAATGGCAATTTCTACATATAATACCCTGTAGGAAGAGTGAGCTGGTAATATGGTTAAGGCATATATATGAAGACTTAAGTGAAAGGAGCAGTTTACAGGGCATACCGCAGTCTGATAAGCTCCTTTTTCACATTTCTTGTTATACAAAAGTCCCCTTAAAGAAATATCCCATTATACCCTCCCAATTCCAGTTACAATCCCGAATCCTGACACTCGACCCTTAACAGCGATTTATGGAAAGTAATTATGTTTTGTTTGACTTTTTGGCGCTTTGCACGTTTTAATTGAGGGCTGCCCAACACTGGACAGATAAGCCCTGAATGTGGAAACACTGAAAACTCGGGTGTACTCTCCATAATTATAGCCTTCCAAGTCTTTTGAGTTGAAAGATAAATAAATACTAAGAGGCTTTTAAGTGGAACAATCAACTGTTGAAATTATGGCACTGAAAAAAGGTCGACGATAAAAGAAATGACAGAATTTGACAGAAAGAAAGAAGTAAAAGTTCAGAAACAAATAATTAAAATGGATTTCTTAAACGTAAGCTTAATCTACACTGCATTTTATTAAAATAATGAATGTTTAGCTAAAAGAAAGCTTAACGTGGCCTACAAATCAATTAAAGTCTTTATTAATTACCAGAGATTTTGGCAATTTGCATTTACAACTTGATTGCAGCTCAAAATTAATTAAAAGCAAACTCTTGACTAGTTGCTTTTTTTTAAGCACAATTTGAGTTAAGTACTCACAGATACACACACACATGTGTGTGCACATAATTAATGGCCATTATAGAGCGTTTACACCTACTTTTCCGATACAAAATGCGAAATTTGCATAAAACGCGTTGAATTAATTCGACGAGTGACACGAAAATCCCAAATAACGCCCAGGTAAATCGGACAGCTTTATGTGTGTGCGTGTGTATCTGTGTGTGGTTAAGTTTTAAAGCGCTGACAATGAGGTCGACAGTGCAAATAATTTACAGTTCTGCAATAATTTTTGACTGCAATTCGCCAATTCGAAAGCCGCCTTCGCCCCCGCTTAAACTATTGAAAATCGAAGCTGAAAAACGCCCAAATGTCTGTCCAGTTGTCCGCTTGTCCAGTTGTCCGCCTGTCCAGTTGTCCGACTATTCAAGTGTCCAACTGTCAAGCGTTGCATGCAACTCTCTGTTTGCTTTGCTTGTGGTTCTGTGTAGAGCTTGTGGGTGCCCAAGTGGCTTTTTTTTCGATACTCTGTACGGTGAGTGTATATGGTTTAATTACAGAGCAGAAATCAGCCTATAAGCTGTACTTTTACAGCGTACACTACAGTCGTATAGCTGCATTGTGCTTTCCCTTCTTACTGCTTTTGTTTTGGGGCGTGGGCGCTGCCCACTGGCCGCACTGGCCACACGCAAATGCAGTTGGAGACGGAAGCAGAGACAGAGACCAAAACACAGACTTTAACTCCGACATGACAAGTAAGAGAGAAGGAGAGAGCTAGAGATTTAAAGCCAGCATCCTCGGGGCTAAAAAGTTTTCCAAGAAAATTGTTCAATGGACTCGAATCGACTCGAGTTGAGTTGAATTGAGGCGAGTTCGGGCTACTGTCTGGCGAAACAGAGGAATTTTGATTTGTAAATTGCATAATTTATGCGACTAAAGATCGATTAATGGTAGCAGCGTATTGGCCTTTTATGGTAATTGATTAAAGTACGCCGAACAATGGGCAGCAAAATGTGGCTCAGTTTACACGCAGCAGTTTTCATGAAAAAGAGTTTAAAGTTTTATAAGGTAACGCTTTTTTGGATAGTTAAGCTTACAAAGGGAAGTTGGGGCTGTAGTCAGAAAGAATCTAGCTACAATTGAGGCCTTTTACAACTATAAATTCTCTGTACATTGAATTGTGATTTAGTTTCATGTGTTCACATGTTTCGTGTAAACACAGTTACTGCGACATGACAATACATATGGCAGTGAGTGTATTAAGTATAAAGTGTATGCAAATTCGAGGCAATTGTTAATTTATTCATGAGCGAACTGAAACTAAGGGCTAAGCTTCCGTTATGCTCACAGTCGTAAATCCCCGCTCTGCACGCTCCACTGCACTTTGTAAAGCGACGCCAATTCAGCTACAGTTTTTGTTTCAGTGTAGTAACCCATTTTGCAGAAATGAAACCAAATCCGAATAGACTCACACACGAGGGAGAGAGAGGGAAGAGGCGAGTAGCGAGTACTCGTGGCGGGTGCTCATCCGTGCAGCAGCATAACCCAAATAGGCGTGTCCAAAACTCTGTTTACCATTCAAATGGGGTCTTCTTGGCACTGTTCTTCTTCTTCCCACTCTCCCTTCTGTTCTCTTTCTTCGTGTGCATTTGCCAGAATGCAAAAAGTGTGAAGCAAAGTTAAACAAGCGAACAAAGTGGCAAACAACGTGTTAGCCAAAAAGGATGCAGTTGGCCTAGAAGTCTTGCTACCAGCAGCAGCCGTGTTAGCCCAGCCCCAGTCGGTGACAACAGCTTATAGGTTTGTGTTAGCCCAAAAGAGTTAAAAGCAGATGCCTTAGGTCTCTCTGTGTCTAGCACACTCTTCTGTTCTCTGCTTCTAAGCCTCCATCTGCTGACAGTGGGTGTGATTAATTTTATGTGAAATTTGAGTTGTTGTCTTTGCTATTTGGTGGCGCATGGTGCATGCATCTCATTTCTCAACACTCCTTTAGTTGTTGACAGTCTTGTCGAACACTCAACACACACACACACACACACACTCTTGCTGCATATTAAAGTGTGTATCAATGACCCAAATCTTTGTTATTTTTTTGGGCATCTCTTCGAGTTCCCTTCCGCTTCAGAGTTTAACTGATTTTGAGCCCACACTTGAAATTTGCATAATTTGACGACATGACACGAAAGCAGTTCAAAATAATATCTCTGTAAGATTTATTATGTGCACTCGCACTCGCACTCGCATACGGGTTGAAACAACCGATCACAGATCCGATAACCATCATATAATTGTGCTGCGGTTTTTGGCTGTGGCGATTGACTCAAAACAGGAAACCATCTGCGTACTGCATGTAACCATACTGATTTCAGTTACATACTGACACACTCGTACATACAACCCTACAGCGTCATAATTGAGTGCGACGTCGACTGATCGCATCTCGGTAATGAGATCTCTGCAAACCGCGAAGATACATTTGTAATTGTGACAACAGAGTAGAAAATAATCAAGAGAGCTTTGATTACAGTTGGTAGCAAGAATAACTCTTGAAAACTGATCAATTTTATGTTAGTTATGGGATTGTTTGAGCTAAGCCTCTCGGAAAGGGTCGTAGAATACTAAAATGACTGTTTAATGAGCGTAATTCATACTAACTGGTAAAACTTATGCGTTAAGTTGACTGTATTCAGCTTAAATGAGCTGTTATCGTTATCGATAACTCATTGGGAATGCCATTTTAACAGTCTGGCATCTGAATTGCATTACTTTATAGTTAATAATCAATTTATAACTAGTATTTCATACTAAATACATAAATAAAAGCTTTAAATTGCAAGTACTCGGCTTATAAGACCAGTTATCGATATCGATAACTCATTGAGAATGCCATTTCAACAGTCTGGCATCTCACTTACATTACTTTATTGTTAATAAGCAATTTATAACTAGTATTCCATACTAGCTACTTAAATAAAAGCTTTAAATTGCTAGTACTCAGCTTAAATGAACAGTTATCGTTATCGATAAGTCACTGTAAATGACATTTAAGCTTTAATGGGGTGGCTAAACTGTCTGGCAACGTGGGCCAAGCAATTGACACTCAAATAGGGCGCCAAATGTGAAATGGCACGATTGCTGTTCACATTTGTAAATATTTATGCAAATATCAACAAGAAGCGAGTTCGACAAGTAAATACCACAGCCAAGGGGGATAGGAGGGACAGGAGAGGACAGGGGTGGAAATAGGGAATGCCTATGCAAATGCAATGAATTAAACCAGAGAAGAAGATAGAGGGAGAGTGAGGAAGATAGAAACTATTGCCATTCACATGTCACGCTTTGTATTGCGATTCCGGGAATCGAGCGAAGCAATCACAAAACGGAAGTCAAGTGGACACTTTGTGTTTACCTGGCCAAACACTTCAAAAGTCAACTGATTGACGCTACAAGCCAAGCCTAACCTATGTGCCCCCTTTCGCCACACTCGTCTTGTACAGTATACACTGTAAAAAAAAAGAGCTGAAACTATTGTTGATTTAATTTAGAAGCCCATGTCTTTTTATACTTAACAATACTTTTCCCTCAGTGTATTTGCTTGCACATATGAATCTCTGAGCACAAAGGAAGCCGTCAAGGTGCAGCCATCAGTTTAGAAAGTTATTTGCATGCCACATTGTGGCAACGAGGCAACGACGAACGAGGCTTGAATACTGATTTCCAATTGCCAATTGGCAACAACAACAACAACAGTGACAACGACGTCGCAGCGTTGGTAACATTATCCATTATCCGTTATCAGTTATCAGCCATCAGTTGGCTTCAAGGACAATGGCATGCTAATTATTTGGGGACTGTGCTTGTGGCCACAACTAACTTGGCCAACACCCCAGTGACCCATAAACACAGAGCTCAATATGCCATTTCCGCAGTTAAGAGTCAGATAACGCACTCTTCCCTCTCCCACCTTTCACCTCTGCCGCTCACCTGTGATACTAATAGTCATAAATAAATACACTGCAAAAAAGTTGAATATATATAAGTTTTAGTAACACGACACTTAGTTTAATCGCTCATTTACATAACTTTTGTCCTTTGTAGTTTCTCCCAGTGTATCTATCTACATATACCTTTTGTTTATCAACAAACAAGCAAACAAACAAACAGGCACAACAAACACGACAACAACAATTGTTGAAACTGACTCTGAGCGGTTGTAAAATGCGTCGACGCCCCAAAAATTGTGGAACAGTTGGAACTGATGGAACCGTGGGGCCTCTCAGTGGGTCGATTTTGGGTAAAATGGGCGTGTTTTTTTGGGTGTTTGCGGGTTTGCTGACCATCCCTGCAACTATTCGGAAACAAGTTTGCGTTTAAAGCAAACGTTAGGGGCAAACTTTTAATTAGAAAACAAGTACGAAGCGCTGTAAAAAAGCAATAGAGCGAATTCTATATGCTACAAAATACGACAAACATGTGAAAAAACAGAAAAAGTATATATATGTATAAGAAAATACATATATGTTTGTAGTATAGAAATATACTCGCTAAAATGAGCGTTCATTGGGTTTGTCAAACTCTGTACATGAGCAGTCTGCAGAGTCTGATGGGTTGGCAAGTTCTATACAATAGTCTGGCCCTCTTAAACTCCAAATTTAAACCAAAACCAATATAAAGTGAAGTTTTTAAATGCAGAGTCTCTTTCGGCCTAGTCCACTCTGCTTTACTCTACTATCACTTCCCAAAAAACACACTTTGCATGTTCTGTGCCCATAACCATAACCGAAATGAGCAACTTTTTGGCTAGGTTAGGGTCATTCCAACCGCTACAATTTTATGGCTAACAAAAACCGCTAAATTTGTAGTGCTTCGCATGCTGAGATCGCGCTCTGTGCGTTAATAAATCGCTGGGCTGACATTTCCCCTATCCATATTCATATTCATGTGTCAGCTGCTCATTAAAAAGGTATTCATCATTCACTGACTTGCAACAGAATGTGGCACGTCTTTTTGCTGCAATTGTCACACCCAAAATGTATCTCTGCATCGGTGACGCTTATATCTTTGCATCTTTTGGATTGAGTTTGAAATTTCGTATTGAAGCTCATGATGAAGGTGACTCTTTTCAGGCATTTTGTGTGTGTGTTTGCTGTCAAAATGCTGGAGAGACAGACGCCCATTTGACGCTTTCATTGTGCTCATTTTTTATACACTACTTTGGGGTACTTTGACTATTTTGATTACAGGGTTTAACAGTTAAGAAAAAAAGAGTTTCAAATTAAAATTTTACGCAGATCCAGCTAATTTTACATATTAACCTTTTTTCTTGACCAAAATCAGTCTATTTTGAAGTGCATTCCAGCTTCGGTTTGATGGTGCTGCATTTGTGCGTTTGTGTTGTCGTTTCGTTTTCTTTTTAAGAAATTGTTCAATAATTTTCTTTTGATTTGGCCTGTCTCCCTGTCTAGCTCCCTTCCTCTTCCCCTCTTCCTCCCTCTCTTTGTGTGCCCTTTTGTGTGCAATGTTATGCGATATGTGCGCCACTTTGGCATATGATGGAATTGACACTTCAGTTGCTTGTGACAGACGATGCGCGGGATGGGCACATATACAGATACAGATACATTCACAGACGCAGTCACAGATACAGATACAGCTACACATACAAATAGATAGATGTGAGATAGTGCACAGAGAACGCACTTGAAATGCATAAAATGGCATTTCTATTGTGTGTACAAGGGACTGGCGGGAGGAGTGATTGAGAAGAGGGGATGTGGCAGGGTGAGGGGGTGGAACTGTGGGTGGATATTGTGTTGTGACTAAGTGAAGTTGAAAATGTGTTGTTAGCCCTAATGGCGCATTTATGACAGTCCAGACAGGCCACAAATCGAGGGTGTCGAGTAATAAAATGAAAAACTCTGAAAACTTTACTCCCGGTTAAGGCGCACAACCATTGTGTGTGTGTGAGAGAGTGTGTGTGTGTGTGTGTATGATGGAGTGTGTTCTATCTATGTGCGTAGTTATTGATCAATTGCCAGGGCTGCCACACGTTCCAAAGTGGCTAACAAACGAAGTATTTGTATGAAATTATGCTCAACTAAAGACTGAAATATGACACATTAATGCCAAAGCTTACACTGAGAGAAAGGGAGACTCTTAAGAGTTGCTATGCTTCGTTGACAGAACAATTAAACAGAAATGAACCGCATATTTGATGTGCCCAATTGTGAAAAAATAAACTTCGACATAAGTTTATCAACTACTGCGCATATCCGGTAGGAGACCTAGTTTCTCTAGGGTATTTTTGTAATCTAAGCTCGAAATTAGCGCGAGGTTAACAACTGTTTCAGCTGCAGATACAACTGTAAGATACAGATACACACACGCTTAAGTAGTGTAGTGTAACTAGCTGTAACTGTAACTAGTTTTCATCTCCACCTTCTCTTTTCCTTCTCTTCTACTTCACACGCTTTGTTGCATCACATTTCCCTTTAACCCGGAACCCAAAAGGGGGCATGTGCTGTACGCAGATACCTCGTGTGCCTCGGCATCAGAAGCTGTCAGAGAAAAAGATACTTTTGATAACAGAGACAACAACTACACACACAATGAGCACACACCAAGAACAATGGGACCAAGGCGAAATGAGCACAAAATGGAAAACACAACAACAAGAACAAACAACAACAACATTGAGCCACAACAATGGCGCCAAACTGATACTCCCTTTGTTATTGCTGTTTCCATATCCATAACCGCAGGGTATCTAAGTAGGCTGTACTTTGAAGCGAACAGGAAGTCAGTGAAACTGCGGTAATGCAGCGAAAGTTAATCGAAACGGACGTTTACAGGGTATGACTGACTGTGTTTGTATTTTGTTTCTATTTATAGGGTATTTAGACAAAAGGTAATCGAAGAAATCATTTGCAGGGAATGCCCAAGTCAAGTAGTTATCTTCTTAAAGTTCTTTTCCCTAGCCCACATGTATTATAGCCTCATAAAGCACAAATGTTGCCTTTTATAGGGTATTACTTAGGCGTTTAGTTAAGCTTCTTTCGTTTTCCCGTATCAATCATAATTAGACATGTGCTTAAGATACTTCAATGCATATAATTAAAGTATCTTATGGATGCACATAACTGTAAACTGACTTGAGACACTGTTTCCCCGCAGTTTCCCTTCTTTTCTCCGCAGCTTAAATGATCTTACTAAACACTAGTTTTATATGCGTGAGAATTCATCAGCTTTTTTCTGGGTTTCGGGAAGTTTACGAGGTCTCTTCTGCCTGACACTTGGAGTTTTGGAACTCACGATCCGCAATTGGAGTTTAGTTGAAGTTTTTCTTACTTTTTTTAATTTTTGGGGAAGTTTAATGCTTGTGCCCACATAAAATGTTTAATGTTTAATAAAGTGTGTTATGTCTTTCGTGTAATTATTTTTAACTTTAGTCGCGCTTGATTGCCACATTTTCCGTGCCGTGCCCCAGCGGAAAACTCATTGGAGAAGGGGATTGGAAAGGAGAGGAAAGAGGGGCAAATGAAGCAGCATCGCAGGCGTTTCTAAGCGTTTAATTCCAACGAAAATTTGTGTGTGGGCCTTAAAAGATCTTAAGCCACAACATGACGTATGTTGTTCCCAAAGTACAACACTGTGCATCGCACACTAGGGATGGTAATATCTATAGAAATATAGAAAACTATATAACTAAAGCTAAACTGAATACATATTGCTGTACCCGAGGCTTTCAGTGTTTTGTTTATAGAAAATATTGTTCGATCTTTCGATAGTTTTTCTCAACAGTTTGCCATCTCTATCCATATAAATACTTGCACACACTATGCAGATGAGAATGCCACCTACAAACTGTTAGGCCTCAGTTTGGCTTTGGGGTCTGGGTTCGGGTTCAGTTTTGGGTACGAGTTTTCGGTTTCTATTTGCACAGGTGTTTTTTTAGCACCTGGCCCCAGAGTGTGTTGTGTTGTGTTGCTGTGTGTGTTTCGGGGGCATTTGTTAACTTGAGTTGCCCCTCGGGGACAGTCAACGTTAAGTGCTAAAAGGCATTTGCCTGCACTTTTCTGTAATAATTAGCACATCATGACTTGTAAACAGCGGCAACTAACAAAACACAGTACCCTCTACCCTACGCGCCTCCTCTGTCCTTCACTACTTTGTCATTTATGCGAGGCTTTTAGCTTTTGAGTGGGTGTAAATTATGTAGCAGACCGGACACAATATTGGAGCATATGATGAACTTTTAGTGGAGCAAAGCCTTGGAAACTGGGCGAAAAGATGTGAATTTACTCGGATTGATAAGTGAAACTAATGGCATTAAGGCCTTAAAAGCTGTTTCAAAAGTTCAGCAAATAAATAAGTTTTAAATATTTAAAAGAATGGAGACTAGGAATAACTAACGGTATGGGTGCTGTAAGCTCAAACTTTTCCATTAAAGCTAACAACTTTAGACTTTGGAATCAGCAAACTTTCAAATATTTTGGAAACACAGAGAACTGTAGAAAGATAAGTGATTATAATGATTATTCAGTTTTCTACACGCTTCCATACAATTAGAGGCCTATTCTCTGTGGTCAAAGAAAAAGCTTTCCAAGTCATTTATCTTTGCTACTTTTCGTCTCTCACGAGTTTCCCACGAATGGCACTCGCTGGATCTAAGATATAATTACGAATATTATTTGGCAGATGATGTTTTGATTGCTCCAAGATAATGGAGGCACTCGAAAGAGCTCAAAGATTACCCCCAGACACAATATTTGTGACTTGAGGCTAGAAAAAACACGCAGTTAAGCGTCAATTTGTGGTATAATTCAATTTGTGTTTATGGATAAACGAAACCGGTTCGTTCAGCTAATAATAAAGATTTTAAAAACTAATTGGCTCATTTGGCAATTCAAAAATAATCATAATAAAAAATTAAGAAAAACTTGAAAATCATTACGCTGACGATGAATGATGATCGCTGTCGAGACGTGCAACATTTTAGCATTTTAACATTTTAACGAATCAGCAAATTCATGAGCTCCAATGTCAAATGATTGTTGCTGACTGGCATTAATGGAGAGAAGATTGAGATGGAGATGGTGAGGAGAGAAGTTGGAGATGGAGGTGGCCAAATGAGCTGATTCTCAGTTTCCCAAGTTAATTCTCGGTTCAAGCTGTGCTACAAAATTAATTAGACAAATAGAAATAGAAGCAGAGCGAACAGCTGAATTCTTCTTTATATTTATTTGCTTTTTTTTTTGGGCACATTGTCCGCGATTTGGGGCGTTTTGCAAATTGAAAAGACCCGAAACATTTCGACTCCCCACTGACCTTTATCGCGAGGGTCATTAACGTCGGAATTGGGCCATGAAAAAGCGAAGGGACAACATTGATAAGAAAAGGAAATAAAGGAAGAGGGAGACGACTAAATGTCGGTAACGAAGCAGGAATACCCTTAACTAAATTCCACTGAGCAAATTAAAGAGTGTAAAGTAAAGTACTAAGAAAAAGGTAGGAAAAAGAAAGCATTTAAAAACGAAAAAAGTAATTGATAGAAACATTCTTAAAGTAAATCTTAAGACAATAAATTCCGAATTAAAAAGTATCAAAAAAGGAATTAAATGAAGCAGAAATCCGTACTGTAAAAGGGATACCTGTAATAAAGTAAAGGTCTACCCTAAACCAAATTACTGGCTGACAAAAAGGTTCAATTGCCACACTGACAAAAGAATCGTAAACTTTATGTATATTTCTGTCATCGTTCCCTATTCCACCCCAGTTTTTTCCTGTGTAAGCACTGTCATACCCTCATTAGGATAGGAGTGCATATCAGTGATTAAATTCAACAAAGTGACGGCCCAAATGGTTGACAAAAGTCCAAAAGCTTAATCTTAAAAGTTTTTGTTTAGTGTAGTCACTATACTCACTTGCGTGCCAGTCGTTTTCTGATGCCCGCGAACATTTTGAAGCGATTCCTTTTTTTTTCTTCGGCTACGCTCCTTAAATTTTGGATCTTATTTTTATTGCTCCAGTTTTTGTTTCTGTTTGGCTTTTGGTGGCTCCTTGTGAAGCGTCTTGTTGTAAATTAAATTGCTGATTTCCGGCTGGACACAGTCACACACACACACGCACAAGCGAAACAGCAGCAAAAACACTTTAAATTAATTAAAAAACACGCGCACGATTAAAACCGCTGGCTGAAAAAAACGCGCACGAAACGCGCACGCAAGTGTCGCTGAGTTTTTTGTTGTTGTTTTGTTTTTGGATTAAGTTTCTGTTGTTTATGTTGTTGTTTTGGAAAATTGTTGGCATTGGCAGCTTTTGAACGGCTCATTGCATTGGTATTGGCGGGAAAAAAGCCAAAAACAGAAAAGCAGCAACTGAAATCAATTAACCAAAGTAGCCACAACAATTATAACGGGAAAGGGAATCTGTGGTAAGTTTCAATTTCAAATTGTTATTTTTTTGAAATTGTGCAATCAGCAGATTATTTTTGATACTTTGTTTATCCAGTGACGAAATCAATAATCTGCCTCACTCCAAATTCTCCATTTCTCGGCGCACACACATTTCTCTCCCTTCTTTCTCACATTTCCCATTTCTCAAGCGCAGACCGAGCAGGGCGCAGACACATTCACTTGCTCCGTTGTCAAATTTGTCTTTTCTCCACTTTGTTGACGCTGAAATGAGCCAAAGAGAAATTCACACATTATTTATCAAATTTACAAATTCATTTTCTGTTCATTTTTTTTAACAAAACGAAACGAAACGACTCAACAAATTGTGCTCTTTGTGTAATAAATAACATTCAATACTCTAACAACGAAAGAGTTTTATACAAAACGGCATTAATTAGCTGCTTTTATCAGACACCTTTGGCTTACAAAACCCTCGATTTCTTTTGGAAGTGTTTTTCAACCGGAATACAGGATTATTATACACAATTTAGCCGCTTAACAGTGTTGAAGAAAGCATACAGTAAGCGACTGAGGGCTTTAGACTGCTTTAAAGTCTTAAAACTCATGTCGAAGCAAGTTTAATTTGTTAGTATATATTTTTTAATAAATTAATTACTTAGTTTTACTTATTTTTTGAGTCATGTATTGGTTTATGTTCCATTAATTAAACTGACAAGCACTTAAAACAGCTCTTCCTATCTAATCTTTAGTTTAACGAGCTGTCATATTGCCTAATTAAAGTGCTTTCAATTTAACAGGGTATCTAGCTGTCGGTGTTGCTGTTGTAAGCTGCCTGTCTTTGGTTCTTACGTGTCATGAAGTATATAAGCGATTAATATAATTGACGTGTCGAGTGACAAATTAAATTGTGTCGAGAATTCGCTGCATCGTTGTGGCAAGTGGTTGTGTATGTGTGCGAGTGTGTGTGTGTGTGTCTTTGTGTGTGCTTAAAATGCAGCAAGATTTATGAGCTTTAAATATGATGTAAGTAAAGCAGGCGAATACTTTGCAGTAAATGCAGCTGCTTTTGGCATTCAATGGCAAGATGCACAGTGGTTGCCACAAGTAACTTGCCACATGCCGCCATGAGAATTGAGAAACTCTAAAAGAGCCGAAAACCCATCAGCAGAAGAAAACAACATCAATCAAAGCCGTGTAATTAGACACGAAAGTAACCAAAAAATATAAAAGGGGCGCAGCACATAGATACGTAGCTACAGCGCGAGCTAAAGATACATTTAGAGATGCAGATACATTTACTAATACCGCCGCAGCTGTAATTATGCATGGTGCGTCCTAATGACGCATTTCGTTAGCCAAAATGGGCCAAAGGGCAGAGCCCAACATGCACTTGGCTCAGATGGAGATACAACTACAGATACAGATACAAGTAGAGATACAGATACCCAATGCGAGATACAGACACAAAAGCGGCATGCCAAGCATGACAAAGAACATGTTTTTTACATGAGAGAATCAGCGTCCGAATCCGATTTCGATTCTGATTCTGAGTCCGCATCGGTGCAAGCAGCGTGAAGCAGCAGAAGAAGTAGAAGAGGAAGAAGCAGAAGAAGCGGCAAACGCACAAAACTCACGCACACGCTGTTGCAACATTTGTATCTGTTGTTATACCACTTAATCGCCGGTTAATAGGGTAGATTGTGACCAGCACAACGTGTAGCTTCAAGTTGGGCAGGTAGTTAGCACTTATATGAGATAAGTATAGCCAAAGTTATGGCTCAAAAGATACGAATACTACAGAATTTAGTATAGTAAAGGGTATCTTTTAGTTGTGCACTGTTTAAGGTTCTTCTCACTTGCTGTAGATTGCAACACGTACAATTCGTGCATACAAAAAGCTGTCGCTCGCAATATTGACGAGGCCTAACTCCCCACTTTCCCCTCTATACCACATAATGCCCTCTTAGAACCGCCTCTCTCTGCCCCACTGATGTTTTACCCCTTGCTTTACCAACGTGTTATGGTTCATGTTCCGCATTTGGTTGTTGGTTGTTGATTGTGCCGCTATTTTAGGTCGTTTCTCCCGCTTTCCCGCTTTTCTACTTTTTCTACTTTTCCACTTTTCCAACGGAAACCTGCAACATACGATATGCTTCAGCGCGCGTGCAATTACCACCGCAAAACAACGCATCGAAATGTGAGAGGAATTGAGGAGCAACTGCTACAGTAAAGGGGCAAAAGGGGCGGGTTAAGAGGGAAATGGGAAATGGAAAAACAGCAGGAATTGAGTAGGAGTGGGGGTAGGTAGTATGACAAAGTGAAATTCAAGTGGCATGGCCAAAAATAGTGGCATATTATTGTGTACTAAAGCTGAGAACAATGAGTTATGCCAAGTAAAATATACAAATACCCTGTACCGAGGGTGTACTAGACAGCAGAAGGGCCCTCTGCAGCTTGCAACTGAAGCGTGCCCCATTTCAACGCCCACCCAGCGAACAATTGAATAAGACGAGCACAACAAAAGAAGCTCCAACAACGTCAATTGTGCAACGTGGCAAAGTCTAAGATTAGAGCACAATTCACTCAAATCACAAATGGAATTCGCATCCCAACTGGATTTGTTGATGATACTCTAGTATTTATGACAGACAGATAGACAAACGGACAGACGGACAAACGGACAGTTAGACAGGCTTCATCCCACACACAATGAACACAATAGAAGCGAGAATTGCACTGAATTTTCTACTCTGATTATTTAACACCCATTCATTCATCACATTCATAACTGATTCCATAGAAAAACTACTTAAATTTAATAAAAATTGGAATTTCTGCAATGGAGAATAGCTACACGAATTAAGCTGCAGATTTAACCGAGTTTAGCTATCCATCAAAACAGTTTTTTTAGTGCTACTCGAGCTTCAAGCCGAGTTCATGACATTGACTCATCATACCCATTAATTCCACAACCAAACTCGGTTTACTCTACTACCAACTATACATCATATCAAATTCTAGTGAAAAGAATCAAAAACTCTTTTATTTTCAAC
Source organism: Drosophila parthenogenetica (assembly GCA_035047505.1). Taxonomy (NCBI): domain Eukaryota; kingdom Metazoa; phylum Arthropoda; class Insecta; order Diptera; family Drosophilidae; genus Drosophila; species Drosophila parthenogenetica. The sequence continues at coordinate 9,275,033 of JAWNPM010000087.1, forward strand.
TCGCAAATAAATTGCAAAAGATTAAACAAAGTTGGCCAAGCTGAGAAACTTTAGTTTCAGTTTTATCCCCTTGGGTTTTATCTTTTCAGATTTCTTGACTCCCCTTCAATTAGTTTTGTGGATAATGTCAGAAATCCGCTTTCAATTTTGTCGACTAGTCCGGGGAAACTGATTTAATTACAATTAATTCGCAGTCTTTGTTCAGTTTGGCAGACAAAGTACAAAATCCCATGCACATGTCGAGCTAATCAAACGGGCAAAATGTGCGTCTAAGAAAACTTAAAGAAATATGAAAAACGAGTCAAGAAAATGCGACGCGCAAATGTGCGAAATACAAAATTTCATAACGTGAAATTAGCGCAAATAACTTGAATGCAAATGCAATTTAGGCACGTCGAAGCAGCAGCCAGATACGACTATACATATGTGTATATATATCTGGATATCTATATAAATACGATATACACATATGCACATATCTGATGCATAGGGTTGCCCATAAATGAGGCAGCTGCTTGCTTTGCTTTTGCTTTTGGTTTCGGCAGTTTGAACTCAGACTGGCAAAATATATATCTGCGAGATACTACACTGATAAAAAAGATGGTGTTAAGATTGTGTACTTAAAATTTAAGTTCTCTTAAGCTTTTGTCTGGGAGAACTGAAGTGTATTTTGGATTAATTCTTTTACTTGGAATTCTTAACTTTCTTTACTAGTTTTTTTTTGCAGTGTAGTAACTGGAATATGGTTTATGGGTATCTGGGGGCTAATGTAGCGCCCGCTTGTCTCTGACATCTTCTTTTGCCGTCTCGAGTTTATAATTAAACATAAACGCACTCACGCACTCATTTATGATTTTTGCCAATAACAAGACGAATACACACACGTAATACACACACACACACACACACAAGCACACACACACTCAGTTGCAGTTATTAAAAGCGACTTTCCGTCCTCTTTCCAGCTGCCAAAGATTTTGTGACGCTGTTGACAGCACAAGTTGAAAACCGAATAAGATTCCCAGTGTGTGTGTGTATTAAGTGTGTGTGTACTCACACACTCACTCGGTACTCATATGTACCCACTCAGCTGCTGCGAATGTGTCGCCAAGACGCGCGTCGCTAGTAAACAAACCGCTGCCCGTTTGTGCCACGCCCCTTTGTTCATTTGCCTCTGCATAAGCCAGCAGTGAGCCAGCACGACTTTAAAATACCCGTTCTACATTTTGCATCAAAATTCCCTGACTTAGACACATTTTTTCTCAGTGCATTGCTTGCATAAATATAAAATTGCTTGTTTTAATCTTTATAAACCCGATTAAATCTTTTAGTTATGACTAACATGATTGTTCTTAATGTTTTTTTTGCGGTTAACATAACAAAGTCGTGCCGACCCTGCACTTTCTAATACTAGCGGGTATTCAAACGATTGCAGCGAATATTGAAAACGAGAACGCAAAATAAACAAATCATAAATCTGAGAAGAAGAAGAAATATGTGCGTTCTTTTCTTTGACGACCACCCAAAAGAACTTTTCAGTCCCCGATTGCATCACATGCACTGGTGTGTGTGTGAGCGCAAGTGTGTGTTCGTGTGAATGTGTTGACTGCACTCTCAGTTGATCATTTATGTCGCTCGCTTTTTAGAACCTGTAATCAAACAAGCAGAACAAGACGTGACAGACCCTATAAAGTTATATTCTTGATCAGTCTCAGAGTCTATACAGGCTAGAGCTTGAAAATTGATTGATATCATTATTTTGGATCTTTGAGGGACCCATAATGAGTACAGAGTCTTTTGCAGTCGACACACTCAATTGTCGGTCCATCAAAAACCGCCAAAGTTGTCAGCGCTTTTGCCTTTTTTTTTTAGAGCCCCATTTGGTTTAATTTCTCGTAAGATTCTCCGATTTAATGTACACGTTTATGATATGTCCAATTAGAGAACTTTAGCCAGGTGTGTCCCAACACACACACACACACACACACACACAGCTCGGAAGTTTTGTTGTGTTTGTTTAACAATTTTGAGGCTTCAACTTTCATATTTCCATACGTGAGAATCGAAAAGTTTCCGCAATCAAATTTCCATTCAGCTTGAAAATAACAAGGAAACTTTTTTGCCCAGTCAAATGGGCTGGAAAGTGGGCGGGGCAGCGGGGAAGTGCCAATAAAATGGCGTGCTAAAACTATAACTAAAACTCAATTTAAAACTTTATGTTGTCAAGTTTCAATCGAACTGAAAATCCACTCGAGAGCACGACAAACTGCTGGCAGTTGGCAGGTGGCATGTGTCAGGTACTGGGTAGCAGGTGGCAGGCGTTGCAAGGTGTCTGCAGCCTCTGTTCTCTCCCTAAGACAGTTTAATTGTTTGTCCCTAATCCCACTTTGATTGTTGTTTTTATCCCAGCCAAATTTGTTGACTCTCTGTAAGTGGCATATTAGCAAATGTGAAGCTGTGGCATGCCACAATCACCCCCACATCTACCCACACGTACTCCACTGAATTCAGCGCATTCCCATTGTTATAAATCAGTCTGGTCTTATCTTAAAGTAAATGCTTTTTTAGTTTTCTACTTTTGCCGATAAAGCCAACTGCACAGCTCTGTCATTTTAGCTTCTTTAAAGCTCTTTCAAACTAGAGTTTTCCCAACAAATTTAGCTAATTTTATCAAAATCTTAAAAGTGCTATAAAAGTTATGACTGTTTTAGTTATGGCACCTAAATGTAGCCAATTTTTATGTAACTAAATAAAGTAATGGGTATTTAAAAGTCAGACAGACCGTCACAGCATTTGAAATCTAGCTTGTTTTGCTTATGCAGACTCACAACTGGGACATCAGTTTGGAGCCATGAAGATTGAGCGGATAACGAACCAAAAGAGCGCCCGGGATTTTGGCCATTAGATTAACATTGAAATCCCTCCACTGACTTTATTTGCTAGCCATAAAATTTCTATGCTGATGATGCCAAGTTGAAGCTCCATTTTGGGTCCGCAGTTTGTTTAGGTAATTAGCGTAAATACGAGACCATAAACTTGGCTCAGACTTGGGCTTGGTCTCCAAAACAAATTCAGCGACTCAGACGCTATTTTTGGCTTGTTTAAGCTCCAGTTAAATAGAATGGCTATAAAAGCTGAAGATGGAATATGGAAATATTAAATGGAATAAAATGAATGCGAATGGCAAAATTATTTAAAAACTGTAAACGAAACTCTAGTGGAGAAAGAGGAAATATGTTAGTTTCTGTGTATCCATAAGATACTTGTGTATCTTAACAAATTTCTACTATAAAATTGTAGCCTAAACTATGTTTTTGATAGATTTGAAATAGTGGCATTTCCTTAACAGTTATAGTATCTTAAAGATACTTTTTCACTACAATAAAGTATCTTTGAAATGTTTGCGAGTCTCTATTAACATGATTAGTCGACAACATGTGCCTAATGGATACTTTGTCTACATAATTACGAGTGCGTTAATTGAATGTCCAAAGCGACAGATAATAGATACATATTGTCCACCTAAAGATACGGCCGAGACTGTTGTAGTCATTTTTGTTGGCCAAATCGATCCCCGCAACGAATCAGAGGCGGAAGTTTGTCTGTCCATAAAGAGGCAAAAGTGATCCGTTGTCGAAGCCGACAAGAAAACGCCATCGAATGGCACAGAACACACACACACTCACACACGCATACACACCCCAGCTGACGGCGTCTATTATAGCCAGGCCAAAAAGCAAAGTCTTAACACACATATCAATGGCTAAATCAGTTAGATGGCAAACAAGTCCAACTGCTTTTGAGCCAAAAACCGAAACTGATGGCGACAAATGTTCTTGGCCAAAAATCACAAAAACATGCACTGAAAAAAATAAACCAGTATCAATTTAATACTTAATCTAGTCTAAACTAATCTAGTATTTTGTTCAGTGTAATAAGCATCACAGAGCTGCTGATGACGTTAGAGATGCTAATGATGATTACAGAGCTTTTCATAATGATGTTTGTGTTGGTATTTGGCGCTTTTTGGAAACCAGTTCGGCAACTTGTTTGTTGTTTATTTATTTGCTTAAATTACGCACAACAACACCTAAAACCCACACACACACATATAGATAAACTGAACATATATTTATATATATTTCCAGTGTTTAGCTATAGATAGCTATAAAGACAGTTTTGAGTTTGGTGACTGCAAACAAACAAGTGTTGATTTCAATTGTGAACTGTAAAAAAGGCGGCAAATTACGAACTTTGTAGACCCTGCAGGTACAGAGGTCGAAGGGTCTGTTAGGCACAGCTATAGCCATAAGAACCTTTGGTTTAAATTGAGTTATAAACATGAAAAACTATTGATTACTTGACTAAAGTAAACATAACTGATTACAGGGTCTACTACAGTCTGCTTGTACCACTTTTCCGACTAGTTCTCTTTTTCTATACCTTGCCCTTTCTCTCTAAATAGGTGTCAACGCAACCTTGTGGTTATAGTTGTTTTCTACGACTTTTTAGCTGGCGCTACGCTTACATTTAAATTTAAATGAATCTAGTAAAAAGTAAAGAAATTACCATAAAATGCGAAACGTGTTGCCAAACAAAAAGTGTTGGCCAACTAACCAAGAAACGCGCACACTTCACTTGGCTTTGAATATCAAAATTAGTGCGTGCCTTCGAATGGGTTTTGGGCCAAAAGCCAGACAGACAGACGGACTGGAAGACAGACAAACAACGACAATGGCATAACCAAATAAGTCACAGAAATTGGCTAAGCTCGGTTCTAAAAGACCCTGTACTTTAAATTTATAAAGCTTCAATAATTCTAGCTCTAAATTATATATGTTTAGTCACACTACTCGTAAATTAACAGTTATTTTAGCAAATTAACCAACTTCCAGCTTTCTACGCACAATTTTTCATACACCCACATGGAAACCCTTTATGCTTTTCAAGTACAGGAACTTCAGGGAAAGGGAAAGACAGTGAAGGCACTTTATGGGGTTTGGGGAGCTCTACAAAATTTACGAGCAGCCCTATGAGATATGGTTATGGCTGATGTGTTTATATTGTCAACCGAAAGAGACACACACACCACAAACACACACACACACCTAGACAGACAGTCAGGCAGTTATTCAGATATTCATAAGACTGGAATAACCATAGAAAAGGAGCCATTTGCTGTCTGTGTGTTTGTGTTTGTGGCCTATGCAAATACGAGTTGGTAACTGCTCTTATACGAGCATACACTGAAAGAAAATAACTAGTTATTTAGGCAAGAACAGCATCTAAAGCCGTCTAGCCGTCTAGAAGTATCTACAAGCTTTTTATCAAGTTATTTTGCATACCAAATACTGCCAAAAGATGTGACTCTTTTCGCTCAGTGTATTAACATATGTGAATTGGTATTTGGCACAGCACTAACTGTGACTTTATTTATTTGCCAGCGACACGAGAAGTTTTCTAGGTGCCCTGATTACAAGTTTTCCCTCCTCTTCCCTTCATTCCATCCTTCACTTTCCATCCCTTCTGAGTTCCTCAACTTCGGTTTCCCAGATCTGACTACAGATTAGACAAACTTTTGCCCCCGAATTTGTTGAGAGTTGTGCGTTAATTGGCTAAAAAGTTCCCACAGTGTCCGGCGTTTAATTTGATTTTGGCTGCCTTTTAATTTTAGCTGTTTTTTTACCCTCTTTAAATGTCTTTATTTATTATGTAAATTTCAAACAAATTTCATATGTAGCAGCATTTAAATGTTCACTTTGTTTTCGGCTCGCACGCACTCAGTCAACGTTGACGTCGACAGCGGCAGAGGCAACGACGTCGTCGAGGCGCACCTTTCTTCCGGTGCGCGGTCACTTTACGTTTTGTCAATTACATACCCTACAAACAGCCAATTGAGCGGGTATACTCTACAGAGCATAGCTTCCCTCTGTGCAAAATGTAAAACAAATAATTTTTCTGTCAAAGTTAGGGTATTTCTTAGTCTAACACACTCGTCTTTTCGCTTAACTTGGCTATTTATTTACATTCGTATTCTAGACTCATTTGGCATTTTCACTGCTAATGTTCATATTTTCCAGCCGTCTAGCAGCACGTGCGTGAAAATCTGCCCGCTTTCTCCCCCTTTCCCCTACTACTCCCCACGCACAGTGGGGCAGGGCAGTGTGGAATCATAATGATTGTTGTGGCAACCATAATTAAACGCCAAAATGCTGGGAAATTACAGTCGACGGTGTTCTCTGTCGTTTCTCTTGTTCTTCTTTGTTTTCTGTTGAGTTTTTTATTTCACTTGTGAAAATTGAGGCTAAGAATTGCATAATTACGTATACGACAGCGACACCCGACGCGCCGTGACATTTTTGGCTCGACTTTAATGAATGGAAAGTGTAAGTGCCGAAACCAAAAACAAAACAAAGAGCGAAAGAGATAGAGAGAGGGAGGGAGTCATAAAGCAAAGAAATTCCATTAAAGAGTCTAGAAGAAACCGTAGAATTCTTAGAAAAGGAAACGCTTTGATGAATTGGCAAGGAATTCACTTAATTCCTGCGAAACTTGACGAATTTCTGATTGAGTTGTGTTGTGTGCATGAAATACGCAACATTTCCCAAGATTACGCTGAATTCATTAATAATTTCCATAGAATCTAATGGACTTTTAATCTTATCAGAATGCCTTCGGACTCACTGAACTCTAAGAAGTATTTCCAACACTAAACCAAAGTTCGATTACTCATGACGTTGAAATTGCGAAATCGGAAGGGAAGGCAAAGGGAGTGGGAAATGGTAAATGAAAGCCATTGCACTACTGTTTTTGTGTGTTATTAATTGATTCAATGACAAAACGAAATACAATAAAAGAAACCTATTCCAAAATCGAGTTATCAGCACGGCGCCATGTGGCGTATGCGCAATGTTATTATACCCACACGACCACAAACGAAATCAAGAGAAATTGTGCAATTGTGTCGAGCGAAACAAGCAAACAATTAAAACGCTAAACAGTTGAATAAAACTCGATTTAGCAGCGGAATAACCAATGCAATAATTGGCTATAAATAGCTAAATACTATGCACACCTAACCGCTCATTAAATCTAATAAAAATATAATTATTGTAGATAGTTTCAATAAGTTGCGGTCCACGGTGCACTTGAATCTCGTTTCTTTCTGCATTTTGCCGTTACTTGACGACACATACAGTAAACAACAAGAAGTTCTCATTTATTTCATTTCTTATCCTTTTGCTTTCGTAATTGCCGTTACTTTAGCACACACAAATGACTGTATATGCAAGCAGCGAGAGCAGTGCAGCATGCTACAAATAAAATGTCATATTACGTTTTCTTATCGTTCTTTGCTTGCATTGTCTTCGTTAATTGTTCTTGTAGTCTATTGTCGGCAAGTTTCAGCTTGCAAAAATCGCTTTTGGTGTGAAGCAGTCAACGTAATGTAATTCTAACACCTTTGCATGTGTTGGTGAATTGCTTATGCTTACACGTATGCAGAGCAGCTCACACACACACACCATCAAACAGTCTTCTGCTCTGCTGCTTTGCACTGCTGTACTCCACATATTAATATGAAATGAGCAATTATTCGATGACCACAGTGAGCTAGACAGAGAAAGAGCAGCTGCCGATTTCTATGCGTATGACGCGTCAGCAGCGATGTCGGCAGAATTCTTAGCTCAGTCGATTTCGGACACCGCTGCACTGAAGCAAGTGCCGTCTCCCTTCCCCTTCAGTCATTCTCTCTGCGCTTGAGATCAGCTTCTCTTTACTCTCATTACGGAAGTGCCTTAATATTTGTACTGTGAGTGGACGCTGGGTTTGCACAGTTGTTAGGCGGCAGAAAAGCCTTCACCTGGTTCTGGCGCAATAAAAAGTAGAGTGGGGGGAGTGTGAGCATTATCAACAATTGATATCGGAAGCAAAGTCGTCGATGCCGTAGCGCTGATAACAATAGCTGATAACAATGACGCCAAAACACTCAACTCTCTGGCGCCTCAGGGCTTGCTCGACTAAAGCGTTGACCTGTAATCTTTTTCAAATTTTTTTAAACGAATATTTCCTATCACTCACTTAACACAGGGTATCTGTAACAGCATTATTAGCAGTCATTGAGCAATTGACAAGTTCATTTGGAAACGGAGACACGCTCAATAAAGCTGTCCACCAGACAGACAAATACCCTGCAGTCAAATTTAAATAACGACTCTGAGCGGCAGTGTTGGTAGAGTGAGGGAGTCAGCAGCTGCTGTTGACTGATAATGTTGGTAAATTAACATATTCAAAGTCAAAGCGAGCATTTATTAATTATATGTAAATGGGCCCTTTTGTCGCCTGGCTTATCAGCTTATCAGGTGGCTACGACCCATTAGTTTCGCTCTCAGATCATTGAACTTGGACCACGCACAATTAAAAGATAATTCAATTCGACCAATAAGAATTTTAAAACAAACGTTTAAAAAAGAAACATTATTGCTTAAATTGATAATCCCCTTTGCGCTGAACTTTGAACTTACGTCTTTTCTCTGCTACGATTCACAAATTTTGAGCTGAGTTGAAACTTCACACTTTTTTTGCCGGCAAAAAAACAAAGCAGAATTAGTGCGAATACACGGACACGAACAAACACAAATACACACACAGAAACTGAGGCAAACGCACGCACACAGTGTCAAAGAAGGCACAAAACAGACGGCAGCAGGTGTGTGTTTGCTGTGTGTGTGTTTTTGTTGTCTTTGTCTTTGTTTATGTTGTTTATTTGTCTCTGTCTGCCAAAGACGATGGCGAAGGAGAAGTTGCAGAAGCAGAAAAAAGGCATAAACTGATGACGCCGATGCCTCAACGTGCGGCAGCTGTCAACACAACGCGAACAGCGACGACTGCGACGACGACGCTTGCAGTTTTCAGCATAATCGCATAATTGTAATGCACTGGCAGCGGCAACAGCAATGGCAATTGCACCTTTGCAAACTGCAGCAAATTTTGTGTTGCAAAAAAAGACGCACACTTGCGCACACACACGAATATGCACGCACGGCACACGCACTTACACACTCTCACACACGCCCGACGTTCAAATGACGCGCAGCAGCGAAAAATTGTCAACCGCACGCGGCGAACTCTCAAGAGAAACTAAATGCACTGCATAGAAGTCACTGTTAAGCTTTATACGCGTTCGTACATCCAATGTTAATGCTAGCGCAGAGCTCTTATACGCGAGCGCTGTTAACACTCGCTCTGCTACAGAAGTTAACAGCGCTTGGCTGCGCTCAATTCGCCGTTGTTGAACAGCTGTGCTTGCTGTTGTTGCCGGCTTTTTGCTGCTGCACTTTTGATGGTGGTGGATTGTATAAGAGTAATGGATATGCGCTTCAATCGTTGTTGCTGCTGTATAAGTGTGTGTATAAGACGTCAGTTCAATAGGAATTCTTAATTATTCTCAATTTTTTCAATTATTATTGACAATGAATAAGAAATAATAGTTTTTCAGAGATTCCAAACAGCAATTAATCAATTAGCGCTGCTTTGATTCATAAATAACTTAACAAATTTCGCTTTTGTTCATAATCAAATCATTTAGCCAAAAACTTATTCAAAATTCATAAAAAAAATTTGGGAGAGGAGGGAGGATACGCTCAGCTGCACAGCGAAAAGAGAGAGTGAGTGACTGAGGGATGGGGAGGGGAGAGTAAAATAAAGAGAACTTTGCATTGTTGTAAACAATCCATCATTATCGCATAGACTTCCGGCGCAAGGAACAGCAAAAAGGAGTGGAGAGGGGAGCGAAGAGTCGTGTATAACGGAATTGAGGGAGTGCCAACATTGCACTCCCCCCTACCCCCTCCACCGTTCTTTCCTTGACTGCACTCACACAAGGACACACAAATTGCTACGTGGCGCACGTGTCTGACAGCATTTGTTGGGGATTAGAGCGAGAGAGAGCGAGAGTGAAGTGAAGAACACGCTGCTGCCAGCAGACCTAACGGGAAAAGGACGCGACTGTGGCGCGACGCCAAGCAGAGAAACCGAAAGTGAGAAGTGTAAGGATATGCGGACAGACGAAGAGAGAGGGAGACAGACAGTCGAAGAGGGGGACAGACATAGAGCTGGACAGACTGGCAGACTGGCTAACTGTAAAACTGGCAGCCAGCAAGGCACTCAGTCAGTTGGTCGTCGGTTTAATACCCGATGCTAGAGAAAAGTAGGGTATGCCCAACATAGTTGATACCCTTGAATAGTTTTTCTTTTCAAAAATTCTGCTCTCCTTAATACTCTTCAGCTTATACTCCACTGCTTCTGCTTAAAGTTAGGGTATTTTCTAGTCGCACCCACCAGTTGCTTCTCATTCACTCGGTGTCTTCTCGCTTTTGAAAGTTGCAATTGCCAGCAATTTTCCAACGCTTTTTTTCCAGTGTGGGCGGGGGCGGAGGCGTGGCAGGGGTATATAATGGTTTGGGCCGCTTAACTTTCAGCCACGTCGGTTGTTGCGGTTTATGCAAATTAGCAAAGTTAACATTTACCAAATTGTTGCCACTGCTGAAATTTCAGACCCAAAAACTCAAACTCAAACTCAATACTCCCACACTGTTCAAAATAACCCTCTACTTGTCCCCAGCAGTGCGGCAGGAAGTGTGGCAACAACGCTCGGCATACGGAAGTGGACCTGCTTGGCTGGCCAGGCCAAGAACGTGGCCAAATCAAAGCATTGCGCGTCTCCTTTTGATCAGCAAATGTGTTAAAAGATAAACCGACGCGTATTTTGTAGACCCTGTAGCGGGGAGGGTTAGAAGGGTGAATCTTTAGAGTGGAAAAGTGATTGTATGAATTAGAAATCAAGAATTTGGTGTCATTTCAAGGAATACTTTTAAATACACTGAAAAAATCAGTTAGTTCAGTTAAACCCATCACTACAGGGACTTCTGCAGACGTGCACACCTATTTTTGCTGGCTGCTTGGGGCTATTTTGGTATTTGGACTGCTTTATTAAGCGGATTTGAAGTTGACACCCGGCCAAGTGACGGAATGCACCTGCATCGTGTAGACTCTAGACCCTGTGGCATGCCACACGACTCTTGCCACACGACACTTGCCACACGGAGTATCTATCATAATTAGAACTCATTTCTGGTGCTAACAAATCTGCTGATGTGACTCTTGACTGCGTGCACATAAATTAAGTGTGGAAAAGCGAGGGAAAACTCTGGAAAACTGAGGGAAAACTGTGGAAAAACAGTGGAAACTGTGCGGCAAATAGCGCGTCTAATAGGATTTCGTTTAATTTCCGCTACCCAATAGCAGATCCTAATGAGTTTTTTAACCCATGAGCGCCGAATTCGCCCACTCAGAACTGGGCTCACTTTGCGTATGCGCAATGTGCGCTAAGGGCCCGCTTAAATTGCGCCCAAGTGTACCGTTAGCTTCGATATTGCAGCAACTTCGAATGGAATAACTGAATAGACTTAAGGTCCCGTTATAGAACGTCAACTGGTTGACAACAAAAGCATTAAACAAGTCTCAACTTGCTTACGGTGGGGAGTGGTGGGTGGAGGGGAGGGGAAGATGGGGTGGTAGAGAGAGAACGAACCTATGATAAGCAGATGAAAGGATGCAAATATTTTATGCTGCAGTATGGCACAGTGGGCTTAAAACTATTAAAAATAAAACTTTCCTATGAAAGCATAAATTGTTGTGTTTTGCCCACTGTGCTTGCACTGTTGTCACTCCTTTGTTGTTGTCTTTGTTGTTAGAAGCTCAGCAGCCTAGGGATTTATGCAGCTTATGTGTGTGTGTGTAGTATCATCGACTCTTTGTTTCTCTCCATACAAACTGAGCTGTCTACAGTCGAGCATCTGCATTGTAGCTCTGCTACTTGTTGTTGCTTGTTTGCCAACAGCTTGGCTTACTTTTTTTTGGAGTTTAGCGAACTCCAGTCGGAGTTGGAGGCGGATTCCTCGTTGGAGTCGGCGACCCAGACGCTTTGGGTCTTCCTTTGTGTCTGCCCCGTTTTGTGGCAGACAATGGGGCAACGCGGCTTGAGTCCGTTTTGGATTCAAGAAGAATTCCAGCAATCAGGCAATGAACTTGCGCTCCAAAACATAAACAATAAACAATAAATAAAAAAACAATTTTAGAAAATTTATTATGAATGTGCCACAAGGCAAGACACAAGCAGCGAGCAGCGAGTAGTGCGGCATGTGGCAAGTGGCAAGTGGCAATTAGTTGCAAGTGCAAATTGCAATTTGGAATCGCAGTTGTTGCCTCTAAATTTGCATAAAATGCACATAAATAAATTAACATACAATGTGAGCCAGTTGAAATTAACTATAATTTCATATTGTTATCTCTGGGTAACTCCCAGTTAACCCCTCTCTCTCTCTCTCTCTCAGCTACTCTCCCTTTCTCTATCTCCCCTCGTGTGGTAATTAAATGCTGATGAGTTTCACCTGCAAAGTGCAACTGAAGCAGCTGCCAAAAGTAGCATTTGCAGACTACACACACACAATAGAGGTCTATATCTATATATATATACATATATGTATATATACATATATGCCTGAGTTGCCTCAGATTTGTGCCTCGAGTGGGCTAACCTGCAAGTAGCTTATTTGTCTTTAAATTAGCATTTCTAAATTAATTTCAACTTTAACAAACTTTTTATAAAATTCTTGTTTACTTTTCCCTGTATTGTGCTGCCAATTTGGCTTTAAGGCGTTGCCACATTGCCACAATTAAGCCACAAATGGCTAACATGTGAATAAAAAGACTGCACTGCAAGATAGTCAAATAATTATTGGGAAAATAAATACTTTAAAGCATGTTTTAGTCAAGGCTTTGTATGGAGACTTCTCACCGTTGCAACGCGTTGTTTTAAGCCCTGTACTTAAGCAGAATAGAAAGTTATGATAGGTTTGCGGCACCATAGCATAGCTTGGGAACTACTGGATAGACTCTCTCATAGAACTTATCGGCTAAAAATCAGTAAACAGAATAGAAAATCTCAATTTTACAGACTACTTATTTGAATGCTAGCTACAGGGACTTTTACAGCCTATACACTAGACTATAGCCATTCTACTCATGCTTTTGCTGCCACTGGGAATGTGTCCAATGTGCCAACAAGCTGGGAGAAAGTAGCTGTAAATCGCAGCTCATGTGGCTGAGAACAATGCGAAGCTTTGGGAGCTGAGAAAACTGCGCATTTTCAGCTGCAACTCCAGCTACAGCCTCGAGTGCCGCTCCAACTCCGCCTACAAAAAAAAACCCCTTCGAAATTCCGCAGAATTTTGGTTTTTAGGGTGACCGCAGCTAGAAACAGGAAGCACTTAAGTAAATTAAATCCTTTGCACGGCTGTGATTTGAATAAATTTTGAGGTCGTCACAGACAATGTTTGGATTATGAATTCATTTATAATCATTTAGTTTTGAGTAATACACTGAAAAACACTCAAGTTGTCGAGGGAGGCGCCATGAAGCTCAAGGAAGGCTCAGGGAAATACTGGGAAGCTCTGGGAAGCTCGGTCATAATGAGCAGATTCTATTAGGTAAAGTTACCCTTAAGAGCAGCGAGTTACCCTTAGACAAAGACGGCGCTTTCCGAGGGTTGACAAACGCTGAAAACTGTGGAAATTAACAAAGCAAATCCTGGACACATGTTGCATTCACTGCAGAGGGGAGTGCAGGAGAACTAGGGGGGGTAATGCCATGTTTTGACAAACCCCAAATAACCAAAACTGATGTTGATGATGAGAAATCCTTTTGAAGATGTCAACCACCCACCCATTTAAAAGGGGGAACAGAGCAACTCAAAGGGTTAACAGGAAAACAGTCAACACAGCCCCAATTCCAGCAAATCCAATTCATCCCACACGAATTGATAAATGATACGGAAAAGTGAGAAAAGTGAGAATCAGTGAGAAATGCGTATTTATTTAGCATAAATGGATTTTGATGCATTCCCAGTTTGAGTTTGTGGTTGAAAATCGTAACGAATCGCGTGAAATTTAATCAACTTAACCACACGAAGTGACTCCCCAGTGATTTGGATGCTCGTAGGACATACAAAATTAGCACAAAATCCGGAGTCATAAAGTTTTTTGCTATTTGCCTTGAATTGAGTTACTAATGGAATATTTGGGATGGATGCCAGAGGAATTGGAATTGGAATTGGAGTGGACAAGTAGCAGAATAGAACAGTGAACTAACGGATAAAGCGGGTGTTAAGTGTGCTGGACAGCGGGGAACCCAGCGCATAACTTTTCTCCTGTACAATTAGCTGTAAACTAGACTGGCCAACAGCAAATCAGCCCCTTTTAACACTGCCCTACCGGGTCTAACAAAGCGCACTAAGCCCCAAACATCCAACGGGGGCAATGCCTCTCCCTTTTGGCCGAATGGGCTTACCAAATGCCAGCACACATGACTCTTGGCCATTAAATAAGACTCAACTGAACTCCACTCGACTCGACGCGAATCGACATGTAGCGACTTGTAGGCGGATGTGTAATGTCCGTTTGTCCATGTCATGTCCGAGCCAGGAAATTAAGCTCGCTAAGCGGATTTCTTACTTAGACTCTTTGCCAGTTTATGCTACTCGTATTCACTTTCATTAATGGCCATTTATTTGATATCATTCTAAGCTGATTTACATGTCATCTTCCTGTCTCCCTTCCTCGCTCTCCCTTTATTTGCTGGAGCGTCGTCGATTGTTTCCAAAGATTCGCAAATGTTTGCTACGGGATAATTCCCTTGCCTCCCTTTGGCTTAGTTCGTAGAGCTCCGTCTCCAGTTCCTTCAAATAAACTGCCATAGCTCCAGGGGACAGACGACTAAGTTCTGTAGGAAAAAGTGTTTTTTGTAGGGCTTGACTTTTCCTACGTTTTGCTCAATTCTTACCCAATTTCTTTTGCTCGTCCTCCTTGTGACTCTTGGACCAATTCATTACCTGATCGTTCTTGATGGCCATCTCTGCGATCAGTGAGCTTACACTCTTTCTGCCCCTGGGACTCTCCTCCATGTCCGCATCTGCATCGGCTTCCGCATCCTCGTCACTGTCCTCATTGGAGGAGGAGGAAACGACTTCTACTTCATGATCGCCCTTTTCATTGTCCAATTCATCTTTCTTCTTATCCACTTCCACTTCTCCCTTTTTGAGCGGCATTTTTAGCGGAATTTCTATCAAGGAAATTACACACCAGCAGGGCTGCAGTTTGACAGTTGAATTTACTAAGGTTAGTGTTGGAAAGTGAAGAGAAATCAGTGTTGAAATGTTTTTGAATTGAGAACGGTGTAAAAAACCTTCTTTTGTAGGAAGAAATAAAGATTTTTCTTCTTTTGTGTTTGTAAACACTAAAAAACTATACACTTTTGGGTAGAGTCGTTAAGAAGTGTTGTTAAAAAGCAAAAGACACTTAAGTGTTGTAAACTAGCTTAATAGAGTGTTGCCAGAAAACTTGCCCAAAACACAACCTTTATGGGAAATCCCTTCCTGAAACTACTTAAATTTATAGTTGCAATCAATTCACCTGTTTAACCCGCTGTCTCTTTAAAGTTCAGTGTAAACTGCGTTGCAAAACGCCTAACTTGGCCCAAAACGTTAGCCCTTAACTGTCTGTTTAGGCCGCGACGCATATTAGCCTTTTTAAGCGAACGAACATTAACTTTTATAAAGACCATAAAACCATGAATAGCCAAAAACATTAACTTCAATTTGTAGCCGCATAAAGCCAAAATGGATATTTTCAAATATTGCGTAGCAGAAACATGCTCAAGGAAAATCCCCTGCCCTTTTCCGGGTTTTCCTCTACTCCCAGTTTTCCCCCTTTTCTGCTTTTCCGCTTTTCCAGCCGTCGCTTGCCCGCCACACTTTCCACATTTGGAAAATTTGTTTAATGAGCTGCACAAAATTAATTGTCGCTTTGAAATCACGTGGCCAAAAGTGGTAGTAATATTGGCTGAAATGGCCAAATTCGTAACTGATTGGAAATAAAATGAATGCATGATTTGTGAAGTATGAATACTTTTGAGTACTCGATTACTTTTTATGCAAATTCAGAGCTAAAGAAGAAGCCCTGCAGTGGAAGAGGAAGGCGGAGACAGAGGGTGAAAGAGAGCCAGAGGAGAGAGTTGGAGTAAGGACATTCAGCGGCTATTAGAAACCGTTTGCAAAGGATTCAAATCCTTGTAAGCAATCCATCATTAACACCCGCTCACTGCAGGCCACAAGGGGTGTAAGTGTTAGTGTGTGTGTGTTTGTAGCACGTGTCCGTGTCTGTTTGCATTGCTTGCCAGCTTAGACGACAACCAGACAACAACAATGAGCAGGAATGAGGCTAGACCAGCGCTGCTCGACTGTAGTGAGCCCAGTTTCCTTAGACAATGATGTGGCACGTCATGTGCTTCCACAAGCACATAGGCTCCTGCTGACCTCTGTGTGCTGGGCTACAGCCCCGAAATATGTGTCGTGGCAAAGGAGTAAAAAGGACAAAAACACAAAGGACGCGTGCTTATTATGCCTTTATTCGCATTGCTGTTGTGTTTTCCTCTTTCCTTCTTCTACTCCTTCGTCTCCGCCTCTTGCTTCTTGTCTGTCGCCCTTTTCGTTTGTTTGTTTGTTGTTGTTTCAGCTGCTTTATAGCCAAAGTTGTTGCTTTAAGCCAACAAAGTATCGTTTTTACTTTTACTTGCGGCTTCATGCAAATTTTTAAAATGTTAACCTTTCCCCCACCCCCCACTAGCCCCCCTCCACTCTGCCCTACTCCCTGTAGTACCCAAATGACGTCTCATGTTATGTTATGGGTATTACTGTTGTCCGAAATCGCTCTCCGGGGAACTGGGACTGTCTTGTCAGTGCTTTATGAGCACGTGTGCACTGAGAGAAATTAATTATGATAAATTATGTATAGAAATCGGAGAGTGTAAAGAGTGAAGGAAGAAGCATAGCATAAATATTAGCTATGGAATCAATAAAATAGCTAAAGTTTCACTACTTTTCTCTCAGTGTAGAGTAAGTGGAGTGGGTACATTACACTGCACTTTATTTCGCTAGTATTTGCGTGTTATCAGCCTGTGGCACGTGTCGCTGCTGCTGTAGTAGGAGTTGACTGTGATTTGCTCTATATTGTGGAGAGGACAGCGAGTGAAGACTGTGACGCATGTAGGCAGTTGCCACTGTGGCATGAGGCAAACAGCCAGCGGGTTGAACAACCTAAGCAGCACTCCAAACAGACAAGCAAACAAGCAAACAAACAAACAGGCAAACAAGCAAATAACAAAACAAACAAATTCAGCGAAGCAGCCAAAACAAATTTCAACTTTGGCAACAAACGGACATTGCCCCAAATTTGTGGCAAGTGGCCAGTGTCCAGTGGCCACTGGGACAATGGCCGACAATTGGCAATGCCCAAAGCAGAGCAAATATTTGCTGCTAATAATTAAATAAAACATTTAATTTAATTAATGTTAATTGTGACAATTTTGAATGCCTCAACTTTTAATTAATAACATTTTTTGCCGCTG
Source organism: Drosophila parthenogenetica (assembly GCA_035047505.1). NCBI lineage: Eukaryota > Metazoa > Arthropoda > Insecta > Diptera > Drosophilidae > Drosophila > Drosophila parthenogenetica. The sequence goes on from JAWNPM010000087.1 coordinate 9,292,553, forward strand.
TTTTTGCGTATGCAAATTGCGCATTTAATTGGATTAACGCACATTTCCGACGTCGACCTCGACTTCCCTCAGCTGGCCCTGCCCCTACCTCTAAGCCCCTGCTACGCCCCTCTTACGCAGCTGGGCAATTCATCATCGCTTCAGTTTATTTACGCTGCGTTTTAATTATGTCGCAATGTTCGTGGTCTGTGTGGGCCAGTGTTGCCAGCTATTAGCTAGAAAAAGGCTACAAAATAAGCTAAAAATAGTCTAAAAGGCTGCACTTTACTGTGGGTGATCAGTTATTCATTTCAAATCAGTTTAATCCCAAAAACTCGCACTTTTCAGCTATTTTCGCTAAGCAAATCCAAAAAACTTTTATTTTTGCCGCCAAATTAGTGCTTTTGCAGTCTCCCTTAAAAGCCAAACTGCCAACTCTATTAAGTACTCGGTTGTCTGTGCAACTCTGCGGATTTTCGCCTCGTTGCAGTTGCATTTTGTGAGTAATTCATAGACTCACAAGTCGTTATTCAAAACTCAATCACATTTGGCTTTGAATTGCAGCTTTTACTTTCCCAGCTGAGGTTAAGAAACTCGCCAAATTATTGACCTGGCCAACAACCATAATAACTACAAGCTGGCCAATCAACATTCGATTGTTATTGATACCCTTTAAAGTTTGTTACAATTGACTTTTCTGCCTTTCTCCTACCGGAACCTCCTTCTCCTCTTCCCCATCAAAATTGTAATCAGTTTTTACAAGTAGCATCTGATTGCATTCAATGTGAACACTCGCATTAACTGGTATTAGCTCTTAACGGTTCACTAATTTTAATGTTGTTCGATTCTCCGATTGTTGTTGCTCCGATAACCAACACACAAGGAGAAAGTAAGCTCCTCTCTAGCGTGCAACAACCTCAGCCCAACTGACTGACGCTCCGACGCTCTGGCAATCTTTCGCTTCCACACCGAAGTGCTTCAAGAATTGCTGAATGAAAGAAAACCACAAAAAGTGAGTGCGTCTGAATGCAGAATTCAGAACTCAGAATTCAGAAATCAGAATGCATAATCCTCAACCACTGACATCAATATGCCAATCAACGTCAGCACGTATTGATCTGATCCTACATAAAAGAGTGTGAGATGCGCAGTGCTGCCACTTTAGCCTTTAAAAGCTGTTATAGCTAGTTTTCAAAGGCGAGTTTTAACTTAAGATATAGACTGATACTAGACCCACTACAAAGACTCTTCAAAAAGGTGTGACAGGTGTGCAGTAAAGGGTATTCCACAGTCTATCAAACTCTGCTCTGCTATGAAAACTGTCAGAGTTGTGCTGAGAATAATGCCCGGGGAATTGGGTCACTTGAGTGCATGCAAAGTGCATTCAAACTGCACTCAAATGGGCTTGAATGAAGCTTACAATTCGAACAGATTCTACGCATTCAGAGCTCATTAAAGTAGTCCCTTTAATCTGGAATAATGCTACTAAAATGTCCCCAAGCAGCGCTTGAGGCAGGAATGCGTAACGAATGTTCAAATGAATATGAATACTCATAAAGGAGAAACAGAACATTCACTTGGTCATTTGGAGCTGTCATTTTGAAAGGGCTGTGTCAGCGCAGGACTCGAGGCCATCAGCCTGTTGCTTGAAGTGCATAAGGAAAGCATATAGACTGCTAAACACCCTGTAGCAATCAGTAGTAACTTTAATCCACTTTAGAGGAAAAACCAGCTCTGTTCAGTAATAAGTAGCGCCTAGATGTCTTTTACTTTTACACAAACCCAGCTACCCTGCACGCTGCTAGCACCTACAGGTTGCCATAAAAATGAAAGTTGATTGAAGTCTTCGTAGAAAAGTGAATCCTGCGCGAGGAGACTGCCATGAAATGGGAACCGGTGCTGAACGCCGCAACGTCTCATGTCTGGCGACATTTATGCATATACAAATATATATATTTCTATATATACGGACAGTGTTTTCGTGCTCGCCGTTGACAATTCAGAATACATGCTTATTGCCATAATTATCCTGCACCCTTTGCAGCAGCAGCTAAATGTCAGCTAGCAAAATTTACGGTCACCTTTTTGGTTTTATTAATTGCTCGCGCTCACGAAACGAGTCCTGCGAGTGCTGGGCCCGTGTCCATGTCCCTGTCCGTGTCCTTGGCGGCCTTAGTCGCTTGTCGTCACCAAATGCAAATCATGACAGTCTGGCAACAGTTGTAGTTATCGACGGGAATATACCCGTGCTTAAGACTTGTTTATACAGGAAAGGGCAGTAAACTTAACCTGCTACCAGCTGTGCATACCCTGCCCTACTCCTCTCAGCACAGGTACAACGCATAAATATTAAAAGCCTAATTAATTTAAGCCGGCATTCCAGTTTATTGTATTTATTACCATTTCGTTGCCAATAATTGTAGCGCAGGCGCAGCGCAGCAGGTGTGAAATATGCACACCCCTCTCAGCTACCTTTTCAGTCCTCCATTTCGACTCCTTTTTTCAGCTGCTGGCAGAAAACACGCAGGTCGCGTATTTTTGTCATTTTACATGTAATAAACATTGTTAAATAATTAAAGTATAATTTTTACAAGGATTTTAGAGGACAAGAGTTGCAGCTGCTGTTCTGCGACAACTAAATGCAGCAGGACATGCCAAGGAGCAGTGAGTTCTCTGCAGCTCTTCAGCTGCTCCAGAAAGGAATTGTAAGCAATTAGCACGATTTGATAAGAATTTCAACTGCATCTTCTTCTTCCAACTTTGCTCACCGAATTGCTCTATTTTACGGTTTTTTGTCAGCTCTGCAATTAGCACGTTTTAGCCTGGCCAAATGATTGATGACAAACAGAAATTCCTGCAGCTGGAATATGCTTGTGGTTTGTAACGACCAACATTCGTCACTAGTGTGGTCTGTCTTACCCAATCTTAGACTTTAAAGTTACTTGCTTTTAGTGGGTATTTGATGGCCCAGCATTTATTGATTGATCAATTTGGCGGGTGAATAAAATGATTTTTTCTTTACTCTCCCTTTTTGGCTCAATCAAAAGCTCACTTAACTTGGCCATAGGTAAAAGTAGTTCGTCTACTTTGCGCACAATGAACGGCTAACGCCAGGAGCAGCCGTTGGTATGGCCACATCCACATCCATATCAATATCCATTTCCATAACCATATCCATATCGATGTCGATATCGCCATGAGCTGCAGGTGCTCAACGAGAGGAGTGAGAGACTCCAGCTAACTTATTAGCAAAGCCGTTCACTGGGGAATACGCTAACAGAGGCAGGCCTTTCAGCTAGAGGATGTAACTGAGTTGGGACTCATGTCGTTACTTTGTGATGAGAAGAAAATTGTTAAACCTTTTTACAGTTACATAAAGACTCAATTTGCTCATGGAACTCACTACGTTACTTCATGCTGTATAGGTTTGACAGTAGTAAGGAGCTATAGATAGTTTCTACAACTTTTTGATAGGCACAGAGTGGTTTCTTTTGCCCGCAGAGCTCACTGCGTTACTTTTTCAGCTCAAATCTGAAGTAAACTAATTTTCTCCCAAAGAGTTCTCTACCATTGAGAGTGTCTAACATTCGGTGCTTTACTGCACACCTTTTCTTTCACTTTTTCATACAATATTATGATGCTGCCGCTGTTGCCACTGCTGCTGCATCGACTTGTGGCAGTTGCAAGTAGCTGCGGCGCACATGTTCAAATAGTTGGAGTTGTTAACGATGTTATTGATGGATAACTAGTTTGCCGCTTAGCACTTGGAAAGTAGGTGAGTTGCCTCAAAGTATTTCAATAAGAAAAAAGTACCCAGAGTTGGCTTGAATTGTGAATGCCATGAGTCATGAATAAAAATGAGGAAATTGTTTGTTTTGTGCTTAAATTAATTGTTAAATGTGCATTTAAACGTGAATTCATTGTGCATTTGAGACGCTTGAGTGAAAACATTGATTGAAAATTCTTCACTTTTACAATAATTTCACATCATGTTAACTAGCTGAGGTATGGCCAGAATTCCTTTGGATAATAGCCAGAAAAGAGTAGCTAGAAATACCCGCGACTTCAATTTTTACAGCCAAATAAAGTTTTGTAATTGAAAAATCCGTAACTTAATAAGTTTTGGTCTGAGAAGTCTTTGATCAGTGCTGTGTCTTGTGCCGGGTGACTGATCCCAATTGGAAACTGTCAGCCCGGGAGATCCTTTAAATCTGTCGACTGCATCCGTTGGCCAAAAGCCAGTTCCACTACGAATTCTCCCCACATACAGCTCATCTTCTCAAAGCCCCTTTGTTGATCATCCCATTAAACTGAACTGATGACTCCGTCGGCACTTTGAAGTGCCACAAATGAAGTTGTTGTTGATGAGAAAATCAGCGCAGTGCAGCATAAAAGAATGCCAAGTATATACGAGTACACCCAACTGTAAAATACCTTGTGGATGTGCTATATACCGTAGTAACTTATGGTACTTGTCTTTATAAATTATGTTATGCATTACTTTTGACTAGTCTAGCATACCCTTCTGCACTAAGCACACAAAGCAGTACTCCATAATTTGCCAAGTTTCTAAATTTAACACAAAATGAGCAGCTAAAGTAGCTGGAAGATCATTAGTGGCACAGCACAGGATGCGGAGTCTCTGGAATCAGATGCGGAAACGTGTTTGCAGGAAAAACAATTTTGACGCAAGTTTAAGTTTTCTTGTAAAAATACAAATGTGACAAATTGTTTTTCTTCGACTGACGTTTGCGACTTTTGACCCACATGACGATTTCCTTGGCGTCTGTCGTTCGTTCGTTTGTTTGTTTGTTGTTTTTGTTTTCCTTTTACCTCAACAATCAGAGCAGTCGAACTTTTCGCCTTGGCATCATCCAGGGCATGTGAGTGGGCTTGTGCACTGAGAGAAAAGGTGTGTTACCAAAAAACTTATAAGAACTACTATTTTTCATCTTTGGAATTATTACTAGAAGTTTTATGTAGCTAAATACACAGAGAAAAATGCATGGTACCGTTTAAAAACGAGTACTACTTCTTGTAGGAATATTTTATTACTTCGTTTAAGAATTTCAGCTTGTAAAAATTAAGTTCAAACCGAGAATTTCGAACCGAGAAATTCTAGTAGAATTGATTTCCCCTCGTTTTACTTGACTTTTTGCACAGTGTATAGCAGAGGGACCACCAAGACAACAACGGCGACAATGACAACGTCGCGACTTCGGCGTCTTCGCTCGCGTCGCCGTTAAGTCTGACCCAGTTTCAGCTTATGGCAGACAAATTGTCTGCGATGTGCGATATCTGAGAGCGCAGAGACCAGGGAGAGGGTAACAGCTAGCAGGGAGATCAGGGACTCGCAGATTGTTTATGATGCTTTTGAACTTTGGTTTAAAGCGCGACAAAAGCCATCGCAGGAAACTGCGCGCACAATCGGAGACGTCATCGAATCTGGCACTTTACTTTGCTGCTTACTTATCCGAACGACGCAAAATGCTGACTCTCGTGCCACCAAGGTGACCCGTCTGTTTGTGGCAAACTCGAGTGGAAAGTGGCATGGAATAACGCATGTGGCGTGGAGGCATGTGGTGAATGTGTACCGTAAATTCAATTATCATTGATTTGGGTGCAAAAGTCACCTAACCCTTAACCAATGCTAAAGCCACAAAGCCAAAGCTAACTAGAAGGAAGAGCTACAGTCAAGGAAGACGACTGTAATAGACCCTGTACTCATTTTGGGGCAATCATTTCACGCAATCAGTTAATTTTTCTGACTAACCCATAAACCTCTATAGCTTTTATGCGTACTGGGTCTAAAAACCAACGTTTTGTTATCTGCAAATTAGTTTTCCGGGTATTTGGACACATTTCACATGCATCAATGACTTTTATTTCACTTCCAAAACTCTTTTACTCTCCGTCCCTCCCCTTCTCTCTCACTCTCCCTCTTTCTAGCTCTGTGTCGTTGCAACATTCAAATAAATTTTAATTTAAATATAAAATTGCAAACGCATTTCATTAATTGTTAAGTGAATTCAATGGAATAAAGCTAAAGTAGAGATGCTCGACTGCTATAAGCCCAGTCTCTAAAACTTCTGTGTTTCCCAGCTGCAGGTGGAGTTGTAGAAAGATGCATGAATATGCAGACTGAGCTATATATATCTTTATATATACGTATATTTGCATATTGCCATTGACTTTGCAACTTTGTGATGTGGCGAGTGACAAGCGGAGATGTTTTCCAGGCAAACAAAGAAGTTCGTCGTCACCAAACATCTGACTATTTAGAGGATATAGCATAAGTTGCGAGACAGACTGTAAATTGTATAGCAGTACGACTATTGGCAGCACAGCAGCGCCCACCGGAAGTGCAACTCAAACATGAGTCCCACTGTACCCCTGTCCCACTGTGCCGCAGTCCGGTGCACTCAGAACTGGCTGCTGCAGCAAACAAAAGGCAGAAAGTTTTTCCTTTGCTGTTTGCTTCTGCCACTCAGCACTCAACACTCAAATAAATACTCACGACATTCATTCATCTCCATGGTCACATGTTTTGTGCAGAATCAGCTCCTATCGTACTTTGACAGCATTTGCATTTGGCCATCATATTTTATTTTGTCTACAAAGTTTTTCACTTTCATAATAAACTCTTGTTTCGACTGTGCTTCGTATAGTTTTTGTGCTGTGTGTGGTTCACAAGGCTCACACAGTTACTGCTCTGCCCTGACATTTTAAAGACTTTAAAAACTGGAGTATTATCAATCAAAGTTTCAAATATTTTGCTAATTTTAATAAAACGATTTCGATAGAATGCGATCGCCACATTTATCGATTTCTAAAAACTCAGCTCTTTAAAGTGTTGGTAAAGCTTTAAAGCTTACAGTTATCGCTGATTGGCGGCAGCTTCCTGCTTCTATTTCTCATTTTCGCCCTTTTTTTTGTTTGTTCATTCTGCCCTTTTGAATGTGTGTGTACGTGTGGGTGTACGTGGTCGCCAACTGATGGCAAGTGCAGATAAAACGACGCAGACGCTATAATTATGGCTGGCGAGCGAAATTTTATTTCATTTTCACTCAATGAAGCGCAATAATTGCTGCGATTAATGCAAATTCTTCTAAGCGCTTCAAAGGCATAAAATTTGACTGCACAAAAAGGCGGCACGTTGTGGGCGTAACACGCCCATGTCTACGATATTACGTGGAGAGACAACTGTCAACCCCTTACAAAAACGACCCTTTGCCTCCTGGCATCGACTTAATACTGGCAATGTGTATGCAAATGAGTTTCCAATGACTTGCTCCGAAAACAAAACACCGCAGAAACACAACAACAACAAGGATGATGTCTGTTGCACTTGAACTTGGCTCCTTCTTCGTCTCCCCATCCCTTTCCCACATGCACTCACAGTCATCGCTGGTGGCCATTAGCTGTGCTTGTAAGTGTGTGCGAGTGTGTGAAGAAAGCGAGACACTTTTACTGCAACCCATGTGGCAACGCAATAAGATAAGAGCGCAGCAAATTTTTCGTTTAATGCATGCCTTTAGTTCTCTGGCTTATCGCAAATTTAAAAGCCACTTCGCGTTGACAAGTTCAATTTGCTTGCTGCACTTACCAAAGTTTTACGACCTGAGTTGACCATCTATTCGGCTGTTAATTTATTAATGCCAATCAGAATTTTTAGCCGCGCAACATTTGAATTTCGTGAGCAGTGTTGCAAAGCTGCCAAAATTACATACAACTTTAAAGTGGTGTTGCCAGACTATGAAAACTTGTTGCTTTGTGACAAGTTGGCAGACCTGTAAGTAAATAAGAAGCAGACAAGAGGCTTATAAAACAAATTCTTATAAATTTGTGGCCAATACATAATTAAATCGTGCTAAATGTCAAAGCACACTTTAATAGGTACGTTTAAAAATGGTCGCACCACAACTGACTTAATGGCGGTTCTCGCTGGTAGGCGGCGGCACTGGATTCATCGGCAGTCACCTGGCCAAACACTTGGCCCGCAAGGGCTATGAAGTAACGGTTGTTTCCCGCATGCCTGGCACCAAACGCATCACTTGGCATGAAATCGAAAAGAATGGCATACCAAATGGTGTTAACACTGTGGTGAATGCCACCGGGCAGAATGTACTCGATCCGACTAGACGCTGGACACCTGGATTCAAGCAAAATGTCTGGAACTCTCGCATCAACTCGGCTAAGACGCTGGCCAATGCTATCCAAGCAGCGCCGCAGGTCAACTCCTTCGTTAACCTGTGTGGCGTGAGTCTCTATCGACCCTCACCCACAAAGGTGTACACCGAGAAGGACTCCGGAGAGAACTACGACTATATGTCCCGCCTGTGCCTTGCCTGGGAGGAAGCTGCTCGCGGTGAGCCGAACTCTGAGCAGGCCTGCAAAACTGTAAGTGCAGTCCAAAGATTTTCTATATATATTTAACTAATTTGCTTGCTTTAAGGCCATTGTGCGCACCGGCGCCGTTGTGGGACGTCATGGAGGCCTGATCAAGGGCATTTGGCTACCTTTCAAGCTTGGCTTGGGCGGTCCCATGGGAACTGGTGAGCAGATAATGCCCTGGATTCATATGCATGATCTCTGCAGCCTTATTCAGTACATTATGGAGAAGAAGCTATCAGGTGCCTATAACGGCGTGGCTCCTGAAATAATCACCAACAAAGGATTCTCTCAGGTAAGTAGCGTTTCTGCTTAATTATACTCTGTGCCAAAAATGCTGTTTCAACACTTCTTTTCTGCAGATCTTTGCTTCCGCTATGAACCGCCCTTGCCTGTTCAGTGTGCCCGAGTTTGTAGTCAAGACCATCTTCGGGGAAGAGCGCTCTGCTCTCGTGCTGGCCGGTGCCAAGATAGAGCCCAAGAGAACTCTCTCCTCAGGCTTTCAGTTCCAGTACCCCAGCGTTAAGGCTGCAGTAAACGAAGTAGTTGGCAAATAAGTCGGTTACACCCCAAAAAACACAATTATGCACAATTGGCACTGTATTAATTTGTTATTTAGTTTATATTCATTTTTTGTAATTTTTAGAGTTACCAAATTAATGTAGCGAATGGAAATATATATTTATATATATACGATTTATAATCTGTGTGCTATATACTATACTTAACTATATTTAACACAAAGTAAGTTGACTCTTTGGCGAAATGACCAACATTTTTTATGGGGAACTTTCAAAAATTATTCAATTTAATTTGTTTACTCATTAGTCATGCTCCCTTTACACCTCTATGGGCCGTGTATTATTAACTTGGCTAACTAATTGCAAGTAGAATTCATATAGTGAACCAAATAATGTCTTTAGTAAGACTGACTACTATTAAATACTCTGTATTTGTACAATTTTAAATAGTAAACTCTTTTTCTTTGACCCTGTAGAGGGTCTACACTCTGTCCTTGATTCATTTAAATCACATAAACGATAATTTGTGCTGTGGTTCACCGTAAATTTCAATGCGCTTGATATAAAAAACCTAATTGTGTTTTTAATAATACAATTGATTAGCCGATTCGAGTTTTAATGAATTAAAAAACTACTTTTTTAATCAGTCAAGAGAATCTGCAAAAAAAAGGCACTGAAATAATTTTGCAAACTAATTACAGAGTACAAAAATATAATTTTAGAAGCGGCAAAAAAAATAAAGGTAGGAGTACCAACTGTAAAAGACCCTGTACATTTCTTAAGTTAACTATTTTAAGAACCATGAGATATTTTGGACGAAAACAGGTTTATTTAAAGCTTTGTTACTATTGATAATGTGTGGGACTTAATCGAACATGCATTGTGGGCCTTATACACCCCTGGCAACCTTCTGAGTACAGGGTCTAAAAACGATCATTTATTTGTGCTCACCGCTAATGTAAATAATTAAGTGTGTGTTCTGATGCCGCAATTACACCCACAATCGGGGATCGCTATAAAACGGGAACTGAGTGGAGTAGAAGATCAGTCAGAGTTCCACTGGGAATCGGTTTAGAGCGAAAACTGGGGAAATGTTATCGAAATCTGAGCAAATATTGATCATCGTTGGGCTCTGTTTGGTATGTGTATTGAAAGATGGATTACTGGATAGTTGTAATGCCCGGTAATACCCAAATAGAGCGTGGCACAAGCGGATGTGGATTGCAGCAAGAAGCCCAAGTTCATGGATCCCAAGATCTGTTGTCCACTGCCGGAATTCCTGACGCCAGAAATCAAGGAGAAATGTAAGGAGTACAACGTAACCCTTCCGTCTCCTTCTCCTCCGCCCGCCAGTATGTCCGATGAGCAAAGCAGCGAGGGAAGGCGTCGTCATCATCATCACCACCACCATCATATGTCACCTCCAGTAAGTTGCCAAAATCCCTTTATCCCCCAGTAAACCGGTACTTAAAATACTTTCTTAGTGCTTCATGTCGTGCGTCTTCAATGAGACCGGAATCTACGAGGACAACAAGTTGAACGAGCAGAAGCTGAAGGATTACCTACAGGTGGTGTACAAGGGCAATGCCGAACTGCAGACCTTGGCCAGCGATGCCTTCACCAGCTGTTCCGCCAAATCTGATGAGTTCAAGGACAAGAAGGGCAAGCGTCCGCCACGTCCGTCACCTCCTCCTGGTGTCCCCGACTGCCCCATGAAGCCCACCTTTCTTATGGGCTGTGCCTACTGGAAGGTGCTCAAAAACTGCCCAGCTTCCGTGTGGAACGACAGCCAAGAATGCAACGATGTTCGCGAGTATTTCAAGACTTGCAAACCTCCACACCGTCGTCCCTCGAGCGACGAGAATTGAAAGCGATTTCGGTATGCTAAAACTATGCAAAATTACCTCAAAATTCAAACGGGAAAAGAAATGATCCTGTCTTGAAAAAATAAATTAATCCTGTAGAGAGTTGAAGTTTAGTTCATCTCAGATCATTCGTAAAAAGTAGATCAAGGGATTTTTATTGAATTGGGAGGAAGGTATGCATCGAAGGTATGGGAGGAATAAGTTAGTAGGAGCACCAAATATGGTACTTTACAGTCGGGTCTACTCCTCCGTTCGCTGCTGCTATTTAAACCGTTTTCAATTTCCTCACAATTTAAAGCGGTTTTCCCTCTCAGAATCACTTGTCCTTTGTGTTTCTTATCGGAAAATTCGCACGCCTGAAAGCGCAGTGAAATAGAAAATTAGATTTTCTTTGGAAAATTGCTAAGCGGGCGCATGTGTCGAGCAGTTTAGACCAGCTAGCTAGAGCTGGGAAACCATCGATAGTGCCGTCCATCGATGGTTTCCCCATCGATGGTTAAAACCATCGATAATATCGATGGTTCCATCGAAAATTTGTGCCTTTCAAAAAAGGACAGTTTTTATTTCTGAAATACATAAAAAAAAAAGTTCATTCACACTTTCCTTTGTACCTATTTAAAGAATAAATAATAATATCAAATTTAAAGAAATTATAAAAATGTTTTCTTGTAGTGAATTGTATTCAAATTAATATTAACTATAAATTTCATTTCGTTCAGATTCATTAAGTATAAGTAAATGTCTTAAAATTACACTTGTATTTTTCAGAGATCCATTTTCTGTTTCATTATACTTGGTTTTTTTTATAAACAAATAAAAAGGAAAATAAAAAATATAACAAAATAATAATACTTAAAAATAGGCAAAGTTCAACTGCGTTCCTAATACTATTAGTCTTTCAAGTTTCAAAAGTATTAATTATCATCAACATCATCATAAAGCCACTCGTTTTTGTTTAGGAAAATTAATTGATCAACAATATTTGCTTTTAAAGACGCCCTGCGGTCTGATATAATTTCGCCTGCCTTGCTGAACACTCGCTCGCTTTCCACAGAACAAGCTGGAATGGCTAAGTACTTAAGAGCACAACAACTTAGTTGATTCAATTGGTGTTCGTTAATCTGTAATAAAGCATATTATTAAAACTGTTAATTTAAATCGTATTGCAAATTACCTTCCAAAATTGTAGCGGGTCGATGTCATGAGATGAATTCCGCTGCTCAAGGTACTGCCTCATTACAATGATCGCATCCGCTCGGCGATTTGATCGTTTTTCTGACGCTTTTTTATCCAAAAATGTAAATAAAAATGATGATTGGTTTTCTTCTGGTAGTTCCTCCTCATTTTCTAGATTTGTCGTATTTTTGAACGTGACTAGTTCATCCTCAAGTGTTTGCGCTGCCTGTTGCGCATTAGTTGCATTTTGGAAGCCCTCTTTTTTGAAGCGAGAATCTAAAAGAGTTGCAAGTCTTGGAACTGTTCTATTTTCGTATTGATATAGTCTTTTTTTTATTCCGTTTATCAAAAATTTACATGCATCACTCCCGACGATTGTCTTCATATCTGGCAATAGCTTTTCTAAGGATTTAGTCAATGCCAATACTGCTGGAATTATTAATGAAGCCGTTACGGTTTTTGAGGCTGATGTGTGTTTTGTTGCCATTTCAAACGGCTCCAACACAGAGCATAAATCGTGAATAATACGGAATTGGTCCTCAGACAAGGGAGTTGGCGCATTTTGCGATTTTAAAAGCGTCGCAATAAGCGGCTCCCTTGTCTGCAAGACCCGTTGCAGCATATAAAATGCACTATTCCACCTTGTCGGCACTTCTTGCAACAAATTAAGGGGATTGTCCGTACTTTGAGCATTCTTAAATTTGGCGTAGGCAACAGAACTGCTTTTAAAAAAAGTTACAATTCTCTTCACACTGCTTAAAATTTCCTTTATTCTGATTTCAGCCATTAAATCCTGCACAACCAGGTTGAGTGTGTGTGAAAAGCAAGGCAAGTGCTTTTTTTGTAAAATGGCACAAGCTCGTATCATGCTGGCTGCATTGTCTGTTACAACGGTTGTGATTTTTTCGAAAATGTCCCAATCATCACAAATCTCACGCACTGTATTTGCAATATTTTCACTGCTGTGATTTGTTTCGCATATAAGTGGTCTTGTGGACAAAACAGCTGATTTAAGACTATAATTAAGGATGAAGTGGCAAGTCACGGTTATAAAATTTACATTAGCTCGAGATGTCCAAGTATCGGTTGTTATAGAGCAATATTTAATACTACTCAGCACCTCTCTCAGCTTTACCAGAGAACTTTCATACATGTTATTTAATATTACATCCTTCAAGTGTCTCCGGCTGGGCAAAATATACTTTGCATCCAAGGTGCGAACAAATTTTTTAAACCCAATGTTTTCTACAACACTGAAGGGTTGTAAATCAAGAGCAATCATTTTGGCCAATGCCTTATCCAGGCATGCTTTTTTTGCCGAGTTGGGCCCGTATGTTTCGCTGCGTGACAAAAATTGGTCCAATTTTGGAGCGATTGCTTGGACAACGTCACTTTGCGTTGATGGATGTACCCGCCTCAAATGCTCCATCATATTGGAAGTGTTTCCACTCGTGCGGTACTCCTTTCCGCAATGGCGGCATTTGGCATACATATTTTGCAGCTTTTCAAAATGGGACCAAACTTCTGACGTACCTTTTTTCCGTTTTCGGCTGGGCTCATCTGTAGTGGAGGCATTGCAGGTTTTATCTGAAATGTGATAAATGAGTTCAGTTTAGTTGCAAGCAATATTTTATTAAACGTAATGTACACTACGTACGGTATGAAATACTCACTTGTTGACGCGACAAATCTGTCCATTTTTGATGAGGAACTACTAAAATGGGTAAAAATGAATAAATTTTTGTCACCTTTTTAGTAAAAGAGCAAACAAAAACCAAAGGTTCAATAATCATGAATAAATTTATTAAACAAAAAATTTTAGCACTTACACGTGTTCGTTTTGCCACTCACTTTAAATTTAAGTTTTAAATGTCGATATATCGACATCGAAAAATTTCCATCGATATATCGCAAAATTAAAATTCCATCGATACTATCGATGGTCCCATCGATGGTTTCCCAGCTCTACAGCTAGCTGCTGGCGTTGCCTGATTTTCAATCAGTTTCAGACCAGCTGCCGTTATGGACGTGGAATTAGAACGAGCGGAGCAGGAGCTTCAAGATTTTCTGGAGGAATGCAGGAAACAGGAGTTTAGCGATGAGCAGATGAGGTACATCTGCCAACCACTGGTCTGGCACTACCGGAAAGAGAAGCTAAAGCGATGGATACTCTGGTGCTTCCTGCCCATTTTTGTGGTTTACCTGTTGTGGACTTACTGTGACACTTGCGCCTGGACAGCCAGTGCGGTGGGACGACTGCTGCTCATCCAGTTGCTGCCCTACTGGGACTGGACGCCCTACTACCACAACAGATGTTTGATTGAGCGGGCGCAGTCGGGTGGAAAGTCGCTGGAGGAGCCCAAGGCGCTGGGCAGGCACGAGACGCTCTGGGAAAATTGTGGCCTTTGTGAATCTCTGGGTAAGTTGAAGTACCTTAACAATTCCCTCAATAACTTCATTTCTTTTTGGACAGACTCTATGCCCACTGCCTCTAATGTGAGCTACTCGTGGCTGGAATCGGAGTACCTGGAGCGGGGATTACCCGTTATTGTCACCGACTGTCATCTGGCTTTGGATCTGCAGAGTCTGCTTCAGCGCATGCTGGACAAGGCTGGTCCTAAGCTGCTGTCGAGCAAACCTTGCGATGTGTCCACCAACCTGCTGCTGCGTCACCTTTTCAACTTAGGAGTGGCCCTGGAAAAAATACGGGACTTGGATTCGTCGTTTCCTTGGCAACTTCAGTTCCGAAATTGTGAGGCAAAAAGTGTCAAGGCCTCGAGAAGGTACAATTCAAAGCCCTACTACTATCCGCAGCACCTAGAGCCCTACTACTCCAGCTGGCTGCTAATGGTCAACAATATGCCACGCCCCCAGGAGGAGATTTATGTGCGCGGCCTAATCCTTGTGCAGCAGTTAAGCGGACACTTTGAGCTGCGTCTGCGTCCCAAGAAACCCTGCGATCAGAATCACTGTCCCAATCTCGGCCTGCGTCTCTCCGCCGGTGAGTGTCTGGTCTTCTCCACTGACCTCTGGCGGCTTAGCTACGGTCTGCAGAAGCCCAGCCCCGATAAAACCTCCATAGCCACCATCTTCGAGGTGGATTGGGAACGTTAGACACAAATAAAGAAATAAATCAATTTGATGAAGGAGCTCCATGGAAAGTCTCCTGGAATTGCTCCTTGATTGCTTCTCAAGAAGTGGCCTAAATTGTATTTACACAAAAACACTGATTACATTATTAGTTACAATTAAATATTTGCAATTGGAGGGATCCTAGGTAATACTGGGAGGATTTGGAGGGTTTCTAGGCAATACTGGAAGGGTTTTTGCACAGCTACATCTTGAGTGAATAGGATTTGTAACGACTAGGGGGAAAGGGCTTTTAGAGTTATTCGAAAGGGACCATTAATTAATTTTCTTAGGATTTCGAGGGAGTTAGGATAGTTTTGGAGAGTTTCTTAGAAAAATGATTGGGGATTAGTAGATTGGACTGCACTGAGCCTTTCTTAAACTAGAAAGTGTGTCAGAAATACTGAATTGGCCTTCTATTAATCATGCTTCAGAGGTTCAGAGGGATTTCAGGACAAAGAATGAAGGAGGAAGATTACTTTTAGGCGCGTCGACACTTGGCCTCAACGAGCTTTTGCAGAGTGGCTGTCAAGCTGTTTATGGCATCGATCTTCATGCGCTCAATGCGCTCCTGCTGAACCAAGGACATCTTTTGGATTTGCACCTGTTCACGCTGCAAACTGCGCTGCAGCTCCATCTTCTCCCGTTCCACGTCGAGTTTGCGATCAAAGTAATCCCGCCACCAGGCAGGATCCGACTCCGACTGGGACTGTGATTGGTCATACAATTTGCCAGGATTGGGAGCAAGGGTCAACTGATTGCTGTCCATGTGCTGCTCCTGCGACGTGCTACCTGTCTGATCTGCGTCGTACTCAAGCTTGGGCTGACGTACCTCCGTGGACAGACTGTTGCTGTCCTCGTCGAACTCGTCGTTGGACTTGCTGTCCAGTTGCACTTGTGGCTGCAGCAATACCTGGTCCACAGGTGTTATATAGGGTTGATCCTCTGGTGGCGCCTGGGGCGTTGCTGGCTTCTTTGGGTATGAATTGAGTTCCTGTTGCAGTTGTTGCTGCTGCTGTTGTGGTTGTTGTTGCTGCTGCGGCTGTGGTTGCACCTGCAACTGTTGTTGTTGCTGCTGCTGCTGTTGTTGTTGTGACGTCACTGGCTGCATATCAAAGTCCGCCTTCTTGCCCTGCAAGTACTTGAACATCTCCTCGAAGAACTCCCAGTGGACATAGCCCGAGACATATTTCTTGTTCAGATTCTTGTTGTAGGTGATGAGAATGTTGTGCCATTTCTTCTGAACCTTGGCAGCACTGTAACGGAATCCTAGACGCTGAAGCTGCCGGGTGCAGTGCAGCCACAGTGCCGTCCTCTTCTGCCTGCCCTCGGTGAAGCTGCCCTCCATGGGACCACGTATGTGGATAAGTGCCCGTGTCGCCTCCGTTGTCCAGGCCCGCTCGTAGGGACCACGACCAATGCTGTTCACACCCCCCGGCAGCTCTGCCTCCTCCAGCAAGCAATCATCATCCAAATCATCGAGTTCATCGTCACTAATTTGATAGGCTAAAACAAAGATATACTCATTAAAACATGGTACAAAATATACGTGTTGTTTTATTCATTTACGTCACGTGAGCTCGCGCTTTAAATTGAAATTTGAGCACTAGTCCATCTCTAAGCAACAGTAAGCTAGCCTGCCAACAACTCGCGCTCTATCTCGCTCGCACTGCATAGTATAACTTTCCCACACATTAAGTCTGCTTACACTTGTTGCTTGCCCATAGTGTTTCGATAAGAGAGAGTAGTGAAAAAGCTCTCTTGACCCATGACATTTAAATGAGCGCTGTTAGTGCGCTCTCGTGCTCTCCACTCTACACACTCTCTCTCTTTGGAAGTTATTGGCTTACCACCCACCACCCAACAGCACACAGCCTAGTCACCGCCCGCAGCTGCAAGGATGCTAGCGCTGCTGCTGCTACTGCGGCTGCTGCACAATCATAAGCGACAGTGTCAGCCTCAGTCGCAGCCTCTGCCGCTGCCCCGCTCCTCCCCCACGCAGATACACAAATTTTCACCAGCTTAGTTACTATAATTTAATAGGCACACTAAATAGTTGTAGTTATTTGCACATTTTGACTTACGTTCGATTTCCTCTATGCTGTTATTAGTCGCTGTTGTACCGTTAAGAATAATATGTGTCATTATTAACAGTTGCTTAAGCTGCTGTATTAATTAATTATAAGTTTGACGGCCAGCTTCTAACCTAGACCTGCCTGCGTTCAATAGTTTTCTGTTACTAACGAGGACATTTTACTCGCACTCGCACTCGCTGCAGCTTCCAGGCAGGAGAGCAAAATTGCGTACCCGCTCTCAATACTTGATAACTCTCTCACTTCACTCTCTCGTTTAGCACACAGATGCTGTTGGCTCTCTGGACTCAGATCTGCGAGAAGCTGTGACTGCAAGGCGGCTAGTCCATAGTGAAGTATCTAGAACAGGCTGTGATGTTTGTGTTTGTGGGTAAAGGGGGCGGTGGGGTTGAGCTGGCGAAGGGTGGTTAGCATCTGCGCACTATGGAAATTATTCTTAGGTCTGCAGCAGCAACTACCCTTGTAATCAAAAGATGATTTGAAGCTTAACTATGATGAGGCTAGTCTAAACATATATTTTTATAAAATACATTAAATTTATAAATTTCTTTTTTTTTTTAACGTTTTTTCGAAAAATCTGGTTTGTGTGGGTTTTCTTCTTTGGGGTATCTAAATTAGAGGAAAACATGAAAAAAGAAGTCTTTCAGTTTGACGGCACTACTTACTGCAGCAATAATTGAATGATGGATTTTAAAATGTAAAAAGCTAATCTTGGTTTTATGCGCATTTCAAAACATTTAAAACGAGTCTGGCAGCACCGCACTAACGGAATGCACGTCTTGGAGAGTTCAAAAAGCGTTGCCAAATGTTAGGTATCGTTGGCAGCTGATGAATCGCGCTGCCAGCTGTTGAACTGCGTTGCCAGATTTGTGCCGCATTGCCGGCTAAATTAAACGAGTTGGCAGCCCACAATGCATCGAAATTGCGCGTGTAAAAGAATTTGTTGATAGTTGTAATTTTATTTTTCCCACAAATTTTGTATTAATTGTTTAGTTAAACTAAAATGCCTGCCATCGAAAAGTGTGTCATGTGAGTAACAAGTGTTAAGTGTTCAAATAGCGTTCTGACTAGAGTTTCCACCTTTTTCAGCTACGACTGGAAGCGCCTGTGGCAAATGGTCTCGGGCATTCACTATGAGACTCCACAGGACACAGTTAAGAAAGAGCTGCTGGACGTGTGCTCCGAGCTGCAGGCCGGCGTGCTGCAGTTCAAGCCAAAGAGCGCCTCAAATGTACAGCTCTCCGTGCTACTCAAAGAGAAAAAACAAGAGAAACTGTTGATTTTCACTGAGCGTCTCCAGGAGGTTCTCAATCTAGAGTCGGCACAATGCTGGGAGATACTGTGCTACTATTTGACAAAAGAGTATCGCGGCTCTGCTAGCCTGCTCACCCAACTCATTTCCACCGAGACTAACATGAGCAAGTTATTGGAGGACATAAGGCATTACTACTCCCTGGAGCGTATGATTGTGCTAAAGATTGTGAAGAACATGCTCGTCTTCTATAATGTTCCCAATCACCCGTACCACAATGAATACCGCGCTGTAGTGGACAAGATAACACTGCCACGCTTACTTGACTCCTACCTAAATCAGCTGGACAGTCTGATCAACGAGTTACCGCCAAGGAAGCTGCTAGCGGGAGAATGCTACCATTCCCCCGACAGATTGACAAGTTGGTCGGAGCGTAATGCGCGCGAAACGAATGAGGTGCTACACATTCTGTTGCTCCTTAGCGAACACATGCCTATGGAGCTGGTGCACATTAAGCGAATCTTCGGCATCATCAAACAACACTCATTTGGACGCATTCAAAATTATCTGGACGAGGGCAGTAATCTGTATCACCAGGAACTGATCAAGAATCTAATATACTCAGAACTTATGCTGCTGCTCAAGTGCCTGGACTTTGAGCGACCTAAGGAGCATGCCCAGCTCATTGAGCAGCTTATCGATGAACTGCATCTGCAGATAGCCAGCATGCATCATAGGCCAGAGCATGGACCGCTGCTCCTGGTTTGGATGCTTCTTCGCCTGCGTGGTACCAACGATGCCGAGGATGCCAGCAGTCTGCTGCGCTGTCGCCAGTTGGGCAAACGTGCTGTAGAACTCAAGTGCTTTGTGCAGCTCCATGCGATGATCACACATCCCATGTTCGCCGACGATAGTCTGCTCTCCCGGCTTGTTAGGAAGACCATCTACAATCAGTTGTGCCATCTGTGTGAACTCTTCGATGGCGACGGCAGCTGTGCGCGCCACGAGGGTATCTACGAGCTGCTTTGTGAACTGCTCTCCTGGCCACAGCTGGCCAAGGAGTTTTGTAGCTCCGAAGGTAAGATATCTTGAAACTGTCAGTAATTTTTCAATCCCTTAATGAGTACTTTCTTGGCCTACAGATGCTGGCGTACGTTCACTGTACAACACGCTGCTGGAGAACTTTCCACTGCAGTTCGTCAACCTGGCCAAGCTGGCGCAGGCGCTCACCAAAGCCGGACAGGGGAACTATGTAAATTATGTCCCAGCAGACACTCCTCTAGCTTACTAAAATGTTATTCTTCTCTTTCTAAAGGTAAAAAGCCAGCTGGAGGCGTTGCCGATGCTGGCATTGCTGTACGACGAGCGACAGCTGCAGCTCAATGAGCTGGGATCGGATGAATACGAGTTGAGTGCTGTGGTGAAACCTTTTCCACGCATCGACTACGTTCTGCCCGTGGGCACTGGCTGCACAGCTGTCCAACATCCCAACGGCTTCTATATGCACTTCCGCTGTCAGGTGAACTTCTTTAACGCACTGCATCATGAGATCAACTGTCTGCTGCTCGAGAAGGCCCAGCTCCACGGGGACTTTGACTCCAATGAACGCATACGGCGCGTAGAAGCGGGTCTCAAGTATTTGGTGCTGGCGGTGCAGCGCACCAAGTCCATCGATGGCATCAGTGCCGAGATGGTGCACCCCACCGAGATGTGTGTGGATTTGCTTAGTAAATTCAAGGGTGTGCAGTGTCCACCGGTGGGTCTGCTCTCCAGTTGCCTAAATGTTTGCACTGCTCTGCTCCCGCTGGTGGACGAAGAGATCTTTCGACGTGTCAGCAATCTGGACATTCTACCCACAGTTAGCAACGAGTCTCTCAAGGATTTCAAGCTTTATGCCAGCGCCGTTTGCTTCGAATCCCGTTTCCTGGGCTCTGTCATCGACAATGTGGAGAAGAAACAGGAGCACTACGAGTTCCTCCTGGCCTACCTCGGTTTCCTGCGCACCTATACCAAACTGAAGCGGAAACGCTTTTTCCAAGTAGAGCTACCGGGTCTCATCTTCCTGCTGCGCGATGTCTTCCCTCACCTGCACACCTGGCACTTCCGCTCGCAATCACAAAAGAACAAAATCTACTTCGAGGTTCTCAGCTTCATTTGTGATCTCTTCGACATGCTCGGAGGGAGCGCTGCCTCCAACTGTGAGCAGAGTCAGTTATTGCTCAATGTCTGTGTCTACTCGCTGCTCAATCTGGACAACGGCTTGATTCTGCTCAGGTATGTTTAGACCCTGTACTAAAAGTAATACTTTTTTAACACTGTTCTTAATTCTCCTTCTTCCTTAGATTTGTGGGTGTGGGCAACGCCTTCGTGCAGTACACCATGGAGCTGGAGACGAACTGGATGCAACAGCAGCCACATGGACTCATGATGCTGGTGCGTCTCTCAATGCGAATTCTGATGCAGTTGCTGTCGCTGAAGAGTCACGTCTACAGCACTGACACATTGTCCCCCTTGGAGGCCCTGATCTACACGCAGCCCAAGCAGCGGGATACACTCCGCATCATACCCACTGTGTGTAGTTACATGAGCAACATATTCGATCGCTGGTTGCCCATTGTCTCGTGTCGTCTGCTCAAGCGAATTGCTCTGGAGTTCAATATGTCCTTGTTGGCCTGCCTAGACATGGAGGCGGATCAGATCCGACTGACGTTCATGCAGAAGCTTCCAGATGAGCTGGAGAGTGACTCGGTTAAGATCGCCATACTGGAACTGGTGGAGGCGTGTATTGCCAAGCAACCGGGTGTGACTGAGGCCTTCTTCAAAGTCAACTATGGCCACGAGAAGCGTTCGTTCTTTGCCTTTGGCAAGGAGTGCACTCCCAGCATTGGCGACAGCATCGTCACCTACATGAAGGAGTTCCTCGATGCTTTGGAGGCTGAGCCATTGACTATCCAACAGATGCTGCCCAGCAAGATCATGAACATCTTCCACTCGCTGTGGAAGCACAATCTCCAGATGCTAGTGGATGAGCTTTTGAAGCAGCCGCGTTTCTGGACAAAGCTCTGCAGTCCGCTCTTCAGTGAGCCCACTGCGCAGCCACAGGTAACCTATCCCTTCCATTCCCTTCCTCTTGGTCTCCACTAAGATAAGTTTGCTAATTCCTACCTTCCAGGTGCGCGTCTACACACAACTGATCAACATCGTGTCCATCGAGGCCTACAGCACGGCCAAGAACCAGAATGCGGAGCTTCGGGAGGTGCTAAAGCGATTCTTCGAGCGGGATTGCTTCCAGCAGTGGCTGAACTATGTCTTCGACATGCCCAAGGTGCCGGCCACGCCCAGCGAGGAGCTGCCCGATTGGATTTGCTGCCTGCAGTCGTTCAAGGACTTGATTGTCATACTCCTCAAGAAGCAGCCGAACTTCATTGCCATTCCGGATGCACAGTTCAAGCTGCTGGCTGAGAAATGTCTCACTGTGCTGGTGGATCGGGCACACTACTTGGACGACATGCGTCCCTTTCTCATGCTGGCCGAGCTATACATTTTCCTGCTGCTGAGATTCAAGCACACCTACACCAGCAACGAAAAGGAGGAAATGCAGCTGATGGAACAGCTCCTGCAGC
The DNA here is from genome assembly GCA_035047505.1 of Drosophila parthenogenetica. NCBI lineage: Eukaryota > Metazoa > Arthropoda > Insecta > Diptera > Drosophilidae > Drosophila > Drosophila parthenogenetica. Next base: position 9,314,582 of record JAWNPM010000087.1, read on the forward strand.
TAATGAATCGCATCTGCTCCTGCTACGAGGATCTCCATGTGCGGGCTAAGGAGGCTTGTTTGGCCATCATCACCAAGTGTGCGCACCTCTACACGAATCTGCTGATCAGGGATTCATCGATTGCTCTGCGTTTCCTTAACTCGGTCGTGAGCATCATCTGCACTGAGCTCCAGAGCATGGAAAAGTCAGTGAATCTGGAGCAGACCCAATTCCAGGCACTGTCAACGAACGAGGAGCTTTCGTCAAACTCACTGATCCTTTGCCTCAATCTGCTCAAAGCCGTGGCTAGTATATTCCATCAGGATGGACCTGGTAACTGGGATCTGCCATTCGTCTCAGTACGTCTCTTCCAGCGTCTGCTGCGCTGCATCTCCTACACGCTCCCACTGCACGGCAAGCGCCAGCTGACACAGCAGCTCCTGGACGTGCTTATCGTCTTCGCCAAGAGCAACTGCTCCGTGGAGTTCCTGCACTGCGATGTGGGTGAACACCTCTGGCTAAAAATGCTCCCGCCACGTGAGCTGCTCCAGAGTAAACTGGAGTTCAGCAAGAGTGTAAGCACCAGCGACGTTTGGACCATGGAGCAGTGGTGGCCCATCTACGCCCGTGGCATTGAACTGGTCAACATCATCTACGACAAGCACAAGAAGTGCTTCCTGCAGGAGACCCTGCAGTTCGTGGGCATTCACGAGGTCTACCTTGTGGACTCACTGCTGCTGGGCAAGCAATCACTCGAGCCGGCTGCCATGCAGCTGATCAAGTCCACCATTTCCCTGGTCGCCAGTCTCACGGAGCACCACAAGGAGTGGGCACAGGACCACTCCTCTTCGCTATACAATATTATGGTGCGTAATGCTTGACTATTTAGACCCTGTATGCATGTAACAGACAGAATAAGGCTTCTCTTTGCCCATGTTGCATGTATCTTTCCGATCGTAGTGTATATAGCTTTGTCCTACTCTTGTTTCTAGAACGCCGTCCAGGGTCTGATGTGCCACACCACCTCCATGTTCCATCAGCAGCGCAATCTGAAGTGTCTGCTCGCCGGTCGGCGCTCCCAGCTGGAAATTCTACGCAGCGTTGAGTCTATAACCATCAGCGATGACGTCATCAACGCCTGCAATGAGTAAGTTGACTCACCTGTTATAAGATAATACAGTCCATGCCAATACATATACTAATTTGTACTCCTCAGTCTTACAGACATAATCATCTACTGTGTGAAGGCCTTGCAGAAGTTTACGCCCGATGTGATGGACCTGCTGTGCTCCAGTTACTACGAGCCCCACAAATGGCAGCCCATTTTGGATGTCAAGTTCGGAGCTCCAAAGCTCAACGAGGGAAACTTAACGCTCACCTTTGGCATGGTCCTCAACATGGTCAGCATCTACGTGAAGGCGCTCAATATGGTAAGTGAATACGATTCTAAGGTAGTTCTTACTACCCCTTATTCCCTATGTAGTATTAAATAGTATTTTCTAATCTTCTGTAGCAAAACCACGGCTTTAACGAGGTGCCACTGAACGTGCTGTCCAGTGTGGAGCAGGTCGATGGCACAAGCTGTGCCTCTACAGGAGCTGCAGGAGCAGAGGCTAACATGACCACGGCGAGTCCAGGCCAGCGAGGCAGCTTTACCAAATCGCTTTCCACCAATTCTATCTCCTCGGCGACGTGTGCCTCCAATGAGCTGTTGGCCCATCTCGATGGACAGCTGTGCCTAGTGGCACTGGAGCATCTCCTGATGCTGGTAGCCTCGCAGAGCATGTACTATATAAGATCCCAGGAGTTGGAGCCGCGTTGGAAGCAGATCGTGAGGCGGGACATAAGCAGCGAGCTGCTCAGTTTCCATGAGTTTGTGCGTCGCAAGGTCATCGTGGACTATCGAGACTCGCGGTGTCAGTGGGTACGCCGCAAGCATGGTCTGCTCAAGCTCCAGCACACAGACGGCGCCACCACCAGTAGTAGTAGTGGTAGTCCCACCACAGTGAGTACCCAAGTGGCACGTCGCAGCAGCAGCAGCACCACAGCCAATGAGCTGCGCGTGAATGTCGTTAGGCGTCTCCACCTGCAGCAGCAACAGCAGCAGTTGCGTGGCCCAAGTCAGTCAAGTGCCTCCCAATTTGAGATGACACGCCTCCTCAGTCCCATTGCTGCACCGCAGGGCGTTCAAAACAAAATGGAGGCCTCGACGCCGCAGGGAATTGCAAGCATGGACATTGGGGTAACTCCACGGGGAGCACTAGAAACCCGTAAACGTATCTGCGAACAGAGCTCAGTGGATGAACTGGTGCCCATTGAGGTACAATACTTCCCCGCTAGCACGGAAACGGGCTACTGTGAGCTGTCCCAGGTGCAGCTGGTGGAGGAGGATTATTTGCAGCTTATGTCCGCTCTGTTCGGTGTTATCCCTCAGTCTGAGACTGCAACGTGAGAGCTCTAGTGCTTTAAGATGATTTTTATGTAACTGATTTTGAATAAAGTTTTAAAGAATAAAGCAACGGTGTCCACATGTTAAATATTCTACAACACTCTCACACATACTGTTAAAAATTCTTCAGTGACCTTCATTTAAAATAAAGAGAGCATGTGAAACGCAGTGAACGATCTGTGTGCGTGTGTGGCTGCGGCAGCAAAGCCGGCAGAATTCTTAGTTCAGCTCACGCGTGGTACACAAATTCGCTCTAAAGTGTATACAAGTGTGCGTGTGCGTGAGTGCAAGAAGTGACGTCACAGATGAGACGAGCCCCCAACGAAGTGAGAGAAACACGAGGAAGAGAGCGAGCACAGCTGGAAAAAGCACTCCCACGCTAAGCATACGGTCTTATCGCTCTCTTTTGCTCACCAAGTTTCGCGCTTCCGTTTATTCAGTGCTGTCGCTCATTGCGTGTCGAAACTAGCCATTTCTTCGGCACAATTGTAGTAAGGGATTTACTTTAATTTGAGTTAAAGGTAATTATTTTAAATTTCAGGCTTACAAATTATTACTTATTCCCAAAACTCTTTTACTAAAAAATAACCCTTTGCAGGCAATTAGCTTGTGTTTTGCTGCTCCAGCTTTTTTGGCAGTAAAAAGTATGGCAACACTGGCGCCGTTGCCGGGCAGGCTGCCTAGCTTACTCACAAGTAAAACATTGCCACGCAAAACCAAAAGAAGTCTCAGCAGCAGCAGAGGCGGCGGCAGAAGTTGCTGTTCTTGTTGTTGTTGGTTATAACAATGCTAACGTCGGCGTCGCGGTCGGTGTCGCTGCCGCTGTCAACGTAACCGGTGCGGTGAGCAGATTATGAGTTTGGCACTACATTTGCTTCGACGTCGGTCCAGTCGGTGCCAGTAGCTTTTGAGTTGTCAAAGAGAACGCATGTGCAGAAAAAGAAGCGCAGAAACGTGAGCACGCCCCAAAGATATACATAACAAAGTTAAACAGTTTCATTTAGCGTGTGTGAATTTGAGAAAGCGGAGTAACGTAGTCAAAAGAAAATTGAGATAAATAAAGCAGTGATTTGTGAAGCGTGACTTGTGACTAGTGATAATGTTTAAAGGTGTTCCAACGCTTGCGAGTCTTAATCTGCGTTTGCTGCAAACTGGAAACTCTCGTCGAGCTCTGCTGCTGCGACGCGAGAAGGCGACAGCAACAAATTTGAATCTAGATGATGCAAATTCCACCAACACCAACACAAACCAAATAGATGTCTACAGCGAGGAGGATCTCCTGAAGCGCAGCAAATTCGGTCACACTGGCAAACAGATACGTCAAAAAATCGCCACTGAGGTAAGTTTCGAAGTTGTCCCTCTGCCCAAATAACAGCTGACTCCACCCCCACACCCTTCCCCTTCCTGCGGACACACTGTGTTGCGTTACCCGTGAATTTTGTTTGCATCATAAAATTATCGATTTTTACATGCGAATTAAATTTAAGAATTTCATATCGCATGTGTTTTGACACAACAACTAAATAAATTTTCTAGAATTCTAAAAATAAAAACAGACGCATTTTCTGCGATTTAAAACCAAACACATATATTGGCCAGATAAAGAATTTGTTTACCAGAAAGTACTAAATTACATACACTGTGAAATGTGCGTTTTATTTCGCCAGAAAGGAGCGAATTTTCTGGCTTCTTATCGGCTAAAAAGATACTACCATTCACGCTAGCTTTTAGTTTCGTTAGATAACTGTGTAATTAAGTCTTCCCAAAAGTTACGTGCCCAAAAATAGGAATAAAAAAGCGCTAACTTTACCGTTATCTTATCAGAATTTGCATCTGGTTAGTCAAAGCGTGACTACTGCAAAATCGTATGGGTAAATAAATCTGACGTCTGTATGAATTAGTCGTCGGGAGCAAGGTGCAAACGACTGAGTGATACCTCATTTAGCGTTTAGGTATTACAAGTCATTTCCTTTATGCTTACAGCGGTTTTTATGGTGCCCGCCATAAATAAGCGCCAGATCCCACGATAAGAATTATTGACCGAGACATTGAAATTGATTTGTGAATGGATTCACTGCTCGGTCGTCGCTACAGATACCCATTCCACCAATGCTCACTCGGTACAACACTTAACACACCTATACATATACTTATATATATAGCTGATTCATACATATATTAGCACACCCATTCTAAACACGCCAAAGTCACGAGAAAAATGTCACAGAAAAGAAATGACAACGACGAACGTGAATTTGGTCAACACAAAACTAATTCGAATACGAATACGAATACATTTGTGAGTACGTCCAAACTTTGCATACATATACAGATGTATATGTATGTGTGTGCATAGGTGTGAGTGTGTAAACGTTTCTTTTCGGCTCTGCTCTCAAAGAAATTAGCGAATTTCCGCTAGTGATGACACTATCGCATCCAAATTGGTTGTCAAAAGATATTTAAACACCTTTAAAAGTTCTTTTAAAGCGCCAACTTCGTCGTTCTTCCACTTCGGCTGCTCGATGATCAGTAAGTCAGTGGTCTAAAGTACTTGTACAAATATTGATTATATAACTCTTACCTCATTTAATATTAGTACGTAACATATTGTTGAATAATCCCCACAGTTAACCATCGCTAACATATACCACCTGGCGTCATAAGTTTTTTTTTGTTTTTGCACATTTGAGTTTCGTTGCTAGGGAAGAAAAAAATTTAATGTTCTTAGGTACGCACACACTCACACAGACACACGCTCACTAAGCAACTCAATACATGTGTGAGTGTGATAAAATTTTGGGTACTAAAACAAGCCCCTCGCACACTCACACACACATGCGCAAGTATACTCGCACGCATGAGAGTTGGAGATCACATGGGGGCGCCGTTGTTGAGTTTTTGTAGAGATGTTGTTGAGAGTTGGTGAAATTGTTGAGAGCAGTAAGCCAGAAATATGTAAACAGATGCACTAATGAGCAAAACAACAATATGTCTGTATGTGTGTTTGTGCGCCTACACATACAAGCAAACGCACATGTGTATGTGTGAACATATTTTGATATTTTTGGGTTTTTTGAAAAAAAAACAATTGTATATTTGCATTTCGTGCGTCAAATTTTGCAAATACTTTTGCTTTCGTTTGTGAAAGCTGTCATTCAACAGAATCTTCAAAAAAGCAATAAAATCAACTTAAAATTATATTTTTGAATTTTCAAGTGTAATGCGAAATGAAAGAAACGGAAATTTAAGACCTCAGTTAATGTTGTTTACCCAAGAGAGTGCCCATATTGAGTCCAACATCCCAAAGCAAATAACACGTGTTGAGCTTCTTAGACCAAAATGCGTCAGATTCGAAATCCCCTCCCACCTATTTAAGCTTTGAATTAACAGATTAACAAACCCCCCCTACTCCGCCTTCTCTCTCTGTGTGATGTCATGGAGCACTGGCGGTAATCCAATATTTTCCGTCAGGTGTTCAATTACCCCATTGCCCTTTCGCCTATCCGGAGCGCCATCTATTTAACCCGCTAAATTAGATTAATAAGTAATTCAATATGGTCACGAGAACGGGTTTTCTCGATAAGTGATATGGCTAAACTTCAATTCCATTTAATTTAATTTAATCAATATTCTAATCCAGAAATGCCAAAAACTGCTGCCGGCAGAGAGTGCTTGCCAATACAAACAAACAGATTGAATTTACACACACAAAGAGAGGCAAACATTTTTACATGCACTGCAACAAAAAGATGGTCTACTTTTGTATAAAAACTTTTAAGCATTTCGCTGGTAATTAAAAACTAAGACTCTTTTCTGCAAGTGTAAGCTCGTAGGCAAGCAAAAACAACAAGCCATGCAAAGAAGAAGGATAAGCAAAGAAATATGAAAATTTGTGCTTGCACTTGACATTGCTCTCTCAATGTCACTCTCTTTAAGCTGCGTGCACCAATAGCAGAGCTCGCTCTCTTGTAATAACGGCACTCGCAGCTAGTGCAATGGAGTGGGGGTAACGGTGAGTTTATGCACTGCTGTTCTTATCCAAACTTCATCGAATACTTAGCAAGCCTAGAATTCAGTGTCTTAGCCTTTGTTTTGTTAAAATTACTCTTTTAAATTTAAAAGTTGTAGGCATCTTTGAATACTACAAATATTGTTGGTTTAAGTTATGCGTAATATACGAATAGTAATCAATCTTGTACAGGTAAATAAGAAAAGATAATTACGATAATTAATGAGTATATAAGCTATATAAATAAGTTATTACCAATTTTGGTTAGTTCACTGTGTGTTCTATAATGAAAGTGGCCACATCGAAGTTGGCAACGTTTAAAATGTTTGTACGTGTGAAATGCAATTAATTAAAATACTCGTAATACTTTTAATTGAAACGTGCTCAGAAATTAAATGAATTCTTCACACTTTCTGTCTCACATTCCAGAAGAAACTACGCGCTCCGCCGCTATTGAATTTGGTCTTTGCCAATCGGAAGTTATCCTTTTACGATCCCAGCTCTGGTCCCAAACCTACTGAGGAAAATGCCAAACCGTAAGTGATCCCAATTATATATTTTGGATTAAGTATTAAAAAAATTATATCGCACTAATACGAACTAACCGCAATGCACTCTAACTGTAACTATATTCAGATAACACTAGTAAACTTTAGAATATGGCAAGCTTCATCTTGACTTTTTCTTATCCGATTTTATACAAAGTTATATAAAGAAAGTCAAGAGAAATAACTTACCCAACTTGTTATAGAGTTTTTAGTGCATAACATTCCTCCGATCTAAATACAATCCTATTCGTCTGTTTCCTAGTGTTATATACAAATAATTAACAATAAATTTCACAAAATATTTGAGTTTCCACTTTGCATCCACTCGTAACTCCCACTTACTGTAAAAAAAACACACGCGACTTCCGAATGCCACGTGTGTCAAATGACTTAAGTAAACATAATCTAGAAAAAATTGGCTCCAAATACTTATAGTATATAGATTCCAAATCAATCGGTGCTCGTCTCCAACTGTAACTTAAACAAAACATATCCATTTATAGAACCGGCTCAAGTTGACTATGTTATTTTTAAGTCGGATCAGTTTGAGCACTTCTCTGATCCGGTATCGCTAAAGTTGATTTGCTCAATTAGCGAAATCGGAATAAATTCAAAAAAGAAATATTGCAATCTTGTTGTTCACATTTAAAATGCAAAAAAATATTTGCCTTGCACATTTACAAAAATTTGTTAAGAATTTTGGGATGCATGCCAGAAATCGAGAAAAATATGAAATTTGTTATTGTTTTTCTGCTGTCTGTTTTGTCTGGCTGTCCTAGGCAAGGACGCCAGACTTTTGCTACCCTGTATGCCTAGTTTATATGGTCTATATAGGTTATTTTCACTGCTATGCGAATACTTTTTTTTATGGGGTTCGTCATCGCGCGTTTACGCGTTAATTGAAGGCAATCTCGGGCATAAAAATAAATTAACATACTTTTATTAAACGAAGAATCGCAATTCGCTCGACTTGATACGAATCGATTGATTGATACACTGAAATAAATTTGAGGTATGGTGCTTTGGAAGCGTAAGCTAGTCAAATATATATTGATACGCCCTAAAATTGATTGCTTCAGCAAACCTAGGGGGTCTTATGGGGTACCATCTTTTCTACTTGTTTATTTTTGAAATCACATGAGATGTAAGATTGAAGAACATGTAATTTTTTGTCAGTGTATTTATGAGTGGTGCCGTTGTGCTGTTCTACATGTGCTGACAACTATAAAACTGTTGCCCCATCAATGTGGCTTTCATTTCGGCATCGACATCGGCTGCGGACTCGACGTCCATGTGAGTGCCCAGAACTGTGCAAAATTTCGACTGAAAGAAACCTTTGAGCCCATAAGAACCTATCAGAAAAGTTGAGTGAAAAATGGGAGATCGCAGCCTGAGATTGTTGCAGTACGCGACGGAGAAGGCTCCGCTACCCCTTGATGGGTACACGCCCGAGGAGGCAGCCGAGTTTAAGGACAGCATCCGCCAGAAGATCCTCGATGATCTAAAGGGTATGACGGGGGAGGAGCTGATTCAACTCGTCAAGCAGAATGCAGCCAAAGTGGAGGAGGATGAGGCCAGGGAAGCGCAGTCCAATTCGAATGCAGATCGGGTGCAGGACGATGCGGATTTGATTGATGCTGAAATCATTGCCGAAATGGTTGCGGGCATTTGCACGAAAAGCCAGAAATCGACGTTCATTAAAGTGATTACCAAGTACATCAGGTAAATTGCGACAGCGGATAAAAATTTCCACTGACTCATGCGACCCTAAACTGTCTGGTTATCTCAAGACGAGCCCCTTCTGATAGCTGACTGCTATAAACTTGTAGGCTCGTGACGCGTGACGCGAAATCTTATCGAACGCAATCAAAAGAAAAGAAAGAAATGCGAAGCATAAAGTCAAATTGAGTTCACTCGCTCTTCTTGTACCTAGTGTCAGTGCAGTGAATTTGTGTGAGTGAGTCAAGGAGAGCATGAGCTGCTACCCTTTTGCAGCATCGTTTCAGTGATCTATTTTCTACTTACCTGTGAAGTTTTACCTGCTTTAATTAGCTGGCAAATATTTGTGTTATGATAGGCGTAAGAGGCGTGGTATTCATAAATGTATTTTGAGTATAAAATGTCTAATTTGGTGCATTTAACTCTTGACTGTAGATTTAGCACACCCTTTCGCTACAGGGTATACATTATAGCCAGCTGTCTCCAGGCAGCAGTCGAGCGGGGCTATAAAAGTACTCAGTCAGTCAGTCAGTCTCTGCAATCTATGAAATCGCACCTTTGGCCAGACAAACAATACCCGATGGATGAATATTATAATGGAGCAAATATCTGGTCGAATCCTCGCGATGTTTGCACGCTCGAATTGGCATAGAATGGGAAGTTAATTAATTTATTTTATTGGCAATAACATGATTTAGAAATTAGCGCCTTTCCGCCCATTCCCAGTCCCAGTTTCCAACCTATTCCCAGACAGTCGCCCTCTTGCTCTATATCGCTATCTCTTTCCGTGTATAGCCATAAAAAGTCACACATTCGGATAATGTATAAAATGTGAGTCGGTTGAGCGTTGATTTTCATTAGGCTTTCAACCGTTGAGTTGATTTGAGTTGATTCAATTCGATTTGAATTGATTTGAGGGAGTTAGAGTCAGTTTTTGAATATTACGTATACGCGATGGTGCTCACTGAGGACTTAAAACGCCAGAGCGAGGATGGTGAGGCCGCCAAGGAGCGAGAGGAGAACTATAGGCGTGGCAAAGAGCAAGAAACAACAGAGACAGCCGCAATGATTGAGGAAATCATTGAGGGCATTTCCCTGCAAAATCGTCGTGGCACAATAGTTCGCACCATTTCGGCTATAATCAGGTAAAATTAGATCATGCGATTAATATATCTAGTGGGAACTATAAATAGTAGGATACTAAAAAACATATAGTCTCAGACACACCCATCCAAAGACAACAACACACATTTTATGACTCTGAAATTGCGTTTCGTTTTATTGCGACACATGGAAATGTGTAATTTGGCATTTAATCAATAATTATATATATAATTATTACATACTATATATTTTATTCCCTTAGAAATCAGCGACGCCACTACTCGATAAGGCCGTGAGTATTCCGGTGATTTAATTCGGTGTTTTATGCTTTTTCCCCCCTTATTTACCACATTTTGTTTGAAGTAGTGCTGTACCTCGTCGCTCATAGTTTTCAAACTCCCCCAATTGAAATTGATTAAAGCATTTGATTGATCAGATTTGATCGATGTGATCGATTTGATCAATTTGACACACAGACACCCTCCACACAGCAACCAACTGAATCAAGTGACTCAAATCGTTTTAGTTATTTTTAGCTGCGAGTTCATCCAAAATAAGTTTTAGTTATCAATTATCACATTCATTAAACTCGTTTTCATGGGCTTCTCTTGTGTTTTGTATTTTGGAGTATTTAAAGTATTGTTTTTTTGGTATTTTTGGTATTTTTTGACTGCTTTTCCACATACGCATGCTAAAAAGAACCGCTTGAAACCACTAAAAGTTCCCCTTTTCAATTATCGTAGCACTTCGGAGTGTTCCATGAAAAATATTTTAATTTTCTTTTATTTTTTGTGCTTACAGCCATCGGGAGCAGGAGCAGCGCAATGCGGAGGACGTGCTCTTCGACATGTTCGCCAGCGAGGAGACCGGGCTCATCTCCATGGGCAAGTTCCTGGCCGGACTGAAAACCACTGGCATTCGTCGCTCCGATCCTCGGGTGCGCGAGTTGATGGACAACCTCAAAAAGGTGCACAAGCTAAACAACTATGAGACGGGCTCATCGGCGGAGACACAGCATTTGAATCGGGAGACATTCAAGGCGTAAGTTACTCGCATTCCTTTGTTATCTCCTCTCCTTTCTCCTACCCCATCCTAACTGATCTTTTCCCCGTTCCTCCTTCTTATATACCAATACATTATCTAATCAAATCACTTCTCTCTCTCTCCCCTCAGCGTTGTTTCTCCCAACATTGTGTTGATTGCCAAAGCATTCCGTCAGCAGTTTGTCATCCCGGACTTTTCCAGTTTCACCAAAGACATTGAGGAAATCTTCAACAACTGCAAGGCAAACACCTCCGGCAAACTAGCCGATTACATTCCTCAGCTTGCCCGTTACAATCCCAACTTCTGGGGCCTGAGCGTCTGCACCGTGGACGGCCAGCGCTTCTCCATTGGCGATGTAGACGAGCCTTTCACCCTTCAGAGTTGCAGCAAACCCCTGACCTATGCCATTGCCCTAGAGAAGCTGGGTCCCAAGGTAGTGCACTCGTTTGTGGGCCAGGAGCCCAGTGGTCGCAACTTTAACGAACTTGTGTTGGATCAGAACAGTAAGTGAACCAGTCCTACACAGGAATTACCTTTCCTAACTAATCCATCTCTTCTTTCTCTCAGAGAAACCCCACAATCCAATGATCAATGCTGGAGCCATTTTGACCTGCTCCCTGATGAATGCCCTGGTGAAGCCAGACATGACCTCCGCGGAGATCTTTGACTACACGATGAGCTGGTTCAAGCGCCTGTCGGGCGGTGAATACATTGGATTTAATAACGCCGTATTCCTATCGGAGCGCGAGGCTGCTGATCGGAATTACGCTCTAGGCTTCTATATGCGGGAGAACAAGTGCTTCCCGAAGCGCACCAATCTGAAGGAGGTGATGGATTACTATTTCCAGTGCTGCTCCATGGAGACCAACTGCGAAGCCATGTCTGTGATAGCCGCCAGTCTGGCCAACGGTGGCATTTGTCCCACAACCGAAGAGAAGGTCTTTCGTCCGGAGGTTATACGGGATGTGCTCTCTATCATGCACTCCTGCGGTACCTACGATTACTCTGGCCAGTTTGCCTTCAAGGTCGGTCTGCCTGCCAAGACTGGAGTCAGTGGTGGCATGATGCTGGTCATTCCCAATGTGATGGGCATCTTTGCCTGGTCACCGCCCCTGGACAGTCTGGGCAACACAGTGCGAGGTCTGCAGTTCTGCGATGAACTTGTTAACAAGTTCAATTTCCATCGCTACGATAACCTGAAGCATCTGTCCAACAAGAAAGATCCTCGCAAGCATCGCTATGAGACCAAAGGTCTGTCTATAGTCAATTTGCTCTTCTCCGCCGCTAGCGGAGACGTGACTGCTTTGCGACGTCATCGTCTCTCTGGCATGGACATAACGCTGGCCGATTATGATGGACGTACCGCCCTGCATCTGGCCGCATCCGAGGGGCATCTGGAGTGCGTCAAGTTTCTGCTGGAACAGTGCCACGTGCCGCATAATCCCAAAGATCGCTGGGGCAATCTGCCCTGTGACGAGGCCGAGAACTTCAATCACTCCGATGTGGTCGAGTACCTCAAGTGCTGGGCCGAGAAGCAGAAGGATGCACCCCAAGACTGCTTCCCGGAGGCAGTCACTACCAAAACAGAAGCCGATGAGGTCAGTAATCTTAAAAGTTTTCCTTTTCTGAATATATATTAAACTATCTATGATTTCAGGAGATTCCTAGCAATACAACCACAAGTTTGGATAGCAGCGCTCCCAACAGTCCCTTGCCCACCGAGTCTGGCTTCAGGAGTCCCAGTCCTTTGTCGTCCGATGCGGATAGCACAGCTAGCGTCGCCAGCTTGGACAAAACCAAGCCTGGTCTCTAGAGGAATAGTGAGAAAAGGGGAAAACATCGAGAGAGCGCTGCATAGACGAAAGATATACATACCTGTAGAATCTCGCTTTAGCTTAGTTACCTAATTATCATATATATAGCTATATATACTATGCGTACTTATATACACTTTACACACTTACCGTTTATAATTCGCTGATCAGGCATTTCTACTACCTAGGGCTAAGACACTAGACACACTATGAAATCTCTGCACCCGAGTGCGGTTATCGAAAGCAATGACAATAAATTGTATTTGAACGAATGTTATGGGTACAGGGTATTTTTAAACTGTATTACAAAATACCCTATAATAACCGTTTATTCTTATATGTGACTTGTGAATTTATACTTATTATATATATACACTACATGTATTACAGCATTGTCAATTTCTTTGTGTACTATAAAATATATGTAACGTATATATTTAAACGACAAATAAAGATTTATGCAAATCTGTTGATTTGCCAAATTTAAATGACTTTTGTTCTTATTTAATAATTGGCATGCCTAAAAGTATGCTGCAAAATAATTGAAGTTTTAGTCTAGGTTCTGCTGCTGCTGTTTCTGTTGGCCTGGTATTTCAGCTGCCTTTTCGACCTTTTTTTTGAGTTTCTGACTTAATTGGCAAGCCTAAAAGTATGCTCCAAAATAATTCATTTAATAATAATTTAATCTAGGTTCTGCTGCTGCCGTTTCTGTTGGCCTGGTATTTCAGCTGCCTTTTCGACTATTTTCTAGAGTTTCTGACTTAATAATTGACATGCCTAAAAGTATGCTACAAAATAAATCAAATTTTAAACCACGTTCTGTTGCTGCTGTTTCTGGTTGCCTGGTATTTCAGCTGCAATTTCGGCCTTTTTCTAGAGTTTTAGCCGTTAACACAAATTTTAGGTAGGTGTGTCTGTGTGATCTTTGCAAAATAATTTAAATTTAAATTTACGTTCTACTGCTACTGCTGTTTCTGTTCGCCTGGTAATTTACCTGGAACTTCGTCCTCTTTCTACACTTTCAGCAGTTAACAAAAATAGATGGTAGGTGTGTGTGTGTGTATTTTAGAATATTTTTTTTTTATTCTTTCCGCTATTTCTTTACAGTCCGTTGAGTTTGAATCTGTGCTTTAAGACCTACTGAAAGTTCTGTTCGCCTGGTAGTACAGCTGGGACATTTAAATAATCAGTTGAATTATTAGGCGAAAAGAAACAGTAAGTTTGATCTACAGAAAATACTTTCTAACAACTGGTTGGATTCTGATTTTTGTTTTGCAAAATATACTTACCATACTTACCTCTTGAGTTTGTTTTAATATCATGAAAGGCAATAATGCATTTCTGCATTAAAGTTTTCTTTTTTACATAAATTATTACAAAATCAAAAACGATTTAAACTTAACATTTAGTTTATTTCGTTTAGTGTTTTTAGGCAGTTAACATAGCGCTCGCTCCACTGTAAACAGTCAATGTTAACGACGCTCACCATCGTGTGCTCGCGCCCGTTTAGCCGATTCACAATTCCCGGTTTCTGATGCCCGATTCCCGGTTCGGCCTTCGCTCGTCGGCAGCGTGAATTCGAATTTAGTGCGCTTGCAGCATTCGTGACGAGCGGAACTTTCGGCGCTGCATTTAAATCGAAACTGTTTACGTTTGAAGCTTTTGTGGCATCTCGTGTGAATGCAGTTTTTGTTGTCTTTAAATTAAACGATTAATTAAATTATAACTCCGAAGTTAATCGGACTGTAAAGTGGACACTTAATGGTTTAATTAGCTGACAAAATAACAGATTTAATTTTTAGTTAAACCAATTTTAAATTGGCAACATTCGCAGTGCGCACTGTGCAAAAACTTGGGGTAGGTTCTGGTTCTGGTGCTGCTGCTGCTGCCTCTGCGAATGCATATTTTGTATTGTTTTTGGCAGCAGGAGCTACTGAGAGGGGGCGAGAGGGCAACGACGAATGGACTGCAGCATCAAGGACTCCAATTGCCCGGACCTTTATTCGTTTCCGGCAAAAACACCCAAGAGTGTCCTATTTGACTGTTGTGTGAAAAAGTACCTGTGTGTGTTTGTGTGCAGACAACAACAGCCTTTAATCCGATTATCAAGCTTCGTCTGGTCCAAAAATCTGGCCAGATAATAAAACCACAATATGCTTAAAAGTTTCGACCTTTATAGTCTATAACTCCGACTTTCTTCTGATCTCACAGTCAATTAAACCCACAACGAATGCACACAAAAGACACTTTAAGTGCGTATCCGGGCAAACAAAGTGGCTGCCTAATTTTGAGATACATTTTCGGTTGCATGTTTATTCATGTTCATGTTATTGTTACAAAATTCAGATACGGATGCGGAAACTGCGACGCGCCGTTGCATAATGTGCAGTTTCCTCAACTCAAATTGGGTCTGCTCTGATAACGCCTGAAACAAACTATAAACTATAACAAACTGTAATAAACAAATTATTTCACATGCTCTCACGCAATGTTATCAATTAAACTTTGTTTCTCGCTCTCTTTCACTGCCTCTCTATCTGTTTCTGCCTCTAAATCTTTTGATCTCAATTAGTTTATTGAGGACACTCGCAAGTTTAAGATATCGAAGTCTTGATCTAAGTTTGCTGTTTAGCGGGAAACTCCTTTGATTTTTTTCAGTGTAGTGCCGGCATTACACATAGCCATACACTGTAATCAACTACTTTGTAGGGGTCTAATAATAAAGCGATTGCGACTTGATTAATCGGAAAATGTGTAAACAAGTTGAGATACAAATGTCCAGTCAAATTATTTTCATACAAGCCAGCTATAGTTGTCTATATGTTTTGGGCCAAGTCAGGCGTGAGAAATGGACACATGTCGATTATGCAAACGAGGCGGAGAGTGGATAATAGGGAACAGAAAATGGAGTACAGAGAGAACTGGGAACTAGGAGAAGGAAGTTGGCTTCGATGGCAACATTTGCTTTGCATTCAAGTGTCCATCAAATGTCTCCTGGGCGAGTTCAATGAACTGCCAATAAATGGAACACACACTGCTCAACGTATGTGTGCACACACATAATTATTGGTTTTCTACTCAAAGAAGGGGCGTGGGAGTAGGGGGCGTAGTCATTCATTCAGTCAATCTAACGACATCCCAGTCGGAAATTGTCGCGCTCTCTCCTCTCTTGATTCTACAGAACGCATTTGGACAAGGGATTCCGTAGTAGAATCAATCTTAAACTTACACCGGATGCGCTTAAATCGAGCTTGGAATCGTTGGTCGTTAGATTTTTAATTTAATTTCTTACTTAAATAATTCAAGTTAAAATCAAGAAATTTAGAGCTTAATTTTATTAAAATAGTCTGTGCCTTTAAAGCACTGGGTGCTGTGCACAATAACAAACAAAAGAACTGCTTTGATGCGCATTAGCGACACTTGTATACCCTGTAAATGTACTGTGAGTGAGTAGCAGAGTTTAATGCACTTCAAGTCTACTACAAATGGCAAATAATTACCAAGTTTTTTACTATACTACAGCTGCTCGACTGCAAGCAGCCCGATTTCCATGCCCCAACTTCAGTAAACGCTACAAACAGCCCTTGAAAGCTTATATACCCTACGTGGCTTAATACCCTCAAGTGCAATGCACTCGACCAAAAGTGTTGATGCTGCATTTTTACCTTCCGCGCAGATATTACGACTATTTTCGTGCATGTCGCCCCACAATTTCCGAAAATAAAACTCAATTTCCATTTTAAGCATAAAAATATTGTGGTGTTTGTCCAAAAAAACAGAGAGCAGTGAAAAGAGCGCAAATTGGATCAGAGTGCACAACAATGTGGAGAAGAGACAAGCACAGACATGCAGAATTATGTACGCAACATGTCTGTGCATGTCGTACTTATTTATGTAGCTGCCAGAATCGTAATCAAAAGTGGCATTTAACGGCGCCGCTATTCATCACCAGTAGTAGAGAGAGTGTGAGAGGGAGACAGCAATAGATTGAAAGGCTGAGATTTACGCCCCCGCTACTAGCTCCTACTCCACAAAGGGTATTCCTGCGTCTGTCAGCAGCCGTTTCTCCCACTGAATATTATGGAAAACATTTTTATGATGCCACAAATGAAAAAGTGGAAAAGGGAAATGGCTGTGGAAATGGAAATGCAGTGCAGGCAGCTTGATAGACCCTGTAATCAAAGTGATGACGGTGGTATATTAGCTTACAGAGACTTTGCACAACTATAACTCAAACTATTTGCTATGTTTAACAGGTACAGGGTCTTCAGCAGTCGATTCCCTCGTCTACTACCAGTTGCTCTTGTTGTTTTGATAGCCAACAAATAATGAAGCACTCAAACATTTGCATCCTTCTTTCAGAGCCATCCAAATAGATTGCTTTCACATGGACAGCAATTCGGTGAGTCCCATGCCGCCATTGGCCCTGATGGAAAACGAGAAAACTCCGCCCGGCACGCCCAATGGGGATATGCCGCCTCCGCCGGATGAAAAGTAAGTTCGAAATTTAAGTGAAAACATTAAAATTTATTCATGGATTTGATTGTGCTACGGAATAATCAAAGGTATAAGTAGTTAAGTGCGGCATAAAGCGGAATGAATAGGAACTGGAAACATATGCAGTACCTAAAAAAGATTGAACTTTGACCCTGTACCCCAACTAAGCTCTACTTTAAGCAGAAAATACCCATAAGTTAAGACTAATATGATAATTGCAGTGCCCACATTTCATTTCCTTTGCTAAATTCCTCCCGATTCACCGAGAGTTCTCTGAATTAAGAAAGCACGCGCTGTGCATGCTCTTTTAGCTACACATTTTTATGATTGTTTCTATTTCGGATGGCAATAATTTAATGAAGACAATTTACCAATTCACATATTTTTGCGTGAAAGGGAATTTGAAACCGCGCCAGAACGAGGCGAATCAATTGGCGTTGTCTAGCCAGCAATTCTAGCTATTTTAGCGGTTTCTGAGAGTGGGAATTTTTTAGATCGGGGACTTGGGAATGCGGAATACAAAATGGGGAATAAAAAAAGTATGCCTTGACCTCGTTGTCGTCAAAGTTTAGCACATTAATCGCTGCTGAAATGGCCGTAAGTGTAACATTTACATTTCAATGGAGGCCGCGTTGCGTATACGCCGTGTAATTAATGCTGAGCCGCTAAACAGCATTGGGAACCACGCCCATTTGGGGCCCACACATTTATGGGCAGGTCGTACTCCTTTCGCTTTTTAATGCGCCAATTTTGTAATCCCAGGTACGCTTTTGGGGTCGTTAATTCTACTTTAATGTGGACAACTCGCAAATCACACAAACACACTGACACCCACACACACAACACACAGCACACACGTACAGACACCCACACAACACACACATTCAACAGTTGATCGCGTGCGGACGCACAGTCACCATCCTTAGACGAATATTCTTGTATCCTTTTACTTGTTATACCCGTTAGTCCCAGAGTGAAAGGGTATATTTATTTCAGTGCAAACTCAACCACTTTCTTTTATTCGACCAAACATAGTTCCTAATCCCGTAAGAAACAGGAAAACACTTATAACTTTCGCTCTTGGTGACTAACGGGTATCCTTTAGTCAGTTTCATGCCGATTCTTTCTGTTTACTACTTTTGTGAGCTCTTCTTTTTGGCGCACAGCTGCCTCCCCTGCCCTTCCCTGGCACTCTGCTGTAATTACCAACATATTTTGTGGCCTCACATTGAACCTTTGCTCATTTCATTCGATTTCAAGTAATTTCTGGGCGCGCTCAGCCAAAAAGCCCAGCTGAACCGAAGGTGAAGGAGTTGCCGTACGTCTCGTGATTCTCACCTGAAAATCCTTTCATGTGTAATGATGAGGCCACGCATTAACAGGGTGTGTTTTTGTCGATTTGTCAGCTTGCCCCTTTATCCGTTGTTGTCCCCTTTTGTCGTCTCTTTGTAATTACTGACCAACTATTCTTTGGTTGCTCCACTTTCGCTTAGCATTCACCAACTTTGTTGATTATTTATGTGTTTGATTAGTTCCGAAGTTCTAGTGATTGATGTTCAGGTGCGCAGTTGTTACCTCTAAGTGTTCATTTATTAATAGAATTTCTATTAATAAAGTAGTCATGAAAATGTCATATATATTCCAATTTTTATAACTGCATCATAAGCTTATCAAACTGTCGCCTCGTTTGTTGGCTTAGCCAGATTTAAAGCGGTTGTAGATTTTATCAAAGTTGTGGAAAATCTTAAAAGATTAGATCACATGCGCAATTTAAGATAAGCACGTGCTGCAGGGCATCACACAGTCGAGTACTCTCCCACTAGTCACAGTAACGTTTGTAAACAGCACAATGCTGTGTGTTGGTTTGTGTCTTCGCTTGATCAGTCGACTGGTAAATAACACTGCAATGTTAACGGCTAGCAGTGCCATTTTGAGCATAACATAAAGCGGGCGTTTACAGCTTTGCTGTTTTGAATTTGTTCTTGAATTTGCTATCAATTAGGTACCAAATTTTAAATAGTTATCTTAAAGTTAAATTAAAAGAACTATTATTTTATGTACAAAAGTATTGCAATCGCTTAAAAGCTGTGTTATTGAGCAGCAATTATGCCTACATTTCTCTTCATTTCACCGCGCTCTCTTTCTCTCTTACGCTCTCTCTGTTAAGAGTGAGAGCTTCACAGCCCAACGGCTCTGTTAAATATTCGGTGGGTTCGATTGGTTCATTCGCTGTTGATCGGTCTCAGACGAAGGTTGCGGCTTCCAAGTGCTTCGATCGCGTACAGAACAAATCGATGTATGTTACAACCAAGTGTGTGTGTCTGTTTTTTGTGGCTGAGAACAAAAGGAGCGATATAAACAACAACCTTGCGCTATTAGTAGTACTACTATATAGAAAGTGTTTAGTTTGGATTTAGCCAATGTTTTGAATGTATCTATCTATCTTGTCATCTATCATCGCTTTCGGTTTCGGTATTTGTTTCTTTGTATCGAGGAAGATACACCTGAAGACACGGTATCAATGGATGCTCGTTACACGATCAATTAAGAAACCGAAAGTTTTCTTTCTTTTGCTTTTTTTGTGGTTTTGAATCTAATTAGCATACGCATAAATCACATTAATTGAATTCCGTGTCTCCCCAGTCTGAAGTCTATACTAACGAAAGCTGTTGATAACAATCTTTTTATTTGCACCGAATCGATCGGGAATTTGAACTTAGCTGAACTCCTAACAAAACGGAATTGGAATCGGAATCGGAGTCTAGGGAATCTTTTCTCTGTTTTTTGTGTTTTTACCTCTGATTTGTTTCTTGACAAATTAACGCTTTGATTAGCAAGTCGATTCTGTGATTGATATATTTGTGAGAATGCCGCTGTTGACATTTTGGCTAATTTATAGCTAGTTTTGGCAAAAATAATTAAGAAACAGTTTGGTTCTAGCCTTTAAAACTCATTTTGAAATTATCTACAAGCTAAGCGTGTATACAAATTAGCTTAGCTTTTAATTTTCAATTATCTTTAGCTACTTTTAGCTATTTAAGGCTATCAAACTAGCTGAATTAGCGCTTGAAATGTTGCTTGTATTCACATCTATGTCAATTTGGACAGTTAAATGTCATTTTGAGTTCACATGTTCTGATCCCAAATGATTTTTAGCTTTTATTGTTGATTTTCCTATTGTAATTTGGTGGGAAAACTGAAAAGCGCTTGACAAAAAATCGGAACACACGAACTCTTGATCGATTCAAAATAAACCAGTGACGAATCGGTTACGTATTGTATTCAAATAAAATATAAAAATCGCGTATACGTCGTGTGTGCACGCCGCGAGTACTCAAGGCATCCAAAGCATCCAAAACAACAACAACTAGAAGAAGAGGAAGAATTCTAAATTAATTCGCCTAAATGCGTGATCGTCATTTGGGCAAAATGCCGCGCGGAGGAACAACAACAGCGTAAGTTCATCACGACGAGGGTTGACTGTGACATAACATCTGTATTTATTTAAGATATTAACCAAAATTCACATTAAACTTATCTGAGTGCTGAGTTGCTTCTAATCAACAACTCAAGGCAGCGACTAATTAGTCACATGTGCTCTGTGTTCTATAGATTTCTCCCCGACTTTATTACAGATTAAATCTGTAGAACAAGATATATACAGTAATGCTGATAGCCCGCAGCTTAAACGTGCTGCAAACTGCACGAACTACCCTCGTTTCGGCAAACATAAATACATTTAAATTGTTAAATTGCTGTTTAAGGGAGTTGGGGAGCAATACAGACTTATATATCTATATATATTTATGAGTTATTGCTGCGAATAAACTGCTGTTCAGCCTTTCTGACTTTTTTTTTGCCTTTTAATTCCAATTTTCAATTCGAGCTAATGAAAATGAAAGAATAAAATAAAAAATAAGCAAAGTATACAAAAAAATGTATAAATAAATACAATAATTCAATGAATAAAATACATGGCAGGCACAGTGTCGCTTTTATATCACTTTGTTTCGCTTCGCTTCGCGTTCTATTACTGCGAATTTGTTTGTATCTTCAAGATACAATTACCAGTGCACACACACCGCAATACAGCGGTACTTCAGCACCGCAGATGCAGGCACAACAGAACCAACCAGAACGTCGCACAAAATGTTTCAATTGAAACTCCCCGAGACGTCGTTGTCAGTAAACAATTGTCGCCCACTGTAAGCCAACACCAGCATATGAGTGCAGGCACGAATACGCGTACACTTGAAGAAATCTTACTACAATTACCTCCCACCCTTAAATTACATAAAAGATACTAAAACTTTCTGATTTTAGTTTCAAGAATTCGTTACTCTTTTCTCTGCGTGTACTCTTGCTCGTTCATCATAATTAACTCGCAGGACACACACCACAGGGCCTATTATACACATGTCTCTGTAAAGATACACATACATAATAGTTTTTATGATTCGCAGTCATGCACAGCAGGAAATGTTGTTTCAATTTTTAATTGTGCATTGCGAAGAGACACAAAACACGAGATACGAACTGAGTTCAGTTGATTTTAGTCTACAAATGTAATTTGTTTTCATCCTACGCTTTCTTTAATTGAAGCGTTTCACGTTTCACGTTTCCTGCGTATTCCCAAGTGCCGTACCTAATCACCTACTTGTAGATACAATTGTATCTATGCCAATGCTGATATACTCGCTTTAGCCAAACGAGCTCTCAGCTAAACGCTCCAGTTTCGAGTGTCAGGCCATCAGCTGTGTTGGCCATAATTAGCCTGCTTTATGGCCAAGTAGCAGTCTTAACTGGGTTCTCAATATGGTGATCGGCAGTCGTCAGATACATTTGTGTGACAGTGTGATAAGGAACTAAACTTAAAACAGCAACTAGACTTTGTAGATAAACTTTGTTGAGATACATTTGTATCTTTGGGTACTTTGTTGAGATGCAATTGTATCTTTTGTCAAAAAGGCTTATTAACAGTTGGCTTTAAAGTGGTTAGCCTACAGCAACTCTGTTTTTAAGACGATTGAAAAATGTTTAAATCCTCAAATCATTTCCATTATATAATTTAATTTCTTAAAAAAGAAAAAAGAGAAAACATTTTCATAGCTTAACTTTTTTAGACCTAAAATTTAATGCATTTGGTTAATTAATTACTGTTGAGGTGTTTAGTCTCTTGAGTAGCTTTCGCCCGGCCTTAAAAAAACAGCAGAGATGATGATGCAGCGCTTAAAGAAGTTGCTGACAGACTTAGGATCATCGCTCGTTTCTCCCTCTCCCCCTCTCTCTCCATCCTACTCTACCTCTGTTGTTGTGGGCGCAGTGTCAACAGCCTCAGATTGCCGCTGACCCATTAGCAAACAAATACCGCCAACAATAACAACAACAACTGCAACTTATGGCTTAAAACATGTCTGCAAATGCAGTTTCAGGTTCAGGTTCAGTTTCAGATACATTTACAGTATCTGCACAGCATGAGTATGAGTAGAAAAAAAAAACAAGTTTCAGGAGCAAATCGGAAAGCAAAAGCTTTTAGCGAAATTTTCCCAGACGCAGTTAAAAAGTGAAAGAGATACAGAAGATGCAGATACAAATGTATCTACAGATACAGCTAGCGCTACAGCTGCACCCAGTTGGCTGTTTAAACTTTTTGTTTGTATTTTACAACAATTTGTGGTCGTTGTGCGTTGCTGCCACCGCTTCTTGCACTGGTTATTGCTGTGGTTGTTGTTGTTGCTGCTGCTGCTGCACTTGGACCCAAGCGGCAAGTGAAATGTGTGTTAAAGCAGCTTCACCACATGATTGCCAGCGGTGCTGCTGTGGTGCAATGTGTTGAAAGCTAAATGCCTGCCACACAGCCAAGTAGCTACACACAAACACAAACACACACTCACACTCACACTCTTTGCCGTTCATTGACATCTCAAACTGCCCGCGCCTAATGAAATTGTCAGGCACAACAACAACAACAACAAGAAAAACACTTGCAACTGCAACGACAACAACAACAACAATGATTGTGGGGCACTGTCAGACGGTCGGTCGAATACTGATACACTGACTGTGACTGTGACTGCGACTGCGACTGATGCCTCAGTGCATGTTAATTAAAGTGCTTATTACGAGTCTATCACAACACTGGGAGCTAAAAGTTAACTACCAAATAACGAAGATTTGATACTCTTACTAAAATACAAAAATTAAAAGATTTCCAATAGCAGATTCGAAAGAAACACATAACTAAAAGTCTTGAAACTCAAGTGTACTCTACGCCTACATAAGCCTCAACAAACCGATAACACCCTCTTCGTTAGGGTATTAATAGTGCAACTGATTTGAATCTAAGCTACAGTTCGAGGCGCCTTCTGAGAAATAGTGTGTGATAATTAAATATGTTATTTATTGTTTATTATTTTCCACTTTTGCTCTTCTCCTCCTCCCTCCATCCCCTCCTACCCCACTTACGTCTCAATCTTTGGCTGTGGATTTGCTTTCATTATCGCTTGATTTCTTTGCTGTGCGCACTATTAATTTAAATAATAATTTTGTTGACTTTCGTTGGTTAAACAATTAAAATTGTTGCTGTCACTTCAAGTGCAACCAACGACAAGATGAAACTTGTTTCAATATTTTCAAAATGCTGCAACATTTTGAGATATAATTAACAGCCCGAGTTGCTTGCTGCATGCCCCTAATTACCACTGCCCCACAGCAACCGCTAAATAATCTTCCAGTATCTGTATCAGCAGCTATGGATTTATCTGTATCTGTATCTGCTTCTCCATTTGTAGCTGTATCTGTATCTTTTTACTTTTGACAGCTGCGCTTTGAATTGAATATTATCCATTGTGTCTGCCTCACATCTGTTTGCCTCAACACTGTGAGAAATTTCCCCCCAAAACCATTCAAAACTCTTGTGAAATCATTTCAACGCCACCTCCCCCTGCTCCTTCCCGCCGTTTGTCATTTGATCACACCAAATGACAACGAATTCTAAATTAATTCAAGTATAGAATTGCATATGCTCCAATTAGATATTGTACAATTTAGAGATATAAAAGGAACTACTGAAGCGACCTACTTTACAACTTCAACTAAAAGTATCTTTTACACTGGGAACAGTTTCTAAACTTTTAGTAGAAATAAGCGGTATTTAACGTTCTAAATCGATCTATGCTTTGCTTAAACTGTCAAAAGTAAATCAATTTTAAAATGCTTCACATTCATCCCAGTTGTAATTCGAATGGGAAAATTTCCAACAAAAGCCAAGAAAATTTCAAAAAAGATTTAGAGTCTTTTGGATCAGCAAAAGTAAGCGTTAACAATTGAGTTTATAGACTGAGACAATGACTAATTGACAGACTGAAGTGCATTCAACTGTGGCAAATAAGACTAGACAGATTCTGAGATATTTCCCTCTAATTTGATTTTCCTCGTCAAATTGGATAATTGCAAACTTTCTTAGCCTCCGCCAATTAAAAATGCAAATTTCTTTGTTAAACAAATCAGACATTTAGCAGAGAATTCAACTATATATGACTCGACCTGATAAATTGACAGATTTAAGCAATTTAGGTATTAAAAAGAAATTACTAAAGAATTGCAAGTTTTTAGGTGATTCCCTAGTTAGGAACTCTCAAAATGGATGCTATTGATGAGAACTTTATTGATAAGCTCAATCGAACCCTGTTTCAAACCAAAAAAACCAAGTAAAGTAGCTACGATTTCAATTATTGTCAAATTGTTGACTTCTCTTTGCAGACGCTATGAGGAGGACCCGGATAATGCCTGGAACGCCTGTTCCTGGTGTGAATATATGCTGATCGTCATTCTGTCCACTATTCTGCTGGTGGGTGTGCTGATCCTCACACTCTTCTGGGTCATGTTCTATCGCGGAGGCTTCGCCTGGTCAGAGAATCCAGAGCATCAGTTCAATCTGCATCCCATACTCATGATCGCTGGTTTCGTAACGCTCTCTGGATTTTGTAAGTACTATACTATGAGTAAACCTTAGTTGTTTTGAAACTGGGCTTACAACAGTCAAGCAGCTCCATTTAACCCTCCCCACACTTTATTGCAGCTATCTTAATCTATCGTCTCTGCCGTTGCATGAAGCACATTTATGTGAAGCTGATTCACATGTTCTTTCACGCCATTGCGATACCCTGTATTGCACTCGGTTTCCTCTCCGTCTTCGACTCGCACAATGCCCTCAACAAGGAGAATTTCTACAGTCTCCACTCGTGGCTGGGCTTCATCACAATGGGCATGTTTGTGCTGCAATTTGTGATTGGTTTCTTCACGTGAGTTCTCATCATCTTTTGATTATTATAATACTCTCGGTTTTCATGCTTAATCTTTGTCAATCATTGCTCATTAGTTTTCTGGTCATGCTCTGCTGTGAAAACAAGACCTATAGCTGCCGTTCTGCCATGGTGCCCATACACGCCAGCATGGGATTGGCCAATTTCTGGCTGGCGATTGCCACATCCGTCACGGGACTCATACAAAAGGAAATCGATGCCGCTAAAGATCCAAACTTAAGGTAAAAACATCGGATTATCTTCCTCTGTTAGTTACTTTATCACCTAATAACGCTCTACTCTCTTTTCTTACAGCCCGGAGAACAGACTCATTCAGCATTACATGATGAGTGCGATAGGAATCATGTTGATTGTTATTGGAATCATCGTTACCTTTGCCGTACGAAGAACAAATGCACCTGCCTCCGCCAAAGTCTACGTCACCGAACGCATTTAGATGCCTACGAAATGCCCATGCCACGCCCATGTTCACGCCCTCGACTAGGCCACAGCCAGTGCAATTGAAAAGGCTTATGTAATATTTGTGTAGCTGTGCAATTCAAAAATTACAATACATGAAATCATTGTTGTGTTAGCACAAAAAACAAAATCAAAACTCGCTTTTTGCATTCTCTAATATATACACTAAACTACTTGATACAAATACAATTTATATACACTATCTTTATCAAATCAAAAATGTCCTCATCAGCTACATAGATCGAATCAAATTTAGCTCTTTTTCAGTCAAAAAACATAAATCATAAATGCCAATCTTTAAGTGCTAAGTAGATTTTGTAGAGATAGAAATCTCAACGTCTCAAAAGTTGTATTCAACCATTAAGACATATAAATTTATACACTTATATATAGTATAGTATAAACTATAGGACCGCCCAGCCTAGAACAGACCAGACCCGACCAGATCAGATCAGACCAAGCATATAGATAACTACATTTAAACTATAGTACGATGTAAAGAGAAAGAGAAATAAATTTAGCAGTTTTCTAGACATTTTTTATACCCCCAAGAGAGGAATCCTGTTCACTACACTATATAATATATATATACTATATACAAAACATTTTGTCGCATTTGATGTTTTTTGTAATTGTGCAAATAATTGTATTTCGTATAAAAAGCTAAGCAATATAAGTTGTAAATCAATTTTACAAGTATATAATAAATGATCTTTTTAATTTATTACATATGTATAAACAAATCTATAAGTTTTCTTTCTGTAAACATCGAGAAATCTAAGCTCAATTCTAGCTATATTTGCCACCCTTGAGTCTTGGCAGTCGTAGCTCTGGTTTTCGTATCAGAATCACTCGCTTCTTTCCCGATTTCGGAGATTGCCCCTTCACGTATATCGCGCCATTATTCGAGCTTATTGAGTAGACACTTACATTATGTGGCTCCAATCTGCTGGTGGCCATATCAAAGTTCCGAACTCTCGGTTCTGGCTTTGTATTCTCCTGCATGTTTTCAATATCTAATTTAAAGGGTGACACAAAGTTCCGTATCCACGGCTTGGGCATCTCTCGGTTCAGGCGGGGATGGGGCAAGGGCTCACCGTCCTCGTCTGTGTTCACTGAACTTTCTGGAGGTGATTTCTGCTGCTCATAACTGTAATCTGGCTCAAAGGCAGGAACTTCGCCCTGCAAAAAGACAAGAGAATTTGTGATTACACTAAAATACGATATAAAATATAGCTAGATATATGGCTTGCAGCTTTTAAGCTAAAATGGCAACACTAAGAATCAACTTACAGGAAAGCCAACAACAACAGAGCTTACAAGAAGCAAGATAAAAAAGGAATTAGAAAAATTGACTGTGTATTGGTGCACCTGAAAAATCTTTCCGCTCTCTGCTTGCAGTCACAGTAATAACAACAACACAGGAGAGCGGAGAGCCCTAAAAAGCAATGGCGGCGAGGGCTACGCTGTTTACTCACCATGCACAGATGCAGTTTCTTGGCTTTTGTGTTGTCCGCGATTAAGAGTCCGCATTTGCACTCAACATAGCCGTGGAGTCTGTAAATGGGTCCGATTTTCTTGATGCTAAAACAGCGTTTTACGTGTGCTGTAATGTTTTTAAATTTGCCCATCGATCTGCCGCAGCTGGGACACACGCCTTCTTGGCTGATCTCATTTACTGTGTACCAAAATGTTTTTCTGTCCTTCAGCGATTTACACTGGTTCCTTGGCACCTTTAAAAGAATATAAAAATTATCAGTAAACCAACTGTAATGAGTAGCTAGTAATTATCTTACCGTTTCTTCCATCTTAGTCGACATTTTTAAACATTTAATGTTTTTATTCAGGCAGCTCCAACAGGTCGAAAGTGAACTTGCATTGTTTATTTTTCCAATAAAGCGTCGCGCAGTCCAAATGCATTAGGGCTAAGGTGTTATTTCAATTGATCGGTGTTTAATATACATAGTCGACCCTTTTAAACAAAAATTACGGATTTCTTTTCCTTATTTTATGGTGAAATTGTATTTTGTTGATATTTGAGATGCACTTAAGATTTTATACCAATGCTATTGGCCAAGCCGATGCCGATAAACGCGACTATTGTGAATGCATTCATCGCTTTGGGCATTTTGCAGCACTGCAGCGTCTATCGAGCACTGCCTATCGACTAACCACCACAACTTCTCTCAACAAGAAAACATAAATTTCCAAATTGTTTAAAAGAAAGTGTAAACATTAAGAGATCCGTGGTGTGTATTTTGCTACGAAAAGAAGCCGATTAAACAAAAAAGGGACGAATAAATGAACATAGAAATAAAATTAATAAATAATTTATTAAGCAGCATTTTTTGGAACTGTTAATTCATACATACATACATACATGTATGTGCGTGCAAGTTTATTAATGAAACATGGGTAAGACAATGTGGGAATTTAAGAAGACTGATATAACACATAATTAAACCACTTAATGTCTTTAAATGCAGATATAACAGTGCCTGAGACCTGCCTACTCTGTCTGGAGGACAGTACGCAGTCCCTGGACGTCTACTCTGTCCAGGGCGAGGAGCTGAATGTGGTAAACATTGTCAACAAACATTTGCCCATACAACTGGCCGCGAGCAGCGAGGAAACTCTTAAAATCTGCACAAAATGCTGGAAAACCATATTCGCTTTCCACACGCTGCACGATTTCGTCGGTGCTGCGCAGAGTTCGCTACGGGAGACAAAAGCGTCGCTGATGGAGGATGATCCCTTGACGCAGGCGAATTTCAATGATGCCAAACAGGGTCCAGATAATGCAAATCCGGAGCTGAATGGTCGCAACTTCTTCTATCCGGAAGTGAAGATCGAGGAGCACGAGCTGGAACAGTTGCCCAAGATCGAGGTACTTGAGAGCACGACTAATCTGCCGGGCTCCTCTCCGGCCAGACGCCTACGAAAGCGGGTCAAGGCAGAGCCGGAGGCGCCCATCGCCAGCGAAGTCTCTGCCATTGAGGAAGTGGTGCCCAAGAAGCGTCGCGGCAGACCGCGGAAAACGGAGCTACCCAAGGAAATCTCTGTTGAGCTGGAGGTGCACAAATCGTTGGAATTGGAGGCAGATTTAAAGACGGAAACTGAAGTACCACCTGACTTCAGTGACGATGATCAGGAATTCAGCTGCAATTTCGATGAGGGTCTCGATCGCAGCGAGGAGAGCAGCGAAGACTCTTTAGCAGAGAGCGATGATGACTCCGACTTTGAGTTCAAACTGGGCAAGCCAAGTGAAGTCTCCTTTGCTGTGATACCAAAGCGAACACCTGTGCGGCCCAAGAAGTACAAGAAGCGCATGAAACCCATGGAGCCCAAGGTGCGCATGTCGCGGGAACTGCTCGATCAGCGCAAGAAACAGCAAGAGGAGTACGATGGCATTATAGCAAAGTTCTTTAGCGATGTTCTGCCCTGCTCAATTTGCAATCTGCTGGTGCACAACTTTACAGAGATGCAGCGACATCATCGGCTCACCCACCAGGTCGATCCGGGCTATATGATCTGCTGTGGTCGCAAGTTCACGCAACGCAAGGTGCTCGCCGAACATGTGCTGGTTCACTGGAATCCGGAGCACTTTAAGTGCATCACTTGCGCGAAGGCATTCCAAAACTCCCGCCACCTGGAGTCCCACCAGCAGGTGCACCTGTCCAAGGTCACCTTCCAGTGTGATCTGTGCTCCAAGGTATTCCTCAGCAAGACGGCCATCGACTATCACAAACTAAACAAACATGTGCCCAAATCCGAGTTCAAGTTCTCCTGTGCCGAGTGTGCCAAGAAGTAAGTAAATCACCCTTTGGTAGCAGCCATTAAACCATGAATTTCCCTTTGCAGATTCCTGACTGAACGCAAGCTTAAGAATCACATGAGCTCAATGCACGACCCGGAGAGCATTATCATCTGCGACAAATGCGGCAAACAGATGCGCACCAAGATCATTCTGAAGAAGCATCAGGAGCTAATGCACTCGAATACCCCGCGTCCCGAGCCGGAGCTCAAGCAGTGCCAGATCTGTGGGGCTTGGCTGAAGGGCATGACAGGTCTGAAGCAGCACATGAAAAGCATTCACGTGGAGAGTGCCGGAGAGCATCGTTGCCATGTCTGCAGCAAGGTCTCCCCGAATGCTCGTGCCCTGCGTCGTCACATTTATCACAAGTAATTGATTAAGATTTCTGCGAAACGTTTTAGATAATTGCTAACTCTACTTTCTTTCTAACAGTCACGAATGCGAGCGGAAATTCAAGTGCACCATGTGTGATAAGGCATTCAAGCGACCACAGGAACTAAAGGTGAGTGAGATTAAATGCATTCCCGTCCAGAAAGTCGTAGGAGCTACCAGTAAAAATTCATAACGCCTTCCTTTTGTTTATTCCTAACCCGAATAGGAACACACTTCGACACACACGGGCGAGGTGCTTTACACCTGTCCCAACTGTCCGATGACTTTCTTCTGCAGCGCCAACATGTACAAGCACCGCCAGCGACTCCACCGCGCCCAGTACGAGGCGGACAAGAACCAACCGAAGCCGCCAAATATTTTACAGCAGGCGGTGGGGGCGACGGCGGCTATGAAGATCAAATTGATGCAGAATTCATCGAGTGGAGCGAGCATTGAAGCGGACATGAAGCATTTCTAGATCATAAGTAGTCCTATAATCGTATAATCGTTTGTAATCTGTATAATCTGTAATTATATATAAGCTATAGTTTTGTAATTAGAACTAAAGTAACGATCCGAGTTCGTTTGGGACTCAGACACACAGAGACACGTGCTTATCTTGAGGATTTGTCCAGTGCGGCCGTCTTTTGTGTGGCCCAAAACAGCTAAAACTAGCTAAACAACATTAAAAAAAAACTAAAACGAACAATTTGTTTATTTTTAAACCCATTGTTTAGCCTTTTTAAAGCTTAATTTAAGAGCAAAAAGCCATTTTAACAAACCTTTGCAATCATAGCACTTCCTAATCTAGCTATAAAAAAGCTCAGACGGCAACACTTTTAACTCGAAACCTATCAATTGACCAACTGAAGATATGATTATGGCTAATAAGTCGATAAAATTTCAGTTAGCGGCTAGATATCGACGGGATTAGTTTGCCATGCCACCCAAAGTTTTGGCTTTGTTTCTTCGGCTTTTGTTTCTGATGATCTTCATGCTGGGCATGATGATGCTGTGCAGCCAGGTCTTGGAGCAGCCCGAGGAGCAGGTGACCAACTGGAGTACTACTCCCAACTCCTACTCAATCGATGAGCTGGAAACGGAGCTACCCGAGGTGGATTTTGAGTATTGGTACCGCTACGCGTTGCCAAGCAACTATCGGCTGAACCAGAGCTGTGCCCAGTACCCAGATCCTTTAGAGCTGCAGCTTCACAATCGCCACTGGCAGACGTTTCTCAATGCCAACGTGACCTTCCGCCTCTATGCCGCCTATCTGGACACACGTGCTGCGTTGAACTCATCCACAGCTATCATACGCGTGTTGGCCACGGCCAACCAAATTGGCCTAAAGTTCCCCAACACCTACTGCCAGCTGTGGTATGCGGGTCACAGGGAGCCTATCATGTCAGCGGTGAGTAGGTACATTAGCATCTGGCCCACAATTTGGAGCCTCAAGCCGCGCCTGAGTTATCCGCATCTGCTGAGTTGCCCAGTGCCAGAGGGATTGCCCAGAAAGTTGGTGGGGATTACACCCAGAACTGTGTCTTTAACAGCTAGCAGCTGTGAGCACGCAAGCAACTCGTTGAGGGTGCACCACAAGGTGCCAACCAACAGAAGGAGATTCTCCTCCTATGAGTCACCAGTCAACATGGAGTCCTCCAACTCCTCTCACTTCAAGTTTCCCTCCTCTTCTTTAATTTCCTCCACCCCCTCCTCCGTCGCACCCCTCAATATCGGCATATGCCTCAAAGCCTTCGAGTTTCCCTACGAGGACATCTCCTCCCGCCTCATCGAGTGGCTGGAGTTACAGCGTCTTCTGGGTGCTTCTCGGATCTATGCCAGCGTCTACCAGGTGCATCCTGGAGTACAGCGCACGCTGGAGTATTACCAGCGCATTGGCTTCCTGGAGCTGCGTCCACTCAGCTTGGCCAATGGGGCACCAGGTTCGCCCCGCTACCTGCACACGCTACTCCGACACCGACAGCTCTTAAAGCGACTCAACGAGCTGATTCCCTACAATGACTGCTTCTATAGGAACATGTACAGACACGACTACCTGCTAAACGTGGACATTGATGAGGTAATTATGCCGCTGGGGAAGATTCGCACCTGGCAGCAGCTTATAACCACCGAACTGGCCGCAGCTGCAGCCACTACGAGGTGTATCCACGGCTATGTTTCGCTCTGCTTCATCCAGTCGCTGTTCACCATCCAATCCCGTCCAGACGAGCTGCAGCTGCTCCAGAGCACGCTCCGTAGACGGAATTACACTCGGGAAAACGTGGCCACCAAGTGTTTCCACAACACGCGCTACTCCCAGACGCTGCATAACCACTACTCACTCACCAGTCTGCCAGGAACGGGCACAGGAGCAACTACAGGTGTCTGCGAGCGTCGCTTCGTGAGCACGGAAGTGGCCCAGATGCAGCATTACAGGGACAGGAGTGAAGACGTCCCGGCGGAGGAGCTGCTCGAGGATCGCAGCGTCTGGAAGTACGCCAAGGAGCTAAGAGCGGCGGTCAAGGCTGTGAAGCGCAAACTGGGCACATAGTGCTACAAGGTGTCCTGTGGGTCAGGCATACCCGCTTAGAAGTCGACTGTAGAGCTTAACTTAGCCA
The DNA here is from genome assembly GCA_035047505.1 of Drosophila parthenogenetica. Classification (NCBI taxonomy): domain Eukaryota; kingdom Metazoa; phylum Arthropoda; class Insecta; order Diptera; family Drosophilidae; genus Drosophila; species Drosophila parthenogenetica. Next base: position 9,347,332 of record JAWNPM010000087.1, read on the forward strand.
TAAATTCCAACAGGCTAACAAGAGAGTAGAAATAACTTAGGTATATATTATTACAGGGTATTGTGTAAGCATAGCACACTCTTCTGGAAGTCCTCTTACAGTTGTTGATTAAGGAAAACAAACAATCTTGGAATGTCTTTAGTTCTTTATAATTATTTACAAGGATGACTTAACCGCACCTTATATAACCTTTGTAAAATATATAGAATATATATTTAAATTTGTATAATTTGCATTTTGTTCTTCTTCTTATTCCATTTAACATTTAGAGTTTTAGACAATTTCTTCTTAGTTTTTTTTTTAGCATTTAGCAAACAGTGAAAATTCATTTAAACTTTAATTAGACAATTAATTATTGTTCATTTCTCAAACGCTTCGAAAACAAATCACAAAAGAAAAAAAGTATAATATACAACAAATTGGACTTTAGTTTAATCATAAGTGTAGTATATAGTTTATTCTTTCAATTATTTATGACGCGATTTCTGGCGTCGTTTTTGAAAACTGCAAACGGTTTTCGAAAACGTTTTCTAATTTGTATATTTTGTGTGTGTGTGTGTAGGTGTGTTTTATAGTTTAAACATAGCACTTTGTTTATAATTTGTAGTTAATAAACTTTGCTTTTCGTTAACATTTTATAAATAGAATACTTTCGTTTTTTGGGTTTATTTTTCCAATTTCCAAAGGAAATTGCTTGTTAGTTTTGTTTATGCAGCGTAGATTAGTTGTTAATTTATTATTTAGTTATGGTTTAGTCACAGTTTAACCGAGCGAAAAGAAAACGGAAATTCAATTTCAAACACATGGAAATCAAGTATACGTATTTATTGTATTAATTATTAATAATAATATTGGTTTTGTGTAGTGTTTAGTGACAAAATTAATATAAAATTTTAGCTATGGATTAAAAATTTCACATTCATTCACAAACTAAAGAACAAAGCACAATAATAATTGTTTAACGAAAAGAAAACAAAAAGTAATAACACAAAATACTGAAGCTGAACAATAATATACAGTAAGATAGCATTAATTGTTTATATATATATTAAGATTTTTATATAAAACTTGCTCAATTTTTATGGACTTTTGCTGCATTTAAATTGATTTGATTTTGCTTGTTGTTGTTGTTGTTTTTGGAACTTGAAACGGAATTGTGTGAACGCATAATAACATAAATAACAACAATAATTATATAACAATGACTAAAATTATTAATTATATAGTTAACTATTAAATTGTTTTGCGTGTGAGCAGCTTAAATTTGCAACTTCTTTTGTTTGGATTTCTCTACTTTTAAGATTTTACAGTGGCTCAAATTGTTGTTTTATTTCTCATATATATATAGTGTGTGTGTGTGTTGGTGTGTGTGGGTGTATGTGGGCGTGTCTGTGCTAAGCGAAGACCTCTTTAAAGCTTGGTTTGCTCAACCATATCGATGTTCACCTTGTAGAACACATAGGGAAAGTATTCGGACTGACCAAAGCCCAGGCCGGGTATATCCACATTCTGCAAAGAAAGAAACAAAATGGAATGGTAAACCTGAAATTACAGGGTATAGGGTAGCTTACATCAGCACTGCTGACATGTCCACCTGCCGAGGCGCCGTCCAGGTGTCCATACAGCTGATTGAGCACATCCCTCAAACGCTTCACGCTCTTCTTGTTCGGCTCAATTAGAATGGCCTGGAAGTTGACGGGCAGACCGTATCTGTAAGACAGTTTAAAGAAACACCCATTAGTAATTGGCTCACACAGCTCATGCAGTTACACTGACCTGAGCACGGACTCTACGAACACTCGCAGCGCCTTGACGTGGATCAGGGCACAGAAAGCCTCGCTGAAGTTCACCTTCAACCAACGCACCAAAGGACCCTGTAAAACAAAGCATTTAATTGGTCACTCTGCTTAGTAATTAACTAAATTAGTTAGAGACTTACGAACTGCTTCTTCTTGTCGGTCATTAACTTGGTCATCTCGTTCTTGCCCGCAGCCAGTTCCTCCTCATTGTAGACAAAGTCGCGCACGATGAACTTGCGTTCACGGGCGTGAAGCTTGAACTCCTCGGTCACCTTCTTGAAGAGCGTCACGTTGAAGAGACAGTAGTCGGTGTCCTCCTTGATCAACTGCGAGGAGCGTGGCACAATCATGTCCGTGATTTTCTCATAGTTGGCTAACCAATCGTTGGCCATGACCCTGTGGGAGAAAGGAAGTTACCGTCAACACAGGGTTAAATAGATTTCGACTGAAACTAGTGACGTAAGTCGTTCTGTCATACACCTACACTAGTGACGTAAGTCGTTCGTCTTACTCCTACTTACTTTGGCACAATGACCAGGAGAGTGGTCAAGTACTCCGAATCTAGGATGAAGTGCTCCTTCTTCACCAAATCCGCCAGATTGCGTGTCAACAAGCTGCCACTGTGGAGAAAGGAGTATGGAAAATGCGTGAGTTTAGTCACTAAATGAACTAGCAATTAACTAACCAACTAATTAACTAGTTAGTATAGCTAGATGTGGCTAAAACTAGATGCTTACGTTTTCTTCTTCTCCAAATTCTGCAAATTGCCCTTGAGGTTGTTGTACGCCTGCGATTTCGTCTTCAAATCGCCATCGATTTGACCGATTTGCTTGGAAATAATATCGGCGATATTGCGCAAGGATTGCTTGATCGGGTATTTGGCCATATCCCATTGGAAACGCGTTAAATACTGCGGTAATTCGGCTAGCGATCGAAAAAGAATTAACTGATTAGTTTTGGTTTTAATTAAAGTTAAGTTTTAATCAGACTATTTGACAAATTAATGTTTAAATACAAGAAAATAAAAAGTAAAGTTTAAATTTGCTGTAATTTATAAAAATTGGCTTTAATTATTATTGTTTTAGTATAGAACAAACTGTAAGTAAAATAAAAATAATACAAATAAATAAAAATCTCAAGTTTCAGTTAAGTTTTCTATTTTTTTTTAACAAACAAACACAGACACAGTAACAATCACACACATTCATACACACACAACTCAAAACATTATTTATAATCAACTACTAAAGCACTAAGAAGATTAATTAGCTAAAAATGTACAAGACTCGAAAACAATTAACTAAATTAGCAAGTTATTAAGCAAATAATATTAACAATTATCGACATTAATTCAAAGCACTTCCGGGTCTATTCCTTATAGCCGTAATGCCGGGAAATAATCTTATCTAGTTAAAAATTTAAATTAATTAATTTTTACTTGTTCCAATTCCTTGGAAATTTGATAAGTTATCGATTGTTGAGCAGCAAAACCGTTATCCATATTTATCGATAACAGTGTTGATTAGCAAACCCAACACAGTATTAAGAATAACGGTAATGCAATCGTTACACTGAGAGAAAACCAACACAAACAAGAGTTTTGGATGCACTACAAGTACTACGAGACAAAAGGTGCTAGAAAAAGCCAACGGTAAAATAAATGCAAGGATTAATCAACGAGTACCTTTCGTAATACGTAAAACATTTGAAACGGCACAAACTGTTAGCAGACTTTCAATTTGTTCAGTGTATTATATATTTCAAAATAATAAGACATTAAAAGCAAATAAAACGAAATTTCTTAAATAAAAAGCATTTAAATTCAACATTTCTGTGTGTGTGTGTGTGTGTGTGTGTGAGACAGTGTGCGTGTGTGTGTGAGTGTATTGTCGTATATAGCTTAATGGAAATCGGCGTTAATCGTGAGATATCGCTATGATATTATTTGCGCAGCAGAACAACATTTGGTGAGCAGTACACTGAAAAAACAACATATTCGCTTTTACACTGTTACAAAATAATTCTTGTGTATTTATATATAGATATATATATAGTTGTATATTTATAGTTTGAGGGAAATCACACATATTACTTAGATATTGTGTATATGTGAGCTCGCCGTTAACTAAAAACTGCAAAATAGAATAAAAATATCAAATAGAATAATAATAAAAGTGAGAAAGATAGAGAGAAAGAGAGAAACAGTAACTAAAGACAAAGTTTGGAAAGGACTTTGGCATTGGTATAACAGACTGTAGTTGTGGGCGTATAACACTTAAACCGTGTATAACAGTTAACCAATCCAATCAATACGTAAGCAACTTCATAGTTTTATTTGATATTTTTGCTGGGGAGGATTACATATTGGTAACGTGGAATATATATAGGAAAAGTCGTAGTACATCAAGTGTGAAAACAATAAGGAAATGTAAGGAAATCAGGAGGAAAATCAACGCAAAAATAGAAAACAGTTACAATTATAAAGACAAAGAGCAACACGTCCAAAGGGCCAGATATATAAATGTATATATACACAGAAAAAGTTAAAACCGATGTCAGAAGTAGGACAGAGCCTGAATTTGGTTTGGTACTTCAATCAAATATTTTAGAATTATTTTTATCAATAATTTCTTTATTAAAGTAGATTTTTTTTCTGTGTATATATATGCAGATATATGTAGAGAGGGAGTGTTTATAGTAGTTATACATATTGTAGCCCAGTTGAATGCTAACCTGGACTCAGTGGAAACTCTGGAGGCTCAGCATTATCCGTATCGGGACTGGAACGACCTTGGCTACTACTGCCACAACAACTACTCACTGGCGACGATCTATGATGAGTTGGTGTTAAATTAAATCCATTGTTTATATTTAATTGACACGGTGTGGTAGAAGAACGTTTGCTATAAATTTGATCGGCAAGAGAATTGAAGAAAGAGCGATAACTAGAGCGCGGTGGTGTGGGCAATGGCGATGGCGATGGCGTTAACGAGAACGATAACGATGTTTGATGCCAAAATGTTGTCATTGTCATTGCGGGTCTGTGTGCGTGTGCGTGTGCTTGTGTCTGTGCGTGTGCGTGTGCCTGTGTCTGTGCGCTGTGTTTTTGTATGTGTGTGTTTTTGGTGTTGGGGGGGCAGTATTCAAGTGTGCGTTTGGGTGAATTTCATGATTGATTTATGAAGTAAATGATTTAAAAAAAGAAAATACATTATTATTGCATTTTTATTGTTCATCTTCGCGCTTAATGAAATCAAACATTTATGAATGACAGGGAGAGAGAGACTGCGAAAGCGATAGGCGACAAAAAGAGAGAGAGGGAAAGAGATAGCAAGCAAAGCAAGTGCATGTTTTAGTGTTGCAAATAAATGTGGTCACATTGGCTAAATACCGATATCGCTTCTAAGTTACCCCACCCCCAAAAACCGTTTCGTCTGCCGCTCATTTGTAGTTACTCAAAGAGAGCGAGCTTTGCACTCTTTGCAGCAGAGAGCGGTGCAGCAACAAAAATTGTGTTCCATGTTTCTTTTCTTATCTGTCTTCTTTGCAGGCTTTGTTTTTGTTTTGTCTGTGAGCTTGCACTTGTAAAAATTGGTTTTAGTTGTGAGCTGTCAGCGACATGTTAAAGAGTATGAAAGTAAATGTTGGTATACTTTTTCTGATAGTGCATAAAACAGTGTTAGTTGGAGCGAATGATTTTAAGAAGGAGAAGCAAACGACACACACATAGAGATCGCTCGCTGCATTTTACATGCTCTGTCTCGCTTTAGCTCACCGGCACTTCGAATATGTCAAACAGCTGCGCTGCTTTTGCACGTGGACTAATTTAAGGTATGTGTGTGTGTGTTCAGACTTAACCCAATTAGTTTATGCTTTGTTCTTTGATATACTTTGTATACGTATTGGTGTCACACATAATTTATTTATATATTATTATTTTATCTTATCTTCTTTTAAGACTTTGATTAACTCATTTGGTTGTCTATATAAAAAGTTAGTGTAGCTTAAATATCGATATTTGTCCAATGACTTGTGTAGTTGTATTTTACAGTGTAGACGCTGTGTTGGAGCTGTGTGTGTGTATGTGCGTGCCTGTGTGTGTGTGTGTGTGTGGATGACTGTTAACTTTGGTTTCGTAGCACGCCCCTAAGTCAATTTTGTTTGATGTCTTGCGTGAAGTGTGTGAAGTGGGCGTGGCATATTGGCGGCTAATTGGCTAAACTTGAACTGCTTTTTAAAGGGTTTTGTTTTTGGTTTTGATGCTTGGATGAATTAGATACCTGCACTTCTTAGAGTTACGCTTGGGCTTATTAAACCACCAATCGAATGTTTCCGACAGCGAGGACGCACTGTGCGGACTGTTTGGATTATCCCCATCCAGATTAAAATCCTCGTCCAACTCGTCCGTGTCACAGGACTTTTCAGTCGGCGATTGCAGTGGCGGCGACACAGCTCCCCCGCCCCCCAGCTGCAGGTGACTCAATTTGTTGTTGCTGCTGCTGTTGTTGTTGTTGTTTATGCTGCAAGTGTTGTTATTGAGCTTTTTGCTATTAGAGCGCGACATGCTTTGCACCGAGCTGCTGCTGCTGCTGCACGTTGGCGCCGACGTTGAGAAATAAGCCGACGAGCACAAAGTGTATGCCGAATTTGTGGCATTTGCCCCACTGTGCGGCGCCAGTGGCAGCGGCTGCGGATGCTGCACACTGGTACTGCTGCCGGTGGCAATGGCAGTCACCGTGGAGATGGCACAACGTGTAGCATGCAACATGGATGTAGCTGTGTGCGTGTAGCAACATTCATCTGCCATCAGAGTGCTAGCCGTGCCAGTGGGCGTGGCAAAGACACTGCCACTGCAGCACTCGTCGCAGCCACAGACAGTGGGCGCTGCTGCTATCACAAAGTCATCAAACTCATCATTGTGTGCTGTGGTTAAGTTTTGCAAACTGCCACCGGATGCAGATGCGGATGCACTGGCTCTAGCGGAAGTCGATGCGGAGGCGAAGGCGTTGGCGGTGTTTGAGGCGAAGGCGGTGGCGGTGGCTGAGGCGTTGGCGGTGGCTGAGGCGGAGGCTGAGGCGGCGGTGACTGCTCCGCCCGGGGCGGTGGTAGTAGTAGTAGTGGTAGTAGTAGTACTAGTAGTAGTAGTAGTAGCATTTGATAGATTGTTCTGGCTGTTCTGGCATTTACCCTTTAGATCCGTGGGCAGCTGATGGTGATGCAAATGTGGATGGTAGTGATGGGGATTGTTTTGGTGGTGTGTGTGCTGGTGTTTACGCTGGTGACGCAAACTCAGATGCTTCAAACGCTGATGGTGACGACACGTCGGGATGGCTTCATCGGGTGGACCAGGACCTGTGATTGGTTCGTTTCGTGGTATTCGGGGGTGTGTGTGAGTGGTTGGTTCGTGTGATTGGTTCCCAAAAGGATTCATTCGTTCATTCCAAGTTTTTTGTTACCATTTTATAATTTGTTTAGTTTTTTTTCAGGTACAGCATACAAACACAAGTTTAGTGGCGGTTTCAATTTTAGAGAGAGAGATTTGTGGTAATATAAACGACGGAGTTAAAGAAATATCACAGAAACAGTTTAAACTTAAAAACTATAGCATACTTTTTGGGGCCACATGACAGCCATTTTTCACAAGACTAAAAAAACACTTGTTTTCGGTAGAAGACCCAACAAAAAATAAATAGATTTTGTTTGGATTTCATGTACTGCATACAAACACCAGTTCAGTTAAGCTTTCCATTATTGTGAGAGGGAAATTTACCAAAAATCACTGTAAACTTAAAATCTATAGCATACTTTTTGGGGCCACTTGCCAGCCAAGACTTTCAGGAAATCCCAAATTAAAAACAGATATTTAAACAAAACATAAGTAATAAAATTAAAAGATTTAACTGATTAGGCCAAAAACAAATAATACTCGAAAAGTATATAAATATATTCATGTATATATTCAAACTCATGTGTGGTCTTTTGGTCATTTTTTGGGAGGTGTGTGTGTTTTGAAACCAATATTTGAAATAAATTATAAATGTATATAGAAAATAATTTCATGAACAACAGTGGAACGTGGAACGAATGTTGCAAGGATTTCTTTTGTCACATTATTCTCGATTTCATTGGTTTTCACATTATAATATCATACACGTTAGATCAATTTTGTACAGTGTAAAAGCGTTACATTTTTTCGTTTTCTCTTCTGTTTAAAACATTTACCGATAACTCATTGTGGATGCTAAGAAGCAGAGTAAACATGTGAATGGCAAATAACACAATACAGCACACACACATATAGACATACACGTACACATACACATACACAAACACAAGTGACAATGAGCTCAAAAAAGTGTTGAATTAATGCGATAAAAGTTTGGGTTAAGAAATGTACATTATTATTATAGGATTAATTATAGTATTGAATGTGATTACGAACAAAACAATGGATTGAAATAGCAGTAAAGAAGCACACACTCACACGCACACACACTGGCACACACAACTGTACACAAAACAAAATAAAATGCTTGCAAATTTAGCGCTTAAATAACATGTAAAAAAAATAAATATTTGTTTAGAATAAACTTAAAAAAATGAAAAATCACTCGCGCTTTTCTTTGGTATCTTTTGAAAAAAGTTTTATATATATTATATTATCGTAAAACCTATATCTTTATAAATCTGTAAGTTTCAGAATTTTAGTATTCATTTTTTTTTTTTTTTTTTTGTGAATGATTTAAAAACTAATGGGCTTTCATAACGAAATTTCAAGTTCGAATTTTGTTCAACGGAAACATAAAATAAGGAGAAAATCATAAAGAAAAATTTACAACAATATTTAAGTAATTCATGTAAAATATACAAAGTGTTTGTTTTTTTTTCCTCAAAGTTTTTTTTTTAAATTATGCCTTTAGCGGTGTGGCACAAAGAGTATAGAGTTTGTGTGTTTTTTTTGAACAGTGGTGCCCACAGTGATCTAGTGTTCGATTTGTATTCTGCGTAGTCCGGTCTTTACACATTGAATGCTGCACAGCGACTGATCTTTTGTGCTTTCCTTTCAGCTCTCCCAAGCTGCATCGGCAGAGACGCCGGCAGAACTCTTAAGCTTAGGCCACTCAGCCATTTTGCACACCCGCTCTCCCAAGCAACAGCTGCAACGCACATTCAGCGCAGCGGCAGAGACGCTGGCAGATCTCGCTCACGCTCCATTTGGGCACCACTGTTCTATACTGTCATAAGTAAGTGTATGTGTGTGTATGAATGTTGGTTATCTATATGTTGTATGTGTGTGTGTGTTTGTTTGTGTGTGTGCATAGAATAGATATTAGAAATGTACAACAAATGCAACACAAAATTAACAACGCAAATTCTCTTTGATTTTGTTCTCTTAACGATTTGGACTCTCTTTTTGTGAGTTATGATCTAAACTTTAATTCCATTGTTGTTGTTGTTTTGTTATATGTTACCAAATATGTAGTTTAAAACATTTACAATTATCAACTTGATTTTTTGCTTGTTTTTTATTAAAATTTATTTATTTTTGGTCGTGATTGATGATTTGTGCGCATGAGTTTCAACATAAAAGAAATATAACTAAAAAACCAAAACTGAAAACAAAAGGGAAATAAAAAATACACAAAAGAAAGTAATATAAAAAATTATAAAACAAAAGGAAATTTGTCAAAAGTACAACAAGGAGGAACCAAAAGAAAAACCTCAAGTTTTCAGCTGAAAATCGATTAGTTTTTAAATCAATTTCGATACTGAAAAACACGACTAAATATTTGCTGTTGAAAATACATGTAATTTATGTACTATATTTAATTAATTTATTTTGTAGTGATTGTTAGTTGTTGGTCAAAACTGGAGACACAGAACATTCCAAAATATCGAGATAGATCAATCTCACCGGAAGTAGGGCGGAGTACGAGGATTATCTTGTGGATAATGTGGATTTGTGGTATATAGTATATGTATCTTGTAAATCGGGTGTTTTCTTTGTTAGTAGTATATATCTTTGGTATAGTCAGAGCATTCCGTATGTAAATAAATGTATTTCTTGCTACCATTTGGCTAAATAAACATCTTAAAAGTAACTAAAGAAAGTAGAATAAACACTAAACTAAACTAAACTAAGCTGTACTAAAACTAATACTAAACTAAAGTCGATAGATTTATGTACTAATCACTTACTGTTGTTGGCCAGCAGATTCTCATGGAGCTTGTCTCGCTGATCCTCCAAAACTTCACCCAGATACATGGCCACCTTGCGGGTAATCTGCTCCACGTACGTGTCCAGTTTGCCCAGATCATCGGACAGACCGACAAGCTGATCCAAAGTGCCCACCTGAAAGAAAGGAAAAGAGACATTTGGTTAGTAGTTTAAAGTGTTTTACTTCCACTGGGAATATCCTGTCTACTCACCTTCAGATCGGGTATATGGAACTTGTAGTTACTGCATAGATTATGTTGCTTGCTGGTGAGGTTGTTCATCGTGTCGAAGGTTTGTTGGCACGTCTTGTCGCCAGGCGCCGAGATAATCCAATATTCGGACATCATTTTGATAGCTGTCGAAACAAAGGACACAAAGAAACATCATCAATTATTATTATAGTCCACTTTCAGCAGCAGCACAGAGAGACGCCAAATGTTTTCCATTATGTAATTTGAGCCAATATCGATTGATGGCTTTTCAAATGGCTATAAAACTTTTAAGGCCCAGCAAACACAATGCAAATTCGCATGAAATTTTAATGATTTGACCTCCAAAAGCTTTGGTCATTTCAACTATTTTTGATGTGATCGGAACTCAGAATGCATTTTCCATTGTCCCTGAACTTGGCGAGACACGTGTGTGTGTTGCTACAGTGTGTGCAGTAATTGTTTTAACAAGAAGCAAGAGCGTTGGCATTTTAGCTAGTTTGTAGCTAGATGAAGCTATTTCAGTTACCAAAAAACATTAAAGCCTTTTCCTAGCTATTTTTAAGAATTTCTAGACTTCTTTAACAAATCATAACAATTAAGATTTTGACTAGTCAAAACAATTACTTAACCCACTGTAAGTGTGTGTGTTTCTTTGTCTCTCTTGTCCACTCCCTTTCCCTCTCCCAATCACTCTCTTTGTGCTGGGCGCTTGGCAGACAACAAAGCGCAGACAGTTGGCGCCAGGCAGACTTGTGACTTCAGTGCGATAATTTGGATTTGGGGACACTGAACGTATACGCAATATGCTTGCAAATTCAATTTGTTTGTTTTCTTTTAAATAAATTTGAATACACTTACAAAAATTCTAACAGTGTTTGCGTTTCAACAGAATTGTCAGAACCTTCTCAACTTGCAGAAGATGTAGCTTTTTGGGCATCTTACAGAAGAACACACCACTTCAAGCCAAAAACTGAAACGTTTTCTAGCCAAAAAGACCAAACAGGAGCACAAAACAAACCGATGCGCACTCGACGAGAGCTGAACGCGAAATGAACGTAACGCAACGCAACGCAGGCACAACAACAGAAAGTCAGCGAACATTGCTGCCATATGGGCCAGATGTTGTTGGCCAAGTTGTTATGGTTGTTGTGGTTGTTGGTGCCAAAAAGGCGAAAGGCGCAGTCACAGTCACGAACAAGGAATCGAAATCGATGACGAAGCAAGCGTCACGCAAGCCGCAAAAGCCGACAGCCTGTTCAATTTGGTAAGTGTTGTCGTTGTCGCTCTTGTTAGACCCTGTATTTGCAAGGGTGCACAGGGTGTATTGGTTATCGAGATCTCGTTGTCTAGTGTATTAGTTCTGCCGATGACTCTGCCTACACACTGCACCATTCTCTTTTGCTGATGCCTAAGAGAGCAGGAAGACGCAAAGCAGATCAGTGACTTCGCCTCTCTCTTTAGCTTTCGTAGACCCATGCTTAAAACGCTGCCGACGTCTCTGCCAACACACAACGCATCGTTTGTCTCTTGCTCAAGAGAGAAGAGAGCCGAATTGATCAGTCGCTGTGCTGCGCTCAACGAGTAAAGACCGGAGAGCGCGTGATAGATTAAAACATTCCAACTCTCTTTTGAGCTTTTCATTAGATACAGACTGTTTTTAAGTCTAGTTCACCCTGCCTACTAACTGTAAGGACAGTGGCGTATGAGTAATCATCAGCAGATACAAATCTAACGTTGGTCAGTTTCGTTTTCAGGGTAGTCACTGTTATTACATAACTTCATGATGGCCTTCAAACAAAACACACACACACACACACACACTTACACCCATACACGCACAAGAAGCTAAATGACAACCGAATCAGGCGAATCGCTGACCATTCCCAATAATCCCACTATGCTGGCACTCCCCCTCCCACTGCACTACCACACACCCACCCAATTAACCCCAACACTCATACAGATAACATTCAAGGCAGTGCATTGTCCTCAACCAGGAAACAAATAGCAGCAACAACAATTACAGTAATGTTAGCCTGGCAACCACTCAACGAAAGCAACAACAAAACGAACAAATTCTATTTTTAGCTACGAAATCTAAATTGCTTTTGTACAAATCAGTAGGTGAAGGAGGGCAGCGAGTAGGCGGCAGGGGAAGTGACAGTTATGCTCTAATATGTATGCACATACACAAGTAACTATATGCGGTTGTATGCGTGTCGTCCTGTTGTCTGTGACGCATTCTACATATCAAATTATACAGCAAAGCATAAAGAGAGAGAGTGGGAGCGAAAATGACAGCGAGCAGAGTTGCCAACAGTATCAAAACAAGTATTCAATAAAACTCGAAAATCTAAAGAAAATATGTTAAATTTACTGTCAATTTCCTGCTTTCATATTACACACTTAAAAACACAATTGGCAACGCTTTTGGGCCAGATAAACTTTAGCTGAAAACAGGATAACAAACAACAAACAAACGTAAATTATGTTGACATTAAAGAAGAAGAGCAGAAGAGAACAAAAACAAGGCGCCACTCAGACTGGCCAACGGCTGGCGCTAATGGGTGGTGAGGGTTGGATAAGAGAATAGTAAGCGAAAAAGCAGAAGAGAAACAACGGGAGTAGGAGAGAAACTTCACACACACACAGGGACAGGAAATTGCAATGAGCGCTGACTGTGATGACGAAAACAAAAATATCAATGATGTTATTTACACACACACACACACAAGCACACACATACAGTATGTCATGTAATTGTTTTGCCAAAAAACAATTTGTTTTGATTTTGTAAATCAATTAAGCTAAATTGATCTCATTATTCAATAGGCAGAAAAGAAGTTTTCTTATTGGCCAACTAAAATGTGCAAATTTGTCAAAATAACTACACGACACACTGTCCACACAACTCCTGTGGTGGCCAGTAATTAATTAATAATAATGGCTGCCGATGGCAAGAAGCATTTTGCCGTAAGTAAGTAAGTGTGTAAACCCAGCAGCTGTTTTAGCTTTATTACCCAGGCAGATGTAGATATATATATTTACATATATGCACACACAAAAGTTTATATTTGACTTTTTGTTTCAAGTTTATATCTGGTCAACGGCAGTCAAGGCCTTTGCGGCACGCAATATCACTATTTAATATAGTCCTTGTGGAAATATACAAACAAAAGTTACACATATAAATATATCTATGTGGAAAGTCAACGCGCATGTACAACAAGTTGTTGGAAAGCAAATACCTAATTTTATTTTAATTAATATTTAGCGGGCAAAGAATTTCAAATTTACAGCTACACAATTTGTTTACGCAGTGAGTTACGAGCGGTTAAAGCGAGAGAGCAGCACTTAAATAATGTAAGAGTCAAGAGCGTAAATGTTTTAAATTCACCATACCCTCGTCGCACATACACACACACACAAACAACTCACTCACACAGTGGTGAATTTAGCAAACAGTCAGCTGTTCGTGTGACAGTCACATGACAGCTTTTCGATCGATATTTTTCTTAGCTCACGAGTTTTACAGCTTAAAAACAAACGAACTAAACATTTGCAAGCATATTTTCCACAATACGTTGCACACTTTTGCCCGCCACTTTGTTATAATTGCATAAAAAGGTTCCACGAACTGCCTCCCATTCGTGGCCGCCAATGAGACACCGTTAACCGAGCGAGGCAACAGTTTTTCAGGGTCATTTGATTTGCACATATACACAGAGCCATTTAGCATTTTTTCTATGCACAAATACACCATTTAAATGAGTTACATTGGCAAAGTTGTTAGTTGTTGGTTACGAATCTGGTTTGATAACAGGTCAGCAGACCAAACTGTATTTTTTTTCGGTTTTCGTTTTTTTTTTCATGCGCGGTTTTGATGCGTTGTCGTTTTGGGCATTGGAAGTTTGGGCTTTTGTGGCGCAATCACTTACATTTAAACGGCACTGCTTCACGTCAACGTCGTAGATAGAAAAAAATACGGGTTTTAAGAGTTTTGTGCGTTGAAACTGTATTTAAATATATTCAAAGCGACACGAACCGCACCACCCACAATGCACGTACGAAACGGAGCACAAGTCTCTCTCTGCTGGAAACTCAACACAAAAATGACAATTCACAAATTCCACATGAGATTCACGTGATAAGTGGCGATAACAATTAGTTATCGAACAACATTATATTTGTAGACACTGGACGGCCAAAATCAGCTGTTTTGCGCGGTGCAACGTGTGGACACACTGAACGTTCTCTATGTAGGCGCCGCCTGCTCCGCTACGTGCCTAATTATTAAAGTTTAGTTTAGTTAATACTTTTATTTGGCACAATCGCGTGGCACTCGCGAACTAACAAATTTGTAAGTGCAAAGTTCTTCCTTAATCTTTTAATCGCCTAGTGTGACGTTCAAGTGTTGTAAATCTTGTGACAACTTTAATTTTAGTTAAGTATGTGTGCTCTCGTGTGTGTGTCGTGTGGGCGTTTGTTGTTAAACATTTAAAATGAAATAATGAAAAGTCGAGCTTACGAAATCACATATTTGTAACTAGAGCAGCGTATAAAATTGAAATCAATTTGCCGGCAAAGCAGAAATTTCCCTTATGGGCTTAAAGTTCATGCGATAATTGTGACACTGTGAAGTCGGATTTTCTCTCTCTGTTTCATAATACAATTACCGTGGTTCGAGTACATAACAGAAAAGTGAATGCCAAGAATATTTAAAGTAAACACGTGCATTTTTCTCTAAACATGGCATGTTTATATTCCCTGCATTCGCTGTTGAGTACTCTGAGTAATTTGCAAAAAGTGCCGAAAGTTTCCGAGTTTTCGTGAAATTCTGCGATGAGTCAAAGCAGCTTTCCAAAGAAATTCAAACTAGTGGCAGAGGCCAGAGGCGAGTGTGCTCGACTGTGAAACACCCAGTACTTAAACCAAAGCATAAGAATTATAGAATTGAATTATTTAAAATACAAAACAGAAAATCTTTCAAAAAAATTCATATTTTCCAATCAGAATTTGTGCCTTTAATAAAAGTTCCAGCTCATAAAGAGCCTCAGATCGACCCACTCCATTGTTTCTGCAAATGAAATACTCCTTTCACTCAGTCTCTTTGTACCTTGTTCCAAGTACAGGGTCCAAATGAATTCATTTAAGAGCAATCGCTTCAAAAATGTTTACACACATCTCTTCAAGGGCTAAAAATAAATGGTTTCAATTGTTTTACGGTTTGTGCCTCATTGAATATGGCATATAGTATCGGGGTGTCGGGTGTATATAGAATCCACAAGTAAAAAGCATTCATTTCCATAACATTGACCCCAAAAACACCAATCGTAAGCTGGGCATCGGGAAATACAATAAAACTCTGGAAATAGAACATAAATGCGGATATTGCTTTGTCCACTTTGTTCACTTACCGGCAGTCATTGATCGATATGTGGCCATAAAGGGGTCTTATCAGCCACTGAACAATCGTGCGATCACCCATCATAAGACCTAGACCGCCTCAGATCTTATCTCAGAAAATAGAGTAGTCCGTAGTCCAAGCACAATACATTTGCAGCGCATTGTATCCAAGCCTTACAGTGACTTTAGTAATTGTTCGCACAGAGTGTAAGGAAGCGCACCAGGAAGTAATGTCATAGCAGTCAGCTTTCCATACATCTATATATATTTAATGAATTTATTTCCCCGTCACAATAGTTTTGTGACCCACTGTAGGTAGCCAAGTGTACTTAACGTCTTAAAGCATTTGACATTGGCTTACAACAACGCCCCAAAAGCGCACTTTGCCTATACTTTGTATATTCTGCTTCTCTGCCGACGGCGACTGCAGCGTCGACTTACGCTGCGTCGGCGCAACCGCTTACGCTGACGCCAACGCGTCGGCTTTGTGGTCTGTGGCGAAGCGTGCGCTGTTCAGTCTGCAAAGCGATTCTGTCGAGCGAACTACGCGTTCCGCGATCAGCAAAGAAAGAAACCAAGAAACAAAAAAGAAAAAGCCCAAAAAATAAACAACGAGCCAAAAGTCAAAAAATCAAATCATCATTAACGTTAAAAGTGAAAACTGAAAAAATACCAGACATTTGAATATTTTTTGGTGCTAATAGTAACGGTAAACATGACACTGATTCACAAATGTGAGACAGTCTCCGTCGTCTCTTATCAGTTATACAATAATTCCCGTTAGACGACGACGCTGACCTACATACACACACTCACACAGACACACAGCAATCGATCGATCTACTCACCTGTAGCTGTGACCCAGCCCCAAAAAGTGAAACACCTACAGTAGTGTTGTAAAGTTTCTTGACACGTGCAACTCAATATTTTCTAAATGCATTGGCCGAGTTTTAATTAAAATCATGAAATGTGTTAATTTGTTATAATTAAATTAGCGATTTTTGCTGGCTAAATTTAAAACACATTTCATCATAATTCTTTAGTTTTGGATGCATACTTTCAATTTTTAATTATTAATTTCAATTGATTTTTGCCTTGTGTAAAAAACTATACATCATTTCGCAAACAACAAATAATTAATGAGATTTATGGGGTTAAACTAATTTAAAATATGCGCATTTGTTAGTGTGCTCTGTCAAAACAATTACTTGGCACACTGTACACGTTTTGTTGTTGTTGTTGCTGCTTCTTCATCTGTTCGTTCTCTTTAGCAAAGTTCGACTGCGTGGAGAAAACTTTCTCCACCTGATATTTAGTGCTGATTGTTGTTGTTGTCACCGCCTCTCTTTCGCTCTCTCTCTCTCTTTCTTCTGCTGTCTTCGTTCACATTTAAAGCTGGCGTGTCTAAAAAGCTCGCAGCGAAATCGAAATCACGACGCAACGTCGCTGCTCGCACGCGTGCGTATTGGCGTCGCTGTCGACGTCGACGTCGCTGCTTCCTTGAGCTGGAGTTGGAGTCGCGCTCTTTTGGCACACGGCCAAAGCAGTTCGAGCGTGGAACAAGTGATTTCTTCATTCATTAGCTGCTATTGATGTTGTTGACTTAATTGTTTCACAACCCTCTTCCCCTTCCCCCTCCACTCCTTTTTATTCCCCTGTCCCCCCTCCAAACATGAACCCAACCCAAGCTATATGCATAACTTGAAGATATTTTTCTGATTGCGCAGAATATCAAAAGAGGTGAAAGTTGTGACGTCACATGGCATTGGAATTTTCTATGGAATTTCTAGTGCTCTATGCTTAACCATGAACAAGTGTTGTCAGAATATGATGGCACCAAAAAGCTGACAGGGTCAAAAGAAATGCTAACAGCAGCAGTTTTATATGGTAAAAAATGCTGAAACGTAGAATAGCTAAGTTTTTTAGCTTGAAATTAAATTTAATATAATTTAAATATTATTGTGACAACAGATTTAATTTTTTTTTGTTTATAACAGAAAAAGGCTAGACTTCTGGCTAAAAGAATTGAACAAAATGAGCTAAAATGGCTTTAAATCAGCTAAAATTGCTATAAGTGGACTTAAATAGCCAGAAAATAAAACCCCTGTGTTGTATTCCTCGTTTCTGCCTAGCTATAATTCGGCTAAAAAAGCTTTAAATACCTTGAAATGCCTTTAAACCGAAACTAATTGATTGATCCTTTCATTTCCAGAACTCTCAGGAACCTCAGGACCCTCAGGACCAATTAGATAACATCAAACTCTATAACAATGGCAAACAGTTGGCCTAAAAACGTCGGAATACGCGCCATTGAGGTGATCTTCCCTTCGCAGTACGTGGACCAAACGGAATTGGAAACATTCGATGGCGCCTCCGCTGGCAAATACACAATCGGTTTGGGTCAGGCCAAAATGGGCTTTTGCTCCGATCGCGAGGACGTCAACTCACTGTGCCTAACCGTCGTGACGCGTCTCCTCGAACGCCATCATATCAAGCACACGGAAATCGGTCGCCTAGAGGTGGGCACCGAAACGATAGTGGATAAATCCAAGTCGGTTAAATCGGTGCTAATGCAGCTATTCGCGAAAAGTGGCAACACCGACATCGAGGGCATTGATACCACAAATGCCTGCTACGGCGGTACCGCCGCCCTCTTCAATGCCCTTAACTGGATCGAGTCCTCTAGCTGGGACGGACGCTACGCCCTGGCCGTCTGTGCCGACATCGCCGTCTATGCCAAAGGTGCAGCACGGCCCACGGGAGGTGCGGGAGCCATTGCCATGCTGGTGGGACCAGAGGCGCCGTTGGTGCTGGAACGAGGACTGCGTGCGACGCACATGGAGCACGCCTATGACTTCTATAAGCCCGATCTAAGCTCCGAGTATCCTACGGTGGACGGCAAGCTGTCCATACAGTGTTACTTGTCCTCGCTGGACACCTGCTATCGCCTGTACCGTCACAAGTTCGAAAAACTGCATCCACAGCAGTCGCAACGGGGATTGGACAACTTTGATGCCATCTTGTTCCACACGCCCTTCTGCAAACTGGTCCAAAAGAGTGTCGCTCGTCTGAGCTTTAACGATTTCCTGCTGAGTGATGAACAGACGCGTGCCCAGCAGTTTGCCGGTCTGGAGCGCTTTAACGATTCCACTTTGGAGGGCACCTACTTCGATCGGGATGTGGAGAAGGCCTTCCTGGGTCAATCGGCGACTGTGTTCGAGTCCAAGACCAAGAAATCCCTGCTGCTGGCCAATCAGGTGGGCAATATGTACACCCCGTCAGTTTATTCGGGACTGGTTTCCCTGCTCATCGGTGTGCCCGCGGCTCAGTTGGTGGGCAAGCGTATTGGTGTATTCTCATACGGCTCGGGACTAGCTGCCTCGATGTACTCCATCAAGGTCACCCAAGATGCCGATCAGTTTGAGCAATTTGTGGGTAAATTGGATTATGTACTGCCAGCTCTGGCGGCGCGCGAGAAGGTTGTGCCAGAGGAATTCTCCGCCTTGATGGAGATCCGCGAGAAGAACAATCATGCTGCGCCGTATACACCGACAGGCAGCATTAAGGCTCTATTCCCGGGCACGTTTTATCTCAAGGATGTGGATGCACTGCATCGGCGCAGCTACGAGCGTACCCCAAGCATTATCAGCAATGGAATTCATTAGGATTTGAAGTAAAATTTGGAGACGGAGTCACATTTGGAGTCGGAGTCACATTTGGGGTCGAATTAGGAGTCATAAATTCATCAACAGCTTTTTTATGTGGCAATTAAACTACTTAAAACTTGACAATAAACTAATGTCTACTATTTAATTGTAGCTACTAACTATTTAAACGCAACTCAGAGCTGACGATGATCAGTCGTGTACATAAAGAAAACTTGGGAGGGCAAGTAATCCTCTTTTAGCATCTTAATTGGTCTAACGGTCGCAATCTTCTATTTATTTTAACCACAATCATTTTCACATCAAGTCACGAAAGAAATCTTCTAGAGCTCTCTAGTTTTTTGTTTCTTTTTTTTTTTGGATTAGTATCGAGGGAAGTCGAGAATCTATGCCTATAAATCTATGAATGTACAATTATTAACTGTATTTATACACTATCTGCATAGTATAACTTGTCAAATTGTTGTAAAGTGCTAAATAAACAACAACAAATGAAACTCTAAATTCGTTTTTTATTCTTATTGCGATAATTTTGCGATATTCGATTCAAATTTCATTACCTGTGCAATTTTTACAGCGCCGTAAACTTGTAGAAAGTGACACCTGGTAAGGGAGACATTAATTAGTAAGTATTTCAGTTGGGAATTCGATTATATATGCTTACCATTAGGAACAACACGCGTGGAGAAATTACTCTCAGGTCGAACCATGCCCAGATTACTATCCGAAATAAATAGATCCTAAAAGAAAAAGATTTCAGTAGGGAACAGAACTGCGTTGAGTAAGTGTAACTTACCTTTACGGCGTAACCGTTGTCATTCGTCAACAAGAGCTGAGGAAAGTAAAGATTGGAATGAAAATCAAGTAAAATCAAGTATACAAAGGTTAAAGACTGATCAGGAATTATATACATACCTCCTTGAGCTTAAATGTTACGGGATAGGCAGCTCCGTCCGTACGGCGGCTGACAAATGCCACAGCGTAGGAGTACTCCTGGGCATCGTTTTGTGGTGTTACCGGACGTCGCCAGACCTGGAAAGCAAATAAGATAAGGTTATACCCAATATATATTAGGAATATATAATGAGCACCTACTTCGATATTGTTTCTGACGAGCAAACGACGTCCTTGAATGCCCAAAGGATCTTGATTAATTGCAATCACTTCCCTGTTCTGTAGAATGTCCTTGACTCTTGGCTCTATCTTAGCCAAGTCATTGGACATGATAAGTGGCGCGGCCAGAACTGCCCAAACGGCCATTTGTAGTTTGCTTTGATCGTAGCTGAGGCCATAGTTGCCCAGGATCAACATGTCGGGATCATTCCAGTGCCCCGGACCACCATGGGGTTGAATGCGGTCCTGATTTTTGCCAAAGTAGTCGATGATCTGCATAACCGACTCCAAGGAGTCGTCAATGTCATCCCAATTGCGCCACAGATTGCAGTGCTTCTTCAAGGACTCATAGTCAGGCTCCTCGCCACTATCCTCCTGGTAGGCAGGCCTAAGAGGAGCAAATAGTTCTACTTATACTTCTACTAAAGGGTATGTCTGTGGTTTATTTTACCAGCTGCAGGAGTAGACCATGGGTCGTCCCGTGGCATTGAGCAGACGTCCAAACTCTGGATACCCTGCGGCCATGTCGGTTATGTTGGCGAAACAACCGTCCAGCTTCACATAATCCACATCCCAGTTGGCAAAGGTTTGGGCATCCAGTTCCATGTTATTGATCACACCCGGATACCCAGCACACGTATGCGTGCCGAAATCCTGATACAATCCGAACTTCAAGCCCAAATTGTGGATCTATAAAATAGAAGAGTTAATAGCGTTTTCTTTTTGTGATTTCTAAGAACCGTTGCGGTACTCACATGATCCGACAGGGCGTTGAGGCCACTGGGAAAGCGTTTGCGATCAGCCACCAATTTGTTGGTCTTCTCATCCCTTTCCCTCTCCAGCCAGCAATCGTCAATGATCACATACTCGTAGCCAGCGTCGGCGTAACCCTCGGAGGCTATCAAATCTGCATGGCGACGGAACAAATCCTCGCTGAAATGGGAAGTTAAAAAATATTGAGCAAAGTGGGTCAAAGAGCGCATAACACCCCAATACACACAGTGCCAGTACGCCCTTTTTACTGGTATGACTAACCTAATACATTCATCTGGATACGTCTTGCAGTCCGTTATGCAGCGAAACCTAGAAAAAAATTAAAACAAAGTTAAATAGAGTAAATATCAGGAATGAGCATGTCGTTGTGTGACTTGTGACGCATACAAGTGTTATTTCTCTGCACTTTGATGCTTGCCTTTTTCACGACAAAGAGCGCAACAATAACAACAACGTGCGGTCAAAGCTCGCCTAGCCACAAAGGCTTTATTGTTGTTGTTTAGCGCATGCAAAGAATGAAGCGGTGAAGAGCACTGCGTAAAGTTTTTTTTGTCTAGGCTGGCGAGCTGAGTTCAAAGCAAATTACAATAACAAAGAGCACAAAATGGCTGCTCTCTTACTGTCGGTATGTATACGATTTTGTATACAGTTTGTAAATAATTATTAAAATACTTACCGCTGCCAGGACATCCAGCCCATTGGTGGCCTGTAGAACACAATAAATTAATAATTTATTTAAACAAATGGAATATAAGTTAACAAACTTACTTGAGTGCCAGTCCATTCTGCAGAGCAAGTCCAGCATCGAGCAGCAGCAAGAAGGCAACGAAGTACGCTAGTTTGTACATTCTTAGACGAGCTGCAAACAGGTAATGCGTCCTGTCTTGGGCAAGTTTGAACACTTTATAGCTGGATTTTTGGTGTGAAGTGTTTGTGACACTGACGGTCTTGAGATAATTTTATTTACCCAACGCAGGGTGTTGCGCAAACATCAGTTTGTTAATTGCAATTGAATGGACTGAGCATTCAGATCACTGTTCACAGCAGGGAATCTGCCTTGTTATCAGCGGCGACTACTGCGACACGGCGAGTTCACAACGAGTCAATTCAGGTTATCAACAAAAGGCGGCACTTTAGCAGCCAGGCAAACTAGCTGTTACACTACACTGCAAAAGTCCATTATCTGCAACAGAGCCAAAAAATGATTTCAGTTCTAATTTACCAATAAGCAAAGTCCATGTACAGTGGGCGGCAAAAGACTAAACACGCGAATGTAATTTTGTAATTGTATGCCTTTACAGTGGTTTACAGCTTACTTAAATATTTACACATAACATTTCTTATAAGATTACCAAACTAAATAGGTTGTAGACCACTGTGCACATGTACATATGCATCACAAAGAAAAACTAGTTAGGGTATTTTAAAGTGTAGGCAATCTTTTAGCACTTAGCCGCAGCTACTTGTTATTTAATATCGGTAATTGAATTCTTGACCCAAATGCCATTTTATCAGCTATTTACTTACAGATATCACGTTCACGTTTCACGTTCATATTGACAAATCAAAACAATGCCAAATGACAATTCATTGCTTGTTCTTCATTGCAATTGAATCCTTTGCATGCACAGTTGCTCTGACACTAATTAAATACACATTGCTTTCTCTGCTTTTGTTTATAAAAAATCACCAACGATTTGAAAAATGTTAATTAGCCGTAAATTTCGCGGGCCTTTTAATTATGCGCTTAAGACTTGTAAATGACACTCCAATAATTAGCACTAAAAAATACCAAAAGCACTAACAAATACCGATAGAGCTGTGCAGCATTAACCAATACTGCTCGTTAATATCGATAACAAGTGAGTTTGTTGCTCGTTTCGGCGTGCGTTGTTATTTTTTTATTTGTATTTTACGCTGACTTGAAGACAAAACAAAATGGCATTTCAAGTGCCTGCAACAACTATAGCTACCGCAAGTGGTTTCTCCTTTGGCCTAAACACAACGCCGGCAGCCGGTAATCCCGGTGCCGCCGCCGCAGTTCCCGCCAAACCGACATTTTCATTTGCCGGTCCAACAACAACAACTGCTCCGACTTTGACTCTGGGCGGTGGCCTCGGCGGAGGTGGTCTTGGCGGTGGTGGCCTCGGCGGCGGAGGGCTTGGCGGTGGTGGTCTCACCAGTGGTGGTCTCGGGGGTGGTGGTGGTGATGCAGACACCGCCAAGGCAGCGCCACCACCATTCGGTGGCTTTGGTTTGTCTACAACAACAGCGGCACCACTAACCGGACTTGGCGGCGGCTTAGGAGCCCCTGCAGCGGCACCAGCAGCAGCGCCCACCTTTGGTGGATTCATGGCACAGCCATCGGCGGTGGCCGCACCTACAGCAGTATCTGCCGCACCCGTAACCACCGGCCAACTCGGAGGCATCTCGCTTGGCCTGGCCACTGCAACTCCCAAGGCACCAATAACAACATCAATTGCTCCAGCTTCCGTATCTGCTTCCCAGCCAGCGGCTGTGGCCCCCATTGTTAGTGCAGCTCCAGTGACTGGCAGCGCTTTTGCTAATCTATCTACAGCCACCAAGACCACCGACTCTTCGGCAGTGGCAAATGCACCGCAGTTGTCCTATAATCAACTGGAGGAGCACATCAACAAATGGACACTGGAGTTTGAGGAGCAGGAAAAGGTCTTTACTGAGCAGGCCACACAGATTAATGCATGGGATAAACTACTCATTGGAAACAATCAGAAGATCATTGAGCTAAATGATGCCGTGCAGAAGGTAAAAAATGATCAACAGGTGTTGGACCAGGAGCTCGAATTCATAGCCACACAGCACAAGGAGCTGGAGGAGAGTCTGGCGCCGTTAGAGAAGGAGTTTGTCAATTTGCCACGCGTGGATCAGGAACGCAGTCAGACCTATCTGATGGTTGAGAATTTGGACACACAACTGAAACAAATGTCGGAGGACCTTAAGGAGATCATCGATAATCTCAATGAGGCCAACAAGGGCCAGGACAACACAGATCCCATTATACAGATCGGAAAGATCCTAAACGCCCACATGAACTCGCTGCAGTGGATCGAGTCGCAGTCCACGCACATCTGCAAGAAGCTCGACGACATCGGCAAGATCCACGAGACCCAAAAGCGGGACATCTTTCGTGCTCCGTATTAAGCCAATTATCTTTAATCCTGTAACTCGTTGAATAAAAAACGTTTATATAAACCAGACTTTCCTTTGTGTTGGGTTATTTCATTATAAACATTTATTGGATGAGTCTCGTCTAATAGTTCTTGAAATACTTAAGTCTAAATAGAGGTGCCTTCTTGCCCAAGCTGCCGATCGCGAGGTATCCGCTGTGTGGCGAGAATTCCATGGTGTTCACAAGGTTAAGATGTTCATTCCGTCCAGGAAAATTGGAATATACCGTAGCGCTGGGGAAGTGGGCCAACTTAATGGCATTCGGCACCAGACGCGAACTCATAGCCAGCATTTCGGAGGTGTGATTAAATTTCAGATCACCGACTGCCGTACGCAGATTCATGAAGCGCTTCACCGGCTGCGGCGCGTTCGACCGGTAGACGCTATCATGGTCATAGATATTGACCACGCCCTCATTGCTGCCAGTGGCCAGTAGGCGTTGGTTAGGAGACAAAGCGATCTTGCCTCCATTGACGCAGCCGTCGTCGACGAAGCGGTGCTCGATGCACTGCTGCCGGAGCGAGAGCACGTTGATGTTGCAGCTGCTGCCACAGCAGAGGAGACGCTTCGAGTCCGCGGTGAAGCAGAAGCCACGACACTGTCCTTCCTGTTTGAAACTGTGCAGAAGCTCATTGCTGTTGGCACTCAGCAAGTGAATAGATCCAAATCTACCAATTATGGCAAGGTACTTGCCACACGGCGACACTTCAAAGTTAATGGTCTGTTGTTTCCGCACAGGCATCTGCAGTTTGGTTTCCTTGGCATGGAGCAGATCGTATGCGTAGTAATGCGTCGTCTTGGAGCCAAAGAAAGCCTTGGTGCCGCAGGGTGTGATGCGAGCACAGGTGACTGGAAACTTCGGGAAGCGTATGTTGTGCAGTTTCTCGTTCTTGGTGCCGTTCACACTGTAAATGGATGCAATGCAGCTTTCGCCGGCCACCAAGGCGGCCGTGGATGTCGGATGGAATTGGATGCTCTGGATGACGCCTTCGCCGTACGTGGCGCGATTCAAGTCCTTTACTCGCTTGATCTGTATGGTCTTGGGCTGCAAACTCCGTATCTTGGCCTTGTGATCTATGAAACCAACGGTCTTCAGCAACGCCCCGTCCTCTTCATCCTGGGAGTCATCGGAATTGCCATCGTCACCGTTCTTCTGTTCCAGCGTTGCCCACTTTGGCTGGTTTATCGTGCGCTGGAAACGAGCCGTCAAGTACTCCTTGTACGACTTATCCTTGCGCAAATGATTTAATGGTCCTGTGTGTTTCGTCTGACGCTTTACTTCACCCACTTCCAATTCATCATCATCTGAGTCTATCCACGCCGGTTTGGCTTTCTTTGCAATACCTTCATCGTTTTCATCGTCCTCCCCATCATTAATTGTCTCCTCCTTGTACTGTGGTCGCTTTCTACCTACGGACTTAGCCAGATTGGCCAGAAACGCCTGTTTGTCCCCGAACACAACTTTTTCCATAGGCACCTCCACATACTCAGGTTCAATTTCCCGTTTCGCCGGCTTCTCTGTTTGTTTTTTTGGCTTGTCGTAGTGGCCGTAGGCGGCCATTAACTCTTGCAGATCCTCCAGACCATCGGCGGACTCGTCGTCGCTCATTTTTGTACAATTTCCTTATTTATTTAATATTTATCTTTTAACTTGCGACGCACGTGTAGACTGTTGTACCAGGGCTAGCAAACAAGTGCCAGCTGAGTTGACCACAGCTGCTGCATAAGAATCGATAACAACGGCATATCGATGACTGCGAACCAGGGCTGCCACTTGTCGTCTTTTTTAACCGCCAAAATTCAAATATTAAAAACTGCTTCGTGTTATTGTTATTACAGCGAATATATTTTTAATCATCCATTATTAAGACGCTTACCAGTTTGTCAGTACTGTCAGTGGTTAAAAAAGCGTGGAGCCAACAGGTTGTTTGTTGTTAATGCTGGAGTTGATCGCGGTGAGTAGGTGCAGTTTTAATAGAGTGCTCAGTTAATAATCAAAAGTCTCAATTACTAGTTAACATATTCAAAGAGGGGTATTTCAGCTGTTTCAGCGCGGGAGACATGACTGAGGCTGTGAATAGGACTCGTAGGCGTTGCCCTGTGGAATCTCTCACGGAACCAGAGCAGTATAAAGCGAAGTAGCTTGAACAAGTCCTGCAGGACATTGTAAATGATAACATAAGCGATCTGCACCAAACCCGTGACACTCACGCCGACGAACAAGGCCAGGACGCCACCAAAGGACACTGTTGAATAAGACGAATTTAGGACAACAGATAGAAAAAAATGACAACAAAACAGAAAATTCTCTTACCAATGAGATCCTCGAAACTAAAGACAACATCCCGTCGGAAGCGCACCTTGGGAGGTATAAGATCCCAGCGGAAACTGGATGTAGCCGACTCAATAGTGGCTGCCTCCTCTGCATTCTTGATGCCCCACGAGCTCTTCTTCACCGTCTGCATGGTGTACTCGATTTCTGTACAAGTCGAAGGACATTTGCAAATGTGCAGTGCCCAAATGGGCCACTTAAAGTCGAGGAGGCACTCAAATCCCGCCGGATTGCAGCTGGGACCCTCCACAAAGGGGTAGAAAAAGGGCACACAGTTGCACATTTCCAGGGCCATGATGGCTCGACAACGCGCCAGGCACAGGGATTTACTGTAGATCTGGGAAAAGTACGATTTAGTAGGGGTATTTCCGAAGCGGTTAGGTGACTCTTTTTATACAAACTTTGAGATTGGAGGTTTCCTCGTCGTTAAAGACACATTTGCGTTGCTCCACGCGCAGTTCTCTTAGATTCTTGGAAGCGCTTAAAGCCAAGCAAGAAAATATATTACAGGGTATCTTTAGCAGATCAATAACTGTTTCTTACACCGTCTCGAGCACCTTGAAGGAAGCCGTAATCTCATCCGATTTTTGTAGTGTCACAATATTGGCTTCCGTAGCAGATACCTCAAAGGGAGAATGCACGTCAAGCTGGAAAAAGGACAAATATTTAGCTAGACTTCCAAGGTATTAGCTGGTCCAAGCCTTACCACGCCCGTGCTCTCGTAGAGATCCATTCGAATGTAGCACTGCTGCTTGCCGTACTGACAGGTGAGTGGCAAAGGCAAATCCTCATAATTTACAGGCCTAAGAAAAGAAAAGATGGAATAAACAAGTCAAACCGACTATTGTCCAGCCTGAACTCACTCTTTGCCCAGCATCGCCGACATGGGCGAATTAATGGCATAGCAGGACCCGCGTTCCGTCATTACCATCTGAACGTGGACCTTGAAATTGGAGTCAAAGGTGCTGATCACCTGCTCGAAAGGTCGATTAATGCTCTGGATAATGTCGTACAGATCGATCTGCTCGAAACGCTCATCGGCCGCGAATTTGGTGAGTTCGGCATAATTGCTGGCGGTGGCATTGACGGCGGCATAGAGAAAGTCCATGATATAGAAGTAATCCTCGTCGATAATCGATACATTCCACAAGTCCTGGATTAATTCATTGGCTTTGAAGGAGTCAATGTGGTCGTAATAGCAGAGGGTAACTGCTGGCAGGGAGCCATTCCAGCCCCGATAGTCCCGATCCACCGATATAACGGTCGGGGAGGTCGAGTATCGCGCTATCTGCATTTCACTGAGTATAAAAACCGTAAAGATGCTGGCCAAGAGCACCGCGAACCAGAGGAGTCTTAAAACAGTTAAGGCGAAAACCGTTTTAAGGTACAGCTGACGATACTCCCCAATGGAGGAGTTCCCACCTATACAAACTCTTTGCTTACCTCTCGAAAATGTGCAGTCTGCGATCAACGATCAAGCGAATGACTAGCAAATTGGTCTCAGTCCCAGCTTGAGCGGTTATGTCATGTATACGATTGCCTATAATTTGTAGGATCCTGTAGGAAATGCCCAGTAGGATCAGCAGTTTCTGCTTGCTCCAGTCAAAGGAGCTCCTAAGCAAACGCTGTAGGAATAAACCAACCCGTTTCATGGTCGAAATGAAAGTAAACAGTTTTAGAAGGAATAACCCATTAGGGATTTATTGCCTAGATCGACCTGTATGAGGAATATAACAATGGCCGACAAAGCGCTGACAAACTGCACGAGAACAAAGCCAAAAATCACTTAAACGATAGCAATTATAATTATATTTAGGGGTGGCAGCGCTTACTTACCCCGCCCACTGCGAGGGTGTCCAAGTCGATGACACCATAAACTGTGGATGGGCAGCCGTTGACTCCATTGGCCTGAATTTGTAGCAGGAAGCGATTAATAGACGATTCCAGACGGGGATTTTGAGCGTTTAGTTTGTTGAGTATCAGGCACAACTGGCATTTCTGAAAGGATTGGGAAAGGAGGGAATATTTGGTCAAAATGAAACTAGCTTTACAAAGACCCGTACTTGTAGTAGTTTACAAGTTGTGCGAATGATTGATGATTTATTACAACTTGAACTAAATTGAATTCCTAATCACGACTACTCACCTGTTCCGCTATGCGAGCATTGGAAATAAGCGTAGACCAGATGCGTAATCCGTGCATCAGTAACCAGAGGAGTCTATAGAAGAAAATAATTATATCGTCTGTCCAGTTGGACTGCTCCAAAATCCTAAAAACATTGAAGAGTTCGTAGCAAAAGCTTAGCAAGGAGTTAACATAGTTGACCATAAAAACGAGACCAAATCTCTGCGTTAGCTTCATGTGCATGTCATCCATGGTGATCCAAATACATCTAAATTCCTCCAATTTCAGCTCAACTTGATCAAAAGTCGAAGGTGACAAGATGCAAATGTTGTGAAGGAATTTCTGCTGTTGAATTCCCCCGAGATGCTCATTTAGGCGCAGATGGAGCAGATAGAGAACTCGTAGGTCCAGAACATACTGTAGAAGACTCAGGCTTACCATGAGTCCCACCAAATTGTGCGCAGAATTGCTTATAAGCGTCTGAAGCAACTCAAATCTGAGCCAATAGACGTCGATCACGGTGCAAATGCTGTGAAAGGTGAAGATCATGAGCAGCAGTTTCCGAGCAATTCCTTCCAGGATTCCCAGACACAACTGGGCCTCGGAATAGAGCAGGTTCATGAGCCGAAGCTGCTGAGTCCTCTGTCTTCGGAAGAATTCTCCATTGCGATAAACAGAGAGTGAGAAAAGAGCAGTTATAATCATATTCGAAGGATACTCGATAAGGTAGAGCAGCTTTTCTATGGCCAGAACCTGCATCTTTGACTTATCCGTCAACAAAGTTACGCAAACGATCCAAATCCAGACTAACAGCAGAACGGACCAAATCAGGTGCAGTTGGCGAAGCTGCTTTCGGGGCGGGGACACGCCCAGGCAACAGCTGAGGCTTCGCAGCAGACGCAGCCAAAGATTCCTGGGGAAAGTACGACTAGAACTGCCCATGGGGAAACCTCAAGGAATACTAATGACATTAAAATCAGTTAGTAATCAATTAACTGCTTTTTTAGTTGATTAATAACCTGAGGTGTCGACCAGGTGTTAATTGAATATTGCGAGTTTTAATCGTATCACTCATACGCCATGTTTCCATCTAGGATGAAGCAAGTGTCGCGCAAAGGAAGACAAATAGGCGCATGGAATCTTCCCAAGAGGTAAGCTTATATACCCTGTAGGAAGAGTAGTATAGGTATACAGTACAGCGTATAATTTCTCTGCTTAGGAACTGGAATCTGACTCAGGAATTGAACAAAACCAGTTCCAGTCAGCTGCGGAATGAGCTCAAGTTGCTGCTTTTGATCTGTGTCATCGCGGGCAGTGCACCGATTACAGTGTTCCCTCGATACAGTGGCCGTGGCTGGATTGCCCTACAGTATTTCTGGCTGCTCTGCTTATATGCGTGGGTCTGCTTAGCGTCCTACTGGGAACTGATGCACAGCTCTGTGAAGATCAATGAACTGGAGCACAAATTCTACAGCATCGAATCGGGAACTTATTTGTTACATGTGCCCTGTATCATGATTTTATGCATGAGTTGGAAACATAAAATTCAAGGGGTCTTCGATAGAATTGCCCACTTCGATTTAGTCAGTGGATTTGTTGAGCAGACTGGAAGCATACGACGTTGTGTGCGTTATGAGATGTGGATAATGCTGATCTTCATCGGTTACTATGTAGTGAATAACTTTTTCTACTGCCAATATAATGTTTTGAAGACTTTTGTGGACCTGAGCACCTATTTGCTACCCAATATTCTGAGCTACATATCAATAATTCCATACTTTATGCTGCTTCGAGGGATTTACAGACGCCTGCACTGCATCACTGACTCCCTGAAGGGGCTACTAAGAGGACCGTTGGTGCAACGTGCTGCACTTCATCACCTGCGCTTGCAACACAACAATTTGTTGCACTTCACAAAGGCAATCAATCAAAACTTTGGAGTTACCATACTCTGTGTCTATGTCAGTTCCTTTTTCAACGTCAACACGAATCTGTTTTTGGCCTACAAGAATATTGAAGATCCCAATGTGGAGGACTGGGCGTGGTGGATCGACATTATGATGTGGCTCTTCATGCACCTAAGCAAAATGTTTATTATACTTTACGTCAATCATGGCATACAACAGGAGGTAAGCTTAAGTATTCTCTAATATTAAAGTCTCTAAGATTAAGGTACAAACAGACACTTTGACAAAAGAAACATTACAAGTTGGTGCCTTTTGGTAACTGAACTGAAAGTACTGCTGATTTCTCTTTCCGCGCGCTGCTTTAGTATATAAAAGAATGAAATAGCATGACAAGATGGTCCCTTGCACAGCTGAGTTCATCATAGAACGCTTGGTTTCTACTCTTTACGTAAATCACTGCCTTTTATCTAATACACCTATTTCCTTTAATTCGTTAGCAAGCCAGCTGCTTAAATTTACTTAGTAAAATACGTACACAAGACGAAGACTTAACTCAAACCATTAATCACTTTGTCCTTCAATTGCAAATCGATGTTCGTGCGTTTGTAGTCAGCGGCCTAATTGTTTTGGACTACAAGTTTATAACATCGGTGAGTTTTACTTGCTCACTTTAACTTAAATTTTTAATTATGTTTGCCTTACAGCTCATGATGGCCATCACCAACATATTTATATTCATTCTGCAGTACGAGATTACGTATCAAGCGCTGTCGGCAGTCAACGAAACTAAAACTTAAATGCGTGCGCGCTAAATATATCGATAGTTGTAAGTTGCGATTATCGAAAGTTCGCGCTGCTATCGACTGCAGTGCAGCCCTGAGTTGCGCACTTCACGTTTTTGTTTTGCACGTTTGCGTTTTTGCGGAAAATACAACAAAATATAATTAATAACAATTTAATCAATTAAAATGTGTGACGTTGCGACTGTACAGAAAATTGCCAACTGCCTGGCTGTTAAGCCCGGCAAAGTGCAGCTAAATGAAGAGCAGGTAACTACAATACATATACAAACACACTGTGTGTGGCAATAATCAAATTTTTGTTGTCAAGGTCGTAACCCGGACAAGTGGCCAAAATAAAACCGTCACTGGCTTTGCCACAATACTGGAGAGCCTGGCACGCGAGTCCAAGTCGGAGACAGCACTGAACAGCATAGTTTCTAAGGAGGTGCAGGCCCAGGTCTATCAATGGATCGAATTTGCAGTGCTCTACGTGGGCCCTGGCTCCAAGGATCGACATGTAGCCAAACAGTTGTTGGCCGACTTTAACAAACTCTTCATTAACAAATCCTACTTGGTGGGACACTTTCTAACGCTCGCCGACTTGGCTGTCTACTATGCCATTAGTGATCTTGTGGTGAGTACTTCAATGATTACTTAATACAAGGAATTTCACTAATTTGTTTGCTTTTAGAAATCCCTGTCACCTCTGGATAAAGAGAACTATCTGAACTTGTCCAGGTGGTTTGATCATCTGCAACAACGTCCCGATATTCACCAGGGAGAGCCCCTCCTGAATTTCACCACCATCTATCTGCACAACTGGGCCACAGGAACACACATTTAGGCAGTTGATTGTATTTAAATCGCACTGGAAAAACTTAAGTTATTTATTTCTATTAAATTTCACACGATTTACATATACAATATTTACTATATGTATGCCAATGAGTTATGCGCTGGAATCTAAATGAACCGTAATTGTAGCCACATCTGTTTACTTTTTTTTTTTTTTTTTGAGAAATATAATTACAAATTATGTGATTCGATTTCTGATGATGATCACTTTCTATGCGTTTGGATTAGCGGCATTGTTTGCGGCGTATAACAGCCACTTGTACTTCTCCAACATCAGTTCGCCGGAACCTCCCGTGGTGAGTTCATCGAGTTGTTCAGCTCACTTGGTTCCGTG
This sequence comes from Drosophila parthenogenetica, assembly GCA_035047505.1. Lineage (NCBI taxonomy): Eukaryota > Metazoa > Arthropoda > Insecta > Diptera > Drosophilidae > Drosophila > Drosophila parthenogenetica. The sequence continues at coordinate 9,380,061 of JAWNPM010000087.1, forward strand.
CACTTCCAAAGCCCGTAAGTTTTTCCCACTGTCGTTTGCCATAGACGCAGTGTGCCATCCTCGGAGCCACTGGCATACAGCTCACCATCGGGACTAAACTTCACAGAGTGCACTGGACCAAAGTGACCCTTAAAGGATTCTGAAAGTTGAAAAAGAAAGTCATCAGCAGTTGTACTACTAAGTGGGATTGGAGGCGAGCAAGACCCCCCTCTATTATACAGTTAACTTACCAATTTCGTTGCCAGTGATGTAATCGAATTTATACATCTTAAAGTCCTCACCGCCACAGACAAAGACGTGCTTATCTGGATGCAAACTAGCCGACGCCACATTCGTTGGCACTTTCACTTCCTTGAGCTTCTTGAGTGTGTCTATCTCCCAGAAACTAATGGTGGAACCATGTGTAATGGTCAGCACATTATTGTCGTGCGATATGTCCAAGCTGTTGGGATTGTTTTGGAACTGCAGACGCTGCACTTCAATGCCGGTCATGCGATCCCACAGACGCACCGTCTTGTCATCGGCTGCCGAAATGATGCACTTGTCGTCGCGACAGAACAGAGCACGCTTAATGGCCCCGGCATGTCCGGCGTATAGTTCCGGCTCTGCATCGGGTTGTTCCAAATTGAAGACTCGCACGAGCTTCTCATTGCTGCCCGTTACAATGTTCTCGGAACTATTGTCGAATGCAACGCTCTTCACGATGTGCTTGTGTTGAAAACTGTGAATCTCGGCGCCACTAACTGCATTCCACACTTTGCCAGTGAAATCGGCTGCGCCTGAAGCGGCAAGAGTTGCATTCCGATTAAGCGCAACGCCCCAAACAGCGCCCTTGTGTCCTTCAAAGGTGCCCACCCAGTCGCCGGTGTCGCCGTGACGCAGCATTGGGCTGCCATCTGCAAAAAGCACAAAAAGAATATTTAATTACATTTGTTCAACATGAGTTGTACTAAATTTAGCAGGTAAAGGTGCACAAGGAGCAAAGAGAAAGCGAGCTCATTCTAGAGAGAGGGAGCAACTAACGAAAACGGACACAAAGAGTATGTAAAATGTGTATATGTATGTGTGTGTGTGTGTGTGTGTGTTTATTTGATTGAGATGTGTGAGCGGCGGAAGCAACCTTGACTCAATGACTACATTCAATGCCAACGACCTGACGCAGCGACGTCGACGACAGCGGCGACGTCGTTTCATGCACGCAAATGGGCAGCCATGCACCAAGTTCACGTCATTTCCATTGCAATGTGATCGACAGACACACAGACGGAGAGATAAACAAGCAGACAGACACAGAGAGAGAGAGAGAGAGAGAGCGCAAGCTTTTGAGGCAGGTTGTGTCTGACTGCAGGGACGTGCGAATTATAGCACTCAATAAGAGCTTTTAGTTTTTGCTTTACATGTTAAACGGTTATCACATTTTTTTGACGTGTGCATATATAAATTTAGAAGTTTCAAGGTGCTTCCTGCAAGCAGCGCAGCGCAGCGACAACAAATACGACAAGAACAAACAAGCTGATCAACTGTTTTAAAAAGTTGCAATACTTGAGCGATCGAAGCGGGGAAGGGGAGTAGCGCTGCATTAAATGGCGATAAAGTTTAACTTGAACTTGCATTGGAAATTTGCTTTCCGCGTTGTTTTGCTTTTTGAAAGCACAAATATGTATTTTATAATTAAAGCTTCGTGTATATACATAAAATTCATCAAGGTAAAGAACATACAATATATCGCATGAGAGTCTGTATGCTTGGCAAAGGGTTCGCTAAAACTGGTTTTATTTTAAATAATAATTTTTGCTTACATTTGGGTCAAGGCTGCCCAGCCAGACAGGCTAGACGTAGCTGAATTCTCTACATACAGAAATATTGTAGTTTTATGCGAGTAGATGTATTTTGTATAAATAACACAAGGACGTGCACTTATCGCATGCGATATCTAGCACTCGCACTCGCACTTACCTTTGCAAGCCGATATGAGAAAATAGCCGCTGTCACAGATATCGCTGAAATCCAAATGCACCACAGGTCTGGTGTGTCCACTGCAGGTCAATGGAATCTGTCGCAAGTTGTTGGCAGCCATTCTAAAAGCTTAAATAAGCTTTTATTTCACTTCTAGCACTTGTCGGTTCTATGAATTAATTTTAATACTTTTGTTTTCTCTTTTTGATTAAGTACACTTGATGTGTATTGGTCTAATTAGCTAATAATTCTTTACGATTTGTACTTTATGTTTTTGCTTTTAATGCCGTCTCATGCTCCTTAGCTGCACTAACTTTCATACAATTCGTGTCCTTGGCTGGCTGCACTGCTACAAATTGTTGATGCTATTGTTGTTGTCGTCTGTGTGTGAATGAGTGCGTCGCCTGTCTGTCTGTTTGTGTATGTGTGTGAGTGTGTGTCGGTCGGTGTCGGCACTTTTTTTAAAAACAAAAGGAAAGCAAATTATTTACAATTTAAGCGTCTGTTTTATGTTGTGTTTTGTATTAGCAAGGGAGATAGAAGAAAAATAATTACGCGACACGTTGTTGTTGTTTGACGACGATTTGGCAGCCGAATGAGTGCTGCGAAAAGAATCGACGGCTCCAAGTGCTATCGATATGGGACTATCGACTTTTTCGCTGCTCACGCGACACGCTTTACATTTCAACTATCGTGCGAGCCGATAAGAAATTGCTGTTTTGCTGTTATCGATTGCCGCTAGTTTGGCGCTATAATTTAAATGTCTTATTTATACTTTCACTATATATAATTTTAGCACGTGCCGACAGCGTCTCGAAGGTCTTTTTAGAAGTGTTGTTTTGATAAATGTGCCAAAACAAGCCCACAGAACGGAGATGCGCGACTGTTAATGCCCAACTTAAAGGCTTCTTTGATAAAAATAGAAACACTCGCCAATAATTTAAAAGTCTTTAGTTCCTTTTGGAAACTGGGCTAACAATTTGATAATTACCTCACGTTCTTAAATCGTGTGCATTTCTTGAAGAAGTGCTGACTTTTATGATATCAGCAAATTGTCTAAAGGTTTATTTATTATTTGTTCATGTGACCAACATATTTTTGGGAGATCAAAGATCTTAACTAATAGACATGGCGACAATATAACTAAAAAATACTTAAGGAATAATAATTTGAGTTTTATATTCGATTTTGTTAAACTCTGTCGTAAAATCTGTAAGTGAATTTGTAATTCCCATGACTGAATTGCTCATTCATTAAGATAACCCAAAATTTTGGTCATCAGTTATAAACATTTAGAAGATCATAAAGTCATAAAACTTATCAAAATTGTGGAATTAATTCAAGCACCCAAATGTGTATAAAATCAAGCAAAACTGCTGAAAGAGGTGTCAGTTGATAGTGTCTGGAATTAAGATCACATCAAAGAGATGCTCTACCTAAATCAGTTGATTTTACTTGTGGTACTGCTGGGAGTTGCCTCGGGCTTTGTGCGCGAAGTACACGATGTTGAAGAACTCACGGGCAGGAAGTTTGTTAAGTCCAGATTCTCGACGGACGTAGCTGAGGATAAGTACACTCCGCCAGAGGAGAAAGACCCGAAATTTTGGTACGATGTGGCCTATGAAGAGATTGCCGAGAAACTGAAGTTGCCGCAACCAGATGCGAAGAAGGCCAAGAACCTGATCCTCTTCTTGGGCGACGGAATGTCCTTGTCGACGGTTACAGCAGCCAGAATACTTAAGGGACAGCGCCAGGGAAGGACTGGAGAGGAGTCCTCGCTCAGCTTTGAGAGATTTCCCCACACGGGTCTCAGCAGGGTAAGTTTACCTTTACAGATTAGATCTTAACAACCTTTACTACTCCCTAATTTCTAGACCTACTGCACTAATGGTCAAGTGCCTGACTCTGCCTGCACGGCCACCGCATATCTGTGCGGTGTCAAGACAAACGTGATCGAGATCGGAGTCAGTGCCGCTGTCAGCTTTAACAACTGCACTGAAAGCCAGAATCCGGAGAACCGTTTGACCTCCATCATGGAATGGGCTCAGAATGCTGGCAAGGCTACGGGAATAGTGACCACGACCAGTTTGACCCACGCGAGTCCAGCTGGTGCGTATGCCAAGACAGCGAACCGTATGTGGGAGTGCGATACGGACGTGGAATCCTTTGGAGTGGACCCCAAACAGTGCGTTGATATGGCAACGCAGCTGATCAATCAAGTGCCCGGCAAGAACTTCGACGTTATGTTTGGCGGTGGGATGGGAAAGTTTTTGCCCAACTCTATCAAGGATCTACATGGCAATCCGGGTGAACGCTCCGACGGAGTAAATCTCATCTCCCGCTGGCAATCACAGCATCCGGATGGAGTGGTTCTCGGCAATCGGAAGCAGTTGCTTATTGCCAACGAGACAGAAACTACAACCATTTTGGGTCTATTCCAATCGAAGCTCATGGAGTTCCATCTGGATGCCGATGAGAGCTATCAGCCCACGTTATCCGAGCTAACCGACGTGACCATCAGGAAGTTGAGCAAAAATAAGAACGGGTTTGTTGCCTTCATTGAGGGTAAGTGTAGCTGATGTTCAGCTGTTGTGTGTCCAGTTCTCGCCACTTCCAACATTTTGCAGGTGGACTGATTGATTACGGTAATCATTATACCAAGGCTGGCTACGCACTGGACGAGGCCCTGGAGTTCGAGAAGGCCATTAAATTGGCTCGGGAATTGACTGATATTGAAGACACCCTGATTGTAGTCACATCGGATCACGGACACACGCTGACCATAGCGGGTTATCCCGGTCGTGGCACTCCGATCTTGGGACTCAATAAACATGACAAAGATCTCAATGGCGTCCCATATTCCGTGCTAAATTATGCGGCTGGACCCAAGAGCTATCTGGACAGTCAGGGACAAAGGATCGATTTGACAGGGCAAATGGGTGGAAACGAATTCGAATTCCCGAGCTATATCTTCAAAGATCAGGGTGTTCACTCTGGCGAGGATGTGGGCATCTTTGCCTCCGGACCACAAAGTCATCTCTTCACAGGAGTATTGCAGCAGAACACCATACCCCATCTGATGGCCTATGCTGCCTGCATTGGCGACGGTCCTAAGGTCTGCGATGCTAAGTAATGCCAAGTAGATTAGTCTTACGGGTTTCACGGGGATCAGGCATAGGCTTAATAAAGATTCCAGTCGAAAGACGTGTGGAAATGAACATAAAATAAGCTAGAAATTGTTTTTGAAAAGACGAAGGAAGGTTAAAATTACGAAGAAGTACTTACAATTCAGACTTGAGTCTAGGTTTCATAGAACCTATGAATTAGCTCTAAATCGACTCGATTGCTTATGCTGATCAGGAATGTATATGCTGTATATGTCGCTTTTGCCTGCTTCTTCTCCTTAAACGCTCAATGGGCTCGCACTTAAAAATAGATTTAGGATAATACTTAAGCTCGAACACGAGTAGACTACTTGTAGACTATAATTTTATAGCCTCCATAAAATAAATTTATGAGGATTTTAAGTTATAAACGTGGCTATAAACTGGCAGATAACAATCTCAAGTTACCCTAAGACGATGTACAAACATTATACGACTAAGCATGACTAAAGTAATGCTCAAGTGATTACAATTCAGAGCATTTTAAACAGAGGAAATTCCAATTTTTATGAATTAGTTTTAAAATTTTCATAGAGTTCTATAATTGACGAGCTGCTCGACTGAATTTCAGCAAAATCTTTATCCAAAAGTAAAAACTAAAGAATTTTTTTGGTTTATTAGTATATTTTATTGAGTGTGTTTTTTATGTGTCAGTTTTTGGATTGTTATATGGTTTGCTTTGGAGTTTCTTTATATGAATTACTGCAAAAAGTATTCCAAATAAATTCTCCGCTCTTGACTATGGGGTCTTTGGGGAAAGATTGATTTGGAATACTTTTTGAAGTAATCCACTTCAAAGTGAATTCGTTTTTCTTTACTTCTTTCCCTTCTTTCCTTTAGCGCCCTTCTTTTTCTTCTTCTTCTTCTTTGGCTTCTTCTTGGCCACTTCCTCGACTATTGTGACTGCTTTAATCGGAGGTGGGGGCGTTACCTTCTTGGGTTCCGGACATACTTCCGAAACGACTTTCTTGGAGAATTTCTGGTTACCGCTTATTAGGCTCACAGGCACAATGTGCCAGTTATCCATTTTGTACTCTGGATAGACCTCAACATTGCAGCAACTCGAGAGCAAGACAAGATTATTCGCATCAGTTAAAGTTTCCTTTAGTTTCAGATTCTTGTCGCATTTGGAGCATTCCGAGAGTTGTCTGCGTATGCGAAATTTCATGGGGAAAACGCGTCCCACCATCGTTCCATCCTCAAATGCGTACGACAGCTTTGAGTCTGGCTTATCCGGAGTACGTTGATTGTACTGGAAACATATATACAGGATTACATTAAAAGCAAAACAAATCGGTGATGGAAATTTTTACCTCTTGGGTGTGTAGACTTGTACTCAATGGTCGGCATTTTGAGGAGCAAAGATTGTGTGGATGATGTTTCCCCGACAATTCATGGAGTGTACAAAGTTTATCGGGTATTTTACTATAATTTGAACATTTTGAGCATTCGGTTTCTATATCTATGAACCGTCGAACCGGAGGTTCGGGCTCGATTAAATTTTGAACCACACTCGGCTCACGTTTCTCGGGTTTCTCGGTTTTTTGGAGCCTCGATTCGGCACACGGTCCATTTCTGGGCTCAAAGCAACTTCTGAAACAGATTTTGGGCTGTTTTCCATGCAGAATATGTTGCCAAGTGCGACAACTATTCGGCCTACCCGCCATATACTCTCTATATATGCCTATATATTTTGGGAGCCCCTACTTGCAGTAGTTTTTAACTATTGTATTTCAACTTTTAAAATTTACATGTGTGTGACTTGTAATGGAAAGCACTTTAGATAAAGTAATTTCTTCTCGGATAACATTTTTATTATATAGCTCAAGTTGGATAATAATCGGATAACATTTAATACAAACACATGAAGTTACATGAATTTTTTGAATAAGTTTTGGAGATTGTGATGAATAGAACCATAAAGCTAAAACATAAATCGATAAATATTATAATATAAAAAAAAAAACTTTAAGAATCTGCTTCGGATAATATTTGAAATACTTTTAAGAGGAATTTTAATTTATCGGATGAAAGAAAACCGATGTCTTACAGCCTCGGATAACAGTTGATATTGGATAAGGAACAAATATAATGTTTTAGATGTAGAAAACTTAACGGATAACTTACATACATCTTCGGATAACATTTAAATGGAACTTAACGATGTACAACTTCCAATTCAAAATGGCATGTATTAATAAACTATCTGTCGTCCACGCGAACCATCTGGATAACGGATTTGCACTGGGAATTGCGCAAGACACGGTGATAACTTTCGATTCTGCCCAAGGATAAGATGAATTCCTCGTCGTGGGTGATTATGATCAGCATAAAGTTCGAATGCTGCTGTCGCTCCTCCACAATTGTGTTAAGAGCCTCGCACAGCGAGGTTATGTTATCCCTATCCAAGTTAGTGGTCGGTTCGTCGAGGGCAAACACACCACAGTTACTGCTGAAAGTCTCGGCCAGGGCCATGCGAATGATCAGCGAGGCAAGGACACGTTGTCCAGCACTGCAGCGACCCCTCATTTCGATCTTGGAGTTATTCTTGGACTGCATGACCTTGTAGTTGTAGTTGCGACGCTTGTTAGTCGACTTCTTGTCCGGATCTTCGGTGACAATCTCAATATAATCGATGTCATTGCCCTTATAGATCATGCGCCAATATTCTCGAATCAAACTATTGATATTGTTCATCTTCTCCGAATGGAATTTAATTAATGCCCATTCCAAGGCAGCCCGATGTTCGCGAAGATCATCTATGCCACGACGCTTAATAGCTACCTCGAACTGGGCACGTCGATAGTTCGTCGGGGCCTCCTTATACTTGGGTTCGTTGAGTTCCCGCTTTAATTTGTTCACATTATTGTTGACTTCTCCCATTTGTCCCAAGAGCTCGCCTCGTTTCACTGTGAAGACTTCTCGGTTCTTGATCAGATTTCTCTGTTCTGTCTCGACCACATCGTAGTCCAAGTTTCGCATTTGTTTTTGAAGCTCTCGACAATCTTCCTTTAATTTGGTTTCCTTTATTTGCAATTGCTTCAGCTCGCGATTGTCCTTGAGATCGCGCTCCACACTCTGCTGGGTATGGCACTCGGTTTTGATTGCCTCCAGCTTCTGGTCACAGGTCTTGATTTGTTTTTCCTAGCAAAGAATATAAGTTATAGACATAATCCAGAGTTAAATCAAGTGATCTTACCAATTGGACGATTTCTTCCTTTGTCTTTGCTATATTCGCATCCAGTTGCGCTATTTTAACGCTAAGGTTCATGTTGGCAAAGCCTTGCGCCTGCTTACTTAGTCTGTAAGGAAAAGAGTGTTAGAAACGAGCTCACCAGGCCGAAAATACCCTGCAAAACTTTACCTTCGTATGTCCTGCACCATCATCTTGTTGTTATTGTTTTTCCTGTTCAGTTCCGTGAGCTTGGACTGCTCGCTCTTCCTCAAACGCTCCTTCTCTTCAATAGCTGCATTAAACCTATGTTTTAATGGTAGAATTGTCGATTTGAGTTCGCTGATATCAGAGACTATGGCCACAAGGATGCCGTTCACTTCCTCCAGACGTTCCTTGAGCCTGGGTAAGCCCTGCTGATCCTCCTGCAGCTTGATGCACTTGTCCTTCAAGCTGAAAAAATAATCACATTAATTTTCCTTTGTTTTGTTTTATAAACATTTGAATTTCCTACCTGATTCGAAGTTCTCGCAGTTGGTTAATCTTCTCCATTTGCCGATCCAAGTTTTCCTGCTCCGTCTGTACGGCATTGGTCTCGACCTCCAGCTCTTTAGAGACCTGAGTTTTCTCCTCCTGCAGTGCCTCAGCGGAGACGCTGTCATCATAGTTCTGTGGCAATTTCTGCTTTAGTTGCTCCAACTCTTTGGTTAAACGACCGGCTTCCTTGAGAGCCTCGTCCAGCAGTGTCATATCACCCAACATGGAAGTAGCTAGCTCCTTGTTGCATGTAGGTTCACCCAGCAGACTCATCAGCGTCTCATATTCAGCCACCGTTTCTCCAAGAAGCTCCTCGATCTTACGCAATTCTTCCAGCTTCTTGGGCAGGTTTTCTTTGAGTTCCTTGACCTTGTCAATGGATGGCTTGATTTCCAGCAAGTCCTCGTATTTCGCTTGCTCAGACTTTAAGGCCTTTTCCGATTTCTTTATATTATCCGGTAGATTTTGAATTTTGTCCGTCAACTCGGTGGTCAAATCGCAGGACTGCAATAAATTAAAGTTAAAAAGTCATTCCAACTGGGCACATAACAATTGAGCACACTTACCTCATCCCCAGACATGTTGCGATGACACAAGGGACAATCCTTCTCCTCATCAATCTTCTGAATATACCTGAAAAACGAGAAAAGAACAAAGTATCAAGAGATGGAAGCTGTGTAACCCTTTGGGAGGGCGCACTCACGTCTTGAACATATTTTCGGAGGACTTGAGAGCGCCGTGTTCCAGCTGAAGCCTCTCTAGAGCTGCTTTACTGCGCAGCATGAGCTCTTCGTATGGCGTCGATCGGCACTTTTGATAAATGCGCTCCTCAAGCTCCTGCAGATCCTTCTGCATGCGTGCAATGTCGGCAATTAGATTTTTTCGTGAGCTCTCGTGGGACTGCTCATTGAGCTTCTGCTTGTTCGCCTTGGAGTTTAAATTCTCGATCTCCCGTTGGAGCTTATCGTGAGCACTTTGTACAGCTCGACGATAGTTGTTGGAAATGGGTTCTTTGAAGAATGTCTTTAGATTATTGCTGTGCTTGCTCTTTAGGCGATGAATGTCCTGACTCTTCTTCTCCAGACTCTTCTCGATCAGGTTGATTTCGGCCATTTGCTTGGCAATGGTACTGAGGAAGGTTAGTTCCTTGTCCAGATGCTTAAATCTCGCCTGTTTCTTAACAATATTTGCTCGTTTGGTAGCAATACTCTGACGGCATTCGTCTTGATTGAAGTTTTGAGTTATGCGCTCGTATTCCTCGTCCTTCTCCTTGATCTGCTTGTCGAGTGCCTTCAGCTGATGCACAGAGACCTCGATCGCTTTGATCTTCAGCTCAAGGGCTTCGCTTTCCTGCTCACTGGAAATCTTAAGCTGCTCCTGCGTCTTCAAACACTGCTCCGATTTGGTGATCTCAGTGCGCAGTTCATCAATCTTCGATTGTCGTGATTGATCCGCTTTGTCGTTCTTCTCTGTCAATTCGGTGATCTCAACTTGTTTTGCCAACAGCTGCTCATTGAGCATGTCATCCAATTTCTCTGGATTTTCAGTTACATTTCTCTCCACGGAGATTTGCAATTCAGTGCAGAATTGATCAATGGATTTGTTCAATTGCATTTTGCATTCCTGTTCGCTGTTCGCCTTCTGTTTGGCCACATAGAGCTCCTTGTCCTGGCTGCTTAGTGTCCTGTGGAGCTCCGCATTCGAGTTATTCATCAGCTGCAGTTGCTCCTCGACCTCAGTTCGTTTTATTCTCATCTCGGACATGCGCTGATTGAAGCTCCTGATTTCCAAATCCAAATCCGTTGTGGATCCTTCAAAGATTTTCTTAATGTTCTTTGATATTTTGGCAATTTGCTCAACGCAGTTTTTATAGCTGAAATCAGACCAAACGTTAAGATAGGGTATCTTAGTCTTTTAAATACTGTCTAAGAGGGGAGCTTTCTAAAGGGTCGTCAGGGACAAGGGGTTTCTTACGTGGTGTCCATTTGCACCTTTCGTGCACTATATTTGCTGAATTCGACTTGGATGCTGTGAATCTCCTGAAGACGCTTTTCAATGGGCTTGACTTTCTCATCCAAATTCTCGCACTGCTTCCTAAGCTCCACGCACTGCTGTTCGTATTTCTGCAGATTAATGGTCTTGTCATCCATTTCCTTCTTCAAATGGACCAAAAGTTTGATGTCCGCCTCTGAAATGATTAATTCAAGATTAGATCTGTGGTACCTGATCACCCATGGTGTGCGCTTACCCATCACTTTGAGCTCCACACTAGATTTCTTCTCCAAGTTGATAATGTTATCTAGTGCTTTATTGTACTCGGTTATTCCAAAGATCGCATCGAATTTGAGCTTTAGTTTCTTGGCTTCATCGAGGGGCCAACTGGAGTCCTCCTGGTGGCAGAAGAGCACACTGTTTATAATGGCCTTGGAGACGCCCATGTGGGTGCTAATGGCCTGATCCATGTTGGCCACTCGCAAACTAATTGATTCCATAGATTGGTTCGCCTTAAGCTTGTTGTTTCCACTGTCCAGCAGGGTGTGGGTGGAGTCGAGTGTCTTGAAGGTGACCTTGTCACCCACGGCCGAGACCTTCATGCTCCGTGAAATGGACAATCGTGCATTGCTCTTGTCCCTCACTATCATCTTGACCTGGGCCAATGATTCACTGCGTCCAAATATCTTTGGATCGTGTACGAAGCTTTTGCCGCCATCGCTGCCCGGTGGACAGTCGCCGGTGAGTGCATATTTCAGGCACTCTATTATGGTGGTCTTGCCACAACCGTTTTGGCCAAGAATGAGCGTTATTGGCGACGTGAATGTTATGCTCTGTAAGATTCGTGTACAAGTTTTAAATTGATTTGTAGTGACATTTTCTGGCATCTGCAGCTACTTACCTGCGCGTCCTCTGCATAGGAGCCAAAACTCCGCACTCCCTGTATATACAGCTTTTCGATTGTAGACATTTTAATTGCTAATGATTTTAAACAATTTCACAATATCCACAAAGAACGCAAATTTGCCAGTCTTTGTGCTTCAAGGGCTACTCAAATAATTATTGCCGCTGCTTTTCGATATGTTATCGCGTGAACGCAAAATGCTCGGCTGACGTTTATCGACCATCTTCCGCATCGCCTGGTTTGGGTATTCATTGGCCAGTTAGTTTCGGTCACACTGGCTGTTTCGTAGCTCTGTGTTCGCAGAGCGTTTATATTTTTCTCATGTCTTATTAGTAATTCTGAATAAATGTAAATTTGCACTGGCAAATTAATAAAACTGCGCAATTTACAATTAACATACACTGTGCCCGTTGCAGTTGTACCCGTGACAGTGCGTCCGTGTGTGTGAGTGCGAGCTTGTGCGTGTGGGTGCTGATGTGAGGGTGAGTGCAAGCAAAGTGTGCGCGGAGGGTCAAGAGAAAGGGGAGAGCAACGAAGCCAGTGCGCTGCAAAAAAAATAAAAGAAAATCAAAAGACAAAGGAATTGAAGTTGATTGTGTAAAAGTCATTGCATTCTGATTGGCATTAACAAAACTGAAATAAAAGCAAAGTGATTAAACATATGCGTGTGTCTATTTTTACGAAAAATCAAACACACCATCACAATACACACTGAATGCATCGGCTGTGTATGTATGTGTATAACAGAAACGAAAATAAAAACGGTCTGTGGTTCCGGGATCTCTGTTGACAGCGCCTTTGCCCGCCTGCCTGCTTGCCTGCCACCCCGCTAAGCACGAAGCTCTTCTTCCAGCCAACTAGCAAGCATCTAAATGTGTAAATGTAAATGGGGAGTGCGAGCGCAGCGGCGTAACGAGAATTGCAACGTACCCCACGGCAACAACAATAACTAAATCTTCCACCACCACAATCACCAGCAACAACAACAATACCACCACCACCATCAGCAACAACAACAACAACATTAAAGGCAGCACAGTCAACCCCTCGCTCTTGCAATAGCCTTGTAAAAAATTATTTTTACGTTTCTGCTTTACTCGACTCGCCCTTCAGTCACCAAGCCAGGCAAGGCAACGGGAACCAAGAAACTTACACACACACCCATACACACAGAAGCGCACACCGACAGAGTTGCAATGGACTCGGACATTGAAGTGGAAATGGAATCGGACAACGATGGGGAATTTGACGACGATTATGATTACTACAACACAGGTAAGGACTGGACTATACTATCCCAAAGGACGCATTATGCAGTTTATCGATTACACTCGTGAATCGATTTAACTAAACAACTCACACTGACACAAACACAAACACATTCATTTGTGTAGAATTTTGTTTTCTTATTGGCAACCAGAGCAGAGAGCCTTCCTTTCTAGCATGTGTGCGTGTGTGTGTGAAGTTTGCATGCGATTTGGTTATTCACCTTTCTGTTAAAAATACACACACACTCGCACACACACGCTTATGGCCTTTGCATTTAACCTTCTGTATAAAAACTTGCATGCATGTTATTTGGCTCTTGACATTCGCCTTTTGGGGCTCCTTCGCTTTACCCTCTACTCCCTCTCCGTTTTCGTCCCCTCTTTTCCCCTCTTTGCATTTGAATTGCCCTTGCGTTTAGTGCCCCGGACTGCTCACCTCTCCGCCCACTGCCTTCATTCAATGTAATTTTAAACGTACATAATATCGGCGCAATGTTCGCTTCGTTACGTTTTGCTTTCTGACCATGAAGCTTAAATTATGAAATTGAACTTGAAATGGCCGTCGTTGGTTCACTACTCAATTGCTTTGTGTTCACTATTATTTGTTTCTTATTTCTCTTATTGCCATCTCTTCTTTGTACTCGAGTAATTTTTTTTTTACCTGTCTTACATTGTCTTTCTCTCATCAAAACGCACGCACGTACACACACACATATACGCATACTTGCTCAATGCTCGAGATGGTGCTCAAGTGTTGGCCTAACAGCTGATTTATTTAAAAATAGCTAAAAGCATTGCTGCCGTTATCGCTTTATCTCGTATGGTTTGTTCATACCAAAGTACAAGTCTGGCTATAAAATAGCTAAGTAGGCAACACTATTGCTCGTCAACGTAGTTCTCCGCTTTACGTGCATTTTCTTAGATTAACTGTTTGCTGCTTCTCTGACCTGCCTCTCACTTTTTGTCCCGCTCGCTCTGCTTGCCATTTGAGCCGTCAGTGACGTCATAACTGGTAGTAAATCTCATCTGTACGTAGACGACGTAATATTTGGCCTTCAATTTGTTTTAAACAGCCGTAAAAATGACAATCAATTTTCGTTTATATTATTTTCATTTCCCTTTTGGTCTGAATTCGGCAAAATTTGATTTTCCTCTCGATTTTCCAACTCCTTTTCATTCATTTATAATTTCAACTGGTTCAATAGATCGTCGATTCCTCAACGTGTTGATAGATTGGCTAATGTTTTTAAATACTAAGTAACGTAATCTAAATTTAGTTTTATATTATGTTTTTAATTAAATTGCAGGAGAAGACTGCGATGTGGAAAGACTCGATCCAAAGCGGGCGGATCCCGAGTACTTTGAATATGACTGCCTGACTGTCGAGGACATTGAGAAGCTGCTGAATGAACTGGTGGAGAAACTGAACACGATACTACAAATAACGCCATCACTGGCCAAGGTGCTGCTGCTGGAGCACCAGTGGAACAACAGTGCCGTGGTGGAGAAGTATCGGCAGGATGCCAACGCTTTGTTGGTCACAGCACGCATAAAGCCGCCAACGAATGCTGTGGCTGAAACGGCCTCGACGAGCGCAGCAGCGGCAGCGGCAGCGCAGCTACACAAAATGGGCAGCACTGGCTACAGGACAGCGGCAGTTACCACAGGGACAGGTTGTGGCACAGCGACGACTCCATCGGCCACCTGTGTTAGTCTGGCCCGCCGCCTGTGCCCGGTGTGCGCCAACTCGCAGCCCTGCGACAAGTTCTACAGTCTGGCCTGTGGTCACTCGTTCTGCAAGGACTGCTGGACCATTTACTTTGAAACGCAAATCTTTCAGGGCATCTCCATACAGATCGGCTGCATGGCCCAGCAGTGCAATGTGCGTGTACCGGAGGATTTGGTATTGAATCTTGTCACGCGACCCGTGATGCGTGAAAAGTATCAACAGTTTGCCTTCAAGGACTATGTGAAATCACATCCCGAGCTACGTTTTTGTCCCGGTCCCAATTGCCAAATCATTGTGCAATCAACGGAAATCTGTGCGAAACGTGCCATTTGCAAGGTGTGCCACACGGGATTCTGTTTCAAGTGTGGCATGGACTACCATGCACCCACTGACTGTCTGATCATCAAGAAGTGGCTGACCAAGTGTGCGGATGATAGCGAGACCGCTAATTATATAAGTGCACATACCAAAGACTGTCCCAAATGTCATATTTGTATTGAGAAGAACGGCGGATGCAATCACATGCAATGCTTCAATTGTAAACACGATTTCTGCTGGATGTGCTTGGGGGATTGGAAGACCCATGGCTCTGAGTATTACGAGTGTTCACGCTACAAGGATAACCCCAATATTGCCAATGAATCGGTTCATGTGCAGGCTCGAGAGGCACTTAAAAAGTATCTCCACTACTACGAACGCTGGGAGAATCATTCGAAATCCTTGAAACTGGAGCAACAGACCATTGATCGGATGAGACAACGCATTAATGCCAAGGTCATGAATGGGAGCGGTACTTGGATCGATTGGCAGTATCTTTTTAATGCAGCTGCGCTGCTAGCCAAATGTCGTTATACTTTACAGTACACCTATCCCTATGCCTACTACATGGAGGCTGGGTCCCGCAAGAATCTATTTGAGTACCAACAGGTAAGTTTCTTGCCTTCCGGTTTCTATGGAATATATCTAATTCCTTCTCTTTTTCAGGCACAATTGGAGGCGGAAATCGAGAACCTGTCGTGGAAAATTGAGCGAGCGGAGACAACCGACCTCGCTGATCTCGAGAATCAAATGGATATTGCGGAAAAGCGTCGCACCACGCTACTCAAAGACTTCTTTCCTGTGATCGGAAAGGCATAATAAGCGGCAATTAGCTTTCAATCAAATGATTCAACTAGCACAAGATTCTCTTTCTCCATTTTTTATACTAAGTTCCCATCAAAGTGGTTGATTGATCTGGGGGAGTGCTCTAGAAGTATACAAATTTAACATCTCAGATAATACCTATTATCAGAATCGTTTAATTTTAGCCACACTGACAGTATAAGAGACGCTTATAATATAATATAATAATAATCCATACTTGTAGCTAATTTTTAAATTAATCTAATATATATATCTGAATATATATATATATTCAAGTGCATATGTAGCTGTAAACTAGTATCTATATATAACTTAAAATATAATTATTATAGCTGTGAAATTCGAAAAATCACTTAAAAATCGATTTAACTGCAATATAACGCCTTGCGCAGACAACAATAGTGAATAATATAGGGAAAGGGAAAGGAAATTGGGAAACTGCTTTCCAAACGGTTTTCTAAAAACTCGTAATCATTTCAACTCCAAACAAAAGAATAACAAGAACTACGACAAATCCTCCAAATATTCATGATAATGAATAATTAATCATAAATCTAATGGGGGCCTTGACGGTTTTAGCCATTTGTGAGAGAATTTGCAGGAATAATTCATGATTAGTAGTTAGTAAGTCTTAAGTCGTATTAACTTATTAACAAAATCAACAATTAAACAAGAACAACAACAATATTAAACAATTTCCAAGTATTTATAAACATACGACTCTCAACCACAAAAATTAAGAATGAAATCATATGAAATTAAGTTTCCCATTTTTACTAAATGTTGTGGATTGATTGATTAATTCATTGATTGATCAATTGACCGCGCTGTTTATTGTTTTTCATATTAAGCTGAATTATACATTTTAGTTTTTAGGATTACGCTCTAAGTATGCTTAAATGCGACTGAATTTAAATTAATTAAATGCAACATTAAACAAATTGAATATAGTAGAAATCTCTGCATGTTTATTAATTCAATCACCCTGTAGCCCAGTCTCCAAAGGGTAAGTAGAGCTTATGATTTTGTGCCAATTATGTTAACTTTTACTTAAAAAACCAACTATTTAAACAAATGTATTAAAATTAACTATTTCTTTCCCTTCTTTCCTCCCTTCTTGGGCTTGAGCGGTGGCGCGATTTCAATTGGCTTCACTTCCTCGACTTTGACTGGCACCTTCTTCGGTTCCAGTTTACAGACTTCGTTGACCGTGCGCTTCTTCATGACTTCTTTGCCGGATATGGCGATAATGGGCACACGGTGCCAGTTATCAATGTATTTTTCGCTATAAACCTTTATATCGCAGCAATTTGTTAGCACTACGACGCTAGAGTTTTCGGCAACCGGATCACGAAAATATAACTCTTTGTGACAGTCCAAACAATTTCTCTTCTCACGACGTATACGTAGTTTAACGGGAAAAGCCCGACCAACAAAAGTTTCCTGATCCATCAACTGAATGCAATGCTTATAGGTTGGCTTGGGCCGCGGACGCTTCGTGCACTGAAATGGAAAACAAGTTATTGAAGAATATTAAGTTGTAGTGGATCCTGTACAGGGTTTTTTGGGCGTTATTTTACCTCACATAAATGCAGAGAGGTGCTCAATGGTCTGCACTCTGCTGAGCAGAAATTATTCTTATGCTTGGCATTCTGGGCATCGGACAATTTACAGCGTATTTCGGGTACGTCGCAACAGGTGGGACACAAAGATTTCATGTCTATTGGACGGCGGACTGGAGGTTCGGGTGCAATAGTGGCTATTGGATCCTGATAGACAACATGACAAGGAGCTTCGATGATCTTGTAGTCGCAACATGGTCCACTTGATGGCTCGAAACAACTGCGTTCACAACGCTTGGGAATAGTCTTGCTCAGGATCGTTTTCCAGGTGCGGCAACTATTTTGTGAGTCGGGCATGGTGGTAAAATGGAAGGAATTGGAATGAAACTATTGCATTTAATTATTGTAAAATTTAGAGTGTAACTTTCGAAACATGTGTGACTCTCACGAAACAAGCAAACAGATTTGTAAATTTAGCAGTCGAAATTGATTGCTTGATTTGAATTTTCCGCCAATGCTGCTCATGCGTCCACTGTCGCCGTTTGAGCTGCGACTTATCGATGAAATATCGATTACAATTAACGCGCATTGAGCAACACGTTGCTCATGCTTGGACACTTTCCAACACCACATTTTAACGAACTGCTGTTAAGAGAGAGGCAAATTGACCGCGAAGTATTTGTGAAATGGAATTTCCAATAGGTGATTTCAATAAACGGGACATAGCTCGCGAACTTTACGGTTATTCGCTGAGCACTGAAGGCACACAGCAGCAGTTGCGAGAACGTCTAATGAACGCACGTTTCGAAGAGGCCGAGGCTCAAGCCCAGGGATTTGTGCGACCTGGCAGGGCGCCCATAGCAAAGTATGGAGCTAGTGTGCAGCCAGATGACTTCACTGCCATTCAGTCCATGACGGATGAGGAGTACGCATCGTTTTCCCTGCAAGTCCATTGGCGACTTCAACACATACATAAAACATACAATCGCGATGGGCTGGAGTTCTACAATCCCAGTGTTCTGCATAAAATTGATAGAACAAAGTCGTACGTGATCAATTTGAGTGAGTTTTGGGTGCGATACAGGCCATACATCCACAAGGTAAACAGCGCCGGAACTTAAATATTGTTGGAATTAATTTACTTTTTATTTTATAGGTTTTCGTCATATTCGTATCACGCGTAAATGGCGAGGAATCGCGGCTTTGCTATGCCAGAAGTTTCGCTAGCCTGCCGAATCCCGTTACAAATGTTGAAGAAGAAAAAGCAACGGTAAGTTACACACACGCATACATACACACATGCATGTGCAGAAGTGTTGTTGTGAGCAGCCATGGGCCATGGCGTGGAATATTTGTTTTTGTGATTGCTGAGCTACCAGCACAAAACTGAAAATATTTTGCACATTTCTTCTCACCTCTTCATTCTCTGCTTAATGCTAAACAACAACAAAAAGGCAACTACGGCAATGGCTATGTGTTGGTGTTGTTGCGTGATCTGAGCAGAATTCTCATCACTGTTCTATGTGAAATGCATTGAGCGAAGCTCTGACGCAGCGCAGCCTATGAACACTGTATTGCAATTTTTTTCTATCACACTTATCCATAGAATTTCTTTTACTTCACAGATAATCACAAACGACGATATTGGAAGAGCGATCTCAAATATACTAATGGAAATCGAGGTCAATGGTCGGGAAAACTTTGTCGCCATTGTAGCGGAAAACAACAGTGTGAACCTGAGGGCTATGAGAGAGCTTACCATGGTTCATGGCGCAGAGAAAATGTTGCACTTTGTATTCGATGCATGCCATCTCCAGAAATCATTTCAAAAAATGTTTTCTCCGAAATCTTCGCGCTGCTTAGCTCAGTTAAGGAATGAAGTTCTTGAAGAAAGCAGATATATGGAGCAACTGGATAAACTTAAGGACACCTACACACAAAATGTTGAAGCAGATGGCCTGGTAAAGGAGTATTTTGCATCCTTGCCGAAGGTACTGCAGGCCATGTGGAAGATCGAAGAACATAAGGGCAAAACGATTTCACTGTACCGCTTGAATAATGAACGAGTTGATGCGTATGGTAGCTCAGTTCAGAATGATCTGCCTCCAATAACGTTTGAGGAATGCTCCGCCGGCGGAGGATTACTCCAATTAGTGCTCTTTGATGCACTGTGGTGCCTCTGCGATAGCCATGAAACGGAGCTGGATATGGATTTGCGGGAGGAAAATCTTAGTTTACTGGATCTTTCAGTCGCAGACGACTGGTTGTCTATACTGAATTGAAAGCGTATATTTAAGTAGGTAAATCAGGTCACAAGTTTTACGATTTTTTATTGTTAGTCATATTTTCTATTTATTTTCCTTTTCCTTTTTGATTTGCAGCTCAAGGGAATCTTCTGGAGGTTTCTTGTCTTCTTTTTCATCAAATATCTGCAGGTCTTTGGCATAATACCAGACAACAATATTGAATATGCCTCCCATTAGCAGAAATCCTCCCGCCGTAAAGTTGAGCACATATCTAGAGGTAGTAAATTTAATATTATTAAAATATATTTAACAGATTAGTAATAATTTTTCCTACCTTAGTGCCTGGGTGTCGTAGAGCCAACAGTTGCCCTGATTGCTACAGGTTTTGCCCCATAGCAAGCAGTATTTATCTATAAGCCAGCCGTAGAAAATTGGGCTGGGAATAAAGGCGAATAAAGAACAAATCATACCGTTAAGACCCAATCCAAAGCTTTTCTGATCTGGCGGCATGCAGCGTAGGGAGATTAAAAAGCTTGAGGACTTTCCAGAAGCTCCGACTAGTTTCAGGAAGCACATGACCACTAAAAATGTTATAAACTGTTTGGTGCAGTCCACATCACAGGGACCATCGAGTGCAGTTTGCATCTGAAATGACGGTGAATTAACTTCCCAATCTGACCGAAGGATTAACAGGATTTTACATATGATGTGTCCACATCTGTGATGTTTGAGGCCGTTGCTATGCACTCACAGCCCGTGAAAATCTTGCGTCCCAGAGCATCAGTGTCCTTGCCCGTGCAACCGGCATGACAGGCAGAAATATATGTGACATTATCCCAACTACAGATCGGAGCATAGTGAACATATTCACAATGACAAGCGGTGCTGCATTCACTGGTCATCGTCATGGATCCCAGTTGATCGCTGGCCTTGCAGCCAATAAATGCATAGCATAAAATTCCTCCAACGGTTAGGAAATCCACAATAACATTCCAGGCAGCTATAGTGCGAGCCTTGGGCTTATATTTAGACAGTACGTAACCAGAGAGTAATACTCCCACTGCGGAGAATCCCAGTGCCAAAGGTCCTGTGGCCATTGATGCACCCGATGCTGATTGACGGAACTGAATCTCAATGTACTTCTGCGAGAAGTTCCAATACACATTGTAGCCAAAGAAGTACACAATGGAGGCATACATATTGTATACAAATAATTTGTTATTCAGCAAGTCCTTGCTGCATTGCCACATGCCCTGCAGTGAAAGTTCCTTATGCTCATAGGGATCCTTTTCACCAGCCTTGACGTATTTCAACCGTCTGGCTCTGCTGCTTGGCAACTCCTTGGGAAACAGCGATATAACAAATGCCACAAATATCGTAAAAACCGCCAGGACCATATAACCGATCCACCAGGCTCCCAACCATCTGGGATCTGCCAGCGTTATGACCGGGCTCAAACGCGGATCAATGTAGAACTTTAAGCACATGGATGATAATAGATATCCTGCTGCCGGTCCCAGCATTCTTATAAACGTTGAAAAGGCTAAGAGTGAAAAAGGGGGTAAGTTAGACCCTTTGATTTATATTGGACGCCGAAATGGGGGTACAGGGAAGTGCAAAATGTGTCTTTTATCTACCAAAATGAACTAGCAGAATCCAAATACAGGTATATTACTTACTCAGCATGGCTGGGGCTTTCGACTTCTTACTGTTGTCATCCATGTAGGCAATACCCGTTATGAAGAGAGCTGATGAACCGATCCCCAATATTAGTTGGGCCACAAATAATATTATAATTGGGGCCCACGAATTTGTATCTGTTACACAATCCGATTCCTCTGATGAACACATTTTCTGACTAGTTTTAAAATTTGTTGCATTATCGCTGAGACTCTTAAACTTTCCAAATTCACGTGTCAAACTCAACGCATCCTCTCCAGCTCCGTACAGAAAGTGTAGAAAGAGATTCATTAGGCAGAATATGATCGTTATCAGAAGACCTAAATCAGATGAATTCGATTCAGAAATATTTAAGGTTATACCCATCTACAGGGTCTCAAATAAAATTACCCCAGCCCATCCAACGAGGACGATGCACCCTCTGTAGATAATATCCAACAACAAGACTGGCGATCATTGCGCTAATGTCATTTCCTACGGAAATAATTCCAAAGATTTTCGTTGGGATTTTGTACCGCTTCTCCAGAGTTGTCATTGTGCCATTGAAGTAGGTAAAAGTCATGGCCATAATCAGGCCAGCAACGCCAAAAATAGCGACAAATGTAGTCTCAGTAGCAAATCTAATTTTAAAGATCGGTTTTAATTGATGTTTTTAACTCAGCCCCTGAGTGTGCTACCTTTGGAGAGCGGGTCCTTTAAATATCCAAAAACCACTAGTAATATCCTTGTCATCATTTTCGATTTCTTTGCTTTTTTGCTCCTCGTTATCTTTAATCGATATTCTTGTGGTGTCCTCCAGAAATGGAGCTTTTTCACTTTGATCTTTCACGTCAGTCACTTCGGTTACTTCGGACATTTTTCGACTTATCCCATCGAATTACTCAGACGAACTGAGTTACGTTGGTTCCAAAAGTATATTTACAAGTCGAAAATTATCTCGACAATTAACATCAATAAAAGATTTCGTACGGCAGCCAAGATTAAGCGGATGCATTAATTCTACATAACATAAATACACACACACGTGTCTATATATATATTTATATATCGTGTCTAGATCTAAATTTCTAACAAGATAAGCAAATTAGCAGATAAAAATTTACGCTCGACTCCCTCTACTTTAATTATATTGAATCTTTTTTTTTTCAGTGGTAGTCCTACCTATCATGGCAAATTTAGTGGTATATATAAGTCTATGTATACTTAAATATATAGCACTCTTAAAACTAATCTTAGCTTTATGTATTTGTGTTATTTAAGTCTGTATGGTTACAGATCTTTATTAGATTGTTGTTCAACAATTACTTTTATGTCCTTCTGAGAAATGAGTTTTCATTTCATCGAGTGTCTATGGGTTACTTTGTTACTTTAGATATGTTTTGACTTCCTGGTTTACTTTTACTCTCCACGATTTTATCCATATATAAATTTATTTTGTTGGAAATTCCAAAAGGTCCATAATTCTTACTGAAGTTAATATATGATTTTAAAGCCCCTCATGCTTTACTTTATTTTGATTTAAACCCAAAAGAGTTTTCTTAAGTAAAATTTATGACCAGTACAAAATGTTGAATTTTGATAGATTCGTTTACATTGCCGTGATAATATTATGTCGAGTTTTTAAACAAATTTTTCGTTGAAATAAACACAATTAATGTTGTAAATTTTGTAGATTTTTATTAAAAGCGACTCTTAGAATTAATTAAACTTTATGCTCTTCTTGTTCTTTCTCTTTAGTAATTGTAATTTTGTTGTAATTATCAAAATTACTGTCCAAATTGTTGGCTTTAGTCGTGTCGTCATCAAATACTTTTAAATGTTTAGCATTGCGCCAGACAAAAATGTTTAAAATGCCAGCAAAGAATATGAAAACCGCAGACACTATATTAAAAGTGTATCTGGAATAGAGAAATATATAATTTAAAACACTTTTAAATAAAGAACGTAATCTAAGCTCTAAAATAAACATGCCAATTTTAGAACTTTGATCTTTAAGTAGCAAACTTCTCTCCTGAAACACTTTTACTTTCTTTGTGTGCGACTTACCTTAGTGATTCCGTATCGTAGAGCCAACAGTTTCCTTTATTGCTGCACGTTTTGCCCCAAACCAGACAGTACTTGTCCAGAAGCCAACCAAAGAAAACTGGGCTCGGTATCAATGCGGTCAGACAGACAACCATGCCGGAAACTCCCAGAGCCAAGCTCTTGTCTTCAGGAAGAATGCATCGCAGCGAGATCAGCACATTTGTGGACTTACTAGAGGCCCCAATGAGTTTCAGCAAACACATGACCACCAGGAAAATGTAAAACTGTTGGGTGCAGTCCACCGGACAGGCGCCATCCACAGCCGTTTGCATCTAGAGCGCAAAGTAAAATAGCTATGGTTACAGAGATTGCTAAATAAGACCTGTAAAAGTGTCTATACTTTGGACTGCATCTTACCAGTGAGGGATCACCCAGACTTGTGATGTTACTCGATTCCATGCAGGCGCATCCTGTGAAGACAGTGTGTCCTTGAAGGTCTTTTTCCTTGCCCGTGCAACCGGCATGACAGGCGGATATATAGGTGACATTATTGGGACTACAGATCGGAGCATAGTGAACGTATTCACAATGACAGGCTGAGGTGCAGTCACTGACCTTGGCCATGGAACCGAGATTATCGCTGCCCTTACAGCCAATTAGAATGTATCCCAGGACAGCGACGACCGTGGAGAAATCGACAAAAGCATTCCATGCAGCCATTGCTCGGGCACTTGGCTTTACTTTGGACACTACATAACCGGAGAGGAGTACACCAATGGCGGAAAATGTAAGTGCTATGGATCCTGTAGCCAAGGTAGCTGTGGAAGCGGATTGTCGATACTGGGTCTCTATATATTTGGGCGTGTACATCCAGTAGGCCAAGTAGCCAAATAAATAAAGGCTAGAGCCGAATGTATTGTACATATAGACCTTGTTTGTTGCCAAACGTTTTACCGATTTCCACATGTCCGCCACTGAGAGATCCTTGTGTTCATCGGCATCCTGCTCCTCTTTCAGGCGTCTGTTTCTGGAGCTGGGCAGCTCTTTCGGGAACAGAAACATCAGGAAGGCAATCACAAATGTAATGACTGACAAAAATAGCCATCCAAGCCACCAGGCGCCCACCCATCTAGGATCTCCGGGTTTGATCAAGGGATGGAGGGTTGGTTCTATATAAAATCGCAGACTTACGGAAGCAATTGAATAGCCAATTGCGGGGCCCAACATACGAAGGAAAGCAGTCGCACCTGTAGGATAAAGAATTCATGGTTTTTAGTATTTCACCAACAAATCATTTTTAAAGTCAAGAATTTCATTCTAAACTCAAGTGTGATGAGTACAACTTTCATCAACCATTAAGTATTCCTGGTATTTAAGGCTTTACTTACTGAGCAGAGCCGGAGACTTTGCCTTTGAGGTGTTGTCGTCCATGTAGGCAACGCCGATGCTCCAGAACAAGCCGAATCCGATGCCCGCTAAAAATTGTCCTGAAAAAAGCACCACCAAAGGCACAATTGTGCCAGCCTCTTTGATGCACAACTCTTCCTCTGATTGGCACAGTTTCTGTTTGGTGTGGGAACTACTCGATAGATGTGAGCTCACATTTTTATCAAATCCTGCGTATTCTTGGGTTAATTTTAAAGCATCTTCTCCGGGGCCATACATAAAGTGCAGCGAACTTGTCAGCATGCAGAATAGAAACATCGAAAAGAATCCTACGAAATGGAAAAGTCCTCTGTAATCCCATCACTAGTTCGCCTCCTTCGCCTGAAACTTACCGAAGGCCAACCAACGCGGTCGATGCGCCTTGTGGTGTATATAGTAGCCAGCGAGCACTGATGTTATCATCATACTTATATCGTTTCCAACTAGAATTACTCCCGACATTTTGGTGGGAATTTTGTATCTCTTCTCAAGCGTCGTTATGGTGCCGGTGAAATAGGCCAAGCTCATCGAAAGCAGACAACCCCCGATGCCATAAATCAACACATACATTTTCTCCGTAGCCAAGCTGTGGAATAACGGTATCCTTAGAGTTATCCTAATTTTGATTTGTTGTAGAAATCGTTTACCTTTGTAAGAATGAGCCCTTAAACTTCCAAAAACCACAGGTAACCTCCTTGTGTGGTTTCTGTTTGTCGATTTTCTTGATTTGATCTTTGTTTCCATCTTGTAGAAATGGTGAAACCTCTGTCTGTTGTTTTTCCTGCTTTTCTTGGCTTTCCATTTTCGTGTCGCAGTATGTTCTTCGTACAGTAATTCCCCGAGACTGACGACCAAGTGTGACTACAAGCTACTTTAATCAAATAGTATACATATGAATAAGTTTGCAAACTCATCATAGTTATGCATAACATTTAAACGCTAATTATCATTTTACAATATGATAGCTTTTCTCTTATCAGCTGTTCAGACATGTGTGCTTATCTGAAAGTTATGTTTAAGATCTGAAAGATCATCTAAAGAGTGTCTATGTTTCAATACACGCGATACTGAATGGATTTAAATGATCATCTTTTAGTTTGCTATAATGTTTAAAGTATTTTCATGAAAATCATTCCGCAAATGAGCCCAAAACCACCAAAAAATCATTCGCATGAATTCATTCAACATTTGTTTAATGATCATTAGAAATGCTACTTTTTATCTCACAAAATTTTATGGATTTTCTTATCAAAAAGGTCGTTTAGATCAAAACTGTTTAGTTGGCTTGAATTTTTATTAAAATTAAACTGTTTGTCATTATATTTGTCAGTAGTTCGCGCCCAGTTGATTATATTTATGGAAAAGTCAACTTTAATATTTATGTCCATGTTTAAAATGTTAATCTGGGTTAAATTTATATAAGATACTGTTTGGACTTGTCGCTGTCATGTCTTATGTCACCGATGTCGAAAAAGATGTGGATTAAATAAACAATTTGAAGAGATAAGCTAACTGAAGAGCGTTGAGCTTAAACTGATATTAGTAGAGTATCATTAAAATGAATTTTAAGGAAGTACGCCGAGTTTAATCCATATAAAAGATAATAAGGACTCTTACCTCTATGATCCTGTTGAATTCTCAAGTACAGCGAGCGTTGAAATACTTTTTCCAACTGAACCATGAAGATCAAAACGTTGCAGATTGTGGGAAATGCATCTCATCTTAATAAAACTTTATAGTCTTGCAATTTAAAAGCTAATGATAAGCCAGTCAAAATAAGATTGTGTCTATAGACACTTGGTGGTAAATAAATACACAAAGTAGTAGAAAAAGCCTCACCCGAGCAATACGACTTTAAAAGCACCTGTAATCAGTAGCAGCCATAAAACCTAATTTACCTTCTTTCCACATTTAGAGCCTTTAGTCCTTATAGTCTCTGAAATTTTCATATCTATGCAGCACTTTATAGATTGTCTTTTATCTTTTTCTGTTAAAACACCTTGTACTTTTGTTTAGTACAGGGTCTCCAAAATGATCTATGGCTCATTTTACACAAGGGTGAAATGGTGACTTGTATTTGTGTGTACTTTATTTTAGATTGTTCAAATAGAGACATGCGAATGATAAATATACATACTTATATATTCGTATAACTATAATCGTAATTGGTAGTACGTGTGTGTGTGTTTTGCACTTGTAGTGGTGAAATGAGAGCCTTGACAATCGGATATATCACACGATCTTAAAAGAACATAATACAGAATCAAGACAACTACGAATATATAACATATAATGCAATCAATACCACAAATCACTTGCAATCACTTAAGAATAGAGTTGTCTTAGCCTAAACTACTAGATTTCGGTATTCTTCTCCGCATTCGTTTCCTCCTCGTGTAGCACGATTTGCATTTCCACTTCCTTGATCTCCTCGTCGAATATCTTCAGATCCTTAACATAATACCAGACACCAAAGTCAAATATAGCCCCAATGGCTATGAAGACAGCGGCCGTAAAGTTGAGGGTGTATCTGTGAAAAGTTGGGGAATCAGAAACGATTAACTGATGAAAAGAGGTGAAGTACTTACCGCATGGACTGCGGATCGTAGAGCCAACAGTTTCCTTTGTTGGTGCAGGTTTTGCCCCAAACCAGACACATGCGATCAAAGATCCAACCAAAGAATATAGGACCCGGTATAAAGGCCAACATGGAGCACAACATCATGCCGAATCCCATGGCGGCTGTTTTGTCCTTCTCCGGCACACAACGAACGGAGACCAAGAAGTTGGATGCTCTGCCCGCAGCACCAATAAACTTGAGGAAGCACATCACCGACAAGTAGGCAACAAACTGAGTCCAACAATTCACAGGACATGCACCTGGGGTAGCCTGTCCAGCCGCCAGCATCTGGAACACGATTGGATATAAGAGAAGGAAATATTTTGGTCCGAATATAGTTACCTCCAGGCGGGACAGGCTTGAAGTGACGCCATCGAGGCTCAAGCTGCTGTTGTCCCCGGCCAGATCCAAGGCCGTAAGGCGTGGAAACGAGTTGCGAAAGTGAGTTGCTTCCCCTGATCCTGGAATGCAGGAGCAATCATAGAAAACCTGCAAGCAGACATAAATTTCCGGTTAACAGAATCAGTACAGTTTTAAGTTCAAACATTGGGTGTTACCTTCTTGCCGAGGGAGTTGACGTGCTCCATTTTGCAGCCCGCATGACAGGCTGATATATACGTCATATTATTCTCACCGCAGATCGGGGAATAGCGCACATAATCACAGGAGCAGGCGGAGTTACAGGTGGCGGTGTCATTCACTTCGCTATTGAAAATATTCACCACAACCGAAGTTTCATTGTCGGGACAACCGATAAACGCATAGGTCACAACGCCGGCAACCACTAGAATGGCACAGATCACATTCCAGGCAGCCATGTACCGAGCACGTGGCTTATATCGGGAGATAATGAAGCCGGAGAGGAGCACGCCAACGGCGGAGAAGGCCAGAGCTACGGTACCGGTTACCATGCTGGATGTAGCTGCCGATTGTCGGTACTGAACCTCAATGTACTTGGGCGCGAATATCCAGAAGGGCGTGTAGCCAATCAGATAGAAGATATTGGACAGGGTATTGCACATGTAGGTTTTATTGGTCGTCAGACGCTTGAAGGTCACCAGCATATCTCCCAGGGATGCCGTAGATTCTTGATCCGCCGTTTGAGACGGCAACTCTCCGATCAGTTTCTCGCTCTTAGATTGTTCCTTTTGCTTTAGCGATTGTCGTTCCCTTTGTCGTCGTTCCTCGACCAACCTTCGGGCCACCGCTCGGGGCAGTTCTTTGGGAAACATTGATAGGAAGATGCCTGCGAATGCCAACAAGCAGCCCATTACAATCCATCCTAGCCACCAGGCTCCCAGCCAGCGTGGATCCTTGTTATTGATCACAGGATGCAATTGCGGAGCTATATACATTCGTAGGCAGAACGAGGCTAGGGCGTAGCCTATGGCGGGTCCCAGCATTCTCAGGAAGTAAGAGAGACCTGAATGAAATAAGAAGATTTCCGATAAGTACTAGCATCAGTGGGTCTAACAGGATTAATAGGAAAAGACACATGGGATTGATCCTTGGATAACTCAAAATGTTGCGTTGTCGAATTTTGTCTGTCACTATATCAAACGGAAGCTATAATTGGATTTATTTTAGAGATCTTGAGGTTATCTTTATGGTAATCGTAAAGCAATCAACAGTTAGTTACGTGGTGTTATTAAACTGATTGTCAGCTGTGCGTCATCACTAAATAATTAAATTTCACTTAAATTTGAAACACTTACTCAGCAGCGCTGGAGTTTTGGATTTCTTGGTGTTGTCATCCATGTAGGATACGCCCAATGTGTAGTAAAGGGAACCTCCAATGCCAGATATAAACTGTGCCACAAACAGCAGCACCTGAGGAGCAAAGTTTCCTTCTCCGACTTCGCACTGAGCACCGCCGCCATGGAGACGACATAGAATCTTTGAGCGCTGCTCCTCGACGACTTCCAGGGTGGCATTCTCATCGGGAATGGCGCCAAACTCCTTGGTCAGCGCCAAAGCATCCTCACCGGGTCCATAGAAGAAATGCGGTGATGTTGTCATCAAGCAGAACACGACGATTGTTAGCAATCCTTTGAATTCAATTTAAGTCAGATTAGCACGACTTTAAATACCCTGTAGTGGAAACATACCAAAGCCAATCCAGCGTGGTCGATGTCCTTTACCAGCGTAGTAGGCCAGTACGGCGGAGACAAGAGTTTGACTGATATCATTGCCCACAGAGATGATTCCCGTGTTCTTTGAGGGTATCTTGAAGCGTTTCTCAATGGTGGTAATGGTGCCATTGAAGTAGGCGTATGTCATTGAGAAAATGCAGCCCACAATGCCATAGAGCAGTACGTAGGCAGTTTGGTTGGCAAAGCTACAAAAAATGAGGATATTAAAAAATAATTGCATGCTTTCAGGCGTTTCGACTGTTTGAAAACTAGAAACTGCTATGACTTCGGCCATAATTACGCTAATTTAAAAGGATTCGCCTAACAGGTGATTTGAAAATGACTTTCTGTCTCGACTCCGGACTCACCGTTGAAAGAACGCGCCTCGGAAGAGCCAAAATCCACATGCGACATTCTTTTCCAGCGGCATTTCGTTCAGTAATTTGTTGATCTCCTCCGTCATAAGCCGATCCTGTTCGGATTTCTTACTTTTTAATTTGGCCTTGGACTTGGCTTGATCACTTTGCGCACTTTTCGAACTTTTCTCCTTTTTGTGGGTGGTATCTGTCGCCATGTGTTCATGTTGCTTGGCATTGCCGTTGTCCAGCAACTTGGCATTGGCATCCAGATGATCTTCCTCCTCATCCTGCAACTGCTGTTCGGTGGGCGTGGCCGCCTCGACGTCCTGCATCGTTTGCGCCTCAAGCTCCACATTCACCATGATTTTTCTTGGTTTTTTCCTGGTTTCCTTAGTGGATTTTCTCTGTAGAAATTGCACTTGTCACATTGGACTCTTCCGGCGTTTGAGAGTGAGCACACTTGAGCTTTAAACTCGGCGTGTGTCGCGTTCCTTCTTTCTCTCTGTCTGTCTGCTGTCTTTCTATCTATTTTTATTTTGATTGTTGTCTTTTCTTCGCTTAATTTTGTGAGCTATTTCATGAGCAATTAGCTGACTTGAGCTGTGTGATTTTAGTTTCGTGGTTTTGCTGTGACTGAAGCAGTAGCTGTAGCTGTAGAACAACCGCACGCGTCACCATTTGCGAATCGAGTGGCATGATGTGCCCGAATTACAAGCGATCTTAACTAAAAATGATAATCTACAGCTCTATCTTATTTCTTTATTTACGCGTGTATCCATAAGATTGAAGCTGCTGTGACAGTTTGTAGATTGTGAATGGCAAGATCAGATCAAATCAGATCAGAAATGTGTTCGCCTTGGGTTATCTCCTTTGGTAATTCTACCAACATCGGTGCAGACTTTTTTCCTTTATTACAATCTTAGTGCTTCATTGCTTCTGTTAATTGCCTGCAAGAAATTTACTCATTGTTTGTAAATAATAAAATCAACCGTGATAAGACCCGCTTCAAAAGGGTAATCTCTCTCATATTTATGCATCGAATTATCGCAAACATTTGCATAGAACACACACACCCACACCCAAACACACACACGCTACCTTACTTATCACACTTGTCCATAGTTATGCTCATTATTTAGCACTGTCATTGTTGTTATTTGTTGCTTACTTTAACTATTAATAAGTCTTTACTGTAGTCATCATTATGTTCTGTCTTAAGAGCTTAGTTTAGTTCACAGATAAAAAGTGTGTACTTAATTTTAAGCACTAGTCTCTAAACTCTAGACAAGTGTTAAACTTAACAGCTTTTATCTAAATGATACATAGTTTTTATTTGCAAGAACTTTTTTCATTTGCATTATTATAATTCCCAAATGGTTTAAGCTGTGTCTAATTTATTTTAAACGTTGAATTCCATAGGGTATTCAATAGTCGCCTTAGCAAGCAGAGCTTTTCTCTCTTTCCCTATTCCTTTATTCTTTCTTTCGCTATTATTTTGATTTTCAAGACGACATTGTGTGTGTGTGTGTGTGTGTGTGTGTGCGTGTGTGTGGCTGTGTAGGTGTGCTCAACGTGGTCTATTATTTAATGTAAATATACTTATATACTTGATTGCAGTTGTGTGTAAGTGTTCGTGTGTCTGTGAGTGTGTGTGTCTAAATTATATATTCAAATTTATCACTGATTATGTTGTACGTAGTATAAACATTAAAATATCAGTTTTTTCAACAATTTAACAAATTTATGCAAATATAAATATTTATATCACTAATCACTGTTAGTATTAATCAATTGTGGAAACTTCTTGATTATTTTAGACACTTTTTAGTCGCACTAATTTAAGTTTTTCCGAAAGACAAAGCGAGATGAATATCCACAGATCGTATCCGTATTTGTATCTGTATCTGTGTGTGTAATTGTAACCCTAACCGTAAACGTTATCGTAATCGTAATGATAACCGTAACCGTGCTCATGCTAAACTAAGTAACTAAGCTAAACGCAACGTTTATGATGCTCCAAGATGAATGGAACTGGAAGATATTGGAAAGCATGGGAAAGAAAGCTCAAACACGCTAATTCCCATTCCAATTCCAATTCAGCACAAAACGTTGATCGTCGTAGGTTCTATGCTTATGAGTGTGTGTGTGTGTGTGTGTGTGTGTGTGACTGTGACTTTGTCACTGCACAGTGGGTAAAATGCACATTTTTTTGATTTCATTTTTTAAAAATATAATTAAATTTTTGATTACATTGATTATTATTACTCGGTATTTCAGCAAACGAAATTATTGCTTATATAATTAAAACTAAGAGCTCATTAAAATGTCTATTTGACCCACAGTGCACTGACATCAATTCCCAGTGAAGATATCGGTGTGTATACAGTTCTTTATTAGATTTGTCTCTAGATGCTTGCACTTGGATCCCCAGACACACACACGCACACACACGTACACACACAAATTGAAAAGTGTAATAATCAGACAAATACATGATTTCCAGTTGAATCAAGGTGAAATTTGTGCCTGCTAAAAAGAGTATCTTACATTCGTTGTATCAATCAATCAAATTGAAAAGCATCTTTAGTATATCAACCTTGTCAAATGATGACTGTATCAATTTCTGATAAGATGCAAGCTATAAAAAGCTATATCGATATATAGCGCACCCTCTTTTCAATATTATCAATAAACTTCTCACCCCCGCCCCTGTACGTGTTTGCGGTTTAGACGAAATCAACCCCCAACCGAACTCATCTGGTATTTGGTGTGAGACGATGACAAATGCTTTATCTACGCTTGAAAGCTAAACTCGGATTCAGAATCAGATCGTAAACGATATGACCAGAGCTGTCGGCCGAGAAAGCTTTTCTCAGACAGCATCAATTGAATTGAAGTGCGCCCAACTTAAGCAAGATCGACACTAACATACCCTAGATTAGTGAGAGCTTAGAGAAAATAACATTTTATTGAGCACCTTTCTTCATAATGGTCACAGAGAGTTTCATATCTGTAAAAAAATTATTATTCAAACGATTCGTAAGCAAAATTACTGGACTTACTGTACACAATATCAATAACTTGGAATTTCTAGCCACATATGTCTGTATTCTATGCCTGGAATGAGAGCTAACTTAGAGTTTTAAAAAAGAAGCCAAAATCGTGCTTTGAAATGCTTAAAAATAATCCCGATGTTTGCAAAAGCCGCCCTCTAATTGGTGTGCGTGTGTACATGGGTGTGTGTGGGAACATCATATGTTTGTAAAGGCAATAAAAATCAAAAGCATAATTTCTTGTATCAATTGAGCGGCAATAAAATTGTTCGCTCAGCATGTTTATTATTATTACGAGTTCTTACTCGTGTGTTGTGTGTCTTTTTTACAAGGACTCTCGCTTCCTTTTTATTGTGCACACACACACTTCCATACACACCCAAACCCACATAGATACAGTGGTAATTGCAGTATGCAAAGCAGCAAATGTGTCCCGGGTTCGATTCCTATGCTCAAAAGGCGCAGGGACGTGCGAAAGGGCGGCGGGGCGTAGGATTTCAGTGGCAGGCTCAGCATAAATAACAACAAATGATACCAAGTCGAGTCGACTTCAAGTTTCAATGCGTCTTCCTCTTTATCTCACAGCTTCTACGTCTTCTTCTTCTTATTTGTGGGTGTGGGCTCATTTTGCCTCAGCCTGAAAGTATGCTGCAACAAATAAAGAAACAAAAATTGAAATATTCTCTTAGTACAACGAAATTTGAATACGCTTTAAATATTTTTGTGTGCTCAAAGTGCAGCCATTTTAGCTTTTTTATTAAATAAACTGTTTGTCAATTTTTTAAACAAACTCCTAGGTATTTATTTGTATTTCTTTAAGTTAATTAGAACGAAGTTTACAAAATCCATTTCAGGAATCTGTAACTCGTTGCACACTGAGTAACATAGTTAAAATACCTTTCCCGAAGCGTATGGCAAAAAAAAAAAAGCAACTGCAAATTATGCCGTCGGCACGCGACCTTCTTCCATTGCTCCGATTTGGCATTCCACATTCGTATTGCCATTTGGTAGAGATTTTATTTCCTTGACGCTTTCCTTTTGTTGCCGCAAAGACCCGTATGCAAATGGCATCTGCGAGGGCTGGGGACTTTCCCGGGAGGCCTTATCGCTGCCACACACATGACTGTGGACAAGGAGAAAGTCAGGGGGGAACCAGGGTACAGGGTATGGTTGGGGTAGGTGGAAAGCGAATAAAAGTACTTGCAAGCGTTGACAATAAATAATATTTGCAAATCAAGTGAATCGCCAGTCTTAAAAAATAAATAAATTTGCAAAAACCACGATAAGTGCAAGGGCGTGGCTGGGAAAATGTTGGAACACCCAGTGCTTATCGCTTAAAGTGAATGGTAAGGTCTCATTTGGTCGAGCCAAGGCCGTACACAGTGAAAAAAGGAGGTAGGAAGACTTGACTTGGGTATTTTATTAAAAGAAGTTGCGATTAAGCCGTGAAAAGTGATTAAGAGTCTTTTTTTTGGACCTACTGTTATGTTAAGTTTGCTACTCTTAAAAGTCGTACTCCATTGATTTTTCTTGTATTAAATATGTTTTCAGTTTCCTTTTAAGTGTTCCAAAATACCCTTTACTTGATCAATTTAAACGAAGTAAGTAGATTTGAGTGTGAAATACCTAATTTTTCGCACTGTGCATGGAGTTGTCTTAAGTAATTCCAAGACGAATGTTACGGCTTACTGTCGCCTCAAATTGAGGCATGTTCTCACTCTGACTCTCCTGCTCTCTCGTAACCCCTTCGTTCTTGAGTGAGTCCTGTGCTCAGACAGACGTGCCAACTAAACCGCTTAAGCACTCAATTTGCGCGTGAAAAGGAACTTGACACCCAGGACACACACACACACACACATACGCACACACGCATGCCACATGTGTGTGAAAGCAACCGCGGCACATGTCAGCACTTTGTTGTGATTTCCTGCTCCTGCTCCCGTTACAGTTCCCGTTCTCCTTCCAGTTCCCGTTCCTGCTTGTCACCCCGTTCGTTTATTGATATTGTTCACATATAATGGCATTTAGCATACGCTTCAGAGTACGTTACATTTTTTTCTTACTGTGTAACCCTTGATAACCATACATGTATTTATTTGTGACTTCCTGTGTCAAATTAGGGTTAAATGTTATCCTGCTCCTGCTTCCATTCCCCTTTCTCCTGCTCCTTTTTTATTGTAACTAATTTGATTTCGATGCGTAAAGGAACTTAGGTTTTTGCTTGACTGCATCGGTACAGCTTATAAGAAGGTCTTAAAGAAGTGCTACCAATTTTAGTTGAATCAAAAACAGCTGTGGGCAGAAAGCCAGAAAGAATCCTGACTGCAATTCAGATCTAGGAATGATTAGTGGTTTTCTATAATATTGAACCGATAAAATAGTTAATTAAACTAAAGTTAATAAACATCAGAAAGATTAGAAATCGGTTTTTGAAACTTGGACTTTGAAAAAGTCAGTTTTCTCTAGGGAAAAGCTGATTTGACTACTCCAGACTTAAGTCTTCATTTGTCTGCAAAGACGTGTCTCTCTCTCTGTCTTTCTATACACCTATCTCTTTCTCTCGCTTACTCGCTGTTAGGACACACTCGAATTAGAGCAGCGCTTAATATGCCGACCGCATGAAAAACCCACAATTTTGCCGGCCAATTTTGCTGTCAATTTAGGTTGTAATTAACAGTCGAGTCGTCCCGACTTTTGCCACAAAAAAAAAGTAAGCTTCAGTGGCATGTGGCATGTGGCATGCAACTCACGTGCGCTCATTACGCATTTGATAAATTTAGCATGAAACTGAAGGTATTTGGAGTGCAAAGCGGGCACAAACAAGGTGTCTTCGACCTAATCACCCCCCAAAGCAGGGGGGTGGAGGAGAGTGGGAGTGAGAGGTAAAAGGAATTAGGAGTAAGTGGAAATGTCAAAACAGACAATGCAGCGATTACTTTTCCTCCTAACCGACTTTCAGCTGGGTGAGTGTATTCATATTCGGCACATAATTAATCAAAAAAGCTGTGTAGTTTCCAACACACACACACACACACATACAGAGACACTCACATACACAGACAATAGAATAGCCAAGGATTTGGGCCATTAAAATTGGCATTTGGGCGTGCATAATGAGCTGCAGGACGAAAGTTGAAAGGATTATGCCTGGCATAGGAAATTATGGGTCGCTTTCCATTTGTTTTGTTTAGCTATCCCGCGTGCTTCTGACTGCTTCTTCCTATGTCTCCTCCTTCTTTATGACCATTTTTAATTCCCATGCTTTTCATTTCTGATTCTTTTTCACCATTTTTACGCTTCTTATGGCGCCACTTGCCGAAAGCCGCTCGGAAAAATAAGCTTAGGAGCGCAAAACAAACCGCTCGAAACCTTTTGTTCGCTGTGGTTCTATCTTTTCTGTTGTTATAATACGCTGTAAGAGGGTGTAACAGGCAGCAGCAAAGTCGACAGCTCAACAACTGATGCGAATTCCTTTTAAATATATATCCCCGGAGTAATAAATGTATAATTTTTGGGACTTAAGGTTACGAAACTACTTGCACAGGGTATTTTGCAGTCTGTTAAGCTCTACTGCATTTCCTTCTTATTTATTTTACTTATTTTTCTGTCGGTTTTAATTCTTACTTTTTACGCGAGTGCTCGACGGCATTCGGATGCGTATTCTGATTCTGATTCTCATTCGCATTCGCTCAATTAGAGACTCCCTTTGGTCGCCCATAGAGGTCGCCATAGCGCGTGACCCGTGACCCGTGACCCGTCTTCGGATTCATTTC
This sequence comes from Drosophila parthenogenetica, assembly GCA_035047505.1. Taxonomy (NCBI): domain Eukaryota; kingdom Metazoa; phylum Arthropoda; class Insecta; order Diptera; family Drosophilidae; genus Drosophila; species Drosophila parthenogenetica. The sequence goes on from JAWNPM010000087.1 coordinate 9,416,801, forward strand.
ATTTCGATTGCCATTCTTCTCATTTCATTTCGAATTTTCCCCTTTTTTTTTTGTTCCTTGTCGTTGTTTGGGATAGTAGAGCTTAGGCATTTTTTTTAGCGATTGTTTGCCGCATTTATTGTAAGTATTCTTGTCCATGCCCACTTAAACATTCTAAGCTCACAGCTTAATCCAACCGAGGGTTGACCTTAACCCCAACCGCTCAGCGCACTTGAGTCTCCTCCGCCTTTCCTCCTCTCTTGTCCTCCATCCCTTTTAAATTGTTTTCCCTCGAAATTCGCTGTTTTTTCTACCGATTATTTCTGTAATTTTTCTTACATTTTTTGTTAGTTACTATAATTTATAGGTCTTTATAATCTTGTTCATTTCCATAGTCAAATTGGTCTTATCATTTCGATTTGAGCACTTTGGTGCAAACTAAAACTCTGAATTATACTCAAGACGGTCGTGAGTTATGTGCGGGAAAATTCTCTGTTCATTTTTCATATCTGCATAAGCAGCTAATTTAAAAAGCAATTTCAAAAACTTAATTTTTCAGCGATTATGTTTGTAAACAGCAGCAAGGAACGACACACTGTGTGGGTGGGTGGTAGGAGGTCAGGGGTCAACAGTGGACCAGCGCAAAAGTAGTAGTGGCAGCACCCAAAGACGCTCGAATCGGTGAGCTTTTTATCGTGGGCAAACACTGTGGCCAATAGCGTTGCCAAATCAGCGCATTTTCCTTACAAAAAATGTAGCTCTTTCTAGCTAAATTGAGGCTTTTTTCGCTGTTTTATAAGACACAACTTGGCGAGTATTTGATGTCCTAGAATAGAGTTGCTTATTTTAATTCAATTGAACAAATCTTAACTAAAATCATGGTTTAATCAATAGTTTAATTAAAAATACTTCCCAAGGATTCTGTAAAACTTTTGTAGCTTAAACTTTTTTTGGCTTTTTCTGCCCACCAATAGCTGTCATCAGTGGTGGCAACTCTGCACACTTCGCCCCTTTTTGCCACCCCACAAAATGGCCTCAAATATGAATTTATTTTCTTTACTTTTCATCTCATTTTTTGTGCTTTGTTGTGTTTTTTGTGTTTTTGCTGTTTAAAAAGCATTTAAGTCCCTGTAAAGTGACCCTTTTAATTTTTCTTGCGCTTCGTCGCATTGTTGCCTCTTAACGCATCCACATCCTCATCCACCCACCTTGGGCACTGAGAGGACTCGAAATCTGCCCGGGATTGTGACGTTTCCGGCATATTCCCTGCTCCTTTTGATTCTTTGTAATTTAATATATTCATGCGGCGCATTTTTTGCGGTTTGACACGCTTGTTCTGTTGTGATTTCGATATCATCTGCGGAGTGTCATTTCGCATTACCCATACCCAGGCATATACCCAAAATCCCGATGTAGTTGCTTCCAGGGAGGTTTGGCTGTATGAAACCACAAATGAATGGATTTCTGAAACTGAAACAGTTTAGATGACAAGTAATAATCAAATAGATAGCTCGCTTCAGTAACGCTCAAAAGATATATCATTTTATAGGTTCTTAAAAATCTCAATTGTGAAATAGTTTACAGAAACTGCGCGGAGTTCCTTGTCTTAGACCAGAATGCGAATAAATTTTGCAATAATTACGCATAAATTATTGTAGCTTTCTAGTATAAATCAACTATTGAGCTCCGAAATTAAATTAGTCGGAAAATTACAAGATGCCAAATGCTTCTTTGTCCAGAGAGCGCACAATTTGGAGGAGATGCAGTGAGTGAAATTCTAAGGAGTTTCAATCGAAGCAGAAAAACAAGGAAAATGCCAAAAGTTTTCGAAACATATAAATTTTGAAGCGATTTTGCGTTAGTTCCAACTTGTGCCAAGGACTTAACATCGATGGTGTGACGTCACGGAAAAAGTGCCAAATTAATTCAAAGTCTTCGGTTTGCTCTGCTTTGCTTGCTCGAGATGTTCTGTCGCTATCCTTTCGCTTGAGAGATGCCGCAATCGCTGAAGGCATTAAACGTTTTCTAATTAAGTACGGCAAGGCAAGGCACGGCACGGCACGGCTTTTGCCGTATTGTCCTTATTATTGTCCTGGGCATTTTATTATTTTTACGCGCGCGAGTCAACAAGGATAATTATTGTTGTTTGCTTGCCAGGATTTTTGTGCGTCCAGCGATGCGTTTCTTTGCGTTGCGACTGCATAAAAGGGTAGATATTGAGTTGTGTCAGCTTGGGCAGAGGAAGGTCGACTGGTTTGGTCCCTGCTCCTGCTCCCAAGCGGGCTTATTGGATTAGAATGTGCCGCTGTCTATTAATTCGAACTTTTAATGGTCGGCTTTGGCCCAACTGCGGCTTCCCTGATTCCTTTTCTTTCCTTCCTTTTTTTTTGCTTTCCGCTCCAGAGGGTCCTTGAATATGCTTTACTTCTTTATTCTTTATGTAAAAGACGCGATTATCGTTGTTCTGCTTCCCATTTATAATGCTCTTCAGGTTGAAATTTTCTTTCGCTTTTCTGCATTAGGTGGAAAGTTATTGAATATTCCGTTTTGTGTTTGTTTAATTATAAACTTTTTCTTTGACAAATACATTGATTTTCTTTCCTTTCCTTTCTTTTTTTTTTTTTTTTTGAGTTTTGCTCTTTTTAATCTGCTTTTTAATTTTTCTTTTTTTCTATAAGTTTTCTTTGATGTTTAAAACTTTTTATATATTTATTTCCACGGTGTTTACCAATTTGCACAGCGTAGGAAAAAATGAAGAGCTTACGTTTTTAATTAGCATTTCATTTGATACACAGAAAACTTTGGAATATTTCGATTCCGTATTCGATTTTTTACAGCTGAAATTGTTTAATGCTAATACGATTAAAACAGGAATTAAGTGACAAAATATCATTTTCGAAACCCCTGAAAGTATGCTAACTGTTTGATGTTTAATGCTGGTCACAAATTCTTATAAGAAGTGAAGAATTTTCTGTTTGCGCTGAAAAGTATGCAACATATAAATGAATACAAGTTAAACGCTCAAATGTTTTATGAGAAATCTTAAAGATATCTTGAACAATCCTTTCGTCTGTTCAATTCAACAAAGAATTGTAATAATTTCGTTTGAAATAAATTCACTGAGATTTCTTGGCTCTAAACTAATTTCAATTTGTGTGCATGAGGGCGTGAAATAAACAAGAAATCACTTAATACCAACAATTACATAACCAATTAGGACTTTTGGCTTTATGGCAGCAGAAGGAATCACAGCGCGATGTGCTTAATTTTTGGTCACAGTTTTCGCAGGACAACAAAACACTGAAAGACGTTGGCCATAAAAATCAAAGAGCAGCAAACTTTCAACAGTTTTTCAAGGGAATAAAACTGAAGCGGGTGGAAGGGTTACTAGGAGGGGAAGGGAGTCAAGTCGATTACGTTTATGGAATATATACACTGCAAGAAAAAGCGTGTTCTCTACTCTTTTGGGCTACAAACGGCCTTGGGATTGATTCCACTTCCAAGTTACCGAATTTAGTTTACTGTGTACGTGCAAAACTTTACTCGAGTGTCCAGCAACTAAGCTGGACAATCGAATACAATGTGAGTGAAGAGAGAGAAAGGGGAGGGAAGAGGAAGGGAGAGAGAAAAGCACAAAAGGTTGCCAATTTGCTGGCTTGTTTGGCAGTTGATACTTGATATGTTTAAGGGGATAAGGGTACACAAACTGGACACACACATGTCAGACAGCTACAGATACAAGATGCAGATACAGATACAGATACAAATACAAATACAGAGACAGTTGTGTATAAGTCAATTTGATAAGCTACTTGAGCAAAAGCGAATTCGCAGTTTTTAGACTCTGTACTGAAATAAACTGCAGAGGGACTGCAAGGTTCGGCAGATACAAATGCAGATGTATATTATGTACATAACTACTGAGTCTTTTGCAGTTTGGCACACTCAATATAGGTTTTTTGTTAATAGTTTATGTTCAATCGGACAAAGCTTAAAATATTTATAAAAATATGAAAAGCCTGCTTGTAACACACACTCACACCACAACCATCTGGCGCACCGCCCCTTCAGTAGTGCCACATAAGCTGATATTGCCCCCAGCTTAACTAGGCGTATGCGTAATACAAGCAAGTGTATGTGAAGAAGACGATAAAGTCAGCACAATGATAAATCATCGCTATAATATTTATAAATAAATAAAAAAAAAGGCAAGTTGGCCAAGAAAGAGAGCAGACCATGTGTATATATGTGTATATATAATCGAATTTTTATTGATACAAGCAGCTTACGTTGAAAGGATGCCGCTTACCCGGGGAAGAAGACAGAAGCAGGGAACAGGAGACAGGAGACAGGGCTCTTGGAAATAAGTACAAAATAAGAATGAATAAAAAATATATACTAATACGCAATTTTATCAATTGGTCAAGCACTTGCAAGTTTCCCTCGTTCATTTCCTTATCAGGCTTAAACTTGACCATTCAAGGAAAAGCTCGCATGGAAAGGGAAAAGCGTAAAGCGAAAAAAACGAAGAGCAGAAAGAAAAGTCGCAGTAAGAGTTTTGAATTACCCAATGAATATGTTAGTTTCAGTTGAGAAATCAATCCAAGTTTTTTATTTTTCTAAAGCACTTGAGTGCCTTTTCAACTAGAGTTGCCTTAGCCCCTTTAGCCACGCCCACAAGTCCAGCATTTAGCTTACTCAAGACATTTGGCTTTCATGGCAGTCGAGCACTTCAAACTGTTTTCTAACTCAATTAGCACAAAGGCAAAGTAGTCGGTCTCAGGCTCAGTCTCAGCCTGGAAGAGCGTTTTATAAGAAAATATATTCCATAAAGAAGGTAAAAATTGTTGATAATTCATTTTATACACTACATTATGGTGGGTTTATCAGCGAGGTGGGTTGTAAGGGGTTTCCAAGTGAGCATAGTTAGAGTAAAGAGTTTTTCTCGCTTAAAATTGTCAACTGTATAGTTGAGACTTCAGACTTTTAGATAAACTCATTTATAGTTTTAAAGAAGAGTCTTTGGTGTACGTAGCATTGCTTAGAATTCTTTTCTATTGTTTAGCATAACTTTGACGTCGACGTGCGCTGACTGAAGCTAATAATTATGACGAAGACGATGATGATGTTGTACGCACAACCCTTTCGCGCTAGTGTGTGTTGGGTGCGGCAGTATCTTGATAAGATTAATCAAATTTTCATAAAATGCTTCGTGAGGCACAAAAGCACAAAGTAGCAGAAAATATGCTTGGCGTGTAAAAAGGATTTATGCGTAATTATATAGGAATAGCGTGAAGAAGTAGAGGAAGCTACTTCTGATTCATCTTAAAAAGTTCTTGACGTTTGACAGCGCTAAGAAGGACGCCATTTAGAGCTTCCTTTGAAAGGGTTTATGGTTATGTGATTATAGCTTTTAGTTCCTCATTTGCTCACATACTTTTAGGCTGCGCCTTTAATTAACTGATTTCCTTGAATATCAAACAGATCTATCAATGTACATGCTATATATATATATGTATTTGTAAGCACACAAATTAAAACCACAAAATAAGTCTTGAAATAAGTACTTTTAGTTGAATTTAGTTGCTGTTGTAGTTTTCTCTGCAAAGTGGCAGTCATTGTGTATTTGCATTAAAAATGAGAGACGTCTGAAAGCTGCTTACAGTGGCAATCAATTGCTCTCAAATTGCTACGAAAATAATACGCAGTAAAATAGACGACTCGAAATTAGCAATTCAAATTTTCAAACTACAAATTTACTTTTGCAAAAATAGACTTTACTTCTTTTCCTTTTGGTTGAAAATTCGCTGATTAAGTTGAGAGTTGTGCCCACTGTGCTTATCACTCGGAGCGGAGACCAACGAAGATTTTCCACACAAATATAAAATGTAAAACTAAATTTGCACATTACCCTGAGAACATGTGCCATCACCACGACTACAACTAGGAGTTTGACTGCAGAAATAGCGCTGCTCGACTGCTTTGTGCCCAGTTTGCAAGGTACTGAATTCAAGAGGACTTCTTTGATGATTAACTTATGATAATTAAAAGTCAATAAACTTTTTTGAAATTATTTTAATCAAAGGGAGCAGAATGAAGCAATTTTAGTTGAAATTCTTACCAAACTTGTCACAAAAACATAAGCTAGTTTCTTGCTTTCCCAACTAGGCTAACAACAAGTGTACTGACAACAACAACAACACTGCTGAAAAGGTAAATTCGAGGAAGCAACGGAAACATTTTGGGTTTTGTCGAAGTCTGCGCTTAAGGAAGCACACACAACTACACACATACATATCTATATATATTTATATATCTGTATATATAAATATCTATATGTGTGTTGCGGAAGAAACACCTGAAAGCAGAAGCTATTAGCTGACAGTCGCAGCAGAGTCGAAAGAAATAAGGACTTAACAATCTTGACAACTACTTTCCGGTTGACAAGCAATTTCCACATAGATAAATTCAGCGTAAAGCTGCAAAAAGTGCTATAAAAAAACGCATATAACAAAACGCCAAAATCGTTGCGAAAGCTGCGGAAAAACAGCTGCGTGGAAAGCGCGCAGATAGAAAAGAAAAAAAGTCAACTAAATTAGGAGTCAAATAATTGCAAGCGTAGCGTATACGTAACGTACGCATACACTGAGAAGAATTTCGTAATCGAAGTGACTTTTTTATGGCGTTCTCTTTTATGAAATGTGTTTTTCATAACTTGATTTTAAAACACTTTTTTAACAGTGTTGAACAGAGTGGGCTGTCAGTGGGTTGACAGCACAGAAGAAGAGAAGAGGAACAGAAGGAGATGGAGCAAAAGATCCCAAACTATGGGCGACGACATGAAACGGAAACTTACGAAATGCATTTGCAGCTCTTCAGCAGAGGCAGCAGAGGCAGCAGAGACAGCAGATAGTTAAGTCGATATCGCAGCAGCAGTTTCCGTCCGAAAGCAGGAATTTACTTGACATTTTCATTAGTGCGGCACAGCCACAAAACACTTTGCGAGCAGAGCCAAGAAAGAGACGGGAAGAGACACACAAGAGAGAGAGAGAGAAAGGGGACTGTAGTTTGGGTTGGTGAACGAACCGGAGTCACTTTGGCAGACACAGACAGAGACAGACGCGATGTTTGCGGTTTGATGTGGAAATACAGCAAAAAAAGAGAGAAAAAGGACTAAATTTGTTATGCCAAACATTGCATACCCTGTAGACAGTATTTCACTAGTTTATCCTGGAATGCAGTACTTCGATTTATAACAGAACAGTCACACTTTGTGACACAATTGAAAGGGTATAAAATATACAGGAAAAGCAGGCAAGGATTCAGTGAGATAGGACAGGGGTGTAGCTTCTTCCTCATGGAACACACGCATAAACCCATTTGAAATGGCTTATTATTGGGGTTTGCTGAGCGAAAACATAGCGTCACCCATCCCTGAGGGTTGACAAGAATGAGAAGTAGATGAAGAAGAAGAAGAAGAAGAAGCTGCTCACATCTTGATTTCATACTGGGCTTGAGGCTGTCTATACGCTCTAGTGCTGGTCCTGTGCCTTGTGGCAAGGACATCGCTCTGCCTAATGTTGTGGGAAATTGCATTAATTATTCTATTAGCAGCGTAATTCGTTCTTAATTGCATGATAAACTTTATTGCCTTTTAGGAGGATTGAGACCGCTTCCCCTGCCATCCCTTTTTCTTCCTTTTTCTCCCCTTGGAAGAGCGGAAAAGTGTGTCCGAGTGTATATGAGCGTACTCATAAGTAGTCCTCGGAATTCCACATTTATTTCAGTTAAGTGGACAACTTAGATGAAGTAAATGACTTAAGATTGCAGCCAGTTTCTTCTGGACGTATCCTGATACGACGCAACGTGTGAGAATTCGCAGGATAATAGCATTTCATGAGGTATTCTTTGGCTTGTCTGTAGTAAATATTTCCCTCAACTATCTGGGGATTAATTAGTGACAAAATTTACTCGGATAAGGCACAAAAAGTGTTTTATTTCTTAAAGTATTTTTATAGTTTTACAGTTATCCCCAAATAATTTCCTAGCGAAGGATTTTCGTTAGTTTAAGAGTCGGCGGCTTAAAACTCCTTGTTTTCCCTCAAACTGTTGCCTTTTCACTTGAGAATTCATTTAATTTTCCAACACTTGCCTTAAAAAATAGCTAGTATCGCTGTAAAACAGCTAATCTTTCTGTTATCGGTATAAACCGGAATAACCAAACTCATTTCTACTTATCATACACTTAACTCATGATTTTTCAGTGCAACTGTAATGCAGTTTAGTTGTTCGTGTCTTAATGTGTCACAGTTTTTTTTTTTAATATTTGTTTGTTTTTATTGATTAGCTGCGATTTTGAGTAATCAAGAATCCGCGGCAGGTGAATAGACAATCAAAGAAAGGTGTTGTGTGTGTGATTGTGTGTGTTGTTTGCACTGATTCAAGTACTTGAGATGGGCACCAGTGGGAGTGGGGGACTCGCAGGGGCTGTAGCCATGACTTGCCATTATCTAAGCGAAATCCAATTAAGCTTTATCGCCTCAAATTAATCAAATCGAAAAGTCTGGCATAAAAACAGCTGAACACAATAGCTGAGCAAATAGAAACGAACCTAAGTCAATATTAATCAAATCGGAGTTGTCTTTTTATTTTACTTATCGCCAGATCGAGTAAGAAGATATACTCTCCCCTCCCCACCCCTTCCGCTGCCCCCGCCAGGTGCAGATATAGATAAGCGTAAGCGCTCTTCAGATTCTTCTTCAGTCTTCAAAGTGATTCAATAGAGTTGTTTATTCTGATTCCAATCACAAATTTTTATTGATTTCAAATTCTTTCATATTTGCCTCTTTAATTTTCCAAACTCAAAAACGACACACAAATTTTGTGTTTGTATTTTGGCTGCTGTTGATTTAGCCACGGCTCGACAAAACCTGACCAATATTTGCATTGCGGTTGTTCTTCACAGAAAATGTTCATGGCAACGCTGATTTCCCGCAATTTTCACCACTTTTCCATTTTCCGTACGTTCACCTTTTTTGCCCGCTTTTCGTGCAATTAATTTAATTATGTGGTCGCTTGGTCAAATGTGTAGATACTCCCCAACTCCCCAACTGCTCTACTCTTCACCCCTCATACCCTACCACTTATCAACTGCTCACATCCTCATTAGACCAGGTTATGTCAGTTGTTGGCCAACAAACTTGTTCTAGCCTTTGCAGAGCTCAAAGCATTCAGCCCTAAATGAAAATATGGAAATTATGTGCTCACTTTTCACTCGTAATTATTTCTAAATTTATACATAAACTACTACTTATTTTAATAAACATAAAGTGGGTTAATATAAAGTGCTTTCCACAGTAGTACGGAGTTTTTGAACTTTCTTATAGGCTTTTGCTTAACAGATTTAAGTTTTTATGTTATATTAGAGTTAAGATTTGATTTTCAAACCTTTTTTTAACAGTGTATACACATTATATACTTTATCTGCCTTAACTTCGATTATATTTACTAATTAGGTTGATTAATTTGATTATTTTGATTAAATTATTGCGTTTTAAACTTGAAATATTTACAAAATAAACCAAATAATTTACAACGTCCGTAGTGTCCCAAGGGGACTCACGTACGGTCGACACGGCTTCGAACAACAGCAACCCGGAGACTCAATGATAAGGCAAATAAAGTCAAGTGTTTGGAATAAGATAAAACACTTCTGGGGGAGTTACGAAGTGGATGATCGCTTGAAACTATAAAGCCCATTTTTGTTTAACTTATGCCTCGGTCAACGCTCTGTATAAACTCAATTTGTGTAATGATATAGCGTCGCAGATACCTCGTATCATCAATTTTTAATTAGGGATTTGTCAAACACAAACAGCAAACACTGGACAACCTCATTGTCATCCCCATGTCCATTTCCTCACTCCCGTCCCCATTTCCATTTCCATTTCCAGTTCGATTTTGATTTCGATTTCCATCCTCATCGCCAATTGTATTCGCTTCGATCACGATAAGCGAACAACAACACGGCTGTCAACAGTGTACGGCGGCATCACCAAAGACTCCGGCATTGAGTAGGGCCAAGTGTGCGGTGTACGGACACTAGAGATGTGATTAGAAACACTGAATAACTTGATTAAATATGAGCATATACTTTAAGACACAATAACTAAAACATGTACAGGGTCTATTGGGTTTGTCAGCTGCAAAATGCGCGTGCCAGGCAGAAAGAAACGTTGACGACCCCTTAAACTTTGTTCCCATAGGTCAAATCGGTCGCAAATATTTGATTTGTATAAAAAATTAACTATAAAACGATTACAGGGTCTTTAACAGTCGTCTCACTCGACTATAGCCTTTCTTAGTAACTAATATCGAAATCGGTATAGTATACAGATACTTCAGTTACGATATATCGCTTGGTGTCTTGTTAGCTGCCCATCTCTAAAGCGGCTAGATAGTTCGCCTGCAAGACGTCGCATCTTGGGCCAGTTGAGCTGTCTCACCTGCGTGTTACCTGTCTCGCTTGTCTCAGCTGAGAGGGGCGCAGAGTTGGCGGCATCATCGATTTCATATTTTCATTGTCAAAACGCGAACTCTTGTCTGTCTGTCTGTCTGTCTGTTTGTCTGTGTGAGCCTGAAAGTCAAGCGTTGCTTTTATCTCTTATCACTGGAAATTGTAACAAATCGATAAGTTCGTATCTCTCAACTGGTATCAGGTATCTTGTTGGATGTCGTTGGATGTTTTTTCACGGCTTCGAAGCGTTTGAAGATGCCGTGACGCGTGGTGGGATGGAAATGGAAGGAAAGGGGGCGGGGCTGGGACTGTGGATGGTAACAAGGGAAAATGTAAACTGCATTTGATTTTTCCTTTTTGGAATTTTTGGTTTCTTCTTTTAAGATATTACGGTCGGGTGTGCTTCACATGCGCCTCTGGGAGTACTGGAGTTATAGTTGCACGATGGGCAGGCGTAGGGGGAGTGATGGACTCAATCAGTGCCACATCCGATACATATAGATACGCGACTCGATATAACATCCGAGCTGGGAATTTATCTATTGATTTGTTGAGTGTTTCCAGTCGCTTTCGCTTTGTTTGGCATCGGTGGCATTGGTGTATCGGCGTTATCGATATCGATATCGGTATCAGTATCAGTTAAATCAATTAAGGCTTTCAAGTGGAACTTTTTGCCGATCGCCGTGCTACATGCTTACCAATGTTATGTGTTGTGGTTATAGCTATCGGTATTTGTATCTGTATCTGTAGCTGTAGCTGTATCATCATCTATATATACTTATGCACTGACAGAAAGAAATGGGTGTTGGAGTCAAGAATACTTTAAAATATTTAATCGCAGTGATTAACTAAACTAATTCCCAAACGGTTTTAGCTGTAAGAAATCAATATTTAACTTTAATCCCTAGATTAATCAGCAATACATTTCTCTAAACTTAAACATACTAAATTTAAATGTAGATTATTTTAGTTTATTGGCTAACAAAACTCAGACTTTAGTGCCTATTTTTTTATTAGTGTATTGGGTCGGCTCTGTGTGCACTTGTTGCCTTGTTCTCGCTAGTCGCTTTCAATTATTTCAAGTGGTAAATGTGGTTATTCCATTTAATCAGGGGTGGGGCACAACCCACCAAACGAAACCAACTGAAACCACCATCAACCCATCCGAGTCATCTGAACATTGTCAGCTAATGTGTCATTTTTTCTTACCTTTTTTTGTTACCTCTTTTGAAAGCTAATTGAAGTGCCTTTGCCGCCTCAAGGTCTTTCTCTGCGAACCGTAAAACTTAGACAATCTCAAAATTGAAAACAGAAAACATCTGAAATAGAGTTACGTGAAAAGCACTCGAAACTTGTCTTTAATGGACTAAGGTTAATTAAGTTTTCAGTTGATTTCCTTGAAACTACTCCCATATGTGGTAAACTAGTAGGAAAGGGAGTAGACGAGGTTACACTGCTGTAAAAGTCCCTTTACTTACTAAGGGAGCTATGCCAAGATACACCAAATGGTAAAAGAAATGTCGAGTATAGTTTAAGTCCTTCATTTTAAATTTTAAACCATTTTTAAATAAAATCTTAGTAATTTTATAACAATTCCTTTTTTAACAGACATTTACTGCACTTGGGATTATTAAAATTCTCCACATAGAATCGGCTTTGCTAGTCTTATATAATATTTGGGTCTTAACGTAGTATTTGCATAGTATTCTGAACTTTAAAGTCTGTCTTAATTTTTCTATTGCTTTTATATATAAATACATAGAGCACTGTCTCCTTCTCCTTCTCTCTCTATCCCTCTCTTTCTATACTATATGCGTAGAATAAAAAGCAAAGCATAAAAAAATCAAGTAAACCCAAAATTAGCGCAGGCGCATTAAAGTGTCTGCCAAAAGTATCTGCTCGGAGAGCTCCAATGGCACCGCCAGCCAGAGTGCCCCCTCCTAAGTCCTCCTTCTCCACCTCATACGCCCCTTTCTCGCCCATCTCTTTGGCATTTCCGGGGCAACATTGGCAGTGTCAATACTTGAGCCAAGCGAATGGCAGCTCAGATACTCGGCTACAGATACATATATGTGTATATAGATACATAGATGCAGAGATATATACATGTGTCTATATGCACACACACTCGAGCTGATTCCTGTCGAGGATAATGCTGTCACACAAGCACACACAGTTTAATCAAAATGTTGGCAACTTTCTTTGGTTTTGGCTGCTGGCCAGCCCATGTATCTGTCAGATACATAGCAAACTAGCTGAAAGATAGTTTGCAGTTTATTGACTGCATCTGCTTTTTTTTTGGCTTTTAGCAATTATAATTTAATTATAAATGAAGTATAATTTTCTTATGAAAAGAAGAAATTAAAATTCCCATTAAAAATTTAAGTTTTGTTTAAAGTTGAACAGTGTAGACCAATTTTGGGATTCTACAGGGCTTAAAGTGTCAACTGGTGTATATCCTTCTGTACAGGGTCTAAAAATACAATGAGAGTTTTATGAAAGTGGCATTAAATCGATTTGGAATTATATTTTAAACGTAATTAATCAAGTTCATAAGAAATTTTAAGTTGAAGTCAGTTTATACCTCAAGTATTCGATCCAGGACGACGGGTGATAAGCCAGGACAGCAGTTAAGGGGGGTGTGGGGCTTCCATGAGGTGGTCGTTCCATCGACCTCAAGAGACATCACCCGAAAAGCGGAAATGTCAAGTTGACGCTCTCGCCGGATGTGCTGAGAGTGCGATAGAGAGCACAATGGGAGCAGTGTCGTTGTTGTAGTTGCTGGTGTTGGTGTATCCTTCTTGGTATTACCCATCATTACCCATTTACCCTGCTGCTTTCTGCTTTCTGGTCTCTCGTCTCCTTTCCCTGCGTTTAATCAACAATAAAATCAGAAATCAAAAACTTAATGAATGTCCTTTTGTCATTATGCTAACAACGGCAATGAAAAAGATGATGATGATTATGATGATAATGTTTAAAAGCATACACTGGCAAAAAACTGTGGTTGAAAAAAGAATCTTAAAGTTCTTAACAGTAGTCTAGATTAACCCACTTCCAATAAGACAAATCTTTTAAAAGATTTCTGATTTTGTAAAATTTGTAAATTTTTTTTCATTGGAATACCTTGATTTCTGTCAGTGTAACTGCTGAAGAGGGCTCGTCCTGTTGACAGCAGCGTTGATGGCCGCACAGCCCCAGCTACGAGAAACGATGACGATGACGATTACGTTGACAGGGACAAGGACGCCGACGGAGGCGGGCAAGGCTGACGGCAACGAGCGTTTTACGCGACTGATGGTGGCACATTGAGTAATAACGGTAATAAGTGGAGAACACGCCGTGGACAGTTATGACCGAGGATCGAATGCGGGAGAAAGAGACAGACTCTGACTCTCGCTCCTTCCTGCTCCTAGTTCCAGTCCCAGTTTGTGTCCAGTGCCGTCAGCTTAAAGTTAAAAATTTCCACACGTTATAGGAGCAAACAACTTGGCCCATAAAGCCCCCCTCGCAACTTTGCTCCTCCCCTTTTCCTGTCTCCCGCAGGTCTCGGAAAATAAGTAAAAATAAACAAGCAGCCGCCAAAAAGCACTTTAATAAAATTATTGATTTTCCCTCGGGTCGCACAGCATGTGAAAAGTCATTTTCCATGTTTTTCTTTAACACATTTCGGTTAAGAAAAAAGATGTCGCCGCTGATAACACACATCAGGTGTAATACACACAGTTACCTGGTGAAATCGGAGCGCAATTAAAACAGTTTTTTGTGTTCCTACATTACCCAAACGATTCATTATTCATCTTTAGATGATTCATCATAAATCAATTTGAATTACCTGTAATTAAAAAAATTCTTATAGATAAATTACAGCACAAATTTTAAGTAACAAAATTTTCTCCATCACCAGAGATTGTGGGGTGAGGCAAGCAGCGGAGGTGCCTGTGAGGCTGTTAACTAAGTGGAAAGACGTCGACGTCGACTTCGCCGTAGCCGTCGAGGGCGATAAAACCGCAGGCAACTAAGCAACAACAACAACAAAGCAGCAAAGCAGCGCTAGTACTCGCAGCAATAACAACGCACACAAAAACAGAAAAACAGCAACAAAAAAACCAAAGAAAGATGAAGTCTTGGGCAAAGGCAAAGCTTAGCCAATCAGCGTACGCCGAGGGCGGAGTCTATCCGAACTGGTTTGCCGGCGCTTTTTATGTTTATTTTGTGTATTTTTGCTTTGCTGCTCTTGTCGTTGTTGTTGTTGTTGTATGCTTTGCGTTTTTCGTTTACGTTTACACTTTGCTCATCTTTGCTTTGCTCGAATTTTTTTCATGGGTTATCTCGCTCTGGCACGTCGTGCGAGCGCGAAAGGGAGAGAGCGATACCTTTCCGAATAGTGTATGACTGTGTATGTGTGCCGAAGCATATGCATGCATGTGTATGTGTACGCGAGAGTGCCAACGAAAAAGAGCAACGATGAGAGAGTGAGAGGGAGAGCGCGTACACGAAATTTTGTTGTAAGAAGGCGGATAAGGAAGAAGATAAAAAGAATATAATTTTTTTTTTGTCGACTGATTATCTGCGCCAATTGCAAATAACTTCTTACTTCCCCTTCCCACTCATGTGTGAAAACTGAGTATTTGCATATTTTAATTACTTTTACACTGACAGGGTTATTAAACGTTTTATTTTTTGGACTGACAGTGTAATTATAAAGCAGAAACTCCACCCAGTTAAGGTAGTAGCTAGTATCTCGTATTTAGTATCTCTTATGTATCTCAAGCGAGCGCCTATATACCATTTACTGGCGTCGGCATCCTTCGCGGCGGTTGGCTAAACCCAGCTCCCCGAACACCTAATCACATGTAATGCGCGCGCATTATCTGCGCTCTTATCTGCGTCAGGTCTCCGTCCCTGTCTCCCTCTTCTTTCCCTGTGTCCGACAAGTGGTCACTTCGTGCCTTTGCACGAACCAAAACACGGATACCCCATACCCACACTAATACACCCGCACATACACATGCACACAGACATAATCGTTACGACAGTCGCCATCCATTTCCATTCGTCGAGGTGCTAAGTGTGGAGTGGGTGTTGCTACTGCTTCTGTTCTCTGCTTCTGCCTCTGCCCGTCTCAGCCTCGGCTCCCCATAACGACATAATAATAATAAGCGCTGCCGATTTACTCTTTCATCCCAGGCACAGGCGCGAAAGTATTCTCGCATCGCTCGCACTCGTACTCGCTGAACCGCTTAGCCGAATGGCTCACGCCCACGCCCACTCTCAGCAATAACTCAGTCTGTGTGTGTGTGTGTGTGTCTGTCTGCCACTGTGCGTTTGTGTGTGTGGCATAATTCCACCCGAATTTGCAGCAAATCCATTGAATTTTGCCACAGCGCACAAAAAGTAAAAGAAAGGCGCACCCGAACGACGCCTTGTTCGTGGGCATGGGGGGTGGGTGCACGGGCTATGCGGGAAAACAAGTGCCGGGGATGGGAGTCAATGTTGCCTGTCGCGAGACAAGTGCAATTCTGCGCCGGAACAGGTTTACCCCAGTTGCCATGTATGCATGAATGTATGTGTGAGTCGGCTCTCTTTGCCAGTCGGTTGGCATTGCCGCTCTCATTTGTCATTCCCTCTCGCTCTTGCGCTCGCTGTTGTTTAAGTGTTTGTGTTTTGTTTTGGTCACACACATACACAGGCTGGCAAGACTCTCTCAGATGCTACTACTATTTCTACTACTATTTTCGTTTAGCATTTAATAACAATGGATGATCCTCAAACGAAACTTTGGGAAATGACTTTGTTGTACACCGTAGTGACTTTTAAATTATCCAAAAATATGTCTTAAATATTTATTAATTTTTGTTGTAACTTATATTCCATTTATTGCAGCGAACTCCATTTATATTTTACTAATCAAGTGTTTCACTTATTTCGTGCTATTTTCAGTTTTACTACTATTTTCAGACAGCGTGCATTGAGCGAACGACTCATGGAGAGAGCAAAAGTGAGAGCGAGAGCGCGATTCGTTTGTGACGCACACACATGCAAAAGGCAAACAGCAAATGAACAGAGACGGAGACGAACAATACGACGACAGCGTGGCCCGAAGTGCCGGCACTGGCCGGGGCGGGTTCGGGTCGGTTCGTTTTGGTGTTTGTGTTGGTGTTAGTGCTGGTGTCGCTGTTGGTGTTTGTGTCTGTGCTTGGCACTGCGAATGCGAAAGAATTTTGTCAGTTGTGCGACAACTTGTGCTGTGGAAGGATGTCTTGACGCGCGTCCGTTTCAGCACGTTAAACAGTACGTCAATAGTAGTGCTGTTATTTAGTTATTGACAATCTATACAGTTATTTATTTAAAACAAGCAAAACCAAACCAAAAAATGACAACAGACTGCGCTTATCACAGAAACTACTAAAACAAACCACGAATCACGCTGAGAATCTCTGGCATAGACAATCACATATCGACTTGCATATGCTCTCCATAGTGCTATTGTTATCGATATCGGTAGTAAAGGTTAGTTATTAGCTCGCGCCGTCAGTCGCAGCTGGAAACTCAAGCGGTTCTGTCGCGTCCCCTCTGTCCACATACCATCTAGTGTCTGACTGGCGAGGATCAGTCACTCTCTTTCCCGCTCTGTCTCTCTATCGTTACTCAGTCCCGCTTTTAACGCCGTCGGTTACGCTTCTCGTCCTTGTGGCTCCTGTTTCTATGCCCTGTTTTTTATGGCCCGCTCGCGCTAATGAGATGTCGCGACTGCAGCAGCAACAACAACAACAGAAACAACAACAATTGTGTTGCAAGTGCAACAAAGTCGACGTCGAATCGGTTACGTTACGGCAAAATCAGCAAAATAAACTCGAGTGTGATTTGTGCTTGTGATTGTGTCTAATTTGCGTCTCCGTGTCGTGGTAATAAAAAAAAAAGAATAAAAAAAAAAAACGAAGGAAAACAAAAACAAAGCAAAGGCAAAAGGCAGAAGGTGTGTGAAACAGAATTACCGGTTAACGGGCTCTCTAATCGAAAAATCAAAGCGTGCTTTAGTCTTATCGCCAATTACAATTACGATAACAACTTTATATATATTTATAATAATATTCAATTAGCCACGCTGCACCAGAAATCGAGAAGTATATCGTATATATATATATAACAGTATAAAACCAAGTGCACACATTCTGCACTCAATTGGAAAACTCGTATCGATCCCATCGCTTTTCTCTCTCCATGATGGACTTCCAGAGCGCTATGGAAACCTTCGCCGAAGCCTGGGTCGCTGCTAATGCGGGACAACAGGTGAGTTACTAATCCAAATAACTGTAGGATCCCAAAAAACATATAGAAGTTTATAGCGAAGAATTCTAAAGAGATGTCGAATGCCAATAAGGCTGATTAAAATAAAAAAATGAGCTAAGAATTGAAAAGAAGTTTCTGAATTCAAGCAAAAAGTGGTAAATTTTAAAACTTTGAAATAGGAGGTCTTCTATTGTTCACTTATGACTATTTTAAATTTTAAGTTGCTTGATTTGTTTAATACTTTATATTCTTAATGAATTCTTTCTACAACTTTTCAAGAACGATTTAAGCTTAAGGTTTCTAAAAGTGAATTTCGATTTAAAATTTTCAAAGCACAAAAATTCTTAATAGAATCCCGATAATACCCATTTATTTTGTATTTATTTGCGCTAGAAGTTTCGAAAGATATTTTTAATTTCTTTACCCCTCATACAATTCTTGAAACACTTTCAAAATTACCGTCGCTTTCTGCTGAAAGTGTCGTTATGGCCCAATTGTATTCAAACTTTGTTGGCTATAAGCGTATTAGCCTCCTTTAGCGTAGTTCGTATAGTTTAAGTTAACTCAGATCAGTCGTAAAGCATTTCAAGGGGATTCTATGTAGAGTTAGTCATCGTTGAACATAAAAACCACTAAACTTTTTTCAACTGAACACATCTGAATCAGTCTAAGTCAACAAAAGAGCTAAGTACTGGCAGTGTCCGTTGCTAATATACCCTGTAAAATACGAGAATTTATTAAAAGTTGCTTAAATCTTATTTTTAATGGGCTTCAAAATCTATTAAAACAATTATTTATCAGTTTTTAAAAACACTTTTGAAGCTTAGTCCTATAAACCCCATAAAGCCTTTAGCAAATCAAGGTAACATTTTCTTTAAAGAGTTTTTAGGTGCTAAAAAAATGGATTATCTTGCTGTTTATCCATAGGGTATTTTCTAAAAAAAAACGTAATTATTGTAGAGTTTAGAAAATAACAATTAAATTACAAACATGCGTTTAGTAAAGTGGAACTTGGTTCGGGTTCGTTGTGATAAAAAGCTTTATGTACTCACTGATGAATTTAATATTTATTTTTATACATCATTTCCATGAGTAGTTGTTTCTCTTGTTGTTGTTGTTGTTGTGCTATTTATGCAGATTAAGAGATAATCCTTATCGGCGGCGTTTCAGTGTTTAGAGTTGAGATTGGAGCACGATAACAGTGTGTGTGTGTGTGTGTGCCTGTATGTGTGTGGTGGGTGTAAATAGATTGTTTTACTTTTTCTGTACACTGATAAAAAAGTTCTAAAATCCAGAAGTTATTTTAAAACATAATAAAATTTTAATAATTTTCTTGAAAAACTAAAATTTTCAAAAATTTAAATTAGTTTCTATTTAATGTTAATATTAAATAATATTATTCGTTATTAATTGATTTAATTTAAACCACAACTGCTTTTGATCAGTGTAGACGTATTTGCCCATTTCGTATACTTGGCTAATTGGTTGTGAGACGGTCTGGGCCCTACCTATAGGCCCTACCTTTCGCCTATGGCACTCCCCTCGAATCCTAATCTCTCCCGATGCCAATATCCAAGTGGGTTCGTTGTGTTTCTTCTGCTAGCACCACCGCCAGCAGAGCAGCACCGCATTGAAAATGCTTTTAGCCAGATAAGATAATCCTCAGCGGTTGTGTGTGAGACTTGGTCGCCTATTGCTAATTTGGGCATAAGGTGATGATGACGCCGATTCTACCCCTTTTGCCCCACACTCCCCAGCCACACCCCCTGCCTGCTGCCAGGCCCACCACCTACTTAGATATGGACACGATAACTGCGATAACAACGTGTAACTGTAACTGAAAATGTATTTAAATTTGTATCGGCTTTTTCAGTCCCTGTACAGACCCTGTACTGCAATGGTGCTTAAAAAGGGTGCGATTTGGTGTATAATCATAGAAAATACAGGGTACAGCCGTCATTCAGCTCTGCTGCGTCGACTGCAGCGCTGACGTCGCTTCGTCAGACTGTCATTGATATCGCAATTAATCCAAATAAGTGCGATAAAATTGATTATGAACATGCTGGCGTGATTAGTGCTGGATTCACACAAACGCACACACACCGAGTCAGTCACACACACACACACACACACACACACACAACCATTGACAGAATACATGTGTCCGGGCGTTTATTAGCAGGAATAATTGATTATGTCGTGTGAGTGTAATTATTATTTATCTGGTTGAGGTTTCTCACTTAACTCTACCGCCCTACTGCCACTCCTCTCTACACCCCTACCCACGTCACTGCCTGTCCATATGGCCAAATCCATTGGATGGATTTACAAGTGGGACCTCCATTTAGATTTCCGTCTATTTAACCTATCAGCATTTATGATTTCTCAAATTGGAAAAAACCAAATCAAAAAACCTCTTTTTTATAAATTAAATAAATCAAGGCATTAACTAAATGTTACTGTAGCCGATATCAACACACACGCACACACACACACGCACACACACAAGCACAGACAATCGGTGTCGACTTATCGGCATTGTCTTCTCGTTCTTTCAGACTGAAGACTGAAGAAATCAATGTTTGTAGACAAAGCTTCAGAGCGAAGAATTTGGTTTTATACTCTTTTGTTTTTTGGTTTTTTTCAGCTATTTAATACCCTGTGGCAGGGTATATTGAGTTTGTTAACAGCCGGAAGAAGTCATTCTCTATCCCATGAAGTACATAGCAGCTGAGTATCTCAGGGTTACACTCAAATTAATTCTTTAGACAGTTTTTACAGGGTACAATACAGCCTAGTGAACTTGACTGTAGCTTTTCTTGTTTTGTATTTGATTTTTGACAGTTTTATGCGTTTGGCGCATACGCTTAGTGAATCGGTGAATGGGATTAAGATAAGACTAAGTTCGAGTCCGCACGGCATAGATAATAAAGCTTTAGGTGGTAGCACGTTAGAATTTAGGTCTCTCTGGCTTTTATTTCTTATAAATAACTTCCAATCGCTGGAGAGTCGCTTATAAATAACGACAACAAAATATACAAGTATTGAAAAGATATTGAAACCAAAAATGAAAAAAAAATAATGAAAACTATAACAAATCATTTTCTAGCGACGATTCTTTTGATTTTGCAACTAATTATAAAGCATTTAGTTTTATTGTTGTGATAATTTCTCGACCCGAAATGAAAAAAAAAAAGACAAAATAGATAATGACCGCTTTTTATTTGTAGTCCACGATTATATCAGTTTTTGGTGGGAGATAGCGCGACTTCACTGCTCGGATTAGCTGTGATTCACATTCGTTCACCGCGGTGACAGCAACAAATTAATAGTTGTTATTTCGACAGAAATAGTTTAGGAATTTTCCCTTTTATTTATCAGTTTGATCCTGTGTTGACTTCCTGCTTAGTGCGAGAGGGGGGGAGTGAGAAAGAGAGAGAGAGAGAGACGACATGTCATTTCCGCCTTCGAAATCGTCTTTGAGCTAATCAATAATCGAATGCGCAGCGAATCATTCACATGTGAATGAAATGAATGAATTCATGCTCTGAGCTTCGTTTCGTAAATTCCGGTAGTCAAATGTCCATTAAATGCTGCTCATAAATGTCCAAACTGTTTGTCATCGTCCCCCTTCCCCGCCGCCACTGTATTATATTGTCGTTGGCACGCCTCTTTGTCGCCTCTGCCGCTGCCGCTGCCACTGCTGCTCTGCCACCGTCTCAGCCTCTGCTGGCTCGGTTCACTTTATTGTTGTCTTGGCTTTCTATGCTGCAAGTGTGTGTCAGCTCCAACACCTTTGTGTACCCTGCCGCGAGGTATACTTATTCAGTGATCGAGTGTGTAACACGCTCTAAAGCAGAGTTACTCACTCTTTTACTTCTTTCGCTCTCTTGTTGTTGTTTGCGCTCTCTCTTCAGCATACAGGCAAGCACTGCTTACAGCGTACAACCATGCAAATTACACCAACAATTTTTCTATTTCCTTTCTTATCTGCCTTCGCTCGAGATCAGCAACAACAACTGCATGCATTTTTTTCTGCTACGAAGCTAATCCCAATGCAAATTGTTGTTGTGTCGTCTGCGAGCTTACACTTGTAAAATTCTGTTTTAGTTTTGATTTTGCATCGCAATGTTTTATATTTTGACAGGTCTTTTATGTCAATCCATTTTTGCAGTGCATCAAACAATTTACATGCTTCGATGTGTTTACTGTTTTCACTTGTGTTTGTGTGTATTGGTGGATGGTGGATGCTTTGCAGTTTTGAATCGTGCTTTTAAGCAAGTGTGACAGACTTTGTATTGCGGTTTAGTAGCTTCTAATTTCTTTATATAAAATATAAAAATTAGTTGACATCGGTATTGAAAAGTGTATCAAATCGTTGGTGTGGAAATAAAGGTTTTGCTTCTTGTCGCATAAGGCATTTACTGGGGCTTAGGCGTGTTCCTTTCACACAGCCAGACAGACGGAGAGAGCGAGAGAGAGGTAGAGAGAGACACCGATCTTTTAGCCGCTTTTGCTTTTCTTTTGATTGTAACACATTTTTAGCATTTCATTGTACGCTTTCTCCTCCCTTCCCTGCCACGACCCTGTGCTCGTTCGGATCTCAGACAGCTACCCGAAGATGGAAGGGGGAATCCCCTACCTCCCCCCGCCCCTCCTCTATACCCATCTCTTTCTTTCAAACTGGTGGGTTCAGCGGCTTTTTACGGTCCGATTATGTGAAGCGGAGTTTGCGTATGCGATTTAAAAATTTATTAATTATTCAAAGCCGATTGGATTATAATAATTTATAATCATTATTACCATAAGTTGTTCGCTTGGAATCTCTCGTTCTATCTCGCTCTCTCTCTTTCCCTCTGAGCTGAAACTGGATCTGAAGCTTAATCGGAATCTCAGAGTCTTTGGAACTGGACCTGAATCTAAAACTGTGAAAATAGGCAGCTCTTTACTTCTGTGCGGCTTTGTCATAATCTATTTACAGCAAAACAATGGGAAATACCCTGTAATTATGGTTAGCTTAGAATTGATTATCTATACTCGCCGAGACTAGCTTCTAAGTATTATTTGTCTGCTAAGTTGTTGCTTTAGAATTTCTAGCTCTCTTTCGGTGTACCCGCTTCGTTTCGCTGCCTGGGTGTACACGACTTCGGAGGCCCACCGTTGGCAGAGGCGCTGAAACGCTTTAAGTTAATTACAAGTTGTCAACTTGTCTGTAAGTTTGGCATTGCCGGCTCAAATGAAATGGCTTTAAATCAATTTTGTGTCATGTTTTCCAAGTTTCCATTCCGTTTGCGACTCGAGATCGTTTTGAAAAATGCCGCCCAGTGATAATCAACAAATTTGTTGGTGTGTTGTTGTTGTTGTAGTGGTGTTGTCTACCTTTGCACCTCGATCGAACACCTTTTCTCCCCCCTCCCCCTTCCACACACCTTTTCCCGTTTGGAAGTCTTTTTATTTTGGGTTTTGGTGCAGCTATCGTAAAACAATTTTGTTTCGCAGCTAATGACACAATGATAAAACGATTTGTAAGACATTGCGATAAGTGCGGTTCAGGCTTTGTAGCTTAAGGCTACAACTGAGCAGCTGAGAAAAAACCTCTGATAACTGTCACTGCCAAGGGCTGACAGACTTTTGAAGCCCCTGTACACTTTAACTAAAGACTCTTAACCGATATAATATAGTTTTACAATCCAAAAGTCGTTAAAATCGTAAATAAGATACCCAATTTGAGAGTTTCTTTTGGATTCTAACGGTTATAGTCCGTTTTTCTACATTTCTCACAAACCCTCTTTGGTTTGTTCAACTACAGGGTCTTGGAGTGGGGACAGCGGCGTGTTCGGGGGGTAATTAATATAGTTTGAGTTGATCTAGAGATTGTTAGCAAGTTTATTTTCTTCGAATTGTTGTTATCAATTCATAATTGACTATTTATCATTCGAGTCAAAGCAATTTCCACAAGTGATCAGCTTGTAATTCCCAACTGGTTCACAACAGATTCCAACAGAGCTGTCACCTCTGTCATTATGTATTTTTAAACACATTTATTAAGTAGATTAATCAGAATATACTGCATGAACATGAAAACGTAGACGAAAATGAAAACGAACAAAAAACATGAATAAAATTTACAATATGCGCATTTCCCAAATTCCCATTTTCCACATTTTCCCTCCATTTATCTCGCTTAATTAGTGGATTTGGACTTTTCCTATATACACATATATGCACGTATATATCTTTATTTCTTAGTTGTCTGTGTCTGCTCCCTCTCTAGAGAGGGTATATATTTATTTATATACCTCGTATCGCATCCAAATCCGTGACAAACACACCCAACGATACACACACACATAAATTTGACTTAATTTTGTTGGAAAATTATGACAAGTGGTCTGAATATTATTGGACTGCATAAAGTATTTTCCGAGTTTTCGAAGACAAGTGAAAATTTATCCCTCGTCTGAACATTTTCCAATGTTTTCATATCGCAAATCATTTCTCGGATATTGTTTTTGTAGACCCTGTAAACAGGCAATGAAGAGGGGTCTTTTGGGCAGGCTAGACTAAATTTAGGTGCATAATGGGTAGGAGCAGGCGTGGCTAAGGAAAACTTTCAATTGGTATGATAAACTAATGATCATATGAGTACAGGGCCTTTTACAGCGTTGCACGCTCTACTATAACTTTTTCTACTAGTTTTTTAGTTGGGGGATGACTAAGACATTATTGCCTCCAGACTTACATAAGCCATATCTATATACTAAGTGTGTATATATTCGATGCGATGCTTAATTTTTGTTGTCCAGCTTCTTTTTTGTTTGTTTACAAAAGATTTATAACATTTCATTTCGTTAATTTCGAAAGGGGCTCGACTAAGTCTGAAAAGAGTCGGAGAATCAGAGAATCGGAGAGTCGGCGTCGCATATTACTAATACGCCCCGTTGAAAATCATAAGCCGCCAGGCAACAAACGATTTCTACAAGTCACAGCGACAATCGGCTTAAACTAAGTCCAAGTCTCAAACCAAGACTCTCTCTCCCACTCCCGCTCTCAGTCTCAGTGCGAGTCTCAACATATTTTTGTTAAAAGCATCGAATGATGGACAAAATGTCGGTAACCTCGTCTTATTTAAAGTATTAACTGCTAACTAATGTGCGACACATTATAACGAGAACTGATAATGATTTGACCGAATCGGTGGCTCAACTTAAAGATACCCAGCATTTGGGGCTGGGGAGAAAATACACTGAGAAAGAGGAGAATTTCAAAGTAAGAAACTAGCAGCTGATGGTTCCAAGTACACCCGTTTCCAGCTAAAGCCAATTTACCCCTAGTTACAGGGTATTTGAAATAATCTCTGTTGATCAATTACCAGACTGACCACAGACCACGACAAAATCCAGTTGCTAAAAAAAGGAGCGAAAAACAGGTGAAGTAGCTGAATTTGTGGCTGATGAAGCGTTGATCAAGCGAGCAGCTACAAAAGAGATTATAATGCCTAAGATTGCCCAGGTAAATGGGAAGGGGAGTGGCAGGAGAGTGGGGAAGGGGGCGCAGGGCGTAGGGGAATGTGTGGAAATGCCTAATGCGCAGTGATCGGCGATCGTTGAGCTGCTTAACTAAATCCGGCTTAAAATCCGACACAAAATTAATGTCGTTGAAAAACATAGCAAAAGTCACACATTAACGCCGACTGCGACGGCGACAGCGACGGCGACAGCGACAGCGACAGAGACAGAGAAGACGACGCTCAGGAAGTCGCGATTACCCATGATCTTGTGCCACCAGAGAAAAGAGAGCGAGGGAGAAAGAGGAAGACAGAGAAACTGTGTGTAGACATTTTACAGCGGATTATTTGGAATTTGCAGCGCAAAGCAGAATGGAAAAATAAGCCCTCCCCTCGGCTGGTTACGCGGATCGTGGGGGATAGGGGAGGGGAGGTGATACCCACCAAGTTGTTGTAGCTTCTTGTCAATAACTAAATTGATTCAAATTACCAACGATTTATTGGTCATTGCGCTTCAGAAAGCACAATCCGATCCAAGCTTCTGATCTGCCTTCGCCGATCTGCCGATCTGTGACTACTGTGCTCCGTCCACAACTAATCCACTTAGTCGCTCTCCCTATCTGTCTGTCTACTAATCGACAGCTGAATATCAGGTTATACTTGCTTTCAATATCTACAGGGTCTACCTAGTAAATATCGGGTAAATAGATAGAAAACTACAAATACAGGGTCTTTTACAGTCTGGCTATATACCTGTAACTTCTCGCCACTAGTTTCTCCTATGCCATAAAGCCGTAACTTTTTGGTGTGTGTGTTAATCACGATCGTAAAATGGAAAAACTGTCGACTTGGCCGTAAGATGATAAAACATGGCCAGCTAGCAAATCGTTAATAACTCAACTATAATCTATATAATGGGCCGCCTTTTATCCAAATCTAATCAATTCTGTACTCTACCCCTTGGTAACCCCCATTTCCCTTTCTCCCTCCCCCGCCCCCTATAGCGGTACTATATCTAAAGTCGAGGCACGTTCTAATGTTTGCGTTTTATCGAAGACCTTTCAACTGGCCCGTATGACTGGACAGAAAACTGATCGACGACTGCGGATCGACCGATATCTTTAATGTTCAAATAATACACCGAGAAAAACAAATGTATGACTGAATTTTGAGTAAATTTCTTAAATAAATCGTACTCAAATCAAGTATTCCAAGCATATTTCAAGATATCCTGCATAACTCTACTTCCGACATTATTTGCGATGGATTTTTGGCCGGAATTCCGAATGATTTTTCACTGTGTAAACACATATTTTTAAATGAGACCATGTGTGTGTGTTTGTGTGTGCTTTGGGTTAATCTAATCGACTCGATGTCGCTGAGAATTACGCGCATGTTGACCAGACTTTTTCGGAAGATAACCGTAACGCGCTGCATGACGGCGACAGGGGCGTGTTGGTAGGTGAAGGGAGAGTGGTGGCGATTGGCCTAGGTTTTTGTGGGGTAAATTTATCAAATCCAATTTCGATAAATTACGCTTTATCTTAATGAAGTGCCTTAATATGCTGTGTAGCCGACAAATAAACAAACAAGCAGCGCTTGATTGATTAAACACAATTACCGAATCACTTTTCATAGAACAGAGTGCAGGGAATGGGAGTAGGAGGATAAAGGGGTGTCTGAGCCGGAGAAGGGTAGGAGAATAGTAGACCAAAAGGTGTCGTCACATGTCCAAATTAAGTGCAAACATGAAAATATTTAGATTATTACTCAATATCCACAAGGTAAACGAAATCTAAAATGATTCACAATAGAATTGTCTGTGAAAATTGTAATAGTTTACTCAGCAAAGGATAAGGAGTAGGATATTCTTTGGGAAACCTTTGATTTAGTTAGAATTGTAAGTTTCAATTGGATTTTTCACGCTGTTTAGTTGACATTTCAGAAAACGTACTCAGGGCCAACTGTTAGCCAAGTTAAGTGCCTGCTTAGCTTAGTAATGGGCCAATGCGATCCGTCGACCTGGCTTAAACACCGACGCTTCAATGCACACAACCCAACATCATTATCGTCATCGTAATCATCGTCAATATTGTTGCGTGCTTGACACGAACCCGAAACAAATCAATTCCTGTACAAATTGCAACCTTTGGCAGTGGTGACGTTGGGTGTGGGTCGTGTAGCCTTTATTTTAAAAGGCTAAAAAAGCTGAAACAGCGGAAAAACAGGAAATACTTTGGTGGGGATTTCTTAAGTTTTTGAGCTAGAAACTAGCGGTTAAATAGCGAGTGTGGCAGCACTGGCTGTGGCAGAGCTAGTGCTGATGCGGTGGTGTTGATGTTGGTGGTGGTTGCATGTGGGTCGGTTTAACGGTGTCGTCATTCGCATAACACACGATATTCCATAGCTAAACTTGCGTGTTAGCTAAACCTAATCCACAAGGAGGTAGGAGCCAGGGGAGGGGATGGGGTTTGCACAGGTGAATGTCAGTGTGTGTGTGTGTTTGAGTGTTGTGCCATTTAGTTTTTGCCAATTACGCAAACAACAACTAATTAGTCGATTCCCAGTCTGATAACGAATCGGATTCTGATTTCTTTATTTCTATTACTACACTGCTAGAAATAGTTGATGAGTAGATGTTACTAGTCACTAGTAGTAGTTATTATTCTTTAGTTGGAAGTACTTAAGCGTCTAATCACTTGTACTAAATATAAGTGCTCAATTCTCACGATTCCTGTGCTTGACTTTTATTTTTCTTAGTGTACT
Organism: Drosophila parthenogenetica; assembly: GCA_035047505.1. Taxonomy (NCBI): domain Eukaryota; kingdom Metazoa; phylum Arthropoda; class Insecta; order Diptera; family Drosophilidae; genus Drosophila; species Drosophila parthenogenetica. The sequence goes on from JAWNPM010000087.1 coordinate 9,444,862, forward strand.
CCGCTTAGCTGTGGCAGGAAGTTGTCAGCGCTAAACGAGTGCTTGACACACTCATTCACTCATTCAGTCAGTCAGTTATTCACACACTCACACACACACACACACACACACACGTACACACACTCTGGGGAGTAGATCATGGAAATGCGCTTATGTCGGATTATCCCGTAATTTATGTTTGCAGCTCACTGCAATCACAATGGATACGACTTCACCTTACACACACTCACACAACTAATTGCCACGATCATTACACACACACACACACACACACACACACAAACACAGAGTTGAGTCGCCGAGGCTAATGACAATGGGCCACAATAAGAGAGAGGAAACGACGGCGAAACTCGCAATTGCTGCGAGCGTTTTGTCGGTAGGAGCAGGCACAAGGGGCGCGGACTAAGTGGCAGGGACGCAGAGAGAGGGAGAGGGACAGAGACAGAGACAGGGGCAGATGACAAAACAGAATTGTGTCATTGGACGCAGGATCGGAGCAAGAAAAGAAACAATATTAAAAAAAAAGTAGGAAGCAAACAGCATTTGGCTTGAATGGGGAGAAAAAGGCTAAGAAAAAGGCAGAAGGGGAGAGGGGCACTTTAACCGGAAGCGTAATCGAGCTAAACGGACACAGAGTCTTAGGGGAAGTGAGCAATGTGCGTGTGTGGGTTAACGTTAACCCATTGTAACCAAACAAAGTATAAAATACAAAAAAAAAAAGAGCGGGAAACGTTGAGGAAAAACGACATGAGGAAATTCAGGCAGCAACTGAAAAACGTTACAACCAAATGGCCAAATGGCACAGCGACTAAAAAATGAATTAAAGAAGGCAAAAAAAGAGAGCCAGCTATAGCGAGAGAGAGGGAGAACGGGAGAGTGGCAGCTAGGGTCAGCTAGAAACACAACTCGCACAATTTGTTGGCTCTAAAATGGCTAAACAACTGACAGATACGACATGCTGTGGACTGGGTCAATACAGGTGAACAGGTGAACATTGTGGCGAGTCCTGTGGCAAGGACAGGCGGCTCAATGCGTCTATAGATTGAAAGTGATAAATGTTATATGAATACGATTATTTAACTGATTGGAATCGACTCTAAAAGAACGCGTACTTTTTATTTTTATACCAAATTATTTAGTATTATTTATTTATCCTGATTTGTTTCAACCTGCCTACCTAAATTGTTTCCTAGCTGTGTCCTGCAGTGTCGCTTCTCAGTGATTATAGCTCAGCTATCTGTCAGATCCTAGCTGTACTTTAGATAGTCCTACTAAATAGCTGGCGTCGAACTTCCTGAACTCGTAAAGCGCAGTCACTAATAAAAAAGGGCATGAATCTGTAGCTGTATCTGTATTTGTATGTGTATCTCTAGCCGCAGCTGCAGTTGTATCTCTAGCTGTATCTGCGAAATGTAGCTGCGAGTAGGCGTATCTGCTGCAGTTGCGAGAAAAGTATTTATGCTTTCGTTGACAGTTTGCGGTTGTTGCAACTTCTGGCAATTGATTGGCTTAATTGCCAGAGTTTGCGGCTTGTTGTGGATTTCACTTGTGGCATTAGACGTGAAAATGTGGCACAAAAAAGGTAATTAAATCGCAATTCGTTGAGGCATGCCACAACACAGAGACAGACACACAAATGCACCTAATGCCGATTATGGCAACAGTCAGGCGTCGAGCCACGTGCCACCAAATGGGCGGTGGCGACTCCAAGTGGCAAGTTGCAAGTTGCAAGTTGCAAGTTTGACTTGGAGTTCAAGTTATGCGTGCGAAATTGTTGCAGCCTCAAGTGGCAAGTGCGAGGAGTGTGGCACGAGGCATGTGGCAAGTGGCACCTTGGCTGCCACACAGACGTCGCCGTTTAATGCGTTTCTTGGTGTGAATTAATTTTATTGCCTAATTGTGTGTCTGCGGCACATGTTGAAACTATTAAGCGCATTTTAAACACACACACGCCCTGCCACCCCCCGCACCGCCTCCCTTCTTGTAACTATGTAACTTTATGGGGCTTCGGGAGCAGCGACCAAAGACCCTGTTCCCAGAGCCTGCAGAGCGGTACTTTTACGAGCCTTGTGGGGCATTAGAATTTCATAGACCCTGTACTTTAAAGGGCGCACAGAGTCCCTCAAGCTAGTCAGGAATTGCTGACGTTATCGCAGCCAGTTCACAACAGGGTCTGCTGCAGTCTAGAGCTCTACTAACTACAGTCTCTACTACTACTTTATGTTCCTTTTTAATATATTTTACAATGAATATTCGCTTTGGTTGCAAATTCGTTTTTGAGTTTCTGAAAACAATTTCGAGCGTTTTTGACAAAATGTCTTTATTTTTAAGCAGAAAATTTATGAAATTGTTTGACAAACGACTGAAGAGCAAACGGAAAAGATGCTCAATGGCCGTAATTAGTCAAAATGCGACTATTTTTTATGGCAATACCAGGGACATTCCAGAGAAAATGGCAAAACCGTTCTTCAATAATGGAAAGATGGAAATGTAGCTGGAAATGGAAATGTAAATGGCAATGAGCACGTGCTAAAAAGCGGCACACGTCGTTTCCTGTCACGAGTTTCACTTTCAGCTGGAAAGGGAGAAGGAGAGCCAGAAGGAGTAGGGATGGAGCAGAAGAAACAGTTGCAGGACGCAGAACGCAGGACTTCTTCTTGTCCTTGCCAGAAGTAGGGCAGTAGTCAGGCCTGCTGTCGTCTTTCCTTCCTGCTATCCCATTGAGGGTGCACATCCCTCTCCCATTGTCTCCTGTCTCTCTCTTTCACTGTCTCTTTTATGATTATCTCAAAATCGAGAGCTCGCACCTCATTTGCGCAAGAGCAGCAGCTCAGTAGCTGCCATTGTCTGCCAGAGTGCTTCCTGTCTGCCTGTTCTCCTTTGCCCTTCTGTCCTGCCCGCCGGCAATAAAAAACGGGAACTTCTTCTCAACTCCAAGGTGCAGACAACACTCGACTCTCGAGACGCTGTCTAATCGCCCCCGTCAGCGAACGCAGCTCGTCATTTGGTCTTATCATTAACGACTTTGCTGTTCATTTGTATACCCATTACTCGCTGAATACTAGGGTATATTGCATGCGCATATTATTGGGTTTATTTAGATGTAGTACAGGGTATCTTGGTGTCTGTACATCGACTGCAGTGTTCTTATTTCTTTTGCGCTCTCTGCTCTACTCTCTTCGCTGTTTTCGAGCTTTATCACTCGCCTGCGATCTGCGTTTGCTCCCCTTAGGAGACGTGCGTTCTTAAAAAGTGAAAACAAAAGACCTACAAATGAAGTACGGCCAAAAGAAGTGCTTTGTATTAGCTACTTGAACTAGTATTACATCTGTAACTGAACAGGTAGAGGGAGTAGACGGAGTAGAGGGAGCAGAGGGAGAGGTGCAGGGAGGCAGCCCTACGCATACAGGAAGTGACCTATCACAATTTGGCGGGACTCTGAAATGGCAAATATTTTAATTGGCCCTCTCGCTGCTGTTCTTTTTGGCCACAAGTCTAGGCACGTACGGTGTAGGTTTTTTTCAGGGCCTGTAGTTAAGCAGGGAACACAGGGTATGTGGGATTTGTCAGTAGAAAGAAGGTGCGTAGCAGCGTGAACAAACTACTTCTACCAGTACCACTACTACTAATTTTACTACTGCTACTACTACCTCCCGCTACTGGCCTTTTCCTCTGTTCACCGCTGATCTAATCAGTGGCCTCTAATGCTAACGGTAAAAGCCTTTGTTGGCTTGGCCAAAATACTTTCAGGGCTTATCAGCATCGGGGCAACAAAAGCCACGCGAAAAAGAAACAGACACAGAGAAAAAAACTACTCAAATAGCCTTTGATGTCACACATGTGTCCTGTCTGTGTCCACTGTCCAGTGTCCTTTGTCCGCTGTCCTGTCTGCTTGCACATCCTGTGCGCTGTTTAGAAACTGTCTGCGACTTGTTTCATTTCATTTTATTTGTTTTTTTATTGTGCTTTTTTTGCTGCTTTTTGTTTTTGGCCAAAAGCCGCACACAAATTAAGTTAACTTCCTGTCTATCGCTAATAGCAAATTAATAAGAGCTTCCGCTCAATTTGTCTACCAATTGGCTTGCGGTTTTTCTTCTCACTGGCTCTCTTCCCACTCTTCCTTTCCCTCTTCCTCTTCATTTTGTGTGGGCTGCTGGATTGGGCTCCTTTAGCACAGCTGTGCGGCCTTTTGGCGCTCGTCCTTGACACACATCACTGCATTGTCCTTACTCAGCTGTCTCCTGGCAAGAACAGGACCTTCTTGGTCCTCAGTTGCAGTTGCAGTTGCAATTGCAGTTGTTATCTAAGTAGGGCTCTCGGTTATCGGATCCCGACCTGTTCCCCCTGAAGTAGGCACGGAAAAGAGAGTAGAAAAAGGAGGGGAGCCCTACTGCGTCTCAGACTGTTTCCTGTTTTCCTCTCTTTGTTTGCAACTGCAGTCCAGGGGAAGTTGTACACACACTCACTCACACCCCTGCACCCGCACAACACTACACACAACACTTCACAGCTGTTCAAATGTTCCAATTTATTTTACAAGATATTTTTCATCACTAGGGCAAATACTGTATCTAAATTAGCATAGACTAATTTAAATATTGAGTTTAAGCTTGGAAAACTAAACCTAAGAATTTTGGTAATAACTAACAGGAAAATCTAGGAAAATTTCTCCTTCTCCAGCTCTCTTTGCCCTCTGTTTTCTTTCCTCTTTTAGCAATTTCCTTGGGATTCTCGTATTTTTCACAGTTTTAGCCTAATTGCATTGGCTGGCCGCATTTTCCACCTTCTACGTTCCACCTACTTCGTTCCACCTTCCACGTTCCACAGTCTGTCTCTGTCTGCATTCAAGTCTGAGTTGCAATTGTTTGCCTTGCGGCACTTGCCTCACGTGCAACAACAACAAGGGAGCAACTGGTATTTTGTAGGCTACAAAGTAGTTAATAGATGCACCACTCAAAGATACACACACACTTGGAACACACACAGACACACACACATTAGGCGAGGAGCTTGCAGCTTGCAAAGGGCAAACAGTTGCTAGGGGGAGTGGCCTTGTGGCAAGCGCAGGCGGTGGGGGTGTGGCAAGTGCTGCCACACACGTACAGGTGTGTGTCTGTCTGTGTGCGTGTGTACCCGTGTGTGTTTTGGCTTGTTAAGTTTAAGATTGTTTGATATTGCTACCAAGTGTCTTGTTGTTGTTGTTGTTGCAACGTGTTGTTGCAACGAGTGCTTTGGCGCTAAAAGACATGTTACAATTATGATTGTTGGCGTGTTTTATTAATTACGAAATTAAGGAGTATCGGCCAAGTTAGCCATTTAGCTGGCCATTTAGCGCTTGCGCCCGCTAACCAAACCAGCCACTTTTTTATTATTTTGGCCAGCTTTGAATGTGTTTAATTGTGTGTTACATCAAGCAGTTTAGTTCGGTTCCGTTTCGTTTTAGTTCAGTTCCGTTCCCATGCACAAAACCAGAAAGTCAAAAGCGTAAAGGACACAATAGAATTGAGTCTTGGCCAATTTAATGAGTTAGCCAACTATGACAACAAGGACAACAGTCAAATTCAATCAAGCTGCTAACAATTGGCTCTAAGAGAGGTCCTACACTGCTAAAAATAATGTTTAGTACAGAAAAACCTGTGAAGCAAACGAAATTTTAATCTTTTATTTTAAAGTCCTTTAATCCTGAGCTTTAAGATACGTTATCTTTTTCTCAGTGTACTCTAGTACTCTACCCCTTTTGGTCAATGCTAAACAGAATCACAATCGTCATCTTAAGCGCGTCAACTGAACAATCTAACTGATTGCTTACAAATGAATCTCAATTAAAATTAATTCAAAACATGAACTGGGTATTATTTACCCGTTTGACACTCACACACACACGCACACACACTGACACTGAGATATATTAGAAATATGCCACACCACAGATTGACACAAATATCATCGGATGCTGCGGGAGTGGAAACTGCGACAAGGGAAGATCAAATGTATCTCACGATCAAAAGATGGTAAAATAAAATACACTTTGCTTTCTCACTCTCTCTCTCTCTCTCTGTCTATTCTGCCTATCACTCTCTGTATCTGACTGTTGGGAGATGGACTTACGAATAGTACACTTAGAGAAATTGTTCCAGTAGTACAAATCAATTGTCTTCAGATACTTTATCTTTTATTTTGTGAAATTAATTTCCTTTCATAAATGTTTTCAGTGTACTTTACAGTGGTATGTGTGCTAAATATATCAGCATCAATTAATTTGGTATTCGTGATTCTACTTAACATCGATTGACCCCAACAGATTAGTCGACCAAAAGAAATGTCAGTCTCCACCGAATCAAGTGAACCGAAGCGAAGAAGTGTGAATGCCGAACATTCTTGGGACGCTTTCAATGCTATCAAGAGAGAAAGAGTCGCTTTTTCTGCCGAGTATCGAGGGAGAATCGGGGAGACTTTGGGTAGAATCTGAGGCCATTGAGTAGGTCGAACATTTTGTGACGCAAATTCAAAATCAACTTATATTTGCGCTCAATGCGAGTATATATACACACAAGATACTATATGTATATACGTATTTATTTATTTGCTCGTTTTGTTGATCGCTTTTCACGATTTCCATATGTGTGTATCTAGATACGAGTACTCGCAGATGCGACGCTAGCTCAGTTAATTGCCCAATGCCAGTTTCAGTTTTTTTCTATCTTTTTTTGGGGCGCCTCTTGTGACTATCTTAATGGTTAATTGGTGCGATTGAATTAAAATCATTTGTTGCCACTTGCTATGGTTAGTCTATAAAAATCTGCCCCATTCCCCATTCCCCCTTCCCCTACTACCCGCTCTGCTTCTTTCTTGTGGCTCTTGGTGTCGATTAGGCTCACAGATCGCTTGATTGTTCGCTCGCTCGATTTGCTTAAATGATTGATCAATGAGACAATTGTCAAGTCTCAAGTCTCGATCTCAGGCCTCGTCAGCTTTGAATTTGCATGAAATCTTTGACTATCGACGATCGAGAATCGACGTGTGATCGCAAGATCGGTCTGTGTTGAGCAATCAGTGCTATTGATTGTGGCGTTATTGATTGATAAACAAATATATAGATGAGTTAACGGTCTCATTTCTCGCTATTGATCAGTCGATTACACAACGCAAACAGTATTCGCACAGTAAAGTAGAACTAGTCAGTCAGGTGTGGTATGAATCTAGTGTAGGAGAGAAGTCCTAGCTCTTTTCTTTCTTTCAGTATTCGCACAGTAAAGTAGAACTAGTCAGTCAGGTGTGGTATGAATGTAGTGTAGGATAAAAGCACTAGCTCCTTTCTCCTATCTTTCTATAAGTTTCGCTTTTTCAGGATCAGGGACAGACGTAGACTGAAACTCTTAGCTTCCTATTCTATGTTCTTTTTTCCCTCTCCTGTCTCTCTAAATGTTCCTATTAATTTCCCGTTTGCTCTGTACACGTTTTATTCATGTCCTAGATATAAATTTTGTTGACGGTTTGGGAAAGTCTCCTGTCAACTGTGCCAGGGGATGCTCCTTGTTGTCGTTGTGTCGTTTTGTGTGATCCTGAGAAGAGTCAACTTCATAAATTTAGTGCTGTTCATTCGGGCTTGACAAAATGTGTCCCTTTTCTTTTGTTTCTAACTTTTATAAATGCTAACCTATTTAATTGACTTATAATTGGAGAAACCCACACAAACACACGCACACGCACACACACACACATACCAAGAGAGACAGCATATGTGTAACTAATAATTTTGTGCGAGTAATTCCTCATGCGCAACACGGCCGAAATGAGTTGTGAGGGCCAAGAGCGTTTGGTTAACTGACGACTGATCGTAGACTCGATCGTGTATGTGGACGGACATCCCTCTGCAGGATCACAATCACATGTGAAAAGTTAGCGGCGCGCGCAAATGCAGCCCAAGTTACAGTTGAACGAGTTTTGAGTTCCGAGTTTTGAATTTTGTATTTTTTTTCCTACTCAGTTTTCGCTTTCGCCTGAGGAAGCAAATTCCAAATGGGAATGGGAAATGGGTCTAAAAAAAAACTGGGCATAAAAAACGAGACGAGGAAGGGTGCAGAGCAAATTATGCCGCCCGCCATGTTGAACTTGAAATTGTAATTGGCATTGGCAAGGGCACCTACATATGGCCAGGTTGACAAAGTGCCTAACAAAGTGGCTCAAAGTAACTGGTGTACCTGCCTGGCACTACTGCTCCTGCTCCTACTCCTGTTTTTTATTTGTGTTTTCTTCTCTGCCTTTTTTCGGGGTCTAAACTGTGCCCCTTGTCAGCTGTTCCTGACTTAGCGGTACAAAGAAGCGGCCTTAAAGTAGCTAAAACTCTGTAGTAGCCATAACTTTAGCAGTTTACAACTCTTTTTATGGTTTCGCTGTACTAATTTAGTTATTAACTTAATTTCCAGTGCCGCAGATTAACAAATTTCACTTCAACTTAACCTCAAATGTTTCTACTTTCGCATTTAGTTTGCAATTATTTTTCTTGAGTTCGGTAAATGCCAGCGAATTACATTTGTTAATTTTGCAGTTACGCGACAAATTGACAAAGTGTTAAGTTCATAATTTGCCAGGCTAAGAGACACGTCTGTTCATGCATGTGCATGTCTGCTCATGTCGGCTCTGCTGGTAATAATTGAAAAATGCCTGCAGACATTGCGCTATGGCACGAGAGAGCTTTATTAATTTTTGTATTTAAAACATTTCAAGCACTCGACACCTTCTGCCGCTGCTGCTTCCTCTTCTTCGTTGTCTTCTGGTGCTTCTTCTTCCTCTGAGCAGTGTCTTCTCTACAATTCTGAAGTCTACAGCTCTGGCACAGTAGCAATGATCTCAAATTAATGCCCAACTCTGCTGGCTGCGTAGAAATAATGAGCCTGCAACGAGCCTGTAACTGCGACAAGCAGGTGATCTGAGGCAGGAGAAAGATAGGAGGGAAGTGGGGTAGAGAGGGAGAGAGTGAGAGAGGGAGGGGTAGCAATTGAAGCTGGCGACGTGCGACGAACGCGCGCATAATCAAGGCTTCAACATGGACATCGGTGAAGATGGACATGAACATGGGCATGGACATGGTGGTCAGCAGTGCCAACTCAGCCTTTTTCCCGTCAAATCCAGCTAGTTAGTTGGGCTTAATAAACTCATATTTAGCTTTTTTCTAAATCTAGTTTACTAGTTGATTTGTTGATAATGAAACCAATCCATCATGAGGATTATGTATCAAAATTTTCACTATTTCAGCTCAAAAGTACTTTATGTAAAACGTTTAGCTGCTTGCTGACTTTCTGGCTACCAGAAACAGCTATTTTTGCTCTAAAAAAGTTGTCAGCACTGCTGTGCATGCTCATGGGGCTGGTACTGTGTCGAAGGAGGCTTGGGGGCATGGTCTTCTTGCCGATTGGCGATTTACTGGCTGACTGCCTTGTGTGCAGCCTTTATGATTATTGTTATTATTGAGTGTATGCCTGCAATTCAGGCCAAGTCATCATTAATGCCGTCCTGCAGTCCTCACTTTCATCCTCCGTCAGTCCTTCTGTCCTTCTGCCCTTCTGTCCGAGTGCTGCATTACCAAAAACCCGGCAGTAAAATAAAATCGAATGAAATATAATTAAATGTCGCTGTTTCTTCTGCTTCTTCTTCTTCTTTATATTTTGCTGCTTCTTCTTCATCTTCGGGCTCTGCGTAGTTGGTAGCTCGCGTAATTTGGTAAACATTCTTCCACGCACAGTGGGCAATTTTTTCAATTTACGTAAATTCTATTTGTTGCTGATTTTTAAGAAACTTAAATTTTATTTGAATTGTGTATGAGATGCAGTCCAGAGTTTTTTAATAATCATATGGCGTCATATTGGGTACAGAGTCTATTTCAGCTAGCTCAATCGATTGTAGCTTTGTCTTTAGCTTTTCCGCCCACTGTGCGGCTGGAGCTGAAGCTGAAGACGCGTCTGGCTATCGCCCCAGCAGATCGCATACCAATCGCATATTGTCAACCGGTTTAGCTGTCTCTATCTCGCTCTTACACAGGCTAGCTGTCTTACTCTGGCACGCTGTGTGCTTTTTTCTCTCGCTCTCTGTCTCTGTCATTTGGGGACTGCTTATCTGCGGCTTTGTGGCATCTTTAAATGGCGTTTTTTCGCACTCGCAGACGTGCGGGCGTCGGGAATCGGAATCGGGAAGGGAAAGGGGCAGGCAGGGCTATATAGCGAAAGGAGGGGTTGGGGAGGGTGAGCGCCGTTTGGGCCAACAAAACGCTTGCTGATTTTTAATTATTTTGCACGATGTTCGCCATCGTTGGGAATGCCATAAAGCTAAAGAAATCGAGCCAAGAGAGTCAAATGGCCAAAAGTACCAAACTGGGCTTTAAACAATCAACAAGAAGAAGAGAAGGAAGAAGAAGAAGAAGAAGAAGCTGGTTCTTTCGTCACTTCAATATTGAAACACTTAATCACAATTTCGTTAAGGGCATGCCAAGTTGGAACTGGGAAATGGGAACTCAGAACTGAGAACTGGAATTGGAGTTGGAGTTGGAATTGGATGTGGTTGATGTTACTGCTCAGCCTATAAATGGCAAATGTTAAGAAATTCCAAATATCTCATACAAATTACCAAAAGGCAAAACAACAACTGATTTTGTTTCAGTTTCGGATTCGGATTCGGATTCTCGACTCCCAATTCCCGACTCCCGACTCCCGATTCTCGATTCCCTTAAAAACGAAAATGATATTTTTCACAAAGCCCAACGAATGCCGCATTCCCACATTCTTCAGAGCTTGAGTTTTGAGTTCGATCGATGATCGGTGTGCTGCGATCGTCGTCTGCGAACGTCTTTCCACCTTGATAATTAATAACACAAAAGCGTAAGAGCATAAAAACGGCCAACACCCAATCACAAAAACGCCACAGCCATAAAAAGGCCAAAACCCCAAAGACCAAAACTAAAATCCAAGCCAGCCAATGGTATTGGTATTGCCAATATCGTGTTTGCTGGCTCATTGGCCATCAAGTGATCAAAAAAGAGTACAAAAAGAGAAACTCTCAGAGACGTACAAGTCTAAAGCAGACATAATCTCAGACAGACTGGAATGTCAATGGAACCAAGAGACTCAGCTGAGACTGAGACTTGTGAACTGATCTGAAACTAAGCGATTAAGATCGCAGATTTTATCGATCGTTGAACGATCAACGCCTCCACAGACAGAAAGATAGACAGAACATGACAGAGAACAAGTCGAGTGACATAGCTGTCAGCTATGCAGTTAGAATTGATGCTAGAAGTGACAATAAATCTGTAATGAAACCGACATTAAAGAAGGATCCAAAGCTAAGCTTCTCGCTCCACTTGTCTTACAGTCGATGTCTTCAATTCCTTTCCAGGAAATCCCCAAACTTTCTTTTCGCTGAAAAAATAAACTCGTTCTATATTTTAAAGGATTACCCAATTGTTGTCGTTTCTTAAAAGAATCAGAAGCTTAGCCTATCACTCAAAATCTTTCAAACTACAGTCAGTTTCTTAAGTTTCTTCCCATAAACATTTGCTGGAATATTTTTATTTCGTTTGCCATCGGAATTGGCATTTCTATGCACATCACGGAGTTGTCGTTGAAACAGAAAACTGATTAAATGACACAAAAAACAATTAATGCCTTTGGCAGCTAAATCAAATGGTATTGCCAAGTACAGGGAGCAGGGGCGTAGACGGTGGAGGCGGAGGACAAGGAATTGAAGAAGGGACAAACTATAACAGACAAGATCCAGCGCCATGGTGCCAAGGCAAAACGATTTATAGCCCAATGGAATGTGCCACGATGCAAGGATCGGATGATGGAAATCGGGAAGCCAAGAACGATAATAAAAAACAATTAGGAGAAGGGAGAGGGGAGGAAAAGAAGGACAGGGTGGGGAAGGGGACATTGTGGTCAGAGGAACAGGGAGACTAGCAGCCAGTCAGGCAACTGTTGATGATTAAAACACATTAAAAATCCAGTAGCAGTTGCCCAGTCTCAGATTGAAGACAGCAGACAGAAGACTGAGGACTGAGGACTGAGGACTGCAGACTGGAGACTGAGCCAGACTGAAGATTTTGAGCCTGAGCTTCAGTTTGACGACTTTTTCCACACATCGCTCAGCTAATTTCATATTTTTCATGCAATTGCTGAAATTCCTACAGCAGCTCCCGAAAACCCAAAAATTTCCTTCTCCTTCCTCTTTCTCCGCGCTGTCTTCTGTCTCCCTGGTGTCTTTACACTGGTAAAAAATTGGCCTATATATAAATATTCTATGAAATTTATTTTAATTGATTGGGTTTTGTAAAATCTAGGTCTTTTGGGTTTTTATAAAAAATTTTTTGATTTTTCAGTTAGCAAATCTTTTGTTTGAATTAAAACTCTTGATTTAAGAAAGTATTTTTATCAGTGTGTCTGTGTCGCAATCAGATTCAGTCTGTCTTTCAGTACAGCTGTCGCTACGTCTCTCCAATCGTCCGTCTTTGCTGTCCGCTTTGATGGCCGGGGACTACCTGTTGCGACGTGTTATTAGGACGACGTATTGACGACAAGCAAACGTCAACCCAAACGTCAGCTCATCATATCATCGATTGATGCGATTTCTCTGCACCACTCCCCCTTCCTTTCCTGCTCTCTTGGCCAATTTTTTGGACCTGGCCAGAACAGAAGCTTGTTCTTCTGCTTGTTTGGAATTTTGTAGTTTTGTGCAAGCCGAAAAATGTAAAAGGTCCCCTCAAATTTTGGACAGTCGAGAGAAAAGACAAGACAAGACAAGTCCCCCGAATACCCCCGATATTCCCTCGTATTCCCAGTCTGTCCTTTTGCGAGGTGCTGGTGATATTTCAACTGGAGATTGCAGTGCACAAACTTTGCTTAAGATACACTTTTCCTCACTTCTCGGCCCCTTCTTTCTCTCCATCGCTATCTGTACTCCTTGGACGTGATTTTGCGCTTTAATGAGGATTATTAAATGCGAGATTATTATGTGCTGCAATTACTTTTCGCAGCCACTGTGCTTCGCTTATTCATCATCGTTTTTGAGCCCTGTGTAGAAAGGGTGTAATGGATTTGAGTCATTCAGCTACATTTTATAGCAGATTTTTAGTATACGAGGGTACTAAACTGTCTAGTGCACTCTACTGTAGCCTTTTCCACTTGTTTTTGTTGCTCTGCGCTTTGATTTATTTTATTGAACCATAAAAATGTAAATTTTTCCCTGATTTCTGCTCTCGCACAAAAGACAAAGTTAAACGTTGTCAATTATGGCCTTTGACAGGTTAATATTAAAATGTCCGGACGTCTCGTTGGTGAAAACCTTAAGATCTGGAGCACAGCGATAGCTGTAGCTATAGGAAATTTGAATCGGGAGATTAGCATTCAGAGTTTGAAAATTCCTCTCGAAAAGGATCAGCTAAAAAGCAACTAAGGAATCTTTTGAATGCCCCAAGCGAATTCAGTTTCCGGCTGAATTTTCCACTCCCTTGCGCCCTTTGCCGCCCCTCTGTTGTGTCCTGGAGTTACTGGATGGGCCTACCTCTATTAACATAATCACAACACGAGTCTTTCTGTCTTGCAAACCGAAAATTACGTACAGCGAGATCAATTTTGAGACCGAATCACTGCAGGGCGATCAATTAAAATTTTGATCGAATTTTCGTCAATTTTTTGACATGTGGCCAACAGAAGCCAACACAAAGGGGCGTGCCCATACAGCCGGACATGCTCCAGAGCAGTCGTAATATCAAGTCGATTCGAGTGGACCAAACTGCAGTGGCAAGAAGCAGATTGCAGTAAAGTGTGTACATTCTGAAGGGTTGCCAACAGTGCTGACAAAAACAGCCTTTTTCTGGGCAGGTTGTACTTGACCTAACAGGAATTAGTGGAGTAACTTGTATTCCAAATGGAAATCTTAACTTTAAATTTGTATTGAACATTAGTTAAGTCATGTTTCCTTTTAGTGTATAAAATAAAGGTCCTTCCCTTGCTATGTTTTCATTTTGGAGTCTGTCTAGCCTTTTTGTAAGTAGTTGCTGTCAGCACTGGTTGGCCACATACCCGCCAAGATCAATGTAAGCTGAAATTGTCGGTGCTCGCCTTAGGCAAAATCTGCGAGTCTTCGACTCAGCCTCAGTCTGAGTCTTTGGCTGAGACGCAGGCAGAAACTGAATGATATGAAATTGATTAAAGCGTAAATGAATTTTGTGCTGGTCTGGACGATGATTATAACATAAGATCGATTGCTGCTGTCGCTGATCGCTAACTCGACGCGGCTACTGTGGAAAGCAGACAGCTAGTATAAGACGAGCAGCTTAATACCCTGTATACATAGTGCAACTCATAGGATCCCACCATCTTGAAGTAGAAAGCATTACTTTGATTGAGCGCAGTTGCTACTAGTTTAGATGCTTCAATGTTTTCAACAAATATGAAGAGTTTCTATAATAAAATTTGCTTTTATTTTAGCACTACTTCTCTGTTTGCTCTTCTGAGCTGCATACCCTGTAATGATTGAAATAAGCAGCAAATGAAACCAATTATGTGCTATGATTTATGCAACGATCGATGCTTTCAAGGGTATCCCGGAGTTAGTCACTCCTCTCTCTCGACTGCTCCCTTTTTTATTAGCAAACTTTGTGCGTGGTATTTGACAAAATACCCAGAGGCGAAAGCAAAATCAGAAGCTGCAGCAACCGCAGAGGTTATGGTTATGTTCTGGATGCTTAGGCTTCGGCTCGATTTAAGTTTATCCGCACGATCAGCCCAGATCTAAAGGAGAATAACTAAAGGAGAATTCCATAATTTTGAGGTTTTTTTCGACTGGAATTCCTTGCGTGCCAGATCGGGGCTTAAAAAAATATAATAAACGGTAAACGGTAGCTTCAATATAATTAGGGTAGCTACTAGTAGGACTCTGTTTGGGACTGATCGGACTGATCGTTTGAGTGATCAAAAAGCCGTCGCTAATTTCGGTTTTGATTTCGACTTCGATTTTGACTTTGATTTTGATTTCCATGTGCCAATTGAAAAACTCTGTTGGTTATTGTAAGAAAAAAGCCTCCTAATGGACTGAGAGAGACAGGGAGAGAGTGTGTGAGAGGGACGGAGGGAGAGTCGGCATGAAACATTAATTTAGTTACGCTCCGACGAGCAGTAAAGCCGATGATGAAAAGATATGGAAGATCGTAGGATGGAGAGAAGGGAGAGGGGAGAGGAGAACGAAGATCGGAGGCATCGAAGTGTTTGGTGATCGTGGATCATTAAAGACAATTTCGTGATTCGCCAAATTACTTGCTAAATTATAGAAAGCAAACAAACGAGCTCTGCACACAAATCAATAGAAATCAACGCCTGTCAGAGACTAGCGCCGAAAGACTAGTGACGAAAGAAGGGAGACACGAGACGAATGGAGTCTTCTGGCTTTCAATCTCTTCAAGCTGCCACTATCGATCAGACCTTGCCCATTGTCGACTTAATCAATACAGAAAAATTGGGTTGTTTTCTTTAGAGCAGCATTTATTTGTGGAGCCAAAAAATAAAGTGAAATCGTAGCCAACTTAGCTAGACAAACAAGCAAACAGGCAAACAAACAAGCAAACAAACAAACAGACAGAGGGTTAAATAGCTGTTGTACTCACTAAGAATACCAAAGTTTGGAAATAAATCAAAACTACCAAACACAATTGGAAAAATTAGTAAAAATAGAATCAGAAAATTAGAAACGGTAAGCAAATTGGGTAAATTTGAAATAATAAATGATGTGGCTAACTTATCAGTGATTAACTGGTGAATAAACAGTTGAACTTATTAATTAAACCAAAATTTAACTCAACTAAAACCTTGTCTTCTTCCTTTTCTTACAGAGCCAGGCTTTGGCTTTGACCAGGGCTGCCAATGCGGCGGCTGTGGTGGCTGCTGCCAACGCCAATGCCAATGCGAATGCCAAATCTCCTTCGGCAGCAGCCAGTCTAATGGACATGGCCGTCAAGAAGGAGCACTCACTGTCCCCTAACCACAGTGTAATCCCAGAGGAGGCCCCCACTGGCCTTGGGCAGCTGCAGCACAGACGCTCGTCGCTGCAGGGTGTGCAGGAGAAGCTCACACAGTTGCAGATGCAGCACCAGCAACATCAGCAGCAGCAACAACAGCAGCAACAGCAACTAACTAGCTCCGAGGCAGTAAATGCTGCTGGACGCAGATCAGCAGAGGGCAGTCCTCATGCCTTGTCACATCTGCAGCACCAACAGCAGCAGCAACAACAACAACAGCAACAGTCACAGCAGCAACATCTGCACGGCTCCGACGGTGGCAGCAACAGTGCCCTAGTCTCCTCGGCGGGATCTAGTCAGAACGCCTCCCTGACAGCGACTCCAAAGAGTGAGCGGGAGGAACGAGGCAGCATCTCGTGCCTGCCACCCGCAGCCCTGGGCATGGCCGTGGGCGTTCAACAGGCCCAGCAGCAGGCGGAGAAACTGCTCAGTCATCCGGCTCTGGAGTCCCGACGCGACTTCGATGTCAGCAAAGTGAATCGTGAGTACGACAGCAACTACGACTAAATTGTTATGAATAGATTATAAATTGAATATTCATTGAATCAATTTAAAAAGTGGGGAAAGGAGCTCGAAGTGGGTGAGGGGACAGAAGAGACAGTGTAAAGGTAGAAAAAATAGATTGGAGTAAAGATTGGATAATTATGAGGCACGTGCGATTATCAGAAGAATGCACAATTATATTTACTACAGAGGGGCAGAGTCAGAGAAGACACATAGGTTGATAGCTATATCCTTACCAACGTGTGGACGGTCGAAAAGAGAAGGAGATCTTTTAAGGAAAAAAGTTGGACAACAGAGTCTTGAGGAACATGAAGAAAATATGGGAACTTGGAGTAAAATTGTTAAGGTTTAGCGATTTGAAATGAGCATCATCTCTGTAAATTTCCGCTTCTATTTAAAATTTTAGCTTAGAATAGGGTTTTACATGTATCCTTTTAATTATAAACTCCTTTAGAATTTGGTCTACTTTTAGAACCTTAAACAATTTCAGTTTATATACTTCCTGTTCTACATTCTTTACTGTTTTAAACAAACTCAAATAGCTAAATTTAAATGGAGACCAAATTAAAACCAAAGTTGCATAAATCAGACAAATCCAGAGGAGCTAAATCCCAAACAGCTCCAAATCGTGCAGAGGGATAGGGAAGGGCTGGCTTGGGGAAGTACCGTTTGTGCAATTTTCGTGCCATTGCGCATGAAACCCTTAATCCGGGACAGGGAATCGAGGGGGGTCGGGGTCAATAATTGCCGGGAACCACATCATTATAAAAATGCCAGTGGTGATTAGGGTTGCCAGCAACGCAATGGGGCAGCTTTAAGGATTTGTGCAACTTTAACCAGGGCTGCATTCACACACACACACACACACACACACACACACATGTGATATGCATTTGTTGTAGTTACACAATGTGTGGCATGCAACGTGGTTCACTTAATTCTGATTCTGAATCTGATTCAGTTACTGTATCTGTATCTGTAGTTGTATTTGTATCTGTATCTGTTTCTGTTGCCAGCTACCGAGTAGGTAATCCTGTTTAGTTCATCAATACTAGTTTAGCCATGGACAAAGAGTAAACCTGTCTCCATTCACAATCATCTGCAGATCCAGAAACACACACATACACAGACAAACACTTGCAGATACTTATGCAACAACTTTGGCTACAAACGCTCAACTATTGACTGTATCTGAATCTGTGTCTGTAAGTGTATCTTTCGTGTGTGTGTGGGCTGTTTATGCGAATATCTGTCAGATAGATTGTCGAGTGCACAGCATTCGACTTTGAGCTCCGCTGCCAGAGCTACACTCTGCGAAATTAGCTATCATTATGACACTTATTAGTAGATAAACGAATCTTAATTAGTTTAAATTTCAGCCGAGAAGAAAGAAATTTATTTTAAAAACTTTTAAGCATTTGTTAATTTATGTTTTAATAAAGTAAAAAGGAAAACCCATTAAGATGCTTACAAGATTTTGGCTAAGTGTAGAAAAACAAACATGAGAAGCAACCGATTCAGCTGCACAACAAAACACAACACACACACACACACACACACTTACACATAGCACACACTCATCGTATATGCATCCAAATCCCTTGGATTAAGCATATGAAGCATTCATAACGTTTATTTTACGTTCGTTTCATGCTCTACCCTTCACTGTCCCCCTCTCTCTCGCTTTGTCCCTCTTCTTCTCTCGCTCTTTCTGTGTGCAAATAAGCATTCACTGTCTGAGGACCCCACACACACAAACACACTTAAACGGCAAGACACCCACCCCTTCCCTTCGGCTGGCGCTTGTTTTGTCCCCAAACAAACGTCAACACACTTGTGGAGCTATTTTGGCCATATGGTTGTGGCAGTGGCTCAAACCCAGCCAAAGACGGCGAAGACGGAAACGGAAATGGCAGATGGGGGGGCGGAGCAGGCGTGGCAGTCAGAGTTTACGAGCATTGAGCACGAGTTTTCCTTTGGCTCTTTTTGCCGGCACTCGCGGCGTATACGCAACGTTACACGTAAAATGTTTGCTTTGGGTCTGGGCCAAGAAGCTCAACAGGTTGCCAAGCATTTTGGCCAATTTATGGCTTCTAGTTTAACAGCTGCACTTTGGGTTGAAAGTTTAAGGAAACTATTTTAAATGGAGTGTACGGCAAGACAAAGAATTTTATTTTATTTTAAGAAAAACTTTTAAATTTTTCAAGCTAATTTTACTTTTATAATTTATAAATATTTTAAAACTGTTTTCGCTTTAAAAAGATTTCTAACATTTCCATTGAAGGACTTTTCGATTGTCCTTGCTGTGCTAAGCTTGTCTAAAACGTATGAGGCTAGGGGGCGTGGCAGTGGGCGTTTGAAAGACAAGTCGAATTTGAGTCGCAATTTTGTGGATGGAGAAACGTGCATAATAGTTTGGATAGATTTGATATTTGTTTGAATTTCTGAATTTACCTCCACTGGCATAAGTCTCCTTCCCTTTCGCTCTGCTCCTGCTGCTCCTTTTCACTGTCTGTCCCTCTGCCACTCTTTCTACGTGTATTTTGAGGATTTGCACAGCAAAACGGCATCAAGCGAATTGTCGAGAGAATTGTAGAGAAAGGTTATGGAATATGTCCTGCCTATGCGTGTGTGTGTGTGTATCTATGTGTGTATGTGCTGTGAGTTTATATGTAAATCTGTTTATTTGTTTGTTTGGCTTGTTGTGCGTGTCTGTCTGTCTCTGTGTGTGTGCGTGTGTGTGTTTATTGCGCCTAAGCTGCTCAGCGACGCAACACGATATTTATCCCCCACCCACCAAAAATATGACACCCACACCTGCTACACACCCACACACACACATTACTGTGTTGCCAGCATTTCTATCCAAATTACCAAATTAATAAAGCTAAAGAAACAGCTAAAAATGGCTAAATATATTACAACAATTTAAAATTACTTTCTAAGCTCCATTAAAACATTAAGCCATTTGAAAATAAAGCTAGATTTTCCGCTTATAATGTTTAAACATTTAACTAGATTGTAAAATAATTTTTTTAAATAATTTTTAATCAATTTTAAGTTATATAAAGTGCCTAAATGAAAGGGGCAAGCAAAAGGTGGCTCAATCTAGCTGTAAATGAGCTAAATTGACAACACTGCCACTGTTTACAGTTGCAAAACAGAGCTTTCATTTTTGGCAACAATTTTTATTCTCGAATTTCGATTCGATTCGTTTCGATTCGATTCGATTTATGCAGCGTTTAGTATGCAAAATTTTCATACGTTAGCCTTAATAAATCCCCAAACGGCCACACTTGTCAATATGCAATGCCCCTTCCAGCCACTCCCCCTTGGTGCAGCAGATGCGTGTGTATGGCACCTATAAGCTTATGCACACACACACACACACGTGCCACACACACACACACACACAGAGACACAGACACATGAATAGACTCGTGTCGCGTTCTGCAATTGAAAATCACTGCGCCTTAGTTAACGACACGTTTGTGGATCAACGCGTTCACCAGAACACCTTTCACCTGCCCAACTGTTCACCCCGTCACCCGCTCAACTGTTACCCCCCTGCCACCGCACGCTCCTACGCCCCTGTCGACCCCTTCTTCAATTGACCTCGACCATTGTTGTTTTGGCAAAAGCTTCGTTGCAGTTGCAGTTGTCACCAGTGTTGTCGCTTTGCTGAAGAGCCAAAAAAGCTCTAACTGCTAAAAGTAGAAACATGGAAAAAGGCTAGAACAAGCTCGAATTTATAAAGTTTTTAATTTAATTTAAATAAATTATTATCTCTATAAATGAACGAACTGAACGATTTGTCTTAAGTTTTAGAATTTTAGCCGTAATTGTCTTTGTAAAAACAGCTAAATCTGACGGGAAAATGGCAGCAAAGACAACACTGTTCGTCACTCACTGGCGGCTGCTGCTGCTGCACTTGCAACCGAATGTGGCAAGCACGGAAGCTTCAGCAGCGCTGCCATAAGCCTTCGGGGCTATTTCTGTGTACACAAGAATCCTGCTCAGGATTCAAAAATGCGCGTCCAAGCGATTTTGCAACATTATGCATATTCCACACGCCGTTTTAAGTCTCTGCCTCACTGTTGATGCCACATACATGGGGCAGGCGTGGGTGCATCCAAAACTAAACAAAGATTATGATTAAATTATTAGCGAGTCTACGACTAACTAGTTAAAGTCTGTTATAAGAGAGTCTATAAATTGTTATTAGTTATCGCCTTATTTACTGAGCACCTCAATTTCGATTTAACCAAATTACTTTATCATATAGTAGCTGCCATTGGAACTAAAAGATTTAATTTAGTTCATAATCCTGTATTTGTTTTTTGTGTAGCAAATAAATGTTACTTACCACACAGTGTGCGAGTAATCAGGAGAAAGGAGGGGACTCTGGAGATAGGGAATCCTCCTGCTCCTATCTGCTTTGGGTGTCGGTTGGTTTAATCGCTCGCAATCACCTGCAAAACTAGCTGCACATATGGATACAAAAACAGCTTCAGAATCAAATATAGCAACAGATGCAGATACAAATACAAATACATATACGTAGGATGACCGTACTTATGCGTCCTAGTTAGTACTGCCAGGAGCCAAGAGCGTAGGAGGAAACGGCAGCTTAAATGTTATACACAGAAACAGTCGAGGACGGGAACGAAAATCAAAATCGAAATCAGAAACAGAAATAGAAACAGAAGTTTAGTGTTGAGTGTCGAGTGTCGAATGTTGGGGGTAGAGAGTTGAGTTTTCTACCCGATTTGAACCGGGCACAAATACCAAGTTGTGCAAAGGATTTAGGCCACCCCAGCTCAGCTCCTGGTAGCCATAACCCTATGATGTACAATATGTCGCCCAATTCCCCCATTTCCCGTCCACCCCATTTACTAAACTCCTCTTTGGCCCCCTATTTGGTGCCGTTGCCTCCTGAGATTCAGATACAAATTCAAATATATGCCAAAAGCAACAGGAGGCAACATTTTCGAATTATAAGCAAAGAGGGATTTGGGAGACAAGCAAACCAAAAAGAAAAGTAGTTAGTACCGACTAGAGTCCATTAAACTCGACTGTTGTAGACCCTGTATATGTTGCAGACCAACTGAACAATTGTGTGTTATCTCTTATAGCGATAGTCCCCCATAGCGACTATTACACCCCTTGAGCCGTTTCGGAAAGGGTATTACAAGAGCCGAGCTACAGTTAAAGCTGCAGATAAAGCATAAATTGTGTTGTTGCTGTTGCTGTTGCAGTTGCAGGTGCTTCTGATTGAGTTAAGCCAACATCATGTACTCTCTTAGTACCATCTGAGCCTGAGCCTGGGAGATACGAGATGCGAGATGCAAGATGGAAGTAGGAGGAAATTGTAGTTGTCCTGCTCGCAGTTAATCCTTATCTGCTTGCCAGAGGCAACATGCACTTAGTTCTGGCAAAACTATCGAAGGCACTATCGAACTATCGAATTCCAATTCGCTTACAAAGGAAACGATATCCTTAATCACCCTCAGAAATAAACAACTTTTTTGATTAAACGATTTCTTTTTCAAGCTATCGTTTGGATCCTCTTTCGATAGCTACAAGCTCTACTTGCAGTCTTCTCGGCCTGCTCTTTAAGAATGTACTCTGCTCCCCCACTCTCCTCTTTCCTCTTCTCAAACTACAAATTTTAAGGATTTAAATGTTGTGTAAAGCAAATCGAATCGAATCGCAACGCATTGAACTGAAGCAGCAATAGACAAGCTACAACAACAATAACAACTGAATTTGAATCTGAATCTTTGCATCCTTATCCTCAGCCCCATACTCTTCTCCATTTCCATGCCCAACCCCATTTCAATCCTCATCCACATCCTTTGGGCACCTTTTGTGTTGTGCATAAACTCAGCAGTGCGCATTACGAACGGCTTAAAGTCTTCAGCGACGCATGTGGCCAGCACCAGCTCTGGGCCATGGCCAAAAGCAGCTCTTCCTCCTTCTCTCGCTATCTTTCTCTCTCTGTCGAACGACCTCACAGACTCATAATCAAATAAATACTACTGCGACCTAGCATCTATCTCTGCCACGTGATTAACAGCACAGAGCGTAGCAGAGTGACTGAAAACTACTCATACCCTGATCATAGCACACACTGAACGACTAAAGGTACGAAGCTGAGGTTTATACTCAACACAATTTAAACGTAAGCGAAAAGTATTTGAAAAGTACAGGGTATCTTGCAGTCGATCAAGTCAAATGTAAGCTTTTCAGCTAGTTATAGATATCTTAAATACCTCTTCAGCCATATCATATAGAGTATTACGACAACAACAATAACAATGATAAATCACTTGCGATAACTTTGTGTGTGTACGTGTACGGGAGAGTGTGTGTGTGTGTGTGTGTGTGTGCTTAAACACACAAGTGGAATTACATTTTGGGTTTCTTAAGCACGTTTCGGCATATACTTGTAATGAGAAACTTCTGCTTTGGCTTAAACTATTGGCCAGAAAGCTAGCTGCAAGTAATGCCACAAATTCTGAACCCAAAAAGTAGCCAGAAATAGCTAGAAGTTAACTTAAAATAGCTTAGAGTTTCACAAAAAGACATAAATTCCTAGTTATACCAAAGTGGCAACACTTGGGTAATTGGGAATGAATTTCCAGCAATGTTTACTTTTGAAATAAGGCCAGATAAAGCTCTATTTGCCACTTCCATTTCCATATTTTCCATTCGTAGTGTCTTTGGTAATTGGTCTGGACTTGCTAAAGTCTTGGACTGATCGGTTTTATGGAACTCGATATCGAATTGCGTCGAAGGTTGAGTAATTGTTGTTAATATTGTTACTGTTTTATTCAATAGATAAGATTTTGTTGTACACTTTTGTTTAACATACGATTAAAGTATTTAAGTTCAATGTGATTCACATAAATGAGTTTTTTTTATAGATAATGTTAAAAACTCAATGGATTAGTCATAAAGTGATTTTCCCAAAAATACCCTGGGAAGAGTATTCATTTCTTTTGTTAGTGTAGACTAAAGAACAATTTCTCATTGCTTAATTACAAGTATAAACTTGATTACCTGTCAAAGGTGCATTGATTAAATCCCAAAAGTTCGCTTCACTGCGAGCAAGGACGTTTTTTAATCCGTAAGCGGCGACAACTTCATCATCGTCATCATCATCATCAATCGTAATCCAACAACAACAACCACCGCAAAACCAAGGACATTAGCCGAGAGCATCAAGTTTTCGACTTATCTCCGAACTGAACCTGAACCTGAACCTGAACCTCAACCCGATGTAAATTTGCCGAAGGCGAAGGCCCAACTGGGTAGTGCCCTCCCTTTCCCTCTCCATCTCTCGCTCTCTTTCGTCTGCGCCCTGTTTTGCATGCGAATTTGGCGCCAAAAGTTGTCAGGCAGTTTTCCAAGAGGGTTTGTGGCTTCAAAACTTTGTTCGGCAAGTAAGAAGCGGGTAGAAGGGTGTGCTGAGCGGGTAGCGGGTAGAGCACGCATTTGGAATTTGAAATCCTTTATCCCTTTATCTGGCTTTAGCTCTAATCCCATCAGACACAAATGAAGAGAAGTTTCACGTTTCGCAGACGCTGCCAATTCCTCGTGAGCTGCTTCCTCTTTCTCTTTCTCCCACTCTGGCTCTGTCAATGTCTCCTTCTCTTGCTCTAACTCTTGCTCCGGTTTCCTGGTGCTCCTGTTCCCGTTCCTCCTCCTTTTGCCATTGCCAGCGAGTTAAGCTTTTGTTTTCGTCCTTGTTTGCGTTTGAAGTGCTCGGAAAGCATATATATTCTGAAAAAAAATTACTGTCTTCGTTTTTGAAATGCTCTATTATTTTTTAATAATACCAAGTTGGATTAAATATTTTATTTATCATTTAAAGACCATTTAGTTTAGGAAAAGAATTAATTCCTACAGAATAATAATAACAATGGGAACAAAATTTTCCTTGCTCCAAATTTGACTTGTTTTCTCTGAGTGTAGCTGTGAGCAGAGCAGTGCTCAGGGCAGCAGCTGGGATTAGGCCGCAAGCTAAGTAAAGTGTATACGTGTATGTGTGTGAGTGAGTGTCTGTGGGTGTGTTTGCCAGGTGCAGCCCTGAACTGTAGTCAGGGCTGGGGACTTTGGCTGAGTCGTGAGTCTGGCTCTGAGACTGGGCTGCTAATCCCAATGCCAATCCCATCACATGCCAAACAGCCCTCTCTCTTGCTCTCCCAATCACCCACCCTCTGTCTATCCTTCTTCCTCTTCGCCTTGTCTCGCTCTAACTGATGGCTGGGGGCTCTTTATTGATCGCCTTGAGGATTATCCATAGCATATTGGGCAGTTGCCTTGCTCATTTTCAATTTGTGCTCCACATGCACTGAGAGAAAAAGTGTGTACTCAGAATTTGCCTAGAAATTCTTAAATTTTAATAAAATTTGAATTGTTTACGGCACTGAATGAATTAGAAAAGTAGTCAGAAGTAAACTAGTTTCTGTTCCTAATTGAGTTTGTCTAGAACTTTGTTGTGCAGTGTAGACGCGTCAGCTGTTTAGTGGCAAGAGGGGATGTGTCAGCTAAGGCCAGGGTGTGGGAGCGGGAGATTCTGTTTGGCATCAGCTTTGGCTCTGCTGTAATCCGTTTGAATGCCCCAATGCAGCATGCATAAATGGAAACGCACATGACTGCCACATGCCACATGCCACAGCTGCTGTTGTTGTAATTGTCATTGCTGTTGTTGTTGTATTTGTTGTTTAAAGCCAACGGCTGTTATTGTTGTTTTAGCCTGCCATATGAATCATACGCAACGTAATCCCAATTCGTTTAAGTCGCAACAATCCATGCGAACGCCAACGCGTCCACTCGTACACCTCCACCCCCTACTCCTCCTCCCAACAATGTTCGTCCAAATTATTTGCTGAACTCTATTCGACTGGACTGTACCAGAGTGGCACATGGTTGAGGAGCGGGAAAGGGGAAGGGGAGAGGGGTCGAGCATATTTTCGCAATAAAGTAGATCCCGCATTAATCCCAACGATTTTGTGCTCTGCCCATTGCGTGCTTTGCTGCTCCATGTGTGTGAGTGTGTGTCTGACTGTGTGTGTGTGTGTTTGTGTGTTTGTGTGCTGGCACTGTTTGTGTCTGTGTTAATCCTTAAACCGACAGCGCTGCCAACAGCAGCGACAGAGGCCCAAAAGTACGTCGAAAGTTGAGCACTGTAAAAGGAGCGCGAGTGAGAGAGCTGAAGAGCAAGAGTGGGAGAGAGCGAGCGCCACACACAGCGACAGCCGCAGCGACGCACAGTGACAGAGGCAGCAGCAGCAGTAGCAGTAGCAGCAGCGGAGTTGGCGGATGAGTTGACGTAGCTGCCGTCGTCGTCGTCGTCGGGGATTAACTTTTTTTTCCAGGCAAACAGCGAGGTGAACGAGATGAAGGGGAATGGAAAGACGATGGAGAAGGGGAAGGGGCGACGCATAGCTGTAGCGGCAGCGACGTTGGCGTTCAGTGTTGTTGTTTTTTTGGGGTTTGGCGGCCGTGGCGTGGGTGAGAAGGGATTTAATTTCGTGCGGGATTATTATTTCAGATTTAACTCTTCGTTTTATGGATCGCTTGGTATTATAATGAGCAGAGGCGTAGTTGGCACGTCATTTACAAATAGGAAGGGGGTGAACACAATACAAAATGAGTTTTATTTGTGGGAAATCAACTGGAAATAATAGAGCAGTAGCAGCTCAAAAAATTCATATTTCTAATAAACTTTAAGTCTTCGACTTTAACTAACTAAGAAATGTAGTTTAAATAGTTTAGAGATTTCTTCTTTGAATTTTTCGTAAACTTTGACACAATTCGACGCCCGTGACTTATAACCCGCTTTGGCATTATAAACTCGGGTGTATTTTTATATCCCAAAACTCCACGGCGACGGCGACGCTGGCTTTGGCAGCAACGCGAACCTGAATCCATTATAGCGTAAGCTGTTAGCAATACCAAACACACGTACACACACACACACACGAATACATGCACGTACACACGCACACAGAATTATCCCAAAACGAAATGACATCCCTTGGAAATTAATCCTTAATTCCATTCATTTCGTATAATCCCTGAGATATACTTTGATAAGCGTAATGCGGCCGAGGCTCAGCGTACATCCACAGCGAAGGGAAGACTGAAATACACTCAGGCAACAAGAGCGAGCAGTAGCGAGAGCGGTAGTGGCAGGGGAATTGTATGTAAAAGAGGGACAGAGATAGACAGAGAGAGAGAGCGTAAGCAATTGCAGAGAGTCGAGCCACATGTTGCTATCCGTGTGTTGCCATGCAGTTGTGTGCGTGTTCAGCACTCAGAGAGTACGTGTGCCTGTGTGTTTGAGTTGATGTGTTGGTGTGCGTCTGTGTATTTTCGTCGCATGGGGCGCCAAAACGAGCCGTTCACTCCGCATTCGGTTCAGTATCGTGCCAAACATGCTGGAAGAAGGTTGGTTCATTTATTTTGCTCGCTCTCTCTGTGTCTCTCTTTCTCTGATTTATTTCGTGCCGTTGAAACGTCTTTAACTCGCGCCGGTCGAACGTTGTTGCTGCTGTTGTTGTTGCTTGTGGTGGTGGTGTGCAATTGGATTATTTTTGGGGCATGGGGATTAAACGTGCGCGCATGGGTAGAACCTAGTAGTATCAAAAGGCCGTGACTATGAATCAAAGTGTGTGTTGAGTGAATGCATCTATTAAGGTGTTACAGTGGGTGCCATAAAAGTGACCTATGCCAAGTGCAAACTAAGCCAAAGCAGAAGACTAAGAAGAAGAACATGTGAAAAAGGCTTGTGCAATGCAAACACACACACACTTACACACACAGACATACAAACACACAAGAACAGATTGGCTAAGCTAAAGTCTTTGGTTGTGTTTGTGTCGCTGTCGCCAGACGAGATTTGCAACGCCACTGTCAAGTTGCATTTGTCAACAAAGGAAGGAGAAGGACAGTAGCAAACACACATACACACACGCGCTCATTCTTATACAAACACAGACACACACTCACAGGCACACAGAGCTCACAAATGAACTTAAAAAGCAGAGCGAAAGCTTTTAAATCTGTTGCTTTCGTGCAGGCTAATCCCTATGAAGTTCACTAGATTTTGTTTTGTGCTTCTGTTTGGCATCTCCCAGTGGGGCTTGCACACAAGCACACACACACACACACACACATACACATGTACGCGCACTAAGCAAGTCTAAAGCTGGCAGACGAGAGATGGCACAACAACAGTTACAACAATGCATGTGGGCAACAATAACAACAAAGCCAGTCGCGCTTTTGCACTCTCTCAAAGTAACGGCAAATGCGCTCATCCTTTGCGCCTTCACATCGCCTCACACACACACACACACACAAACGTACACATTCACATCCTAAGCCGCAACAACAACAATAACAACAACCACGTAAAGCTCAACAGGAATATAAGGCTGTGAAAATAAAATAAAGGCTGAAATGATAAGTGAAAGCATCTCAGAGAATGAAAACTGTGGGATCTGTGAATAGCGCTATCTCGCTCTCTCCCACTTGCTTGATTAAGACACTGAGTGGAAGAAACTTTAAAGTTATCTTTGTTTTCTAAACATGAACGCGCTTAATCTTGTCTCAAACCAAATTTGCTTTAGTTCTTAAAAGTAAACCATCATAAGTATCGTATGTATAAACGAACATTCTGTTGCTAAAAGGACTAACTAATAAATCTTAAGATTTGATTTCAATAACCCAATTGGCTAAGTTAAACGTAGAGCTGGACTTTAAGAGTACAAAAGCCGAAGAGCTTATCTCCAGACTCTCTTTCACTGAATCACAATTCCTCCAATTCTTTAATTCCGACTCGTGGCTTCTGTTTTAGAGGGGGTGGGGGGAGGGACTCCATTTTGTTGGCTCCACAGGCGGTTGTTTGCTATCAACTGGTCGCTGGCAGTTGAGTTAACTAACACGTACACACACACACATGCAGAGTGTGTGCTGTCATTTAAAAAAAAAAATGGGGAAAGAGTGGGAGAAAAAAAGTGAACTGGCATTGAGTGAAATCGCAAAAAATTAGCAGTTAATCCCCTTAAATTGAATACCGCAGATGGTGTTGATGTTGATGGCGGTGACAAAGCGCAACAACAACAACAGCGAAAACTAGTAATGCGCTAGGGAGCACGACTGTAGAAGACCCTGTGCAGAAGAGTTTCTTATAAACTCTGTTAGAAAGTATGAAGACTTATTGAATTTTAGATACTGTAGAATATAAAAAAATCATAGGTAGTTTTGGTAGTTCAATACATAGTATCCTACTAACAACTTTAACAGACCCTTTGTTTGCTTTGAGTACAGGGCATACACAACACGACAAAACAAATAAAATATCAAACACTCAATTCACACACACTAAAGTAACTATTGTAACAGGCGAGTCCTCACTAGATTGGATACCATTTCCGCCACTCCCTCCCTGTTAGCTCTATGCCCCTCCTCCTGCGCACTAACACCAACATAACAGGCAAACCAACGCAAGACAACAAAAACAAATGTTATGGACTGCACGACTGTGTGTGTGTGTGTCTCTATCTGTTTGTGTGTGTGTGTGTGTGTGTTTGGTGGCCACGCTTAATGCGGCCTGGCAATTAGCCAGAGTTGCCACATAATACGCGCGGATAAATGTTTAAGATTTTAAGTTGCTGGATTGCACATGAAAAACACACAGCGCGGGAAGCAGAAAGAGAAGCAGAGTGAAGGACAGAGGGTAGGCGAGGTGGAGGAAGAGAGATAGAAAGAGCCGCGGTCGCGTATCTTAAGCGAGCTTTAGTTTTTGTTACTGTTTGGACTTAAGCTGTCAGCCATGTGGTTGTGTGTGTGCGTGTGTGTGGCTGTGGCTGTGTCTGTGTCTGTGTCTGCGTTTGTGTCTCTCTCTGTGGTTTGGCTTTGTGTCAAGAGACGCGAATGTGGCACCTTTTGCGGGCTAAAAGCGTAAACCGATGCAACTAATCCGTTTCGCGGAGAACTAATCAATGGAGTGGGAAGTGGAGAGGGGAGAGTAAAGAGTGGAGAGTCACACTAACTGGAAATCTGTTCAGAAATTTGCTTAATCCCTGTGAAGCGCAACAGAATCGAAATCCGCTGCAAAAAAATCAACAAAAAAAAAGAGAACAAGAATTAAAAAAGAAGAAAAAAAAGAAAGAATACAAGAGCAACAAGAAGGGCAACAATAAGATGCCAGCACAAAAATGAAATACAATAAATGAGGCATGGGAAGGGGTGGAGGCAGTGGGTAGGGGTAGGGGTAGGGGTAGGGCTAAGGGGCGGGGTAGGTGTAAGACTGAAAGAAAGAAAGAAAGAATTATAAATGCCGCAGCGTAAATCCCTCCTCAAATTAAGCTTCTTGGCAGTCGCGTATCGGCGCTGAAGCTGACGGCGACATCGACGTCGACGTCGACGCTGCTGCCAGCCCGCACCCTTTGTGGCTGTTGTTGTGTTGTTGCTGTTTTTGTTGTAGCAAAAGGTTACGCTTAATGCAAATGCGTTGCTGCCGCTGTCGCTGTTGCTGCCAATGCCGCGCAGAGGATCAAATTTCATCCCCAACAGACAAAAGCCCAAATATCAAAATACCAATGCGAATGGCAATCAACCAGCAACAACAACAACAATAACACCATCCACAATGGAATCCACATTCACATTTACATCCTTCTAACAAGGAGAAGAAGGAGCAGCCAGTGAAACCGACGCACTAATAAACCAGAAGAGCTTTTCCTTTCCAAACTCATACAGCCACGCCTCTACCCACAAGCCGCCTTACGCCCAGCATAAATTCAACTAGTAAATTGGACTAGTCTCGAGTAAGCTAGACTCCAAGAAACCCAGCGTTTATGCTGTTAGAAAGAAGTTGAGGAAAACTTTATTCTAATCGGTTTTACTGGCTTTTTTTACTAGAATTTTAATTAATATCTGAAATTAAGCTCAAGACTTCAGTACAGTTTAAAGACCCTGCTTAGTTATGCAAGTACAGGGCTTCAAAAACAGCCAAAGCCGCTCATCTGGCGACCTCAGAAGTAGTCTCCACTCCTGATTCCCGATTCTCAGAGCTGAGTTTCCAATGCTCAGCTCTCAGTTCGCAGTTCGCAGTTCGCAGTTCATTGGCAGCGGATTAAGCCGCGCATTCGCATACGCAGCGAGCGGCACAAAGACGCTTTTGCCATTGGATCGATTTAAAATACAGCAAATAAGAAATACTTAACGACGATGACGACGACGACCACGAACAAATGAAAAAATCAAGAAAGAATAAAATAAAAAAAAAAAGAATTGTATAAAAGAAAAATCAGTTGTGGGTATTAATGGCCTCGATATGGAATGGGAATTTCAATGGGAACGACGGGGTAAGAGTGGGAGGAGGAGATTGAAGAGGGGTGAGTGAGGGAGAGGGTAATATGCATAAGCACCATTAACTTGTACTTAAAACTGTGGCCAGGTTCAGCAGCAGCGGCGTCGGCGTCGTCGTCGTCTCTTGGGTGTAACTTAATTCGCAGTCGGTGTAGAAGGGGAAGTAGGAGGAGGAAGGGAAGGGGCAGGAGGTGAGGCGTCTTCAAGCGGATTATATTAATCAATGCTGCCGACTGTCTCATAACCAACTAGGCGTATGCGTATTCTGTTTCCTCTTTAAACCGAACACACACACAGGCACAGGCACACCTTATATACAAAGTACCCTATATACCTTGGGCTACACAGCGCGAAAAACTTGTCTCAACAGTTAGCCAGTTTTGTATCCTACATTAATTTACCTTGAGTTTTTCTCTCAGTGCATACCATGTATTATTTAGTATACTGTGTAATTTGCAAGTATCTGTGTTTTGTTCACTGCTCTCTCTTAATTTAATCAATGGGCCAGATCGCGTGTTGGGCTCCTTAGTCCCGCCCCTACCGTAGAGTCCCGCTCCTCCACCTCCCTCGACCCCTTCAGTGACTTTGTTTGGCTTTAAGCAGGAAGATTTAAACGCGAATGTGAAATGCTAGAGCGACTGCCAGGGCCACCCAGTCCCATTCCATGTCTCAGTCTCAGTCCCCGTCTCAGAGCCAGTCATATCTATATACACTTATACATATGCCTATAATTCACACACGCACACATACACACACAGTGTGTGCTGCATAAAAGGCAAAGCGTCTTAAGCGTTAAGTAGCAGCAACGTAAATAAGTAATATTGATAACTAAAGTGATTAAGGTTGCCGCCATGTGTGGCACCAGCGATGACAAAGACTCTGCCGATGACTCCCGAGTGCAACTGTAACTGCGACTGTGACTGTGACTGCTAACTGCTGACGGTGACTGTAGTTGGCCTGAAAACTACAGAAATATAAAAAGTTGTAAATTGAAAAATCTTTAATCACCGATTTTTGGTTTGAAAGAAATTCAGATTTAGGCCTGTTTCGAAAATTATTAGCTAGAATTGCGTGTCAACTCAGAACTGGTCCTGCAAATTCTCAAATTAGTCAAATTACAAATAATTTAAATAGTTTAGTGTTTTTATAAAATTAAACGGGGGATTAAAATGCCTGGACATGTCCATAAACTGTAAGTCTTATTGTGAAGGATTTTGTATGGAATATAAAACTTGTACCCCTGAATTAAGGGCAAATCCATAAAAGGGCACTCGAGTGCTTAGATTGATTTGAACAGCTGGTAAAGAGGACTCGAACAGGCGGTTTAAAGTGTGATAATGTGAGTTGACATTCACTCGATTTGTGGTTCTAAAAAAGAGTAAAAATTAGGGGTATAGGGTTATAGAGGGAGAGGGGAGACAGTCAATGACATTTGTTTGGTACGCTTATTTCTGGTTCAACTGCAGCATCGACAACGACATCGAGAGTTGATTTTTGACATTTTGCGCAAACATTTAACTCGACTCGACTTGACTTGACGCGTTGCGACTTGTCTCGCTTCGTCTCGTTGTGTTTGCAGACATTATCGACATTTAAATCCCTCTCGGTGAGGCCATAAGGACTAAAGGACGAGAGGACTAAACAGAAGCCAATGCCAATGGTTTGTCCTCCACTTGATAAAATTTTGACAAATTGAAAATCCTTTTGTGCGAGTTTCTTTTGTGCGGCCTTAAGTTTGTGGCCAAGTCAGTATGTGTGTGTGTGTGTAAGGATTGTGATCACACTTGAATGCATTCAGCTTGCATGTCCTGTTGTTTGTCGCATATCCTTGGCTCATAATTTTAATCCTTTTCAACATTTTATGCTTATTTGCATTCTCCATGACATTCATTATAAGCGCTATATCTTTCGATCTCTGTGCAACATTCTCTTTCACTTGTTCCATGGATTATTCAAGCTTTTATAGGAGTGTAACCGAAGGAATGCCATTAATTAATCACCAAACTTTATTGGCACTTTTATCTTGGAATTTGTTGTCAGAAATCGCAGGATTCCTTCCATTTTGTTGACTCTTTTCATTTGTATGCCATTTCTCTAAGTTTGGGGGTGTGTGGAAAAATCTGAGCTCTCAACATTGTCGTTTGGCACTCATCAACGTGCTTTGACCAAAAATACACATCATAATCCTTTTGTAAGGATTTGGCAACTTCTTGTGATTTTGCCCTCCACGTTTCGTTGCACATGGCTTTTTCTGGCTGTCGACGAGTGGAAGCTTCAGCAGAAGAACTCGGGGGTTGAGGGGAA
Source organism: Drosophila parthenogenetica (assembly GCA_035047505.1). Lineage (NCBI taxonomy): Eukaryota > Metazoa > Arthropoda > Insecta > Diptera > Drosophilidae > Drosophila > Drosophila parthenogenetica. The sequence continues at coordinate 9,478,124 of JAWNPM010000087.1, forward strand.
TCGGTGAGCTGGGAGGAGATTTGGAGTCGGTTTCTAGCTTGTCTTGCATTCAATTATCGTGCGCAGTTGTCCATTGTCTCAGGACAGCGGACGTCGGACTGATGTCCTTGTCTTCGAACTGGAACTCAAATTCGTACTCGGAACTAATGAAGTGCTGCAGTGCCTTAAGCAGCTGCTAATGCCACTAGAGCCGGAGCCAGAGCCCGGAGCTGTACTTGGAGCGGGAACGGTAACGGGAACGGGAACAGGAAGAGTTCGTCGGAAAAACCCGAACTGTGTCTTGACTGCATGAACTCGGGGGCTTGAGCTGTGCAGTACTTGAGCTCAGCAGGCACTTGGCCGCATGTATAAGCATGTTTTCTGGTTTGCTTCACAGACAAAGCTTAGAACCACTTAAGAAAATCCATTCAGAGGACTTTTCTGCCGAGCGCAAGGGGCTAGTTTAGTTTTTCCGAGCAGAGGAAAGCAGGAGAGAGCAGGGGAGTCTAGTGTAAGGCCAACTCACCTGATGATGCCTTCCCAAATCAACATATCTGTCAGTGGGAGTAGTAAAGGAAGTGCCACTTGTTTTTGGGACAACAACAAAAAAGGATTAAATCTAAGACAGGACACACACACACATACACAAAGGCACACACACATGCATAGTTTTACATATTACATAAGGACAAAAAATTAATTTATTACACAAAAACAAAGCAAAAGTTGAGACAATTTAAATGGCCTTTTTGCTTTAGCCAGGAAAAGTCCGAGGCCAATTTGGCAGCTGGGGCGAAAAGTTCCAGGGCTGGGTTCAAATAAATTACCGCTACGGGCCATGCTTATTTCATTAGGATTATTTTCGAGTAACGCAACCAAACGTGGACTGTAGAATCTATCATAGAAGTGGCAAGTGTTCGGCTTGACTTGGACTTTGTGCTGCTTGAGGAGTAGGGAGATAAGAGGAGTCAGGGGGGAAAGAAAGGAGCATTGAGGTAAGCGGACAAGTGGCTTAGATTTTCTTGATTTCCGGTTATGTATTTGTTACTGACACAGAAACACAGACATACCTTAACCCCCTCTCACCCCGAGCAGTAAGGGGGCGGAACATAGGTATGAGCGGGTGTGGCATGCAGTGGGCGTTGCGCTAAACGCGAAAGCAAAAACGATAAGAGAAAGAAAATGCCTAGCGGCATTAATTATAATCCGCTTAAAAGTTTCAACATGTTTTCCAAAGAAAGCCCTTTTCGAAAAATACAAATACACACAACAAACACAAATACAAATGCAAATACAAATACAATGATGCCACACTGGCTCATTGATCGCTTACATGCGAGTGTTTAAAAGTTATCGACTCTAAATTGTGCCACAAACTCGAAGCATCGGCGGAAAGCGAAGAAAATCGAAGCAAAACTCGAAGATTTTAATCGTTAACTTGCTCAGTATTACTAACAAAGTGTGCTCTATAAGTGATATATTAAATTAATTCCGCTTTTAAAGGGTATACTAAATGTTTTTCACTTCTTTTTGCCTTGAAACAATTTTAATACCCACACTTTATTTGCTCCGAGGGCACAAAGCCTCGCTTCGGGCATTTAAGTTGATTTTCATTTTCTGGCGTTTTCTTAATATGTTTTCTTTTGTTGCATGTTGCAAGACAAGCGAGTTGATTGTCCTGGGAAGGGAGGAGAGAGAAAAAGAGGAGAGAAGGGACTAAGGATGAAGTTCGGAGCAAGTGGCAGGACTTAGACAGGGATATGCAGCTGAAGGAAAGGTGTGAGAGGCAGCAAACGATGCTTAAGACGTTGCTATTGTTACGGCACATGTGTGTGTTTGTGTGTGTGTGTGTGTGTGTCAGAAAAGTTCTTAAGTAGCCCCGATGCCGGCTCGGCATTATAAATTAAAATGCATGCATTAAATATTCTACAAAAAAGAGTTTGCAATTAAGTAGGACTTAAGTTGAAGTGTAAATAAAAATGCACACACCCACACACACACACACACGTGTGTACACAGCTAAGAAGTTTGAGAAAAGACATCAAATTGGCACCCAAAAAACTTGTGGCAATTTCCTTAAGACTATTGCTTAATTTCCGGTCACTCTTGCTTTTACACACACACACACGCACGCACACACATGCCTGACACTTAAGTCCTTTAAAATCCTTAAGATTTTTGTGCTTTCCTTTAGCTCGAAGACGAACATTTCAATGGTCAACCACTGATAAGCAAATTCAAACAGTTCACTTGGCTTAAGCAGCTCCATTTCCCCCCTGCCATGCCCTCCCTGACCCTCCTCTTCAAATGGCCTTTACGGTTATTAAAACTTTGTTATGTAAAATTTTAATTTTCATACCCAAATCACTCAAATCACTTTTAATAAGTAAATTATGAGCATTCTCTTATAAATAACACAATACGCAATTTATTCGTCCACCCGAAAAATTTGCACTTCCCTCGCTCTGCACCGCCCCCTCCCCGCCTACCTTGCTGTCCAGCCTGTGGTCAAAAAAAGCAGAACTACAAATATTTGTTGCCAAGATATTTTGTGAAGCAAACTAAACCGTAAACTTACATAATCCTTGCCAGCAGTCACTTAAATTTTCCTTCGCTTTCCCAACCCTTTTCCGCTTTCCCAACTCATGTGTGTGTTTGTCGGTCTCTGTGTGTGTGTGTGTGTGTTTTCTTAGTTGGGGATTAAGTCGTTTTGATGTTGTAGGCGTTTCATAATTATTGCCAGCCTTGTTTGGCTAGCAGTCAGTTGTTGGCCAAGTTATTGTGGTCAGCCAATTGGTTAATTTCTCAGAAGAAAGTCGAGCTCAACTCACGCTCCTTTGCACACACTTATTGAGCTTTAGGTTTTTACTCCATTTGAATGAATCAAATTTAAATACTCGTATTCGTTTGGACTTTCTAGCAATGAAAATCGTAGGGTCACACCGACTGTTAGTCACTCTGTTAAGCCAGCTGTTTCTAGCTCTCATAGCTCAACAGTTATGCGTATTTAAAATGGTATAACTTTGAAGATTCATCGTCTGGGCTGCACATTGTTCAGGGATGTCTTTTAGTCACTCAACGCAAGCTCAGCATTCCCATTAGGCTATGCCAAAGTACAGGGTATGGAGAACTGTTAAGGATTATAATCCTGGGGTGGCTTGTCTTTATAATTGGCCTCCTCTTGGCATTACGTAATCATTGCATACTTCCAGGGGCTTAACTGATGCCAACTAACAAGCAAAATAAATCATATTCAAAAAATATTCATTTATTTGAACTTTCAATTCAGATTGCGATAAGCCAAATGCTCGAATCATTTTGCAGTCAAAGCTGAAACTGAAACTGAATCTGAGACTACGAATGAGACGATGCTGTAATCAACATAGAGCTGAGTGGCGTAGGAGTAATCGACTGCTAAATTCCCTGCACAAAGTGAAAGATTTGTATCCTCCAATCTCAATTTACAGGGTATTTCAAGCTCTGGCAAAACGCAGTCGTCGGATTTCAGACAATTGATAATTTCAGAGTTGACAACGCTATGGACCTCGCAGGTTAATAAATCTTAAGCCGCGACGCAGGGAAATGGGAAATGGAAAACTTGACGATGCCACTGAGACAGAGAGAGAAAGAGAGAGAGAATAGAGAAGGGAACTGAGACAGAGAAAGCGAAGACGTCTAAGCCTATGCAAGTAGAGTTCATTACAAATCGTTTGTCAGCTTAGGGATGTGGGTGGTTTTGGGTGGTTTCGATGGATTTCACTGTGGTTCTCAGACTGCCTGTCTGTCTCCCTGTTCGCCTGTCTGTCGGTTTCGCTGTCTGACTGAGATTTAATGCCTCAAACGTTTTTAATTCAATTTGTTCGCTCGCTGTCTCGATTATTTTTTCACTGATAATGCTAATAAGGATAATCGTCTGTGGCACTCTTAAGTGCTGCACTGACTGCACAGCCCTGTATTTATAAACCATCCCTTGCGCTACGCCCCTCTTACGCAGACAGTGTTGAATAATGCCGCGAGTACTTTTGGCATCAACTGCACTCAGCGACGCAACAATTAGCGTAGCGCACACCTACACACACACACACACACATACACCTTCAATGCACATACACATATGCATGGAACTGAAATCCGCTTTTGTTTTAGCCCCAAATCGTGGGCCAGGATAATGGATTTAATGAGTTTATTATTCGGCTGCAATACGCATTTTGCCTCCATTGTTTTTTGGACACACACACACACACACACAAGCACGCACACCTCTGCGACTCATCGCCTTTTTGGCCACTCCCAGCAGCCAATAACAGTTTCCCCTGCGGCCCCAAAAATCCGCCATTTGCGCTGCGTATACGTAATGCCAAAGCCAAAACCGGTCTGCATAATTCTGCGCCATTTCGAGGCTCTCCCTTCTCTCTATCCCTCACCTCTCTCCGTGACATAGGAAATTGGCAATTGCGTTTATTACGCAAAAATACATAATGTGTGGCAACATATGCAGCAGGGATTTACTAAAATATGCTTTAAAGACAGCTAAAATATTGGTAGAATCGGGAGACTCCTACTGATTATGGTACAGAGTAACATTTAAGTTCCTTTTAAACTAAACACCATGGAAACTCTTCCAGTTATTACAAGTTAACTCTTATTTTCCCATTAACTTTATAATTTATATTTTGTAATAACTTTATTATAAACTTCAAATTTTTAAAGCTGTTTAAATATTCGAATTTTGCAAGTTTTCGCGATAGCTTCAGATTTAAACGGTTTTCTATAGCAGCATTATAAATTCCGTTGCAGTGTTTAATTCTTAATTCTTTTTATTTAAAATATTATGGTTTTTTTTTTGTATTGTTGTTGTTGTTTTTATTGTTGTTGTCGTACATATGTTCCTACAATTGATTTATTCAATTTTAATGCTCAATGCGGATTCCATGGCAATTAAAAGATTTACACACACACACACACACACACACATGTATATGTATGGAAATCGCTCATAATTGTGCTGAACTTTTGGCGCGTTTTCCTGGCGATTTAAAACGCGCCCAAATACCAATCTACAATCGACAATCGGCAATCGACAATCGGGAATCGAAAATCTCTTGCTGCTTACAATTTTTATAATTGGAATAATTAATAATACCATTATGGCGGCCAGCGTCGGGCGTTAAGCCTATTTGCCTTTCCCGTTCAGACCTGTTCAGTCCTGTTCGATTCTGTCTCTTACTCCGCTTGCCCATCCCGCTTACTCTTAGCCCTCTTGGATTGGGCATTTTTGGGTGCATCGCATTTGCAGAAATTCTGCGATTGGCGAATTTTTGGTAAATTATTTTTAAGCTGGCCATAATTGGTTATGGGGCATAAAATAACACACAAAAGAGAAAAAAAACCGTTAGCAATCATTTGTTTGGCCAAAAATTCGACCAGAAAAGGTCATTAGGTAATTTATAATTTCGATGTGTTTGAAGTACTCTGATTATAGATAAATTTACATATTTAAGTGCACTCTCACACACACACATACATTCACACACACACTCAGACTGATTTGGTCTAAAATCTATTCACTCTCGATTTTGAAGTCATGCAATTATTATTCATTAATAGTAATAATTTAGCATGCTCTATATGCATATTCATAATCTTGTGAAAGGCAGGGGAAGAGAGGGAAAGCGAAGGGGACGAGTGTACTGGTAAGCGGCTAAAACCATTTTGTGGCTAACCGCAGCAAGCAATAATTTATTTAAACACTCAATGTGCGTGAGGGACGCTTCATAATATGTATAAAATATGTTTTAATTGCTTATTTTAATTTGCCGATTTGCACTTGCCGCCATTTCAAGCGTTCCAAATAGAGCTCTAAACCGATTAGCAGCAACAACCGAGAGAGAAAAAGAGAGGGGGTGAGAGAGCTGCGTGTTGGGGAGAGTAATGGAGAGCAGCAAATTGCATTTAAGACAGTTGCAAGGGGGACTATTCAATATCCTACTGAAATTCACACTGACCAGCAGAGTGCCGAACACATACGCCCTTTATATGTATATGCATTAATGCGTGTGCGTCTGCAGCAAAGGCCAGTTCAACTTACACAAACAATTTTTCGCATTTCCTTTCTTATCTTCATTCACTCGAGATCAGCAACAACAACTGCGTGCATTTTTTTGCTACCTGCCTGAACCCAACGCATATTTGTTGTTGTCTCTTCTTCAAGCTTACACTTGTAAAATTTTGCTTTAGTTTTGCGTTGGCAGCGCAAAGTTTTACAAATTGAGTGGCCATGTCAATCCACTCGTTTTTGCAGTGCATAAACAAATTTCTTTTTTTTTTTTTGATAATTAGTATTCATTTATAGAATAAAAACTCAGCAATTAAAGCTGAAATAAATAATTATACTATTTCCAAATAAACTCTTGAGATAATCTTTTAATTATATTTTTATAAAATTAAATACCCACCAAAAATTAGTTTAAGAAATCCAAAACAAACTTAAAAGACACTGAAATCAATAATGGCATTAAAATGAAATTATCAACGTTAGAAAATCAAATATTTTGTACTTGAAAGATAACACGGAATCGGTAATTAACTTTATTTGTAAGTAGGCCTACACTTCTGCAGCTATCAGCTTTTAGAGGGTATTCAGAGTGCAGCTAATTAGGTGTGGAGTGCGGAGTTTCAAGTGTGGTTGGTTTCGGAAACTTGAAAAACACTTGGCGAAAATGTTGATTAAAATAGAAATTTATGAACACCCAAAATAATTTATTTTTTCTTTTTGCTTTTCAGCGAAATCGCTTCCACTGCACTGTGTAGTGGAGTCGGTGCACTCTCTGCACGCCTCCCTGACAATAGACACGCGCCAGCCCTGGAAACGGCGCCCTAACATAGAGACCGACAGCTACGTGATCATTGCAGCCGCCACGCCCTGGAGCGAAATAGTGCAAACGGCTTTGCAGCGTCTCGGGTATTCCCAGGAGGTGGCGAATACAGCTAGAGGTGAGTGTAGATGCTTTACAAATAATAATAACATTTTTCAAATAATTAATAACTGTTTATCAACTGATTCTTTCCTTGACAGGCTCCCTCATAATCAAGCACTGGAAACCGATTCCACTGGAAAAGATCTCGGACAATCCGGCAGTGCCGGTTAGCGATATTGTAGGTGAACTGACCTCGGTGATAACCCTGCGTATTGTCATCCTCCGACCGAAGACCTCACCCTTCGGAGAGATCAAGGACAAATTGCTCAAGCTTCTGGTTTTGCAGTCACATGGACTACTCCGCTCCACGGGATGTCCTTTGGACGAGGTGAGTAACCGTTGAGCTAATTAGACATTCGCCTTGAACTCTCACTAAATTTTGCACTAAGACGACAAAATTCTATAATGATTCATAAGCGGTTTACGACACACAACACACACACACTCTGCTAGCTATTATCCCGTCTTGAAGAGTTTCCCAAAACTTGTGTCTCCCGTTCCCTCCCTGTCAGTTTTCCTAGTGTTTGCATGCAAACCTGTGACGTCACCCCGTTCCTAGTTAGGGCGTAACTAAACCCGACTTTTGTGTGGAAGGGGTTAAAGCAAATTCAAAAACCCAAACCGCTAATTTGCGTGAATTGAGGCATAAACGCATGCATAGACATGTACACACATGCAAAAACGTGCACGCATACATACAGAGAACGTGAGAGAGAGCGGGAAAGAGAGAGCCAACTGTTGGCACAAAAGTTTTGCGTATGTTTTACCCTTCTCAGCCCACTAAACCCCTTTCCACCTTTGTTCTTGGCTTCTTAAGGCCAAAACCATAACCAGCCAATGGATGTTTCCTTCTTTCTCTCTGTCACTCCCTTTCTCTCTCTCCCTCCCTTGGCCTGTCAGTGTCTGCATATGAAATTCATTGAAAATGTTTTGATAATGACTACAAAGAAATGTTCTTAAGCCGAATTCATTTATTTTGGTTCACTTAACTAATCCTTTTTTGCAATAGTTTTCAATTTTAATCAGCTTTGCGCTTATCTGATGATTTTAAATATCTTAATATGTGTGTGTGAGTGACTGTATGTGCATGAGTGTGTGTGTGTAGAGCTTATCAAATTATTCCCCATAACAATATTAACATGGGGATAACAGAATTAGGGGCAAGGGATAACTTTATAAAGAAAGTCGTACACATAAAGTTGAGTTTAGGTACGTAGGTATTTTGTTAAAGAAATGTATAAAAAACTGTGTGGTTAAACTGCAACTGTTGTTGTGCTGACTGTCATTGAGGGCAGATCATAGTCTTAAATAGACAAACTCGTGGCATGGATCTAACGATAGACGATGGTAGACTGACGATATCGATATCGTTGCAACAGAGGGCACATGACCCACATACGAGTACAAGTCCAGCTAAATCCCTAGTCCCATAAATCAAATCACAGTATGTCAATGTGTGTTGTATCGTCACTATCGTTGTTCGGGGGGAAATCACGACCGAAATACCCTTCAATTGATATTGCGACTGATTTTATATGGGCCCTGATTAATATAAGCAGAGTATTTGCTCTAATCACATGATAATTCCCTGCTCATAACACACACAGATACCTGCACACACATACTGCATATGATGATTGTGGTCATAGAGTCTCGTGGTTAGTGGTAAATGGTCTATGGTCTATGGTCGTTCGTCTGTGTTCCAAGAATTGCGAAAGGGGGCGCGATATGAAAATCAATTTAATAATTGCCCTCGTCCCGCCCGTGTTCAACCCATTTTATTTACAATTAGTTGTCTATAACACACTGATACCCCTTCCACCTCACCCCCTGCTGAACACCCCATACCCTCATCCCGATACACACCACAGTTCGTGTGTTTCGAGCAGCTTAAGTGATTTGGGGCGCCTCCTTAGCTGATAGCGACAGACATTATCTATTAAATACCCGCCCATTCGAGGAATGGGGGTTTAGAGGGAGAGAGAGATTCCTCAATCTCCTCGCCCCACCTATCTCCGACATAACCCTAACCTAGCCCGCTTACCTAGCCAAAAACTTGGGTAAATTGTCACTGCTACCGTCGAAATTCGATGAATTCGATGAATTTGATTCTATTTCTGAACATTAAATTCAATTTTAATCGCATAAGCTGGTGTGTCGTCGCCTATCAGCATGCACACACATGTGTATGTGTGTGTATATATGTTGGAGACTAGGGACTATCTATTTATCGCCTAGGTTGACTGACTGAGGCGTCAGTTAATATCAGCATTTGGTATCAGTTTCTGTTCTTTACGGCTGAAGCAGGTATCGTAATAGGCAATTTTGAAGCTGTCGCAATCAGAGTCAGTCGCACATTTATGGCTAAGTAAATCCCGTCCACTTCAGGGCCTTACCCGTACCTCTATCTACTCCTACCCCATGTTACCTTCTCCATTTAGACTGTGATTTTTATGACACCCGCTTAGTTTACCAGCCCAGGGCTTAGACCAGGCTAGCATGACTGGCGACAACCATATTACACACGATTTCCTATGACAAATAATGCGTAGAACAGTATGCCAATAACAAGTGCTCAGCTAGACGTAGGAAAATGACTTTTCTGGGACTTGTAGGATCTCTTCTTCGACTTGGTAGGACTTCCTTATAGGACTTCATAGGATTTGTTCTTATTACTTTTAAAAAGGACCACTTTTCGCCACCTTTTCTAATCCTTGACGTTATAACTCTTCCTCTTTCAGGTGACGCTCTCGCAGATCTGCCGCAGTTCGCATCAGAACACATACGCTCTGCCGGGCGGAGACATATCGGATGATCTGCGCCGCAAGTTCGACCAATGGTGGTCAAATCAGCTCTCTCCCCAGTCCGCCATGACGCCAAAGATGCTGCCCTTCATGTCGGCTCCCACCTCCGTTCCGGTAGTACCGAGTGAAATGGACTTTCCTGTGGGTACCGCCATGGCAGCCGCCGCTGCAGCCGCGGCTCATGCTGCCGCCGCAGGGGCAGGTGCCGCAGCGAACCCCTTAGGAGCGATGGGAAGTCGGGAGTCTTTGCTGCTGGCCAATGAGGTGGCTGCGGTGGGACACCACCCGAATGCAGCTGTGAGTCAGGCACAAGCGGGTGGACATCATGGCACAATGCTGGTCCATCCGATGCACGCCTCGATGCACCATCACCATCATGCGACATCCCATGGAGGACAGTATCCTAACCAGAAGACTCGCATGCGCACCAGCTTCGATCCCGAAATGGAGCTACCGAAGCTCCAAAAGTGGTTCCAGGAGAATCCACATCCCTCACGCCAACAGATCCAGACGTATGTGGTGCAGCTGAACGCGCTTGAATCCCGACGAGGTCGCAAACCACTCGATGTGAACAACGTGGTCTACTGGTTCAAGAACGCTCGCGCCGCTCAGAAGCGCGCCGAGATGCGGGGCGGTAGTTTGGGCAGTGCAATGAGTGCTCTGGGCGTGTCTCACGCGGCCATCAATGGCTATCTTGGCCAACACGCCCCGCTTGGCCAGAACTCGAGCAGCAGTGCGGGTAGTCAGCCTCTGAGCATGGGTAATTTGTCAATGTCCCACGACTATCTCAAGAGTCCGATGAGCTTGAAGTCGGAAGACATAGACACCATGTCTCAGCACTCCGATGAGCTGGAGGAGGAGCCAAGCCGCCCAACGACGCCGCAGTTGCCGCTGTCCCTAACCACACACGAACGGCATCGCAGCTCACCTCTGCTGGACGATGAGGATGATGACGAACAGTTGCCACAGCTGCCCCAGAGAGTCAAGAGCACTGGCAGCGATTTGGCTAATGGAAGCGCGGGGATGGATCGTGGGGAAGAGAAGCCGACGGGCGAGCAGACGGAGGCACATGACAAGGACAACGATAACGATAACGACAACGATAACTCCAATGACAACTGTAATGCCAATCCAAATGCTAATGAACCTGTCGATGATGCCAGCGGCAACAGCAGCGCTTGCAACAACAACAACAACAGCAGCAGCAACAACCACAACAACAACAACAACAACGAAAACCCACAGCAGAGCAGCGGCCACCATGAACGGGGTGAGGGTAGGGAGTCGACATCGACACCCAAGCGAAGCACTCCGAAAGAGGAGGACGATGATCTGGACATGGATGAGGACGATGAGGACAACGAGAACGACACCAGCCATCTAGACGAGTTTCGTTCGCCCTCACCTGAGCTGGCGGGAGGCGTGGTGGCCCACAAGGATCAACTGCCCTTCCCGATGGTGCCCAACTCGATGTTCTCGCAATCCTTCATGTACATGAGCCACTACATACCGGCCTTTGGCCAGGCCGCTGCTGCACATCCTCATGCGCATCATGCAGCTGCTGCTGCTGCCGCTGCCGCCGGCATGCAACCCAACGCCCTGATGGGTGGGGCAGGCCTCAACCTGTCAAGCATTTCGAATGAGGAGCGAAGGAAGCGCAATCGCACCTTCATCGATCCCGTGACCGAAGTACCCAAGCTGGAGCAGTGGTTCGCCATGAATACGCATCCCTCGCACAATCTTATCCTCAAGTACACCGAGGACCTCAACACCATGCCCTATCGGTAAGTAGACCTAAAAACACTTTCTTCTTTTCATTTATCCTATGATCCTACAAAAGTAATAACATTTTCCTTCCCTGGTTGTGTTTTTCTTTCCTGTGCAGCCAAAAGTTTCCGAGACTGGAGAGCAAGAACGTGCAGTTCTGGTTCAAGAACCGGAGGGCCAAGTGCAAGCGGCTCAAGATGTCGCTCTATGACAACAGTCAGTGCAGCCAACTCGGCGGCTTGAGCTCCTTTGTGCCCAAATATGAGGAGCGGGACTAGAGATGGTTTTTCCCGCTGGAGTCTGAAATCAAAATGAAGCAGCATTTGTAAATACTTGGCTAACAATGAAGGCAGCTACAACTAAACTAAACTTAACTACTTAGAAATTAATTCATATGAGAATAACATATTATCCCAATGATCCTAGCTATTAAAGCGCACTTTCCTAAGTATTACAGAGTCCCAGTTTCTATCCCAGTTTGAGTCCTCGATAAGCTAGGCGATTGCCGCGGAATATTTAGCAAAAATTAGATGAAAGATTGACAAACTAACACTAACACAAAAACTAGTGCTAGTGATTTAATTTTGACTTAGTACGATAAGCTTGAACTTGTAGAACTACCTAATCAAATATGCATACTATAATATACATACGAGTACGAGTATATCAAACACTCTATGATTAAATAAGTTTAACTATTTCAATTTGAATTAAAATTTGAGTAGGCGTCTGACCAAAGAAAGCCAATCCGATGTGTCAATATATATGGTATATATATGTAGCACGAGCATTGGGTGTTTTTATATGATTTGTAATCCCTTGTTTTCTAAACGTTTTGCCTTATTTTAAACCGTTTTCCAGCTAAGCATACGAGTAGTATTTCTATAAAAAGTTTAAGAAAATAAAAACATATTGATAAACAATAAAAGTATCTGGAATGGATTCCGTTCTATATCTTGGTATCTAATACCTACACATATATGATACAATTTTCGAGATATTCGCTTCTCTTTTAAGTCTATTCATTTGAAATTTAATGTGTATTTTGGAATAAATCAAATGAACAATTTGAAAAACCTAAAAAAAAATAGATTCACTTTTATATAGCTACATTTAAAGAATGTTTCACAAATTGTTCCACTAGTTAAATAAGCTCATAAGATTCAAAAATAAAACTAAATAAAATTAACTTGTAATTTATTGAATGCATGAACACACATCAAATACTTATTACAAGACACAACACACACACAAATATACATTATATTATAATATGTATTCCCAGCAATTATTAAATGATTAAATAAATACAATTTTAAATGTCAAACTTAATAAAACTCATTTTTACTGTGAGTGTTGGGATATTTGAACTTTGAAATTTGGGGTAAATTAACTTAAGTCTTAATTACTTAAGACCAATTGTGATTTATGTCAATTTGTTGTCAGTCAGTTGCTGATATTTCCGTGATATTCTCTGTGGCCTTGAGCACGTAGTAAACTGTCGCGATGTGTTCCAACTCAGGTAAATTACCGACGGCTTTAAGTCTATAAAATATATCAATGGGTAATACGTAACAGGAAGCAGAAGTCAAGAATTTTCAGTTTACTTTGTAACTATTAGAGTTTATAGCAATGCAGATTGTTTTTAATTGATTCAGTTATTTATAATTATCAATAGTTTACTATAACTTTATTTATTTTCTATTGCTCCCATTAAGAGATTCGCAGCGTGTTTTCTACAGAGAAATAAACATTTCTTTGTGTCCTATGGGCACAAGGTGGGCTACACTTCCCCCTCCTTCCACCTTTTCCCCTATAGCGGCTAATGTGCGGTAATGTGTTTGGCAATTTCTCATATGGCAGCGAAGTCGCTTTGCTTTATTTCTTTCATTTTTGTTAGTCGCTGATAAGCGTAGGGGAATAAATATGCATATGCGGAAAATGTAGAAACTGTGAAAAGTGTGGAAAACGTTGTCCTCTTTCCATGCACAGCGATTGCTTGAATTGCTGTCGGCCAACCCGGCGTATGAGTTATCTGTCCAGGCGAGTACAAGGCAGAGACAGCGACGGAGACGGTGACTGAGGCAGCGGCAGAAGCAACGGCTGAGACAGCGGCAGAGTGCGAGTATATTAGCGCTGAGATATGATACAATTTATTAGCTCCAAAGTTTTTTTTCGTTTGTTATTTCTTTCTTTTCGTTTCCTCTCCTTTCACATGTGTTCACATGTATTCTTCTATAGATGAAAGTCCTGCCAGTGTGGTTACTAAATCAGCAGTGAACATTATTTCTTATTTTAAGTACATACACATATCTGAGGGGTGTGTGTTGGTGTGTGTGTACACGGGGATGTGCATCATTTGTTATCGCAAACTTTTAAATTAAAAATGTGGAATAGAAACGGACTGAAGCAGGAGGGAATGTGAAGCAGAACGGGAAGATGAGAAGGAAAGAAATGGCGTCCCACAATTTATGAGCACCTTTTTAGGCATCCCATATTAACGGGCTTTTATTTATGAATTTAATAAAATCGACTGTTGCGCACTTCTCTGGCAATCAGAGTGTTTGGCTTTTAAAGTAGCTGCCACCAACTACACATAGTTTTTTCTAATCAATTTTGAATACTCCCAGAGAAAATGAAGCGAAATTCCCACGGATCCTTTGAAATGCTGGCCATAAAAATGCTTTGATTTTGTGCATAAATATTTAGACAAAGTAAAATATGCTTAAAATGCCTGACAACCAGTAATAATTCCGACAGTTCGACCACTGCTGAAACTGTGCTGAAAGAGACGCACAGACGAAGAGAGAGAGTGCGAATAGGTGGGAGGAGTCAAGTGGAATTCTGGAGAACTTTATCCATTAATTAAAATTGTTAACATTTTCTGCGCCTTGTGGTTGGCTGCTGTGTGAAAGCGCAGGGAATGTGAGGAGAGTGGAGTAGGAGCGGAGGAGTAGTACAGGTACAGTACAGTGTACACTGTGTACATGCTCCCGCTATTTCGAGTGGCATTAAAAGTAAATACATAAACATCTGCGAAAACATTTGCATAGCTAACTACAGGGTACTTGCGCTTTTACGGCTTTCCCGGGCTCTCGGGTTTCTGCGAGTCTCCCGATTCCGCCGCTTTCACCTCCGACTCTCCGGGTCTGTGCAACTTCCTAGTCCTTACCGTGCGCGTAAAAACAACTTTTTTCCGAGGAATTTGCAAGTGCGATGCATAAATCGTAGTCTCAAAAACTTTTCCAAACTTTAAATCATAATAAAGTTTAATGGCAACAAAAAATATGAAGACTGTAATCGAAATGAACTGAAACTGAGCGTTACAATTATGTTGGCAGTGGTAGTGGCCGTGGCAGTAAGCCAGGTCAACAGGATTCTCGACTCTCAATTAGGACTAAGGACTTAATTTCTTTGATTGAGAAGTCGAGTCTCTTGTTCTTTGTGACTTACCATTGAGTTTGTGGGAATGCAACTGAGCAAATGCCAAAAGGATAGCGGCCAATGCATTAAAAGGACATAAAGAAGGACATTTCGGAAGCACAACTTATTTTTGGGCAATTAATGTCCTGACAAAACACACACAAAACAAGTGCGCAAAGGAGCTCAGAGCCAAAGGAATTGCAGCTGGGAAAGAAAAGGACATCCCTGAGTCAACCAAAAAGGCGAGTGTTGGGCGCACGTGACTGTTATAGACCCTGTACTCATGTGCTGCTCAAGAAATGTCTGTTTTATTTCGACATTGAGGAGTTCCTTTATACTTGGTAAGTACAGGGTCGGCAAACACAACGAGGGCGTAACACTGTCCGCTGCTTTTACCACATAAATAGTTTTGCGGCTTTGACTGATATGCGCAGCAATAAAACTAATGAGCCAAATAGTTGGCGGTGGTTCCAGTTCTAGTTGTATTTGTTGTTGTGGATGTTACTGCGGTGGTTGTTGTGGCGGTGGCAGTGGCTGTGAGCCCGAGGCAGATGCACTCATTTGCCAAATTGAGTGTACAAGGAACACAAACAAACAAGAACAAAAACAAAGCGAAACTCAAATGAATAAACTCAAGTCCAATTAAATGCTCATAAGTAATAATAATTCCGCTTTGATTTGTGACATTCGCTTTTCCACGTCGCTTTCCCTCAGCTTTCCGCCGTGTTTATCAGCCCCATTCAGAGTTAACATGGAACTTAGCTAATGAAAAATGTCTTTAGAAATGAGCAAATGTAATATCCAGAAGAATTACACGAAATCTTTATTTGTATACTTCTAATGAACTCTTAACAATACTCGTTGTATACTAAAATTTAATATTTATGGTCATGCCTAAAAGTATGCAAGTGAATTCAGCGTAGTTGTGTATCAGTGAAAACACATGTACACATGTATATGTGCAACAGATTAAACAGTAACCGTTTAGTTTGATTTTGTGACGGGCGATCTACTGAAAGTTCTGTTTGTCTAGTCTTTTAGCTGGAATATATAAATTCCCAGTTGAATTAACAGGCGAAAAGAAATACACAGTAAGATACAACGCATTTATTGATAACCAAAATTTAATTGAGAATGTTACAAGATCTAAAGCAGACCGAACCCAGAAAAAGCCAAGAGGGACCACAGAAAAAAGATATTTAAACAGCCGAATTACCAGGCGAACAGAATCTGCAAGTAGAGTCAGAGTTTTCTCATAAAAGCATGCAACCACGTGGTGGAATCTACTGACCAATAGCATTGAAGCTAGGCTTGCTCTTACTGTTAATTCTCTTTCGTCACTGTTTGAGTGACGCTAGCGGCCGCATCATACTGTTAATTCTCCTTATTTAATCTCCTTACTGTTTGTTTGTTTGCTGTTACACACTACAGCCTTCCTGCGATCACGCCCTGTACTCACTTTATTTGCATGTGAATTAATTTCTGTCACTTGCTGCTGATTCTGTTCGCCTGGTGTTTCACACAGTGAAATTTTCGTTTTTGGCCTTTGGCTGATTTCTTTGACCGATCTGAAGTACCCAAAATCGTTAGTAATTCATGCTGTAATACCAGGCACACGGAAATATCAGCAGCTCGCAATTAAAAAATTATTTACCATTGACACTAACAGAGAGTAAAATAGAGAGAGAGAGAGAGAGAGAGAGAGTAAGAGAGCGAGTGAGAGTGAGAGTGAGAGAGAGAAAGACAGAGAGAGAGAGTGAGAGAGAGAGAAAAAAAGTGAGAGCGAGAGAGAGAGAGAGAGAGAAAAAAAGTGAGAGCGAGAGAGAGTGAGAGAGAGAGAGAGAGAGAGAGAGAGAGAGAATAAAAAGTGAGAGAGAAGGAGAGAGAGAGCGAGTGAGAGAGAAGGAGAGAGTGAGAGATAGAAAAAGAGAGAGAGAGCGAGTGCCCAAAATCAATAGTGATTCATGCTGAAATACCAGGCAAACAGAAATATCAGCAGGTCGCAATGCAAAAATTATTTAACATTAACAGCGCTCATTCAGCTGCAGAAGAAACTCTAGCTCTAACAACTGTTATTGCTCTGCGCTGTTAACTATCTTTCGTCACTGTTTGAGTGACGCTAGCGGCCGCTGTGTAAGCGTTTCAGCAGACCCAGTAATTGAATTAAGTGCTGTCGCTTGCTGCTCATTCTGTTGGCCTGGTGTTTAACTTAGGAAAACCATGGATTTTGGCCTTTTCTTCAATTGTTTGACTGGTCATAACTAATCATAATCATTAGTAATTCATGCTGAAATACCAGGCAAACAGAAATATCAGCAGGTCGCAATGCAAAAATTATTTATTAACATTAACATTAACATTATATAGTAAATAATGGTAAATAATGCCACGTGGTTGCATGTATTTATAAGAAAATTCAGAAATTTCTCATAAATACATGCAACCACGTGGCATTATTTACTAACCAATAGCATTTAAGCTAGGCTTTCTCTGTATATATAACTGAATTTCCGCACTCGCTAATTTTGTGCATTGCGACCACCTTTAAATTCTGTTCGCCTGGTAAAAGATTTTTAATTTTGGCTGTTTGCAAGCACCGCAGCTGCTACCAAACCCGGTAAAAGTCAAGAGAAACCATAGAAAATATATAATTCAACAGTCGAATTACCAGGCGAAGATAATCTGCAGAAAGCGTCAGAATTTTCTCAAATACCACGTGGTAGAATTAACTAACTAATAGCATTTAAGCTAGGCTTTCTCTGTGTATATAAATGTGTGTTCGCACATGCCAATTATGTGCATTGCAACCTACGTTAAATTCTGTTCGCCTGGTAAAACAGTTGAATTTTAAACTGTTCGCGAGCGCATCAGCTCACAGCATTTTGCCCCCAACCCCTTGAAATTAAAAAAAAAAAAATACTTTGCATTTAAAATAAAATATAGTTTTATTTTCAGAGAGTTTTAGTTTCCAAACAGAGCTATGATCATTTAAAGTTTCAACAATTTTTTTAGAATTGCTTACCGTTTTTAGGTTAAATTTAAGCAGTTTCTAGCAACGTTGACTGGGTCCACCCTTTTTCTAGCTAGCTTTACTATTCTGGCCGAGCTGGAAAAGTGTATCATCAAATGATAATAATTCTTGCTGCTGAAGGTTTTCCACAGCCTTGATAAGATTTTGCAAATACAAACAGTCGCTTTCTGGGCTAGTTAAGATATTTTACAAGTGTCTGACATCCTAGGCTTAAGTAGCATACACACACAGACGCAGGACTTACAGGACACACAAGGCTCACGTTCGTCGGAGTGGGAAATCGCTTCCATCGTGCCATGTTCCCCTTCCCCTGTGTCCATGGCTGTTCTGGCATCGGGCGATTATTATTTATTTTCTTAATTACGTCTTAACATCCTGCATCAAGTGGGACAGGAAAACTCTCCCACCTGTCGAGGGTGCAGCGTTATTCTACTATATATTAGGGGTATTCCTCATGTGTGTGTGACGCTGCTTTCCATGTCTGGGCCAAGCAACGATCTCATGTGTTGGCAGCTGTAGGAAAAGTAGCTGCGTGGAAAATGGTGCGTCCCACGGGTGTCGGGAAGGGGGAAGTGTCCAAAGCTCGCACATGCTACCAAACTCTAAGCCTTCCCCTCAGCCAAGCACCAGCTCCTGCAGGACTGCTGCCTTTGGCAGCAGAAGAGCATCTTATCCTGCACACGCCCACCACAGGCACACTGGTATGCCACTGAAGCCACCGGCGCCCCTTTTTCCTTCCAACTGTCGTTTGTCTTGGGCGCGTTTTTGGCCGTAATAAAAAGACTTAACAACGCGAGTTGTTTAATTATTATTTATGACACTCGGCGCTGCAGATTATTGCCCAAAACCCAGCGAAAGTGGGCGTGGAGAGGGAGATGAGTAAGCGAGAAAAGCCAGCAAGACACGTAGATTGGAAAATGCTTTGATTTACTACTCTGCTCTGTTACACTAATGGAGGCGCGACTATTTAAATCAATTGTAAATTGTGAATTTCAAATTCACATTTCATTCTCAGCTCGATCTCAATTCATTTTCATAAAGTCCAGCAACTTTTTCATACACTGGAAAAAACTATTAGCTAAATCAGAACAAATCAAGAATTCTAAATTTACTACTCTATTTCAGTGCTTTATTTATACATTAAAGAAATGTAAATTAAGAATCCACAACTTTAGCTTAAGAAATATTTTGATTTTGATTTGTGAGTTTTTGTCAGTGTACGCTTTTCCGCAGCTAGCATAATTTACGATGATAATTATGGCGAATGGGGAATTACCCCCCGGGGATTCATTCGGATTCTTTGGCCGTTTGGCTTAGCTCCCACTAAGGTGTGTCCTGTGTTCTTTTCGCTTGTGCTTTCTACTTTCTCCTCTAGCCCTATTGTCCTGCGAGCCCTGTCGAGCAGTGTAAAAATGATAATCCCATTGTCAGGCGATAATTCAAAAGTTCCATTAAATATTCATAGTCCAAGAAAGGTAACAACACCACACCCCTGCTCACCCTTAGCCTGGCCAAGAAATGTTATGATTCTGGCCAAAGATTTATGCAAATGCCGAAAAACTCAAAAACTGCGAGAAAAGAAAGCGAAAAGTCGGAAAATCTTTGGCTTTTAGCAACGAGTGTGCAATGAATATGTATGCTGTCTGTAGTTGTGTGTGTGTGTGTGTCTCTGGCTCAAGGACATGAATTATATCAAGTTTAAGTCCAAGTCCTTTTCCACTTCTACTTCCCCTTCCTTCACGTCTCCCTTGTCCTTTAATTGGCTACGTTCTCTGCTGAATTCCTTCGAAGTCGCTCCAAAAAAAGATTTACTCATTAAATCGCCAAAGCTACAAAGTTTATGCGCTAGTTTAAATGAAGAAATACGTGCACTGAAAAAAAAGCTTGCTTAAAATCCAGAACAAATTATAGAAGAGTGCGCTTAAGTTTAGGAAAAATAATTTAAATCTGGTATGTCCTTTACTTCTGAATTCTGTTTATTATTTACCGTATTTAGTAAATTTCACTAACTTACACTTCTCTACCTCTAGCTGTTTGGAATGCTCGTTGATCAGGAATTAGCTTTCCTGACTTAACGCTTGTTTTGGTTCCTAGCGCATAAACTGTAGAACTGCTGGTGTGTGTGTGCGCACACCACAGGTACACATTTCATAAAACTAATACGAATTGATTTATGGCGTTGTGCCTCTGTGTTGCCAGGTCTCTAGGACGAAAGGATTGTGGGTAGAGCTGAAGATGCAAAGGGGAAATGGCAAATGGAGTGGGGAAAATGTAGTCGGAGTCGAAGTCGGAAAATGGAGGCATTTTCTTTGGTGCTGTTCGCTAGCCGCATCTTAAAAATGTTTAAATGCTTAAATCGCTGAGAATTGGCCTGTTTCCCCTACCCCTCCTCCAACTGCTTTACCCCCTTCGTGTGGCAGGAGCAGGGGCTGGAACGCTTGGCACTCGCGCTATCAGTGGGAAATACGAGAACGAGACTTTGTCTAAATCTTTGCGATGCTGTCATATTTGGAAAAAGAAGAGTTGGGGAGCTAATGGGAAGGGGTAAGGGGAGGTGGAAACTTTTGCTGTAACGTGGAAATTGCTCAAGGTGCACGCTGCTGCATGCTACACCCCCTTTTAGCAGCACAGAATGGGGTGTACATCGCATAGTGGAGTGGGAATTGGTGTGGTAGGAGAAGGGCAGGAGGAAGTGGGCCAAGGGGTGACTGCTTCTAAGCTCATAATTCATAAAGCATTTAAACGGGCAGAAATCGAAATTTATTGCTATTTAAGATATTTGCTAAGCTGCTTTGAACTGGGCCAAATGGAAGAAGACTCTGCTGGCATTCCAGAGACTTCTCTAATTAAAGTCACCGTCTCGAGTCGTAGTCTCAGTCACAGATAGAGACAGAGTTAAATCATCTCTTTTGCAGATTAATTTAAGTAGGCTTTTTATTTTCTTCAGTGTATGCAAATGTGAGAGTGTGTGGAGAGTATTTTGGGGCAGGCCTCTTTATTGTCGTTATGCTGTGTGTGACGTACCGCCTTGCAGATAGAAGCAAATTGTTTTCTGTCCCTGCTCAGTAAACCTTCTTCTTCTACCCAACCCTCAGCCAACGGCCAAGAAAAACCTAATTTGTAGCATACTTCAAGGGGCCAGGGCATAACAATAAAAATAGAAATAAAAATAATCAAAGCCTTGAAACGATGTCGATTAGAAGGTCCCGTTATGTGGCCTCAGCGCCTATCTTTATGGCATCGCCACACACACTGAAGAGCGTCGGTGTGTGTGTTAACAACTTTGTGCTAAGCTATCACGAGTTCTTGGCCAAGAAGTCAGTAGCAATTGTCATGGCCAGGTGAGTTCCGTTGATGCCAGCTCACCTGGACACTTTTAACTGACAATTTGCTTTATCGCATTCGCTTCTCAACGAATTGTGCCACAGCCTGTGGCAAGTGAGGGGGCACCGTGAGGGGTGAGGCCAAGTGATGGCGCTTATCTCTGAAAACCGCTGCTGTCAAAACTTTGGGTGCACTCTGCCCTCTGCAGCAGACTGGGCGGTGCGGTTGTAAGGTGTGGGGTTGGCTGTGCGGCTTTTCCTAAGTAGTGCTATAAAGAAAGAAGAGGAAGAAGACGCAGCAGTAGCAAAAAGCAAAAAAAAAACCCCAAAAATAAATAAAAAGCACTTCTTTTCTTATTAAAAAGCGACCAGAAATTGGCCATAAAAGCCAAGTTAAGAACGGCAAAAAGCGAACTCACGCCCAGATTAGATGAGAGCGAAAATTCAAAATCAATCCATTAACAAAGGCACACACTTACACAGAGACACACAGAGACAGAGAGAGGCATTAACTTGTGATTCCAACTGTGCGAATTCCCAGCCAATCTTTGCGTAAAGGACATCGCTGACTTTGCATTGAACGAGCCGCTAATTATCCCCTCTCAAGGATCCCCCATCCCATCCTTCCCCGCCTTCTTGCTGCCCCAACTCCCCCTCCATCCATACAATCGGAATCTCTGGCAACAAAGTCGCTGCGCTTCATTAAAGCGTCAAAGATGCGTACGCCTGACCCTGCCACACCCCCTTATCAACGCCCCCGTAGCCCATACCACTGCTCATTATCCTAGCAAGTTATCCTTGCTGCCAGGACAACAGAATTTGTCGCTTGAACTCAGAATTCTGATAGAATTCAGAAGCGTTTTCAATAGTTTAAGCTGAAAAACAGAGCGGGGGGTAGCAGAGGTCGTGGTGGGAGACTAATGGGAGTGTGCAAAGGGAAGGGCGTGCTGGTCTGTTGTTACACATCCTGTCAAGCTTATCAGACTGTGATGCTGGTGCTGACTTTTATAGAGCTAAAAGTTCTGAATCAGCAATAAAAAAGCCAAGTCCCACCAACAAATAGTTCAAAACAAGCTGATTTTTAAAAAATACTTTAAAAGTGATTAAGTAACCCAAACTTAATCAAGTACGCACATTCAGACTGGAAAAGAAGAAACCAAACTTTTTCCTGTGACAATTTTTATTCCGTGACACTTTCCTCGCCATCCCTGGCACTTTTCTTCCCCTCCTCCTTCTTGCATCCCCTTGTGATGTCAGCAACACTTCAATACAAATTTGTTGCTGTCAACACGTCAGTTTTGTTTGTTGTTTGTTGTTATTTCGTTATTGTGGCTGTTTGTGCCACTGTTAAGGTTAATGCAACAACAGGAGTTGTGGTTACGGTTACGGTTACTGCTACGATTCAGGCTACGGTGAATTTGCCCGGGTTTTCATTTCCCATTGCATCTTTATCTTTATCACGCTGTCTGAGCGAAGCCGTCGTTTCTGTTTTGTGCACGCTTCATTACAACAAATCCGTTTAAAAGGTGTCTGCTCTCTGTTGGCAGCTCCCCATCTCCCATTACACCCAAAACCTTCCTGCTTCTCAAATATCTCTTGAAATATATTTTAAACTAACAACTCACTTGCTAAATAGAATAAATAAAGAATCATTAAATATTCTTTGTTTCTCTTTTCTTATTGCTTAAAATCGAATTTCAAACACAGCGTAAAAGTATGCAACAAATAATTTAAATATTTCAAAACGAAAGTTTTGGGTGATTTCGCTTGAAGTATGTTTGAGGTAGTAATAAAGATTTAGGCCCATAGTTATTGGTAGTGATTTAAACAATTCACTGACTGTGCAACACGGTCATCGAGACGCCGCGGTCATTGCCCAACACTGGAGGAAATAAAACCTTATCGATGGCTTATCAGTGGCTTATCTTATCAGCATGAATCGCTTCGTGTAGCGGCAGGTGAGTAATTTTCATTCAGTCAGTATTAGGCGACATTGAAGAAACATTGCCTTTGGATCGCGCAAGTGCAATTGATTTTCTCAAAAGTAAAATGTAGAGTTTTCCTTATAAGGTCATAACTAAAACCAATGAAGATGCTCAAATGACAAAATTGTAACTAAATTGTTTGCTTTCATTAAATCAAAGAACTTAACAATTACATTAGTAATTTTAATTGGTTAAATGAGTGTTTCTACTTCGCGTTTGGTGCTCTAATTTCGACTTCCCCAACCACGAATCCCCAACAATATCGATAAGATAAGACCTGGAGCTGTGTGTCGCTTCGGGCCTACAGAAACCACAACAAATAACTGAAGCAGGTGAGTAAATTCCACAAGTGACGTCATTATATAGTCAGTACTAAGGCAGATCAAGTGCAATTAAAGCGATCGACTGTTGATGCTGTTCAACTTTTAGGGTACGGTCTGCAACACGCATGTTATTTTCTGACAAATGTAATAGACTCTGTACTCTTTTCACGTACGGGGTCTAAACAAATCGAGTATAGATAGTGATAAGGCCAAATAAAATGCATGCGCAATAAACGGACTGAATTGAAGGCAAATCAAAGGGGACAACGCAATAGAGCATCACAGCTGATTTCGAACTAGATTTAAGAATATACTCAACTCACTTAATAATCGTACTCTGTGTACTAAAATATATATATAAAATTATTGAATTTAGCTCAACATCTGAATGAGAATTACTCAAGTCTTAATTGGAAAATATAACTAAATTATTGTATCTGTGTTTGTGCATTTCGGATTAAACCTACTTCAATAATGATTAAAGATTGATTCAAGATCGTTTTCTTACCTTGTTTTACAGGCATGGCCCGGCTGAGGGGGCTGCGCTGGCTTCCGCCTGCTCTTGTCCTTCTCCTAGGAGTGCTGACTGATCAAAGCTCCGCTGTGGACTGTCCCCAGCCATGCAAGTGCAGCTGGGTAGTGGACAGCCTGTATGTGAACTGCTCCCACCGCGGACTGAGTGACTTTCCCAACTTCGACGGTGCACCCGTGGAACATTTAGACTTGTCAGGCAATCGATTCCATACGTTCCCGCGAAAATACGCAGATATTGATTCTCTGTTGTATCTGGATTTATCTGACAATCGGTTGGATACTCTGCCTGCAGAGGCTCTCGTCGGCTTCACAGCGCTGCGAACGTTGCTGTTGGCCAACAACTCAATAACCAGCTGGGCCGACATACACCCCAATGAGGTCTTTAAGTATGCGCCAAGTTTAAAGCGCCTTAGCCTTAGTGGGAATCGTTTGGGTGGCTTTGGCGGTTCCGATGTTAGCCAACAACTTGCAAGCGAAACCCTCACCGAGCTGGACATCTCAGGGGCTCAGATTAGCTTCGTAGGCACCAGTCTTCAGGTCAATCATTTGCCCAACCTGGAACTCCTCTCCATGGCCAATAATCCGTTGAAGCAGCTGACACATTTTCCCTACGGAAGCGTTAGGAAAATGGATCTCAGTAACTGCAGCCTGCAGCAAATAAGTTCAACATTTTTTGAAGCAGTGCCTTACCTGGAAGCGCTTAATCTGTCGCGCAACACCGATCTGCAGGAGCATCTTATTTTTGCTCCCGAGCTGCGGAACTTGGACGCATCCTACTGTAACCTTGATGAGATTGATCTCAGCGGTCTGCCCGCATTAACTGAGGTTCGTTTACGGGGTAATCTCCTTAGGTCGGTAGATATACGCACCTTTGCAAATAATACTATGTTGGAATTGGTGGATCTGTCCGAGAATGTCCTGCGTCTGATTGGAAATGATGCGTTTAGTCCACTGAAAAGACTTAAACAACTAAATTTAGCCTTCAACGAGATTGCCTTTTTAGATCGGAACCTCATACGGGGCAATGACGTGCTTATGGAACTCAATTTAAGTCGGAACTTCATTCAGAAATTGACCAAAATCGTCTCCAACTCGGTGCGAACCATTGACATGAGCTGGTGCGAGATAGCCACAGTCGAGAGTACGGCCTTTTCGGGTTTGTCAGTTATACAGCGGTTGGATCTGTCCAACAATCTGATCAGCGATATTCCCAATCAGATGCATTCAGAGACTCTACAGTATCTGAATTTGGCCAACTGCAGGTGAGTTTACTTGACTGATTTTGTGAGCAACATTTTAAAATTCTTCGTTTCCCAGGCTTTCCACTATACGGAATAATACTTTCCGTGGCTTTCCCGAGCTTGCCGATCTGCATTTGAATGGAAATCGTTTGACCAATCCAATACCTCCTTCGTATTTCCGAGGAAACAAGTTCCTGGATCAAATCTGGCTGGGCGATAATCCCTGGATATGCGAATGCCAAGATCCTGTGTTCCTAGAATTCTACGACTTTCTCACAGCAAAACCAACGAAGGTGAGTGCTCTGAATCGAATGTAAGTTAAATACTTTCTTCAAAGTTGACAACTGTCCACAGATCAAAGATCGTTACCACCTGCGCTGTGGTTCACCGCCAATCTACTATGGAAAGATGTGGGATTATGCCTGCATCACGGATTGGACAGCGAGTACTCACAGTGCGAAAGGGGAAAAGGTGTGGTCATCTATAATGCTGTGTTTGTTGGGCATCGGGTTGTTGGCTCTAGTGTATTTCTGTTGCAAGAAAGTAATGCGACAGCAGAAGGAACGCACTAATCGCAGGGAATATGATGCAAATCATGACGAACTGCGTCGAATGTGAGGCTTAAAAAAGAAAGAATCCTTGTCCACATTGTGGTATTAAAACGTTTCTTCCTCTAGACGAGATCTTAATGATCGAATGCTGCGGGAAGAGTCGACAACAACGCAGCAGCAAGATCAGGAGATTAGTTTGCTACCATCTTACGAGGATGCCCTGCTCATGCCAAAGCTGGAGCGGCCTGTCAAATCGATGGTGGACTTGACCGTCACGGAGCGGGCACGAAAGCAGCTGCGTCGTTCCCAGACACAAGCAGACGAAGATCAATCTGGCGGAGATGAGGATTTGCAGCTAGATAACCGCCAGAGGTTCCGCAGCGTGGAGATGCTTTCGAATCGCGCCAAGGAGCGTACGGCACAGTATGAACCTTATCGACGCACCGGCCGTATGGAGTACAACACTCAGTCAGGTAGTCGAAGATTCAGCATTGAGGATTCTCGGTTTCCTGCTGCCCATTTGAAGACGCAGAATCTTCAAAGTGCCGAACAAATTGGCAATTTCCAGAGCTACGAGAATAGTCCATATACGAAGCGTAAGCCAAAGATTGCCGAAATTCCACCTTTCAAACGGATGAACATGGTGGCTGACAGCGTCGAATTCCTTACCGATCCCGAGTATGAGGATTTGGGCAGCAAGCCCGGAAGTCCCTTTGCCAAACGAAAACCTAAGACGCCAATCATGAACATGAAAGTAAGTGCTCAGGTGTACTCTATGCAGCAGAGTCCCCTAGCTCCGGCCGTGGAGGATTACTTTAAGCAGGTGCCTTCAACGTCCACCATTGCCAGCGACTTCCAGGAACTGGCCGAACAAGACATTGTTTCATTGGCAGATGAAAATCGATCAAACCTCTCTACTTCCGGTGCCGAATTGGACTTGGAGCAAGGCAGGCGCAAAAAGCGCAAGAATTCGGCCAGTAGACGGGTCAGCGGAAATTTCAGTGCTGCAGCTGCAGCCAAAGAAAATTCTTCCAGCGAGGAAGAGGGCCGCGTTCAAGTGCACAAGCCCATGCGGGAAACTCTATTTTAGACAACCTGAAACGACAACGAAACAACTTTATTTTAACTACTTAAACTATATTGTACATAACTCTTAAGACTTATTTAAACTTAATCTTGTAAAAGTCGTACCTTAAAGTGTACCCAACTATCTTAGTGTTTTATTCTCGCCGCCGCTGTAGTCGCATCCCAGGTAAGAACCATTTCTCAGTTTACGAATGCTATCTAGGTACTTTAGCAATGTCGCAAACCATAAGCATAAAACAACGCCGTGTCCTAGTCTACGAACCCATGTGAGACACCTTTTTATTTAACCTGCAATGGGAAGACAATACTCAACTTATTTTTATTTAATATATTACATTTATACAACTCCTAAGACAAATTTAAACTAAATGATATAATCGAGGACATTTATTCTCGCCACTACTGTGCCCAAACCTCAGACAAGAACCATAGTTCACGAAAGTGCTTTGAGCAGCTTTGCAAAGACACACACAAAGTGAAAGCTCGCATTAGCTGTCACTCAACCCATTGCAGTATGTTATTGTATTGGAAAAGTGCTGAGTTTTTAAGCGATTTTGTTTGTTTTATTTTTGTTTCTTGTCGTTTGTTTTTATTTTTATTGATAGGCTTAAGATGAAGCGAAGAGTCATTCACACGTAAAGTAACACATAATATAATTTCACAAGAAGATAGAGCTTAAATATTATACATTACGGATTTATATAAAAAAGTCACATAAGTATGTATGTAAGTAATGGTGTGTGCGTGTGTGTGCGTTCGTACATCACATGCAAATGCAGACTGAAGGGTGCATTAAAAGAGGGAGATGGAGGAATAGGAAGAGGAGAAGGCGAGAGGCATAGAGTTTCACAAAGTGTTGATCCCTTTTGTATTTCACATTGGTTGGAAATTTACATTAAGATATTTATAACTTTGGTATTAAACTAGATTTATGCTTATGTATAATTAATTTACTTATTCCTATACTACAATGGTTACATATGTATATGTATATTTAAGAGGGGAGTGGTAGCTTAAATCGAATAGTTTGCTGTTGTTGTGTTCTTCCATCGGCCACTCTAAGCTAAGCTCAAGAAAGGGCTGTTATCGCTTTTATCGCTGCTGTCGCTGTTATTATCGCTGCTAACTTGGCACTTGTCCGTCTCTTTGTCTCTGTCTACAAATGGGATATGGATCTGGGTTTGCTTTCGGAATTGTCTTTCGAAAATCAATGGCCAGCAAACCCGTTCGGACCTCCCACTGGCACCTGGTGTGTCGGCTCCAAATAGCCTCCTCCCTGGATGGGTGTTGTGATAATGTCCCCGGCATTGGATTTACTGCGTGTAACCAGCATGGGAGTCTTCGGCTTTGGCGTCTCCGTCAGCTTGATCTTGACGCGTCCTGTCTCCGGCGAGTAGACCGGAGAGTACCGTCCGGACTTGGGAGAGGAGGGCAGGAAACTGCCGTCGGGTTCATTGTTATTATTTTGCTCGACTCCAGCGCCCTGTGGATGCTGGGCGTACTTGGATGCGCGTGGTGACTGAGGAGTCGGGTAACGGGGTGTGATCGGATAATATTCGTGTGGAGCTGGCTCCCCGCCGCTTGGCTCATTAATGGTGGGCACATCCTTGCCAGTGTCACCGTTGGCCGTACCATTTCCATTCAATAGCGGTTGCTGTCCTGCGCCATCTTTGCTGTCGTAGGCCTTCTTGCCGTTTCCATTCACAATCTGTGCCTCGTCCAGCTTCGATTTCTCCCCGATAAGCGGCGAGTGCTCGTGTCCGTTGCGTGCCAACGGTTTGCCCAGATTCTTTTTGTCCATGTCCAGAAGCTCGGTTTGACGTTGGGCCTCAGCGTCACGGGCTGCCGCATTGCTGTTGTACTTGCATCGTTTGATAGCCACGAAGAGGATGAGTCCCAAAACTATAAGGGCAATTACTCCGAGAAGGAAATAAATTGCGTTGCTATCATCCTTTTTGCCTATTTTGGCGGACAAGATGTCATCAGATGTCTTCTCGTCCAAAAGTGGGCCATCAGTAACAACATCACCGGCAGTTCCAGTTCCAGCAGCAGCTCCCGCTTCACTGTCCAGTTTGGTTTGCTCCTCGCGCACAATGACTTCCTCGCTGACAGGGGATGGCTCCTCAGAGCCATCTCCAAAGATGCCCATGTTCTTGAAGATTGTCGCAGAAGGAGTAGCTGGCTGCTCCACGGGCTTGTTGTCGTAGGTTTCGTCGTCATCGTCGTTATGTTTTTGATCGGATTCCTTTGAAGCTTCTTTCGATTCTGGGGGCTCGAAATCATCGACGTTGCTGGCTTCATGAACAAGCATTGGTACTACATATAAGCCACCACCACTACCTGATCCCTCATCGTTGTCCTCCTCATCCTGCTGCACCTGGTCGGTAAGTTGCTCCACCTTGGCTGGCTCGGAGGAAATTTCCGTAGATTTCTCCGGTGATTCCTTGGCCACAGTCAGTTCCATATTGGTTTCGGTTAAATCCCCAGAGCCTTCTACATCGTTAACAATCGGTGGTGCTGGTTCCACAGACCTGGCGGACTTCTTGCCATTGATTACCATAAAATCTTTGCCGAGTTCATCCTCATCCTCCTCAGCTGCAGGCTGATCGCCCATCATCAGCTCGTTCTCATCGAAGTCCGACGAATACCAGCCGTTTTTTTCCTTCTGGCAGACCTCCACACGTCTGAGTTGCAGCCAGGACTTGCCACTTGCCTCCGCGGGCAGATGACAGACCACAGGGTGTTCCATGTAGACGTGCTGTTCCTGCAGCCAATCGCGCACTTGTAACGTGCCGCAAGAACAGTTGATAGCATTGTGACCCAACTCGAGTTGCTCCAAATGATGCAAATGAGTCAGCTCAATTGGCAGATACGTGATGTCATTGTGCTGCAGATTAAGCACCTGCAAATGCTGTGGCAATTTCAGCAGTTTAGCCGAAGTCAAACGATTGTGTTTCAAATTCAGTTTCTTAATTCGTCTGCTAAAATGTCCCAGCTCGTGGATTTCATTATGCGAAAAGTCCACTGAGGTCACATTAGGCAGCATGTCCAGAACAGTTCCCACTCGTGTTAGTCCCAAGTAGGATAGATCCACGGAATGCACCGGAATCGTGGCGGGCAGTGGCGTCTTCGAATTCTTTAAGCCGTCCGTGCTGTTGCACCTGGCGTGGAGCATCGGCTTGTGGGTGTGCTGCGAGAGGGTGCAGGCGCAGTCCTCAGGGCAGAAGTAGCCGGCGGATGGAGCAGCGGGTGCGGGGGAGGCATTAACTGCACATACGCAGAGCAGCAGGGACAGGACCAAGGCCATAAAAACTGGCAGGTTAGAGCGCTCCATGACTAGGGAATGGATTGATCACAAGGCTGACTCCGTTATAATCTGCAAACAAAAGATATATATTTTGTTAATAAACTTGTTTGAGAACATAGGAGGAAGCATTACAAATAGATGATCCTATACAGAAGAAGAATAATAAAATGGACGTTCTTATGTGTAAGAGAATGGCTGTTACCGAACTTAACCGTCAACGAATTCTAGCCAACTAATAGCTTGTATCTAGCTTGTTCCATGAGCTTTGAACACACGTTACGTCATTCGCTTACTCGCTCTATTTTCGTAACTCTCCCTGTTTCCGTTGCTGTTGCTTCTGCTCCTAGAGGCGTGCCTATCGATAACCGTTATCATGATTAGATTTGTTATCGCTCTAAGCATAGGGAATTGACGACATTATCTTGGCTCCGCCAATTAATAATTCTTTTGCTATTTTTTTTCATTCTATTTTTTATATTTTATTGATAAGTTTTTAAGTTTAAACACGACAATTTACGTGGTCTGTGACATCAGCAATGCGGCCACCTGACGCACCTGAAGAACGTTGAGTCAGTTAAAAGAACTTGAAATTTGAAGACTTGTGGAGAGTTACTATTTATAGAGAATTCGTGTATGCTAATAATAAATTAGCAACTGATTAAAACATATCTACAATTATGCTTGAA
This sequence comes from Drosophila parthenogenetica, assembly GCA_035047505.1. Taxonomy (NCBI): domain Eukaryota; kingdom Metazoa; phylum Arthropoda; class Insecta; order Diptera; family Drosophilidae; genus Drosophila; species Drosophila parthenogenetica. Next base: position 9,509,141 of record JAWNPM010000087.1, read on the forward strand.
ACTAAATCAAATACAATATGAGTTTTTTTGAACAGTGTATTAATCTGTCTTATGACTTTCACTGTTTTTTTTTTGCTTTGTTCGTTCTCTTAATTAAGTAAATCACCTGTCAGCATTTGTCTCAGCTACTCTCAACCTACACACACATTATCGTGGAGATAAACACGAAGATAAAGATCAAACTTATGTAGCAAGCAGCTGGATAGGTCAAGGGGTTGAGGTCGGCAAGCAGCTGCTCTACAATAGTATTACTTTATAAATATAGTACATAGTATTTCCAGACTAACGAGCGGCTTGTGCTTTTAATCTCAATCTACTGAGAGTAGCTCTGTGTGTGTGTGTGTGTATCTGTGTGCTCGCCATTTATTAGTTGAGCAACGCAAAATGATTGACGTCTGTCTCGTGGATGCAATTTAAGTGCTATTCGCGCTCTTTCGCCGTCCTGATCATCCCCAATCGCAGTATCTTTCTGACCGCAAAACTCTCGGAGAACAATCAACAATATAAGCGTATAAAGAATCCATTGCACTTGTGATCTTGTAAGCATACACAAATATTAGACAGTTGCCACAAGGTGCACTTGACTGATGAGTGATGGGGCATGACAAGTGGCATGTTCTAGCCAGATAAGATACACAGAAAACAAAAATCCCAACTTAAACCAAGAACCCGCCAATTGTAGTTTCATATTTAAAATTGTTTTGGACAAGTTATTTTTCTTTACGACTTAAACTGAGTAGAGCAAAAAATATAGTAAAGTTGAGAATAAATAGAAATCTGTAAAATCACTGCTAGATGAAATTTGGCAACATTTCATTTAGCGAGCGGTACTTATAGGTTGACAATAGTTTGCTTCTCTTATGCAGTGTCATGCTGATGCATATACACTCCTACAAACACTCGCATACACACACAGTCGAAACAAGCTCTGTTCAGCTGTGCAAAATCCAAGGCCTCAATTTTTGGCAACTTTTCACAGTGCCACGCCAATTTGCCACATTAAAGCCGTGGTGGGACCATTCGATTTCGAGATACCCTGTGTTTAGTGCCTAAGCATGCAAGCATGTATAGAAACATTGTGGCGTTACTTTGAACCAAAAAACGATGAACAGACAGACTGAGGACATTATTTTGCATAAAATCATTCTACCCTTGCAATCTTGTTAGGGTATTTTTATGCCACGGCATGTGCAGCAGCTGCTGCCGCAATCGGTGGCACGTAATTGAGGCGCAGGCGCAGCGTGCTGCGATAATGATGACGCGAATTGAAGCCGCGAACCGTAGCAGAAAATGCCAACTGGAAATGAGGCAGCACATCACATGTAAATCTCAGATGGAGACGGAGTTCTCTAGCGATTTTTTCGTTGTTTCAAGGTCAGTTCCAGACTTGATCGAGTGAACTGACTGTAAAAGACCCTGTACTCACATAATGTTCAGTTTTTTAAATCTTCAGTCTCAAGGTCAACTCCAGATATAAAAGTTGAAAGAGTTGCATTCTTTTGTGGCTGACAGGGATAAAGAGGCAGAGAGTCTTTTCTGACTGTGACATGTGAAAAGTGGTCTTAGCAAATTGTGTTATTACCAGTGCTTAAACATGGCCAAAAACAACTAACAACAACAACAAGTAGTCACAAATGTCTTCTTCAAATGGGCGAGTGTTGACAAATTGCCAAGAGGCTTGTGAAAGACTTTCTCTTCTTCAATTGCCAACTGAAAAGTGGCAAACGGGAAAATGCAAAAAGCCATGAAAATATTGCAACTGCGTTGGCGCATTTATCACAATCTGTCAATTTGCCTTTTTGGCCACCTGCTCAACCAGTTAACGAATTGCAATTGCAATTAATGTGCTTAATTGCATTTTAAATGCGTTTTGTTATCATAAATTAATCATAATTTCACTCAAGTTGCCTTCTTTTTTTTGCAGTGTTGCTTCTTAGATTTCCGTTCTCGGCGACGGGAAGTTGAAATTAGCCGAAAACCAAAGGGAAGGGAGAAGAAGCGAGGGGTAGTGAGCGGGCTGATTTAAATGCGAAATAAGATTCACGAGCTCCAAAACTTCTGGATGCCAAATGACATTAAATGGCAAAATCAACTTAGAACAAAAATTTTGCCAATTTAAGCTAAACGATGACAAATGTCTCGACCTTGACTCAGTGCAACAACGTGTGCTATCGACCTCTAAATACCCTGTTTGATCAATAAAAACATGTATTAAACCAGCCAGACAGTTTAAAGCAAAATACTTCTCGAATGATCATCAGATGAGTTTTTTTCTTCAGTGCATTCACGAATAAGGTTCACTCAGTTCGTAGCTATAGTTATATGTAGTGGTGAGTGTAGGCGTAGTCGCTCTAGACATTAGACTAATCCTGCTTATTTTTCAGAAGTAAATACTAATACAAATCTACAAATAATCAAAAGTATGCAAAATTCGCATGTATTTTTGTGTTGAGATGAGTCCAAATTTAAATTAAATATAGTATTTAATTATACTCCTGCGATTATATTAAATACCAGACAGTAAACACGCTTTGCGCTTGTTTATTTGGGAAATTTTAGTAATTATATTTGAGGTACAATTAAAATCAGGTTCGCTTGTCATTTTCGAAATAAATCGAATCAAGTAATTAAGTGCAAAGTATTTTTATTTTATTTGGGATTATTTAATTGCATTTGCATAATTTTGTATATAAATTTCACTCTCTTTTTATTCATTTTAATTGTCGCTTCCGATTGTCGGCAAACATTTGATGTGAGTCAAGAAACGTAGAACAACAAAGTTTCTCATTTTAGTGCGCAATGGTTAGAAGAGAAATAGATAAACGTATCTCTGTGTGTTGAGTACATTTGAATGTTGTTTAAATATTTGAGAAAACAGAACAAGAATCGTTAAAAATGAAATCATGTGGAGAACGATTTGCAAATTTGTTTGTGGAATTGTGCAAATCTCTGCAAATTGTGAATTGTGCTCGCTGTATAATGTATAATAAAATCTGTTTGCTTTGCTGATTTCGAATATATAGTGGGCTGTCTAACGGTATATAAATAGATATATGCATGATAAAACCACTCAAAGTTAGCTCAATTTAGCGCTTGTATTTCCAATTGAGTGTGCAAAATAAACTACAAAGATCATCAGACAAAAGTGCGACTTTATACGACGTGATGTGGGGCATTTTTAGAAGGGGAATAATGGGCAGTGGTTGGTGAGTTGAGGGGATCGTGCAGACTCAGCGTGTTACGGTTACCGTTAAATTTTGGGGTCATTCATAGCCGATTCTCTGGTTTATTGAACCGCCGCCAATTCTACAACTCTGGATTTGTTGCCTTTCTTCTGCAGCTTGTTCTTCATCTTCCTCTTCCTCTTATTCTTCTGCAATTTGCTTTCGATTTCTCTCTCTCTTTCGCTATCTTTTGACTGTGTATTTTCTTTGACCGCTTTACGCAGTCGAAATGATGACGCGCAGCAATTAAAACATCAGGTGATTTTGTTGCCTTTACCTGCGAGCTTTTTGCATAAAATCACACACACTCACACACACACACATAGGGGAATAGGTTGAAAGGCAGATACACAGTGTATTGTGACTTGAATGACGTTTAAGCTGAGAGAGAAGCGTCTTATGACTCAGACACCTAAAGTTTTGATCGATGAAGCTTGTTTAGACTCTGTAGTAGTGACCAGTAGAGGGTCTGCTAGAATTGTCGGGCGGGGATTGGCAGACAAAAGGGGTTCCTTAAATATTTGTACTTGAACCAAATACTTCTGATTAATTTCGCAATAAGTTAGAAGAACAGGGTCTTTGACAGTCACGCTCACTCGTCTGTAGCCTTTACTGTGGTTTGCTGTCATTCACAAAGCAAAGTAAAAATAGAAATAGGAATAATAATAGCAGCAAAACGCCGAACACAGTTCATTCAAGGCGAACTGCGAATTTTACAAAGTCATGTCGTCATAGAAAACGAGCTCTCAGAGTTTTGCGATAACTTGTGGGCAGGTAAGCACTCAGACGAACTCACACACACGCACACTTAGTCATATCTGTACACTCTCCCAAACTTTTAGCGGGTTTATAGCTAAAGAGCGGCGAGCCAAAGACAATTAGCATACGTGTTATTTGTAATGTGGTTTTGTTCTCGGTCTGCAACCAAACTGTGAACTGCACTCTTCTGTGGGTCTGTGGATCTTATGACCCAAATTCGTAGCGCCCTGTCTGAGTTTTATAGAGGGTTTCAATTTGCCAATTAGGCAGTTTATTTCGAGTCTGCGAAAAGTGTGGCAATCCCACAATCAATCGACAATCAAGCACAATATAATGAGCCTTATTTAAAGCGACTCGTAACCTGAAAACCATTTTATTAATAAAGCCAAAAGCGAACCTAAAACAAAAAAAACTTTAAGGCGATAATACAGACAATGAAAGACCCTGTATTTATTCTGGATCTCATACACTTGTAACGCACAATCAATAGTAAAAACATTGATTTCTTACCACCTTCAGACAGAAATGAGTTTTCTGACACCCCTTATAGACCCTGCAGTCTTTCTGGGTTCGCGGCTTAAAAAAAAAGTTACGACGGCAAGTGATTTTATTGATTTCCACGAAAAGTACGAGTTCATAAAAAAGAAACCAATCTTCAGATACATACGTAACTAAAATGTGAGTTTCGCACCGAACAAAAACCCAAAAACCAAAAAAAGCAACGCATAAGCAAAAATTATGTGAATTATGCAAAACGTGTTGTTGCTCAGACGAAATAACGCCCAAAAACGCCAAAGTAAAACACAAAACGTGGAGTCAATGCACCACCAGAGTTTCACATTACGTATGCAACCCATTGGCCACGGGAAACTAAAATGTTTGACCCTGTAAAATGTGTTTCTATTGTTAGTATGCACACATTTTCATTGAACTTGAACCTATCAAAATCAATCTAAATTTTCTGTGCCTCCCTTTCCCTTCCTGCCCACTTTCTTGGCGAGCTGCCAGAAAGCAGAGAATTGAATCACACTCAGAGGGAAAAATTGTAGAGGAAAACCAGCACACTTTAATAGTCAGAAAAATGAATCACAAAAATAATATATTATTATATATTTCTGGTAGACATTCCAAACATAACTTACCTGGGAAAAGTAAAAATCCCCAAAGATAATAATAATACTTATTCAACTGGAATAAACACCTCTTTTTTTTTGGGGAAAGTTGAGGAGAGCAATTTGAAAGGAAAGGTAAACTCAAATCCCCTTTTTCCCGCTTCAAAATTCACTGATCGTTAAGTAACTGTACTAAAATTTTTATTATTTATTTTGAAATCGGGAAACTGCATACTTTTTACTGCTACTGTGGCTAAAAGCATTAAATCAACCCAAAAAAAATTTCAAGTATTTTGAAATCAACAAAATTCAATTGATTTTTCAAATTTTTTTGTATTTTGTGCTGGCTAAACTTTTGATTTTCCTTTTTAGGTATAATTAGATTACTTTTAATATGTACCCAGTTTTAGAGAGGTTAAAGAAGTTAGTTCATCAAGCTAAATATAGCCAGATATTTTGGAAGCAGTACGGCTGCAAAGAGAAAGGTGATCAGCAACAACAATTCAATTTTTTCACATCGATTATTATTTCATATTAATTCAGTTATGGCTCTCGATCCGGTTATATATAAAGTGCACATCACACTGAGATCAAAAATCAGAAAACAGACAACAGAAATAAGAAATCAGGCGACTTTGACACCCACGACTAAAGTTAATCGCGGTGACAGCAAACGCCTACGTAAATCATTGTCTTTTGGCATAGATACAAAGATACATTTGCATAGACAGATACAGCTACAGCTACAGATGCAGGTACAGATACTTTTTGACTTGTGCCAAATGATCTGCACTTTTCTCGACACTTTTCAATGAAAGTCTATGTAAATTGGGCGCCAGACACTTAAACTGCTATACTTTGTCTGGCCTTGGTTTCGTAATACTCTCATGGCTTTATGCCTAGTCTAAAATGGCGAATTGAGCCGCTTAGCGGTAACAAGCAGTTCATATAACAAGCCACAGTCTAACGGCCGAGATTTACTCTGATTTGTGAACTTCTTTGTGCAAAGTACAATGAAATAGTTAACTGACAATTAGCATAAGATACAAAAGCATTTGTTGAACAGTTTAGATACTATTAGCATATGAAGTGATAGCCACTATGCAACACTATAGCAACTTTACAGATCAGTGTTCCATGGGCTCATTAGACCCATTAGCCTGCCACACAATGATTAGTAACTGCTAATACTACAGCCAGGAACTGTAGAACACCATAGACTATTTCCGATAACCTTGAGGTTTATGCTCAAAGTGCAGCAGAGAATTAATCAGTGGATGTATATAAGTATCTGTTAATCGGTTGTTATCCAATAAGTACTATATAGTATAGTTCTAGGCAATCAGACGTTTCATTGAGCTGAATGTGATTAGAATTACATTAATTTACGGTTCAGAAGTCGACAGTTAATCAATGCGTTATAATTGTTAACATTTCCAACAAGTTCTCGGGTCGCACAAGCCACAAATGAGAAACAAAACGAGAAGAAACAGAGATACACTGGGAGAGATACTAATAGTTTAGCTAAATAATTAACTACAGCTGCGTTAATTGGCGAACAACGACGTAGACTTGCAGAACTTTGGATGATCATGAAATGAAATCCCCTGCTGAGTTCCCTGGAATAACCGACTTGTAGATTTAAGATGTTTGGCATGAGATCGGATTGGATGACATTGATAAAACTAATAAAGCTAATATACACTGTACTCTTGCTGCATACAGGGTCCAACAACTTAATTGATCTCTGCCCAAAACCCAAACGAAAATAAATAAATTTGCGTGGGTTTCTTTTCTTCTTTTTCTTTTGTGTCTGTTTTTGGTAAAGTTCAGAGTGTGTTTTTTGATCACTGTGCTATTTTAAGCCCTGACTAACCCGAAGACCTTCCAACTAATGTGAATCACACTAATTAACACTTCAAATACTTCCGATAAAAATTGCAATTAACTTGAACTCGATTGTTGAATTCGCATGTGTCTCGAGGTTAATAAAAGCAAAAGTGATTAATTGTGTTGAACGAACTATTGAACTGCTGTACAGCTAAACAGCATCCGAACTGAACATTTTGATTTTCGCAACTCAATCGAATAACAATTTGTTGTCGGCCATAAAATCTTGGAGCACGCCATAAATATATCCAATTGTTGCATGAAATTATTGGGCAATAGCACCTGCCAAATGCATTCTGGCGGACTCTGACTCTATACCTCTGGCTGTTTGTCTATGCAATGTGGGTAAACTGGACTCCTTACACTCCACAACACAACACAAAAATATGTTAAGTTGTATACTTTAAGAAGAAGTTTAAACTGGTTCTATTTCGAACTCGTTTAGCCTAGATTAAAAATTGCAAATGTTGTAGGACACTGTTGTTAACAACACGTGTGCACAGGCCAGACAATCACACACACATACACACCCAAACAGTAAGCTTTTTGTGCAGACCAGTGTTGGCAACAATTGGTTAAGTCCAGATAAACTCTAAGAAGACGATATAAAGAGAATTTTTAAGAATTAATATTTGTGCTCTTTCATAAAACCCTGCTCGAAAAACGGCTGAAACGACTGCACGATTGCGGTCACTTTATGGGTGATATAAGCCTGCGGTTAAGATTTGGTAGCAGTTTAATAAACTATGTTTAAATACAGTATCTGTGAGGCTGTCGTTTATTGTGGGGAGCCAAGAAGATCGCATGATCCGATCTCTGATGTTGCCAGTTGTTTTTACCCAGTTGCTTCTTCTTCTTTTAACCAGTTGACACGTTAAGAGCACGCACGTTTTGTGGCCATTCAAGTGGCCAAGACTCGAGCCATTTGGCCATTGGTATTGGCAGTAGCTGCCGAATGCTTCAAAGCCGCTTGAATGCAGTTAAAAGCCAACAGCCAAAACTAACTATCGATCGAGAATAAATAATTACTTTCGAAAGCCGAATTTCTGTTACTCTTCAGTCTGTTACAATCAATGAGTCATGAAGTGTATGAAAAATTGTTTGAGATATCTCCTCTTTTATGTTATAATGTTATTAACAAAACTCCTCTCTGGAAGGGTATGATAATAGAGACAGTGCGAGAAAGAGGGGAGGGGGGTGGAGTGAACGGGACAGAGGCAAAGCACTTGACAGTTATGACAACTTTCAGCATTGATTTGGTTTGCTTTGCTTTAAGGCCAATTTGCCGGCCGGTACCTCTACTTCAGCCTGTGTATGTTTTTGTGTGCCGGTGCCAATGCCGATGACGATCTCAATGCCGATGCCGATGACGACGAAGCTGCCGGCACCCACTGTTCAACAAAAAAAAGGCTAACAAAAGCTATGGCAACTTTACAATCTGGTTATTTTTCTCAACTGGTTTCGAAACGATCGTGATCATTATGATCGTGACAATGATGATTATGTCTAAGCTGAAACGATCGAATCAAACTTTAAGTTTGGAATCTCAACTAAATTGGGATTTATCAACTGCAAATTTGGCCATGCCAATGCAATGCGAGTGACATAGCAAACAGCTTAATTTGGTCTCCCAAATGTGATCTTGGATCATGCAAATGTGCTGGCTGATTACCTTTTATAAGACATAAATGGTCGACAGTCCGTTCCAGACCTGCAACAAAAAACAAAAAGCACAAAGCTCAGTAAATCTCAAATCGAAAGTGCACACACATAGACAGAGGCTACACAGATACATAGACATAGATACAAGTGCAATCCCAGAGTCGTTTGCATTCGAAATGGCAAAATGACAAAATGACTTGCACAAAGTGTGCATAGATATGCAGTCAGTAGTCAGTATTATTATCATCAGTGATGTCAGCTTTTTTTGGCCAGAAAGCAAATAAAGCTGAAACTTGAACTGATGTTTTTACTGAAACTTTTATTTTATAGTTTAATAAATAAGATATTTAATTTCCAGCTGAGTTAAAATATTTCAATCAAACTTTGAATAAAAAGCTAGATTTGTTTTGGAAATTGGCATCACTGGGTTTTTCTTATACTCATTTTTACTTAATTATTATTTAGCCTGCTGCTGACTTTGATTTTAATTGTTTATAATTAGCGCTTTAATTGCTGGCGTCTAAATACACTTTTAACGAACTTTGTCATTTGGCAGCCTTTCAGTCTTTCAATATTTGCAAATCCCAATTACAGGTAACCGAGTGTGAAAGTTGCTCGTAGTAAATGAAAGGAGTGAAAATGCACCATGCAAAATGGGAGTCCAGTTCAAGGTTGCAACTTGCTACATGCAACTCGCAACTGCCTCTGTCTCTGTTTGTGCAGTTTCCACACCTTTATCAAGGCCAAATAAAAATTTGAGTACACCTGCTTGAGTACAAGTTTCATATTTAAATCATTGTTTTTAAAAATTGCCTTTTCAGCATATTCTAAGCATTGAATTCCCACAGGTTTTGTCAAACTTAACTGGTTTTCTAGCGAATTATTTGACCATTTAGTAGTGACTTGATGTTCAACTAAATTCCAAGTAAATTCCAAGTAAAGCGACTGGGCTAAAAGCTAAACTTAATCATAATCAAAAGAAAAGGCATTTCCCATACAAATCAGCGCCCTAATGAGACGCCTTCTCTTGTCGTAGCACATGAAAGAGTGTCAAGCGAATTTGTTTGTTTGTCTGCTTGTCTGATCGCTGATTAATATGCGTCGAGCGTGCCCAACATATTGTCACGTAACTGGACAAAACAGCCTACTGAATACAACCTACTGCAGATTACTCATACGCTGTGTAGACCGAGCAACAGAATGAAATGAGCATGAAACTTTGACTGGCATCACCGCAAGCGGTTGGATCGATTGGATCCATTTCACTATCAGCTATAGCTACAGCAACAGATACAACTACGACTATAGATACAGATACAGCTACTGCTACTGCATCCAACGCAGTTGTAATCCCAGACGAGGTCGCAATGCTCCACATTTCATGCCATTTAAAAATTATTAAAAAATATTACTAGTAGGAAGAGTTAAACTTAGCGACTGCTAAAGACCCTGTACGTATAGACAGTTGTCCCTAGCCCTTACAGACTCTGACATCAAGTGGATTAAACTATTATTACACTGAACACAATGCGTACCCAGAATGATCTTGCAAATTTATAGACGACCTTCAGTATCAACGTAGCAGACAGACCCTTTGTGCTTTTGATGTACAGGGTCTAAAACTGAACGGTTGCCCGTGTCTGCCTTTGATTTGCCTTTGCCGTTGCCAATTGACGAAATTGCTCAGCGTGGGCTATAAATATCCCAAATGCAAATTTGCTTTTATTGATCAACAAATATGAAAAATTGGCAGAAACGACTGAAATAATCAGAACATTATTTGCTTTTTTTTTGGGTAAATCCCATTGCATGAAAATAGTTTAAAAACAATTATTCCGAAACATGTTATTTAACAGGGAAACATAGGCGATCTTGAAAAAAGAAACTTTAATTAATTAGCAACAGTAAAGTCAGTCCCAGGAGCTTATCTTATCGGCCGGGTACTACGGGAAAACGCTCAACTAATTATAGAACTGGCTGGTAACTCATGTCCCCAGAGTCTTGTATGTGGAGTGTTAAGCCTCGGATTTCATTTACTTAACTTAATTTCTATTTACATTTGATTTTAAGACTTAAGAAACTCACAAAGAGTACAGTGTGTATTCCTTTATTGTTCCACAAAAAGCACAGAGTCTCTAACAGTCTTTCAGTTCTTTCCGCTGTTGAGCAACTCTTAAAACGCTTTGTTTTGATTGTGCCTCGATAGGTGCGTGTCATGCGCTATCGAAACATTTGTTGCTCATCCCCCAAAAAAGCAGTGCGTTATCAAATGTATCTATTGGGCACAAGGTTGACATAACGACCAAATGGGTCTCAGTTTTGTGGTTCTGTTATTTTTGAAGTGCATCAATGTTTACACAACGTTTCAAGCGTTTGTGTTGCAAGCTGTTGCAGCGACGATGTCGCCACCAAATCTTGTTTATTTTGGAGAGAAGCACTTGCCACCAATACTCCGATTGCAGAATCCGAAGCGAAATCGAAATAAAATACCAACGGAGTCCAGAAAGCCGATACTCCAGACTCTGGACGCCTCAGCGTATGAGTAATGCCATTAAACAACAATTATTATCGTTCATGTGCCCAGTAAACAACCAATTGAATTCACTTCCTGCATTCTATATTTAACCTCAAGAATTCTATTCTACTTCAGGTAAAACACTTCTAAAATTTTACTAGAACGCATGTAACGCGTAATCAAAAATATTCGGAACTAATAAATTCTTAGTGGTCGTAAAATCAAAATTCTATATAATTTTTTGTTAAGGCTGTGAACAGTTTTGTATCTTTGCATTTAAGTAGCAACGCTGATCATTCAGCAGAGAAAAAGAATTGAATTTAAACAGTTTTTGCTGGGAACTTCCCAATTTTCCATAAAACAAAGCGGAAGTAACAAATATTAAAAGTTGTCATCGACATATATATCTTTATCGTTATCGCAAGCGATATCGTTATCGTAACCGTTGTCTTTTCGCTTGTCTGTAGAAGAGTTTTTTGGCGTGACTTACACACACATACACTCACACACACCTACGAAGATATTTTCGCAGGCGTCTGTTTAAGTTATTGGCCATAAAAAGTTGTTCGTTGAAACTTGGCCGAGAGCACTCACACATTTCTGTGAATTATGCGCCACAAATTAGCACCTGTCTGGCTCTGAGTATCGAGACTGAGTCCCACACACATACACATGTTCCAGAGAACGACAACAATTGCGTAATCGGTCTCTCTCTCTCTCTCTCTCTCTCTCTCTCTCTCTCTCTCTCTCTCTCTCACGGACCAGGTGTATCATGTGTGCAGATATTTTCATTCGAATTCTCAATAAGTTGTGACTGTAATCTATATAATCTGATGACAAGAACTGATTTTAATACATTTTTGCCTACAAACGAGCATAACGACTGTTAAAAGCCCTGTGGAGACTCTATCTATCCTCTGAGATCCAAGATCGAAATGCCTGTTTAGGCTGAGCAGAGCCCCATATACTTTATGTGCCACTTCTCAATCTTTCAATTTCGCCTACTTTTGTTCCGACAAACGCCATAAGCCCTGTGCTCTTTTCAAGTACAGGGTCTGAAAACTGTATAAACTGGAACTGTGTTGATTTGTAAACTGAAAGATTACTGATTACAAATAGTTTCCGCACTGAAACGAAAGAATCTTTTTGCCACACGCAACAAATTGATACACAGATACAGATACATATGTATCCGTATCTATTGGGCGATCAGACACGAGTTGTGTGTATGTGTGTGTGCTTTTTACGTGAAGTGCGAGTGCCCATAATATTTTCAAGATTTCACATGAATGTTGACCGCTTGATTCAGTGAGTTTTCACAATGTCTTAACACTGTAATCGCAAAAAAGAGTTTTTATTTATTATTTCACTTGGTTTTTTATTTTTTGTTGCTGTGGCGCTTAAGTAATTTTAAGTGCCTGGTCTGCCCGGGGTTAATTTAAGGTTTATTCCTCACTCGCTTCGTTTCGTGGCTTTTTGTAGCAATTATATAACAATAACTGTGGCTCTTACTCTAACTGTTGTTGTTGGTAGTCGCTTGTTGTTGTTGAGAAACAGGGTCAAGTTTGCCGCAGATCAGCGCCAACCGCAAAAAGACGAGTAGAAAACGCCAAAAGGGCGGGAATCGACTGTCAGGGACCCTGTAGCAAGCTCAGGAAATCAAATCAAAATAATCTAGGCATTCCTTGACTTAATAAATTTTACAGTGAAAAAAGCATTGATAGGTTTGTTAGCTTCTTTTGCTATTTAAGATTCAAAAACTTTATACACCCTCTGAACTTTCTTTTCATGTACAGGGTCTAAAAACACAAATAAAATTATAGGTAATAAAAGAGCTAAAAAATCGAGAAGCACAACTGGAAACTCAAAACTCATCGCAAGTGCAACTTCAACCCAAGCTGCAAATTGCATAAACGCTCCGATTTCATGGCTTTAACTTTAACTTTAACTTTGGCTTAAGTCATGCGATTCCCAAGTGAATTTTTTAATTTAAATTTTATTGCGGGCTTTCAGATGAATCGATTGTCGATAGAATTATAGTAACACATTTAAAACACTGCCTTTAATTAACATAAAATATATATACACACATATATGTATAGATTTTGCACACACAAAGCACGCGAGTTGTTTTTTGCGTTATCAGCGGGCAGCATTAACTTAGCACTTGATTAGACCTTGATCTTAGATAACACTCGATTGAAGGGGTTTAATTTTAACTCACACAGAATGTTTTTCGAAATATTTTATATTTTCTCACTTTTCAATTTTTGTTTATAAAGTTCATTAGTTGTTGGCATATATTTATCTATCTGTAGATAATTAAAACACTTTTTCTAGCTATTTGAATATATACTGTATACGTATATAACATATATACTACATATAATTGTATAAGAATGTATATTTTGATATACTTTTCTTGTTTTATTGTATTTTGCACAGCCACAAGATCAGTTTTTCTTTCTTTTATTATTTCTTTGAATTGAATTTGAATTGTTTTCACTGAAAGTCCTTCAAAGCATTTTTGCGATCTTCAAGATTGAAGAACTGGCAAAAATGGCAACTGGCAAACTGACGAGCTGCCTGGCTGTGTTCAGACTGCGTTCGCGTGCGCTATCAACTTTGGTTTCGGCGCTAAATAAAAGCATTTCACATTAAAGATACAACAAAAAGAATTCCGAAAACGAGCATGAACCCGAAAAGTCTCAGCAGCCGCGAGAAATGTCACCGAAACCTGAGCGAAAGCAAAAGCAAAAAGAGAGGACAGGAGAGCAGAAGACAGCGGCAAGGAGAGCAGAGTAGAGTGAACAAACAAGAACAAACAAAATTGCAGCCGCATCGAAAGAACATAAATTGCTTTCTATCTGTATCTGCATCTTAGTCTGGGTACTTTGATTTTAATTTTTCGGTATCTGTATCTCGTATGTGTGTAAGTCTGCATTATTTTGGTTTGGTTTATTGTGGCTACTTTTAATTACCTAGGGAACACAGAGCGGCAGTGATGGGTGCTGGGTGGTGGTGCTAGGGGAGCTGGCTATCTCCCTCTAACTTGACACACGCGCACACTACAATACCGTGTCACGACACGACACGACCACGATCAGAGCCAAAAAATTCAGTTTTGCCGCGCTGATTGTCGCAGCTGCGAATCACGAATTACGAATCGCGGCGAAACAAAGTAACTGTCTGGGACAGACTGGCGGACTGGGACTGATTGGCCAGAGCTTTGCGTAGCGTTGTATCACGGATCACAGAGCACGCAGACACAAACGACCGTTCGATGAGAACGCTTAATGCCGAATAAACTCAGTGCTAAAACCTTCGCGCAAACTGACACTGAGTAAACCGAACTGAAACTCCGCCACCGGTTCACACACATATAAATACACGCAGGCAGTGAGAGAGAGGGAGAGCAGGAGCGCGAGAGTACGACCCGGCAGAGAGTCAAAGCACACAAGCAGAGAGCTAAAGCTGGAGCTGGAGTGAGCTTCGATGAGCAAAACTGTTGATCTCTTGCTGAGCGCAAAAAAGACACGCTGTGTGTGTAATTGCATATGTATGTGTGCGCGTATGTGTTTATGTGTGTGTGTATGTGCTGCTGCCATTTCTAGTGTCATTATTGCCTCATTAAACACGTGGAGAGCTCACATAGTTACAGCTGCGAGCACAATTGCTAAAGTTATGAAATATTTATGGAGTATATGGAGTAAATAACTCACTCAATCAAACGAAGTGAGTGCTAAAATTCTCGCTGCTTATCAGTATCGATAGGCCGAAAGATAGAGTGGGAAAGAAAATGACAATTGACTGAGTCTTTCAACTTTTAGCAATATTCTTATCAATTTTAATATTTATTTTCAGTTCGCAGAACTTGCATGCGTTTCCTCACACCTTATATAAAAATATATATATATTACATACTTAAAGTTAAAACTTTGGGTGTTAGTTGCAACCAACACCCAGTCGTATCTTATCAGTGCCATATCTCGTACTGCTGATAAGTCTCTCTCTCTGTCACCAAGTCTCTGCGTTCAGTTGCAGTTTTCAAATTTTGTTTGCGTGTCTGGCCAATTATGTTCTGAGGTAACAACTAAAGGGAAATAAGAGAATAATAGAATCATAGAAGAATAGAAAATTCTGTGTGGGTGGCTTTGTTTACGTTTTAGTGGGTTTCTGGGTCAAAGTTAACAGTTTCTGACTAAGTAAAGTGCGTTCTATCATTGTTTTAGGCATAGTCATAGAGAGGAGCGAGAGAAAGATTGATAGCTAGTTGGGTATATCGAATAGAGCGGGGAAAGTACTAATATTTTGAAAAGAAAACAAAAACATTTCAAAAATTAATCAAAAATGTTTTTAAGATTTTTATACTAAACATTTTAAGAAATTCATTTATCTTTAGTACTAAATATGTACCCAAATTATAAGTGGGTCTTTACTGCAATCCAAAAGTTAAAATTTGTTAAGTTTTCTCAGCTTAAAAATCACATGCTTGCTTTTCTTCCAAATTGAGTTTTTTTTCGCAAGTTTCCTATACCCAAAACCCGAAGAACCAAAGAAAAAAGAACCAGAGGCAGAGGCAGCTGAGTGGCAAAACTTGTGTTAATACCAATGTTAAATATTTGAGTTTGAATTTATCTTATCGCCATATCTCGCACACATTTCGTGAGTCTGATACAGCGTTACGTGTATTTGCTCAACCAGGTACGTGTACGGAGTGTACTCGAACTTGTACTCATACTCATATTCGTACTCTTATTCATACTCATATTTATAGTCATTCTCATTTTCTAACTCGATGATATCACCCTACAATCTATGCCGAAAATGCACAGTTCAAACTAGTGTAGAGTATCTTTTTGATGTACTTACATGGAACAAAAACTATCTTAAGCTGACTGTTTATTTTCAGCGCTTAAAAATGTACCCGATGTTTAATTAAACAGATTCTAAATTTTGGTCTGGCAAAAAAGGCTTATCTCATCAGCGAAATATTCGTCTTTTTTTTTAATCATAAAACAGAAATACCAGAAGGCATGGCATGTATGATATTTGCCTTTAACCTTAGAAAAAAGCTAAATAAGATGTGAGGCAGAGAGATTTCCAACAGCTCAACTATGCGTTACCCTGTACTGCACACTTGTTGCCAATTTATTAACTCAATGGATGATTATCTGATTTTCTTGAAACTTTCTGAATCGCTTTATACCTCAAGTCTTAGTTCTTCGTCGTGTATACCCCACTCTGGGGGCTGTGTCGTTAAATATACGCATTTATATCCATGGGCTTTGTTTATCTTATTGCCGATAGTTGCTGGAAGGCAAATCGGGTTAAAGATATAAAGACCCTCACCTGCCTGAATCGGGTGTCTGTATCTTTTGCATATGGTACTCGTACGTCAATTGTATCGGAAGTGTCCAGTAGCTGGCAAAAAACAGGTCTGATAAAAGCAGCACAAGACTTGAATGAAATTTTGTTTTGTTTTTGTTTGAGAACACCCAAAATTTGAATTGCAAATAAGTTTAACCTTGAAGATCTGACGTCAGACGGTGAGAAGATCACGGCAGATTCACAGCTGTCTATATAAACTAAAGATATGTATAAGCGTCTATAGCTGATCGAATGTCGTCATTAAAATTATGATAATATAGATAATATGGAAGAAAGATAGAATTCTGAATAGAGTGATAACATCTGAAACTAGAAGTTGTTTGTCACTGGCATTGTATCAAATGATTGTTTGATTAAAATATATATACTCGTATACCTAGTTCCATATCACACCCCTTGAGTTGCATAACTTTGTTTGTACTCAGTCAATATATACTTATGTACTTATAACTGGGGAATAGGATACAATTAATAAACACAAACTGGAGCTGATAATTAATTACTGGTTTCCCTTTTCCCACTCACTATTCACATCTAATTAAGTAAATAACTTATTTATTTTTTTGTTTTGTTTTGTTTAGCAAATTAAACACGAATTTCGATTAGATAATTTTAAGTTTATTTATAGTTTGCTTTAAACTTACACATTATTTTATTAATCGCTACTCAAGGTCACTTGGAAAGTGTCCAAATTTACAGAACTCTCTTTGAGGGAATGCGACTTTTTTATTGAATTTCTCGATTAGATAGTCGTGATATTTATTAATACCATTAGCTTACTTTAAATGACAAATAAATTTAAAACTTGTGACACTCAAATCAGAGCACATAACTTCTTTCTGGTAATCGTAAACCCTCTAAATATTATATAATACCGGTGTGTGTTGTGCAATAACACTTGTTTCTCAGCCAGAAGATACTTTAATACAAGTATCTATTTCAAGTGCTTGTTTTTCTTGTTACTAATAGTTCTAAGTAGCTGTAATTAAGCTTGTGTTTGGGCAGAGTTTGCACTGCAATTCATTTTAGATATATTACACCGATCTTCCACATTCTTTCAGTGGAAAAATGACCATTTCACCAAAAAAAAACAAAACTTTTGCTTACTCAATCGATCAGATGCAGGCACATGACTAACTTTTAGCAGGTGATACCATTGTTGACAAGTTTTGACACTGTGATTAAAGTTAATTTAAGTTAATATTGATTTACTTTTCCGATATGATATCACACCAAATTGTGCATTTACTATACTTTTTTTTTTTAAATTCTTTCTAAAGATTAATTTACCCTATTTCTTTCATTACTCAAATTTCAATTAAACTTTTCGCTGAATCGTTATTAAAACTGAAACCTCACTTTATTCTACCAATTCAGCTCAAGATTAGTTTTCTGTTTGTATAGTCTGACTAGCGGGTTCATTAGACCCTGTAATTAAAAAGAGTGCAGGGTTTGCTAGGCTTGGAAACCAAATAAAGTCATCCATAATTTCGGATTAATCTGATATATCTGCTACAGAAATATTCAGTCTAGCCTCTGCATGTCACATTAATTATGTGGTACTGGTCTACATTACTGTTCCAGAATGAGAACAGGGTCTTTCACTGTCGGCATTTCCCACTAATTTCTTATTCGCTTTTGATTTCCGCGTCGAGCACAGTTCTGCGGCTTTTGCAGTTAACCTAAATGAGCAATTTTATAGACTCTCCCGGTATTTGTTTTCATTTTCATCTGCGAGACTAACTGGCTGACTGACTGCCTGACTTACTGACTGACTGACAGAGTGATAGAGAGACAATGGAGTTAGGCAAATGAGCTGCACTGAACCGGAAACACACAATTAACCGTCAATCCCAATCGCAGCTAAGTTTCATAACCAATTGCATCGAAATCGCTTCAATCCAATCGTCTATAAATCGGTTAAAGACTCTACTTGCACCCAAACGCGGCTCTCGACCCTTCCATTCAAGGTGCAGTAGTCAAGCCGTAAACGTAAATATGGAAAGCGCCAATTTGGAGACAGACAGATCTAAGAGACGTGCTCGCTCCGATCCGATCCGATCCATTGAGTGCTGGTCACTGTGTGAGGTGTAATTCCTCGATGGGAACTACTAGAAAAAATTGAAGTTCATCATGCGAATCGACTGTAACAGACCCTGTACTATGGTGCCTCTAGTATTCTAATATGAGTGTACTAGGCCACACCCACAAATGCCTGCTAACACAGAGATTACCCTTGATGGTAGCTGATTACAGGGTCTCAAATGAAACAACACGAAATATTTTGAGGTGGAAGCATTAATTGTTTTTACGTGCTGTTCTATAAAAGCATGTTCATCGGCTGCCTTCTGTCCTCTTCTCTTCTCTTCCCTCCCATCTCTCTCCTCGCTTCTGTAGTCGGTGATTCAAATAAACATAAGTATCACTATGAAATTATGATCCACCAGCGACGTGATCCCCAATTTGGGTTTTCAGTTTTGGGTTTTAGGCGTGGCCCCCTTTCCCCTCCTCCTTTTCGACCCTTTTTTGGGACAGCTGTTGCTATCACCGATTACAGTTACATTTTGCTGACGACTCTTCATTCCAAAATGCCATGATAATGTTGTAAAATTAGTCAGTTAATTCATATACTCGTAACTGTAGTTACACTTTTGGACGCATTCCTAGAACGGGATTGAATTCGCATCGATGGCGGAATTATGTTTCTATAGCCAAATTCTATTAATCAGATATTTTGCTCAAGACAAATTGTTGGCAATTAATTAAATTGTTAGTCATTTGATAAGCGATTTGTTCAGCTCAGAGAAAAGCTGCAAGCATCTGCATCTCTACATGTATCTTTGTATCTGTGTGAATCTGTACCTGTATCTGCAATAAGCCATCGTCATATGCAAATGAGATTTGCAGGTGGTCGCTAATCAAGAGTCATTGTACAACTAACGTAGAGCTCTGCATGGTAATCAGGCCAAGAATCAACTAACTTCGCTTGCACCGCGAGCCCAGTTCTAGACAATCTACAGAACTGTCTACTGTCCACAGTCCACAGTCCAGAGCCCATCCGGTTTTTCACTAGTGACTTTAACTAACTAGTCGACGCCGAGTAATGAACTTGATTTTACCGTTTAGCTGGGTCAAGGTCAAATTCATAGCTAAATAAGCGTTGACCACGTTTCGTTTTCATTGGCGTCTATCGGCAACAAATCAAGGAAGCTGACGATAGCGGAAAACAGCTGGAAAGCTTATACTATATTTGCTGGTCGAAAAAAATAGATTTAACGAATTTCGACTTACATGTCAGTTGTTTTTGCCACCTGTTGCAGATTTCCTCGGCTTACGGTAAACTCCAGAAAAAGGCTAAATTGGCAACACTGGACGTTGCATGCTTTATTTGGTGCTGCATTGCAAGCCGCGTTCCTTTGCTGTGCTTTGATTTTATTTATGCGTCAAACACAACACAAAAAAATACACAATAACAAAAACAACAAAAAACGAGTACGAAATACACGAAGCTGAGATTTTTCACAAGAAACTTTTCATGTGAAGGTGAAACAATGCAAGGCACAGGCGCAGGCGCTGCCTTATGCCACATGCCACATGCGCCTTGTTGTGGTAACTGGGGAATGACCATCTGACGTTTGCGTGACAGGCGCGGTAACATCCAGACATTGATTTGACTTTGTCTTCGACCAGTTACCAATTTTGGCAACAAGACTTTCATTTATTGTTTTGCTTTGACTCCCAGATTGCTGACTATTCACATTAAGGGTATTCCAACAGATGTCAACGTTGTGTACCGCGCACAAAACATAAATTTAGGCCAAGCCGATTTATGGTTAAAACACACACTTACACTTAAAGCCTTTAAAGAGCAAAATCGCGTTTAAAAAGTAAGCCTAAAAGTATGCTATCATTAATGTGGACATGCATTGCACTTCCCCCATTAATAGCGGGCTGCGCGCACTTTTACTCACGTTCCTACTATTTTCGCGGCCACTAGCAAATGTGCTCCCACCGATATTTATTTTAATTTCCAGCATGGGTTTGGGAATTTATCATTGCTAAATGGTACCTTCTAAATGTGTTCGCGTATTAAACCCAGTTCGAATACTACTCAGCTACTTCTAAAATTTAAAACATACCTTTCCTTGTGCACCGCTTGTGTGCCATTTTTTCTGCAAGATTAACCGTTATCTGGTTTGATTCGTATTTCTTATTTTCACAACTTTCGAATACTGTGGTGTCTTTGTTCACCTGCATCGCCCGCCGCCTGCAGTTTATTTTTTGTTTGTGAAACATTTGTGTTGATACGATGCTTTCCGTTTTGTTTTTTTGCGAATAAAATCATGACATAGCGCGTTTAAATTATTGTACGAAAGGAAAACTAAGCTCCCAGAGACGCACACGGTTGCATCTTCTTATCCGATAGTCGACTGTTGCGAAAACCATCGGCATTGCACGTAGTCGATAGCTGATTGTTGGATAACCATCGCATTAGGTTGACAATGTAATCGATACTTCACGAGTTGCAATCGACAATCGTAGCGACCGGCGATTGTCGCCTGGTGCAATTTCGTGATTTCTTCAACAGTTGCGATCATTGAACATGGATTTGCCATTAAACGAGGGAAACAGGCAGCAGCCGCCACCAAACCAGCATCCACTGGTAAGTACTCTCGTCTATCAATGTGGTGTTTTCAATTTAGTAATGGAGAACATGTCTTTCGATAGGCAGACTATAACTTTAGTGCGGACGAGCTGAAGGCGTTACGTGAATGCAATCAGGAATCTTTTGTCCAGCGATCACTGCCCTTCGGCACAGGCCTGGGACTGCTGGCCTACTTTGGCGTGAAAAACGGCTACCTGCAGGGCAATGGCAAATACGGCGCCGTACCCAAAGTAGTAATGGGCGTAATCCTGGGATACTTTGTGGGCAAGTTCAGTTATCAGCAGAAATGCGCTGAGAAAATAATGCGGCTGCCCAATTCTCGTCTGGGTGAAATACTGCGCCAGAGGCGACAAGGTGGTGGAGTCATTAATTCCATAACACCAGACGAGAATCTTGGCCGTGCATTTACTCTGGCTCCTTTCACGCCCAGCTCCGCGGATGTCTACACCGACGAGGGTTTCAAGCCATCCCTAAACACCGCCCTCAATCTAGACACGGACTCGCGACCAACGCTCTCAGGCCTAGACGATATTTACAGACCCAGCCTGGACTGTAAGTACAGCTGAACTTATCCCTCCAAGCCAATCTACAGAATTTGTTCCCTACACAGCTGGCAGCACATTGCTGGACACGGAACTGCCGCTGGAGCCCGCCAAGCCGGGTGAATCCTACGAAGATTTGCGTAAGAAAAATCGGGATGACTATAACAAACGACAGCAGAGCCCCTACTCACGGCCTTACGAAGCTCCGATACAGCAGCAGCAGCAACGAGTGATGACCTCTCTTCCGCAGGAGGAGTTGGGTAGCACTAAGAAAAACAAATACGGGGATTCCTGGACTGATTGAATGCTAAGCTTCCCAGAATGCAATTGTTAATAATTTATTCGCTTGTTGAGAATACAAAAATCGTACACAAAATATTTTTAAATGATTCAAGGATTAGTGTATAATGTGATGTAAGCTTAAGGATTATATCCTGGCCATTCCGCTCACGACACGTTTTACAACTTTCCCACTTCGTGGATATAGGCACCGAGCAATTTGGTCTACAGGGTAGAAATGAAAACAGTATTAGTATTCGAAGGGTCAGGTAACCCAGGTAAAACTCACTCCTTCAATGTAGTTGTAGATGTCGATCTTCTCGTTCTGCGAGTGGGCACCATCATCACAGGCGCCTACTGGCACCAGGATCACGTTCTTGCCGGTGGCCTCCTGAAGAGTGAGAGTAACTGGAATGGAACCTCCCTCGCGGGTCATGTCGGGTTCGACATTGAAGACATGCTTGACGGCCCGCTTAGCGGCCTCATAATGGGGATGATTGGGATCCTCAGTCCAGGGTTTACCAGCAGACAACATGGTCACCTAGAAAATAGACACGAAAAGCCAATTCAATTGCTTGAAAGTAATCGATTAGTACTAGGAGTCACCTTCATCTTGTTGGGTGAGCCACGCTCAGTCCACTTGGCATTGATGTAATTGATCACGCACTCTTCGATGTGCTTGGGATCCTGGTGGGGCACCAGGCGAATCGAGAACTTGCCAATGACCTTCTTTGGTATAACCGTCTTGGCTCCGGGCTCATAGAATGCACCTTCGATGCCATGGATAGACAGACTCGGATAACGCCATCTGGCCTGCAGCAGTCTGGTCTTATCACCATTGTGGGGCAGGTGTTCGGTACCCACGTCTTTCCTGAAAACAGTGAAAAAAGAGGGGATTAGTTGATTTATTAGACTCTTTCCAGATTAGATTAGGAAACCAACTTGTATTCAGCCACTTCAAAGTCGATGTTCTTGTAGATTTCCTCCTCGTTGCTTAGCTGAGGAGCAACCTAAAAAAGGTAAAAAATCAGAATTAGTTACTGCAACAGTTAAAGACCCTATACAGAGCACAGGGTATGCTGGTGACCATGTCTACATACATCACGATCGATGCCAGGAATCAAGATTTTGGTGTTCTTGTCAACGAGTGTGCTCAGCAGATAGCACAGATCAGGCATGGCCTCGTGAACAGTGCCTCCGAAGACACCGCTGTGGAGATCCTTGGCGGCACACTCGACCTCCACCTGGAAGTAGGCGAGACCCCGAAGGCCATAGGTCAGGCAAGGACGCTTCTTGCCCAGCCAGTAGTTGTCGGAGATGCAGACAAAGTCCACATCGGCAAGGAAGTCATTCTTTCGAGCCATTAGCAGCTCATCCAATCCCTCGCTGCCACTCTCCTCCATGCCCTCAAAGACGAACTTAATGTTCATTGGCAAGGGTATGCTCAACTTGTTGAAGGCCTCAATGGCGTGAATCCAGCAGAGAACTGGACCTTTGTCATCGGACGCACCGCGTCCAAATAGTTTGCCATTGATCTCAGTGAGCTCAAAGGGATTCGTATCCCAGCCATCCTCCTTCAGTGCTGGCTGCACATCTAGATGGCCATAGACCAGCAAGGTCTTCTTAGACTTGTCGTTGCCCAGGGTGCCCAGCAGAGCCTTTGGCAATGGCAGCTCCTGTCCCGAAGGCAGAGTTTGCTTGCCCAAGTCAACCAACTCGATCTGGGTACCCAAGGCCTTCAGCTTATCCGCTGTCCAGTCCACCATCCGATCGATCTCGCCTCGCTTCTCTGGCCATGCGGACACCGATTGTATAGCGACTGCAGTCTTCAGGGTTTCAATATAATCAGCCTTCTTTCCATCAACAAAGCTACCACAAATTAGATTAGTTTCAACTTTAGAGATATCCACACATATGTTTTATTGTATATATAGTATATGTTCTATACATATCTATACAAGTTGTTATTGTCGTGGGAAATACACCGATAATACTCTTCGTTTTCAAACCTATCTCTGGTCAACAGTGTTGCTGTTTTCGCTTTTACTATAGGATTACCAGTAGTTAACGGGGAAAAGTTCAGCTTTTCTTAATTTAATGTATGTTTTGTATACATTTAACATATGTTTTCTTTACTTTTTTTGTTTCGTACGTTCAAATCTGTAAAATTAATCAGGTGCCTGTTATTTAAGACACTAAAAATTTACACAAAGCTTACTTTTAACTATTTTCAACTTTTCGCACCATTCCAACTATTTGGTTTGACCCGAAAACGGCAACACTGGTGGTCACGCGATAAGATTTGAATCTACTTATAAGTGTTACTAGAATTATTAATTAACCGCATTAAAAATAGGGCATAATTTACTGTTTTTAGATTACTTCGTGGCTTTGCTTTACAAATAAAAATTAGTTTAACTCATAATTTAGATCCAAAGAGCGTTACGAAAGCGTTTATATTGCTAATCTTGCTCTGGCTATATCTTGGTATTCCAATACTGATAGCACAAGATTAAATATTATCAAAAAGTTTGTGAAAGTGTAAGTCTCGTACCCCATTCCGATTTGCTTGCACGGCAATCAGATTTTTATCGTTATAATGATAGCGAAAGGGTATTAGAAAATTCACATGCAGTTTTCTCGCTCTTCTCATTTTATCTTGTTATTCCTATTCTGATTGGACAAAGAAAACAAACAACGGGAAGTTTTTTCTTTTTCCAATTTGCTCTTTGGTGTCAGTTTCTCGCCTTCGAAGTAGATAATTTTTTTTATATTATTCATGGAATGGAGAATACATGCTGCCTGCAATTAATAATTAATTGCAAATGTTTTGTGCAATTCAAAAACGTAACTGAAATGGGCGTGCAGTTCACCGCTTGACAACTCTTATCGCCCACAGAGTTTAGTGGCCGTATTATCAAGCATAAATATGAGTTGTCGTTAACCACAAAAACAACTTGCAGATAAGAAGGATATACACATAAGAGCATTCATCCCATCCCACTCACTCTTCCACAAACACCAACACACACACACGTAAATGCAAGCACTGGCTATTTACTTACTCGAACAACTGCTGGATTTCACTTGGAAGCTCTGCCATTTTTCTTTTGTTTTAACTTTTTGTGGTAGAAAAATAGACAAGTATCACGTATAATAAATTCCTGCTGGTTAAACTGGCGCTAAGCTCCAGACGTCTTTTCGATCCGGCTTTTGAAGTGGGAATGAAAAAAGAACGTGTAGCAAGAGCAAAAGAAAACAATTATTTTGCACAGAACGAAAACCCGCCTGCTGAGAGAGTCAACAAGTGCAGAGCGAGAGAGAAAATAATGTTTGTAGAAGAGCGATAACATACCATTGATAGCCCTGGTATAGTATTCTTAATGCAAAAAACGCATGTTATTTTTCTGTTCATGTACTGCTCATAATCATAACTAAAAAATGATTTCTCCGAAAAGTTAACTTAATCACGAAATTGAAAATAATTATATCGATGGTTTTATTTAATATTTATTTATCGATAGCTGAAACTCATTGGCCAACCGCCACACTTATCGGCTATTTATCGCCGCAGTAAAGATAAAAACGCAAACGCAGCAGCGCATTGAAGACATTCTCGCGAGTTAATTGCAATAATAATTATGTCACAAAGCTGATATTTGCTCTAATAATCAAACCACATCAACAACAAGAGGAAGGAGCGGAGGAGGTGTGTGTTTGTGTGGGTGGTACTTGCTTATTAGTTAATTACATGTTCATGTGTGCGTGTACCGTTTTGTATGTACAATCGAGTGAACTGAGCTGCAGTGCTGTCATCTTGTGTATGTGTGGCGTTTACATTTCTTAAATCTGTGTCTGTGTCGCTGCCACTGTGTTGGTGTGTGTGCCTGTTACTGTCTATGACTAAATAATTGTATGATTAATTTGCATATTTCCTATGATCTGACAGTACATTCAAGTGGAAGGACATGGCCTTTCTGGGCCAGACATTACAGCGTACTCATTGTATTCGTTTTATAAAGTCATTATAATAAATTTCAGCGACTAAAATAGAACATATTGCGTGCCGCTTGTGGTTGTGTTGTGCTCTGTTTGTACGTGTGTTAGTGTGGCTGTTGACTCCAAATGCCGCTGCTGCTGCTGACGACCGACATAGTCATGTTTTCTGTGACTTCTTGCCGTTTAACGTGTAGCCCACTTCTCGTTCGCTTCGTGCTCCCCTTCGCTGTCTCAGTAGCAGTCATTGCCGTTCTGCGCCCGGATTATAAATAGTTGGCGTTGTTTTTGTTGTTATGCCGGAGTTGTGTTTGCTGCCTGGGGCGATGGCTCTTCCTAGCGCTGTTGCTGCCAATTATTTGTTTGTGTAATTAGTTCCAAGTTGTCTCATATTATGGGAATTAGAAGTAGAAGAACAAATTTGGTTCAAACGACGAACACCAACAGCGCACCAACAGCAACAACAACACCAGTAACACGTTAAACAACGGCGAAAAGTTAGCAAAGCGGAACTGGAAACGTAGACGTCAGTCGGTGCCGTTAGAGCTGCTCCCAGTCGTCGCAGCTTTCAAGCTGCCGACTTAGCACCAACAACAAAAAACGTATAAGAAGCAGACAATACCAAAGAAGAGCAAAACTGATCTCCAATACTTGCGCAGCTTAAAAGCTTAGTGTGTGTTGTTGTTGTTGCTGCCTGTCTCTTCGGTTGGTTTTGTTTTCTTGCTGTGCGCTTTGGTAGACATTTGTGCCTTGCCTCCCACTCGTACCCGATGCCTCAAAGACACAGTTATTCATTATGTCGCCTTGGCACTGTCCAAATCAAGTCAACGTCGCGCAGTCTTGTTGTCCTCCTCTCTCCCCTTCAGCACCATATTTAAGCGTGCAGAGTTTCCGCTTTGCATAAATGGCAAATAATTATTAAAGCTATCTCGCCCCATTTGGCATTTGCTCAGTAGTTATTGTTTTTGTTTATTTCTGTTTTTATTTTTTTTGATAATTTGTATGTTGTTGCATTTCCCTTTCGTACGCTGCTTCCAAGTGCACAAAATAAAACAAAACAAAAGTGGGCGTCAAATTCGATCGCAGTAGCTGAGCTGCTTTCCAGCCTTTTACTGTACGGAAATCAATTATAGTTTAGTAGCTAGTTAATTGGTTGCTTGTCTGCAGTAAATATTTAACATATGAATTTAAGTTTAAACAAAAACCATTCGCATTCGTCTCTAGCAGCAATCAAATTTCTTCACATGGATCGCAGTTTGGATTCCATTGGCAGCTGCTCACTAGATGTTGACGCCGATTCATCCGATATATCAGGTATACACATACACATGCACTCTCACACACACACAAACACATTCATACGCATTGTAGATTCGCACATTCAACCTAACCACAATGTTTTGTCAACTCTTTTTTTATGTTTGTATTTATTTTAATGGTTTTGCGTATGTGTGTTTTTGTTTTTGTTTCTGTTTGATTTCTTTTTGGTTTGATGACAGTTTTTTTTTGCGCTTTCTTAACGGTTTGTTTTTTTTTTTTGTTGTTTGCAGATACAAGCGGCAGCTTAAACTTTCCCACTCCGCTCTCAGTGAAGGACATAACTCGAGAGTTTACGGCGAATATCAGAGAGCGTTGCACGTTGCGCTCTCCGCTGCAGCCGCAGTCACAACCGCAGCGAACTACTGCGACCACAACGGCCTACGTCACGTTGGGTGGAGTAGGAGGCGGAGGAGGAGAGGCAGCTGTTCGCATGGTGCTGTCACCGCCGTCGACAAACGACGCAACTGCAGTCGACGCAATCGATGTGGGTGAGAGAGAGAAGAAGCCCAGTTACTTGAACTTAGCTTGCTGCGTCAACGGTTACTCCAATCTGACAACATACGACTCCAAGATACGTCAGGACATTAACAAGTCTCGCGAGGTCTCTCCCATACGCCCATCCACAAGCAGTCTGCAGTACTGCAAGCGCAGCAATTCATTGGCCGCGCCCGTGCTCCACAGCATGCCGCTCACCAAGCAGCCCCTTACGGCTGCTCCCACATCCAGCGTCCACAAATACAACGAGACGAATAACAACAACAGTGGTAACGGTGTTCTGCAAAATGGCGACCACCTGTACTGCAATGGAGACAAAGCCCAGGGCAGTTTCATCCAGCAGCGCGTGGAGCGACTCTACGGGCCTGGAGCACTCGCCCAGGTTTTCTATAGCCCGAAGAAGAACAGCGGCACCTTGTCGCCGGTGCCTGGAGCGCGGCAGAGAAAGCACCTGCCGCAGCCTGATATCGATGTGACGTCACAGAGCTCGGAGTTGTCTCGAAAATTCAAGCAGCTTTCGCCGAGTAAAGACTACGGTGAATTTAACAGGAAACTGCAGCTGAACAGTTGCTCACAACGGGCCAGGCCGGAGCAGATAGAACCAAATGCGCACAATGGCGACGTGGACTTACCTGTATTCCGACACCTGAGCCACGAGTTTCGCGCCCAGCTACCCACAGTGTCACCCAAAAGGTGTGTGCCACGCGTTTCGCCAGCTCCGGAGGTGCCACTACCAAGACCGCTTCCTGTTGCCCAGGACCAAAGTCAAAGCAATGGTGCTACGGACACAGTCGATCACGAGGCGGTTAAACCGTTAACACACCTGGGCACCGAGGAGTACCTCAGCACCACCAAGATATCAAGCATGGCGAGCACTACAAGCTCTCTGCCAGCGGAAGCGGAAGTCGCCGCTGCTTCCGGTACCAGGGATGGAAACTATTTCCTGAAAGTACTAAAGGACGAACAGGTTCGTCTGCTAGCGCTGGCCGCTGTAGCCGAGAAGTACATTGATGCCCTGACCGTGAGTGCTCTACAAACTTTGTAATACATTTTAAACAAATTTTTGTTGATTTCGTAGAACAATCCGGACATTACGGAGGACACTTTTGGCCTGCTGCGTTCGGCCTCTGGGAAGGCGCGGCTGCTAGTCTCCCAGAAAATGAAGCAGTTTGAGGGTAAGCAGTCAGTTCTTAACCCACTGAGGTTTGAGTTATATTAGGTTTCTAACTGTTCTATCTTTTACTCTTAGGTCTCTGTCACAACAACTTAAACCGGTCGCCTGAGGATGCGTTTCCCACGACACTTGACGATTTGCAGGGCTTTTGGGACATGGTTTATCTGCAGGTGACGCACGTCGACTCGATATTCGCAGACATTGAGACACTCAAGAGCAACGACTGGCAGGTGAGTCATCATCGTCATCTGGAGAGCCTCAATTGTTTTTTTTATTATCGCACATTACCATATATTACAGCGTGCTATTGAAGCGCCAAAGGCGGCAGATTCAGTGCCGACGAAATCGTTAAAAACCCCAAAGACTGGAAACCAGAAAGCGAGAACACCAACTGGAGGAGCCACTGGAAACAGCTCGAAGCCAGCTGCTTCCAGTTCTGTGGCTGCAATGAAGCGAGAGGCACAGCGAAAACAGTTGTTGGAAATGAAGCGTCAACGTCGTGAAGCTTTGGCCGCTGCGTCTGCTGCTGCCTCTGCTGGTGCGGGCGATGAAGATGTCGCTGCCGCTGCCTTAGTCACTGACAACAACCAATCAGCAATCGGTGATACCGTCAAGAATGCCGTTAAGAACAGCAGCTGAATTGTGCTCTCAGCGTCTGTTTCTCCAATTAAGCAATAAACACACATGCTCTCTAGTTATACAACATAAATATTAGAAAAACTCACTCACACTCACTCTCTCACATATACACCACACTCTTATACAAAATCTATAAAAAGAAGAAAAGCAAAAAAAAAAAAAAAATTAGGAATTTCTAGTTGAATTAATCCTTAACTAGTCCCAACTAAAAAATTATATATATTTAACTACCTAAACACGGTGTGGAGCTTTTAATACATATACTGCATAATAATTTAATCCAAAAGTGTCACAAGGAGTACCCCGAACGTCACAACAACCACAGCCACATCAACAACATTAACAGCAACGACTTACACCAACAAATTAACAAACAATTTAAAGTTATCATCGTTAATCACTCGTTGTTGTAAATTGTTTATCAAATTTGCCTTATCTACGTGTTTTTGCTCGTTAAATCATTTTGCTGTGCACTCGAAAAACAACAAAAATTGTTTGTAATTTTTTGATATGCTTTTATTTAAACAAAATACAGACAAACACACACATGCATACACATAATTTATAAAAGACATTTATTTTTGTGTAATTGTAATAGTAATAGTACAACAAAACTAAAACAAAAAGAAAACATGAAAAAAAACAATGAAACATTTTGTATTACATATATTCAAATTTGTGAACGCAACGTAAAAGAATCTAAATTATACAGATACAGATATACATACATATATATTTTTTGGCATATTAGCTGCATGTATTGAGATTTAATAATTTGTAAGGTTTAATGCAAGTTAAAAACAAACAATCTCACTCTTAATTAATTTATAATGTTTTGTAATAAATTATTTTCACTTATCATTTGCGTATTTCACTAATTTATTCAGTTGAGCTGGTAAATTTCAACTCAATTTTTTGAGTAAAATAGTACACCTGATTGCGTGCCTGGCTATGCTGAGTGGAAGTGCTCAAAAGTCACTCCAGCTCAAATAAAATCACTCACTATTTAAATTACGCTCAAAGTAAAAACTGCCGCTTGCTGCTGGCTCTGTTTGCCTGGTATTTCGGCTGCTGAACTTATCTACTTTCGGGTGCGAGTGGTGCCAAATACTGAGCTGGCAAACAGCAGAAGTTCCAGCTGCTTTATCACACACACAGATGCCACTTAGGACGCTCAGAGAGCGCTCATTGCCGCTTACTGCTTTACATTCTCTCTGTTCTTAGCTTTGTGCAGTTTTGCTGTTGCTCTTGCTGGGTGTTTTTACATGTGTGTCTGCGTGTGTGCGCCTGCATTACAGATTCTGTTAAGCTGCTTGTTTACAGTTTCTTTACTGTTAAGCCCAGAGAGCTGTTATTTGGAGTTGGAATATGAGTTAAATTTGATTAATTAAAATCAGTTGCAATACCCCATAAATAATAATCATTGGTTTATTTTTAATCATTTTTATTTGGCTTCTATGGTACGACTTATGGTTAAACTATTTGTAAGTACAAATTTCTGTTATTCACTTTGCTTCAATTGCATTTCCATTGCTCATCATAACTTGATCTTGATTCATTTCTATAAATTTGTATATATATATAGTTATATATATTTACTAAATATATATATATACTGTATATGTATTTCAGCGTCTCATCATGTGTTGGATCGAAGCAAGTAAATTAGCGTAATACTACGACAGATATTATATATAAAGATCGCTTCGTTAAACTAAATTCATCTCTAACTATATAATTTGGGCAATAAATATGAAATTTATGTATTAGATTTGTTTATTTAATGTGTATGCTAGATATACAATATATATATTTATATGTATTTTTAATATTCATATATATCTGTATATCTGTATATATAATAAGTATTAACAATATATTTTCTCGTAAGCAATTACTAAGGTTCTAGTACATATTTACAAATGAACGATAGATAAATATATAGAAACAACATTTTTTGGGAGGTGCGTAAGATCTGGAGACCCGTAAATCTCCGAATCCAAGAAGAAGAAGCTGCCTCGGGTCCCAGTCAAGGTCTAACTGACTGATTGACTGACTTGGTCTGGCTAGAAGCAATTACAAAATGAACATGTTCAACAACATTCTCTAGCAGCAGTGTTGCCACTTTATCTTGTTTAAAGCCAGATTTATAATTTTGACAAATTTAGCCATTTTTTGTTAACGATCTTCGAGTGGGAAAAAAAAATTTTAATCCTTTAAGCTGTATTAGCCAAGTCCCTGGCAACACTGGCTGCGAGTTGTCTAAAGTATTCTCTTATGTGTACTACAGCACAACAGTTAGTCAAGTAATTGTCTACCGCTAAACATTTTAGCCTTAAATAAGGAAAAAATTCTGAATTTTTATAAAATTAAGAGATTTCCAGTTAACACTGGGTAGTTCTATTTGGAAAAAGGCTAAATTGGTGTTAATAGTTTTGGCTACTTGTCAAAACAATTATTTGACTAACTGTGGAGCTTTTCGCAGCTGCTTAGCTAATCGTCATGGCCATTCAACAGGTCCGCCAACGAAAGCAGCGCTGGAGAACAACATCCATTGTCACTTGAGTGCAGAATTTGCAGCTCAATCGCGTAGGCAGCAGCAGCAGCAGCAGCAGCGGCGGCGGCGGCGGCAGAGACAGAGCTTCTGGCAGCTGTTATCTGGGAGTCAGTGTGCTGTTGGTTCCGCCTTTCTCCGCACTCCCCCCTCTCTCCATGCTCTCCATGCTCCTCACGCTCTCCTGTCTCTCCCCGGAGCTGCTGTTAGTCGAGGTTGTGGGGCGGCGTACTGTTAGGACCGCCCAGCATAAACGACGTGGGGCTGTGCACCGAGATGCTGTCCAGGTCGAGGGTCCCATCCCCTTTCTCCAGCATTCCGCTGCCATCTTGCTTCATCATCATGCGTCGCCATTTGGCTCGAGCGTTTTGAAACCAAACCTGAAAGAGGCACACAGTGAGTACTGGTCGTTCGTGTTGTGGTTGTTGTTGTTGCTGCTCTCTCACCTGTAGGACTCTCTTTGGTAAACCCGTTTTCTGCGACAACTGCTTCAGATCCTTGGCATCGGGATTGTGATTGATTGCAAAGTAGGACTTCATGGTGCGCAGCTGATGATGCTTAAACGAGGTCCTCATCCGCTTGGTCCGAGACGAGGCGCTCATGTGTGAGCCACGCCCAAAGTCCACGTACTCGGTGTTGAGATCTGTAAAATCAGAACGATCGTTGTAGTAATGCACTTCAAGAAATTATGGCATTACAAGCTAAGCAGTTTAGTTTAGTGGAATCACGGTTACTGGGCACTTGTCAGTCGATCATCTCTTATGCAGAAACATAAAAGAAACATCCTGTTTGAGATAACAGCGAAGTTTCTTTCCTACTGAATAATTTGCGAGTTTTGGTATGAAGTGTGTGCTTTATTTCTCTCAGTGTAAATGCTCTTGACTTTTACAGCGCGTCGCAAAAGTTTTACGACACCAGCATGCGGTTTTCTTATTCTTCTTGATTTTCTTTTGCTGTTACTCGTAAAGGTTGGACATAAAAACAGCGGCTGCACTGGCGCCAGTCGCAGGTCCCAGGTCCCTAGTCGCAGGTCCCTGTCTCTACTGCCAGGTCTTGGGTGCCGGGTCTTGGATCTCCGAACTCCGAACTGCGATCTCGGAGCAGTTTTGGGTTTTCATTCGCTTAGGCCATTAAGCCAGCGGCAATTGTGGCTGCTGTCGTTTTATGGCTACATCGGTATTTACAACCGCGAGAAGACAGGTATACCAGGCACACTATAATGGGTATATACGCACCTATATTCGCTGTGAAGGCCTCGATATCCTTGGGCTTACGCTTTCGGGGCCTGCCCTTTTGACGCGCCGGCTGCGGGAGTCCAGTGATGACATGCGAAGTGGGCACAAAGATGCCCGTAGGAACAATACTACGACTGGGATCCGAGTGGGGACTCGATGAGTCATTGTGCGGTGATCCAAACTGAGTGCTGTACGGATACGTGGCACTCATGCTCGACGAGGCGGCATCTCCCTCCCTCGCTATGCTATAGTGAGTTCTACGGAAAACAAAAAAGATTAGGTACCGCCCAAGGGTGTTTGGCAGTGTGTCTCGTACCTGCAGTAGATGAGCGCATCGATGATGCCGTATTGATCACCCTTCGTCAGCGGAGTGTGACAGACCGTGCAGCAGAAACAGTTGACGTGAAAGACCAGATTCCGGGCCCGCATCACCAGCTCATTGGAGCTGATGGAGGCCAGACACCGGGAACAGCGGCGAGTGCCAAAAAAACTGAAACGAAAAGGAAACGAAAATTAAATCAGATCAAGAAGAATATATACTTTATTTAAAGGAACTCCAGATAATAGGTAAGGTATATATAGTTAGTTTTCAGTATATTCCGTCTAAAGGCGAAGCGGCTTCAATAGACACTCATTTAGTTTTGTGGCTTTTGGAATGCTCAACAACTTACTTACAATTATATGGCATGATATTAATAAAATCGAAGCCTATTTGTGTGCGGAGGCAATAATCTTAGCCAGGCCTATACCCAGAGCCAGAGTCTGGGCCAGAGCCAGAGTCCAGAGAGCAGAGAGCAGAGATCAAATTATGGTGGATCAACTAATAACATGTTTGGCCAGGAAGTTGGTAGAGCTTCTGTCTGAACGAAAAATTGAGACCAGGGGAAGAAGGGGAACGGAGATCTGTCTAGAGTCTAGAGCCGAACAATGGATTGGTTAACAAAACGCCCACGTCATCGTATTCGTCTTCGTCGTCGTCTCGGGATGATCATTATGACGTTTGCTACTGTTTTCACTTTCGCAAATGACAGATCAAAGATTACCAACATCAGTCATAATCACTGGGGAGTTTTTCGGTTTCGTGCCAAATATAATGATGAACCTGGATGCCCCAGCAAGAGTGAGAAAGAGGCATTTTCCAGAGGGGTGAGGCGGGATGTGAAACGGGGAATGGGGAATGGGGAAGAAAAAGGAAACATCAAATGCTCGAGACACGCGATTTCTTTGACATTAATCAAAATAATTGGCGCATTTCACTCCGACTTCGCTCAACAGACTCATTCTCACATTTTGCATTTGGAGTTTGGCGAAAATAAACTCCAGCAGACACGACACACAACTGGAAACAATTCCATATAAATTTATCATATTTATACGTACTACACTGTGAGAAAAAACTCTTTCCTTACCTAGCCTCTTCAAGGCAACAAAGGAATTTTAGTTTGCCTAGAGAAACATAAACTGCGATCAACAATTGGTTGAGCTTACACAGAGAGAGAGTCATACACTTTAACTGATTTCTCTCTCTGTAGAATGCAGTGCACATTCAAAGACTGCATCTGCTCCTTTAGCTCCATTTGCATTTCGTTGAAAATTATTTGGGATGTGACGCCGAGATTTTTGTCACATTCAGAATCACATTCGCTTCTGGCACAACTTGTCGCTGGCAACACTCCGTGCCCATTCCCAGTCCCTTTCCAGTCACAGTCTGAGTTTTAGACTCTCACCCGATCTTTCACTGTGGCAAGATATTACTACCTTGTGCCCCAAGACGTAAGCCCCATAAATAATATTAAACATGGATGCAGGCAGCGTCAACATCTTCCGACGGCGACAGCGACAGCGACGGCGACGTTCTGCCTGCTACCAACTCATAAAACTATGTTTGCAAGACAGGAGACAAGAGAGACGGAGAGCATCAAAAACAACAACAACAATAGCAACAACAACGGGACCAAGAAGAACAAGCAAAGCAGACACTGCGATGCCTTCATTTCGCTGTGGCACTTTATTTCATTCTGAGGCCCCCTCTCTCCTTCCCCACCCCACCCTCACCCCTGACACGCCTTCGAAGGCAGGACAGAGAGAGAGAGCGAATGCGAGAGAAAAATGAATTATGATTATTGCCATGTAAAAGAGCAGGCGAAATGTCAAAGTGACAACGCCTAATATATGATTATGTTTTCGTGCGCTCCGAAATCTGATACTCTCTCACACACACACACACAGACAGGCGCATATTCAAGCACAGACACACACACACGTAAGTGGAGAGTATGCAGCTTCAAACAGCTGAAGTCAGAGTCAGAATGAGAACGTCAGCTCAGTGACGTGTTGTTGTCGTTGTCGCTGTCGCTCTCATTGTTGTTGTTGCTGTTGTCGCTGTTTTTGTTGTTGTTTTTGATGTCGCTGTTTTGGCTTCTGACTGTTGAGCGCTGCCCACAGTGTTACGATGCGACTATTTCCCACCGCACAGTAAACACCCGACGACCCAAAACCAAGACCAAAACCAAAGCCAAACCGAACTGAACTGAACCGATCCCAAAACGAAAACCCGACCCGGTTGACTGCCTTGGTTAACCGCAACGTTCAAAGCGAGGTTGCTGTTGTTGTTGCTGCTGCCGTTGTTGTCCTGCACTTGTTTCGGAGGCGTTGCCCACTTGAAGCGTGCGAAGCTATGACACATGTGAGCATCCACAGCAGCAACGACAACGACATCAGCAACATCAGCAGCAGCTGCAGATGAATCTCACATGATAGTCTTGTCTGTGGCCTGGTCTGGTTTGGTTTGCTTCTGTACACTGCACAAAAACATAGTAAAACATAGCAACAAAATCACGCTGAGGATTCGTGACTTAAGAAATCTACGAATAAATTGTATATAACTTATAACTACAGTTCAGGGAGTGGATACTACATTTGTAAACCTCTTATTTTTTTCAGTGTATATTCATAAGTTTTATTGTTGTGCCGCACGGCAAAAGCAGCCAAGAGTCAAGATTTTGCTGGCCTCTGATTACGCCAATAGATAAGTTTCGACGAGAGGGTAGAGGAGTGAAGGAGAAAAGAATGAAGGTGGAGGAAGAGGATATAAACGGGTACGGGATACTGATAAGAGACATCGAAATCGTGGTTAAGTGGCGCGCTGCAGTCTCCATCTCATCTCCTTCCTCTTTCCACCTCCACCTCCGTTCCAACTGCTGCTCTTCTGGCCACTCTGCTGGCCACTCGATGGGTAGCTGCTACCTCCTGGCTGTGCTGCAGCGAAACCTGAATAGAGCACTCTGTTTTGGAGGGCGGAAACGCGCTCGGCACACGGAGTGTAATAAGGAGAGAGAGGGAAAGGAAGGGAGACTACGGCGATGTGCACGCTGAAGTGTAAACCGACGTGTGGCGCAGCAGTGGCTCTTGTTGTTGTTTATGTTGTTGTTGCACAAAGGGCTACTGCAGCCAGCCACGTTTTTGTAACGCGAGAGCATTTGTAACGCATTCTGGGATTTTCGAGTTGAGTTTTGAATTCAGTTTTGGATTCGCGCCCGGCGCTTGAATCCTCTACCTCTACCTCTGCCTGTGCCTGTGCCCCAGTCTCAGTCTCAGGATCAGCTTCAGTCTCGAGTGCCACCCGCTGTGGTCGGTTCTTCCGATTACATACGAGACTACAGGCAACAACAACTATTTCCCAGACACCACCCCGTTCCCAGTTGCACAACAAAATAAAAAAAAACCTAAACTGGTAGCGAAGGCTGCTTTCGAGCAAGCACACTGTAGAAGACCCTGTACTTTTTAGAAATTATTGACATGAAAATATGTTTTTTCTATTACTGTAAAAATTTAACTTGATTTCAGTACTGTATAATCTTTTGTTTATATAAAATTTATATACTTTCTTAAGTACCTCATTGTTGGGTAAAAATTAACAGGATTACCTAAGTTTTGACAGTGTTTGGGACTGATTTTAGTCCAGTATTCCTTATGGTTTGGTTTTTATCAAGCTTTCTTAAGTGCTTTCTCTATAAACCCTGTAGCTCATTTCAGGTACAGGGTCTTAAAAGAAAAACTAAATATACACATATATATTTCGCTGATACGGGATTTCGTGAGAGCGTAACGCAGCAAAGACGAGGGAAGAAGCGCGGCTGGGCGGAGACTAGGACGTCCCATGGCGATAATTCGATTCTAGGCCCTGATCATGGGTTGCCAGCCAACCCAGTCGGCCCAGTCAGCCCAACGAACATATGTAATCATTATTTGCATTTTTTCTGTTTCTGTTTTTTAGCAAAGAGTGTGAGGAGTGTTAGCGTGTGTGTATGTGTGTGTGTAGAAAGTAGAGTGTTGTGTTTTGGTTATGTTGTGACTGTGATCCCGACAGTTCCTTCCTTAGCTGTTAAATGCGCTGGAAAATTAGTTTGTATTGCTGTCTTTTTGGTCTATTTGTGTTTTTTATTTGTTAGGCATCACGTGGCCAGCGATTAGACCATAATCCGCATTTTTTCCAGCTCAGTTCACCTTCTTCGAGATCGCTTTATTTTACAATTGAATTTGTATACACTGATAAAAAAGAATGTGTTGTAATGCTCAGTGTAGGAAATTTAATTTATAGTAAAAGAGAACATTTATTATACAAGGAATTTATTTTGGATTAAAAGGGGGGTTCTTAGGTGTTCCGATAATCAAGATGTGTTTTATACTTTTTAAACCAAAAATCCGACTTCTTATACTTTTCGACGAGTGTAGTTTCTTTTGGGGTGTGTCGGTGAGTGTTTGTGTGTGTGTGAGTTTGTGTGGTTTGTTTAACATTTAAATTTACATTTTTAAACGTTCTTTAATAGAACTCTTCCGGCTTCCAAGAACATCAAATGCTCACTCAAAATTGCATATATAATTTAATTTTATTTTCATTTTATAGTTTAGCTGATTAGATTAGCGCCCCATTGTTACTTGACTGCTGGAACGATCTCTCACTGTGGATTAGTGTATGTGTATGTGTGTGTTTGGGCCTTTTGAGACTCTTTTTGGCTCTTAAGTGTCGGCCAGACTCAATGCGCTCTCCGCATAAATTCGGCGTAAAATGATTTTTAAAGATGCCCATTAAACATTTTAATTATCGCGCTCTGAGTAGTTTTTATATTTGTTTTTGGCCAAGTGTCCAAGACAGGCCAAGAGCAGGGGGAAACGGGAACGTACATGGGAACAGGAAAGGGGAACAAGCAGCGAAGCGAGCGAGTGACCTGCAATGTGGCCTAGGTAAAATGTCTTGAATGCAACGACACCACCGCATCACCGCACCACTGCATCACAGCAACTAAACTTGGCTTACAGTGGAACACATTCCAAAAGATTGCACCAAAATTTCGAGAAAAGAAAGCTATTTTTGATAGATTTGAATCTTTCCAAAGAGAGCACAGTATTTTACATTTAAAAGGAATTGTAATTAGGATTCAAAAAGGGTTAAGTAGATCTATTGGAAAGGGTTAAGTGATAGATACCTCTTGGTTCTTAACTGAGTTCCCTGAGGAACTGATTAATCCAAACTCCAGCTGTCTTACATAAACTAGACTAACTTTGTTAATACCTGATTAAAGAGACTAAATCCCCGACTTCTTCTGCTTTCTATAGTTTATAACCTGTCATAACCGAATCT
The DNA here is from genome assembly GCA_035047505.1 of Drosophila parthenogenetica. Lineage (NCBI taxonomy): Eukaryota > Metazoa > Arthropoda > Insecta > Diptera > Drosophilidae > Drosophila > Drosophila parthenogenetica. The sequence continues at coordinate 9,548,235 of JAWNPM010000087.1, forward strand.
TGATCTCATTGGCTTATAATTTTTGATCGCATCTTTTGGGTTTCTCAGCCATTGTATCTTGGTTTATTTCTTGATGTTTTCGTTCGGGTTTTAGTGCTTTTTGCCTCGATGCTGGGCGCTGACGGTGGCGCTACATGGGATCGCTGACAAGTGCTCATAAAAAATAAACACTGCGCTTTTTTCTCAACCTTATTTAACCCCTCCGCTTGTCCCTATCTCTCTTTATACCTCTCTTTCCGTCTCCCTTTACTCATTTTTAGTGTCGCTCTTTTTGTTCCTTACATTGCTCAAGTTTTGATGACGACACGAAGTAAAGTGTTGTTTTTTTCAGGTGGATAGGTAGTTGGGCAGGTGGGCGTAGTGGGGACGGGGGTGTGGTCAGTGGCTAGAACATAAAAAACGTCGTGAGATAGAATCGTTAAGCTGTTCGTCTCCATGGATGCTTTTCCACTTTTTCTGTCTTTTCGTCGTTTCTTTCAACTGTTTTTTGTTGGTTTTTCTTTTTTTCCCCCAGTTTACTTAATGAATTCTGTAAATTTTCTATAACTTTGTGTATGTGTGTGTTTTCGCATGGTGTGCGCTTCTTTGAGCAACGAGAAATTATTTTATTGCATAACGCGCGATTTCAGGTTGGCCATAAATTTGGTGCTCGAGTATCTTGGCCACAATTAAATGGACGCGCTTGGCTGACTTTCAAAACTGTAAACATTTTATTCCAAAAGTTTCCCCTTTTCCTCCTTCCTCAGCCCACTCTCCGCGGACCCTTTATTTCTCCATTCCCTTTGCTCTGCTGCTTTCCTTCGCCACCCGCTTGACAGCGAAGACAGACCGTTTCTCTAGTCGTTGATTAAGACATTTCGCGGCATCTTATTCTTCATTTTTTATATTTTATTCTTTATGTTTTATTTTCTTATTTTATGCATGCTTTCGTCACTAGCGTGTTCTTGTCTTTCTTTATGGTTTTTCCTCTACTTTGGGACTCGCTTGCTCGCTCGTTCTGATAACGAAGCCAATCAGCAAATTTCCTCTGATCTCCGGAGTCTACATAAAAATTATGACATTCTCCGGGCGCTGCAAAAGAATTCCCAGTGTGAGATACAAGAGCAGAAGATACTAGGCTTATCCGCAGTGCCATCAGCACAACATCATCGTGATAGATAAGACTGGCAGCAGAAGAGTGGAGGGAAGAGAGTGGGGAAAGGAGAGTGGAGAATCGGAGGACTGAAGACTGCAACTTTTATGACGATGTCTTCTGCTGAGGAACAACCAAGAAATATGCAGAAACGAGGTGACAGCTAACAATTTTTATTATTTCGCGGCGAGTGTCTTGTACTGTAGAAGCGGAGAGGAGTTTAAGCTCGGTCAAGCCAGATCTCAGAAACTACAACAACTTGAGTCTCGCAACTAAAACATAATTCAAAAGTTAGTACAAAGAATTCCTAAGTACCGATTTCTTTTCTGTGTTCATCTGCTGTACAGGGACGCTTGCAGTCGTGCTGATTTCCCTCTTGTTTTAGTTGCTACACCTGACTGCAAAACCAGAATTACAGAGCCAAACAGGTACATTGCCGGATTGTAAAATGCCAGCTAGTGTTGCCACAAAACACGAGGCAAGAGACAAGAGGCAACAGCTAAAAGCCAAAAGAGCCAATGGACAACAGCCAAGAGCCAAGAGCCAACTGCAACTGCAATTTAGCGACGGCAACGGTTTCGATGTCCGTCTCTGTTTCTCTCTATCTTATTTTTCTCTGTCTCTCTCAAGTAATCTACTAAAATCCAATTATTTGCTTTGCAAGCTTAAAACCTAAACAACAGAATTATGACCAGGTCGAAAGAAACACACACACACACACACACTCAGGCACACAGACAGCTGAGTATGGTTAACACCACAGCAAACGGCGGTGGTAAACATATGTTTTGATGGCCAGATTAGTGGACCAAAAAAGCTGAATACACTCATACCAAATAACGAATACGAATACGAATACGAATAACGAATACCCGAACGAGTGGTAGATAGATCTAAGTTGGTAGCTGATGTGACATGTGTTTTTCCTGCTTATCGGATGCTTTTTTGTTGGCTTTTTTTTGATTTTGTTTTTGTTTTTGCTTTAGGTTTGTTGCCATCAAACTTGGCTTATTGCATGCCACAAATTTGTTGCTGTGTTTGTAAATATGGCTTAGACGGTGGCTTATTGCTATTACTTTTGGCTTATATCGGCAACTGAAGGCCGTTTTATTAAGTGCACCAAAAGCCTTAATTCCAAATCGATTTTTTGGCTAGAAATAGCTAAGGAATTTAGCTTCTTTATGGACACAATTTATTCAAATATTTTCCAAAATATTAATCACAGGGTCTTAAACTTTGTGTGTGTGTATTCCGCTTTACAAAAGTGGAAAAATAAGCCCAAAGTTATGAATTGTTTACAGCATTTAAAATGCCTTTGATCTGTGCTAAAGTTTAAGTTAAACACAATGTTATCAATTTCCAGGAGTGCACAACAAATTCAATAGAAATTCGGCTTAAATAAAATATTCTCTCTCTCTTCCTCTTTCTTTCTGTGCTGCTCTTTGTGTAATTATTTTTCCACAATTACAGTTTGACCTGCGCTGACCACACACGTGTGTGTGCGTGTGTGTGTGGAAATCGGAAATGGAAAACGTCAAAGAAACAATTCCTGTGAATGATTTTCCAATAAGCCGGCAATAAGTGAGCTCTAATTCCATTGAGGAAAAGTCAAATGTCTAATTAAAGAGAATTTTCCCCAGTTTAAGTAGCTGCAAATGTGTTTAAAATGTTAAATTTAAAATAAAAATTTCAACTTTAAGCTTCCTTTTGGAGCAATTGATTTAAATAGATGCTGAGTATTTATGAAACACATGTTTCACTGTATTTTATGTGATGCTTAATGAAAAACGTCGTGTTTTCCTTCGTTTCGTTTCGTTTTCCTCCCGAATTTAACAAAACATGAATTTATTGCATACTTTTTCATTGGGTCGGGCACACACCCACAATATTTTCCGTGGAGAGTTAACGGTGCATAGGGCATAAATATTGCCTGCCCTCCTAACACCCCTCCTTCTACTCCTCTGACCTCCCCCGATTTTGTCGACTTGGCGTTGTCATATTTGACATCAGCAATATAAATCAACAAAGAATGTCGTTGTCATTGTGCCCAGAGGGGCGCAGGGGACAACGGAGGGGGCGAGCAGACTGCCGAGCAGAGGGTGGAGGAGGTTCCATTCAGGGGGTTCCGATTTGATTGATAATGCCAAGCGAAAGCCGCCGGAATGAAACGAAATGAAACATTACGGCGGAATGGATTGTGGATTGGACTCTATATGACATGACATGGCGTCCGCCAAGCGCATCCCCAATCCCCCAATGCTCCCCCTACGCGCTGCCCACTCTCTCGAGCAAACAGATCGACCCGAGATCAGTGCTGCCACGTTAGCTACATTTTTCAGTGCCTCAATCTTATATGATTAAATTTTACTTAAAAAAAGAAAGTAGGTAAACTGGGCACACTACAGCCGAGCATCTCCAAAAAAGCATTCTTACTGTTTTTTGGTATTTGATAAAGTTTTAGCTATTTCTAGCTTCTTTTTAGGGAGAGAACTATATTTTTTGAACTGTGGCAACACTTGCCGAGATGAGTGTGTATGTGTGTTCGTGTGTGTGTTTGTGTGTGCGCCTAAGCAGAGCGAAGCGGTTGCGCTGCCTGCCACAGAGGGGATCAGACATTGAAAGAGGCAGCATCGTCATTGCCACAACCAAGGCAACTGCACCAGACTCCGACTTCGTCTCCCCTCTTCCTTCTACCTCCCCATTCCCCTCTTTCTTACTCTCCCGATCTGCGATCTGCGTCTCTGGACTCTGGTGACTGCGTATTTTGAAATATGGAGCGGTAATAAATGTCACAAGAATCATTTGAGAGGAAATACGAGTGACGAGCGTGACTTGCTTTGGATTTATGGTGCACAGTGTACAGTGTATGTTGTGTGTGTGTTGTGTGTGTGTTGCCTGGTGTGGATTACTCCGCACAGTGTTGGCTGCTGCGCTCAGCACTAAGTTCAAATTTCATGCTCTTTCCACTACTTTTCTGCTCTTTTTGCTTTTAGACCCTGTACGGAAAGTAAGTACAGTTGTAATAGGAGAAATATGTGATACTTGAGTGCCATTTAGTGTAAGTACAGGGTCTTTTACAGTCGAATCGCTCACCTGTAGCCTTTTCATACCAGTTTCGTTTTAATTTTTCAGTTTTTTGGGTCGGTTGAATGATAAACTTTTTGATTTACGCAGTTGTTAGTGGCAGGTGTTGCAGCTGGAAAAACTTTTGACTCAGTTAACTTGCCACTGGAACTTGCCACTGGAAGTTGCAACTTTAATTGCCGCTCGAGCGGTTCCCTAACAAATTGTAGGCGTTGTTGTGCACAATCGAAAGAAATGTTTCTACACACCCAAGTACGAGTGAGTGTGTATGGGTGTGTGTGTGTGTGTGCACTGAAATTTGGCATAATTATAACGAGTTTTCATTCTGTTGTTGCTGTTGTTTTGCTGCTGTGCTAATCTCGCGTGTTTGTTGCATGTTTTTGCGGCGCGTGAAATTGCATTGCATTGCAGCTTCCTCGCAAGTGGCAGCCGCAGTGGCAGCGGCAGCGGCAGCGGCAGCAACCCTGCAATCGTGCAGCCTGGCAACTCTGCAGTGCCAACGTCACCCACCCAAGCGCAGAGTGTCAACCTCAAAGTGACTGTCGAGTAAGTCGAGGTTTGTAGACCCTGTACTTGCAGTAGTAGTGAGGTTTTATGGAGAGAAGGGAATGAACAAATCAAGTATACGCAGCATAATAATTTAGAGATAAAGTGCCACAGAAATAACTAAATCTTTTAGATCTTAATTGTTCCATTCAACTGCTAAGTAATAGAAAAGCTGCTCGGGCATGTAAAATCCAAGCCAAACTCGATCAATTCTGTCCTACGTTTTCATTCGGTCTGTTTTCTTTTGGTGTGCTAAAAGCAGGGTCGTCTGCAGTCTGGCTACTTTGTTTTGAGTGCAGATACTAGCGAAACTCGCGTGAGCCGAGGTGAGCGAAGTCGCGAGTCGCGTTCTTGAGAAACTCCGCGGAATGGGAATGCAAAGAGCAGAACACACGCAGACCCATTCAACCAGGTGGAGCAGGGTCGGGGGCAAAGGGGTTTAAAGGGGGTATATGGGGTAGTTAGGTGAAGAAGGTGGGTGGAAATGGAATCGGAGGTAGCACTATGGTGTCTTCTTTGGAGTCGCGATCGCGGTCGCTGCAGCGGTCGCGGTCTGCTTCCTGCCCCGTCGCGTCGTCACTGTCGTAGCCTTCGCACAGTGGAACAAAACAATGCATGCATAAATATTTCATTTGCGTGTTTGGAAATCATTTTCTAGTCAATGTCTTGGCATGCAGTTTGGAGGTTTTATCTGATTCATCAGAGTCCGCTCCTATTCCTTTCCCTGTCCCCGTTCCTGCTCATACCCTATCCCGCCCTCTCCCAGTCGATTCCCAGAAGCCACAGCTACTACCATCACATTAGAGTCAGTGGAATTGGCACTCAGACTTAAGTACGACTTACCTATAATAATCGTTTTTGCAATAAATGTTGCCATCACGTGAGTAACACGACGATTCCCGTTCCAAAGGCTGCCGACATGCATAGCACTGCAAGCAGCTGGCGTGCCAGCGTTTTTCCACAGCGGAGAGGTAGAAGCGATCCTGAAACGATGAATTCCAAAGTCATAAATGACATATCCGCATTACCTATCACTATTATTATATTTATTATTGTTGCACAATTAGTGTAATCATATAAAATATTACTAAATTTCATTCCGTTCATTTTATCCGCTTTTCCTGTGAGGAGGAGCACAATTAACTCGCTCCAGATCGGAGCTTTATCTCCAAAGCAGTCTTTAAACTTCCACTTATATAACATATTTTTATTCTACTCAATTTCTGCAAAACAGAGCGTGATTAACTCCCCTCCTAGTCAGAGTTTTATATCCTAAACAGCCTTTACCTCCCTTAATTTAGTTTACCACTTTTAACCCGTTGTGAAACTATAGGAATAAGACATCCATCTACTCCAATTATCTATTTTTTAAATGGCCTGTTAGTCATAACTTGCCCACTTTTCAATCCGCCGTCGGTAGGTTGCTCCCCGCCAATAAGAGGAGAATTCTTACCTGTATTTGTCGGCCACAACCAGCGCAATCATCTGGATTGCGGGTTACCTTGCTATCGTTGGTGGACTCGGGACTGCTGGGTGGTCCAAAGGGTTCCGTTTTAAATGATATGCCCGACGTGGTCTCATCGCTAATTTCCGTGCAATCGGTGCGACTTCGGCTAATTGAGAATTTAGCCGTTGAGTCCTCGAATGTGGCGCGATCGGCGGTTTCATAGCTGAATGCAGGGTTCAAAAAATTTAGGAAAATATTAGTTATGTTTAAGGAAAGGTTATTTCTTTTGCAGAATGTGAATTTACCTTCTGTATGACTCGCTGCCGTATGCATTGCCAAAGGGCTTTGTACTGTGATCACAAATATCTGAACACGAGGATGTGGAGCATGTGCGAAACAATGGATGATTATTATTTGCACCTGCAGCACTTCCACATTGATTGCTCCCCTGATGTGCTACAGGTGGTGTCGGACTTTTCTCCCTTGCGCCGGGCCCAAGAAATCTTGCGCTCTGCTGCTGTAAATGTTACCACAAAAATTCGAAACAAGTTAGTTTAAAATATTACAAATATTTAATTTAAACGAGCATTACTTTTGTCTATTTTAAATAAAAAAGTTTTTGAAATCAGGGAGTGCCCGACGCATTTCTTAGATCAAAATCTAAGGTTTTACTACAGTTTTAGAACAGTTTTTGTCAGTGTAATGCTTATTTAATCACTTCTAAGTCTGTTTAAAAGCCGGTAAATGGAGCTCGGAAACGGAGATGGTTCGTTGCTGTGTCACTGAGCTCTGAAATTTTTCACAAATTTCAAAGGATGAACCTCAGCACAAATGATGCATTAAATTTTCAATGGCGGCGCAACAAAAGTTTATTTCAATTAAGAAACTTTTCGCGTTGTTTTTCCACGAAAACGATGCGCGACATTTGAAGACCACGAACATGTGAGGGAAACCCAAATGACAGATCCGACAAAATCCCCCCGACGACATTCATTGAAAAAAAAAAACTACAGGAGAGCACAATATTATTTCGAGTTGCAAACGGAGCGCAGACATCTTGTCGCACATGTACTTGTGCACACTGTAGATGATTCGCTTAGGTATCATCGATGCTCCAGTTTACTTATTTTTGATTAATTAGTTGAAAATAGATTTTTAAGCTGTAAGGATGACAGGTTTCCCCAACGAAAACCAAAACAAAATCTAAATCAAATATCAAAAAAATATAAGAAATAAAATCTGAAACTTCAGATTTGTACATTGTGTATTTTTGGGCTGTTTGTTGAAATTTACAACCATTTTGTTGTCTTATCTTGTCTTCTGTCTATGTTTGTGTCTGTGTCTATGTATTTGTATGTTGTCGCTGTTTTTGGCAACACGCAATTACCTTTAGGGGCACAACAGCACCAACAGCACCAACAGCCCATGCCATAAAGGAAAAAGCCACTGAATTCGTGCGCACATTTCTGCAAGCCATTTTTGTTGTCTGTTGACCAACCACACTTAACCAGCTCCTAACAGACAACATCTAACCACATTTTTATGGCAACATGATGGCTTGATTTGCTTGCAAACCTGTCCGAAGCTAACTAAAATTAAGCAACATAATTCTTATGAAATTTATTGAGAAACATTGCCAAAAGTGCTCGATAAAACTGTTTTTATCCATCGCTGGTAGAATTTGTAAAAAAATCAATCAAATGAAGGTATCCCTAGAGTTTGATGTGTTTTGGTTTTTCAAAAACACGTAATCCAAAGGGAAATATTAAATTTCATTTAGTTGATTTTGTTTTTCAATTCAATTCAATTTACTGGGAAATTCCCTAATATTATTATCAGTATGATTAAATAAATTCATTGAAAAGTTGATTAAAAAAAAGTTGCTATGAATTCTGGCTTTTGTTTTGAACATTTTTCAATTTAAAACAAAATTCTTGCGAATTTTGCAAGGCCGTCGCCACTCTCATGAAGATTCGTGTCGAAAGGTTATGCTCCTTCACAGCGCACAGGGCGTATGCTTAACATCAGTATTTGTTTAAAATTATGACAGAAATCAATTGATATTCAAGTTTCTAATACACAAGTTGACTTTGAACTGATCGGAACTCGATGATTATGTGTCATCGGTGCCTTGGAAACTCAGCTTAACTGATCTCTGCTATCGCCAAAGCCATCGACTCATGACAACGACAAAATCTTCTACACAAATGTCATGCTCTCAAAATGCTCTCGTATCAAGTATATGCACAAGGGGTTTCTGCTTATCGCCTATTCCAGTCCCAGTGGCTGCCACCGATCTGGCTTGGAGTGGGGAGGAGTACAGCTTTCGGTCTGGCAGTGATAACATTTGTAACCCGAGAGTGAGATAAATCACAAATTAATCAGCGTCCACACAACTTATGATTTGCAAAGAGGATTGGAGGATCCGATCTCCGAACTTTTGAGCCCTAGAAACCAATGAACTACACTGATAAACAAAATGCTCTAAAATCAATATTTTGTTCTTCAAGCTTTGATTTTTGTCTAAGCAAACATCAAGGATAAAAAGATTTTAAAAACGAGAACAAATCTCTTAGTCAAAACAAACTAAAGTTTTCTTATAATAAGATCCAAATCAATGTGTGATTGTCTTGGGATTTCTTGTCTTTTGAACATGTGTGATCAGTGAATGGGGCATGAACTATGAACCATCGATTCTTACCCAATGCATCACAGGGCGCTCCTCGGTGCAGACGCCCATGTGCGTCTTTTGGAATGACACGAGGTCTATTTCCAAGGATGATGATGTCTTTCTGGTTTACTAGTATTATTGTTGTTTACTATTTGTTGTTGTTTTTACTTATTGTTGCTGATAATTTGGTGTGAGTGTGTGTGTGTGTTTTCTCTTGGGGAATATCCTGTTTGGGTTGTAATTGAGAGCAGCGATTAATCGCAAGGCGAAGGATTTGTTTGGTCCAGTAATCCCTTTGTGCGTTCCACTTATAAGTATTGTTTTATTGATATATATTTAAATATATTTATATGCATATATATGTACACTTGACACTTGAATGTTTCTTGTTAGATCTCAATTCTTTTGAATTCTGTTGGCCACAAGCAACATCGATTTATAGGTTTAACATTTTATTACCAAATTTTTGCTTGCTTCTTTATTTCTTTATGACTTTTTCCTCGATCTGAATCTTCTGCTACTTATACAAATATTAGGTATTTCGTACTATGAATTTTGTATTTTTTATTTTGTATTTTGTATTTTGCATTAATTTAATTGATTTATTTCACTTATTTTCATTTCTTTTCAGCTTCAAGGTAATTTAAGGAACATTTGGGTTTTAGATGACACCGCATACAAGCAAACGCACACGCACATGCACATACACATACAAACACTTGACTTATTAGAGCGGCAGGTATAGTAAAGACTTGCTAAAACCGACACGGACTCCGACTCCGACTCCGATTCCGGCTCCCGATATCGACTACCGACAACGACAACGGCAATGTCAACGACAGCAACAGCGACAATGACAATGACAACGACAACGAGGCCCGAAAATTAATTTATGACATTAATTTACGAGACAGCGCGAGAATGGCACTCCGAAAATGAAAATGGGATCGGATCGGATCGGATAGGATCGAATGGGAATTGAGTTGTAGACATGGAAGGTCCACTTGGGTCAGTCTCTGTGTGTTCCCGCTTCAGCGGCCCCCGAGTCAGCAGATGCGACTTGCTGATAAGGCATTAGAATTAGAGAGCGTTTGCTTCAGTTCTCTTTTTGTCTTTTCTCTGCTCTTCGCTTTTCGTCAGTTTATTACCGTTTTTTGTTTTTTTTTTTCGGTTGTTTTATTTTCTGTTATGTTGATAACTAAATAAGAATTTTGGACGGTCTCGCAGCTGCGTTTGATTCTTCTTGTGCGAATTCAATACGATGCCAATCCGACGGCAAAGTTTATGTGATGTGTCCCGTTATCAGCGAGGTTAAAGGTTACGCCCGCGGCAAACTCAAACGACAACCGCGCAGAATTTGTATTCAATGTTTTTCTTCTCCTTCAGCTTCTGCTTCTTCTTGTTCTTTTTTTTTTTGTCGTTACTGTTGTTGTTCTTGTTGTGTGAAAAAACAAACGAAAAATGCGAACCGAGCGACGAATCAGCGCGTTGTGGTTGCAGCTGTGACTGTTGTTGTTGCCACGCGTTTTCAAACTAAGCTGCCGACGACAACGACGAAATGAAAACTTAACGCGACGTGACGTGACGTGACGCGGCGCGTCTCGTTTCGTTGTGCTGCGTTGCCTTACGTTGCGTTACGAGATTCGAAACTTCCGCGCAGACAACCAGTCAGCGTAGCAGCGTATTACTGTGTGTTTGTGGCCTGTAGCGAGCTCACTAGCTCAAGCCAGTGCCGCTCTCAGCAAACACACCACACACACACACACACACACACACACACATGCGCGCACTCAGAGCACTGAATCAACCACCATTCGCTGCCTCTCGCTTACACTTAGCAATGCTTGCGCATTTGCTCTCTTCTTACGGCTCTCGACACTCGCTCTCTCGTCTGCTAAGCACAACAGCAAATGGCGGCGCTCTCAGCTGATTTGTGTTTGTATGCCTATCTCGCTTGCGCGCACACTGCAAGTGCCGTTTGAGGGCGTGGTGTCATCGTCGTTGTCGTCGTCGTCGTCACTCAGTTGTGTGCGCTGTGCTGCCCCCGCCGGTGAAGAGTTGGGGGCACGATGGCTGGCTGCCAAACATGAATAATGCAACAGCAACAGCAGCAGCAGCGGTGGCAGCAGCAACAGTGGCGGTGGCAGCAGCCGCCGATTGTGGCATCACTGTGGACCCCATCATGACAGGAATTTTTCGCTTGCTGGCAAAAGATGTTGCCTGCTACAACTACAACAACTGAGAAGACGTTGCTTGTCTTGCCTCTGCCTGCCCCCCCTCCTTCTGTGTCTTCTCCATCGTCTCCTCCTGCTCTTCCTTCTGTTGTTGTAGTATATGCGTTTGCCTTTGGCATCTCCAAGGCTTTGTTGTTGTAAAAGGCAAAAAGTTTGAAGAAAATCGAGCAGGTCTTATTTATTTAGATTTTTTCTTTTGCCATTTTATGATATTTTTTTTATACATTTTATTATTACTGCCTGCTTCTTTTTTTATTATTCTGCTTCGACTTCGCCTTCTTCTTCTTCTTCTTCTTCTTCTTCGTCTTCGTTTTTGCTTGGCTTTAAAGTTTTTTGCTGTCGATTTCTTTTCTGGTACCTTTTCTTCTGCATTGTTGTTGTCTTGCTTTGATGGCTTATAAAAAAAATAAAAAATAAAATATAAAAGTAAAAACAGATGAGGGTGGGGGGTATGGCAGGGGTAGGGTGGGGACAGGCGCGGGAGGAGCTGGAAAGGGCAGCGTTCGGTCGTAAGTATCGGATTCGCATTGTCAGCTTTTCTTATTCGGTTTATTTTTCTTATAAAACTTAAGTAGGTACACGAGTACATACTGTTGCACATATGTATGTACCACCATCGCATCGCATGGAGTAATATGTACCTCAACTTATGTACCAGTTTATGCGAATCCTGCATTGATTTGACTTCAGGTGAAATGTTTAACGTTTCTAGCACTTTTGAAATGATTTTAAGTATTCTTAAAGCATGTGAACTATCTCAAAAGTTCAATTAGCCAGAGCTCTACTTGCACTCTGAGTGCTGGGACCACATTGCGCATACGACTAGTGTTGCATGCTTTAGATAAGCATTTAAACTTCTGCTCACTTGTCATAGCGAAAAATCAAAACTCATTTTATCAGATTTAAAGCACTGAAACATTTTATTTACTTGTGTTATATATAATATTTTATTTTCGTTAGAAAACTTCATGTAATTTCATTATAAATTGTTGTTACCTTTGAATAATGTTTGTGATTTTCATTTCCATGTGAATTCATCCATTTCTTATGCCAGCTGAATGCCAATGAGAAGAAGCAGATGAAATAAAGGGAAGAGAAGGATCAATTAAAAGAATTGATAGATGCTCTCAAGTTGACAATGTGATTTTTATGCCACAATGGCGCTGTTGCCGCTGAGGCAGCCACCGGGAGGATGCTGCAGCTACAGCTACTGCTCCTGATGCGCCATGTCCCATGCTCCATGTTGCTGACGTTGTCGTTTGTTGTTGCTGTTTGTCGTCGTTGTCGATGGCTGTCATTGAGTTTCGCATTTCACAATAAAAATTCAAAAGTGCTGGGCATATGCAGCAGCTTCAAAAGGGGGTAACACACACACACACACACACGCACATATACACACCTGCTTTCTGTTTGTGTGGCATGTTTGTACATCAACGCGCATATAACAAATAAACAAACAAACAAACCAACATACTACAGGGCAAAAGAGGAGACTTTTAGCTTGTTGTGTGCGCTTGCAATTGTGAATAACAGCAGCAGCAACAACAACAGCAACAACTGACACAACAACAACAACAACTGAGTCAGCGTAAAACAACAATGTGCTGAAATCTTTTGCAAAGTTGCTGTTGTTTCTGTCGCTCTCTGTTTTTCTTTTCTTTTTAGACCGCGCAGTCAAAAAGAGTAGGAGGAGTATTAGGTTTATGGCATAGAAATAACTTCTGGTGTGCGCTGTCTTTATTTACTAACCTTTATATATTAGCATAAAGCTGTCATTGAAAAAGTTTTGATAAAACTCTTGATCGTGTAAGTTCAGGGCATTCGAGTGCTACTGAAACAGTACAGGGTCTTTTATAGTCAACTCGGTCTACTCTAGTTTTTCTTCTAGTTCAATTTACGAATAAAAGTAGGAATACGAATACGAATACAAAATACGAGTACTCGTACTCGTATTTGCTTTTATATATTTTTATTTTTATTTATTTTCAAGCTCTTGTAGTAGATTTTTCTTGTATTGCCGCTGCTTCTTCCTCTGCCGCTGTCGCTGCTCTTGTTGCTTGAAAGTGTTGAATGTCTGCGGAAAGTTACAAAGGTGGTGTCGTCGTCGCCGGCGTCGCTACCCTCCAGCTACACCTCCCCCACATCCATCACAAGCAGCACTTCCACCCACATACCCATATCTCATTCTGCATTCTCAAAGACTGGGCTGCCGTGCTTAGTCCGGGCCCGAGGCGGACTCTTCAACATTTTCTGTGCCGTTTTGCAGTACATGAAGTTTGAATTTTTGCAATACCCTGTAAGCGGTTAGCTTAGCGAGTTTATGCGACTCAAAAGACTACAAAAATCTCTAGGGCTGAGCTGCCCACGCGTTAGCCCTTGAGGCGAATTTACCACTCATACACACACACACACATGCACGAACAGCTAAAGCGAGCGATGCTATTGGTGCATTTCCCATTGGTGGGCTGCGCGCAGTGTGAGAGAGTCCAAAGTACAAAAACAATTTGTCGTATTCCGTTTCTTATCTTTGTTCTGCGTGTGCTGTTGTTGTCTTGCCTAGGAGTTTGCACTTGCACAAATCAGCTTATGTTTTGAGCTTGCATCGAAATGTTTAATAATTCGATTTGCTTTGTAGATCAACTATTTTTGACAGTGCATAAACATTAGTTGTGCTCTTCTCTTTGTGTTTGTAATTAGTATTGGGAGTGCTCTCCCGTAAATTACTTTGGTTTCAGTCTCAAACCTCTTCAACGCTTGTAAAAATGTGTTAATTGAAAACTGGAGTACTACGCTCCTGTTTTCTAGGGTATCTTATGATCGAGCATATAAACATAGTGTAGCAAACCGAGCATTCTTTATTTGTTATCGTTTCTTGTTGAGCTTCTGGTACTTCTTTGCAGCTTCCTGGCACGTTTTGTACTGGGTGTGGCAGGCGCACCCACTCATTCACACACACACACACACACACACACGCGCCGAAAAAGCTGGACTTGAGTTTACTTGTCTTTTGCCGTTGAATTTGCCATTTCAACTTTTTGTGTTGAAACAGCCCCGACGTTGAAAGTTTTTTTTTTTTTTGGTGTGCAGTCAGGTTACAGACACACACACACATACGAGGCACGATGGGCACATACGTGTGTTCCCACAATATTTCCTAAAAGGATTCGAAAACGAGGGCTGTAGTTTTTGCGTGCAAAGTTTTTGTTGCTGTTATTTTTTGAATGCAACGCCAAAGCGCAGCACTTGTGTAACAAGCGTTGCACACACACACATACACACACCAATACACACAGGCACATGCACATACAGTGCGAAGTGGAAACGTAATATCGGATTTTCGTATTTACGTAACTGCGGTTCCTTTACACACACACGCACACACATACATATACACAGAGGCAAAAAGTCGTTGCCGTCGCAGTAGTTTTTGTTTTTACTTCTATGTACTTTTGAAACACCAAAAGGTTGCTTTTGTAGGGCATAACCACTCACAAACACACACACACACACACACACACACACTTACAGATACACTCTTGGTCTGAGTTGTGTTTCTGCCTCGTCCTGCACCCAGAGACAACAACAACGAATGAGTAAGAAAGCTGCAGTCGAGATGCTCGACTGTTTTACGCTCATTTTCTATATACTCACAGGTGTCTTAACTAAGAGTGATCGCTTTTATCTAATTTAAAAAGGTAATCAATTTTTAATAGAAGAGCTTTAAAGAATAGTATTGACTGGTTTAGTTTGGAGCTGGTTCAAAAATGGTGACGCACTTCGTATCCTTTGCAAGCAGGGCTAACAAAACAGGAGCACACCGCACTCGAAGTGAAACGTAAACTTTGACAACCATCCTGATGCTGCTGAGAAGTCCCAGAGCCAGAACCAGAACGAGAATAGGGAGAGGTTGTGGCACGGGCCCTACACTGGCAACTACGCCTTCAATGCCTTTAGAGCAGCTACGTCATCATTATCAACGTCATCAGCATCATCGTCATCATCACCCTTGTCTCCATCTGTTTTTAACCAAGTTTCAAAGGGCAAAATGGTTTTTATGTTTCTTTATGTGGGCGCTGGGCAAAAAAAAGATTTTTCCACAGCCGCCATGTTGACTTCGTGCTTCTATATTCCCTTCTCCCCCACTGTCGCCTCTGTCTGTTCCCTCCTGTGTCCCCTTTGGCTTTTGCCATAACCATCAAAGTTAAATAGACAGAAAATTGTGTACAATTTTGTGAGCTTGGATTTTTCAATTCGTTGCCTAGCATCATTGACTACTGAAAGACTTTGAAAGCAAAGAGCGTATCGTATATACACACACATACACATGCATATATATATATTTTTGTATTTATTTCACCAGAAGCATTCACGAGGGTGACTCGCAGTGGAGCGGGAACACAGCTACCCGCTGAGGGGCGAAAAAGGAATGGGCATCGAAGGGCATGTGCGCATATCAATGGTGGATTGAGTGCGAACTTTTGGCTTTTTGGGGCCCAACTGGGGTAGAGGCAGCTTCAAAGGGGCGTGGCGTGTGCGTTCTGTTAGTTCTTGGCAAAGAAAACTTTGCTAAAAAGTTTCTTTTGGAACAAATGTGTTTGGTAGTTTTCATATTTCACTTGCTTATGAAACTCAACACCCGAACTTGAGTTTGACCAACTAAATTCTTGTAAAGAGAGAATATATAACAACATTTTGCATACGGAGATATGTGAACACTGATAACAGATAAATTTATAAACATTTCGACTGATTTATTCAGCATGTCTATTGATAAGATCAGCGTCATCAATTTCCTGTTTGGTAACCGTTAAGCACTTTTTAAGGACCTCTAAAATATTCATCTCCCAGACAACGCGTTGTTTTAAGCCGCTTTTAAGCAGCTCAATGATCAAAACAGCGTATCGATGACAAAACTTTACCAAACTGATTACCACCGCATCACAGCAGTCGTTGTTGCAGTTGCAGTGGTTGCCACAGAGTCTCATTAAAGCAGTGTCAATGATAATGACAATGGTAATGGTAATGATAATGGTAATGTTAATGTGTGAACTTTAGTGAGCGTGTGTCGCTCATTTTTTAGTAGACACTGTGAAGACTGCACTGAGGAGATGCCACGAGGGCGGAACTAGCGGGCGTGTCGTGCGTGTGACCATTCAAAGGTCTTCCTCTAGTAGTTGTAATACCTTTCCGCTAACCCCCTGCTCCACACTACGCCACTGCCCAGAATGGAACGTGTACTCGTGCGTGTAACGCATCTGAAGTGATTTGTAAACAAATTAAAGGCGTGCACGTGTCGGCCTCGTTAAACTTCCACTCCGTCGGTCTAACCCGCCCTGCGCCATAGCACAGTGGGCAATTTTGCTGATGTAGCGCAAGAGAACTAATAATCTAAGTAAATGTACAAATCTGTAAGTAATTTACTATTTTACACAGTTTAGGAGCTAAGTTTTATTTAAAGTATTTGAAATAATTATCTTGCGCTAAATGAGAAAAATCGCCCACTGTGCATTGCCGTTGTCTGATACCGACTACAATGGTGCAATACGCGTTGCGGTGGGCGGCAGGCGGGTCGTTGACGGTCCTTCGCTGTGGGTCGACAGTCGGTTGGTCGTTTGTTTGTTCGGTTTTTGGCTTTCGGTTTGTTCTACACATGTTCGAATCGGGAATCGGGTTCATCATTTGCTTTAAAGTCTCATAAGCATATTGTAATTATCGGTGGATGTAATCATAAGTTCTATGATCCTTAAGGCTTTGTTGTTCCGATTGTGGTTTTAACTTTTGCTCTTCCCACAAGCCAATCTCTTTGATGATATCAATTAACACGTGCTGAAAATCGAGTCAAGTGCTTGAGTGAACAAACAGAACAGATTCAGTTGGTAAAGCAGTGGATTATTTGATTATTAGATAAATAATGTGAGAACTGAATACTATTAAAAACTCTTAACTTAGTAATCAAGTTAAGCTGAAACGGAAAAGATTAAAAACATAGTCAAACATATTCTGCGATAATTAAATTTGCCAAATTTTAAATGTGACTTAAACCAAAAAGGAAGTTATTAGCATAGAATTTTTGAAAAGGTAATGCGTGTATGCTATACAAATATCAATCAAGTTGAGAATTCCTACTCGAAGCACAGAAACAAAAACAGTTATAAGTATATAGGATTATGACCAAATAAGGTTCAAATTTTTCCTATCGAGTTGCCAGCCAAATGGGAAACTCATGTGAATCATTTACAATAATGTCAGCGAATTGTGTGACCGAGTCTTGGCCTGGTCTTCATTGCCATCCCAGTCTCCTGCTCCTTCTCCCGCTTCATCTCCTTTTCCATCTCCATCTCGCGCTTCCAGTTCGTTCCTGTTTATGGTTACTGCGGAGGGTTTTTAAATAATTTGGTCCCCTGGGTCCTAATTTGTGACTTGCACTGTATTGTGTAACATGATGTCCATGTCGATTGGCAATGCTGCAGCGGCAAAACTAGATTGACTCTTTGTCCTTATGGCACGAGATCCGTAACAACAGCAACAACAACAACTTTATGTGTCCCCAAGGCACAGTCCAAGTGCTGGCCACCATAATTCTAGTTTTGTTGTCATAAAAAATGATTTCATATCACTTTAGGATCGCCAGCAGCGACGAAAGCGACTCAGGAGCAAAGTTAGTTCGAAGGGGGAAAGGAAATGAAACAGGAGGTGAACTGACCGAGGAACAAAATGAATTCAAAGGAGTCCAAAGGAAATAATACCATAGGAGCAAGGAGATAGGAGAAAGGTTAGTGAAATAAAGTGTGCAAACTTTACAGCTAGTCAAGTAAATTGTTGCGTCGAAGAAGAAAGGCAGGTATGTCCTGAGCTCAAACAAGTTTTTACTTTTTCACTAGGAAAACATGAGTTGGTTAACATCCTTGACAATTAACATCCTCAAAGTTGAAATCCTTCATGAATGCGTTTATTTTGTCTTGTTTTCTTTCTCCGACATATGGTCTAGTATTTTATATGATTGGAGCAATCGATGTCTCTGTTTACACGTACCGTAATCTTAATGAAGTGGTCAGTCCCTGATTTTGGTGGTTCCCGTTCGGTGGCAGTGTCAAATAGAGTTATGACTGCGATAATACACTCTGAAGCGTGCCGACAACGCCCTTGTACAGCACATTTAGCATTGTGATTTGAGCTCTGATTGGAGTTGGGTCTGTCAACGGGGAGGGGGAGTGTCCAGGGTGAAAGGAGAGCGCGAGGAGAGCAAACAACCCTAATTGAAATTATGCGATTGCTCGTTTAGGCGCACGTATTGCCAAGGGAGCGCTAAAGGATTTCATCAAGTTGGCAGCGAACCTTTTGCGGCGGAACTGATTAGCAGACAATATGTCAAAAAGTTCCGACTGAGGGTAAAAGCGGGCGATGGTGGCACGAGCGGGCGGTCGGGGTGGTGGCAGGTCCTGCGAGACTAGGGCAAGAACTGCGCCAGGGAATGGAACAAAGTCATGACAAATAAACGGATACATGTGTCGGCAATAGTTTTGCTCATTGCCGCGATAATAATCGACATGAACAACAATGGCCTTTGTCCTTTGTACTTTGTCCTTCGCCTGGGTGCTCCTTTTTTGAATACCCAGTGAGAGGGTATGCTGGGCTAGTTAAGTGTGTGTAACGTGTGTTATACCCCTCAAATTATATAAATATGTTCTTGATTTGCTGCTATAGTTCGGCACACCCTGCTCACACAGGGTATGCAACAGTCTAGGGAGCTCGCCTGTAGTTTTCCTGCTTGTTCAGTCTGCAGGACCAAAATTACAGGATCGTTCATGGTGTGTGTGGTACGTGGTACGTGGCAACGTGCACTCGTAGCACCCAGAGTGAGTACCCGACCTAAAAACAACCCTAAGGCGATTATCTCAAGTGCTCGCCCAGCCCCTAAAGGACACCGTGAACTCTCTGTGAGTGTACGTGTGTGTATGTGTGTAAGTTTATTTGTGCTGTTGTAGATGGTTATCGATTACACAGAGTGCGCGATGAAATCATTACTTCGAATTAAATAAACGTCATACTCACTTCTCGTCAAAACAATTCTTGATGTCTCAATGAACCGCCCGAGCAAAGGGGTAGCTGGTCACACTGGTAGCTGGTGGCTCGATGGAGGGAGTAGGGTGCGAGGGTCGCTCTCTCGGTTTGCATTCGAAATGTTTAATGTTTGGTTTAGTGCAAAAAGGCAGGAGTTTGCCTCGGTTTGTTTACGGTAAACACAAGTGGTAATTGTAATTAGTTGGGCTTAAATGCGTATCTCGACCGCCTCTTGTGGGCATGGCACGCTGACTTTTGAATGAATGACGTCACATACACACACACACACACAAGCTTTCTAGCTTTGCCTGGGAGTTCAACAGCTGTCCCGAAACTCTCGCTGTCAAAAAAAGTACACAAAATTATTATTATTTATTTGTGTGTGTGTTTTTTTTGGTCATGTGTATTTTATTTATGCTCGTTACATTGTTTGGCAGCCCGCATTTGTGTATTTGTACAACTTTGTTGTGATTACGGCTGATAAAGCAGCCAAAGAAAAGTAAATCACAATAAACATCACGAACGAAGAGACCAAAAGAGACAGAGGCGAGGAGACAATCGGAAAAGGCGAAAGAAAGTGTGAATAAAGTCGCGCACAATGATTAACAACAATAGACACTAACAACAATGATATAGTATAATAATAAAAATGAAGAAATCGTAATAATAATTGTGACCACGTCATGAGCACGTCAGAGAGCAAATAGCTAACGGAAAACTATATGAACTAGGGTAATACTCTAGAACTCACATGGGAAAAGCATGCACAGTAGAAAGGTAGTTGTTTCAAACCTTAAAAGTTTATAAAATAAAAAATAGAAAATGTAAGGTACATGGCATGGCATACCCGCTACAGTGGCCCTTGTAAGAGGTATAACAATTGCTGGGCACTTTCTGGAGCGTCGGTAGTGTAAATTAAGTTACTTTGTAGCCGTCTGACAGACCGACAGAGTGACAGACAGACAAAAGACAGGCCTTCTTCCGTTTGCTACTGGTCTTTGGGGGCCCCGAAATAAAGAATACCAGACCCAGAGAGACAGAGATCCAAAGCTGGAGACCTGAGGAGGCCGAAACCAGTTGACGGCTGTGTTCATCATCGTTCAGTTCGAAGCATTATAGCCAAGTCAGATAGAATGCCTGGCCGAAAACGAATACAAGTACGGCTGTGAGTACGGTTGTGAGTATGTGATCTCTGCATGCGTCAGCGTAAAATTAAATCGTCAACAGTTTTATTGATTTTTTTTTGGTTCGGTTTGGTAAGAAATTTTTGCATGATCATTGCCGGCTTTTGATTTCATGGGCATTTCCTATGAACTTGTCGTGGGATTTGGCCCATACTTACTGAGCCGTCTACCTCTTTGTCTGTCTCTTCCTCTTCCCCAGCCAAATGCCGGCACGCACGCCTCAAATTATGAAAATCGAGAATCGAACGTCTGTGCTACAATTGAGTAACTCCTTTGAGTCTGATTCCGATTCTGATTCTGCTTCTGAGGGCGTCGTAATGACACAATGCGCTAACCAAATTGCCAGCCAAATTATAGCAATATTCACTCAAATCGTTCTATACTTAAGGTTATTGCCGCGATGACAGGAAATGCGAAATTCAGTAGCCGTTTATTAAAAATCTACGAAAAGTATTTCGCTCCGGAATGTGGGCAAGGAGAATCCTCGAGGGACAAGCAGCAGAGTAGAGGAGAGACGCGTACACTGAGAGAAATACTGGAGTTTTCTGCTATAGTCGTTAAAAGTCTTTAAATGACTTTTCATCGTCTTACTTAAACTATTGTTTTAGAACTTAATTTCTCTCTGTGTGTAGGAAAAGAGACGATCCTACCTGCGTGCTGGAGGCTCCCATGATCACACGGAATAGGCGCTGCCATAAATTAGATGCTTATCTCACCTGAGAAGGAGGGAGGAGGCAGAGAACGAATAACTCTGGGTGGTTGCCTCATTTGTGGCTCCAATTGAGTGGTAATTTTTATCATCTTGGCGTTTTGGGGCCCAAAACGGACCAATTCGGCGAGAATCTTTTACGAATATTTGCTGACAAACGGAAGCGATATGTTCACATTGTTCTGCTTAAAAATTCCTTTATCCAAACCTTAGAGGGAGACTGAGAACGGAGAACTGAGAGATGAGAATTACGGAGCTGTGATTTCAACAGGCACTTCAAAGGAACCTTATAATGTTGTCTTCGAGTTTTCATTGCTGTTTGTGTATTTAACCATTTGTTTGCTTGTCCTGCGCTTGATTGACTTTTATATTTGACTGTGTGAGTTCATAAAAAGTATTTAAGATCGCACTGTTAATAAGCTAAGCACATAACTAACACACAGATCGAACCTTCATTGTTTATATTGATTATATGCATGCCCATACACAGCTCCCGAGGCGTAGGTGCGACTTTTGGTCACTTTACTCTTCCAGTGTTTTAGTCATCCCGACGCCGCGTCCCTCCGTCTCTCCGATCTCCTTTACTTTATTTGCCAATGGCGTCTTTCTCCGATTGTAGCTGTGTAGGTGCCGTGCAGTGCTACACTGTTAAAAACGGTACTAAATTTAAGTGGTCTTGAAATCAAGATGTGATCTCTGTTTTTAAGAACTGAATTTAACTCAACTTTCTGGAACACAAATTTTTCTCAGTGTAACTCCAAATTCAGCTTTGAGGGCGACGCCAACGCAGCGTGTAGTTCGGTAGTTTCGGTTGTAATCCCATGATTGGAGGCGTACTTTCGGATAAATTTGAGGCTTACTTAGCCAGTTAGCAACTGACTTCGGTTCGAGGTGTGAAATACTTTGATCGTTGCTTCCAACCTACGAGTAGGCTGATGTTAAATGATTGGTTTCCTATTTGCTTCTGTTGTGTTGACTGTTTTGAAAATAGCCGAAAAGTGGTCGAAGATAGATCGGTATACCTATAAAAGGTAATCAGATTAGACTATCTCCTAAGATTGGAGATGCTACAGAAATTCGCCTGGTGAATAGGTAAAAGTGAAATCGAAACCTTGGGATAAGTATTTATGGGTTGAAATGTTTGATTGATTACAGACAGTATGAGGGGAACTTTATCGGTTACTCTGTCATAGCCACGCCTCCAGCGTCCTCCTGAGTATTGTATTTAAACAAATGCTGTAACTTATTGCTACTGAGAATTTGCGTCATTAAAAATAAATATGCTTGCACTTTGTCTGGGGATTGCAAACGGAATTGTAATTGGGGGCGGGACGCTGGGTGGGTGAGTAAATGGGTGGGCTGTCGTCGACACCGTCGTCGTCGTCGTTGTCGTGGTGGCTGCTGCGGCATTTCAGATTACCCAAGTGGTGTCAAATGACACGGTTTGCGTGCTTTAATCCGTGGAAATACCTGCGGCGATGTTGGCAACCCTGGCAAGGCTATTATACCGGTCACATGCTGGCAGAGAAGAGGATGGTGCTGTTGTTAGTGGTGGTGGTGGCAACTTGTGCGAAAATTTGTAAAAGTCAAAATCTATCTTTTAAGCAAACAGAAGCCTGACTGACGCTCAGTTCAGTATGGTTCGGTTCGTTTCAGTTCAGTTCTGTTCAGGTGGGTTCCATTTGGACTTGGGTTTTGGTTCGGATCTGAGGTTAAGCTGCGCCCAGCGGGTGGCTCGGTAGGTGTGTGCATTGTACAAAGCATGATATTTTACCCTAAAGCTATAAAGCGTATAACTGACGTGACTGACATAACTCTGATGCATAGCATATGTGTATGTGTGTGAGTGTGTTGTGCAGTTGTCGGTACTTGATTATGTAAAATCCCATGCACGTGCTCAAAGCAAAGATTTTTCCAATGCCAAACAAGCTGCACGTGCACTGACTGCTACCCAAAACCAAAGGCAAAAGGATCCCATACCACGCCCATTCCGAGTATTACACAGCCCACAACAACAACCCACTCAACCCACACCCAAAACTGGAGAACTCGACGGGAGTTTTGTTTGCGTCGTGTGGCGTTTATTCTATTACACAAGTTTATTACGACAATCCGGCGTAAGAAACGTGTGCACATCAAGTCAAAGAAAGCGAAGCTGAGCCAAACGAAACCAAGCCAAGCTGCAACTCCTGCACTCCATCAGCAGTAGCTGCAGTAGCGGGCGAATTTTGCTATTAGGCAGTCATTAGAGCAGAAGAGCTGCGGATAGGAACAGGGATTTCAGAGGAAGGAAGGAAGGAGCAGCTTGTAGGGGAAATATGTAAGAAACAGGAAGAAGCAGTAGAGCAGCAGGCAGGGAGAGTTCTAGAGAACGTAGGTGAAAATCTAGGAAGAAAAGGAGAATGATGGAGCGGGAAGCAGAAAAGAAACCTAGGAACGCAGCGTAGGGTAAGAGAGTAGAACGCAGGAGTAAACCAAGGAGCGGTGCATTGGGTTGAGGAGTAGAAAGCAGAAGAAAATCAGAGGGAACAGGCAGCAGCTTGATTTTAGTTGACGCAAGAGGAAACAGCTGGACGCAGAGGATATCGTAGAAGAAGAACGAAGGGTGCAGGGACAGTAACTGGTGTACGCTACGCTTGGCTAGCTCATAACCCAAGAGCAACCATAAGATGATGATGAGTACTGGTGTACACTTGGCACTCACACTCGCACACACACTCGCATACACACTCTTTTAGCGCTGTTTTGCCTGTGTGTCGTCGTCGTCATTGCCGTGTCGAAAGTGTGTAATAAAGCGAAACGCTGCCACAAATTGAGGCACGCCACTTGAACCCTCAATTATGTGGCCATTGCCGACTCGCCGATCTCGAGTCCGCTTCCAATCCAACCCCGAGCCCCAGCTCCAACCCCACTCCGATGCAGCTCCTATCGCCCTCTGTGGTGTCCTGCTTTGTGAAATGAGTGCAACATATGTCAGTGTGTTTGCTTCATGGCTTTTGCTGCCGATTTGAACGCTATAATTGGAGCTGCTTTGACTCCCGTTTCTCTTCTGTGATTCAGTGTGGTGGGTTATGGGCTATGGGCTATGAGCTTTGCCTTTGCCGTTGCTTTTGCCTTTGGCTGCCTACTCGTCGGTGCTTATCACTGCTCTGTTTGGCAGCTGATTAAATTAAAATAAATCATTTAAAAAGGCGTCTGCAATGAATGGGGTCAGTACTTACACACACCGCCACACCCATGCCAAAGAGGCTGAGACACTTGTGGCAGATGCGGCTGCTGGGGCAGCTGTGGCAGGTGCAGCTGCTGAGATAACCCTTCAAAAGCCAAAGCCGCATTTGCAGTCTGAATCGTATTCGCTCTCGGATTCCAATTCCATTTCCAATCTCGACTCGGATTCGGATTCGCTTCCCAACTTGAATTTATGGTAATGTTAATGGGCACTGCAAACTGC
Organism: Drosophila parthenogenetica; assembly: GCA_035047505.1. Taxonomy (NCBI): domain Eukaryota; kingdom Metazoa; phylum Arthropoda; class Insecta; order Diptera; family Drosophilidae; genus Drosophila; species Drosophila parthenogenetica. The sequence goes on from JAWNPM010000087.1 coordinate 9,572,754, forward strand.
GAGCTGAAAAGTGACCTCAGCTGACAGCAAAGGGATAATCCAATGAGCAAACAATCCACGTGCTGCAGCTCTTGTTGTCCCTTCGCCCTTCTCTCCCCTTCATTCTGCCCTCCACTTCGTCATACTTTTCTGCTTCGTTCCCCCTTTTTAAAACGCAATGCAAATCGTAAAATGGCCGCCATCGAAAAGCTCAAAAGTTAATATGGCAACCTGTCGCTTGACTCACAGTTCTGATTGCCAGTATAAGGGCATCAGTGATGCCATATCAGCCTTTTTCCGGCCAGAGCTTAAGTCTTCAACATAAATTTAATACATTTTGTTATAAATTTCTTTAGTTTATTTAGTCTAGCCTTTTCCCACTATTGAACTATTGGCTGCACTGGCGAGCACCCTCGGTCTGTGTAATAACCTGTGTATATGCGTATCATTTGGGCGATTGGGTTGCAATGTTGTAACCAATTGCAAAACCCATGAAAACCATGGCAAATAAAGCGACACCATGAAATGCGCTTCCCCTGTATGAGTGTCTCTGCATGGTTGTTGTGCCAGTCCAAGTGGCGTGAAATCACTTTAAAAATCAGTTTGTAGCCCGGCTGCAAACAATGCCCGGCATTTTGCACCCAGCAACAGCAAAAGACACAGGGACAAAGACAGAGAAAGAGACAAGCCGAGTGGGAGAAGAAGAGAGACAGGGACAGGAACAATCCACAGCCCACGCACACGAACAATATGAGCACGCAACTACGGACAAAATCGAGGATTGAATATGGGAATGGGACTGGGATTGTGCAACAGCTGAAGCCTGTGGCACAGTGGATACAAGTTCAGAATATAGTAATTAATAAAAAATATTTATTTAATTATTAATAATTATTTAATGAACAATTAATATCAGAATACAGTATAAGAAATATATATTTTTAATTCATACTACACAAAAACCCAACCAAAGTCACGAATTTCGGTGATTAATTGTTATTTTCCACTCGCAACACACGCAATTTATTTTAAGCAACTCGTCAGGCTTTTAAGCCCACTGTGCAAGCGAAAAAGACTTTACAGATTATCCCAATTATCGCTGTGTTCAAGTGAATTTTTCGTTCTGACCTTTTTGTTCATGTATTTATTTGTGTTTTTGGCTTTCCCTTTAAACTTTTTCGCAATACGTTTTTAAATTTCCCTTTTTTGAAGTTCAGGGAAAACTGAAAACTTTAGAACTGTTTATAAATGAGTTAACGATATTCAAAATGTATTTAGGTTTCGTGTAAGTATTTTAATGTTTCGAGAGTTTCTAAGCTAAATTGTTGCCATTGGTTTCAGTTTGAGTAAGCTCCAAGACAAGGAAGCATTTACAGTTGTTGGGCGTGGAAAATGTCAGATTTAAAATGCAGTAGCTCAAGAAAAGCTGAGACCATTGTCTGCCAACATAGTGTGCCCCTTGAAGCTCTCCTTTGCTGCTACCAAAGACGCTTTTGTGTTGTGTGTTCCATGCGGCGTATGCGCAATGCCTGTTGAGGCGTTGTTATTTCTTGCGGAGAACGCATTGATTTTCCACGCGCTAAGCTTCAATACAGCGCCCAATCCTCCTTCCCCCATCCTACGTCTCCAGACTTGAGGTAGCAAACCAGTGAAGTGGATAATGATAATGATGAAGAGACTATGATGATGATGATGATGAAAATGGCTGCCAAAATGAAAAGACAAAGAGCCAGCATGACACCGAGATACCAAATGCCTAGGGAAAAGGTATAACATGGTGAGTGAGAGGGACACAGGGGAACTAGGGGGCAGAACACGTCTACGTCTGGATCCACGCGTGAGCAGAGGGAAAAACTATGTTGCTGCCTTGAGAAAAAGTTGCTGTTGTTGTTGTTGTTGCGCAAAACGAAACATAAACAGCAACATTGAGTGGAGAGACGACAGCGACAAACAAGGGGGTCCCAAAGAGAGAGACAGAAAGAGAGAAAGTGAGAGACAAAGCACAGAGCAGAACGGGAGCTAAGCCTTCTCTGCCTCACGGACGTTGTTGCTGCTGTTGCCGTTGCCATCGTCAACGTCGTTGTCGTCGTCATCGTCGTCGTCGCCGTCGTCACCACGCCCCATTATGCGATTGGTCCTTGCGGCGTGTAGAAAAGAATAAGCATAAGAATTTGCGTGTGAAAAAATGATCGGAATATGAGAGCGAGCATGCGACACCGACACATTTAACGAAAGACGAGGAGATGAACGGTGTGTAGGGGAGGGAAAGAGAAGGGGGGACAATGGCGACGTGTGAAGTACGCGTGCGAATGGCAGCCCGTGGGGCAGGAAGCAACAACAGCGACAACGACTACAACAAGAACAACAACTGCGTTTGTGACTCCTACTCTGACTAGCTAGTACAGGGCAGAGAGTACAGGGTGTCCTCATGTGCGCAGTCTTCAGCTGAAACCTAGAGACGAACGCGAGCAGCAAAAAGTTAACTACTTTTGGTAAGAGGAGCGATGCCATCGATTAAAATGCTTTCGCTGCGCAGCAACGACCTTACGACACAATTGTGCAACCCCCACCCCTCTAGTTCCCCCTACACAGTTACCTCCTCTCCCCCACTGTACAGACAAAAGAGGCTATTCCCTCCTCGGCTCGGCTGAAATGTTGTTCCATTGTTCTTATGTCCAGCTCCGTGTGCGCTTTACCTGGAATTCTGTTTCTTTTACTGTTTCCGATTTGGTTTCTGTTATTGTTAGCAAGCTACACTTCAGTTCCCTGAAATCTCAAGTATTTACATTTATTTGAGTGCTTACTGCTTCTGGCCTTAGTTATTTCCCATACCCCACGAAATGTTGGTCGTAAGGGAGGGAAACCCACAGTGATTATTAAAGCACCCACTTGGAGGAAATTCTAATTCAAAATTGTCGAAATGAACTTAATAATTAACTAAATTTAGTCAAAATGTTTGGTATTTAATGAGTGTTACTACAATTTATATATAAGATTAACCGTATAAATTACAGTTACATTTTTTATGATTTCTTCAAAGAGCTTTGCCTAACAGAGGAGTACACAGTGCGTGTGTTTGTGTGTGTTTGTCTACTTACATGTGTAGAACTGTAAATGTTGACAATGCAAATGTGAAACTACGAAAGCGGCGAAGAAGAAGAAGAACAAGACAACAACATGCATATTATAAGTGTTGACTGCGTTTTACTCGCACAATCGCGCAACGCACGCGATTAAAACGGCGAATGGCGAATGAAAAGTAATTTGCAATGTAAATGAAAATGAATAAACATTTGCGGCGCATGTGCAACGAAGGGCTAGAGGGGGGAGGGGAGAATAGGCTGCAGGTGGGAAGGGGCCCATGTGGAGAGAGAGACCGAGTGAGCATTGAGACACGCTAACCGCCAGACGGGCCTTTCCGAAGTGGGATGGGGTGGGGATGGCCAGAGAGTAAGAGTGAGAGCGAGGTCTACGGGAGAGCGTAAATCACGCCAATGAATGAGCAATAAGCGAACCGCCACAAGCACAGACCAAAGGCAAGAGAGGCAAGCCAAACCCAAGAGAGTAGAGACGATGAGAGGAAACACAAACAAATTCATTGCGTTTTACAAGTGTCAACGACAGCGTGCACCGTATGATAACTAAACGAAACGTAAATTGCGACTAATTGAATTAATCCGGAACCATGTACACATACACATGCACACTTACACACACACACACACACACACACACTTGAACTCTTTGTCAGCTAAGTAAGATCAATGGAATCGAATGGAATGGGCGTTGTAAGTACTTGTCCTACTGCACATGGTTGCGCTGCTGAGGCGAATTGGTCGTTGCTAGATCACCAATTGCACGTGTGTGAGTGTGGTTATAAATAAATAAAGTGGAATATTCATTATATTAAGGAAAACTAAATGTGCCATAAAGGCGTTCTGTTATATTTGCATTAAATTTAAGTTTAAAGCTTAACTTAACTGTCTGCCCTACTAGGTCTTAAAAGCGGCGGCGAATTAATCGCTTTGTGTTTTGCTCTGTCGTTTGAGTGCTGCTTGTAATTAGGGCACTTTGAGTAAAGCTTTTTTGCTGTTGCTGTCTCTGTCTCTGCCTGTGTCCTTTGGTTCTTTAAAGACCCTGCAATTAGCACATCAACTGAGACTTTCGCCGCGACGCCCAAGTTAAACAAGCTGTGTTAAAAGTGAAATTTACAGCAATTGCGGCCATTGAGCTAATTTGCAGCCTGCAGCCTGCAGCCTGCAGCCTCCTCGACGTCATCGTCGTCCAAGTTAAGCTGCAGAGTGATGTTGTTGTTGTTATTGCTGTTATTGCTGTTGTAATTGTAGTTGTTGTGGTCGTCAGCCTGGTAATTGGTCCATGTTGTTGTTGCTGTCGGTGTAGCTCTTACGGTGTTGTTGCTTTATTCATTTTAGTGCATTATTTGTGCTGTTCATAATTAATTTAAAATACATTGCTGAAGAAATGCGCATGCCTGTGACCTTGAACAATTAGGCTCGGGCGTTCAGTGTCGGTGTCTGGGTCCAGGTCTGGCATATCCGTATTCATGAATGTTCCATATACCCACATACATACATGCTCATGTGTGCGTATTTGTGTGTGTTTGTGTGGTAAATGCGAGTAATTAACACTTCAAATTTTCAAGAGCATTAGACGCTGCTCTCGCTCTCGCTCTCCCACACTCTCACTCTCTCGCTAATGGTCTGTCTATCTCGTTGGCACTGCATCGCAATGTATATGCGTCTGAGTGCTGCACTTGAAATGCAGACAAACACACACACGAACACCGATTTACAAATGCAAAATAGTCAATTGTAAGAGTAGGGAACAGAGAAGAGGGAGCACAGTCCAGAGCAGAGCAGACGAGGACCACGTCCACAGCTTTTTCAGTTCAACGAACTTTTCAGGAGGACGCTGCGAATTTATCGATCCCGTTGGCGCTGAATCAAAAAAAATATGGGCCCGCTTTAAAATGGCCGCCATAATATTTATTGCAAATTGAAATATGCAGAATGGAATTCATTGTTATACAATTTAGCCATGAGAAATGTTCCCATTTGACGTGGAAGGTATTTTTCTTCTTCTTGTTTATTTTCTGATTGTTGATTGGATGTTTCTGATGATTGTTCTTATTGTTGGTGCTGTGTATGCACTTTGTTAGGGTAAATACGTTAGTTGTGCAGTGGAAATTTGCATAAAGTTAACTGAGGGGCATTCATTGTATGCCAAATATTGCAAGTTATGAATAAAACATGCGCAAAATGGCTAAATAAATTCCAGCAGCCGAGCAAACAAACGACAAACGAGACATGAACGACAAGAAACCGAAAAGGAAACACACACACAAAAGGAATTGCAAATGAAAATGGAAATCACAACAATATGTACAACAACAACTACAACAACCGGCTGCACCGCAATCAACATCGCATATTGACTACGGACTGTGAATTCGGAAAATGTTTTGAGTTCCCAGTTGCACTTGACTTGTTCGTCATTTCACACAGAAAAGTATCACAAAAATCGCAAATAATGAAAAATGTTTCAAGTTTTTCAGTAAACTAAAAATAATAATAGTAAAGAATTAAATTTCTAATTCATTTTCCCAACCAAGTTACAATTTTCAACTGGGTTTGCTGTCTGTGCCAGCTGAGGGGTGGACTGTGCGCTATGGCAGCCGGGACTGGGGGCGTGGTGGGGCAAACAATGGCTGCCTGATGCTGCTGTCGGTGGTTGTGCCAGCAGCAACAATACGACAACGTCAACAACAACAACAACAGCTACAAAACATTGCCAACTCTTATGCTCCCATGGCGACACTCACAGACGCACACACACACACACACACACACACGCACAGATAACTGATACTAATACCAAAGCATTTGTGCGCACAGGCGCAGTGCAACAAGAAATGGCGGCCAAACAACAAATAAAACACATCATCATTATCATCCTCATCCTTAACCTCATCATCATCGTCATCGGGTTGTGGAATCTGTGCAGCAGGGCAGTAAGAGGAACTAGGCAATGGGCATGAAGCACCACGAGGCTGCAGGAGGCACAAAGTTTTTCCTTCCATTGCGGCAAACACACATAACTCATGACATTTGGCAGGCGAGGCAAAAGCAGCTGCCAAACGCAGCGAAAACGGCTAAAAGAACCAGCGGGAACCAGCGGAGCCGATAGCAAAAGACCCAGTACTTACTGTAGTTTCAGATATTTCTGACTGGCCGGTAACAGAGCTATGTAGTGGATGAACTCAACGGAAACTTGCGGGTGCTCAACACATATAAGTATTTTTGTATGCTGCCACAACCCGAGGGAGCCTTGTGCTCGCTGTAAGTACAGGGTCTGGAAAAAGCTGAAGTGCTGCCAACGACTAGAAATAAATACATAAATAAATAAATACAATACGCAGCATGACAGCAGCGCCAACTTGCCAATGCCCAAGGCAATCCTAAGCTGACGCCTGTGCTACCTGCTCATGTATCTCAACTCTCCATTTGTATCTGTATCTGTAGCTGAATCTACAAATGTATCAGTACGACCGTACGGCTAAAAGTCCAGTTTTAGCTGCCATTGCATTTGACAGCAAATGGAATTGGCCAAGACATCTGGCTTTCAATCCATCTATCCATCATTAAAGGCTAAAAACACTGTTAATTCCGACTTGGCCAAATCTCGTACTAACTCTAATTTCTACATAATCAAATAGTATTTTCAATCAAGAATTTTACAATTAACTTTCTGTGGGCCTAAGTTTGTGCCAGTCATCGGTTAGGCGATTTGGTAGTTTCATTTGGCCATTTTCGAGAATTATGCAAATGCAAAAAGGAATCGAAATTGAAAATTTGATTATGCACCTTTTGTTGTCTACCATTTGGCTGAAAGTACAGGCTGCAAACGGCCAACTACAAGCAACATGCTAATGCAACGTTGCCGACAGTTGCAACAATGGCAATGTTGCAAGTTGCAGCGTGACTACAAAAACAACAAAGAAGTGTGTGTATATGTGTTTCTGTGAGGAGTTCAAGCAGAAGACCACATATCCACTCCATACCCTGTCCAAAAAAGTGTGTAGTATGTGGCATGCGGCATGTGGCAGCTGCACTAAGCTTCTTAGGACCATAAGCCACTTAAATTTCGTATACGCAGCGTTGTCTTAAAACTAAACAACAAATACATTTGCGTGTTTTTTGCAACTGTAGGAAAAAAGATGACCACTCGCTCCGAAATGGTACAGGGTCTGTTAGCTTTGTCGGAAATTTATATGTGATTTTACTTATAAATTTAATATTTACTATGGATAACTGTTGATTACGTGATTTTATGGTATAGCAACAGAGTAATAAACAAAGAGTACAGGGTCTCTTTCAGTCGACTTGCTCAGCTGTAGCAATTCCTACTAGCTTTAGTAGAATTTCACAGGAATTGAATTGAAACATTGAACAGAACTCAGGCAGCAGCTACAATTCAATATAATACAATGCCACTGAGCAACAGCAACAGCAACAGACGTAGCAGATAGTTATGTTTGTTGCCATTTGCAATGTCCGCTAAGTCGATTTGTATGGCATTCGAAATGTTAACTGCCAGCAACGACTGCCACAGCAGCAACAGTTGCAACAGCGGCAACAACAACAATGGCGAACAATCCACATCAAAGCACGAGAATAGGCTAAGAGCTGAATGCAGGGAACATGAAAGAGGTAACAGTGAACAAGGAACATACGTGAGTCCTACGCAAACGCAGCCAATCTTAAAAGGCTGCAAAAATGCCAACATAGCAGTGGAGGGGTGTGTTGGCAGAGGAGGGGTCGAGGGGATGGAAGAGTAGCTGAGGATGTGCAGCGTACCAATTGGATGCCTCGCAGTCGAATGTCTGCAAAGCCAGCAGCGCAGATATCAAATGTATTGATAAGCAGAAACCTTGGCTCTGTCTGCCAATTCCAGCTTCATCCCCTGCCCGTGCTCTTGGGCTCCCTGAGGCCAGACCACGCCAGATCAGACCAACTCAGAACCGACCTTTTTTCCACTGAAAACCGCAAAACATCGAAGTGAGTTTCCCTGTTTCCCAGTTCGCGTCAGTGTTGCCAACTCTTGCAATTAGAAAATCAGCATATTTCATTAAAATTCGAAATTTATAATAATTCCAAGTATACGTTTAAATTCTAAATAACAGTCAAATGTTTCCTTAGTAAAATCAATTGTAAAAGTTATCTAATATTCCGCATATTAGCGAACGGAGTATGGATTGATATTCTCTTACTTGAGCTAAGTCAAACAATTTTACTTGAATAAAATATTTATGTCTTTTATTTTGAAATTAGTTATTATCATTTAGACGTTCAACTCGCAAGTCTTACATTTTATATATGCCGCGGTATTGGAGATCTTCACCTTTTTGTGGCTGAAAAAAGGCTAATTTGGCTGCACTGATTACTGCTGCTGTCTGTTTGGTGCACATTGGAGACGAAGCACAGTGGCAACAACAACAACACCCATAGCAATAGCAACTGCAACACCAACAGCAGAAACAGCAGCAGCGGCAGCAGTTGACGTGCGGTGGCCATTATGTTGCTCCTTTGAGACCTGTGGAACCACAACAGCAACATGAAGAAGAAGAAGAATCGACAACAACAATAACAACAACAATACTCCGATGGACGATTGACGATGGTTGCTGCTCAGGTAGATAAATTCGTAATACAACTGCGGCTGTCTGAAAACTTGGACTGCCTTCTTGGCCTCCTTGGCCTTCATGGCCCGCTTAGCCCTCTTGGCCACTTGGCAACTTGGCTTGAAATTGGGATTCGACTTGAACGTGAACTGCAGCAGAAGCTTGTCCATTCTCCATTGTCCATTGTCGATTGTCCATTGTCCAGCAAAGTCTGATCTGAGCTCTGGACACGGGACATGGGACATGTTGCAGCAACAACAGCGGCAGTGGCAGCAGCAGCAGTGGCGAATTTTTGTTGTATTTCTTCTTATTTGTTTTGTTTTTTGTTTCCAAGCTGCTATTGTTGTTGTTGTTGCTGCTGTGGAGCATTTTGTATTGTTTTGTATTTTGCGGCTTATCCAGCGCTTTCAACGCCTCGCCATTGACGCTTTCTGGCAACACAGCCAAGTCTGTCTGTTCTTCTGTCTGTCCTCCTGACTGTTCGTCTGTCTAACTGGCCAACCGTTCCACCGTTCCCGGCAGCATAATTCATGTTTCACGCCGCTGTTGCTGCTGCTGCGGCTGCTGCGGCTGCTGCTGCTATTGCAAGTTCAGACAAATTCAAAATGGCAGCTGAGAGGCAGCTGTTGCACAATTATTGGGCTTGAGTTTTTAATCAAAGGTTCGAATTACGTTTTGGATTTGTTTTTTACCCCAAATTACATGCATGCCATGTACTGGCATGCAGCAAGTGGTTTGTGGCAAACAAAATTTGTTGCAGCTTTGCTTAGTTACCTGTAATATCGCCTCCGACATCGATACACGTAGTTTATTGCCTTGGAGCCATTGGATTGATAGTTTGCTTAAGTGATAGAACACGAAACTCAATCAAAACTTCTAATTGCGAATTTGAGTGTGGATTACAGCTGAAATTCATGCAACTGTTGTTGCTGTTGTTCAAGTTGTGGTTGTTGCTGTTGCAACTTCCGCTTTGCTCATTACTTGCCCATTACATGAAGTGTTTGAATTTGTGTGTTTGTGTTGGTGTTTGCGAAAGGACATTTCCGTTCTGTTTACCAGCAAGTATTTGTGCAGTTCTTAAATGTGTTGAACAGAAAACAATTGAGATTATTTGAATGGGTTTAAATGCTTGTAACAAATGCAAATACAATTGTACTTATTGCACCTTGCAGCTGCCACAAATAACAGCAAACGACAGCGAACTTATCATGGATCCCAATTTTATTGGCTATCAAAGAATGCTAACACTGAAAACAGCCAAAAACAGCAGCTAAGAAATTGTCAAGCCTTTTAAATCGTTGTTAGATTGGAATTTCGACCCAATTAGGAAATTTCTCAAACATTGATCGGTTGCCCTTTCTGCGGAAAAATGCAAAAACCTTGGCGATGGTCAAGGATGCGACAACAAATCCAATCCAACGATACATAAAATATATTGTTATGTCTGCGGTGAGAAAACTAATTGACGATGACAGCAGTCGAAGTTGTCGTTGTTGCTGTTGTTTTTGTTGCTGCTGCTGCTGCTGCTGCTCCCGCTGCGGCTTTTGCTGTTGTCGTTCCCATCGCAGTTGGGCCAATAATCGACAAAGCTGCCGCTGTTTTGCTGCCACCAGGAACAATTTTTTTACTGCATTTGTGGATTGGCCTTTTTCATCTGCTCGTACTCGTAGTCGTATTGTAAATGGCCATCGTAGATTTCTATTTGCAGTGGCAAAAAGCGAAAACTCAGACCAAGTAGTATATAAGAAACCCAAATCGTTTAAATTTATTTATTCGTTCGATGCTGTTGGAAATAAAAGGCGCCGCCAATTCACCAACAACAACAACCACAACAGCTGCAACAGCAATCATTTTGTGTTGCATGAAATTATTGATTTGTTATTTGTCGGCTTGTTAAAATGTTTGCTTGTATGTGAGACTCTTGGATTGTGCAAAAAACCCAATAATTGCATCTTAATTTTGTGTTATTAATGCCAAAGGCCAATTGTTCGGAAATAAACTCCTCGCAAGTGCCAATACTCTTGATTCAGCTACATCTCAATTGCGACACTCGAAATTTGCCAGCAAGAACAGTTTAGCATATGCCACTTAACAACATGGGTAATCTATGATATCACTTAACAACATGGGTAATCTATGATATCAATTAGAATTTATTTTATTTAACTTTGGCGCGAAATGGATATCGATAACAAAACATTTTCATTTGAAACAAAAACATTGTTGGCAACGCTGGCGACAAAGCCAAAAAGCGTCATCTATGGTTCAAGTTATTTGAATTTGCAATTTTTTGATGGAATCAGTAATTGCCTTTGAATGGGTAAAAAAGGATACCAGTTGAATAACACTAAACTATAACCGTTTAGATGCGATGTTTTAATAAGGTGTTCAAACTAAACTTATCGAATTTTAAAACCGTGTTCTAAAGAAGATTTAGAGACGTAGTTGACTCCACTAAAATGTTCAGGCAGTTCCAACAGTACAAGCTGGCGCCATCTACTGCTCAAATTTTTTGTTAGGAGATAATTGCAATAAATTCGGTTCCAAAACAAGCTAAAATTTATCGAGGACTCGTTGGGTGTACAGTAACGTCTTTATTTAAATTTGTTTTCATTGTTTTTACTTAAATCATATTTAAATACATAAAAACTACAGCAGTTTAAAAACTTGTTTGTCAGTTTTTAAAAAAAAGGAAACAGTAATTGAAACTGTTTTAATTTCGATGTGATGTAAAATATACAATTTTAGTTAGTTAATGATAGATGTTGCGTACTTAATTTATGGCTAAACTGTGTACCTATTCGTAGTGTATTAGTAAGTGTTGTATCGTTGTGGTTAACTTTGTTTTTGGCCCATTAAATATTTGTTTTGTATTACTGTTGAAATATTTATGTTAGATTAACGATTTAAACGACATTTGAGGACTTAAAAACTAAAGACAAATACAAAGATTATCACTTGAGTATGTCTAACAAACTACTCGTTTCTTGTTGTTGTTGTTGTCGTTATTTTGTTGTGGTTCCTATATGTTTTGTTTGTTTGTTTTTCAAACTACCAACTAAGTTCATAAACTATATGGTTATACTGGTAGTTATGTTTCGTTATAAATATACTACATATATTATATATTAGATCTCCACACTAAACGGCTATAACTAGAGTCGATTTGGCAGACAGTATATATAGTCGGGCTATATATGCTGCAGCTTACGCTGGAGGGGGCCGGTTAATTGGGAGGGGTGTGTCATTGTTGCCCAGAAATTTTAGAGCTTACCACTAAGGCATGTACATACAGATAGACATATGTACTTACAATATACAATACTTGTTTATATAAATATTTAGCTGTAATACTTTAATTTAGTGTTTAAAACTATAAGTTTGCTAAGCCACATACATAACGTTAATTCTAGAGTAATCCATAACTTCTTATGCTGGTAGTATCAAAATTTCATGGCACCCATGGGGAACAGTGTTCGTTGAGCTTAGTTTAAATGGTATTGTTATGAACATAACACACTACAATCTACACTTAACTAACACTCTATGTATAACTGACTACACCTATGAATTATTTATGTACTTTGATTACAATATTTTAATTAATTTCGATTCAACCAAACTCAAATGCATTCTAAAAACAGTTTTGTTTTTCTTTTGTTTTTCAAATAAAAGGCAACTCATGAACAATTTTCGTTTTTTAGTTTTGCTGTCAACGGTTTTCGACTCCTTAAATCCAAAGGGGTCCAATGGTTTCCACAATTATATCTAGAACATCCTGTCGTCCCATCTCCTTCAATGTCAACAGCAAAGACATAATGGTGTTGGCATGGGAGATTGAAGTCGAACTGTTATTGTTGTTGTTGGCACGACACTCCCAAAGGTTTAGGATCTGTTCGGTGGGGGAGGGTTTGGTGGCAAAGTAGGCAATGTATCGATCAGTGTTTAGTTTCTTAGCCAACAGGCGCCAGTCCCGCTCGTCGGCACGGGGAGGATCCAGAGCTGCACAGATCAGACGCTTTGTGGCATGTGGTAACTGCACGAAGTCCACTACACAACTCTCATTCACGTAGTTGCCCTGACGATCAACGGATACGGAGATAGTTGTATTGGTCGTCGAGGCCAGCTCCTCGACTGATCCGCAGAGTGACTGGCCCGGAATACAGAATCTATAAAAGTCCAGCTCTTCACCCTGGCCAAAGTCTACGCAAAGCGACTGTTGATCGCGCTGACGCACGGAGAACTCGCAATGCAGAATTGAGTTGTTGCTGAGGATGTGCTGGTAGGGAATCGCATGCTCGTAGGGAGCTGCATCGGTATCTTTCGAGCGGACGCGAATGTTTAGATTGAGTTGGTTCAGAGCGAACGGAAAAACTTCGCTCTCGCCCAGGTAACTACCTCCGAGCTTACACTCGACATTGGCACAGATGTCCTTGCTGTTGGGAAAATCTTTGACTACATAGATGCGCAGACTGCAATTGGCACTGCTGTTGCTCGGAGGAGTCTGCTGACTGAACGCCAGCAGTTTCATCTTAATCGCAGGCTGCTGAATCCGTGGCTCTGCGACCACGGCAAAGTGACCTAGTTGTTCGGTCATGATGTAAACATGCGTCTGCTCCAGTTGAACGAACATGGGCGTGTTGATGGTCTCCTCGCCCACAGACACCGCCCTGCGCCAACTCACATTGAGATCATCCTGCTCGCTGTCCGCATGGTAGATATGCACATGCCACTGCTCTGGCGAGAGCAGACAATGTGGAATCTTCAGTATAACTGGTTTCACGAAACTACAATTGCGTGGTGCACAATGCACCACACTGCTGCACAGAATAGAGCTATCGGTGGCACTGGCAATCCGACTGCTCTCATCACTGAGCAGAATTAGGGAGACATGCTTCTTCATGTGCTTCCCAATTGCCAGTTCCGGCACAAAGAGCAGCAGTTCTCCACCATAAAGACGCAGCTGTCCGCCACTGCTGCCCAGCAGCTCGTAGTTTGTGCTTTTCGAGGAGTTCAGCAGGGAGAGTTTTGCGTTCATGTCAAAAGTCGAGTTGGCTACATAAAAAGACAAAGCTTAAGATGGTAGATACTTTCGCATTTACAGATACTTACAGGTATCTGCTGTGGAGGAGTCGCCCGTATCTGACAGATAGTCCCCACTAAGGTCATCAATGGGGTTCGTGTAACTGTAAGAAGGGAAACTTGATTAATCAGCAAATCAAACTTTCAGTAAAAAGAAAAAGATAAACAGGAATAAATTGACTACAAAAAGAAAAGTATCGATTAAAGTTAAAGCTTACGAAACTTACTTGGCCGACAGATTGGGCACATCATAGTGATGTTCAACGCCCATGGCCACGCCCAAGGGCACGCCCATACCCACAATGTGGTCGGCAGGCAAATAACGATGTCCGGGATTGACATAATCGTATCCCAAATTGGCTGCCTCGATGTGCATTCGCATTTCCTTCTTATCCACAACTCCGGGCATGTAATCCGCATCCATAACTGCACCAACGGAAGTGAAACATTGAGATTCAATTGCTTCTCAGACGGAAGACCAAAGACTGTAAGGATGGTAAGGACTTACCTGAGCGAGCCATGTTGTAGTGGGGATTGGAGCGGACTCCTCTTCGGGCACAGCAGATGAGGGCGGTGGCAAAGCCAAAGCAAACAGCGGTGATGAAGGCCAGGCCCAAGTAAAGCGTCCAATCGAACTCTGAAAGGGAGAATAAAGGGTGGAGCAGATATAAGATACGGGGCGGGGAAAACGGGGATGATAAGTAAAATTGCTGATTTTTGGTTTTTAATATACACTTTGGGTGCGACAACCCCATCCATCCACCCACTCAGACTCAGTCAGCTCAGTCAGCTTTGCCTGCATGCCAATCTTAATCTTTGTCTTTTGTATTAAATGAAAATAAAAAAAAATAAGAATGAAAAGAACAGCGGAGTTTAACCGATAGTAGCATACCCTGTGCAAATATTGGTTGTTTTTTCAGCCATGGCTAACTGATTAGTACTGATTTGGTTCTCAATAGTTTTCTAAATCCTACCAACTCGGGAGTGTAATTAGAAGTCAGATCAGAAATATGTATGTGTGTATTTTGTAGGGTCGCCCATATCTCCTTCAGGGTTTTAGTTTCTTCTAGCTTGACAAGTGCAGTATACCCTCACGCAGGGTATCAAAAGACGGCGAAAAGTTGCTCATGTTACTGCGTAAATCCGCACCCTCATTTTCCTCGGTCCATGCAGAAATTCGCATGCCACACATTGAGGAAAGTTGAGTCAACGAAATGAAAGCCAGAAACGAAACGAAACCGAACCGAACCAGAAACCAAACGCGGTGCCATCCTCGCCAAAAGTTGCCATCAATCCAAAGCAGCGATGCGTATCCGTATCTGCTGATGCTTCTTCTTGCCACTGCTTGGATCGGATCGACTCTACTGGTCCCTTGTAGCATAGTATATGTCTGTATTTAATGTTTTATGTTTGTATGCTCCTCCCCATCCCCAACCCAATCCCCTCTCCAATCCCATCCCCCGATGCCATTATCCGAATCAGACTCAGTCCGGCGTCTATTTCGCATTATTGTGCGCTGTCGGTGCCCCCTGCTGATGCCACCCAACTCCCCACCCCGCTTAACTCCCCTTGTCAGTCGCGGAGTAGCGCCATTGTTGCGCTGCTTGTTTCCGTTGCTGTGATTGTTGTCGTCATTGTTGGTGGCACGTTGTTGAATGGTTGCCGCTGTGTCGGGCGAAAAGGAATCACTGCAGCGCAAGGAATTACTCTCGGAATTACTCTCCCGATGTATATAGTATGTATATGAGTATTATGCACATACAAATATAGAGAACGCATTATACAATGTATGAAATGAGCAATTATATTCGCTGTAAATCAACGACAGTGCTTCTCGAGCATCGGAAGCATCCTTCTCCCAATCCCCACTCTTCATTTGAGTCTCCCCCTCATTGCTTATCCAAACTTAGGAGTTTTTCTTGCGTTTTCGTTTTCTATACCCTGTGTGAGAGTATGATGAGCTTGTTAAATATGTGTAACACGTTAAAGCAGGAGTGGTCATATTGAATAAGTTCTTTATCAGCATCGTGGTCTCCAAAAAAAGTCTAAATCTGTGCAAACAAAATACTTAGCCTAACTTAAAAGAGACAATTTTATGTATTTTTGGTTTAAAATACATGTCAGATTATTTGGGAGTTAGAGCTAAGTATAAGCAAGTTGCACAGAGTATACTGCAATCAGGTGAACTCGACGCTACTTTTGTTTCTAGTTTCATTTGTCGCTTGCTTTTTTTACCCGTTCCTGCTACTAAAAGTATTCAATGTGCATTTTGCATGCTGATTTTTTTGTAGACTCCTGCTTGGGACATCAAAAGCGTATTTGTCATGCTAAGAGATTAGAGGGGACAACTTGCCACTGCCACACGCCACATGCCACAATGGCCGCATAATAAAGCCCCAGTCTCGGCTTCAACAGATGCTTGCCCCCAGGGATATTAGCCCAGGGCAATTGGAGCCGGAGATCCGGAGACGGATGCAAAGAGTGAGAGGGAGAGACAGAGACGGAACCGGAATCGAGGTGAAGCTCCGGCAAATGTAATAAAATGGGAAATAATCCAAGGACTTAAGTTAAAACCAACAAAGTGTCACTCTTCATTCCCAGAAACTTTTCAACAGCAATCAAATAAGACTAACCCGAAAATAGCTCACGAGCCAAAAATATTCGACTAACAAATATCCTTCAGTCAGCCAATAATGGAACACACACAGGCACTTGTCATGCCGCTTTCCACTGCAGTACAGGGTATAATTATGTGCAAATGCTGTCGTGATCCTTTCAATTACACACTGTGACAGTCGTATAATTGATCCCAATGGACCACAATCGTCGGACCAAACTATATTTGAGTTGGGTTCAATCACCCTCAACGACCCTGTTGAGAAATCGAAGCCCAAAGAACAACAATAACACGTGAAAAGTGAAAAGTGGAAAGCGAAAAGCTTTGAAATGGTCTCGTATTGGCAGCTGGGACGAAAGATGCGTGATGAGAGATGCGGGATGTGAGTTGTGGGATGTAGTATGATTTTATTCTGTTGTCGTCTTTGTTGCATGCCTAATTATCTGGCAAAGCACATAAACATTGGGAGCCCACACTTAAATCTTAATCTCGATGGCGCCCAACATGGACTGCCATTGATTTGCGACCCTTTCATCCTTTGGTTTGGTTCGGTTCGTTTTGGTTTGGATTCATTTCGTTTCTAGTTTTAGAATGGTTGAAATGGGACGTTAACGCAGTGGGATTTGTATTGCGCACAAGTGCAGAATGAGTGGCATTTCTAGTGGCTGCTCGGCTTATTTATTTAACCATTTCTATTTGGCGAGTGGGAGTAAAGAGCGTAGGACTGGCGCCGAGTCTGATGATGGGGCAAGCCACAGGCCACAGGATGGCGCGGATATGCACAAACAAAATGCATTCGGTTAATTTTCCATTGTGACAATCAGAACTGAGTGCTCGGCTTTTGTGTGGTCTCGTCTCTTCAGTGCTGTTCTGTTCTGGTCGGGATTGTGTCTGTCGTGCCCACTGTGATTGCGTTTGTTATTGTTGTCTAACTGTCTACTTTGTTGCTGACAGTGTGACTGTCTGTCTGACTTTGTGACTGACTGTCTGTCTGACTTTGTGACTGACTTTCTGCTGTTGTCATAAGCACACTTACCATCCTTGCCAATCTGACATTGCTCTCCACGGCATTCGGCCGTCTGTATATCCTTTCCGGCGCACAATGATTTGCCATATCCTGGGACATCAGCGCCTCCGTTATTCTTGTTGTTGTTATTGTTGCTGTTGCCGTTAACGCCGCCATCGCTGCTTATAGTGCTCTGAGCCGCTGCTCGCAGTCCTCCAGGAAGCAGCTCGACGGCTTCATCCGCCGCGTTGCCAATTGAAGGAGGCGTGGCGTTTGGTAGGCACTTTCGGCGACGCACTTGTATGCATTCCGCGGAGCAGCTGCTCCACTCGCTCCACGCGGACCATCGTGCATCTATGTGTGAGAGAAAACAGAGGCAGTTTAGAAATCAAAAGTCATATTAACATGATTTAGCACACATTCCCGACAGCAGCATGCCCCAATGCCATTTATCAAACGAGAGTGCTAAGCACAACAGCTCAATGTACGCCGAAATCGTGGCACCGAGTGGTACAGGAGGAGTGGATGAGGGTACCTCACATTACATTTTATAGCCCTGCTTTGGCTAATAGATGCCCTGCAATTATGCCACCTTTCGAACTAAATGCAGGCTCCACAATTTATGGCAGTCAAGGGCCTGCAAATGGGTCGGCTCTTATCCCTGGGGAGCATTCCTAAAATGTTCTCATCATATTTAACAGAACAGCTTCTGCTCTCCCCTTCACTGTACTCCCCACTCCTCATGAACAACAGTTACCACATTTCCCTGATCTGTGTATGCTCCCACTATCATGTGCTTTGTGTGAGTAAAAGTGATTGTCATTTTAATGCTTTTCTATTTTCGCATTTGCTTCATTTATTTCAATTCTTCCCTAAATTTCTTTATTCTTCTTCTTATGCTCCCTTTGTTTGTCACGGGGAAAAGTCCGAAAACTAAACAAAAAGCGCAAATTGTGCATGTTGTTTTCAATGTTGTTGGCAGTGTGGTAAGATGTATGCCTAGCTACATATATATATACATATATATATCGGCATTTTGGCACTTCCTGTTTTCAGCAACCCAAATCCACCCCTGTTAACAACAGCTAGAAAGTCGCTGGCGACTTTGCCCCATCATCACTTCCCCTAGACTATATTGTGTGTGTGCTTTTGTGGGGTGTGTGTGACTGTGTGCCACACTCACTGAAATGAACGCATCCTGTTACCCTTCAAGGGTCGTAGCCAGACTGTTGCATGAATCAGACAGCGTAAATCGTGGTAAGTGATTTTTAAGTTGCTGTCCGCTGTTCAGTCAGTTCAGTCAACAATGACGTCACGCTTTTTTTGGGGGCAGCGGAAACCCAAAACTAAATCCACTACCTAGTTGGCTAACAGCATCAGCAACGGACTCCGATACCAATTCAGACTCTGATTCAGATTCAGAGTCACTTTAATAGCTGCACAACGCTTTAAATAAGTGAATAACTCCACGCTTCGTTGGCGTTGGATGCGAATGTGAATGCGGATGTGGAGGTCGACGCGGATGCGGAGTTGGAGACGGATTCGGATGTTACGGCCTTCGGCTCAGTTAAACACAATTGTTTATTGAATTGTAAAGCTCAGCCTCTCCCAAACCTCCCCAGCTGTTAACTGTTAACTGCCAACTCCCAACTTCCAGCTAACAATTTCTGGATTTGGCTCGTTAAGCATTCAACTTTAACGGCTCGCAAACAATGCCATATTGAACTCTGCTGATACTCGAGTGCACTGAAAAAAACTAACACTAACTTCTTCTCAAATTCCCAAATTAAGTTAATACAATTATTTAAACATATTCAAATAAATCTACAGAATTCTTTGGAAGCTCAAATCTAATTTTCAATCAAGAAACGTAGTTCCAAATGCTTCTATTTATTTTGAATTACTTTTAAACTACAATTGAAAGATTAAGTGATTTTTTAAACAAGATCGAACAGCTCTACTCTAGTAATTTGATTCTTTGGGTAAACTGAGTTTAAAAGCTAGTGTTTAACGTTACGGATACTTGATATTTTTGCTCCGTGTAGCTTTATTGTGCCCCTTTTAGGCCAAGCTTTTCAATGTGATGCACATTGTGAAGCGTTTGATTCTACTTACTGCGCTTACTCGACGAAATGTCAAATCCATCAGCGCTCACAATTTGAGTGTCCTCTGTTGTTGTCAGCAGCATCATCGTAATCACAACCGATGTGGGCGTTGCAGCGGCAGGCGCACCAACAAAGGCACAGTAGCGGCGGCAGAGGAAGAGGCAGCAGAAGCAGCAGAAGATGAAGCACCATAAGGTCGACACGGTTCCATAGGGATGAAAAGTCACAAGATGTAGATTGAACGTTGGACAAAAAAGGAAGAAGAAAAAAAGCGAAACCGAAGCGAAATTTAAAATTAATTTTATGACACACTTTTCATAGAAAAAGCGGCAATACACCGCGACAGCGACAGCCTCTCCGTTCCCACTTCCCCCCTCACCAATGGGTTCACTCTCACCACTGCCTGTCAGCCCACTTGAAGTGTATTGCTATTGCTTCTTCAGCAGTAGCAACTGCTTGCTCCTTACCCTCTCCCGCTCTCGTTTTCTGTGTCTCTATGGATGTCTGTCAACAATTGCTCATTGCTGTGCCCGCTGTGAGCCTGCCTGTGTATGAGTGTGCGTTGGAGTGTGGGTGAGGTGTTCATGTATTGGTCTGTTCGTGAGTGTGCGTGTGTGTGTGTGAGAGCACTACAATACAATGTGCAATACAATAAATTTACATGAATAAAAGTGAAGAGTCTCAAACACATGCCGCCCGTGCGTCTGTCAAAAAGAGTGCTCCCTTTTCCCCTACCCAATTCCATTCCCGCTCCTGCTCCCAGTCCCAGTCCCGTTCCCTTCCCCATCCTCTTTCCCATTTCTATCTGCATCCCAATTCTCAATCTGCCCTTGCCTGGCAGAATGCCTTTGTCACCATTTAGTCAGTGCCCGTGACTGGTATGCCGCCAGCAAGCAGACGCCCCCGGGGTCCAACGCCTCTGGTCCACCTCCCCAAGTCCAATCTATCCATCTATATATCGTACTCCCCCCGTTCATGTGGAGATACTATCTGTTGTCGTTTCAAAGGCAACACCATAACCAGCACCAGCACCAGCACCAGAACCAGAACAGCCGCAGTCGAATGCGTGTTTTTAATGAAATACTCAGAGCTCACTCAAAAATGTATTATACTCTCAACTCAAATGGATATTACAACTTTATCATGCGTAAACCCGACGATAATAAAAATATTATAATATGCACAGTCTGAGCTGTCGTTAAATCATGCTATTAATCTGAGTTATTTGGATCAAACAGATAACCCGAATTGTTTTTTAGCATCTACTTCTACAACTCCACTATCTGCTGCTCCTACTTTGTAGATAAACAGCCCCTTTTTATAGTTTGGCCCACATTCGTTTCCATTTTAAATAATACCGGATTCTGGGAAGGAATCAATCCTAAACGTTATCCGATTTTGGTAAACTTAGATATTATTTAACCTCAGGTTTTTTAAATATATTTGTATTTCTGGCTTATTTTTCACATGTGCGTGTTGAGAAATTGCCATTTCTCTTAAACAGCAGCAATCAACAACGAGTGTCAAGTGCAGAACGAAAGAGTACATCATTTTCGACTTGACAAATTTGTGTGGATCGCTTTTGGTTGTTTCTTTTTTTGGAACGCCCCTTGAACTTTTGCGTCGCAGTGCTTTGTGTCGAACTCTGTCAAGGAAGCTCCTCGTTGCTGGGTGTGAAAAATGTGCGTCGTTTTCGACGATTCACTGGAAAGGGACTGTATTTTTTGAGGTAGTTAGGGGAGGGTGGCAAGGGTCACAACCAGGACGCAGGTGCCAGTGGCGCCCTCATCCCACAGGAATGCCATTTAAATTGACAATTTTGTTGGTGGCACTTCAATTACGGTAACACTTTAAAGTTGCCAAACGCAAAGTGGGTACACAGAAAAAAAAGTCTCGTACTAAAATTAACTAACAGAATTCGTGATTTTAGCTTGGTTTGTTTTAAAATGCAAAGTGTCTTAAATTAAGAAATTACGGAAAACATGAAAATTACTAAACAGAAAAAAATATTGGGGATAGGCCTGACATCGTTAAGAATTGATATAATTACGAAAAATTGCATATTTTTCTTTCTGTGTACCCCACACACGAAAAGTGGGTGGACAAGGACCAGCCGCAAATTTGTGGGCAACCAGAAAAATGCTTTCCTACCTGGACACGCAGCACAGTCCACGGACTTCTGTATTTGGGGACCCGCACACTGGGCACCTCCATTTAACGGCATTGGATTGTTACAGCTGCGCGTTCGTTTGCGTCCCTGGCTGGGTTTACCGCTGCATTTGCACTCCCGCCAAGGGCTCCAGGCGCTCCAGCCACCGTTCACTGCATAGAGGAAGAGAGAGAAAGGGTTGGAGTTGGAGAAACCGCAGACATCGCACTCGCATTTTGATACTGACCATACACAATGAGGACGGCCGAATCGGAGACACGTTTGCCCGCAATATTCTCCGCACTGCAGGTATAGTTGGCCATGTGTTGAAGCGCCACCTGTCGCAAGGTGAGAGTACTCCCAGTCACGGTGATCTCCGGTTCGCTGTCGGCGGTTATTACAGCATTGTTTTTGTGCCACGTCAGTTTCGGCTCAGGAAATCCAACGGGCGGCTCGCAATTCAGTTCCGCTCGGCTGCCCAGCTCCAGGCGCAATGACGTGGGCGACTGGGCAAAGGACTTCCGAATATCTGGGGGAAAGTGGTATAATGGAAGGAGTTAAACAACAAGCATAAGAATGCACTGACAAAAAGGAAGTGCATATTCAATACACTGCCCTTAAATTAACGAAAAAGTTCGAACTTTAGTCTAAAAATATATTTTATTTTGGCTACTCACATGCAATGTGAATTGTGGCTGGTTGGCTCTTGACCACGCCCCGTGAGGACCACGCCTGGCACTCGCACTTGAAGGATCCCTTGCCAAAGTACTCCTCTACAAGATCTCGGTTTATGGTGGCGGTTACCTCCACCACATGAACCCCAGTGTGCGGATCCACATGCTGCTCGTGGGTGGACGGGGGGGGCTGTGAGCTTCCGCTGCACTTGAAGTTTAGCTGAAGGACGTGAGAGGCTTTGCACTTGACCACAGCGGGTCGGTTCTTGACCACAAATACGCTCTCTGGCTCCATGAGAAATATGGGCAGCAGTACGCCCACCTCACCCACACCGTGCTTGCCACCGTGAAACTCCTCTAGTAGTGTGCCTGATCCGGCAGCGATAACCGGAGAGATTCCCGCTACTGCCGCGGGTCCTCCTGACTTTTCTTCCTCCTCGGCACTGTGGCCAAGCGATGTCTCCATACTGCTTCTGTGTGGCGCACTTTCCTCGGTCACCTGAGAGCTAGTGACATGCACATCCGCATCCGCCTCCACATCCTCTACAGAGGCAGACATGCTGCCATAATCAGTGCCAAGTGGCAGCTCACGACAGCTGCCCAGTGTTAGCCATATTAGCTGTAAACTCACTAAAACTACAATCACATTTCCGGCATTATTAATCACCGCTGACAATGATGACGTCATGCTTCGAATTGTTGTTGGTGGTGGTGTTGGTGTTGCTGGTATTGCTTTTGACTTGACTCGTCGTTAATATTTTGTTGTCACTTTTTTCTTTTCTTTATCACTGTTGTTGTTGCTGCTGCTGCTGTTGTCACTGTCCTGTTTTGCGTTCCGCGTTTCCTGTGCACCAACAACCGCACCTGCTGTACCTTGTGTTGCTATTGCTGCTGTTGTTGTTGCTTCTGTGGTATTCTGGCATTAGCTGCAGATGGATTACGTTGATGTCACAAAGGCGATCTGGAACGTCAGATAAGAAATACATTTAAATGGCTTTTACGGGTACACGTACATATATGCACGTTCACTTGCATTCCATACACATACACTGAAAAAAACAAGAAGTAACGCAGGCATTTAAACCACAGAGATCAAGGAGATAACACGAAGGTGCAAACGCAGGAACATGCGAACAACGCTAAATCGACTCTGCTGTAACTGGGGACCCTGTACTCGTTTCAAGTAAGGAATCAGAAATCTTGGAGATGCATTTTAATACTATTTTTCTCTCTGTGTACAATACAGCTGCGAATGCTTTTCCTCAACTAAGTATGCTTGAGTTTCCTCTGTTTTCTTTGTCTATCCTCAGGTTGGCATGCAAATTGCAAACACTTGGCACTTGACGACAATCACAGAAGCCACTAAAAGTGTTCAGGAATGGACTAAAGTGTTCATATCTTCAAAGAAACACTCCAACTAACAAGCACAAAGCCACACCACAAACTATCAGTTCATTAATAACCATTATGCCAGAAATTAAACGTTGTTAAGCCAAGGAAACTTGTTTATTACCTGCTATTCACTTTTGATTTTCATTTTCACTGAATTTAAGATGAATGAATTTAAATTCCAATCAAACGAACTCATCAAATTATAAATCCTGCTTCATTTAGCAAATTCGATTTCGATGATGTTTACATTGATGTGTTTTGATCAAGTTAAGTTTGTCATCAATCGTTGTTAAGCGATATGCCCCATGCCCAGAATGTTGTGTAGGGCAACACAATTGCCCACAACTTACAAAATGCTTCTTATTAGTTATGCAAGTCATGCGTCTCGTTCTTCGAATCGCTGGAACCTAATCGAAATATTAATAACAGCAATGTGCATACACACGACCCAGTCGAATAGCATGACCCCGCCTCCTCCTCCTTTCTTGCTCTACAGCTACAAAACGCAGGACGTGCTGTGTGGGAACTTCGCCTATTGTTATACCCTATGTCAGGGTATCGCTTGTTTGTTAAATATGGGTGTAAAAGACAAAAAGAGGCGCCTCCAATCCCATAACATAAGTCATACAGGGTATAGTACAGTCGAGTGAACTAGAGTGTTTCTTCATTCATGTCTTTTGTGTCTTTTGTCGTCTCTTAAATGTTATTAGTTGGCCAGTTGAGAGCGGAGTTGGCCAAGTATTAAAATGCCCAACTGCTATCTATCTATCAGTCCATGACACAGGCCAAGACGGACTGCCACTGTCTGTCGAGTGTCGTCTGTCCTCTGTCCTCTGTCCCCTGTCTTCTGTCGACTGTCGAGTACCGGCTAGAGTTTATGTGTTTGTCTTTCTAATTATGTATTAATCATGCATAAGTTTCAGGCTTTTTAATGACAAAGTTGAGGCTATTCAAAGAGGCGCATAGCTTTAAAGTCGATATGTAAATGCTGCGGAAATGACAAGTATGCATGAGCATGTGAAATGTGATTATGATTAGACAGAACAGACATTCAATAGTGGCCCACGCTCCAAAGAGTGCCCATAAAATCTCGGATAATCAGAAATTAAAAGGAAATAACTTCGACATCGGCTCACTGTCTTTCTCTGTCGCCTCGTCCCTCCGACCCTCCGACCCTCTTCCCCTTTTTACCCTATCCCCAGCTTTATGTATATTTACCATAATCATCGTCATTCTCAACGTCATCGTTACGACAGTCATTTCTTTTGGTTTAAGCGCCTTTTATGCTCAATTCAATTGGATTTACAGGGTGCTTCGGAACACTTGAGTGTATGTCAATAATCCTCACAGCGACTGTGTGTGTGTGTGTGTGCGTGTGTGTGTATAATTCTCTCATATAACTGACCAGATAATAATAGTATTCCCAATGGTAATGCACACACTCACACACACTCTTGTTGTTTGTGTGCATTCAATTATAGTTGGAAATTGAAGTTCGCTTTGTTTTCGATTTGTCTAGACAATTGTTTGACAAAGCCTGGTCCAGAGTATAGTATATGTAAGCCAGGATATATGCCATGTATCTGTATCTGGTGTGATGTATATGTTAGTGTGCTAGGCGGCTTAACTAAATTACATTTGGGCCCTGAGGTGCCAAATAGCAAATCACAAATCGCAAACACAAATCGATATATTAACAGCACAAATCTCTGCTCTAAATATCGCAAGTGAAGATAATTATTACACGGACAAGTGGGCACGAATGGAAATGTGTTAGCCAAGCATAAACAAGTATCTCGGATTCGTTGTGAAAACTCAATCAAGTGTGATATTTAGATAACTCATTTCAATCTCCAATTTCTAGTTCATTATTGTGTTTACAATCTTCTCTCTACACTGTTCAAAACCTTGTTCTAAAGTCATGATGCCGGTGTCGTAAGTAAGATGTTAGATTTTAACAAGTATCGAAAACATAAAGTTTTTTAAAGTAGAAAACAAACCAAACATTTAATAAAATCTATAATAAGATCTAAACGATTTAATCTATTTTGTGTTCTTTTAACAGTGTACATTGTTGGTGCTTAACAGATTTAAACTTAATTAATGTCGAAATTCAATTGAAACCACTCTTGTGGTGACACACTCTCCAGTGTGTGTGTGTTGTGTAGGTTTGGGGGCATGCGGTTGTGCGTTTGTGTTTGCAGATTCGCCAGAAATTTGTATTTAAAATTGTATACAGCAAATTTAATAGCAAATTTATGACAATTATAATGGCATATATCAGACATCAATGGCTATTAAAATTGTCGGCGGTACAAGCACTCGTACGTACTTATAACAAGAAAGCAAAACACAGTTGAGCTCACCCGACTGAAGTATACCCTTTTGACAGTTCAAACTATAGCAGTCTCCTACTTCAAAATATTTATGAAGATTGGTTCTGAAATAAACAGTTCTGGCTGAATTCCTAAGGAGTATATATAGCAAGTTTGCTGCTCCTCGCCCTTACCATCTCTCAAATCCGTCCGTTTAAATCAATGAACAGACGGCCCCGATTGTGCTGTTTATATTAATCAAGAATTTAAATATTTTATAGAATCGGAGCTACCCCCTACTGCCTGTTGAATAAGCTTATTTTACCCCCTACTCAGTACAAAAAGATTAATCAAAAAGCGGCGCATAAAATCGGAAAACTCGAGATTCGCACCACTGAGAATGATGTCTGCTGTCTGATGTCTGATGTCGTTATCAGTTTGGCATTTCATGTGCTTTTCTCTTAAATAGATTTTTAATGAAGTGAAGTAGGCCAAATGGATTGTGTAAAGCGCTTATCAGCGGCATTTCATTGTGTGCACTTTGTAATCGAATGGATTTTATTTATTCGATGGCAAGCATAATAAAAACGAAAAAGCACACGAACAAGAAAGAACTTTGCATTGATTTTGGCACGCAAACGCTTCCAATGGGGATCCCGACAGACAGTCAAATTGTAGGACAGAGTGAGACAGAGAGACAAATACAGAGGGGGAGAGAGAGAGAGAGACGGAGTGACAGAATGACAGACGACGAGTGCTTAAGATTTATAGCCAGATACAAGAGATTGCGTGTGCATATAATCATCTTATATTGTATGGAGTTTGGAGTATGGATGTGGGATGTGCCAGTAGAAGAGTGAGAGGGGAATGTGGGGAATATAGTAAAGTTCAGAGTGAACTTTTGATGATTTCCCAACTTGCAAGTTTAGCGGAGGAGTAGCACTTGCTTCCTCGCATCCATGCTGCAATGAATGAATGAGTGAGTGAGTGAATGAATGAAAGATTGCGTGGGATAATCTGCGTCGCATTCAATTTAATTTCACAACTATTGCGGTTGCCACGAAGCCCTTCCTGTGTTCCACAAAAGAACTTTCCAAACTTCTTGGGCACCCGACGACCGACGACTGAGGAACAGTGGAACAAAACAAGAGACAAGCGGACAAATGGGCGGACAGAAAGAAGTCAGACAATGCGATTACTACAAGCGGAAAACAAGTGAGCATTCTATAAAATAATTGATGACTGACTGACTCAGTCCCCGTCTTTCTCTTGCTCTTATTCTGGCTTCGAAAGCAATAATTTTTATGCCTCTGGAGCACTCACACACACTCCACGCAAACTCACATACAGTCACATACTCGCATACTCAAGTACACACTACACTAAAATCAAATGCCACTCGAAATTCAGCAGCAGTTACTACGCGACTGCCTGAAGATGAAGCTGAAGCCGAAGCTGGAGATGGAGATGAATCTGAAACTGAAGTGTATCTGGCAGATGCCTCTGCTTCAATTGCGTGTGACTTTTGTGTATGCGAGCGTGCGTACACTGATAAAAACACAACAGGTTCTAAAATCAAGATAACAAAATTTAGAATTCCGGTCTTACAAACTAAAATAAGCATTGATTCTGTTTCAATGTACATGATTTTTAAATTCTTAAGTCTTGTCACTTTGTTTAGTCTAGAAGCCTTAGGCTTGGAAACTCAACTTTGATTAAAGCATCTCTGAACATCTGTAGCACAAATGAAATCTTCAGAGCTCAAGGGACCATGCCATGCTGCCTTCTGATTCAGAACCGACTTCTGTTCTGTTCTGGTCTTGTTCTAGTGATGGTTACTGTGGCAATCGTTGTCGCATGTGGATTTCACATGTTGCGCATTTTTGCCCACACACGCATAGACACACACACACACACAAGCACAGTCTCTAATGTATATTTTAGGGCTGAGCAATTGTGTTGCTTCCTCCGCCAGTTTGTTCTTTTTCGGTGCCAACTGTGGCTTGTCTTGTAATCAAACAATTAAAGATGATTTTAATTAATCTATTTAGAAGCGACGGCGCGACGTGCACATTCGGTCGGAAACCCAAAATTCCCCCATTGCTTCCCTCGCGTTGCCGTCATAACAGCTCAAAAATTTATTCGATTTTCAGGGCGGAGCTTGAGAGGGTAGAAAAGGGGCGGATTAGAGGACTACAAGCTGTGAGACGAGAGCTGTGAGAGACATTAGAGATGACGACAAGAGCAAACAGCAAACAGCAAACATCTTTAAATTAATTAAGCGTAATTGTTGTTGAATTCGAAACAAAAGTTTCAGTCATGAATTATACTCGATGCGTTGTCCCGTATCTCTTGTACATATGTAGCTACAAGATACAAATATACAGCGTAATAGATTAGATCGGACAGCCCCATATGCATGCAATAAGCAAATTATTTATTATGCCATCAGTTAAATAAGTGGCACAAACCGAGAGAAACTCAACAGCAACAGCAACAACAACTGATGACTCTTATCATTTGTATCTCATTAGAAAAGCTCCAATCCATCTCAAACTTGCTGCTGACCAGCAGTTGCTTCATCATTAGATGCGATTTCTGGATGCCAGAGGCTTTTGGAGGAACTACGGGGTGGTAGGGTCGAAGGGTCTAGCGAAAGTTATTTGGCACACACTTGGGCCCGAAACAA
Organism: Drosophila parthenogenetica; assembly: GCA_035047505.1. NCBI lineage: Eukaryota > Metazoa > Arthropoda > Insecta > Diptera > Drosophilidae > Drosophila > Drosophila parthenogenetica. Next base: position 9,601,463 of record JAWNPM010000087.1, read on the forward strand.
ATTTATGACGGCCAAAAACAACAACAGGCAAATCGATGGCAACCATCTGATGATGCCACATGCCCCAATCGGTGGCAAATCCAAGCTCTAGGGTCTCAAGTTTACACTGTACAACAAGTTACATTCAAGGTACAAAGTTGCGCAAGTATCTGAGGCATTGAAAAGATTCAAGAAAGTATTTCAGAGTTACACAAGCATCTATTCGTACAAAGGACTTGGGGAAGGTAGAAAGGCGTCTTGAGCATAAAAAAGAGTATCTGAGTCTGAACGGTGTAAAAGACATTAGTATAGAAAGTATCTGTTGGTTACAAAAGCACACACAAACCACTACCGCGTTACAAAAGATATTTTTTGAATAAAGAGTATCTTTAAGTTTTACATAATGCTCGATTTTCATCGGTGCATTCTAATACTCATTGTACAATAGTTTCATAAGATACATTGGGTAAGCCGACAAAACGAAAAGCCAACAATTTATGATGATGCGTTTCTTTCATCTTCATGAATCCACAGACGCTACCTACTTTTGAAATTATTCCATTTGTATGGCGTTTCTTTTTTGTTGCTACGCGTATCGATGATCGACATCTAATCCAATGTTAAATCGCAGCCTATGAACCCAAATGACCCTCTTCCTTTTCGGTCGTAGGTAAGGCTCAGTGCCTCTCACCAGCTTAGACCTGAATTCTCTATTCACGGCTCGTCTTACTTTCAATTTGGATTTTTGGTCTTAGGAGCTGGTTTCAAATGACAATTAATCACCGCAGGAGTCAAAGATGTTCGCTCCTACGTTCCCATTCCCATTCCCATACTCAGTCCTAGTTCCATACCCACTCCCTATTACGTTCCCATGGATATCTATATATATAGGCTTCGGTCCTTAAACCAAACCCTTGTTTGCCAAGCTAGAACAACAGCTGTAAGCTATAGGTCGTCTAAATTGAACAGCAATACAACCCCTAAAATTATGACTAGCTGCCTCATTTTTTGAGTTTCCTATATTGTATATTATTATGTTCACTGCATGTGTGTTATATTGGGCTCTACGGGAACGTGTGACAGCAGCTAAGATATCAGAAAGGGTAACAGCTCGCGTAAATTGTTAAAAAAAATTAAAGCAATGGCTAATCGAACCGACAGTTAAAGTCCTCGTAGTCATCATGAAGCAAACAAGAGAACTTTTATGAAACAACAAATTTTATTTACCATAACAAACCCCTGTACCTCTTTTGAGTACAGGGTCTAAAAAACGCCAAATATCAGTGTGAGGAGTTCAAATCATTACCATGCATTTGTCAAAGCCTGAGAATTATTTTGAAAGTCGCTGCTGGTTTTGTCAGCTCGTCTGTCTGTCTGTCTTTTCGTATTTCTGTCTTTGTGACGCTCTAACTACCAGTTTGAAAAGGGATCATTATATGCCAATTGGCGATTGTTTGTTTCCCACTCGTTACATGCGAGGGTCGCTAAATTAGTGCCCGCTTCTTAGCCAAATCCACTGAAATTACTCAAAACTGGATCATTGATTACGGATACCCTTGATGTTACGTAATTAAAATGGATTTCAATATAATTATTCATAATATTCTTGAATGACAACTCAATTTGTGAACACACATTTAAAAGTTACATAATTTGAACACACGACTAAATGATCGCGTTCCCATTTAATTCTGAACACCATTTATCATATCTTAAATTTTAATTTGGGAAAATGCTTGGTCCACTGATATAAGATGTCCCATTTTCAGTTTTATAGCCCCAAGCAATTACGGTCGCCATACTTGGGCCATCTTCTGAAGGTGATTCATTTAGAATGTTTTAAACAAATACTTATCTATATTGGGATTAAAAATATTTGTCTAATTTTATTACTATTTATGACTGTGTAGAATTATTAATAGAATTAAGCTGGAAACGAAGCGAGTTTTTTACTCATGGAACCGCCCTCGTTTTGGGGGTTGTTAATTGCAAAATGATTTTGAATTCGAATGTAAATTTGAATAACGGTTACATGCCCAAATAATAACTGTAATTGCACGAGCGTCGCCTCGTCGCGGTGTGTACGACATGGTTGTTGTTGTTGCATCTTTTACCAATGCATTAAGTGCCGCTGCCGCTGCCGCCGCTGCTGTCGCTGCACTTACTATGAGGGCTACCCCGCCGCCCCTTCTCGACCCAGTGGCCCTTCAACGCACTCGCGCTGACAAGAAAAACAAAAATATTGAAATACACATGCGGCACAGAAATCATAAAATAAAGCACACACCAACAAATAGAAATGAAAATAAAACAAAAAATAAATAAAACTGAAAATACACGATGGCGTTCAAAAGGGCACGCTTTTCATAATAAACATTAGCAAGCGACAGAACGTCATTCGCTCATGCAGTCATTCCGTCCTTTATTCATTCAGTCAGCCAGTTTTGTCGCAGCGACCCAGACCTGCCCTGACCCTCCTGGTGCCTGTACCATTGCCTCTGCCCCCGCCGCTGCCACTGCTCCTACACATTCACACACCCCCGCACCCCCTCGCTGTGGTCTGTGCGCTTCTAGAGTCTCATGGTTCGCTGGCGTCCGTTCTGCCGCTTGTTTGTTCTGCTCGCTTGTGAATTGGTCGTCTTTAGTTACACTTGAATACGTTTTTGTATGTCCAACTGTCCTGCATGAGTGTATGTAGGCGTATGTGTGCGTGTGGGTTTCGGTAGTTGCCTTTCACACACACTTCGCACACTTCCCACACTCCCCCCATCCAATTGCACTCCACTTCACCTACTTTGCTTGCAATTCACCGTGCGCTTAAAATAGAATTGCATACTTAGCGGCGCAAGGAAGCGACTAAAGTATGAACGTATCAGCGTATCAACATTTTGCTGCTTTACCAAGTTGCCTTTTGTCTTGGCCACAAATGTCCAAGTCCAGGCTGAGTCTTATTATAGCATAGTTAAGCAGTAGGGCTACTTACGCGTTGTCGTTGTCGTTGTCGTCGGAGTTGTCGTTGTGGTTGTTTGACGTCTGCTGCACTGCGGCAGTGCTAGGTGAAGACAGAGAGGAAGCGCCTTCTTATGAGTAAACATGTATCCAGTTACAATGTTGCTGTTGTATCCTTTTTTAGCCTGCCAACAGTTGCCACTTTCAGTGCTCCCTGGGTCTGGGTCTCTGTGTGTGTGTGTGTGTGTGTGTGTGTGTTTAGGGCATCTGTAACCTTATCGCTATTCACTTTAGTCTCAGCTTTTTTGTTTGCCCTCTCGTATCCTGCATGTCAATATTTCATAGTTGCTGTCAGCTGTATGCGACTACTACACACAAACTTATATGTACGAGTGTGTTCATTTATTCATTAAATTGAACACTTTACATAATGTCGTTGCCTGTGGTGTCGCACTCCACGAACACAGACACACTTACGCACACGGACATGCAAACGTACACGTTAACGCACACGCACGCAAACGCACACCGTTTCAAATATCCTGCTGGTGTCGCTCTCACAATATCAACATCATAACATCATCCTCATCTCAGCAATGCGGCATTGTTATTGTTATTGTTATTGGTCTTATTGTTTTTTCTGCACACACACTGACACGCAACCGCACACGGACACACTGCTGCTCCAGCAGAGCATCTAACCAATTCCCGCATAAAACTTTTCTCTCGCTTTACGATCCTCGTTATATTTTGTTATTCAAGTTTGGCGCGATAAAACTCGTTTACGCGTAGCGCGATACGTCTGACGACGTTGACGTTACGAATAGAAATGAACTTGCTCTCTCTTTGTGCTGCTCACTTGTGGCACCAGCAGCAAGTCACAAACAGAGCCACCACATTGCGATAAACTCACGACACGCTCTCACGCGCGCTCTCTTACGCGCTCTCTCTTTACGTAGCGGTGCTGTCAGAGTCCGGCAACAGCGGCAACAACAACAGCATCCACAATAGAAGGACCGCACGTTTTGTTCTTGGAGCCAACACATGTGCAGGAAGTGGTAGTGGGGGGAAGAGGCATTGAGCTGTTGCCGACGCGCTCCACTATGAACGCACTTTACGATGTACGCCTCTTTGGCATTACTATTTTGTATCTTTTTCTATGATTCTAATTTTACACACGAAATTCCAGAGATGCTTTCATATATTCGTTTGATGATTTATGGACTGCAGCGGCAATTAAAGGCCTTTTACTTCAGTTTTTATCAACTTCATTCATTGACATTGACGCTGGGGCAATGCATGTGCGTTTATTTATGTTTTTGCTGAGCACCCACCCACAAGCACAAAAGCACACACACACAAACACACACCGTTACAAAAGCACAACTACAACGGCAGCCACAAAGTTTTTTCTGGTTTATGGCTACGGTGTTTTCACTTTGGTTTAAACTTTGCTTCTCTTTTACCGGCATTAAACTTAGAGAACAGGCACTCGATAATTAGTATTGCTGTTGAATTATTCACTCGCTTTTGTTTCCTTTTTGTCTGTTGTCTGTTGTTTTTGTCTGTTGTTTAAGGAGCGCATTCCAAAGCCATCACTCAGCAGCAGCAACGACGCCAACCTCGACCTGCTCCCAAACTTTACAGCATGCAACTGATATGCAAACGTGTGTAGAGCGTCATCTAACGGCGAAGCTTGACAGCGTATTATAGCAATAATCTATTTGTCGGTACGATAGCTCGATAAGTCCATATAAATCGATAAGTTCGTTGAGTGAGTATTAAAAATGAGTCGTTCGTTAAATGAGCAGAAATAACTTTCCTTTGGTTAGTGAAGACTTGCACCAGCTAAGCATGGACACAAACCGTTTACATATTAATAAATATCAAGCGGCTCTCTGTAATTTGTAGAATTTTAAATAATATTTATTACTTGGAGTATTACAATTAATTTTTTATTGACAATTTTGAAAATTTGGTTACTTATTGTAAGAGATTCGAAAAGTAAAATTCGTTCGCTATTAAAATCAATACAAAAATTACATTTGCTCGTACGCGACCGTTGCATACTAATTAACCTAACTGTCTGCACTGGTATTTCCATCACCCAAAATTTTGGAATAACATTTATTAAGGTATTGAGAAAATGTTTACTTTACGCAACCGGAAATGATATCCCTTATATAAATTTAGCAAACCTAATTTACCCTTAGTCAGGATGTCCAGTTAGTTTGAAACCCCTAACTACGAATTAAATGCTTCAAAGAGAAGTAAAAACAAGCTGGGTTTAACATCCAAGACATAAAAACGTATTCATATATTTATTTAAATTACATAAAAACTTAAGCGAGAAATTCTCTAATTCTTATACATGTCGCAGAGGACCTTCTCCATGGGGGTGTTACCAATAGTGCGCTGAAAGAAGATCGATTCGATCTTGTGAGAGTTGATCATCCGAAGGAGCGGCAACATAAGCAGCAATCTTCCAAATCTCGCAATTTGGGCCGTGAACTGGGTCTTTGTGTGTTGCGAGAGCATCACCTGTGAAGGATGAGACAGAAAATGACTGATTTTAGAAGAAATCTTGAGAGTAGTCACTTATATGGACTTACGTGTGCCTGATCTTGAAGATTCTCTATTTGTGCCGGATCCTTAAGGCCACGGGTTTCGGGTCGGAAGAGCACAATGGCCTTGAGACAGGCGAATTCAGCCGGATCAACCAGAACAGCTTTATACTTGCAGAAGATTTCGTGCAGAGTCCGGACATCAGCAGCCAGCTAGTGGATGCAAAAATAAAACTTTGTATTATAAATTAAACGTTATTAAAAAACTTCCTTCCTACCTCTTCCTTGGTGACACAGTTGTCTCCATTGGCATTATTCTCCAGGTTATTACAGTGCTCGGCGACAGAGAAAAGAGCACATCCCGTGGGATCCAAAGGAATGCACCATTGTATGGCGTTTAAAAGGAATAGTTCCGACCAGGACTCCTCGAGCAAAATGACTTGATCCCTGAAGGATAACCGCGCAAAACTTGGCAGGTTCTTGGCCCATTTGACGGCCATAAAAAGTAGTCGGGCACTGGTCTCGTAGACAGTTTCATGCTGGTGAGCATAAAGATTGGGTGACATGAACTGAGGCATAATGAAGCTGGAATCTGATCTGCTGCCCGTGTTCGGTTCCTCATCGTTTGTCACATCAATTGAATCATCTACAGAGTAGAGTACAGCATTCGAAATAATCACAATAAATCATATTTCTCAGTAGTTTCAATAACTGAATTCCACCGATTTCTGGCAAACCTAATACAGGGTCTAACTAGGTTATGAAAACTTGTGCTCACCATCATTGTCGTTTTCGGGAATGGGACTGGAAGAACTAATGGAGGAGACGCTGCCTCCAGCGTTGTTATTATCATTGGCTGCGTCCGGAGCAGGAGAGCTGGGATCTATTGAATGATTGCTACTCGAGTTGGTCGAATGCGAGACATTCCCGCTACTCGATAGCTCCATGGCGACACCATAGGCCGTTTTATCCTTTGGCGAGTGATGAAGTCCTGCGCTGTTAAACATAGGAAATCCATTGGCATGACCCAAATGATTTGTGGCCAACTGCATGGACGAGCCGAGGTGGTTGTGATGCAGCAGTCTTCCCGCCGGCAAACTACCTAGGGCTGGAAAACAAGAATACATAAACTCTGATTAGAAAATGTTTTAAAATCAAGATTTGGTTCTGAAGACAACGGGTTTTGGTCTAAAAAAGAAATTCAGTTCTTTAAAATCAAGTTCTTTAAACTAAGTAAATGTTATTGTACTAACACATTACTCTTAAAACATGTAACAATAAAAAACTCAGAAATTTAACCGCTTCGAATTTAAGACCAAAACTCTAGAGAGGCGTCATGTTCTTGTTTTTGTCAATATAAGTTTTATTTTCACACACAGCAAAACTAAAGGATCTACTCACAGGGCGGTGGCAGCAGACTCGAGCCATAACAGGGCGGAGATAGTAGCACGGGGGGCCTGCAAATTGGAGAAGTCCGAGTTTTAGGGCGGCACCGAGAGAGTTATGCAAATGACAGTAGTACTTACCCAAAAACACCAACGGCTACGGCTGCCTCGCGCAGCGCTCTCCCGTGTTCCATCTCCCGCAGTGTCTCCGGCCGTATAGTGGCTGTGTTCCGTGGTTGTCGCTCATTTTGCACGGCTGTAATTGGAAAACAAATGCAACTAGCACACATAAGTAAATCACACTCAACCACATTCCACACACCCCGCACCACCAATGGAGGTGGAAAGCTCTCTCCGCTCTGCATAATGAGGAAATGTCACAGTGACAAAATTGCTTGACGCCTCACTAAATGTTCAGCAGGTAGCATCATCAGCGCGTGCCTTCTCTGCAATTCTCAATCATACCCCATCCCCTTTCCCCCTTCCCGCTACCCGCTTCGACGCAACATGGTAAATTGGTTTTGTGGTCACGTGCCACACACGCCTACAAATTGTTTTCCCATTTGTTTATGCAATTTTACCGCACTATGAATGAACCGGAAGGAATGATTGGGAAGCGAGCCAAGCCGTAGCTTCTAACTGGGCTAACTGCTGGGTAACCATTGCAATTTTGCATATGCTTTCCATAAATTATGGCTAAATAATTAGAGTTTGAATATCCGCAATTAAATGCTAGTTGTTAATAGAGTGTTCTATTAGAAATATTGGAAGAATACAAAGGCAGTACTGAGATTAATAGCCAAAGGGTTGAATAATTCGTGTACTTGATAGTGCCAATACTTGTAAAAATAATTCGTCTACTTGATATTGGTTAGAAAAGATCTTACCATGGAATCTCGGTTACTTCAGTAGTTCCCATGCGATTTGGACCAATGCGAATCGTATGAATACAAGTGAGAAAGTAAGAGTTCAAGGAAACAAGACGAATTTTGTGCTCATTCAAGTGCTGCGTAGCTGAAGTCTGTCGAAGACAACAGCAACAGACAACAGCCAGCAGCCAGCAGGTAACACTGTCACAGTAACAAATCAATTGAGTGAACAATATGTAAATAAAGGGCAAAGCACACTGAGAGCACACTTTGAGGTGAATCAACCCCGAGAACCTTTTCAAAATATATATATTTCAGCGCTGTTCATTCGTTGTTGTCATCGCCAGGGAATGGGTTGTGAAGAGAAGAGTTTTCGGTGGAGAAGAAGGGCGAAGTGGAACCCAGGAATATTCAGAAATTTACATTAGACGCGTGCACGTGTCCTTAACATTTTGAGTAAATGCTAAAGACCAATTAAACGTGCTTCAGTTCATTAGAGTGATTGCGGGATCATGAATATACACATATATTACTAAACACACAGGGAATTATCTCGTACTAACAAAATTTACTTTACAATTGAAGTAAATTCGAAAATACTTTATTTAAGATAAGTATGATATAGATAGACATTCCTTGACTATAGAAATTTTGTACAAACACAAATACACTTACCGTCCTTGTTCATTCCCATTTGAAGGCACTTCTTGAGCCTGCAGGCCTGGCATTGGTTCCGATGTGCCTTGTCCACAATACAGCGTCCAGTTCCCGCTTGACAGCTGCGCATGAAGGAAATAGAGATGGAAAATGCTTTTTCGATTAATTCAAGTCGAGCCGTAATTAAGTTATTCGTAAATCTGCGCTGCTCCTGTTAACAAGATTTGTCGTGTCAAAAATTGCAACATTTGTCGAACGTAGTAGACCGGAAGACCATTCGACCTCAAACCTCAGCCGAGGCCGAGGACAAAGGCACTTCAGTAACTCGGCCGAAAAGTATCTCGACTGCCTGACGATCTATCTATCTCTCTATTGGTCTTTGTTCTGTCTGCTCGGTCTGTGTGCACTTGTGGCATTTTAATCAAATCACGATTCTGGCTGAGTGGCATGCATGAAATCATTACCACCCTCTGCAACGCCTTGTCAGAGGCTTAGTCCTGGTTTTAGTCAGTGTCCTTGTTATCTTGCGTCTCTTTCGTACACTCACAGCTTGCGCCAAAATTCAAAGCACAAAATGGCAAAGGTTCTAAACTGACTTCCTTCAAGTATCTTCTTTCGTTCTTTCGCACTTTATGTGTTTTGTGGCGCCGCTGCTAAACTTTGACTAACTAACAAAGCACTTAGCCAAATGTATCTGAAGACATGTGTGTGCACATATACACACACACAATATCTCTACAGAAAATATGCAAATTCCTTGCTTTGATTGCGAAAACAAATCACGTAGATTGAAAATTGCGCCTTCTGAAGCTGAGAGTCACTTTTTTACCACTCTTTTCCTTTCACGACCACTCAGACATAAGTGTATCTTTGTATCTGTATTTGTTTATTGGTTATAGCTTCATAACCAAAAATTGTATATATCAAAATAGCATTTTAGGGACTAATAGAGTACAAGTGTTTGTGTATCCATAATTATATAAACTATACAAACTCCATAAATTTAATAAAATAAAACCTGCAGTAAGTTTTGAATTGAAATTATTAAGTTAACATAATTTTATTTAACATTAATTAGGTTCCCATATTATTTTTTTTTTATATTTATATTTAAATGAATTGCTTGCACAATAAATGAGTCAAATAAAAGTTGTTTTAAACTATCAAAGTAAAGTCTCTGAGAAATAGAACAGCTTGTAAGCTAGGGACATCAGTTATTTATATAGTCAAGTGTAAACTTTTACGCTTCGGAAAACGTTACGTGACAGTAGCCAAAACAACGAAATTGAAACTTGAAGCCGTTTAAGGAACAGGTTTTCGACACTTGTTACTACCCTACGCAGGAGGAAAATGATACTAAAATAAGTTTACTAAGCTCATAATCTTAATTTTTCTAAAAGTATTTCATAAAAAAAATATATATATGTATATTATTAAGCGCGATCTGATGAAGAATATTTCCCATTAGCCTACTTTTGACATGGTTAAGGGCCGATTTTCCAAGTTTTCCCTGTGCACGAAGGGACTTCAACTTCAGATATGCCGAGGTGTTAGTTAAATTGAATTGTTAACTTTGATTGACATTAACAAAAGTTTATCGTGGCGTTCATAACAATTCCCCCGACTATTGAGGTATATAAAGAGCTAACTGAATTATTAGGACCTCAAATACGCTCTGATAGAGTTTCAGAAAGGATGGTGCTACGCAAGATATTCCCGAGAATGTACACGGCTCCGGATAGTGCAGCGGCAAAGTCTCGGGATGCAACGATATATATGCTGCGGTGCGTCTTCTTAATGGGCATCCGAACGCCTCCAAAGAACTTCTTTGTGCTCTACTGCTTGTGGTCCTGTGCACTAAATCTAAGCTCGACCTTCTATCAGCCGATTGGCTTCATGACTGGCTATATAAGTCACCTGTCTGAGTTTTCTCCAGGTGATTTTCTCACCTCACTTCAGGTGTCTTTTAACGCCTGGTCCTGCTCCACCAAAGTCATAATTGTATGGATTCTAGTAAAGCGCTTTGACAAGGCCACCCAAATCCTAGATGAGATGGACAAGGAGCTCACCCAGATCCAAGAGCATCGCAAGATCCATCGCTCTGTAGCCGTTAGCAACCGCATCTTCTTTGTCTACATGACGGTCTACATTGTGTACGCTACCACGACGTTCTTGGGAGCTGTTATAAGCGGCAGACCACCATATCAAAACTATTATCCAGGACTGGACTGGCGGGCCAGCCAATGGCATTTCTGGCTCCAGGCCGGTCTCGAGTACTTCGCCATGCTAGGAGCCTGTTTTCAGGACGTCTGCGTCGACTGTTATCCCATTAACTTTGTATTGCCACTCCGGGCTCACTTAGCCAACTTTGCGGATCGACTACGTCAGTTGGGCAGCGACCCAAACGAGACTCCGGAGGAGAGCTACAACAAGCTCATTGACTGCATTCAACATCACAAAGTTATGCTGCGGTGAGTGTACACTCTAATTTTATACACTGATTAGCCACAAATTATTCTTTAATTAAGTGCACGAATATTCAAAATTGATCTGTTACTGGATAATAGATCATTCCTATAATTTCAGCTACTGTGACACTCTGCGTCCCGTTATATCGGGTACGATCTTTGTCCAGCTGTTGGTCGTGGGTCTGGTGCTGGGCTTTACCTTAATCAACATTGTGTTGTTTGCGAACTTTGCCTCTCGCATCGCGACCTTAACATTCATGACTGCAGTTATCCTGGAGACTACGCCCTTCTGTATACTCTGCAACTATCTAATGGACGACTGCTTCAATCTGGCGGATGCCTTGTTTGAGTCCAACTGGATCAACAAGGATCAGCGTTACAAGAAAACATTGCTCCAGTTCCTGCAGAATCTACAGAAACCCATAGTTTTCATGGCCGGAAATGTGTTGACCATTTCTGTAGCCACCAACCTGAATGTGAGTAAAACATCCGTACTCATTACATAAGTTAATAATTCTGTTGTTTTACAGGCGACCAAGTTTTCATTTTCTGTTTTCACGCTCGTAAAACAAATGAATATAGCCGAAAAATTGTCCAAGACGAGTGGGTCGGATTAGGAAAACTGATAAAACCAACAAGTCTTTCATATTGTGGGAACAATAATTAAAAAGTTTTGTTTTTTGAGACTTGAACAGACAAACACAAATAAGAATTCTTCTTTCCAGAAGTCAGTGTGATTATAATTGAAATTGGGTTTTGTTTTCCTGTGACCAGCGGAGAAATATAAAGTTCAGATCCTTCTGGGAACCCATTGACTACGCGGACTATCGAAAAACACGTCACGTTTCAAAAAATAAACTCGTTTTCTAGTTCTTCTGCCCATTGTCTGAGTGTGTATCCTTGACTGTGTCATACCCTTGTTGTGCTCAGGACTCACAGGACTTTGGGCCATTTCGTTGAGCCGCCCCTTTTTACTTTTTTTTCCGTCCTAACTTTGTTGCGATTCGGCTTAGTCCAATGTCTGTGGGTGGATGGATGGTTGGAAGACTGGAGGAGGGGTGCGGTCACATTTGGCCAAGTGTTTTGCGCTTAAGCCCTCCATATCAATCTCATGGGACCACGAGGATATAGAGATTTCGACATTTCTGATTTACCGTGCAAGATGGCAGCCCAGAAATACCGAATATATACATTACAGAATCATAATTTTATGTTGACTACGAAGATTGTGTCGCCAAAGTTATTTGTCTGCGTTGTCTTCGGTGGAAATGGGGGAGATGATTTAATGATAATTGGAAATGAAACGCAAACTGTAGCAAGAACTGACATAAAATAGTATACGATTATTGCCCGATTGTGTCTGCCTAAATATTTAGCTAGTTCTCTGAACAAAACAAGGCTAAAAGCGATGCCAAAGCCCACAAAATGGCGTCAAGGAACCCAAAAAGAAACTGTGGAGGACAAAGTAAAAGTAAAAGTAAAAAATAAACATTAAATTAAATGCGCACTTTAAATTCAATTACATTTTGTGAAGCTGCCTTGGATTTTTATGCACAAAAGGCAGCAAATGGATTCGAGCCTGCACATGATGCTCTACGGGAATTACTTGTGAGCTCCGAGCTCAGAGCAGAGCTGGGCAGAGCTTGAAGTCAACGATGGCAAATGTGCGCATTCAAAAGTTGACGCTCAAATCCCAAAGATTTGAATAATTGTAATAAATTTGGAAACATTTGGTAATCCGCCAGACAGTGGGCGAGGCACACACCCCTTACCACCACCACCAACACCACCCTCCCTTCAGCAGTGTTGCCGATTTATTTTAGGAGTTGAAAAATAAATAAATCTCCAAAAAAATACTTGAATACTAGACATCAGTTCAATATACTAGACTTTCTGCAAGTCAGGTATCGGTATTAAAAAAGGCTAGATGTGGCGGTAAAAAATGTTCCTGCTTTTACATACCGATAAATGAGCTTTCGCCGCACACTCCGCTTGAAAAATCCTGAACAGCCATTGCAGGCCAATATGCCGTAATGCTTCCCCGAGCTAGTATCGCCGCACACCACACAGATGAGTCCGAGGTTCTGGCCCTTCAGTCTCGGCACCAGCGACGACTGATCCCCCGAGGATTGATTGGAGGCGATTGTTGCTGCTGCTGCCGCTGCTGCTGCGGCGGCAGCGGCTGCACTGTGATTCCAGCCCAGTAGGCGACTAGGAGCGGTCATGGAGGGGGCTGCCCCTGTACCTGTGGCTGCGCCAGAAGTCAGCACCGCTGACCTGTTCTCCGGCTGCTGTCCGTGCGGAGGCGTGTAGGAGGGGCGTGCTGGACTGTGTAGCTCTGCAAAGGGAAAGATGCAATAAAAAATCACTTATGTAGTTCATTTAAATTAAATTGCAATTTGTCAAAAGGTTTCCTTTTTCTAGACCCTGTACTTCAAAAGAGTGTAAGGTCTATAAGGGTGAGTCCGAAAAATCTCGAGTGACGGCCCGAAAAGATTGTGAAAGACTTCATAAAAACATGTTCTTAATCTGCATTAATAGTATTGTTTGGTGTATACTGAGCGAGTTTGTTGTGAATCAAGCAACTACAACTTAAAATTTTGGGTACGAGGACTTTTACAGTCGGCTCCCTCAAGTATGTTATTGTGTCTGTGCCTTTGTGGGGTGGAAGCTGGAGAACCTGCTCATCTAATCCCTGCGTGCCGACATTGACGCCCTGTAATCCGCAAATATATTTACACATTCAATTAGGGTGCCATTAAGCCAAACGCAGGACTTGCCTTCTGCTCGTCCTCTTCCTCCTCCTCGAGTTCGTACTTGTACTCGTGCTCGACAAAATTTGCCTCGGGGGACAATTGTTTTGCCATCACACCCTAATTTGATTGTAGTTTTGGTAGTGATTCCTTGATGCACTTAACCCTCGACGACGATGCCACATTTGTTACACTCGCCACTTGGCAGTGCGCTGGAGCGATTCTTCTTTCTAGTCTGTTCTCCCTTTCATGCAGTCTGTTCTTAACTGTTCTGACTCCAGTTATGTCCGGTCCCTGGTACACCCAACTGCGGTCTAATACCAGAGGATTAGCGTCATATGCTTGCATTTTCCGGTACTCCGGAGTTCGTCTTTGTTAATTTTATGAGCTCGTTGAAATTCACTTTAGCGTATCCTTTCTTCCTTCCATTCATCTACAAAAGTGTTAAAGGTCCTTCCCTCCCCCTCCACTCCAATTTGTGTTATGAATTTTGAAATTTTGGCAGCCTGACTCTGATTTAATTCAATTTTGTGATTATCGTAAATTGAATTTGGTTGTCCTTTCGTGCGTTGTGTTCGACTTGTTTGCTTTGAACTTGCTGATTTTGAAAACATCCAAATAATAATGTCAAAGCTCCAATATTGACATTAAAAAGTATATTTATTCTCCAGGAAGCTCATTTTTTATGTAGACAGTATTAAAATTAGTAGGAAATATTGTTTAATCAAGACATTGCTCTACACAAACGAAGATTTTTCGTTCTTAAACTTAAATTGTACCTAATTTTAGTACTTCTCATAAATTTTAACACTACAATTTTTTAAAATAGGTGTTCTTTGTTTAAGAACACTGTAATTTTTATCAGTGTATGCTAATCGCAAAATTAAATTCAAAGGAAAGCCCTTAAAAAGGACTAATTAATGTCCTCCAAAATAAGTTTTTGTACAAGTAAAAAATGCGCAAAAAAGGATAATTGTAGGTATTTTTACAAACAATTTGAGGACGTGTGTTGTGGAATTTAAATGTATCTTAGGACATTTTTTTTCACTTTCAAATAAATTTAATAAATATTTTAGGGGAACCCGTTACACCCGCCAAAGTATTACCTTGGGAACCTGGACGCGTATCCGGCAGACTTTCTTCTTTGTTCATGGCAATGGCTTTAAAACTAACCACTGGTAAAAATGTTTTATCTTAACACACTCTTAATTCCAACTCTAATGATTCGCTCTTTTCCTATCAGTTGTCGATTATTGATTTTATTCAGAGTATTTAATCACTTTGATTTTGAAGCACTGTAGATATTTAAATGTTTTTATCCGCACCAAAAAGCAACGGTTAAGCGCACAGCCGGAATGAAACCCGAAACAGAATGTAGGACGAACTGAGGCAGGACGAACTACTCCGACGGTGACGACGACGGCGACAGCGACGGCAACGGCGATGATGATGTTAACATCTCGATGTACGATTTCAGATTTATCATAAAACCATGACAGAAGCTAAACAGTCATGTGTCCACTCCAGCATCTATCCGAGCGGCAAGACGGCGGGCAGTGGGACAGTGAGGCAACCAACCAGCCAGTCAGCCAACCCCGAAATAGGAAAAAAATCTGTAGATATAATCCGCGCTCGGTGAGTGGGCAGAAGTCGGCCATGTGTGTGTGTGTGTGTGTGTGTGTGTCAGAACAAAAAGCACACCACCAGCACAGGGACAAAACAGAAGCACACCACACCCCACCTCACCCCACTTTACCACACCACAGCAGAACACACCATTGCCAGCCAGCAAGAGCAATAAGAGCAGAGAGCATTGAGCATGGAGCAACGAGCGACGCAACAACAAAAATAACCGCACCCGCAGCACACACAACCAACCAAACGCCCACTCAGCCAACCCGCCCCCTTGTCCAGCCTGCGCTCTCGCTGTGTGTGTGTGTGTGTCCATATTCCGCCAAAGACTTTTAGTGGCAACTCTGGTGGCGCATTTGCTTGTTGGCTTGCTTTGATTCGTTCCTTCTTGATGCTGTGGCAACGTCGACGCCGACGACGACGACGACGAAGCTGCTGTTTGAGTGTAGGTAAGCCAAGCCGCAATCTCAATCTCCAATAAACACCAGAGCTGCTGCTCTCTCGCTCTCTCTCTTAATGCTCTTGCCCTAGCACATACATACATACGCACGCACACAACAATAATGTTGGCCGCCATCATGACTAAAGGAGATGAAGAAGCAACAACAGCAACAGCCACACAGCCCGTCTTCCCCCCGCTGCTCCACTCAACTACTATGACTGCGACAGCGGCTGTGACGCAGGTGCGCGCGGGGAGCTCGCTCACATAATCGTCTTGGGTTTTGACATTTTGTTTTTGTTTTGTAATACCTTTGTGATGTTAGTGCTTTTGAATTTGGTCCTTCTCTCCACTCCAAGCTCTTGCGGCAGAGGCGTCGTCGTTCCCAGCCTCAGCCGGATGGTTCCTCGCACCCATTGCTACCAGTTACCAGTTAACTGTAATTGAATTGAACGTAAGTCTCTTCGGTTCTGTTGTTGGTATTCAGTGGGATGGTACTGTATGTTGTACTCTTGTTGTTAAAAGAATCTTCAATTTATTAGCAAATTAATTATAGCACCGAATCGAATTGAAAACTTGACACCAATTTGAGTTTGAAAGTTCCCTGAGTGAAATTTGAAGAGCATATTACAGTTAGTACTCAGAAAACACTTATTTTATATTAATGAATATTTAATATTGTATATAAAATATACATTTTTCGACGCTTGTTGGCTTTATACAGCTAAATTTTAGAAACTGTATTCAATGCTCAACGGAAATCCAATAATCGATAAAAGTTCATCCAGCCACATGCTCTTAACGTGTCCTTTTTTGCTGTGGCGCTTTTGTTGCTGGGGCTTTTGCTGCGCTTAATACGCCAACATTAACTTTGTAACAAATGAGATGTCGGAATACAACAATCACCTACCAGCTCCTACTCTCTCGCTCACCCCATGCTCCCCACAGTCCCCACTCGCCCCTCCTACATCATGCACACAAGAGTATTCACATTCTCATGCAATTCTCTCTCTTGTCTCTGTCCCTCTTTAGCTCTGCCCCTCTCTGGCACAACTAAAGCTGGCAGAAGTTTATGCTTGGGATAAAAGTGAAACAAACGCAAAAGTCAAAGCGCTTTGCTGAGCGCTGGCCACGCCCATAGAGTAGGAGGAGCGAGCGAGAGCGTTATCCTATAATATCCGTGCATCAAAAATGCCCGCCAGCAACAACAACACGAGCATAGAAATACTGTCACTGTTGTACACCATGCGCAAACGAGAAAGGAGCAATGGTGCGAGCGGGACAACTATATTCATGAGGGTTGGTTCTTGACATTTGAACGGGCGACATCTCTGCTCTGCCAGCGCCAGCACACAAGTACACAGACAGCACGGCAGTGTGTATACACACATACGTATGTGTGTGAATAACAGTTGCACTCGTTTTTTATTTGTTCATTCACTCTTCTTTTTTTTGGTGATGCTATCAAGTGCAGCACACTTTATTTAATCAATCAAAATTCGAAAGTTGTCGGTTTTTCAACAGTCAATTTCCGCAGTTAAATTATTATTCAAATTTAGGAATTGTTTAAAGAAAAAATTACCAGATTAGTTACTTGAACTGTTGGCCCCGCTTTTCAGTTTACTCCTTGAACATTGAAACATGCAAATGGAAACTGATAAAAGCCTAGAAATGTTTATATCATCAAATTTTGAAAGGTGTATCGAATGTGAGTTTCAACAATATTAATTTTAAGTAAAGTAAATAGGATCTGAAACTGTGAAATAAATTCTACAGTTTAGTTTAATTATACAAAGAATAAAAGTTCATTGCAAACTTAAACTGTAGAGCATTTCAAATGTAGAAATACTTTAAATTCGTGACTAGTGATGCTTTTGAATTTACATAACTTTCCCACCTGATCTTAAGATGTGTATAAACATTCATAAGGAATCTAAAAGAATTTGATAAAAACATTTGCTTACAACATTTTGTAATTTCTGAAATTATAAACGAAAATTTGTTTTTCTACAGAATTCAAACGTTTTCCCTAATTTCCAATTCGTTCGCATCAGGTATCTGCTGACGAAGTATATAAACAAAGTTTGCACAATTTCAGATAACACATTGCTTGCTTGAATCAAACAACTACAGATACAGATACAAATCAAAGTCAATGACACGTGCCGTTCTCAGGTATAAATTCAGCAGCAGACAGAAAACCAGTTTACAAAACAAAGAACTGTTTTAAACGCCTCGTTTAGCAATTAATATTTCTTAGTTTATTCACTCATCACGGTCTGTTATCTTTTATTTGTATAAATTATGTATTTGGCATATTTACTTTTCGACTTTCATAAAGTCTCCTTACCCAAAGGACACGTTTCTGCAACTGAAGTCAGAATAAGACTAATACAATCGACGGCTTTGATTGACAGACAAAGGAGGGGATGAAAAAGGAGGAATAATAGCTAAACCTGTGGCAGGGAACAACAATAAAGTCATCTTTGGAAACGAACTGAAGAAGGACGACCAAACCACTAGATTTATATGGGCTTCAACAGCTGGATTGACAAAAAATTGCTTAACAAAATTTAAACTAATTGGAAGAACTAATCTCGAGGTCAGCCAAACGAAGTTAGTACACAAAATGTTTTTAGAAATATTTTATTCCAATAAAAGTTTATTGGTTCTATTTAAAACCTTATGCTTATTTGATCTATTATTAAATTTGAAATAATTAAGCCGCTTTAAATAGTTGGAGTAGCAGATAAACTTCTTTAAAGTTCTCATCTGAAATCTAGCTGTAAATAAGCTAAAATGGCAAAACTGCTTATAACCATGGATAATAAGAAAGACAACCAGAGAATCCCACAACCAAATGAAGAAGTCTTGGACTTGATATACAATTGAGGAAGGCACAGTTACTAATCGTTATATTTAAAGACTATTTTTGTAAATTTATCGTTTTAATCTATAGAAATCCATATATTGTAGGTTTGTTCAATTCATCGGAGTATTTTGTTTGCTGTTGTTGTGGATTTTAATTTGAATATTTATTTACAATTTATTTATTTTATTTACGACTTTCTCATTTCCAGTCAAATAACAGTTGCAATAAACAAGCATTCAACTTAATTGCTTACGTGGCTCATCATCATATCATTATAATTTACAAGAAAACTTACTTAACATACTAAACTTTCGGTTGTTATACTGATCATTTATTTATTTATTATTATTTTGCTCTTGCGTTACTTTATCGACTGTGCTTGAATTATTTTGAGTTTGCTTCGTTTTTATGTGTATTTTTTACTAATGAGAATATAGGTTGATTAATTGTGTACTCATATACATACATATATAAATATATACATACGTATGTATATATTATTATCAGCATAATATATTGGCTTCTTCTATATATATATTATATATATATTGTATTCAACTCTATTAATTTCTGTTCGATTTGTTGGGTGTTTTCACTATGCGTCTTGCAGATTGTATAAATAAAAAATATAATAATTTTGCTTTGCTTCGCTTCGCTTCGAATAATACATGACATATAGAAATACGTTCGATTATGATTTATGTGTCTCATAATTTATGGTTCGAAGTTAGCCACGTTAGACCCTCGTAGAGGCCATCGCCGCTTGTGGCACATGATGGTTGGACATACCAATTGCGATCTCTTATTCTAGTTAAACCTAGTTTTTCCTGGATTTCATGGGGTTTCATTGCTGTGAAACAAATACACAATTAATAGAAACATATATTAAAACTGATTTTTTTATTGTGTAATTACCATCAGCTAGATCCTGTTTATTAGCAAATATCAGTATAATGGCGTCCCTCATCTCTCTATCATTAATTATCCTATGCAGTTCCGAGCGCGCTTCGTCTATTCTATCTCGATCCGCGCAATCCACAACGAAAATAAGACCCTGTGTACCTATAGAGAGACAAGAGAATAATAAACAGTTAGCAAACATACACATAAACAAAGTACTCAAAAGCTACAACTAAGATCTTTTCTCTTTTGCCATCTCTTCTCTCTTGCCATTTTCATTCAATAATATTGCTTGTTCCTGCTATTGTTGTACTCGTCGTCGACAGCAAAAGAAGGGAGGAGGCAATTTGTAAAGAATCAAATTAACACAAGGTATCTCACCTGTGTAGTAGTGCCGCCAAAGCGGTCGTATTTTATCCTGCCCGCCAACATCCCAAACATTGAACTTTACATTCTTGTAGGTGACAGTTTCAACATTGAAACCAACCGTTGGTATCGTTGTCACTGATTGCCCCAATTTCAGTTTATAAAGGATCGCTGTACAGATAAAGGGTATTAGTGTTTGTGTTATGAAAGTAGTTAATTATATACATACTTGTTTTGCCTGCAGCGTCCAAGCCGAGCATAAGAATTCGCATTTCTTTGTTGCCGAAAATTTTTGATAGTAACTTTCCCATGATGATGTGTCATCCATTAAACGCTGCCCAAACTGTGGATTAAATTAAATAAATTGCAGTTAATATCGTAACAGGGCTTTTCCTCAGATCATCCTCCTCTCGCCGTTGCTCTCTGCTCTCGTAAATGTTTGATAATGTCAGTTGCAATAAAATTACTTTGCCGGAGTTATCGTATCAAATTTGTGTGATATAAGCACGTCGCTACAAGGCGCGCGCACTAATACTGACGCACATGCCAATGTACACACACACACATACACATACGTTTACATACATCAGTACATAAACATAATGCGTCAACGGAAGTTAAGAGCATTATTTTGCATAATAATTCAACTTACATTATTGTGTGCACAACTACAACATTGAACTACAGCTACAACTACAACAACAACGTTAAGTTCTCTGAGAATTTATCGCTTCAACTACACACGAACACACACGCGCGCATAAACTCAAGTACAATTGGGACGCATATAGCACATATAAACAGTACATAAGCGAGTGATCATAAATTAAACAGAAGTTATCTCAATAACCCTCAATTTAGTGCACACTGTTCACTGTGCAAAGTTTGCTGATTAGCCGGCCTGGCGCCCGAAATTCCTTATGATCCTTGAAGCATTTACCATAAAGTAATGCTTTAGTTCTCATTTGTGTGTGTGCGCGAGTGTGTTTGTCTGTTTGCTCGCCGAACACGTCACATACACGCCCGAGTCACACATACACACCAAAATTCTAGACGACAATGATGATGATGAGATTACACTGCTTCTGTTGACGCACTCCGAGGTTGGTTCACCATTAAGCGATAACACGTTTGCGTTTTATTTGTGCAAATAACGTATTTGCAAAATAAAACTATTAAAAAAATAAACTATAACAACAACAAATTTTGCACTAATGTTCTCATATTTGTATGCGCTGATGTTTTTCTCGTTTTCAGTGTCACCATACAGATTCGTCAAGTCGATGGGTGTACACTGGCAATTATCAAAGTGGCAGCCCTGGCATTCAGTGTTGTTAAATACTATTTGCCACCGCAATTGCTGCCCAGCACTTCTTCCCATAGATGGCGTAATAACAAAGAGCATTAGTTGGTTTGCTCAATGATTATAATAGAATAATAATGGAATTAAGTTAGGTACAAAAGTGCAAATACAATAATTAATATGGCTGGTATTTATCCCAGAGAGGCTGTTCGCGTCAAAGTCAAGGTATGTACCGTCGTGTCTGTCACAGTATATAAAGCAGACAACAAAGACAACAATTTTTTCCCCTTTTCTTGACTGCTTTCTCCCACTCTCATGCTCACACATAGAAAAATGAAGCAACCAGACCTCCGGAGTGGCGCAAGTTTTCGGTGGATCCACAGATTACAACGCTAGAAGTCCTGTATTCGCTTCTCGCCAAGGCCTTTGACATAAAATCGGACTTCTCCATTAAATACAAGGCCTTCGATCCAGCTGGCAATGAAATATATCTGGCCGTGCTATCTGACTGGGATTTGGACGCTGCATTCCTAAGAATACACAATATATCTATACAAACCTCATCAGAACCGTGTTTAATGCTCCAAATCGATGTGAAGCCGTTTACCGTTGTACGAGAATGCGAAACAGAGTCAACAGCTCCAAGCAGAACAGCAACAACAACAAGCAGCACCGGCAACAGTGCATCTCTTTCAGCCAGTGTGTCCCCATTGCAATCGTTAGGCGTATCGCAGAAATATGTGCAGCACATGCAGACTAAATTGCCTGGCTTAATAATGAATCAAATGGAGAAGACATTTTCAATAGTGCAAAAAGCCTTCAATTTATCAGATGAGCATATGGCCAATCTTCCGCCACGTCCGCCTATGTGTGATAGCGAGTTTCGGTTATTTCTGGACGCATTAGGTCAAATCCAGCGCAACGATGAGTTACGCAAAATAATTTTTCTGGGCGGCATCGAGCCCAGTTTGCGTCGCGTCGTGTGGAAACACCTGCTAAATGTGTACCCAAGTGGAGTACATGGATTGGCCATGGACGGACACCAGCGTATGGAGTTTATGCGGCGTAAATCCGAACAATATTATAAGCTGCGTGATACGTGGAAATCAGCTGTTCAGCGTGGCAATGTTGCCGGAGAGCTGGCGTATGTGACAAGTATGGTGAAGAAGGATGTGTTACGTACGGATCGACTGCATCCGTTTTATGCGGGTAGCGATGACAATCAGAACATTGCCTCGCTGTTTAACATACTGACCACATACGCCCTGAATCACCCAGTGGTTAGCTATTGCCAGGGTATGTCCGACATCGCATCACCCTTGCTAGTCACCATGAATGACGAGGCACAGGCCTACATCTGCTTCTGTGCGATTATGGCGAGAGTACGCGGTAACTTCATGCTCGACGGCATCGCCATGACGCAAAAGTTTGCCCATCTCACTGAAGCTTTGAGCTTTTACGATCCGGAGTTTTGGGATTATCTGAAATCGCAGCAGGCCGACGATTTGTTGTTCTGTTATCGCTGGCTGCTCCTTGAACTGAAGCGAGAGTTTCCCTTTGAGGATGCTCTGCGCATGCTGGAGGTTCAGTGGAGTTCATTTCGCTACGAGACGAACGGGTCCAAGGAGCTGCCGCTTTTTGAAAAGGTTTGTTTTCTATCTTAGATTTCTATAAGGTGTACTAAGCTTTAATTCTACTGACTAAGCAAACCTTGGGTCAAACCACAAGAAGTGATAAAAATACAGGTGCTGAAAAGCAGGCAACTCACCAATACATATGTATATATAAATTTATAAACACAAAAAGGGAAACAAATTTGTTAATGCACTACAAAAAATGTTGATCTACATTAGCTTTTAAATTGATTAACATACCACTGGAAATGGAAAAGCTTAAAATGATTTTCACAAGTTAGTGCACGTAGGATAAAAAACCACAAAGGATTGTATTGAGCAGGCGTACTCCTCAGATCATCTAAGTTTATTCTGTACTCTTTACGTCAACTTACAAAATTTGTTTAACGAATAGTTTATACCCTCAAAAGTCTCTAGTTTTTTTCGTTTTTAAGAGTGTTCGAGTGTGTTTTCCTGATTAAATTACATTTTATTGCGTTTATAATTGAAATTAGTGTAAAATTTAATTCTTTCCATTATGAAATTTTGAACATGGCAATCTGACGATTTGAATCTCTTCCGTTTAATTGCAGGAATTCGTACCTCTAGCGGAGACTTCTGCTCCGAACAGTGCCAGTACGTTCTCCACATCGTATAGCGCCACGCCTACGAGTCCTTCGTATCTGTTAACCAAACCACGGGAGAATCCTTATACCAAAGTGTGTGCTTTAAGGAGACAAAGCTCGTCAGCATCTCTTAGCTCGCTCAGCTCCTCATTGGGCACAGCCGGAAGTAGTGCCTTGGACAATTCAAAACGATTAAATCAGAGTCTGGATGATAATATGTCTAGGCATGCGGCAAGACGCCAGAAACGCGGTTCTTCTAAGGCACATCAGAGTCTGGACGAATCCAAAATGCTGGCGCTTATCGAGGGAGGCGTTTTGGAGGACAATACGCGGTCAGTGCTGGAATTATCGGCAAGTGAGGATACCGACGACGACGTCTTTGATCGAAAAGAACAAATTTCTGGATCACCGCCACAGTTTCACGAAACAAATCCTTTTAAGGACGATGCACTAAAACCGAACAACAACAATAATAATAACAATATTGCAGCTCCCTCACGCGCCTTTCTCTCCAGCACGTCGTCATCAACGCATCAGGGGGACTTGGTTGAAAGGGAGAAGGACAGCATTGTAGGGGAGAAAAAGCCCCAGGGCATTGGCAAGTTCCAGCAGCAGAAGAATATTCTCAATGTAAGCAATATTATTGCCAAGCAATTGGCATCCAATGCCAGCTCAGTCAGCGAGAGCGTCAGACGCGTCAGTGGCAACAGTGGCGGACACTTTAAGGATCTCAAGGAGAAAATTGCAGCCACAAGTCGTATGGGAATGTCATTCGAGGGCAACGACCCGGATAGTGGAGCCAACAAAACGCCACCAAAATTGGTCAAAAACTTTAATGAATTCCTCAATTTTGCAACGATTAACAAGAATCGGATCTCGGACCGTTTGGCCAATCAGCTGCAAATAAGCGAGAAGCCTCAACCTCAAGTCACCATGCCTTTGGTACAGTTGACAAAGAGTGGACATCTAGGCAGTTCCTTGGACGAATCGGATTCATCATCCATTCCAGAGACCAGTTGGAGTGCCTCCACTGCAGCCACGGCCATACAGCAAGCTCAGGAGCTGAGTAGCTACAGTTTGCAGTTAGATCTGAATGCAGTGTCGCCTGTGCAGCATCCCGAGGAGAGCACACCCGACCAGGATCACGATCATGAGTATTATCCCATGACAAACGCTATAACTCGCGAACTTCGACTCGAGGCAGAGAATTTGGATCGTCAGGTATTTGGATTGCCCTTTACGGAAAAGGATAAGGATAAGCCAACGGTTGTCGATGATATTGAGTACGAGAAACTGGACAAAGACACTTTGGATATGGTGGACGACCTGAAAGAGAACGAAATCATCACCTGTCCTGATGTTAGTGAGCTTCACATGCGTCGTCGGCAACGTTTGACCGCAGCCAAAAGCAACAGTGTCCAGCCTCCGGATACGCATACGGTGAATCCCTTTGTAGAGGACAGTCTTGTGATCGATGGAATCAGTGGGATGCGCAACAGCAGCAGTTTACCGGAGGTAATAATGCCCATATCAACGGAACCAAATCGGATTCAAGCGCCCACTCTGGTGGAGATAGCTACAAATGCGGACGATGAGAGTGCATACGCTTACAATCCGAGATCACCGCAACGAGGTACATCTTCACCAATGAATGGAGTGAACAGTACGGCCGGCGCGCTGCCGCCGCCCAGTGAGTTTGGAGGCGGGAATGCCTTTCTCATGTTTCTCTGCTTGACACTTCTGCTGCAGCATCGCAACACAATCATCAAGGCGGCCATGGACTACAATGAGATCGCCATGCACTTTGATAAGATGGTGAGAAAGCATGACGTCACTCGCGTCCTCAACCAAGCCAGACGCATGTACTCCGAATATCTGCAGGCACAACGGAAGGAAGCCAGCAATAGAGGAACAGGAGCAGGAGTGGGAGGAGGAGTGAACAGTGCAGCAGAAGCCTCAAACTGAACTGCTTTCTTTATGAATTTAAAACAAATTTGTTGATCATATTTGAGATTTGCTTTAAAGGACTTATCGGTCGGCTTAGTCGCAGCGGTATAGACCGTGTCTTCGGATAAGCTTCGAATCTTCACAGCGAGATCAATTCCATTAAACTGTGTTCCGACAACGGCTTTAAAGTTTCTCAAAATGCATCTGAGAATTTTCAAATTTGTAAAACCAAAGTTTTGAAATTATTTATTTAGCATGTATTTTTAAGCATATTTAATGAACTCTCGATGCGAACAAGCCAACAATATTACGTTGCCAAATTTAATATTGTTTCCCCTTCCTTTTCATATACTCTACTGAACGGCATTCCACACTTGACTTTCGAAGTACTTAATATGATTATACTGAATCCAGCGCAAAGTAAAGTAAAAGAGTCTAAACTAAACGAATTAATTATTGTATAACTCTTAACATTTAACTGTAATTGTTACCATTTCGGTATTATTGTCTCTTAAACTCTTGTTCCAGATTGAAAATGCATTATTTTGTACATTGTAGCTGATGATGGGAATTTATTTATAAGAATTATGTACTTATTGTCTCCGTATTTGTGTATATAGTAAACGCAAATTGAAATTTTAATCAATCGCTAAATAAATGCATTCCAAACATTACTTTTTTTGCTGACAAATATATTTCGATTATAACTGGGAGTAAAAAATACATTACAGAAACTAGTATAATACCAATACAATAACTCATTGAGGGCAGAAAACAAAGCTTAAAAATTATATTTTCGCTTAAGGTGTTCGCGGATTAGAAGACCCTTGATAAGTTTTTTCCAATTTCCGTAAACGCGACTCTCGTACTTCTCCTGCTCCTTTCGGGCCTGCTCTTGTTGATCCTCTTCCCACGCGGCAGTCACAATCTCACCGAATTCTTCGCAGACAACAAACCCATCATACATGGGATGACAGGCGCCTTGATGAAAATCAAATCCAATCACAGCATTGGCGCAATCAATGTTCAACTTTTTACAGACTCGCATTAGGCCCGGAACTGTTTTGAACGAATAGTATTAATGTAGTTCCATAATTAGGATGCTTTTCTACTTACGCCTCAGATGAACCGTCTTTTTAGGCAGCATACACTCCTTAAACAGCTCCACGTTGCCGTAGGCATTACGGGGGACAAGGCCATTCTCGGCGGTCGGAGGTTCATAGTCCTGAGTTTGCCAATAGCCAAAAATTTCCAGCGGTTGATCCTTAATAACTGTACGCGTGAGCTGAAGGAAAATAATCGTTCAGTTTGGCAGCACAGCTCTGGGTTATTGTCTAGTCTATAACAACGTCTAAATTCCCAAAAAAAATATCCTCGAATGACTAGACAATTACCGAACCCTTTATACCCTGTCGAAATTACCTTATCCCACTTGGGACGCGCTTTGACAATTTTATAGGGCTGCTCGCCCAGCTTCACAACCCGAGCACTCTTTAGCCAAATATCTCGGGAGTGCAGTAGATGAACACAGTCGCGGCCATAGATCGGCTCGCCGCGTATGAAGCCTAGGGTAGGTGCATCTGGTGGGTAAATGCCCTGGAATTTAAGCAGATGACGTTCCAGGGCATACAACGGATGATCCTTGAATTCGCTAATGGACTTGGGCAATGGCTTGTCGGAATGGATGCGACGCATCTGTTCATCCTCGCATATATCGCGCTTGGTGCGATTGCCCAAATACGGCGCTAGAGTCTCATCCAGCCAGGACTTTTCTACCCGGGCCTTGCGGACTGTTGTCGTCCAGCTGGAACAGTAGCGAGCCGTCACATCCTTAAGACTCTGATCGTCCTGGAAGGCAAACACATAGGCCAGACTGGACGATGCGTTTCGCTGTAAGCTCATAGAAGTCAGAATGGTTGAGCAGAGGATGACCCAAATCCCGTACTCTTACCCTTATGGTATCCACGCAGTGAAGCTTTCCCTTGAACAAATCAATGCAAATCCATTGTTCCTCGACGTCAGACCAAACCTCTACCCAAATATCCGATGCGGTGGTCTTGCGCTTATCCTTGACACTCTCATCATCTGTCGACAGTACCCTGCGATCCTTACGCAAATGTTGCACTGCTTTGGGCAGCACTGGTGCCTTTTTCACCGGCTTGGTGGGTGTGGACTCATCGCTATACTCCACAGATCGACTGTGCAGTTTTTCTAGCTTAATACGCTTCTTGGACTTGGACATTGATTGATTGTCATCTGTGCCATCCAGCTGTGGAATGCCCAATGCATTCGCCTTCTGCCGGCGAGTGCGCAGCTGGACAGTAGTAGTCCCGGCAGTATTCAAAAATGTGGGGGATATTTTTGCTTTATCATCAGAATTTTTGCGCTTTGCGCTGTTTTTAGCTGTTGCATCCTCAGGAATGATTCTCTGCTGCCCCTTGAGGAACCCTGGAGATATGTGAACCTTGGGAGATTTGCTGCGTGAACGCGTCTCTCGAGACCGAAGACTGGGATTGGCATTCTCAGCATCACTGTGCTTGCCATTCTTAATCTTGGCACTGGGCAACACCAACTTAGGTATGACAGGTGAGCCTATTTTTAAAGCCAGAGACTCGGAAGGCGTCTTCCTATTCACATCCATAGATGCTTGGCGAGTTCGTCGTGCAATCGGAGACGATTTCACTTCTGGACTCAATTTCACCTTTTTCTTGTCGTCTTTATCCGAATTGTCCAATCCTCGCTTGAGACGAGAGAGTTGAGGTTTATCTGCGATCTTAGTAGCTGGTGCTCTTCTACTCGATTTGGAAGTGCTTGGCTTGACATCAAGCTCCGAGCTGGCTACTACACGCTTTCTTGAACTCGAAGCATGCGAGAGTTCGGATTTGGGTGCAATATCTTTGCTCTCTTGCTTGACAGTTTTTGAAGTTGGTTTATTGACTACTTTAGAATCACTTTTAGATACTTCTTTGGATTTGTTCGCAACTGTGGAACTCTTTGTCTTCTGAGGCTTGCTGGCTTTGTGGTCCGACTCATCCTGAACCTCCTCTTCATCTTCTTCGGAATTATTCTTTTGATTATTCTGCTTATCTGCAGTTTGAGAAGGTTTTAGCTTAATTGTTATCAAATCGGAAGCCTGGGGCCTTAGAGCCATTGGCTGAAGATTGACAATAAGCCGGCAGTTCATTCCCATGCTACGTGCAAGTACGATAAATATAAAGATCATATCCTGTTTACAGCGTGCCTCCCTGCGCTTGATCTGAGCCAGCAGCTCGTCGATAATGCCACGTCTGGAGCTGGCCGTTTTGGAGGGATACAAGTCCTGACTCAGCAGCTTAACAGCAGCTTTGAACCAGGTAATAAAACTCTGTAGATATTTTAGTTCCACACCACGCTCCGTCGGATAAGAATTCTTGCTCGGCAGCAGTTTTAAGGAGGCCTGCATTAGAGATGTGTCGCTAAGGAGTCGATTGTACTTTATGCTCCTGGCAATTAGACACAAAAGACTAGTCTTGTGCATCAGTAGTTGTCGATCCTTGATGTCCCGATTCATGCGACGTTTTAGAGCATTCTCCAGTTCAAGCTGAGTCTTCTCCTCTTTGGTGGGATGGCGCGAGGGAAGACCCACGTGGATTTCTAGATCACCAGATACATTTGGAGTGACATCTTCGATGATCTCGTCTGTGAATATGGAAGCGGGGAAGGGGGGAATTCAATGAGGAGACGTTCTGAGTAGATTTTTGGAAGAAACGGAACTACTGAGGAACTAAGAAACCACTTGATAGACTAAAGTACTTTTTATTTTTAGTTTATTTCAATCAAACAGGTTGCATTTATTTCCATTATCATTTTCATTTGATGTGCATTTCAAATCGTTAATTAATTATTGAATTAAATACATTTAACATTTACTAAATTGCGCTATAATTATGCATTATTTTTTACTCATTAGTATTCATTCATTATTTCTTAAACTTGTTTTTTGTTTTTGTATTTATTTTAGATTTAGTTTTGTGATTTTTGTGAAATGAATACAATTTTGCTAAAGTAAATTCGTTTAACATCAGTTCTAATTTAGTAGCTATTCATTTTTTATTTATTATTTACTTGCAAATGTTTAAATGTTAATGAAACACTTGAAATTGCAATAAAGTAAGTGCATTTACGTATATTCATTTTTTTTTTGTTGAATCTGCATTTTGATTTCTATTTTGATTCGTTTAGTCTTGTTACTATAACTTCTGACAAATGAATGAGTTTAAAAGCCACAATAAACAACATTTCAATAAATGCATTTTGAAGTATACATGTATGTGTGCGTGTGTGTGATTTTGCAAATTAATTTAATATTCGATTAAATGTCGTGCAAGATTTTAAACACACTTAGAACTTTTAAAACTTATTTAGGGAATAATGCCAGGTATTTATTCCCTAACGACAGCTTTTATGTTTTCTGTTAAGTGCAAAAGACATTGAGAATTTATTCTTATTAGTTTTGTTCATTTCTGCGTTCATTTGGTTCTAAACTCAACATATTGAAAATGGTTTAAAAAGCATCGATCTGAATTCAGATAGTTGGGGTAGTTAGTATATATCTAAGTATTATATAACTGTAGTTTCTTTATGGAAGGGAAGATTTTAAGCGTTCACACTAAAAAGCCGTTTATTTATTACCGCTATTTCAGTCTAATAGACTAGAAGAACTAGTTCCACACAGTTTGTTTAAAACCAAAAGTAATAGATATTAGTTTACCGTTTTTTGAATTGTTTTCTTTGTATAATAGGCAAAAATAGAGCAGGGCTATATTAGTGAAAACAAAACAGATATCGATGAACGAAAAGGAACAAATATGCCCAATTTGTTTTTGCAATTTGAATTGTCCTGTGCCGCCTGCAACACACCATCGTTGCCACAACTGCTTTAAATAAACTGTGGGAACTTGGCTTAGTAGTTATTATACATTTAGTTATACATACAGTATAAATATAGGATATATTAATATATATGTTTTTCATATCTTTCAAATGTTAGTTTTTGAATCATTTTGTTTGCACAAACACACAAAATACTACGCAGTCTCATACGGAGCAATTTGGAAGCTTTTTTAATCAGATACCAGAATTCTTACTAACCATCAACAAGAGATATATGTTTTTTATGTACTATAACAAGAGTTCGACGCCACAACCACAACTTTAAAATCCCAATTACTATACTACCAGATCTTATCATAATCATTTTCTAATTGCGTTTCCTACCTGCAACTTCCTCAAATTCAGAATCATCTGTGTCTCCGGCAGCCACCACAGTGGAGGCTGGACGTGTTTTCGTATGGCGTTTAATGCGGGTCGATTTTGTTTTACTTAGACGTGAGGGAGCGTCTAGAGAAGGTGGCTGTACCGCACTGCCTTCTCTGGCTGCTCGTTTCTCCGAATCCTCTGCGTAGTTTTGATTTTCGCCCAATGCAAGCAAAGCATTGACATCAACTGCGGCAGCGTTATTTGTGCGATTCTGTCGTTCCTGGCTTCGTGGGGGAGTACCAGTGAGTGTGCGTTTATTAAGCAATGCCTCTTTGGTCCGTTCCAAGCTATTTGCATTCTCGAGCAGGTCACGGAAATCAAATGGCTTGTTACTTGCTGCATTATCCTCCATGCTGCTATCGTTGTTGTCCTCGGACCCGGATCCGGAGTCGGTTAGATTTGTGATGCCGGCATTGCAATCAAATTGCGGTACTGGCGATTTCTCTTTGGATGCCGTAAAGAAGTTGGAACGCAGATCAAGATCAGCGGGATTAACTAAATATCCATCTATGCTGGATTCGCTGCTGGAGTCGTCGCCGTTGTTGCTTTCATTGGGCGTTTTGGCGTTTTTTGAGGCCGTTACACGGCTCACAGAACCTGAAGCCGAAGCTGAAGGCGAGTTCTGTGTGGGGGATGTAGGAAATGTTTTGGGTGGCGGACGATATTTATTATACAGCTTAGACCGCAAAGATTGTCCGCTCGGCTTACGCTTCTTTACAGAAGCGCCCTTGATGCCGCTTGGTGACTTTTGTTCTCTGTACAAGGCACAAAAGGAATGTTATACTTTGAAAATGATTTAAATATTATCTTGTTTACCTCTTTTTGTTTGACGCACTTGTCGTAGAGCGTCCACTGCCTCCAGTTGGGCCAACGCCAGATGTGGCTCCGGGCACTTCCTCAAACTCGCTGTCATCGTCATCCGATGATTCGCCACCGCGTGCATCTTTACCTGGCATCCACTCGTCCTCCTCGCTGGCCGAAAAGCCTTCGGACAAGGATTCTTCCTCTTCGTCCGACATTTTGTGCCTCTGTGTGTGTCGTGTGCTTGTTGCTCACGGGCGAACCGTTTTACATGTGTGTGAGTGTGTGCCACTTACAGTTATTGATTTTTACTGCGCAATTTTGGAATGCTTTTGTCTCACGCTCCTGTTTTTTTGACACGATTTAATTGAAATTCATCTATATTATTTATTGCGCTAATGCTCTCTCACTTATATGCAGTCCCTTTGTTATTTTATCGACGGGATATTAAAACAAATTTGTGAAATTCACATTTTCCGCGGTCGGCTTGGGATAGGATGAAGCGATAGATGCTCGATAAATTGCGGTGGGCTGTCAGCGACTAATCGAGTATCTTATCGAACAGTCACAGGTAAATGGAAAACCAGGCCAATTAATTTCCTCCTTTCAATTTTACTTTTATTATATTTTTGCCTATTAAGGTACACCAAATGGGGTTTACTTGACTTATTCGATATTCCGTTTTACAATGTTTACAAAATATCACCAGTGTGACAGTACGTTTCAATTACAAAAATACTTGACTCTTAGCTTTTAGCATGTGTTTTCTGAAATAGTTTGGTAACCCTTTTGCAGCAATTGTTTATACTTTTATAAAAGGTTGCAATGAATTCTACGGGCGACGAACTGCATCCCAATTGGCGTGCTCTAACCACATTAATTGTGCCACTCAAACGCTTTGTCCCCGCTGGAGCTGTAAAGGAAGAGAAGGCATGTGAAAATAAACACACAATCAATGGAATTAGTGGAAACGAAGTGCAAAAACTCTACGAAAAAATTCTAGAGACGCCAGCGACAATAACAACAGTTAGTAAAAGCAAAAACACCGTGCGGCAACAAGTCCATGTAAAACCTAAATTACCATTCGACACAAATCGGTTCTTTCGCCTGGCAACTAGCAATAATGTAAAGGAGTTGTCTCTAATGCGCATCAGCACTGATGAACTTAACTTATGTGATAATTATGGATGGAGTGCATTAATGATGGCGTCATGCGAAGGAGCCGAGGATGCCGTGTCCTACCTTTTAGGGCTTGGGGCAAATGCTGAAGTTTCTGACAAAAGTGGAAATACGGCTTTGGAGTTGGCACGACGGAAAAACCACGAAACCATTGTGAAAATGCTTGAGTTGAGGAATAGAGCAATTGCATCAGATTTCGATAAGAAGCAAAGCATAGAACCCGTTTTAAAACCGTTCTACTGCAAAGAGTGCCAAAGGGACTACAAGGAGTCCTCGTGGCGGGCTCATCAAACATCCACAATTCATCAGTTCAACAGCAAACATTTACCTGCCAATAAATTACATAAGTTCAACATCTCTGCCAGGAATCGTGGCTTACAATTGATGGTTAAACAAGGCTGGGACCGAGAACATGGCCTGGGACCCACACAGAACGGACGCCTTTATCCCGTAAAGACTGTGCTGCGCAAACAGCGTACCGGACTGGGAATTGAGCAACTCCCGGCGCGAGTGACACATTTTCAAGCGTTTGACACGAGCGCCACCCAGCGGCGGAATGGGAAACCAGAAGGGGATGCCCGGCTATCTCGACGGAACCGCAACGAAATAAAACGCGAGAAGCTGCGGGAGTGGAAGCGGGATCGTCGACTTCGGAATGAGTTAAGCTAACCATGGATGATCTTGTAATTTAGTTGAACAATAAATTTTGAATCTATTTTAAAAATTTTTTTCAAATGCTAAAGTACAGGGTCTAAAAATCATTAGTTACTTATGCTGTAAATTCGGCCAAATGTGATAGAAACAACATTTTCGCGGTTGGATAGGTCATGGCAGTAAAACACCCACACACACACACACAAACATCCACAGGCATGGAACGTTTTCTGGCACGTGTCTTAATGCCACTTCGAAAAGCTGACCTCCAATGTATTTGGTTATTGGCACAAAAAAAAACAGTTGGCAAAAACCGTTGCAGGCTGTTGCTTGCGTTGTGTTAAAGAGGAGGGGTTGGAGGCGGGTCTTGTCGGTCGTGAAGTTTGCCCAGGAGTTTAGATTGCGAAAGCGAAAGCAGCCACGTCTCTCCTCTTTCTCGCTCTTACTCTCGCTCTTGCTTGTCCTAAAGCACTGTGCTGACACCGATTTTCGCTTTGCGCCTGCGCTTTGCCAGCTTAACCCCTTAGGGCCGTTGAGAACTCTCACGATATATAAAACTCGCATTTCCGAATTGCGACAGTCAGTTGCATTCGGACTCTGACCGTGTTAAGACGTGTTGGCTTCTTTTCTCTGTTGCTGAATGTGCTGCTGCTGTGTTTGTGGGTTACTAGCAAATCATAACGTCGCTGCGTGTTGAAAAGTTTTATATGTACGGTCATAATTAAATGGAAGTTAAGAAGTGTGTTGCTTTCTGAAGGTCGGCAAGCATTGTGTACTTGCTTAAAAGAATAATTCATTATTAAACATCGCGTGTAAAATGGTACAATTGTTCAAATTAAAAATCTTTGAGAAATGTTGAAAGCAACCATATTCAAATAGAAACGATAACGTTTCTTTCAATATTTAGTGTGGTAACACTGGCTCTTACCCCAGTTTCGATCAACAGCTGTTCAGCAGTGCAAAAGCAAAAGTA
Source organism: Drosophila parthenogenetica (assembly GCA_035047505.1). Lineage (NCBI taxonomy): Eukaryota > Metazoa > Arthropoda > Insecta > Diptera > Drosophilidae > Drosophila > Drosophila parthenogenetica. The sequence continues at coordinate 9,635,690 of JAWNPM010000087.1, forward strand.
AAAGCAAAAGGGAAAAACACATTGGCGCTCAGAACATTAGCGTCGCGTCGCATTTGCAGTGCTAACTGTGTTATTTGTGTTTGCGGCCTCAACGTGTTCGGTTTATATTCTCCGCTGGAGGAAGCACACGCGAAATTATTATTTTTGTTAATTAATTGCTTATGTCGACGTTGTGTTATTTGTGCAGTGTTCGTATTTTCTTTAGCAAAGTGATTGTGTCGCGTGTGTGTGTTTGTGTCTGAATATATAAAAAGGCAAGGTATGTTGATTTACATACGAAAATCTTACAAAGTGAACGAATAATAACCACATCGAATCTAATTACCAATTTCCACACTATTCCAATTCGACGTGCATATATAATTTTTCGGCGGCATAAACAATATTTTTGTGCATTTGGCGTCGGTGGTACCATGTGATTTTTCCCGTGCGTCGTGTGCATTGAACTTGACAACAATTGAATGAAATGCTAATACATATATGGAGTGTACACATAATAGAATGTTCATGTAGGTACACACGCGAGTTTATGTGTGTGAGTTCAGGGTGCTTCTGTTGTGTTGCAAAATATTCAATATATTTTTGGTTTATGGTTTATTTCTGTTTCTTTAGCAAATACAAAAACGTACAGCATTTAATTGTTAGTGTGTATGTGTGTTTTGTTTGGTTTACATTATAGACTTTGTGCCTTGGCTTTTTATCTCAAAATCTCTGAATAGTCGGTGCCAGTGCCAGATCATGCTCTCCTTTTCGCACTCAGCATCTGTTACCGCTGGTGCCCTAGGGAGCGATCGAACGCTTCACTCACCATGAACTTTTAATTCGTTTGATTTCTGTCATTGCATTTTCGTCTCTCGCGCTCTCTCTCTCTCTCTCTCTCTCAATCTGTTTCGTTTGCTCACATTATTTGAAAATGAATGCAGTGTGAGTGAGTAAGAAGGAAGAATAAAATGAGCGGGGATGCTCGGTTTATCCGCATGTACTCTGATCGTAGCATTTTAAATTTATTAATTTTTCCATTTGAATTAATTTGTGTAAATAAATGAAGGAAACTTTTTAGTTATTTTCCGACAATCAATTTGAAATTAATGAATTTGGAAATTTTAGTTATGACCGCAAAGAGTGCTCCAAATTAAAAACGTATAAATGTTGCCAAATTAACACTGTGGTTAAATAAAAACCACTTAAAATTAATTTGCGAATTAGTGTTGGCGTTTCGTCCAGCCAAAGGCGTCGCAAAAGGGGACGAGCAAAAAAAAACTCAGCAAAATAATTTTGTACTTTTGAAGATTTAACCATGAAAATGTGTGGGAAAGACTTTGAGAAACCTGCCGGAAATTTCATAAAAATTGTTTATAGAGGAAAATGTTGCAGACTTAATTTGGTTGTCAGTCACTTGCATTATATAAACTTTTTACAGATTTTTGTACCTTTAGCACCAAAGGTGGCCAAGTCATTGCTTTGCTTTTTTTTTGTTGTTATAGCTTTTACTATGTGCGTGAGTAAAGCAACTATTTAAGATTTCCACGCTGCTGTGGACAGCAAAATACACTTTACTTTACACTTGTAAAAATCAGTTTAGGGTTTAAACTTTCAGCGATAGAATTCAATAGACAATAAAAACTTTCTCTTTCTTTATAGCTATTATAAAACTTAAAAGCTACGCCTCTGAAGGCAAGATGTACATATTCCATATACAAAAATATCTAAGTAATAAATTTATACATTAGTTTTCATAAACAAAATGTAAATGAGCAAATCTACTCGTAAATAACCCGTTTTAGTATATATGGTTTATTTAAAAGAGGTCAATGGTCAGATTCCTTTGGTTCTATTACCGTTTTTACACTAATTCGTTTTTCACAAGGCCAAGAACCTAATTGAAAGTGTGAACAATGTGTGTATGTGTATACCCACTTTCCTATATACATATGTCTTATTTAACGGACAGGTCTTGAAGCACGTCAACTTATCTCGTAAATCTTTAAAATCGTAAACCAAACAAATACACGAAAAATAAGTTCGAAAAGAACAAATAAAAATTCAAGATGTTTATTATTATGAAACAGAACGTAAAGCTTTAAATACATATATATATATATAAATCCAGTATCTTGGGCAAAATAAGATAAATACTCGTACTTTTGGCCCAACAATGTCTTCCGGGTTATAGCCAAAACAATCAAATTTGAATCGGGTTGCCCGGGAACTAGGACACAGAAGAAGAGAAACAAATACTGAATATTGAAATGAAACAAGTGAATGCTAATTAAATGTAATTGAAATTCTTAATAAGATAAACAATTACAAAAAAGTACAAAAATTACGTGTGGAAATAAACAGATACTATAATGATATACGAATATTAAAATAGAAATTATTTAGAGTATGTTTTTATTTTCATCGCAGTATAATGAACCTTCGGAAGTGTTGTAAAAACTAGTTATTTTGTTTATCTAATCTATCGTTTAATTAAAGCAGTGTGAAATTAACCATAAAAGCAATTACAACAATTATAAACAACAGGCTCAATCTTAAGTTCAGACGAATCTCTAATAAACAGACAGACTAAATAACAAAACACAAAGCAAAAATTGCTATTTCAGCTTTTTCCGGTGCTACGTTCCGTTCCATTAACCATTTACCAAATGCCAGGGAAATCTTAAAGGTGAGTAAATAGTCTGAAAAGATTACATAAGTAAATGCAAGTGAAATGAAATGAAAGAATTCGCAAATTCTTCTTGTCTGCCTTGTGAGTTCTATACATAGTATATTCCTGGAGCAATTGGCAGCCTAATGGCTCTGGCATAAATCTCTCACCTGGTGGAATTTTCTAATAACGCGAAAGTGTTGCACACTCAGCAGCGCATGAAATGAGAAATTTGCAAAACTTTCAACATAAATTACTGCATATAATTAGGCGCACACACAACACGCTATAAACGTCTGCTGAAGTCGCCAAAAATAAAAGTTGAAGCAACTTTCCCTTTTGCATTCCCTTTCCCTACTACTATCACTAACGCTTTTCCCACTTATCATGTGTCTGTGGTCTACACGTACCAAATTTACTAAAATTAGTACTGAAGTTTGTTGGCAAACTCGAAAATTCTGTTGTGACTGTGAGTTGTTAAGGGTCTTTAAGTTAATCAGCTGTAATTAATGGAAAGAACGAGTAGTTCCCACAAGTCTGGCTAAAAATTATCCTAACTGTAAATGGAAATATTGATTCGTTACCATAGTGAATGGTTTCAAAATCCCTGATTGTTACTTAAACATTTGTTTAAAGTAAACACATTAAATGCGAGTCTAGGCAATTAGATATTAGAATAACACATTGATTTTTAACTGTGATATTAATTATTCAACTTCTGTAATTGCTGTAAGCTGGCATGGCAAAAGAAATCCTTTTAAAAGTTAGGACTTTGGGATCTAAGGGGGATATGAGACATCATATTACTCGAAAATCAATAACTGGTTTTAATTTAATATTCAGATAGTTGTGTACTGAAATTCGTATGTAGAGCTGCAACAGTAACAATTTGAACATACGACTTTTCTAAGTGATTTAGTGCTGCATATTCTTAGGCGCTCAAACTTTGCAGACAGCCTTTCCCAAGGTCCTTTGAAAATATTTGCATAAATTAGCTGTTGTGTATGTGGGACTTGTTAACAAAAGCTTTTGAAAACTTCTCTTTGGGCTCTCTCATATCCATTGTGTTTGGATTTGCTTATTTGTAGTCCTAATAACGCATGTAATAACTTTAAATTGAGTCACTGAAAAAATATTGATGTATTTAACCCCTGGCATATGGAAGGAGACCGTTGACATGGTTTTAAGGCTTAATCAATACTTTGAAAGGATTTTAATTGGTTTGCAAAGCAACAAGCCAAAAATTTCTATTGAATTAATTTAGTTTGACCTTTGACTTTTCTCAGCTTCCTTCTCCTTGGGTGGACAAAGTTTGTAAGAGGCTGTTTTGAAAAGTTTAATTTTTCGATTTATTAGACATTTTTTGGTGGGTAAGTTAATTAGTTTTCATTATTATAAAGGCCGCAGGGTGTTAAGGCGACAAAGAGTTACAGTTAATGAAAAATCCTTTCAATTAATTATGAATTCCAGGCCCTCAAGTGCAAGTATCCTTTTTAAAGTATAAAATCATATTCACTTTTGAACAATTTTTTGAAACAGTTCACATTATTAACGTTTGATTGATTCCTAATACTAAACAAAGAACATAAAGTCTACTTCCTTTAGATACAACACGTCTGAAAGGCGAAAATATTTGATTGAGCGTATAAAAGTGGATTAGCTAGCAAGTTCTTAAATCCTCAGCCAAAAACTAAAGTCACAGCAAAAATCACTGAAGCGCGAAATCAACAGAAGTCGAGATGAAGAAGAAGCACAAGTATACTGTTGACTGTCAAAGACTCAAGACGCAGTCTTCTAGACTCCTACGTATGCTTAAATATAGAATCTATCACACATCACACATACAAACGCACGCACGTTCAATCAAAAAGCCACGTTAAACAAACATTTGCAGCTTATGTTGTGGACAAGTGTCTGTGTGTTTGGCAATGCGTGTGCGTGCTTAGGTATATTGGTGTGTAGGTGTATGTGTCCAGCCCATGACTTTGTCAAAGTCTAATGCAGAGGTGACCTCACCCAGACACTGGCATACTGTGCACTAGTGTGCGAGGATGTTAACTGTGACGTCAGTGTCCGTTTGCTAGAATTGCTCAATCCAGAAAACTATATTTAGTTAAAATCCTGATACAATTTTAAATCTATATACTGTTTTAAGCTTTGAGTGATCATATCCCAAACAAGTGATGCAACATCTTTAAAAACTTAGAAAATCAATTGCAAACATAATTTGAAGTTTTATACGACTTCGTGTGAAATTTGTGGTTTTAAAAAGGTTTTGCCGATTTTCTATACGATTTTAAAATAAGAGAGAGAGAGTATTGTATATAGTCATCAAGCTTCAAATGTCATTTTGCTCCAGACTTACTCAAACTGTTCAGTTCAGTGATTGCATTTTAAGTCAAGTTTATAGTGAAGAGTAAGGGAAAAACAAACGCATTTTCCTATGGCTTGTTGCTTCATTGCTATGCAAGCTGATAAACTTGAGACGGCGACAACTACTCGACAACAGGGCGCAATAAAAACAAACAGACAGACAAACTGGCAATACGAAAAAAGATAGAAGCGTTGGGGGACGGCAAACGCAGAAGAACACATCTGACAGGGCAAACATGAAAATTTCAAGGTACATACACTCGTTTGAATGTCAGATAAAGTCAGTTTAGTGATTTAGATAAAACTCTAAAAATAATAATATAAACATATTATATTATAGTATGTTATTTAGGTAGATACCAACGTAAGTACGTACACCTCTATTTGTCTTTAGTGCCATCACATCTCTAACTAAATTGCGTCACTGCGCAGTGATTAAGTTTAAATTTTATTATTTTTTTAGTGAAGATACGCTTGAAAATCTTTGTTTGTTTCCAATACAATCGCAGAAGATTTGCACACTTTAATATTTAACTTTTCTTTTCCTTTGGGAACTTCAGGCGGCTTTAAACGGACTCTTTCAATCACCAAGTCTTATATGCAATAAATCTGATTTACTACTCAGCGATGAAGCAACATTTGATATACTGCGAAAATGAACTTTCACTTTAATATTAAGAGCTCGACCAATTTGAAAGACAGGAATAGCTATTTGAATATTACATACAATTGGATTTCGATTCTAGAACGAGAATGTTTATATTGCACAACGTTAAGAGTTCATTAATCTCGTGATGTATAAAAAGAAAACAAATATTGGTTAATTGTGGCAATTGAGAAACCGATGAAAATACGAGAGCAATTCGTTCAGTGTATAAAATTGTAAATAAATTAAGAGTTTTATGCGCTAAGTTAATGCTAAATTTGAGTGTGACACTGAGCGTATACGTAATTTGATTGTGCGTTATTAGCATATTGAGTATACGCACTGCTGACCGCACACAAAAACATTAAATGCCTATAAACCTAGTAGCGCATTGGCTTTAGTCGTCCTGTCCATTTAGAGTATCAGTTTCGCAAACAATAAATAAAAGTCACATAAATATTGATGCCCATTGACGTTAATGAATACGGCAGGGCGTAGGGTGTATAAATTCCTGCTTGGTTGCATTTTAATCCGCCTGAAGGTCAACACCAAAATGTGCCCATTACTTTGTGCCGCTTGGTGGCTAAAGAAATATAGAAAACGAGAAAATTCTTCCGTATTATTGCTAAACTTAATGCTCAGACAAATCGGGACGGTAACAGATGGTTCTTAATGCTAAACTTAGGGCAAGTGATAAGTTGGCCTAGCATTTGGTGCCTGCAAAAGAATACTTAAAATTGGCTGTTTTGCGGAAAGATTAAAAGCGTTAACTTGACTGCCACATAAATGCGATTATCAGAAGATACATTAAAATTGGCTTAATACAATTTTTTCAACGAGGTAAATTTATGTGGTAGCTATGAAATAACACGTTTACTCTACATTTACGACTGCTAACAAATGTTTACAACTTCATCTTTGAATCGTTTTCAAATGCGCTTTAAAATTTGTCGCATGTCATATAAACACGAAACTGAGATTCATTTTTTAGTGCCCTTTGCAGGGGCGAGTCTTAAATTTTTAATGAAACACAAACATATTTTGTAATGGCTTTTTCGCCCCCTTCTTTAGAGTGCGTGTGTGTGTGTGTGTGCTTATAAAACATTTCGAGTTCTGAATATCTGTTGTAAATATGAGGGCAAATCCTCGTGCAAACAGTGACTGTGTGGACCCTCCCACTTTAGTAAACGGGCAAATTGGCTCTTTGTGTTTTGGGTCTTTCGGTCCTGCCCCTTTGGGCCAAGTTATGAGTTTGCAACTGTTGCTAGGCTCTACTGTTAGCGTTGCGGAAATATATTGTGTGAATTTCCGAGTCATTGCAGATTTACATACAATTGAAATTCGACAAATAATAATACTAGAAAAATGCTTTTTAAATTTTACACTCCTTATTCGATTGAATGTTTACACATCTTTTTCTATTTTGTTGGCACTTTCAGCATTCTAAGCTGCTTAGTTTTCACCAACCCGGCTTAAAGCATTACGTCAATCATCTCTCACTGAGTGTGTGTCTGAAGCTTACATTGTACACAACCATTAAATAGTCGACACGAAACTTACAAAGCAAAGCCCAAATAAGAAAAATTCCTTGCCCCAAATCAGCAGCACAAGAAGTTTTAGCCCATTTACGTGCTGGCCAAAAAGTGACAAACTTTTCTATTTACTGCGAAATTTACAATAGTAAGAAAACTGCATTTGAAAGTGCACGACTATAATTTACCCTTTGCTAGGTATAATACGTGCGTATTCACTCTAATATTTTATATTTGATAATACTTCGGTCTTTCGCTGATTTGTAGGAGTCTAAATATGATTCTTTTACAACCTTGTTGTTGCCTAATTAAAAAATCCTCCTACGTATTGGTATCCATTTTATTAAAAGCTCTACTTTTAAATCAAATATGCATTCAAATTGTGAAACTTAAAATTTACCCCAAGTTCCGAATTTTTTCGCATTTATTGGTGTTTTTGGCAACCTTGAAAATTTGAATGTGCGTTTCCTTGCTGGTAGTTCAGCTTTGTTTGTTTCAAAACCGTACACTATATTGCACTTTTTATTTGCATGTTTTCACTTTTTAACACGCCATACATATAAGAAGGGCGTATCTATAGAGAGCTACAGCAGCCAGAGGTCATCTTTGTCTGTACTTAGTATGTACATATCTCTGTGCGTGACTTTTTATGCCACGTGATTAACTTGCACGACTTTTAATGTCAGCGCTGTGCCCATTCCTGTTAACTTATGTACGTGTGTATGTGAGAGTGTGTGCTGGCTATATGCAAATGACCATGACTTGACCAGGGACCAGGTCCAAGTCCAACCGAGCCAATGCGCCGCGTGTTTGCATGTTATAAATACTTTTAGTTTTGTTTATGGTTCTCCAACAACTTGCATATTACACACACATACACACAGAATACAAACTTGTACCCTCTCAAAAACACCAGTAATACATTCAGGTGTACGCGATTCTGCGTGAATGCGAATTTAACGCTTTTTCCCTGCTTTCATTCACACCACACAATTCTATAGCTTAGATTACGAACTGCTAGTCCTTTTAAAAATAGGTATTTTGTTTTTTTTAATTGTTTACTTGGTTACTTTAATTTCCAGCATAGCGTAGAACATTTGGATAAAACTAGGTTAAAAATAAAACAATTTCTCATATTATATTATAAAAATATTTTGATGACAATCAAAAGCTTTTGCCTCATGAGTCTAAAGAGTTATACCAATCGAAGATAATTTCGAATCTAACAATCTTTTATTTGATAATCAGTTAATTTACTCAGCAGATTACCATTCAAACACGTTGCACCAGGTTGCTTTAATCTATCCAACAATTACTTGGTTTTTAGAGAGCACCCTTCAAATAACAGCTGTGTAAATTGTTGTTCTTTATGTTGCTGCTAGAGCCATGTGTGTGCTAGAGTATATGCAAATTAGCTTATTTAAAGTCGTCTCGTCGCGATGTTTAGGGTCCTTGAGGTGCTGCTCCTTGCTGGCGTTTATTGATTGCTGTTCAGTTCACGCCTTTGCAGATACTTCAGACACACGTGAAGTGAATGCAGTCAGTTCCTTAAGTGTTTGCTGATATTCTTTGCAGTGCTACTTGCAGCACATGTTCCATTGCTCTTATATATCTATTTATAGCCGTTCTATGTAGTAAACTCCAACTATTTAGCCTATTCCAAGGCTGTCCAGAATGCCATTAAACCCCCATCTGCTGATCAATACCTAAATTATCGGGAAATGGCAGCATCTGTTGTTCCTTTTAAATTATCACCAAGGTTTCCCTTAGTTAAACTGATACATTAACCATTATCATTTGCTTTTAGCATCGCTAAGTAGTCATAGTTTATTTAGCGATAAACCTTACCTTAATTACACATGACATTATGCCCCCACAAGCACATCTGCATTTCCATTGAATAAAGGTCTACACCATCATTAGTAGTTGGACGTAATAAAATCAATAAAGTTCAAAACAATATGTTAACAAATCTAAGATTATGATACGTTAAGTCAACAAAACAGAAAACAAATACAAAGTATTTCGACGATGTATTGTGTATATTAAACCTTTGATGGGATGTAATAAATGCGTAGTTGTCGAATAACAACTATTGCTTTCAGTGTATTTTTATAAATGCACGGTGGGAAAAAAACACTCCATTAGGCTTAATCTGTGTACATTAGGTGTGTGGAAGTTCTTATGGCGCTCACAAAAGTATGCAGTGCTGACTTTTACGTCAGCTGCATGCACCGTTCCCTGTTTTGAGAGAGAATGAGCGAGACAGAGAATGGCATTTAGTTGCGAAAAGAGAAAGCGAAATAAAAAGAAATCACGAAACAACAATAAAATAATGATAATAATAAAATCAGCAAAAACCAAAGCAAATGGGTCATAAAGTAAACAGCAAGAGGCCGAGTGGCCCAACTATAAATTGAGCTACGACTAGAACAGGAGCGGTGTAGCCAGAATTTATCAGGCCCAAATAGCTAGATTTTAAAAACAAGCCAGAATTGCTTATAACCAACTTGGACTGCTCCAAACTCAGTCATATGACGAGTTATCATAATAAGAAATATCTTCATGGACTCTCGACAAGTGGTTTATTTTATAGAAAGCTTGATTTTTGGATTACTGATTTTTATTACATTTGTAATTTTTTGTAAAACAAAAACAGCTAAAATGACACCACTGGTTTGGTGCTGGATAACTTAAACATAAACATACATACAAAAATAAACTGCAGACAATAACGCAAAAGTCAATTGTATATATTTTTACACCGTCTGCTCAGACAAACAGACGCTCAGACCGACGAGCAAACGTACAGGCAGTTTATTGAACTACTTGTTCTTGTATAAGTGTCGAAATGTCTCTAAATAAAGTTAATTTAACACCAAAATGTTTAATTCTGTGAGAATCGTAACACAAGAGACTTACTATTACATTTAAAATGACCACGAGCACTTTAAGCTACATGCATACACATTTTTAAAGTTTCGGAAAGTGAAATTCATTAGCGGAATAGAGACATTTTAATTGAAAAGGGAGCTGCATAATGTCGTACTACAATTGTCTACTAATAGAGCACTCATCAGGGCGTAGGAGTTGCTTCCTGTTCCTTGCACGTCTGTCTCATGGACACACACACTCACAACATTGGGCTTACCTTTGCTTACGGCTTTGGACTCACCCCATTTTTCTAACTGAAATGCCTTTTGTTGCTTGTTAAAGTCTCTACCTCATGAACGCATAAATTAAATGAGCTGTTTTTTTCTCGTTATTATTGTTGGTTCAAAATATTGTCGAGAATGCCCGCGTATATCTTCTCCCACTCTCTTGTGTTTATTTCTTTTTCTCTCTCTTTCTATTGTGCACAGAGAGCAAGCGTCGACTCTGATAAAATTACGTATACGTACTAATACATGTTTTCACTGCAGGATAACTACGTTGACAATCACATGGGCGTGCTTGTGTGTGTAAAGAAATGGAAAGAGAAATTTTTCTGTGATGCGTGGGCAACGTTTGTCGAGCAGTAGATGTCACGACCTGTCGTCGTCTGTGATATACATTTATACTAAAAAATAAGTTTTTAAATTTCCTTTTTGGCTTTTGCTAAATATTTCATCAACGGCTTTTATGTTTGGTTAAACGGTGATGCCAAATTTATTTACAAATGTCAACCGACTTGTCAATAAATTGAATTGTGACAAAACAAAGTACTCATTAGTTATAACATTCATTGAATACATCTTTGAGTTTTTCAATTTGTTGTCGTTTGAATAGGAAAATATTTTCAAAAATTTATAATAAAGTATATAGAAATGTTATCTCTTAGAGGAATAGCGTTTGTTAAATGTTTGGAAAGACGTGTGAGAAAAGTAACTGTAACAGATGTCAAGCAGCTGAGCCAGGAAGCATCTAAGGAAAACAATGAGGCATGTCCTGCTAAGGAAGCCGCAAAAGTGACTGACGCCAAGGAGTGCACGACCAAACCTGATGATAAAGCAGCTTTGGCAACTGCTATAAAATCAAATGTTCCACCGAAGGAAATGTTATCGAATACGAAAACAGAATATGGACCTCTGAAGGATTGCGATCGTATCTTTCAAAATCTGTACGGTCGTCACGATTGGCGCTTAAAGGGAGCCTGCAAGCGGGGCGATTGGTATCGTACCGCGGACTTGCTTGAAATGGGTCCAGACTGGATTATAGAAGAGGTAAAGAAAAGTGGTATGCGCGGTCGTGGAGGCAATGGCTTCTATGCTGGCAACAAGTGGAATTTTCTTAAGGATGTGAAGGCCAAGGACAAAGTATTGATACTCAATTGCGCCGAGGGGGAACCGGGAACGTGCAAAGATCGCGAAATTTTGCGTCATGAGCCACATAAACTGATAGAGGGCTGTCTGCTCGCCGGCTTTGCGATGGGCTGTGAAAAGTGTATCGTTTATTGCCGAAATCGTTTCTACAATGAGGCTTGCAATCTACAGTATGCCCTGGCTGAGGCATACCGCTACGGTTTGCTTGGTTGCAATGCCTGTGACTTGGGCATCAAGTTTGACATGCATATTCAGCGAGGAGATAAATATCTTACAGGTGAGGAGACGGCTCTGGTAAATTGCTTGATGGGTGAACTAGGAAGACCACACAAATGTCCGCCATATTTGCATGAGAAGGGTTACTTTGGCCATCCCTCGTTGGTGCTGAATGCCGAGTCCATAGCTGTAGTGCCCACAATTTTACGCCGTGGAGCTAAATGGTGGACGGGACTGGGACGCAATAACAATTTTGGTACTAAATTATTTAATATCAGTGGGCATGTTAATAATCCTTGTACCGTGGAGGAGGAAATGTCCATGCCTTTAAGGGATGTGATTGAGATGCATGCAGGGGGTGTTTGCGGCGGCTGGAACAATTTACTCGCCGTTTTCCCAGGTGGCTTGTCAACGCCTCTGCTCTCAAAAATTACTGCTGAGGATGTCCTAATGGATTTCGATTGTTTGGAATCGGCGGGAAGTCTAATGGGAACTGGCGGCATAATAGTTATATGTGCAGATTCAGATCCGTTGCTGATCATGCAGCGTTCTATAGAGTTCTACATGAAACAGACCTGTAAACAGTGTACGAATTGTCGGGATGCCGCCATCTGGTTTCCTCAAATCTTTAAAAACTTTACGAAGGGTGAATCTCATCCACAAATGATCGACTTTCTGAATTGCATGCAGCAGAAAATCCGGGGATCTGGCATTTGTGCTCTGTCTGATAGTCAGGCGAATATGGCAAAGGATCTAGTCTATCAGTTTGCCCCCGTTATTGAGCAGCGTATCCTAGAATTCGGTAAGGATTGCTGACTCCACTGACTATCTTTTATTTGCCCAATAAATTGTACTTGAATTTGAATTGGACTTGAATTGCATATTGATTGGATATCAAACCACATGTTTACCAACAGCTGCCTTTGCTCTACTTTATTTGAAAGTCACATATATGTGTGTGTCTTTGTATATACTCACCATGACCGGATATCCGGATTCCATTCATTGAAATGGCAAACAAACAAAGCCAGAGACAAAGAAAAAAGCTAGCTGTAAATGGCTACTCGAGAATTTTGTCCCTGCCGCTGCTCCAATCCGTTTCTTTGTATACGTCTTGTAGATGTTTCTTATGTGTGCCTCATGAATGAATGCAATTGTCTTTGACACCGAAAGTATCTGGTTGAAGATTAAACACAAATATGTCTTAAAACATTAGGTACCATTTAATTATCACGGCGGATATTGCAATTACCGTGACTCGTCAAAAATTAGCCAATTTACTTTGTACTATCTGTTTAAGTATTTTCACTCGGACAATTAAAATGGATTTCGAAAAATATGTTGCACCTTTCGTATCACAAAGATGGACAGCGTTTGCATTTAAGGAATGCTATATAAGAGCTGAAATAGCAACAACAACCAAAGCTTTGTATTTATTGCTTGCGTTGGCCGAGAAATCGGGAAAATTTTTCTGGCAGACCACGCGCGGTGGTTTCTGTATTAAAGTGACAGCGGGAGAAGGGACAGACAAGTATACTTTGTTAGAAGAAACAAACACTTAAACATTTGTCTGCTCTTAAATGATAGCGCCAATACAAACAGTCCGAGTGTGTGTGTGTGTGTGTGGGTCACTTGTCCATTTAGCCTTTCCCTTCGGTTTGTTTTGGCCAATATGTAATCAAGTTTCGACAGCAGTACACATCCATTACCATTGAACCTTTGTTTGACTGTACTAATTCACTGCAAAGCGCTTTCGATGATGCAGCTATTAAAAACTACACAACACTCGGCAATTCTGTGTGTGTTCGTTTGCTTGTGGACTATTGTAGTTGACAATTGGAACGTCTCATTTTTCCTCAGACTCTTATCTCAATAAGAAATTCATTCAACCAGCCAGTCAAGCACGCTTCACAGTTGATGACATGTGGTTCAAAATCGTTCTAACTTCGTAATCATGATCTACAGATGACAAAGGCTCTGTCCTTCTTTTCTGACTGATTGTCAGTCGGCTAGCCCTGGTTCGTCGCCCTTCTTTGCTAAATAATATAGTATTAGGAATCTGCTAAAATAAAACAAGGTTTTGTTGTAAACGTCGGTATAATTTGAACATGATCGACCAGTATAACTAACTAAACTTTTAAGCAAAATATAACATTTTGTAAGCCTTCTTATTGATTGCTTCAGAAAACTACGTGGTTTTTTTAAGCCGGTTTACTCGACTGTAGCTTTTTCTGCTAGACTGTCCTACACTTAAGTGTCGACAGGCACTCGTATATAAATTTCACACTCTGCTACTGCTCCTTTTATGTCCTTCGTAACCTTCTCGTCCTTATAGTCGGTTGACTGATTGTACTAACTACTCACCCATGCTTGTACGCGCACCCATTACTCCATTCACTCTGGAGAAATCTGAAGAACTGCGGTTGCGACATTGCATTGCAAATTGCCGATGAAAGCTATTGTGAGAAGTTGAAAAGTTGTTCAAAGTTACCTTTAAGTTGAGTTATAGTGGATTGAAGGTTATTCATGGTTCGCCGGCGGCAATTTTGTCGCCTAGATGCAGTATTTGAACAGCGCTGAATGATGTATTAAGTTGTAAAAAAGCGAATTTAAATAATATAATAGAAAATAATCATAATAGCCGGTACATTGTGAGTTATGGTACTACCACACATGTGTCGCTCCTTGCTTTTGGTTTGCGGTTTGGCTCACTTCACTTTTACAAAAGCTTGATTGAAGTACCATCACCCGACGGAAAAACCCTAACATACTTTACCGCTGAACTCAAGAGCTCCTTCATTCGGTGAGCTTACTGCTTATGTTATCTCTACTCGAGATTCAGTTTCAGTCTCACACATCGACGGGTACGCAATTGCTTATTAAAGTCAAATTAGAACTTTGAGCAATCATGAGAGTAGGACAAAACAAAAAGGAACAAACTTAGTTATCCACAAAAAAAATAAATTACGTGGCCTTCGTGTTCACGTGCACAATATTAAAATGTCTTTTGTTCATGCATAAATTTAATGGCCTGTTATCTTAATTTTGTGCCTAACTGACTGCACAAAAGTTAATCACATACGTTGATGCTTTAGAGGCGAATTTAAGTATTGATTTTAGCTTGATACTCTACTCTTACGACTTTATTTCTGTTTTCGGGTTTGTTCTATAGAAACTTTCAGTGACTTGTTTTATATCCTTGAGTCATATGGCCAGTGGATTATAATACGCACATAATCTTAAATGAAAGCGAATTTCTGGAATTCCGAAAATTAAGGCAGCTCAGTAGCAGCTACAATAAGCATAACATGGGAAAACTTGGCATTTTCTTTCACTTTTACTTTTTTGTACCCTGGAGTTCATGAATGTAAGGTAAGATGGATATTTCGACTTGGAATAGCCGATAGCTTTGGAATTAAATATGTTAGAAAAATATTTAAATTGCATTAAACGTTGGCTTAAGCCAATAATATTAATTTATACAGCTAGCTTTCATATTTAAAAATTTAGACTGATATAATTTCTACGGAATGGGTATTCAAAAGTCCTACAAAGCAATTCACTTGATCTCCCACTTGTTTTCTTCGTGCAGTGTGGGCTCGTATTGTGGCTCTTGATTCAAGCTAAGCTGCTGAAATGCTCGACATAACTTTTACTGTTTGCTTCTTCTTCTTCCTCTTCTGCTTCTTTAACGTCTGTCACAGCGTCACAGGGAACATTTCTTTTATTTCAAATTTGAGAAGCAGCCCAGCAACATTTGTCGCCTGTTCCTGCTCTCGCCTCTCTATTTCTTTTTCTTTTGGACCTTTGTGCTTGTCTTACTGTAAAAGAAGCTGTGTGTTAATGTGTGTGAAAATCTTGAGCCAGCTACTTGCCATGTGTTGTCAGTCTAGCACATTTGCTGACGTCATCGTCTTTGAACGTGGAAAGAACAGGGAAGGGTTGAAAATGAAGACGACATTTCGTAGCTACGGGCTCAATTAGCATTGCAAGTTTTGAATTTTACACTAAATAACATAGAGTTAAAAGAAACATGAGATGCTAACTGACATTAAACAAAGTCAACTGGACTACACAAATCTCTTTTGCTTGTTGCACAAAAAACCCATTAAGTAATTAGAATGGACAACTATTCCTCGTGATGCGATATTAAATTACATGATTTATTCAAAATAGGCCGGCTTAATCGGGTAGAGCTTTTTTATTCTTTTAAAATTGTCTGAACAATTGCTATAACTCATTTTTCTCTTCTTATAGGAACTCTAAACAGCAGCGTGAATCTTTCAAATTTGAATCGTCAACCAGCAAAAGTGCTCCATATGTTGGGGAAATTTACATCGAACCATGTCCAGGTTTATCATCAATACTCCCGCCCAGCTCCCGTAAAAAAGCCTGTAAAGGTAAGTCAGTGATGTCCTCAATTTTAGAATCTTGAGTTCTCGTTCCTTTGCCTGCATATTTAATTTGTAGATTTATTTATGTTTTTGCCTAAGTAAACACAATTAACATAACATGCATTAAGTAATGCCTTCCAGGGTTAAAGCCCCATGGAAGCAATCACTCTTCATTTACATCGTTTTCCCTTATTGTTTTGTTTTATTCATAATTGGGTGTTGGATTTTCGGGGGCTTCTATTTGTCCTTTTTCTCTTTTTTGTTTGTATGCTTTGTGCATTATTTATTAACAGTGCTTTAAAACAATATTTTTTCTCGCTGTTGCAATTACTTTTTGAAGTATTTAACTTGCATGCCAATGACACTAAGAATAAAATTTGGTTGCTTTTTGGTAAACATTAATTTAGTGTTAGTCCAAAGCATGCTTGAATCAATATTAAGAAAAATGAAACTTTTCTGAAAACACAATTTTTTCCTCTCCTCTACCATTATTCGTGCAGGATAAGCTATTTGCAAATTGTGCTCATTAAAACGAAATCGAATTGCAAGGATTAGCCAAAGCTTAACAACAGCAACAACGGCGTGAAAAAATTTGGAGTGTGTCCGTTCATCAATTTCATTCTTTATCGAATCAATATTTCTGTCTATATCTCTGTGTATGTGTGCGTCCCAGAGCGTCCATAGTGGACTATGTTGAAACCGAAACGATTGACCAAACAGAAGCCCAAAGCGAAACCGGTAAGCTAAACTATAACACTTCTCAATCTGTATTAAAATCAAACAACAATAACTCAACCAAGAAAAGAAGACATTTGAAAATACTTCCTTCTAACTCTATATTAATCCCTAATAATCTATTAAATTATCTAGTAGCTTCCTACTTCTATCTCTCTCCAATTTTATGACGCATACTCGTACATTATTATTTTTGCTTCATTTTCTTGCTTCCTCGAAGAAATTTTCTCTGCTAATTGCTACATTGACTGACTGCCAAACTGCTTTGTTGTGAGAGCAAAAAAGTATAAATTAATTAATAAGAAAATAATGGAAAAGAAAAGGCTTTAAATAAAAAGCGTTTACTTTTTTCATTCCTAATGTCAATGCATTCCTTACGTTAATAAACATTTGCTATTTGCTATTTTCTATTTCAATCTATAGTTGCCCAACTTTTTGGCACTGGCCTTGTTTAAATTTATAACTTTTTATGAAACAATATCAAGTTTTAAGTAGTTGACTATTTGCGATAACTAATGTAGTTTAATAATTTTTGTAGTTGGCTGCCTGAATTGCATATGAACATTAAATTAAGGTAGATTGCTTCTAAATTAACTTTCGTAATTAAGTAATTAATGATTCTATTGATATTTATAAAAATTTTAAATAGTGGTAAGCCTAGAAGTATGCACTATTTTTTGTTTTGCTTTAAAGTTTTCTTCTTGGTTATCTGTGACTGTCGCTTATCTCAACGACAGCTGTGACGTCACTGTAAAATTTAACTAATTACTAGACGAACTTTAAATTGCTTACAATTGTAGGTCGTAATATAAACATTATATTGCATTTATACCTTTTATGACGTACATTAAAAGTTTGGAGAGCACCGTCCACAGTTCTAAAGTTTTTGATAAAGTTATTTTTCCCAACCAACGATCACAAAGAAAGATAATGAGCAACATGGCCGAACATTGAACACTCTACCACCGTTGTGGTCAAACAATTTCGAGTCTTGCTGGTGCTAAGTATAAAAAAGTTGCATATTTATATTAAATGTAACTTTTCAAAATTGAAAAATAATTTTTTAATGATGGTAAACATTTATCGTTATGCAGTTTCGTGATCTAGCCTTAATAGGTAGTGTATTGAAAGAGCGCACTCAACTGACTCTTGCTCTCCCTATTTCTCTTGTTATATTACGCTCAGCTGGTTATCTGCTCCCGAGTGAGTTTTTATCTGCATTGCTGCTTCTTGTCATTCGTCCGATTGCTTGACATTCGATTTTCTATGTATGTCTGTATGTATTGAAGTATTTTTGATTGTGTGCGCTGGTGCGATTATTTGCGCTTTTAATTGACACAGTTTGAGCGCTTTGGAAAATAGTTTACTCAGTGTACAACGCGACTTTGACGCCGCCATGTGAGTTTTGTTTATGAGGCGCGTCATCATAAAGCTACATTTGTTTAAGTTATGTTCCACAGAATTTTTGTTTTATTAGTCGATTTAATTATTTGGTGTTAGCGTTAAACACATAACGTAGAAGCATACAAAATAATATTACTTTGACGTTGTTAACTGGCGGTGGAGTCGAGGGACCATGTTTTTTGAAACCAATTGGGTGTTTGTAAGTAAACTCTTTAAATAGTTCATAAATTGGCAAATATTGTGTGTTTTCCGAAGGTGGCAAGTGCATTTAATTGGCTTGTTATATTATGCTAAAACGAAAAAATTTCAGCTGCTTCGAAGTGTATTCATTTTGTTGTTGTTTGCCATTGTTATTAATCAGCAGCAATTCATTGCGCTCACCCTCTCTCAAACTGAATCTCCCTCTCCCCGGCAAAGAGAAAAAGAGTTAGAGTCAGCTGTTAGTTCTCTTTGTGTGCTTGCTGCTCTCAAAAACATTCCCGCATTTGTTGTGCTATAAGTTGATGGAAAAAGCTTTAGAGCTGATAGAAACCTTTGCGTTTTATACTTCAGTGGAAAAGTTGCTGCACTTCATCAGGCACCAAATCCTTTGTTTCAATTTTCCACTTTGCTGAGTTATTGAGATACTGACAACAGGTGAAAGCTAGCAGGTAACAAGCAAAATATATTGCCGTTCTTTCTGATATATATATATATATATATAATGGCTGGGAAAATTTGGCTTACATTATTCACGTCCTGCGGCGTTAGATGTATGTATTAAGTGGAGCTCTAGTTATGTCTACCTGCCAAGATGCAATTTTCGCAATGGGAAAACTGACACAACCAATATTTTCAATCTGTTTTGTGGCAAACTTAATTAGATCGTGTTTTTTTTAAATAATTTCCAATGAACCACAATGCATTAATATCTGTTATGTTATCCGATGACTACCTGAATTGCCAATCATATGGCTGCCAAACATTCAAATGACCTTCTTCATGCCCAAAAGCAGCCACAGTCATGTGTGAAATTGCGTGAGCGTAATTGTATCCTACAGGTCCCAGATTGCACATTGTAGTTTCAGGAATTGTTTGCTGCGTCTGAAATTATCTCACGCACAAAACTAGTTTAGTCATTTGCTATGGATTTCAACATTCGACCAATAATTGAGTTAATCAGCAGTCAGTGCAATATTTGAAACTACATTCGCTATTATGAATATGCAAATTCCATTAATTATCCGTCGCGTGGCTTCAGTTAATGGAGGTATATTCGGTTTTCACACTTGAACTGTTTTCAGGTTATGTGGACTGGATGCTTTTTCTTTTTATACAGTCTCTTTCAGTTTATACAAATAAATTTGTGTGAGAATGCTTTTAGTTTAATGGTCACATCAGATCTTTCTATTGCTCTCCTTTAGTTTAATAGGAGTAAATGCGAAGACCTTTTTGTACATATAAATATATTTTGGATGTGTTATCGTATTATCTTCAACTTATACCATCGATTTCAGTAATTTGTGTTCTTAATTGGATTGAAACTGCTAGAAGTTTATATAATTTAAATATTTAAAAAAGGATAAAATGTGTTTATGGTGAATATGGTTTACCAAACTGGTGTGCTAACTTTTGGATATGTAAGTGTGTGTGACAGTGGAAACGAGGGAGAATAAAAGTACTGTAAAAAGAACTTGTGCAAAATGTGGACGGTGCAACAGATTGTGCTACCTGTGATTGCACTTAGCACTCCGGTGAATACCACAGTTTGCTTTCCACTGTGGCTTGGAATGGGAACTTGTTGACAGAACGAGGTTGGAAATTGCTACTCAATTTGTGATTGGATCAGCGAATGCACAAGTCACATGCAACCACATTTTTTTGCGAGCATAGATGGTCCTTGTGGGCACAAGGGGCATTGCAGTTGTTTTATCGGACTAACAATTTATGTAGTGCATACTTTTAGGCTGAACGTTTAACCATATTTGTTTGAATCTTACTACTTGAAAATAATTGTTTTTATCTGTAGGGTTTTTATGTTATGATTTGTTTAAAAATTTTAGGAAAGTCATGATTACTGCTTCTGCAAAGTGGTCTGGTAGTAAGTCCATTAACGATATGCGTCTGTTAAATGTCCCTAATAATAAAATAAAATAGTGAAAAACTAAAGCGCTCTCAACTAATTTTACAACAATAATATTTTTCTTCTATTTACAAAAAATTTACTTTGCACAACACAAACAAACACCCAAACTCTATACGTTTTATATTTTGAATTATGTATTACTCTATATTTACAATGTACACTAATTTGTTGAGTATATTTTTTCACATGTTCTTCTTACACGCAAATTGGTTGCAAATTTTGTCAAATTGGTTTTTAAAACATATACACTTCTTTAAAAATAATCTTTTTTATTATATTTACATTTCTTCTCCATTTAATTTTTATGAATTAATTTTTTTGAATTATGTATTACTCTATATTTACAATGTACACTAATTTGTTGAGTATATTTTTTCATATGTTCTTCTTACACGCAAATTGGTTGCAAATTTTGTCAAATTAAAAACATATATACTTCTTTAAAAATAATCTTTTTTATTATATTTACATTTTTTCTCCATTTAATTTTTACACATTTTGCCACAAACACTTCCTCAAAAAAAATTATAAATGTGAAATAATACAAAAAACGGATGCACCTATTTGTGTGTTTTGCCCACATAAATTAAAAATTGTTTGCACAAAAATGATTTTGAAATTCACGCGATATGAAAACATGACAAATGTGCGTGTTAAACAATAATAATATTGTATAATATTATTTAAATATACACACAATGGTGAAACAATTTTGTATATAACAAAATGCAAAACATGTCAAATAAACAAATTTCATCAAAATGTAAAACACGTTAAACCTAAACAACAAAAAATCATTAAGATACCATGGGGACTGAAAAAAATCTGTTGGGGTCTAATAAATATAACTGTACCCAGGGTAAGCTATCAAAGTACAACTAGAACTTTAATTTCCTCAATATGTTCAAGAATTTAATTGTTTGTAACTTTGTTTGTTAAACTTGCTTATTTGTTCCTCATCCCAATCAGATTTTGTAAATATATACCATTGCTTTTTTCATATTATAAAAATTGCCTGTTTACTTTGTACGAACTAATACAATTTCAGCATGCACATATTTTACCTAACAAAATACGTTTCGATTGTATTCTTAGGTGTTTCAGTGTGCTTAAAAGTTGTGAGTTATTTTCCTTATTGCAAGTGTAATTAAATTTTATGTTTACTGTTACAAAACAAGGGCTTTGTATTAACAAGTTATCTTTCAGTAACTAAACTAATTAAGTACTGATGTCCTGGGAATTTTCATTGTCTTGTTAATTATGTAAAATTTGGCAATGAAGAGAAGCGTAAGATTTAATGCCTACGTCATTAATTAAAAACCTTCTATTGGACATTTGAGCAGCTGAGTTTAATGTTAGCTGAGTTGAACTAAATTTAAATTTGAAACTGCTGGTATAATGACGTTAAATGTGGCCCAAAGGACCTAACTTGGTCGACATACAAGCCAAATTGATTTATTGCACTCGAATGCACCGCAGATACACAGCTGAAAATGTCAGGGTAAAAGGAAGGAAGAAAGGAAGTAGCTGTTTAACACTTCTCACTCAACTATTTTCAACTGTGTAGGAACACAGCTTATCTAATCTTATCGCAGATGGGCTCTAATTGTTCGCTCTCAAACTCTTCATCACTCTGTTCCTCTGTCCCACAGTCTGTCTGTTTGTTTCTCTTCGAAATACTTTGTGACTAGCACGCCTTTAGCAGGAGAGAAAGAGAAGCATCTGCAGGTTAACTGCATCAACACAGCATCAAATGCGTTTTAGTTAAGTTGTGTCGGTCGAGTTGTGAGCACTTAGGGAAAACAACATCAACATTTCTAAGAAAAATCTTTGGAATGTGGCCAATGCAATATTTAATTAATTCGGAAAATATGTAGAACATGTTATTTTATTCATAATGGTTATTGATTCTCCGCTCTCGCCACAAAAATATCTACGACGCGTCTCTAAAGACTTTTCCACAGTGCGTCGCTATAGTAACACTCCAGCTGTAGTATCTCAGTGTGCGCCCTTGGGTATTTCCGCCTCCAATGGAGCCGATGAGGCTGAGGACCTGCCCAGTACCCCGCGAGGAATTCGTAAACGCCAAAGGACGCGAAAACGCTCCTCAGTTTCATCGACTTTGTCGAAAGTTCTAATACTCAATGTGCGTGATTTGCTGAAGGCGCACACAAACTGTGAACCATCCAAAGAGGTACTCGAAACTAGAACGAGTCACTAACTAATCACGGAGTAGGAGGTGGCAGAAGGAAACTACTACAGCAAACTGTTGCACTTGCTACAACTTTAAGAGACTTTGAATCTAGTATAGATTGAGATTGCGAATGAGTTTGGGAAAGAGATTCAGAATAGGTTTTGCTGTTTGCATAAGTTTTTCCCGTTTGGCTTTTCTTGTTGTTCTTTAAAAGTAATTTGCATGACTTTTCTTTGTGTAACTATCTGTGCTTTTACTTGGTGAAAGTTTCTATTTTATATTCCTATATTTTAGAGATAAACATGATTAAATACGCATGAAATAATCGCTTAATAGCTTTATTGTTGTAAATATGCTTTACAAAATTTAAGTATTTCTTGATTCATAAATCAGAACACATTCTAAAATAAAGAACGGTAATCTGAATTTTAAAACACTTTTTATCAAAGTAGTTAATTTACATGAACCTTTATTTTGAATAAATGTAAACTAAACAGGTGTGTATTTCTTGTAAACTAGCCAATTGTCAGTAGGCTGTTTTTTAATGCTGATTGTAAAATTAATGTTTGAAAAGCAATGTTTTTATTTTAATATCCCGAAGCACCTTATAATCTTAAACTATAGCAACAACAATGCAGTGGCACACTTGAAATCATTTGTATATAGCGATTCTGATTTATCTATATTTTGGAAACTTTTAGTTTTTCAATGGATCTATGTAGAATTTATTATCTTAATACCTTAATAAACTCGAGTTCCTTCAACATAAAGATTAAGATCGCATAAATTTTCGAAATTAATATGTAAATTGAACTAATTTAGATGTTCACGGGTCAACTAAAGTGGAAAATATGTAATAATAAGTTGTTTGTGATTATTGATTTAATTACTGTGTTCTACAAATTATAGCATCAGCCCCGGAGTTGGATCGAGACAAATTTTCAGAAACGCGAGTGCATCAAATTCATCCCATGCCCAAAGGACGACACAAAGTAAGTGCCATTCTGCAGAATCCAATTGCATTAATTTACCAATTAAGCCATTGAAGTGTATCTGATGCGGCAGCCCTAAACTAAAACTCTGCTCCAAACTTTTGACCCAGTTTGCTGTGAGTGAGCCGCATCGTTTTTGCCCTAGTTCTGAGATTATTGCTTGTTTATTTAGTTTCATATTTGACGTTGGCGTTTTATTGTTTATTAGACCCTGTATTCAAAAAGAACACAGGTGTCTGACTGATAAATGAACGTGGCAGACCCTTTAAATATAAACATTTAGGAATGTATCTGCATCAACAGCCGAACTGTCTGGACTGTCTGTCTGTCCATAAAAAGACCTGGATCTACTGAGCAAATTTAAATTTGATTGATCAACTTTATCGTGCAGATAGAAAGAGTGTGAGGTCTTCTACAGTCGAGTCGGTCGAGTGTTGCCGTACTATTGGTATTATACAAGGAACCATCATGATGTTGTTCTGTTAGTCAAGATGTTCTTATACCAATTGAGATAAATGCTTTATAAACTGAGTCTGTCTGATATCGCTAAGACTTTCCCTCCTCATCCCCTTTCTTGCCTTTTCGTTCGCTCAAGTTGGCTTATTTGGGTGAAAGTTTTCAGTTACGTACACAGTTTTATGACGTTTTTATAGCTTTGCCTCTGCTGACGTTCTTATCAGCCTTTTTGCTACTCAAATATTTGATTTCAGTTACTCTCTGAGTTTAACCCACAGACACCGGGTCTTTTTGGCCATTCGTCAGCTGCATTTAACCACGAGCTGTGCAACATTCCGTACTAGTTGTTGTTAGTGACAATTGTTGAGTTGTCAAATCCATTAACAGAATAATGCCAACTGTTCCTGCGGTTGGCTTATTCTCCGTGCTAGCACCATTCTTTGTCGAATACAATAAATTGCTTTATTTACAGATACTTCTATAAATCATGAGTTATACATAGTT
Organism: Drosophila parthenogenetica; assembly: GCA_035047505.1. Taxonomy (NCBI): domain Eukaryota; kingdom Metazoa; phylum Arthropoda; class Insecta; order Diptera; family Drosophilidae; genus Drosophila; species Drosophila parthenogenetica. The sequence continues at coordinate 9,660,212 of JAWNPM010000087.1, forward strand.
CACTTGATAGCACGTGTTGCTTTGACCACAACCAACACGTAGTAAAAACTTTAGTCGCACAATGCAACGGAAGAGGGCTTTAAATATTTTTGCAACATTCTTAACCATACACATTTTGATCTTAATACGGTCTAAGCAGGGACTACGAATATAAATTTATTTTAATGGGTTAAGCCCTTAGAAAGTTACAGTTACCTACTCTAATTACAAGTTTTTATCTTACTTTAATAGCTTTATATAAAAGGCTAATTATTAATCATAATCTGGTTGAACATGCATATATTATTTTATATTGTCGCTTTGAGTTTTGTTATCATGTCACATTTGTAAACTTATGTTTTAAAATAATTTTATTCAGATGTTTTTATGAATTTTGTAACCTAGAATTTATTGTTTTGTTGGAAAATTTTTAAACAACCAGCAAGAAAATCTGTCAAAGGGGACAGACGGACAAGTTTTATCATAGTGACAGGCCGACAAGCACATCTGTTTACACACTACACTCACACACACACAAGTGCGACAGGTTTTCGTGAGCAGCATAAATAACGAAAACGCTTCAAAGAACAAGATTTTGACACAATACAATATAGGCTGAATGCATAAATTTTATTACATATAACACGTCAGTTCAACAAGAACCGTGAATGTCTACCAATCGCAAAGACTTTAACATGGAGGCAATAAATTGAGATATCAAATTCGGATAGCTAATTTGTCGAAAACATAATTGCGCTTGCAGTGCTAAAAAGTTTCTGATTTAAAGTTATAAACCAATTAATGAAAAATATAATATAATAAAAGCTTGAACTGCAACCCACTGCGCTTATTTTGTTGAAGCAATCAAAACGAACTTAAGCATTTTTTATTCATTAACAACTCTCTGCTTGTTTTGCCAGATGCTGCTGTGGCCAGGCCCAGATCACACATCAGACGATACCCGGAATCGAGAGCGGGTCGCCGGGTGACTTGTGGCTACCAACGAAGCATACCCGTCCACAGCCAACAGATGCTTATGGCACTATTGAGTTTCAGGGTGGCGCACATCCAACAAAGGCACAGGTGAGTTCATTAGTTTGGTAACTGTAAATAGATGGAGGTTTTGGCGTGGCTGTTTGCCACGTGCCATGTGCCACGTTCCAGGACCACGTGTCACGTTTAAAGTAAATTTGTTTTAGTGCATGTATCTATTGAGCCACGACCGCAATGACTTTTGCCAATAACTTAAACTAACTTGGCCTTAACACACCCACATTTACCATGCGGGTGTGCTTGTGTGTGTGTTTGCGTATGTTTTATATGTAGTATGTGCGTTTGTCATTCGACACGAGACCAGAACTGTTGGTACAGCTATTCACAAAGGAATGGAATCTGGAATTGCCAAAACTTTTGATCACCGTGCAGGGAGGAAAAGCCAACTTTGATTTGCAGGCCAAGCTGAAAAAGGTGAGTGAAATGTATGGAATATTCGAGTCTTCGAATATTCGAAAAAGTTTTACCTTCCTCGCCTGCAAGTGTCGTATTTCACACGCTAATTGAATGGCCATGACTTCGTCTAGATCTGAAACTGATTTCTCTTCTTGTAGGAGATACGCAAGGGACTTTTGAAAGCAGCAAAGACGACAGGAGCTTGGATATTCACCGGTGGCACCAATACTGGTGAGTTTCATTTAAGTTTTATGGCAGACACTACAATTTTTATGGTCCAGCATTAAAGAAGAATAGCAGAAGAAATAAAAGGCATTCAGCTGCTAAAGTTAAATAAGTTCAAGAAAAGCAAACCAAATACTACATATAACGAAACGCAATATCAAGTGAAGCACTGAGTTCAAAATTAAATAAATACAAGAAAATCCCTGGCGAAAATCGCGCAGCCAAGTGATTGCTCAGTTATTTTTTGTGTGCCACTACAAATAAATACCCTAACAAAAGGTAAGATAAGAGAAATTAATAAGTCAAGAACAACAAACAATGAAATGTTCTAAAATTAACAATATTATTGACCGATTCACTCAATAGGTCGAGAAAGAGGCACGGGGTTGAAATTTTAAATGAATCATAGGTCTCATAGTATAAAATAATACACTTGTGCTTTGCTTAAGACGCTATTGTTAGGGTAGACAATAACACCCGTGAGAAGTTCGTTTTCATTTGGGAGTATTGTCCTTTTGTCGTCTCCCTTTTGTGCTGGACTTTTATTACATTTTAGACACTCTACTTCAGGTCCTTCTCTACAAATTATATGTTACTTGGAACGAAAAAACTTAAATGAAAGTGAATGTCAAGGCACTTGGACTTAAAATAAAAACAACCAAGAAAAGCGAACAAAACTTGTTTCGGCCATTGTCGAATTATATTTGTTTTTGCCCTCTTTTTTAGGCGTTACCAAACAGGTCGGCGATGCGCTGCTCCTAGAGGGACAACAACGAACCGGACGTGTGGTCAGCATCGGTATTGCTCCCTGGGGAATCGTGGAGCGCAATCATGAGCTCCTGGGCCACAATCGGGAGGTGCCTTGCCACAGTATTAGCTCGCCCAGGTGAGAGCGAACCGCAAATAAGCAAACACTTCTTAATACATATTTGATAAGATGCTCAAGTGACATTCAAGTTGACGCACCTGTTGCAATCTCAACAGAGTTTTATATAAAATATTTATGTGTGTCACTTGTTGTCATTCTTTAAAACAATTCAAGTTGAACTTGGTATTTGATTTATCCTTTTCTCACTCTACTCTCATTCTCTTTCAGATCCAAATTGGCTGTTCTTAATAATCGGCATGCGTATTTCCTGCTGGTAGACAATGGCACACAGGCCAAGTATGGCGCTGAATTGATTTTGCGTAGAAAACTGGAGAAATTCATATCCAATTTAAAACTGCATCCATGTAAGTTCAACTTCAATAATCAAGCATCAGCCCAGTGTAAATAGAATTTGTATTTTTACTAAAAAATCTTATTAGAAGATATACATATATGTCGGTATGTTTCAAGAGTGGAAAAATCGATCGAGTATCGGTAACTAGCATGGCGAACTGCTAATCATTATGATTGTTTAAAATAATTTTATATGATTGATTCAGAATCAGTACGGGGTCTGTTACAGTCGACGCGTTCAACTATTGCTATTCCTCCCTTTTTATATTATTATCCTTGTTGATTAAACTAGATAGTGAGGTCCTTCGTCGGACAAAATGAAACTGGTGGCTTAATAGACTTTCACCTTTATTACACGTTTAACATAATTTATTTATTCTTAAGTACTTATTGCTCCTCTTTAACATTCCTTTCCCTATCTCTTCGCAGTCACACATTCCAGTACGCCGGTCGTCTGTCTGGTAATTGAGGGCGGTACAAACACAATACGTGCTGTCTTGGAATACGTTACGGACTCTCCGCCCGTTCCAGTTGTAGTATGCGATGGTTCCGGCCGTGCTGCCGACCTTCTTGCCTTTGTTCACAAGTAAGTTGAAGCGACTACTTGGTAACGGTTCAGTTTTGGGGCACCTTTTGGGAAATGCATTTAAGGGAAATACAATTGCCTGAGCTAAACAGTTTGCTTGACTTATTAACTTTAATTAATGAGTAACCGCAGTTTGTACAAATTTAATTAGGAACGTGTTCCCATGAAAGACCTTGTATTTAATTTGCGGTACTGTGGGTGTTCCCCAATATTGTTATTCGTCCTGGTATCTCGTGCTTCTGCTGATGCTTCAGGCAAGCAGTCGAACGAGAAAAGACAGCTTCGAGTTCATTAAGTACACGACATTTAGCAAATTATTTAAATTCAACATAAGGAAGTGGGACTCAAAACTACGCATACGCAGTGTAACCCGTTGACTATGTACTTGCTTGTTTTGACAAAACTTTTTGTGCGCGGGTCTTTTTGCCCTTGTTTACCTAACAATTTGGGGCTCTTTTTGGAATAGCTTTATTTAATTTAATGTGTTTAATTAGGCAACGTTATTGTGGCAACATCTGGAGTTGCCTAAATGTACAACAAATTTAAATATTTACATGTTTTTATTATATATAGGTATGCATCCGATGGAGAGGAACAACCAGTTTTAGAATCTATGCGCGACTATCTCATTGGAACAATACAAAAAACATTTGAAGTGGGTCTTGATCAGGCGGAGAAACTCTATCAGGAGTTGTTGGAGTGCACTCGAAATAAGAATTTGGTAAGTTTTAATATTAAAATTTAATTGTTAAGTAATAAATATTATTTCAAACTTAAGATTCCATTTGCTTATATAAACTATTTGTTGACTGAGTAGTAAAATGCCATAAATAGATTGGCTTAACATATTTAAGGCATTAGTTACCCATTAAATTATTAATTATAGAGACCCAAAAAGTTTTAAATGCATACTCTGAGACTTTCAGCAATTAAAATCGCATGAAATTCCTTTAAACGCTTAAGAAACGCCTTACATTTGAATATAAGATGCAAATTAATATTATAGGTAAACTTTTCAATCACTTAAGACTTTCACGCGTACAGATTTAAATATTTAATTAGTACTCGTACATTAGCTCGTCTTACTTAACTTTCCAGTTTACAGAGTGCAAAAATAATTAGCCTACAAAAATTAAATTGAACGTGTAATGAATTTTAAATCACCTCGTGCCGACGTTGTGCTATTTGTAGACTCGAATTTTGATGAATTCCGTTCCTTTTGGTCGGGATGGCAATCCAAATAGCTTTTCGTCGTTATTAAGATTTTAATTGGTTTTCGAATAGGGCAGCATCCACTCGTATCTCTCCCTCCCGTTTCTATCTTTTCCGGTATTCCTTTAGGACCTGACGAATAATATTTTTAAACACTGAACAGTATTTAAGGTTTTTGCATTATTTGGTTTACTTTGCAGATAACTGTTTTCCGCATACAAGAAAAACCCGAAGGCGAGGCACAGGAGCTAGATCAAACCATCTTAACGGCACTGTTCAAGTCCCAACATCTTAGTCCTCCGGAACAATTGAGTTTGGCATTGACTTGGAATCGTGTGGACATAGCAAGAAGCGAGATATTTGTCTATGGCCAGGAATGGCCAAATGGTGAGAAAAAACCAATGACTTTATCCTAGTTAAATTCGGAGCTTTCACTACGCTTAGTATCGAATCACTTTCAATTATTTTCGATTGTAATTTGTGCGATTCCCTTTAGGCGCGCTCGATGAAGCCATGATGCAGGCACTCGAACATGATAGAATCGATTTTGTCAAATTGCTTTTGGAGAATGGCGTTTCAATGAAAAAATTTTTAACAATACCTCGCCTGGAGGAACTCTATAATACAAAACACGGTCCAGCCAATACTTTAGGGTGAGTGTTCGGAGTAACCAGAGGAACTGAGATAATCGCTATAAAAGGCAGTCATACCTTTTGTGGCCATTCCTCAGTCCATGTAAATTTCAGCTAACATAAACAAAGATTGGTTCGCTGTGTAAATGTATTTGTGTGTCCCTGTGTGTTCTGTATATCTGTGTGTATTTCTATTTCCTTTTGACAACCTTTTTTCATCAATTGCAGTTACATATTGCGCGATGTGCGGCCGCATATACCCAAGGGCTACATTTACACCCTGCACGACATTGGCCTTGTCATCAATAAACTAATGGGAGGCGCCTATCGGTGAGTAAAAAGACACATTCTGGCACAAACACTCATACAAACACGTGCTGCCCTCAGAAGTATGCTATACTTAAGGCTAGAAATTTACGTATTATTTAGGATACCCTGAATTTTGTGCCCATGTAGGCTACGTCGATTAGCTTAAAGATAAGTTACTTGACGTATTAAATAACAAAGGTAAAGTGCGTGCTCGTTGTAAACCATATTGGACTCCAGCAGGTGTCAGGAGCAATGAAACTTGGCCTCTTAAAAGAAAGAAAGGAAAAAAGTTTTACCTGAAGTGACAGGGAAATTCGCAAAGGTTGCCAGGAATTAAACTCGTAAATTCAGGAAACAGTCAGAAGCAGAAGTGGCAAGCTCCACATCAAAGTTGTAGTACTCATCGTGGGGTAAAGTACATTATAAAAACGCTGGGCAATTAAAACTAACTGTGATAAAATTGCCCAAATGGTCAGTGGGCGGATTCGGTTGAGTACTGAATCGTGGGCGGCAATCCTTTAAGGATGCTGAATGTGGACTGAGTAAATTAGTTTATCGCTGCAATGTCTATATACTGTACTTTGGACCAGCTGTAAAAATTGCTGCAAAAATTGTGAGTGGACGCACGTGAATGTAGGCGTGGTCACGCTTTTGGGCTCACTGTTCTGTTCTGTTTCTGTCATGGACTCACAACTTTAACTTATTGCCGGATTAAATTTGATGCGCTCGATACAACGCGTCCGTGGAAAATTTGTTTATGAAATTATAATCAGTTTGCACAAGTTGATGGTCTTTTTTGACCTTTTTTCTCGCGGTGCAATGTAAAAAATGCCAAGAGTCGGCAAGTCAAAGACTCCGAAAGAACCCTCGACAGCGAAAGATGCCTGTATTTGTAATTCTCCCACATTAACATTTTGGCCAGCGAAGCGAATAATATTGTGGCTTAAATGTGGTTATAGCGGCTTTTGCGGCCGCTTTGTGCCAGCTTTAATTCCTTTTTATACTCTCTGCAAGAGTATATTGGGTTTGTGCGTGGCAGACCCCATAAAGTATATATGTTCTTGATCAGCATCACAAGCCCAGTCGATATAGCCAGGTCCGTCTGTCTGTCTGTCCGTATGAACACACAGATTTCAGAGAGAGAGATTTAGTCAGTCAATACAAGCCCCATTCACCCACAATGGGCAAAAAACTAGACAAACCTCGGAAAAAATAGATGTTTTAAGCGAATATCTCAGTAACTACGGTACTTAGGAACACCAATTTTGGTATGCAGGTTCCTAGAGACAGTATAAATGCATTGCCATTTAAAATTTTTGGCTGCCACGCCCGCTTTTTCCGTAAGAAATAAAAAACTCTTCAAACTTGCATGCTGTTTTAACCGATGACCATACCGGATACGGATTTTAACATTATAATTGGGAATAAATGCAGAGAGTACTACTTTTCTTTCTGCACTTCTGCACTTTTCTTTCTTGCTTAAACAGTGAAACCCCTCTTAACGGACAACCCTATTAAGCAGACAGCGAGAGTTGTCTTTATGATGCATCAGACAAATTTGTTTCTCTCTTTTAAAATAGACAATTTTTTCCCTACGGTAGGTATCCGCTTATGAGAGTTTTCACCGTATTAAGAATTTAGGCAAAGTCCATACTGTTAATTCTCCTTATTTAATCTCCTTACTGTTTGCTTGTTTGCTGTTACACACTACAGCCTTCCTGTGATCACGCCCTGGTGTTTGACACAGTGAAATCTTCGTTTTCGGCCTTTCGCTGATATCTTTGACCGATCTGAAGTACCCAAAATCGAAGTAATTCATGGTGGAATACCAGGCGCACAGAAATATCAGCAGCTCGCAATTTAAAAATTATTTACCATTGACATTAACAGAGAGTGAGAGTGAGAGTGAGAGTGAGAGTGCCTGAAGTACCCAAAATCGAAGTAATTCATGGTGGAATACCAGGCGCACAGAAATATCAGCAGCTCGCAATTTAAAAATTATTTACCATTGACATTAACAGAGAGTGAGAGTGAGAGTGAGAGTGAGAGTGAGAGTGAGAGTGAGAGTGAGAGTGAGAGAGAGAGAGAGAGAGAGAGAGAGAGAGAGAGAGAGAGAGAGAGAGAGAGAGAGAGAGAGAAAGAGAGAGAGAGAGAGAGAGAAAGAGAGAGAGAGAGAGAGAGAGAGAGAAAGACAGAGAGAGAGAGAGTGAGAGAGAAAGAGAGCGAGAGAGAGAGAAAGAGAGAAAGACAGAGAGAGAGAGAGAGTGAGAGTGAGAGAGAAAGGCTAAGAGAGAAAGGCAAAGAGAGAGTGAGAGAGAGAGAGAGAGAGAGAAAAAGAGTGAGAGATAGAAAACGGGAGAGATATAGAGAGAGAGAGAGAGAAAGAGAGAGATAGAGAGCAAGAGTGAGAGAGAGATAGAAAAAGAGAGAGACCGAGTGCCCAAAATCATGCTGAAATACCAGGCAAACAGAAATATCAGCAGGTCGCAATGCAAAAATTATTTAGCATTAACAGCGCTCATACAGCTGCAGAAAAAACTCTAGCTCTAACAACTGTTATTGCTCTGCGCTGTTAACTCCCTTTCGTCACTGTTTGAGTGACGCTAGCGGCCGCTGTGTAAGCGTTTCAGCAGACCCAGTAATTGAATTAAGTTCTGTCGCTTGCTGCTCATTCTGTTGGCCTGGTGTTTAACTTAGGAAAACCATGGATTTTGGCCTTTTCTTTAATTTTTTGACTGGTCTTAACTAGTCATAATCATTAGTAATTCATGCTAAAATACCAGGCAAACAGAAATATCAGCAGGTCGCAATGCAAAAAATATTTATTAACAAGAACATTAACATTAAATAGCCTACTGCTGATTCTGTTCGCCTGGTGTTTCACCCAGCGAAATCTTCGTTTTTGGCCTCTACTGGATTTCTTTGACAGATCTGAAGTGCCCAAATCGTGAGCAATTCTTGCTGGAATAACAGGCAAACAGAAATATCAGCAGGTCGCAATTTAAAAATAATTAACGTTAACATAAACATTAACAATACAAATTATTTAACATTACCACTGACAGACAGAAGGAGGTGTGGCAGACCTTATAAAGTATATATATTCTTGATCAGCGTCACAAGCCGAGTCGATATATAGCCATGTCCGTCTGTCTGTCTGTCCCTATGAACAAAGAGATTTCAGAGATGGTAAGAGCTACAAGTTCAAATTTGGTCTCTATCCACTCAATACTTAATCAGTCAATACAAAAATCTTTTTTTTTCAATGCCACTATTAGCAAAAAACTTGACATTCCTCGTAATAAATACCAATTTATACCAATTTTGGTACACAGGTTCCTAGAGACAGCATTAATGCATTGCCATTTAAAATTTTTGGATGCCACGCCCCCTTTTTACGTAAGAAATAAATAACTTTTAAATCTTGCATACCGGATACCAATTTTAACATTATAATCGGGAATAAATGCAGAGAGTATTATACGGTCGGGCGCGCTCGACTGTACTTTTCTTTCTTGTTTTCACATTGATTGCCATTTCTAAGCAGCTGCAAATTGTTTAAGAATTCAATATGGATTCTCAAAAAAAAAAAAAGGCAACAATTAGCCAATTTAATTAGAAGTTTTAAATTAAAGGTCTAAAACAAGTTAGTTTATTAGTCAGGATAATGAAAAAATGGAAACAAGCGATGTAAATAAGTTTTCAACTAAATAAATAGAACGCCTGCTGTTTTTGGCACTTTCATTTTCCCTGTTTTGGCCTTTGGCATTCTCTGCTGCTGTTTTCATTGATGTTATTCAGCTAGACAAACTTAATTTAATGCTAAACTGTCTCTCTTCTTTATTTTTTTGTGCAAATATCTCTTTAGAAAGAGTATGAGATTGAGATTTTGTTGGGGCTTCAATCAAAGGTTACAAGTTATCTGTCAAATGGCCATCTAAATGTTGTTTAGTCTGAAAATCGGCAACAAAACTGTTGCTTGGATTAAATTAAGGTTCATGTTTGTCCTTTTCTCGCTCGACTGACTATTATTGGATGTTTGTATATATATTGGTTTGCTGCCGTGGATGCCATTGTCTAGACTCTAGACATTTGAGTGCGGCTATCAGCAACAGGCTACAGACTTTGGGCCTAGAACCAATTTGTGCGTAATTAAAAACGTTCGAGATTTTGATTTAACTCAGCATAAAATTTGAACTGATTAGCAAACGCAAGTAACTCAATTGTCGCACGTTTATGTGTCATAAACTGTTTACGGCAATTGTTTTTTGTTGTTTTTTTATGCTGCCATTAAACAGCTGCAGCTTTTAAAAATAAAAATCAAATTTATTTCGTGCAACTACAGTTAACAAATTCCAAAATTCTTTACAACTCAACCAATTCATATTGAAAATGCTTTTCGGCTAATTGATTTTATTTACGAAAAGTTATACGAATTTAAACTTGAAGAAATATTTTGTAATGACTTCCAGGAATTCATAGTGAAAAAATGTTGTAATTCAGCGCGAGTTTTGTGAATAGTCCGGATGGAAATCACTTAAGCCGCTTCGGCCTTTTAGAGAGCACAACAAACAGAAAAAAGTGATAAATGCCAAAAGCATTGGGACCATGAAAATAGCAAGAGAAAAGCATTGCAAACAAAAACGAAACCTAGACATACTTTATTCTTAGAAGTATTTATATTATTATTTTCTGGCTGGCGCGTAATCCAATTTGGTTTAAATGCAAATTTTGTGGAAAAATTACTTTATTGTCGCGTTATATTTTGCAGATCGTATTACACGCGTCGCAAGTTTCGTCCAATTTACGCAAAGGTGATGAACAGTTATGCAAATGCTTGCCGGAAGTCCTCGACATATCAATACCAACGCTATGCAGGTGCAAATTCTCTTAACCTTGTCACAGGACTCTTGCCGTTCACCACCGAAATGGCGCTATTCGAGTTTCCCTTCAATGAGCTGCTGGTCAGTATTAAAATGAGTATGACCAGAATGGTCATGGTCAATGCCAGCCGCTAATCGAGCCACATTCACAGATTTGGGCTGTGCTAACGAAGCGACAAGAAATGGCTCTGCTTATGTGGACACATGGCGAGGAAGCCTTGGCCAAATCCCTGGTAGCCTGTAAACTGTACAAGGCCATGGCTCACGAGGCCGCCGAGGATGACTTGGATACGGAGATCTATGAGGAATTACGTTCCTACGCCAAGGAATTTGAGAGTAAAGGTAAGCGTTGATAAGTGACTTTAATAAGATTACATTAATTTAACTTATCTCTTATGTATGTGTTTAAATTATTGCTGCTGATTTGTGGACAGGTAACAAACTCTTGGACTTCAGCTATCGTCAGGATGCGGAAAAGGCGCAACGATTATTAACCTGTGAACTGCACTCTTGGTCTAATCAGAGCTGTCTGTCCCTGGCTGTCGCTGCTAACCATCGTGCCCTTTTGGCCCATCCTTGTAGCCAGGTTATCCTGGCTGATCTTTGGATGGGTGGACTGCGTACTCGCAAGAATACTAACTTTAAGGTCTGCTAAAATTGATAATCGTATTAATTTAGTTAATTATTTGAAATATGTGAGATTACAGGTCATTCTCGGCTTGATAATGCCCTTCTATATAAGGCAATTGGATTTTAAATCAAAAGAGGAGCTGCAACAAATGCCGCAGACTGAAGAAGAGCATTTGGAAAATCAAAATTTAGACAATGATGATTCAGATCGTTCTCAGCCCGATGCAGAAGTAAGTTCCACATTGACCAAATAATTGATTTGCTGTTGCTGCTGATTAAAATGATGCCGATGATGTCCTTCCGTTAATTCTATATTCTAACCAGTGTTTTGTTTTATGAATTTAAACCAATTTGTCTGACTTTTTGTTCCGTTTTGTGTAATTATTACATATTTAAGCTAACTGAATACTTAATTCTTAATACTCATACCTAACAAAAGCCCTACCAATGCCATAAAACCATCTACCCAATCTGTTTGTTTTAGAATGCCCTTTTAAAAGCTAAAAGGTCCATTTCCTTGAGATATAGGATGGGTGCGAGCAGTAATAATCGCGACAAGGTAGTAAAATTGAACAGATAGCAAAAATCATTCAATCAATTATTAAATCGCTTTAGTTAATAATTAAGATTTTAAATCATATGTGTATCTTAATGTATATGTTTTATATGTGTATTCGAATATCTAACCTGAGTCAATGTACTTTCAGTCTTTATGGTCTGTCTGCTTTTTGTTCTATTTACAATTTTAATTATTTGTTTCGTTTATATAGTTCCCTTTTATATAAATGTACTTCAAACTCCCCATATGTAAGCTATTAACTTTATTTAATGGAAACACTTTACATTGTTCTGCATTCAGTTGATTTTATTAATATTTTCTACTTTCTGACAAAGAGTCGGTTGTTTTAAGTCAGGCGAAATACACATGTGTAAAAACATGTTGCGGTGTTTGAGTGGCTTATTGTAATATATTTCAGATGATAAATGTGATTTTCAATCAGAAATCTAACATACACAGTATTTTGAATTCTCTGCCTCTCCACTTTCTCTTTTCTTATAACTTTCTATTCTCCAAGAGCAAACTTATACAAGTTGAAAAGAGCTCACCATCGTTTCACAGTATTAAGAACTCAACAGATGTAAGTTTTCACATAGCCACATGAATTAGACTTTAGTTGCTTTTAATGCACACATTTTATACTTGATTCACAAAGTTAAGTTCATCTTAAGAGCGAATGACCATTAGCCATTAAATAATTCCCATAACGCTTGATTCTTCATTTAAAGGGCAATTAAGTAATAAACGATATGGGCACTGATACACACAGGCACTTTCAGTGATTTTATATTTAACAGTGTTGCCAACAGCTGTAGCTGTTTTGAAATTTTTCCCCGACTTGTTTAATGAAACACTTCGAAAGAACAAATGTCTGAAGTAGTACAAATATGATTTTTTTGTGCTACCTTGCACTTTAAGAGAATTTATTTATATTGGCGTTTTAGTTTTTAATGTAATAAACAAACGAGTTTTCTGCTTATACGAACGAGAATTTAACACACACATATATGTACATATTCATGTGTGTTCATGTAAAATGCATGTGTCCAGCATTGAGATTGGTTAACTGTTTTTAAGTCTCATAAATATTCACGCTATACATTTGCGCACATTTAGAAATTCTTCCGATCATTTCCTCATCTTGAGATCTTGAGTTCAAATTCTCATTTTATAGTCTCCATTTAGGAATTAACTTGAAACATAAAACCATGAAAAAATTGTTATCTTTTAAAATGCGATACATGTGAATCACCGAAACTGTTGCAGGCTCTATTGGCGGATACTTATTCAGTGCGCGAAACAAAAGTACACGAAAATGGAAAAGTGAGTAAATTCACAACTATCCACAGTTACACACACATATATATCGCTACAAAAACACACACTCACACTTACACAGATTTATTTAATTGAGAACTTTTGATTGAATGCGCTCAAATTTATTTTTGAAAATATAATTTATACAACATTGTATTGACCGATCGTTTAGCACATATATACATATATAGAAAACATTTAGAATCATATATGTTATTATACATATATGTGTATAATACTCTCCTATAGACCAACAATCCCTTAGAAGATATTGCCATTGTAAGCGTATAACAAAACAATTGACCATCTACTCGCATAACACTTCCCTTGTTTTCCTTAGCCCTGTCACAACTTTAGACTTTTGTTATTGTCCCGTTAAAAAACAACAATAAACTCTTAATTGCTACTCATGTCACTCGTTTATTATAAAAACAAACAATTTTGCAGGTTAATCTCACTGCTGGAGCGGATGAACCACCCTCCAAAGTTAGTTGAAACCCAGTTAATGATTTGGTTAGATTTTACTTTCATAATTATTTCCATCGATTTGTATATAAAAAAATAGAAATTATTGGATTAATTCAACAGTTGGGTTTAGATTTGCTTTAATGCTTAATACTTATATCAATTTGTTGTACAGATAATCGGCATATTCCACTTAGTACCATAAGTATTGTAGTTAATTATTTAGAAGCGCCAACAAAATTTAATGCAACGTTTTTCTGCATGTTCCATTCGCTTATAGAGAGGCTTAAACTAATTGGCAGTAAATCTAGTAGAAATCAATCACTCTCCTACGCATAGCACATTCAATTTGAAAACCCGTATATATATTCATATATTTATATATATACAAGAGCTTGCTTATTAAATAAACTATCATAAAGTATAGCCCAAATTCGACGTATGCGTAGTCTTTTGGCAAATGCACATTTAAATGTATTTATCAAGCACTTTGAATGCTTTTCCATTTGGCTAATAATAATTAAATTAATCCAATTTCAATTCTCATCTTATAGTAATTCACATGCATATTGCAGTCGTTCACAGCCGCTTTAACTAAAGTTTTTAAACATTTTAAATGACATTTTCGGACACAGGTTTCGCTGACAGATTCTGACCCGTCCCAGTTCCGAGAATTCTTCCATCTGTCGGAGTTCTCAAATGAGATAAAACAGCATCAACCGTTGCGATTAAAGAAAAAATTTTACGAGTTCTACACAGCGCCCATAACTAAATTCTGGGCTGATTCGGTAAGTTGTTCTATTTGTATTTACTTAGTAGCTAACGACTAACGGAAATTAGCACCCACTTTTAATTTCCGCTGTCGATCTTGACTTGGATGGGTGTTATATATTTCCTTGCCTCTTTTCACGCTTTTCATTACTTGTTTAATTATTTTTCCTATCACCTAATTTCGTGTGTGCTGTGCAATTTCTTTTAGATTGCGTACATGTTCTTCCTGATAATGTTCTCGTTCACTGTTCTGGTTAAAATGGGTCCCATGCCCCGCTGGCAAGAATGGTATTCTATAGCATATATCACGACGCTTGGGTTTGAGAAGGTGCGCGAGATTGTATCCTCCGAACCAGTGGCGATTACGTAAGTATCTAACAAATTGAATACAACTTGAACTTTTCACTTCTGCAGATGCTCGTTTGGTATGTTTAATTGCATTTAATTTAATGATTATAAATGAGTCCAAGATCAGAACATACTTTATGTCCTTGTGGCTATGTCTCTGCCTTTTGATTATATGGCTTCGTTTTTAATGCCCCACGCATCTTAAGCAGTATCTGTATCTTAAACTAAATACGAACTTGTATCCATTTCCTGTGGAGAGTTTGTTTGTGGTTAAGTTCAGAGTTGGTTCCCACTTGATTTACAGCTTTGTAGCCTTCATTAATGCGATTCGTTTGGGGTTGCTTCTTTTATTCATTTGTTGTTGTCTTTGCAGGCATAAATTCTCGGTGTGGGCGTGGAACATGTGGAATCCTTGCGATGGAGCTGCCATAATACTCTTCCACATCGGATTGGCATTTCGCTTCCGTCCAGCAACGATGGACATTGGACGTGTTATATACTGCGTGGACAGCATATATTGGTATTTACGCATACTGAACATTCTTGGCGTCAACAAGTATTTGGGTATGTAATCACCAAGAACGTACATATATATCAGTCACGAAACTCGCGTCTCATTTGCTTCAGGACCTCTGGTCACAATGATGGGAAAAATGGTCAAGAACATGATTTATTTTGTGGTGCTTTTGGCTGTTGTGCTTATGAGTTTCGGAGTCAGCCGTCAAGCCATACTCTATCCGAACAATGAACCCACCTGGCGGCTTATTAGAGAGGTAAGTCCGTTGACTAAATCGTGTTATAGACGCATTTATACATATTTATCAGAGTGAGATGCGTAAGTAAACATTTCACTAATTAAATGTAAAAATAAATTAAATGATTGTATAAGCAAGGGCTGCAGGTAAAAAGCTGTGTGTATCTGAAGTGTGTGTGTGTAAATGATCTATGTAAATTGTACACTGACAATTTCTATTGCAGCTTAAATTGTGAATTGTGTAATTTTGAAGAAACGGAGTACATGCATTTACTTAACTAGCAAACAAATGTTTATTATCTTCATTTCCAAGTCGTAGTTATATAATCGTAATTAAGTAGAATTCAATTACATACTTTTATTTGTTTTGACACTCATTAGTTTGATTCATATTTAGTAGTTTTTATGCTCAAAAGTCGATTATGTAAGCATTTATCGAGAATTTGATTGACTAACGACAATTTTCCATTTTAACATCTATTGTATTCTTCTTTCTTTCCCTTGATCTTGAACTCATCTGAATATCAACTACAATGACTTTTCGAACGAAACATTTAAACGCACTATTCACACTACAAATTCACTCTTCACTGCTCACTGTTCACTCACTATTTCCATTTTCGTGCATTTGCAATACCCCAAATAAATACGCTTAAAATGCAATGTGACAGGTTATTGCCGGCTCAATTGTAGCGCCAGGATTTCAAGGTGCTCTTGGCCATAATAGTCGTTCACACAATTCACGTGTCGCTGGCTTTGGGTCCAGTGCTTTTGCTGGCTTTCATCGAAGTCACCCAGCATCTGCAGGAGCTGGAACTACAACTACCACAACGATGCCGCCTAATATAGATCCTACTGTGATGCCAACAACAACATCAACCACAACAACAGAACATAAAATTGATAGCCCAGAACTTCACAATTTCTTAGCCGGAAATCTAACAAACGTACAACAAAATTGGTTTGCTATTTAGAGAGAAATTACAAAAAATATGTAGAATTGAGCTCGCTGTCCGAAAATATTTTTAAATATATACATAAGTATGTTTATGTATATATATATATGGCTATAGATGTCAATAGTTATTGTTGTAACTACATTTGTTTATTGTGCTAAGAATTCTTTTGTCTTAATTGATTTCGCATCGATTTCTTGCTTATTTTATAAAGTACATTTATTACCCTTACCCAATCTTTTTTGGAGTGCCCATTCTCTTTGATATCTATTCCCTTTTCTCTTTCTCTCTCTCTCTCTCTCTCTATGTCTCTAATTTTTCTTTCGATTTTTCGTACAGCAGCTACGTTGTCCCTTTGATTCTCTCCAAATACTGATATTTTCCCATTGACTCTCCACAAAAATTAATTATTTATTTAAATAGTAGTCATTTTGCATTCGTATCTTAAACATTTATATGCATGTTTGGAGTCTATATAGAATAGTAAAGAGCTTGCATCCCATGAAGTAAATGTGTGTACTCAGTTTCCAATAATTTGCAGAGAAAACATTGTGAACATTTTTCTTTTGTATTTTCTTACCTGTTTATTTCTTTTCACGTTCAAGCATTCTAAATTTCAATATTTTAATTTGAGGTCATTTTGAATAATGCAGTATTTTGATTTATGCATGCGAAATGCTTTCTTTGTTGACACAATCCCCTTTGCAGCTCTTGCCGAACACAAGGAATCCCATTCGAAAGCATAAATCTACATAAAGGTGCAATCCTGGGTTATGAACCAAGAGTTGTAGATTAATTGTAACCTGATATTACGATATCATTTCAAAATATGTTTCACTGTATTTTTCAATTCAGTTGCAGAAATGCTGTAGTTCAACTTAACGTTGTTTGGGACCCTGTGCTAAAAAAAAAAAAACACGGAGTTCTATAAGGATTGTCAAAATCAAGTATATTTCACTATTTTGCCACGGCATCTGTTTCTTTTTTTCTTTCATTAAAATTTAAATAAATTGGTAGTTGTTAGGTTTTAAATAATTAACTTTCACCAGCTTTTTGTATGCAATTTGTGAAAGATTAATTAATTTATTTGATGAAAACTCTGTGAACACAGTCTCCCGCTGCTTTAGCCTGGCCAACACATTTCGAATGCTAATTAAGAACTAAAAGAAACGGTTTAATGTAAGCTACCCCATCCCACACAAACCACACACATTTACACTCGCTTGTGAGAATCCCCAGCAAAAATTGTCTGTGTTGATGTGTAAAACTTGCATAAATGTTGACCCAGTTGGTAAGGCCGGTAAAGGCCCAAATTGAATTACTCTTGGCCCTTCTTTTCCCCAGCAGTTGGCCTTTAATGATGTCTGTTTTTAATTTATCGTCCTACAGGTGACCTATCAACCCTATTTTATGTTATACGGAGAGGTGTTTGCCGATGATATCGATCCACCCTGTGGCGAGGATCCACGTCAACCGGCTTGTGTGACGGGTGGGTTACCTCTCAAAATTATGACCAAAATTCTTAAAACACGTATTCGTGGTTTTAAACAAGTTTTTTTTTTTTATTTTTGTGGACCCTGGTAATTTATATATTTTTTAAATAAATTTCAGGCCATTGGGTAACTCCGATTACGATGTCGATGTACCTTTTGATTGCCAATATTCTTCTAATCAATCTGCTCATCGCCGTTTTCAATAACATATTTAATGAAGTAAACTCAGTTTCACATCAGGTGGGAAAAAACGATCTAAACGAATGGGCAGGAAGAGTAAGCTAACCTAATCTTGCTTGCAGGTGTGGATGTTTCAACGCTTCACCGTGGTCATGGAATACCAGCAGAAACCCGTACTCCCGCCTCCCTTCATTGCCTTTTGCCATTTTTATTCATTGCTCAAGTATTGTGTACGCAAAGCGAAAGGTGAGCCCGGAATGAGCAAGTTTAGCTTTGTTCCCTGTGAGTGAATCATCCGAGCAACGCTCTTTGCCCCATTGAACAGCAATAATGTACAAATTTCTGTATTCTGTATTCTATTTCCTGCTGCAATGTCGTCGTCTGCACTCAAAATGAACTCCAACTTGATAATTGTATTTTTAAACTGATGCAACTATTGTGATTGTTATCTGATTATCAACAATTGCTTAATGATTGTTATATATGTCATTTTTAAATAGGATTGGAGGTGCAGCGAGACAATGGTCTCAAGCTTTTCCTTGAAAAGGACGATCTGGAGCGACTCTATGATTTTGAGGAGGAGTGCGTTGAGGGATTTTTCCATGAACAGGAAATCATATTGAATCAGTCTACCGATGAGCGGGTCAAGAACACTACAGAGCGTGTCGAGACAATGTCACAGAAAATCGAAGACATCAATCAAAAGGAAAATATACAAACGGCCACGGTGCAGGTGCGTAATACTTTTCTTTATTTTACTCCGTCGTCCTCCACTTTGTTTTTGTAAGATGTTGTTATGCAAATTTGGATTTGCATCAGAAATTTTATATGGGGATTATATTCGAATTGAACGGATTCGAGAGCAGAGTCATATAAAATGAAAATATCGACTTTAGGTTTAACTTGAAAGATAATAAATGTCAAAAACAAGAGTACAAATGTCTGAGTGAGTCAATAGTCTTTCTGTGCCAGTTTGCTCCACTGTAGAGTTTCTGAAATTTTTTCACCGACGGTTTGTTTGCAGAACATTGAGTTTCGTTTGCGAAAAATGGAGGAATCAGCAGAGCAGATACTGTCCCATCTAGGCGTCATTCATCGCTTCATGTCCACACACACTACCGGCACCGACGATTTACGTGGCTCTGCAATGAATATTCCGGGGGAAATGCATCGTATGCGCACAATATCAATGTCCGATAATGAGGGCGGAGGTGGCGGACATGGAAGTGGAGGTGGTGGAGCCGGGGGAGGACTGGGAGTTGGAAGCAGTGGCATCGCCGCTGGATTGGGACTAAGTGCAACACTTACTTTAAACTCGCTACAGGTAAGTTCTGTTCAATTCTTTTTATCTCATATAATCTCCATGTTAAAACTTCTCTTTTTTTTGTGTTGGCCCACAGGTAAACAATCGAAGGCGTTTCAATCGCTCGCTAACCGAGGTACGACCGGATGCATACATCTTGGATGAAGGCACACACTTTGAGGTGGTGCCACTGCCAGAGGAGCCCGACGAGGTGCTGAAGTCACGGGAGACCATCAACGAGGTGGTTCGCAAGGTCTCAATGCAATCCGAGCCAGACTCGGACATTTACCTGCCCCTTTCGCAACGTCCTTCCACTTGTGAGACAGTAAAACGTACACCGTATGTGACTGTACGCCAGGACACAGGCGCTAGTACGGAGAGTAAGGACACGCTCACACCCATGGGCACTATCGATGACGATCAGACTCTTGTCGGTGGTGATAATTCCGATGATGCGGCTCCGGATATGACTTTTGAGGGTAATTCGTTTTTCTAATAAAGTCTCTTTTCGCTTCCTTTAATTTTATTTAAATTTATGCAGAGGTTATTTTAGTTTTTTCACGAATTTTTTAACGCACTAATGAAGGCAGACCTCTTAAGTACAAACATATATTCATGATCAGTACCAGCAAATGAATTCATTTAGCTACGTCCGTTTTAACGTTAGTTTCTTTCCAATATGGTCCCACAGGTTTAAAATGAGTTACAAATAATTATTAGTATTAAAAACTTTCGTGAATTTGTAAATTCACACAACACTTAATAACTGCCGTTGTTCACAAATTGATATAATGTCGTCCAAATCAATTTACTTTATCAGATAACATATACAGTAACTCTAGTATATCAAATCTGCAAGGTTATCGAATCTTTGGCAAGCCAGAGATAGCCATTCTTTTTTGTTTCTATTAATTATTGTTTCTGTTGTGTTGCTTTGCTGTGTTCTGTTCTCGCTTCTATGTCGCATCAGCATGAAACATCGCCTTGTTTGAACCTCTATAAAAGTATCATTCTTCGCATACAGCTGCCAGGCATCGGGCGTTACGACAGCGCACTGTCTCGCTTTGCCGCCGTAATTCGGAGACGTACTCGCTGACTGGTGCGGACATAAACCGTTCTCACATAAGCCTCAATCAGTTGGCCTCACTCTCACGGCGCCAGATGAGTCTGACTCAATCCGAGCCGGACAGTGATAAGGACACTCCATTGACCAGCGGAGCTCCTCCTACAGGTACATACAATTCAATCGATTAAAGAGAAAAAGAAAGACACAAGGAAAGAAAAATGATTGCAGTAGCTGCTAGAAATGTGCTCAAAATTCTAGTTACTAACCCTTTCATGCCCCTTCACTCCTTCAACTAACTCCTTAATCCAAACAACCAACCAATCCAAGCAACCGAATTGGCCTTTAAAATAGCATTAACAAGAGTTAACCAGTTCATAATATACCGTTTGTTCTTATCCAATATACTGCATAAATACATACCTTCTGTTCAAAATTAAACCGAACTGATTCAACAACACGAAATATTTCGCTTTGCATAATTCTAACGAACTTTTCAATTTTCAAACACTTTGAAGCTGTCGGCTTTGTTCGTAAGGTCTTTAACCTGCTTAATGAATTCGTTTTAAGTAATTCTCCAATTTTTAATGCCAGATTGGGAAAAAAACGTCTTGGTGCTCTCCAAAGGTTATTTTTCAATGCAGTTTGAATACTATTTAAAACCCGTCATTTCCATTATTCTTTTATTCTGTAAATATTTACTGAATCAATTAATTCTGTTTACAATCTAGTATGTTTAAATGCATCTACATAGTTTTGACATTACCCTTTGCTTGAATTAAATATATCTGTGGCGAAATTCGCTAAAATCGTTAGAGATGCAAACAAAAAGTATACTAATTTGCAGATACCTTGAAAATTGTACCCATAAACTGACGATAGTTCTACCAAGCTAGAAATAAAACTAGTGGGGTCGTATATATGCTTTAATATACTCAAATGAGACAGCCCGGTTCAATTTTGAACATGTATGAAGGTACACATTTTTTTCTCTCTCGCCGCACACTGTTCTGATCTCAACATAACCCCGAACTCTAGGTAAATCAGTATTGCATGCGAAACCCTCGAGAAATATATTGCTGAAACTGCACAGCGAGTACACATCGATAACGGACGAACTGGAAAGTGTCTGCCATTTGATTGCCTCTCCGACGGTCTCGCTTCAGAGCAACAAAGGTAAGATAGCCTTGCGTCCAAAGTGAACAGGCTGACACACACACACATCTAGGACTCGAGAAAGCCATTCGCCACTCACTATTTAAACCAGTGAAAAAAGTCAACAAATATGGTACCGTAATTAAAATGTGTTTCTAGCTTTTAGCTAAAAGATAACCAGGCCAATGCATAATCAATTCATTGCCTTTTGCTTGTGCCCAACCCATAAAACCCCGATTACTTTGTCTGCCCCATGCCCCGTATGCTACGAATATGGAAGTAATTAGTTTTTTTTTTCCAATTTCGACAGCCTCTTTGGATCGTCCTAAGACAGAAATGTCGCGTGCCGAGGCTGCTGCACTTCTAGAGAAGAAGCATTTAAAGGAGTGCGAAGAAAACGACTATCGGATTCTTGAGGGTCTATTTGAGGCCCGCGGTTCCATCGATGCCAGCGTTCAACCTTATGAGGTACCTACGAATAAGACTTTCCTATTATTAAGCTTTCAAATTATACAAGTCGACGTTTTAATTTTTAGATCGGGGTGTCCGTGGATTATAGCCATCGATATCCGTTGCGGAGGGAAACAGCTATTGAGCTGTCACCATCAAAGCCCTCAGCTGAGAGTGCACTTCTTGGTGCTGTTGGCGGCGCTGGCGGAGGTGATAGCAGTGATACCAGTGGAGCAGGCAGCAGTCATCATGTGACAAACAGCGGATTTCAACTGAAGCATGAACGTCCTTGGCAGCGCAACTCATCAATGGAACAGCAAACGTATCAATCGCCATTGGTGCCTACACGTGCCACAAGCGACTTTCTAAATCCGCCATACGATAGCAGTGGTCGTTTGTTCAAAAAGTCCAGCGAGAGTCTACAGAAGAACTCCAGCACGGATACGGACTACTCAGCGCATCCATATCGATTCATCAAGCAGAGCTCCAATGAAACAAATACCTCGCAAACAGGCTCCTATAACATAGATACACCCTCATTGACTGCAGAACCATCATTGGATGCCGGTGATTCACATTCGGCGACTGGTATTATCATGAGTGTTGGTGCTGTTGGCGGAGCGTCCACAGCGCGTTACCAGCCCAAGCGTACAGCATCAGTTGGGGCTGCCGATGGCAGAAGACTGCGAGATGACAGCTCCAGCTCTTTGGATCTGAGTGCAGGGCCAGTGACGTCGCAGGCACCGCCAGCACTGCCAACGCGACCAATGCAACTAAAGAAACAGTTTAGCTTGGACCAAGGCAAACCGCTCTCGGCTCAAACTAGTGCAGAAACAACTGCAGCTGAAGCAGTGGGAACAACAGCTGCTGGTGGGGCTGTGCCTGCACAGGTTAGCGCCAAACTGATTTCGAGTCTTAAGCCGCCTTACACCGGTAAACTGGGAATGAATGTGCTCAAGGAGAGCAGCTCCAGTACGGAGGAATCACGTGACTACGAAGCGATATCCACCACATCCTCCTCAGTAAAGAGCAGTCATGCCCCTTTGGCGATACCGCAAATTAGTACCCATTTGGTTCAAGACGAAATTGCCAAGCTGTCGTCCAATATTAAAAGTAGCACGGAATCAGAGAAGGATCCTCCTTATAATGAGACGATGTGTTAAATAGTTTTTTTAGAGTCTTAAAATTGATGTTGCTGTTGAAGCTACCCAACCTCCTGCTTCCTTTCCTGCAAACAAATATGTTCAAGTAAATAAGCACACAACCAAAAAAAAAGATCTGCTTTCCGGGTAGAATGAATTCCAAACCATTTTAGATGTAGGATAATCCTGGATATTCTTACACCTAATATGGAATATTAAATTTATGTACGGATGTTTTTAGACCCTGTACTCTAATGAAGAGTAGAAGGGTCTATTAACTTTGTCTGAAGCGAAATGTGTGTAACAGGCAAAAGGAGGCGTGGCCGACCCCACAAAGAATATATATTCTTGATCACGATCAACAGTCGATTCAATGTAGCAATGTCCGTCTGTCTAATTCTAATCCGTCTAATTTAAACGCAATTAAAGTGAGTACAGGATGTCAGGATGACGTCACGGATGACAGCGCACAAACAACCAAACAGTAAGGAGATTTAAAAAAGGAAATTAACAGTAAACTGCGGGAGTTTATAAGACTTAAGCTATCGCAACTAAAACTATCCTCAATAAATTGGGTTCAGATTGGTAAACTATATCTTATATAGGACAAATCGGTCAAAAATGATTTATTTGTAAGGAAAATGGGCACTAACATGAGTACGGGGTCTGTTACAGTCGGCTCGCTCGACTATAGCCTTTCTTACTTGTTTATTTTAATGTTTGTACCTTCCAGATCCGCAGATAAAAACTCGTACTTAATTTAATATTAATTTTGATGAATGATTGTGATTTCATGATTGATTTGATATCCTAAAGGCAAGCTTAAGTCAAGAATTTTGCAGATTAACTTTGGCCCAATTTGTAATCTGTGTAGTAGCATAAGTTAGTTGTACAAGTGAATGTGAATCCATTTGTGCTCAATAGCGTGACTAGTCAACAATTTTCGCGTTGAAAGTAAAAGGCGAAGAGTTATATAAAAATTGTTGAGATAACTATATATATGTAATTCAGAGTTATGTCATCATTCAGAGCATATCAAAATGATAAATAGTATACACGATCAGATCCTGGTATATGCAACGCAATTTACATATGTGTTAATGATTTTTGACAATACATAGTACACAGATTTTCTGTATTTTTATAAGATGTATTTATTTACAAGTTAAATATATATTACTGAGGTTATTATACAACAAAAGTGTTAAAAGTTAAAAGGTTCAAATTGTTAAGTGGTAAAAACATGCATTTCTCTTTCACACAAGTAAATACAAACAAATATAAATCACTTTTTAAAACACCACCAATTAAGCTATATATATTTCTATCCCAGAAAATATTTACGAAGTCTAGCTTTAGTCAGTTATACATATGAAATACTTTCTAAAATGTAATTTCACATATCTTTACTAAACCTATAAACTTAACTAAATAACTGAAACATTAACTATCGTGACACCTGGATAGTTAGCTCAATACAAACTCAAATCGGTACGTCCTTGTTATTTAGTAGCTATGCCAACTTACTGTGTAAATTTCTGTGAGTGGATAAGTACTTTGTATGTCTATCAGAGCAATTAGTTAGTCCAGTTTAATTATTTATATGTACGTCTATGTCTATGTATATGTATATACACGTGTACGTTTGTGTGTATAGATGAAGAAATGCAACAGCAACCCCTTACAGGGAATGCTACATAAATCAAATTGTATATAAAAATGAACAGAGACAAATATTTATCTTGAAGAAAATGTCAAATCGGGCATTGTTCTCAACAGATTGCTTCTTTTTAAGTGCTACTATAAATTACTTTCACTATTTGTTTTAAAAACAAGATATTTAAAACTTTATGAAATGTTTGCATTTTTTTAGAGTTAGAATATGTGCTTATTGTTTTTAAGAAATAAATTTTATTATAATAATGATAAATATATGCCGGCATTTTCAGTATTACCTATGCTTCACAATTTTGTTGGGTTTTTTTTCCACTGTATACTAGAACGGAGGAAAATGAATTTGTTCAATTAGTTTAAATGTCATTTATTAATACTTGATCTTACACTATACTAGGATAGAATTTTGTGTACAATTTATAGCAAACATAATTGGATATTTTAAGGTTTCGGTTTATTTTTATAATATAAACAAGTTTCAAGTCTTTTTCGTTGCCCCTTGTGCTAAATACTAACGAAAAACTATTTAAACAATGATTCTTAATGATAAAATTTTATAAATAATTACATGTAATGGCAATATGGCTTAAGTGGGACTTAAGCTCTTTATTTACGGAGGAATAACAAATTGCAAGACACTTATTACCACCATCTTTAATACATTCCACAAGAGCATTCAATGCTTTGCGAAACTAAACTATCATTTAATTTAATCTACTCTTTCATTTATTATAAATATTATTTATTGCGTCAAACACATCAGTCTAATGACCTAAACATTAGATGATCTGTTTCGTATATTATCTTCGTATTTGGTATTGGTATCGATCTTCTTCTAACCATTTTAAATGTGATGTTTATGCGCAAAGTTGAATGTATCTAAAGGACATTGCCTTATGAGCAAATGTTATCACAATATTTAGCTTAGTTATTTTCGCTGTTGAGGTTCTCTGCCTCAGGCTCCACTGGATTCTGTTGCACCAGTTTGTCCAGCTCATCCTTCTTAGCTCTCTCAAAGAAACCAAGCTAAAATGGTATACAATAAGTATTTATTTAAAGCTTGCCAATTGATTTAGCTTCTTACCTTGTATAATCCATAAGTCATGGCTGCCAGCAGCAGTAGGCCACCAATCACGGACACAATGATAATCCAAATTGGCAAACTCTTCTCCTGATGCTTTGATATTACATTCGGATCAATTTTACGCCTAATAGATAATGAGCTTCCAAGAATATCACCTTCCTTGTGCACGTTAACGTCAATCAGGATGGCAAAGAATTCCCAAGGATCAATTAAGATAGAATTAATCTCATTAAGATCGACGCTGTAGCGCATATTAAGATTGACTGGTTTCTCCGGCTTAAAGTTGTAAATGCGCATTACGGCTCTTAAACATATGGTCATCTCAGGATCCCTGCAGTTGAATACTATAGTGCGATTTACTGGCAACTTTCCTTTGAAATCCTCGCTGAGCAAATCGTGAGCCTTCGTGTTTGTAATACGAGCATATTGTTCCCTATTTGCGGTCAAAGCTTTAAGATCTCGACGCTTGCGAGTCATTGATGCAGTTGCTACGGAAGCAGGGTCCAAGTCCTGCAAGTTCCCGTGCACATGTCCACTAGTAGTGGCATCATAGTTCGCTCCATTCTGATTCCGCTCAGGACTGCTGCGTGTGGTTGATACTTCAATGGGATTTGTTATGATTTGAGTGTTGTTTTGATCAAAGAGCTCAATGTTCACCAGCTGAGAATCATAGGTAGCCTGCATGGTGAGATTGCTCACATTGATGATCGGAATAGTTGCCATGGAGCCTGATATTTTGTAAGCAACGGGAATGTTAAAGACTATTTCCAGACCATCTATTATGCTGGGACCGTTGCTTTTAATCTCGTAATTGTTCGTTATGTCTGCCGAGACTTTGTAATGCTCCAAGTCGATCTGTGGACTACTCTGGCCCCTAAAAGAGTTCAATTGGTGAGTAGGTAATCTTAATTATTTTATTTAATGAAGTTCTTACCCTGAGGCATCTATTTCAGTATATTCCTTTAAGGAAATCAAGCTTATCAGTTTGTTGTCACTAGGAGTTTTCTCAGAACCAGTGCTAAAGACCTCAGCGCTTATGGTCAATGCGCTTCCCGATAGACTGCTCACATCAAAACTTATGGTTATGCTATCCTTATCACCTTTACCCAAAGGACGTCCATTGTTAAGATCGCAGATCATGACAGCTTCACTGACTTTGCAGTTTCCGGGAATTTGAGCAAAGTCTAAGCGACTAGAACTGGTTACGTTAAGTTGGGGTAGGTAAGCAGATTCTCCCCGATTTGTCACTTCATAAGTCAGTCGCAGCACCTTTTCACTTCCCAGTATAAAGCTTGAGCTGTTCAAGTTTCAATAATAACCAGGGAATAAGTTAAACTTAAAAAACTGTTGCTTACATTTTACGGACTCACCTGAGATCTTTTGCCGTAACTTGCAGATCGGCAATACAAATTTCCGTGGCACAGCCCGTGCTAAATATGATTTTCTCAGTAAACACTTTGGCATCCTCAGGATCCACAGCTACACAGGTTTCACAGAATTCTGAATGATAGTAGGAATAAGTAACGAGTCTAGAACGATATCTTGAATCTAAAATTACCTTCTGAATCAGGAACTTTTTTGGTTAGCTCGTAGTGCATCTCCAGTTCAATTGGCTGGAATATATCCTTCTCACTGTATCGCACCTCACAGTCAAAGACTCGACATTGCTGTGTTGTGCCAGCTGTAGCATTAAAACTAATCTCATTGGACTGCGACAGTGAGAACTTGGCCCGCTTTAGTTGGTTATCAATGACTATCCTCATGGCCATCTCCTGTTGCTTAGCAGAGTTTGCTGTGGATGTGGTTGTTAGTCCATAACAAGCTGTGATTTGCACCTTGCTTTGATCAGGCTTTATCTCTCGATTTTGTGATCTAACACTGGCTTGTAGCTTTACGACAGGATACGCCCGATAGAGGAACAATGCCTCAGCATTGGGTGCTCCCACCGCAAAGTCATTAAATCCATTTCCGTCAATGTCGGACCCACGCGATAAACCGTGTCCGAACATGTGAGTGCCATACTTTGAGGACTCTGCTTGAGGTGAGTCTAGACGTTGACTATGCTGATCTCGTAAACCCTGCTGCCCTCCCAAGTAAATAAAGACTGAGCCATTGCCCGCAAAGGGAGCACCAACAGCAATATCTGTAAAGTCAGACCATTTCATAAGCCGATCAATGAGACACCTTTATATATACATTCTTTAAGAAACATGTAAACAAATTGTCCCACCCAAGAATTCCTAAGACAATGTATTATATACATATATAACTCACCGTTGTAGCCGTCGTGATTAATATCGCCCAGTCTGGTGAGTGTAGTTCCAAAACGTGCCTTGGCGGTAATCGGCAACGGACAACGGATCACCTTAGACTCGAAATTGAACTGCAGTTGATTAAAGCACAAATTAGTCAGCCAGTCAGGATAAGTGAATGATAGTAGACAGTTTTTTATAGCTATAGTTACTCACCCGTCCCCTGCTGAGGAACACATATATGGCACCATTATCATGCGATTCTTCGAATGAATACTGCGGAGCTGAGATAATGACATCCGTGATTCCATCACCGTTGAGATCTTCGGCAAGCACCGCGTAGCCAAAGTATTCTCCGAACTGTTCGCCTCGGAACACATGATATTTCTCAATGTTGGACCCGCGGATATCGAAAATGTATGCTTCCCCGGACTGGTCATTAGCCTGCGGGGCGGTGGCAACGTACAGAAGCCGTTTCAGATCGGTACTGTCGAAGTGACCCGAGCTGACGGCATAGCCAAAGTAAGAATCGTCTTTCTGGTTCCAACGATCCGGATTCGGAATGTCCGTTTGGTAGGATTCCTGGCTTGTATAGTCTATGTAATCGCCTCCCTGCCTTGTCTTTCGACGTCGTTGGCTGCTTGTATCACGCCTGCTTGCCGATGGATCATCTACCAGAGATACTTTTCGATAGCGTACAACGGAACCACGCCAGGTGTGGATGCCAGGTGCACCAATTAAAAACTGTTCGTTATCATCGGAAACATGGGCGCTGAGTCCCTGTTCTGCCAATATATAGTAGTAGTATCTGTGATCGTTGTCCTCCTTCACCTGCTCAGTTTTGAGCCGCAGCGGAGATATTTTTGTTACATTCTGTGGTTGATCGGCCAGAGTATTTGCCACCCAATAACATATTCCGTGCATATGGTAATCTTTTGATGAAGGTGCTATAAATCTGGGCGCACAGACGAGTAGCTTGTCCGTGTCCTTGGTTCCTCCATCCATTGATCCGCCCAACCACTGGTAGTCCCTTCGCTCCGAGTCAAATGTGTATTCACTATTTTCAAAAATTCGGTTTCCATGGCCATCGAAGACATATGGGCTGCACGTTCCATTCAAGAGTGAACATTTATAGATAGCACCCGTTTCATTCACATTGCGTTGGGCCTCTAATGTAGATTGAGCTTGTGGAGCACCCACAATTACACTGCAGAAGACAAAAAAATGTAATATAATCTTTGGCTTAAGTGAATGAAAAAAACAGTTGAGCTGCATTAGTCACATATCGAATGTCAAATGGGATTTTGAGAATGCATCATCGAACAATTGATTCTGTTTTGAAAATTAGTCGACTTTTCTTCTAAATAGAATTCAATGTTCAGTTAACGGTGTTTGTGTTGTGTCGTTAGGCGGTGACCAACCAGATAAAGACATTATCTCTGGAGCACACCTGACGTATACTTGATAAACAACATTATGACAAACAAAGTTAAATTATCAACGCTTCACTAGCATTTTAGAAATGCTTATGAAAGAAGAAACACGTTAACTCTTGCGATATTTTATCTGTTTAATATATTTTTCTTTTGAACTGAGAAGACTTATCGTGTCGTGAAAAATTGAAGGTACGCGCCCATCTCTACTTTTCCATTTTGCAATACCGATAGACTTCTCTCTCAAACATACTTACACAGACACAGCGGTAATCTTATCAGAAAATCGAGTTGATAAAAATTGGCATTGACTAACTTTTAGCTAGAAATACAGTCCGAAACCAAATATGTCATTCCTGACTATTCTCGTATTTAAAGGCAAGGAACGTGCAATATTAAACTATTGAAATATTCGCATAACTGTCGTTTCAGTTTTGTTTATTTGTGGGTGGAAATGTATAACTGAGTGTAACTGTCATTGATTAATATGTAGTATCTTTAAGTACCCCTTCGCTCGCCATCACCTCCTCTGCAGCGTTTCTGCGTCATGCCTTAAAAATAAATGTTCATTTGTTCAACATATTAAGAGTTTCTCACTCTACGCTTTATTTCATTCACTTTTATTGCGCTTGTCGAAAGTAAATGAAAAAGCGGAGAGGAGGTGGGGTTTTGTGCGACACTACTACGTCCATCTTGATCTCCACTTCGATTTGGATGAATCATCACTGCGCTCATGGCTCCACTTCACTCCGCTCGCATAACGCACACACACAAACGCACAATCACGCACACGTACACAGACAACCTGTTTACTCTAACGGATAGGGAGGGAGGGAGATGACCCGCCTGAAGCTTTGAAAGTCAAAGTCTGATCTTGGAAACGGCACTTACCCGTGCGGTCTCAGGCTGATGGTATATCCAAAATATGACGCACGCACTTTAGGCATAACGGGGGTAAATTGTGGATCTTTGATCACTCTGTTTGGGCGGGGTGACATGTTGTAGGCACTTGCACTGCCCGCCAGACAGAAAACTAGTAAGATCATTGCATTTACTCCGAAAGGCAAATGCCTATGACCTTGTCTCTTTAAATTTCCCATTATTATGTATAAATAAACGGGTTAATGCTGGAGCTGCTTGCTTAGCTGCCAAGTTTCGATTATGTTATCACAACTGCTACACAATGCACACATACACGCGCACACAAACAGATCGGGCAGTAAAATGAAATTGTTTGGAACCACAACCGTCTCGAACGAAAGCCAAAGCACGACTGGAATTTGACTGAGTTACGCGGCCTCCCTCAACATACAGGTAGCTTTTTAGCGAGTACAACTTTGCTCTCTCGTTCTCGTTCGCTCTCTTTTTCTACATCTATCTCTCGCGTTCCATTCACGTGAAGCGTGAGCAGCTTACTCACTTTACCGTTGCCTATC
The DNA here is from genome assembly GCA_035047505.1 of Drosophila parthenogenetica. Lineage (NCBI taxonomy): Eukaryota > Metazoa > Arthropoda > Insecta > Diptera > Drosophilidae > Drosophila > Drosophila parthenogenetica. The sequence goes on from JAWNPM010000087.1 coordinate 9,691,174, forward strand.
GAATAAAAAATGGAGTGAGATACGAAAGGCTTCATTTATGGTTACTTTTATTTTCTTTAAATATATTTTAAAAGTTTGCTTTTATTGCTTAAGACACAACTGCATGCATACATACTATATATATACAAGCAACTAACTGCATATCACTGATAAGAGAACACTATAAAAAAAAAAAACAAAAGCAAGCTTTAAAAACCGGTTAATCAGCTTCTTTGTTAGATTGTGGAATATGAGTTGTTTATTAGCTTTCTATAGCATTTATTCAATATTCAAGTATTTATGCTATTCAAAATCCATATACTCTTATTTGGCGATAAATTGCTATGAGTACTACTAAGTACACCCATCTCCCTTTGACTGCTGGTTTTGCTGAGTCAGTGGGATGAATCACTTTTTCATCCATGTGATGCCGGCTAGTGCCTCCCAATTAACCACTTCCACTTCACAGTCAAATGTTACGCCTTGTAAATAAACAAGTGTTACTAAATTGACATTATTATTTGGGCCATATAACAAGCTCATGCCATTTGACTACCGTTTCAACTCTAACATACAAAATATAACAGTCAACCAATATTTGTTTTTACTTTGGAAGTAACAGGCTTAAGACTTAAGACTTACTACACAAATATAATATTAATTTGTGTTCGTTAAAGTACTCTTTGTTAACGCACTGTTAACTGACCATGCCAAGCCAGCTCGAAGTTTGAGTATCTCCGAAAAACATAAAGCCAGCGCAAATGAATGACTCATTTAAAAGCCATGTAATGTGTCACCCAGATATACAATACAAGACGCCGGCCAAAGGGAATCCGTGATTATGCACACAGCTGGTCATGCAAGTGGGATCTTTTTCAATTCCAATTTTATATTTTGAGCTAAAAGCTGAAGTATTACTCAACGTAAACGAAAACATACGTTAAGAACATTTTATACTAGTTCTAGTCCTTACGAGTCAACAAATCCAATCGAAAGTTTTATTCCAAATCAGAATTGAATTGTTTTGATTCCCAAGAACTATGTTTTTATAAGTTTTAGGATATATGTATATAAACTATTTTTGTGGGGTGGTGGTGTAAGTTTGGAAAGTTTATGTTTATACTTGGAATAAAGGAGATAGTTGGTGTATGTGTGTAATAAATACATGTCTGGAGTCATGTCTTTCTTTGATTTTGTGAACTGGGAAACGAACAGGGAAGTGGTAATGCAAACGGTTTATGTGGACAAGTAAGCGAACAAAAAGAATATTCTTATATCCACACAAAGTTTCATTTATTCGTGCTGTGATTGCTGCCATATCCATCAACAACAATATCCAGCGCAACAAAGGCAAAAGCTACTTAGGTCAACAAACGGTTAAGAACAAAAGCAGCCAACGTATTTTTTTTTGGCTCCCGTTGTTGTATTTCATGTTCGCTTTGGATTTGGGTTTAATGACCAAGAAAAAGGAGTCTAAAAATATTTTTGCGGTGCTAACTCTGCTGACAAGTTCCTGATGCCACGCGGGTGCTCCACAAAGTGCAGCTGTTGCAGTTGCATGTCTCCAAAAATCATCGAAACAAGTTCCACGATTTGACATTGCGCAATACGTTTTCGGAAACTTTGAATTAATCAGTTTGATTTTACTTTATAAAGAGCAACATTATCATGTAATTAGAAACTCATGCAATATTTATTTTGAAGAATATGACGAAACTTTGGTAGTGGGTTAAGCAATATCAGAATTATAAAAGTTCATGAAAAATTTTAACAATTAGCCAAAATGAGGACCACATGAATATGGAGAGTGCGCGTAGTTTTTTGTAGATTTATACTGCATTAACTTCGCGTCAATTGATGTGAAATAAATGACAGGTTGTCGTGATTTTACGGGTAATTTCCGTAAATAATTATGTGTACCAGATCTTAATTTTAGGTACCAGTGGACTGTTGCTAATAACAAAAAATAAAACTAAGAACAGCTATTGTGAAACTAGCAACTATGAAATACACTTAATAAACAATTTATGCGATTTAAATATGGCAACCTTTTATATTGTTCTTAGTATCTTCCAATTTTTTTTTATTTAAAATGCCAATTTCCTTGGACAAAATAATCTACTTTTACTTAAGTCACGTGCATACTTCTGAAGTTAGCTACAACTGTAAAAATAATAGATGGTAATATCTTCCACGGGTAAGTCGAAAACTTTGAAAACTTTTGAATCTTGGAAAGAGTGCAAAAAGTAATCGAGGCGTATGTGTGAAATTATCGTCTTTCTTCTTTAGACTTGCCCAAATTTACTTTCCTTATAGAGTCTTTTTTACCGTCGTTTTAAAACTTGATTTCATATTATTTGCAGCTTTAGTTCGGTGTGATGTCATTGTTGGACCCAAATTCTAAGCCAAAGTAAATGCCAGGGGTATATAAAAGTGTGTTGTATATTCGAGTACATATATCCATAACAAATGTGGGTCGTACCGTCTTGAGATTCGGCTTGGAAGAGAGAGTTGGAGTTTGTCAATTGCCCGTGGTACGAGCTTAGATCTGAGAGTTGAGATCTGTTGCAATTGAAATTGATGGCAATTGTAGTTGAATTGTGTTATTTTTAGAAATTTGTTTTTCTTTTCAAGTGGTTAAAAAATGTTTTACTATTAGGTATAAGTTCTTTTTTTTTTGTTTTTATAGTTGTTTTATTTGTGCAGCTGCTATGTTGAAGTAGACTACTGGAAGTGGAGTTTTTCGCACCTATAGTGAACCCGTTTGCGTTTGTTGTCAAACTATTTCAGAGTTTGGCAACTCTTTTCATTTTGGAAAAAAGGTAGTCAATGTGCTAAATGTCGAATGACTCAAGCAAATCACATGCTAATTGACAAAAATCAATTTAAGTGCTTTTTTTGGTGAGCTGAAGCTACATACGTCTTTGATTGCTCAATTTAAGAGGGCAAGCAAATAAAGCAGAAAAGTCACAGCTGCAAATTATGAAGAATGTATGTGTATATAAGCGGGAACAGCCTGGATTCCATTGAATCGTGTGGTAAAAACTAAAAGATATTTCTTGTACTTTCATTGAAATAATATTTGCCAAAAATATTTAAAACACTTGAGGAAGGCGTCGTTAGACTCTCACCTGGTCTGTCTCATAACCAATGTGTATCCGAAATATGAGCTGCGCATTTGGGGCAAATACAATTTTGATTGTTGTGGTGCATGTATTACTTTATTTGCTCGTGGCGAGTAGTTGAAGCCATTTACAATACTGTTGGGGTATATCTGGAGCTGCAGCAACAGTGCTATCATTAGCAAACTAAATAATCGACACATCTTAGTTGCAGATTTTATTATAGTTGTGCTTAAGATTCAATTTTAATTCAAATTCATTGAACTTAATTTACGTATGCGTAATTCCACTTAAAAATAAATTGAATTTGTTTATTGTGTGCTCTCAAAAATTACTTTATTAAGCTAATAAATCACAATTAAATGACCACTGAAATTATTTATGATAAATTGAAAATAATTGATGGCTTAACACGCACATTTCCATTTATCTTGTTCTCATATGTTTTACTAAACTTTAACGACCATGCATTGCTCGTTTTTAAACAGCCAAAACTTGTCACGGTTTGATTTAATTTGTTGTTATTGCTCGTTGTCCAGTTAAATTCGCAACACGTTTGAACTGTTTCACTTTAATTGCACTTTTATAAAATAAATTCGTAATTATTTTGTATGTTGTAAGCGCGAGTACTGTAGACGCAAGTCTTAACTGTTGTTGCTTTAAAGAGATCATGCGTGCATTACAAGTACGATTTCGTTTCCGTTGTGTCTCTGTGTCCGCCGCGTAAGTGCTTGAACTCGGGTGTGTTTACTCGAAGACCGCTCACAGTGAAATGAAATGCGCGTCGACGTCAGCTCAATTGGCTCTGCTTTCTGCTCTTTGCTTTTTGCTCTCTGCATTCTGCTCTCTGTGCTGTGCTTTGGTTTCCTACTGCTGTGCATGTGTTGGGACACACCCGACAAGTTTGTCAATTTCAAACTAGCTTTAATTCTAAATGTTTACTTTTCTGCAATATACCAAAGAAATTTAGTCCAATATGTCGCCATCTCAATTTTGTTCCTTGAAAGCAAAACAATGTTCTTTCTTTTGCGCTCATCACTCTCATTTAAGTATAGACCCATACTATTGCACGTCCTCTTGCTATCACATAAAGACACCCATACATAAACAGACACAAGCACAGATATATCAACAGACACAGGCGTAATCCAAGAGTGTTGCCTTCATGATTGTCACAGTGCATATATTGTAGCTTGAGTATTCCCTTTGCTAATTAAGCTTTGCCGGCTGATTTGTTAGCTTTTATTTCAAAATTCGCATAAAATCATATTTGTGTATAATTAAAAGTAATACTAATCATTTAAAATACCATTGGTAAAGAGATACATTAGAATCCGGTTACAACGACTCCGCTTAAAGCGTTTGTCCGGTCATTGCGACGAAAATTCCATGACTTGATTGGCCCTTTCACACAAGTTTGTATGGAGTTGTGTATGGTTAAAGCGTCTACCGGGTATAACGACGTAAAATCGTCGGTCCCTTGAGTGTCGTAATAACCGGATTCTACTGTATATCAATAAACATGCAAATTAAGAGCACATGTCATTAATATGCACAAAAGATGATGTTAAATTTCTTGTTCTTTTTCTTGCTGTCGTTGACTTTACTAAATACGTGTCGTGATTTACTGACTGGAGATGGATCGCACCACAAATTGGCTTATATCGTTAACTAGATTATTATCCAGTGACGTACAATCAACTTAATGTATAATAAAAATTTAAAAAATTAAAAAAAATTCTGTTTTGGAATGTTTGTGACTGTCCTGAGTAAAAAAGACCCATGCCCACCTCTACTATATCTTACTACATATGTTCTTATGCAAGTATGTTGCTTGTGCTATGATAATAAAGTAAAGCTTATCAACGGGAGAGACACATATATGTATATAAAAGCCAGCACACAAAATCATTAGGGTAGGTTATGCTGGAATTACTAAATGGTTCTGTGACATGAAATTGAAACAAGTTGTGAGTATGTGTCCACATGAGGAGGGTCAGTGGTTCATTTAGAAAGTACACATGCCCATGATAAGAAGCCGCCAGCTGCAAACCGTCGTATTTACATTATTCAATTGTTTCTGACGGGTGCGTGATTGTATGTGCGTTAGTGAGGTTTACAGTTTATCAACTTCAATTATAATACAATAAAGTCTAAGAAAATTCAGCCGTTCTGTAGTGAGCGCTGATAAGCTAATATAATTGTTCTATAAATATCCGTTCTCGGCCTAAAAAACATGAAAATAAAGTCCATTACAAATTTCTGTTAAAAGCCATTAAAACATCTGTGTTTATTTTGGTTGGGGTGGCGCATTAAAGGCTCCTATTGGAGTTTAGTAAAACGATTCCGAAGTAAACATATTGATTGCTGATCGACGAAAGAGATATGTTAGTGCGCCTACTAAGTTTTCAAGACCTGGCCACGCCCTTTGATCCCTTATAAAAGTAGATTAATATTTATTAGCTTTGTTGCTCCACTGAAAATTATTATAAAATGCATAATTGTGAACCCGTTACATGATTTAACGGCAATTACGCTGTTGCCAATGCCGCAGAGCACCCTAAACGCCAAGTGGCACGAATTGTAGTTTGTTTCATCACACAACTATAACAACAAATATAATAGCAACAACAACTGCACCTGCGGGGAACAGTATCGCGCACATAATTGAAGTTCATGACCCGAAAGTTACCCTCGCACGCGTCTTTTCCGTATATCTTTCGCTTTCCTTGATGTGGCGTTTGCTGCTGCTGGAGTTGCTGCTTCTGAAATTGCTGCTTTTGAAATGAGTGCAACATGTGCAAGCAAACAACAAAACAGGCGCAAATTGAACTGTTGAAAATGAGTTTTGAATCTTTAAATTGGGGGAGAATCGTTTCGCTTCTTGAACTGCCCTTGAGATGATCTTTACTCCAGTTCACTTCACAAATGTTGCTGTTGCCGAGTTCGTTTTGTTTTGTTGTTGTGCTGAATACTGGTGTTGCTGCGTCGATTTTATCAGGGCTACAATGGTTTTCACTCTTTCACAGTAATTATCTGTCACTATATGCGACGGAAGTTTCAGACTCATTGTCACATGTACAACTCCGCTTCATATTTACTAAAGAAATGTTATCAATTTATCAATATTTATATACGTGCATGTTTACACAAAACATAACTTTAATCTTAATTAAACTAAACGTTGACTTCTAAGTCGATCCATTGATTGTTATGTTGTTCACATAATGAAAGTAGCCCTTCGATGCAGCTGTGATAATATAGTTGAGCGGTACCGTATTTGGTCAGACATGGGGGCATTGTATATAACGAAAGGAAGTTTCGTCTACTTTATTAAGTGAAATCAATGCAGGTGCGCGCTTCTCTGACGTCAACAAAATACTGTATTTTCTGATCATTTTTATATATGGTTTCATTCAAGGCGTAAGCTGCATAACAAACTGAATAAATTATTACATATGCTTGTATCGCTTTCAGATGTTCACGATCAATTCATTTTTTTTATAAATTTAAAATCTACCTAAGTGAGTCACCGTTTTGGTTGAGTATTGAGTCGAAATATTGTGTATGTAGTCCGCAAATAAAGCATTGCAGTTTTAACAAATTGCTCAGAATGGAATGCCAATCAATGTCAGACACTTTAACCCTTGCCATAAAACCAAATGAACAACCCCTTTAGGAGCAGACAGGGTCATAAAAATAAGTGGTAAAAGAATAAAAACCAGCCTTTGTTGTTGTTGTCGCTGTTATTTTTGAACTAATTGATATTGAAAGTGTAACATGGCCAGGTGCGTGGTATGTATATCTGTTAATGTTAACCAAATCACTTGCCATTTGCAAACAAGACGCCTACTTAATGTCACATTTCAAGTGAAATAATTGAAAGAAATACTTTCGTTGTCTGCCAGCAACAATATTGACTAAAACCCAAAGTAATACAATCAGTTTTCATACTCATTTTCATTTCGGTTGCCTTTCCGGCCATGAGCTGTCTTCTCTATTGTGTTAGACATAATCAAACATGTTTTTTGCAGATAACTGGTTGTAATTGAAGATACAATAACATTTTCGATATAATACAATATTTAACTCATGGTCATACTACTATCAAGAAACAAGAGCTTTCTATTTCTATCACAACAAATGTATATTATTATTTAAACGACTCATTGGGTTTATGTACCGCTCATACAGTTTTAGACTTTTGCTGTCCAATATGCTGATGATCTTTGTTGGGTGCAGTGGAACTTGTCTATTTCGTATGCACAGTAACATTATAGAATAATCGACCAATCCGTTGAACGCCCTGTACTCGCCACACATAGCTTATGTAGTATTTATTTTGTAAGATCTGCATCTAGCTTTTATTATTCATATCAGGCAATCGCAAAGCAAAAAAAAAAAAAAAATCTTTGGGTAAGGCGTGAGGGGCGCAATAAGAAGTAATTGGATTTTGTTGCACTCATCTTGTGTTTTTCGAATAAATATATAAATTATCTGCACAATTATGGTTTTTATGAGAATGTAATGTGCCGATAGAATATTAAGAAACTTTAATTTGTATTTCTTCAAGCACTTCTGTTTAATTATCATAATAAAATAAAGACGTTAAACAATTCTGTGAATATAAAAAATATTTTTTTATTAAAATGTGAAAAACACGCATTTTATAATATTTGCCATTTATTGGTTTTAATTATCATAATAAAATAATCTTTATCGTGCAGTTGGCTTAAGGGCTTACATACCTTGAGCGGGATCGAAAAATGGAAAATTTTTTTATTGCATATTATCAAAGTACATTATCTTGAGAGTATACATTTCAAATTTCATAAAGATCGGATCACTAGAACAAACGTTACAGCCATTTTTAGTACGCAACTTCCATCGGAACAAGGCTTAGCGGAAAACTTTAAAAGCGATTATCTCGAAATGTGTTTTTACCAAAAGTACGCGTCCGGTGATCACGATAACTCAAAAAGTTGCCAGCCGATTTTCAAAATTTTTTTTTTAAATGTTCGTATTAAAATTCTCGAGGTACTGAACGGATAACTTTTTAAAAATAATTGCACTGAGGGCTATAAAAATTGTTTTTGTAATATTTGTTAACCTCAAAAACCGATTTTTTTTGCTCATCGGGTGTCCGTATCGAGTAAAAATTTTTTTTTGGGCAGATGAACCGTTCAGTACCACTAAAATAGATTTTCCTTCAATAATCATTCGACTTTTTTCAATTCGGTTGAGCTGTTCACATGCCATCGTGATCACCACAAGGCTCTTTCAAAAAAAGGTATTCCGGGCGAGGACCGATAACAACAACAAATAACACAAATTTTTTATTCCAAAATATTGAAATATATTCTTCAAGAGTTACCCTATAATTTTGTATACCCCTCATATCAATAGAATCAATGAAACATGATTTAAAAAAAAATGAAAATCATGCACTTTGATGGGCCCTCAAGGTATGTAACCCCTTAAGTTTGTATGCTTGGGTGTGGGCGCTGCGCTGGCAACAATTTAGGTTTAGCAAGGTTCCAAACCACACAGAGTGTTTGCAAGCAGTGCAAGCAGTGCTTAGTTGAAAATATATTTACTGCATACTTCTGTGCAATTTATAGGTAGCTCATGGTAGTGTTGCCAGAATTTTTACATTTAAGCAAAACATAGCGACTTTGGGATACCCGCTACTCAATTTCATAGTGCATAGCTGACATTTCTGTTTGCCTGGTATTTTAGAAGAAATATATTCTGTCTCCAGCTGTCAACACGCTAAGTTCAACCCTTTGTAATAAAATAGAACAAGTCGATTTTGATTTTTAATTCCATTTATTTTTAAATCGCTCCATAGTGTTATCATAGTTTTAATAATTAGTGTGATTTATAGCTACATTGTTTTATTCCACTAAAATAGTATTTTTTTTGAGCCAAGTGCAACTAAGTATTCTTTTGAACGAACGACCTGAAAACATAAAAAAGAACTTCCATTTTTTTTTATACATTTTCGTTACGAAAATAACTGCAGTTATAAGCGGCCATTAAGACGGTTGCCCTGAAAAGATATTAAGAATGTAATTAATAACTTAAGATAATAGATGCTTAGGCCTAGATTATAAAAGTTGATTTGATTTGTTTGACAAATAATTTAATTTGGCAACTTGATTAAGGTTTGATTCCCTGATGAAGTTTACATTAATTTTTCCTTTCGAAATTTTTGACAAAACATGTATTAATTATATTATATATAAAATATATATTTAAACTTTTAAACTGATATCAATATCGGAAAAATAGTTTTCCTCTTAGATTCAGTCAACTAGCAACTAGAAAGTTTTGGTCCTTACGAGTCCACTAATGAACATTTGTTTATCAAATTTCAATTTATTTTCTTTAAAATAAGTTTTATTGATTTGTGCTCTACATTTCATAGGCATATATTATAAGATATTCATGCAAAATTACCTGGCGCATATCAAAATGGAATACATTAATTTATGCACAGGTGAACTAGTTGTCAGCACATGAAGACTGTTGCATAAGATATTCTTCCATGTGCATAAATGTGTATTCAAGTATATATTTGCTTATGTAGACAGACATTGATGGTCCAACTTGAAATTGACTAACAAGGATTATAATGACGCTGTCTAGCCAATTGCAGTGGCTTTTGCTTTGATGTAAATTGCCGACAGCAGAACAAGCCTAAGCGGACTAGGCACACACAAACATGAAAATGCACATGCACAGAGGCGCAAATACATAGGGTGTTACATAGAAATCAGTCTAGACAAGACAACAGGCAGACAGCTTAACGCAAAACAATTTCTTTTTGTCATCGAATATCCTTGAGGCACCGCAAATTGTCGTCACTTAAGCTGCCCCCAACTGTTCAATTCTCCCCTTTGTGCTCCTTTCGGTCATGCAGCCGTGCAACATTGCAGGTGTGGTGCACTAATTAGCGTGAGAAACGTGTGCTCAAATTGATAAAAGCTGAATGGTCAAAGAGATTGAGAAACCAAAAAGGTCCTTCAAATACAAACAGCATGTGGTTAAAGCCACTTTTATCCATTTCATTTAATATGCGTTATTTAATTTAGTATATCAGTTATAAGTTATCGCTAAAAGGAATTTGCTATTTATTAACTTATAAAATGTATTCGATCCACACACGTAATTGACCCAAAGAGAATTTACTTTATCCCAAACATAGTGCATATCTTTCAAATAAATATATTTATATCGTTACTCAGCACTGATTCATTTCCGTTTCAGTTCAAATGTTATAGAAAAGACCAAATATTTCACTTTGATGTGCAATGCATAGCTGCATTTTGATTTATTTCGAGGGCCGGAAATCAAAACAAACAGAAGAAGAAGCAATTTCAATTATGTGATGAATGGGAAATTCACTCATAAATTAGAAATTTTGCAATGTCATTGCATAAATAAAAATTTAAGGCGTCAAAGAAAACTGAAATGTTCAATCTAAAGCTGCAATATCGAAGCAATTTACTATTGCAGTCTGTTTAAAAATAAAAACTTGAATAGCTGAACTGTTTGTTATAATTTATCCTAAACAACAATTGGGCAGTTTATTTTACTTGCATTATATTGAGTGGTGTGTATTCTATCTGATTTTCAAGTTCCCCTACAGTGCACTTAATTGTGACAGACACATACTCCTTGGCTATTGAAGTCCATGTCATTAATGATTCCAAAGGGAAGGTTAAGCGCAACAGCCAACGAGTTGCAACTTGGTCTTAATGCCCACCCGGCACGCTATTAGCCAATAAAACGCTTAACGACGTTTCGTACCAGAGGACTCAAAGAGCGAGTTTTCAATTCAGTATGACTCTGCTTTGCCGTTGCTCATCAAAATTTCTTAATTTTTGCCACTGAAGCCACAGATCCACACTAAACAATGGTAAGCTTTTTTTTTGTGTTTGCAAATATCTGGCAATTAGATCAAAATTATGACGTTGTGTGTGCCATAAAGAATTTGTCTTGCTTGGCTACCAGATGTTAGTTGACAGTTGGCAGTTAATATTCGACCGTTGCCAGTTGCAAGTCGCTTGTTACTTGCTAACAATAGATAGTTAATGCCAAAGATATTTTAAAGTTTATGTTTAGTGTAAGGTATATATGGTGGCAGCATAGCCATGAGCCACATGGCTTTCCAGCAACCGCTTACAGTTAACAATGAAAATGTTGCTCTCAACACAGCCGGAAATACATATACACATACGGATAATAAAATGTAAGATAAAAGAACTTGAAGTCACGGGCAAAATCAGCTGTTGCTCAGCAATGCAGAAACAATGCAAGTAAATGCAACAGCAGTAGCAACATTCACAACAAATATATAGCAGCAAATGCAGGTTTCATTTCTCTCTTCTTCCTCTCTTTTTCTCTCAATATATTTTGCTACTTTTTCTCATTTCTCCCTCTACTACCAAAACCCAAAAACAAAACTATTAAAAGATTTAATAAAATATTTTTTTCAAAATTGAAGCAACAAGTAATAACGTTTTGACATAGACCAATTCGGCAACACCCAAACATTACCAACAAACGTTCTCTCCCTCTCAATATTTCGCTCTCTCTGTCTCCGACCCTCATGTTGGCTCTTTTCCTACCTAAACGAGAACTTTGGATTTCAAATTTCAGTCGGCTTTCGACCATCAGTTGGGGCGCATGTTTCGCTTTTGCCCAAGACGGATAAATTAACAGTCTTTAGTGTTTCAGTGTCGCGATTAGAAAACTGAATAAACAGTACACAAAGTTTTGATGTTAAGTGTATACATTTGTTAAATAAATTCGTATACAAATACTCTTACCATAATACACATTTTTACGTTGTAGTTTCGTGAAATTCGTGCTAAACATAAATAAAACAAGTATACAACAATATAGCGGAGACTGCAAGTTTTAAAAATTTTTAAAACAAAGTTTATAGTTAGTGAAAGAAGTATTTACTTGCAGTTTAAGTCAATAAATTGGCTAAAGAACCATAAATGAAATTCATAAGCATCTATGATTATTCACTGCTTTATACATTTAGAACATCACTAATTAGAAACTGTAAGCTTATAGTTTTTTGTTCTCTATAATTCAAGCTGAAATTTTAATAACAAAAAGCAATCAAAACTTTCAAAGTTTTAACAAAAAAATTAAAATTTCGATAATTGCAACAGTAGAAGGTAAGAAGACGTTTATATTTCAACATAATTTTGAATTTACATTAAATTAGTAATCTCACAAAAGCATTTAGTTTTATTTGCGTTTAACGGTGTGCTTACAATGGTTGGGAGTTTGTAGAAAACTGGCGACCAAATTTCAGAGAAGTGGCCCAATCAACTTTATTTTCACTTCAATTTCCAATTTATTAAAAGGCAAAAAGAATATTTCCACGTATAGTTGAAAGTCTCAGACAATAACAAATTCTTGCATATTGCATATTGCATATCAACAAAATTATCGAAAGACTCAATAACAGATCCAATTTCACGAGCGACCATATTTATTTTCATTTGCCGCGTCGACGAGTTGGTTTATTTCTTTTATGTATTGTTATGCTCTCTGGCTGCAGACAGGCAGTGAAAACCTAATAAAAGTCGAAAACAAGCTAAAAATCTAAAAAAAAAAAAAACAACAACAACAAAAGCAGCAGCTGTTAAACTCTATGGGAGGATAAAAAGCTAACAATATACGTAAACAACAAATTTCACGCAACTAAGCGAACAAATAACAACATAAGCAAAGCAAAAACAAAATAAAAGAAGAAAATCTAGACAGAGAAAAAAATCGCGCGCTTTTCTAACCTTTGAAGCAGCTATTGCAATCCTTCAGATTTCCTGTTTACTTCAGTTAAGTTTGATGTTGTTGTTGGCGTTAATGAGGCGTTGTTGTCGTTGTCGCTGTGGTTGTCGTCTATGTGCATTAGATCACCAACAACAACAGAAGCAGGAACAACACAAACAACAAATATGTGCCCAGCACTTTGGAGTGTCGGTTTTCTGGCAACATTGCGTATGTGTAATGCAAACGAACGCGTGACGTTCGAGCGCAAAGAAAATAAACAGCCGACCAATGGATCACACAGAGTTCCAGACTCACATGATACAACAACTGCCGCTACTTGCATATACATATATTGTATTCATGCATGTGAGTGGTTTGTGCGTGCATATGTATTTGGCTGCTGTGGGAGGCTCGCCTGATTCGCAGACACACAAACGTAGACATACAATATGCGCTGGCAACGTCAGAGTCAAAATCAGCGTCGGCGTCAACGACAGCGTCGGTTTGGCTGCCTAGCTGCCCGTTCGATTGACCGTCGCGTTTCTGTGTGGCTCTGAGGTTGTCGATTTGATTTGTTCTGTTCGGTTTTGTTTTGTTTGCTGCTTTATGTATATTTATTGAAAATTTACTGCTTGCGTAACAAACGACGACGTTGACGGTTTGCTGTTGGTGCTACTGCTGCTGAAATATGCAAATATGTATGCGTAAGTGGGCGGAATTGCTTGATAGATGGTGAAGGCAAGATTTGCTTTTTGCCAGGGGGTGGAGCATTATCAAAATGTCATTAATCTCGCACCGAAAACCGAAAGACTTATCATTTGACACGCCGTTTACTTTAGCTTGATGAGTTTGCTGAAAGGAATTTCCTGTTATTCCTTCGCACCAACACGAGAATAAACACATGGACTTTGAACCGCCGAAAATGACAAATATATTTCCAAAGAAGCACTGTCACTGCTTTTGCCAGAACAGATTTAGTTTGTTATTTATGAAACCACAAACGCGGTTAACCCTTTTTTGGATTAAAACCTATGCCCAACTCTACAATTTGGTATGATCCAGTATTAATTCTCTCACGAACACTGATACACACTGTTGTAGACACAGCATTGTGTGAGAGGGAAAAACGTAGGCCCAGACTCCGACTCAGACAGAGACTCGTAAAACTGCGGAGTGCGCTAAAAATAACTCGGGTCGGCATTGGGAGACGATGTTGGGTTCACGTCTGTCTGCACCATTCACGTCCTCATTTATTGCGCAATCGCGGCAACTTTGTTACCACACCAGAAGCAGGAAGCAGCGCAAATGGTTACAGTCTCGGGGTTAAGTCATTTGGACACAAGAAATGCCAACAAAATTGGGTATTGGAGCTAAGATTGTTTGCGTACACAGAAAAAAAACTTATAGTGTCAGTCCACAAAGTTCTTGATTTTATCTTGATTAATCACGAATTCAGGTACTCAATACGTATTGAAAAACAATGTAAAATACTAATTTTAGCAGCGAACCTTTAATCCTGATCTCAATGACACAAATATTTGTTAAAAACATTTGTACTTAAATCACGTTTTCCAGAATCAGTTTAAGAATTGCCTAAATTTGTTTGGCATTGTTGTTTCCGCTTCAATAAATAATAAAATACACATAAAATACTTGACGATTCATCATCAAAATAACAATAGAATACACATGGAAATTGCATTATATAATTATTTTGGTATTATAAGCTTTAATATGTCTTCTCTAACTTAACTTAACTAAGTTTGACCTTCAAATTGTGATTATAGTTTCAGAGCTTGGCTTTCGTGTCTTGGCTTTGGCCAAGCAGTTACTGCACTTGTTGCTAAAGTGCAATGCAGCAACACACAACGACACCAACAACAACAGACTCATAAGAAGATGCAATTCAATACAAACAACAAAGTAGAAAAAATATTTTGCGAAAATCCAGAATAAATGCCCAAAAAACATGAAAACAGGTCTTTAAGGCGACGTCGGCCAACGGTCAAGCTGCATCAAGAAAAAGACTGGCTATATAAGAATACATATATATGTATGTATAGAAATATACATATAAAACTCTTGTACATACTTTCAGCTGTGAGTGTTGTTTATTGAGGTTTGGCAATGCATTTACTAAGCTTTGCTTGCCATTGAGGTGAATGCATTTTATGCCGTTCCTGCTGCTGTTCCTGTTCCTTGCATTTTTGTTGCTGGTGCTGTTGTTATTCCTCTTGTCGATTCTTCTGCTCCTTCAAACCTAATTTTGCTGCAGTTGCTTTGTTGATTTTTTTCTGTGCATTGGAAACACTGAGGAATTTCAAGCATCTTAGCGAAAAAAATGTCGAGTACAGTAAACACTTGAAATATTTGCGCCAAGTTATGGCGAAATCCCTCATGTCCAGAAGTTACCATATGATTCAGAAAAACTAAAGCTAAATCAATAAAAACAAAAGTCGTAACAAAATAAAATATAGCTTAAAAGTGGAAAACTACTTCCACTTCTACTGATAGCAAAGAACAGCAAGAATTATAAAGCCTACTGACTGCGTCGGGTCTAAAAATAGCCAAGCGCTTTACACGAGGTACGACAGGAATGCAGTTCCAATGCAAGTGCATTGTGCTGTTCTTGGCCGAGGTCCACTCTACGAGTGCGTAGTGTGAGTGCAGACAGCGTCTGGCAAGCCTGGTTAACCTGGAAACGACTGCGCAAATCCACTGACCGACCGTCCAATGAATTGACCATCGTATAAAATGTCGTAACGCATGTTAACTCAATAATTTTTGGAACCTCTTTACCCGAAGTGTCCTGTTGCCCCCTGTTTGCCATTTACTGCATGCGTATGCTGGTCGTGAGCATGAACCATGACGCAGTAGGTCATTAATTGCTTACAAGGAAATGTGAAATATCTGGCGACTTACAAAATTAGTTAAGGTAGTAAAAGTAGTCAATTAATAAGCACGAAACATTCCCAAGTTCGTTTTCTCTAGATGGGGCTAATTTTGATAGGCAAACTTCTCTTTTGGGAACAGCACTCAGCACTCCGCACTTATGTGGATGAAAAGGCATTGACAACTGCTGTTTGAGCTCAAGGACGTTACCAAGTTGGCCAAATTAGGATGCTTAAGACCACTAACAGTCGCTTGCACAAGTCACACTCCAGTCACGTTTCGTTTTGTTACTACAATGCAATTGTTGCATGTCTGCTTGTCTGTCTATCACTTTGTTGAGGCTGTCTGCATATGTTAGCTTAAGCACGTCCTTAATGTCGTGACGATGACAGGAGCAGCCAAAATAAAACAAATACTGAACTAGCCCGACAAACAAAATGCAAGTCACTAATTCAAACATTCATTTTACACTAATGAAAAGGAACGTTGAAAGTAGAGATGTTTTAATTTAATCGGGAGTCCCTGCAGTTAACATTATATTAATAATTTTTATCAGTGTAGTCGCTTGAGAAACAGACAAAAGACAGAAACAGAGACAGATACACTGACTAAGACGCCGATGTAGATGAAGACAAACGCGATTGCAATATGCGCCAAACCTACCAAAGCTCGCCAACCTGCCTCTACCTCTATCTTCGCTTCAACCTCCGCCTTTACCACCAGCTCCACCTGGATCGGTCGCTCTGTCAGTCTGTCGGCTTGTCTGTGTTGTAGCCAGGCACATTGCAGACAACAGCGATGACAGTGGAGACGACGACAGCAACAGGTTCTTTATTTTTAGTAGTCGCATTTTGAAAACCGCCTGCTCAATGTCAACTCAACGTTTCAGACTTAATTGTTGCTGCTTTGCCATACTTTTTTGTTCTGCAAATTCTTTGAGCTTGCTGCGGCTGTTGTTGTGTTGTCGTGCTGTTTTGGTTGCATCATGTTGCTTGAAGCAAGTGCTTCATTCAAGTGCACGGTCTACCTCCCAGCACTGCTTCTACATGTTTGTAGATTATTTAATTGAAATTTGCACAAACATGTATGCAAGAACATAAGTTGAGTTTATCAGTTGGAATTGGGCATTGGAATTATGACAATTATGCTCCCGTACGTGTTGTAATTCTAACCAAACTGACAAATTGTCTACATAGCATTATTTTACATATTTTAAGGAAACGTAATCGGCCAACTGTAACTACAACTAAACTAATTAGAAATAAAGAAAATGTATAGAGTGTTTTATAGTCGACTGTAGCCTTTCTTAATATTTTCTTGATTTTTTTAATTTAGATTTTCTCATATTGTTTCTGCAGCATTCATCAATTGCCGTTTGCCTTGTCATGTTGCAGCATCAAACAAACGGTCAGAACCACTTGACATTTCTAAAATCAAATTACAAATATAAGCGCAGAAATATTCTGACAATGCGCGCACTTCCTGCCTGCGAAGCGCGAACACCAAACCAATTAGCGGCAACATTGTCAAAGACGAAGACGTCAGCAGCAACAGCACCAACAACAGCAGCAAAAACTGTCCGCAAATGTAGAACAATTTTAAGTTTATTTATAGTAATCATTTGGAAGGTTTTGAAGGCAGTAGCCAATTGCTTGCGCTATGCTGGCCGCATTATTGCCAATGCCAATGATCATGAGAATGCGTATATGAACGTTGGCCATGACCATGACGTCAATGCGACCGTCGTAGTGAGACATTCACATCCACGCAATGCGCACGCTGAGGATGACGCTAATGACGATGTGTCAAAGGCACGTGAACAACAGCAGCCACAGCAGCAGAAACGGCAACGGCATCGACAACAGCAACAGCAGCCTTTATCTAGTTCTAGTCCAGAAAAGAGCGACCACTACGTGACAACATCAACATCACAAACAACAACTAAACTCATTATGTTGCCGACAGCTGAGTCTAGACTGCCATTGATGACTTTGTTAATTTCACTGTTGCTGAGTATGCGCCTCACTTCGGGTAAGTAACTGCAATGGGCAGTCCTAAGTCATATTTTATTCTATCACTTTACATCGCTTTGCTCATTTAATAATAAAATTCGTGATTACTGATCTGCCAAAGACACAGACATATTTTGATGCGATCTTCCAAATATTATTAAAGCGGCGCCGGGTTGTCAGATCATTTAGAAAATCATTCAATTTATAATGAACAGTAAATTAGATACATTTGGCAAATATGACGCCATTTCTCAAAGTATTGCTAAACATTTCGTTCATGTGCGAAATCAATTTCGCGCGGATGCTTTCAGCTGCAGAGAATAGGCGCAAGAATCTATCCGTCCAGTTAATACTCTGTATATAGATGCGTAAAAAGGGGAATATTAGAAAGTGTTTCGATTTCTCAGAGATTTGTATATTAAAGTATCCAATAACATGCATGGAATTTCTCCTTCAGCTGGTACTTGTTGGCAGACTCATCTTGGTAGTGGTAAATGCAATCAGATATTTGCCACAAACTTCACCAAATCTGATTGCTGTGGTGTTAGCCAGACATTCTCCTATACGGACCGTGAATTGAGTAGTGTGGAGTATTTCTTTGCCACAGCAATTGGAGGCGGAGTGGAGTGTGTGCCATGCATTGGTAAGTCAACTAGAATTGCTTAAAGTCATATAAATATGTTGTTGAAAACGAACAGCAATTAAATTTATTTAACACATACTCACTTTATAGAAAGTTGCAAAGGATTTAAATGTGGGCCAAACAAGAAGTGCGTTAAACGTAAAGGACGGCCTAAGTGTGTGTGTGCGCCTGAATGTGGCGCTTCTTTAAGACGGACACATCAACAGCAGCAACAACACAATGTCTCAGAGCAGCAATCACCATCATCCGCGTTGTTTTTTCCGTCGACGCCGCCGCGTGGTTTACGTAGTTTAAGTAGCGGAATTACAAATATTAATTTAGGTTTAGAGAGCGCCAAGCGGCAGAAAAAACAAAGTGAAAACATCAGCAGCAGCTCCAAAAACAACAGCAATTGTACTGATAACCAAAGAAATCAACAGCAAAGAGAGAAGCCAATGCCAAAGCGAGCCAGTCATAGAAAAGGAATGCTCGGCGAAACAAAGCACAGAAGACTTTTGATTATAGACAGCAGCAATTTGCAAGAGCAGCCGACATCTAGACGCTTGCAAATGGAGGGCAACGGTGGCAAAGTACAGATGCAGGTAGAGGGGTTGGCGCCGCTAGCGGCATACGAACGTCGCAGACATAGAAATAACAAAAAAACCAACAACAATGGCTATGGCAAACACTTAACAAGATCAATGACGACGCTAACGTCGGCATCAGCGAAGGTGACGGAGCCGGCGTCGGCGACAGGAGCCAATGACTCGTCCACGACGCCTGCGCAGACAGTTCAGTCTAGACAGAAGTTTGCAAATGCTAATGAACCCGCCAACGATATTAGCAGACAGTCGCAACAGCAGCAGCAACAGAAAGACAATGCTCCCGCTCGAGTCAGACACCATTACCAACACCAACACCAACATAAGCATCAGCATCAGAAACATGTTCTAAATCACGAGAAACAATACGAGAATGGATCGCAGCAGCACAGGCACAATTACAAGAACAACCACAAGGATAATCTTCGTACAGCTGTAGCTGCAACAGCAGCAACAGGCATATTGCTGACAGTGAATAACACAACGTCTGGTACTGGTGCACGTCGACGTCTGTACTTGACTGAACACGGAAGTGAAACGGCTGCGTCATCGGGTACCAGCAGCAGCAACCACCACCGCCACTTGGATAATACCGATGATTTAACATTTCTGACTGGAATTTATAAGGCAGCGCCTGTGGTAAGTGAGCATGCTTTATTGCATACTGTTTGGCGCAAACCATAAACTTTGCAAATGCCTTATTCTACTTTTCATTGGCTGTCGCAGTCGCAACTGCAACAACAACATACAAATCCGGTTTGTGGCAACGACGGTCGCACCTACAACACTGAATGCCAGCTGCGTAAGCGTGCTTGTCGCACAAACAACGCCCAACTGGAGGTGGCTTATCGCGGACACTGCAAGAGTAAGTACACAAATTTAAACAAACAAATCTAAAATCTTAATTCCTAATATACTAGCATACTGTTCTTACGATGAATAGTTTAATTGTTGAAATATAAATTTGTTAAACATTACGAATGTATTCGACTCTAAATGCCAATTTTTTTTTTTTAAGTGCAAAATCAAATAGTATTGATGTGAGAAATAAATTTAGTTTTTCAATAATTTGTTTTTATTATTTTTATAATCAATACTAGTATAAATTTTAGATAAAAGTTTGAGTACGTTCGCGAATGCATGTCAAAATGTAGCAGCGTCACAATAAGATAAAATGACAAATTACTGCACATTTCAATTACGGCCAATAACTAGTCGCACTGCACTCAACTATTGACTGCCGATCATTATAGTGATCGTACGTTTCTCTCCACCATTCGACCGATTCGCAATATTGTGTAATAATTTAATGATACAGGAAGCACTCACAAACATGCTCAAATTATCAATAAAAATTTACAAGAACGATGGGGAACCAAGTGTTTTTGTAATGGCCAAAAGAACTTGTTGGATTAGCCGCAAGCAGCGGTCTTTCGCATGCTGTTACTGACTGTTACCAGACAGTGGCAGTGGCAGCAGTAGAAACAGCATCAGTCACAGCAGCAGCAACGTTCTAATGTTGGCGCGTGGCAATGACGACAAGCTCTTGCTTCGGCTGACTGTAGTTGCAGCTCCAACGCTTTGGAATGTGCAATGGTAAATCGGAAATCTTGGTTATAGCCATGGCTAAAGTTACTCAATGCTGATTTTATACACCTCGGCCCACACGCCACTCCCCCCCGCAATCGACTTTAATAAGAGTTTCCAGCTCGTAACTCTGACCAAAAAAAAATGTCTGCAATTTTTTGCAAGTGTCAGAGCTGGCGCCAAGGCGTTTAAACGGGCTCTGTGCACTGATAAATTTGACAGTTTATAGCTAAAGCTACATACGAAAATCGTAATAAGATTAATCTCAGAATTAAAATTTTGGGTAAGAATTCAAGATATGTAATTGAAATATGCTAAATACTGAGCAGTATAACAAAATTAATTTCAGTTTGATAATCCAATAGTTAACAAAGAAAAAAATTTCCTCATCTTATATCTGAACTAAAACTTATTTACTTTACCTAATTACGAAAACAATCAGCTAGCTGCAACGGCGTCCAATGTCGCAACGACTTAATCTGTGTGGAGGATCAATATATGATGCCCCATTGTATAACATGCAAAATTGATTGCCCATGGGATGATGGGAACGGATCTTACGACGAGGCATCAATCGATGAGGAGCGTGCGGTGTGCGGGGTGGATGGCAAGACTTACAGGAGCACTTGTGATATAAATCGTATGATTTGCAAAATTGGACGATCCATTGCAGTGGCGTATCCGGGACCGTGTCGAGGTATGTAATTTGTATTTTGATGATTGATAAGCTTTAAAACTCAATCAAATTAATTGAAAGTATGTTGGAAACTTTACTGCTGGTATGGTAAATTATTGGCAACAATTGCTGCTGTTGTTGCTGTGTTTGATGTTGTTGGTAACGCAAGCGGCTGTGCAAAATTAACTACAATCAACGCAAAACCGCAATTTTGCATTTGATTGACTTGACTCGGCTGAGGCTTCAAGCCGATTCCTAACCACAAGTTGTTGTCATAGCTGTTGTTATTGTTGTTGCAGTTGTCGCACTGTAGCCTACCAACTAACTGCCAAGCCATATTAAGTTGCTCTCGGTGTTTGTTGACTGAAATTGCTACATTTGCTTATACGGTTCCATGATTGCCAGCAATTTGATTAGCCAGTTGCAGTCGCCGTAATTAAAGTTATTGGTGCTGCTATTGTTTTGCTGTCAGTATTGCTATATATACATTGTATATAACGCTTCCACAACAACTGCGATGGATTTAGGTATAATTCATGCTTACTAATTTTGTGGTTACAATGCGATTGATCGACTCCGATTTCCAATTCATTAAACGCGAACGGACGCTGCCGCTGCTTCTGACCGCCTACGGTCAGATGCTTATACTATTGCTGTGCTGCCTCGGAGCTTCCAAGATGTTGTCAGTCTCACAACCAATTAAAGGCGTGGCGGGTGTTGCATTCTGACGCGCCATATCTACACATAGCTGACAGACGACTGACCAAACTGGTTTAGTGTGTCAGAGGCGGTTGCCGGCTGCAATTGCGTGCTAATTGCAGTGTTTTGTTGCAAATTACAGCTTGTTATTAATGTTAAAAGCACTTGAAACACAAATACCTGAAAAACATGACAGAAACAGCAGCTGTTCACAAAAATGTGTCCCTTGCAACTACAAGAAAACGAAACATTGTACTTAAAAGCATTTTACGCAATACTTATCAATTGAATACGTACTATTCGATTATCTAAATTCAATTTAAACAATCGAAACGCCAACCATAAGGGACCGCGCAATAATTCTGCAATGTATCACATTACCAATATTAGGAAATGATTTTCTATGGAAGCTATATGACATTAGTGCAGTTCCGATCAAATTTTGGCCAAGATATTTGGATAAATGTTTTTTTCAGTGTTTACACTTTTGAATGATAAAGGAAGTGCCATGGAGTTGCACCAAAAATTGCTGTTTGAGCTTTTGTAGTCTCTGAGAACTAGGTGAACTAGGTCTGTTTATGCTGTTTTAATATACATATACGTATTGTATTAATCTGAATAAAGTAAATTGTATTCTTTTCTAATTGATTTCCAAACTTCTCCAACGCGCTCTTCCCTTCCGCATGATTGGTTGCTCGGTTATTAAAATAAATTAATATAATCGACAATTGATCACTTTTGCTTTTAGCACAACCATGTGTCCGTATGAAGTGTGCGTTTGGTAGCCAAATTGCCTGACGATCTTGGTTTTGTTGGTACGAAAAGTAAACCAGCTTCTGTTTTTGCGCCTGCTCCTGAGCCTATCCTTCTGTACCGCTATCACTGTTTGTGCTTGAATTTCTGTTACTGTATCTGTCCGCGTTATGCATACATACATACATAATACACGTTCACATAACGAGTACAACACTCGCTGTACAAATACTATTGAGCGTGTGTGTGTTTCTTGTTGGTTTTTGAGCATTTTATCTTTATGGTTAGTAAGTTTATGGTTTTCATATATGCGTGTGTGTATGTGTGCTTTCACATAAATATGTGCGTCGCGATCGAGCTTGTAAGACCCCAAAAAGACCAGCCGCACATATACAACCAAACATAGGACTGCTGCCCCAAGAAATATGACTACACGTACAAGCCATTAAAAACGCCATTTTCGCAGTGGGGATGAAGAGGGGTAAGGACACAGGTTCTGTGATTGCAACTGCTTGTTCGGTCCGGTTGAGTCTGCTTGTCCATCTCCCCTCTTCTTATCCCTTGAGTATGCACTCCACGACGTCACTTTTGTCTGGCTGAACGTCTACTGAAGTTTACGATCGTATTAAAATCACCTTAAACAACACGCAATGCCGAAATGGTCAGACAGCCCAGCCATTGAAACTGCGACAGGCTATACACACACAAAAACACGCACTTACTGAAACGCATATATGACCCACGACCACGACGAATCTTTTGCCATGCCACACAATGTTGCAATAAGTTCCGCCTGCGAGCAGCAGCAGCGTATCGGCGTCTGCAGCTCCACGTTAAGCCGGATGGACGGACGAAGACTGTCGGTAAAGTTGATTAAACCACGTCAACATAAAAAATTCCAGTTGGCTTGCATTGTGACGGTATTATCAGCTGGCGAAGCCATTACACCAAGTTCAACATATCCATCATAATCAACAAGTACAGGGGCATCGGGATGCGGAAACGGACAATCGATTGCTTGCCTTGTTCAAATGGACGCAAAAGCCTGCAGCTAAAATTGGTAGTTGAAATTAATAAATTTTAACGGTTACGAATTGCCGGGCGGTGAACCATCATCATTCTTTAGGAGCGTTGTCGGAAATCTACATAGGCATCGGCAACGGCATCTGCTCTTTTCAGAGGCGTTGTCCGCTAAGCAATTGTGCACAATTTGGCCCTCAAGGCATGCTGCAACATTGTTGCCAAGTTCCATGCCGAAGATCATGTAAACGATACACACACTTACAAAGTGTGTCTTTCGCTTGACTGCCTGATGCAAACGCAGATTGCTTTAACTTGTGTATGCCAGCTACTAGTTACTCTTTGCTAAGTGGCTACCGTCTTGCACATGTCAAGAGTGGGGCGGGCTCTTCATACATTCTACTTGTATGTAGGTACCTGTACATATTGGCATTGCCTGTGGTGTGAATAATGTGGCAGCGTTGAAAATTGCTGGGACAGACACGCAGGCCGCCGCGACAACAAGGACAACACCCAATTTAAATAGGAAAACAGCTGTAATCCAACGGAAATGTTGAGACTTAACGATCATGCTGCACTAAGCAATACCCTGTAATCATGCTAAATACAAATGTCAACGTATGAAAAAAAAAAAAAAAATGTTCCCATCAGTCCTCTTAAATTAATAGTGCCTTCAGCTGCTTATGCAAACTAAAATATTGAAAGAGAGTTACAAAGTTTAAAAGCCACAACAAAAGCTGTCAAAGTACGCAAGCGTGTTAATTTTGTTTTTATTGGGACACGCTCTAAGAGCCATTTAATCAAACCAGAAATTGTCAGACATAAAATGCAAGATACCTGCACAAAAGCTTCTGATCAAGTTAAGCAGAAAATTTTTAAATAATTGACTCGTAAAATGTATTTTTAGCGAACCACGTCACTTGCGCGGACATTAAGTGTGGACCAAAGGACACCTGCCTGGTCGACCTGCAAACACACCTGCCGCGCTGTGTCTCTTGCCGCTACAAATGCTACCGTAAGCAACAGCGGGTGGTGAGTAATAAATTCTATACAATTAAGTGAAGGATGCATTTTGACTTTACGCACCGTTCTTTATAGCAATTCCGGGCAGATAAAATCTGTGGGCACAATAATCACACATACAACTCGTGGTGCGAAATGCGAAAGGATTCCTGTGCCACAGGCTTCTTCATTGGCGTCCGAGGGACGGGCGCCTGCTAGATCAAATTAGAGAAATCTACTTATAAACCACACTAGCATACTATATATTATATATACCGCATTTCTGTGTAGTTCCAACATCCAAAGATTCTTCTTGTGCGTAACAAGCATATAAACATAAACATTTAGAGATACTCTGATTAAAAAATATGTTCTTAAATCATGATTTTGTCCTATAACGAAATTAGTTATTATCTGAATAATACCAAGATTAAAAAAATGCTTATCTATAGACGAACTATTCTAAAAATAAGATTAAAATTATTTTTGGACTTCTTAAAAGCTTTTACAAATATTTTCGATATGATGAACATATATCTTTTTCCATAATTTTCAGTGTCTACTGTCATAACAGTAGTATCAGAACGTAAAAATATTTTTTAAATCATGGTTCTTACAATAGGGTATTTTAAAAGCTTTTAAATTTTAAGATGTGTGCTCGTGATTTTAGAACATATTCTTTTTATCAGTGTACGTACTATAAATCATATATTCATATGCATATTTTTTAATGTGCACGTAAGAGATCAAAGTATTACAGCGTTTTTGTTTTTTTATCACTATCAAAATTACCATCAATCATTATTTGTAGCAGCGATCACTCAGAAATAAAAAATTAAACGTAATTGCTTATGTAAATTTGTGGCTAGAGAAAACAACATATCTTCAGAGGCTTTTGTATTAAACATAAAACTAATTCATAACTATTTTATACAAACTTGTTGGCTTATACAGCTCGTTCACGATTTGTTAAGAGCTTACAGCTAAGCGAATGTATTTAATTTATTTATTACTCAATATTTAATATATTTTCTTGTATGTAATTTCCAAATCTTATATTTTGCTGAAGAGTGAAGCTACATTAATTAATTGACTGATAGCTTAACTTTATATAGCGACATCTTCTAATAACATACTCTTATCTTTATGACAATTAAATGTATGAGTATTTAAATGTTAATAAAATGTATTTCAAATAACTTACCTATTAATCACTCTCATCCGATAAAGCAAATATATCATTGGCCCTCTGATATCGTGCCTGTGTTATCTTCAAATTGGTCAATTTGCGATTATCCACAGGTCGAGATGCACTTGCCACACCTGGCTCACTGCTGCCGAGTCCAGTAGTTCCCTCATTGGGTACTACATTAATCTACATTATTTAGTTGTAAGAAAATTAAAAAGTGGCATGTAAATGTGTTACAGATGTTTATACTTACGGGAGTAAGCAGACCCTGATTGCTTTTACCCAATGTGTCGCCTTTTTGCCATCCCAGTTTGCTTAGCATTTTAAAACCTTTGTTGGAGCTGGCAATCTCTCTGGAATACAAATCATGTCAATTTAAAAGTACTATAAGACTGACAATCTTATTACTTACGTGTGTACGCATGCCACTTCAGTCTTTTCCTTATCCGTACTGCTTCCCACCTTAGTACGCCTTTGGGCACTGCGATCATTGTAGTTAGAATTTGAATTAGTGTTTGTTTCCAAGAATTCTAAAAGAATAATCAAGCTCTAGATAAATAATACTTCTTATATACTAATTTTATTTTATTCACACTTACTCTCATTCTCAAGACCATACTTCTTTTGCAATTTTTTCAGCTGTTCTTTATGGGACAGAACATTAGTATTGGATGACGTTGCTGTGCATAAAGGCACATTTGTTTCAATCAATAATCCAGGCTCACAAAGTCCACAGGTGCTGTTTCCCTCGTGGACGTGACAGAGTAACTTGGTCTGACCTATGACAATCACACTGCCGTGCACTAGATCCTGAGTCTCACTAGACATCTTAGACTCGGACATACGTTCGCCGTTCAGTATGGTGCCATTACGGGACCCGAGATCACGACATTTGTATATTCCCTGCTTAGTATCATAGTGGAAATTTAAATGGCACTTGCTGACATTTACATCCGGTATGATGACATCGTGTGTCCCTTCGCGTCCCAGGGAACCTCCTTTAAAGGTTATCAAATGCAGGCTTCCAACTGTTAATTCCTGAACATTCGTCTCCTGCACAATGATGCGCAGCGAAGGTGGATATTTCTTGGCAATATCTGCAGTTATTAAGAATTATTTGAAAATTAATCCCATATCGGAGGTATGTGCGATAAAGTTGCGGATTTCTTAAGCACCTTGAAAGCGTCCAGAAGTCTTAAAGACGGGCACACTAGACTCACTGTTACTGGAGATGGAATCTGAACTGGAACTGCTTGAGGATTGCGACAGCTCACCGTCTTCCACATCGTGAGATTTTCGCGCTGTCTTTCGGGTGTCTTCGTTTTTCACATCTTCGTCACTATCCCTGTGACCGCGTCGTTTCTTGGAATTTCGACGATGCTCTTTTTTGTGTTTTTTTTTCTTGCTGTGCTTCTTTTTGGCCTTTCTTTTGCTTTTCTCAGCACGTTCCTTTACTTTTTCCTTCTCAGCTTTTATCTGTTTCAAAGCTTTGATGTCTGTTATAACTCCGCCGTATTCATCAAACTCGACATCAAGGTCCTCATGGGCATCAGCGTCATCGTCAATATTATCAACAGATTTACTCTTGCTTGCCGCAGAATTTGCCTGAAACCAGTGAAAGAAAAGAAATCCGCGTTTTTATCACACATTCTGGGCTACAACTCTTACCTAATGCATTGCTACGCATTCGGTCTATGCTTAGTTTGCGAAATTCTGCCAAAAGGCTACTACTTTCGCATTGATCGAGGCGCTCGCGCTGCGCACACTTTTAATTACAAGGAGGAAAAGAATCATGGTTAATCATATAAAGAACATCAGATAATTATGAAACCAGCACTCACCTGCACTTGAGCCTGCGAATGAAATTCATACGAGTCTTTGGCATGATCATAGCTATAATAACAGCCTGTATTACCATCGTAATAAAGCCCGTATTCCTATATAAAAAGAGAGGCACAGATTTGTTAAGATTTCATGTACTACTACAATAGCAAAGTAGTTCTAAGCATTTGATGCAGGTTCATCGTTAGTGATAACCTCCAAAAGTATCACAACATCAACAAACCTACACTTGCAGTTAAGTTATAAAGATTACGCTGTTGTAAATTAATTACCGCATTATAGTAGTACCCCGTCTTTGGATCATAGTACATGCCTGATGTCGGCTCATAGACGAAATTGTTTAGATTTTCTGCATGTCTAGCAGCTTGGCGCATTTCATCCACGAAGTTAAATGCATCTGTAGCCAAAACTGAAAACCAGATATAAAAATGCCGCATTAAATTGGTCCAGGCAAAAACATAAAGGCAATCAAAAATCGCATCACTATCATGAACAAATGTCACCTCACTTACATCATGATTTACCCGTCCAACCTTTAACGGAAACTGGCGCTAATCAATCGCATAAGCTGAAGGCTCGTTGATTGACGCATTCGCTAGCGATTTACGATTTTAGAGCAGTAAAACTATAATAAAGTGGATTTGTCTAAATCCCCATTGCTTTTATGAACGAATGTACTCCGTTAACAATTAAGTTATTTGATAACAATAAGTTGGTTTAAAATAAACTGGTTAGAAATATTTTAGGTGCTTAAATAGATTTTCTTTGGAAATATTTGGACAAAGCTTAGATGTCTATAATAAACTAAGTTATTTTACAAATAGCACAAGCCACGTTAGGTGAATTTACTTATTAAATTCATTGCAAAATTGCACAGTTTGCACCCGGTATAAAAACAAGCAATAGAACATTATGAGCTAACTCTTATCAGGTGCAGCACAAGCTGATGCTGACAGACGCTCTGAACAGGTGCCTGGTTAGTCGCTACTCATCGCTTGAATTAGTCGGTTAAACATATCCGGAGGCAATATTATGGACGTAGAGGTGCGAGAACTTATGCAACCCTTTGTACTAAGCGATTATCAGGTGCAAGAGGTGTACAGTCGGTTCTGCAACGAGATCGCTAAGGGATTAAAGCGATCTACACACTCACAGGCCAATACAAAATGTTTTCCCACATATGTCCACGAGTTGCCCACTGGCGATGAAATGGGCAAATACCTGGCCCTTGATTTGGGCGGCACAAACTTTCGTGTGCTTCTGGTTTCTCTCAAGGGTCACCATGATGCTACGGTGCAGTCACAGATCTACGCTGTACCCAAGGACCTAATGATTGGACCTGGCGTGGAACTCTTCGATCACATTGCTGAATGTCTTTCCAAATTTGTAGAGAAACACGGGATGCGTAGCGCTTATCTCCCTCTTGGATTTACCTTTTCATTTCCTTGCGTGCAGCTGGGTCTGAAGGAAGCAATGCTGACACGCTGGACTAAGGGGTTCGACTGTCCGGGTGTTGAGGGCGAAGATGTAGGTCGAATGCTACACGAAGCCATTCAACGTCGTGGCGATGCAGATATTGCTGTGGTGGCCATACTTAACGATACAACCGGAACGCTTATGTCATGTGCCCATCGTAATCCCGATTGCCGTGTGGGTGTCATTGTGGGCACCGGGTGCAATGCGTGCTATGTGGAGCTAGTCGATAATGTGGATTTGCTAGATCCACAATTTAAGCAAGGACACAAACACGTCATTATAAATGTCGAGTGGGGCGCTTTTGGAGAGAGTGGGCAACTAGATTTCGTGAGAACGTCGTACGATAAGGAAATCGACCTAAAATCAATCAACCGTTCTGAGCAGATTTTCGAAAAGATGACCTCTGGCATGTACTTGGGAGAGCTAGTGCGACTCGTGCTGTTGCGGGCACTTGAATTGAATGTAATCTTTAAGCTAAGCCCCAAACGTAGAGAATTTGCTGCTGCCTTGGAAGGCAGGCGAGATATCTTTGAAACGAAACACATTTCGGAAATTGAAAGCGATGATTTTCCTGAGTTTATAAATACCCGACGCATTACAAAACAGTTGTTCGGACTAGAGAAGGCCACAATTGAAGACTGCCAAAAGATCAAATATATCTGTGAGTGTATCTCCCGTCGCGCTGCTACTTTGGTAGCGATTGGAGTCAGTGGTTTAATCAACAGAATCAGTGACAGCAGAGTTGTTGTCGGTATTGACGGGTCTGTGTACCGATATCATCCCAAATTCGATGCTTATATACGCGAAACCATGCAAAAGTTGGTCAAATCTGACAAGGAGTTTGATATTATGTTATCAGAGGACGGTTCCGGCCGTGGAGCAGCACTTGTCGCCGCCGTAGCCAGTAAAACCAAATGAAAGTTTAGTAGAATTCATTCTCATTCGTCTTTGAAACGACATAATTTCGCGTGACAATATGTTGTCAAAAAATCGGCGGTGATATGACGGCGGAGCTATGTTGTTACCCCGAATTTACAAATTCATCAAATTATATGATTTTGTAACATAAGATTTCATAAATAAAATTATATTGTTGTATACTCACGTTCATTTGAGACTTGTTCTTCGTTTCCCTTCTGCTCTCTTGACTCCTTCCTTTCTGATTCATCCAGATCTCCATTAGCTGCTTGTGGAGGTCTGTCGCCTTGATACTTCGATTCTTGACTCAGCTGTAATTAAAAGTATATAAAATAAAAATATATATACACGCTTAATAAAGGTTGTTTTTCTCACAAAGTGTTTCAGTTTCTTTTTATATATTGCTATTTTGCTGTCGTATTTCCTGATAATTCCGTGCAATTTTTCAATATACGAGTAAAGTTGCTTTAGCTCGAGCGCCTCCACGTCTTCCATAGATTTTAATTCTATGTAATCGTGTGCCGAGGCTTCCCCATCGGATGGCTCAACGGCACTTGGCTCCGTTGCCGACATGAGTAGATGTAATTTGACGTTTCGGAAGGTAGATCTGGTTTTAAAATTCGAATATTATAAATTGAATGTTAAGAATGTTTGTTTTGCTGATTTTATTTTTAATACATGATGTACACACTGAAATGAGTAAATTTTTGCGTTAGCAGCCAACTTCATGTGAGTCTAATGAGCACAGCTGACTTTACTCTATAGAGTGTGTAACAATATATTTTCTTAGATTATTCTTAAATTTATGCTGACTACAAGTTAAGGAATGAATAAATAATAAATCGATTAATTTAAAGTAAAATAATTTTTTTCTGGCAATATTAAAATAAATTAAATTTTCAATGCGTGGATTATGAAAAACCCATCCGATAGTGTAAAAATTTGTTTTTAGATATCGATGTACTCATTTTAAAAGAAATAGGCACACACTTAATGGCAAAACATATCTTTATTGCTCTTCTTTTGTAAATAAAGTAACTTATGCTAAGACTTCTCACCACTCAACATACCAAACGATATGAGATATATCTGCCAGCCGTCTCTGAGGATCGAATAATTTTAACTACCTGACCACGTTTGAGACCGAAATAGCGAGCTACCGGATCACCGGCTTGGATACGCATCAACATGTTCTCCTTTAACTTGTATCGACTAAGCAGTTCCTGTTTTTCCTCTGCTGTCATAACAACATGCTCTGGCACCAGTTCATGCTCCGTTATATTAATCAACAACTCCGATTCCAGAAACTGCTCAAGTATGTACTTTGGGGCCATGTCTACTAAAGATTGTTTGGCTGACGGCGTCATTCCACCTTGCACCACAACGATAGCGCGATGAATATTCTCCTCCTGCATGCGAGTGCAGTACGTTTTAATGGTTTTGATTCCAATTTTCGGTTCTTCGGGAAAAAAAACAAACATCTGATCGGTGGGATCATCATTGTGGGCCACTAACACGATCAAGTCCGAGCGTGAGGGCCGCTTGTCACTGGGCTTGTCGCCGAACATTTCTTTAAACTGCTCCAATGTCTGGTCTAATTCATCCTGCGTTACAAGGTAACCGCGATCGTGACTTAGCTGCATTATGGTTTTGCGAATTCGCCACAGTTTGTATGTTTCTGCTTCGTCATCCATTGTTTATAAAGATTTAACAAAATTTTAGTCGCACCACGCGGCGTCTCTATTTTAATACAGAATAAATGTGACCAGCCTCACGAAATACCAAATGTTGCTTGTTAATAGTTATCGATTTTTAAAATACTGATAACATGCAAAGCCCTCTGTTAAAGTGTTATATAATATTCAGACCTGTATTTACCAACATTGGGAAAACAACCACCCTCCAATTGCGCGGGTAATATTTAAATTCAAAATACTTCACTATTATCGCCATTATTGTAGCTTTTACACATTACTTACATGAGCAAAAGTATTGATTAGCCTCGCTGACAGGAAATAAAGATGAATTCTTGGCGCACGTTTCGTGACCGCATATATAATGAACTCACTGTATTTTTCAATATTTTACGTGGAGCATTCAATTATGGCCCAGACGACAGCTCTTACACATACATTAACACCTCAACATTTACGCACACACATACAATATATGCTACTGTTACCTGTCGTTTTTGGAGACGGTTGCTTACCCAGAATCGAAATATGTCAATGTGTATACCCTCAAGCCACATTTATTCAAATAGTTACTTATTTGGTATTGTAAAAATAAAAAAATTCTTTTAATTGTAATGTGTGCGCTCTGAAGTATCATTATATACGAGGTATTTCCAAGTTGGAGCCTGGAATTATTTACTTTCGGATTAGGGTATCCCATAATTTCAATTGTCACTGGATGACTTTTGGTATTGAGCTCACTCGTCTCACGTTCGGCGAAGCCAATACTTCTAATGTCACCTCAAATGATTGACACTTTTTCAAATGGGATACTTTCTGCAATATGCTTTTTTGAAATATACACGTTTGTTCAATGTTTTGGAAAACTACAAACTACGTGGAAAATATGCATGAGAATTGCTTTTAGTAAGAGTATTAAAGGTAACGTCAAATTATGTAAGAAAACAAACAACTTACTTTAATTATTGTTGGACTCTTAAACCATTCTAAATGATTTTAGAGTTTGAGTATTCCTGACAACTTTGAAATTGTACTTAATAGATAATATTTAATTAATCAAAAAATAAATATTCATTTGCCGACATTCCAAGTGAAACTCTTTTACAGTAAATTTTCCATATAGTCGATATGAAAAATAAACTATGTACGCACAAACACATATACTCATAGATAAAAAAAGGTTTGAAAGGAATGGAAATCTAATAAAAATCCACTTTGTGCAAGTATGAAAAATGACGATGAATTTCATTATAAATGCAAAAATATATTGTGGCCAGCGAGATAAAAGTACTACTTAGTAAACGCAGTCTCGTCATCATGAGCATCGTCATCATCATCAACAACAGCAGCAGCAGCAGCATAAACGCTGGACAACGTCAGTAAATCTGATCAAAATCATTGATGCAAGAAGCATAAGGAAGTTGCTTCGTGGAAACGCTGAACGTGGTGCATCTTTTAGTGACGCAAAGTTTTAGCTAAGCTGTTGATAACATTGATGATGATAGCGAAAAGAAGGATGAACAAGGAAAAAATAGATAACCGCAATGATAATGTTTGGAGCCACAGTCAGGTAAGCGCCAGCCAATTGCCAAGGCTAAAGGCTTCTGAGGACATTGAAGATAACGGACAGACGGGTAAGTTGCGTGCTCTGCGTTGACAATATTTGAATATTTGACTCAATTGGAATTTGATTCTGTACCCTCTAATCAAAAATGATTAAATCGAAATTCGATAGGTTCACCACCTAAGCCTTAGTGATTTTTATTCTGAACGAGTAAGACGTAAAAGAGGACTGTAAACATTTATTAAATATATCTAAAAAATTACACAGGTACAGGTTATACCGTATTGATTCGCACGCTTGTTCACAGTTATTGCATTTAGTTTCAAGGGCGATGAGCCTTAAATATAGTCATTGAATGAAGTCATCCCACCACCTGGGCGTTGTCAAGGCATTGCATAATTATGTGTCCGGCACAGCTGACTTCAAAGTCTCCAGGCAATCACTAGACGAAATAAGTTAAATGTGGTAGTCTCGCAGTTTAAAAATCAACGGAAAACACGACGCTGCATACGATGTGCTCAAACTCAAACTTGTACCTATGTTTAGATTTGCAACTGCTACGCAATTATTTGTATAGGAATTTAAATTGAATGTCAGACTGTTTGTTTCCATTGAAGAAAAGAGACAACAAGTACGCTCCCACACACTGCTGACTGATTAGGAAACGGTTTGAGGCTCCAAGTCAGCTGCGGGACTTCTTCATGCACATGTGTATGTACTATATGGATAAAAGATTCTTCTGTTCGTCTGCTGTGAAATTCCAAATTTGTTTTATTTGATTTCTGTGCTTCCTTCGCTCGTTTTCTTGCTCTGGTGCTCTCAGCATATTTCTCTTTTTATGCAAAATATAGTATGTACATATGTACGAATGCGAATACGAATACGAATACGAACACGAATGCGAATGTAATATACGTTTGTATATGTGCACTTACTTATACATGTATGCTATGAATGCCACGCCTACCTACCTACATCTCTTCTGGTGCCTGTGGGTCGCCTTTATCTGAATATCGTGTCACATGTCGCACGCAGTTAGTCGTAACACCCACACTCACACCCATTCCCTTCCCACTTTCCTCCACTTATCTACCCCTCCCCTCCTTTTTCTTTTACCCTCACTCCCACATCACTGCCCCGTCCGACATAGTCCTCGTTGTTATTGTAATTGTTGTAAATGTCGCCAGCGACAATATCACATTTGCATATTTTTGTGCAAACACACGGCGGCCTCCACCTCCACCATCACACCCCGGACCCAGCTCCACTCCTATATTCCGTCCAACGATGAGAGTGTGTGCATTTTTACTTAATTTTATTTGTATTGGATTTGCGCTGATGTCTCCTTGAAGCTCACTTCTTGTATCTGTAGCTTCTGCTGCTGCTGCTGTTGCTACTGCTTCTGCTGCGTTTTGGAATTTTACAATTTTCACAATAAATTTTAATTCAATTTACTGTTAAGTTCACACAACTAAACAGACGCGGAAGTGCACATTCTGGCATGACAATCGTCCTTTGGCAGCGCGGACTCGACAGAGTCTGCAGCTGGAATTGAAATTTGAGCTAGAGAGCTGGTTATCTAGATAACAGCTACAGTGGAAATTTCTTTATTTAATTTTGCGGATAAAATCTGATTGTCTTTTTTATTGCAATTTATATTTTTCATACAACCTACATTGGAAATATTCAATGTCACTTTCACCGTTTTCTACAACTTCTAGAATCTTTGAAAAATAAACATATAATTTTATTCATATATACACATATATTCATTTTAAAATACCTGAAATTAACTCTAATTTTTTTATTTTGTTCTAATATAATAAATTGTATATATTTGTACATTCTGCAACATTTAAGTAGTTTTATTAAGTTTTAGTATTCGAAGTAACCACTGTACTGTGGTTTTCTAAGTCGTTGTGTGGTTGCCTCAGCTACTGTACTGTCGCTGGCTTTAAAGCTATCTCTGGATTCCAGAGCTGCCATTTTAGCTATTTGATATAAGTTCGTGCATCTATCTATTGCAGCGAGATCCAAAGACATGGAATGAATGTAAGAAAGAAAGACACATTTAGCTATTTCTGGCTGTTTCTTTTTGTCGATCTAGTTACTTTGTTAACACAGTTGGGTTCCGCGAGTTGGAGGAGTTTATGCGGCATGTCGCAGCAGCACACAGTGGTGCAGTGCCGCAAAGTAGGCAATAATTTGTGTACATTATGGTAATGTCGGACGCGCATGGGCAGCCATTTTGATTGTCTACCGTCTTACGTTGTTGCCGCTTATCTCAGATTTAAGTGAATTGAATGTTTGCGCGCAGCTGTAAGATCGAGTCGTATGATTATACAACGAAACTCATTTGAATTTGTTGTCAAAATTGCCTGTCGTTATTGGATGTTTTTTGCTGATTTTATAATAGGAAGAAATAAAATGGCCACTGCAGCGGTGGAATCTCAGCATGCGCAAATGACGTTGGTGTAAGTATGAAGTCCAAGGAGCAATTATCAGTTATTTAAAAATATCTTCATGTTCCTGACAGGCAATCCAGTTCATCGTATTACTACTACGATCCCTATGAGAAACGCACAGTTGAAGTGCCCCTGAAGTGAGCTTTGCCAAAGGTCAGTGCTGTGCTGCCAATAATTAACTGACTTCGTTCTCTTCAAATAGCAACATAGATGCCTTCATATCGCTTCTAAAGTGTGTGATGGGCACAGGAATTCTCGCCATGCCTTTGGCCATTCGTTACTCTGGCATTGTGGTCGGAGTACTATTCTCGGTGTTACTAATGCTTTTTCTCACCTATTGCATTCATTTGCTGGTGTGTATTTGCTGCCGTTGCCTTTGCACGGTCCAATTTGAATTATTTGCATTTAGCTTTACTGCACAGATCAATGGCATGACCGAGTGCTGTCGACGTATTCATGTGCCACAGGTATCGATGCCGGAAGCTGTACAGATTGCCTATCAATTGGGTCCCGGATGCGTGCATTGTTTTGCCCACGTGGCTGGATTTTTAACCAGTTGTGTGTTGGTTATTGGTCAGTTTGGCCTTTGTTGCGTCTATATTGTTTTCGTGGCCAAGAACTTTAAGGAAATTGGTGACTATTACTGGAAGGACTATAACGAGCGTTACTATGTCGTCGGTGTTTGTCTGCTTCAGCTGCCGTTCTTTATGATTCGTAAACTGAAATACCTAGTACCTCTGAATCTCATCTCGAACTTAATGCTCTACGTGGGCTTCATTTGTATTATGTATTATCTGGTTAGGGGACTGCCGAGGCCAGAGGACCGTGAAATGTTTAAACCACCTGCAGATTGGATGCTTTTCTTTGGTATTGCTGCGTTCTCACTTACAGCTGTGGGTTCGGTGCGTTAAGGCATTGTCCTTAAATAGTTGTTTTATCTCACATTTCAACCTAATTAGATGCTTGTCGTAGAGGCTAACATGGAACATCCCGAAAACTATCTAGGATTTTGTGGTGTGCTTAACATGGCTGTTTTTTTCATATTGTTCACAAACATATTTTTTGGCGTCATGGGTTATTGGCG
This sequence comes from Drosophila parthenogenetica, assembly GCA_035047505.1. NCBI lineage: Eukaryota > Metazoa > Arthropoda > Insecta > Diptera > Drosophilidae > Drosophila > Drosophila parthenogenetica. The sequence continues at coordinate 9,728,173 of JAWNPM010000087.1, forward strand.
ATTTGGTGAGAAGGTGGAAGCCAGCATTACACTTAATATACCGCAGAATGAGGTGTTAGTAGAAAAGTTTCTTAAATAGCTTTATGATTATATCAATCTTCACATATACTCCTCTCAGACTTTCACAGATCATCAAAATAGCAATAGCCCTTGGTATTTTCCTTAGCTATCCTCTAAATGGGTTTGTGGTTATTACAGTCGTCTTCAAGGACTACGGCGATGGACCAGCTCCTAAGTATCATTATTCGATGGAATTTGTCGTTAGAATTTGTTTTCTGCTTCTAACTGGTAAGTAAGACTGTAATTAACTCGACAACAAAAATTCTGCAACAGATTTTTTTAGGCATTGTATCAGTTGTGGTTCCAAACTTAGCCGCTTTAACTCAATTGGAGGGAGCGTTTTCCCTGTGCACTTTAAATCTCATTTGTCCAGCTCTTATTGACATGTTTATTAACTATGAACCCGGTTATGGTAAATTACGCTGGAAATTAGTACGTGACATTGTGCTTATATTAATTGGTGTCACATTTGGCATTTTCGGATGCACTGTGGCCATCAGTCAGCTAGTAGATGATTTCCGAGGGACAGTTCAAACAATTAAACTTTAAATGCAACTTCCAAAGGCTGTCCTTAATTGTTGAATATTTAGCAGACAAAGCTTGCGCTTGTGTTCTTTTACTTTAAAGTATTTCAGTATGTTGTTTGCTGGCTTATGTTTTAATTAATTGCCAGCAAGTGTTGTCCAGCTAATCCATTGTTGATTACCAATTTATATAAATTCAAAGTCTCCGTGCTACTGTATCTATTTTATTTGTATGGATAAATTATTGAAAATGTGACTGTATTAAATATTCAAGCCTATTAAAATAATTGAAAATAAAGTTTTGTTTTAAAACTGTTTTGTTAACTACAAATTGTGCCTTTAACAGAGTGGGTGCTAGTCTTGCATTCCCATTAGATTGGAGCATCTTGTGTTGCTGGGATTAATTACGGGCCTTTTTGGTGCACGTAACCTGATCAAGTGCACAAATCATTTAAAATAAAACCTAAAAAGCTATAATCAAATGCAGACAGACAATAAGTGAGTCAGTGAGTCCGTTAGCCAGTTAGTCGAAAGCCAACGAGCCACAGCAATTGCGCTGAGTCCTTTGCGATTCTAAAATTGAATTCCTTGCTACAACGAAGCCCAAACACAAAACTTATAGCTAAACTTCGTTGCTGTTCTGTATTCCTCGACCCAGTCCTATAGACTAAAAGACAAATACAAACACGAATACAAATACGAAAGCGAAAACGAATAAGAATAAAAATACGTACACGTAAACGAATTCGTCTACGTACGCTGGGAGACGTCTTGCTGTTGTGTTCCTGGTAGGGCAAGTATTGCATATATAGTATTTATATATGTATAAGTAGGCAGACGTAAAGCTACTGCCGACGCCGACTGTTGACTGCGGCAGTGTAAATAGCAGTGCACGGAAAAATACAATAAAAAGATCCTAAAATAAAACAAATAGAAAGTAAGTTAGGAAACAAGATGCGAAAATAGCAAAGCTGCTCTTCGAGAAAATGCATGACGATAGCAGCGACCACTGCACCAAACACACAAAACACAATTTTCATTTTTCAAATAGGAATACGAGAAGAGAAAAGAAATCTTGAAGCTGACTGCACCAAACACACAAAACACAATTTTCATTTTTCAAATAGGAATACGAGAAGAGAAAAGAAATCTTGAAGCTGACTGCGACAGCAGTAAAGGGAAATAATGGTGAACGTTGAGTGGAGAGTTAGGGCACGGGGCATTGGGAACACGGAAAGTATAACTAAAGCTTTGACTGTTGTCCTTAGGCCAGATTTTTGCAGACATGTTGCTTAAAACTTAATTTACAATCAGTGCAGTGGGCCTCATTCAGAGGAAATCAGCTAAACAAGCGCCAAACAAATGAGATCATGTCTGGGACCTAAAAGAATGCAGAAAACACGGTGGTGCCAGAAGCTGAAAGTCGATGCTACGATTATCTGCTTTGGTCAAAGTGCTGCTAATTCTGGCTCGTTATTTTCGATATTTTCTTTATTTACGGTTTTCTCAAATTGTCAGATACTTTTCCATTGACAAAGGGAACGTTATCAGTGTCCCAAATGGAATTCATCAAACGAAGCTCATATTGACTGCATTCTTTCTATCAAAAATTTAATTCTTTCAGTGAAATACTGAAAAAATTAGCGATATACAATCAAAGTATAAAAACAATTTTTTAAGAATGTGAATAGAACTGTTATTTGCTTTGCTACCTCCAAGCTTGTAATGTTTAAAAAAATTTCATGTGCTTCATCAATTAGATACAAATAAATTGGGAAGATGACATATTTTGACAGGTAAAACTTTTTTATCAGCTTTATTGCTATTAAACAACTTAGTAAATACAAATTCTAATGTGGTTGACTCATTTTATGTCAACAGAGTTAGGCACGTTTCATTTGTGCCTTTTAACATTTATTTACTTGGCTTTCGTTGTCAGACTTGTATTTGTTTTGGCCACACATCCTTTGGCTGGGGAATCGTATTCGGATTTGAAGCCGGCTTACTTCATTATTGATTTCAGTCACTGTCAAGTGAAAACGCCTAAATGCTGCTGTGGATGTGTTTTGCATGTTAAAAGGAATTGGAATTTCACATTTTATTCAGTTTGTTTGGAAAAGGGGAAAAAATTAAATAGAAAGCGGTGCAGAAAATTGTCACAGCATTGAGAACTCTAGAGTTATTTCAAGTATTTACTTATTTATTTCTTTTTGGAATGAAATTCACTTGAGTATTTTCAAGTTGCATCCACAAAACGACAGCCTCAAGTCACAAATACATACATGCATACTCTCTAAGTTTTTGTGCTTCGTATTCTTTCTCTTTGTTTTGGAGGTCCGGACATGTGCAATTTGAAATGTTTAGTCCGTCAGAAGGACAACGGACGTGAAATAATGCTAGTCTGCTGCAGGAATCGCTGGATTTGCTTACTGCCATTCATCTTGACGAGCTTCTCTCAAGCATTTGCCTTTGTTTTGCGGCATGCGATTTGTAGATTTTTCTACTAAAACGCTTTAGCATTAGACTATCGACAAATAATATAAAGAGAAAGGATCAGAGTTGGAGACTCAGCTCAGAATGCAGGACAACCGGTCAACATTGTGCCAGCTGAAAAGTTTGCATTCTGTTACAAATATGTGTACAATGCAATGCATACAAAGCATCAGTAGAGTGAGTTGAATGAGTTGGATGAGCAGGCCAAGGATAAGGTAAAGAAAATCGTTTTGGTTAAGTCATAGTCGAGACATAGACCTAAGAGTTCTGAGTTGTATTGAATGCCAGGACTTCAGCACTTTGACTTGAAGTACTGGAACTGAAGATTGCTGGTATTATAAAAATGATTGCAACACCAAACAGTTTGTAAATCACTATAGTCAACTCAACTTTTCTTTGTTTGCTTATTTGCATCCCCAGCAGGCGGTATCCAATCTGCATGTACAGCTTTAAGATACACTGTTTGAAAAGCTGGGCACAATCAGAATAACACTTGCACTTGCAGTAGAAACAAAGGCCAAATTAACTGGCCATGTAACTAATTAAGTGTGTGAATTCCAATCAACTCAAGGCTCTCACTCTTTGTTGGTTTGTGCTTCTGTCTCTCTTTCATGAGCTGTTTATTGCCTCGTCTAATGAACAAACTAATTGCATCGGCAACTGCAAAAGTAATCAAAGAAGTAGCCAGCAACAAACTCAACCCAAGCCATATCAACCTAACCAAACCAAGTGCTGGCTCTTCAGTCTCGAGCAAAAAGGCAATAATAACAAAACTTTGCTTAAGAATTTTGAAAATGTTGCACAAATATGCGCAAAATGCAGGAAATATGCTTGGATAGGGCCATCTCACATGCCCGAACTCCAAATACTGAACACCATAGAGACCGGAGAAAAACTAAGCTCAAGTGTTGTTGCCGCTGGCTTATATCAATAATTGCCGAAAGCAAATTGGAAAAGTTATGCGCCTGCAGTTAATGCGAGAGCAGTAGAAAAAATCGCAGTCCATAACAACAGCAACGGCAACGGAAGTTACTCATGAAATTGTAGGTGCAGGATACACGTACATGTATTTGAATACATTTGCTATTTTACCTTCTAATAGACATTTTTGGGAAATAAATAAATAAAAAAATTGATTACCCGAAGTTTCTATTAAAAAATTAACAATTTATCAATCCAGCTATTTAAGACAGCCCTTTAATGTACATAAATTAAATATCCTCATATTTAATTTTAATTAATTGTCTCATTTTTATGGGCAATGCTAAAGAAAATTTCTTCAAATAATTAAAAACAAGTCGGTACTGCTTTTTTTCAACTGTGTCTCATTTCAGAATATTGAAAAATATCTTTAAGCATTCAACGGTAATGCTTTTTTGTAATTGGTTCATATTTCATTATGAGTTTTATGTAAGTGTACTATGGCTTCGTTGTGCATTAAAAGCATTTTCCCCAGGAACTTGTTTTGTTTTAATTTTGTTGCAACTTTTACTCCCAACTTCTCCAGGCAACATCAGTTTCTGAAGTCGCTCTTCAAGTATCGACATTGGCATCAATTTGATTTTGTTTGCCTTCGACTACTTTGCATTATTAAAACTGCGGCTAAACTTTTCAAGCAGAAAACTTTGAGCATTTTTGGCAATGGCAATGAACACAAATATTTGGCTAAGCGGTTTATGCAGCTCATTGGATTGATATTCTGAATTAGTTCTTGTAACAATGACGTGCTAAGACAAATTAGTAAGCAGTATGCTGCAGAGAGAAACACGCTCCTGGACTAATATGAAACTTGGTTGAATTGAAATTAACACTTCCCATTTCTTAGTGAAACAATCTTGAAGTAAAAAAAGATCAGAGATTTGGTAAGAGTTGGAGCACTGAGACTTTGGCTACTTAATGTCAAGCTGCTTACCATTTCAGAGTGACAGTGGGTTAGTAGCCAGTTGCACTTTGACTTGATCTGAAAACCAAAATGAATTCGGCTGTCTGGATATGGCATCTATTATAGGAGGTTTTCCATACTTCAGGGCAAACTTTTAATGCTCTTAACGTCGATGTCTAACCGCCCGCTCAGCGTTATATGTATGTATTATGTGTGTGTGTGTGTTTGTGGGTGAGTGAGTGGGTGCTTCGGTGTGTGTAGAGATTTGTCGTCTCCAAAAGTAAGCGCCATATATTCGTACTTATTTCATCAGCGCATTGACAGGCGTTGTGCAAGTTTTGACATGTCTGTCTTGTAAGACGTTGAAAGTAGTTTTATGTCCAAAATTGTTCGAATTCATGTTCTGTGCCAACTCTGTAATTGTCTGTTTATCTGACAAACATGGAGTCTATTTTGCGCTGCTTTAAAATCAGTTCCGCATTTCCTTTTCCTATGGGTTAGCCAATATTTTGGTCACAAATTTATGTCGCTGTAAATCAAATGAATAGTACAAGCTGCTGGCCAGGCTCGTTGATATGTTGAGCATATCAAAAGATTCATTTTTTGATTTATGAATATCAGCAACAATTCGATAACCAACTTCATAATGGCGGATGGACTGGGCTTTACGTAATTGCATTAAATGGAATGGAACCGAACCCATCATGAAATAAAAGGGAAGAGCTTCACAGTTGAAGAAATGACCGTGAAAAAAGTCGCTGTGTGTTCAACATCAGCGCACAAAATTCCAATTTATTTTAATTGATTTATTAATGATTGAAATGTTGCATAAATAAATGTGTGCTGTTCTCATCTTTTATTTATCTCTTTCTGTTCGTACTATTGCTTTTGCCTTCCTCTTTGGGTCTAAAGTACTTCAATTGTTATTTCAAAAGGATTGAATTATTTAAAGATAATAATTGAATGACTTCCGTTAAAGCTCATGTTACACATCTAGCATAAAACCTATTTCGGCACCGATTTTATGTGTGTTTTTACTTTTTTATTTGTTCTAGTACCAAATCAGTCGAAAATAACTAATTTGTATGGGAAAAGTTGCTTATTTTATTGGAAAATGGGCACAATGATGAGTACGCTGTCTTTTACAGCTGGTTTACTCGACAGTAGCCTTTCTTTCTAGTTTTAAGTGTCTACAATAGGTCTCAAGATTAGTCCTAATTATGTGATTTCCGCCTTAACGCTAAGTCTTTGTGGCAGGTCATAAATGAGTTAAATTCAATAAAATTTACATTTAACCACAAAAACAACTCAAGTTTCTCAGCCGACGACAAAAATGGAAAAAAGAGAGTTATAAAGTTAAGATAAAAGTTTTTATAAAGGGATGAGACTGGAACTGAGACCAGAATGTGGTGTTGGATACGGGGTTTTGGGCGCTTCTTGCAGACGCAGAGACTTATGTAAATTGAAATTCAAGCGCACAAAACAGCAGCACAAACAACAGAGAAAACAGCAGAAAAACTGCCGGTAGTTATAAAGAATTTTCATTCATTTCGTATTACGCTGTATGAGTGACAAAATGGCGGCGTTTGGCCGTAAGCCATAATTGAAGGAAAGGGTTATGGGGAAAAAGAAAGGCGGATAAGCGACAAGTGGCAAGAGGGGACTCGGTCTGGGTTTTGGGCCAATTGGCTGGGTTTGTCGTGAGCCGACTGCCATGGACCAAAATTCAATTTCATGCCGCGTGACACAAAGACAAAGGCAGTCAGCAGCATGGATGATAGACAGTTCTCAGCTTCCAGTTTCCAGTTCAGAGTTCTCAGTTCCTTGTTCGCAGATTACTAATTCCCATACAGCAGTGGGAGCAGCTGGACCACCAACGTCGTCAAGTTGACATTCAAAAATGTGCGCACTTCGCTCAAAAGAATTTCAAATTAGCCACTTTTGCTCAACAATTGGTAAAGGGCGACAAATTAAAAACGTTAGGGCAAATGCCTTTTTTCAGAAAGGATGGTTTGGATGAAAGTCGAGAGTACCAGCGACAATTTAAAGTCAAGTGCGAATATTGAGCAAAATAATTGCCGCGCAAACTGCACTCGAAATGCAGATAAGTGGACTGTGACGATGCTTTGTGGGCTACCTTCGATCGACCATTAGCGTCATTTACTCAAATCAACGTAGGATAACTACTTCTGTATGAATGTCTACACTTTGGAGATAGTCGAACACACACAGATACAAACACATATATTGGAGTGGGAGTTGAGTTTCAACATTTTGTTGTAGCTGAAGCATCTGCTTACCAACGCTTCACCATCAACTAAGTGCCACAATTGCAATAGAAAAGCGAAAACGCAAAAACCAATTGAGAACACGGTTTATCCATGACCGGACCCTACAAGCAACCACAGTGTTAACCAAGTTAATGGTCATTTGAGTAAACCACATGGAGCAGGGGTGCCACATTGTAACTCCAAGAGTTTTGAACTTACAAATTAAAATGCGTACTGTCTTCAATTGCAGTTTCACCTGTTTGGATTAGGTCTAATAGGGCGTTAAATCTCATAAGTAAAGCCCCGAAAATCCCAGTATGTGCGCATTTATACAACTACGCGTCTTGTTTGGATTAAAATGTTTGATTTTCGAGTTGGTTTTTCGCCAGATTCACACTTTCAGAGCATATTTGCTTCCGTATTTGTTGCCTTCGTGCTGTGCTGCTTGATTTTGGGCCTAGCGTAAAGAAATTAAACCACATAGAATGTGCGGCAAACCAGCAAAATGCTAAAGTCAAGTCGAGGGATCGATAAGCAAGAGCCGAGAAAAATGTAAATAAAGGGGCCGTATTGGTTAGTAACCGCAAAATCTCATCACGTTGCGCAAATACTGCCGCGTGCTAGGCTGGCGTTCAAGTGTAGATTAAAAAATGGCCACAAATAACTCTAGGCGTTCTCAGAGAAAAAAAAGAATTAAAGTTGAATAAGCCGACTGTAAAAGTCCCCGTAATATCAAAAAATCAATTTCACCAGTAGTTTCCCGGCTTATCACGGTAAAAGTTTTGAGATTCATTCGTTTATTTAGACAAAGCTGTGTCGACGCGCTTGTTAATATCGATTAAGAAGATGTATTGCCTGTTTTGCAGATTTTTTTCTGACAAATCAAGTAGACCTCTCTACTTTCTTTGCGTAAAAGGTGATAAGATAGGGAAGGAAGGGCCGGAGACACTGAGGCAGGAATGTGGGCTAGGCGTGGCAACGAATTCACACTTCAAAATCGATTATGTTGCCACGCCTACATCGTGCGTAAAACTCCTGCTAACTCACGTACAACCAATCGACAATTCCTGATTGCCAATTGTGAATTCGGCGTTTGTGCGCGTGTTTACGAGTCTAAAGTTCTGCTTGTGAACATTAAATTTCTCAGTTGAGTTCTATTCGTCTCATTGAAGAAGTGAATACTTTTAGTGTGTAATTAGCAATGGCAGCGTAGACTATTTTTGCCATTTCACGGCAGTCAAATGATAAAATGAGCTGCCAACTGAGTTGCTCGGCTCCCATATGGAGCATGGAGCATGAAATTTCAATCATTAGTCATAAGGCACAGAGTGGTGTGCTGAGAGCAACAGCCCCGAAGACAAGAGACGACAGCGGAATTTCTTCATTTACACAAGCATAGTCAACGTTCCTGTCGTGTCGACATTGCTGACAGGACACCAGTAAAAGCCGAGTTGTGGTTGTGGTCGCGGTAGCGTTTCTGCGGATAGATTTGCTACGCTGGCAGAGCATCATCAAACTGGCAGCTGTTGATGTTAGTGCTGATTTTGTTGTTGCCTGTGCTGCTGTTGCCTTGTGGTGGCTGCTTCAATGAGTTCCATGCAAATAATTGCAGACATTTGTGGCCTGGTCCTACGCCTGCTTATTGTTTTAATTAAGAAATTTTAGCTTGGGGTCTATTAAAATCTGGTAAAGTTGAAGCAGTAGTCGCTGCAGGCTGCTTCAGTCGCTCCTGGCTACTAGATGCAAGACATTCATTTTCAGACTGTCAGCAAGCTTTCTGCTGCTTAGGAATGCGCTCTGGTTCTCATTCCTTTGCGAATCCTCATTCTTACTGTTTCTTCATTTAAACCAAAACAACTCCAATGCTAGCTTAGGCTTGCGTCAATTCGTCTTGTGGCCTCTGATGGTTAATGAGTTATGTCAAAGGAAAACAATGTTTGTTACTTCATTTATATGCCATTATTATTTTTGTTGTCGTGGTTGTATCCATTCTTCATGTGCCCTTCTGTTTCTATTCCGTTTTTCCTTTACTATAAACAACAACTATCTTCCCATTATGTTGCTTGTTATTTGCTCTGCTGCTTTTCTTCGTCCTTCTGATGTTCCTTTTGCTTCAATTCAACTTCCGCTTCTGCTTCTCCTTCATCTCATTTTCTTCTCCTTTCGCTGGTAGTAAGTCTTGCACTGTTACAGCACTCAGTTGCATTTTCTTATTGCTGAAACTTTTTATGCGGTTCCAGTGTTCTACGATTATGATTGTATTTCGTCATGTCACTATTATTTGCTATTTCTCGGTTCAACTTTTGCCCTGAAACTTTTTTTACTTGTTCAACTTCTTGAACACTGAATTTAATTTACGAAAAATGCATTACTGATATACTTTCATTGCTTTCATTCCTTTCATTGTTTCTCTACTTCTTGGAAATGCTAATATATCGTACACGCAAATTTAATATAAGAAATGTTTGTACATTTGTAGTCAATGAGACAAACTTTGTTAAGTGTGTTAATAAAATGTTATTCTTAAGCATTAAACAAAATTTTCTGCCAATTATTTTTATTCTTTAACATTACTGAACTGCATTGCGTATACGCAACATACGTTCACTCGACAACAGAATTTTGTTTGCAATGGAGTTCAAATAAATATACTTTGTACTTTCTTCACTTAATTTCTGACTAAGTAGGAGTTTAACTACTTTTAAGTCACACAGTATGGTTAAGCTCGAAATTGAGCGGCACAAAAATACAAACAATAGGAGGCAAGCACAGTCAATCACAGTCAAAGGCGGCAAGCGCAGTTTATCAAATTAACTCTGTTTGCAGGAACACCTTTTTTGGCGATAGGGGTTGTTGGAAGAACGTACAATAAACATGTGCGTGTTGTTACGTTTTGTGTGTGTGGAACGAAGTCGTCTAATGATAAATTGCAATAAAACATTTGTGATCCTGAAAAATACAAATAAAAGGCGAACCAACAAATATGATAAATGACATTATGCGCAATGCTCTTGAGCTTTTATGCTCTACTCTCTTCTTTGGTCTGGTTGGTGGCTGCTTCTCAACTCTGGATCTCTCACTTAGCAGTCGCATAACCACGAGCGTCTTGGTAGCTGGAGTTCCAGATACTTAGTTTCCTGCTTGCATCACTGTTTTTTGTAGTCTGACTTGGCTGGTTCGTAGTAGATATTTCCTTTTGTATGTCATGCTTTTGGGTTTGACTTTTTTCACAATGGAAACACGTACATTTCTCAAGCGTACGTGATGTCGAGTATTCATCAAGCATATTCGTTTGTTATGCTGATGTTAATACTCCCAACCATACCCATACCTATACACATACACATACACATACCCATACATAGAGACTCATCGTCTTCCTCTGACAGCATCCGCGTAATGAAAACATTGTCGTATCTCACCATAGACGTAGCCAAAGTCAGTCGTTTTCTTCAGTGGATGTGTAAGTATTTGTTGTTGATTATTATTTTCAGTATGAGCTCCTTTTTTGTAGCTTTTTACCACACTAGATACAAAGTCCATCAGTTATTTCACATCCCACTTGAAGATTCGAAATTATAGAAGTTACATAAAATCTAGAAGAGTCAACTTTTTGTTTCACTGTTTTCTAGATTCAAATTGCAACCTTTAGAAATGATTTTAATAACTGTAAGTCAATATTAGTCTACAAATTATTTTAAGTGAGGACTGTAACAGAATTGACTTCGCAACAGCTAACAGAACTGTTCATGTTACTGTTATACACTTAACATTTTATGGGAACTTTTTAAGGAGCGCGCTCGCTGTTTCTCTTATACTTCGTGTATCCCTTTTCAGGCTCTCACGAGGAGAAAATAAAATGTTGATTTTAAAAGTTCTTTGTTTGCGACCACGTTGTTATATTGGAGCTGCTTCATTTATAGTTTTAAATAAACTGGCCATATCGATAGCAGTTGTGAAATTTTGAATCAATTATGTTTTATTAACTGTTGTAAACGTATCATCAGGAAATCAGACAGTTAACAGTTTTTTTTCATTCCATCTTGGTTCTGTAGTTCTGACAACGGCTTCAAAATAAAACTATAAGTAAATTTATGTATGTAATGTATGTGTGCATGTGTAAATATGCAGATTGAATTCTTTTGTGATATAGTGAAACTGTGTGTTTTTGTGTCTGTCTCGATATCTATCTGTTTCCGTATCATTAGCATGCATGCCTGCACTGTCGTTCTATGGTGGTCTAGTCATGCCCATACATAATTCCAGAGTGTTCTGGCTAATGTGTCCTTAATAGCGACATCATCGCCGCTCGCTTGCTTTCGCCATGAGACTTACAAATGGAATTAAGTGTGCTAAAAACGGAAGCCTGTGAAATAAAAAATTAGTGAAGCTCTGTGAAAGTGCAAAGAAATTAACGCTTTCAGTCAGTGATGCTTTTACGCTATGATGATCCCTGGCCATGAGTCCGTTACACTCCTATCCGTTAATCTTATTTGCACATTGTAAAATGCAAATTCTTTCGGTTGGAGTGACATTAAAGAGTTGATCAAATATATATTTTTTCTCGTGATAAATTTTACAAAAATTATATCTCTTGACCGACCATTACAGAGCATCCTTGTAACAGTTTTGTTCACGCGTGCCCAATATAGTGCATGTATTTATGTAAGTACGTATGCACATTCGTCTGCCAACTTTTATGGCCGACACACGCACAGAAGCCACAACTGACTTTAGTAAAATTTACAAGCTGTCAATAATTTATTCGCCGCCAAAACTCTAAAGCAAAAGTGCTTAAAATTGGCAGTGGCTGTATTCTAGGTTATATTGCTTTTGTTGTTGTAGCTTCTATATGTGGGGTGTTTGCTGGGTGTGTAGTTAGCGGTAACGGTAATTGTAGCGGCATCAATTTCATGTACATAAATATTCATATGCGGCATTTTATCAGACGCAAACGACAACGGATGAAGTTGGAGCTAGTGCAGATACAAGTCTAGAAAATAGAAAATAGGCGTGGTCATGGCTGCGGAATCGCTGCGGCCGTATGTTCGTACTGTGAGGCTTTGCATGTGTTAATTTGACGGCGCAGGATTTATTTAATTTTCGGTTTAGGTAGTAGACAAAAGGAGGCATCCCTGAAAGTCGTGAGCCTAGCAAACAGCAGTCTCTCTCTCACTTTCTTTCTCTCTGACTGGTTGTGTGTGTGTAAGTCTGCGGCCAATTTATAAAAATTAATTAGCTTCTGATGCTCTTTCTGCATGTGGTTTGCCAGCCGCCAGTAATATGTAGCTTTATTCTATTTTTTTTGGAAGAAAATTTAATTCAAAGGTTTGAGATATAAGCCAGATGTTGATGTGACAATCGATAAAAGAATTAAAATTATGCATGATACTTATATTGTCTTATTTAGTAATTTGTAGTCTTCGTCTAAAATATAAGCAGATATGGATAAGAACTTATTTTATGTAATATGATTAAGTTTAATTGTTGGTAAGAATGTAGAATTCAAATTCGTTTTGGTACCCTTTTGATACAACAGTATTCCATATAAAAAATAATTGCAAACTTTGGTACTCGAAACTGGAACTAAAATCTGATACAAGCAGGTCATTGCCCAGGGACCCCCAAGGTTGCGTCGGCATTTGTTTAAGTAATTTACCCAAAATTGTGGCACAAAATTTTGTTCACCGAATGGCCAAACACAGAGAGTGTCATGTTAGAAGGCAACAACATGATGAAGCAGACTAGAGGGTAGTCTGGGAGTTCAAAGCTCAACTCGGAACACAACTTGGCAGTCATGTTGCAACACGAATACTTGGGTACAGCAAGGGACAAAAACTTGGTGGATTCGGCACAGGATAGAGAGGACGACACGTAACAGTACCTACCTCTAAAATTGTACCCATGTTTCGAAAGCAGAAAAGGTCATTTACGCTTGACCATTAGCTGCCGTTGTATGTATTTCTGTGTACAAATGACCAAAAACTTATTGGCTGTTAAAAAAAATCACAATAGTTTACTTCATAATAAAAATATATTAGAAATAAAATCTGCTCTATGAGCTCTGAACTAATCATTACCTCTACCACGCATTAGATGGTGTCATTTGCCTTGTTTGATTTTAATTTGCCGTGATGTGATGACAGAGCCAGACTGGTAAAAAAGTGTGAACATTTCAATTTGGTTTGGTTCTGTTCGGTTCGGGTAATGCTAGTACACCTCTCCAGACGCAATGCTGTAATTACAAAAGTTTTTTAATACGTACATAGACAGAAAACAAAACAGGGAAAGAAAATCAATGCAGAAGTTTTGACCAGGGTAACAATGAGAGGGAGATGCTGTTACTGTTTCCGTTTGCGTTGTTGAGCTGTCAGTTTGATTTGTCAAGTACTTAAAGATGGTTTCGGACGATGAATCGACATTTGTCTCGGCTGCGATTCTGGGAATTCAGGAACTTGGGAAGCTGAAAACAACTGATATTGAAAGTTATTGTCTACGTAACCAATCAAGTTAAGTCAGCTCGTCCATTTGTTTTATGAATTAAAAGTGCTTCCAACTCCAACTGCCTGATTTAAGTTAGTCTATTTTTTGTTTTTTTTTTTTTGTCATTTTGCTGTTTGTCTGTCGTTAACAGCAAATATGCCTTTGGAATATTTTAGCCCATTGCAGCTGCGTTTCCATATCAAATGACTGTGGGCGGAGACGTAAAGTCTGCTTTGCTTGGCTATTTGTCAAGCGTCAGTGCTCATGAGCTGTTATTATTATTAGCTGCAATTGCAAGCTGATGATGACTATGGTGGTGAGATGACGCCAACATAAACGTACCTCACGGCCTGCTACTGGTGTCCTGACAGCTACTGGAACTACTGTCAGCATAATTGTGTGTGGGTTTCTTTTTATATATATATATATTTTTTTTTTTTTTATTTTACATAATTTTTTATGAAGCACTTTGCATTTTCTATTACATATAATGCGGGGCAAGCACAAACAAAATGCGTTGACAAAGCAACATTTTATGGCAATTACTTTGAAGGCAAAAGGGACTTCTGTTGCAACCGTCAAAATAATTTAAATTGCTTTCAAGGCTTATATGCATTTCTTAGGCGATAATTTTATTAAGTATGTGCACCTAAATATTTGTTGAATTGAATGATGCGAATATACTTCTTTCAGTTTAATATAACTTTTACAATTTCTCTGTTGTAAGCCGCTAAGTTTTAAAAATATTATAACTAAATGAAAAGACTAAAAAGCAGCAAGTTAATTACCACTTACCAAAGTGAAGTAAAAAAAAAAAATCATTATTTTCAGTAACTTAATTTTATCATTACCAGGTAATTCAAAACAAGACATTCGAGAGCCCGTATAAAGTGTCCTTGCGATAGCATCGCAATGTTTTTAAATTTTATAGTATATGAGTGCCATTGAAAAAAGGCTTTCGGTCTTTTGTTTTTATCCAATAGTTTTGTTGCTAATTATTTATTAGCCAAAAAATACGGGGTAAAAAATTGCGAATCTCTGTTTTGTTCAGTGTTCCTAATGCTGCACAGAGTTTATGCTAGTTTTCAAATGGTTTTCCAGTGTATGTTTGTGGAATGCTTTGTAGGCGTTAAAGTTGCTTCCATGCTGAAAGTTAAAGCAAAAACTTTTGTTTTATGGTATTTTATATGCGCTGTCAAAACTCTAGCAAAACTCGCCTCCATTCACTCGGAGAGATAAATAGTCTACATGAGCGTCCAAATAGTCGCCGATGTAAGGCTTATATCCACCATTTCTGGTCGATCTAACCACCCGCCAACATGAGCGAAAGTTTTACCACTAAAGTTATGACTTATGTGTGAAAGTGCCAACTTTACACGCTGTCACACAATTTGCGCAATTTCTTTCGCAATTTCAGGACGACTCTGCTTTCAAGGTAGACAAACGAACTATCAAATAGATGGTTACTGCAGACTGACAGTTCTTCGCCAATGGTTTCTTAAAGTTAGTATGTTAGTATATAGTCTAGAGCTAATTATCAGGAAAAGTGGCCACTGTTTGCATTCAATATTTACATCCAAAATATTTAAATATGTAAGCTGAATGTAAAAAGTAAAGACGCTTATCAACAATGCTGAAATGCTGTAAAGTGATTCACAATTGGAGTAAATAGCATAAAATGTTAGCGAAAGTAACAGCAAAAATAGCAGCAATACATTATTCGCTACAACAAACAAATTGTAAAAATGAAGAGAAAAGTAGTGCCCACGGACTCATGCTTGATGACATATACAATGCAAATGGAATCAACTTAAGAGTAAAAATGGATCTCAATAAATGGCTCTGTTCGAATGACTGTAGTTTATTATTATAAGCTTACAAATTATATCAAAAGTTGCAAAATATTTATATATTTCCACATTTTGTACATATTGTTTTGATGTCGCTCATTGTTCAACATTTGCTAGAAATGTTTGTGTGCTTGCCTGTGGTTGTTGCCTCGTTGTTGGCGATTTTAATACTGCACGCTTTGTCGTGTTTGACATTATAATCGCCTTAAATTTTGTGTTGGAGTTCGCAGATGCCCACGACTCGCTTACCCTGGCTAACACTAAAAACACATGCAGCTTCTTCCCCACAACTCACTGCAGCACTTTGTGCCCCTCCAGCAGTTGGGCAACTTTATGTTGTTCAGCGGTCCACGAGTAAAATTTCCGTTTGAATTACTTTCTAATTCTATAATGAATTGCTTTTGTCGGCTAACGAAGGAAATTTACGTTGAGGCGGCGTCAAAAGTTATGTATACGCACCGCATTGCAGCATCAAACTGGAATGGCAATGTACTTTGACTGTTTATCTGTAAAATACAAAAATATACAAGGATTCATAAACAATATTTTTTTTTGTTTTCTATTTTATTTTTTTCTTTCAACTTTTCTTATTGAAATAATTGCGCTTCTTTCAACGGTGCTCGACTATTTTTGTGGCACTGTAACCATTTAGACACTTATTTATTACATTAGAGTAGCTGTTAGCTGCTTCCTCGCAATGTGTTTGTCGCATTTTGTGCTTTTGCTGGTTGTCCTGTCCCGCCCTATTATATTCTGTCCTGCCTCGAAAAGCCACTAAGTTTGTTTAAGCAGCTGTGGTCCAGCTGTCGAAATCCCCTGCATAAATTGCCGGATTAGTATTGTTAACCGAAAGTTTTGTTTTGCATTTTAAAAAGGTGGCCCTTCTCAAAGCAGTAACAAACTCAGCATATGGCAAATAAAGTTGGCAATTTACATAGTTGGATTAAGAGATGAAAGGAGAGTCATCAAATATTGATGATGCGAACTATCTTTATAATTCAGATCACAAATTTATGTCTTAATTCTGTTGAAAGACAATATTTAAGGCTAATTTTAACTAAAATATTATTAAAGCTTGATCAAATCTTTGCCTCCATGTCAATGTAATCCTTATCAAATGTGTGGTCAGAACGATCAAAAAATGATGGATTTGTTCAGAATGCCGCTGGCAGCTGATATAGTAAATAATGTATCTGTCGTTGTGCTGTGAGTGTTTTTATAACTTTTTGATTGCTGTTGCTGTTGCGTTTGCTGTTCTGACAGGTAAGAAAGGTAAAACAGCCTGCAGCAATTATAGGGAGAATGCGAGAACTATTTGCTGACTGTGGGGTTCTATACCTCCAATAACTTGATAATGGAGCAATGGCGTCGCCAACAATGAGCACTGAAGCAGCAGGAAGTACTTAAGAGCAACGCAGAGCACTTCCTGTTTTTGTTTTGCCAATACAAAAAGCGGCGTCAACTGCGACGTCGCCGTCGTGTTGAATTTACAATGCTTCAGTTTCTGGCAACTCTACGTTTTAGCTTCAGGTTGTTTTTGAGTTGCTTTTTGCAGTTTGTGCACTGCTATAAAGTTCTTTATGCAAGCATCTTATGTTACCTGTTTGTATTTTGCTACTGCTGTTGTGTCTGCAATGTCGTCCCACTTTCATGTTGTTGAGTTTTTCAGTATCAATTCTCTCCACTTGAGACTTTAATATGCATTGCCTGCGATCTTTGGTTTGGCGTTGAAAGTGGAGCATCATCCGGATTCACAGATACACTGATTCGGAGATTCAGTGATTCTGAGCTGCAGCAGGCAGCTCATCGTTGGCGCTGCCAACACACAAAGCATTTTAATTTCTTTTATCCTTCATTACAGCTGCTTCCCTATGGCTATTTCGTTGTGTTTCGCGTCGTAGTTTTCGTCCTTCGCGGCGTCGCTTGCATTCTGTGCTGTGTCAGATTACATACACTCCATTAACATTTTATGCGCTTGTATTATCGCAATTAAATTTTTAATGTTTTCATTTCAAGCACATTGCGTTTTCATGTAGCCAACCCAAGTCCAACCCACCGCCTTTGGCATTGGCAGCCAAGCAATCAGCACACGCGGCACCGCAGACAAATACCGGCAATGCCATCGAGGTGGTGGTACCACCTACAGCACAGCCACGAACATCAACAGCCCAGTTTGTTGCCTTTGGCTAGTGGCAAGCAGCAACAGAAACAGCCATAACTGGGTGCATGTAAATGCAGCATGAGCCAGTATGGGCCAAAGTGTATATTTATATAGATACTTGAATGTGTGCGGGAGTAGGTGCATGTGTGAAGCTTTTGGTTAAGTACGACAGTAGAAAGAATTTCAAAAGCAAAAAGCATTTTGTGCAATAATAATTTTAATGAAAGTGTGTGCTGTAATCACGCATGATTTTCAAAAAGCTTCTGAACTGTTTACACTCAGAAAAATATAAAATTATGAATAAAACTGTTGTATTTCTTTTCAACAGTCTTTCAATATATTTGGTTATTTTAAGTCATTCGAGTTGATTTTGATCAATAAAACGTCATTCTCTCTGACCATTAAATGTGCGCTTTAAAAGAGAGTAGAGGGGTCTATTAAGATTGTCAGAAGCGAAATAAAGTATATATATTCTTCATCAGCATCAACAGCCGAGATGATATAGCAATGTCCGTCAGTCCGTATGAATACCTGGATCTTTTAAACTACAAAGCTAGAGCCACCAAATTTGGAATGAATGTCAGGCAGGTTAAGTTTATTTCAAAGTTTTACCCCGGCCCCTACCACCCCAGCAAATTGTAAAAAACTATTTTCATTACACTATAACTCCACCAAGTTTGATCCGGATCGAAAATATATAGCCCATAGCTCCCATAGGACAAATCGGTCGAAAAAGGAACATTTGTATAGAAAAATTCTCACTAGAAGGAGTACGGGGTCTTTTACATTTGGCTCGCTCGACAGTAGCCTTTCTTACTTGTTGTTTAATGCATTTGGCAAGAACTAAGAGTTGACTACTTTGACCAGGGCACCTAATGGTAATGGTACTAAAGTCGGATTTAATTTTTTTAATAAATTATAAATAGAAAAATAAAACATAGTGGGCATAGTTTATAACAGTATAATTTTCAGAGTTGACCGACGCTTTGAAAAGTGGCCTGCAATGAGTTGAGCCACTCTCACAATCAATTCCAATAATAATAAATTCAATTTTTCCTGTGCACGCGACTGGTGCGATGCAGCAACAGTGCTAAATTGAAACGTTCCACACGTACGCCTAAAACTATCACTAGCTGAGTGTGACTATGGCAATGTCTATGTATTAACAGTTGGCTTGAAGTAGCAAGTAGCAAGAAGTTTTCTGTCTCTCCCTATTCTTTTCTTTCTTTGCGGTCTCTTTACTTTGTGTGCTGCTAAACACAATTCCCGTTGCGGTGTCGAAGGCAAAACTTTTGCTTTTTCCGTTACAAAAGTTTTTCTTTAGAAAATTGAGCGCTTTTGTATTGGAAAACTGGCAATAGCAGCATCAGCACGTGTGCTTTGTCGGTCTCACTGTCAGTCGATCTGTCAGTTGGTTTGTCTATATCTTAGCTATACTCCCACTCTTTGACTCTCAGCTAGAGCCGTCAACACTTGTTCATGAGCCCTGAGACGTGTTTGACATTTACGAGTAGTTCCTTTCCCACAATTCAATAGCTGAACTAACCTCAATTATTTGTCATTCAATGCGATTACGGAAGGGCTGACTGGTTACTCGTTACTGGTTGCTGGTTTTGGTATTTGACAACCGCGTTTACTATTATGTTCATTGCATATTGAATGTATATGTGAAGTATGAAGAAGCCGCGAGGCCAAAACCTTTTCTTTACAAGCCATACAATACCGTAGAAGAATAAGAAAATCAAATTGAGACGCTGCGCCGCGCATTATGTCCGAATTCCCTTGCAAGGGATGCAAACATTCTTAATTATTCCATTAAAATAATCCTGTTTCTAGCTACCTGAGCTTTCGCCTCCATTTTTAAAAATTCTTTACTCGCTTCACTCCCTTTATTTCACTTTGTATTCCACACTGGCTTTGCTGACGGAGACGGCTCTGTCTATTTTGAAAGCTAAGCTTTTGTTGCGTTTGTTAGGGTAGTGCCCTAAAGTTCAATTAAAACTTAGCCAGCATCGTCAGCGTTGTAGTCAGAATCAGACCAGTCTTTCATTATTTTGGCTTCTTTAATATACACATGTAGGTAAATTAGTGAAAAATTACTTTTAATCGATTATTGAACATTGGCGCATCGAAGTTTTTGAATTCAGTTGGAAATAAGTATATACATATGTTAAATCGTATATTTGGAATCCTAATTTGTGAATTAATTTTCTATTTCTTTGACTCAACAGTCAAGTGTCTATACAATCTTCAAAGCGAAAACATTTTTGGTGTGACCCCAGCATCGTTTAATTTTCTTTCTCCTTCTTCAGAGCACCCCACACATATGACGCTGAGTTTGACAGCAAAGATTTTGCCACAAGTACGCGCAAATGTCTTCATTATGCGTTGGTTTCCCGGCTCCTCTGGTAAACTTTAAGCACAACTTAATCAACGTCAGAAGGCGAAAACGCGCGTGATAAAGTTATGATTACTATGCGCGTATTTTGCAAATATGTGTGAAATTATCGTTTCCATGTACATTGTACATCTGGAAAAAGTTTACCTGCAAATCAACATGACTGCGACGAGTTTGCAATTTAACTGAAGACGTTGGTACTCCTAATATGAAAGTTTGCATGGGTGCGATGCAACAACAATAATAAAGCACTTTACTAAGCATGAGCATAACACTGCTGAGAAACAAGGCCGAAACGTGGCGATGTCGCTAACAAGTATGTAGCCTAAAATTAATACACAACAAATGAAGTCTAGGTAAAAATGCGTATATAAGTTTACTTTTCGAATAGTGTGATGTGAGCTTTCCTTGTGCTTTACGCAGGCAAGTGTGTGCTGTAGCTGTGTGTCTAAGTGCAGTCAGGGCAACAAATTTGAAAGCCCTTAATATAAAACACTCATTAAAACTGCACGAGCTCTGCACGAAAATGGTTAAAGTCGACGGCGACAAAGCAGCTACCAAATTTGATGGCTTTTGATTCATGAGAAAATCACTTCATGACATTAAATATGCAAATTATAAGCACTAAACTCAGCTTCATCCAGACACATACGCAGAGTAAGGCGCATCTCTGATACCAAAGTGCCAGCAGCTTTTGAAATGGCGCGCATAATTTTCTAATTAAGTTTCTTTGGCTCTTTTGCTTCTTGCTGCACTTCGTATGTTCTCGTTGCTTATGTATTGACTTTTAAGTAGCTTTTTAAGATTAACTGACTTGACTGGTAAATCAGAAGGAGTTCCCTTAGCAAAAGTCGTTCGTACTTTTTGGCTTGTCTTTAATTCCTTTCTGCAGTCTAACAAGATTTTAATTTGAGCTTATTATGATAAGTAGGTTGAAGTCACAAGGACACCATGACATCAATTTACACTAAATGTTCAAAATTTTTAGACACCGTACTCTAAATAAAAAGTAGATGAATCTATTAGATTTGTTAAAAGTGTAACAAGTAGGTGTCTTTTTTTTACAGTTGGACTGTAGTGGAATGCATTGAGAATTATGATTTTACAATTTTAGGCATGTTGAGCATTTAATTTTATCTACTGTTATATGGTCCGAAATAGCAGAAAAATAATAGACCGGCCAACATATTTATTTTCTGCAAAGTTTTTTTAGTCACAATATCCAGTGCATTTTAATTTTGTAAATAATATTTTTACATTCTAAACTCAAATCATTAAATAAAGTCTCTGTTTCTAAACATTCACATTTGATATTTATTATGTGCTTCTGTCAGTTGCAGATGGGAAGTTGCTTAAATAATATAGTCTAGGAGTTACGCCCAATTGTACTTACAGTTTAAACAGGTTTTTTTTGCAGAGTTTTCACGGCATTATGTAGTTTTTTATTGCATGGCAGCAGGCGCTCATTAATTGCAAACCGTTTGCAATGTTCGCAGCTCGTTGAACGCTTCACGCTGAGTTTTTTTTTCGCAGCCTCTAACGAATTCATTTCATTTCCGCTGCATTCATTTGCGCGTCACCAACACAGTAACAGGCACAGATACAAATACGGTCAGATAGAGACACATTGCGGTCGCAATTTCATTGCTCTGCGGCCACAAGTCCTGGCCACCATTCTAACACTACTATATCGTGTACACAAACCCAAACTCAACCTCAAACTTCAACGCGTTGATGATGACATTGCCAAAACACAAAGTCCACACAGTCCGGAGAACGATCGTCCAAGTACGAATGGGAATCTGAATCTGAAACGGAGCTTGGAGCCTGGAGCTTGGTTCACTCCGGTCCACTCTAGTGTAGTCAGTTCTGGCATTTCCGTATGCCGTTCCGTTTCGTTGCGCGTTGTTAGCAAGCAACTTCCGAGGGTAATTAATTCGAGTACTCGCCATCGCAATCGTCCTCGTTGTCTGTTTTAAACGACTTACAACTTGGATTACAATTAGACAAGCTGTTCGCTTTGCGCTACTGTTTTGCGCAAATAGTTGCTGCATTTTATGTTAGAGTCGCAAAATGAAAATTTGCATGTTGCCTGTAACATTGCCACAAACGCAGAGAATGCATTATTTACGCTGTAGTCTCGTGCTAAAAATTTTAGTACGTCCCGATTACACTAGTTTTAAGGTAAAAAACATATAGCAATGCTCATATTACAAGCCCAACTCACCCTCTTACTATCTAAGAAATGATTATCCTAATACAAACTTATTTTTTGGTAATTTTACGGATGTGGTTTCCTTGATAATTAGCTAATTGTCTTCAACATTCCACACTCATATTGTTTGCTACAGAAATAAAAATGAAATATATATGAAGCATCAATCAAAGCAAATCACAACACATAAAACTTCTCGCATTACCTCAAAATGAGCGCAAATAAAAAGTGACGTACAAAAGTTACGACAAACATTGCGTAGCCAAATCTCATTAAGTGAGGCAGGAAATCATAAAAATATATTGCCCACTTTAAAGCAATGCTGGCACTTCATCAGATTGTTCTTCCCTTCATACCCACTGTATTTCCACATTTTCATTCTCTAAACAAAGTAAAGACAAAAATGTAACTAAACACCGAAAAACACAGCCAGACATGTCCTTGTTCGTGAAGAGAGTGGCTTGGGCGTTCTAACAAAATGGCCAAAACTTTAAATCATTCGTCACAAGAAGGCAGTATTCTGTTGATGCTGTTGCCTTGCTTTGCCATGCCATTCCTCGTATTGTGGAGGGTGTTATGCTGTCATAAAAAATTGTCTTAAGTATTAGTTTTTGTCTGTGACAAGCTGCCAACCGTTGCTGACATTCATTCAGTGTCCACTCACAACTGCTGCATTTACAGTGAGGGTTTCTTATCTGTACGTCCAGGTTTAGGTCCCAGTTCCGAGGTTATTTCCAAGTCCCACAGCTCGTCTGTCAGCGCACAACAAAATATTATTGTTGCTTCTGTGTCTGCTGTTGCTGACTCTCCCTCTGCTTTCCCCTAATGACAAACAAAAATCAACAACATATAAAAGGTGAATGCTGGAAATCTAAAATGCAAATCCCTTTTTTTATTTCATACAATTATTCTTCTGCATTTTTGTATGCTGCAAATAAAAATAGAATATGTACATGACAAATGAGAACGAATGAAGAGTAGAGTGTACAGAATTAGTCATTCGGCTAATACATGGTGTTATAAAAAAAATATTAAAATAGTATTGAAATTTTTTGTGTGCTAGTGTTTTTTAAATGTTGATTTCGAAATTGTGACTGGAAGGAAGTTTGACATATGCGAAGTAGTTTCCTAGACCCATATAACATATTAAAAAACAACAGAAGAAGCTATTTGCATTCAACATCCGATGCTGTCATGTGCAACTGTCAAATGTTTTGTTACGTGTCGCCAAATTTGCAGTGATTGACATAGAGAAATGTTGGCACATATGTTACTCGACAGTTCAGATGGGAAGGAATGCTAAATGTTATGCTAATGAGTTACGGTTACGAATACAATTAAAGATGGGATAAACTGCATTTGTCTTCAAAAATTTCTAATTTGACACTTGTGTGCTTATTACGAAAACAATTTGAGAATATTCAAAAAGCAAACAAAAACGATGTCGACATCACTTGTCATAACAAATGTGACCCAGACCCGGACACTGATACTGACACCGGCACCGGCACCGGCACCGACACTGACACGGACAACGACACGGACATGACACTTTATATTTTGTGTAAGTGTTTTGTATATTTTAGGTGGATACTGCAACCATAACATGTCCTTTTCAATTAAGGACCAAATACACATGTGTATATGTTATATATTTATGATTTTATCAAATATGAGAGTTAATTGCTTTTGTGTGCTCTCAGACAATATACTAAATCACTTTGAACTGTTGCTAAATGGCAAATAGTGTTTTATCGTTTAGTCTTTAAAGCCTTCATTATAATCGAAGGTTTGAAATCTGTTTCAGTTTCATGCTTATATTCCTACCAGATAATGCTTGAACACAACACATACGATTAGGTAATTTAGTTCGACATAACATAGCATGCTGTGCTTTGTTATTAATCAATTGCCATTGGGGTTTGAGTTGATTAAATAGGTGTGCTGAAGAAGACACATCGACACACGCGTCGCCTACACCACCCATTCAACACACTTACACGCATACACTCAGACACTAAAAGTTTACTGTGACCAACGTTCTAATCAATGAATCAAATTGTGCTTGATTTATGACTACCATTGATTTGAAACTCGCATTTTATGGCGTCCAATTGTTTAATAGATTATGTGTTGCATTTAAAATATTGTTCTACTTCTCAGAATTCGTATGTAATTAGGTACAACTATTTATGTCTATTGAATTCGTTGATTTCTTCTTGATAATAAGATAATAGGTGTGGTAAATGCTTTGTCAGCATTTCTCTCCTGGGTGCAAATAGGGCTTAGAGTAATCAACACAAGAACAGAAGATATAAGGTATCACTTGTAAGTTGATGGCAAAATGTTTGTAAATAAAGAAATAATAAATGCTAGAAAACAGAGTGTTCCAGCACTTCGTTGAGCTGGTGTAATATCGTCGCTACATCTAGGGTTGCTGTCATGGCAGCTTCTTGTTTGTCTGCATTTTGGTGACATTTTTGCCATTAGCCAAATGTCAATGCTCAACGACGAAGTGGTAAGAAGCACTTATAATAGATGGGATTTACAATTGTCGTCAACAACAATAACAACAGCGCCAACAACAACAAAAACAACGAGTTCCGAGAGACAAGATGAAGACCAGGACCAAGACCAAAATTCAGAAGGCTGCTGACTGTCAACTGCTGGTTGGTGTTTCTTTGGATGCCACATAGCAACTCCAAACTTGAAGGAGTCTGGATGAGGTTGCGCGATAAAAGAATGCTACTAAAGCAGTTTGATTGCTGCTTGGGGGAAACGGCTTCAACCGCTTGGTTTCGGGCCAGACTTTTTGTTGTTATTGCCCGACGGCACCTGACAGTAAAATTTTACTAAAGATAATTTGAATAATTTCACTGACCAAGCCAATCACCCAAACTCCAAATATTCAAGGCAGCAAAAGTCGTCATCGTCATCTTGCAAGCTGGTGACAAATGGGTTTTAAATCACCTGTCCGACTTTTTCGACTGGGTCTTAGTTTTTTTGTTACAGCATTTTGTCAATGGGACGAGTTTTTCCCCACTGACAGCGCATCTGACTTGCAATTTTCTGCCATGCATTTAAAATTAAAAGACAACTTTTGCACGCATAGCGATGAGCTCTCCTTAAAAACGTGGAGAGTTCCATGACAACTTATTATTAAGCGGTGGAAATTTACACGGTCTGACACACATGTGATGCAGATTTGTAAGCAGAGGCTACTTTAGTTGATGCATCCGTCATGTGATGAATTAAAAGTTTACACTGCAGCTGAGTGATAAGCACTGTTTAATTTTTTTTTAAACCACAACTAAGACAAAAAAAAATTGTAAACGGCTACATTTAAGCAAGTCGACTTAAAAACTTAACTCAATTGAATGTTTTCTGAGTTAAATTTGTTCACATCATTCAAATGTCAGAAAAATAACATTCAGATCAATAGCATAGATAACACATTCAAATGTCTACTTGTCGTGGATATATAGCATATCAAAGGACAATGCAGGCTGGTCTGGGGGTTTATTAGAGCTAGTATGGTAAATAAGTGAGCCTTTCAATAGGACAAACTGTGCGTTTTGAACTGATACAGAGACAAACCAATAAATCGGATTTGATGGTCAAATGAAGATGCTTAATGCATTTTATGACCGCTGGCATTTGAAGTCCGATGTTGCATATGGATGCATTTGATTGATTTTAAATTAAATTTTCCGTCTACAGTTATTGATGTGTTATATGGCGTTTGTAAATTACATGATGCGTAACAAGGATATACATACATTTACATATTAGTTTTGCAAAACCACTCAATTGCAAAGGTTTTTTTTTGGTGTATCAATTGAAAGGTTTATTAAAAACTATAATTTGGAAATTGTCTTTAGAGGTATTTTTCAAATTAAAACAATATCAATATTATTTGCGCTTGTTCAGCTCATTCCGACATTAAGTTTTCTAGCAGCAATGACAGTAATTTCATTACTGAGCCATTACATTAGCATTTCCAAATTATACAAAAAGCACAAATTTCTGTCCTATTACACTGTCCCTCTGGGACAACGTTTGTGCAGCTGCACATCCGTTTTGATGATGCTGGCAGGAGCCTAAAGGCATAAGTAAAATAAAGAAAGATGCGCTGCGCAGCCCCAAACACAGACAAAATAAAACCAAACTAAAGTAAAGCAAAGCAAACCAAAAGATAAACATTTGCCACAAAACCCGGCAGTGGCCATCAATGGCAGACACTCTGAATGGCAATGGCCATGGCAATGTCATAAGGCGGTCTACAGAAATCATCGATGTATTGGACGGCAAAGTTTGCAACCGGACGTGAATGCGGACTCGGAGGAAAATCGCGTTTTCTTGTACTCGTGATTCAGTTTGTCCCAGCTGCTGTTGTTCGTTCTGGTAGTTGCTGCGTACTAAGTTCACTACAGTTGTGAAATTACTTATTTTTCAATTGTTGGCCCCCGCCGAATGACATTTGGCATTGTTGTAGCTACCACCGCCATGCAATCTTGATTACTGTCAGTAGCAGCAGTTGTATTTAAAATTGGCTAACAAGTTGTATAGCAATTGCCAGAAGAAATGGCAATAAGGCAATGTCAATGACGCTCGTTTTGGTGCTTTCAACTTTTCATTTAGTTCAGCATCTTTTACGTACCAACCGCCACCCACTTACGTCTATTGTTCACAGTCACAATCACAATCACAGAAGCATTCATACTCGCCGACACAACCTAAGTACGTTGGCTTTTTTTATATCAGCTAAATGTACAATGATCAGTCAGAGCAGAATTTCTCGTATTCATCCATGTGGCACTTTTTAAACTTTGTTGCCATTTCCTTTATTGTTGCTATTGACCTGCAGCAGAGTTTATACACGGGGTGCTATTAGTTTGAGTTACCATTATTTTTGTAATTTTTATATAAAAATCGTATTGTATTTATGCATCGTTTGCTAATTTAAAATTAAATGTATGAATTATTGGTTGAAACTCACAGCAGAACTTTACAAAAATATATTTTAATAAAACAACAAATTCATACATCATTTGGTAACCTTTTAAGTAACGCGTATCATATATAAGGATTTGTGAGTCTCCAGAACAACCAGTATTGTTTCGAAAGTCTACACAGTTCAACTTGCGGCGACACTTCTAATATAGGCTTTATCGTACTTTTATCGGCTGCAGTAAAGGCTCTGTTTGCGATTTTTTATGCGAATAATATGCGCCTGATTGCGTAGTTCATGCGCCCAATGCATTCGTATTTATAATTTGATTTAATTTAACATACCTTCCCAACATCACGACGCAAGCTCTGTCGTGGTCACAGAGAAACAGACAGAAATACTGGCAACGAGACTTACGCACTCAATCATGCATATGCTTATGCACTTGGCTGGCGCAAATGAACAAATTTCACGTTTGATTGACTCGTTTAAGTGTGATTCGCTGATTTGTTTGTTTTTTTATACTCTCTGCAAGAGTATATTGGGTTTGTGCAAATGTATGTAACAGGCAGAAGGAGGCGTGGCAGACCCCATAAAGTATATATATTCTTGATCAGCGTCACAAGCCGAGTCGATATAGCCATGTCCGTCTGTCCGTCTGTCTGTCTGTCTGTCTGTCTGTCTGTCTGTCTGTCTGTCTGTCTGTCCGTCTGTCTGTCCGTATGAACACACAGATTTCAGAGATGGTAAGAGCTACAAATTCGAGTTTGGTCTCAATCGACTCGATATTTAGTCAGTCAATACAAGAATCTTTTTTTTTTTGATGCCACGCCCCATTCGCCCACAATGAGCAAAAAACTGGGCACACCTCGGAAAAAATAGATGTTTAAAGCGAATATCTCAGTAACTACGGCACTTAGGAACACCAATTTTGGTATGCAGGTTCCTAGAGACAGTATAAATGCATTGCCATTTTAAATTTTTGGCGGCCACGCCCCCTTCTTTTGTAGGAAAAAAAAAATTTTAAACTTGCATGCCGTTTCTTCTTATCGTACAGTATTGTTATTTATGATTCCTTTGAAGACAAATCAGATCAAACTATCCTGAAAGTTGCATAAAAATCCAACAATAAACAACAGAGCTACCGATTATAAAGTTAATATTTAAGTCAATGCATTAGTGCGAGCGCGACAGAAACATACAAGCATATACTCGAACTCTTTTGATGCATGTGTGGCGGCAATAGTATACATACACACATATACATATATGTACATGTGCATGCATGTAACGTCAAACGAATTTGTATGTGCATACAGACAAACATATGTATGTTCGATTATAAATTATCTTTTTTGTTGTAACGTGTTCTAATACAAGAACTATCTATTGTAATATCCGGATACCGATTTAAGCATTATAATTGGGAATAAAAGCAGAGAGTATTATACGGTCGGGCGTGTTCGACTGTACTTTTCTTTCTTGTTTTTTTTTTATTGCTTTGAAATCTCAGAGGAATGATTAAGTTTGGATGAGTTGAATACTTTTAACGTTCACGTGTTGGGAAAAAACTTATGTCACAAAATATTCAAACTTTATTGCGCTGTCAAAATGCCGCGAGTCTTAAAATCTCAATGTAGCAAGATCAAATAGCCTTATTGGGTATTCATCTTCTATACACATATTACCACATAATTTAGCTGGGACTTTTTATATTTGCGTTAGAATAGCTAATTCTACAATTTCATAATATTATCAAGCTTTTCCCATTTAAAAATTCTAGGCTTGCTGTAAAATAGCTAACATGGCAACACTTTCCAAAGATTTGGTTAAATTGAGTTCAGTTTAGTTTGCGAACAAAATGAAACAATTCCAAAGTGACAGTATAAGCGGATAGATGCTGAAGCAGCTGCAACTTGCTACCAAATTTCTTGGGCCCCTAAAGCTATCATTTTCGATTGCGGAACTTTCTGTGCTCTGTGTGCTGTGGTTACTACGGAAGCCCAACTCACACCACACATTGAAGATTCTGGCGTCGTGGATATCCGTCTTTATATTTGCACGTTGAGCAGATTTGGAGGCAAAGTAGTGTGTGGTTTCTTTTATTTTAAAATTTGAAATTGTTCTGTGGGCTTCGAATTTAAGTTTTAAGTAGTACCAAAGCCGATCTGCAGAAAATATATAATTCTTAAAATTGAAATCGTTCTACATTCACTAGGAAATCTCAACAAATTTATTGTTTATTATTTTATGTTGTTTAATTTGATTTTAAAATACTTTAAGCTCTGTGATTTTTTAGTCAAAAAAATATGCATAGTTTAATACTGGTGGAATGACAAACGGTAAATGTCGCATCTCTATCATCAGCAAGTGTCTCAGTAACGATGTTCGAATTAACGCACATGCAGTTTGGCGGCAGAAGTAAGGTAAAATACAAACTAAGCTAAACACAATCGTATCTCAATAATTAATTGTATGTCACACTTGTGCAATATATACTGCATCAGCAATTACTACTTAGACTGCTGCTACACGAACTCACTTATTTATTTATTAATTAAATCATTTATTGTTGAATCAGACCTGTGGGAATCAATGCAGTTGCTTATGTGTTCTCTGAACCCGAGTAATATTAGCAAATGTACCGGTAGTCAATCCTTGAGCACAAGTCCTAGAGTTTTTGTCAAAACCATTTGTCATTAACCAAATAATGTCTTGATTTATAGTTTGATGTATAGATTGCAACGGTTTGTATTAGACAATCATTAGATGAATTAATTATTTTATGTTTCTTTCTGTTTCAAATTCTCCATCTGAAGTTTTATTTGGTTTCGTTTTAGACAGTTATTTTAATTGTTAAGGCTCAACTAGCTTGCTTGCAATGCGGCCCGAAGCAATAATTGAAAACATAGCACTATAAAATAAAACATAAAGCGATTAAATGTTTATTGAAGGATTCAGTAGGTAAGTATACACACGGATTCGAAAAGAGATAAATAGCGTAGAGAGCCTTCCAACAACGCCTGACATTGGAAAAATTTTAACAACACTCTCACACGTATGAACGGACACACATTGCAAGAAGCACACAAATAAGTCAAGTGACAACATGAAGAGCTACATTTCCTGTGCCTTTCTTCGATTTGATTTTTCATTTCCGCTGGAAATGGTGACAAAGCTAGACGAAAAGGATTTGAAATTGTTTGTGTGCTTGACTATTTGTATGTAGTGTGTTGATTGCTTGTGAAATATCAACACACCAAGGAATAGGAAAACACACTGGATCACACAAATGCGAATTTATATATATTTTAAAACATACGTACACATGGAATTGATGCGACAATTTACCTCTAAGTCCACTTAAGAGCTCAAGTTGGACTTGTGCTGTGTGCCTCATTGTCTGCATTCGCTCGTTTGCAGCAAATTTAAACAAATCCTGAAAACAAATTTGTTTGACTGAAAGCAGAGGACAGTAACTGGTAACAGCTGTGGTTTTTGGTAATAAAATTTGCGAACGTGGCGATTCCATGAGCTTTAAATATGCAGACCCAGCTAAAGTAAGAGGGCGAACGTTTTAGTTAGCAATTTCAATAACAATGATTAACACAAATCAATGAAATTAGCAATATTTAAACAAACACAGCTAATGCCTTGATATGATTCGATTTGTGTGATATTTGTACTGCAGCTGCTTAACAGTTAATAGCTTCAAGCCTTACTTTATTTAATATATGCTACTGGTATCTCTATGCGTACTCTTAGTTTAATACTTGACGTTGCATAGTTCCCTTACAATATGGAAATGTTCTTAAACAAAAAAAGTTCGAAAGTTGTTAAATGTTGGAATTTCATGTCAAGGGTAAAACCAATTGTGTAAAATGTCGTTTTTGGCTGTTTATGAAAATAAGATGGATGAAGAGAGAGAAGGGTATTGTACTGGGTGTGAACAGGTGTTAGAATCCATGATGTCTATATGTTGGGTTCTTTTTTTTTTGAATAGTCAAAGTTTTGGCATGCATGTGTGATTTGCTCGTTGGGCATTAAATAACTCTGGATTGTCATGGAAACTGCACTACCAAAATTGCCCCATAATTAGGAGAGCAGAGCTGTGAAGTGGTTGCATTAAACGAGACTGTGTTCTTCTTGTGCTTCACAACCACATAATTGATTTGTCCAAAGTTGAACTATTTGTTGTGCTCTCCCAATGGTAAGGATGATAATGATGACGCACGTGCGCACAGACTGGGACTTCATTAGTACCACTAGGACGTGGCTGGACTTTCCCTTTGGATTCTCTTGAATTTTTGCTGTATCTGGGTATTGGTAACGATGCTTATGTTGATTTATTCATTAACGTTGGAAGTTGAATAGGGTGGACTATAGTCGTTACATAATGTTAGCAAGCACTAGGTTGTTCTATGACTCTGCTAAACCGACAAAAACATATATCTTGTAATTGGGCAAAAACAAACCGTTTATTGCTAAGAAGTCAAATCCAATGATTTCCTTTAAGCATCTAAAAAGTTCACTTTATTTTGTATTTAGTCCGTAGATAGGCAATGTGTTTCAACTAAAACGTAGCCAATAAAAGAAAGTATTATTTATTTAAAGCAATAAAAAAATGCAGAATAACTTATATTTGTATTTATTTTATATTTTTATATTACTGGCTATAATATTAAAATACAAGTTTTAAACATTACTTCACAGCTTAACACTTCAATGCAAAATGACGTAGTTTCACTTCTGAAGCAATATTAGAAAGGAAATTATTGTGTGGACGGATATACCGGTCGGTTGATCCGGAAATGTGGTTTTCTGTATTAGTCGATGGCGAGAAAATATTCGCCTACCTCTAGTCAGGTGGTTTAGGACGAATAGCATTATTGCTTCAATCCAGTGAAGTTTCCGAAAGTTTCGTTCGACTTGCGACTAATTTAAAATCAGTTATTAAACATTTTTAAAATGTGATTTTACTCACAGCGTATTTGTGAAGTACTAATTGTAGAATAAATTTGAGCACTTTTTAATATTTTTAAATAAATATATGTTTGTACTCGAATTGTTAATATCGTTTTATATTTTTATATCAGTGTTTGAATCAAATTGTTTGTTTAACATTTCCGTTGCTAATTAATCATTTAATGCCAAAATACTTTTATAAAAGGAAAAAAGTCTAAGTTGGAAACTGTGGAAAAAATAGCAAAGCTTCTGACAAAAAGAGGTTATGCCAAAGTTAAAGTTTGTTGAAACTTGTTAGTCTGTTAACTTTTAAGCGGCTTGGCGCGAACTTATTGCTATTTATTTTGTATCATTTTCAGTTTCATGGCGCGCAGTCCAAGTTACAGGTCAATGTAAAATGACTTCATAATTAAGCAAGCAATAAAAATGGCGTTGACAAAGGCAGTGGAAATCAAAAGCAAAAAGGAAATGTGCAAGTAGTGGCATGCACGATACCCTGACTTCGATGTGATGAAGATTTCCGTATAGATTTGACAAATAATTTAATTTCATTCCAAAATTTTTAAATAGCATATATTAAATAAACATCATATTATTATATGAGCTCCAGAAAGTACTTAAAATAACGGATTCCGTTTTGGAACCTAGAATTCCAATTACAATAGGTCTTGCTATTTGTCTAGAATCTTAAAAGGTATTGCAGTTGAACGGAGTGGTCAGTTCAATCTTAAAATGTTCTCCCTCTATCTGTTTTTAATTTAAGGCAAATTCATTTGCAATTTTAAGTTAATCCTAAAATATGTGTAGAAACTTATTTTTGGCCTGATAAATTCTGAAACACAAATTATATGTTACGACTAGCAAGAGTAAGCATCATTGCAGTAAGTATCATGATGAAGTCTACCTTCAAAAGCTTTAGCTAAACTAAAGCTGTCATCGACATCCCGTACTCTTTCTTTTCCATGTTCATTGTTACGCATACAGCTCCTTGCCGTTGCGTAGCTAAGTGCTTAGCAGCGTTTGAAATTGCACCCAAAAGGACAATTAAGCATGAAGTATTTATGTGCCGACGCGTTTCTTAGCCGGAGCGACAGTAGCAGCAACGACAGTGGTAACTATATAAGCAACGCAAAAGTGGCAGCGATGCGTCGCCAAGCCGGAGAAATAATTTCATTATGCTTGCAACTTAATGCCAAGTTACAGTTTTACAGCCTGGCAGCAGCTACGGCAGTAGCGGCTGCAAAAGTATAGTCAGTAGCTTTAGCTACAAAAGAGGCAACAGCAGAAACAGCAGCAATATCAGCTTCTCCTTACTACTTAGCTCTCGCACGCTTTTCATTACTGCTGGCCGTATGACTTTGTTTTTGGTTTTTAGCCCTTTGCTTATGGCTAGCTGGCATGGCATCAAAGTGAAGATAGGGGCCAAAACAGGCAGATAGGGATACTGGAGTAAGGCGAGACAGGATCCGTTTTCTGCGATGACCGGCTTTATTATGCGCGCTCAGCACTAAATTTTATTGTCAGTTCATGTCGTGTTAAATTATGTAGCGCGGCAGCAGTAGACCAAAATAGAGACAACAACAATAGAAACATCATAATCATTGTAAGTAATGCAGTTTGCCTTTCCAGACTGACTTAGACTCATATTAAAAGCATTAAAACACAGAACATGCGAAAAATGGGGAGTAATGTCATAATTAACATT
Organism: Drosophila parthenogenetica; assembly: GCA_035047505.1. Lineage (NCBI taxonomy): Eukaryota > Metazoa > Arthropoda > Insecta > Diptera > Drosophilidae > Drosophila > Drosophila parthenogenetica. The sequence continues at coordinate 9,762,130 of JAWNPM010000087.1, forward strand.
TGTCACACTGGTAACACCGCAGATTTTATAGTGCTGGCTCCGACTCAATCGTCCAAAATTAAAGTGTGCATTGACCTGAATCAAAGTGGAAGCCTCTTACAACACAATGAGTAACAACAACAACAACTCCACACCCTTTGGACCGCACACAAATTCAAGCATATTTAGTAAACAATTTTAATTAAAACCCAACGGAAACGCTAACGCCAACAACAGCTATGCACATTAATTTGCGGCATTTGTTGGACGCGCGCCCGTCAACTTTTTAATTCAATCTAAAGAAGGAAAGTTGCGGCCTGACATTGTGATGTCTGGTCGAAAACAACAGAACAACAACAAAGCGGCGTAGCGAAGGCCCCTCAGTATATGCAATTTAGTTTGACAAATTTTGGTGAAAATAGTTTTTTGGGGTTTTGGATTCTGGACTGTACAGAAGTTATAGAAAAAGGACAAAAAGAACTCAGAATATAAACAAAAAGGCAAAGCGCAGATATAAATTGTTCTCTACCATCTCATTAAATTTTTTGTTTTGGTGCACCAAATACTTCCAACGCTTACTTACTCCCATTGGAACCAAAGACCAAAAGTAATCAAAAGTCGATGGGCAACACTTTAAACGTCAATGCTGCCATTATATTTTTGCTGCTGATTTATTTACTACGGAGTAGTAGCATGGCGTTCTAAAGTATACCATCAAAAGTTTGTTTTGAGTAAGAAAGAATGTATGTTATTTAATGTTCGCCTTATAGGTTTATTGAAAATTTAATTTAAAAAGAGAAATAAACTATTTATTTATACCATACCGTATTTTTACATAATACCATATATGGTTTTAATAACAAACGCTTTTAAAAGACTTTTGAAGATAAATGCCTTAAGTTTCTATTTTGTTACATTACATTGATAAACGCTTTGCGCTTGCTGGTCACGATTTGATAGAATTTTTATATTAGGCTTTCGTTTATGAGAAAATTATGTGCATCGCTGTCAGGCTGCCTGGCCTCACAAACTTTATATATTTATTTTCACATACATACATTCCGAAAGCCTAGAACCTGGAAGCTAGACTTGCTTGTGCTTTTGAGAAATTGTAGCCAAAAGTGCCAAAATGACAAACCTAGCCCACTGCAACTCCTTTGGTTGGTCCTTAGTTTTCTTTTAGTTGGCCACGTACACTAGCGCTCAATAACAGCACCTAGGAAGCGGCCACGGCGGACAGAAATCCAAGCACGTAATTTTAAATGGCTTTTACTGGCAGTCAACTTAAACTTTACGCTAGCACACATTAGCTGTGTCTGACAGTTTGTAGAAAACACTCACTGAGTGTTAAATGCAGCTGCCAACTGCCAACATCCAGCTTCATGCCCACAAACCGCAAAGCGACAGTATCAGCTAACGCAGCTATACACCCTCAAATACCCATGAGCTGTAGGCACTGCGACAACCTGAATAGCTTCTAACGGCAATGTTAACTGTTGTATTAATTCGACTTTTCCGCTCACGTCTATGAATATGGGGATGTTCTCGTATCTGAGTGCATATTTACGGAACTACATGTACGAATATATAGCATGCTTATGTCGCCATAAAATGACCGATTCCGACAGTCGTACAGGCTTGACTTTGATTGCATGCCTCAAAGATGGTATAGTAATGGTGTGGTAGTGAACATATTTTGATAAACGAATTCTTTAAAATGGTAGGTCTTTTTGAACCCTTTATGGTATCTAGATGCTTGGAAAGTGTAATGTATGCGAGTGCATCATTTGTTATGGCACATACGTGGCCAGACAAGACAATGCTACAGGGTCAGGGACTGCAACTGAGCCACAGCTACGGTTACGGTTTCTGCTACGTGTTGTAGAGCATGCAAAGTGGGTATGTCATGAATTATGAAACGCGGGTTAAAAGCGAATGTGAATGGAAATGTGAATGCCAAAAAATGAACAGTAAATCACTGAGATCGAAGATATTCTCAGAATTTGGCCAGACAAGAGAGAAAACTATCGTTTGACGGCATAGATATCATGCTGTACAAAGAGTGCGGCTGACTGTGCTTTGGGCAACGTTCTCTTGTCTGCGAAACATATGCTCATCAAAAAGAAGTTAATTTCTGTACTGTATATGTTTGTGTTTGTCTTGTGTCGACTCGCATTAAGCTGCTTGTTTGCAGAACATCTCAAAGGACAACGGCAAGACGAGCCTTACAGCCAGGCAGCCAGACTGAAACTCTGCGGCAGAGTAGGAGTTAGGGCAGCCAGTCAACTTGTGTCCAACGTGTGCGACGTGGAACATGTGTGTAATCCCAGTGCAACTTGAAGCCAAAGATGGACGCGACAGTCAGAAGTGAAACGGAAATCAGAAGCAGCGACAGCCTCCGAACTTGGCTTTCTTCTTCTTTTTCTTTTTGTGTTATTTTGTGTTGACTGTGCAGTGCCTTTATTATATGTTGCATGTATCCTTAAGGGAAGTTAATTAAATTTACTGACCATGGTATTAAGCAAACAGAGGCTGCTTCTGTTTGTAGACATGACTTGGCTTGCATCTCACTTCCACCCACTGGTGGTGTGCAACAAGGATAATACTCAATTAAGCATAAAGCAACTGGAGCCATATGTGCTTAAGTGTCACGAGTAAATGCACTAGCCATCCTCATCTTACTACCACGAGCCTTTTCCATTATTTGTGTTGTACTGTCTAATGTACTAAACATTGTATTAACTATAATAAAGTTAACTTTAATTATACATGGTTAACTATAGTTAATTCTAATTTAAATTATCAAAACAACAAAATTTAATAGATTTGCTTCATTTTTTAGTGTTCAGCACAAACATTATACAATTTTGAACTCTTATGGTTAAACATTATATGACATCAGTTTAAACATTATTTTAAATCGTTCTTGGTACTTTAAATTTTCGCAATGCAACATTATATACACATATATTTGTATATTTTGGTGTTTTGTTTATTTTATCTACGCTTCGCTACACACCAGCACACACGGCGTTCCACAGTCACATTTCTCCCCTAAATTCACATGTTTGTAGGTGCAGGAGTAACAGCACTTCAGTTAGTTCTACCCTTAGTTATCCTTCTAGCAAAAACAGTGTAAGTGGCAACTGGAACTGGTAACTGCCAAAACCCTTAACCGAAACCCGTTCAAACGAACAAAATTCTACTTACGAGTAGAATTGGCCATTTGTGCAATTGCTTTGCCTGAGTGAACTTGCCTATTTTGGCATGACGATGGAAACGCAAATCTCCCCACCAAAAATGGTCCTTGAATGCTGTTATCATATGGTCAGTAGTACCATGAAGGTTCAAGCCGCATCTGACTCCTGTTCTTTTCAGTACGCCGAAGCTTAACTCAATTGGTATCGGGTGCCAACGAGAAATGAGAATGCGGACTGACACTCACACTAAATTTATTTAAATATTCTCGTACACACCTGAGTTCCGTGAACTAGTATTGGATGTTTGTCTGGTACTCCCACTTAGAATACTCGGCCTTTACGTTGCTATCATGAATTATTTAGTTTGCACTGCGCTCAAGTGAAAGTTGCTTGAAAATTTAATTTTAAAATTTTTACTTGATTTTCTAGTGAGTGTTTTCTTTGCTCCAAAGAGCAATAGTTACAAATGGGTTAGTTGCATAAAAACCCGGCAAAGAAGCAAATGCATTTCTGTAAATAAATAAAAACGTCAAATGATATAAAAAAGAATGAACTGAGTTAATGCTCTTGCTGCTAAAGTTGGAAATTTGTTCAGGAAACAAGTGGGAGTACGGCGTCATTTCTAATACCCAGTGAATAATATAACGTATATTGAAAAATTGTCCTTCTACCGGTTCGCACTTTAATGGCAAGAAAATTAAGTTACGCTTACAGATAATTTGAGATATGCCATATCGGTTGACTTTTAAGCAATCCCTTACATAACGTCATGTAAATCTACACTATTATTAAAATTTGATTTTGTTTGAACTTCACCGTATTGGAAGTGATGGGTGGATAGCAATTAAGTTTTTTGGGATTAATCTAAGTTCAATTAAAATCCTATAGATGCTGCAGCACTAAGCATAGTAAGTTCACGTTTACTTGAAGATAAGACTTTCGACGTGCTATATCCCAGGGTTGAGTAATTTGGTGTGTATCATATCAAAGGGATAGTTAACAGTTTTTGGTAAGCAGCTAGCAGATATTCTGGAGACCAAAGCAGTATGTATGTTAGCTGTATGCCACTAATTTGTTTATGTTTATCTTGTGACTTTGCGTATGACTCAACAATGTGCCTGAAGCATTTGTGCTGCTCATATTTCAGAAGGCTGCTGCAGTGACTCTTCACTTCAAAGGTGTGTCATCTTTTGAAATTTTAAATGCTGCTGATGCTGTGTTGAAAATTGGTTTCGCATTACTCAACACTGCAGTCATCGACATACAGAGAATGACTTTGATTCCCGGTTGCCTCGCCTCAAAAATCGACTGTTGGTAGACTCCTCCTATTTCTACGTCCAACCACTTCAAGCAAGAACGTGAAAGTACCTGCCTGTAGTACATGCCTTCAAAGTGAATGTTTTCAAAGATGTGAAAATATGTGTGCTAAATTATTAAAAATGTTTTTGGCAGCATATCCCGTTAGTAAAGCAGACACTTTTCATGACGAGACGGATGCTGTCCTTTGCTTCGTTGACGGGTACAAATATTTTCAAAATAAATTTTTCAAATGCCTCGCACACTGCATACTGTAAATCATGCGCACATACTTACTTGTCTCTGTTCATCGTGCAACCAAACGTTTCTGGCCATTGGTATTCCATATTCCAGGTGAAGGTCAAACGACATTCCTCCTATGGCACATGCGGCAAAGCAACGTTGCATCATGTACTCACTTAAATTCTAGGTAAATTTTTAGCTGCCTGTGTATCAGAGGTGCTGACTCTTTCAAATAAAATATGTAATGTTCTTTTTTAGACCCCGTATTCTAACAAAAAGTAGAGGGGTCTATTATGTTTGTCAGAAGCTTAGTACGTAGCAGGAAGAAGTAGGTGTTTCCGACCCCATAAAGATTCTAGATCCGCATCAACAGCCGAGTCGATATAGCAATCTCGTCTGTCTGTATGAGCGCATGGATCTTCGAGTGTACGGTCGGGAGCGCTCGACTGTACTTTTCTTTCTTGTTTTATAATATAATATAATGTTTTATAATTTATATAAAGAATTTAAGATTAGTACAATATAGCTTATGATTGTCACTTTGAACTCTATTAATATAAAATTCACGATTTTATTGGAATGCATTAAAGTTGTTAATTGTAAATAAGTTAACAGATGTGCAACCTCACTCTGGCATCACAAACTTTTCGGTTAAGAATGCCAACAAACGGTTCAGTTTGATTCTTGTCGAGCCTGTGCCCAGAAATTTGAAACCAGATCAAAGAAGGTTCAAAACAAGCAATAAACAAAAACTTCTTTTTGAAAGAAACCAAACACGAAATAAGAGACATAAACAAGCGCAAAGCGGTCTGCGTTGAAAATAAAAAACAACAGGGAGCAATATGAAATAGTAGTACACTAGATATATACTTAAATGGCCATAGAAATGGAACCGGAAGCACAGAAAGCAGCGACTTAAGGAACAAAAGCAGGACTATATAGACTTGTAGAGAAACTAGGTAGAATTAGTTAGCTACCGGAAGGCTTTTAAATTGTAATTAAAAACAAGAAAAAACGGTTATCTTCGGCTAGCCGAAGATTAAATACCCTAATGCACATTGCGTTAATTTTGTTCCAATCACTAATTGTTCTAACGGTAGCTATATCATATAGTAGTCCGATTTGAATGAAAGTTTGTGAGCATATAGGGAATGGTAACGAATGGATATTGTGTGAATTTGTTTCTTAACGCTGTTCCACGCACCCCAAGTAACTATGTAACTATTTCGCTTTGTAACACATTCTATGGGCTTGTCTGCAGTTGATGTTTTTGTCATTGACAGTGCCAACTATTTTTTATCATACGCTGCGCAGAATTGTTGATGCCAGTATATCTCACTTCTTTTTCTGCAATATGCTACAAGCAATATGACTTTCACAACATATGATTTAAATAATGGAAATTTAGTAGGATTTAAACATCAGATACTTTTTGACGAATTTACAGCATATTCGTTAAACCTCTTTTTGGCAGATCGATTGAATAGCTTAGTGAAACTTTTTCTAGCAACTATTATATTTTTAACCACAAATTATAACAAAACTGCAACAACGCAATTTCAGAGGACTCAACTAAAATAACATAAAATTTCGGTCGTTGAGCCGTTTTGACAACCTACAAATGTGCAGTATAAAAAGATACACATCAGCCTCAAAACAACTGTTCAAATAAGTATACAAGAGTACAAAGTTTAATCAAAGTGTTTGAATTATAGAAGAAATTTTAATAAAGATGCAACGGAAAACCTGAAGATGTTGTCAGTAAATATCGCACTCAGAGTCCGCATTTGATTATAAACAGAATAATCTGTAAACTTGTTTTAGTTTACATCACATTAGGGTTTTAGCCATGCAGCTGGTTTAAATGTGTATAGGAATTAAAATTTACAAATGTTTCAGCAGTGTATTTGCTGTGCTTTGCGTTGGGAGCTGGTTTTTCTGTGTCTGCTGGTCATGAGAGTTATTAGAAGTTTTACAGCTTGAAGTAAAAATACAGCAGCTCATAGAAAAAAAAAAAAAATGTTTTGCCTTTCATTTGCTTTAAAAAACATCTGTAAAAACAAAAAAATGGGCAAGAATAAGGTCTTTTATTGCAGAGAATTGGGGTTAAATTAAAAGCAACGACTTCATTTGGTTGCGCTTGTTTTAAGACCATCGCGAGGAATATATATATCATACAAGTCTATAACACAGATAGTCTACACATAACATATAGATTATTTTTCTTATATATCAAATTACTTTGACTGAATATATTGTGGGAAAACGCTGTAACGTTGGTGTATTTAACGACAATAACAATTTAGTCAAGAATGTATACTCAACGTCAGAGCTTTAAATTTGTTTCGTATGAACTCCAATGTTGTCCCACCCGTTATTACTGTGTTATTATTATTGAGCATACCTTTAGGGCTAATTATGTGAGTTGTTTGTCCAATGATACCTGTAATCACAAGTGGGAAACGTATAAAGTGCTCTGTTTTCTCAGTTTCCCATTTACAGCCAATGTGAATATCATTTTAATTTCAATATATTAATATATTTGCTTTCATTTTGTGATGTAACCCAATACCAAATTCCAATATTTTACCGCCATTTAAAAATCACACAATTTTTTTTAAATTTTTTATATATTTTTTCACAGAAATTTTCATCAAAATATCAAATGACGTACAATAATAGTTTTCATACGTGGAAAATGCCTTCAGTTTATTCTTATACAAGATTAAAATAACGTATTTAATTATACTTTCAGTTTTGTCATTTTTAATCCTCTTCATTTTTTTGCGGTTTCCTGCTATTGATATAATAATAATATAATAACAAAATAAACTAATACTTATTACAAAAGTCCAATTTTGTTCTACAGGAATTTTTCTTAGTTAATTTTCCATGTTTAAAATTTTAATTAATTTATTTCGTTAATAACCTGGTTCTATTTTAAACTGTTCCTTACATTTTTGCGTATACAAATTTAATTAATATTGACAAAAAGCTGCAACAAACAAGCAATAATAATAATCATTAAAAAATTTTACACTTGTCATAGAATATACAATAGCCGGCTAAATATGCAAACTTAATAAATTTTCCTTTAAACTGATAAAACAATGAAACACTTGCAATACAGGAATTAATTTTTTATATTTAATAAATTATTAAAAATACCATTTGTAACCATTTGTCAGAATATGCTTAAATCAGCTATCATATATTAAGCAGTGTTGCAAAGTGCAAAAATATGTTTAGCTTTAAGAACAGGCGTAAAAACACGCAAACATCAATTGCACATCAATTATAATAAACGCCGATAGTTAGATTTATGTTATTAGCTAAGGGTTCATCTTTTTGAATAAGGATTTTTTGCTTAAATATTTTATGCACAAGCGTTAAAGTAGCCGTTGTTTTTATGATTTAGCATTGTTACTGTTGCTTTTTGTATGTTTAATTTTTGATTTACGTACTTATTGTAAATGTATTTTTGTTTACCTGTGTCGAAACTTTTTAATTTTGATATAAATTTCGTGTCTTAGAATATAATTTAATTCCTTGTTATATCAATTCATTTAAATTAATTTGTAGTTTGTTTTTTAATTTCTTTTGTTTTAATGTGTATGCATAGGCTTACTTACATATAAAAAAAAGCTAAATTAAGATTTTTATAAAAAATCCATATATAAATCACCATTTTCTGCTGATCAAAGAAACTCGCTTTTCGTCCATTCTTCATCATCACCAAATACTACTTAACATGGTTTCCTGTTTAACTCGTTTCATAAATATCTCAATATAATGTACCAAAGTATTAACGCTAGATGTGCGTTAACAAGTCATCGAACTTCACTCATTCACATCTCCTTTTTAAAGAGGGAGACAGAGATAAAGAGTGAGAGAGAGAGAGAGTCAAGCTAGTATCTAAAAATTTTACTTATTATACAGAATGCTGTGCCTTAATGTAGATGCTTAGCATGCTCCTCTACTCCTCAAGTTTATAGTCTTATTTTCTAAAACATTCACAACTTTTACACTCATAGTTTCCAATAAATATTTGGTTTCACATGTATATATTTATATTTTACATATTTTTTAACTTTGTTGTAATTGTGTTGTTCATGTTTGTTTAACTTTTTATTAATTAATTTTAATGCAATGTATCTGTTTTTAATTCGATTTAATGCAACATTAATCTAATTCATTTTTCTAAACTATACACGAAACTCTTCATTGATAAATCGACCCTTCATTGATAAATCGACCCTCATACTACACTTAATCCGCATGTGTATGATTTTTGTCCTAAATTATAATCCTATAAGCATTTTGCAAATGAAAACTTAAAGAAAACAATTTTACATTAGTTCCCTTACTGTAAGCATTTAATACCATAATATTTGTTGTTTTTTTTTTTTTTTTGTGAATGGTTAGAGAATATGTTCCAATTCTAGGGCTCTTACCTAAATTTTGTGTATACGAATATATTCAAGTTGGTGCCACTTAGTGCATTGCTTAACATTTTTGGCTTAAGACAATAAAATATATTTAGTTCTTTATTTTCTTGAATTACTTTTGTTTGTTTTTTTTTTTTTTTTTTTTGTTGTGTTTGGTAGTACACTCTAGACTCACATTCAGCGTTTCTTAAAATTCGTACTTTATTAACTATTCAGTTTACTTACGTATAACTTTTAGACAATATAATATATATTTTGCCAAATGGATAAACATCCTTTTTTTACTTTATGATCAAAAACCAAATACGCGTGGGCACAAACTCAACATATGATACATTAAGTCAATGATAATTATTTTTTCTGAGTATTTTAAGAGTTTTTGAATATCGAATTATTTTAGCAATATATATTTTTTTTCGTTCCATTTCACATTTTAATATTTTTAACTTTTGTTGCAATTGTTGCATAAACGCGGAACACCTCGTTGACCAGTCTTTTATGTTGTTTAACTTTTTACACAATTAAATTTAATTAATTTTTTTTGGGCTTTTAAAATACATTATTTCATGTTCGTTCACAATTTGAATTTTTTGTTGTAAAATACACACATTTGTATGTATACAAATTTCGTACTTAGAGCCAGGTATTTTAATCTAAGTGCGACTTGTTAAATTTGCTTCTCGCCTTAAAGAATTCAATACAAAATATTCCATCTTAGTTTGGTTTTCTAAATCTTTTTGAAATTTTATATTAAATTGATTGAAGCATTTTTGACACATCGTATATATTGTTGTTTTTTGGGAGCTATTTAGACTTACTAGTTGTATTATAATCGTAATCATACTCAGTGCGTTCGTTGAAGTTTGTTCGCTTGGAAGCCAAAATAGTTTTTTTAATAGTTAATTTGATCTAAAGTGGAATATTTCTGTTCTTATGAGTGTACATATAAATTCTTGATTTTTTTTTTTTTTTAACATTAATTAACTTAATTAAAAAGCAACTCCAAAGTGACAAAAAACATTTATAAATTTTACTATATTTGGGTTTTTGTATATGATTTTGTTTTGTCCATCTAACTTTCGTTCTATGCAAGTCCATCAAACCTTTCTGCGCATTATTGAGTACAGCACATTTCCTATATGACTGTAGCCACATTTTTTTCTGGATCACAGAATTTTCCATCACACATACCACAATGCTCAATTTCATATTTCTGTAAAAACCAAAAAGTGCAAAACAAAAATTTGTAGAATATTTTTAATTTGGAAATGATTCTTTATTAAAAATTATTAATAATAATGAAATTATAAACATAGTAAAATTATATTATATTTTAAATAATAAGCAGCTCATACAAATTGAGAAAAATATCAGCCTATAAGAGTAAAATTAATATATGTATTTCTACGCATAACCGAGTAAACGCTTTCTAAATTGCAGTTTAATGAGATTATGTGGAAAGTTAAAAAATGGTTGCAAGTTAAATGTTGGAGTGTGGAAATTGTGTAAGCTTTAAAATAGGGTAATTTTATAATGATTTAATTAAATAATGAGGCACGTAAAGAAGAATATTTTTGAAATTATCCTAAAAACAGAAATATGAGCGTATAAATTTTAAATAAAAATGCCCTTAATACTTTTGATCACAAAACATTGGTGAACTTTATAAATACAAAATTTAGCAATGAAAAACGCATTTAATGTTTTAAAAATAATTATTTATAGCGCCTTAACTTGTATTTCATAAGCAGTTTCTATTTGCTTCTCAATTCACACAATTTAATAAACCTAAACAACAATTAAATTACAAATTTATAAAATATCATTTTAATAAAAAAATTTATGAAAATAAAAGCATTTGATTTATTGTTTAAAACATATTTTGCACTTGAATTTGTATTTAGTTATTATTATACCTAAGTCAGTATGGCATACATTTTGAATTTACTTGAAATATATGCACTGACCGTAAAGGTTATTTTATTTTTTGTTTTTTCTCTTATTCAACCACTTTATTTTTTTTCATTTTTATTTTGGCAGTGTTTACAATATTTTAATTTTTATTTATTAGAACGAATTCAGTAAGAATTCATTCCGTTAAATATTTTTTTTATGTTTGGTAAGTTTTTAAATGTCGATTGCCTTCTATCCTCAGTTATATGTTTTATAGTAAATAATATTTCTTAGCTTTGGTAAAATTGTACAATATTTGTTTCAATTGTAAAAATGCATATGAAATTAAAATGTGGTTTACTTCATGATTTTAAGATAAGTAATCAATAAATAAGTAATCCAGAAAAACTTGAACAATTAATAAAAATTATATAATAGGTCAAATAAATTTTGTTTTGTAAAGCCGTTGCGTGTTCTTTTTCATCTGTGGTGTATAATGTGATGTATGCTAATTCTCTGAAAAAGGATTTACTAGTTAAGCTTTATCGTCATCAGTCACATTACATGTGATGGCACACAGTTTATTTTCAGCTCTCTTCAATTTAGATATCATCTCACATGTGGCGCTTCATGTGCAGAGCCAGATGATCAGATCGTGAGAAGCAGCGATCGCAATTGCGGCACTTAAAGGGTTTTGCCCCCGTGTGTTTTCTATAGTGCCGTGTTAACTCATCGCTTCTAGCGAAACGCCATTCACAACCCTCCCAAGAACATTTGTACGGCTTTTCACCTGAAATAAGAAGAGTTTGAGAATCAAAATTATTCAACAATTAAATTGACAATATTTATTATATACATTAGTTAAACAATTTTGTGATGTTGAATATGAATAACGTTCTCTGTTTTACACGATCAATATCATTTGATTCTTTTTGAGCTTTAAGGTCTCTATATCCATTTTTACCCAGAAAAATATGCATGAAATAAACGAGGATATGCAAACACGCAAACAACCAACATTAAAAACAATTAAGAGCGGACGGCTGAAAATGAAATAAAACCAAAATGTCAGACAACGATGTTGACTGTAGCATTGATGCCAGTGAAACTATGTACCAAATCGCGTATGCCTTTACCAACATACTCCATGCGTTCCAAAAGCTTCAAAGGATGCGCTGAAGCTAAAGCGCAAAAAGCCAGCCACACAAGCTGTAAAACAGTTACCGACCAGAGTCGTTACGCACACAGGCCAGGCTGCCTAGGAGAAAAAGGAAAAGGAAATGCAGAAGTTGTAATTTCACACAATAGTATAAAACCTAAAAGTGTGCAAAGAATGGAACAGAAAACAGCACAGCTATGCCAGAAAAAATGGTAAAATTATTTGAGTTTAAAAGACAAACAGCAGCCCAGGCCGGAAATTGCCGCCGTTGCTGTCCTCGCTGCTACTGTGGAGAAAAGCACAGGAAAAACGGAGCCAGATAACCAGCAAAGTAGACGACTGCCAAGAAAAATGCATAAAGCTGAGTGGAAAACTTTGTTACGAACGCCAAAACAGCTTAACAATCATACACATTGGACTTGAAACTTAATGCATGCGGAAATGTGTGTTGTGTTGTGTGTGTGTGTGTGCGTGTGTGTGTATGTGAGTGTGATATTTCCGTACTCAATTCCATATTATTTCACCGGACTGTCGATCTACTCACCGAACTATTGGTAAATCGACCCGTGCTCTCTTAATTTTAAGTTGTTTGCTCTTGGTCTAATGTTTAAATAAGATGCGGTGTCCACTAACTGTGTAACATAGGAATTTTGTTTTACCTATTCGTGTATGTGTATGTAGATATGTGTTTTCCGCCACTAGTATTTTGGCATTTTTTCAGAACAGTTAGCGGAACTCGAAGAAACGGCTATAAATAAAATGGCTGTCCGGAAAATACCAAAACTCATATTGAGTGTGTATGGGATTATGGGTGAGAGTATGAATGTGTTTTGACTAGTTTTAAAATGCTTTCGCTTTGACTTCTGAAATTATTCTTAACGCCATTTTGGCTGTGGATTCTGTAAATCAGCAAAAAGTGCGCAAAGTGCAGGTCACAGAGATACAGATATTTATTAAACAAATAATCAATAAATCAAAATCGAAAAGTGTATTATAAAATATTTAATTTTCATTTCATTGATTTTGTTTTTATGTTACAAGTTACAATTATTTTGCCCCTGTCCTTTTTTTTTTACGACAATTGCCGTTAATTTACTGAAACGAATAACGTTAGAGTGGAACTTCAGCCATACATTTCAATACTTATACTAACTCTGTTTTCTCGTTACTCGTAGATTTCGTTGCAGAAGTGTGTGTTAAATGTCTTAGGGAAACTGCAGACGATAGCAACTACAGTCACTTCTTAAAACAGAGTCTGGAACCAGTTAATATTTTATAAATTTTGCTGGCGCTGGATTTTAATGCAAACGGCCAATAGAAAAAATACTCCACCGAGGCATGCAACGAATGGCGAAATTCTTTTCATTGCATGCAATTCCTTAACTATTCTTATATATTCTATGTGCCTTCTCGGCTCCAACACACTACAAAATTTTTATGGTCTGTTTGTGTCTATTCACTTGATTGCACTTGCAATCCTTTCATGCCTGCAATACTTCTGTACATATATACTAGAGGCCTTATACCTTTTTCTTAACTTCGCCCATATCAGAAGTCATTCGTACGTTTGGCTCAAACGTTTAACTAATTGAAATCCTTGGAAGATAGTAGAATTTTTTAATGGCAATACTAGCCGACCGCATTCGATATTTAATTGTAAAATATTGGCACGATTGAGCTATTTAGCGAAAATTGATGCACAAAAAAAAAATTAAATAGTAGCGATGGGAGCCACGTACTGAGGTTTCTGAAGGCTTTAAAAATAAAGTTAAAAATAAGATGTCACTAATGATTTTCTTGAAACTAGGTTTCATTTTTAGCGCGAATAAATTAAAGCATTAAATCTTATCATGTTTCTATCGCTATATTTTGTAAAAAAAGAAATTAAATAAATTACAGTTTTCATTACTCAGGTTGACCGAAACCGTCTCCATGGAGGCATTTAAATAATTATTTTTTTTTCGCTCCTTTGTGGGGGGCATTTAGATTATTTCAGATTCGCCGGACATTGCATCTGCCATGCTGCACAATCAAAGGACTCAATCTCATTTATTGCTGAAAACACCTTGCCTTTTGATTCATTTTGTCTGCCTCCAATACTTGAAAGAAGCTTGGAACACATGTAATTAATTACCGAATTTTTATCCCAACATAGATGTGCCTCAATTTATTTGGTTAGAGCCCTGTGATTTCATCTACACGTAGAAACAACTGTAAAAGTTGTCCTGAAAACTTTGTCCTAACAAATTAACACTTTATGCTCCAACGCTGATGTCTGAGGGTAAAGCAACTTAATGTGGCAAAAGCACAAAATAACAATAACTTGTAGGTAAACAAGACAAACAACACGCTCATAGGCCAATCAAACAAGCCATACTCTCCTCCAATGGCCTGCTTGTTTGGAATTGTTTTTAGAAGTTCACTAAGCCAAAGTTTTAACACTTAAAGATAAACTGAAAATTGAATTCATAATTTTCTGAAAGACTGCTCACTGCAAGTAGTGGTTCTTTGGCCTGGCCGTTTATCAAACAATATAATTTCTTCGAAGTTTACTGTTCATTTAAACATTTTACGCAACACCTCCAGATTAAGTGGAAAATTTATAATATGATTTAGACTGAAAGAAATCAAAATTTTTAAACGAACAAGAAGGTATTATAGTTTACATAAACAAATATATGTCTTAATTTGGAAACTAATTAAATGTTACATTGGTTTAAAATTTTATGGAAAAACTTAAATGATTGAATAATACGAAAAATAAGTATTATAGTAAAATTCGAAATATTCTCCTCTCGATGATTCTTAGTTCTTTTTGAATTAGGCACAAATAAAAATGTATTTAATCCTTTTATTGAGTTTAATAGTAATGCAAATGTCAATGTTTTAATTGTTAAGTATTGCAATATTCTTACGCGTTAACTTACCAGTATGAGTTCTTTGATGTGCTTTCAGATGCGAACTTTTTGTATAAACTTTCTTGCAACCTAGAAATTGGCATTTGTGTATTCGACGTTTGGCGTCCGGACTGTGGTCGCCGTGATTTTGGCGCGGGTGATGATTTTTGGTAGGAGCTAAAAAATTAAAATGGTTATGCACCGTGATCATTTAAAAAATATACGCGTGTAAGTAATACGTACCATTTGTGGACTTATCCACACGTGATGTAACCACGGCAATTATTTGAGGTGTCTGTTGTTGCACTTGAGCCGTGGATTGCTGTTGCATCGACGTTGAATTTTTAGTATTGGACATGTTGTTATCTGTGTTCGATACAGCACTCAGTACAGCAGCAACATTTGCATTACCATTGTTTTGCATTTGTATTACACGTGCAAGGCTTATTCCAGCAGCTCCAGGTGTTCCATTTGCGGTTGTCAGCCGAACGATTGTGCTGCGCGGAATGTTGCTATGATTGTCCGATGTCGGATCTATGGTATGGCTACTACTATGGCAGACAGACGAGTTGATGGTGCTGCTACTGCCAGTAAAGCTACTATTGCTATTGCTGGCTTTACTGAGGGCTTGCGGCGATATGCTTAAGTGTTGTACAGCTAACTGTTGCTGCTGCTGATGCAGCTGCAATGTTGTGGCCTGCGTCAGAGCTGAGTTCTTGGCGCTAGTCATTTGGCTAGTAAATTGCAATATGGCGGTCGCGGATGTGGAGTTTGAAGTTGTTGATGCCTGTTGCTTATTCTGTTGCCGTTGCTGATGTTTTATGAGTGCCGCTAGTTCACTTGCATCAATGTGCTGGGGTTTTAGCTGTTGCGGCTGCTGATTTTGGTGTTGCTGAGGGACTTGGGCATAGTTGTGACTTCGAAGACTGGACTCGGGTGAAGAGGGAGGCGTCAAGGGAGGCAGAACAAAGTCATGTTCATGACTTTGTCCTAAATGATAATGTCGCTGTGGTTTCGCCTGCACAACACGCACTTTAATAGCCGGCGCTGTACTACTGCTTGAAGTCAAGGTAATAGTATTACAGTTTCTATTGTTGCTGCTGCTGTTTTCAATGCTGCTGCTGTTGTTTGTACTACCAGCACTGCTGATACTCGAATTGGGCGACATTGCTGAGGGTGGTGCAGCAAATAGAACTCCTAACTTATCTTCACAAGCTAACCTATGAGCCGTTTCGTCATCATCTTCATCTATACGCTCTTGCTTGACAAGCACTGCACAGCTGAGAGCCTGGGAGCCGCTACTGTCCCACGATATTCCTGAGCAGTTGGACGACACCGAAGAAGTTGTTGAAATCGTATCCAAGCTCTCCTTGATCTTCAACTCCTCCAAAAGGCGTGCTGGGGTCGAAAATATATCCCATGCCGTGTCCAGATCCGTGTGCATTTTTTTGTAACATTGGTGCTTAGGTTCGTCGCGCAGGTAGCGCTCCAGTTCGTAACAAGTCTGAAAAATACCCCATTAGGAATAGCATTAGATAAATTGGGAAAAACAATATAAACATGTTTTACGTAAAAGGAAACACACTTTAAGAGGAACTAAATTAAAACGATATGAAGGCAAGAAATAGAGGCTTTCAGGTAATAGGTTTGTGCACTCAATTCAATTTGCCATTAAAATTACTGTAAAAGGTTGTTAGTGCAGGGCAGAAATAGGCAAACGCATTATGCTGATAATTTAGTGGCTGTTGTCGCAGTTAATTTTGAATCCAGCGCCAATGAAATAGGAGCATAAGTTGTAAATTATATTTTATGCTTATGCGCAATTAAAGGTGAATATTTTCTGCGAGTTTATATCCATCCCATACTTTAAGGCACTCGCTGTCTCAGTAAGTCAGTGCTGCACAAATTTATGAGCATAGTAAAATGTTTAAATAGCTTGGAAATTTGCCACTTTTTTCTTTAAACCTGATTCAAACTTGAATGCAAAGACCATTAGATATTTACAAAAACAATATTGAGATCCGTAATTTAATTGCAAATATGCTCTATATTTAAAATAAGCCGTATTATCTTAAAAAAAAATGCAAATACAAAAATCAATGACTTGGAATGACAACAAATGTTTTAGCTCATAAGCATTGCTCTCCCATACATTTATATATAGTCAGTAAATCACTTAAAGTGCTATTTCTTGAAAATAATTGCAACACATAAATATCTAACCTTTCCAAGTCCACAAATAAGTTGCGTGTGCGATTTACGAGTAAAAATAAAGCAAATACGAAAACTATAAATGGTTTATGAATCAGCACAATAGCTTTGGCGTCTCAACACGTTCTTGGAGGTTACTCAAGTGTTGGTAGAGTTGAAGCTATGATTAATGTGTGCCTGCTGTCCTGAACTTTTTTCTGCCCACAAACAATTCAGTCGGAAAATGAAGTATACTATTTTAGAAAGGATCCAAATAAAATTTTAAGTGCATGCCTACTATTTGTTATTTGATATATTGTTTAAGAATTTCAAGTTGTTAGAATTTAATAAACCGATCTGGTAGCTTACGTTAGCTGATAGTCAGTATGAATATAGTCAGCAAAAAGTTGCAAGTAATAAGACCACACGATAGTATATGTAAAGGAAGTTTATAGCGAGTGAGAGAGAGCTCAAGGGAGCTCCAGACAACATAGGAAAGAGGGGAAGAGAAATCGAGATTAAGCTCCTGTCAGTACATGTACAAGTTCTCTAATGTGTAGCATCAAAAAACTTTTTGGCTTCACATAAACATTTTTTCGCTGTATATTCGTACTTAATATAAATTTATTTGTACTGTTATTGTATTCTTGCAGTTGCGTTCTTCAACGAGTTGGTTTGTAAGTAAGAAATACTCCGGCTCACTTTTTACCACGAATTTATGTGTTGAATGTTCGTGGACTATTAGATGAGAGGAGGTGTGGAGGAGTTATATCAGTCCAAATGACAAAATCTATTGCGCAAGTTGGCAACATAAAAAAGTCTTAATTTCCTTTTCGTCTGTTTACCATATTTTTTCTTTCTGTGTGTCATTTTTCGGTCCTAAATTGTTCTTTTCATTTCCGCTTTAACATTTTTTTGTGCTTAAGACAACAGTATTATCAGAACTTACGCGGTACATTAGGAAGCTATATTTTTTGTTTTCAGTTTTTTTTTTATGTTGAGTTGAAGTTCATTTGACAGATAGTGGTTAATAGATTTATACAAAGGGTTAAATTACATTGAACTATAAAATAATGTGCAGTATATTGACACTATTCTTGCAGAATTTGTAATGTAATAATTATATAAGCAAGGTTAAATCATAAAATTATTTAATTGAGTCTGATAGAGGATGATTCGAAAACTTTCAAAAATAGCTAATTAGTTAACGTTTTATGCTAACTTTCGTTTAAATATAATTATCAGCGAGTTTATTAATATGTACCAAACTTAATTTAACCCTGTCTATTGTTAAAATGTAAGAAGTGTTAAGTATTTGGTGGCATTTTCACACACTCGCAGTTTATAATTTTGGCTGAATTCCCGCGGGACACATCGCCTACATAGAGCGTCTTAGTGGTAAAGACAGGAAGAACATATTTAATTATGTCTGTAATTGAAAAAGACGCAGTAGCAGTTAAGAAACATGTTAAAAACGATAACTACACCAAAAAATCTTGGTAAGACCATTATGCGGCACATGTCCTGCGAGTATACATGTTAGTATGTATGCATATTTTCATGTATATTAGGAAGATATTAGTCGACGCAGGGACAACCCCTGTGGTTTTCATTTTTAACTTCAAGGAGCATCTGCCAAGTTGCCTTAAATTATTCTGTACATAAATGTAAACACTCACAGTTGAAGCTTGAATATTTTGCAGAATGTAGGTGGGATTGTTGTTTTTGGTATTATGTCGTTTAATGAGCCATAATTCCAAAGGGCTTCACTTCATAGGCCCCCAGGAAGTGGTTTTTTTTTTTTGCTTTGAGCTCCTCTTGGGGTTGCCATTGTGAATGTTATAATGAACGAAACGTAAAGAAATTATGTTGACAATTAATTTCATCAGCATGTGCCAGAACACAAAAGCTCCATTTTTAAATTGTTGAGTGTTTAAGTAGAAGAACTTTTAGGAAGATAGAATAAATTTACAAGAAGTAAAGTTGTTTTCGACACATATAAGACTTAGTATTTTTGTAGACATTTGGATAATTATAAAAGTCGTATTTTAACCTTTGTCGTTTCGATATTTCTGATATCAGTATTATGTAGTATCACAGTTGTATCCCATTCGTTACAACCATAATTATTGGCTTAATTACTGGAAAAGGTCAAGAACCATTGTGAAATCAGCTGATTGATTACTTCATGGCCCTGGTTCTGGTCCTTAGGTAACTGTATTTTTCGCAAATAATTTTTATTGTTTTTGTATATCCTGGTGCATTTGTCTTTTGTTTCGGTCGGCCTAAAGTGCACTTAAAGTGCCACAAAATCAGCAGCATACATTTGGCAGCCGGCAACCGACAAACGACGTTTTACTCAACTGTCTGTCGCAAAAGCGTTGCATAATTTTAGGCATTATGCTAATTTTAAAAGTTGCCGACTGCTCAAGCAGTAACAACAACAGTAACAACCTACCTCATAAGTAGTTTCAAACAAGGAAACAGCTGCAAGAAAATGGGGACAGAAATGAAGCTACGCTGATCACTTTCGCCTTGAAACGGAATTTGCTTTTAAGCAATCGAGAAACACTTCAAAGCAAGACGAGTGTCACAACAGCAAACGCCTAAGAGTATGCTTTATATCGAAAAAAATTTGGAGCACCAACAAGGGTTGTTGGGTTTTCGGGTTTCATGGTAGTAGCTTGGTAGCTGGGTTCCTTGGGTGGTTTGCTCGACACAACTAATGCGTCGTACGCGTCGTTGAATTTAAATGAGGAATTAATGCTTACATTATTTCTGCTCCCCTCTCAGCTAGCTGTAGCAGCCCAAATTGAAACAACCCCAAAATCCACCGAGCTCCTACAACTGGTCTGTTCCTTTACTTTCATTGACTATACAAACAGTTTTTCAGTTGTCACATTTTTTCACTTCGTTTTCGTTTGTTTTTCGTCGCTCTTCGATTTCTAGACGCCATCCTACCTATTGTTCTCAAATTCTTGGGTCTGTCTGAACACTCTGCCTATTAGATTTGAAGTTAGTTGTCACTTGTTAGCACTTCTCATTGTCGTTTTTTTTTTTCAATTTTTTTTTGGTGTTTTTTGGTATATGACTGTCTTGTTTGCATTGCTATTGCCATTGATTTATCCTGACTATAACAAACTTTGCCAAAGGTGATAATATTAATAAATAAAATCCACTGCCTTACCAAAACAACTGCTTTGATGAAGTCCTAATTTTTTTTTGAATAAGTCGTCAGATATAAAAATTCATATTAACTGTTATACTCAACTAAAACACACTTATTTTCTTCTTATTGAAAGCAATATTATTGTAGCAGAACATGTAATAACTTTGTAAAAGTTAGCAGAAATACCTAGAATGCACTGTTTATTTTGGGTTGCTGTTGACAGTAGTTTCTTTTCACTCCGAAATAAGTTCTGCAAAAACAACAAATTTTGCGGTCCGAATAAAAAGGTTGCAGAATATACGACAAAATAACTAAACATACACATGCACATTTCTAAAATAAATTCTTGTCGACGCGAGAAAATGTAAGTGTCATTTTCATTTTTTATGGCGAACCCCAAAAATCCTGTAATAGCTATAACATTTACTATGTCTGTATAGGGGTCACCTATGACAGTGTTTCCTACTTCGCTTTTGTATTAGACAAATGTTCGTTAAACAATATGTGGCTTACAACTATAACAGCTTGTGTGACAACAAAAACTATATGAAAGCAAATAACTAATTTTATCTTTGTATTTAATATAAAATGAAAAGGGTTCAGTCGGTTGCCTTTCGTAGATTTATCTAAAGATAAATTTGCACACATTGGATTTCGTCCTGGAATAAAAAACCGTAAAAGTCGGTGTGCACAAAATAGCCTAAACATTATATTTTCTGATCCATATGTCAACTATATCCGGATAACAGATTAAATAAAAAGTTTAGGCGAAACAAATTTTGTACGTTAAACTATTTTTACAAATACAACAAAAAAAAAAAATAATAATAATAATCCAAAAGGTTTTCATATAATTTTGTATGCCTTTACTGAAAGTAAACCTAGAGTGGCAGCATTGGGAAGAAGATCATGCAATGAACTGGCTTATACAGAAAACTGTTGAGCATAGTTGTTTTTTTTTTTTTTTGTTGTTTGAGGCAATGGTTAGTTACGTACGAGTGCCTCGAAAGTATCAGCTTGCAGTTTTCCGATTTGTTTGTGGCTCTGGCTAGGGACTTAAGCAGAACCTTATCCAAGACTACCGAGACGAAGCCATAAAAAGTTTTGTGAGCCGATCTTGCAACAAACTTAGCGTTCAATAACAGAAAAATAACTGGTGATAATAAGTGAGCAGGAATACTAACGGTCAACGAACTTTATTATGTGCATCTCTATACTTACTTTAGCTTAATATAAATTATAAATCACCAAAATGAATAAATCATTCCATGTAGGGACCTAAATAAACACTACCAACATATTTTGCCCCAAATGCACTTGCATAAACAGTATTCGGGAGTGCTGTTTTTAGACTATATACTCTAAAAAATTGTACGGGGGTCTATTAAGTTTGTCTGAAGCGAAATGTGCGTAACAGAAGAAGGAGGCGTCGCCGACCCCATAAAGTAAATGTAATCTTGATCAGCATCAACAGCCTAGGCGATAAAGCTATGTCCGTATGAGCTAGAGCTAGCTCATCTGTAGCCTTTGCTTTAAATATAATAAAGTAGTATGCTACAACTGGCATGAATATTGATAGATTATAAGTTACTAAAAGTAACTGAAACATAATTATTTCTGATTTCCAATCTTTTTTAATTGGAGTGGTCTTCAATTTTGACATTTTTTAGCTATTCAAAGTATACTTTTATTTATTTCTGGCAGTTTTGTTTCATATTTCGATCTGAGATATTTTTTCTGACCTCTTAAAAGATTATCTTCTGATTTTTAAGTACTAGGTGGCATATGCTTATTTTCAAGGGAATTTTTACTTAATTCCAGTTCACATTCTCAGCAACTGAAAAATGATTGTTGTTGCCTTCGCCACCAGCGCCACAAAACCGACGACAGCATTTGTTGTTATTGTTGATTGCCGTCTTTGTTACTGTTGTTGGCAAAATTTCCCACTCGCAGAATTACCTTTTTGCGTTGCACCGCTGTCATGCGGCTGTTATTGCCGCTGTTGTTGCGTCTGTAGTTGTCGCCGAACTTAATTTATATGGCATTCACATTCGCTGCACATGAAAATGCTGGGGTCGCATTGGTTGAAAATTGTACAAATTTTTGGCACTAGCCTGCATGCGAAGTTGTCGCGATCCAACAAAAATAACAAGTGCAACAAAGGCAGTTCCCATTGCGGTTTATTTGCCACAATAGAAACATAAACAGTAGGTGAGCTTCATGCTAACAATAAAATTTTCACCAATGCCAACATCATGGCGAAAAGCTAATTACCATGAAAGTGTCCAACGTTCTCAAAGTACGCTCAGGATTTGTTTTTGTTGCCATGGTTTTGGAAAAAAAAACACCTAAATACATTTGACCCAAATTATATCGCCCGTTCCTTATTTACTAGTTGTTACGAGATATTAATATTGCTTAAGATATCGCTTATTTTGTTTTCATAAAATATGTTGTATAGTAAAACAGATCGATTTTTAAGGAATGAGCTCCAGTTTTCACTAATTTTTTAATTTATTATGTGCATCACGGTGTATCCTATTTAAAACAACGAAGTACTCTTTTTCAAAGATTACGTTCCAATTTAAGTTCGAATCGTTCATAGTGGCAGACTTTTTAAGCAATGAATTCAAAAGCATCTCTAAGCGTCCCAACATACAATTTTCACACTTAGTTGGTAAATTATAACCAATCCTAATGCCAATTTACTCTGTTTATATTGCACAGGGAAGTCCTTTTACTTAACGGCACACACAACGACACCATTTTGCCTGTCCGCCCAAAATAAATGAGAAAATGTATACTTTCAGCCTTTCAGGTTTGGCTAGAGCATAGTCATAACAACCCCAGACACTTAATTTGCGCACAAAATGAGTTAGAAATTTGCAACTCTCACCTTATTTTTAGGTAACAAAAATGGGTGCCAATTTGTTTTATGTTTGGTGTATTTTTGTTTTGTGTTGTGCATGCGTGCGTGGCCTATGAAATGCTTAATGTGTTGTTATTCTGGTTGCGATAATTGTTGTCATAGAAGATGTACAACATTAAATTAGCAATCCGACCGGAAATTAATCAACCTACAGCTTCAGTAGCAGTAGCGACTGCCAATCAGCCAAATTGTTTGTCTTTGAAGTTTCGAACTTATAATTGTAATGCATTTGACAGACAGAGACATTGACAGCGACATAGCTACCGACAGTAATACGTAACGAACATTTGTTTACTAAAGCCATTTTCATCTCTTGCCTAGACATTGCCAATGACAATTAATCATGCGATAACAAGATGTAAATGCAATGCATTGAATATTTTTTCAAACCGTAACTCTGCATATTTTGTACAGTAACTCTCTTGTAGGAAAGTGAAGGCAAAAATGGAGGGCAATTGCCCTTCTAGCACATTGCAGTTTATTTGAAAATTAAATTTACACCAAATTTAAGCAGACAGCTGGCTGTGTTTTCTTTCTCAACTCCCCAGAAACTTTTTACTGAAGCAACTTCATGAATTGAATTTCAGTGGATGTAACCCTACGTTTACTCAGTCGCTAGCCATGTTTTTGGCCCCAGGCAAGAGACGTAGCATAGTTTTTTAAGTAGCTACGTAAATTTTGCATCACTCTGATTTGGTGCAGCATCAAAAAATTTCTACGAAAATCGCCGCTAGCATAAAAAAAAGCAATGAAAGAGAAGTCTTTTTCTGCTGCTGTTTAAGATTATAATAACGCTATTGCCATTTTTTTTATTTATGTTCTATGTAAATTTGGGTGTCATAAGCTCTGAGTAAACTTCTAATATTAGGATTGACTTTGTATATGTAATCAATTATCCTTAAATATTATATTGAAAAATATCTTAATGTTTTTTAATTAGTTGTGGATTATAACTTATAAGTATGGTGAGGAATTAAAGCAATGTGGTAAGGAATTTAACAAATGTGTATTAATTTCATTTCATAAGCACATAATCTAAATCCTAGGGTTCAGGACCTCTACTTATTTCTGTATGGTTTTTAAGGCATACTTATTGGTGGTAATTGCGACAGTATATAAAGTATAAATATAATCTTAACTAATTCTTATAAAATTCAAATACCAAATTAGGGCTCTAGTAACAACTTAGCAGGAAAAGCAAATCGGATGAGGTTGGCTGTGTGTGAACGCTTATCAAAGGAGACTTTTGACAGCTTTTTGGCAGACAACTGGCAACGCAGCTGCGACCTTTATCAGTAGCAATCATTGAGCCGCTATCTGTGTGTAGCTTTGATTTATTTATGTTGGAATTTGTCTGCAAACAACTGACATTGGGTGAAATAATAAATTTCACAATAACAGCTAGAATCTTTTTCATTTAAAACATGAATGTGAGGGTTGCTGTTGTTATAGCTGTCTTTTGTTTCATTTGACTTCCCAGCTTGATTTTGATTTATTGACCCGACAATAATGATGTAGCTAAGGTCTGCATTATTAATGTCAATTTGTTATTACCCACAAAATCGCTTAAATGTCACTGCCTTCAGGCAATGTAACTTAACTAAGGTTCTTTGAAGATGCTTGTCACAAACTTTATTTTAGCAACCACAGAAAATACATATTTGGAACGGTCTGAAATATATGAAAACGATAGAACAGCCACAATAACATGCATTTTTGTAGCATTTGTATGGTCTAAAACAGTTATTAGAAAATGCTGCAAATTTTGCAACAAAAATATACTACTACCAATTTACAGCAGACTGAAAGCTTCTGAAAAGTCAAACGAACATATAAAAGTTAAAATAGGTTTATAAAGTTAAATTCCTTTAGAATTTTATAGTTCGTTCAATTCAATTTAATAGTGCATCAGAAATTTCTACCGCATCATAATCTTAAAAATGTTTGTTCTACGGCAAGTAAGGCATATATTAAAGTACCTGCGGCACATCAACCGAGCCTTAGAATAACTATGTATTATTGCGTAATTTGATAAGGGCCACGCTAATGGTTTACCCCCGACTGACAAATGCTTAGACCTAATATATAAAGATATTCGTTTTACTCCTTTCATTCTGCTTTACACTTCCCCTATTACACTGTTGCACATTTTGCCGTCACACGCAGAGTATGATGAATGAGATTTGGTTGAATGGACGATGGCGTAAGACTGCAAAAAAGCGCAGCGTAAAAGCTACAGAACCTAAACCATCCCTCCTTAAGGCAAATAAAAGAGCATCCCTTATGAGAGACATGCTCTCCGTGTATGCCGACTTTTCTAATGTACATAAATTCCTACATTTGCTCATTTTAATGGGCATATTTTTGTCATTTCACAAAAGTTTTCGCAAATGCAAAGAGGAAACATGCCATGCACACACACAGTATATGCATGTACGTATGTATGTATGAGCGGCATACTTATAAATTTTTTAGAGCACAGGGATTTGCCATGAACACAAACATGTAGAAGCTCGCCACTAACGTCACATTTGTATGCTGTTTTCTGTATACTATACGCTGTACACTGTGTGCTCTTTGCTGTACATGGGGTAAACGAGTACAATGAGGGCTGACTTGGAGCTACACTATGTTTGTGTGTGTGCTTCAGAAAACACTGCAATACTCTTCAAGGCATCAGAGGCGTATATATACAACCATACATACATATGCCAGACAAACACTACGAGACAGTGAGTCAGAAAGATAGAACTGATGACTGGGCAGGTAGTTGGTCTATGCTGTTGAAAACACGGCTTTGTCTACTGTGCTGTATGTTGTGGCTATAGTGTGCGGCTGCGAATGCCTTTATATTATAACAAAATGTGGTTTTCACTTCTGAGCTTTTTGAATTTAAAGACATTCCTTATTGCGTTTAAAGAGCATAGGGACAGTTGACTAAATGCTCCTTAAAACATTATGATTAGCGATACTAATTTACAATTAGAAACGCTTTTAAACAACTACTCTCCGTAAGCTAAATACTAACATGAAGCGGTGAATAAATTATGGAATTATACATACGTCTATAGGTTATTTCTGATTTCATATTACATTGACTACACTACCCATACATCATGAGACGCCAATATTTATTAAAATATTTTCAACTCTGAATAGCTTAACGCAAACATTTAATTTTTCACTTTGAAGGACTAACAGCAAATAGTATAGACGTACACGCCTGCTTTATTTTTAATATCCTGCAGCGCTGAGCAATGAACAGATCAGAGTAGTAACTACAGAAATGCTTTCGGGTGCAACGAACGCACAATCGAGCACAAAATAAAAAGCGTAATGGTGGTTTAGTTGGAGTAGGAGGCAGGAGTCAGAACAACAGAGTTCTGGGACTGAAACCGACAAAACCGACAGCTACAGGCCTGTGCGGATCACAGAGCTGCATGAAGTTTATTTGAAAAGTTGGAACCACTGCCAGTTGGCAGCTCGTCGACTGTTACTTGTTGTTGTTCTTGTACTAGTTGCCATTATTGTTGCAGTCGCAACTACTGTTGTTTCAACTGTATTTGTTGTGGCTGCTGCAGGCAGCCGTAATCATTGTAAAGGCATTACTAGAACTTTTCATTCGGTTGGTACCCTTTGTGAATGAATGAAAGGCGATTTTTTCTATGTGTGTCTGCTGAAGGGAATGTGTATACCTGACATCAAATTGTAAATTTACAGCAACTGGTGTTTGTTTGTTGTTTACACTATGTGCGAGAAAGGATGCTAAAACTGTTAAGTTTGATTCTTGTTATGTCTGGAAGTAGCCAAACGTTTCCAATATCTCAATTAGTCAACATACACTGTCTCAGTGTTGATCCATAAAACAAATCCAAAAAGTAATATTGTTGGTTTTACCAACAAACCCATTTGCGAACTCAATCTTAAAGCCCATTTAGCGATATTTTTAATTTTTGGAATCGAACATTTTCGATACACCATGTTTTCTGTTTCGTCTCTCGGTCTGTTGAAACAATTAAACAAAGCAAGCTCGCCAAACAATTGAAAAATGCCATCATGCAGCACTTGTTGTTGTGGCCGTCATTGCCATAAAATGCGGTCATAATTGAAAGCCCGACCATAATTAAAAACTACGTACAAAGGAGATACCACGGCACCCAATAAATATGCAAATAGCATTTGTTTATCTACATAATAATCAAATAAATGTTGAAAACGACAAACGGTTGACAATAATTCCAATAACTATTTGCAAACTGGTAGATGTATTGATGAATTGAAATAAAAAGAAATGTTTAAAGTTCGTTCAACTTTGTAGACTACTATGGTTACTAATTCTCATAATACGCCTTCTCATAGATGCAAATAAAATAAAGAAATAAAAAAAGAGGACTGTCTAATGCTGACATACTCTATGTATGTACGAGTATGTATGTACACCATCCACGCAGCACTTGAATACGACTTCACGAAGTACTTAAGCATTCCAAACATGATTTCTGGCCCGCGGCAACTTTTGGTCTGCCATTCCGGCAGTCTGACTGTCCCTTCGAATGTCTGACAAGTGCCAGCGGTAGTGACTTATTCATAGAAGCGTAAGTCTCGGTCCGGGCACGTAGGTAAGCTGCCATATCGGCTGGTTAACTTCCCAGCTGCCCGCTCATCCAACAACGTTAAAGGAAAGAACATTTAAAGAAAACATATACATACACACTTTATATAATAATATTATATTATATTATACATAACTAACCATCTCTGCAGGCGTGTTGATTTTGAAAGGCTAATTATAGAAATTAATATAACTTATATCAAAAATATTCTTTTTTTTTTTATTTTCCCTTCGGTTCGATATGGGTTATTTACCAATTTAAATGAATTGATAATTAATGTAGCTTATTTATAGAAATTCACGCCAGTATCGGCTTGCTCCGCTATGACAAATAGTATTAATGAGTTATACTTTAATGTTAATGTACAATATAATAGGAAATTAAGTAACAAAAGCATCAAATAGATAAAATAACTTAATGCATCACCAATAACTCCAAAAATGTGCTGTGGCGCACTTTTACAAAGAACATATCAGTCAATGAGTTAGATCGCAAATCAAAAAGCACTTAAGATGCCATGTGAAGTGTGGCGAGACTGAAATGAAGGGAGGCATCCGAATCAGTCATCAATCAGACAGAAGTTGCATCTTCTACCTACACCAGACTTGAGCAACAGACAGTTATAGTTATACAATATATCCCGATGCAGATAAAGTATGCGTAAAGTACTGAGCGTTTCTATATTGATCGATGGCGTCAAAGCGTTTATGGCTTGCAAGCAAAAGCATTCAATGCAATACCAAGTTGCGCTTCCATTCAAGTGAACCGATGTATGTTCAATATTGAACAAGTAAGAACGCTGCGAATGGCTGTGCTCGAATTTGAGATACCCTTCATGAAATTTAACTATTTTTAATATATATCTTTACCATTTTGTTATTGCTAGTGTGCGACCGATTCTCAGTTGTTGTGAATAATTTTGTTGATTTTTATTAAGAAATATATTCGTACTTCATCGAAGGAGGGTATCAAAATAAGTTGGTTCTTCCGTTTTACTCTTTCACATTAATTCAACAAACCAAATATGTATTTCCAAAATGTATTTGCATTGTAAGCTCTTTACTTTGGCACTCAGAGAGTTGAATTGTTTGCGGTAGCGCGCAAACAAGTACAAAGTGTGATGATAAATTGGGTATATGGAATAATTGTGGGTTAAAAAAATGTAATATGAAATTTGTTGCGATAGGCAATACGTGAACCAGCAAAATTTTACAACAATGTAAAAAGTATTTAGAAAGCTGCAACCGCAGAACTTAAGTCATGCAGCATATTATAAATTTTAGTATGTAATATTTTGAATACTTGTAGACTCTTTTATATTGATGAGAAGGTTCTATAAATTCACTTAGTACGGCTGCAGAATACTATTATAAAATGCTACAATGGATACTTGAGACAGCATTGCCGTAAATTGAAAGAATTCACGCACAACTGCTTAATAAACAGAATCGTAATTATGATGTCCGCATACCAATGATAACAGAAAGAACTGTAGCTGTAGCCTCAGATCGGAAAACTTTATAAATAAGTTACAGCAAATGAGCGGATATCCTTCTTAACGAACACCAGATTAAAAGACGACGCAATTGAAATGCAGCTTTTTGACAACCCACGACAAAAGTGGATAGCTGCTGCTAAAGTTGTTCAAAAGTCAAAGACTCGATGCAATACAATACCAACGGTATTTCAGAATTACTAGATTACGAAAAGGAGACAAATGCATGCAAGGACGGCCTAAAAATATTCAAGCAATTATTATTTTGAGTTCTGTTTTACATAAAATGAGTTTCCAGGGCATGAGTCATAAGAAATGAGAATCTGACATGGAAGTGCAAATGCTAAAGGCTTGCAAATAGACCAATGCACCCACCACACCTTAATCGAATCAATGTTGACAACGCGGCGTGAAAAATCTCGTGGTTCGCATCAATTTTCATTTTCTTTGTGCTACTGTCGTTATGAAAAGCAAACCACAAAAGGGAACGACTACAGAATCTCATGGAAGCTCAGCAAGATGTATTGTATGCGACTACGCGTACATTCAGAGTTAGCGACACTGTGATTCTGGGACAGCATAAAAAATTCATCAACTAATTTGTACGGGAACAACAAAAAGCAACAAGGACACGACGCCAAAAAAAACAGCAGTATCTAATTTGATGACAAATGATGCACAGAAAATGACAGGAATCTCTACGGTGTTCTGATTGCTTGCTTGCCTATCTTCTTTAATCAACTGCAACACTTCAGTACGGGGACGTGACTCATAATTCTTAACTAGCTGTTACAATGCATAATAAGATAAATGAGACCAGGCACTCGAGACTCCTCTAACCTGTGACATTTGACTGGCCTACCGAAGGTACCCACAAGAATTTACATTTAAATGAAATATTTTTATGATTATTTTAAATATTTTCTCATGCATAAAATTGGCATTTTTGTAACGCTGTGGACCAACAAAGAACCAAAACCTGAACATGTGTCATACCAAATGTCAAAAAGTCGAAGTTAAGTCTAGTACAAAAAAATATACACAACTGGAAAAGGAACATAAAAAAACCAAAAGAAAGTTAAAAATAAAATGAGGAAAATATATTTTCAACAAATAACCCAAGAATTTTACAACTGGCTTTTTCATGAATCTTCAATGCCCAAAAAAATGCTTTATTATTTGAAAGTCAAATGAAGAATGGTCCTTTGAACCAGTCAAGGACGAGGAAGCAAGATGAGCCTAAGCAGCCACCAACTCTACAAATCATTCAACTTGACTACGGCCTGTTTTTTATGAAAAGGCGTTTAAAGCACGCTTGGCTGCTTCCTTAGTGGAATGGGGTGCTCGAATAATAGACAGGTGGTTTCAACTTAGCCTGCGGAATCTTAAATAAAGACCATTTTCAGTAACGAAACGCAAAGATGTTGGACACTTTTCTCATCTGAACTCAAACAAAATATATATACGACTGTAATTAGGTGTTGTAAATTATAAGCGTAAACTAAAAATTGAGAAAGCTGAGTTCAATTAAATTTACATTTAAATTTAACCCTTTGATATTATTTATTTACCATTTTTATTTATTTTAATTAAAGCACAATTGACATTTCATATATTGATTTCAATAAAACCATTTGTGGAAATTTAAAGTACAGGAAACGATGAGCTGTTGAATAAGACTATATAGAGTGAAAGTTCTGAACGAAGGAAGCATAGAGGAAACTGACGTGAACTGACATTACAAGCATTAGAAGCTATTAGAAAGGAATGTTGGGATGTCGATGCTGCTGCTCCAAACTGTAGTTTGTTACCTGGCTGTTCCCTGCAGTGCCTGTTGTGCATCATCAAACAACAAGAACACAACACTGATGGCTGGTGTAATCATCGAGGCGTAGATAGCAAAGCAGTGAGCAGTAAACGGAAGAGCCAGGACCAACCCTAGAACCTCATGTGGAGACATAGTCAGATAAAGTTGGGTTGGTTGCCACAGCACACACTTAACCGTGTCATTGAACGTTGTAATGGCTTTAGCTGATTCTGTGTGCCAGGTTATACGTACACATTGAGTACGGATGCTGACACATCTGTATTGGTATCACTTCAGAATGGGGGAATTTAAATAAATTAATACGCTGTATTAGACACATATTAGCACTCAGGGAGCACCACAGCTCACGTTCAAGACCTTATTTGCATATTGAAAATAGGACATATGTTAAAAGTTAAAGTTCATTTTGAAGTGTTGTTACACTTGATAGTACAATTAAGTCTGTTTCGGAAATTAGCGATAAGATGACTATATTCGATTTTAGATGATCTAGTAATAACAGTCCTAAATCCCTTTTACGCAAATTGTTGAAATCAAAAAACATTTTTTTTTACCTAGTAAAATTTATATTTTAATTAAGAGTTCAAAGTCAAAATTGAAAATTATACTGATATAAATAATTTGTGTTGGTCTATGAGTTTAGTTAGTAAGTTCGGAGACTATATTATTTCGATATATATTAGCTCAATCAGTTTAAATTATGATTAAAATTAATAAAATATATTATTCAAAGAACATGAATGCTTCAAAAATCGAAATTAACAAACTCTATTCACGAAATGTTGATAAATAAGTTGCACTTTAGTTGGGGCAAGAAACAATGTGGTAATATCGATGACGTCAAATTGCATTGCATAAAAACTGCAGAGGCCTTGGGTCAGAAACTCAACGCCATACGTGAACAAAATAGTCTTGAGGCCAAATACATAAACGTAAACAAGTAAAACCACTCTAGGTAAAAGATTGAATCCAATGTTATGACAAGAAAATTTGCTTTGAGTATATTTACTTAATTATTGATAATAATAAAAATGGTATTTTTGTTCAAAGAAATATGGAATGCAAAATAAAAATAATTTCAAAGCATCTGCTTTTCAGCACAGCAAGCCATTCAACTGTTCGCATTAGAGATAAAATACTACACAGTTAACATAATGTTAATATCTTATATTCATGTGCTACGCACATAAATATTTTAAAAGAATAAATACTTATAGCTTATGGCCTATCAAAAGTAAACATAAATAACTTAAACAGATGGCCAGCTGAGTCAGTTGTGCAATTTGTTTAATTTTCATTCATAAACTATGCAGTATAGATTGAGACCTGCTTATAACAATTTAAAAAGTTTTCTACAAGCCCGTGCCTTACTCACGCCCAATTGGCGACGTCTCGACGCGACTTCCATTGAATCATCAACTTTATTATCATCTTTTCTTCAGCTGTTTTGTGGAATGCGTCTGCCTTTGCTTATAATTGCTGTGTGAACTCAGAGTATAATTGATGACGACTATTCAATGAATCAGCTATTTACTATAGTCACATTCTCACGCAAAACTTGTTTATACATTGTACGCAAATAAGTAAATACAAATTGTTTTTCTGTAAGTGTGTATGCATATATGTACATTATTGAGTTTTATGCTCAAATATTCCCAAATGTTAAATTAAATTAGATATTAATGTTTGGTTTTACTTTTTTGTTTAAACAACGTATTAATAGTATGTATTAAGCTGGAGACAACAAGTACATACAAATCTACGGAATATATCACTATCTAGAACAATATAATTTGAATCTATGGAATGTGACGACCTTTAGAATATCATGAGATCATCTTTATAGATATAAATATATACTCAGACATTTATAAGCACATTGTCTGACTGTTAAAGCCATTGATGCTGTTTTAAATTTTTGCTTAAAAAATTCAACAAATGTATGTATTGTGGAAATATATATTTATATTTATTTTTAAGACAAGACAAAGCGGGGTACCCCTCCCATTTTCTATGATATCAGCACACAAAAACCTTTCGCAGTTGTATTTAAATTAGCATATCAGTGTGGCATGGATGATATCAGTTATTTCAATGACACACAGACAGGCGTTTAGTCAACGAGAGGCAGGTATTTGAAATTGAAATTCAATTTCGTTTTCTTTATAAATTAACATTTGTTTGTCTTGGAATTTGAATATCAAATTATGTCATTTGTTTTGCGACTCTGCTTGCTCATAACTGAGAAGCCAAGCTAACATGAAAAACAACAAACAAAAATACAACGATAACAACATTAACAGCGGCAGCGGCAAGATGTTTATAAACAAAAAACCTGTTTAGATAAGGAGCGCCAAAAGCCGATAACTACGTATTGGAAGTTGTCTTGTTTAGTGTATTTAATGAATAGGCCA
Organism: Drosophila parthenogenetica; assembly: GCA_035047505.1. Taxonomy (NCBI): domain Eukaryota; kingdom Metazoa; phylum Arthropoda; class Insecta; order Diptera; family Drosophilidae; genus Drosophila; species Drosophila parthenogenetica. The sequence goes on from JAWNPM010000087.1 coordinate 9,795,883, forward strand.
GATGCTGTGAATATTCCAAACGAGTATGTATGCATTTGTTTCTGTAGCGCAGTTTGTATGTTAGTGGTTTAAAATAAACTTTGTTAATGATTTATGCATCTAGTTTGTTAGCCGCAATAATTTCGGCAGTGCTTAGCCCAAGATGCCCCTTTTATTATATTTCAGTTTTTATTTTCGTATGTGACACATATTCTAAAGACTATCTATGGTACTATTAACATAAATGCAAAGTGGAGCTGATCAGATCATTGATAACAAATAGTAACACCCAACTATTTATTCCTACAGGGTACAAAAATGCGCTTTCAAAAATATTTATACATAAGCCAGCTAAGCAAACTGAGCAACTGGAACCGAAATGAAAACCGGTTATTAACAGTCATTCACAATAAGTTTTAACGTTGACTATATGTGTGCTCACAAATGTTAGTCACATACTGAAGTATTTGAAAATTGCAATTCATATACGTTTCCCCTGTGACTTTATTCTAGGTAAATCAGTAGACGAATTTTGGGGAGTCTTAAAAATGTATTTTGTATCTTATCTGGGTGCTGACTTAAGCAAATAAATTTGTTAATGTTAATCAAACATTTGCTTGATCTTAGCTGATTTGTTGGTCCGCCAATTTAAAATTGTTTACCTTATGGAATGTGAAAAGTGCAACAGGCCAAATATACTGCAGTGTTGTGGCCGATTTTTGATCAAGTTATTTACTTTACTAACGTAACCAGAAATAGCCGGCAATCCGAGAACGGTATTGATTTCACATGCACTTGCAAACTTCGCAATTCGAAAGATTCTAAACAATGTTCAACACAGAGATGTTTCTTTGCAGGTATTATATAAGGGTTAATCCAATTTAAATAGTATTTATGATACATATATGAACATATATCTTATGTTTTCTACAAAGATTTATTAAAAAGATTAATGTTAGAACAGTTGGAAAAATTGTTGTAATTCTGGTGTAGTAAACAAAACCGCCAAGAAAAGGTAGACTAGCAACAGACCACTAAAAGAACACCCTCGAAAATATGATAAAGTGAATTTATTGACTAATCTTTAAGCAACTTAAAGTTTTCAAGCATAAATACAATTTTGCACAATAACCTTCAGCAGTTATTGCTTTTGTTGGAACAAGTACCACCGTTGGCCTATAATCTTCCATAGAAATTCGTGCGCACACACTCACACATGTACACACACGCAGTCTGTCAGCCAAAAGTTTCGGCTTCATGCAATTTCTCGTGTCAACGAATGTTTTGCGGCCAAAATAGAAAAAAAAATTCGTTTTTCTTTTGTTTACTTTGGTAGCTTGCGATGAAAAGCTTGCGACAACATGCAACGCCCGTCGTAACAGAGTGTTTTCATTACTCTTCCGACATTACCTCTTTGCGTTTTTTGCTGATATTGCCACTAAACGTTAAGGCATACTTTCAGGCGTCTGGCTGGCGCGCCTATATGACGACACACGCTTCCTGTTCTTAGGCAAGAAATAGAGCGGAGAAAAAAATGACACATAAAATAATAATAGTAGTAGTAATAATAAAAGCCTGTCGCCAGAAAGGGCCAACGGCCGAGGCAAATGGTAAGTGAAGCTTTCCTATGCATGAAACGGCCAACTATCCAACCTAGTATTGGGAGAAACAAGTTTATGGAAAAGAACTAAATTTTTCGCTCGCTTTGCCTTTTATTATATACAGTTCTTACTTGTCGATAGGCAGGTGCGATCCTTGCAATTTTGTTTTTGTTGCCCTTCGTGTGTCCGTGTACTTCCATTTTTTTGTGTTTGTGCAGTGGACATTAACACTTCAAAGCTGACTACAAAACAAAGCCGTTGGAATCAAGAGTCATGTATTTAAACACCCGTTACATTTTTTTGAAGGTGTATGTTGCTGGTGCCATGGCTTAAGTATTTGTTATCCTGTTATAATAGGTTTTGAATTGATGGTATAAGGCAAGAGCGTCGTCGTTTATGGACAACCATTTGCAAATTATTTTCGTTGCCGAAATAAAGACATGTTTTATATTATCTTTATAATTATAGCTACACGTGTCCTTTAGTTAAAGCTCCCTATATGTGTAGCATTAATCATGCGCAATTTTTGTTGCTTTTTTCTAGGCGTTGTTGCATTGTCTGTTTCTACTTTTTGCAGTGTCTATAGTTAAATATAAAACTTCAAAAGTTAACGAACGTTTTTTAAACCTCACTAATACTACGTACTTTACACTTACTAATTTAAAAGATTTCAAACAAGGTTTTTACTTTTAAACGACAATTCGCCATTATATGTATGGCTTAATCTTCAGCTTTCGGGATGTATAAACATATTTATGTTTTTTTTTTTTATTTTGCTTGACCTATTTTAACTCTCATGGATGTTTTATAACCGTCGTTGATAGTTTGTGGTTGGTTTGCCTACTACTCTTGATGCGACTGTGCCTGGGTCGAACAAAATGCTTTTACATTAATGTGTACAAAAGCGAACCCTGAGGATATTATAATTTTCAATACGAAAAAAAATAATATAAAATTGTATATGTCGCACTGATATACGTAAGTAAATGCACAGTAAAATTAAAATAAACTTAAAAAAAAAAACTCTTGTTTTCTTTTAATTTGTACACAAATTATTAAATAATAAAACTTCAAACTCTGAGTCAATAATTTAACTTAGCCAGAGGCAAAGAAACCAATCCTTGAATTATGTCTATATACTAGATTCAAAAAAACAAAAACAAGTTAGAACGGAATTATTATGACTAATATATAATATATATTTGTATCCCTCCTTGCTCCTTGTAATTGATAAAGCCTTAAATTATGCATTAATAATTTTTAAAAATCACATCACAATAAAAAATATTGTTAAATTATTGATAATATATTAAATGAATCAAGTTTGCGAATGACATGGATTCCTTTCAACGTCAGTGCTCAACTTAATTTTATCCTTTATCTGCGTTTTAAGGCGACATTCTCAAGTGTTAAACAACAAAGCAAAGCACATTTGATGTTGTTAATTGAGTACTTTTGTAACACTTAAAACACACTCATAAACAAACACAAGAAAAGCCCATAGAAATCCACTTCAAGCGATGCGACGTGTTTGACAGTTGCAAGGAGATAAGCGCAGACAAACACAATGACACTTTAGTAGGCTGTTGACACTTTTTTTTATTCTAGCTCCGTGGGTGGTTAGGGCCACCACTTACTCATTTCATTGCACTTAATCATGTCTAACGGTCCTGACTTTTAACTTTAATGAGTTGCACTTTGACATCACTTTATATGTTTTAATTTCATGAAGCTACAGCAAAAAATGACTAGCGGACTTAAAGTGCATTAATTGTTCATAAGAACAAACTATGTAACATAATAAAGTCAAAAAATTTAAAATGGCAAATGTATAAATATGTGAATATTTCCCAGCTTAACTGTTTTAATACATATAATAATGTATATAATGTACATTACCCATGTATCTTAAATTTTCGTTAGTTATGTATATTTCAAGCATGCAACATGCAAAAAGTAAAAAACTTCGCGTTCATGACTCAGTTGCCGGGTTCAAATAGTGACTCAGAAAATGTATTTAGCATAACTCATTTACGCGTGCTCAAATCCCAAATGTCTCGTAAAAAAAGTAAAATTCAAAAAAAAAATTGTAAGTTAAAGAGTATGTAACTCAAAAGTACCCTGTATTATGCTAACCGAAAAAAAAAAACTATATATATGTATTTTTTTTGTATAAACATTAACGATTTTATTGCACTAAATTACAGTTACAACGGAACCTAAAAATACAATACTTATCCATAAATGTAACTTCTACACAGCAGCTGCCACAAACCAAGTATTGTTCTAATAAATGTTTTTAAAAATTGCTGTGCGCCAAAGGTAACGTGTAAGGGTGATTTTCTGTGTGCCGGAGGCTAACCCTACGTCTTAGTGAGTTAACCAAAATTGACGACTGTTGCATGTTGGCTGGTGGCAACCATAGCAACCCCAACACCAAAACCCATCGCGCTCACAACATTTCACTAAATGCGTACCAAGGTGTGGCACACACATACTGTACAGAGTTGTCTGTTTGAATAAATATTGTTGTTGGGGAGGATTGTGTGCCGCACCTTCTGGTAAGTACACTGATATTCTGGCAGCGGCAGCCACAATAAATTTTCATTTGTTCACCGTGTGTAATTAGAAAATTAAAACCCAGTTTATGTTTCACCTACAGAAGCTGTAGTAACATGGCCATCAGCTGTGCCAACAATGGGATCCACCAGTCAAGCAAGCAATTGACCAGCAACTAATTTGGGTTGGTTTGTTTTGGAGAAGTTGTATTCTACTTGGGAATTTAATATTGTATTAAAGTAACAACATGAACTAATGCCACAGAAGTATAATATACTAAGAGAAGCATAAAATATCTATGGAACTTTAATATAATCTCCACACCTAAAAAATTGTGTCACATAAAAATTTACGGCTCCCTCCTATTACATTCAAAAATCGCAGTAAAAACCACTTTAAAGAAAATCAAAAAACCCAGAATCGTTGAATTCAGAAGAGTAAGTCGCTAAACTTAACATTTATAGAAATATTTTTCAAATATTCGGAAGCTTTTTTATACAATTCTAAATTAAAATATGAAAAGAGATAAAATGTCTTAAAATTCTCCCTTGCAAAAACGGGAATATGGCCTAAAGCACAAATACAGAGTATAATAAGGTCGGGCTCTGTGAGTTGGAAAACTTTTGCTCATTCTTTTCTGTAAATTTTTTTTTTGAAAAAAATAAATTGAGCTTGCATAAATGAACATGTGTGTCTCAAACGCAATTGCCTTCAAGTCAAATTGATGCAAACAGGAGGTGAACAGTGAACAGAAAGAAACAGAGCAAAGAGATTGAAATTGTGAACCCCGGACATTGTACGTCATAAAATCCCGTGCTGCAAGCATTTGCGGTGTAACACCTTTTAGTGTGATTGTATCTGTGTCATGCCCATTTCCTACGCCAGCCATTTCTTGGCTTTTATTTGGCCCTCTTTACTTTAATGCGTAACTTTAGTGCACAACATATTCAGCAGCAGCTTCTTTGGGAAATGTTGCGCGTGTGGAGGCTTAGTTGTCTCACTCAACATGTGGGGTCACTTATTTCGCAAGCCGTCAATTCCATTTGAAAATTTTCTCAATAGCTTTACACAGGAACAACAAAAATACTAAAAAGATACCCGCAAACACATTTCTGTATACCAGAAAGATACACAAACACAATCATTAAAGAGGCCAACACTCTCAAATCATATATTTTTCGCGCCATGTTTTATTTGGCACTTTAAACACTCATAAAACCTGAGACATGACTCGTAAATGATACATTTGACATGAAACTGCAATTTGTCTCACTCTCCACAAGCTATTTGCACATTTTGGTCATCATGTTTATATACGGTTCCAAAATGCACTTTTTTCTTGTTCTACTTTGTTTCCAGATAGCATGAACAGAATTCTTAAACTCATAAATTGTAATATATATTCAACCAATTACAATTGTAACCTTTACAATGGATAAGAATCTTACGATCAGAACTTACGACACTTGAATGTTAAATATATATAAACAATTGCCATTCGTATTACTATATTTAACTTATAAAGACTCCAAGCGGTTAAACATCGAGATTTTCCTGCTGGACTAAGTGGAGTATGCCGAAATCATTTCACAAATCTAACTGCGTTTTCGGCACGTGTCACTACATAAGAATCGCATACTGCATTATGCCGGTTCACGGCCACCTTAACAAAATAGCAACAGAACAATTGCATTTACAATTCTATTAACAATGCAACCAAGCCGCACGTGCAGGAACATAGGCTCCTTGTTGTCGGACCTTTGCGTTTTCATGGCATTCATTAACTATACAATACGCATCAAAAATCCACTGAAATAAAATGAATAAATTGATTTAACTTGCATGTGTGACATTAACATTGCTGTCATAAGTTAAACTTATAGATATATCAATAGAACAGCATCGAACGTAACTCCCATAATCTTAACCAAACTAAAAAACCATTTGTTTGTTCGAATCTGAGTTTCATCTGAGTTTGATCAGTCAGATGGTAAGTTAGCCAGTGAGAATAAACACATTTAAATAAAAATATATACAATCTATGCGCATCCGCTGTAAAACAACATAAACTTGGGTTGATTGACCCATCTAAAAAGTGAATATGTGCTTTCCGCTGAGCGAGATGAAAACAAAAACAAAGCAAAGTAATATTAAACGAGTTAGAATGCTCTGGGAATAGCTAAATTAAAGATAACTCGTGCGTTTATGTGTCCCACATTTTTGAATCACTCATATTCAACATTTTTGTGTTAGACTACACATAATATCATTGTTTACAAGCACTGGGCGCATTTATATGTATAAACGTGAGTACAACGTAGTAAAATATGAGATCAGAAACAAAATATCCATTATCTATAATAATTGAATTTCTTGTCAATTGAAATTTGAATTCATTTTATCAATACAAGAACCCTGGTTTTATTATATAAAAGTCAACTGCTAAAATCGCTCATGGCGGGATTTTGTAACTATCCACAAAGTTCTTTAAGTTTCTCCACTTTCGCTAGTTTCTACGCAGAGCAAATATACCTTCTGTCTGAGTTTTTATATACTATGTTTGTGTATAAAATCGCACATGCGCTTAACAATTTGTTGTTTTAACATGCCGGCATAGTTCAATGAACGCATTCAGTTGCAGTCGGGTTTTGTCGATGCGCTTGCTACAAATTGTTTTTGCAGAGACAAATATATGATAGACAAAAGGCAAATTAATGGGACTAAACTCATTAAAAATGAAAACAAAATAATTTGCTAAATCATATTATAGATACTGCTAAAAACAGAGTTATTACACTTCTACAAAAAAATTTTAATTTAAGTGTTAGCTAAGTTGACGCCAACAGAAAAGAAAAGATCAGTTCCCACGACAACAGCAACCACCAGTAGTATTTATAGGTATTTATGGTGATTTATTTTTTAAGCTCGAAAGGAATATTTAGTCCGAGTGTCAGCCTTGTTGACTTTGTTTTAAATTCAATTAAAATTATTGTTATTATTAATATTATTATTTTTGTTGATTGATATAGCCTTAGCTGACAGATTGCAATATTTTTTACAAAAATCGTTTCCCTTGACTTTCGTAATTATTTCTCCAATAGGTTATTCATTCATCTTTTTTTTTTGCTACACAAATTAAAAATCAAGTCCCCACTTAGCCCGTTCTTACGCCACTTAACGACAAACAATAATTACTGACAATTTCTTTGAAATTTCCCTGGAGTTTAATCACAAAGCCCAATATGTACTCTTAACTTTTTGTAAATTGATTTTGTGCCATATACAATTTCAGATATTTAGGTTGCTTTGAAAGTTTGTTATTCAAAGACTGTTTATGAAATAATGATAAGAAATCCCAAATATTCTTTAAGTGTACGTATATAGTTGTCTTAAGTAAGGTGCGGATTAATTTACTTACTGAATGAATTCTTGTTGAAATGAATGAATGGCCTGCTTTAAAATTAAACTAGGTCGTGATGTGATACTCACACATACACACAATCACAATAAAAATTTTTGGGTTCTCTTCCATATAAGTAAGTATTGTCGACAGCTCAAAGCTAATTGAATTTTTCGCTGTCGCTAGCAATTCGCAATAATAAACTTATTTCAGTATTTAAGCGTAGCATATGTGAAATTGAAAGCACTCATACATGGTATAGTTAGTTTGCACTCATCAAAGAGGAAATGAGTTATTAAATGGACAGCTATATAGACAGATAGTCGTACAAGAATTTTTTTTTACATATCCTACATACATATTTGCTTATTTTTCAACTAAACTTTAGCCTTGACGACAACTTCATTTGTATTGAATTAAACTGCTTATTTTAAAACAATAGACAAGATGAAACCATAAGATGAAACATAAAATAATTAAAAACCACAAGAGTTCTAGAAATTTGCAAAAAGCCTCAAGTCAAGCCACATAAAAAACCGCACTGCACACTCAAGATCACAAAAGCTGACAGGAAGCAAGATAAGCACATGTGTGTGGTACATGTGGCTGCAAGAATATCCCATAAAACTGGAGAAAACGCAAAAAAGCAAAAGAAGGAAGCAACATAGGCAGGAGAGACATACTTGTAAGCAAGTTGGCAACTCTCCACGTCATAGATTATAAAAGGGGTTAATTAAGTAGCAGGCAAAATGAAGTAGGAGCAACGAGAAAAGGCACACTGAAACCCACACAAGAAAATAGTAGTGTTTATTTATGACACAAGATGCTTTATAATAATCAGCATCTGAAACTTAAGAAGTTGCTAAAAATCAAGAAAGCGAATCGAGAGTTAAAAATTTTCCCGTTTTGGTATGTGATTGTCTTCGTATGCTGTGCATTGCTTTAATTAAAGTAATACTCAGATGACAAATTAAGCAGAAGTGACTTTCGTGCTAAAAGAATCCCATGAAACCTTAAGGAATATTTGTGTTAAGAATATAGAGCAATGGGATCATATAAAAACTATCCGAAACACATTGAGCTGGTGTTCGTCTTGCCATCATAAATATTACAATTTAGTCACAATAGTTATCTCTCTCCCTGACAACTCCCGATGCTGGCGAATTTTTTTTTTTTTTTTAAGTTTTCTTTTTAAATAATGGTTTTGATTATTTATTTAGACATCAGCGTCGTTTTGATTATTTATTTAGACTTCAGCGTGGTTTTTAAATAGAAAACAAAGTCTTACCGAAAGTTTTCTTATACAATTCAAGCCTTTATTGCTGATTTTATTTAAAAAGCAAGGTTCACTTTGAAAGCCTTAGCCCACAAATCTAGGACATCAAACCACCGATACGAGTATAAGATTTATAAAATTAGAAAATTATCTGTTAAAACAGCGATAACATAGATTGTACATTACAGCAGAATCAATAAGAGACAAAATATAAAATTAAGATGTGTCGAAGAAGTTTTTGAAATGTTTTTCTGAAGGATATAGATAAGTCAACAAAGTATAACAAAAGATAAAGGACAACATACGGTACTTATATTTTGTATGATTGACGTAGAAGGATAAGACTTTTAATCACTAAAAACACACATGTATATATGGACTCCGTTAATCGAGTTGCAGATTTGGATTTCCTCATCTGTCCTATGTCGACGAATATTTTCCTTCACAACGCTGTTGTATTAGCAGTCAGTATGTTTAGTATGTTGTTGTCATTGACATAAATTAAAACTAAGGCTTATATTTAAGCGACTCAAAAAAAAAAAGCTTCCCAAACTCTGCCTTTTGACAGCTGCCGAAACTTATGCATGACATTTATCATTGTCGCACAACAAATGAACAACTGCAGAAATACAAAACAACTGCCATAGAAGTATCGCCCACCCTACGTGCACAAGACCCACACACAAAACAGACACAAAGGCATCGAAAGGCCCTTCTCAAAATATTTTACAATTTAAAGCGGGTTTCGGTTTGTATCCTTTTGTTGTGCCTGTGGAACTACATTTTTGTGTCACGGGCCTAGCAGACCTCAAGACACGTTTTTTTGGTTGCCAAGAGAGAACTAAAAAGTTTAAAAATCAGTGCTATTTTTTGGTTTTAATATCATTAAAAACGAATGGCAATAAAATGTTTGTTGGAAAACGGATATGGGCAATTGCATATTGGTGCGAAAAATGCATTTAAACTATTTGAAATACAGGAGAAGACTAGACGGTTCAGTTATCCCCAACGCACTCGGGACAGTATATCGGTAGTACCACCAACAAGCAAAACAAAAGCAACAATAATGACAAAAATTACAAAGAGGAAGGGCAAAAGTAGGCTGGTTCGTTGCGCTTGAGTTCATTTGCATTTCGTGTGGGAAACCGTCTTGAATTTGTATAATGTATTGTAATATTGTGTATCGCTCAGTTTTAGAAAACTAGCAATCGCTACAGTAATGGCAATTCTCAAGCTTTCACTTAAAATTGGAGCGGTATTTATATTAATGTGAAATTAATATACTTAATATAAATGCTTGTACTTAGTTTTTACCGGTTATGAAACACTTTTTTTATCATGCGACAAACTCATCCGTGTAGTTAGGTGACACCATCATTCAGATGCAGAGTGCTGCCTTAGTGATGGTGTTTAAGTTTGTACTGAATTTCTCTGAATCAAACACAATGTCAAAGTATAGAAATTTACGTATTTTATGTTATATTATTCAAAATAACTTAGCTTACTTAAACAAGAAGTTGGTAGAAATAATTAATTTCCTTCAAAACGTAACGTCTTGACTACTTTATAAATGACCAGTCTAGTCTGCTAATTAAACCAAGTGGTTATTACTTTTCTGGCATAAAAGACATAAGCTCATATATATAAATATCTTATCAGAGAGTGCAAATTGTGCTGTTTTTTGCTTTTTTGAAAATACTTCTTAGTAAACCTTTCGTTTGTTTTAATTTCCATTGTTTATTTATAGTGGGCATAACACGATTATTTTATGTATGGTCAATAAACCAAACTAATATAAAAGAATTAAAAGAGAAAGTGCTTTGCAATGGCACAACTTGTATCAAGACTGGAATAAAAGGTTAGAGGAGAATCCAAAGATGATGATATTAAATATTAAATTCCAATGACTGGGAATGCGTACAGCATTAAATATTTAAGAGAGTATTTCTCAGTTAAGCTTAGCTCATTTCAAATGCAACCGAAAATTGATGTCGCAGCATGTCGCAGCGCATTAGGTAATGGCCAATGTTCCAAAACCGCTTTCTTCACTTCAATGGGGGAGAATACCAAGCAATTTGCTCATTCAATACACCCAACACGCGCGCACCTACTCACAAAATATTCACGTATTGCAGAGTCACGTCACAGCTCCATTTTACGATGTTCCTGCAGCTAGAGATACGAATGACCTAAAAATTTCAGCACCCCCTTTTAATCATTTGCTTCTTATTATTATTTCCCCTTCATTCAGTAATTTTTGATTGAAAGTTCGTGAACAAATTGGCCCTGCTTAAATCTTTATAACATCCGCAGAGGCTCTTCGTATTATGATCGATTGGATCAAGAATATTCAGCAATATTTGATCCGCCATCCGCGTTTTTTCCTAGGTAAAATATGTTGGAATATTGTTGTAACCAATAATATTGGTGTGGAATGTGTTGATGCTTTTCTATCTAGAGAAAATGCAACGCTTTCCAAGTAAATATACAGTGTGTAACCGCGGCTTAAAGGGCCAAGTGTTTTCATTAGCCAAACACAAATTAACGCGACACGTTTTCTTGGGGTTGGTCCGCCAGTAAAATAGATAGTGGCATGTTATAAGAGACACCCAACCAGCACCACTTAACATGAACATGAAAACGGTTATACAAGCAAACATACTGATGAGTGAGAAAAACTAACATAAACTTCTGTTCATGAATACCAATAAAAAAAACTGCGTACAGTATATTGACGAAAACTATGACTACTTACTTTTACTTTTTTAATATTACAGCAATACCTAAATTTGTATAATTTTTTTTTCTTATTGTTAATCTTGTTTTAGTCTTCCTTAATCCATAACAATTTGCGCGATATATCTGCATATTCATCCAACAATAATATAATATAATATAATAATAATAATATATCTGTTTCTAGTTGAGCGTACGTCTTACAACCATCCCAAAAAGTCCAGCATCCCATTTTCATTATGATTAATCAACCAAAATCCAAAATATTTAATTTCTTTATACTAAATGAAATCAATTTTTTACTGCTTTTAAACTCATACAAATTTTGCTCAGTTAATAATTTTCAAAATGCTCAATAAGGATGTACAGAGACCGCAAAAGCTTATTATTCTTTGTTTATTTGGGTTTGCTATTATCCTCAAACTTACTATTCTCATACTGGAGTTCGTGATATAAGTTTCACCAAGCATAAAAACTACTTGAGGTGCTCTATAGCATCAGTACAGTCCAATAGCCAAATCAGAGGTACTAAGCGATGATAGATGACAGCTGCTAAATGGATACATCGTCATCGTCTAAAAACAACGGTAAAGCAAACCAATTCCACAGTTTTTTACTTTAGGACACTTGTTCAAAAAGACTTAATTAGTTTCAATTACATTTATTTTATAGCCTTTTAAACAATAAAGCGGAAGGCAAAATCGGAGTCTACAAAAAATAAAGAAATAAACTTTGATGTAGCTAGTAGAAAGTTATAACGCAAGGTTCGTGATGAATACATTGTAAAGAGAAGTTCACTAAACTAATGGCAACTACATAGAAAAGAAAAACAAAAAAATGTGCCAGTATGCTTATATAAGTAAAAAAAGGCATTTTGACTGCTGTTCTGTTTATATGTACGAATCCAAAAAGCAATCTATAGCAAAATAGTATCATTAATCATTATCAGATGAACATCAATTGGTGTTTATTGGGTTATACAGAAAGCAGCATGCGCCATCTTAGAGGGTTGACCCAAGGTAAAATATTTTGAAGAACACTGATGAATTGAAATTGACTGGGCTTTGGAACTTCTCATCACACATGTTGTCGACGAACTGTATGGAAGTAAAGAATTCACCCATTTCGATAAAAATTTATGAAGCGGTTGAAATATTCGTCACTGGCATTTGACTTCTATTTTTGAACAAACGATGAAGAAAAACGCATTTATCATCCATGCGGGAGTGTGGGTTGCACATTAATATTTAATGTTATCTTTAAAGTAACTGTATTTAAGATAAGGTCAACATAATACAGAAAAAATTATCTTGCTCCTTTGCAAAGTTATGTACAAATATACATATGGATAGCATATACATATATATCTAGATATGTATATATATATATATATTTAATTATATTTTGCTCTTATCAACTTATTCCATTATTAAGTCTTACCATGTCGTGTTTTTCAACTGCGGGCGTCCTCAAGCAATCATCAGTCATTATCGTTAAGACTCCCACAGTCAGAGCATCTTCGACCCAATATTAAAAAAAAATGCAAGCTTTTAGTTTATCTGTATTTCAGCAGAATGTGTTAAGACAGTTGATGTACTAAGTCATAAGATCATTAAACAGTGGCACAGCTGTATGTTTGATTTAAGCAAACGCTGTAAAAAAACCCACTGGCTTAATGATAAAAGCGATCGAAATGTATAGGGATCGTGTTGACAAGAAGGCGTGCCACTCTTTGTGCACTCAAAATGTATTCTCGGGCCATCGAATACACGACTAATTTTGATTATGTTATATGATTCCAATATTGTTTGAATGGGTGATTAACACATAGTGAGGGCAACAAAGCAAATATATATTTTGTGTAGTGAATAGTCTGCCCTTATTGAGGGAGAAGTATTGCTTTAAAACAAAACAAACAAATTTGTTAAATCACTTTCCAAATACAAGCATTCGTGACGCATCTAAGAGTGAATTACAGAGTCTGATTCAGCGAAAGGAGTCATCATTACTGGTACTATTATCAAAGCTGTGTGTCATATATCCGCCATAAGAGGAAGTTAAGTATAGAATAATGATCCTGGACTCAGTCTTAATTTTTTCTGATAGCGCTGAATAAGGTCTATATCGTGCACAAGCCCCAAACTCATATAGCTCGTAGTAAAATCTTTTGATAATAGTGCGCTTTTTACAATATATGCATATATACCGCCATCATTTGGTTGTTCTTAGTGTATGAACAGCAACCACCACATGTACATTTAAATATTAAAAAAAATTTTTTGAGCCTTTAAATTAGGTCACAATAGCAAATGTATAACCGTCTTCGACGATTTTATATTAATTAATATGCTCGCACAAACGGTTGGCAATATCAATTATAGGCAACGCAAACATGTTTCAACAGTTTATTATATTTTTACTTTAGTTGACAGACCACAAATATATTTTATTCTATACTACTACTGGGTTCCAGTACTTAGATCAATTTGCAACTACCAATTTCTTGAATATTAAAATGCTGCTTAGATCCATTCAAATCACACTTTTAAAGAGAATGCACACCACACATTGAACAGCTGACATACATTTAACAACAGAATTTATCCTTTTACTGCTTTTATAGCTCAGTACCCTTGCGACTAAGGACATGTTGGATAGCAGTATACCAGTGTTGCGAGTAGATACGAAAAACCACCCTCACAACATTCAATGCCCCACCACCACCGCACACAATACTAGGCAACGATGCTCGTTACTTGTTCAGCATTTTAAGCATTTACTCCACGCTAAGTAATATATAAGAGATACACATATTGACTATATACATTCATACGTATACGTATATGCAAATATGTAAAAGTATTTATGTTTGTGTACATATGGATGCGAGCCATTTCTGTTTTCTATATTTTCTGCAAATTAAACAAAATAGCAAGTGTGTAGAATAAAAAAAAAAAAATGTTTTCTTTATTTATTGAAGAGAGAAATATTCAACACAGAAGGATGATGCGCTGTGTTGGTTTTCTGTATTTTAGCATAAACATTTCCATAACACTATTGCAGAGCAATTGTTTGACTACAGAAATCGAAAACATTGTATGTTTATTCAAAATTTACATAAAAATAAAACAATAAGTGTGCAACTGCCTGAGCGTTAATGAATTTGCCTATTTGAATCTTTTTGAATGTCTTTCGAGTGTTCTTTCGCTTAAATAAACAGAAAAGGTTTTGCACCACGTGGCACATCAAACTATTCAAAATTTTCTAAAATAAGCTTAGATAAATTCAATATTTTCAACATAAATTAAATTCTAATTCCATTTCCTAAGAATGTGGTATATTAATAAAATATTTTTATATTTCCAATAGCCAATAGGACTTCGAACAGCAAATAAAAGTTCACACATTTAACTTGCACACAGTTGTCAATATGATAAATGTTTAAGGGTAATAGGAGCAGTAACGGAGAATGTTAAGCGAACTTTCGTCTACTTTAGTCTGTGCAAAGCCTACGCTAAGAAAAAAGTTCGGAGGAAGAAAATGTTCTTACCAGTTTTAAGACAGTATGATTACACACTTGGTGGCAAAATTATCGTAGCTCTTGCGAGGGTACAACAAAATAAACTGGCGAATCAGCTGGTTTTGCTGATAAGCTAAAGAAACATTTCTGTTTTATCAAAGAAGCGAAGCGTACAAAACAAAACAGACGAATGAATTTCGCACATAAACATGATTATATGTTTGTATGTTTATGCGTTAAATGTATATACACATATTTACACACGGACATATGCAATGTTTGCCAAAATGCTTTTTTAAAAAAAGTATAAATACGTATATGTGAATTGTACGATTAGTATACACTCATACAGGCGTATTTATTTACTCAAATGATAACCAACAGCGCGCGTTGACTGCTAATTTATGACTATAGGTTTTGTTTTTTACAATTTAAGAAACGAAAATATATGCATACAAATTTAAAATTATTTATATTATTATATTTTCCTTACTATTATTATCTTTTTTTTTATTTCATTACTATATTATTTATAAAATTTACTTTCTTTAAAAGTGAAAAAAAAAATTAGTTTGGTTATCATAATCGCAAGACTTAAGGTATATATTCTGCGAGGCATTTAAGTCAACAGCAAAGATAACATAGCGCAACATGAAGTATGTGAACTATTTACCATCCAAGCTAATATTAATTCTGGTACAAACAATTACTTAAGCAAGTGAAAATTGGAAATGACGCAACATAGCGATATGTGCGAGGAATGCACGAATGATTTTACATACACATTAGTGGGTCGTATTTGTGTTTATTGTTTCGTCTTGTTCTAAAATCCCAGCAATCTAATATACTCCTATGAATTGCAATCACAATTAAATTAAAGCTATCATATTTTTTTTAAACCATTACCGTGCTTTTATGACCCACCTGTTGCCATTGATCCTCAATCGACGGCTGCGAAGAATAATATCCAGTTGTGCAAATGCGCTCCAATTCATTGAATATATTTCCGCTCGGCAGTATATCCATCTCGAGATCGTCGTCCTCAGAAGGAATAAATTCAAAAGACTCCGTGATGAGGCCGTACTATTATTTTTGCACGTTTATTATAATTGTATTCACTTGAAGTAAATTTTGAAGACCGACTGTGTTGTGTTTTAGGTACACACTCAATACTGGTATTTGTATACAATTACTTTTGATTATTTTATTTATTATTTGATTATAGCTTTTGTGGTATGCCAATTGACTTGGCTTGGACTTCAGCAGCTAATTCTATTTCACTGGACACCATCGTAACACACTCGCTTATACACAGATACAAATATAGACGAAGCTTGAATACACGCTTGCACTTATTATTAATTATGTTTCAGCTTTCTATATTTTGATTCATTTTTATTGTTTAAATTATATATATAAATAAATATATATTTTTTAAATTTGTATTTCTGTTTCGTTTTTGTTGTAGGTTTGAGCTGCAAAAAAGGTGCAATAATAATAATTAATTATTCTACTTCTAGCAAATCGTTATGTAAATACATTGAAAATTAGTCCAACCCAATATGTTTTTTAAAATCGGTGCTCAATTTGTTGTGGAGTTTTTTGTTAAGTTTTACATAATTTAAAAACAAGTTTTACAAAAGTCTCTTACTTTTTAATTTAATTTATTTTTTATTCTTTTTTTACTAATACCTATTCCATTCCTTCTTAGCCATTTTCAGCATTTTTCTCAATCAAAACAAAATTTTAGGTCACTAACCCCTGTGACTGACTTAACACATACACAGCGGTTGTTGGATAGCCACACAGTCAGTTGTTGGGACTATTTTGTTACAGCTCAAATTTTCAACGTTGTCGTCAACAACACAGAACTGACACCGAGCACTAGTCGCAAACCTTGATAGCTATCTGCTGTTGCATTAGCCTGGATTGAGTCGAACCGAGTCGTTTCGGTTTTTTACTTTGGATCCGAAACGGCCCGAACAAGCGTATTTTTCTTTAATTTTCAAGCTCTTTGTTCGTCCAACAAAATACGTCAGCATACGGGGCTCGCTTTGTTGTTGATTTTTACTACCTGTTTTTGTTAGCTCTTTTACAGCATATTTCTGTTTTTCTCGTGTTAACTTAAAACGAACCAGCCAGCAGTTATGGCGGCCAACAACCGTGCGGTTTAGAATTGAGTTTGGTACAGTTGGGAGTTGTTGTTGCTTTAAGGTTTTTTTTTTGTGTTTTAAGCTGCATCACATGGAGCACAGCGTGGAATGGATATATGCTCGGACCTTGTTTCAAAATTACGCTTTTAATAATAATAATAATTTTATATTTGAAAATAATTTATAATTTTAAAATAAATAGATAATATAAAACTATATAGCAAACTTATATATAATCACAGTATTGCTTCGTGCGGGGTTTTGAAACTTTTTTTGAAGGCATTTTCGAGCGACGTGCACGGAATGCAATAGACAAACATTTGAGAACTTGTAACTTTAAGTTCTGACCAATAGCTTCTCATGTAGAACTTGGTACTGATTGTTTTTTACATGGAAAAGCGTCGATAACAGCTGTTCATTAGTTTTGCAAATGTAAAACAATTAATTACAAAGTTCCAGTTTTACAAAATACTGTGCAAGATTACAAAACTTAAACAATATATATTTCCTTAAGGCTTTGCCAATATATTAAATGTTTGGAGAAAACAAATATTTCATCAATACTTGAGAAGCAGACAGAGTACATTTGTACGCAGGCACATACATGTACAATGTACATGCAAACACATGCGCACATAGCTTGAGAGCAAGACTACAATGCAATTGAATTGTATCTATTTATAAATGTATGTTTTACTGTATACAAAAAAAAAAATTCACACACACGTCTAAAAAATATACAAACTAAAGTGCTCAAATACCCTTCAATTAACAACTTAACGCAAGAGACTAAGCGACGAAGGTAGTGGGATGCTCACGTCTGCTGCCTCCTACGTGAATTTCAATTTATTTTCTTTTGAGCTGCTGTGGCTGCTCTATCGCTGTCACTGAGTAAGCCGCAGAGTTGAATTTTTTTGTAGCCATGCTATTGTACAGGTCTTGACTACTGAACTTTTTTTTTGTATGATTTAAATTTTAACTATCGATGCATATAGAGTGTCCCCTTTGTTTGCTTCTAACAGAATTAATTATTTAATTTATTTTAATAAGCTATTGTCTCATATATAAAAATTCACGGGCTTGATAAATCTGACATGCTACACTTAGTTAAGATCTTGTGACAAAAAATTAAATTAAACAAGACTTTGATGGGATCGAATTGATCTTAGGCCAGAGTATCTCCCAGTCACATTTGTATCACGAAACAATATTATCAGAAAGAACGACTGTACATGGAATTCGTTCCCTGAACTTGATTTGTATGGTATTCCAATTCCATTTCTATTGCTTGTCTTGTTTTTCGTTGCCCGATCATCTCTCCTACGCAACTCTTCCACACAGCTGCCCCGCTGCATAATATTTTCTGCTTTAGACCCTGCTGCAGCTCAGTGCTTGCTCATCCCCTTCTTTACATGCACATCAACACTTTGTTAATTTCACACGTGAATTGCTTAAAATAAAAGCGAATAGAAAGAGATTTTCTTTGTTGCATATTTTTATAGGCCGATTGGATGCTGCTTATTCCCTGCCTCTAATTGTTTATGTTTCATTTCGAGTGGTGTTTCCCCTCTTAACAAAAAAACATATAGGATATTGCCCGGCTCCTATACAAAAGGCAGTCTTAATGTAAATGAGTTGGTTATATTTGGATTAACACACAGTAATATGTGAAATATGACAATTTAAAAAACGTTGACTGTTATTCGATTAGAAAAATCATTTAATTAAACTATGTTTAGATTGAATTCCGTTCAATTACTTTTCTCTTTCTATTTTTATTAATTTATGACAAATTAAATTTGATAAGCATACTAAAAAATGTTATTCAATTCTTGTAAAATCAATAATACACAACAGGCTATTTAATTGTATAAACGGGTGCAAAAGGCAGCCTCTATTTCGGTGCCAATATCTAATAACCAAATTGTACCAAGAAACTACGATAATGTTTACTATTTGTTTTTGATTGAATGTAAAAAGAAACCCGTCTGTCAGGTGCCAACACCTGCAATATTCAATTTAATCAAACGCAACATTTATTTTGTCAGTTATTATATATACGTTACGATTGTAAATATAGTCTTGTTTAGTTGATGTCACATATACACAAACATATGTGTATATTCATTTTATACGTCGACGTTAACCGCAGAAAAGTTAAATAAAAACAACAGAAAATATATTTATTTGTGATTCATCCGCTTTTTATTTTCGCTACGTGATTTAATATATTAGAAATCTGAGTAGGGTATGCAAGTACAAAGAGTTCTAAAATAAACAATAAAGAGAATTACTGAAATTAACAATGGTTGTTTTGTAATGATTAAATGCTTGTTGGCCTTTGTAGAAGTATTTGTAGCAAGCATTGAGTCACCACTCGTGCATGTTAAGGTGCAAACAATTTCCCAGAAAATAACTATTGGATTTGTATTTGTTCTGCTTCTGGACCAATTGAGGCATACCCGCCTTTCGCCTTTCTTATGACTAATACTTTAAGTTAAAGTGTGGCTACACATTTTATTTTGACTCAACAGAGTGCAAAACTTGTTTTGATGAGTAAACACCCTGCTGAACATGCATAAATATATAAGACGCTGCCCTGCCGCAGTGAATTCCGACAGTTAACAGCACAAATACGAAGTATTCAATGCGCTTCTATTTGAAGCATTTATAATAATAACATTTTAAAGACTCTCAATGTTTTATTTACCCTTGTCAATAAACATGAGCTTAACTTTTTTACTGGAAACGTAGTATTCACCTTTCTTGTATAATTTTAACAGGTGTTGTATATCGTCTTGTTGTGGGAGCACTCACTGTAAACTCGTTGTTGTAGTATGTTTATCAAACTATTGTTGCCTACTATTTTCTTATCAGGCCAGTGCTTACTCCACAAATACACAAAGCTTTTCAAAGATACACTTTAAGTATCGTTATAAACATAAAGCATTCATTGGCAGTTTTCCGATCATTTTATTAAAGAATGTGGCTGTATAGCAGCATTTTGATTTTTGTGATGAAGAAAGAAAAGAAGCTGATACTACAACACTGATTGCTATCGTTTGTGATAGCTACGACCGCGACTGCGACTCCGACGCACGTTGGACCGCTAACGTAACCGGTAAAAACAAGACTGTTGCTGCTGTTACTCTCTGAGAGTCACAAGTACAAGTCAATCGACGTTTAACAGTTCTATGTTAAGCGCACAGAGCGAAATCGACAAACAGCAGTGTTTGTATGGCTCTCAGAGAGTAAATTAAGCCCTCTAAGTCTCTTTAACGTGGTGTATAAAACCACACGCGAACTCACCACTTAATGTGTAATCGATGTGGTGAAAACTCAAACAGTAATTTAATAGTTAGCAGACATATTAATGTTACTTTTTATTATTTTATAATAAATTATTAATAACATTTGGCCGCATAAATAAAGCGATTTCTGATATAATTTTTAGGTGTGTTTTAAAATTAACTTATTATTTTTACATAAATTTTTACTTTATCAAGTTCAAATATATTTGTTTACCTAAAGAAAGTACACAGCATTTCAATTGCAACCTTATGTACCATATATTGATAAAAACTCAACAAACAATGAAGAAATCATTAAATATAAGTTCCATGTCTGCGTGTAAATAAACATTATGTACATACTCAAGCAATTATGCATAGATATAAGGTTAAACTAGAGTGTGGTGACAATTTGACATCTTGTTAATGCGTTTACCATCACAGTTACCAGCCAAGCCGGAAATCGTACAAAACCTAAATGGCACAAATTATTCCACGATTAAAGTCACATTCCCAACTCCAAACCACGGCCCATGTATAGTCAGAATTTTTAATATATGTTTTGGTCAACGTATTATAAAATAATGCTGTGTACTATGTAAAAACTTGCTAGCTTGATATTTGGCAAGAAAGAAGAAGCAAAGATAGCAGGTTTAATGTATTTATGGAAACAGAGTCTGCATGTTAAGTAACAATACGATGGATATTTGTGCTGTGATATACCATTACCTATTCTGAAGAGAGTTTGAGGAGAACTTTACGGCCATACAATTTATTAATAATTTACGTGGTAATATTTGTGGTCAGAAAATATAAAACAAAAACCAAAGCAGAATAGATAAAACATAAGACATTCAAGTTGAAGGTATAAACATTGTGAGAAAGCGGGGGAAGTTAAATCGGACGACGCATATGAATTGGAAACTAATCGTAGAATATGAGACAAGCATGATTATTATGCACATCACACTAATCATTATCTTTATGAGCCTAAAGGGAGTGCGAGAGAGTCAATCGCGTCGGATAACACTTTCATAAACATGCTTTGTGTGTATTGTTTGAATGCGAAACTGTCAGTGTTCAAAATACCTAGTAGGTATTTATAATTTTCTTATTTGGAATAAAATCACTTAAATAACATTCGGAATAAATATACTTATGTTCCGCAAATCATTGGACTAACTACTAGGATATGTTTCGAAACTGGTGTACAAATTCCAAAAATCCCATGCACTATACAATAAAATATTTTTTTTTCAAATTTGGCTAGCGTCAAAAACTCTTACTGGCGAAATGGCCTAAATTTTTGTCGCAACTTATCATACAAATGGTTAAAATTATTATTTGTTCATTACTTCCACTCTTTATTGAACAACACATACCCACTACGATACTATATTAGTAATTTTGTTGAAGTTGTGGTGTTTTTTTTTTTATATAAAAAGATGTGTAAATCGTATTAATAAATTTTATTGAAAGTTTTTCACACCATAGTACAACCGGCACATGCACTTAGTCGCTTTTATTTTCTTTCGTTGAATATATATTTGTAGTGCGGCGCAGGCGAAGTATCACAAAGAGAGAAGTATAGAAAAGAGAGTTTTGCAAAAGCCGGCAAAAATAGTAAAAAAAAAAAAAATAAGATGAAAAATTCTCAGAGCTAGACTCGAAAGCTTAATAATAAAATAATTGTTAAGTTCAGGTCTGCTTGATGAATAATATAATTATTATTTCACTCACACTATAACTTAATCTTAATTTTTTACTGCGCCTAACGGTATGCAATATTGTGCTTACTTGTTGGTTGCTTGTTGGTTTCCAAGTAAGTTGGTATTTTGATGTATTGAAATACTGGTTGGTGGACTAAATGCAATACGCAACGCAATGACCCGACCCGACGTATTTGAACGTTGACTCGTTTCTGTTAAGTGCGAACTTTTATCAAAGCCTGATGACAAAAAAATGCGACAAGGCAATAGACGAACATGCTTACTGAGCGTAGTTTAGCGACTCGTTCATACTGAGCTCGTGTTGCACATTGCCATTTACTCTCTTTCTCTCACACACTTTGCGGAAACTTCAATTCACCGCAAAATGTTCGAAATGAGCAGTCAAATTGCGAGTTCCTTCCTTAATTGCAATCTGGTAGCAACCCTTGCGTCTCTTGTGAAGATTTCAAATTATAAGCTCTTGTGTGTTGCTGTTCGAGTGCTCTTTAATAAAATAATGTATAACAGTCTAGGCAAATTCAGCTTCAATCTCTTATTCTCTTAAATGTTTGCATGTTTTATAGTATCTAGTATACGCTGTGAAGGAGTATGACGTCACTTGTCTTGTTGACGCGCACGCCGGTAATGTAAACAAAACATAAATACAAGCAACTACATATGCTCAATTGTATTAATGGAAGAGTAAAACTTTTGCATGGAATGTACATTTGCCGCATGGTAAATCATCATTTTAAAATTTTTTCGCCTTCTGCAAGTTTGTATTGTGGTTTACAAGTTGCGAGGTTAATTAAGTACACAAGGAAACAAATAAGTTATGTTATGTTTGTTGCCGTCAGATTTCAGTTGAAAATACATTTTTAAACCACAATCGAAATGATGAAACTTTTTTAATGTTTTGAAGCCACTTTCTTAGGTGCATTCACAGCATCATTCGATTTATAAAGGATTTAAATGGGAACAACCAAAATATGAGAATAATGCACTAGGAGCAGCAGAAAACCCTCAAAGCGCTTAGAAGTCAAGTGAACCGCAGTTTGAAGAAATTACTTAAGAAAAAAAACGTTGGGTGACAGTAAATGATTTTACCAAACCTTAATTTGCGTGCAACCAGCAGGCTGCAAACGAAACTGACAGAACGGCACTCAATGGATTGATGTTCAAAGATGCGACTTGACTAGGAGATAGATATCTGAGAAAAATACGTCAACTACGCACGCGGCAGGCTTCAGAACTTTTTGATGAGAAGTGGAGAAGCGGCTATGCCAGCATCCTTCATTTACGCGCTGCACTCGAGTTAAACATAGGACTTTAAAAGCAGGCAAAACTTTTCTGGGCTATTTTCTTCTCCCAAATGCCAGCGAAATCTAATAATGGAAAACTTTTTCTTGTCAACTTGATGAGTATAACATTTTTTAACAAAAAACGAATAAGAGTCGTATCAAGCTTGTGTATAAGGTCTTTATATATGAAACGTCCAAGCCCTGTGAAACACAAAATAAGTTATGTAATACCGATCAGTATTCCATACTATGCTAAGTGGATTTCAGAAAAATAAGTGAGTTATATAGGTACACATATTTAAAAATATAAAAAATTTAAAATTTAACATCGTACAAGAATTTTAGATTTTCAACAACTTCCTATATCATTTGGAAGAAGTGTAAAGACTTATTCATTCAATATCTATGAAAGGATTACTGACATTGTGACATTTATTTATGTCGTACTCTGACACAAGTCAAAGTTTTGCTTTTAAGCCTCCTAACATTGCTGTCTGTTTAACATGAAAGAGAGAAGAGAATTATGGAATTTATAAGCTATGTGCGTTGGGTCACCACCGTTAAAAAATCTTTTTGCAAAAGCATTTTTGCTGTGCAAGAAGATCTGAAATAGTCCAGCAACTGTTCATGTTGGTACTGCCTGAAATTTTATTAGCCCACACACAAAAAGAACAACCAGACCAACCGTTAAAGCGTTGCCGCGCTTTGCTTTGAGGACTAGTTAGCATAACTTCACCAGCCGCAAGCGAAAATGTCTGCGAGCTGCTGCTTATATAAGTTTATACATTTATTTATTTTGTTTGGTATACAAGTGTTTGTATACATTGAAAAATATTTAAGCTTTTGCTTTTTAAAATTTGACCCAAAAGAATTTCTAGCCACTTTATTAATTAACTGTAGCATTGGCCCAACCTCTTTTCCAGCCAGGCACACCCAAAGTGCTTGAGTTTTGTTGCTGTGAAGATATGTTTTTAAATTTTAAGTTACTTTTAGAAAGTTCGACTTAAATTGTTGTGTTCTATATTAATTCCATATTTGGCCAAAGCTCATCACATCACTGAAAGCTATTTTAAATACACCACAGAAATTACTAATATATTTTTCAATACCGACATGAATTACACGAAATTAGATATAATTGTGTATAATTAAGGCAATATTTATTGAAAAGCGACAATTTATGTTATTTCTTGTACACTATATATTTAAATATATTCTTTAATCTAATTCACTAATGATATCATTGCGCGCATGACCCGTAATGCCTTGATAATATGGGTCGTTAACGTTATTTTCTATGCGTTTTTAACAGATTAACCAACTTCCAGCTCCTCTTCTTGTGGTTTGGTTGGCAGCCATCAACTATAAAACCACATACTTCAACAACACATGGTCGAAATCTGTCACTTCTGCAGTGTACCTCAGAAGCGTACATGTATATGTATAGAGCAAGGCAAAACTGACAGGAAGAATGTAGGAAAAGAGGAAGGAAGAGTATAGTCAAAAGCACACACTTAGACTTGTGCCTAGGGACAGGAATAGTGACAAGCATCTCAGCATAGAACACCTCGTCATATTTGCTGTTACCAGCAACCACAAGATTATTCGGACATTTTGGACATCTCTACTAGCAAGTTTGAGAACTCTAGGGCTACTGTTAAGCACTGGCTTTATATGTATTTAATTCAGTAACTTCTATCAATAATATGAGTTTTTAATTTAATCAATGGAATATCAGTCAAAGATAATCATAAACCACAAATCATAAGCACAACCATTTATGTTACTGAAAATACTTATGTTATATATATATTTAGAAATTAATACTATATAGTTCCTTACGTTTTCTTTTTTTTTTTTTTTTGTGAACAAGGTAACGCAACCAAACAGCCCTTAAGAAATTGGTTGAATGACTTTTGGAAGTCTTAAACAACGAAATACCCACATAATTGGCATGTTGATAAACCATTATGTGCTCAATTGTTAATTAAATTTTGTTAAATTCTTAAGCACAGCTACTGTTGAGTTTACATTCCGTATAAGACTACTTAAAATGATTTTATGATGACCGTATGACCAAAACTCATTTATTTTTTTTAATTTGTAGAAATTATAATTGCCAAAGCACACATCTAGATGATCGTCATACAGTCATTTTAAATGAAAATGACATCTGCAGCTTGTTCGCTGCTTGTATATACTTGACACCCCAGTGGCATGACTAAGTCCTAACACAACACATTTTTGACCTCTTTAATTGACCAAGCGATTGTGCGACAAGAATGTGTGCACCACTTTATGTATAATAAGAGGCTTGAACATAGCTTTAACCTTCATAAAACCAATTTATTGAACAACAACATGATTCATATCATTCAATTTTGGACTGACTTAAATTACATTAGTCTAATTGTGTTTGTTAAAGATTTAACAAATATATGTTTTGCTCACCGCGGGCTAACTGACAAACAATTTGTTTATTTGATGAAAATGTCACTTACTACATCATTTTTGTATACGTTATGTGCTAACCTTTCATATTACTAAGATTTAATATAGTAACAACAGTTGCTAGTTTACGAACACACATTTTAAATCTAATGTAAAATTGCCAACATCTTAAGCAACTTAAAAGCCATTAGTCAATGGGAACACAATTAAATTAATTAACAACACAATTTCACTTTTCAACCCATCTGAGGGCTGTGAAGTGTCCCATAAATATGTGACATATGACCCATCGGCCCCCTTTACTTGTTCTCCATTAACAAAAAAAACCACAAACTTTGCGAAGCGGTTGCTTGCTGCAGTTCGCCTTCAAGTGCTACTTTATTGATGCCTGCTTTCATCAATCAAGAATCAACGAAGGGTTCACCCTTGAACCATTGAACTCCCTTTCAGTTTTAGTTAACTTTTTGGTTGCGTTGCGTAATTGCATTATTTCTTTAATAAAAGTCAAATTAATTGGCAGCAATTGTCCGTCCTCTTAAGACATATTTTTCATTTCCAATTCTCTTACTTCAAGAACAAAATATTTTGTGTTCAAAATGCAAGAACTGGTAACTGGTAAATATTTAATGGCGAATTTCACTTTGATCTTGCCCGCTCAAATTTCTCGTTTAAAGCCATTTACATTTAAGTGTGGCACATTTTTGCCAAATGAGTATTAAATAGAGTTATTACGGGGTCTAACATCAAGTAGTTGCTGTTGTGCAAATAAATTTCACTGAATGTCGACGAAAAATTCTATTTCATGAACGTAGCATGCTTCAAATTTTACAGCAAATAAACATTCCACATGGCCGCATCTTTTTGTCTCGATGTGTGTCTAAAGAGTTTCTCTTCGCTTTTTGTTCAATATTTTCATAGTTTTCCACAGTTTGTTTGACATAAATTACAACGACAGCCAGCAGAAAAGCACAAAACTTCAGATTACTCATTTTTTAACACAGTTTTTTTCATTCTTGCGTGCAAACTCCTGTAAACTCACATTTTCAGCTATCAAAAACAACAAAAATAATAATTCATCTATTTCCATACTCATTGCTAGTTTTGGAAATTTAACATTTTTTTTTTTCTATAAACATTTTGGAAGCCAAATAAATTAGTAATATATCGTCTAACTGCACCACCCCTTGCCGATCGACAAATGTTTCTGGTAAAAACGCTTCTTATGACCTTAGCCGACCAAATGTCCGTTTGGATCGTTACTCTGCAAGCAAAACCCATTGTTCCAAACGGCTGAAGAATGTCGACGAGTGACGCTGCCTCGTGTAAATCATATTTACAGTGGTACAATAATTCAATTAGGCTGCCCCAAGCATCAGCAGCCCTCTTCTATCTCCCAGGGACAATTTCCCGTTCTCAATTGCTGCTATAGGCCCTACAACAACGAATGAAATTTAATTAAACGCAAATGGCCCTTTGACCTTTTGTATGCATTGTGTAACTCATGCCTTGCATGGAATATGTTTACGCATTTGATATTTATTCTTATTTAGTGATTAAAAGATTATTAGTGATTAAAAGAAGTAAATAAAAGTTATATAACAATAAGTTATTGTTCTTTTAGGAACACTAAAGTTTTATAAAATAAGCTAAGATTTCTTCCATATCTGAAATAATGGGAGATTATCGAATTGTTGGGTAACGTATACAGTACAAAACTTTTCTGCTTCTTAATAACCTAACAGTGTCATATGAGCTTAACAAATCCATTTTGAGTCTATCATTCTTAAATGAGAATGGCTGAATGGTATACGGCAGATTAAAAAAATTTTATTGTATCAGCCATGTACAATAATAAAACACAAAAAACAATTTTTTTTTATTATTTCATAAATAATTTAGCAAAAAAAAAATGTAGAAATTTAGCTTACATTATTTTTGACATCAGTAAAAATTTTCAAACGAGAAAGCTCAGTATATCAACTAGTTATTTTCAAGCTTTATTGTTCTATAGCAAAAGCTGCAGTGCGACAACAGACATATTCAGCATGAAAATAAATTTTGTATTGTTCAGCTTATGTCAGCTGTTCAATACAGCATGCAAAGGCTTATAGCTACAACATTTGTTATTATGTACGCCACCTAGCGATAAACAAGCGGAATCTTTGGGAAACAGCTTTTTCTTAGTTACTAATATACTTTTAGGATGACTTAATCAGGAATATGAATATTTAATCGTTTTCAGAAATATCTCTCGATTACACACGAAAATAATTCTTCGTTTTTAACCATTTGTCTTGCATTGCACAGTCTGACCAACATTGATGAGAAAATAAAAAAAATTGTGGAATACAATAAGGGAGTATACAAATTTTTTGGGGCTTTAAAAGGCAATAGATTTGATCGCGTGATCTAAGACATTGTGATCGACTTAGTTATCTTACATATATATGCATATCTGTTAACTTTTGATTCGATGATTGGTTATATACATATATGAATTATAATTGTAAGACCTTGGTTAGTGTTTATATTTTAGACACG
The DNA here is from genome assembly GCA_035047505.1 of Drosophila parthenogenetica. Lineage (NCBI taxonomy): Eukaryota > Metazoa > Arthropoda > Insecta > Diptera > Drosophilidae > Drosophila > Drosophila parthenogenetica. The sequence goes on from JAWNPM010000087.1 coordinate 9,824,399, forward strand.
TATATTAAAATGTATTTTAATTCAGGCAACCTTTTTGTAACCTTTTGTCCCATTTGATGAGAACAGAGTATGAAAATTACGAGCACGTGTCTCCGTTCGCCAAACATCGCGATAAGAAAAGTGCAAACAATTTGACAATTTAATGTAGGTTCTTCAAAAGCCGCGGATCAAACTGGACACGAGACTCGTTGACAACATTAGCCAGGACAATACAGCAAGCGAGGGAGCGCAGTCTATAATTATATTTCCATTACCATTACCAAGCGAAGGAGGCGCGAATGTGCACCAGCATCGGCACAGGACATAAAAAAAAGAAAGAAAAATTAACAAAGTGCGATTTGAAAGGTGCAGGAACCAACTTTGCAGATCCTGTAGTCATGTCAAAGACAATTTGAGTGGCGTAATTGCTGAATGAGCGAACAAGCTAATGATGGGCACTTGAGCACTTGCCTGGGCACAAGGATAATGCAGGCTGCAGTTTCGATGCGCTACTAATGTGCTCGCGTCAAGTGGAGCCAAGAACAGGTGAATTTGTTTCCCCTTAAACAAGTCGGATGCGGAAGTAAGCATTATTCGTTTGATTTTTGACGAATTTCTCAGTTACAAGCAAAGTTTTACCCAATTTCTTTTGTTATACAATTTTGTTCACTCATCTTATATCTCTCTCTTTCTCTGAATATATGTTTATGTTCCTATTCCTAATTTTAGTTTATGTGGTTATTAAGTCCCCTTAATAACATCAGACGATTGTTGATTTTCTATATTCAAATAAGGCCTTAATACAATACCTTATAGGCCTTATAAATATTGTGTTTCACACAAAATACCAAAGTTCAAAATTATGCGAATTGAGATTAAAGGACTTGGTCGTTCACATAATGGCTAATGTTAGCAACAACCATTTTATGTTTAAATTTTTGGCAGATTTAGTTACCGCAATTAATAAAAGGGGTCAAACAGAAATTAATTATGAATTGATTTTGATTTCCGACTCAACTCGTATACAAATTTGATTTGACTATGGGCTCATGGGACCGATCAACAAACAATAAAAGCTAATTATGCAAATGTCACAGTTTTGAGCCACAGTTTGAAAATGTTTCGGGAGCGCTACTGTTTCGATCAAAAGATATTCATTGATCCGGCGATTCACAGTTTTAATGTTGATTCCCAACAGGGCATCCGCATGAGGAAAGCAGGAAAACATTTTGATTTTTATTGGTCTTAACCTGTTGTCGAGCGTTTTAAATAAGAAGATAACTGCTTCTGTTGCCGGTTACCGGCAACTGCTAATTAACCCTGTCCCATTGTTTTTTTTTGTTGACAGTGCCGACTTTTACGGTTTAATTGTGGGCACAACGGTCTTGTGGTTAACAAGAAGCAAAGAAATCAATCCCAAAGTGTGTTGACAAGTCAGGCTCATCGCAAGGGTCATAATACCGAGTTCAAGTCCGGTCGGGGGCATTAAGTATACCTTTAGGAAAATGTCCATTAAGCATTGCTTTATTTTATATGGGGAGCACTGAATTTCAATTAAGTACACTATTATACAGATTGCCACATAGCTTACAACTGTGTTGAAGGTTAAGAGTAAATCCAAGAAATGTCAAGGCAGTACGTGAGGCTAACGTGTCACACCTTAGAAAGCGGAAGTCAGTAATTATATTTCATGATGGAAAACTGCGACATTTTAGTGCCAAAATATAAAAATATGTTGTAAAAGCAACTTGAAATATCCTTTAACTGAGCCTATATTTTAATGTGCATTGTCATACTTTCCAATCTGCTAATCGCGTAAAATATAACACCATTACCGCCGTAAAATAAATTTTCTGCCATAATATCTGTCGCATCGATTGGTGTCCCTTTAAATGCAAGAAACGTTAAGGGGACTGCTGATCTTGTCCAACGTCCATAAAGATTTTGATTTATGTCAAACCCGCATAGAACACGCAAAAAGTAAAACACAAATCAAACCCAAACAGCGCGACGGAACATCGCATCAGCCCAATCAATACTGGAAAGAGCTTTGAAGAAATTCAATACTTTTAGCTAAAGTAGCTGTTGTGTATCTGTATCTGTCGCTGAGCGGGACAAAAACTCAAAACGAGTGCAAGATCTAAATGTACAGGAACGCTCATGTATTTTTTGTCGTGACAACTTTCAGGCGTTTGCAAAAAACGCCTAAGATCGGGAATCCAGAGATCGAATAAAGATCGGGACGATCCTGTAGTTACAATTCCTGTCTGCCGAACTCATTGATATTTCGAACGCGAGCGTATAAAAATATTCTGTTGTCTCGATGTGGCGTGGCCCAAAAGTGTCGCCCCCAGCTTATGATCGTGGCGATCGCTGATGGAAATGCGCGTTCAACATCCAGCAAGTAACCCAACATTGCAATCAATGCACTCCCGCCCAAAGAATCAACTTTTTGCAAAGCATCCAGCCTGTCAGTCATAGTCATGCCTGGACATTCCGAAGTGCCCACGATCCGTCTCAGATATAAGGCTTTGCGTTTACTTCTCCTGTGTCTTCTTGTTGGAGTGATTGCCACTGGTAGAAAAGCGTTCACACTGTACGGCATTCTTGGTTGATGTGCGTCCTTTTTAGCTTAGTTTATGAAGTGCAATGTCCCTTCAGCACTAAACTCTGCAAGTGTTACAATTATGGCAGCTTTTTTTTTTGTTTATTTTGTGTCTTCTATTTTGCCAGTAAATGTGTATTTTTTGTCCTGTTGCCTCAGTTATAGATTTATAAAGTGTATTTAATCAAAAGGTTAATATCAGACTAAAATAAAAAATCTTCAAAACATTTATTAAAACCGTATGTAATCTAGTTAGCCACTCATCTCATGTGGTTATTAGCTAGACAGAACCCTTATTCATTTTAATTATTTAAGGCTTTGTGCTGAAAGTTGATATCAAGCTCAATTTAAATCGATGCAATTTGTTACTCTGACTGTTAAAGCCTTTTGTCCCAGACGACAGTTTCGATCTGATTTCTCTGTTTATCAATTCTGCTCACATTGCAGCCACACCAAGTCACGCAATACTAAGTCGCGCCTGCTTCGCTGGCATTGTCGCTACAGCCTGTTTCGTAAATGTTTTCTGTATAGTGGGCCAAAACGAAATTTTGTTTCCTGAAATGTGATGTTGATTACCTATTAAAGTATAAAACCGATCAAATTTTAAAAATTTTAATCTGTTTACATTTTAAATTAATAGAATTGTTCAATTGTTCAGTTGTAAAATTTTTAAAGCAAATTATAAAATGGCAACCATAATCACAAAAGTATAGAAATATTTTTTTACTTTTAACAAAATCTTTTACACCTCAAAAGATACAGCTAAAAATGAGTCAATAAGCAACAATAAATATTTTTTTTTTTTTAGCGAGCTATTTATTTATTTTAAAGTAGTAATAATGTTTAAACGGAAATAGTAATTTACTGTATTGTAGGTATTCGAAGCCAACTAAAATTATTAAACAGATCACATTGTGTCGGCCATCCTCAGATTGACAATGGAGCGGGCTTTTCTCACCGCGGGCGATTTATAGTTATGGTCGTGCCAGACATCCTGTAATTTTGCACTTTGCAGTGTAGTTTTGCTGCCAATTGGCGTAGCTGGTAACTTGTTGACACCTCATTGGCGTGTAAGTTAATTAAAGATCACCTGAAAGACACCGTAAACTGGTTTTTCCGGGACCACCAGCTGCTTTATAAACATTTTAACCGTGTTTACTGAGCTTCCTTTAAATTATTGAAAAATTGTTTAGATTCATTGGCCTCTGAGCAGAACCATATCGGGTATTTCATATATTTACAAGTTTTTTATTTACATCTGCCAATATTATAGTATGTAAAAGTGTAAGTTTTACATATATTGTATGTGTATGTTCTTGAACATGAATTTGTTGACTGTAAAATCTAGAATTATCTAATTTATCTTATGTCTTATGTTTTTTATATCTGTTTTTTATTTGTTTGTTATTCAGAATATACATTTTAAAAAAGTAACACCACGATACCTGCAAACGGGTGAAATATTTAATTGCTGGACCTTTTATATGCATCATTCTACCTAGACTATTATTTACTTTCGTTAAAGATTTATCACGATTATGAACTCATGGGTTTAAAATTAATTTAACCACGATAAGAATTAGAGCTACGAAACTATAAATGCTTAGTTAACCACCTCCACACTGCAATCTTCCTCAATATCAACGCCTTCCAACTGCGGCTTCTTCAATACTGTCGCGTCCTCTGAGCTTCCATTACTTGTGCTACTGTTGCTTTCACAAGAACTTGAGCTTGAACTTATACTTTCAAGATTATCACGCTTTGTTGCAGATCTTTCCAAACTCTCATGTAAGTCGTTGTTAAGGCGCAAACGCTTGTCAGGTTTCTTTAAAAGCTCCTCAATTGAGTACGGATTCCTTTTGCGAATGTTGTTCCTATTACTGACCGTTTCTGTTATGTTGTTTGATGAAATAAGAGACAACGCTGATGGCGATGATTTTCCCGAATCACAATCACTCAGAGGATCACTCATTGCGCACGGTTTCGTTAAATCAATTGAGCTTTCCGATTTAGTGAAACCACCACCAGCTGAACAGCTACCCGCAGCAGCAGCAGCAACAGCAGCTATGTTGGCTGTTCCTTGAGACAAATAAGTGTTACTATAAGGTAAAAACGGGCCACCTGAAGCTGCTGCCTGAGCTGCCTGCATATGTGCTTGAGTATAGTAAAGCAATGAAGGATTCCAAAGCCAGTGTTTGTGTAGAGCCGAATAGCTAAGATCTAGTCCACCCAATTGGCTGGACATAGCACTGGTATGTCCATGGCTCTGACTATTTCCTTGACTAGGCAAGAGCTTTGGTGCAGGCTTAAGAGACTGACCATCAGCTATCGACGATGCTGTTGGTTTAGTGTATCGTGAAGAGGAGCCCGATATCGTTGAAGTGGCCGGCGTACAAGAAGCAGACGGTGCTCGAATACCACTCGCTGTAGCGTTACCGGCATTTGTATATATTTGAGAAGACGTGGCATAATCATTAGTAGAACTACTACCAGATAAATGATGAGCCGCTGCTGCTGCCGCTGCAGCCGCTGCATTTTGTTGACTGGAGGTCATTTCGTCAGTCCAGAGGCCGCTGTTACGCAATATTCGATTAATTGAACTAATCGATGGAACTGAGCTGGGATCGCAAACTCTTTGTTGCTGCAATTGTTCGCGTATTTCCCAAGCAAACATGCCACTGTTTTCCTCCTTAAGACGAATGATTTTTTTTACAACAGTCGGGGTGGCCACTTGCTGAAGATAAGAGAAAGAGAGAAAATGTTTGCTGCTTAGAGATATAATTTGTGATGATAAGTTGTTAATGTATAATGTATAATGTTGATATTTGAATTGTTTTTGTATATATGTCAACAAAAATGCACCGTCGGTAGTAATTGCCGTGAAATTTCATTGTACAATTAATTGAGCTTTGAGGCGCACAAAAAATATAAACGCCAGTTAAACAACGCCCACTTTAGCTGTTATTTCACAAGATTTTCATCAACCCGTTTTTATGCAATATGTGAATTTGAAAAGAAGTTGAAAAAACTAAACCACCTTTGTGACCCTTTCAGCGTTCACGTGTGACGTGGCAATTCATTAAAAATTCATAAATACTTATATGTTTTGTAGTCGTCTCAAAGTGAGTCCGCATTTACATCATAGATCTTATCGAAGCATATACACGAACGCGCATTGTATGCCTGTACAACTATCCCCTAACTGTAACACCCTCTAGCTACGTCCTTTTGGCCGCACTTATATTTTGTCCCTGAGTAGGTGTTAAATGCACGTTTTGTTTAAGCAAGTGCAAGCAGTTATTGAATCACCCCAAAAAAAGTGACAGGGTGTGGTAATCACCGCTGAGAGGTACACTGAGCTGAAATTTACTTCAGAACATGACCCGTCGGTAGGCAATTCACCTGAAATACTATTTGGGCTGGAAATAATGTTGTATGATTTTGTTAACAGTGATTCGCGCTTATCCTTGGGCTTCACAATAAGTTTTGCAATCTGTATGACACTAGCATGTTATCGGCCCTATCAAATTTGAATAGATTAGCACCGACTGCACGGTAGAGCCAGTAGCTGATTGTGCGTGCGAAACTAAGCAGCTGACTAAAGTCGCCGTAGTAACAAAAACAAAAGCGTGCTGACTTATCAACGGCAGTAAATGAGATTGATTTGTTGCGCTCTACCCACGCCAATGTTTCCTCAGTTTACAAAACCTGTCATCCCAAAAAAACATGTAAACTAGCTGCCTTATCTTTAATACTTTATGGATTTACTGCTGTGCGTTTGATTTTTATATATATATATAAATATAATGGTTTGTTGATTTTACGGAACACACATGCGCATATCCCACGAGCCTAGTCAACTCACACATAAACTTACCTTGGTCTTGCTTCCACCTATTGATCCTGGTCTAATGGAACCAGTCTCATAAAATCGTGTTAAAATTTTTGAAACGCAGCCTACAAAATAAAGTATTGAAATCTTTTAATAGATTGGTTTGAAGTGTTCCACTTGACGGCTTTGCTTACCATGTGAGACAAGAAGTTGTCGGGATATATCGCATGGCCTAACCCCGCATAGTGCCAAATCAACAATACGACGACGCACACAATCTGGCAAAGGACGTCCATTAACAAAGACTCCTCCCAGCTGGTTGACACCAGCCTGACCTGCAAATTTAAAGGCATTGGCATATTGATGTAAATAATAATAATTTATTTAAGCTCTTCAACATGTGTAAACATTATTAATTTAATATTTTCGCTGACCATCTAATATTACCCAAAGTCTTTTTTATCATGTCATACGTCTATTAATATACGTCTATATATATTGAAATATATATGTATTACTAATAATACCGGATTAGTTATAAATTCATACATATATTGATTTCCAATTAAATATATTGCAAATTTTACGTTCACTGACCCCTAAATGTATGGAAAAGGCCAATGGATTGTGCATTTTACAATACAAACTATCATTTCGAGTTCACTTATTTTTTTTTTTTAGTTTTATTTATTTAAATGAATACTTGTGATCACATCAATCGTCACTATTGAAACACTTTCAACTCATTAGCTGATCAAAAAGTGAACTGAAACTTACCTGTATGTGGCATGATTTAAATTCAAATCAAACTCCAATTTCGGCCACTGTTTAGTGTAAAGTGAGTCGCCTGCGTAAACTATGTGATATTGGTTTTAGTTTAAAGTTTTGCTTAATCGTCCAATTTTAATCAAATTTAAAGAACGCCATAAAACCCCTCAACTCGTTGTTGCCTGTTGCAGTTGATGGATGTTGTTGCTAAGATGTTAGGTCAGCCGTTCTCCCGTCTGGGTTGGTAGCTGTGGAGATGGTTTTTTATTGCTTCCACGAACTCACTGCGCACGCTCTTCAGCCGGGAATCAGATCGGTAAAAAAAAAAAACTAGTAAGGAAAATACATAAAACTTAATTATTTCATAAAACTAGCGAGCGAGCCACTAAAGACAATGCTTGTATGGTTGTAGTACTAGTTGGAAGATATTTGGTTTTCAAGGCTTTTAATGTTCAGTGGTTTAAGTGCTGAGTCCAAATATTCAGTGCTTAGTGCCTATGCTTATGTTGTATCTCAAATTAGCTGCTTATCAGCCACATTCCTGACGCAGCGTGAACTGGCCCATTATCAAAGCAATAGGTAGCTATTGCATGTCGAGCGAGCTGTGGTATAGGTGGGTAATATGCAAATGTCTTGGCGGCAATTAAAATAAATTTTGGCCAATTGGTCATTTGGTTAAAAACATACCAAAAATATGCAAATGTTAAGGTCAGCGACAGCAGGTCACCCCCAATACGGTTTCCGTTTCCTGCCATTAGAATGAATGGGCCGCCAGTTTAACAGGTACTCCTTTGTAAACCTGTCGCCAGCCTGTCAAAGGCATGAAAACGCGCGCAGAAGCACCGTATAAATCAAAAAGTGTAACTACCCCTTAGTCAAAAGTCTACACTTTGTCATGGCCATGTTATTATGGAATTCACATTAGATTTAATTACCCTGAGTCCTTTGAATTTAACTTTTCGGTTACTTTTCAGCTCGTAAAAAAAAAATCCTAAATGACCGCGTGGAGTGCTGCGTTGGTTTACAACGGCACGAAATTAAGTTGTTTTTTCTGGATTTCTCTGGATTAGTTTTGGGGCAGCTCGTGGCAACCGTTAAGTTCATTAAATGCCACTGAGTTTTGCTCGCATAAAGGGCCGATAAGAATTGGATTGTAAGCAAAGCTCTTTCATAAAAAAAAGAAAGTTATTTTTCTCGTATACGAACGGGTTACCACGATTATTATTATTCGTAATTTTGCGTGCTTGAATGAATTACATTTATATAAATATAATTAAACTCATTAGAAAAATAAATTGCATTGCTGAGAGGAATGATAAGAGTGTTCAGAACAACTACACAAAACTAAAATTCTGCTAGCCAAATCATAAATAAAAAAATTCAATAATAGCGTCATTTGAGTGCTTCGATCTTTAGCCTATAATCAAGATATTTATATATGCACATATACTTGTTAAGTTAAACAAACATAAAAATCAATAGAAATTAGTCAAGAAGACTGTAATTTAAATGAACGGTTGTCGAAAGTGGAACCGACAGGTTCGTCGAGCTTCTGTATCACAAAAGGGATCCCGTAGCGCATGAATATTAATAGTTACAAATTAAAATATAACATATGCTTTTTAGTGCATCAAGAAAGACAACCAAAAGCGGCTAAAGCTCTGAAATAAAACCCAGTCAGAATTAATATAACGACCAAAATAGTTTTGGCCTGCTGGCCACGCTTAAATTAGTTAAATAAGTTGTTAAGCAGCTTGTTTGGTCGAAAGCTTTCAAAATCAATAGGTCTATAATGGCTGACGGTATGGAGAAGAATTAATTAGCATAACAATTTTAACTTTGTCGTTCGTTTCGTGGGAAAAAGCATCAATATGAGTTATCAGTCGCCACCGGAAACTTAATTTCTTTGTTAGTTTTTTGCGAACTTTGCAATGCTAATTTGCACAGTTAATAAAGTCAAACCGATATAAATAATTATTTTGTTTTTGACAATAATAAAAGATTTTAAATTATAGTTTATTGAGTGAATTCATGTATAGGCGAAATATTGTGTTTATCAAAATAACCAAAATATATAACATTATAAGTCTACGCTCCGGCTTTAAAAAATTATGAAACTTTTTTAATTTGTGTTGAAAATGCAAACAAATTGTTCATGAAATCTATTTTTTTTTTTTTAAATATTTCCTTTTCAAATTCTCTTTGTTTTTATCAACTACCTTTCCTCGTTTCAATTCTTACCTTTTTCAATAATATTACAAAATGTTGTTATATATTTTCACTTTTTTGCACTTGCACAATAATACTTAGTTTTTTGCATTATTCGGTATCCTAGGTGGACATTAGATATGCCCGAGATTTAATATGTATTGCAAATTTAAACAGTTAAAACACTTAGCTCGCGTTGCGATTTACCTTGTCACACGATCGTCAAAATTTGAACTAACGCGTGCGAATCGCGCTGGCAACTCATAACGCATCAACGATCTGAAATACTGTTCCTAATGTCCGGAGCCCTTCCGCGTTGCGACAAGCCAACTCTGGACTACTACCGTCACCAGAAAATATTCACTTACTGACAAATCTTCACGGCCTCTCAACGGTAACAGGGCGGGCGAAACGTTTTTCTGGTGTAACCGGTTTAACGGCAACTGGCAGCAACTACAACAACAACTGCAGCGCCAGCCCCTGCTAACTGATGCCTTAGCCAATCAGCAGTCGTTCAAAAGTGCGCATGCCTTGCACTGAATTCGTTATGGCTTCCCATTGGTCAATGCTATCCATGAGTGCTCTAGAGGGTCAGATTGTGCCGCACTGTGGATAATTTGCTTCTTGAGCCTGGAATTCTACTGTCAGCCAATTTAATTTTACCAATAAAAAAATGTAACGAAAAATGTAACGATAAGTTATATGCACCAAACTGTTGAGCATTTAAATAAATCGATATGACGATGTAAGCTACTTATTATATTGTAAAAACGATAAATAAAATCAATAGGTTATTATTTGTATATAGTTGAACATATAACTCGATCAAGTAGTAAATATTTCCATACTTTAATCATTCTGTGAAACATTGTGAAATGCTGTTCATCGTGGGATGAACAAATTTTATTCATGAAATATGAGATTTTACCACTGTGCCCTTGATGTCGAAGCGTTGCGGTAGCCGTATCCGTAGCCGTTGCAGTCGCGTTCCGGCCAATCGGTAGCGTCATCCCAGCACGCAAACATTTCTCAATATCCACCACAATGTAACTGAGTCATACACCACCCATAAATGTGAACTTGTGGAAGTGAATCTGTTTGGCGTAGCGTTTGGTCTGGGCGAAACAACAACGGCTACGGGCGTGCGCTGGTCCGTGTCTCTACCTGGCTACTTCTCTCTCTTATGGAAAGCTTTTGATGTGGATAAATTGTGCTTTTGGGTGGCGACATTATATAACGTTTTGGTGGCACAAGCGTTAATTGAAAATAACAATCGAGGCCTGGCAATTGAATTGAGAATGAATTCAAATTATGTGACAGCTGGCAACGAAAGATAAAACTGTAATATTTACTGTATTTGGAAGCAGTTGCTGGAAGTGTGTTGAAGACATACTAAAGCAAAATTAGTAAATCAATGAGTTAAAGACATTTTAATGGCATTTGCTTACACCATATTTAAAAGAACCAAGTGATTTACCGTTAGCCGCGTGGCTTGTACATATCAACCTATACCCACAAAGCACAACTCTTAAAAGATATAAAATTCTTAGACCATAAACAATTTAAATCCAATATTCGTGGGGTGGCTCAGTTCCGACATAAAATCCCGTCACCGAGTCTGCTGCACTGCAGAGATAAAAGTGTCAAAAGAGAATGAGGCCGAAATGAGTAACTCCCATACACAATGGTCCTTGGCTCTGGTATACCTACTCAATCTGATTTTCAGTACTAGTACCAGCTGCTGCTCTGCTTTTTCTTATTCAACGAAGCGCAGGCTAATAAGATCAACCGAGTCAGCAGTGCGAATAAAAGCGACGCCCAACACACGATTACATTGTCCTCAACCCACCCAGAGGCCACTTTGCTTGTTCTGCTGTCTGTCCAGTATACTGACAATGCGATTATGTGACCATGGACTTTTCAAGTGGCTACAATTACTCAGCCCCTGCCCAAAACACGCCCCAATTAAGGTTAAAACTCAAATCTGTGTGGGAAGCTAAGTTTGTAATCCCTTCAATGCACAAAAAATGAGCATCGGAAGTGGAGGATAGCCAAACGATGAAAGCCTCCCCAAGGAGGGCGTCAAATTGGCTTAACTTCTTCCGATTGACTTGGTTTCCTTCCGTACTGCAGGCCGCGATTCCTATCTTCGAAATTACAATCGCTTATATTGTAATTGAAGAGAAAACTGTTAGCTAGTCAACACTGTCTATTAACACAAAAGGATTTTTATGTTGGGAGTTCCTAATCAAAACTTATGCATATATCAGTTTTTCCCAAGGGATGGATCTTGCTTTTAATGACGAAATTTCCGGTTTGTTTTAATAAATAAAGTAAACTTACAAAAAGAAAAATAATTAAATGTTTTAATTTATTTTTTAATGTTAAATTGCTAAATATTAGAAATGAAGGTACATACGCCGGGGCGCATATTTCCATATTCAAAGCTCGTGCCTGAGGACCGTCTACCAAAATACCTCCCAGGCATATTTCATGGTCATTAATAAAAACCAAAGTCTGATGGTGCCGTTTCTGATCGTCGACAGCGCTTAAGGCTACGGCTACTGTTAAAGAATTTCCAAATTGGATGGTTAAAAATTGCAAAAACTATACGAATATTGTGTGGGTGCCTGGGAGCAGTAAACTAAATTACCTATTGTTCTTTGACCATCAAAAGTCAGATATACTGCAACCATATATTTTCAAATTGCAGGGGAGGGCTAATTGACGGTTCGAGCTCGAGTTAGGAATATTTTTCTTCGGTGTTGCAATCAGCAGATGCAACATCAACAACATTTTTGTCGATATAAATTCGACGACGACGTCGATTTTTTTGTGTTGACCAAATTGGCGCAGGTTACACACATGGCCAAATCATGAGCATGGATGTTCAGTATACCTTGTAGTTATAACTTCCATGCAATGTTATTTTGATGGATGCAGCTGAGACAATCAGATAGTTGCAGCAGGCCCTGGCATGCACCTTGCGTTTGGGACTGGGACACGCGCCCAAAGCAGGACCAACACCTTAAAAACGAGGGTATTGAGCAGACAGTGCGTATGCCTGCAATCGATTGGACAATTAGGTAATCTTGGAAACAGTTGCCGACAAACGATAATAAAAGCCGACGAGCCCTATAACCTCTGTTATTTGTCAGGACCTCCAAATTTTGGAAATATTCTACTTTAACGTTCTTGTCCGCCTACACGCGATTTTCAACTATCGTAAAAATGGAAAAACTGTCAAGGCTGTGTTGTCTACATCTAAGTAAGAGTCCTCGTTTTAGTCTTAAATTCCCAATTAATAAAAAATAATTGTGACAGTGTTTCGAGCGCGACACCTGTCCAAGTTGTGCTGGTTGGTCAACGTATCAAGATAACAAAATGAACAATTACCACGAACTTTGACAGCCGGCGGCAGAATTGTAACATTTTCTCACATTAAAGGACGAAGCAGGACGCTCCACTGGTCCCACAAAATGGTTGTTGCTTTCAAGGGTGAGAAGCTGCTTGTGAAGACAAACTTTGCGTGCATACAGAACTCTGTCTCGCAATAAATTAATTAGCTGGCAGAATTATTACTATATTGTAAACTATACATAGAAGACCACATTTATGAGCTATAAAAAAATAAATAGTTTTATGCATGGCATAAAATAGTCTCGATAAAAAATATCTGAATTCTTCATTGATATATACATTATCAACGTTATTCGCTAAGTTATCAACAAAGTGAACATTAAGGAACCATACTCCTTACTTTAATCAAAAAATAATTATGAACTGTAAACATAGGGACATAAACAGATTTATTCGGAAACTACTTTAGGCTTTGCTGAACATCAACCGTAATACAGATTCTAGAAGATTTTTGGTATTACGTTTACTGTAATTGATTTTAAATGTAACCCGTCCAGTGAGTCATAGAATCGAATTCGATTTTACGCTTGTCTATGGGCAGTGAGGCATAAATCTCATTGGAAAAAAAATACAGCAGTTGAAGTAGCTTCAGCCTCATCAAAGTGTTAAAATAATCGTAAATTCTTATGCCTTTGGGTTAGTATCATAAAGGCCAAAAAGCGTTTGGAGTCCGTATCGTTTCCTAAATGCAATATTTTTACGAGCTAAAGCCGCGCCTCTGCAAAAGTTAAAAGCAAACGACCATTCCAGTTCACTTTGCCCACAGCTCGCTTGTCTGTTTGACGGCAGGAACAGAGTCAAATACAGAAGCTCGACTAATTGAAAACTTAAATTTCAACGAAGAATTTCAATTTCTTTCCACTGCAAAAAAATCTCATTTTGCAACACATTTATTAACTGCAAATGACCCAAAGACAACAACTGGAAATTTTGGAGCATTCACATTAGGTTAATAAAAATGTGGTACAACTTGAGATTTTTGTGAGCCCTAAGCTATTTATATTTAAATTATCGATTACCTTCTTAAACTCATAACAATATATATGGTACAGAAATAATTATTGCTTATATTTTGTTTTTTCTTTATTATAGTCACATTAAGTGTAGCCTATAAACTAGGCTGTCCGCTCCAGCGTTATAAAAAAACAAAAAAGAAAATACAGTCAAGCGCGTCGACCGCATAGTACTCTCTGCTTTTATTCCCGAATAAAATCGGAATTAGAATGGATAGTACTTGCATTAAAACACGTTGAAACAAAAAAAAAAATAAATAACAAAGCATAATCAAACATATGAACATCTGTTTCTCTGTATGCACATGCATATTCGTTTGACATTACATGTGTGCATATATATACATATATATATATATGTATGTGTATATATATACTATTGGTCTGTCACACATTCATGTTTCTGTCTCGCTCGCACCCATGTGTTGTATTGGCTGACTAAATAAGTTGCCGATGGCGACCAAGTTCAAACTTGTAGCTCTTACTATCTCTAAAATCTGTGGGTTCATACGGACGGTCAGACGGACATGGCTGTATCGACTCGGCTTGTGATGCTGCTCTAGAATATATATACTTTATGCAAGTGGTCAAATGCAGCTCCGAATAATTTACCGTTGATAAGCTAGTCATACCTGTTTGCGCAAAGCTTAAGCATAACATTTTTATAATTTAATATGAAATTGTGCGTATCAGGACACTAGGTAATTTCTTAAATAAGTTAAAATTAATCAAAACAATAAGTGCCATTAGGAGGACATACAAATATTCGTCAGACTAAGGAGAAGATACCGTAATTAATGAAATCCTATGTTGACAAACAATAAATTACACATTTAAAAGAGTCACAACTCATTGCCAATTTACAAAAGAACACACAAAACGCAATGTATTGGCTTATAAACATAATCAAAAACGCATCAAAACAAAAGTAAGCCTGCGAAAACTATTTTGATGATGACAGCAGGACAACAAAGAGTCGAACCACGGGAGATCGGGATAACCTACCCTAGACCTGCTTTCCAAATTGAATTATGCCTCGATTGTGGCTTACGCAAGGGTAGACCCAAAACGTGAATGTACGATTCTTTCAGATAGGCACACATTGACATATTTAGAATGAACATATGCTGAAATCCCTAAATTCTTGTGGTTGCACTTTTGAAATCAAATGCGTTCAACGTTACGTGCCATTAATTTGGTTAGTTGTGGTAAGTTGTTGACATTTCAATATTCGGTTGTAATTGATGCGCTAAAATATGATTTTCTTGACAGGTGTTAAAGTTTGTCAGATCAATAATGAAACGTAGCACTTGCAGTAACGAATCCAGAGGCTGTTATGTGTGGCATCCATGAACAGCAGCGGAAACTTTAATGTTCACACATTTACAGCTCATTAATTTTCGTTTATCCTTTCAGTTTATGAAGTTCATTCAACTTGATGCTGCTTGGTCCTTGGTAAGACCATGTAGTTTACGTAATCATGATCAATTTGTTTGACCAAGTTGTACAGCTTTAACGCTATCGACCAAACACTGCTCTTTTCACTGGCTACTGCATTATTAAGCCATAAAATTGAAAACTTAATATAATTACATAAACGGTGGTACCAACGCCTGAAGCTCGCTTGTACAGTGTACCTGTCCGATTTTCGGTGCTCGCGCAACTCATTGTGCATCATTGTAAAATTAACGACCAAAGCAAATTGTGGTGAAACATTTTTTTTAAGCAATTTACATCCATCCAAACAGCCCGTGTCCTGCCCATGGCGCAACCCGTACATAATAAAAGGCTCAGATAAACGTCTGGACATGCTTCTCCAACCTAATCATCGTCATCAGTATTAGCATTACTTACCACTACCAAAACTTTAATTTTGGCAGCTACAGCACAAAAAAGTAAAGCACGAATTAATAATTTACTAATTCTACATAACAATACTAATAAACTGCCCCAATGTGTTGGACGATTTATAAATACGGAATTTTTTTAGCCGTACATACACAAACCAAATTTTTCTCCAAGAAACTATTTGAGTAAAATTGCTAAATTTATTATTAATTTAGCTGTAAATGCTCATTAAGATCCAGTTACGCACATCAGATTCTGGGCATATGTACAGAGTCTTAATATAAATATTCTATCACAGCACTAAACTAATGTATTAACTTGTTGCTCTATAGCGGATTTCTTAATTTTAATGCGCAAGTACGTTTTGCAACTCAACTTCGGTGGCCGCCTTGTGTTCACCGCTGCGAAATTGATCTTCAATTTCAAGTAAAGTTCGCCGGCGAGTCTCCGGCAACGTCCAGTAAATGAATAACATGGCCAAAAATGACATGATACTAAATACCACAAAAGAGTTGCTCATGCCAATGTGGGTTTTTATCTCCGGATACATTTTAATGCACAAAAAGGCAAAAAACATACCCACAGCCACAGTTACCCCCGACGCTGGACCGCGTACCTTTTGGGGGAATAGTTCCGAGATCATAAAGAACGGCAATGTGTATAATCCAAGAGTGCTGAGTACAATAAAACTCACAAGGCCTACGACAGACAGGTATGGAATATTTTGAAGAATTTTGAACCAACCACAACTAGCAAGAAGTAACATAGAGATGCACATGCCCAGTGCTGAAATAATCCCAGCACGACGCCTTCCCCATTTCTCTAATACAAATCCCATCGGACAGGTCGTCACCACTCGGGCTGTTCCAATAAGTACGGCACACATAAATGGATCAATGGAGTCACCTGCTTCACTTGAGATTTGAACGGCATAAACGATGACCACAAATATTCCCGAAAGCTGTTGGAATGCAAAGAGACCCATCAAAATGAGAAGTGGCTTGTATACCTCAGGCAAACGCAGGCAGCTCAGAAATGATGGCTTTTTTTCTCCTTCACGCAGACGCAATGATTTTTGTAGAACATTAAATTCCTCCAATACTTCTGGATGTGTAATTTCTGCTATATATGAAAAATGTTAAAAAATAGACTATTAACATAATTAAGAAATCGTCCTTACGTGAGCTGTTAAGGCCGCGGAAAAAGTTAAGAGATTTCTTAGCCTCCTCCACACGATTCTTGGACAACAACCAACTATGCGACTCTGGTAGAGGTAACACGCAAAGAAGTGCAGTTATCTGATAACCACAACAGATGAGCGCAATCAGTCGAAAATCATCTCGTACAAAGTAACCGATACTATAAAGTACTGTAATTCCCAATGCAACAGATATTGAAGTTCCCAATATAAGACTTCCACGTAATTTTGGCAGACTAATCTCAGCTGCATAAACACCAGTAGGGGCACTGGCTAGTCCCATTACAATTCCTGAAAGTACTTATTATTAATTTTCCATCTAAATTATTTATTTTCAAACTTAATTAATAATGTTTGTAATTCATTAATGTCCGATTCAAATCGTATTGCATTAAATTTGATATAAGACAATAACTTACCAATAATAAAACGGGACAGCAGCAACTGCCGGTTGAAAGATTCGGAGCTCGTAGAACTCGCTGTTGCAAGCAGTATCCAAGATATAATACCCAATACATTTAGTACATAAAGTGTGTGTTTGCGACCAATTCTGTCCAGCAAGAAGCCTGATAATAGACCGCCCAATGGACACGATAATGTATTTATAGATGCAAACCAGGAAGCCTGTGTTTCACTCAAATGGACAGACTCAGTTTCACTCTTGAGTTGGTGCAGGGTAACTGTAGGAATTGCCAGGCACATGCCAGTTGATAATACACCCATATTGGCAAGAATAACCATCAATGCCTGTCTACGAACTGCGCAGGATTGTTCACCCAGTGGCTTCTGTTTAATCGACTGGTTTAATCCAGAAAGGATTTGAGGACTTTCACTATGCCCCTTTTTTTTATGAGCACCGCTCAATGGTTGTTGTGTATTCTCCACCTCGAATGCATCATCCATTTTGTTCGTCTATTTACAATTTTGAAAAAAATCAAACATACATAATCTGTGTTATCTTGAAATAACGTTCAATTGTAAATGTTGATATACCTCAATCTGATAAGCTTATAGACTGAGATAAAACAGTCTTATAGTAAAAACTGTTTTATACTCTGATTATACTAATAACAGCATTGCACAGTTACTACATACGAATATTGGTTTTTATAAGTCGCTTAGATTAAGCACTAAATAATAGCAACAATGAACCCATAAACTTCATTGAATTTCATTTTAATTATAAATGCAATGAAACTATCACAACTAATATTAAGAAGGAAAAACTTTTACTTATAAAAAAACAAAAAAGCATTGAAAATGTAAATTATATGAATACCACGTGTTGAAATATTGGACAACAACTTCCAAAAAAGTAGAGGAACAGGTTCTTGTTAAATAAACATACTAAACCGACGTCATGTTCAGAGTCCCCAACACAGATCACTCTTAACACCCCGATAATTTGATTTTATTGGCGCAAAAACTAATATGTGGAAGGTATTGGAACAGACCGCGTACACACCTGGCAATCCGAACGGCGCAAGACTCTCCAAACAACTAAAACTCGCTTGCCACGTTCAACGGATCACAAGCTTAAGCAAGAAAAAGTTGTCTGAAAAGCAGATCATGACAGCAAGATACCCTAGAATATTGTTAAACTATTTAAAATAATTTTTTTTTATTAATGTATTTTTAAAAATTGAATTTATTTAGCTAGTGTTTTATGGTAAAATACACATTTGTTAATAATTTCCCATAAGTTGCCTTTATTTACCTCCTTAATGTATAATTTAGTTAATTAATTTTTAAAATTCTGTTTTTATCAAAAAATATATTACTAGAAAAATTATAAAAAAAATCAAGCAAGTTATGTGTAAAATCTTTAATTTAGAACAAAAAAAAGTTATTTATTGTCTGGATTTCAGTCTAGCAGGGTATATGTGTAATCAATTTATACAACGCGAGTAACTCTAATTTTCTCTCTTTTTTTTATGTCTCTCAATTAGATAGGACGTCGGCGATAAAGCTATGGCAACGTCACAGCCAATAGAATTTTATATGTCATGATCGTTTTAATCGTCTGTAAAAGGCTTTGATCGAAATCAAAAGTTCAATAAATAGAAAAATAAATAAATGCTACTTTCCAACTTAAATCAACCCGTTGTTAATCAACAACATGGAAATATATATATGTCTATTTCTTAACATATAAGTATAAGCTTATAGCTTTCAGCTTATCTACTAAGTCAAAGGCACGACCTTCAAAAAATACTTGTATGCTTATAAATATTAAATAGACAAAATTCTACAAGTGTTTATATAGTCATAGTCACTCTTATCTGTTTAATGTTAGTTTACGCGTCGTTATCCCAGTTTTATCAGCAATCAGGTTGTAAATATATTTTACACGATCTAAAGAAAAGAAAACATAGACCATAGAGTACTGACTCAAATAATTTTATATCACTACAATTATGCATTAGCACAAGCAAAAACAACGTATTTCAGCAATAAGGAATCAACTTAACATGACCTCTTAAATTATTCATTGGTATATGCTGGATAAGATAACAAGATTATGTAAGTTGTAAAACTTGAAAGTATCTTGATAATTTTAAAAAGCCGTTAATAACACATGCGCCATAGCGAGCAAACAAAAAATCAAACGTTTTCCAATACTGTTACTGTAACAAAGTTGTAAGCGATATTATCAAAACGAACTCTGTTTAATATCGATATTTCACGACATTGTAAATTGTACATTTGACATCACTTCGGAAAGTGAAATTATTTGTTGCATGGTTCTTTTTGGAGTCAGAAAAGAAGAATTTGTTTGTTAAAACTGAGAGTTGTGCACATTATTAAGATAACCAACATGTGTGCATGAAAACCTTAATGTTTTTAAGAAAAATTTCTAATTGACGTGTGTTCAGTTTATACATCATCTGTGCTAGCATTTGTGAAAGTAAACATCAAAACAAGAAAAATTCGCGGAAAGAGACACAACCACAACAGACGCTTACCTTGTTTTTAAATAAAAATCACGCTTTGATAAATACTCCAGGCACACGTGTGCCATTGGATTACAGTGTTATATTGTTGATTATTAATTGGCTATGAAAGCAGCAACAGCTTCAACATAATTCGATAAAAAAAAAATTCCATAAATTCGGTCTTGCCTTTCGTGTGCGTGCGCTCGTGTGTATACATACATACATACCTAAGCGTGTGCGCCTCTCGTTTACGCCTCTCCGTTTTTGTTAAGAAGACTTAATCAAAACAGTAAAGCAAGAAATGCAAACACTACCAAATTAAAGAAAACTAGCCACAACAATTCTCACTAGTCTGCATATCGCCACATAACGCAATCGTTCAACATGGAAAGTCGTTGATTCTTTCACAGAAGCATCCTCGACAGAAAAAAAAAGTTACCTGTTAAATGTCCATTTAAGTGTTGAGTAATATTAGGTAAACCAAAAGCATTAAGTTGTTTTTCATACAGCGAATGAATGCAGTGAGTATAGTTACAGCTTAATATCTGTGTGCGGGGCAACAGACCGCAAGCAGTGAAAATTTAGATATTCCTTGCATTGTCATCAGTACATTGATATTAGTACAAGCAACGGTTCTGTGTATATAGTACATCAATCTTGCAATATTGCAACTCTGACAAAAAATCTTCAAAATGAACACTGATTTTCTTTTCCCTAAAATATCGGATTGCTCCTATGTCTCTTGTTATTGGTAAGTAACTTCGCTGAAATAAAAATACATAAATGAGTTCGAAAAGTCAAAGAAATAAAAAATATGTAGGGATTACTTACCACACCCACATATTCATCGACAGTAAATATATTTATATACATTTTGCAGAATTCATGTTTCGTGCTAGCGTACATTCTTTTCTTTGAATTTAAATTCGCTCATTATACAGTTGGCTTTCCTCTTTCGTTTTGTTCAGGCGCTGCCGCGCAGCTCCAAAATTAGGTCAAACAGTCATGATGCTAACAAAAGCAACACGATAGTATTAGTGGGTGGATTGTTTGGGTTTTGGGATTGGCTAGGCGCCTTAAGGGTAATTTGTTGTGTTTTTATTGCTGTAAAAGGCGCGCTTTGGCTATAAAACAATTAACTTCTGCAAAAAGTGAACAATTTATTCTAATGTGAATTTATATACGTAGAATACACCAGAAATTAAAATGTTAAAATGTATTGTTAGCTTAATTCTTATTCCGGAAGTGTTACAGAAAATGGTTTAAACAGTCTGTCAAGCCTGATTTGCCTTATACGTTAACTAAAGTAAATGTTTTTTTTTTATTCAAGCGAGGAGAACGTTTGGAAGCTTTGTGAACAAGTAAAGCGCACGCGCCCCGAGGAATTGTCCAAGTGTTATGCAGTATTCGTTTCCAACGAAGGGAGAACGGTACCACTCTGGCGTCAAAAAGCTGGACGCGGTGATGATCAAGTTGTGATATGGGTAAGCTGGCCGAGATCACTAACTAAACAATTTACCGTATAGAATTCATTTCTTGATGTTTTCATTTTGACAGGACTATCATGTTTTCTTCATGCACAACCCCTTACCGAACCGATGCTTGGTATTCGATTTGGATACAACACTTCCGTTTCCAACATATTTCCATAAATACGTTACAGAAACTTTTCGTTCCGATCTGGCATTGCGACCAGAGCACCATAGGCAAGAAAATCTCAACTATTAAAATAACGATCATATTAATTTTTTTATATTTTTAGGTTCTTTAGAGTTATACCTGCTGATACATATCTAATTGAGTTTTCATCTGATCGTCGTCATATGCGCCGACCAGATGGTAGCTGGATTAAGCCGCCGCCTTCATATCCTCCCATTCTTTCTAACAGTAAATTTTTTTAAATTATGTGATTTCCAAACGCCAACCAACTAATTATTATTTTTCAGCAAACATGCACTGTTTGGGCGACTTTATATGTATGAGTCCAGGAAAGGGACCAGGCGTGGTCTACAGCCTTTCAGAGTTCGTGCAAAACTTTTACAAGTCCCCACATGTAATGGCGCAGCACAACAAGTAGACTATAAGAACCAGAAACATAACCTTATTCGAGTTCTCCCAACATAATTAATCAAACTAATCCAAAATAAAAAGTTTGCATTCTTGCAATATAAGTATATAAGCAAAAGTATCGTGCATTACAACAGAAAATGAGTAAATTATCAATTATGACATGCATATTATATATATATATATATATATAGATATATATATATATATATATATATATAAATATATATGTATATACTTATATATGTATAAAAAAAAGATATGTATGATAAAGTATTTTTGTATTCAGTCTAATAATAGTACCATGAAAAAAAGTTCTTCTAGCAGTTCCAAAGCGTCTGTATTCCAATTCGACTCTTAGTAACTTATAATCATAATGTACTACTTTGATGTATGTGAATTCAAAAACCAAAGATAACAAAATTTGAGACTTATTCGTTATTTGTTTGAAATTGCAAAATTTTGGCGACATAATCTTACAAAATAAATATAACGCACTAATTAAGAATGTTTAATTATAGCTATAAACATACCTTTTATTGTTAACATAACTATTTATACAATACGCTTTATAATTCTTAAACTTAATTCGGCTTAGCTTAAAGCAAAACACGCAGATCAGCTAATCTAATTAGTACATTATTAAATTAAAACGATAATTTATTTGTATTATTGACATTAACAAGAATATTTTGAGCTCGTAAATGAATGTAATTTAAAGTTCTACAACGATGCAACACATCTTTAGCTAGTTTTTATACTGTTTGTATGCCACAAATGACGAGATATAAAGATTTAGGCACCATATTGATACCATAGAATATGCTTTTTATGGTTTGTTGTAATATATAATAGTACTAACATATTATCTCTTCGTTTAATACTTGTGACACGCAAAGACTGATTCATCATACGCTCTTCAATGTGGAAATTCTCACAACAAACAATTGTCAACTCCCATTCTAAACAGTCCGGAAAACTAATGCCACGAATTTCTGTAATTAATGCTAATTTAACAATTTTTTTTTTTTTTTCAATTTTGAAAAGAAAATAATAAAAATGTTCTGTGGATTTATTTTTTAAACAGTTTTACACTCGCTTAGTTAACAAACTTACATTTTTTATAAAAACAAATTTTTAACAAATTTTGTAAAGATCAAAAAAATATGTATACAATTTACTTACATTGTAACTGCAAGTATATAATATATAAAAGCTGTGTAAAGTCTCAAAGTTAAACCTACAATTTTCATTATATAAATTAAAGTAAAATTCGGAATATACAAAATTTCATTGCAACCATAAAATACATATACTTACTAACAAAAACTCAATCAATGTGTCCGATTAATTCTTGTACTTTATTACTATATTAACTTAAACTGTTTATTCAAAAACTCTTGTATCATGATTGTAAAATATATAACATGAAAATTAACTTTGAGCGTTTCAAAATCTCCATTTATTAAGTATTAAAATTAAATACATTTATATATACTATATGGATCACTATGTCTCTTAACGATTCTACTTGTATTTAAAGCGTGCTATACAAAATGTAACATAAATGTAACCGCTTTGATTATAGTGAAAAAAACATCTTACTGTACATATGTACATTTACGAGCAATGATGGCGGCCACATGTATTTTATGTAAGCCACATTGTTACATATGAAATTATAAGAGCAAATACGCTATTAAGCAAGCAGCCAAACTTACGTTATTAAAACCTTTAACTCCGAAAGTATTCTTAATCTTTTACATCGATTTACGTGCGCACGTTCAACCAACGTTCGTGTTAAAGTACAATAAACTTAAATGTGTAGTTGAAAATGTAGGTTATGGAAAATATATTTACTTCAAGCATTATTAATGAATAAAAAAATGAGTTTTAAAATCTATTACAAATTAACAATGCTTGTTTAGGCTCTTTGAATGATGTAGGTAGATTTACTTCAAATTAAATTACCTCAAGGTAAATTGCTAGAGGAGTTAACATTGAGTCAACAAATCTATACAATGGTTAAAACATTATTTAATCATAAAAAAATATAATGCTGAAATCCTGCATTTTAAATTTTCATTATTAAATAATTTAAATATTTTCCGTTGTGGACTCAGAACAGGCAAATACAAAGTTCTAAATTACCTAATGGAGAATTAAAAAGTTTGAATGCTGCAGTCTGAACAAAATTTTGATTACCTCGTTTAATTTTAAAACTTTATATTTAACTCTTATATTATAATTGTAAAATATTTTTGCATCTCTTTAGCATTTATAATCAATACGTTTGTATTGCGTACATATATTATAAGAGTAAAGTAATTGTTCATAAAGATGAATTCAACTTGATGCTCTAAAATAACTTAATATTGAATACATACACATTAAATAATAAAAACGAATCAAGCAAAAAATGTTGTTTTTTTTATAATATATTTTGGCCTATTGCATAAACTGTATGTACACCGGCACCGATTTACTCTATCTTGGTGTCTATCTACAGGGTGTTCAATAGTATCTTTGGTTGAGTTTCTAGTGTATTGTTGATAGTTTGTATATTGTTGTATTTTATTTCCTCCGAATAGCTGGCTGTTTTTTTTTTTTGATGTTGTCTGGCCATAAAGACTCACGGATTTTTTTCAGATATTGTGGCCATACAGACTCACTAATTGAGCTACCGTCAGCGATGGACGATAGCATATCTTTATTCTTTCAATACATTGAGTACTTTTTAGAATTAATTAACAGCTAGTTAGTAAATTTATATTTAATTATTTGTCTAACATTAAGCCTTATATTAACAAAATTTTTCCTTTTTGAAGTCGCTTCGATCTCAGATCTCAGATCTCAAGGATCGGATGAGTCTGTGTGTGTGTTTGAGTCAGTTGGAGGATGTGTGTGTGGATAGTGGGTGTAAAGTGCTTTTTTTTTTCTTTATACCCAACATTCCAGAAGGATCCTTTTGCGAGGATCCCTCCATGTTTATTTTTTTGATGTCTTGTGGCCATACAGACGCACAGATTGAGCTATCGTCGGAGATGGACGATAGCAGTTTTATTATTCTTCAATACGTTACAAGTACTTTATAAGAATTGATTAGCAGCTAGTTAAGATTATTTTACAATTAATTATATATCTAACTTTAAGCTTAACAATAAGAAAAACTTTATATACTAGTTTAATTAATATTATTTCAAAATAAAATAAAATATATTTTTTATGAATTGACAATATTTTTAATTAAATATTTTTGTTGGCCATGCACATGTCTTCATGTTGTGAGACAGCAATCAGTAAATTCATTTTTGTTAAAACAAAATTGTTTTACTTTTTGTGCACAGAACATGCAGAAAACATAAAATGAACATATACACGCCGAACATTGAATTGAAAAATTTTATTATTATTATTAATATTATTATTTGTTTTCAGACTGACTCTTTTCTTAAATTAGTTACGAATTAATCAATTAATTCTTATTTAACTATTTTTTTAATTTACTTATATTTTACATCATTTAATTGATATTATTTTGCAAAAATAAACATCTTATGTACATACTGTACTTCAAGGTGGTAAATTAAAGCATATATATTGGCTAATTAAAAAGTGAATTTTACTTATTTAATTTATTTATTTGTTTTATTTATTATTATTATTATTTTTAAATTTATTTAATTTTACTTTTATTATTAATTTAAATTTTTTGTTAACTTTATTTATTTTACTTATTTTAATTTATTTACTTTATTTTTAATTTATTTAGTATTTATTGTTTTATTTATTATTTATTTATAATTTATTTATAATTTATTTTTCGAAGTCGTTTATTTATTTGCGTTGAACTGTCAGCAAACTTTTAGTAAGCATTGTGCGGCTTGCTGAAGCTCAACACAAAGCACAGCTGACTGCTAACTGAACGAAAGCAAAACGGCTGCAACGGAAATTTAAATATTTGAAAAATCTATTGCATACTTCTAGGGTGCATTAAGCAGCTTAGTGTATTTACAATCTTTTCAAGTGGAAATTATTACCTAATTGGCTACAATTATTTTATTATTAACTTTTTATTTATTTTAATTATTTACTTGTTGAATTATTTATTTATTTTATTTGTTGTTTCAAAATATTTGTTTTATTTATTTACTTGTTTATATATTTTCGTTTGTTATTAATTATTAACTTTTTATTTATTTTATTAATTTATTTGTTGAATTGTTTATTTACTTGTTGAATTATTTATTTATTTTATTTGTTTTTTTTTTTTTTTTTTTTTATTTGTTGTTTCAAAATATTTGTTTTATTTATTTACTTGTTTATATATTTTCGTTTGTTATTAATTATTAACTTTTTATTTATTTTATTAATTTATTTGTTGAATTGTTTATTTACTAATTTTATTTGTTTATTT
The DNA here is from genome assembly GCA_035047505.1 of Drosophila parthenogenetica. Classification (NCBI taxonomy): domain Eukaryota; kingdom Metazoa; phylum Arthropoda; class Insecta; order Diptera; family Drosophilidae; genus Drosophila; species Drosophila parthenogenetica. Next base: position 9,850,690 of record JAWNPM010000087.1, read on the forward strand.
ATTTTATTTGCTTTAATTTGTTGTTTCCAAATATTTTAATTTGTTTTATATATTTACTTGTTTATATATTTTCATTTGTTATTAATTGTTAATTTTTTATTTATTTTAATAATTTATTTGTTGAATTGTTTATTTTATTATTTTATTTGTTTTAGTTTGTTGTTTCCAAGTATTTTAATTGATTTTATGTATTTACTCTACTTGTTTACATATTTTCATTTATTGTTTTAAAAATATTGTAATTCACGTATTTTCCTAACTTTTGTTGCTCACTGTGCAGCTTATCACAAAGCGCAGCTGCCATCTGAATCTCAACGAAAGCTTTAGTTCCTCCTCTAAAAATCTACAACTTAACGAATGCTTTGAGTTATTAAAATGTTGTTGCATACTTTCAGTGCTAGTTGTGCAGCTGATTGAATCTTAACACTATGCACAGCTGACTGCTGCAACTTGACGAAACATTATTTCCCCTCTCTCTAAAGCTTAATTGCTTTGTTTACATTTTGGGCACGTGTGTGAAAAATTTGCAGTCTAAGCGAAATTTACAAAATTATTGAAAAGTAAGTATTAAATAACGCTTAATAATGTTGCATAATATTAGTGAAATGAAAATTAATATAATTTTAATATTATCTTAATATTTCAGGTCCGAAAATTGGTAAATATTTGGATGCAGCCCTCATCAGTGTAGCGCATGCAGCTGGCAGGCGCCAAAAAATGAACATTGCGTGCGCATACGCACAGTGGCGAAGGAAAGGCCGCAAAGTAAGTCTTGAGCAAAAATGTGCGATTATTAGCATTATAAAGATACACTTTATAATACTAATTATAATATTTTCATATTTCAGGAACTTGTCGTTAATTTATATGTACCACGCATAATATGAACATCAGATGCGTTTGCAGCAGCAAATAATATAGTGCTCAAATGGACAACCATGGTTACAGTGACTCCTCAGGAAAGTGGAAATTTTGATGTATCATGACAATTTGTTTTGTTATAAGAAAATATTTATCTCTTTTCAGAAACATCGCCGCTGGATTGTGCTTACAACATATATGCATATTTGCATCTGCAAACAGGACTGCTCAGCTGGACATCTGTGGTTGCAGTGGCTTCTTGCGTGTGTGTGTAAATTGCTTACTCACGTTTATTCTGGATACATGTCGTGTTCTGTAGTGTCCGCAGGCGCGTCTTGATCAGCATCTGACTGGAATGCTGCCAAATTTGTTGTCTGCTGCTGCATGGCGGTCGCTGTGCCGCCGTTAAGTGGAGTTGCGGTGTCATTTTGGACAGAAGTACTCTCAGCTCCTCTGATAGGACCCTCAGTGATAATGGCAAGGATGCCAGAGACTAGTTCTGTATCGCCTCCAGTCACTTGCGAATCAGGAAAAATGTGAAGACTGTTTGCCACTGCGATTCTTTGTGCTATTTCGTTGCGCAGTTGTTGCAATTCTGCTCTTCGCCGTTCTTGCCTCTGTTCTTCTTGGTGTCTGCGATATGCATCAGTATCCCTCTCTCTCATTCGATGTATCTGGCTAAGTAAAATGTACTCCCTGAATGTCAGTGGGCCGAAGGTTGGTGGCCTACTGTACTGCAGTGGTGGTGGTGAGGGAATTGGTTGCAGTCGCTGTTCTGGCGGCTAACATCTATCTATCATTTGTAAATATCTCGGACGAGAGAGTCTTACTGGTACGTATGGATATTGTGCTAAGTTCCGAGCATACGCGTTATCGTGGGTAAGTAGTCTCTGTATATATTTCATACATAAGTCTGCCAATACTTCATTGACGGTCTTTATACGCAGATCTGCATGCAGCGTTCGGTTACTTACATACCATGGAGCACCCGTGATGAGTCGCAGCGCCTTGTTTTGTAGAACGACGACTCTGTTAAACTGTACTTGGCTCGCGAGCGGCCCCCACACTGCAGCTGTGTAGTGCCAGATTGGTGCGATTAGTTGTTTGTAAATGATCAGCTTTGTTTTTAGCGGTAGCTTGCTCTGACTACAAATAAGCCACTTTAACTTGCTGACTCTAGATCGAACTTTCGAGACCAATGCTGCAATGTGGGAGTTGAGGTTTAGTTTAGCGTCAAGTTTAACACCAAGGTACGTGTGGACACTTTTGTTTGTGAGTGGGCTTCCTGCATAGCTAGGTGTTTGTACTCCAGCCGTCGATCTAAGTGTGTGCCAGACGTGTGCTGTTTTCGAAGTATTTACTTTAATGCACCATTTTCGTTTTTTTTTTTTTTTTTTTTTTTTTTTTTTTTTTTGAAGACAATGCCGTAGAAGGTGGCATGCTTCATTTTCTTTATACCCAACATTCCAGAAGGATCCTTTTGCGAGGATCCCTTCATGTTTAGTTTCTTCATTGGTGCAGGAAAGAGAGAGAGCACCAATGTGGGATGGAAACTGGCGGAATGGGATAATACAAGATTTAAGTTATGATATCTAAGATTACATACACAAGAGCAAATATTCTTTCTGGATTACGCTTAAAAACTCGAGAAAAAGATAAGTGCGTAAACCAGGGGAGGTATTGGTAAAAGTACCGTTATGAGTGTATCTCGAGTTTTTGAATAGATGCTCCTTAAAGTGTATGGTCTTAAGTGAGTTGCGTGCGGCATCAGTAACGCTATGATACCTCTATAATGGTATGCGAGTTGTTGGGTGTTTGAAGACAGTGCCGTAGAGGGTGGCATGCTTCAGCCCAATTGCAGTACCGGTATCTTCGAACCATAAGCCAGCAGTAATTGACAGAGTAGGTTTATCGCGGGATTGATAATTTTTGGTAATTTGACAATTTACACCAATGTCGGCTGACTTGCATACAATCAGTCAAAGACTGATCAGCAAGCCGAGCAGGTGCAAAAAGTCTACCGCTTTTCGTCAGTTAGACGAAAAGTTGATGCAAGAATCCACAGAGACTCCTTCTGCATGTCCACCATAACTCTTTCGCGAGTTCCACTTTTGATTCCCAATGTCCGGCCTAACCCGCCTCAACCAGGACAATGTTCCTCAAGGTGGTACCTCGGAATGGCTAAAGAGTTGGATATTGGAGCGCAGAAAACAGGTGTGGCAGATTTGCATCTGGGGGTTTTTATAGATAGATTTGAAAAGGCTGGCTGGCTCACTTGAGTGGTTTTTAACTTCTTGTGGCCATACAGACGCACAGATTGAGCTATCGTCAGTGATGGACGATAGCAATTTTATTCTTTCAATACAGTTAGTAAGTATTTTATAAGAATTTTCTAACAGCTATTTAAATCTAGTTATAATTAATTATTAATTTAACTTTTAAGCTTTACAATGGTTATATCTATATGTGCTAGATTAATTAACTAATTTTATTTTATAAATATAGAAATGTGTATAATTACAATTCATCAGAATTAATTTTTGTTTGGCGCTCATGTGATCCTATGTACTTAATTGTTGTTTTGCAGCAAGCAGTAACTTCAAGCTTGTCGTCAACAAATTTGAGTTACGCCTTGTGCAAAACACCTTGCAGTATATAAGATGCACACTCGCGCCGTACAAATAGTGAGTAACTATTCTTGTTATAATTAAGATTTATTTTAGTATTGATTTCGTTACATTTTATTATTGTTTCTATTTGAGTATTTTTAAGTTGCTAGTTATAGTTTAATTGGTTTAATTTTTCATTTCATAAAAATTTGTGTATTTATGTACATGGTGTACTTATAGAATTATTTTAATTTAATTCAATTTATTGGCAAATTAATTAGTTAATTTTAACCTATTTAATTTATTTTTATTTATTGTTAATTAATTTATTTACTTCTTATTTGTTTGTTTTATTTAAGGAAATAAAGTATTTCAATTAATAAACCAAACTAATTAGCAAATTAATTAATTAGTAAATTATACATAATTATTTAATTAATTTGTTTGTTTATTTAATTTATTTATTAATTATTATTTATTTACAGGAATTTATTTATTTTATTCATTTATTATTATTTATTTACAGAAATTTATGTATTTTATTTATATATGTTATTTATTTATTTTATTTTCAGGAACTGTGAGCATCTGTTGATACTGACCAGTACATCATTTTTGATTAGTTTTACTTTGTTTATTTAATTTATTTATTTATTCTTATTTATTTACAGGAATTTATTTATTTATTTATTTATTAATTATTATTTATTTACAGGAATTTATTTGTTTATTAATTATTATTTATTTACGGAAATTTATTTATTTTATTTTTAATTGTTATTTATTTATTTTAATTTTCATTTTTTTTTTTTCTTTATACCCAACATTCCAGAAGGATCCTTTTGCGAGGATCCCTCCATGTTTAGTTTCTTCATTGGTGCAGGAAAGAGAGAGAGCACCAATGTGGGATGGAAACTGGCGGAATGGGATAATACAAGATTTAAGTTATGATATCTAAGATTACATACACAAGAGCAAATATTCTTTCTGGATTACGCTTAAAAACTCGAGAAAAAGATAAGTGCGTAAACCAGGGGAGGTATTGGTAAAAGTACCGTTATGAGTGTATCTCGAGTTTTTGAATAGATGCTCCTTAAAGTGTATGGTCTTAAGTGAGTTGCGTGCGGCATCAGTAACGCTATGATACCTCTATAATGGTATGCGAGTTATTGGGTGTTTGAAGACAGTGCCGTAGAGGGTGGCATGCTTCAGCCCAATTGCAGTACCGGTATCTTCGAACCATAAGCCAGCAGTAATTGACAGAGTAGGTTTATCGCGGGATTGATAATTGTTGGTAATTTGACAATTTACACCAATGTCGGCTGACTTGCATACAATCAGTCAAAGACTGATCAGCAAGCCGACCAGGTGTAAAAAGTCTACCGCTTTTCGTCTTTTTCAACGAAAAGTTGATGCAAAAATCCACAGAGACTCCTTCTGCATGTCCACCATAACTCTTTCGCGAGTTCCACTTTTGATTCCCAATGTCCGGCCTAACCCGCCTCAACCAGGACAATGTTCCTCAAGGTGGTTTTTTTTTTTTTTTTTTTTTTTTATTGTGGCCATAAAGACTCACCGATTGAGCTATCGCCAGTGATGGACGATAGCATTTTTTATTCTTTTAATACAATGAGTACTTTACAAGAATTAATTAACCGATAGTTAAGATTATTTATAGCTAATTATTAATCTAACTTTAACTTTACAATGAGAAAAACTGTTATACAAGTTTAATTAATAATACCATTTAAAGTAAAAAGTATATAAAATGAATTGACAATATTTTTTGTATTTGATTTTGTTGAGCATACGTTCGAGTATATGTGCATTAATTGTTGTGATGCAGCAAGCAGTAAATTCAATTTTGTAAAAACAAAATTGTTTTACCGCTCGTGCACCAAACATGTAAAACATAGAGCACATATATACGTCGAACATTAAGTAAGTAAGGTTATTTAAGTTATAATGGCTATTATTATAAGTTTTTGATTGGTACGTGACTTAAATTAGTTGCGAACTAAACATTTAATTCTTATTTAACTATTTTTAAATTTTCTTACAGTTTAATTGATTTATTTCGTGTCTTTTACAGGAATTAGCATTTTTTAGGTACATACTATTCTTCGAGATGACAGTTTAAAATTATTTTATTGGTAAATTAATGCGTAAAATTTTACTTCATTAATTTATTTATTCATTTTATTTATTATTTTATTTGCAATTTTGTTTATTTACATTATTTATTTATTTAATTTATTTTTCAGCATTATTTAATTAACTTTATTTATTTTTCAGCGGTAAGTTATTTCATCATAATTTTTAATTAATTTATTTTATTTACTATTTATTTACATTATTTATTATTTTAATTTTTTATTTTATTTATTTTTCAGGTGGATAATACAATTTTATATTAATAATTTAATCATTTATTTACATTATTTATTTATAAATTATTTATTTATTTTTCAGCATTATTTATTAAATTTTATTTATTTTTCAGCGGTAAGTTATTTTATCAAAATTATTAATTAATTTATTTTATTTGCTGTTTATTAACATTATTTATTTATTTTATTTATAAATTATTTATTTTTCAGTTAAACATTTATATATTATTTAATTTGAAAAATTTATAATTTAAATAATTATTTTAATTTATTTTGTTTATTATTTATTTACATTTTTTATTATTTAAATTCTTATTTACTTATTTACAATTTATCTATATTTACAGGTCAATTTAATATTTGCGTTAAACTGTTCGCCAACTTTTAGTACCCATTGTGCGGCTTGTTAAAGCTCTCAAAGCGCAGCTGACTGCTAACTTGACGAAAGCAACTCTCAACGGAAATTTAAAAAAGTGAAAAATCTATTGCATACTTATAAGGTAAGTGCAGTTCAGTAAAGCTAAGCGCTAAAACTTATTTTAATTTTATTTTTCAAAAATGACCATTTTAAAGTACATATTGTACTTAAAGATGTTAATTTATAAATTAAATTATGAATTTAATTTTATAATTTAACTATATAGTTTATTTTATTTATTATTTATTAATTATCAATTGTAGCAAATTATTTATTTATTTTATTTTTTATTTTAATCAGTTCATTTCATTTTATTTTATTTTATTTACTGCGTGTTTTAATTACAATAAATAAAAAATTTTAGTGACTTAATTAATTAAAATGTTGCAACAATTTAATTAATTATTTTATTTATTAATTTATTGTATATATTATTGTCATTTATTAGTAGTTATTATTGTTTTTTATTATTATTATTGAATGTTTTCTTTATTTATAAATATTATAATTTATTATTATCATTGCCTGTATTATTATTTATATTATTATTTATTATTTATTATTATTAATTATTCATTTTTGTTATTTATTTAAACGCAAAATATATTTTCCGTTAAACTGTGTGCTAATTTTTAGGCCTCAGTGTGCGGCTTACTAATGCAGCTGTTAACTGCAGCTTGACGAAAGCTTTGAAGTTCCCCTCAACTTATTTAAATTTTTATTGCCTACTTTCAGGGTCTAGAGTTATTTACATACAAAACATAGCAGCTGGCTGCTAACATAACCTGTTAAAGCTGTGCTGCTGCAGATAAGAAAAAGCTTATTTGTTTTGTTTTGGTTTTGCTTCTAGCACGTGTGTGAAAATTTTGCAGCATTCATGAAATCTTCTGAATTATTTAAAGGTAAGTATGAAATATTATAAATTAATATTGTGGCAGGGCTAATTTGTAATATTTATATATTTCAGGAACATTTCCATGTGTATAAAGCGGACTTTACTGGAAGGTGGACACCTCTTGTGGAAAGCAAGCATCTGGACGCTGAACAGCAATGAACATCGAGTGCGCTTGCGCGCAAGTGCCAGAGGATATGTCGCCAAATTTGTTGTTAGTGTGTATGCGTAAGTATTTGCAGTAAAATATTAATTTTTGTAGATCAAATAATATTATTATCATTTTTCAGAGACTCGCCGTTGTGTTTGTGTGCAAAACGCTTATCAAAGACTCATTCTCGACATTCAGTGGTAACAAAATACTGTTCTATTTGACTTCAGTGGCTTCTCAGGAGAGTAAATATTTTTATGTAACGTGTTAAATTGTTTTGTAATAAGAAAAATGTTTTTTTTTTTTTTTTTTTTTTTTTTTTTTTTTTTTCTTGTTTTTCAGATAAACTGTCTTCTGGATTCGCATACAAAAAAGCTAATAAAAGGCTTGCAGTGGACCTGAGTTGCACTTGCGTGCTTTCATTTGCAGACTGCACGCTGCTCACCTGGATATGTTTAATCTGGAGCCCTGTGTCGGTTTATGTTGTCTGCTGGTAGCTCTGGATCAGCTGCTGGTTGGAGATTTGCTGCTTCTGCGGTGTCATCGCTGTGTGTATGAGGATCAGGTGTCATATCTGATAACATGACGTTTTTTTTTTTTTTTTTTTTTTTATTGTGGCCATAAAGACTCACCGATTGAGCTATCGCCAGTGATGGACGATAGCATTTTTTATTCTTTTAATACAATGAGTACTTTACAAGAATTAATTAACCGATAGTTAAGATTATTTATAGCTAATTATTAATCTAACTTTAACTTTACAATGAGAAAAACTGTTATACAAGTTTAATTAATAATACCATTTAAAGTAAAAAGTATATAAAATGAATTGACAATATTTTTTGTATTTGATTTTGTTGAGCATACGTTCGAGTATATGTGCATTAATTGTTGTGATGCAGCAAGCAGTAAATTCAATTTTGTAAAAACAAAATTGTTTTACCGCTCGTGCACCAAACATGTAAAACATAGAGCACATATATACGTCGAACATTAAGTAAGTAAGGTTATTTAAGTTATAATGGCTATTATTATAAGTTTTTGATTGGTACGTGACTTAAATTAGTTGCGAACTAAACATTTAATTCTTATTTAACTATTTTTAAATTTTCTTACAGTTTAATTGATTTATTTCGTGTCTTTTACAGGAATTAGCATTTTTTAGGTACATACTATTCTTCGAGATGACAGTTTAAAATTATTTTATTGGTAAATTAATGCGTAAAATTTTACTTCATTAATTTATTTATTCATTTTATTTATTATTTTATTTGCAATTTTGTTTATTTACATTATTTATTTATTTAATTTATTTTTCAGCATTATTTAATTAACTTTATTTATTTTTCAGCGGTAAGTTATTTCATCATAATTTTTAATTAATTTATTTTATTTACTATTTATTTACATTATTTATTATTTTAATTTTTTATTTTATTTATTTTTCAGGTGGATAATACAATTTTATATTAATAATTTAATCATTTATTTACATTATTTATTTATAAATTATTTATTTATTTTTCAGCATTATTTATTAAATTTTATTTATTTTTCAGCGGTAAGTTATTTTATCAAAATTATTAATTAATTTATTTTATTTGCTGTTTATTAACATTATTTATTTATTTTATTTATAAATTATTTATTTTTCAGTTAAACATTTATATATTATTTAATTTGAAAAATTTATAATTTAAATAATTATTTTAATTTATTTTGTTTATTATTTATTTACATTTTTTATTATTTAAATTCTTATTTACTTATTTACAATTTATCTATATTTACAGGTCAATTTAATATTTGCGTTAAACTGTTCGCCAACTTTTAGTACCCATTGTGCGGCTTGTTAAAGCTCTCAAAGCGCAGCTGACTGCTAACTTGACGAAAGCAACTCTCAACGGAAATTTAAAAAAGTGAAAAATCTATTGCATACTTATAAGGTAAGTGCAGTTCAGTAAAGCTAAGCGCTAAAACTTATTTTAATTTTATTTTTCAAAAATGACCATTTTAAAGTACATATTGTACTTAAAGATGTTAATTTATAAATTAAATTATGAATTTAATTTTATAATTTAACTATATAGTTTATTTTATTTATTATTTATTAATTATCAATTGTAGCAAATTATTTATTTATTTTATTTTTTATTTTAATCAGTTCATTTCATTTTATTTTATTTTATTTACTGCGTGTTTTAATTACAATAAATAAAAAATTTTAGTGACTTAATTAATTAAAATGTTGCAACAATTTAATTAATTATTTTATTTATTAATTTATTGTATATATTATTGTCATTTATTAGTAGTTATTATTGTTTTTTATTATTATTATTGAATGTTTTCTTTATTTATAAATATTATAATTTATTATTATCATTGCCTGTATTATTATTTATATTATTATTTATTATTTATTATTATTAATTATTCATTTTTGTTATTTATTTAAACGCAAAATATATTTTCCGTTAAACTGTGTGCTAATTTTTAGGCCTCAGTGTGCGGCTTACTAATGCAGCTGTTAACTGCAGCTTGACGAAAGCTTTGAAGTTCCCCTCAACTTATTTAAATTTTTATTGCCTACTTTCAGGGTCTAGAGTTATTTACATACAAAACATAGCAGCTGGCTGCTAACATAACCTGTTAAAGCTGTGCTGCTGCAGATAAGAAAAAGCTTATTTGTTTTGTTTTGGTTTTGCTTCTAGCACGTGTGTGAAAATTTTGCAGCATTCATGAAATCTTCTGAATTATTTAAAGGTAAGTATGAAATATTATAAATTAATATTGTGGCAGGGCTAATTTGTAATATTTATATATTTCAGGAACATTTCCATGTGTATAAAGCGGACTTTACTGGAAGGTGGACACCTCTTGTGGAAAGCAAGCATCTGGACGCTGAACAGCAATGAACATCGAGTGCGCTTGCGCGCAAGTGCCAGAGGATATGTCGCCAAATTTGTTGTTAGTGTGTATGCGTAAGTATTTGCAGTAAAATATTAATTTTTGTAGATCAAATAATATTATTATCATTTTTCAGAGACTCGCCGTTGTGTTTGTGTGCAAAACGCTTATCAAAGACTCATTCTCGACATTCAGTGGTAACAAAATACTGTTCTATTTGACTTCAGTGGCTTCTCAGGAGAGTAAATATTTTTATGTAACGTGTTAAATTGTTTTGTAATAAGAAAAATGTTTTTTTTTTTTTTTTTTTTTTTTTTTTTTTTTTTTCTTGTTTTTCAGATAAACTGTCTTCTGGATTCGCATACAAAAAAGCTAATAAAAGGCTTGCAGTGGACCTGAGTTGCACTTGCGTGCTTTCATTTGCAGACTGCACGCTGCTCACCTGGATATGTTTAATCTGGAGCCCTGTGTCGGTTTATGTTGTCTGCTGGTAGCTCTGGATCAGCTGCTGGTTGGAGATTTGCTGCTTCTGCGGTGTCATCGCTGTGTGTATGAGGATCAGGTGTCATATCTGATAACATGACGGACAAGTTGCCGCCGTTTAGTGGTGCGGGAATGCCATTATGAGCGGATGTATTACTCGCAGGCTCGTTATTTGGACCCTCATTTATAATGGCAAGGATGCCAGAAACCAACTCAGTATCTCCCCGAGCCGTGTGCCACTCTGGAACTATATAACTGCGCTCTGCTGCAGCAATCCGCTGCGCGATTTCGTTGCGTAAGTGCTGCAATTCGGCTCTGCGCCGCTCCTGGAATTGTTGCTGTTGTTGTCTCCGGTATTCATCAGTGTCTCTCTCTCTTATACGGTAGATTTGATTAAGAAGAATTGTTTCCCTATAGTTAAGCGGACCGAAAGATGGTGGCCTACTATACGTCGGTGGATGCGGCAAGGGAATTGAAGGTGGTCTTTGTTCCAACGGCAGACATCTATTGATCATCTGGAGATACCTCGGACGGGAGAGTCTAATCGGCAGATACGGGTATAACGCTATGTTCCGAGCAAGAAGGTTATCGTGAGTCAGCAATCGTTGAATGTATTTTGTACACATGTCGTCTAGTAATTCATCAACTGTTTTTATGCGCAGGTCCGTATGCAGTGTTTGGTTGCTGACGTACCAGGGAGCACCAGTAATGAGCCTTAATGTCTTGTTCTGTAAAACTGAGATTCTGCTAAACTGGGTTTGACACGCGAGTGGACCCCACACAGCTGCAGTATAGTGCCAAATTGGAGCAATCAGTTGTTTGTAGATGATTAACTTTGTCTTGAGCGGCAGTTTGCTATGGCTTCCAATGAGCCATCTTAACTTATTAATTCTTGCTCGCACTTTCATAACTACTGCACTGATGTGGGAGTTCAAATTGAGTTTAGCATCCAGTTTTACTCCAAGATATGTATGCTCGCATTTATTAGTGAGCGTGCTTCCTGCGATGTTAGGTGCATGTGCTTCTGAAGTTGAGCGCAATGTGTGCCAAACGTGCGCTGTTTTCGAGATGTTAACTCTGATGCACCATTTCTGCGCCCACTGATTGAAGCTGTGCAGATAGCTATTCATACGATCTGTTGCACCAGTGTGTGAAGCACACGCTGACATGATAGCAGTATCATCTGCATACGTAGCAAGAAGCATGTCATTTGTTCTGTTCGCAGTAGTCGGCATGTCTGATGTGTAAATGTTATACAACACAGGACCCAAGACGCTGCCTTGTGGAACTCCTGCTGCAATTATCTTCACTCCAGAACGAACTCCGCCTGCACATTCGACAACAAATGTACGCTGCGATAAGTAGCTTTGGATAACTTTGAGGAGAGTAACTGGTAGTACGTTGCTGAGTTTGTAACAAAGACCATCGTGCCAGACGCGATCAAACGCTTCCTGTATATCCATGTAGACAGCTGAGCAGTAGTGGTTGTTTTCATACGCTTTGAGGATGAATTGAGTTACTCTACCAAGTTGTTGTTCAGCAGCATACCCCTTACGAAATCCGAACTGGTGGGCAGGAATGGCATTTGCAAATGCATCTTCGTCGAAAAGTCGTCTCATCAGAAGTATCTCAAAGATTTTAGAAAGTCCTGACAGCAGGCTGATTGGTCTGTAGGATGAAAGCTGGTCTGTGGGCTTTCCAGGCTTTGGAATCATTTTTACTACCGCATGCTTCCATTTGGTAGGAAAATGGCCATACTGAAGAATACTATTGTATATAATACTAATATACTCTATTGCAGCTGTTGGGAGTAACTTTATGATGCGGTTGTCAATGTTGTCGTGACCAGGTGACTTATTCAGCTTCAATTGCTTAACTTCTAACAAGATTTCATTTACAGAGATTGGCCGAAAATTTGGTTCAACAGGAGGCGATATTGAGAGCAAATGTTCCTTAATGCTGCGTCTGTCTTCGGAAGAATTGCTCAGGATCGGTGTGAATCTGTTCTCTAGATGCTGACTAAAAGCCTCTGCCTTCTCATCTGTAGATTTGCACCATGTGTCTACAGAGCTGTTTTGGACGTTCATCTGATTTAAGTGCTTTCTGACAGGTAAGTTTGGTACAGGTTGCCTTTTAATATTTTTTGTTATTTTCCACAGCTTCTGCATATTGTATCTATTGTCCGGTTCAATAGACTCAAGTAGCCTTTGTGTTCTCATTTCATTTTCACGCTTAATTGTCCTTTTGATTGCCGAAGAAAGTTGATTGTACAACACTTTAGCTACTGGGTTTCTGCCATTTGAAAGCAATCTTTTGATGATGCGCTTAGCCTCGATCATTTTGCTCACTCTTAGGCTGATCCCGTGTCTTGCTCCAGTCTGCAGTCTATCTATAGTGGAGGTTGCAAATGCAGCAGCAGATCGAATATTTCTCTCAAGGATTTCGACGCAGTCATCAATATCCGCTCCTGATCTTATCTCGGTGTCCACAAGGACGTGATTTGTGAGATAGGATTGGAACTTCTGCACACTTGCATTGGCCGGAAGGAGTTTGCGATTTAGATGAACAATCGGCGGTGAGTTAAATATATCAATTTGTAGAGGCAGGTGATCCGATCCAAGTTCATACAGCTCTTTTATTTTTATCAGGTTGCTGCTGATACCACCATATATACCAAAGTCAATGGCCGACGGAGAATGCCGAGAGTTAAATGGAAAATGCGTCGGTGACCCAGTGGCAATAATGTTGTAACTGTGCTGCTGCACAGATTGCAGAAGAGCGTTTCCTCTCTGGCAGGATCGAGCGTTGCCCCACCAAGTACTTTTAGCGTTGAAGTCTCCAGCAATTAAGAACCTGTTCCCAAGTGAACTAAGTAAATTGCTGAAGTTTTCAGGCGTCCAGATATGTAGCGGCGGAAGATACGTGGACACAACATTCAGCGTGGATCCGTTTTGAAGAGCAACAGCTACTGATGAGCACTGGATTTGCTCTGTAACAATCGACGGCAGTGCCATGTGCTGTATCTCTCGCTTAATGAGTGTAGCTGATCCGCCACGTCTTCTGTTTGATGGGTGATTTGCTGCATACACGTCATATCCTCTGATTATTAAAGTGTCAGTATCGAGCAGGTGAGTTTCCGATATAAGCATTATATCCATATTTATTCTGTCCATAAATATTTTTAGCTCATCTAACTTATTTAGCAGCCCAGCAGCATTCCAGAAGCAAATTTTTAAATGAGTAAGTGCATTGGAAGCTGGGGCTGAGATGGTCGTAAATGCGGAGCTAGACATTTTGAGCGCCATTGGCTTGCGTAAAAGCAACCAGGCAAGAGGCTACGGATTGGAGGAGTTCGGTAAGCTGCGTAATGTTTCGTGTGAGAGCAGCTAGTTCACTATGTACGCTTCTGTTCTCTAGCATAAGATTAGTAATCCTATCCAATTTTTGTACAAGGACTTGTGTTGTATCCGATTGACGTGGAGTTGGAGCATTGCGTCGACTGCTGAGGCTACGACTTCTCACACTGGAGCGTGTTAGAGACTGCTGCTGCTGCTGCTGAATCAGAGGCTCTTGAGATTGTATTGGCTGCGGAAGCTGTTGAGCAATATTACGAGCTCTTGGCTGTCTCTGTTGTGGATGCTGTTGCTGCATGAGTTCGGGACCCCTTGTAACTGTCGCATAACTAATGCGACTTGTGTGCTGTGAAACATGCTGCATTCTCGGTAGAGGCTGACGAAATGCAGTTGGTTGTACTGAGGCAAGTTGCACTTGAGAGGCTAATGGCTGTGTAGCTTGCTGCTGCTGTGCTCGAGCTTGCTGTTGCGGACGAGCTTGCTGCTGCTGTGGACTAGATTGCTGTTGTTGTTGCTGTTGTGTGCTATTGTGTTGCTGCTGACGAGTGACTGGAATTCTCGGCATTCCCAAATCTTTGAGGATGTTGTTGGCGCGTTCAACACTCTGTGGCTCCTTAAGCTTGCATGCCTCCTTAAACGATTTGCACCCTTTATAACTGGCCACATGGGGGCCTTTGCAGTTTGCGCACTTTGGAGTTTCGTCCAAACTTTTTACGCAGGATGTAGTGGGGTGGCCTCCAGCACACTTCATACAGACGAAAGGACGCCGGCAGTAGTTTTTTGTGTGGCCAAACTGCTGACAGCGATGGCATTGAGAAGCATCTGTGGCACGAATTGGGCGCTCAATTGCAACTTGTTGGTTACCAATCTTGCTGATTTTAAGCACTTCAGCAATGTTCTCGCTGGGCTCAAACTCAACGTCGAACAAATCAATCGGATCTTTTGTGAATCTCTTTTTGACAACATTAACAAAACGTATTTTAAATCCCATTTCAGAAAAGCGAGTGCGGATCCAGTCCATAGGTGTGCTGCGGTGCAGGTGACGGATGACTGCCCTAAAGCCACGTTCATGCTCCAACTGGTATGTGTGGCATTGAATTTGTGACTCCTGAAAGTGCCTAACTAATGTTCGATACGAATCTATGTCATTGCAGAGAATTCTCATACCCTGCCTGGTGGGTTTTGTGACGTAATTGTCACCAATAGCGTTATTTATTATATCAAGCAAAGCCATGATATTATCCACTTCAGGGACTAGGATTGGTTTCGGCTTCTCAGGTCTGGAGAACCTAGCAGCAGCAGGATTAGACACGTTTCCAGGAGCATTTATTGCAGCAAGTCCAGATGATGTTGGAATTGGAACGTGTTGAACTGAGTTCGTTTGAGCAGTATTGGCAGCAGTACTAATAGGCGTGTTTGTATTGGCGAAGCTCGCAATAAGGGCACTAGTAATTGTACCAGTTTTCCTTTTTTTTGTTTTCCTTTTTGAAGTCGCTTCGATCTCAGATCTCAGATCTCAAGGATCGGATGAGTCTGTGTGTGTGTTTGAGTCAGTTGGAGGATGTGTGTGTGGATAGTGGGTGTAAAGTGCGAAGGTTGGTGGGAATTTGCACTTGTTTAATGAGGATTAAGTATGTTTCCAATGCTTTTTTACTTTATTTAAAATAGTGAGTGTTTTGAATGAAGTTAAATTCGCACTTTTGGGTTTATTTTCCGTTTCTCTCCCTCTAATGACTAGAGAGTAAAACTAAATTGACAAGCAAGAGTGCCCATGTTTCAATTATGGCTCAAGTGTCTAGAATCCTAATGTAGATTCAATTGACGAAGCTTGATGAATTGAAACAAAAAATTCAAAGTCTCTTGCTGATGGAGTCAATTTAAAGAAAATATGTACGAGCAATTTAGTAAAAATTAAGCAAAGGAGTAGAATTAAACACACATCCCGGGCACAACACAGGGAGAACTCAACCATGGATCGGGACTTCGAGGTTCATGTTATAGGTTTAAGGAGTTCTGCTCACGGAACACTAAAGTTTGGGCATGATTGGCAGTTTGTTTCTATGGTATTGCAAAAAGTGTTCCGATGAAGCTGACCTCAACTTAAAAGTCCTTTTAATTGGACGTGCGGCTTCAGTCATGTATTGTTTCCCATGTACATTACTGCATGCGGGTATCGATTCAGTGTATCACTGCAGTACCAGTCAGCCAGTGCTGTGTCTCTAAGCAGGCAAGCCAATCAATTGCTGAGATTCACTCGGCCGCTTCTCTACACCCACACACTGAAAGACCTTAAAATGTAGCTGCAGGCACCACACAAATCCGCATGCAAGGAAACAACGTTGACCATTGACCTGCAGTAAAACGGATAGATTGTTTATAGTATGTCTATTTCATACTTTGTGTGCTGGGAAATGAGGCGCACAACGGTTACCTTTTACATCGTTACACGATGGCATACTGCTCGGATGTGCTTTCTAGAAACATAGAATCAAAGCTTCCGACAGTTACCCATCAGCCACAATATGTAAAAGCGAATGTTTCGAATAACCATACATTGGCACAAACTAAACATTCGTTTGCATGTTTTCCAATTGGAAAACACTTAATCGGCCGAAAAAGTTTTTATCGGTGCTCAAGAGAGACAAGAAACTTTGATCAGCTTCAGTGATTAACCCATTCTGACTCATTCTTCAGAATGGAACACCGGCCATACGCTTGAATTGATCAAAATAACGTCTCTGTAGAGCACAAAAACGATAAGGCTCTGCCCTCAGGGCGGTATATGCTCAGCGCTAATTCTGCAGATACTAGACGCAATGCTAGCTCTGCATTCTGTGCTAATTGCACGTATACGGGTTAGTAAACCCAGCGAGGGAGAGAGAATAATATTTGAGGGGACGATCGGCAAAAAAAAAAAAAAAAGAGAATTGTAGTCGAATCTGTCAAAGTTGCATGAAGGCAGCTTTTGTCAATTTTGTCTGTTCGAGTCGAATATATGATTATTATAGTATATATGATGGAGCCGTTAAAGCTCAGTAGTTGAAGGCAAAATAAACACATATTGTCGGTTTAGTTGAGTACTGTTCAAGTCGATTCTGTTGTCCGAGTCGATTCTGTCCACGCAAAGGGTTGGGATGTTGGGGAATTGAAATGGGTCGGGATTGCGACAGAGCAGAAAGCGGGAAACCGAGAGCATGACCAAGGACTAAAGCAAGACCGAGACAAGAAGATGCCGGGAGCAAGAGTGTAACCAGTAACTTGGCTTTACTCCGCTCCCGACAACATTCCGCCCCAATCTAGCCCCGCCCCCAGCCACGCACCGGTCCCCCCTCCAAGCTCCGTCCCGCCCCCAACCCACTTCGTCTCCCATGCTTAAAAATTTTTATAAATATTTTTAGGTCGATTAACTGACCGTTTAGTGAATAATAGTTTATAATGTTAACAAATAGGTAAAATAAGATATTTATTTGGTTTATATTTAAAATTTACAAAAGTTTGGGGTCAAAAGTTTCTGCTTGTGCATGGTTACATAAAATTGCTGTTTAAGTAGCTGTTTTTAACCGATTTAATATGTCAAAAATTTTAATTGATTAATTAAAAGCAGCGAATACTAGTCTGAAAGAGGGTTTACAATGCCAACTAAGAGATGGCATTAAAGTTTTTGAGTTATTTCTATTTAAAGGTTGATGGTTTTAGGGACGAAGGTGTTGGCTTGTATGTAGCCACATACACATGCCGTATTGGCGGTTATTTTAAATAGCGAAATTTTTATTTGATTAATAAAAGGCAGCGAATACTAGTCTAAATAAAGGTTTAAAATGCCAACTAAAAGATGGCATTTAAATATCTGAGTAACTATCATTTAAAAGTTGATGGTTTTAGGGACGAAGGTGTCTGTTTGTATGTAGCCACATACACATGCCGTATAGGCGGTTATTTTAAAATTGTTTAAAATAGCAAAAATTTTATATAATTAATTAAAAGCAGCGAATACTAGTCTGGAAGAGGGTTTGCAATGCCAACTAAAAGATGGCATTGCAATATCTGAGTAACTTTTATTTAAAAGTTGATGGTTCTAGTGACGAAGGCGTTTGTTTGTATGCAATCGCATACGCATGCCGTGTGGGCGGTTGTTTTGAAGTTGTTTAAAATGACGAAAATTTTATATAATTAATTAAAAGCAGCGAATACTAGTCAGAACGAATGCTTACAATGTCAACTAAAAGATGGCATTAAAATATCTCAGTAACTTTCATCTAAAAATTGATGGTTCAAGGGACGAAGATGTTTGTTTGTATGTAGCCACATACATATGCCATATAGGCGGTCATTCTTAAATTGTTTAGTATAGCGAAAATTTTATTTATTTAATTTATTACAACGAATACTAGTCTGAATTAAGGTCTACAATGCCAACTAAAAGATGGCATTAAAATATCTGAGTAACTTTCTTTTAAAAGTTGATGGTTTTAAGACGGTGGTGTTTGTTTGTATGTAGCCACATACACATGCCATGTAGGCGGTCATTCTTAAACTGTTTAGTATAGCGAAAATTTTATTTATTTGAATAATTACAACAAATACTAGTCTGAATAAAGGTTTACAATGCCAACTAAGAGATGGCATTAAAGTTTTTGAGTTATTTCTATTTAAAAGTTGATGGTTTTAGGGACGAAGGTGACTGTTTGTATGTAGCCGCATACACATGCCGTATTGGCGGTTATTTTTAAATTGTTTGAAATAGCAAAAATTTTATTTATTTGAATAATTACAACAAATACTAGTCTGAAAGAAGGTTTACGATGCCAACTAAAAGATGGCATTAAAGCATTTGAGTAACTTTCATTTAAAAGTCGATGGTTCAAGGGACGAAGGTCCTTTTTTTTTTTTTTTTGAAGTCGCTTCGATCTCAGATCTCAGATCTCAAGGATCGGATGAGTCTGTGTGTGTGTTTGAGTCAGTTGGAGGATGTGTGTGTGGATAGTGGGTGTAAAGTGCGAAGGTTGGTGGGAATTTGCACTTGTTTAATGAGGATTAAGTATGTTTCCAATGCTTTTTTACTTTATTTAAAATAGTGAGTGTTTTGAATGAAGTTAAATTCGCACTTTTGGGTTTATTTTCCGTTTCTCTCCCTCTAATGACTAGAGAGTAAAACTAAATTGACAAGCAAGAGTGCCCATGTTTCAATTATGGCTCAAGTGTCTAGAATCCTAATGTAGATTCAATTGACGAAGCTTGATGAATTGAAACAAAAAATTCAAAGTCTCTTGCTGATGGAGTCAATTTAAAGAAAATATGTACGAGCAATTTAGTAAAAATTAAGCAAAGGAGTAGAATTAAACACACATCCCGGGCACAACACAGGGAGAACTCAACCATGGATCGGGACTTCGAGGTTCATGTTATAGGTTTAAGGAGTTCTGCTCACGGAACACTAAAGTTTGGGCATGATTGGCAGTTTGTTTCTATGGTATTGCAAAAAGTGTTCCGATGAAGCTGACCTCAACTTAAAAGTCCTTTTAATTGGACGTGCGGCTTCAGTCATGTATTGTTTCCCATGTACATTACTGCATGCGGGTATCGATTCAGTGTATCACTGCAGTACCAGTCAGCCAGTGCTGTGTCTCTAAGCAGGCAAGCCAATCAATTGCTGAGATTCACTCGGCCGCTTCTCTACACCCACACACTGAAAGACCTTAAAATGTAGCTGCAGGCACCACACAAATCCGCATGCAAGGAAACAACGTTGACCATTGACCTGCAGTAAAACGGATAGATTGTTTATAGTATGTCTATTTCATACTTTGTGTGCTGGGAAATGAGGCGCACAACGGTTACCTTTTACATCGTTACACGATGGCATACTGCTCGGATGTGCTTTCTAGAAACATAGAATCAAAGCTTCCGACAGTTACCCATCAGCCACAATATGTAAAAGCGAATGTTTCGAATAACCATACATTGGCACAAACTAAACATTCGTTTGCATGTTTTCCAATTGGAAAACACTTAATCGGCCGAAAAAGTTTTTATCGGTGCTCAAGAGAGACAAGAAACTTTGATCAACTTCAGTGATTAACCCATTCTGACTCATTCTTCAGAATGGAACACCGGCCATACGCTTGAATTGATCGAAATAACGTCTCTGTAGAGCACAAAAACGATAAGGCTCTGCCCTCAGGGCGGTATATGCTCAGCGCTAATTCTGCAGATACTAGACGCAATGCTAGCTCTGCATTCTGTGCTAATTGCACGTATACGGGTTATTGAACCCATCGAGGGAGAGAGAACAATAGTGGAGGGGACGTTCAGCAAAAATTGAGAGAATAATGGTCGGATCTGTCAAAGTTGCATGAAGGCAACTTTTGTCAATTTTGTCTGTTCGAGTCGAATATATGATTATTATAGTATATATGATGGAGCCGTCAAAGCTCAGTAGTTGAAGGCAAAATAAACACATATTGTCGGTTTAGTTGAGTATTGTCCGCGTGGATTTCTGTTGTCCGAGTCGATTCTGTCCACGCAAGGGGTTGGGATGTTGGGGAATTGAAATGGGTCGGGATTGCGACAGGGCAGAAAGCGGGAAACCGAGAGCATGACCCAGGACTAAAGCAAGACCGAGACAAGAAGATGCCGGGAGCAAGAGTGTTACCAGTAACTTGGCTTTACTCCGCTCCCGACAACATTCCGCCCCAATTTAGCCCCGCCCCCAGCCACGCACCGGTCCCCCCTCCAAGCTCCGTCCCGCCCCCAATCCACTTCGCCTCCCATGCTTAAAAATTTTTATAAATATTTTTAGGTCGATTAACTGACCGTTTAGTGAATAATAGTTTACAATGTTAACAAATAGGTAAAATAAGATATTTATTTGGTTTATATTTAAAATTTACAAAAGTTTGGGGTCAAAAGTTTCTGCTTGTGCATGGTTACATAAAATTGCTGTTTAAGTAGCTGTTTTAAAATTGTTTAATATAGCGAAAATTTTATTTATCTAATTAATTACAACAAATACTAGTCTAAATAAAGGTTTACAATGCCAACTAAAAGATGGCATTAAAGTTTTTGAGTTATTTCTATTTAAAAGTTGATGGTTTTAGGGACGAAGGTGTTTGTTTGTATGTAGCCACATACATATGCCGTATAGGCGGTTATTTTTAAATTGTTTAAAATAGCAAAAATTTTATATAATTTATTAAAAGCAGCGAATACTAGTCTGGAAGAGGGTTTACGATGTCAACTAAAAGATGGCATTAAGATATCTGAATAACTTTCATATAAAAGTTGATGGTTCAAGGGACGAAGGTGTTTGCTTGTATGTTGCCACATACACATGCCGTATAGGCATCGTTCATTAAACTGTTTGTCATAGCGAAATTTTTATTTAATTAATAAAAAGCGGCGAATACTAGTCTAAATAAAGGTTTACAATGCCAACTAAAGGATGGCATTAAAGCATTTGAGTAACTTTCATTTAAAAGTCGATGGTTCAAGGGACGAAGGTGTTTGTTTGTATGTCGCCACATACACATGCCGTATTGGCGGTTATTTTTAAATTGTTTGAAATAGCGAAAATTTTATTTAATTAATATAAGGCAGCGAATACTAGTCAGAATGAATGTTTACAATGCCAACTAAAAGATGGCATTTAAATATCTAAGTAACTTTTGTTAAAAAGTTGAGGATTCTAGGGACGAAGGTGACTGTTTGTATGTGGCCACATACACATGCCGTATTGGTGGTTATTTTAAATTGTTTAAAATAGCAAAAATTTTATTTATTTGAATAATTACAACGAATACTAGTCTGAATAAAGGTCTACAATGCCAACTAAAAGATGGCATTAAAGTTTTTGAGTTATTTCTATTTAAAAGTTGATGGTTTTAGGGACGAAGGTGTTGGCTTGTGTGTAGCCACATACATATGCCGTATAGGCAGTTATTTTGAATTGTTTAATATAGCGAAAATTTTATTTAGTTAATAAAAGGCAGCGAATACTAGTCTAAATAAAGGCTTACAATGCCAGCTAAAAGATGGCATTAAAATTTTTGAGTTATTTTTATTTAAAAGTTGATGGTTTTAGGGACGAGGGTGTTTGTTTGTATGTAGCCACATACACATGCCGTATAGGCGGTTATTTTTAAGTTGTTGAAATAGCGAAAATTTTATATAATTAATTAAAAGCAGCGAATACTAGTCTGAAAGAGGGTTTACAATGCCAACTAAAAGATGGCATTGCAATATCTGAGTAACTTTTATTTAAAAGTCGATGGTTCAAGGGACGAAGGTGTTTGTTTGTATGTAGCCACATACATATGCCGTATAGGCGGTTATTTTTAAATTGTTTAAAATAGCAAAAATTTTATATAATTAATTAAAAGCAGCGAATACTAGTCTGGAAGAGGGTTTACGATGTCAACTAAAAGATGGCATTAAGATATCTGAATAACTTTCATTTAAAAGTCGATGGTTCAAGGGACGAAGGTGATGGCTTGTATGTAGCCACATACATATGCCGTATAGGCGGTTATTCTTAAGTTGTTTGATATAGCGAAAATTTTATATATTTGAATAAATGTAACGAATACTAGTCTGAAAGAGGGTTTACAATGCCAACTAAGAGATGGCATTAAAGTTTTTGAGTTATTTCTATTTTAAAAGTTGATGGTTTTAGGGACGAAGGTGTTTGCTTGTATGTTGCCACATACACATGCCGTATAGGCAGTTATTTTTGAATTGTTTAGTATAGCGAAAATTTTATTTATCTAATTAATTAAAACGAATTCTAGTCAGAACGAACGTTTGCAATACTAACTGAAAGATGGCATTTAAATATCTGAGTAACTTTTGTTAAAAAGTTGATGGTTTTAGGGACGAAGGTGACTGTTTGTATGTAGCCGCATACACATGCCGTATTGGCGGTTATTTTTAAATTGTTTGAAATAGCGAAAATTTTATTTATTTGAATAATTACAACGAATACTAGTCTGATTAAAGGTTTACAATGCCAACTAAAAGATGGCATTAAAGTATTTGAGTTATTTCTATTTAAAAGTGGATAGTTCAAGGGACGAAGGTGACTGTTTGTATGCAATCGCATACACATGCCGTATAGGCGGTTGTTTTAAAGTTGTTTAAAATAACGAAAATTGTATTTATTTAATTTATTGCAACTAATACTGGTTTGAAAGAGTGTTTACAATGTCAACTAAAAGATGGCATTAAAGTTTTTGAGTTATTTCTATTTAAAAGTTGATGGTTCTAGGGACGAGGGTGTCTGTTTGTATGTTGCCACATACACATGCCGTATAGGCGGTCATTCTTAAATTGTTTAGTATAGCGAAAATTTTATTTATTTGAATAATTACAACGAATACTAGTCTGAATAAAGGTTTACAATGCCAACTAAAAGATGGCATTAAAGCATTTGAGTAACTTTCGCTTAAAAGTCGATGGTTCAAGGGACGAAGGTGATGGCTTGTATGTAGCCACATACATATGCCGTATAGGCGGTTATTTTTAAATTGTTTAAAATAGCAAAAATTTTATATAATTAATTAAAAGCAGCGAATACTAGTCTGAAAGAGGGTTTACAATGCCAACTAAGAGATGGCATTAAAGTTTTTGAGTTATTTCTATTTTAAAAGTTGATGGTTTTAGGGACGAAGGTGTTTGCTTGTATGTTGCCACATACACATGCCGTATAGGCATCGTTCTTAAACTGTTTGTCATAGCGAAATTTTTATTTAATTAATAAAAAGCGGCGAATGCTAGTCTGGATAAAGGTTAACAATGCCAACTAAGAGATGGCATTAAGGTTTTTGAGTTATTTTTATTTAAAAGTTGATAGTTCAAGGGACTAAGGTGACTGTTTGTATGTAGCCACATACATATGCCGTATAGGCAGTTATTTTTGAATTGTTTAAAATAGCAAAAATTTTATTTAATTAATATAAGGCAGCGAATACTAGTCTGAAAGAAGGTTTAGAATGCTAACTAAAAGATGGCATTAAAATGTCTGAGTAATTTCTATTTAAAAGTAGATAGTTCAAGGGACGAAGGTGACTGTTTGTATGTGGCCACATACACATGCCATATAGGCGGTTGTTTTAAAGTTGTTTAAAATAACGAAAATTGTATTTATTTAATTTATTGCAACTAATACTGGTTTGAAAGAGTGTTTACAATGCCAACTAAAAGATGGCATTTAAATATCTGAGTAACTATCATTTAAAAATTGATGGTTCAAGGGACGAAGGTGACTGTTTGTATGTCGCCACATACACATGCCATATAGGCGGTTATTCTTAAATTGTTTAGTATAGCGAAAATTTTATATAATTAATTAAAAGCAGCGAATACTAGTTTGAAAGAGTGTTTACAATGCAAACTAAAAGATGGCATTTAAATATATGAGTAACGTTCATTTAAAAGTTGATGATTCAAGGGACGAATGTGACTGTTTGTATGTGGCCACATACACATGCCGTATAGGCGGTTGTTTTAAAGTTGTTTAAAATAGCAAAAATTTTATATAGTTAATTAAAAGCAGCGAATACTAGTCTGAAAGAGGGTTTACAATGCCAACTAAAAGATGGCATTAAGGTTTTTGAGTAACTTTCTTTTAAAGGTTGATGGTTCTAGTGACGAAGGTGATTGTTTGTATGCAGCCGCATACACATGCCGTATAGGCAGTTATTTTTGAATTGTTTTATATAGCGAAAATTTTATTTAATTAATAAAAGGCAGCGAATACTAGTCTAAATAAAGGTTTACAATGCCAACTTAAAGATGGCATTAAAGTTTTTGAGTTATTTCTATTTAAAAGTTGATGGTTTTAGGGACGAAGATGTTTGTTTGTATGTAGCCACATACATATGCCATATAGGCGGTCATTCTTAAATTGTTTAGTATAGCGAAAATTTTATTTATTTAATTTATTACAACGAATACTAGTCTGAATTAAGGTCTACAATGCCAACTAAAAGATGGCATTAAAATATCTGAGTAACTTTCTTTTAAAAGTTGATGGTTTTAAGACGGTGGTGTTTGTTTGTATGTAGCCACATACACATGCCATGTAGGCGGTCATTCTTAAACTGTTTAGTATAGCGAAAATTTTATTTATTTGAATAATTACAACAAATACTAGTCTGAATAAAGGTTTACAATGTCAACTAAAAGATGGCATTAAAGCATTTGAGTTATTTCTATTTAAAAGTTGATGGTTTTAGGGACGAAGGTGTCTGTTTGTATGTAGCCACATACACATGCCGTATAGGCGGTTGTTTTAAAATTGTTTAATATAGCGAAAATTTTATTTATCTAATTTATTAAAACGAATACTAGTCAGAACGAACGTTTGCAATACTAACTAAAAGATGGCATTAAAGCATTTGAGTAACTTTCATTTAAAAGTTGATGATTCAAGGGACGAAGGTGTTTGTTTGTATGTAGCCACATACATATGCCGTATAGGCAGTTATTTTTGAATTGTTTAATATAGTGAAAATTTTATTTAATTAATACAAGGCAGCGAATACTAGTCTAAATGAAGGTTTACGATGCTAACTAAAAGATGGCATTAAAGTATTTGAGTAACTTTCATTTAAAAGTTGATGGTTCAAGGGACGAAGGTGACTGTTTGTATGTAGTCACATACACATGCCATATAGGCGGTTATTCTTAAATTGTTTAGTATAGCGAAAATTTTATATATTTGATTAATTACAACGAATACTAGTCTGAAAGAGTGTTTGTAGTGTCAATTAAAAGATGGCATTTAAATATCTCAGTAACTTTCATTTAAAAGTTGATGGTTTTAGGGACGAAGGTGCTTGTTTGTATGTGGTCACATACACATGCCGTATAGGCGGTTATTTTAAAATTGTTTAAAATAGCAAAAATTTTATATAATTAATTAAAAGCAGCGAATACTAGTCTGAAAGAGGGTTTACAATGCCAACTAAAAGATGGCATTGCAATATCTGAGTAACTTTTATTTAAAAGTCGATGGTTCAAGGGACGAGGGTGTTGCTTTGTATGCAGCCGCATACACATGCCGTATAGGCGGTTGTTTTAAATTGTTTAAAATAGGGAAAATTTAATTTATTTAATTTATTACAACGAATACTAGTCTGAATAAAGGTCTACAATGCCAACTAAAAGATGGCATTAAAGTTTTTGAGTTATTTCTATTTAAAAGTCGATGGTTCTAGGGACGAAGGTGTTGGTTTGTATGTAGCCACATACAAGTGCTGTTTAAGCAGCTATTTTTAACCGATTTAATATGTCAAAAATTTTAATTGATTAATTAAATGCAACGAATATTGGTCAGAGCAAATTTAACAAGGCGGATTGAGAGGTGCTATTAAAATATTTAAGTAAATTTGGTTTAAAAGTTGCAATTTTCAGGGTATAATGTGTCTGCTCGTAAGCTGGCGTATTCAAACGTTGTTGAACAAGTTCAACAGGAATTTTACTATCATAGCAAATTTCTATAATTGATCGACTGCAACAGTTTAAAGGTAAGATTAGTATCAAGGTACAGATTCGATTGGAAAGAGAGTGAAGTATAGAATGCTTTGAGTGAAGATGTCATATTTATTGACATATTTTAGGTTTTGGCTACAATTTGACACTCTTCATGGCATTTAATATGGTCAGATTGGACGTAGTGCTGCTAATAGCAGCAGCAAGAGGTCCAAGGACATCAGACACCGGTCTGTTTTGTCACTCATCATGTTGTGAAAAGTGAAAGTTATAGAGATAGGATTATAGTGTTAAGTAAATAAGGATAACAGTAGTGTAGAAATAGCGTAAGAGTAGAATAAAGTGTAGGTTTACGTTGGTTTTTATTTTATGGTGAAGATTGAGAGAACCCTAAAATATTTGGTCGAAGCTGACCAACTTGGACTTTGGGAAGTCCTTTGGCATGAAGGCCATTATGGGAATGACTGATATTTCAGTGAATTCTTGGATTGTATATTTAAAGAAAGAGAAGTAATTAGTACATTCTAGATGCAAGCAGTGGTGCAATAAAAGCAGGGATATTGTTTGACTACAGCTATTGAGCAGACACAGCATATAAAAAAAAAAAAAAAGAGACAATCTTTTAGAGGGGTGGACAATCCTGCAAAATTTTTAATCGAGCCTCTAAAGAGTAATTTGGATTTGTAAATTCCTTGCAAAAGGGAGAAAGCTTTTGAAGCAGTGGATATTTAAGCAAAATGCAGAGTTTTAAGAACTGAATTCAACATATATACTGAGATAAGTTTTAATAATTTTTTGAGTGTATTTATTTTTGTTGTTGTCTATTTTTATTTTTCCTATTTCTGTTTCTATTCCTTAGTTTATTCTTTTTACCCTTAGTTGCCTGTTCAGACCCCTTTGTGTTTAGACTAGCTAGCCTCTGTTTTTTATTTCCTAAAGATGAGCTTATTAGGGACTCGAACTTAGCTTCAAGCATCTTTAAACGGTGCACGCATCCTGGAAAATTTGAAGGATGTGGAAGGCTGCAATTTGCACATTTTGGCGGCTTAGGGCCAGATTGTGTGCATCTACTGGTGAGATGGTTGTTGCCACACTTTTGACAACGCTCTTCGTTACGGCAGTAACGAGCCGTGTGATTAAAATCCTGACAACGATGGCATTGTGGAATTCTATTGTAATTCGGACGATGATAATCAATTTTAACGAAGTGGTTACAGAGTCGCTTGATTTCAAAAATACTTTTATTAATTTCGAGATTTGGTACGAGTTCAATAAAAAATAAATTCGGACGACAGGATTGCTTATTTTTCCCACTTTTGTAGGTGGGATTGTGAACGTTTCTGACAGAAAACCCTAATTTAATAAGCTCATCTCGAATGCGTTCTGTTGAAACGCTGGCATGTATACCCCGAATTACAACCTTGAATGAACGATCCTCCCGGAGTTGATACGTACTGAAATGCACATTGCCGCACCCTTCCAGGACCCTGACGACACCCCTGTACGCTTCAGGAGTCCTTGGAAGGATGCGGGCAGCTGCCTTGCCGTACCAACCACGACCCTTTCCTCGCTTGTTGAGTTTAATGTCAAAACCGTCCGAGCCAATCGCGTCAGTGAGTTTGGCCAGTAATGTCCCCATGTTATTAAAGTTTGCGATGTGTCTTTTGTAAGAATCTTCAGCTTGATCAGAAGACTTTGTGATGAAAGAATGGATGGTAATTTGCGGGGGCTTATAGTGCCTTAATTTGGTGGCATTAGCCAAGTTGGTTGGCACTAAAGAGGCGGAATTATCAATTCCAGGCAAGTTTGTGGGGTCAGAAGATGATGCCTTATTAAGAGTGGAAGGTGAGCTACATGGACTACTGTCATTTTCAGAGGAAGCTGATGTTTTGGAAGATTTCTTCCTGCGATTGGATTTGGACCTGATTTTTGCCACTTCCTGAGAAGGTGATGGCAAACTATAGGGAATAATTGGGTCGTCCTGTGTAGATTCAAAGTCAGAAGTATTAAGAATGCTAAATTTATTTTTAGCTTTCTTTGTTGGTACGTCTTGTATAGACGTGTCAGAAAAGTGATAGGCAGAATTCTTCTGTGGCGTCCTGGAGGGGACTGTTTTTGTAGAAAGGGTTGAATCCTCGTTTAATGTTTTGGATGGTCCGTAGGTCTGAAGGACCTTATCATAAAAAGCCTGCTCAATTTGGGAATTATGGGTGCCTGAACGAACGTCGTCAATAAATGAGTTTTCATTTGAGCTGTTTATGATGTTGATGATCAAATCATCATCATTTTCATGATGATCGGGCCAAAGGGCAGGCTTATCATCGAAGGGCAGTTCGATCGGGCTTTCAGAATCAGGTTCTGAATAGTACCTGTTTAAACGCTCCAAGGCAGAAGCCGAAAAGGCTGAGCATTCAGAGAGGTTGTCAAGATCAGCATCAGCAGAAAGATTGGATTCAGACAATGTTTCAAAATCCGATGTGGAGATGGACAGCATCGATGGGTCGGAATCAGACAGGGCCTCAACGTCAACAGGTTGGTTTTCATCCATTGTGAGGTTATATTTAAGAGTCGCGATTGAGTGAAGTGTGTTGGGAAAGACTGAACAAAAGGCTGAGACACAAGTTTTTAGATTTAGTTTAAATAGGTACTATTTTTAATTGATCCCCCCTCCTTTAATATTTATAAGTAGATTTAGAAAAACCTATCAATAGTATAGCAGATAATGTAGTATTGTAAGCTTCTTCTGTGGATAAGATAATAATGGATTAATATGCATATATATATATAGTAAAAGCTGCAAAAAAGAGTTTACATGTATTTTAAGTAATGATTTATGCAGTATTTATTAACATAAGTAATTAATAATTTTAGTATAGTTTTTAAGAACAACCCACACAGTCACTGACACAATTTAACAATTTTATCGTTCTGTTTTCCTTTTGGATTTTTAATTTATTTATTTTATTTAAGCTTGTTGATTGCAAAATTTAAATTTGTAAAATTATTATCAAAAATT
Organism: Drosophila parthenogenetica; assembly: GCA_035047505.1. Taxonomy (NCBI): domain Eukaryota; kingdom Metazoa; phylum Arthropoda; class Insecta; order Diptera; family Drosophilidae; genus Drosophila; species Drosophila parthenogenetica. The sequence continues at coordinate 9,880,262 of JAWNPM010000087.1, forward strand.
TGTTGGCAATCAGGAATTTAGTTTAAGTGGAATACACATATACTTTAAAAAAAAAAAAAAAAAAAAAATTTTTTACTTTACTATATGTGTGTGTGTATACCGGCAAAGCCGGTGGAAGATTAAAATCAAAAACAAAATAAAATATGTGGTCGAACAGCTTTTTAGCAACAATTAAATATTATTTTATTTCACTTTTAGGTTTATGCACTTTATTTTAGTTTAAAAAGGAGATTTAATTATTCTATATTATTTTTGCTGGGAAAAGAAAAGGGGTGCTACAAATGCACCAACGTTTGCAAAAACCAAATTTACTTTACTGTATATGTGTGTGTGTGTGCGCGGCAAAGCCGGTGGAAAGTTACAAAACACAATTAATATTATTTCCTTCACTTTTAGATTTATGCAATTTTAACTTAGTTTAATTTGTTTTATTTCACTATATAGAGATGAGGG